>OY720419.1:25069011-29869011 GCA_963082815.1 Melanotus villosus | reverse complement strand
CTTTTCCTTCCGAGATGTAGTCTTGTGTTGGCTGCTATCTGGTGTTAGTTATTGTGAGTTGTTCGAGCGGCGCGCCTTAGCCATCCAGCGCGACGAACAATTCAGCTACCTTACAATAGTTAGTCTCCCGCACAGTTCAACATTCTCTCTTTGTCCGTCCCATTTCACATACTTTTCTTTAATTCCTTTTGTTATCCTTTTTCATTATCATTGTTTTGGGGTTATTTACTTAGGTAATTTTCTGGGTTAGTTGCCATCCTATAATCCTATAGATTTTGGGAATTCTTTAGTTACGCATCTTGGCAGACGCTTGTTAAGAAAGGGAGGGATTTGTTACAGTAGAATTCACGCTCTTGTTGTTTTATATGTAAATTCTCGAATTTACTTTCGGCTAGGTAGTTGTAAATTTAGACTTCCCAGTAATATCTACAGATTGCATGGTTGCATACAATGCTAATACTGACGTCACGCCTCTTACTATGAATTTAATCACTAATGGGTTTAGAATCTTTAGGGAATTTTGCAAATTTTAGATTGGCTTTCGCCAAAGAATTCTGTTGGCAGATCCGTAGTTAGCTTCTTCTGCTTGAAACATTCGTCGCGGATAGACATCGTTAACCTTGGTTTTAGAATTTTAGTTTTCTAAAATTAGTGGAATCATCCGAGGTTCGATTTTACTTAAAATGGTTTAGTAAGCCTTAGAGGCCTTTAGAGAATTTGAAACGCTAGTGAGTTTTATATTTAATTGCCATTTTTAACCTTTATTGGGGATTTAAACTATCCGACGACCATTTTTTTGAAAGAAGCATTTCGAAGGGCATTTTAACATCTGTTGGTATGTAACGCATTGATTTTACTTGAAGATTTCTTACGGTATTCGTTGTATTTCAGCCTTTTTTTTTCTGGCAGTACATTAAGTACGTTTTTTTTGTATTCCTGTACGAACAACGTGTTCGTAGAATCCACCGGTTAAACATCTGTTATCCACGTGTTGTTCGAGGTCACGTTTTTGGTTTGGAATTTTTGGAGCCGAAGAAATTAGTCCATCCTGTGCTTTTACCCTGCAATTAGCTGGAATTTCCCTTAACTCAACTTCGTATCCTGCAAGTTTAGTTGTAAACTCAAGGTTTGATTTTGAGGTTATTTTGTGTACTTGTGTTATTTAGTTAAATTTAGAAACATTCAAACATTTTAGTAAGTTGTGTTATTAGTAAATATTTGATTAAAAACGTTCTTTAGAAATATTTTCAGTAATTAATTTTCATTGTAATTTAAAGTATTAGTAAAATTTTCAATCGTCATTTAGTAAATCGTACTCCGTGCGATTATTTAAACATTGTGGTTGCAGTCACAGCAACGTCAATTTATAAACTGTAATTTATTTTAAATTTGTAAAGGAGTATTCAATTTCGTGTTTCAACTTAGTCAATTATTTTTCTTTAATTTATTTTATATCATATCGTAATTGAAATTGCGGTTTCCGATAGATCTCGCAGGATATTATTATTATTTTCTTGTGTTATTATGTTTTATTTTATAGCTGCGAAAACGACTAAAGTGAGCTCACTCTTATCTGTGTTCGTTAGTTATTTAAGTTAATTTAAGAATTATTCTTGCGAACCCTCCGAGAGTCTACGTACGTTTAATTACGATTTGGGTTTATTTGAACCGTAAATTATTTTTATTTATCTTTCGTTTGGTTACATGATTGTCGTTGAGCATTCCTCATAGTTTTTTTTTTTTGTTTAATTAGATCTCATTAGAAATTTAACATTTAAACTTAGTTTGTTTACGATCTTACTAATTTCTTTATTTGTCCTTTGAATTAATAACTTCATAATTATTACTTTTTCAATTTCAATTTTGTGTATGTGTTTTGCTTATGAGTTAATATATATCCTATTCGTTAATTACCAAGCTTTGCGTTTTATTGTCAAGTCAATTGACTTTTGGAGGTCTATTCTTCAGTAGGTCCGGACTGAAGCTGTTTACGTTATAAGTAAGGACTGGCGCCCAAGGAACATCGTTAGTTTAGCTATTTAGTGAGCACTACTATTTTTTTTTTTAGGAACCTCACGCCCACGCAACGGAGTAGCGGGTTTATTTAGTGTTATCACCTCCGGATAACAATTGATATACTATACCTAGTGCTGGTGTAGCACCCTGTTCTAGTAAACACGTGACCGTCTAGCTCTAGTACATAATATACTGCACCACCGCCATGAATTATAAAATAGATACGGAAATATTAATTTGCACAATAGAAAATCAAAGGTGCATATATTCTATTACGTCGATACATTGTCAAATGAACATCCCCATAATCAGCAAGAATGGCAACAGCGACTTGTCGGTTGCTGACCATACGATATGCATGTGAAAAGGCGTAAGTCGCGTATGGAAATGGCTCGCATGGTCAGCGCTGACGATCCGTTCGGATCATACGCTCCATGTGAAACGGCACTTAGAGCTTTTTAAATTATTTTCATCGTGAATTGCCAACTTTAAAATATGGCTTCGTATAATCTACAACTGCGGGTACCTACTACTTCACCTCTCGTATAAATGTCGGCATTCAACACAAAAAATATTTTTTTTTCAAACGCAATAAAAACACCACATTGTGTCCTTGGATACACACAGTTAGGCATTCATTTTTACTCCTAGGAGTAAAGTGACAACTTTTTCTGCCTAGGAGTAAAAATTACCAAATGAACCAATGACAACTCGTAATTTTTCTGTTTTTATAACAAAGCAACCCGTAGCAATGACAGCTGGTATGACGTTCATTTTGGACTTTTTTAAATTTTCTTGCTGAATTGCTTTTAATTTATGCGTTTGAAGAAAAAGTAAGATGTACAGGGTTATCCATTTTTGACACTTTTGCTGGGTATCTCGGTGATTATTGAATATATCAAAAAACTGATGCAGGTGTCATGAGATGTTTTTGGGAGAAATTAAAAATGGTAAAAGCAGAATTTAAAAATATTCGCTCTTATAGAAGATACGGGGGTAAATTGAAAAATTGGCGATTTTAGAATTGACCACTATAATCTTTATTACTAATAATAGAAGAAATTGTTTAATATAAAAGTTTCTTAGTTTGCTAAGTAGAATATGAGGCCGCTTGAAAATCGTATCTACGGGGTCAGGTCAAAAAGTTATCGAAGCTAACTTTCTTATTTTAAATGACACACCCTATATATTTTCAGCCAAAAAATATGCATTTTTAATTCTCGTTTCAAACATATAACATACAATATATTTTATTATTTAAATAAGTGAACAGTTTCAATTTTTATATTAAATCGATAGTAGGCCGTGCATTATGAACTAAGAAACCGAAATAAAAGATCCCCTTTTTCGTAAAAAATAATTATTGTTAGTTATTAAAGTAAAATAACTTGCATCTAAAATAATTTTGGCACAAAAATATCAATATCGTTATCATTACTGTTTGACCGTTAACTTAAATTATTTTTCCTATGGTATAAGTAAAAGCAATAAAAAAAAATGTCAAATTGGTTTTTATATTATATTAATAACTAACAATAATTATTTTTTACGAAAAATGGGATCTTTTATTTCGGTTTCTTAGTTCATAATGCCCAGCCTACTACTTATTTAATATAAAAATTGAAACTGTTCACTTATTTAAATAATAGAATATATTGTATGTTATATGTTTGAAACGAGAATTAAAAATGCACATTTTTTGGCTGAAATTATATAGGGTGTGCCATTTAAAATAAGAAAGTTAGCTCCGATAACTTTTTGACCTGACCCCGTAGATACGATTTTCAAGTGGACTCATATTCTACTTAGCAAACTAAGAAACTTTTATATTAAACAATTTCTTCTATTATTAGTAATAAAGATTATAGTGGTCAATTCTAAAATCGCCAATTTTTCAATTTACCCCCGTATCTTCTACAAGAGCCAATATTTTTAAATTCTGCTTTTACCATTTTTATTTTCTCCCAAAAACATCTCATGACACCTACATCAGTTTTTTGATATATTCAATAATTACCGAGATACCCAGCAAAAGTGTCAAAAATGGATAACCCTGTACTATTCGGAGTAAAAGTGATTTTGTGTGCCTCGCACGAAATTGTCCGACTCGCTTCGCTCGTCGTTCAAACGTCATGCTCGGCATACAAAATGACACTTTTACTCCTAATAACACAATATACTATTTTCTCCAAGCGTATCATAATTATTGTAACATTTTGCTACTGAATACACAAGGTAAAAATACCCCATTATGTTACTAATACAATAATGGAAATCATTTTGTTACTAGTAACATAATGTTAGTGCAACTCGCCACAAGTAGTGGCGCCACTTGTCATTGTTTTGATTACAACTGTCAAGTTTGGATAAATTCAGGCAGCTGAAAAGGTAAAATTACTTCAAAAGTGTGTTGTACGCTTCGAAAATTATTTTCGAACGATATTTCTTTTGTGTAGAAAGATCTTTTCTGGCACGTTGTTGACAGTCAAGTAAGTACTTTTCAAATGGTCTGTCGTTTTCATTGATTAACATGCAAAATAGTTACATAGCGCTTGAAGAAAAAATAGTATATGTCACTCGGAGTAGAAAGCTCTTTCTAGTGCTTCGCCCGGATTGCTTGGCCTCGGCTACCGCCTCGGCCGCAACCTTCTGAGCTCCGCACAAAAAGTGCGCTTTCTACTCCTAGTGACGTAATATACTATTAATTTGGCAAATTCCAGAATTTAATAAATTAGACATTAATATAAATATTTTTTATTCTTCTTGCGTTTCGTACTAAGTTATTAAAATCTGACTTACAGCTACAAGTAGTAACTGAATGGAATTCTAATGTAATGCCAAAAATAACCTCGTTTTCTCGTTATTTCTATTTTTATTCTGCAAGGGGAGGTTTTGGGCTTTCAGTTCTCAGACTCTGACCAGATAGATATCTGTGTCTGATTTCTTCATATAAAATATTATTTATGAAGGAGTATTTATATCATATATTTCAAACGACTTATTATAAAAATGTTACTATAAACGTTGATTGAGGGAATTGGGAAGATAGGCAAGCTTATGGGGCGAAGTGTGCTGAAAATATGGGTCGGTTAGTAGAGGTCGCACTTCTCGGTTTGTGTCGAGATTATCTAAGTTTTACACCGACCGTCGAACGTTGTAGAACGAGGAGACACGCCAGTAGTGAGGGCGGTGCGAGCTCTGGCGTCGGCAGTGGCTAGCACTCAATGTGCAGCACAGCCTATTGTAAGCGATATGAGGCTACGAGCGCAACTAAAACAAGTAGAAAAAATCAAAGTTAAGATATTGCTATTACCATAGCTAAGTTAATAATTTAACTTAAAAAGGGCGCTTTCTTTTTGTAAAAATAAAGTTTACATCACAAAAACTAAAGTGTACTCCCTCAATCAACGCTAAAAAGCTATGCCTTTCAATATGTTATGTAGTTATGTTCTTGTTGAAAGTATAAATTAAACTTTTAAAATTTATGATTTTCAGTATAACACACTAATTTCCCTGAGATGAATTGCTATTGTAACCATTATAAAGCGAACAATACCTTTATTAGCAAAGCAAGCAGCCTTTTAGATTTTAAAGCCAATTTAAATTCCTCTCTGTATAATGCCAGGTTGCTATAGGAACGAAATTAATACCAACATTATATTATAATTCCTTCTAAAGTTAGGTACTGCCGTGAGCAAAAATATTTTAACACTTACTTTAATTGCTAAGTACAACTATTTAAGTAAACGCCAAGATAGTTGTGTGTGGCAATAATTTCTAAATTGTTATATAAATCGATAATTATTGGTATAGTGGCATATATTACGAATTTATAAAATATAATATAAAGCCCCTTTTTACTTAGGTTTAGGTATGCTATGTTTTTGGTGTTCCTTTTTATGTTTCTGTTCGGGTTTCTTTATACGATCAACTTGCACTTGCTTATCTATCTACCTAATCTACGTATTATAAGCATTGGTTCACCTTCCGTTTGTCTTTCTAATGCTTCTTCCCTCAGATTTCAAGGATTTTTTAAATTTTTTAGTTTTATCTCATTTGTGCTGTACAATTGCTAACATTTTTTATTCTCTTCTTTTTTGGTTTTTCTTGTTCTAATATGGAACACAAATCTGCTGTTTCCCGAAACTAACTGATGAACAGCTTGGAATAAATTTAAAGCAATTTTTTAATATAAAGGTGGCAATTTTATAAGAACATTAACCGATTTTTGACACCTGTAGGGTATTTTAATTTTTGGAATTAATTTGAGAAAGTTTACCTCTTTTAAAACAGTAAGGTGTGATAAAAGCTCCATTTTCACTGAAACCTTCTATACGATTTAAGGATTAATCTTAAATCTTCCAGTACTCGGTTCTTGATTCTTGAGCGAGGTCTTCCTACTACCCTTCTCTCTCTTGGGTCCCACTCCGTTAAGATCTTTACGTCTCATTTCTCGTGGCTTCTTGTTATATGACGCATGTATCTGATTTGTTCAGATATTATAAATTAAACCATATCCTGCACAATCAATTTTTTCTGGATTTTATTATCCATTCATCATCTATACTCTATATTTATCCTCGTTAGTTTTCTTCAATTTAATTATTCCTTTCAAATACGATATTTCGTTTTAGTTGTATACGTTATTGATGGCCTCATTAACGTTTCATATATGTTTGTTTTATTTTTTGCTGACGATTTCGTTCTTTAGTATCGCTCTCTCTGCAAAAAATTACTTTTATCCAACATGCATGTACCTATGTACCCTTGTATGAATTTCTCGCCCTTTTTATTTGAGTTCTTTACTTGTTGTTTTATTGTTCTATTTATTAAACTTAGGTTATATGCAACTCGTATGCAAGTAACTGTACTGAGTTGACGTTAAGTGTTGCTTTTTATGCTATAGCTCTCACTACAATATACATCAGAATATTTACTAGCACCTAGCACTATAAATAGAGCACTACCTTGTCAAACCCTTTCTGTTTTAGCTACTGCTCTTGATTCTTTCATGTAATTCACCTTATTGATTTATTTGGAATTTCTAGTTTTTCGCTATCATCCATTAATGTCTTCTTAACCCTTGTGTTCTGTTCAGATTTTACCTACACTTGATATGTTCTGGGTCATATTGACCAACAGTTTTTTTCTCATTACGGGACGCTGTTGGTGAGAAAAATTAGGATTTTTCAGAAAATTATCGTTTATTGAGCTAAATAAAACTTAAAATACAATTCAAAGTTAAGGAATTATGCACAGTTATTGCAAATTAGGGTTGAATGAGCACTGCAAACAACTGATAGAAACACGTAAATGTTGCGAGAATGACGAAGCGACAGAGTACCACTGCAGAATAATATGTATATAACTGCTATATAAACTAGCACACTGTGCCGAATGACACACACTGCGTCTTACGAAAGTTACTATACACTACCAACCGTAAAACAACAAAAAAACTGTGCTAACTACCCGTATTTTTATATAAGGGTCTATTTGACCCAGAACAGAATAAGTGTAATTATATTTACCACAAGAAAATTATAAATGTAATATTTTTTCAAACATGTGGACGTTGTAAAATACAATGAAAAAATAAAAGTCGTAACATGCTATAGTCTTACACAGCATAATTACAGAACTACATTAGCTTGAAACCCGCTTTGGGTCATATAGACCCAGAACAGTGCATAAGGGTTAAAACAGGTCACACAATATTCATTTTGTTCCTTTTGACACCCCTAATTAACCAAAAGAATTGGTTTCGACCTGTGCGCAACAGTCTTATTAAGGTGCGATGGTTCCTATGAAGCGTCAGCCGCTTCGTAGGAATCGCACCTTAACATGTTCTTTATGTTATTAGGGTTTTGTTGCATAATTATGTTCTGGTAGGACGTTTCCTCGCGTAAGATCTGTATTTCAAATATGTAACCTTTTTCTTGTAAAAGAAACAGGCCATCGGTGGTCGGGCTTCTGGAGGATGCGTTCGAGAACCGATTAGAAGCCTGCGATAGGATATAAGTGCGTTCAAAGGACCGGATCGAGTGCAGTCTAGTCACAGCCACTACTCCGTAACGGAACAATACTACAGAACTATTGTTCCGTAACTCCGCGGTCACAACCAAGCGCGCGGTTAAATATAATACGATCGTATGATCAAAAGCTTGCTGTGGAAGTTAAATCATCTCTGAAATTATATATTTTTATTATTTTTATATTATTGACGTTTACTTCGAATCCTTTAAAAGTGAGTAGATTGTAATTAGAAAGGCTTAAAAAAGAATATAAAATGTTTAAGATCCATAAAATGTAACATCCACAGCAACCGGGATAAAGGACTTTTTGATCGTACGATATAAATAGTTGTGAAATACTGAAATAGACATTTTTCGTTGCACATAAATTAACATACTTTATTGTTAGTTTCTTCATTTTACTATTTTTTTCCACGACTAGTCAATAAATCTGTCAATTATTCATGTGTTTGGTCAAACATAATGCTATTCATTATACACTGCCAGCAGTGAATAATCATTATTCACGGTGTCATGGTAACATCGTTGTCTATGGTGTATAATGAAAGAAATAGGTTATGTTTCTAATCCTACCACTTCGTTTAACATAGTCCTACCACATGGTTTTAGTAGCGTTGTTATTTAAATTTTAATTAAAAATTCTTCGTATTTGTGTTCGTGGACAAAGTATAGTATACGACTCGCTAGAATGGCTACTATTACCTCGGATTATTGCAAAACTCGCTCGCTCGCTTGCTCGTGTTGCAAACACTATCCTCGGTAATAATAGCATTCATTATAGCGTCGTGTATAATATACTATTATCACTGAATGAGTCTGTTGTTGAATGTGTTTTTAATTTTTAAATAATAAATAATTCACACATACCCACCAAACGACTTACAATATTTTACAGTTAGTTTCAATACACATAAATATGATAGTTTTTCAAAAAATGTTTCGCTTCTTTTGCATTATTTATGTATCTACCTATACATATTACCAACCACTATCTGGAGTTTATTTAATTAGAAGGCTCTAGTTTAAGGATTTTGCGATTTTTTTGAAAATTTGAAGCTTTTTTAGTTAAAATTACTAGTGCAACAAATTAAGTGTTGATATAAACTAATTCAGGATTAAACACAATGGTTCAGGACCGTGAAATCAGGGCTTGTTTGAAGTTAATTCATTAATATCTATTCCTCCCCAAACAATCTACAGAATTTTGTTTGGAGTTGATATAAACCCAGTTAAATTCGGAGTATGAATAGCTGTTATTCATAAGTTTTAAGTTTACCTATTGTTAGTGTTAGTTTGAATAGATGGGAATATAATGACATTTTACTTTATTTAAAAAAGTAAAACGTTTATGTCCCAAGATGGAAAAATAAGCGTGGACTGTTTGATTCATATTTCTTAATTTGAGACAGAATAAATTCGTGGAAACCTTATCAAAAAAGTTATTCTAATTTAAAAGATCCTATGCGATAATAACTATATTCTCCTGATTCTACCCTTTGGCGATAATAAGACTTAGATTTCTTGATATATTAACTAAAAATATACAAATTGAATCTCTAGAACTTATTTCCAAAATGTTAGTAAGCTTACTTGTTTAGGTGGCTGATTCTGGTTTAGTATTTTGTGTTGAGGGCAAGATTCTTGAGGGGGGGTTCCAAAATTTCCAGCATTTTTCATACCTTTTTCCAGTTCGTGATCTTCTATCGATTCAGCAATTGCAGATATTTAAGGTTCTCGCTATAATTCTTTATTTTAGTTCAGTGTTACTTGCCCGTCTAAAGTGTTTCGGTCATACTACTTATCATATTTCCTAATTACTTGTAACATCTGTGTTAATATTAACAAAAAAGGCCTTAAAATAAGTCCCCGTCTTAGCTTCATCTTCGATTCAAATTCTTTCGAAATATTGTGGTTTATGCGAACTCGATATGTGGAAATCACCTATAACCTTTTGATTACTTTTGCTGCACGTTTTCGGACTTTTCAATCTACTAGTATTTTCCGCGCTTGGGTTCTGCCCACTACCTCAATTGCCTTCAATAGAGTTAGGAAACACGTATGCCTTATTGAGTAGGAATACTGTTTTTGGTAATTTATTGCAATTCGAAAATTAGATTTTGAATGTTGCAGTAGGGTCTGAATTCATATTGGATATGTTTGATATTTCTCCCTAATTTTATCCTTCTTCTTAATGTACCAAACGATTTGGTGTCGCAAACTTTGTTTTTATCCCTAGATGTGTTTTTATTATGTTAATAAGTCGACAGATAATAGATCCTTCTATACTAAGTTTTGAATTCAAAATTTTTGGGTTAACATCTCGGTGCCACCAAACTTGAAACAGACTTTGGACCATAGAATTTACGAACTAAACTTAAAACTTATTTTCTGGTCAGAGGATAATTAAGTTCTCTATGTGGTAAGGATCTAGGCTTATCGATATTCCATTAATATTACACTATGAAATGTTTGCCTGATCCAGTGCTTCCACTCCTGTTAAAAGGATCTTTATCTTATCAAACATATTGGGAGCAAGACATAGGTACCACCTGTTTTCGTTCGAAAAATGTCACCACTTGAATAGAAAATCGAACTAAACAATTTTAGTTTGGAAAACCATTAGGTTAACCTACATCACTTGCAGCAACACAAATACAAAGAGCTTGTGGTGCAGTATCATAAAAATGGGTTTTGTTTTCAAAATGTTAGCTTATGCCATGTACAGAACCACATTCCTGTATCTACAGTGGAATTATGTTATAGGATAAACTACCCTTATATAATATTTATAATATGTAATACATACAGCAGTCGAGAATACGCTTGCAAATATTGATATGATATCTGCCTTTGGATGTGTTTAATTTGAGATGCTGTTACTTTTGATTTGTTAATGACGGTTATTTTTTAAAAATCATTGATGCAGATTTAATTATAAAAATTGTAATATACAGGGTGACATTGAAAAAACTACAATGCATAGTACCACGCGATAGAGGACCATAAAATAATAAAAAAAGTTCTTATACGCTAATGTCCGATCGCCTTTTTTTCAGATACTAGCCAACTACAGGAAAGCGTTTCAACGCGTTAAAAATATGATAATATTCTAATAATACTCGAAACTAAAATACACAAAATGGCCACCTGCAAGGGCATAGTGTGCACCAATTTTTGTTAAATTATGTCTTCACAATCGGAAGAAATTTAAAAAAATTTAAATTTTCTAACAAACTTTTAACATCCTGTATCTTTAAGAAAAAAAATACGATCGGACATTAGCGTATAAGAACTTTTTTTATTATTTTATGGTCCTCTATCGCGTGGTAGTATGCATTGTAGTTTTTTCAATGTCACCCTGTATATTTTAAATGGCTAGAGTAATTTTAAGATGTTAATGTAAATAATTTATTGTTATAATTATTGTTATATTATAATTAGCTAAATGGTTATCATAGAAACTTTGTAAATGTAGTTGTTATGGTTAAAAACATATTATTTTAAAAAATTCTTAGAAACGAAAAAATACAAATTTATAAAGAGGAGATAATAATTTGTATTTGCACGGACAAGAAGCAAATACATTTACTCAGCCGAATTATTATATCTAAAGTAAATCTTTAATTTGAAATAAAGTTAAAATGTAATTAGAATCAATTCCTGATTCAGTAAATAATTAAAAATAATATAAAGTTAAAATAATAATTGAAACTGGAAGTGATATTGGATTGGACAGGAAATCAAAATAAATTTAAACTGGAAATAAACTGGATTGGAAGTAGAGGCAATTTGGATTAGATTCGGAACTGCAATTATAGTGAAAAAGAAGTGGAAGTGAAGATATTTTTGGAACTCTTTTGAATAGTGAGTGATAAAACTGTAATTTGAAGATATAATTAAGTAGGGATGATAGGATTGATAAATGAAATAAATCTGCATTAAAAAGTTGAGTGAATAATTTTATTTTTGTCAAATTAATTTATAAATAAAATTAACAAGAACGAACCTTCACAACGACCCGTTAATAATTGATAAAATAATAAGAAGCATAGGTAATTAAAATCAGTACAATATATACAGGGTGGTGCATTGCCTCACGCACCATAGGAATTTCAATGGTAAATTTTTTATTTGTAAATATTTTCCTAATTCTTAGGGAAGCAAATATTTATTATAAAAAGTTGACAAAAAAAAACTGTCAAAAATTAAAGTTTTCGTATTTCCAACAACGCATGTCTTTTTAAGGCCAAGTCCCATTAGCATCTACGTATGTGGAGTGACAATGCTTCGTTTTAATCTGAAAAAGATTGATCATTTTAATGGTACTGTAATTATTTAAATACTATGACTTACAAATAACTATAAAATATGTTTACCTATATTAGCATTGAACAGTCTCACAACGCAAATCGTCCTATTCGATATAATTCTACGGAGGCAAAAGTTGTTTACCTACCATTTTCATATAGATTAAAATGATGTTTTCTAGCGCAACGCTTTTTCTTATATAGGGATGTAATTTTCTAGCGTTCATAAAAAATTGAAAATCAGGGGCGCATAAACCTAACGAACTCGCATTTAAGTCTCGGGGTCTACAAATCAACCAAATAAATAAAACATGGCTCGCGAACGTGGAAGAGAAAACAACTGGTAATTCCGTAGGCTGTGGTTATTTAAACTGTGCATTTCTCTCATTCTCCCTTCTTCATTTAAACTCGAAAGTCACGTGCGTAAACCCAAATAAATCTGGAATAACCCACGAAACGGGATGCGTCTCTGCTCCAAGACAGGAATCGCAAAAGGATAGACGAACTAATAAAAACACAAAACGAATTCGACTCTGTAGTGGTAACTCGAATTCAAAGCGTCCTAAAAAGGGGTTGATATTTCCAAAATAATATTACTTTTACTTGTTTATGAATGTTTGCGAGTGAGATTTGTCTTGATCTAAATTAAATGCTACTTTAAATTGCTTTTTATAAATTTGTTGGCGAAAAATTTCTTGTTAAGTGAACCCCATTTTATGAGATTTTATTTGCTTGTGCTACAAGGGCATCGCTTAGGGATGCTGTTTCATAAAATTAAATGTTACGTTTTATATTATGACCGTAATAAATCTAAGTTCTAAAATCTGTAAAGGTTTGTGAAAATTTAAACCTTTCGTCGTTCAATTTTACTTGACGTTTCGCTGCTCATACTGTCAGCTTCTTCAGAAGTTATTCTAAAGTCTTTAGAATAACTTCTGAAGAAGCTGACAGTATGAGCAGCGAGACGTCAAGTAAAATTGAACGACCACGGCAACACCCGGAAAATATTAGTTTATTGGACAACAGCCGCGAAAGCCTGCATTCAAGAAGTAGGCTCTTTTATTTACAACCTGTATCTCGGAAACTAATCGGTCAAATTCAAAAAATAAAACACGGTTGTGTAGAGAATTAGAATACCTTTCAAATGATGTGTCACTTAACCCTCCTTCCCTATTAATATTTTTGGGGGGTTGTCCGCCCTCTCTAGGGGGGTAAAGTCTGTAATAAGAAATTTATGTGAAAAGATGTCCCCCTTCCATCAAAAATCGACGTGTCTCAGCGTTTTTCGGAAAAATAATTTTCCTGGGAGTTAGTCGCTCTGTTTCGTTTTCAAAAACCCACCCTGTATATAGCCTGCATGACGGATTAGAGTCCCCTACGTCGCCTCGCCTTCATACCAGGTAGTCTTTCAACAATCGCCTATTTTCCCTATAGAAAAAAGGCAGCTGTCAAACTGGTAAGCAAAGAATTTAAGTAATACTTTCTGTGTTAATATTCATATACCGGGTGTCAATGAAATCTGGGGCAATATAAATTAATATGTTTAAATTTAAAGGCATGGCAATATTGTGCGTTTCTTTTCTACACATCAAAAACACTATATAGTTATGTACCTATATCATTTTATGTAACATATAACAAGATTACAGTTAGAAGCAACTCTAAACATCAGATGAGAATACCATTGTAGATAGATTTAAAGATTACCTATATGTTGCAGTGTAACACGATGAAAATAATAATATAAGTACTATAAGTAAAATAATGGACTCGTCACTTATTATGATTCAGTAACAAAGCTCGGTTTACTTCAGGTGTGGGTTCTAGTAAGAACTCACAGTAAATGGGTTTATGGTACCACGTTGGTCGTTACAAAAAAAGATGACAGTACACTATGCAAAAATGTAGGCAGATGTACATACCGGGCGATCCAGAAAAAAAGGAATTAGAGCAGGCCCTGATTAAGGTGTTAAGGTTGGTAACATTGCTTCTCATTTTATAAATTTCATATCAATGGTAATCTGATTTGTTACTTGAAAAATAAATTTGACATTTTAAGAATGTGTATAACCTAAAATAAAAGCATTAGTGGACGTAATTACATTTGTGGTTATTAAATAAAGTAAAATTAGTTATTTATTTATTTAGACTGCCTATAAACAGGCAATTACTTACTATTATTTAAAACACGGACAATGATTTTGACAGTTAACGTAACCTCTTCAATAGTCAATAGTGTCTCAGTTTACGCTCACAGTAGGCGAATCACGGGATACCAACTTTGGTAACTATTTCACGGTCTGCTCTAATTCGTTTCTTTCTGGATCACCCGATACTATAATGTATTACATATCCCACACAGCATAAACAGCTTGCATCAAACTTGCAGAAAGCTTGTCGTGTCAAGTCTGAAGGCTTGCTGCAACCTTGTCATGTCAACACTCAAGGTTGTTGCAAGCTTGCAGCAAGCTAACTAGTCACCACCTGACAAGCTGGCCATAAGCTTTCAAGGCAAGCTTGCCATAAGCTTTCACGACAAGCTTGCCATAAGTTGTCAAAGCAAGCTTGCCATAACCTTTCATGGCAAGCTTGCCATAAGGTTACATGGTAAGTTTGCTATAAGCTTACACGGTAAGCTTGATATAAGCTTACACGGCAAGCTATTAGGACCACTTATCATTTTCTTAAATATTTGTATTTCTTTCATATTATTATTCATTAAAATGCATTTTTGCAACAACTAACATTTAATAGAACTTTGTAGGCTTCCACATTTTTGTTCTCTAATCTTTATTATGAGCTTAATAAACGTCCTTTAAATTTAGCCAGCTAGACTATTTAATCTATTTATTCGAATTTATGATTGAGGATTGATTTTGAATTTTTAACCACGTTCATTGAGGTCATGTCCGTTATAACACCACACAGTTAAACAAAAAATATCAAACTGTTTTTGACATTGATAGCTGTTATTAATAATTTTTGATACTTTTTATAATTCAAGCTGAGTTCTGAAATATGTATTAAGCTTGGAAGCTAAAAGGTTTGTCAAAACATATTAGTTAAGTAAAGTTTTTTAAATTAACCTATTATAAAAATATTTTAAAATAAAAAAGTTATCGAGAATAAATCAAATATACTTTATTAATCAAATATATAAATAAATGTTATTAAATTGTTACTTCTATAAAATAATTTGTACCGCCTCTTCTTGCTTTTGCTGTGCCCTTTGTTCTCTGCAATTAGAAAAATGAAAAGTTTAACATATTTTTGTATGGTGGTCAAATTAATAATGTATTATATCACAACTATTTATTTGCTTACTTTCGTGTCCTTCGCACCTTTGCTTGTTGAAGCCACTCAGAAATGGCTTCTTTTAATATTTCGTCGGTGGCATCATGGTACATGTTTCGTACACTAGCTATGCAGAAAAATTGCAATTAAGTTTTTGTAGATTAAAAAATTCTACGTCTATTCATCTCATCATTTGTCATTTTGGGAAACTGTAACTTTGTAGCCAAATAAACTTATTTTTGTTAGTATTTATTAATACTTGATACAGTGCCCAAAACCCCTTAAACGGCAAAATAAGATTATTTTAGAATTTTTTGAGTATACCAGTTTGACACTTATTACAATGCCACATATGTTTTGGAATGGCCTTCCTTTTTAAAGATTTGGACGGTAACGTTTCCTTCTGCAATATGGATGCCACAACAAAGCATAACATTACCTACCGTCATCTGTTTACAGATACACCAAACTTTCGTAGTGACAGTGATGAATTATACTTTACTGTTGTGTTGGTTTTTGGAACTATTTCATTGAGGCAAGTCTTATTATTTGAGAATTAATTTCACAGCAGCTTCGGTAAAATTACATTTTTAAATAATAATTCATGTGTTTTTCAACTTTTCTTTTCCCAAAACCCTTTATTAATAACCGAACATTCCGAACAATAAAATCACAGTAAGAACATTCAGATATTGCCATTTGCACTTGGACAAAATTATTGTTTAATGGCACAGCTTTTAAACATGAATTCTTAATTGTAATTTATTTATGCCAACGTGGACGCACACGGTATGGGCAAATGGGCACGCTACTTCTAAGCGCCCAATAACAAGTGCAACTAACAAGCCCATCTGGCTTGTTAGTTTGCTTTGTTCTACAATAAGTTTTAACTAGTGATGCTGTAATACACCCTTCGCTATAACCGAATCAATCACTGCTTGCTGCTTTGGTATAGCAGCTATATTTCTCCAGTCGTCTGCTGTTAATGTGAAATTAGTAGACTCCCCATAGCCTATTAACTGTTGGAGTGATTTAGTAGAATGGCTATGAGAAATGAGACTACATATTGTCTAAAATGCCAACCTCAAACAGTTTTGTTTCTGCTGCTGTAAAGCAGTATGGATGCATTATAGATAAAACAATTGGCTTTTCAGACAGTTTGCTCAGTTTATTTAACAATATTTGCTTTTCTTCAGTAGTGATTTCTTCAAAATCACTGTCGTCTGAATTATATTGTTGTGCTGATTCGCGTATTGGGTAATCAACATCCGCGATTGTACTTGGCCCGCCTAGATTTAAATTGGGGGCGATTCAAGAAGATTTTCAGTTATCGATTCTTCTTCGGTATTTCGAACAGAATCTCAACTGCAAATAATAGCGCACCAACGTGGCTACAAAATTCCCTTAAACTGGCAACACATCTGGTGGTAAATTTATCCTTTAGGAATGCAATACGTAAAAAATACGCATATACATTAAAACAATACCAAAAGCAACTAAAATTGGTACACCAGGACGTACAAACTTAATGGGAAATTTTCAGTTGTTTGCCATACAAGCGATGAGCTGATGGCCTGATAACGTCACATGCACACCCTCTCTTCTATTTCACCACAGTGATTATGATTAGGTACTCATTTGCTTTTAGGATAGAGACCTTCAGCGCTGTAGTTGAGTGCCGAAGTTGAGAGAAAATTTGAAAGAATTGAAATGATTAAAAGATGATTTCTTCTACTGCAAAGGACTAATTAATTCTTCTAGCGTTTAATAATCTTACTAAATAATTGTCTCCCTAATAAAGTGCTAATATTGGCGTCAAAATGTAAACTATGGTTTTAGTTTTCAAAGAAATATTCAATTAAAATCCTGTGTTTTACTTACTGTACGGAAATTTTTAAAAACAAGAACCGGTCGAAGCAAATATGATAAAAAATTAAAATTTGTTAGCAAAGTGAATTTATCACGACATTCGCCCTACATTCTGATTTTCTAAATTAGCATTAGCCTAAGGAAATGTTAAAACAAATTAATGGAATAATAATTTAACTAATTAATACTGAATAATAAAAAGTATGTACAATATTAATAAGTAGTAACCGAATGAAGTTTGGTAGGCATTCGTCAAAACAATAATCGGTTAGAATCAAATAAAATATAGCTCTCAAAAGATTATCACTACTTAAGCTATGAGATTTACTGGTTAAACAAAAAAGAAGCAGGTTTCTAAGACAAAAAAAATCCTCCTATCTTGCCATAAGCTCGGCCTATCGAACTATTTTGAGTTATTTGTAAGAACAGATACTCCAAACGTAAAAATATACCAAAAATCCTCCTTGGTTTCAAACGAGCATGGAAAAACATTGCTCCTGAAGTTGAAGAAAAATATGGACATATCCTTATGACACATGTCTCGAAGATGCTTACTAAAATTTCTAAATAAGTATAGAGTAAAATGTTAGATAGCAGCAGTAGTAATATGCAATGTAGATTAAGTGCAATTATACTCTAATGATTTTGACCTTTCCGCTGAATTTATAAAAATACAATTTATATTCTTATTCAGCCCAGTTACCTATTGTACATGCTGTGTATCTGAAGGTTTTCTAGCAATTTAATCGAATTATAGTATTGAACCTAATGTACATATACATGTGTAATAATTCTGGCATTTATGTCTACAATTTCGAAGGTAACAAAGGGAATTACGCACTATTGCTGCTTAATATAACCATCTCAATAATGACTTAATTATCTCGGTAGGCGTTTGTAGATCAAGGAAGGTATTATACCGTTAAGTTCTAATCTGCATTGTGTTAATTTGGCCTCTCTTATTATATTATGATTCTAATATAGGTACAACGATAGTTTATAATTTATTTTTGTTATACAAGAGCACAGTATACACAGGGTGATTGGAAAAAGCTGCATCATGGGCCTTGAAATTTGTTTGGATGTAAATTTTTTTGAAGACTGCATTCTTTGTTGTTCTGTAATTAACCAGAACTGTCACTACTTAAAACATCAAGATCTGACAAGTAGGATACTCACTTTGAGAAGTAATAAATATTAGTTAACACAAAGGTAAAATTTGCACTTTATTCAATCGCATACCGTATAACAGCATTGCACGAAAGCGGCATGTTTTTATACGGTAAATTCACAGCTAACTAGATGTATCGCTTTTTTTAACCATCCTGTGAAACTCACAAGGGTGCTGTAAAAATTCGTTTATTGAGATGAAAACCAAAAACTTTACACAACCATACTATTTAATAAGATACGGATGAATCCATTCCTTCATTAGGGCCAACAGTAAACCATTCACGGAAGGTTTGAGAAAAAATCGTATGTTGTAGAATAATTCATACTTTGAACATGTTAGCTTGAGTTTTCGCACCCTACATGTGTATTCTGTACTAAGAAAAATAATTTTGTTTTTAAAGGAACATGCGAATGGTTTACTTTTTTCTCTGCTTGTACATCAAGTAGCATTGCTCTTTCGACGATTGAATAATATTAATTATAGTATTTCCATCAACTTATTTTCTGTTCCCGGTTAATATATTAACTAAGCTTTGGCTTTTACGCATTTTTACACGAAGCGATTATTCTCATAAAAATGTTGGCTGTATTTCATTTCAACTTTTACCTAAAATACCCTTAATATTCTTTTCTTAAACGTTAGCAGGTGTTAGCCTATTAAATTCTTTCGGACTCGTTAATTACCGCATGAATTTACAGCGTATTTGGTAAATTACGCAGTCCCGAGAATAAAACAATAAAAGGAAAGAGGGAAGTTTTATGTAATTATTTCGTTCGCTTTTACGAAATAACTTTCGGGTAAAGATCGTCTATTATTTACAAAAAGCACTGTAAATTTTAAAGAGTGGTTAGTTCTTACGAAGTAGCGTATCTACAATAGAAAAAAAAATTGAATCTTTCGACAAAAAAAAATACGAATTGCAATTGAATATTAATGAAAAAGTATTGTTCATATAAAGACTTCATACGAGGATGTATTGATATCTGATATCTAGTTAGCCTAGACCGCTTCCATGGATAAACAAAATATTGCGGTACCATAGCAACGAACAGTAACTTATTAGAAGTGTTAGTGTAAAGTTTCACGTCAAAAAGTCAAACCAGTTTTGCGCAATAAAATTTCAAAAAAAGGATGTCGACCGAAAATGTGAAAATCGAAAAATTGGAGTATAGAGCCATCATCAAATACCTGTATTTGAAGGGGTTAAGAGGTAAGCAGATTTACGAAGATATGCTTAATACCCTTGGCGATCAATGTCCTTCGTATGCGACCGTAAAAAATTGGATTGCAAGCTTCAAAAGAGGTAAATTTTCCATTGAAGATGAAGAGCGATCGGGTAGGCCAGTTTCTGTGTCCGTCCCCGAAAATATCGATGCATTTCATGACTATTCATTACTATTCGACGTTACTGACCACTCTACGAGAAAAAATTAAGGAGAAAAGACGCGGAAAGTTGTCCAAAAGTGTTTTGTTTTTGCAGGACAATGCCTCTGCACACAAATCGCATATTGCCATGCAAACAATTCGTGATTTGGGGTTCAAATTACTGGAACACCCGCCTTATTCACCAGATCTGGCTCCGTCCGACTATTATCTCTTTCCTCAACTGAAAAAAAGTTTAAAAGGTCGTAAATTTTCTTCCAACGAAGAGGTTATAGAAGCTGTGGAGGCTTGGTTTGCAGAGCAAGATAAAACTTTTTTTTTAAAGGTCTAGAGGCGTTGCAGGTTCGGTGTAATAAATGTATTAAATTAAGAGGAGAATATGTCGAATAATAAAATATTTTGACTTTCAAATTTTGTTTGCTTCTATAGTAGGCTAAGAATTTTTCAATACGTCCTCGTATAAAGACCTTGAGCGACTATGATTAACTGTTTATTCGCAACTATTTTTAAATGATAGATTTTCTTCGCATGACGGTAGTTTTGGCCTGTTGTTTGACACTTAACTACTAAAATAGGTAGTTGTTTTTGGACAATGAAGAGAACAGTTTGGTATCTGTTTAAAGGCGATTTTTCTGTTACAATTTCAATATTTTTCGGAAAAACGATTTATAAATATTTGTGTTAAAGTACCAGACCGTGTTCTTCCGAGGATTATTAGAATTAATTTTGACTTTTTCGGAATTATACCAAATAACAACAACGACATAATATACCTACATATGTATTGAGATGATATAACATTTTAGAGAAGGATAATTTGAAATAATATACTTTTATTAAATATAAAAATAAAGATTGCTTTCAGCATACAAGTTTAATCATTATGTATTGTTTGTAAAAAAATGTTTATTGTAATTTATTAGTATTATTGGATGTTGTTATTTATTGTTGTTATAGTTATAGTTAAACATATGAATGTTTTTGGATGATGTTATTTCATGGATGAAGAGATTTTTAACACCTGGTAGACAAAAAATAATTGAAAGATAAAAATAAATAGAAAATTGTTTCTCTGATTTCATAGTAAAAGGAGGTGCGAATAATCGCTCCCCGAAAATTTTAATAAATTCAATTAAAATTTGAATTTATAAGATCAGAAGATATTTAAAAGAAATATAAATAATTTAAGAAGATTAAATAAAATATTATAATTATAAATTAAATACAACTGAACTTGAATGGTAAATCAAATGGACTAACAAGCTAAATGTAAATAGAAAAATCGTAAAATTATACGAAATGCACCACTATAAAATTTTTCAGCCCTACTTTGTACCAACCCAATTCAGGTTATTTGGAAGTAGAGATAAAATACAATATTGAATTTGAAGAATAGTTAATGGAAGTGGAAGTGTAAACTAAAACTGAATTATGATTTCGAAATTGAATATGTGCGAGTGATTCAATTTTAAGGTAGTTTAATTAATTTAATTTCCTAAATTAAATTTAGGAAAATAATAGTAGTTTATTCTACAAGTAAAGAAAAAGTGGTAAATTTCTAGCGAGTGGAAAATGTTTGATTCACGAGCTTTAGCGATTTTTATACAAAATTATCTTTTTCTACAATTCTAATAATTAAAACTTAACTTTAAATTTAAATACTAAAAATGAAACGGAAACCTGGTCAACTGTAGTTAAGAAGCCTCGTAGATCAATGGGAAATAAAACTGCAATTATCGACAGTGATAAAAACTTAAATAACATCAGAGCTGCCCCTAAAAAAGCCATCTCTTTGTGTCAAGACTTCAAGTGAATACCAACTGTGATGTTCTCGTAAATCACCTAAAAAAAGATTTTCCAGAAGTTACATGTGAAGAAGTGCCGTCGAAGTTCCCGAACTGCTGTAAATCGTATAAAATCACAATAGACTCAATTAATTGCAATCAAGCAATGGATCCCAGGGTATGGCCATATGGTGCTTATGTCTCGAGGTTTTTTCAGAAAAGACCCCAAAGTAAACAGGAAACTTACGGGACGTCCGGAATTCATGTAGGTTATCACAAACATCCTCCATCAATAAAAGGAATGGCAATCCAAACCACTGCTATGTTATTTTAAATTACAATATACAGGGTGTAAATTAATGACGTGCAGATATTTCAGGTGGTGATAGTACTCGGCAAAATAAGAAAAAAATGTTAACATACACATGATCAAAAATGCGCCATTTTCGATATACAGGGCGGCGAAGTTTCAAGTTTTTTTTTTGTATTTTGCGTTTTTCTCCCGTATGTTTTGATATAATTATTTGAAATTTAGTACAGCTACTATCTTTTAGAATCTCTACAATAAAATGTCCAAATCATCAGTTGCAGTATACAGGGTGTTACATTTCTTTGGGTTACCGACCATTTTACCTTCCGGAACTTTTTTTTGGAGCGCCCTGTATAAATTTTTATATCTTAATTGAATTCCCTGTTCTTTTCTCCAGCTTTTTGTTTTTTCCCCATTATTCCCGTATCTGTCACCGTTTTCGAGTTATTTGAAAAAATAGCGATCAATTCAAACCAAGTGCAGTCAAAATATTTTTTTTTGTTTTGTTTGTAGCACTCTGTATACTGCAACTGATGATTTTGATATTTTATTGTAGAGGTTCTAAAAGATAGTAGCTATACTAAATTTCAAATAATTATCTCAAAACGCAAAATATATAAAAAAAATTGAAACTTCGCCACCCTGTATATCGAAAATGGGGCGTTTTTGATCATGTGTATATTAACATTTTTTTTCTTATTTTGCCGAGTACTATCACCCCCTGAAATATCTGCACGTCATTAATTTACACCCTGTATGTAGCTTGCGACACAAAATTAACGAATTTACTATCTTCTGTGATGATCTACAGCCGGACGTTATTAGTCTTACTGAACACCACTTACAAGAGTGTGAGATAAATTACTACCAAATTAGTGGCTACTACTTAGATTGCTTTTTCTGTCGCTCTAATTTTAAATGTGGTGGAACTGCAATATACGTAAAAACGGGAATATATTTCAAGGTTTTGGATGTACCAATAAAATCGTTGGAAAAACACTGTGAGTTCACATGTACTGAGTTCGGTAGTAGTCAAAATACATTTATTATAATTAGCTTATACACTATTATACACTTATACAGGTCACCCACAGGTGATTGTACCCTCTTTCTGCAAACGTTAAACATGTTACTAGATAGTATATTTAATCATAATAAAATAATTATAATCTGTGGGTACTTCAATCTTCATTTCCTAGGCTCGAATAAGTGGGCAAGGGAATTGGAGTTGCTCTTATCGACTTACAACCTTTTATTCACATGTAAGAAGTTATACGCGAGTTGTTAA
Source organism: Melanotus villosus (assembly GCA_963082815.1). NCBI lineage: Eukaryota > Metazoa > Arthropoda > Insecta > Coleoptera > Elateridae > Melanotus > Melanotus villosus. Next base: position 29,845,551 of record OY720419.1, on the reverse strand, counting down.
AACCTCTGCCACACTAATTGATAATATCTTTTCAAATTTGGGTATGAGAGATGGACGGGTGGACTGTCAGGTCCTACAATACGACCTTTCGGATCACTATCCACAGGTATTGTCGTTTAATTATAACAAGGGTAGTAACAGTAATGGAAAAATTTATCAATTACGACGTAAATTTACACAGAACGCTATTGAAATGTTTAAATCCCAGCTGCTGTTGGAGGATTGGCAAGATGTACACCTATAATGCAGTAGAGGCTAACGATAAATATGATACCTTTTTTAGAGTATTTTTTTACTATACCTTGACATTAACTTCCATTTAATTAAAACTAAAGTGCGAGTTGGTACTGAAAGAAGATGGATAAGTCCTGAAATGAAACAGTGGTCTATAAAGATTAGAGATCTCTATACATTATACAAATACAGAAATTAATAATGAACGTCTCTTTAGACAGTATAAAATGGAAAAAAGCAATTTTAGAACTTTCATTGTAAATCACAAAAAGGCTATGAATGACAATGTAATTTTAAATTCAAACAACAAAGGTAAAAGTGCCTGGGCTCTAATTAATAACATGCTCAAACACACATAACTCCTATTGAATTAATTCAGAAAGACACCGTTATTACTGATCCTTATAAAGTAGCGGCAACGCTTAGTAATCACTTTAAAAGATCAAATACTAGCCGTAAAGCTACTACAGACACACCTAAGATAAGTAACGCTCCCGATACTTTAAATTTTAACCTTTTTCCAGTAGTTAATGCCGAAATTGAAGTCATTATAAAGGGGTTTGCTAACAAGTTCTCCCATGGTTTTGATGGAATTCCACCTGTAGTAGTTAAAGCTGTGGTGCCTGCAATCTCTAACCCCTTGGCTGACATAATCAATGAATCTTTCCTAACAGGTGTTTTTCCAGAAAGTTTAAAATCTGCCACGGTAATACCAGTTCCAAAGAAGGGTAAGGCTAATAGGGTTGAAAATTTTCGACCGATCTCATTACTGTCAGTCTTCTCAAAAATCTTCGAACGTGCAATATATGATAGACTAATCGCGTATTTTATGAAATATAACTTATTAGCAAAAAACCAATATGGCTTTCTTCGCAATTGATGTGCTAAGTAACTCTATTTTCTACATAAACGAACAACTAGAACACAAGAAATTGGTGTCTGGTATATATTTCGACCTGTCAAAAGCTTTTGATGTCATATACCACAAACTGCTATTATCAAAGTTAGAACAGTATGGTATACGAGGAAATTGTCTATCCCTTATACGCCCTTATTTATACAATAGAACCCAGAAGGTATGCATAAAATCCCCCCAAGGAAGTGAATCGGTATCCGATCCTGTTGTCCTATCGCAGGGTCGATTCTTAGACCCCTACTTTTTGTGATTTTTGTTAATGATCTCCCTAGCTATATCAATGTACCTACTTTATACTAATACGCAGACGATACCTCCTGCCTACTGGCCAGAGATACCCCTCCTGAGTTGTCACGAGGAATGACTAAAGTCGCTAAAAAAATGTCAACCTGGTGTAGAGAAAACAACTTAGTCCTTAATACAGACAAAACGTATTTACTAGTTTTTAAAAATCTCCCTGATAGGTCACTGCTGGTCAAAATCAATGATAAATTTATACCGAAATCTAACGTAATTAAATTGCTAGGGGTAAAAATAGATTCTAAGTTAAGATGGTCCTAACAGACTGACACCATTATCAGTAGATTAAATTCTGCGTGTTCCACCATCAGATATCTAAAAGGAAATTTAACTTTGCATTCGATAAAAGCCTATTACTATGCCAGTATACAAAGTATCCTGCAATATAGCATTCCATTCTGGTACAACTCTACAGATACAAATCGAATTTTCAGACTACAAAAGAGAATTAATTAGGATCATGTTGGGCTTGCCGTATAGTACACCTTGCCAATCCTACTACAAAGAATTGGGAATCATGACGCTGCCTGCCCTTTATATACAGGGTCTGTAAAAATTCGCGTGCAAGCTCTCCGTAACTTCATTCCTTGGGCAATAATAAGGCGAAATTCTTATAGCGAAAAAGTCACCAGATGCTTCCCCAACTCATGCGAAGCCTTCAAAGTTCAAAATTGGCAACGCGAAAAGGAAGCCGTTTTTGCAAAATTCTGTTACTTTATGCATAAATTAAGTAATAACGGCAACAATTTACTATCGTTTATCATTTAAAAGTACAAAAAAAATACTAGTCTTCATAATTATAATAAATAAAATTTATTTGCTTGTATCAAGAATGTCACGACATCCTTGATACAAGCAAACACATTTTGAAGAATTCTGTGAATTGAAATTATGAAGACTAGTATTTTTTTGGTACTTTTAAATGATAAATGATACTAAATTGTTGCAGTTATTACTTAATCTATGCATAAAGTAACAGAATTTTTCAAAAACGGCTTCCTTTTCGCTTTGCCAATTTTGAACTTTGAAGGCTTCGCACGGGTTGAGGAAGCATCTGGTGACTTTTTCGCTATAAGAATTTCGCCTTATTATTGCCCAAGGAATAAACTTACGGAAAGCTTGCACGCGAATTTTTACACACCCTGTATACACGGTCATATTATTCGCAAGAAAAAATATTACGCTTTTTACCAAAAACAACCAAATATACAATAGAACGGAGACCAGAGGTGAAAACAACTTGAGTGTCCCACTCCATAAAACTCAGATGTTTGAAAAGGGCTTGTACTACAACTGTATTAGATTATACAATGCTGTGCTTTTACATATAAAACAAGGTACTTCCTTTTCCCAATTTAAGACTGTTAAGAGTAAGTTACGTAAACATCTACTAGATAAAGCCTACTATTCAGTCCAAGAATACGTAGACAGTAACACGTAACTCCCTTCCAATAATTAAATGGTCTAATCAACGCGCATTTATATACTTTGTATTTAACAATGACTGCTCATATTATTTATGCTACTTGTATGTTGTGTTAGTATGTTAGTGTAATCAACCCGTATTATATATGGTCATTGTGGGAACAGTGAATCACCATTTTTTCAGTGCCATATAGCTTCGTAAATGCATATTGTACAGGTCAAACTTAAATGTGTACAATGCTGGCATTTGGCAACATTTTCTTCTAAGACATCCCTCCTTGGACTATTAGGATGTTTGAGTAGGTAATAAATGTTTAAAAAAAAGTGGGTACTGATTCACTGTGTACTTATGGGTGTACACAATGACTCACAGCAAAGTACACAGAGAATCACAAGATTTATGTAAGGAAAATACAATAATGTTCATTTAAATATCGCTTGTAATTAATGTAACATCAGTTTACCTTATCTATGGCAAATCACAGAACATTACAATTTGTACTTATTGTAATTTTTAAACATTAGCTTAGTACGCATATCAGACCCATACCAGTCTTTTATCAATTCTAGGAACAAATTTGCCTGCCACCTTACCAAGTAAATTTAAATTCAGAAATTTAAAATTTAATTTAAAAGTACACAGTTAATCACGATAAAGGTACACAGTGGATTGATTCACTGTGTACCACTCCCGCCATTTTGATTTTGTTAACTCATTTCCTAACTTAAACACCGACTTGAGCAGTGGATATATCATAAAAATAATGCTCAATGAATGATTATTACATACAAATATTAACATATAGATTATTTTCAAGAATTAGGACAAGAATAACTAACGAAACTTACATGGAATTTTTTTTTGGTCCATAAAAAACAAAAACCCACTCCCAGAAAACGTGTGCAAACTTATACCGGCGTCACAGCTGGAGTAAACTGAGGGGCTCTAGGAATGCGAACTAGTGGGAAAGAGACAACACGATCGCGTTATTCTTTTAACCCTATACATCACTGATTCACTGTGTACTGTAGATTCACTGTTCCCACAATGACCCTACTTCGTATTTTTCAATACCTGTTTATATTACTTATACTACTTGTATGTTAGTTACAACAGTGCTGTGTTATATACATACATATGTAATGTAATATTATTTTTTCGCGTTTCGTACTGTAATGTATTACTTTACGAGACTCAAAATCGTGATGTAATGGGCCACTTTACAGCATAGCAACCATTACAGCATAGCAACGTCAGGTGTCATTAAAACGCAATTTGATAGCTTCTCGGGCAGCATTTAAAATATCTTCTGAATGGTTTTACAAGTTATTTTCGTCACTCAAGTCCATTTCGGAATTAGATTTCCAAAAATAGATCTATTTATTTGTTTGAATTGAATTCTGTTATGTCAAAAACAGTTCCTGTCAGATCGAGAATCCGCCTACTTTTTTCAGTGTTTTTATTAATTTTATTCGGAATGTATCTCAATAAATTTAGATAACTTTTTATGTGAGAATATAAAATGCGAAAAAATAGTATACGCGCAGCGTCCGAAAAGTGATTTAACTAGACTCGTACGGCATTTAAGTACTCGCTATCGCTCGTACTCAAACCTGCCATACTCGTCTAGTAAAAATCCACTTTTCGGCACTTGGTACGTAATCTACTATTATTTCATACTGTCTGGTAAATTCAGTTTCCCGGCGCCATTTTGAGTCCGGAAAGTGAGCTATTACGGTATCAGTGCCGGACACTTTCCGGACTGTTATTTTATGCGCCTAATCAGAGCCCGTAAAAGTGTAACCAAGCCACACCTACCGGCTTTGACACAGTAATGTCACATGTAAAAATTCAAAAATCAAATTGTTTGCAGTATGAAATAAAATACATTACGACATTCGTCCGTGAACTCTTTTTACAGTACACGTTTCGAGTTTCAAGACTCGGCTCCTTTCATCGCCTCGTCTTTAAACATCTCATTCGTACTGTAAAATATGAGTTCCCGGATTTGTGACGTTAATTACTATTATTTGACACTGTCTTTGTTTTCCTATAAACACCATGACAATAAATATATTATTATTATTATTATTAAAACGGATCGAAAAGAAGTGATACAAAAATACTCTAAACAAATGGAAAATAACTGATTGTAACGTCGTAGAAAGACAAATCCCACTAATTTTCGTAACTTACTAAGACAGGTCTATTGCCTGTGTGATAAGTATCTGTCGCATTGATTTATCTTTATTTAAGTGTCACAGGTTTTTAAGGGGAAAAAGGCGTTTCTATAATAAATCTTTTAACGGCTATAATTTGTAGTACTCATTCATTACTTGCGCACTATTAAACTTTAATTTAAAGTATCCTGTACAGGGTAGTGCACATTAGGGTGGCCCTTAATTATGGTTGAAACAAATTTTAACCGGGTCACTCCCCAAATCGATTCTAAAACAATAAAAAGTAATTTTAAGATTTGCCAGACCTCTAAATTCCATCGTTAAGGGGTGCCCCAAGGAGCCTGCATTTTCCCATTTAAATAACATAGGTTTTCAGCACACTTCTGGTTTTTATTTTTTGCAAAAGTATGTGTGCCTGAAAAAATCCGGCGAGTGCTGCGATTCACTGCTCACTGATGCCCCTTTCACGGAAAAAATCATGGGAGCCAGGTGTCATATCTTAACAACTCGTTGCAACCGAGAAAAACGACAAAATTTTAAAATTACCCCTTTCTTCACCCCCCATCTATTTGCTTAAGATATGACACTTGACTCCCATAATTTTTCCATGACAGGGGCATCAGTGGGCAATGAATCGCAGCACTCGCAGGATTTTTTCAGGCACACGTACTTTTGTAACAAAATAAAAGCCAGAAGTGTGCTGAAAACCTATGTTATTTAAATGGGAAAAAGCACGCTCCTTGGGGCACCCCTTAACGATGGAACAGACAGGGCTGCTAAATCTTAAAATTACTTTTTATTTTTTTAGAATCGATTTGGGGGGTGACCCGGTCAAAATTTGTTTCAACCATAATTAAGGGCCACCCTAGTGCACATAGCCTATTCAGTATAGTTTTCAGCATATTTCATGTAATTTTCTTGCATCATAAAGGTTGTTAAGGTATTGGCACTAACATCTGGCGAGGGAGTATAGCCGGCAACATGGACGGTTAAGACCTCCTAAGTCGCAAACGTCTGTTGTCTCGCAGACTATACATGTATACATACATGGTGAGCACTACGCCTTCGATACAAAATAAATGTATTGACATAAACTGATTTTTGCAATCTGTTACATGTTTAACAAATTATATTAATGAATTACGGAAGGTGTCAGTCGAAATAATAAATACCCACTAATATAAACTCTTACTACACTTGCACTGAACACAAAACATATGCGAAACAATAGACAACTTTTTTGCTGACGTTGCGGGGCATAACAATTAATATTAATTACCTAAAGAGTTTGGAATATTCATTTAGCACGTTATCTTCATATATTTTTTCATCAACAATATTCATGTAATAATTTGGCTTGGTCGTCTTTAAAACAACACAATTTTTTCGTGGTTTTTATTAGTGTGCTATTTTGATCGTCTGTGGTACCCTAAAGTCGCTATAATACATGTAACTTGTGCTACACCGCATTGGGCAAGTTATGTGAGCCACCCTATATAAAATATTTCCTTTTCTTTATTTTCATCTAAAATAAATTTTAAATATAGGTATTTTGTAGTACATATTTAATCTTTTATTCTGATTTGGTCGCATATTTTTTGTTTCATATTGCATTTCATGGTTCTTAAAATATTAAATGAATTCTTTATCAAGGGAAAAATAATCCTAGTTGTTAGTACTTTCGACCTGTTTTAAATGGATCCTTTATTTAATAAATAGGTATTTCTTGGCGGTAAAGTCTTTATATCGCCATTTAAGTAAAGTACTTTGAATTTATATTGCGATTATTATTTTGAAGATTTAGTTAATTCTCTATTTTTGTACGGATATCAAGCATATGGATTCCCAGCGAATGATTTTCAATTTTTTTCAATATAGTATCTAGAATTCGTTATTATACATTATTTGTAACGAGTGTTCAAAAAGTCCCACGTTTGGAGTTGGCTATGGCTTGAGAAAATAAGTAACACAGTATGTCTTTACTTATTATTTACACGTGAACGAATAAAACAGCAAAGTAAATTGAAGTTATAAACTAAAAGCTTTATTTACATTTTACACATAAAATTCAATTCTTTATAAAAGATTATTAAAACAGATTTACACGTAAAAGGAATCATTTTGGCAATGAATTTTTAGTAAATAAAATAATTACTTACAAAGAAAATAGAACGAAGTATAACCTTAAAACGTCAAATAAAGTAATCGAAGGTCAGCTGGTAGTGTGGCTAGCGAACCGACAAACGGTTACTGTCGTTCAATCGAACCAGCGCCATCTACAAACGTAGACGTTTCTGAACACCCTTTATTATTTCAGCCTTTTAAGTTTTCTAAGGATTTTGTAATCTGACGATAATTCAATTTTGGAAAATGCCAATTTGTAATAGGTTTTATTGTCAGCATTATAGCATTCCAATCCCCAATCACATTATGTGTTACTCCTGTGTACGACGCTCTTGAGAAATATTGATTATTACTAATTATTTAAACCAAATTTTCGCACTATTTTGCCATATAGTACTTTCGTTAATTTACTGCCACTTAACATCTAAAGTTCAGATCGCTCTTGAACATATTTCTAGTTATTTACCTTGTGGACACGCGTGTATTTTTGTTCGATGCAATAATTAAATTCTTTAGCATAAACTTGTACTTTTAAGTTAGTCGTCGACTTATTTTGTTGAACCGTAAACTATTTTGTAAATACAGCGTCATTATGAATGAGTTGAAGTAGGCCGTAAATCTAAATGTAAAATTTCTTGTTTCTGCTCCACAAAAATAATAATTCAAATTATATTGGATATGCACTGTTCTACACACAAGTATTAAATTGGTTGCATAACGAGTCCATATTTATGTAAACAAATTAGAATCATTTTTAAGTGAAATAAAAATTTTCTTACCATAATTTTCACTTAAAGAATGATCGATACAAACCTGAGACATATCTACAGCTACAGGGTGTAGAATTGGTTCACGCACCATAGGGATTTCAATGTTAAATTCTTAATTTTTAAATATTGGCTCCCCAAATTATTTTACAGAAAAAGTGTAAGTATGTTTCTTATAGAGAAAAAAATACTGTATACAACCATATCATTACTTATTTTTTTACTTTCCATACAAGGGTTAAAATTAAGGAAACTAAAACTGGTACTTTAGCAAAAATAGGTAGTGCCTTGGAATCGTTGAAACAAAAAACAATTGTTAGTTAGCTGTCATGTTAGCATCTTAATAATAAATTTAGAAGTATTTTAAGTAATTCTGAGTTAATATTATGTATTCGTTGAATGAAAAGATCCTAATGATAAAATGGTACTATTCTGGTAATAGCGCACGTGCAGTAAGTGATATGTTTGCTGCAGAATATCCGAATCGACCAATTCCAAACCACACTACTGTTGAAAGAATGATCCGCAAATTTGAAGCAACTGGTACTGTAAATAATAAGTGCAAATGTAATGAAAACGCCCTACAGAATGTAAAACATCAAGAAAATGCAAACGCTGTCGACGTATTACTTTCAGTAACTGAAAATCCTAATGTAAGTGTACGCCAACTAGCAGACAATATGGGGATACACCACACTACAGTACACAAAATTTTGAAAAAGCACCATTACCGTTCCTATAAATATCAGTGCCATCAAGAATTGCTTCCAGGTGATATGGAGAGAAGGGCTGAGTTTTGCTACACCATTATGGAAAAAGCAAACGAATATAAAATTTTTTTAAGGAATGTGGGTTTTACAGATGAGTGCACGTTTACGCTTAACAATGAGCCAAACGCGCAAAACTGTAGGATTTGGGCTACACAAAATCTTCATAATTATTTAGAAACGAGGACCCAATATCCTCAAAAATTAAATGTTTGGGCCGGTATCTTGGGGCATCATATTATTGGACCGTTTTTCCTTGGTGGAAATTTAACGTCTGAACGTTTTTTACAAATATTGTCCGAAGAAATAACACCAGCTATAAATGAGATTGCACCGGAAAATGAAGAAGTTTGGTTTCAAATGGATGGATGTCCTGCACATAACAGTCGTGTCGTCCGCGAATATTTAAATCAAAGCTTTAATGGCAAAGTTATTGGTAGAGGATACGAAATTTGTTGGCCTGCTCGGAGTCCTGACCTTTCTCCTAATGATTTCTTTCTATGGGGAAATTTGAAATCAAAGATTTACAGTGGTAACCGTTTTGAAGATTTGGAACAATTGCAAACTAGTATTCAAGATCACTGCGTAAGAATTTCGCCATATCAGTTAGCAAATGTCAGACGAGAATTTTCTGATAGACTGGGTTATTGTTTAACAGTGGATGGAGGCTTATTTGAACATTTATTATAGTAATTGTTTTTTTTGTGTTACCTACTTAATTCGTTAAATAAAATTTGCTTCTTGTTCTATTGCAGAGTATTATTCCCATTATTTTAAAAATTTTGATTATGTAAGAAAAACAAGATTCCACTTGTCAGAATGACAGCGGCCTTGTTTCAACAGTTTATCAAAGCATAGCTGGTTTTTTAAGGTGGCAGTTTTAGTTTCCCTGTTTTTAAAACTTGTAAGAAAAGAAGAGTTATTTGTACAACTAGTAATGAAAGCAATACTTTTTTTCATGAGTTTGAAGTTTGATGCACGACGGCGAAGCCGGAGTGCATCAATCAAACGAGTGAAAAAAAGATGCTTTCATACGAGTTGTACACAATATTTTTTTGCATTTTGACATCTCAAATCCCTCAAAACAGGATAAAAAGGAATTGGGAATTTACAGCTGTCAAACTGACAATTTACAATATTTTATTTAAAGCACACTTACTTAATGCAAAATGTAAAATTAAATAGTTAAAAAAAGTGTAGCTTTCTTTACGATTTTTTAATAAAAAAGTCCACTTTTTTTGTCAAAATGCGAAAAATAGCTATTTATGCAACGAGTTGCAAAATGATGGACTTTTTATCACCAGGCGTGAAATTGTTCGTCGAGGCGAAGCCGAGATGAACAACACGCCATGTGATAAAAAGACATGTTTTGCAGCGTGTTTCATACAAGATTTTATCCAATTCAGATAACAAAATGTAAATGCCACATATTCTTAAAAAAGGAGTTGGGTCATCGTGATAAAATGGGAGTGATAAAATGGGAGCATATTTTGTAATTAGTTACAAAATGAACCACTTTTCGCAACTCAAATCATCTTTTTGTAACTAGTTACAAAATGGGAGCATATTTTGTAACTAATTACAAAATGAACCACTTTTCACAACTAAAATCAATGTCGAAATGTTGACATTTCGTAACTGAATTGGATAAATAAATTTTCGGCACTAGAATGCATTGTCTAAACGCAAAATTACTTAAAATACGTCTAAATTTGTGATTAAAATATTAACATGGTAGCTATCGATCAACGGGTTTTTGTTTCAACAATTCCAAGGCACCACCTATTTTTGCTAAAATAGTAGTTTTAATTTCCTTGATTTCCCCTTGGTATGGAAAGTAAAAAAGATAAGTAATGACATGGTTGTATACAGTATTTTTTTCTCTACAAGAAACATATATACACTTTTTCTCTAAAATAATTTGGGGAGCCCATATTTGAACATTAAGAATTTAACATGGAAATCCCTATGGTGCGTGAACCAATTCTACACCCGGTATACTAGACTCTGATTAATGAACTCAAAGTTAATTCATAGTTAGTAACGTTTTCATATTACTAAAAAAACACACACAAAGATAATCCAAAATTTATTTAATAATGATTATTTATATTTATTTACAATAGATGTAGAAAGTGATCTCATGTTTGCTGTAAACATAGCGCCATTCTTCTATTTTTATTTTCAAAAATGTTCAGTAACATTACCTCGTTGATGTTTTTACAATATAGTGTAATTTGATTAATTAATTCTTCTACATTTTGTTACCTTTGTTTGTAGCCATTATATTTCAACCATCTAAATATCGAGAAATCCGAAGGAGTGAAGTCAGGGGAACGAGTAGGCCATTATGGATTGACATGGGCTGTAGCACCATCATGCTGGAAATAGCCAAATTGCTGTTCCTCATCATCCAACTGGTTGATAACAACTTCCAATATTTGTTCTCTGCATCTCACTCCATTAATTGCATCTTGAAAAAATACTGGTCCAATTATTCTTCTTCTTAATACAGCTAACCACACACCCACTTTGACAGAATGTAAATGCGTTTGATCAAATGCATGTGGATTTTCAGTACTCCAAATTCGACAGTTCTGAGAATTTACACATCCAGATAGATGGAACCATGCTTCACCAGAAAAGAATGACAAATCCAAAATTCTGTTGTCACTCATGTGATGCAGAAACCATTGGCAATATGCAACACGACGCGGATAATCAGCTTTTTTTGAGTTGTTAAACCGATGTTATTTTATAGAGTGTCATATGCAACTTCCTTTTAGAATTTTCTGGCAAGTGCTGTATGGTATACCAGATTGTGCAGGTAATCTTGATAAAGATTTTTTAGGAATTTGCTCCCTCGTTGTCTTAAATCTTCAACAACTTCTTCATTGACCTAAGGTCTTCCTGACGACTTCCCTTTGGAAACGTTCTCGGTATTATCTAATCTGCCCACAACTCTCCGAATATGAGCCATTAAAGATTCCTCTTCAATATGTATGCCTGATGGTAACGCAACGAGATATGCATTTTTGCATGCTTGAACAGAATGTACCCATTGCCCGTCTTCATTTGATACACCGTTTCGATAGTAAGATTTCATAATAAATGTGTTCTGTTCTAAAGAGAACACCATTATACAAATTTAAACCTAAAATATTGCATTTTGTTTATTAAAATTTTTATGACTGCCTTTAATTACTCTTACGTATTAACACCCTGGAATCAGCAGTAGTCTTCATAAAGACTGATTTTATTCACGTAGACTTTTAAGGAAGGGCGAAATCAACAGGAAAACTAACACAAAATGCAATTATTCAAAAACACAGTAAATACAGTAAATGACATTCGAGTGACAATTGACAGTTCACTTGGAAAATAAAAATCACTACAAAAATCGTTGCACTATAATTATGTTTGTATAAAGCGGCAAAATTTCATTACCATGGGCACCGCCTACTTCGACTACAAGCACTTATAATGACGCTGTATTTTCCATTTATTCAAATAATTCTAAACTAGAAGTTAATTTTTAAAATCCTTAGAATTTGATTTTAAACTTTGAATCATTTATGTATTCTGGGCAATAAATAGAATTTTTACATCGTTAATTCTGGGTTGAAAGCTTTTATGCCTTCATTTTTTTATTTTCGCTTGTAATTTAAACGAAATCAATTAGTTAGTCAGGAATGTATACATCCGAAATTAACAAACCTGAGGTCAATTAAAGAATACATAAAAATAAAAAGGAATTTCAAATTCGACAGTCGATATGAAATTGAAGCAAAATAAAATTTTTGATGAGACGGAAACAGTAGAAAACTCCAGTTGTTTAAAATTTGTTATTCAAAAACTCGTTGTTTTCACTGATTCGAATATGAAATTTGAATATAATAATATCACAATATTTTGATGTAGTATAAAGGCGAATGTTTGGAATAAGATAAGAGAAAAGTGAAATAGAAAGACCAAATAACTGTTTGTACCTAACTTACATTCATCAAAATTTCCACGAAAATGAATAAGTTATAAATTTATAAACAGAATCATAAAGAAAGACTCTTTTAAAAATAACGTCAGTAATCTCGAGTTTATACACAATCAAAGATTGGAACATTATCATAAGTACTAAAAATAATTTGAAATCTATAAGTAAAAACCAAATTATTCGGCAATGAATTCTATAGATTTTACTATACTTTTATTATTTTTTGTGATTTTAACTTAAGGAAAAACGTTTTTTTCTTCCAATTTCGAACTGACAAACTGACAAACTCGAAATGCGAATCCCGCAGGTAATTTTGCAAGAGAATCTATTTTTATTCGACTTTATTTCTTTAAATATTTTGAAATACTTGACAATTTATAACTTAGACCTTATCAGTTTTTCTTCTCTTAGGTACACAATAAAAAATATTTATTTGAATTTTTTATTACAAAGTCGACACTGTTCAGGAATTTTATGATTTGGTGGCTTTTAATTTATTAAGTACCTACTCCATCGCCGATAAAGTTAGCATCAGCAACCCTAAATTATTTTGATTGTTCGCAACATATTTTCTGCTTAAAATATTTTTAGCCCTCATTTTCAATTGATTTTCAGAACATTCTCATTATTATACATCATTTATATTTACAGAGAAGTATGAAAGGTTCGCGTGTTTAAACAGGAAGTAAGTGCGAAAATCACTAAAGGTAGAATCTAGGCACGCCTAAATATTTAAAGGATATACTTATCTGTTATTAATTATGTTATTGTTCTTATTAAAATGTTTTGTGTGAGCTTTTTTGTTTTTGCATAACAAAAACTCATGTACAAAAGCGCACTAAGCTTTTTATCTACTGTGTTATTTTAGTTTCAGCAGAGTTTACATCCCCTTGGTGCATATTTTACAAGAGATTATTATTTTTAGGTCATGATAGCAGTTTTGAGGTAGAAAATTTGATGTTTTCCATATTAGATATATAGCCTGCTTATATTTTAACAACATTACATAAAAACCCCCTTCTGTAAAGCCGAATTTATAAAGCTAAATGTAACTTATTACAGATTAATCTGCCAACAAAGAAATAGATACCTACAGTAAGTCAACAAACATTTTTCTTGATAAGCACTTTAATCTCTGAATTTTTTAAAGCTTGAACTTTGGCGTTTCAAACAAGCTACTGTCGGTTTTAATCCAACTTCCACTACATATCTGCATGGGCTGTCATCAAAGCGGAGTAAACAAATTTGCATAAAAAATACGAGAAAGAATATTTCGCTTTCGTACAAAACCTTTCTTGGTAAAGCTGCTACTCCTGTTTTTGTAAATGCGAGATACGAAAATTTGGGCGTTCATCACTTCTGGCAATAAAAATAATAATTCAGCAACATAACAGTAACTGAACATGTAGATAAAATTACAACGCGCTTCCATGAATCGTGACAGTTAATAAATACGACTACTTTACAATTGCCATTAGCAATATATTATACCAGATACGTGCATTTACAGCCATAGACAGCTATTAAGACTTCTCATAGTTCTCTTGGGTGTTAACGGTGAGTAGAAGCTTTAGGAAGCTTACGTTGCTCACGTAGCGAACGTTAGTTTAGTATATTTATAACAGAATAGAAGGAGAACTTTTAGGAGAAAAATAATAATAAATAAGTATATTGTAAAACCTGGTTTTATTGACGTTATTTATTAGTTCCAGATTTAGCTGCCGCCAAATAAAATAAAAATTAATTTAAAAATTCTAGTGTCAAGGAAAAAGGAAGTATAACGGCGAATGTCTTCTTACAGTTTTATTTTAGAAATGGTGTTATTGGTTGTTGGTTGTTAAAATTTGAAGATATAATAGCAATATAATCTGAACTAATTTTTAATTATAGCTAATGGGTTTAATCAAAATATATATTATTCTCACTGAATTAGAAAAAAAGTTACACAATTTTCTGTAATCGGCCTTTTATTCAGTGGCCGAGTGGTTAAGGTATTCGACTACAGCAAAACCTTAGTATGAGCAAACCTGAGTCAGATGCTCGGCGGGTGACCTACCAGTCATTGAAAATAACTGGGAGCTGAAACACAATGGTGCATTAGGGAAGGTAGGTGGTTGTCTAAAGTGTGGTGCTTACCACATCACCCCGTACGTATAGGGTGCAACACAACCGGGTATATAAAGCGGCGACTTGGGAGACCTTAACCCACTATGTTGCCGGCCATACCTTTACCTACCTTTCACTCATCTTTTAGTTGTATTTTTGAAGCTTCGGTTGCTTTACTTCTTAAAAGCAGATTTAGTGATGATAGTATTTCGAGTCTCAGTATAATTTATGGGCAATTAATGGAAACGATAAGTTACTTCAGGTATACAGGGTGGGCCATAAGTAATGGTTCACCGACCAACAGTAGACTCCTGAGGCCAAAAGTTAATATTTAGGGAGATACAGGGTGTCAAAGTCGAAATTTTTATTTTAATTTTCTTCTGTAATTTCAGAAGTTTTCGGAATATTAATATTAAAATTGGCGAAACTACCTTTTTTGGGACGGGAAATAATAATCCGTTTTCAATTTTAATGCAGCTCTTAAAATAACGTCAATTTTGCTACGTCTAATACCTTACCAATACTTTAACTTCTTTGTACTTAAAGTTAGGGCAGATGTAATTAAGAAATTGCCTCATCTTCTTTATACAAAAAAGGTATACCTTTTAAATATCTCTAAAGTTAACAGTTTCCAAGATATTCGCTATTTAAGTAAGCGATGCAGAGCCTTATTCACTTCTTAAGCAGTCTGTAACACAGTAACTTTACATTTAAAACAAAAATTCACAGATTTCGCAATCCTTGCAACCATCGGATACATTGGAAATGATAATGCCATATGTAATACATAAAACGTATAAACTTACCTCAGTTACGACTTCGAAATTGTGGAACTATCACACCTCTGAGAGTACATTAAAAAGTGGCATTTTAATGTGTCAAATCTAGTTCTCAAAGCAACATTTTAACGTGAAGGGTGGATAAAGTGTTGCTACAAACATTTTATCCACACTTTCCTTGACGACACTGTTTCTATAAACATTTTATTCACACTTTCCTTGACGACGTGAATTGTAGAATGAAAATCATGGTACTTTTAAATTAGGTTGCTAGCTATTGTTTCATAAAGAGATTTTATCCGCTCAAGGACATTAGCTCACTCGGCTGCGCCTCGTGAGCTAAACTTTTCCTTTCCTGGATAACATTTTTCTTTATTCACTCACGGAACACCGAGTGAGCTAGATTCTTAAATAGTGGCGGTGTGGCCTAAAGTAGTATCACATTAAGCGCATTCTTTTTGTCTTTCGATTGATACTACTATCAATCCTATCAACTCAAGCAGGGAGCAGGAATGTGCATATATACGATGGATCACACCTCTGAGAGTACATTAAAAAGTGGCATTTTAATGTGTCAAATCTAGTTATCAAAGCAACATTTTAAAGTGAAGGGTGGATAAAGTGTTGCTATAAACATTTTATCCACACTTTCCTTGACGACACTGTTTCTATAAACATTTTATTCACACTTTCCTTGACGACGTGAATTGTAGAATGAAAATCATGGTGCTTTTAAATTAGGGTGCTAGCTATTGTTTCATAAAGAGATTTTATCCGCTCAGAAGGCGTTGTGTTAACCGCATCACTGGGCCACTTAATGACAATTAATATTATACATACAGTCCGTCTGAAACTAAAACACTAAAACTGCTAGCCACATAGGTA
Source organism: Melanotus villosus (assembly GCA_963082815.1). Classification (NCBI taxonomy): domain Eukaryota; kingdom Metazoa; phylum Arthropoda; class Insecta; order Coleoptera; family Elateridae; genus Melanotus; species Melanotus villosus. The sequence goes on along the minus strand of OY720419.1, from coordinate 29,829,076 downwards.
CTGGTCATGTTCCATATATCCAAGACAACTAGAAAATTTCTACTTACAAAATATACAACAAACAAACAAACAAACAATATATTATTTCTTAACGAACTTATCACAACGAAAAAGGAATGCATAACTTTGCTTAACTTCTATTGCACAAATAGTAAAATCTTGTCGACATATCAATTGACATTCGACATAATAAAGTTAAATCTGTTAACCCTGGAGCAGCCTTGACCGTCTTCGCAGTGATGATGCAAGGAAATATGAACTATTTAATGTTCCTGTTTATATTACACATATATCGTGCGTGCCTGCGTGGTGTTTATGTTGGCCAAGGCGGACTTGTGAGGAAAAATCTTTTATACTAACGTTGCTTTGTTTTGGTGAATTAAAGACTTTATACAATTTTTATTCTTTTGATTTAGGTACCTGAAGTTATTACATCTAATTTTGATTTAGGACAATAAAGACACTGAAACGATCGAAGCAACTTTCCCACATTCAAACTTTTCGTGTCGTCTTCTATTGTTTACGTTGGAATATTTTCGTCCACATTTCGAACATTCGAACGCGTCAAATGCTTTTTAAACGACACCAAAAATTCATCTAAAACACACAATAAACATACGGTAACTGCCTATTTTATAATTACTCGTGAATTCCGTCATCAACGCGGTGCGTATTTAGCCTCAACAAAACGTGCTTTTCAAACACATTAAGACCGCTTACTGTTTGTTCTTATGAGATCATCGGGTTCGCTTTGATGTGCCGATGTCGCAAAAGCTACTGAAAATCTTGTAACTCTGTTCAATACGCGAGCGCATAAACATTTCCAATGTTAAAAATTGACATAGTCTTGTAAAAAACAAGCAATAATGAATCAGTAGGATATTTGTCATTACAAAATTTCTAAATTTCATGTGCACCGCAAGTAATGCTCTTTGTAACGAATAAAATGTAGCATCACTTACTTCAATCGCAAATATCTTGTAAACGGTTAACTTTAGACATTTAGAGACATTGAAATAGTATACCTGTTTTGTGTAAAAAAGAAGAGGCAATTGTTTTTTTCTTTTAGATCTGCCCTAACTTTAAGTACAGAAAAGTTGAAGTATTTGAAGGTATTAGGCGTAGGAAAAATAACGTTATTTTAAGAGCTGCATTAAAATTGAGAACGGATTATTATTTCTCGTCCCGAAAAAGGTAGTTTCACCATTTTACTTTCCATACTTGCAACGCATGTATAGGAAAGTATTGGAATCGTGCGCCAATTCAAAATCGTAAAAATTCGAAAAAAACACGTTTTATGGTTACTTTCCATACTTGCAACGCATGCATAGGAAAGTATTGGAATCGTGCAAAAATTCAAAATCATAAAAATTCGAAAAAAACACGTTTTAGGGGTCCAGGCATCCTAAATATGTGTTTTTTTTTTAAATTATCTGTGGGTGGGTGCGTGCGTGCGTTATCGTCATATCTCGAAAACTACTGGGCGGATTTTTATCAAATTTGGTACGCGGGCCTATAATTACAGTACATCTATAAAATAAGCTTTTCAAAAAATCCGGAACCGGAAACGGAAGTTAGCCATGTTTTTTTGGGCGCAGATTTTTCCTTGAAAATAATTTCAAAATTTTACTTAGGAAATCAATACAGAATTTGAAAAGAAATCGAATAATTTTTTCCCGAAGTTTCTATGTCAAAAATTGCGCCCGCGGCGAATTTTTGAAAAGCGCAACTTTAAGGACGGTTTTCCCAAAAACGCATCAACATATTTTTATAAATCTAAGGCCAAATTTTACCTCTAGCTCGGCTGATTAGAACTAGCTGAAAAAAATTCAAAATTTCAAAAATAAAAAGTCCGGACAGTTTTGGAAATTTTCAAATTTTCAAAACAACTTTTCTCGGAAACGACACACACGATTTTTTTTTAAATGTTCTGGGTCGATAGTAAATCAAGATGCCTTTCAAATACCGTTGATCGCATCCCCAAAATTTTTCCCTGACGCCTTTTATGACCATTTGAAGTTTTGGACTTTAACATTTTTTTCGCAAAAACACATCAACATCTTGGTATAAACCTAACGCCAAATTGTACCCCTACCTCTACTGATTATAATTAGCTGAAAAAATTTTTCAAAATTTCAAAAAAAAAATTCTCGGAAACGGCACATTCCAAAGACAGAAGATAAATATCAGGGCAGGAGTCACCGTTTTAACGAAAGTCGGTGTTGATCCAGCGGTAAGAGACCAAAGTTCCACCCGCATACGCTTGAAAGGTTGGAGGTTCGAATCTGCGTGACTACAATATATATTTTTTTGTTTATATTACCCACTTTTTCAAAAAAATTATCTTACTCTGCTCATTTATATTGAAAATACAAATTATTTATTATAAAAGCATTATTACATATTATATAGGATTATTATTAAATAACTTGTCGGGACTTTTTCGTTGCAAAGTCTTTAATTATGTCATCAAAATTACTGTAATATTTTGGCTATTGTAGGTGTTGCTGGATCCTAATCTAGGATTTAAAATTAACTATCCTTCCCTAAAAGAGTTACCGATTTCTAGCTTTTTTAATTATTACTTTTTTATGATGACTGTGGCGTTATCGTCATATCTCGAAAACTACTGGGCCGATTTTCATCAAATTTGGTATGCGGGCTTATAATTACAGTTCATCTGTAAAATAAGCTTTTCAAAAAAATCCGGAACCGGAAACTGAAGTTAGTCATGTTTTTTTGGGCGCAGATTTTTCCTGGACAAAATTCGTCCGTGAACTCTGAGTATGAGTTCCCGGACTTGTGACGTTAATTACTAATTTAGTGCCGTCATAAAGGTTCTGTCGGCCTGGAACTTTTATTTAGTTTTGATATTTACTTGACTTAGGCATAAACACCTAAAATAAAGTAAGCCCTCTAGCACAGACCGTTTTATTTTTTTTGTCATTAAAATACAAACATAATTTAATGCTACGTTTTAATAGTTTTGATGTGGAACTCTGAAATCGTTCATGGGTGACAGAGACCTTGCTTATCCTCACGCTTATGATATATTTGTTACGCATTTTTCAATTGTGTAAGTATGGAAAGTGCAGCGAAGATTCTTCGCCAATTTTTTCGTATGAATATTGCGAAAACTTTAGAAATTACAGAAGAAAATTAAAATAAAGATTCCGACTTTGACACCCTGTATCTCCCTAAATATTAACTTTTGGAATAATGTAATTTTAGGTAAATCGTAATATTTTGGCCGTAGGACTCTACTGTTGGTCTGTGAACCATTACTTATGGACCACCCTTTATATCTTTTCTAGAGATTTAGATAATAGATACGTGCCTCTCAATTACAAATCAACTTGACCAAATAACCTGTTTGTAAATTTGTTGCACCTAATTGTTTCCCAATTAGGTAGGCAGTTCAACTACGAGAATTACTAAAGCAAGAAATTATTGTCTTAGGATCGATACCAGAATTACTAAGTTTAATAGATCGCACTGATCTTGTACAATTTGTTTAAGAAATGAGTGCACATTTTCCCAACAACCATGTAGCTTACGTTTAGATACTTTTGTTCCAAGAAAGAAAATTTTCATACTGGACGCTTTATACAGGTTTAGCAGGTTCTTAGCTAGAACACCAAATAGTAATGTTGATAATACCCACTAACACGGTTTACAAAAGTATATTCACATGCAGTTGTGGAAAGGTAAGCCCAACGAAGTAAAATGTGTATCTGCAAAAACATTTTCGTTTTTTTTACATTTTAACAAGAATGGAATAGCCATTACTGCCTATTATGGAGCGCAGTACATATACCGAAAGTCCAAGCATGCTAAAAATTTCGCTAGATTTCTTGACTTAGTGATTCCAAAGAGTTACTTGAAATACGAAGAAAAGTTTTTACACACATTAAGCAGTAATTCAAAAATGGTTACAGTTACTTACTTCAGCTCTCTTAACTTTATTGTGACATTTTAAAGCATGCCTGTCCGCATTTTGAATTTACTAAATTATACCGTGTTGTTAAATTCTATTGAGAATGTCGTAACTTCATTTCTAAGTAAATTTCAACCGAAACAACGTTACGAGCTGTAATACATGGGATTATTTGAGCAAGAAACAAGGTTATCTCTACAAGAAATTCTGTAATTACGGGGGCACTTCAACCGTTTCTAACCCGTTGTGATAATATAAAGCCTATAGATTAGCGACTAAAACTCCCTCGGAACACTAACCTTAAAAAAAAACTAGTAAATCTTAACCTTTCACCTCCAAAAATCTCAAGCGGCAGCCACTTCTACCGCTGTGGATATTGAAGTGAGTTTTAGGGCGCTTCCACTTGGTTTCAGCTATCTGAAAATGTCTTTCTGCAATTTTGATAGGGAAGCGGAAAATTACATGAGAGCGTATATTAGGTAAATCTAATGGAAAATGTATTTATATTATTTGACAGATGATTCTCATGGATACCATCAATTTAATTTAAATATCATTACGTGATGTAGTTTACAGTTAATTGTTCCTGTGTGTGTACTCGGTTTAGAATTGATTACTACACGTAATACTAGTTAAATTACGAGCTACCACTTTTAGTTTTCAACTACATCATGTATTAAAGTGTGTTTTTCCATTTTATTAAAAAGGCTTCAACAGTAACGCATTTCTTTTCTATTTTCATTTTACATTACATGATGCTGCTGTATGCAAAGCATACTTATTATAGATTACTAAAACCAAACTTTCCCCTAATAGTACAAGCAAATAGTACTTTTTAGAAGAAATAATTTATAAAGTTTTTTTATTCACGTAGTTATATTCCCAATAAGGGTAGGAACAAAAGCCCGAAAAGTTCACACCCGACGAGTGTCCGCAACATCCACCCTTTTTCGTGAAAACTCACCTCTAGCGTGTATAGGTTACAGTTTTTTAAATTTTTTTGTAACCCGTTGCTCCGATTCGCAAAATGTATAGGAAATAAAATGTTTATTATTAAAAAAAAGGTTATAACTTGAAATAAAAAATACGAATTTTGTAATCCGTGCTGGAGAGTTAGCGATTAAATCCGACATCTGATTTCGAATCTTAAACGTGGCTTGATGAACCCAAAAGTCAAATTGTGTGTGATTTTCGCTATTCTAAAGAAATAGTAATTAACGTCACAAGTCCGGGAACTCATATTTTACAGTACGAGTAAGATGTTTAAAGACGAGGCGACGCAAGGAGCCGAGTCTTGAAACTCGAAACGAGTACTGTAAAAAGAGTTCACGGACGAATGTCGTTATGTATTTTATTTCATACTGTCAACAATTTGATTTTTAATTTTTACATGTGACGCTTTTTCAAAACGTCAACATGTGACATTACTGTGTCAAAGCCGGTAGGTGTGGCTTGGTTAGACTTTTACGGGCTCTGATTGGGTGCATAAAATAACTGTCCGGAAAATGTTGCCAAGCAACATTTTCCGGCTCTGATACCGTAATAGCTCATTTTCCGGACACAAAATGGCGCCGGGAAACTGAATTTACCAGACAGTATGAAATAAAAATATAAACAACGGAATATCTGAAAGTTGTGCATGTAAATTTGCCCGTTATTCTTGTGAAATTTGAGCAACCGTTAACTTTAAAAAACATTATTCTCGATCATGGATAGAAATGGACCTCAAAAATGTTTGTTTATGAAACATTGATCAGTGATACAGTGGATTCTTATTGATTTCTTTAATATCATAACGCAGTTCACTACACAAATTTTACATATATACCAATGTAACCACAACTTATTATTTTCCATGTAAGTACTTTTATAATTTACCACTAACCTATATTTTGAAGTCATTTCCAATTACTCCTATGAAGTATGATATTGTATTCATATGTTTGATAGAAAATTGCTTTGCTGTAGAGATCAAGGTTTTCTTTGGTTTTCATATCGGTAAAAAAAGAAAGGTCGGGCGATTTCAACAATAGGTAGAAAGATACGGTTTGCGTCACATAACAGTTGTTCATTTGGTATTTTATGTCAAACCATTATTAAATAGGACTGTTTCTTTGCTAAAAATAGTTTTGAGAAGAATAAATCAATTTCAGAGGTTGGGGAAGGATTCTTACAGTGTATACAAAAATGTGCTTAACCTATTGTGTGCTAAAATATATGTAGGTTCCACGGCTAGAACGTTTGAAGGTGGCCAAAATCAAACGTCAATATGTTTGTTTTCGAAAAAGGCCCCGCAAATAAAACATCCTGTGTACTACTAAAGTACAAAAAAATAAAGTGTAACAGATCAGAAATAATTTCGTGTGTAATAAATCCTGAAACTCAAATTTAACGAAAATTTTTGTGCAAATTGCAAGATGCTAATTTGAGGTTTAATAACAGTTCAATATAAGTAATTTTCATAACTACTGCTTTCCTGTCTGACAAACGAAATGAAAAAATTTCAGCTTTATTTAGATGTATCGACTTTATTTTCGTACCTACCTAACATGAAGGTAGTATAATTCTTGAATAAAATAATTTCAGTGACATCCTTCGGTAGCATAAAATTTGATGGAAATAATACACATCTACAATTAAAAAGGAGAATTAGCGAAACTTCAAAAATACTTATTCCACTACAAACATTAATCTGAAAACTTAAAACCTCCAACTACATTACAGGCTATTCTTAGTGATGCATAAGTTTATACGTAGTTATACATACGTTATGCTCTGTGAACAGAATACAAATAAACATTACGGTGATCGATGTGCACAACTTTTAGATTTAATAGTTACATCTGATAAGTCGGTAAATGTTTGTGTATAAAAAGAAGACTCGCGCTTTCTTTGGAATTTTTATTTAATAATTTGAGGTAAAGTAGTTCTAATTTAAACTTATCCCCAAACCCTTAAATTTATATCTCGTTCGCAATAAGTACATTATACATTAGAATTGCAACTTTTAAAGTCTAAGCAAATTATACTAAACGAAAGAAATAAGGCTTGAACACTAATTAAATTCTGTCCACAGACTATTGCATATAATCTTGCCGGGTCATCACTTTTACAATGTATTGCCATGAGACAAAATTTTGAAAAAAGGCCCTTGTTTGGCAAGCCATTTGCGAATGTGATAAAAACAGCACTCGGTTTTTTCCAATTCGCACAATAGATACTGAAACCTACATAAAAGAGTGTCTACAAAAACTTAAGTTTCTTAAGTAGCATGGACAAAAATACATTATTTTGGTCAAATTTGGCATCAGATACTAAGTCAAAGAAATCGTAGAATGGTATCTAAGGAATCAGGTTAGCTACGTGGAGAAGGAACTCAATTCACCCAAAGTCTCAGAGTCCCAGAACTGCGACCGATACAACGTTATTGGACTATTATGAAGGCAAAGTTAAAGATTACAAGCAAAGCTGTTACAAACATAGAAGAGCTGAAAATTCATTGGAATAGACTACACAAGAAAATGGGAGAAAACGATATAAAATGTTTAATGGCGGGTGTTGGGGAAAAGTTGGTTAAAATAAAAACAGAAATTGTTTGTTTAAATTTTAAATTTAAATTTATACTAGTTCCAACTTACATAAATAAATTTGCCATATCTACTTGTCTACTTCTTTCATTGGTTTTAGTTTTATACAAAATATAAGTGTTCAAGCCGTTTATACTACTTTTATAATATAATACGAGGAGAACACAGAATTTTGCCGCCATATACAAAATAATTTGTATACAGGATTATTCAAATTCGATGCTCACCATTGCGTTCTCGAAAACTATACGATATAGGGGGTCGTTTAAATTAGGGAAAACTTGAGCATTTTAATGCTTATCAACATTAAAAAGAATTTTTCGACCAGCCATCTTGGTTTCTTAGTTATGAGCAAAAAAGTCATAACTCAGAAATTTTAGATATATTACACTGGGATACACTTCCACATCCTCCTTACAGTCTGAATTGGTCTCCTTGTCACTTTCATTTGTTTGAGCCACTTAAGGAAGCGATGAGTAATATTCAATTTGAAGATGGACGAGAAAGTCAAAAATTTTGTGCAAAACTGACTTGTCGACCAGACAAAGACCTTCTATAAAGAAAGGATTATGAAGCTTCCGAAAAGATGGTAAAAGTGTGTAGAGTCAGAAGGGGGATATATTGAAATTAGGATAAATCATATTGTAAAGATCTTGTTTAAATAAAAAGTAAAAAAAAATTCCGGATTTGATTTGAACTCTCCTCGTAGTTTCAAAGATGATTAAATTGTCATTTACACTGTTTATGTAAAGTTTTATGGTTCTAATTGTTAAACTTCCACGAAAGCACAAAACAACGTTTTCAAGGATTTTAAACCTTTGTAATAAAAATTTTTTTTGTAACTGTTACATTTCATTTTATGCTTTGTTACGAATATTTTAGGTCAAAAGCTTTTGTGAAATGCGTAATTATATATTTTTTGTTATCTGGAAAGATACCTTTAGTTTACTTAATAGCCTAGTAAATTTAAAATTGTATTATTGTTTAGCTTGTAGAATATTTTTGCGAGGATTGCGGAATTTGTTAAAACGGTTTTAAAGTTCACGTTTTCCTCTATTTATTTATAGAATTTGTTCCTGTTAGAGCCTGTTTAGATGCGTCGGATGCGTCACTCATCTTGCACAATATCTCTGTTTCGAAAATATTAAATTATCATTGAAGATTAAAAAAAAATAATAGTGTTTAAGTGTAAGAGAATTTAGTTTATTCCTAGAAAGTGTTTTGCAATCCGCTTTCATTTCCAGTGTCAGTATTGTTATTACGTTTGTTAAAAACTTTAGAGTAACTTTTTAAGTACCTTATTTTTTGTAATGTAAACCTTGGTGCCCCCAAAAAACGGGGTTTCATTTAATTCTATCTTAGGTTATCAACAATAAAAATGACTATGCATGAGCCAAATGCTTGTTTGAAACTAAGGTTTTAAAAATAGTAATTTATTTAAGTAATCTTAAGGCGTGTACCTCAAGAGCCTTGGCTTATTTTTAACGAATTTCTTACAAAAACGTACTTTTATAAGCTTACAATTGTTTCTTGCAATTGCAAGGTTTAATTATCTTATCACTTCTGTAAATATTAGAATCTGGTAGGTATTCGAATTCCTTGAAATAAAAACCGCTAAAATGTTTTCATTAGAAGTAAAAATGTCGTACGCTTTTGAAAGGTCATTATATTTTAACGCATTTTCTGAAAATTTATTTGTAAACGTGCGTACTTTATGTAGGTTATCTTCCTCCCTAACAACAGAAATGTACCCGTTTTAAGTCATTAATTTTAGACATCTACCATGAATGCCCAAGTTGTTTGGAGATTAAAAACGAGATAAACAGGAAGGTATTTATTAACTTTATCTTCCAACTTTTACAGAGTATTACTGAGAGCAAATGACCGAATTTACTGGAGCACTCTACGGGAATGTGTTCGCGTTAAAAGTTTTAATTAAACACTTGAAGGAAATAACAGTTTCTCATTTATTAGAATATATAGTAATTTGAGCATTGACGAAGAGAGTTAAAATGCCGCAGAGACTTAAAATATGCTAACAACATTTTATTATTACTTTTGAAGCCCCCACTGTGGAAATACTGTTTCAATATAAACTGGCATGTAGTCGTTAGACGAACTTTGCATAAACAAACCAGAACGAGAAGACACCCCTTATACGTCAAAGTTGTTTCTAAAGCGGGTCTTTAAAGTTACATTTACATACATCATAAATCCCTTATATTGCGATGGCAGTCATTTTTTCCACTACAAATATTCGTACTGCAAAGCATTTGAACAGCATGTTGACCGTATGGGGGTATTACATTTAGTTGAACAGTTTTATTCATGGAATTTGGGATTAAACCGCCTGGACATGACGCAGTAGTACTCAATAAAATAGTACTTTATTGACTTAAAAGCTTTCCACGTTTTAACGGTGAAAACTTGGGAAAATTCCTTAAACAAAAGTATTTATCGAATTTATCCTTTGATATTGTTTACAGTTCAATTTACATAGTTTTTAGTGCCGAAATGATTGCATACTCCATTCGTTCGATGGCCTCTTGCATTTACCTTATTATTTCCTAGTGTCTAAAGTAGTATTTATAATATTAGAAATAATATTTTGTTCGCAAAAATAAAATGAAAAACTGTATGAAAATGAGTTTTAAATGAAATTTTTTCAGGCGAAGGATTGGGTTCAGAATACTTTCTAAAAGAAAGAAGTAAGCCTAAAACAGTAAAATAATTTTCAGACGCTGGGTTAGAATGGAACATTAAAACATAAATTGTAATTTTAAGGAAACATCCTGTTATTAATTTTAATATTTGCTTTCTGGGATTTATCTTCGCGAGACGTTAAAAAATAAATCATTTGTAGGCTTGTCAGAAACAATAATTATAATTAATACAAACAACGAAGATAAGCTCTTAAATTATTGCCGTTTGCTGTTCATAAACTTAAAGCTTTATTTTATTATTCATTCATTATACATACTTGCGTTACTTATTTAGCGATGACGTTTAATGTATTTTACCTAAAGGAGAAAATTCTTAAAAAAATTGTTTTTTAAATGATGTTTAGATTGTAGCAATTTTAATTAATGAGATACGTATGTTGGAGGCAGACGGCGAATTAGGCCCGTGGCCGATATATTTGGACATATCGCCATATGCCCACAGCAGAAATGCCAGATGCTGAAATAACAATACAATTCGGAATCTGTTTAAGCCAATTTGAACACATCCTGAAATAGGTACATAAATATATACACAATGAGCCGATGCCGAACGGACAACGGAATAACATAACCTCAAATTGTGTTTGTGAAGTGTCCACGTGCAGCGGTTTAGTGGTTTTTGTACCACAACCACCAAGTTTTAATATAAGTAATCATTCTAATTATGGAGTCTGAAAAAATTTAGTGGATAAGCATATATTTGAAGAAAAACTTCGTGAATTATTTGAAAAAGGTAGCGGTAATAATTTTACCAACGTACTGACCGTTGATCAGTAACTAAATATTTTAAATCAAGTCAAGGATAGCCTGAGAAAGAAAGAAGCCGGTGAGAAGCTAAACTGCCAAGATTACAGGCGTCTAAATAGATTTGAAGTTATAAAAATAGGGAAAAACGAGAAAATTATTGCAAAACGTAAAAATGATGATGTGGTTTCTATTAGGTATTATTGCGATGTTAAGGACGTACAGATTCCCAAATAGAAGTATCCCGAAGGATGCTCAGATGGGGAAACAAGACAGCTAAATGTTAGAAAAAGATACCCAATTTTTCTCAGGCGCACCACGTGTTTTAAAGTAGGTACACTTTATAAGCGCAGTAATGAATGGCGTGACTCTACTTAGGCTTTAGAACGAATTAATTCACGGCTTTAAAACATATACAAATTACCTAAGTTAGCTCAGTATTCACTTTCTTATAAATGCGAAACGTATTAAATATTATAAACATAAACCTCAAAACTTTTATTCAGAACGTTCCACGTCGAGTGTCCAAATGCAAGTTTGCTGTATGATAGTCACGCCTGAAATGGCGAGTCCCCGCCTCTTTCTTAGAGATCTACGAAGTGTCGGCAAACTTCTATTTGGAGACCTGTACATGGTGTTTTACAGAAAGCTCACAGAGATAGGTACTGGCCATAAAAGAAGATTAGGAATGGAAAAAGAAATTGCTATGAAGTTCTGAAATATTCCTAGAAGCGTTATCGAAGAGTATTTAAAATTATGTGGTATGTGCCCATTTAAGGAAAAAATCAAAGCAGAAAGGGTTAGTAGTAAAACGAATAATTTCCCCAGGATTCAATAAAAGAGGACAAATTGATTTAATTGATATGCAAACAGAGCAGGACGGGCCCTATAGGTTTATCATGAATTACCAAGATCACCTAACTAAATTTGTGTCCCTAAAAGCTCTAAAAACTAAAAGAGCAGAAGAAGTTGCTTATAATTTCTTGGATATTTTTTGTATTATCGGGGCATCTTGCTTAATTCATAGCGACAACGGCAGGGAGTTTGTGAATCAAGTATTCAACAGTCTTGTAGATATGTTTCAGGCGAAAATAATTCATAATAAGCCCCATCATTCGAAAAGCCAGGGATCTATTGAGAGGGCAAACCAAGATGTACGGGATATTTTAATTACTTGGATGCAAGAAAATCAAACATCCAAATGGTCGCAGGGGTTAACATTTGTGCAATTGAAAAAGAACAAATCATTTCACAGATGCATCCAGAGTACTCCACATGGGGCTATGTTTGGCACTCCACTTATCAATGGTTTGAATGATTCAAATCTTCCACTTGCAATTTTAGAGAAGTTACAAGATGAGGACGATATTTATAGGCTCCAAAAAAGTGTTGGTGGAAATATCAACGACATAATGCCTGATGAGTCGGATCCACCGTTTCAAAACAATGCGGGTAGAAATGCCAAAGATAGACCATTTGATAGATCTGGTACAGAACTGCGGAATAACGATAATGGCGTAAGCACCAATAATGTAACAAATGAAAGAAATGTACAACAAAGTTTCTCCATAAACTAGGCAGAAAATGACAGCGTGGAGGAGGAATTATTGAGGTAATTAAAGAATCACACAAATAATAATCATATTTTACTTCGTGTTAAATGTTTCGTTTCAAGGACAATGAAACCCGCTTTACATCAATAAATCAATATCGGTCTGAGAGTATCAAAAGCTTAAAAAAGTAGCAGAGATGCTACAACAAAGTTGCTCCAAATACCCTAAAGTAGACATTGGTCAGAACGTTTTAGTAAAGATTCCTGATGTCGAGAAAGAGGACGCCTAGCTCCTCTAAACATTTTGGCTGTTGCATTATCTGAAAGAGAAGATTTATACCAACTTGGTACATCAACTGGGGCCCTGGAAAAGTTGTATGCAAGGAATGAATTTCAGGTAGTACTTAATTAATTAATTAATTAATTAATTAATATCTTACACTTTTTAAAAATAAACTTTAACAGGATTGCTCTCTTCCAACTTTCTGAAACGATTACGTTGACAACTTCAGATGTACCCATTGATAAAAAATTTAGTCTGCGAACAGTTGTGGCGAAAGAATCAATTTCTTCGCAGGGCTTTGTAAGATATAATTGCCGTAAACAATGTGGTGACAAAAAGTGCAAATGTGTACTAAACAAGATCAAATATAATAGCAAGTGTCATTCAAGTACTTCCTGTCGCAATAAATAATGCAATACATGTTATATTAATCCTTATAATGAATTTCTTTTAATTAAACAACCGTTTTTGTCATATGACCAATGCGTAATTTAACATTTCAGGATGTGTTCAAATTGGCATGTACAGATGCCGAATTGTATCGTTATTTCGGCTCTGGCATTTCTGCTGTGGACATATGGCGATATGTCCTAATATACTACTCAAAAGTGAATAGGGATAATTTTTACATAAACAACAATACATAAAATATCCCTATTCATTTTTGAGTAGTTTATATCGGCCACGGGCCGAATTCGCCGTCTGCCTCCAAACATATACAATACATAATGGGAGAAAGAAAAACTGGTAAAAATTTAAAATGCTTTCGTAGTCAATAATGCGCGCTTTTATACTTATTACGGCGCAGACTTGAAAGTGAAACTGGTTTTCAATGGTAATTTAATTTAAATGTTGACTTACGAATCTATGATTTTACAAAAGAAGTATCTGTGTAGTAACATTTTAGATTACAATAGCTTTTGTTAGGGTTTCCCTATTGCTTATTTTCTTAGTATAAGTATATGTTGTTAATAAAAGTCAGGCTGAATTCATTTTAAACTTCATATTAAAACCTGTGTTAGCAGTTGTAAACTTAATTCTATTAGATTTAAGTTAGAGAATTCACAGCCAACCGTTCAAATTTCCAGCAAAGTTTGATACCGGCACAATAAATTGAAATTATGGCATACTTTTACTAAAAGATCCTGAATGGACTGTAACCTTAAAATAACTATAAATTCCCTTAAGAGATCTTTCTTTCAGACCAATTTTCCTAACGTTAATTGGTAATTAAATTATCAAATCAACTTAATTAATAAAGTTTGTGCATCATTATCTATCGTTTATAAACCAATTTCATTAAACTTAATAATGATTGCTGTCGAGAGACGTGTACTCCTTGTCTAACGTTGTATGATCTGTACTTTATTTTTCTCGCTTTTGGTAATCGCCACTTCGAAACCACATTTATGTTTTGCTATGTTCAACTAAATCAGGAACAGTGGTGGAGTCTGCCAATAATCTTGAAGGGTTTCTCGTTAGAAAAAGAGTACGAATTCAGCAAATGGGTAGACAATAAACAACAACTTGAGATTATTATAAACGGAGGAGCTTTTCTATCTAAGAATATAATAAACTGAACAGTTTTTTTTGTAAAAGCATTATAGCAACTGTTTTGCTCTAAAGTCAAACAGGTATAAGGTAATAAGGCTTTCCAAATCTGCGGAAGGCAGTGTTTACCCACCGATTAAAATTTGGGATTATGTGCAAGTGCTTCATAATCCCCATCTATTCCAATATTTAATTAACGTTTACGTTTACAAATACGAAGGTTATAAGTTGATATAGTATACTACTACGTCTACCTTAAAATAAGCAAAGTAAACATCACATTGTATTTCATAGGCATTGGCGTAACTAACCCCTTCTGTAACAACGCGGTACGAGAGGGCGAAAGCATTTATTAAATGGACTTTGAGGTCAGTCGATTAAAAAAATGGAACATCCAGTAGAAATTTTAAACATGACACTGATCATTATGATGCTTTGTTTATAAAAGTTTAAAAGATATGTCGAGTTTAATGTCGTGCAAATTTTCAGTAGTTCAGTAATTTTTCCAGAGATGTGAAAGGCTGATCTTCCGATTCGCGTTATTTCCCAACGTGGAAGTCGTAGTTGGTCGTTTTACGTTGTTCGTTGAGATGGTCTCAAATTAGGAAAATTAAACGAAGACCTGGATCAGAACGACCTAGAAGCAGCATAGACAGTGGGGATCTTTCTGCTTTGAAAAATTTTTAACTTTACGGGCAGCAGGGAACAACTGGTTGGCAGTAAATAGGTGAAGAATTTCTCCGACAACTGTCTATAGAAGAATACAATTGTTTGTCATCAAATCGTACCGTCCATATTTGCGTCTGCCACTCACTTTTAAGACTTGAGTGGTGTAGGAGAGACACCACTGGACCCACGAATCACATTAAATTATCTTGAGCGACGAGGTATTCTTTGTGGGCCCATGATGGTCACAAAAGAGTGAGATGCCTAGGCAGTGAACTTCAGGATTTTGTATTTACTGTTGAATAGCACATCACCTTTACTTTACTCAGCGGGTTATGGTTTGGACTGCGATATCGTTAGTCACCACAGTACGGTCACCTGATATTGGAGGGAAACACGTGTGTCTGTTTGTTGATTTATTTCGTACTGTCTGGTAAATTCAGCTTTCCGACGCCATTTTGAGTCCGGAAAGTGAGCTATTACGGTATCAGAGCCGGAAAGTGTTACCTAGCAACACTTTCCGGACTGTTATTTTATGCACCCAATCAGAGCCCGTAAAAGTAACCAAGCCGCACCTACCGGCCTTGATACAGTAATGTCACATGTTGACGTTATTGAAAAAGTGTCATATGTAAAAATTAAAAATCAAATTGTTTACAGTATGAAATAAAATACATAACGACATTCGTCCGTGAACTCTTTTTAAAGTACTCGTTTCGAGTTTCAAGACTCGGCTCCTTACGTCGCCTCGTCTTTAAACATCCGACTCGTACTGTAAAATATGAGTTCCCGGACTTGTGACGTTAATTACTATTGTTACCTTGATTAACAGCAACTTCTTTTGTGAATAAAAATTCATTAAAAAATGTAGAACTGCTGTGTCTAAAACATTGCGCTCGATGGGCGAGCCATATGTATTTCGTATCCGAAATCGGCTGGGATTCCCATCGTTTGCTACTTAAATTAATATAGAATAGGACTAATTCTTTTGTCTTAAACATTGTGCTAGGTAAACTTTCTTCATAACTTACAACAGCTTTCCCAGATGAAAAGAGTACAATAACTACACAAAGTCAACAGAAATTCCTAAATAGATTGAAATTGCGTCAAGCAGAGGAGTAGTAGAGATAGCTCACTTCTGGATCAAATTTGAACTTTAACCTTTTGGTCTAGAAAATCGTGTTTACACTTAAACAAAAGGTCAAAGTTCAAAATATTACTAGAGTAAAAATCATAAGTTTTTGGGCTTCTATTCATCTGCCATTTTTTTGGGGTGACTATTTTGGTGATTTGTTGGACTCCCCACGAAAATACCCCCCCCCCCAACCCAAAAATACTCCCCTCGAAAATACCCCCAACCGCCCCCCCCCCCTTAGAAACCACCCCCACCCCCTCCAACAAATCACCAAAATAGTCCCCCAAAAAAATGACAGATGAATAGAAGCCCAAAAACATGATTTTTACTCTAGTAATATTTTGAGCTTTGACCTTTTGTTTAATTGTAAACACGATTTTCTAGACCAAAAGGTCAAAGTTCAAATTTGATCCAGAAGTGAGCTATCTCTACTACTCAGAGGTTTTAAGTAATATTAATTAAGTAGAGGTTTTAAGTAATATTAATTTATTAAAAATAAAGGTAGATTTCCTTCAGACGTAAAATTTATTTTAGAAAGCAATAGAGTTACTGTACGCTGAAGTGATTTTCAGATTAATGCCATGTCTTGTTCTTAACCTTCCCGTACCCGTGGTCTAAATCTTCCTTTAGAACCCATGCGGGGTATTTCAGATACCCCAGCGTTTTTTCGTTCCTATGACTTATTTTGGCTTTGTTATTGCTTTTTATTATAAAATTAATACAATTTAGTTCATATTATAACACAAAAGTTTATTGAAAAATACGAATTAAAATAAAATTAATGAGGTAATTGCACGTTTTTACACGACTCAACTTGTGCGCAGCTGCACGAACTTGTTTCATCAGGATTTTGTTATAAACGGGTAAAAAATTTCAAAAAATAATTATTATTATACAGACAAAAATTAATTGTTTTAACACGCTAACAATTATTTTTTTTAAATCAAATTTTAGAATTATAAGTATATTTTATATCTCGGGGAATGCCCAGAATTTGAAGATTATTTTCTTATTCTTTGCTAACATATAATTTATTTTGACTGATACTTTACCATTCAGATAAACATTTATATACCGAGGAATACATAAAGGCCCAATTCGATTAACAATGTTATTAAAAAGTTATAGTAAAAAAACTGCACTGGGGTATGTAAAATACCCCGCACGGGTACGGAAAGGTTAATTTAGTTTCAAATACTGAATTTATGAAACGTTAAATTTATTTTGAACTTTTGAAGCAATAAAGATTTAAATAATTAAAATAATTATTATTTTGAAATCGTAGAGGCAACTAAACGACTTTTTAATTACCCCCAAAAATTAATATCATTTGACACACTCCTATACAGGGTGTTTATTTTTCATTGTTCAGCTTATATCTGCTGAAATATTAAAGATACAAGAAAAAAATTAAATGTAATACTTGCCTAACAGAACTTGGTCTCTAAAATTGTGCAAACAATTTTTTTCCGTGGCCTACTAATTTTCCGGAAAAATAACTAAATTTGTTTTTTAAAATGGAACACCCTATATATTTTTGCGGAATATGGTTTTACATCAATTTCTCTTTATAATGATGTATAACAAGTAGGGGATTGCCTTTAAATTATGCCTAATAATGCAAACAAACAAAATTATGAGAGTTAATGTGATTTTCATTATTTACTGTGATTAACAAAATTATAACAACATTTATTTAATTACATACTTAAAAAATTAAATACTTGATAGTAGTTAGTGTGTTTTCTAATGATTGTTCAAATTGTCCACCATTGAATTCTAAACATTTTTGAGCCCGCTTAATTATATTTCTCCTGGCGTTATTCAGCATTTTAAGTGTAATTAGCAAGCAAGCTGCTGTGATTTTATTTCTAAGATCCTGAAGCTGAAGATTTTGAGAAAGAGTATCATAAACTTGGCTTTTCAAAAAAACCCATACAAGGAAATCAAAAATGGACAAATCAGGCGATCTGACAGGCTAAAATTACTCCTCTATTGCCGATCCAGTATTGGTTAAATTCACAAATCCATTTCGTAACAAATTTATTACTACAGCTCCATTATGAGGTGGGGCGCCATCATGTTGGTACCACAAATTTCGTCTTGCAGCTAATGGAAGACTGTCTATGCAATCTTGGAATTTAATTTTTCAAAAATAATAAATATCTGTCCTGTATCAAAGTTCCATCGTAAAAATGAGGTCCCAAAATTTCATTGCCGACTATCCCTATCCACACATTAATTGAAAAACGCACTTGCGCGCGAGTTTCAACAATTACGCGAGGGTTTTCCATCGTCCCAATAATGCGTATTATTCCTCTTAAAAATTCCATTCATGTGAAAATTGGATTCATCTGTCCAAATGATATTATTTAAATATTGTCTTCCCACATTCAGGAGCCATTCACAAAATATACTCTTTCAAATCAAAAGCTGCTTTAATGGGTATAAACAATAGAATATCACAGCCGACTGTTATAATTTTGTTTTGTTATGTACATTATTATGCATAATTTAAAGACAATCCCCTACTTGGCATACATCATTATAAAGAGAAATTGATTTAGAACTATATTCTGCAAAAATATACAGGGGGTTCCATTTAAATAAACAAAGTTAAATATTTTTCCAGAAAATTAGTAGGCCATGGAAAGCATTTTTTTGCGACATTTTATAGAACACGTTCTGTTAGACAAGTTTTTCTTGTAGCAGATATAAGCTGGACAATGAAAAAACAACCACCCTGTATAACCAAATTAATTTTTAGCTTACAAACGATTTTTTAGAAAGAATAAAAATAAACATTTGTAAAATATGATTTCAATTATTTTAGGCCTCATAACAAGAAATATTTCTAAACTGGGGGCTATGTGTTCAAACATTAATTAAATAAATCGTTTCAAAAGTTTTATATATGCGACTTTAACATTATCGCATCGATACCAAGCCCAATGGATTATTTCTTTTATTCCTTCACGGATTTCGGTTTATGGAAAACATCATTCTATCCACTTGGTACCGCAGTGTGCTTCAATAGTTTTTGGCCAGTGCGGTCTTATTTTAGACATAATATTTGACATTAATTGTCACTAAACTACTTTTTCAAAAAGATAGGCGATGGTTAGTTTTCAAAGTAGTTCTTACTTTTCTAGGTAAATTTTGGAATATTCGCTACTGTCACAACAACCAATAGTCAAATGACAATATCACCCACTCCCTTCAAATGTGACCAAACCTGTCATGGTAGATATAACTTACCAAACTGGAATCAGAATAAACAACTAATGCTTAACCGCATAACGCAACTATACCTTTTCAACTTTAAATTGAGACTAATCATTTTCAAATTGAGAATAAACACGTTCAAATTGAGACAAAACAATCTGAAATCGATTAAACAAATTTAAATTGAGAACTAACACAATCAAATTGAGAATAAACATATTCAAATTGAGAATAAACACATTCAAATCGAGACAAAACAAGTTTAAATCAATTAAACACATTCAAATTGAGAATTAAATGGCAGGAAGCATTATTCAAATTTAAATAAATCCATGTTAAGTTTATTTAATTTTATAATTTATTTTACGTTATTATTTACATACTCGTTGGGTTTATACGGATTTAGACATTTTATTCATAGATAATTATTGTGATTATAACTGAAAGAGTTTTAGGAAAAGCCAAACTGTCTCAGTAACAATTTCAAGCAATATAATTGTTTATACAGCAAGAAGGGCAAGTGAAAATTATTCTGTCGAGCGCGGAAGGCCAATAGTATGAAATAATAATTACCTCCTAACCAAGAATTATAGGCCTATCTCGGTAACTTCTGCATTTTCCAAAGTGTTTGAATATGCGCATTTACATCGGTTGCTTGTATATATTGACAAACACAGCATTATTACAACAGCTCAGCATGGTTTCTCTATTAATAGATCTACAAAAACCGCGGTTGGATCATTTTTTGAGAAAGTTCTTAAATATTTAGAAAATGGTGAGCGTCCTGCTGGGATCTTTTGTGATCTCAGCAGGGCATTCGACTGCGTCAACCATAATCGGCTATTCGATAAATTGTACACTTGGGGAGTTCGTGAGATCTCTTCTGACTGGATGAAATCCTTTTTATCAAACCGTTTCCAGTACGTTGCCATTGCACACAATAACGGACCAAAGATCGAAAGTGTCATTTCTGACTACACTAATATTAATATTGGCGTCCCCCAGGGTTCCGTATTGGGCCCTACACTATTTTTGCTTTACATTAACGATGTTGTTTCCATCAACCCTGATGTTAATTTTACGCTTTATGCAGACGATACATCGATAGTGGTCACAGATAAATGTAAAGAGCTATTGGAGATTAAATGTAGACTTGGTTGAGTGTAAGAAGTACATAATGCGTAGAAATGAGTTTTGGTCTAGACGGGTCCATGTTTAAATTTTATTAATATGATTTACATTAAAAATTCTTATTTTTGTAATGAATATTGTAACGAATCGCATCAGCAGCTGCGGAAAGCAGGTGCGAGATTAACTGCGTCATCCGCCGCTAGAATTATCCACCGAAAAGCTTCCAGAGCGTTCGGCGGATACTTACTCTCGCGCAACTACGGGAATGTTGTGGAATGAAATTCTGGAAGGATGGAGCTGGGATATATAACGCGCGACCAAACAAACCCGAATTAGTCTAATCCAGCCAACAGTCGCGGTCGCGAAGTTAATATAAATATCCGTGAATAGTCTTGAACTAATAATCGCGGCGTGTTTGTGAATACGTAGAAATAAATCGTTAAATAAATAAACTGTTATAAATAAGTTACTTTAATGTTCGGTTTTAATATTAGTGTTCCGTTTTAGTTTTACGTTAGTGTTTAATTGTTCTTTATAATTATTTCGTACTTTAAGTTTGTTTAATAAATTAATTTACACCACGAACCGAGTTTATTTGAATAAACGTCGTAAAAACGTTACATTGGCGTCAGGTGTGCGGTGTTCGGTGTGAATTAAATAAGACAGTTGAACTGCTTAAAAATTTAGTGCTTTAAAAGACGTGAAATGGCGACGAAATCGATTCAAGAGTTGAAAGTGGCCGACTTGAGAAGAGAGTTGGAAGAAAGAGAATTGGATACAGCAGGTACAAAAAAGGAATTGCAAGCACGACTGAAAGAAGCTTTATTACAAGATGGCCAAGATCCAGAAACCTTTAGTTTCGAAATGCCAGGCAGCGGGATTGATTTTAAAGTGCTCCTGAACAAAATCGACGAAAGTTCTGGAACATTAAAGCAAGAACTGCTCGAAAACTCCAGAGCCTTAGAAGGAAAAGTACTTGAAAATTCGAAATCTTTAGAAGAAAAAGTACTTGAAAATTCGAAATCTTTAGAAGAAAAAGTACTTGAAAATTGTAAGTCCCTGGAAGACAAAGTGCTCGAAAACTCTGGTATGTTGAAACAAGAATTACTGGAAAAAGTTGTAGAAAATTCTAGAACCCTAGAGAACAAAGTACTAGAAAATTCTGAGACTTTGAAGCAAGAATTGCTCGAAAATTCTAGATCCTTCGAAGAAAAAGTTCTTGAAAATTGTAAATCCCTAGAAGAAAAAGTACTCGAAAACTCCAGAGCATTAGAGGAAAAAGTCATGGAAAGTTCTGGAATATTGAGGCAAGAAATGCTAGAAAATTGTGGAACATTAAAACAAGAATTACTAGAAAAAGTTCTAGAAAATTCCAGAACGTTAGAGAATAAAATCGTAAAAATGGTAGAAGAAAGAATGGCTCAAATGGATCTAGCAACGACGGCCGAGGAAGACGAGACAACGACCCTATTACAAGGAAGGTTGAATGAAATATTATCACCCTTAGCAACCACACAGCCTACCGAAATCAGACCGGAGATTAAAGAAGGGTCTGCCGCCGGAATGAGAATCAAACCACCAAGGTTTGATGGAAAGACACCATGGTCCACCTATCACAAACAATTTGAAGCAGCTGCCAGGGCCAATGGTTGGGCTGACCATGAAAAGGCTGTGTCATTGATCGTTGCTTTGCGCGGAGATGCCTTGAACGTCCTCCAGGCGATTCCAACAAGCCAACAGAATGACTACCGCTTGTTAGTTTCCCGATTGGAAATGAGTTATGGGGACGCACATCTTCAACAGGTGTACCACGCACAAGTGAAGAATCGTATTCAGAAGAGTGGAGAGAATCTTCAAGAGTATGAAGCCGACATTGCACGATTGGTCCGACTAGCCTACTCTACGGCTCCCGATTCCTTTTTGGAACAACTAGCAGTGCAAACGTTCGTAGATGGTTTAAGGGATGGAGAAACGCAGCAGTCATTAAGGTTAGCAAGGCCAAAAACAATAGATGATGCACTCGCCCACGCTTTAGAATTCGAAGCGGCGAAGCAAGCATCACGAGGACACGGGCGTGTCCGCCTGATGGCCGAAGAACCTGAAGGCTCCCAGGACCGATTAGAAGAGTTAGTGCTGAGGATTATCCAGAAGAAAGAAGATAGTCGTAAGAAAAATGTTCGCGAAGAACAAGGACCCCGTTGTTGGAATTGCGGCGAGCGAGGGCACATCCAGCGTCGCTGCGTCAAACCAAGAAGAGAACAGCCGTCGGAAAACTAAAACGGGTTGACGTGAGAGGGCGAACGTTGACCTCGAAAAGAAATGCCCCGAAGATCACCATCCACGCCGTATCGTCAAAGAACCGAAGTGCCAGTCTGTTTGTTGATGGGAACATTGCCGGCCAAACTGTTCCGCTACTCATTGATACTGTGGCAACAAAATCCATCATACGCCCAGATGTTTTGCAAGAATCCGTGAAGCTGTCACCCACGAATACCCAGCTTCGGACTGCGACAGGTGATGTGATAACGACGCATGGTATAGCGAAGATGACCATCGGTATTGGAAGCGAGAAGCTTGTACATGAAGTATTAGTGGCTGACATCACTGACGATTTCATCCTGGGAATGGACCTTTTGAGAAGATTCCGGTTTTCGCTGGATTTGAAGGAAGGAGTTTTAAAAATCGGCAACAAAGAACTTCCTCTACATCCAATGGACGATCCTGTAGTACGAGTCCTGTTAACTGAAGACGTGACGGTGCCTGCTAGAAGTGAACGAATTGTCAAGGCAGGTCTGGATGGAGATTTTCGGGCGGGATGTGTACGAATGATGGAACCTATTTGTGATAAGAAAGTTCACAGCGGTATACTGGTAGGAAAAGCGCTGGTCAAGGTTGGAGAAACAGTACCGGTGAGGATTATGAACGTCAATATGGAGCCGGTGACGTTGAAGAGGAACACCCTTGTGGGACAGTGTGTACCAGTATCCCAAATAGCCCAGTGTATGAATGAAACCCAAAGACCAGCTTCCAAACAACATGCTGGTGAACGTGTTACCATGATAACCAATTCATGTGAAGATCTCAATGAAACAGAATTGAGAAAGGTGCGAAGTTTGATTAACCAATACCAAGACGTCTTTGCCCTTGATGAAGTTGAAAAGGGACGAACAGATGTGGTACGACATAAGATTAACACCGGGGAGTCCAGGCCCATACGACAACATCCGAGACGACTTCCATGGGCGAAGCGTGAGGAAGCGGAAAAGATTATTTCTGACATGAAGAAACAAGGGATTATTGAGCCATCAAGCAGCCCATGGGCATCACCAGTGGTTCTGGTGGCAAGAAGGATGGATCAACGCGTTTCTGTGTAGACTACCGGCAACTTAATGAGGTCACGAAGAAGGACAGTTATCCATTACCGCGTATCGATGACACCTTGGACACGTTATCTGGTTCACGGTGGTTTTCAACGCTAGACTTGAAGAGTGGTTATTGGCAAGTTGAGATGGAACCTGAAGACCGAGAGAAGACCGCGTTCACTATCGGTTCGGGATTATGGCAGTTCACAGTTATGCCCTTTGGCCTATGCAACGCTCCGGCCACCTTCGAGCGCTTGATGGAGACCATTTTGAGGGGATTGTCCTGGAAAACTTGCCTGGTGTATCTTGACGACGTAATCGTAGTTGGCAGGTCATTTGAAGAACACTTGGCAAACCTAAAAGAAGTGTTCCAAAGACTTCGTGGAGCCAACTTGAAACTAAGTCCGAAGAAGTGCCACATCTTTAGAAAAGAAGTCAACTATCTTGGACATGTTGTCTCACGAAATGGAGTAGCAGCCGACCCCGATAAAATCCAAGCGGTGCAAGAATGGCCAACACCAAGGGATAAACACCAAGTGCGAAGTTTCCTTGGATTATGCACTTACTACAGGCGTTTTGTTCCGGGATTTGCCAATATAGCAAAACCGCTGACAAGGCTAACGGAAGATGGTCACGATTACATTTGGAGCGAAGACTGTGAGACTGCTTTCCAACAACTGAAACGTGCTCTAGTGACAGCACCAATATTAAACTACCCACGGATGGATGGAAAGTTTATACTCGATACGGACGCGAGTAACCTGGCCATTGGAAGTGTTCTTTCCCAAATACAAGATGGACATGAAAAGGTTATCGGCTATTTTAGCAAGGTCTTATCGAAAGCCGAGAGAAATTATTGCGTAACCAGAAAGGAGTTGTTGGCTGTCGTCAAGTCCGTAGAACACTTCTACAAGTACCTGTACGGGCGGAAGTTTTTGTTGAGGACGGACCATGCCGCATTAAAATGGCTTCTGCAGTTCCGTAATCCTGAAGGACAAGTCGCAAGATGGATTGAACGGCTGCAAGGGTACGACTTTGACACGGAACATCGTGCGGGCACTACTCATCGGAATGCCGATGCCCTTTCAAGAAGGCCATGTCCAGCAGACTGTCCTCACTGCTCTCGACTAGAAGGGAAGATTTGCCGTACCACAATCGTCAACGACCGTTGGTTGCCTGAAGAGTTGCAACGAGAGCAAGGAGAAGATCCCGAATTGAAAATGGTGCTCGAGTGGAAACGAAAGGGTGAAAGACCAACCTGGGAGAGAATCAGCTCTTCTAACAGAACCCTGAAGGCGTACTGGGCCCAGTGGGACTCTTTGAAGATAGAAAGCGGACTTCTGAAGCGGCAACTGGAAAACGAAGATGGAACTACCGTCAGGCTTCAGTTAGTAGTGCCGAGAAGCCGAATGTCAGAAGTGCTTAGAAATCTTCACGATGGCACCTCAGGAGGACATTATGGTGTGAAAAAGACTCTCGAGAAGGTTAGAGAAAGATTCTATTGGGTCAACTGCAAAGAAGACGTTAAGGAATGGTGTCGCAAGTGCGACCTGTGTGCCGCAGGGAATGGGCCGCTAGGAAAAAGAAGGGCACCCATGAGACAATACAACGTGGGGAATCCCTTAGAGAGAGTGGCCATAGACATTGCTGGACCGTTTCCCGAGACTGATACGGGAAATAAGTATATCCTGGTGGCAATGGATTATTTCACCAAATGGACGAAAGCATATGCACTACCAAATCAGGAAGCCGTGACGGTCGCCGAAGTGCTAGTTAAGGAGTTCTTCAGCCGCTTTGGTGTACCCTTGGAACTACATTCGGACCGAGGCCGCAATTTTGAATCTGCACTCTTCGGAAATGTTTGCCGATTATTGGGTATTCGTAAGACCCGAACTACCCCTTTACATCCGCAATCCGATGGAATGGTGGAGCGAATGAACCGGACCATGGGCAAATATTTGGCCAAAGTTGTATCTGACCATCAACGAGACTGGGATCAATACTTGCATCTGTTCTTGATGGCCAATCGCGCAGCGGTTCACGAAACCACTGGCCAAACACCGGCCTGCATGATGTTTGGACGCGAACTGCGACTACCCTGCGACCTCGAATTTGGAAGTCCGCCTGCGGAACAAGAGGTAGCAGGAGACGATTACGTCACGAAATTGAAATTGAAGTTGAATGACATCCACGATCGGGCCCGCGGAAATACCCAGATCGCTAGCGACCGGATGAAGAATTCCTACGACGTAAGGACCCAAGAAGGCGGATTTCAGCCTGGAGATTTGGTTTGGCTCTACAACCTGCAGAGGCGTCGTGGTTTCTCACCGAAGCTACAACGGAATTGGGAAGGTCCGTATCAAGTGAAGAAGCGAATAAATGACGTAATCTATCGCATTCAGAAACAACCCAGAGGAAAACCAAAGGTGGTACATTCCAATCGTTTAGCACCATACGAAGGAAGTAATAACAGAGCCCCGGATGTTGAAGACGAGGGCAGAGAACTTATCAACAGAGTAGAGCCTGCCGAAAGCCGACCGACTTTTGAAGAGTTCATGGCGGCGTTTTCCGGAACCGGAAAAGCACGATTTGGAGTGACGACTGAAGTACAGCAAGATCTCTTCAAGGTTCCTACTGATTGTTCGATAGCTCACTGCGTATCCAAGGACCTTCGTTTAGGAAGAGGGATTGCGGTCGTATTTAAGAAGAAATTTGGGCGACTAGACGCACTCGAAAGACAGAACCCCACGGTCGGCAAAGCTTTATATCTCCCAGATCAACAACGATTTATTTACTATTTGGTTACGAAACAGTTCCATTATCAGAAGCCGGATTATGGAGACCTCTGGAATGCTCTATGGGATTTGAAGAAAGACCTGTTCGCTAGGGGCATTAAGAAGTTGGCAGTTCCCAAACTCGGCTGTGGGCTGGATCGGCTAGATTGGAGGACCGTACGAAACATGTTGGAGGTAGTCTTCAAGGACTCCGGTCTTACTATCCTGGTCTGCAGTTTTGATGCAAAGCCTGCATTAACACCAAAGAAGAGTGTAGACTGTTACTTCTACCGCAGTGGGACATGCAGAAGAGGAGAACAATGCCGATACCGTCATGACCCGTTCTTCAGGAATCAAGGGTCGAAACCTGTTCTGGGACAGAACAGACTTGAAGAGGGGGGCAGTGTAACGAATCGCATCAGCAGCTGCGGAAAGCAGGTGCGAGATTAACTGCGTCATCCGCCGCTAGAATTATCCACCGAAAAGCTTCCAGAGCGTTCGGCGGATACTTACTCTCGCGCAACTACGGGAATGTTGTGGAATGAAATTCTGGAAGGATGGAGCTGGGATATATAACGCGCGACCAAACAAACCCGAATTAGTCTAATCCAGCCAACAGTCGCGGTCGCGAAGTTAATATAAATATCCGTGAATAGTCTTGAACTAATAATCGCGGCGTGTTTGTGAATACGTAGAAATAAATCGTTAAATAAATAAACTGTTATAAATAAGTTACTTTAATGTTCGGTTTTAATATTAGTGTTCCGTTTTAGTTTTACGTTAGTGTTTAATTGGTCTTTATAATTATTTCGTACTTTAAGTTTGTTTAATAAATTAATTTACACCACGAACCGAGTTTATTTGAATAAACGTCGTAAAAACGTTACAATATGTATCCCAACATCAACAAAAGCCTACGCCACTGCTCATCATCTGGCAGCTGCTTGCCGGTCAGATTTTGATGAATCATTATGTACTTCTTACACTTAACCAACTATAATACCTTCCTAAATAATCTTTAGAAGTGGTGTTGCAATAACCAATTATTATTAAATGTGGATAAAACGCAGAACATTAAATTTACTACTATACCTTTTCAACTTCAAGTTGAGACTAATCATCTTCAAATTGAGAATAAACACATTCAAATTGAGACAAAACAATCTGAAATCAATTAAACACATTCAAATTGAGATTTAACATAATCAAATTGAGAATAAACATATTCAAATTGAGAATAAACACATTCAAATTGAGACAAAACAATCTGAAATCACTTAAACACATTCAAATTGAGAATTAACATAATCAAATTGAGAATAATTAATTTCGACTTGATTAAACGCATTGAAATGACAATAGACACTTTCAAATAGAAAATAAACACATTCAAATTGGGACTAAATAACTTGGGAAATAACAACTAAAAATTAAAATTCATCAATATTATATCAAAAAATATATCAACAATAATTTTTATAAATTAATGAAGCTGTTATACAGTTGCCGGAAATTACACCAAACTGAGTTTCTCCTCGTCAGCTGTGTATGTATATAGAAAACATTATGTAAGACGTATGTACACATATAACAAAACCATGAACTGGAGAGAAATTAATAATAGGTGCTGAGACAAAATTGCCAATAAGTGTACCTACCTATAAATATTATTTAAAATAACTTAATATACATGTTGTAGTCATCTTTGTTTCGACTAATTTTTGTATTTGATACAATAAAATGAATTGCTTCCCAATTTTAAATTGATTATTCTCAATTTGAAAATATTCTCAATTTGATTATGTTAATTCTCAATTTGAATGTGTTTAATTGACTTCAGCTTGTTTTGTCTCAATTTGAATGTGTTTATTGTCAATTTGGATATGCTTATTCTCAATTTGATTGTGTTAGTTCTCAATTTGAATGTGTTTAATCGATTTCAGATTATTTTGTCTCAATTTGAACGTGTTTATTCTCAATTTGAAAATGATTAGTCTCAATTTGAAGTTGAAAAGGTATAGTATGCAGATTAGCAACACCGCTGACATTAATTTAAATATTAATAACGTCTCACTGAAAGGCGACTCCACGGTTAAGTTTTTGAGGATTTGCGTTGATAATAATTTAAATTGGAAAACACATTGTACAAATCTGATCTCAAAACTCAACTCTATACATTTGTTATATAGATCTCTAAAACCTATTCTTACAACGCAACAACTTGTAAATCTTTATCACGCGTAAGTTAAATTCAGACTCACGTATGGAATTTGCTTTTGGGGTTGGTCCACTCTAAGCAAAGATGTTTTTATTAGTCAAAAACGAACAATTAGTTGTATTGCGGGAGTTGCTGATACATTTTCTTACAGAAGCCTTTTCAAACAATTTAGAGTTCTAACATTGTATGACCTGTTTGTTTTTGAAATTGGTGTGTATATGTTCCACAATAAAAAAAATTCTACGCGTAATGATAGCATACATCAGAATGACACAAGAAATAATCAGAATTTGTATATACCACACTGTAGACTTATTGTTACCATGAAATCACCAAACTATGTGGGGCCTAAAATTTTTAATATATTGCCTTCAAATGTTACGGACTGTACAACAATTTCTAGCTTTAAGTGTGAACTAAAGTGTTATTTGTTAGAAAAGTGTATGTATTCCATGAACGAATGTTTTTAACATGTTATATGTGTATGTATGTAATTATTATTATTCTTTGACATTTCCTGTACAGTGTAAGTGCTGTCAAACGGATATATTATTATTATTATTGTTTGTTTTTCCCTTGTTACAAGGTGTTTTAGAGAAACTTGAACGGGTTTAAACCAAGTTCAGTCTCCAGACAATTTTATGTTCTATTTAGGAATTGTCAGGTAATGTTACATGTTTTTAAGATGACTGCCTTTTGCACTTCGGTATGTATAGTATACGTTGGTAATTCCAGAGTTTTCAAGTTTTCCATAAAGGTGTATGGTGTAATGCCAGTAGAAGAGATAATAAAAGGTAGGATGGTAATCCTTCCGTTTCAGGATGTTTCCAGCTTTCAACCAGGAGCAAGTGTGTTTTTTATCAATATGGGGTTGATCTACTTGATTAAAGTGGCGTCCATGTAGTTCTTTTGATGCCCATTCATCCTTTAATTTTTGTTTTCTGTTTGGTGGGTCGTTATATGTATGTGCGAGGTCAAGAGGGGTGGTGGGGTTATTATTATTATTGTTATTATTTCACTTTCATAGGTCGTCGAAAGACCTAGTTTATGATTAGAGTGCGGACTAAAGGGCGGAATATATGCAAATTGCATATCCTTTAGTACTCTGTCTATTGCAAAAATGATATGAAATCTTGACGAATTATGATATTTGCAATCAAATGACACCAATTTAATTTTGCATATTTTGCATATTTAGTCTATGCTGTGAATATTTTAGAGAAAACTGCATATTTACGCATATACTGAGATTTTAGGTAATTTTTCGTTTATTCTGGCATTAATCTTTGGTTACATGAGCTTCTAAAATTAAAGAAAGATCAGAATTTTGCCGCTCTGAATTTTGATTTTTCTTGTGGGTAAGTATATTCACAGAAATGTACAATATTACTAAGTTTCAACTGCCGTTATTTTAAATCTTGTCCTTTTAAATCTTCATAATTCCACTCATTTACACAAAAGCCAAAATCCTACTTCAAGGTAACAGATTTCTGGAATTTTAGACTGGCTGTGGCATTCATTTAGGGTTTTTAAAGGGCGATTCGCTTGTTCCTAGTGACGTCACAATGCTTTATCTATAAATCTCTGCAAGCTAACGGTAAATGCAACAGTGTTCTACCTACTAGATTGTTTAAAATACCTGCGCTGATATTGTGTCAAGAAGTTTTTTTTTGCTGGTATAGTTTCCGCGTCTAATTATGTCTCTACTAAATTGTTGTAATATTTTTTCAATTACGAATTTTTTATACTATATCGACTGGTTATATTAAATATATAGTTTGTACGTATAAACCTGTAAAAAATTATAAATAAACACTTTGATAGAAAATGTTCGCTTTGTCGTCTATAATTTTTGAAATGCATATTTGCATAAAACAGTGCATAAATTAATAACAATGGTGCATATTTTACCTTAATTTGGAGCATATGTATGCGCATATTTTGATCAATTTTTGTGCATATAATTCCGCGCTTTAGTGCGGACTATGTCAAGCAACTCTAATTTTATTGTATATTGAGAAAACGTCTGACTTTTGTCCAAGTATTAATGATAACTGTCTTTTGTAGGATTGCATGTGTCTGGAGTAAGATCTAGCAGTTTCATTGCGTTATGGATTTGTTTCGGTATAACTCCTGTAGCTGATAGAATGATAGGTATTATTACTACTTTATCTTGTTTCCACATTCCTTTGTTTTCTTCAACGAGAGGAGTGTATTTGTGAATTTTCTCATTATGTTTTTGTTGCAGGTTATGTGTATTAAGTATGGAGACGTCTATGAAGTATATAGGGTGCCCGTTTTTCAACCTCAAGCATGGGGATCTCTGTTATTATAGCAGATGCGAGATCGGTTAAATTAGGGCAAAGTTGCGCATTTTTATGGTGATCAATTATCTGAAAGAAAATTTAATCTGTCATTTTTAGTTTTTGAATTATTGGAGAAAAATGGAAAATTGTGATTTTTGTTTTAATTTTTTTAAACGAAAACCAATAAAACTAGACATTTTTAACTAAGACATTGTGAAGGCACTTTTTTACGAGGAATCTGAATCTGGCATCGTGTTTTCCAAGGCATCCTAGATGCAAGAGTTACAACACTTAATTTTTTTTTTCTTATGGTCGCCATATTTGATTTTTGCATTTTCGATTACGACTATGTATCACATGATATGGTCAAGCTTTACATTTTGATTAGAATTTAAGAAATAAGTTTTTGCGAAGAATGCTTTGGAAACAACAACATCTACTTTTGTCTAACAAACAAATTTGTGACAATTCAATTAAATTTTTAATTTTGTTCCAATTTAAATACAAAAATTCTGCCTTATCCTGCTCTTAATTTAAAACTTAATTTTGTAGGTAAATTGGGTAGAAATGTGAACGTGCAACTCTAAATTTAATTGAATTGTCAAAAATTTGTTTGTTAGACAAAAGTAGATGTTGTTGTTTCCAAAGCATTCTTCGCAAAAACATTTTTCTTAAATTCTAATCAAAATGTAAAGCTTGACCATATCATGTGATACATAGTCGTAATCAGAAAAAAGAACTCTATTCGAAAATGCAAAAATCAAATATGGCGCCCATAAGAAAAAAAAATTAAGTGTTGTAACTCTTGCATCTAGGATGCCTTGGAAAACACGATGCCAGATTCAGATTCCTTGTAAAAAAGTGCCTTCACAATGTCTTAGTTAAAAATGTCTAGTTTTATTGGTTTTCGTTTAAAAAAATTAAAACAAAAATCACAATTTTCCATTTTTCTCCAATAATTCAAAAACTAAAAATGACAGATCAAATTTTCTTTCAGATAATTGATCACCATAAAAATGCGCAACTTTGCCCTAATTTAACCGATCTCGCATCTGTTATAATAACAGAGATCCCCATGCTTGAGGTCGAAAACGGGCACCCTGTATGTGGTTTTAGTTGTTTTGTTTATTAATGTGATATCTGGTCTATTGTGTGTGACTGTTCGGTCTGTGATGATATTTCTATTCCAGTATAATTTCACTACAGTGTTTTCAAGCACTTCTTCCGGGTGGTATTTATACCATAGTTCTATGTTTTCTTGTAACTTATATTTGTCTACTAGTGCTTGATGTATAATTTTGCATATTTTATCGTGTGTATTCCACCTTAGCTAGTTCAGTACAAGCCCTGGTAATGTGTTCTATTGTTTCTGATGTTTTATGGCATTTTCTACATTTGTCATCTGGTAATTCTTGTTTTAAGATGAATTTGCTATAGTTTTTAGTTTTTATAGTTCTGTCTTGAATGGCTAGCATAAACCCCTCTGTTTCGGCATAAAGAGTGCCTGATTTTACCCATTTGTTAGATTCTTCTTTGTCAATGTGTTCCATTGCTACATGATACGGATATGTGCCATGAAGTGTTTTATTTTTCCAAGTTTCTATTTTTTTACTGTTTATTACGATTTTTTATTCTGGATACTATTCTTCATTTTTTAAGTTTAATGGGGTAATGGAATTGTCGGCTTTAATTATTATTTTATGTAGAGGGTTGTCTTTCTTTGACTAAAAGTATTTTCGTAGGTTACTGATCTGTTGGTAATGCTTGTTTTTTATATCTATAAAAGCCCTTCCTCCCTCATTTCGAGGGAGAGTGAATCTTTCCACTGCGGAGTGCTCGTGATGAATACGGTATTTGGTAGCAGTAGTTCATCTTAATCTATTATTATTATTATTATTGTCTTGTGTCTCGGTGTTTATCAACCGGAAATTCTTATTGTGACGGATAATAATCAAGTCACAATATGTTTATTATAAGTTGAGGAATCTGCGTACTATTGAACAGGTGTTTAGGATGACTGATTTTTGTATGTTGGTATGTATGAAGGTTGGTACATGAATTTGAGTTAAATTTTCAATGAATGATTGTGGTGTGAGTCCTGTGACGGAGATTATGAATGGTAGTATGGTGATTTTTTCTTGGTTCCATATTGTTTTTAGTTCTATAGCGAGAGGTGTATACTTGGTTATTTTTTCTTCATATTTGTGATTAATGTGTATGTCGTTTGGTACGGCTATATCCATTAGAATCGTATGTTTATTTGTTTTAAGTGTTAAGGTGATGTCGGGTCTATTAGATGGTATAGTATGGTCTGTGAGGATGGTACGATCCCAATAAAGTCTGACTTCATTATTTTCTAATATTGGTTCAGGAGTGTATTTGTAGAACATTAATTTCGTAATTATCTATTTCTAAGCACACAAGAATTCCTACTTTTGATTTCCCTTTTTTCTCAGTAATAGGTAGCTGATTTAGCTAAACAGCTCAATACTTAGCTAGACTGGTTATTTAACAGGTTTTCATTGTATTGTAACGAATCGCATCAGCAGCTGCGGAGAGCAGGTGCGAGATCAAATGCGTCATCCGCTGCTAGAATTATCCACCGAAAGCTTCCAGAGCGTTCGACGGTTACTTACTCTCACGCGACTACGGGAATGTTGTGGAATGAAATTCTGGAAGGACGGAGCTGGGATATATAAGACGCGACCAAACGAACCCGGGTCAGTCGAATCCAATCTATAAAACCGTCGCGAAGTTAATATAAATATCCGTGAATAATCTTGAACTAATAATCGCGGCGTGTTTGTGAATACGTAGAAATAAATTGTTAAATAAATAAACTGTTATAAATAAATTACTTTAATGTTCGGTTTTAATATTAGTGTTCCGTTTTAGTTTTACGTTAGTGTTTAATTGTTGTTCTTTATAATTATCTCGTACTTTAAGTTTGTTTAATAAATTAATTTACACCACGAACCGAGTTTATTTTGCATAAACGTAGTAAAAACGTTACATTGGCGTCAGGTGTGCGGTATTCGGTGTGAATTAAAAACAAGGACAGTTGAACTGCTTAAAAAACAATTTAGTGCTTTAAAACAAGTGAAAATGGCGACGAAATCGCTTCAAGAGTTGAAAGTGGCCGACTTGAGAAGAGAGTTGGAAGAAAGGGAATTGGATACGGCAGGTACAAAAAAGGAATTGCAAGCACGACTAAAAGAATCGTTATTACAAGAGGGCCAAGATCCAGAAACTTTTAGTTTCGAAATGCCAGGCAGCGGAATTGATTTTAAAGTACTACTGAACAAAATCGACGAAAGTTCTGGAACATTAAAACAGGAATTACTGGAAAAGGTAATAGAAAATTCTGGAACATTGAAACAAGAATTACTGGAAAAAGTTGTGGAAAATTCTAGAACCCTAGAAGAAAAAGTACTTGGAAATTGTAAATCCCTGGAAGACAAAGTACTCGAAACTCTAGTGTGCTGGAAAAGGTAGTAGAAAATTCTGGCATTTTGAAGCACGAATTGCTGGAAAAAGTTATGGAAAGTTCTGGAATGTTGAGGCAAGAAATTCTAGAAAATTGTGGAACGTTGAAACAAGAATTACTAGAAAAAGTTCGAGAAAATTCCAGAACGATAGAGGATAAAATGGTAAAAATGGAAGAAAGAATGGCTCAAATGGAACTGGCAACGATGACTGAGGAAGATGATACTACGAGACTATTACAAGAAAGGATGAATCAAATACTATCACCCTTAGCAACCACAGAGCCTACCGAAATCAGACCGGAGATCAAAGAAGGGTCTGCCGCCGGAATGAGGATCAAACCACCAACGTTTGATGGAAAGACACCATGGTCCACCTATCACAAACAATTTGAAGCAGCTGCCAGGGCCAATGGTTGGGCTGACCGTGAAAAGGCTGTGTCATTAATCGTTGCTTTGCGCGGAGATGCCTTGAACGTCCTCCAGGCGATTCCAACAAGCCAACAGAATGACTACCGCTTGTTAGTTTCCCGATTGGAAATGAGATATGGGGACGCACATCTTCAACAGGTGTACCACGCACAAGTGAAGAATCGTATTCAGAAGAGTGGAGAGAATCTTCAAGAGTACGAAGCCGACATTGCACGATTGGTCCGACTAGCCTACTCTACGGCTCCCGATTCCTTCTTGGAACAGCTAGCAGTACAAACGTTCGTAGATGGTTTAAGGGATGGAGAAACGCAGCAGTCATTAAGGTTAGCGCGGCCAAAAACAATAGATGATGCACTCGCCCACGCTTTAGAATTTGAGGCGGCGAAACAAGCATCACGAGGACACGGGCGTGTCCGCATGGTGGCAGATGAACCTGAAGACTCCCAGGATCGATTAGAAGCGTTGTTGCTGAGGGTTATCCAGAAAGAAGATAATCGTAAGAAGAATGTCCGCGAAGAACAAGGACCCCGTTGTTGGAATTGTGGCGAGCGAGGGCACATCCGGCGTCGCTGCGTTAAACCAAGAAGGGAACAGCCGGCGGAAAACTAAAACGGGTTGACGTGAGAGGGAGAACGTTGACCTCGAAAGAAAATGCCCCGAAGATCACCATCCACGCCGTATCGTCAAAGAACCGAAATGCCAGTCTGTTTGTTGATGGAAACATTGCCGGCCAAACTGTTCCCCTACTCATTGATACTGGAGCAACAAAATCCATCATACGCCCAGGCATTTTGCGAGAATCCGTGAAGCTGTCATCCACGAATACCCAGCTTCGGACTGCGACAGGTGATGTGATAACGACGCATGGTATAGCGAAGATGACCATCGGTATTGGAAGCAAGAAGCTTGTACATGAAGTATTAGTGGCTGACATCACTGACGAATTCATCCTGGGAATGGACCTTTTGAGAAAATTCGGGTTTTCGCTGGATTTGAAGGAAGGGGTGTGTACCAGTAACCCAAATAGCCGAGTGCATGGATGAAGCCCAAAGACCAGCTTCCAAACAACATG
The DNA here is from genome assembly GCA_963082815.1 of Melanotus villosus. Lineage (NCBI taxonomy): Eukaryota > Metazoa > Arthropoda > Insecta > Coleoptera > Elateridae > Melanotus > Melanotus villosus. The sequence goes on along the minus strand of OY720419.1, from coordinate 29,792,893 downwards.
CTGGTGGACGTATTGATATGATAACCAATTCATGTGAAGACCTTAATGAAACAGAATTGAAGAGCGTGCGAACTTTGATTTGCCAATACCAAGACATCTTTGCCCTGGATGAAGATCAAAAGGGACGAACAAAAGTGGTACGACATAAGATTAACACCGGGAATTCCAGACCTATACGACAGCGTCCGAGACGACTTCCATGGGCAAAGCGCGACGAAGCGGAGAAGATTATTACCGACATGAAGAAACAAGGGGTCATTGAGCCATCAAACAGCCCATGGGTATCACCAGTGGTTCTAGTTGGCAAGAAGGATGGATCAAAGCGTTTCTGTGTGGACTACCGGCAGCTCAATGAGGTCACGAAGAAGGACAGCTATCCCTTACCGCGAATTGATGACACGTTGGACACGTTATCTGGTTCACAGTGGTTTTCAACGCTATACTTGAAGAGTGGTTATTGGCAAGTTGAGATGGAACCTGAAGACCGAGAGAAGACCGCGTTCACTATTGGTTCGGGATTATGGCAGTTCACAGTTATGCCCTTTGGCCTACAGGCGTTTTGTTCCGGGATTTGCCAATATAGCAAAACTGCTGACAAGGCTAACGGAAGATGGTCACGATTACGTTTGGAGCGAAGACTGTGAGACAGCTTTCCAACAACTGAAACATGCTCTAGTAACCGCACCGATATTAAACTACCCGCGGATGGATGGAAAGTTTATACTCGATACGGATGCGAGTAATCTAGCCATTGGAATTGTTCTTTCCCGAGTACAAGATGGACATGAAAAGGTTATCGGTTATTTTAGCATGGTCCTATCGAAAGCCGAAAGAAATTATTGCGTGACCAGAAAAGAGTTGTTGGCCGTCGTCAAGTCCGTAGAACACTTCTACAAGTACCTGTACGGGCGGAAGTTTTTGTTGAGGACGGACCATGCCGCATTAAAATGGCTTCTGCAGTTCCGTAATCCGGAAGGACAAGTCGCAAGATGGATTGAACGGCTGCAAGGGTACGACTTTGACACGGAACATCGTGCGGGCACTACTCATCGAAATGCCGATGCCCTTTCAAGAAGGCCATGTCCAGCAGACTGTCCTCACTACTCCCGACTAGAAGGGAAGATTTGCCGTACCACAATCGTCAACGACCATTGGTTGCCTGAAGAGTTGCAACGAGAGCAAGGAGAAGATCCCGAATTGAAAATGGTGCATGAGTGGAAACGAAAGGGTGAAAGACCCACCTGGGAGAGAATCAGCTCTTCTAACAGAACCCTGAGGGCGTACTGGGCCCAGTGGGACTCTTTGAAGATAGAAAGCGGGCTTCTGAAGCGGCAACTGGAAAACGAAGATGGAACTACCGTCAGGCTTCAGTTAGTAGTGCCGAGAAGCCGAATGTCAGAAGTGCTTAGAAACCTTCACGATGGCACCTCAGGAGGACATTATGGTGTGAAAAAGACTCTCGAGAAGGTTAGAGAAAGATTCTATTGGGTCAACTGCAAAGAAGACGTTAAGGAATGGTGTCGCAAGTGCGACCTGTGTGCCGCAGGGAATGGGCCGCTAGGAAAAAGAAGGGCACCCATGAGACAATACAACGTGGGGAATCCCTTGGAGAAAGTGGCCATAGACATTGCTGGACCGTTTCCCGAGACTGATGCGGGAAATAAGTACCTATATCCTGGTAGCAATGGATTATTTCACCAAATGGACGGAAGCATATGCACTACCAAATCAGGAAGCCATGACGGTCGCCGAAGTGCTAGTTAAGGAGTTCTTCAGCCGCTTTGGTGTGCCCTTTGAACTACATTCGGATCAAGGCCGCAATTTTGAATCTGCACTCTTCGGAAATGTTTGCCGATTATTGGGCATCCGTAAGACTCGAACTACTCCGCTACACCCGCAGTCCGATGGAATGGTGGAGCAAATGAACCGAACCATGGGCAAATATTTAGCCATGGTTGTATCCGACCATCAACGAGACTGGGATCAATATTTGCACCTGTTCTTAATGGCCAATCGTGTAGCAGTTCACGAAACCACTGGTCAAACGCCGGCCTGCATGATGTTTGGACGCGAACTGCGACTACCCTGCGACCTCGAATTTGGAAGTCCGCCTGCGGAACAAGAGGTAGGAGGAGACGATTACGTCACAAAATTGAAATTGAAGTTGAATGACATCCACGATCGGGCCCGCGGAAATACCCAGATCGCTAGCGACCGGATGAAGAATTCCTACGACGTAAGGACCCAAGAAGGCGGATTTCAGCCTGGAGAGTTGGTTTGGCTCTACAACCCGCAGAGGCGTCGTGGTTTCTCACCGAAGCTACAACGGAATTGGGAAGGTCCGTATCAAGTGAAGAACCGAATAAATGACGTAATCTATCGCATTCAGAAACAACCCAGAGGAAAACCAAAGGTGGTACATTCCAATCGTTTGGCACCATACGAAGGAAGTAATAACAGACGAGGGCAGAGAACTTATCAACAGAATAGAGCCTGCCGAAAGCCGACCGACTTTTGAAGAGTTCATGGCGGCGTTTTCCGGGACCGGAAAAGCAAGATTTGGAGTGACGACTGAAGTACAGCAAGATCTCTTCAAGGTTCCCGCTGACTACTCGATAGCTCACTGCGTTTCCAAGGACCTTCATTTAGGAAGAGGAATTGCGGTTGTATTTAAGAAGGAGTTTGGGCGACTAGACGAGCTACAAAGACAGAACCCCACGGTCGGCAAAACCTTACATCTCCCAGATCAACAACGCTTGGTTTATTATTTAGTTACAAAACAGTTCCATTACCAGAAACCGGATTATGGAGACCTCTGGAATTCTCTATGGGATTTGAAGAGGGACCTGTTCGCCAAGGGCATTAAAAAGTTGGCAGTCCCTAAACTCGGCTGTGGACTGGATCAACTAGATTGGCGGATCGTACGAAATATGCTGGAGGTCGTCTTCAAGGACTCCGATGTTGCTATCTTGGTCTGCAGTTTTGATCTGAAGCCTGTATTTAAACCAAAGAGGAGTGTGGACTGTTACTTCTACCGCAGTGGAACATGCAGAAGAGGAGAACAATGCCGTTACCGTCATGACCCGCTCTTCAGGAATCAAGGGCCGAGACCTATTCTGGGACAGAACAGACTTGAAGAGGGGGGCAGTGTAACGAATCGCATCAGCAGCTGCGGAGAGCAGGTGCGAGATCAAATGCGTCATTCGCCGCTAGAATTATCCACCGAAAAGCTTCCAGAGCGTTCGGCGGTTACTTACTCTCACGCGACTACGGGAATGTTGTGGAATGAAATTCTGGAAGGACGGAGCTGGGATATATAAGGCGCGACCAAACGAACCCGGGTCAGTCGAATCCAATCTATAAAACGGTCGCGAAGTTAATATAAATATGCGTGAATAATCTTGAACTAATAATCGCGGCGTGTTTGTGAATACGTAGAAATAAAAACAATTTCTTATTTAGCACAAATATAAATTAATTGTAGATACAGACAGATTAAATTAAACTAGTACAGTATTTTTCACCTAGGATTTGGGTTGTGTCGTCAGTTGGATTGTGAATTTATCAACACTGCGTTGATAAATTCACAATCCAACTATACTCTATACTTCATCTCTTTCTAAACTAGGTATTCATTACCTAATGCGCACGAATGCGTGGCTAAACAGACAGTTTTTGGACGGGGAAAGTTGACGTCAACCCAAATGCTAGATGAAAAATACTGTATTTACAAATCGATACCACCCTAAAAATTTGTGAAATTTACATTTCTACTTATACAGGGTGTTTCGGGAGGAAAGGGAAATATTTTAAGGAAGTATTCTAGAGGTCAAAATAAGAAAAAAAAAGTTCCTATAAATGAGGGTCCGGAAGTACTTCTTTTTCGAGATACAAGGTGTCCAAGAAATAAGTTTCTTTTTTAAATATCTTGAAAACAACTTAAGATATTAAATTGAGCTTTGGTATGCACTATGCTGGCATGAAGAGACTCTTTTTCGATCCAACTAGTTTCGACAATTCCCGCAGTGGCGTGCGTGACAACAAAAAAACAAATAATTCCTACGAAAAAAATTGTTCGCCACTGCTTGTTTTCAAAATAGGTGTTTGTTTCTTAATCGGCAACCAATTCTAAAAAGAAAAATCCTGTTGAGTTTTCTGGTAGGATAAACCATTTTCGAGTAATAATCGAAAAACTTTTCCTTTGCAAGCGTTTTCTGAAATAACAAATTATTAGTTTTTCGATTATTACTCGAAAACGGTTTGTCCTACCAGAAAAACTCAAGAGCGCTTTTCGTTTTAGAATTGGTTGGCGATTAAGAAACAAGTACCTATTTTGAAAAAAAGCAGTGACGTACTACTTTTTTCGTCGGAATTATTTATTTTTTATTGCTGTCACGCACGACACTGCTGGAATTGTCGAAACTAGTTGGACCGAAAAAGAGTATCTTCATGCCAGTATTATAGTGCCTACCGAAGCTCAATGTAATATCTTAAATGCTTTTCGAGATATTTAAAAGAAAAACTTATTTCTTGGACAGCCTGTATCTCGAAAACCCTCATTTATAGGAACTTTTTTTTATTTTGACCTCTAGAATACTTCCTTAAAATATTTCCCGTTCCTCCCGAAACAACCTGTATACAACTTTTCTTTAAAAATTATATTGTCTGTTTATTTTTCGTAAAATATTTGTGCTTACCAACTAAACGGACCATCAATAAAAACTAACCTTGGATCTATCTATGTATAAATTGAGGACTGTAATTTCCTTTGTGCATATTTACATAAACCAAAGAAAATTCTGCCAAGATAAAACTGGAGAAACTTTGTTAAAACTACAGAAAATTTCTGTTTGTTCAGAACTAGGTTTCGTGTATAACTGTTTGTGCAAGATTCCAGAAAAGCAAAAAATAAGCTACCTTTGGAGATAGTAAAAGATTAAATTTAATTTCTTGCAAGTAAAATGGAACGAGGCAATTCAAAACTTAAACTGCGAGCAGATACGCAATTGGGTTCTTTGCTTTCATAAATTTTAATATTATATTATGTTATACTATCCGATCAGCAAGCCGAGGAAAGATTTAATATCAACATTTTAACGCAACTTTAACGTAAACATCTATAAAATTTATTTAATTCTGCTTTATAAAAATAAATGTTTGTATTGTAGCAGGGGTTTTATCTTTATGTAACATAAATACATAAATGTTTTAGAAAACACAAGTTTGTAACTGCACAAAGTTACTAAACTTGCAAAGCGTGTAAATATCTATGCATTTTTATGGAGTTTAACGTATCCTGTAAAAACATAGTTTTTGGCATACAGCCAAATTAGGTCCCATAACTTCAATTCTCTATAATTTATGTATAATCTGTAAGTATTACTGCATACCTTTATTATAGTAGAGCGGCTACGCAGAAAAAAACGGCTATTAATGAAACAATTCTGCAATTTGGCCCAGTGGTTTGTGTTGTTATAATAAGTTATTTTTGAAGTAACGCCAAATCAAAATGGCCGCCAGTTAAAAAATGGCGCTTCTTTTTTAAAGCTTTAAAAAATGCATTTTTCGAGTAAACCGTAGCTGTTATCAAAAAATGTTATATAGAAAACTTGTTTCTTATTAAATTGTAAACAAAAAAGTTTATATACATTTTTCAGCTAAAACCAAAAATAAAGTCGCTTTAAGAAAAACACCAAAAAGTACTCTTTTTATTCATAATATAATTATAATGTAAGTAAGTGATAACATAATATTTCATTTGACCAGTTCATACTTCGTTGATAGAAAAATATGAAGTTCCAACCTAAAAATGATTTTAAAGTAGTGATTATATTATTTTATAATAAATATATTGCTATGCCTACTTACATCTTTTATGTCAATGAAGAACATTCTCCCTTGCAGTCCGTACAAAGCAAAGTGCAATGCAAACCAGCCTTTTTGCAACTACACGTGGTCTGTACACATCCTTTTTTGCATGTACATTGAATCAGTTGCCTTGGTGCTTTAGATACTTCTGGAAGTGTTGACCATTTTGGCAACCAACAGTCTTCTGATACACACCGGCCCCAATTGTTGAGATCAGGCAAATTCAATTTGAATTCCAAAGACCGTCCCCATATGTGTCCACTTTGGTAAGCAGCTCTCAAAATGTGCTGCTCCAAAGCTGCTTTTGATGGAGGAATGTTTGAAATTGTCCTTTTCTTGGAAGTGAACAATTCTTTTCGGGCTTGATTCACTCCAATGCAGTCAGAAGTATTGCAATACATAAGGACAACAAATCGTTGCAATAGATTCTGAATTTCATCGGGTATATTTTCTTGCGGCTTCGAAATAAATGCGAAAGCTTCTGTTGCTTCCGGAAATATCGTCCATGTTCTCCAAGCAGACACTTTTCCTTTTCCAGAAAAAAAAAGGAAACTGTGTCACATCCCGTAAACGAGTGAAACCCCAGTATTGCTGCAGATTTTCTCTCTCCCAATTTTAACGATATCTCATGCACTTTTATGATTCGGAAATATTTGTTTACCCCAAACTGTATAGTTAATGTCTGGAGTCCTTGTGTAGGAAAAGAGTCGAAAAAATGAACGGCTAATACTACCACATCCGTATCTACAGTTCGAATGCAAATATCTTTCCAGCCTTGACGGATACAATCTTGTACGTGTAGCTTTAGTCTTGTATCTGCTTCCTCTTGATTGCAGGATTGTAGAGAAGTATTGGAAACTCTATTTTTAACAATATCTTCGCCAAGAGTAGACACGATTTCGACAGAACCAAACATATCAGACTGCGTTATGTCATTTGCCAATAATCCGGATAGTTCTTTTTTATTTTCCGCGTTCTTCAAGAAGTCGGACCAATTTTTTGGTAGTGCCACATTATTACAAACTTGTCTTCTTACTCCAACGGCTCGGACTTCTCTCACGTGGTTTTTTAAACTATTCTTCCTATAGACATCCCACACAATGTCTACACGTTTAGCTCGAAATTTTTCGATATTATGTTTGATGTGTGCCTGGAAAATTTTCTCCGAATATTCATCAAATCTTGATAGACCTCTAGGTAAAAGAAGATGTATCAAAGCAGGCCCATCGTAAATTAGGCAGTCGTAATAACCTCGACGATAGAGCAGGAGGAAATCCTTGATTTTCATGAGAAAAGAACTCATCAAGATCTAGGTCGCGGTTAGAACAAACTATAAATAATCTCGAAAATAGATCAATGTCGGCTTTAAGTGTTTTTATTACCATGGAAGACTTCGGCATTTTCTTGGGTTTGTTGAAGAGGCGCAGGTTATTAAGTTTTATTTTGTCATAAAGCGTTTTGTCTTTATTATTTTTCAACCGTTGTTCAACAAATTCTTTATACAAGTTTGAGCCAGCTGTCTCAAGATTCAAGACGTTGTTCACGCATTCTTCGTTCATAGTTATTTTGCTGTCTATACAAAACAATTCCTTACCAATTTCGAGAAATGGATTGCCAAGCTCCTCAAAAGCGTTCTTCAGCAGTTGTACGTTATTCTTAAATGTGTTTTGAAAAGCTGGTGATTCTTCATGATGTGAAATAAAGTTATGTTTTATGTTATTGTTTTCTGAACTATCAAAATCTGCCAACATTCTAGTTACTTCTGGACCAGCAAGCATCCATCTTCGCAAAGCTGATGGGTTATTTGTGAGACCAATGAATCCCCCATCTCCCTTAATAATGGCATTATGTTGTTCATGTGCCTGATCGATTCCAATTCCAGAAAAACGACGAGAAGTTTTGTTTACAACAAATAGACCATTTTTAAAAGCTTTATGTATATCTGGATTTGTTTCTTCAAGTTCTGTTAAATATTTAATATAAATGGACAGCCAGCGGGAATAATTTGGGTGGTCAAATATAAAAAACCAAGGCATAAAGGCCTTCAAGGTCTCTGTGTATAGTTCAAAACATCCGTCGCGATGGGATCTCACAAATAATAACAGCAAAAGTTGTAAATTAAGACATTGTCTCCAATATTTAAACATTGGAACTTCATTTGATTTTTTCACTTGCCAAGCCTCGAAGGATTCTGGTGATTTTTCTTCTTTGTAGGCATCATACAGGAGTTGATATAATGCAACTGCCATCATTTGATGTACCAACCTTGACTTTGTTATAGAAGTAACTTTAATGTAAGATTCTGCAACCCCTGACGTTGCAACTGCAGATTTAGAAAATATTTCAACCCAACCACTGCCTTCCAAATACTGGCCTATAACTTTTAAAAAGGCTTGCTCTATATGTAATGAACCAAACATAATAAAGAGTTTGTTTTCGCCATACTGCAGGGGCGAGTTCCACTGAATGGATTTAGCAACAGCATATAAGGGTTGGTCCATTGTGATCACTGGAGTTTGATTAGGGTTTAGGTATGCAATTGATGACATCAGTACATTCATTCCATGTTTCATCATGCTCACAGATTTTGAGTCTTCGTAAAATAAAGGTAAAAGTGCGGCCTCAGATATTTCTTTCGATTCCTTATTGTTGGCATGAAAGGCAGACCACGAAATAGTTTGTTTGTTTTGAGAATTTACGAAATTTTGCAACCAGGCGTATTCCAAGCACAACTCATCTTTTAAATCGAAGTCTGTATTATTCAAAAAGAGTAGTTTTGGTATGGGGGGTTGTTTGTTTGGCAAAAACGATGGCATGACAATAGAGTAACTTTCAGGCAACATTGGTGCGCACTTATTGGATGAATTAATGTAGCCAACTCTACAATCTTTACTTCTCCCTAGACAATCTGGCAATACATGTTGGAAAAGAGACATGCTTGTACCATGAAAAGAGCCAGTCGAAGTGGTACTAGACGGATTGTGGTCTACATTGTCATAGGCCCCTGTTGTGAATAAGCCAAAACGTAAATTTGGAGGACATACAACTTTTTCTTGTACGAATCTCTGAGATGCTGTGTTGCAGAGCGAAGTGGATATTCTTAAAAGTCGGTCGTACGATATGGAAAGTCCATACTGGTGCAGTGTGTCCACAATTTGTCGTGTACCTGTTTTTGCGTGCATGTTGAATGCCAAAAATATCGGAAGGGGAGTTTCTCTAGCTTGATGATGTCTGCTTGATTTATTTTTCTTTATTTGCATTTTAAAAGTAATAAGCTGACAAATAGACAATGCTGCTTGAGTGGGTTCTGTGTCATTGCAACCATACAATAAGCTGCTTACTAAGGATAACAGTAATGGTTCACTCGAATTCTTTTGGCACTTTTTTTCAAATTTTCCTGCAAATTCGTAAGATTTATTCAAAACCTCTGCTCTGATAGTTTTTGACACTTTTGCGGCATACAAGGCATTGTCATCGTGAGAATCGCAGGCAAAACGTATTGATGCTCCAACAACGTCATTGGCAAGAAGTATGTATTCGCGTCCACATTTTTCCGATTTCATAGCACCAAAGTAGTCTAATATTTTTTCACGTAATGTCGTACTCTTAATATTAAAATTTTGAACATTACCTGGTATGTTATATAAAGCCATGAGATCTTGAAGACGTTTTTCATAAAACTTGATCAAACCGGGCATTTTGAAAGCAGGAATTGCATTGCTACTGCGTTCAATTTCTATATGAGTTATTAAATCAGAGAATGCTGTTCCTTCCAAAATTGAGAGAGTATTTTCAGCAGCATTTGATTTTTTTGGCCTGCATTTGTTATAAAAACTATTTAGGCAACTTAAATGATATTTTCTTTCTGTAGCCACCATGTCACCCTCTGCTAATTTAGCTAATATTTTACTGTCGGGTATTATGGTTAAACATTTTCGAATATTTTCCTGAATTGATTTGGTTTCTACTTTACGAAGTTGGTTTAATGAATCTTCCTTGTCACAGAAAAAACAAATGTCAGGGAATTTTTGTGCTAGTTTTCTTCTTTTTTCCCTTGTGCTGGTTTGTGGAATATAATTACTTGATTCTGCTTCATCAATAATTTCACAGCCTTCATTTTTTTTCAACAAACGTTGTAATTTGGTATCATTAAATTATGCTTCGCACTTTCTATGAAATTTTGCAGAATGCAATAAGACTGTTTCAGCAACTGTTAAATCATTGACCTTAAATAAGTCGATATTTAAGCCGGCTGGTAGAGCGTCCACTTCTTGGAATTTCAAGAGGTTGGAAGCTAACGTGTCATAGCCTGCACTTCTTTTTACAATCTTATTGTATAAAGCTGGACAACGTAATTTATCACTATTATCGATTTGACACAGGGCACATAACGACCAGTTTATCGAACGATGTAGTGTAATATTTGAATCCACAAATTTAAACTTTTTGCTGCTTGACGCCATGATCTCTGATGCACTACTAAACTTTGCAGAATTGCAACTAAATTATTTTACTGTTTCGTAGGGCATGCGCATTCTTCACACGGGCAACAGATAACGTCATTACCATCGTGTCAATTGTTTGTCTTTAGAATTTTGTTTTTAACATCAACATTTCCACCAAAAACTGGATTTTTAATTTTTTTTAAAATGGGTAGCCATATTGAAGCTGGAAGCCATTTTTATTTGGCGCTGCTTGGAAAAATAATCTTTATGACAACAGGAATCAGTGTGCAAAATTGCAACTTTGTTTCACTAATAGCCGTTTCCTACGAATTTTTTGCCCGTAGCCGCTCTACTATTAGTCTCAGTTTCTATCAAGGGGGTGAACGTTTCAATTTCGCAGTAAATTGCAGATCAGTGCTTATCGTAAAATGCCGTTTATATTATGAAAGGAAACTTGTTGCTTGTCGAAATATAATAATGGCGAGCATATTTAACATTTGGCCTGAATTAATTGGTTTAAAAAATGTTTTTATTTCCTGCTTTAATGTAAATTTCAACATAATTTTCTTTGAGTAACCTAAAAGATAATGGTTGTAATTTTAATACCGAAAAATTCATTTAAAAGGGGCCACATTATTATTTGAACTGTAATTTAAACAAATTACTAATTTAAATCTTGCCTGGGAGTCCTATGTCGACTGGGATTTTTGTAATTGAAACAATTAAGTAAAATATTCAAGCGAGTGCTTGCAGCAAAACATTAAACCTCGTAGTCGTAACTGTAAATGAAATTTACAAATACGCCTCTGCTTTTACTATTGGGCAATTCTTGGAGAACTTAATTTCATTACAGAAATACATTGTCGCCGGTTATTATTTCCTGAACAATCTAGGCAGATAATTCCCATTAAGAACGGCTGCTTTAACCCTGTAAATGCGACATCTTATTTAAGCCAACAGGAACAAAAGACACCTGCCATTAGATAAGAAAAGGATAAAATTATGCGAAAATATGCAAGCACGACCCAAAATAATCGTATCAACAGGGCTGTAATGCTGAAAGCGTGTTCTCAGAATAATTATAATGCTGTAAGTAGGTGTTCATTCTTGTGCGACATTTCCATACCAAAATGTAATTTTCAGGAACGGAAATGGGCAAAACTTTAATCCGTTAGCGGGAACACAACCCCTAAAAGTACATTTACTCTGAACAAATTAGGTCCCCCCGTTCACCTGTAACTCAGTTCCGTGTGCTTAGGGAATACGCTTGACGGCCGGCAAAAAAGGTTTTCTTTTTGTACTACGCCCAAATTTAACTTTTAACTACGTTACAGGTCAAATAATGTCTTAATTTTAATTGAAAAATAAAACAATGTTATTCTAACCTGAGTCGAGAAAAAGTTCAATTCTAAATTGAATTTAAAACGTTCAAGGCTCTTTAAACTTTCTCCCTCAGTATAAACCTTTTTAAAGCACCACGTAAATGCCGCACTGTGAAAGGTCCAAAAATTCTGTTTCCGTAGCCTCCTACTTTACACGTAAATAATCTGGACCGAACACATAAAGAAATCGAATTCTAAAAATATCGAAGCCGTCATCCGTAATGAATGATGTATGTGAGATGCAATTTATACACTACCTACCTCCTTCGACATTTCTCCAATCGGTTTCTGATTCTTATAATCATTCGTCTTGTCCGTTTCGAATTTTTCTTGGTCTTTTTTAGAAATTTCTTTCTTCTATTCGAGCGAAACGACCGGAATATTTAAACATTTCACCTAAGCTTTTAAAAAAGCTTTGCGGCCGTAGAGTTTCATAATCCGTCTGTTAATTTGCATACATCCATATTTGAATATGTAAAAATTGCCAGAAGAACAAAACGCAGACTTTTTATGCTTACTGCTCGGTTTGCATAAATATAACCAGCTCGCAGGATACCCGCTTTTCTAGTTTATTTCAGATTTTTTAATAAAATGTGTACCTAAAGAATAAAACAGGTATATCTACGGCTTATATTTAACACGTGTTTTTATGTGCCCGTTTATTTGGGGTTTGTTTTAGTTGGTTGATGTAATTTTGTTGTGAAGGAAAAACTGAATATATTACATCATTTTTAAAAACATTCGGCATATGTTCTTAATTACTATGAAAGATTTTACTTTAAATATTCCACCATAAATAATAATTCAAGCCATATGTCGTGATCCATATAATTATACATATTGTACTGACTTAACTTGGACCCATGACTTGGACCTGTATATTTTTGATTTATTTATAATTTCATGTATTGATTCCACAAGTCAAACAATATTTCATTTATTACTTTGCCCTTTAATTAATTTTGATTATTTCTGTTATTCTTATCTCCAAACGGTCGTTGTTAAGGTTCGTTGTTGTTTTATTAATAATTTAACTTAACAAATAAATTCGCACTCAGATATTTAATGCAGATTTATTTTTTATTTTTTTTATCCCTATCAACCCTGCCCTAAAAATTATCTTACAATTATAAATTTCATCCTCACGATACAAAATTCCAAAAATATTTCCAAATTCCACTTTTCAATGTTATTATAATTTCAAAAAAATAAATCCAAATTGTCTTTACTGTCAATCCAAGTTACTTCTACTTGCTGTCCAAATTGTTCCACTTCCAAACCAAATTACTTCTTCTATCAATCCAAATTACTTTCCATTCCAGTTTTAAAATTATTTTCTTTTCTTTAATTATTTTAATTATTTATCGTAATTGATTTAATTATATTTTAACGTATTTAAAGTTAAATATTTTCTTGATTGTTACTATTCTTGAAGAGGAAATTTGTTTGCGTGTTGCACTTTCAAAATGCAAAAATATCTGTTTAACAAATTGTTTTCTTCTCGTATCCTGGATTTCTTTTTATAATTTGTTTTTCACCATAACAACTATATTTACAATATTTTTATAACGACTAATTCTAGCTAATTTAAATCTAACAATAAGAAATTTTAACAATAAATTATTTACATTAACAACTGAAATTTAATCTAGCTACTTAAAATTATATTACAATTTTTATAATAAATTCTGCATTAATAATTTTTTTTAACAAAATAACCCATGTCAACAAATTTAAGATAACAGCATCCTTCATCAAAATCTCCAAAAAGAGATATCATTTCAATATATTGATATGATATCAACTTTAAAAAAATAATTTAGAATACAATTATTTAGTAAATAATTAAAAAATAAAGATTAGTCCAATAGGACGCAGATTTAAATATTAAAAAAGAATTGTTATAATAGCTAAATTAGATTTTAAGTGTTGTTTGTAGAAATTAATTAATGTTTTAATAATACCATTGTTGTATATCTATTATTGTATTGAATTTAGCTAGAAATATTGTTGTTATGCTGATGAATGATGTATGAATGTGTTTTAAATATAAATGTTTAACATGGGTACAAGGATTGGAAAGCACCTCGGAAACGAGGAAAAAACAAAATTATAAACGAGAGGTGGTTTTGAATTGAGAGTGGAAGGACCCACAAATAGTTGCTTCTGATAATTAATTTTGATTTAATTCAAATTTGAATTTAAATCGCCAGAACCAACCTTAAATATTATTATTTAATAAAATATTAAATAAAAAAAGATTAAATATAAAATAATATTGAACTACAAGTAAACTACAGGTGGAATTGGATTGTAATTATTGGAATCAGGGTTGAATTAAACCGAAATCAGATTAAAATACAAGTGGAATTGAGGAGGTCGCGTGCAAAACCGGTTAAATGCATTTACATAAATTTTATCTAATTCCGTTTTGAAAAGTTGATTTTTACCTAACCTTTTGACGTTATGAAACGTCACTTTTTACCTAATCGAGTGTTGTAAAGATTTTTACGTAACTCAGTTACGTAATAGCTATTTATGCAACGAGTTGCAAAATGATGGACTTTTTATCACCAGGCGTGAAATTGTTCGTCGAGGCGAAGCCGAGATGAACAACACGCCATGTGATAAAAAGACATGTTTTGCAACGTGTTTCATACAAGATTTTATCCAATTCAGATAACAAAATGTAAATGCCACATCTTCTTAAAAAAGGAGTTGGGTCATCGTGATAAAATGGAAGTGATAAAATGGGAGCATATTTTGTAACTAGTTACAAAATGAACCACTTTTCGTAACTCAAATCATCTTTTTGTAACTAGTTACAAAATGGGAGCATATTTTGTAACTAGTTACGAAATGAACCACTTTTCACAACTAAAATCAATGTCGAAATGTTGACATTTCGTAACTGAATTGGATAAAGAATATTACACAACCCAATTTTAAACCAAATGCCGCTCAGATGCCTACTATAATAATAAATAAAATAATTTATTGCTTGTCAAATATTGACAACGAATTATTATTTAGAACGTGGAAGAGTGAAATTACGAAATTAGATAAAATTTTGTACGTAATACGTTATGAAAAGCGATATTGTTTGACTCACGTAATTTGCAAAACTCGTTATCGCTCGTTTTGGCAAACTTACGACTCGTCAAACAATATCGCTCTTTTCATAACTAATTACGTAAATAACTATTTCAGGAGACGAGAAAAACGTATAACATCTTGGCCCTAAGGAATAATTACAAATTTCAAAGGCAAATACATTGGGATCAACGTTGTTAATAGAACGTGTATATTTAGAATTAATTTATGATAAAGGTTTTGAAATTAATCCAAAAAGCAGAATGGATTTAACCGGTTTGCACACAAATCAATAAAAGATTACGAGAAAAACGTCGTTTATTCTTTTTAAAAATACATTTTAAACTTAAACACATTAAAACACTGATAAAAAATTGGAAACCTGAGTAATTTCAAGTTAGATAGTAGAAAACAGTATTTACAACATTGAAGGTAGAAAACTGTTACATTATGCATAAAATGTGGATTTAACCGCTTTTGCTCCCAAATACGAACTTTAAATAGCGATTTAGGCAGGATTTAACCGATTTTGGTCACGAACGACTTCAAAATTCGATAGAGCTTACAAAAATTATATAGAATCGATGTGTCGCGCATTTTTGGAAAAATATGGATTTAACCGGTTTTGCACGCGACCTCCACAATTGGAAACTTGAATTAAACTGAAAATAGAGTAAACTTCAATCAATGGAATAAATTGAAGTTGGGACAGTCAGAGTGAACTGCAAATCAGCTGCAAGTGGACTTGGATTGGACTCAAAGCGAATATAAGGTCAAATTAACGAAAACTCTAACAAATTCAAAACAAAGAGTAAGTGTGATTGGTTAAATTGAATTTGATTTTAAAAATAGTACTCCTATAAGTTAGGGCAAGATAGGGCATAATTTTTGTAATAAATCTGTATCTTCAAAGTTTCTGAGTAATTTCTATTTTGTGTCTTTTTGAAATTTAATTTAACGAATCCTGAGAACGACCTTGAGATAAAAGTATCTCAGTTAATTTAAAGTAAAACATAATTTGAAATGCAAAATATAAGCTGAGGCACATTTATAATAATTGTTGACGCCAACGTGAGGCGATTTTGGTAATTTATAATAACGTGACATTGTTAACGATTTTGGACAATCTTCCGCGATTATGACAATATGTAGATATGTTTTTGTTAAAAAGTACATTCAGTGTCGAAACCAATAATTGCTGACATTATTTTTTGTTATAAAATAAAATAATTTTTAAAATTTTATTATACAGGGTGTTTCAAGAGGAATCTGCCAAACTTCCAGGGGTGTTGCCTGAGTAATTTTAAGTAAAAAAGTCATATAAATATAGGTCCCTTCGAGAAAAATATATAAATGAAAAATTCGGAGCATTTACGCGTCTCGGTCGTTTGTGTTTTAAATGACTTTTGTTATCTATCACCAGTAAACTCATTAGCTTCTGCACAGATTGTTACTTTGCAATAATGCTATCGCAGTTTTCAAATGAAGCATATGCGGATATTAGTGGAGTAATCTTAGGTTTTTATCTCGGAACCGGTCGAAACTGCTCCGATTTTAATGATTTTTTTTTAAACGTCGTAAATATAAAACATTACAACCTTTATGGGTTAAAAGTTGACGCTCATTTTTCATTAACAAATTTATAAATTTTATTCAGGGTGCTGCATAAGTAATGGGACAAAGACCAACAGTAGATTCGTGAGGCCAAAATATTACGATTTACCCAAAATTACCTTTGTCCAAAAGTTAATATTTATGGAGATACAGGGTGTCAAAGTCGAAATTTTAATCTTAATGTTTTGCTGTAATTTCAAAAGTTTTCGAAATATTTTTATGAAAATTGGGGAAACTACCTTTATTGCGACGAGAAACGATAATCCGCCCTCAATTTTAATGTAGCTCTTAAAAGAACCTTATGTTTGCTACAGAAATATAGGGTATAGGTGTAGCAAAAATAAGGTTATTTTAAGAGCTACATTAAAATTGAGGGCGTATTATTGTTTCCCGTCCCAAAAGAGGTAGTTTCCCCAATTTTCATAGAAATATTGCGAAAACTTTAGAAATTACAGCAAAAAATTAAAATTAAAATTTCCACTTTGACACCCTGTATCTCCCTAAATATTAACTTTTGGACTAAGGTAATCTTAGGTAAATCGTAATGTTTTAGCCTAAGGAATCTATTGTTGGTGTGTGTCCCATTACTTATGGAGCACCCTGTATAACATAAATACATTTATTAATGAAAAACGAGCGTCAACTTTTAACCTATAAAGGTTGTAATGTTTTATATTTACGACGTTTAAAAAAAAATCATTCAAATCGGAGTAGTTTTGACAGGTTCCGAGATAACGCCCTATTTTTACCTAACGTTACTCCACTATATACACTTTATTTATGTGAAGGATGAGGACCACTTGCGTGGCCAGCACGGTCCCCCAACCTAAATCCCCTCGACTATTATTTATGGGGATATATATATGAAAGATTTGGTTTATTCGGAAAGGACAAACGATCGAAATACACTACTTACGCGAATTTTTAATGCTGCTGCTGAAATACGAGCAACTTCTCAAGTACTTTTGAAAATGCGATAAGCTTCATGTTGCGCCGTGCTCAGATGTGCACTGAAGAAGCAGGTGAGCATTTTTAGCAGTTATTGTAGTTGTTATCAAGTTATCTCTCTCGGTTTGTAATTTATTTTTAAATAAAAGCCGTTACTTTGACACGTATATCTTTTCTTTAGTAGGCCATAACTCCATAATCTTTTCGAATCAGGCGTATGCTGATTTGACTTTTTTTGCTTAAAATTACTTAGGGAATACACCCTAGAAGTTTGGCAGATTCCTCCTGAAACACCCTGCATATGAGACTTATTTTCATCTTTTATTGGTACTAAAAATGATTTTGTGGCAAATACAGATGATTAAGAAAAGTAGTACTTACTCTTTCTTTGTCGTTCATTAAAAGAAATTTTGATTTATAAAAAATGATAAATGTAAAAGACAAAAACAAAATTAAAGCGTATGAGCGCCCAAAGAATGTTTGTAGGAAGATAAACAATAACATCAAACCTGAATTATAAAGTATGTTTATTTAATGTCGAAACAAATTGAATTTTTTTTTCGAGTTTCGATGTTTGCCGCGATTACTTATTTAAATTTCGGAAGATTCTTTTTAATTTCTGATATCTGTACTCCGGTGGAAATAAATAACCCTGGCATTATTTTCCTTTATTTTAACATTTATGCTAGAATTATAAACATACAAAAATGGTTTCGGCAGTGTGAAGTAATAGCAAACCTGCCTTGAAAATCGAAGGTCTTCCGGTCAAGGTCAGGTGAGATCTTTAATGTGAGAAAAATCTGAAGGAATACCTTCTTTCAGACGCAAGTTAAAATGGTAGATCCTACGGCATTGGCACGATAAAAATCCCAATCAGTAGTGAAAGTTCCTTCAATCAACAACATTCTAACCGTGCAGTGCAAAGTAATCCTGGCAGTTCACGCTCGTTAAAATACTATAAGTAAAGCCGATATATTATGATTATATTTTGTGTACATAATTTTGCATTAACCTCCATCTTTTGTAGATTATGACTCTTTTTCCTAATTTATAGTAATAATCATATAAGATATTTAAAAATGCGTGATATCTTATTCTAATGTACAGGGTGGCCCATTTTCGAAGGGATTTCCAACAAATTCAATTTTCGTTTGTAGCTCGAAAACAAGAAACGATATTGAATTTCGGTTTATACCATTAGATTTGTCTCAAAAATTTGGCCCAAGACACCTTTACTACTTTTTGCGTAGATGTAATAGGTAAGGAGATATCCTGGAATCCCTTCGAAAATGGGACACTCTGTACTCTAATGGACTATTAACCTGTTCTCTTCAGGTCATTAAAGATGTTTCGGAAGTTACCTTGATTTTTAGTTATTTTTTGAACTTGTCTGTATCTTGAAGGTTCGTTAGCCAACAGCCTCTTTTTATCGATTACAATAGAAATTATATAAAGATCTTTGCACCATATAATTGATCTGATAGACATTATAAAAAAAAAATGTATAAACAAATATAAAATCGAACATACTTTGTATTACTTTGATTACCGTTTTAGCATTTGTTTGGAAAAACAACAGATTTCGGATTTAATACTCTTTATCAAATTGTGCATTTCTTCCAAAGTCAAAGTTTTGGTAGTTTCGTTTCAAATTTTGAAATCTACGAAGAACGTTAGGTTTCATTAGTCCTTAGTATCTTTACTATTGATTTACGTCCTTGTTTACCAGGTAACAACGCCCTTTAGTGTGCAGTTGCTAAATCTGGTCAACAGACTGCATTTATTATTATAATAGAAAAACAAAACCTTTTTAGATTCTTTCTAGTAACAAAACAGTAACGAAACGCTTGGGCCTTTAATCCACAAGAAGTTAGATCACTTACTAAACTAGAAATTTAGTACGATTTTGTGAGGCTTATGGTCTCGATGGAATCATCAACATCTTGATTAATATTTACAGAATAGAATTGAGGCCCTGGAACCATTCCAAAATCTATCTTGGCGTATGTTTCGTTACCTATTGACACTTTCCGGCTGAACAAGCAAGGCATTATTTGTAAAACTGTTGTGATCTCACAATTATATGACTAAATTAATGAAATTAATTGAATGCCTCTTAACTATTTTTCTTGCTTTACTAACACTTTAAGTTATTTTTATTTTTTTTTTGTTTTCTGAATTAAGGGAGTTGTTTTGGACATTGTACCTATATTTTTTGTCGTCATGAAGGGATATCTTTTGAACATCACCAGACTGAATTTTTTCTTCCAAATTTCTATTGCTAACATTTGGTGGCCTGTTAATAATCAATGCAATAAAATCAAGGTGACACCTTAGGTCGATATTATTTTCTAAAGACTTCTGGATAAACAAAGTCAAGAAGCTCAATAAATTGTATCTTAGGTCATCCAAGGCCTATTCTTGCAGTCCTGTGTTAACAGTAATCTCAATGAATACAACATGCTGTTCATGCTATGATAATTTATTATTTCTCTATACGGTCAACGGTTTCTAAAATAAGAGCTAGTTACTTATTCCAGCACCCGCGGAGTTTATGTAATTTGAAATATTTTTAATAGCATTTACAATTAAATCATCTTATTGGAACAAGATCCATATGGGATACCATGTCGTTTAAAGTAAACGTAAAACCTTTAAATATCCTTTCCTTGAGGTTGTATTGTTTGTGAAAAGTGGCGTCCCAGTAGAAAAGTCCTGACACATAATCAACTAATTAATCTAATACTCGCAAATAAAATAAACAGTAACAGCAACTCTAAATAGTTATGAACACTGGAATAGTACAGGGATACGCAAAGAGGCTCCCTTGCCCCCCTCTTATTCAATCTTATCCTAAATACTCGTATAATAAAGTGTGCAGATGATGCCATATTACTAACCAAAAGTGAGGATAACCTGCAAATACGGTTGTTTTACCTTAACAATATTCGTAAGAGATATAACATGTAGATCTCAATAAACAAGATGAAAATAATGGCAATTGCTAAAGAATCAATCCGGTGTGAATTAAAAGAGGGACAGAAGATAACAGTATAGAATAAGTAAAGAAATTCCAGTATGGTGTAATAAGTTTAGGAAAAGTAATATCAAAGTCAAAATATACAAAACAATCGCCCAGTCCTTACGTGCTTTAGCGAAACATGAACGAAAACAAAGAAAACTAAACAGAATGCCAGAATTGTAGAAATGATGATCACCTGAACATGTAGATCGTATGAACTGAGAAAGATTAGCCCATATTTGTAAGAATAGACAACCAACAGAAAAGCGACCTCCAAGACGACCAACCAAGAGATGAGCCGAAAGTACTCTTCATATGTGAACAAAAGAGGCAAGGCAAACAGAAACAATTTCTAGTCGAACACAGAGGAAGAAGACATAATAGTCCCGTCCTAAGTATCTGAAACTCTCTTACTGTACTGCGGAGCGATGAATTTACTAACAAATATTATCGCCTTCTGGCCTGGTAGTCCAGTCAAGACAAAAATATGGCTTTGCCTTGCAAAAGATCGGCGAAAGTTTATACTTGGCAATTTTGTTCATTTTGGGGCCCTAATGAAATCCTGAAATTTGTAAACACGAAAAGTTTCCGCTGGCGCCGCGCCGCCTTCTTAGAAAATTGCAGCCAGAATCGGTTTTTTTTTAAATATCTCGTTTCCGCTGCATTTTACAGTAAAAATAGTTCTATATAAGTTGTAGAGAATAAAATTTCCTACAACTTTTGTATACAAAATTTTTTTGTCAGGTTTACAAGTTATGACAGAGGAAAGCTTAAATATTCTATAGAACCCCATTCTATTCAAGGCAACACTCAAGTACAAGAAGGCTTGGAAACATGAGCTACCTGAGTCAGCGATCAGAATTTGGCGGAATAATTTATTGCTATGACGACGAACCACTTTGTGGCGCTAATAAATGCTTTGATGGTTTTCTTCTTTTAGCTTTTAAGTTAATTAGGTACAATTTTTTTAAATTTACTTACCCTGACAGAATCTTTAGGGTCCACGACAGTTGAACGCGAGCAGTTGGACGCGGCTATTTGAACGCAGTTATTTGAACGCGAGAACTTTTGAACGCGGGACTTTTGAACGCAGGGACTTTTGAACGCAGAGACGTTTGAACGCAGAGACGTTTGAACGCCAGTGAATCCTGATTTGTTGTACAAACATTGGCAAGTTATTTTGCATGTAAACCCAGACCTGCAACCTAACCCAGACCTAACCTAAGCCAGTTCTAGCCTATTCCAAACCTCTAACCTGACCCATACCTAACCTAACCCAGACCCCTAACCTAACCCAGACCTAACCTAACCCAGACCTAACCTAACCCGGACCCCTAACCTAATCCAGACTAAAACTAACCCAGACCTAACCAAACCCAGACCCTTAACTTAACCCAGACCTAACCTAACCCAGACCCCTAACCTAACCCAGACCAAACCTAACGTGTCTGCGTTCAAACGTCTCTGCGTTCAAACGTCTCTGCGTTCAAAAGCCCCTGCGTTCAAAAGTTTTGCGTTCAGACGATCGCGTTCAACCGCTCGCGTTCAACTCGCCGCGTTCAAATGTCCTGCTCCCGAATCTTTATTACTTTTGCTTTTAATTTAAACTCCGGCTAACTCAGTATTTATCTCTTAGGCGTTGATGAGGTTCTGAGGTTTGAGATTTATTTAAGTTCTTTATTAAATTCAGTTAATTTTTATCTATAGAGTAAAATTATAAAGTGTAATACAGATTTTATTTACAGTTTGTTAATTATAAATTTAGCAGACATAAATTGCCTACTATTCTGTAACTAATTAGAATCTAATTTAATGCTACTAAAAATCACTCACGTTTGTTAAGTTCTTATTTAATGTTCTCACTTTTCAATTCAAGCATCACTTTCGTACTTCTTCCAATTGGGTGAAATATGTATCACATTCCAAATTCTTCCAATTAAACTTCTAATCGTCTTTCATATTTTTCAATATTCAAATATTTTAATTACTTAAAATATTTGAAATGATAATTATTTTATATTTTCACCATTAATAGGCTTTAATATCTTCCATAATAAATTTCATTTAAATAATCTTGCTTTAATTAATTTTATATTCAAAGCTTTTCTTTTACACAATTTGAAATATCTGTTTTTCAGAATTTTTCATCTGTTATTATTTTATAAAAATTCTCGTTGTCCTGGTTAATTTATCCATTTTCGTTTACTAGATTTTCAAATACAGTTTTTCTAACACTAATATCTTATACTGTTTCTATGGTGCATAAGGAGCTCACTTGTTACGTTGCTTTTAAAATACGCTTTTCTCGATAAAATACGTCGCCAATGACAACGTATTTTATAGGCCTATAAAATACGCTTTTCTCTATAAAATACGCCGTTGCCAAGCAATTTTCGCATTTTATGTATGGTGACGCATCTCAAATAATAATTTATTAAAATTTCTATTAATATATTAGTGAAAGAAAATTTAAGATATTAGTGTTAAAAAAATTTTTGAAGACAACTCGTGTTTTATAGTTTAAAAATCTCGGTCCATCAAAACCTCGGCTCACTTCGTTCGCTCGGATTTGAACTACGACCTTGATTTTTAAACCTTCTATAAAACACTTGTTGTCTTAATAGCTATCTATATTATGATGAAATCAGATCCTTCTAACTAATTTTATATTACATTCTAACATTTTATAAATAATGTACATAATTCAATTTTAAATATTTCTACCTATCTAACTTATTTATTTATTTACATTTTTTATATTAAATTTTAAAATCTGTATACAATTTAATTATTTTATAACTCATCTCATATCATTTTTTAAAATTTCATCCTAGTTAAAATAAATTCATGAAATATGCAACATTACAATATATATGTGTCCTGGAACGCCTGGAATACCCAGTTTAGTTTGTCTGTAGTTTACAGTCGTGTCGCACCTTCGATGGTTCGATCGTGGCTACTCCGATTTCCTCTGTTATAACTTGTAAACCATTGACTTGAGAAAAATTTGTTTTATAAAAAAGTTGTAGAAAATTTTATTCTCTACAACTTCATATATAACTATTTTTACTGTAAAATGCA
Organism: Melanotus villosus; assembly: GCA_963082815.1. Classification (NCBI taxonomy): domain Eukaryota; kingdom Metazoa; phylum Arthropoda; class Insecta; order Coleoptera; family Elateridae; genus Melanotus; species Melanotus villosus. The sequence goes on along the minus strand of OY720419.1, from coordinate 29,769,440 downwards.
GCGGAAATGAGATACTTTTAAAGAACGCGATTTTGGCTAGCATTTTGCAAGATGGCGGCGCCGGCGGAAACTTTCCGTGTTTACAAATTTCAGAATTTTATTAGGGTCCCAAAATGAACAAAATTGCCAAGTATAAACTTTCCCCGACCTTTTGCAAGGTAAAACTACCTATTGACTGGACTATGGTGCTATTAAATGAAGGTAGGTAGCAGATTAGTGTAATATATTAGGAAGATCTTCATATTCTTCATGTACTAATTTTTCGTTGTTGTAATTACTTAGATTCTGAGGCCGATTCATCACTATGGTTTCTGAAGGTGTATAGCACGAAGTGGGCCTTTTGGCTGTTGAAGTTTCTTAAAACTGATAGACATGTTTGAAAACTTGTAAATTATAGGTTAAGACTATAAAGTTTGCTGATAGTTCTGCTGATAGTCGCCACACCTATAGATTGTTAATAAAGTAAATATTTCCAATATAACAAATGCTGCAATATTATTCACGAAGCCTTTCTACAAATGCATTCCAAATACTTAAGGCTGTTGTGAATATACGAGCAATATTGCGCCCATTGCTATGTTTTATATTTTTAGTGTGTTAGCTCCGTTTAAATTAAATGAATGTAAATATAATGTTTTATTTAGCCAATGATATTACATTTTAACATAATTATTTAGAGTGAATTTAAACATAGTTGAACTTATAAACTAATCTAAATGAATGTTAACTAATTTTAGTACACGCCATAGAAAATACTTGTTAAAGAATAAGCCGCTTTACCACTGTGTAACACCGCCTTTGTTTTGTAAAACTGCATCAATCCGATTCTTTGCAATAGGCTGCAGTAAAGGAGTTCCAAATTAATATAATCTCAAAATTAGCCTTATTTCTGAGTGTCAATCAATATGTTCGAAACCTTACAAATAAATTAATTATCTTGTAAAATTCTGTTTCTTAAAAAGTAAAAACAATAATTTATGGTGTTGCTATTAAAATTAAATGGATATTCACATTGTACCTATTCATTGATAATTATATAAAATTATATATGGGCGAACTGTTGTGCAATAGGGCTCGTACATATAGAAGGTTGTATTTATGCTTCTTCCGCAAACCTTGTAGCAATTCTTCGTTACAGAAAAGTATCCCCTGTCACTAAATTAAGGTGTCATTTTGATAACCGCCGAGAGTTGTAGCAGTACTTTGAAATGTAAGTAAAGGTTTTTCGTGTGGTTCTCTTTTTTTAGATTATAACGAGTTTTTCCAACTCCAATAAATACTTCATTTATTGATCAAACATGTAAAAATAAAAAGCAAACTGTAATAATCGGTTTGGAGTTAATTGTTTATTCTTCTTTCACCATCTCCGAGGGTATTCAGTTATTATTGGTTTATTTTGTCGTTTTATTTATTATTTTATGCTACAAAATTCATATTCGCTTTTCATTCATCTGCTCCACAAAAAGGGCGCGATTAATTAAATTGAATTTAATTAAAAACACCACGAGATAAGTATATTTCTGTGTTTTCCTCTACTCGCGTAATTAGTTGTATGTACCAAATGGAATAGCCTTACCATTGTAAAAGAAGATCTTTGGTGTAAAGTTTAATAATGCTCAGGCTTAAGACTAGAATAAGCATGTTATTAAACTAAAACTTATATTGCAAGAGAGAAGAATGCTTTCTTGTCTTACTTTATTTACAAATATTTATAGAAATTAAAAAGGTTATACGCGTAAGCCTAATATAAGTAATTTTCTTTATTATATTCCAAAGTCGCAGGTTGGAGCATTAGTACGAAATTACCAAGCAAGAAGCAATTATCGTTATTACTCGCAATGGTAGCACTCAGCACATTGTTTGAGTTAACTGACTGGCAAGTATATTCAGCTTAGGTTCTTATGATAAGTTGACTAAAGGTTCTTTCTATTCTATTACCTTTCCAAAGCTTACTATACCAAAGAATACTACATAAATGTGATGAAATGTATCCGTCTCTATTAATCTTATCATTTAAGTTTTCATATCTTTCGGAGTGCCGTGCTTATGTTTAGAAATATTTTCAAGGTCTTTTATGTTAGTATAATTTGAAACCTTTATGTTAATATTATAGAGCATAAAGTAACTTGACATTTTGCTTAAATGCTAGTTGAAGTGAAAATCTTATTATATTTCATCTTATCGTTTTTGTGAAGGTAATTTAAAAACAAAACAAAATTGAAATCATCAAAAAGTAACTGTTGTGCTTTTGTTTTGAAATTGTTTAAACCAAGGTTTTATTAATAACGTATATATTATCAGCTATGTAATTAATGTAGCACTTAACTGGGTTTCTTTTCCATCCATGGGCTATAAAAAATTATTTGCTTTGTTAACTAAGCCATACTTTTTTAATCTTCTGAGTTCTGAGCAGTTAGACTGAAATTAATAGACAACGTGAACTAAAACGAAACTGCTACTTTAAACGTTTAAAATATTCAGACCAGTAAATCTATGCTTCGTGTATAATGTTGTATTTAGCTCATACGATCGATTTGGCTCTTCACTTTCTATGCATTGTACTTCCTGTTAACTTTCAGCACATACTCATTCAGACAATTTTGCAAATATTTCATACGATAACCGTGTTTGAGTTGAATATTTTGTGAAGGGCTATTTTTAGATTAGTCTCTAAATGTATTATACAAAAGTCTTTTATTGTGATTTGTGATCATTATAAAGTTTAACGAAAAAGTCAGGCTCTCCATCTATTCATTTTATAAGCTACTCCGGCTTTTCCTTCGTTAATAATTTTTTCGGAGTCATTTGTCCTTTTATTTACGGAAATCGCCCAGCATTTTTCTCAGTTCTGTAGTATTGTTTGTATTTATATCTTTGGTTAGAAATACCGGGTGTCAACGAAACCTGGGGCACCCCCATGAATTATTTATTTTTTAAGATATCTAAATGAAATTTGGTATATTTAATATACTGTAACGTTTTTACGACGTTTATTTAAAATAAACTCCGTTCGTGGTGTAAATTAATTTATTAAACAAACTTAAAGTACGAAATAATTATAAATAACAACAATTAAACACTAACGTAAAACTAAACGGAACACTAATATTAAAACCGAACACTAAAGTAATTTATTTGTAACAGTTATTTATTTAACTATTTATTTATACGTATTAACAATTTTCGCCGCGCTTATCAGTTCAAGACTGTCTGGGTTTTTGTCGGTCCGGCTTATATACCTGCGGCGACCTTTGACTCCAGACTAGTGTGGATTTTTCTAGACTCGTCGAATTTACTCGTTCGTTCGAGATCAGCCGACGCAGCGATGATGTCATTGCATAACTTGTTACAATACTCTTTAAATGGCATTCGTTGATATAGGGAACTCGTTTCTCTCACTTCCGGTTTCGCCGGAATTGAATACAACTTTGTTATTTTAAAAGGAACACCCTATATATTTATACATTTTTGGAATCTCTATTCAATTTTACATATATGGTAGTATCTATCAAGTTCGAAACATTTTGATGACAAAGTAAAATTGCCGAAATTAATCTAGATTGCCATGACTTACGCAAAATGAAAGTCAATGTGCCCAACACTCGAGACAAATTGTTTTAGAACTTTAACTATTTTAGTTGCTGTATTAGAATGGCCTAAAGTTGGAAAAAATGCTTTTTTGAGAATAACTATATTTTTTCAAATGGCACTAGGGTGGGACACTAGGATATTAAAAACGAGCGTTTTTCAAGGATTTTATTGATACCAATAACGCGGGATTAATATGAAAATTTAATTCGGAATAACACTCCGTTAAAAAAACCATATTTTGGACATTTAAATCTAGATACTGGGTTTCAAAACAAGTGAAACAAATTAAATGCACAAAAAAAAGACATACTTGCTACAGTTGAAGTGCTAAAATAATTTGTTTTGAGTGTCGTAGCACCCTGACTTCCATTTTTCGGAGGTCATGGCACCCTAGATTAATAAATAAACTCTCCTGCAAGTATTATTTTGTTATCATAATGTTTCAAACTTGATACTATACCGTACGTAAAATTGAATGGAGATTCCAAAAATAAATACAAATACAGGGTGTTCCATTTAAAATATCAAAGTTGATGTCAATTGCGGCGAAACCGGAAGTGACAGAAACTTCTCTCTCTAAAATTTCTATTAATAGCTTTTTGTACGCAGCATTAATAATAAAAAAGTTATAAGCCCTTAACTTTTTGTCTTTTCCGGCTTATAAATTTTTTATTATTAATGCTATTTAAAAAAGTTTTAAATAAGAATTGTGCATAATACGATTTTCTACAAAAAAGCTTTATACTAAGTTTTTGTGAGATTCCCGACTACAGAGATATAGCCCAAACACCAACTAACCCTTCTTTTCAAGATGGCGGCCGAATGGAGGGGGTTGCCACCCGGAAAACCCTGATTTAGACTCATCGCTGACCCCTCAAACACCGATAAAAAGAAATAGCTGCCTACCGAAAATGCAAAGTTTTCCTGTTTATTTCAACCATTTGACTGGACTATAATTTTCATCGTAGGTACTGAGAGTTTCGCACAAAACACATTAGGCATTTGACTGTGCTGTAGGACAATGCAAGGCAATGAACTTCTCCTTGTATTTTAGTCACTCAGCGCTCGTGGGTTTTTCGGCACGTCGTATATCATTTATGCTTTCTGAATGAAATAAGTAATGACTGGTCCATCAGGATAACATGAAATAGGATCACACGCAATCTGGGAGTTTAATCTCGTGAGCTGTCGTTGAATAACAGTCGATAGAAATGTAGAAAGGGTATAAATGAAGTAGCTGCGTGCGAATGTTCTTGATAAAGAAAGCGTAAGGTTGAAATCCAAATCCGTGGGGTGAAATTTTACTCGAAAATATCCATATTTCTGTAAACCGTCCGCTTTTATCTAAAATTACATGGTAGACAAGTTTCAGTTAGCTTAAGCACTTTAGGATGGGAAAGGTGGCTCATAATTTCAAAAGTTATCGCCTGGGGTGAAACGGTCGAGTTGCGAGAACTTGTTTGTGAACAAAACTTCATTTTATTTTACAAGAATGTTTTGATGTTTGTATGTTACGCTCTGGGAAAGTTCGATTAATCGTCCAAAATTTACGTTTGGGAAAAGTTTTAATGAAACAGTGTTCAAAATACGTTTATGCTCCATTTAATTAAATTTCTTGGCGAAAATTTAAGATGAACTTATACCTTCGAAGCTAAAAAGCAAAACTGTAGTTCTAGGTTATTTTTTTATAAATTCATGGTCAAAGCATTCTGGAGTTTATGAATAGAATTTGTTTGGTTAATTATTGATTTTCTTCTTTTAGTTGTGACCTTAAGCCAGTGATTCACACTATGAAGTTTACTGAATACTAATTAAGAGTTTTGAGTTGTAAGTTTTATAACAAGACTAGGAATTTAAGTTTTGTTTAATAAGCACTCAGTTAACTGCTTTATTAGTAGCACTGAATTTTCTATTATATTACAGAGACAAAGAAAATGATCTGCTGGAAACTCAACTAAAATCAATTGACAAATATAAAAAAAAATATGATTTGTACTTAAATATATAAAACTCACTGTTTATATATTTTCGTTGAGCTTCGGATGTTAAAGTACTGCTTTAACTATTCCTTTTTCTTGTAAATTTTAAGAGGTTCGCATAATTATACATGTTTAGCAAACCATTAACAATAACAACTCGTTATTCAAGAATTTCCTTGAGCTTTTTAAAAGAACTCCAAAACTGTTTATTAACTTAACATTTAACGCTCATTTCTTTAGAGGAAACGCTTGCTTGATTCCTTTCCTTTGATTCAAGTGAAAACTAAGAACGCAACAAAAGTGTAACTCAACATATTTTATAAGAACCCTACACTTTAAACCCCAAAGTAGTACGCTTTTCATAAAAGTTTGCAAATGTTTCACTATTTTATGTTTAGCTCTTTAAAACTAAATAAGTTGAAGAATCCTTGGAAAGTTTGTTACCCTTAGCATACTTCAGTATTTTATTTTAAAAGGTTCTTAGACTGGACGCTTTTTAAGAAACTTTAGATGACTTACACAAGTTTTACTTCAAAATTTCATGTGCAAGGTAGCATAGTAGAAAGTGTAAGTGTCTCAAAAAGAATCGTAAAAAGCTGTAGGTTCAAACAAAAAAGCATAATACCTATGTAGGTTTAGGCAATCATAATTTTATTCAATTTTCTAAAATGTTTTAGAGTTCATGTTACATTTCATTCATTCAATAAACGACAATGCTTAATTCAGATACTCAAATTCTTAAATTATTTTTCAACTCATAAAAATTACATCGTTAATCGATGTCCTGAAAACAAACGCTTCATTCTATAAAGAAAGATTTCGTATGAAAGTGGTAAATCGTGGTCTTTACTATTAACTTTGATAGACGCTTTACAAAAGGAAAACACTGATGAGACGAGTACTGACTCTGGAAAGCTCATAATAAGTTACACTGCACTGCAGCCGATTTTTGACCGCCGTTTATTAAACGCTATCTCTCTACATCAGGCATCTTAGTGGAAATTCGTCTCCTTTAAAGGTTTTATTTTAACATCATACATCATGACTGTTGTTTTGCTACTTAATGTAAGGTTATACTCACACTTTTAAGAAAGCAGTTTCTTACGATTACTATTTCCAAATTTTCTACCTTTTGCTATTTTAATGTCGATATTTTGCAAGCTAAAAATTCACAGTGAAAATGATTTAAAGTGAATTGTTACTTCGTTTTTTTATAGATTTCCACAATCTTTACAATTTCTCTAAAAATATAACATGTAAAAGTTATTAAGTTATTAAGCATTAAGTTACAATAAAAAGTTGAAGTTCGCTCAGTGGAGGTACTTCATCATCTACTGTTGGTGGCGTGTCTTTTGCAGGGCGTTGCCGGTCTTCTCTGTATATGTCCTCTACTCCAATTTACTAGGCTGAAATACCTGGGTTATTTACCATTGGCTTCTAAGGGAAGCGGCCGGGTATTTCATAATAGGTACATAACCGTTTAGGTGACAAGTTCCATTTTTATCTACATCGATGTTAGTTGCTTAAGATCCCACTATATGTGTCGGGATAAATAATGAATTAATACGCTCCTTATTTTTATCCAGATAATGGTGAGTAGGTTTATATATAAGGATGTTAGGATATTTGGTCAAACGATCTTGATAGGAGGGACTGCTTAAGTGCTTAGGGAGCTGATTTCTTCTTTTACAATTGCCATTTGTAGACTATATGGTTCGGAAACGTAGTGTGTCACATCAACAATAAAAAAACAATTACAAACATTAATTTACAGCTAGATATTTGAGGTTTTTATTAAAAATTTGGTGGCCAAACAGCATATCAAATTGTGGAGAAGAACTGGTCAAGCAGATATTAATATAAAAATAGTTAGAAGAAGGAAATTCGGATAGTTGGGCATACTCTAAGCAAAGCCAGGGATGCTCCAAGTTATTTTGCGTTGAAATGGAACCCACAAGGTAGAGGAGTCAGAGGACGCCCCCCATTACGTGGAAAAGGACAGTAAAATAAGCATGTGGGAAAACCATCCAACAGTTACGTGTAATTTTCCAAGACAAGGAAGAGTAGAAACGATTCGTAAACAATTTGTAATAAAATGTTATAAATGTAGATATGTAAATAACCGCACAGTAAAATGATATATTTAGAGACTGGAAAATATGTAAAATACATATTACATAATATGTAGTTATATATACCAACAGTTTTGGCATAAAAATATACAGCGTCACCGTTAAAGTCCGCATCATATGAGAAATTTTTTTATTGTTTAGTTTACGCAAATTTAGATTTCATGGACAGTTTTTGCTTTGAAAATAATGCAAAATGACGTTGACGATTTTTTTTTATCGATCGGCTATACCTGTCAAATTCGAGATATTTTCAAAAAAAATAAAGAAAGTTAGGTTATTTTTCAAAATTTCGAAAAATGTTAAATGCAAAACTTGTTCCTTTTTCAGTTTTCCACCAACCTACCAAATTTGGACAACCTTGATATTTTTCACGCTTTCTTAACCTAACAATTTTTTGGCACATTCGAATTTATTAAAATCCGAAAAGACCCGTAAAGATGTAACACACTTATCTGTCAAAAGGTTTTTTTCTGTTTAAAAATGTTTCTAATTGGATTTTAAAAAAAGGAAATCCAAATACATATGCTAATAGAATTATGTCATACTTGATGCAAAGTTGCTGTAGTTTCAACATTTCACAGCAAAATTCGCTTTATTCATTTTTATTACAGTACAAAAGGGCATTGCAGTTCAAAAATACAATAAGCCAAAATTCTCAAATCCATTTGCCAATTAACAGATCTCCAGTTCTTGCTTTTCTGGAGTAATACTTAAAAATTAATCCTCAATCAAGTTGCTCTTGAGCTAAGAAATATGCTATGGAAAGAAATGTCATGGAAATTAAGAAAACAAATTGTTTGACAGTTTCTCGAAAATTATGAAACAGTGATTTAAAAAAAAAATATCAAAGTTGTCCAAATTTGTTCAAATTTGGTAGGTGGGTAGAAAACTAAAGAAGAAATAACTTTTGCATTTAACATTTTTCGAAGTTTTGAAAAATAACCTAACTTCTTTTAATTTGTTTGAAAATATGTCGATTTTGACAGGTATAGCCGATCGATAAAAAAATCGTCAACGACATTTTGCATTATTTTCAACGCAAAAACTGTCCATGATATCTAAATTTGCATAAACTAAGTAATAAAAAATGTCCCATATGATGCACACTTTAATGGTGACGCTGTATGTACATATAAACACATACATTGTGTTTCACTGTACAGGGTGGTCCAAATTGGACACTTTTGATAGGAAACACCAATTTCTAGAGGAGCTAGAAAAAACTAACCTACATGTTACGAGCTCGATTTTTGTAAGAAACTGAATGCCGAAAACCGCACATCGATATCTTGAACTGTTTAGAAGATATAGGGTGGTTTTCAATTTTGTGCATTTTTGACCCACCTCCGTAACTTATTTATTTATGAATATTTTTGTTTCTGTAAAAACATTCTTACGGCACATTTTTTAAGGGAATCCAATAGTGTCCCAAGATTTGTTGTAAAAAGAATGGTTTTGAAGCTATGACATAAACTTGTACTTTTTCTTATGGACCACCCTGTATATTTTTGCATATTCTTTTTCTAAATATATAAAATACTTGATACTTTCCTTTTTAACCATTTATTTCATTACCCTTTCTAAAATACTATAGATGAATTTTGTAAATCTGGAGTGCCACATGCTTGAAAAATAGAACGAAATAAATTTACAGCTGTTATAAAATGTTTATTGCCTATTTTTTAGTAATTTATTGATTTAATTAAACAACACAAAATAACAAAAGCAAACAATATAACATTAAAACTACATTATAAATAGTTTTTTCTATCTCCTCTAGAAATTGGTGTTTCCTATCAAAAGTGTCCAATTTGGACCACCCTGTACATGAATCCACTTAAATAACTGTGTTATTAATCACGCAATTAGCATAAAACTTTTATCAGTGATAAAGGCCGTTAAGATGAATGTTTGTTTGTAGGAATGTCATTTTTGGAAAGTCCAAATCTAGCCAACTATGATTAAAGTAAAAACAAGCTTTTAAGTAAAGTTATAGCAGTGATTAAGATAGAGCACAAAAGTATTTAAAAAAGTTGTTGCTCATCACAAAGATACTCCAAATATGAAGTTTTGCTGAAAAATTTCGTTTTTTAATTTTCTACATTTTTGTGTGAAATCATTAAAAAATTCCTTATCTCAAATATCAAGTGTGCGATGAACCATCAAAACAATTAAAAATCGTTTGAAACGTCAGCTCACAAAACAATTTACATGGAATTTTTGTTGTTTGATTAGTGATGGCTGAACAACGGTTAAGTATTCCTGAAAAAGTAGAAAAATTAAAATTAAAATTTTTCAGTGAAACTTCATATTTGGGGTATTTTTGGGATTAGCAACAACTTTTTTAAATATTTTTTTGCTCTATCTTAATCGCTGCTACGACTTACTTGAAACGCTAGTTTTTATTTTTAATCATATTTGGCTAGATTTGGACTCTAAAAAAATGTTATTCCTACAAAAAGAATCATCTTAATGGCCTCTACCACTGGTAAAAGTTTTATACTAATTGCGTTATTAATAACACAGTTATTTAAGTGGATTCATGTAAAGTAAAACACACTGTATACTTACATATAATAAAAATATTTTATATGTAAAATATATAGGTAGTTCAACAACTATCCCTCCGAATTAGAATTTTTAAATACTTCTACATATTTTCAAGTTTTTATTACATGTACTTATTGACTATTTTTTAGTACGTATTACATACATATTTTTCCAATTTTTTTTTACATATTTTCCAGTCTGTAATTATATTATATTTTTGTAAATAATCCTACCCATGTGGGGTCACCAGTCCCCCATCGGGCGCTTCCCCAGGTGGCGGATAGGGGAATGCTCACCAGATATGGTGGGTATTGGAGAAATAAAATACCCGGGACGGACCAAACCGGCTGACAGCAGGCAGCAGTGTTGTCAGTACTGGGATAAGACTACTGAAAACTAATCTCTTTAAAGGCTTATTATCGGACACCTACGGGCGAAGCACAATGCCCCACCGGCCATAGCACTGCGGCGCAGAAAGCAGCGAGAAACTACTGCGCAATTTTTCTCTCAAGAAACAATTATTATGGCAAGACAAAATACAAACGTGGCCCCTAGTTCGTGGCAGGCTTTAGATAGCCAATTGGTGCGAAGAAAAATGATAGGAGCCACCCGTATGTGGGCATAAAACAGAAAAAACGTACCAGAATAGGTACATGGAACGTAAGGAGCCTATATATGTGTATATGGCTGGCAAAGTTCATAACGTAGCCCAAGAAATGAATAGACTTATAGTAGATATCCTAGGATTATCGGAGACAAGATGGCCAGGATGTGGAAAATGTAACATAGGAAATAACATCTTATATTACTCGGGTAATAACAACGTAAACCACTTAAACGGTGTCGCCATTATGGTTAACAAGGACACGAATAAATCTATAACAAACTTCGTACCATTTTCAGACCGTGCAATGCTAACGTATGTCCCAAAGGTTTTCGGAAACAAATAAAATTTAAATTTTTTATCGAAATATATTTCTTTTAAATTTTAACGATAATAGAACTTTGTTCTTAAACTACTCTTAATCAACATAAATATTTACAAAACAGATAACGGCCAATTTTCTTCTATGGCACGTATTTGGTCCTCACAGCTCTCATCAGTCCTTGGACGGTAGCAGATTCGACTTCACGGATTTTTAAAAATATTCTGCGTCTTAGTTGTTCCTCATTTTGAGCTTCCCAACCAATATCGTAAACTTTTCTGCTCAATAGCGACGAGAATTCTTCAATGGGTCTCGCCTGAAGCACATTTGGAGGGTTGTCTATTTTAGGAACAAAATTGATACCGTTAGTGACCAACCAACCTGTTGTTATTCTAGCGTAATGGCATGAGGCTAAGTCGGGCCAGAAGATAATTTCATCTTTGGCATGATGTATATTTATAAAATTTTGCAATTTCGTGAGACATTTTCTCATGTAAGCATTTACGTTGATGGCTTCACCACGAACACGTCCGACATAAGGCTGCGAAACACCAGCCTCTGATATGGCACACCACACGACGATTTTGTCCTCAAATTTGACCTTGCCCTTGAATCTAACATCATCCGGTTCCGTCTTGCACATTATACGTGTGGAAGTCATAACTGCCTTTCATCTCAGAATTGGAAAATGTAAAATATTTTTCATCGTCCATGATGATAACTTTATCCAGAAAATGAACATGTCTCAAAGCACGGGCAACATCTGGGGATTTTTCTCAACTGAGCGGGGGTGCGTTTTGGAGTTTTTTTTTGTCTTTTTGGAAACTTTAATTTATTTCTGGAGATAACTTTACTGACAGTTGTGCGTGAAACACGAAATCTTCGAGATAACTGAATTTTATAAAAGTAGTTTTTCTTATCAAATAGCAAAAATATATAACAATATAGATGTATTGCTTAAAACCTTACCCTTAAATCGTTTTAAAGTAAAACTTCGTAATGAATTACTGAATGTATCATGAGTCAATCCAGACTAGTGGAACTATATTTTATGTTGGTATGTTGGTCTCTTTCTTTTTCTTTTTGTTTTTATGTATAGGGCCTTAATTTTGTTTATGTTTAAGTTATATCCAGGGTTGAGTGGTAGAACAGCTATTATAGCTGAACTCCGCCCTGTGATATCTCCCACTGTAGCATTAACTGTTTCACTGTAAATTTATTTTATTCTGTAAAGGGGAGATAATAAAAGACGTTTATTATTATTATTATTATTATAATTTTCGTATTGGAATTCCTACTTTGTTTTTTGCTCTTGCCACCAACTTTTGTTCAGTAGCTCGGCTTAAAATTTTGGGATGTCGACTTTTTGGCAAGTTTATAAATGGAAAACCTTCTTCGCAATCTATTATTGTCTGATAGATTGTCGAAATTGAAATATTTTGGTTTCTACAGATAGGAAGAGTATCCCGTTTAGGCACTTGTCCAACCAACTGGTAAATACCTTTGTGAATATCGAGCTTGTACGACATGTTATTTATCTTTGCTCAACAAAATTGACTTGTCAAATGAAGCATCAACTAATTTGCTAAATCTTGTTTCCGCCGGCAACTGGGTCCAACCACGTTTACTATGAATAAATTTGATTCGTAAATTTTCCGAAAACTTTGGGGACATACGTTAATACAATTAAAAGCAACGCCAAGGAATATCAACATCATACAAATATAATGCTGCTACAACTGATAAACCAGACACTGAAGTCGAGCAACTCTACGCACAAATACAGGAACTAAGAAAAAGAATAAAAGGAAATGAAGTCGTTATGATTATGGGCGACTTCAATGCCAAAGTGGGAAAAGGCAAAATAGAGAACATCGTAGGTGAATACGGTTTAGGTGAGCAAAATGATAGAATGGAACGGCTAATACAACTATGCCAAGCAGAAAATATGATGATATCGAACACATGGTTTAAACTACCACCTAGGAGACTTTAACGTCTCCGAAACACACTGCTAACCATATTGTACGTAACCAGACAGACTATGTTTTAATCAACAAGAGGTACAGAAACGGGCCGACGGGAGTCAAAACGTACCCTGGAAGCGACGTAGGCTCAGATCATAATCCGGTTATAGGCAACGTTAACATACGCCTTAAAAAGATACAAACCTGAACTTACAGAAAACCTAATATACAGAAGTTGGAAGACCCAACACAGTACGAACAAGTAAAACATGAGCTAAACGAAAACATAAAGATAAGCGGGATACACAAGCGAATAAACAACAGTAATAATACAAGTAACTCAGAACTTGTAGAATCCGTTTGGGATACACTAAAAACAATCATTATTAACATACAAAATACCACTGTTGACCATGTCACTAATACCAACAAAAATCCTTGGATGACCTAAGAAATTTTAAAACTAATGGATAAAATAAGAGGCTATAAAAACAACAATCAAGATCAATATCGGGAAATACATCACACGATACAAAGAAAAATACGCGAGAGAGAAGAACAATGGTTAAATGAAAAATGAAAGGAAATAGAAGAGTAGGAAGCAAGACATGACGCTTTCAACATACATAAGAAGATCAAAGAGATTACAGGCTTTCCAAAAAAATACAACGGTAATAAAATTATGAACAACAACAATCAATTAATAGCAAACAAAGAAGAACTACCGCAAGTATGGGAAGAATACATAAAAGACATATTCGACGACAATAGAACCGAACCTCAACAATTAGCATCTACAGAACATGGTCCAGCAATATTGAATGAAGAAATTGTAAGCGCATTACAAAATACAAAAAATGGCAAAGCTCCCGGGCCAGATCAGATCTACAATGAATTTCTGAAACTTCTAGATGACTCAAATATTGAACTAATTAAGAACCTCTTCAATTCAATTTACCAAACTGGAGTAATACCAAACGACTGGTTCAAATCAGTATTCATCACCGTGCCGAAAAAAGCAAATGCGAAGAAATGCGATGATTTCCGCCTCATAAGTCTGATGAGCCATGTACTTAAACTATTTTTAAAAGTCCTACACCAAAGAATATACAAAAAATGTGAAAAAGACATAAGTGACTCACAATTTGGATTCCGGAAGGGGTTTGGAACTAGAGAAGCACTATACAGCCTATTAGTTCTATTACAAAAATGTAGAGACCAACAGAAAGATCTCTTCATTTACTTTATCGATTACGAAAAGGCATTTGACCCCGTTAGACATGACGAATTAATGAGAATCTTGACAGAAAAGGGCCTTGCCTACGAAGACATAAATGCCATCAAAAACCTTTATTGGAATCAGAATGCCACAGTAAGGCTGGATAATGAAAACACCGGAACTATACCAATTAAAAGAGGCGTTAGACAAGGTTGTGTCCTTTCGCCATTATTGTTTAACATGTACTCAGAGGAAATCTTTAGAAAAGCTTTAGATAACATAGAAGACGGCATAAAAGTAAATGGCGAGCTATTTAACAATATACGATACGCCGACGACACGGAAATAATTGCAGATAGCCTGGATGGTCTACAACGATTGATTGATTCAGTAACTCGAGAGGGTGACGCAGTCGGATTGAAAATTAACATTAATAAAACAAAATTAATGATATTCAGCAAAACACCAATAACACAATCACAATTGACAATATATAACAAACAAATTGAGAAGGTGTCGAAATTCAAATATCTTGGTTGCTGGCTGGCGGAAGATGGAGACCGTAATTAAACGAAAGCAAAATGTAATGTTCAAAGTAACACAAGATCGTAATTAAACGAAAGTAAAATCCTCTGAGGATTCGCAAGGTAAATCTTAAACTAAATTATTAACTAACGCATACGGAGAAAATGAGCTCACTTTGTCGTCGTCGCAGTTATAGATACCAATAATCAATAGTAAATAATAATAATGTCTTGCGAGACATTGAAAGTTTTGCAAACAGAATACTTTAAAGTACAGTAGGTATTTCTAATAAGTTTCTAATCAATTACTAAGTAACAATAACTAAATACCATAATTATCAATCTACTAAAATACGTTTGAATGTTTTTAAAGTTAACTAAATAACAAGATAACCTTAAAATCAAATTCATCTGACCTTAACCTTGGGTTTTTAAAAATTGTAGAATAGAGGAGTCGAAATCAGTTAAATTCCGAGGTAATTATCTTTTAAAGCACGGGGTGGAATGATTTCTTCGGCTCAACGAATTCCAAACAATTTGATGTCGAATCAACAACACCTGGACAGCAGGTGTTTGTACCAACGAACAACAGGTGGTTGTACACGTCGTACACGGAAAAACGGCAACAAGCAGCACAAGAAGTACTAGAAGTACCAGAACGGCTGAAATTCGACGAATACCGTAAGAAATTTTTAAGGAAATAAATGTACTACGTACCAAGATGTTAAATGCCCTTCGGAAATTCTTCAAGTAAAATGGTCGACGAACAGATTAAATCCAAATGAATGTTTGAAAATGGCAACGAAATATAAAACTCACTAACGTTTCAATTTTACTAAAGGCCTAAAAGGCTAACTAATACCATTTTCTAATGTCTTACCTCAGGATGATTTAAATAATTTTTGGTAAAATCAAACTAAGACCTGTTCACCACGAACGTCAAATACAGAAGAAACTAACTAATAAATTTGCCAACAGAATTCTCTGAAGAAAACCAACCTAAAAATAACTAATTCCACTAAAGATTCTAAATCCACTAAGTGAAAATTGAAAGTAAGAAGAGGCGCCTAAAACGTATGCATGTATGCAACCAAACATTCCTGATGGAATTGGGAAAGTCTAAAGAAAAGAATCTAACCAGACTAAAAATTAATCCAATATTTAACGTAAATCTACTGAGAGCGATTTCTACTGTAACAAAATATTAGTTGGCCATGACCATCACTAAACATCATTCAGGATATTTTGTTCGCCTACAGCGATGCTATCGAGATTTGTATTTCTATATGAAAGTAAGTACCAATATAACTCCCAGTGGATAAGATGCTGGGAATAAGTCCAAGTGTAGGTAGCATCGGTACCTTTGGTATACACATCAACTAATTTTTTTCATGCTTTTGTAACCAGGGATTTCTGTTCAACTCCACTAGTAACCACGAGTTTTTCTTGGGAGTAAAGGTAACGCAAATGTATTTTTTCTACTCCTACTATTGAAAGTTGATCTTTCCACATGATTTTTAATGCTGAAAGCAATTGTTTGTCGAAACTGTGCGACAAAATCCAAAAGTGTGTTGCAAAGTACTTTGCAACACACTTTCAAAATGGTGCCGGTTAACTGTATGGTTTGTTTATATTTGTGATATGTTTATTTTCATAGCAACGGACTTATTTCCATAGTGACCATAGTTTCCATGAGCATACTTAATATTCCACAAAAAATTATAAAATTTGCTTTAAAATATTAAATAGTGAATTAAATGTCTTTCTTCTGTAGGAGTAGAAAAAATAGTGTGTAATAACACTTGTTGAAAGTGTTTTGCAAAACTCAAATGAATGCAGCCTTCGACTTCGTCTCAGGCTGCAACCTTCATTTTCGTTCTGCAAAACTATACTTTCAACACTTGTTATACAAATTACTATTGTCGTGTTTAGCTCGATATACCAAAGTTTTGGGCATTCCTCAATTATTTTCAAGTTTATTTGTAGAAACTTACGGGCTAGATTTTGATCCTAAAGTGCGTTGGTATCGTCCGAAAATGTGGTAGTTTGAGTAAAGTGAATAATCAGCAGATTTCCTGTATGTATGAGATAAACAACACTAATAAAAACACTTCCTTGTGCCACCCCCAATTAAATTCGAATTTAAATTTCAGCATACTTGGCCAAGAATTATTTGTTGGATTTTAGCACTCTACAGAATATGCAATGGATGCTATTCTTTAATTTAAAGATGAACTTATCACCTCAAACCCTGCCAATAACCTATGGGGCTTAAAGGAATGTCACTGAGCTGTGAACTGTCGAAATTAGTAGCTGGGGACGAAGCCTTTGTTATTCAGGAAAGGGATATGATTTGCCAAAGGGTTTGCTTGTTCTACATTGTTGCTGATGCAGCCTTGATTTCGAATAAGAAACTCGTCTGTTTGAAAGGCCTCTTTTTATGCTTTTTGGTGTTTTTTGATGCCCCACATTTTAATGTTTATTTAGCAACACTTTCTGTTTTTTCTGTAGGTTCAGCTTAGTTTGATCGCTTGTGGTATAAGTGGTTTTCCAACGTTTTCGTACATAACTGTAGTATTCGACCTTCTTCTTGATATCCTTTATCTATGGCAGTAACCAGGCACCTGGCCAGAAAAATTGTTCGGAGGGGGTCCGATTTATTAAAGTTTATTAAAAACACGTTGTTTCAGATTAAACATTATAATTTAGTGTTTTTCATGTTCCCGCTAAAACATGTACATGCTTAACATCTGACGATGACTCAACATAATTAATGAAGTCGAAACATACCGGGTGTTTGGCCTAAGGGGCGAACATAGGGAAATAGCATGGGAAATCGTATATATGCAGATTCCTGCTCCACGTTTGAGTTGATAGTGGTATCAATCGAAAGACAAAGAAAATGCGCTTAATTTGATACTACTCTTCTTGAATTTGTTGCTTGTTTAAGAAGAAATAGCTTAAAAACTACAATAAATAATTTGCATTTTATTCACAAAAAGCAGACCAGCCATGATAATTTGAAGTGTCTTAAATCAAGAACTGTGAGAAAACTGACGCTAGTATAAAACGTTTTGACAATAAATGCCCTCTCCCCATTAAAATATTCAGCATTATTATTCATAGTAATTAGGTAGATACATGAATTGATAACTGATAGAAAATAAAATTAATTTTGGCATAAAGAAACTTCAAATTTGATCATGGCTAGGCTGCTTTTTGTGAATAAGATGCAAATTATTTATTGCAGTTTCTTTCTTAAACAAGCAACAAATTCAAGTAAAGTAGTATCAAATTTTGTCTTTCGATTGATACCACTATCAATCCTATCAGCTCAAACAGGGAGCAGGAATCTGCATATATACGATTTCCCATGGTATTTCCCTATGCTTGCCCCTTAAGTCAAACACCCGGTATACATATATATATGTTATGAAAATATATACCTACATTTAAAAAGTGGAATTTTTATAAACTCGTATCAATAATTATGAACTTTCCACAACGGGATTACTTTGAAAAGATTATAATTTAGTGATTTACATGCGTAAATAGGAAATAGGAACGCGGTCAAATAAGTAAGCTTAATGATTAATCTTAGTACAGAAGGAGACATGTAGGGCAACATTGTAAGGGTTAGATGAACTCTGAAATTCAGAACTTATGGGCTTATCCTACAACAAATTCGATTTCGATAAGGTTTCAACAGTATTAGCTGTCTTCCGTTAAAGTTCTGTTGAGTCTTTAACTTTCGCTGGACTACATAAATTTAAGGCCAGTCCTATTTTTATATATGTTATTTTTCAAGTTGTTGCCAGATTCTGAACGTAGTTTTTTCTTAAATTATTTCATCCTGTCGGTATGAACTTTTTTTGACAAATAAAGCCTATTATAGTTAAATTATGGACTGACTCGTGTTCTCATGTATAAGTATAACGTTAATAAATAATTTCAAATTGACATTGAGTGTTTCGTCAAGTTGCTATCAGTGTTTAGATCAAAAATAAAACTGATTTTGTAAGGTGCATTTTCTTGCTTTCTCTGTTGTTAAATTGAAATGCAGAATTTAATATTTAATAATGGGTGATCCAACGGTTAGCGTGGATGTTGATTGTCATTATCTGACATATATCGCAATGGCCATGAAAAAATTTGTTGATAGAAAATAGTTATGGACTTTGGCCATTGCAACAATGGAGTTTTTTTTTAATTACTTCTTTGAAGATGCCGATGGAACTACTGTTACCGTTAATTCCGAGCGTTACCGTAACATGCTAAGATAATTTTTGTGGCCTAAATTGAATGAAATGGATGTGAATCAGCTCTAGTTTTAACAAAATGGCGCAACATCCCATACAAGCCATGAAACAATCTCCTTATTGCGCTCGAAGTTCGACGATAGCATCATTTCCAGAAACTCTGAGGTGAATTGGCCCCCAAGATCCTGTGATTTTACTCCTTTAGATTATTTTCTTTGGGGGCATTTGAAGAATAAAGGGTATACTAATCATCCACAAACACTTCCCCAGCTGAAAGACAACATTCGAGCTGCATTAGATGCCATTGATCCACTTTTATGCGAAAATTTTGACGTTCGAATAATCTCCTGTCAATGAAGCCGTGGAGGTCATATGAATGATATTGTTTTTCATGCATAATTGCTACATATTAAATTTTCTGATATAATAAATATTTCTAGCGTAAGTTTATAAAATGAATTTTTATTTGATGAAAAAATCCACGCTAACTGTTGGATCACCCATTATAAATAATTTATTATTTAACATGAAATACATGGTGCCTGTCTCATAGATTAAATTATTTAATTTAATCTTACTAAATTTTTTATTAAAATCACAGTACATCTTGACAATAAATTTGTAAATCGTTTGTTTGGGAATAAATAAATAAAATGATACAACCCATTGAAAAGTCAATCACATACTAAACCAAACAGATTGTGCTTAACGATTTTCGTTCAATTTCAATTCAAAACCCACTTTTAAAATTTGTGTTCAAAATATTTACAACTGAGATGCATTACAAAAGTTTGGAAACAGAAAATTTCAGGAAAATAAATTTTCTGTTTTCGTACTCAGGGATTCGTTAATACTCTCTACTATAAATAAATAGAGGGCCTGAAATTGTTTCTAAGCCGCTTAGCTTAACGACAAGTGAATTCTAAAAGTACGCCTTTTAAATTTAAATAAACAGCTTAATTCGCAGTATTTACATTTTATAGTAGCTCCCGAATTTGTCATTTTATATCTTTCCGGTGTTTCAATAAGTATGTTTATTTTGTACAACTAAAAAGACAAGAAACACGTTTAAACTTAAGAAGTTACTTTAAAGCTACGTTTCCACCGAAGCAACATAAAGGAACTTTTTGTTGCTTTATGTTTCTCCGCGTTGCCAAAAATAAGAAATATTCAGAGACATATACTATAAACTTAGCATTTCCACTGAAGCAACTGAAGTCGCCACTAGTCGCACATTAATATCTAGTAACATAAAAAAACGCAACTCAGTGTTTCCACTGATGTCGAAGGTATTATCGTGTGTCCTGGAAAACAAACCACCTCAAGATACTAAAAAACTGAACGAAACAAATTTCTGTTCCTAGTTACTTTATTCGTTTCCACTGCGGCGGCGACAAGCAGCAACTTGTTTTTGTTTCCTTGTGTTGCCGATTTTCTTTTGAAGTTTACCGCTCGAAATGGAAACCGGCGACAAGGAGAAACAGTCGGTATTTGTTACAGAAACAGTAAGAAACATTTCTGTCTAACATATACGGAAACAAGCAACAGAAACATAAAAGTTGCTCAAAGTTGCTTTAGTGAAAACGCCGCATAAGAAAATGTCATTTTATTGTGGAAACATAAATATTTGTCGGTTTTAAAATGAAATCTGAAACTTGATGTGTAAGATGTTTCTGTTACATCGTAACCATAGAATTTCTGTTCGATATTTTAGAGCTGATAATAAAATTTCAAAGCATTCAAGCACGCGAATCACATTATCAAGCCTTTTAACGACACCTAGCGAAGCGCGCGCACAATTAACTTTACACATTTCTCTAGCCTATTTAGCACTTAGATATACTACCTTCCCCAGGTCGAACCTAAATTCAACTTTTCCAATTTAAGGGAATTCGCCAAAATTTTTTTGATTATTTATTAGCTTTGATAAATAGCTATTTATGCAACGAGTTGCAAAATGATGGACTTTTTATCACCAGGTGTGAAATTTTTCGTCGAGGCGAAGCCGAGATGAACAACAAGCCATGTGATAAAAAGACATGTTTTGCAACGTGTTTCATACAAGATTTTACCCAATTCAGATAACAAAATGTAAAAGCCACATCTTCTTAAAAAAGGAGTTGGGTCATCGTGATAAAATGGGAGTGATAAAATGGGAGCATATTTTGTAACTAGTTACAAAATGAACGACTTTTTGCAACTAAAATCATCTTTTTGTAACTAGTTACAAAATGGGAGCATATTTTGTAACTAGTTACAAAATGAACCACTTTTCACAACTAAAATCAATGTCGAAACGTTGACATTTCGTAACTGAATTGGATAAAGATAATTGTAACATTATTAAAGCTAGACTATAACTACGCAATAAAAACTTGAACGTGTAAATAAATTATTAGTAGGAGATTTAGTACGCAGTATCTCTGTACAAATCGTTTTTTAGGTATAAGATGCATTGTTTTAACTTTGGTCGCACTTCTAATGAAAATGTGATTTGTAAATTATTTGTCAAATATTTCCGACTTTGTCAGAACGAATTAAAGGTAATAATTATTGCTATAATTTGGTCATGAATCTTTTTTATTTAGCTCTGCACAATTCTTCAGATTTTTTGTAGGTATATAGTAGAGGCTGCCTAATTGTGACTCCCAAGCAAAATAAAAGCCCTGGTCGTAATGGTATTGTAGCTGAATTCATTAGGGCGGGCGGACAAGAATTGCAACAAAACTATATGAACTCAAAGTATGGAATACCGAGAAAATTCCGGAGCAATGGGGAATGGCCATACTGTATCCAATTCAGAAGATGATGGACGAGATGTTATGTGACAACTAGAGGGATATAGCTTTGCTTCGTGTGCATGTCGTGACCTGCTTAACATAGACTTTAAATAACCTATCATCAAGTTATTATTATTAAGGTAAATAGACGAACTTTAGTGTGATTTTGGACCTTCAACTAAAACAAAAAAAAGATAATATTGGTCAATAAGTTAGTGGTAATAGTTGATTCGAACACGTAAAAGACCAGAGTTGGCTGAAAAGTGCAGAAGAAACCATGGTAACTCGAACACGAAAGAAACAGAATACTTCACCACTGGGAGCTCAGGGATTCAATACCTACGAAGACTGCCAAATTAGAGCAAAGTTTGCTTTTTGATTTTGTAGCGATTAATATTCTGATGATATATTTAACTCAAATTTTATATTTTTGAGATACAATTGAAAAATAAAGACATTAATTTCGTGTTCAAACTTCTATTATACAAATTTTTACCTTCTACTAAAGCCTCTTAGCTAAACAATAAATTGTAGTCTTATCAGTTTCTTTGCAGTTCAGTAAAATGCAAAATAATATTTAAATTGTCGTAAGGGCGTCATTTTGGATTATTTTGGGTTAGCATTATTATGCAATGCCCAAAACTTCATTTAAAATACCTAAAATTCAAAAGTAAATTTTTTAACATTAGCGTTTCATTGTTTGAATTTTAAGGAAAAATTGTTTTTGTGCGTTAACAACTGACTAGGAAAACATAATGAAGGCTTAGTTAATAATACATACAAATGCCTTTAGATTAATTACCGCGCGATGTGACCCAACTTAAAGTTGCGATCAATTTACACAGAGTTCTAGAACAAGTATTATTAGTAACTAGAACGGTATGCATACATTAAACATGAGCTGTATTGTTTGGTATGTCCCTAAAGATACTGAAACGTAATGTTTATCTTATCCAATAACTTTACATAATACTTGGAGTATTATTTGTCATTCTTACACTGACATTTCCACTCAGTTAAAAGCGTTATCAAGAGACGCAGAAGTAACAGGTTTAATAAGTCTGTAGTTTCAGATAAATGTTCCCTAACTTCTGAATCATAATTCATACAACATAAGAAGGTACAGATGTTAATATTTCAGCAGCGGGTTTTATGATTAATTTGAAAAAACAACTCCCATTAGAGTAATAATTTCTTAAAAGTAATACTCCATCTATGGTTAATATTCAATAAAACTGATAAAGAATATCCTTTATAAATTCTGCCAGATTCAATAAATTATACGTTCCGTTATAATATGGATACTATTGATGTTGTACATTTAGATACATACTTCGGATGGGTAAATTTGATCAAAGTGATATTCAAATCTGTTGTGTAATTATTAGTGATAACTACTACAATAGACGTTTTAGATTCATTGATAAATTCTTAATTTGACCAAAAACTCGTTTGGTCAATAGAACAGTAATCAAAGAACAATAATTGTATCATTTAAATACAACCATAGGTGAAGAACTCTGTGTTTTTATTATTCACTCAGAAACTATTAGTTCCAAACCAGAAAACTTAAGCTTAAAATCCAAATTTTACCCGAGAAAAGTACAATCTAAAGATATTATTTCCTAGGAGACTAGAAGAAGTGAATTGTGTTAAGGGGGTTAGATTTACCGTATTTACAATAAATTAGCAAGTTAGTTACGTTTATATCTTATTTAAATTTTAAGATTAAAAATGTATAATTACGAAATTCGTTTTATTTAAGTCTAACGAAGGAAGTCTAATTCCATCTAGTGGAATGTTGTATTAAACTATTAGTAAAGTAATTTACAACTAAGTTGTAGTGACAAGTAGTTAGTTTCAATAGATTTTCTTGATAATCTTTTGTTATTTCCGGTTTTCTACTAACTTCCAACTGTATAAATTGGAGTTCTGAGTTTTGAAAACCATTTAAAAAACTGAATATTTTGAGTTTACTGTTTCACTCTAAATAGGTCGTGTAAGATCTTTCTAATAGTATATCAAAAACCGTGGTTTCTACTATTAAAACAATTTAGCAAACTATTATGAGTTGTCCGTATAATATATCTCAAGGCCTCTAAAATATTTCTCGGTGTTAGTGAACAGGCTTTCTATTCTCTTCCAGACAAAACAAGATGCTCGAGCTGCTTTGGGCTATCTTTTTAGGGAGTTTAGTTTCACAACTTTACACAATAAACAAAAGGCTATAATTCCAGGACTCCGATTATATGTTTACGGTTTATAAAACAATAGGGCAACATAACCCTAAAAATTTCCTATAAAAACAAAATATTGTAGGTATTACATAAAGAACAGAACCTCAAAAATCAGTTGTTTTTCTGCCTTGAAAATGGTTGTGTTTCTGCAGCAGCATTTTATAACAAATTAATTTGAATACATCCATACTGTCTCGGTTTCTAATGGTAAATTGTAAGAATTTCGCGTTTTCTTTGAAGAACGTACTCTGTAAAATAATACTCTTAATAAGTTTCAGCAGTACAGATACAACTCACCACTTCTCAATTTTTAAAGCCCAAGAGCGTGTGATATACAGGCTGATTCAAATTCCATGTCCAGAGAGAGAGAGAGAGAGAGAGACCAACGAAATGAAAATGGAAAAACGATCGTTTTTAGTATCCTAGTGCAGGAGTCGGCAACCTGCAGACCGCGGGGCCCGCCAAGTTAAATCTAAATATACAGAAAAGTGGGTCCAAAGGGGGGAGTATAAAAGTCCCATAGGAGGGCGGGACTATATGGAAATAAAAAATTCTATATAAAACCGGGGTAAAATTTTTT
Source organism: Melanotus villosus (assembly GCA_963082815.1). Classification (NCBI taxonomy): domain Eukaryota; kingdom Metazoa; phylum Arthropoda; class Insecta; order Coleoptera; family Elateridae; genus Melanotus; species Melanotus villosus. The sequence goes on along the minus strand of OY720419.1, from coordinate 29,744,696 downwards.
ATACTTAAAAGGATTTGAAAATCGAAACAAATTTAACTTATTTCAATTATATTTGCAAGAACTTTCGAATATTCTTGGACGAAATTGATGCAGAACATGAAGATATTCTGTATCTTACTGAGGTACGATGGCTCAGTCGAGGAAAAGTTTTGAAACGATTTTTTGATTTGAAAGATGAAATTGAAATATTCTTGACGGACAAAGGAAAAAACATATCAGAATTATCAGATTTTAAATGAATATGCGAATTGGGTTTTCTTGTTGACATTACAGCTTACTTAAATAAATTAAATGTAACTCTACAAGGAACAGGAAAGCTAATCCACGTGTTATTTACCGAAATTAAAAGTTTTCAGCTAAAAATAAAATTATTTGTAATTCAAATTTGTTGGGGATAATGAAGCCGACACAATAAAAACACGTCACTCGAAAACGAACTGACATTTATTAGTTAACTAAAACAATTACAATTATTTGAACGTACTCGATTTATTGTAATACTAACAAACGTACTTGATTCAAATTGTAAATACTAACACCCTCCCTCAATTTTTAATCTTCGATGTCGCTAATAGGGAGGAGGCCCAACGCTTCTCTGCAAAAATCGTGTTTCGGTGAAGGTAGCGCTTTCGTCAAAACGTCTGCTGCCATCTTCTCCGTCGGAATATAATCCAGTTTTAAAGGCTTGGTGGATAAAACTTCTCGAATGTAATGACATCTAATGTCGATGTGTTTGGTGCGTGAATGACGCACGGGATTGGCTGCGAGCTGTCCTGCACCTTGATTGTCGTTGAACAGTACTGCTCTGGCTAGATCCTTGTAACCCAGTTCCTTCAGGAGCTGCATGAGATGAACTGCTTCTTTCGTTGCGTCCGTGATCCCCAGATATTCTGCTTCCGTTGAAGATAATGCAACGGTGCGTTGCTTCCTTGAACACCATGAAACTGCAGCACCTGATAGAAGGAAAACTTGACCTGTGTAGGATCTCCTGTCGATGACACAGTTACCCCAGTCTGCGTCTACGTAACCGACTAAATGTCCACCTTGCTTGGTGTAGACTAGGCCGAGGTCTGCTGTTCCCTTCAAGTACCTAAGTACCCGTTTTGCAGCCGCCCAATGACTGTCGTTGTAACAATCATTAAACTGACAAAGTACGCTGACCACATGTGCGATGTCGGGTCGCGTGCCGACCGCCAGATACATCAAGGCTCCGGTGAGTTCCCGATAAGGGTAATCACCCACCTTGTCCGATTCATCGCCCTTTGTCATCTTCGTTTCAGTGGCGAGCGGCGTCCGTACTGGTTTGCACGCCACCATGTTGAACTTCGATAGGATTTCGCGGATGTACCCGCTTTGGGATAGTGTGATTTTGTCCTGTTCGTGATGTGCCTCGATCCCCAGGCAGTACTTCAACCGGCCGAGGTCCTTGACCTCAAAGTTTCGAGATAGTTCTGCTTTAATTTCATTGAGTCTTCCTGGATCGTTCGAGGCAATGACTATGTCGTCCACGTAAATAAGAGCGATTGTCTTCGAGTCATGTTTAGGAGTGTCGAGGAAAACGCACGCATCGGATTTTGTTGGCGTCAGGTTCATTCCGCGCATAACTCGGGATAACTCATTATACCACTGACGTCCAGCTTGCTTGAGCCCGTAGAGTGCCTTTTTGAGTTTGCACACTCTGTTGTTACCTTTGAGATCTTTAAGCATCTTTGTTGCTTTGCTCTCAAGTTCGGAATTCGGCTCTTCGCAAATAATCCTCCGAAGCATTTCTTCCAAAAATACGGGCTTGGACACGTAGATTGTAGTGTCAATGTCGCTGTTCAGGTACGCGGATTTTATGTCCAATTGTATGATTTCCAAGTTGAATTCGACGGAAAGGGCAACCAGGATCCTGAAAGAAGTCAATCGAGCTACCGGTGCGAACGTGTCGTGATAGTCGATGTCCGGGCGTTGTGAAAACCCTCTGGCGACAAGTCTAGCTTTACGTCGTTCCAGACTCCCGTCAGGTCCCTGTTTGTTGCGCAAGACCATCCTTGACCCGACAATCCTTGCATCTACTGGCTTTTCTACAATTTCCCAGGTGTCCTTTCCCACAAGGTTCTTCATCTCTTCGTAGATCGCATCTTTCCACTCTTCACGGTCGTCCCCGTTGATGGCTTCCTCGAGTGTTATCTCGGCAGTGCACATCCCGGACATGGCGCCGAACCATTCTTCGTCGTTCTCATCCTCCTGCGTGATTATCGAATGATCCTCAGGAACGTCTTCATTCGTCTCACATGTCTCCTTGTCGGTAACCATATGATACTGTTTCGCTGGTCGTCCTCGCTTACCGGTTCGAATCAGCTTTGGCCTCCCAGGGGCCTTCCTAGGTACGGATGCATCTTGGATAGGCATTCCAGGTTCCGCGGCGTCATCTTCTTCGGGTGCAGCCTGATCCTCCTTCTCAGTAGGACGATTCCAGCCAATTCCGACTTTGATCACTCTAGACTTGGCGGTGAGATCGTTGTCCAAAATTTTGAACCTGCCATTTTCGGTATTGTTTGACACGATGTCCTGATACTCGTTCTTCGTGCCAAACTCGTCAAGGAATTTCACGTCCCTGCTGACGTAAATTTTTCTATCGTTTGGGACCCATACACGATACGCCTTCGATTTCGTGGAGTAACCCACGAAGATTCCCTCTTTGGCCTTGGGTTCGAATTTCCCTTTGTTTGGGCTTTTATCTAAAACAAAAGCTTTACGGCCAAAAGTACGGAAATAAGTAACATTAGGCTTTCTTCTATAAAGAAACAAGAAGTTGTCATTATTATGGGAGACTTTAATTCGAAAGTCGGTAAAGGCAAATTTCTAGACATAGTGGGAGAACATGGACTGGGTATTAAAAACGAGAGAGGAGAAAGATTAATTGAATTCTGTCAAGAAGAAGAAATGGTTATAAGAAGAATATATACATGGACCTCGCCGCAGCACACTCCAGAATCAATAATAAGAAATCAAATTGATTATATATTAATAAATAAACGTTTTAGAAATGCAATTAAGAGCGCAAAAACTTACCCTGGCGCAGATGTTTACTCAGATCACTCTTTACTGATAGCCAATATAAATGTAAGATTAAGAGCCGTAAGACGAACAGTCCAAACAAGTAAGATGGATATATCAAAGCTCAAAAATGAAGAAGTCAAAGAAAAATTAAAGCTGAAAATTAATCAAGACCTACAGATAATAAATACAGAAAATGATATTGAAGCTGAATGGAAGAGAGCAGAAGAAATAATAATTTCAAACGGGAAGAAAATTTTGGGTACAAATAAAACTAAATCCAAACAACAATGGATGACCGAAGAAATATTAAAATTAATGGACGAACGAAGACAATTTAAAAACAGGAACGAAGAACAGTATGTACAGACTAACTTAAAAATAAAAAGAAAAATAAAAGAAGCTAAAGAAAAGTGGATGCAAGAAAAATGTGTAGAAATGGAAGAACTACAAAAGAAATGTGATGAATTTAATATACACAAAAAGTTAAAGGAAGTAACCGGCAATTACAGAAAAATAACGCCTTATACTCTCAGGGACCACGATGGTAATCTAGTTTTGGATAAAATGGAGTTAAAGGAAACGTGGGAAAGGTATATTACTGAATTGTTTGACGACAACCGGCAGGTGAGAGGAGAAGAAGATACTAACGACGGCATGGAAGGGCCGGAAATATTACAAACAGAAGTAGATTACGTATTAAGAGCAGCAAAAAACGGTAAAGCAGTTGGACCTGATGAAATCCCTGTAGACGTTATTAAGTTACTAAATGATACAAACATTAAAATATTAACTAAATTATTTAACCATATATACGACAATGGGAAAATTCCTGATATTTGGATGAAATCTGTATTTATTCCACTTCCTAAGAAAAATAACGTAAAAACATGTAATGACTTTCGGTTAATCAGTTTAATGAGTCATATTTTGAAGCTCTTATTAAGAATTATACAGAACAGAATATATAAAAAATGTGAACTTACTATTGACAACTCCCAATTTGGATTCCGGAGTGGTTTGGGGACAAGAGATGCACTTTTCAGCATGAATGTTATGTTACAGAAATGCAGAGAGTTTCAAAAAACGGTATTTGTCTGCTTTCTAGACCTTGAAAAGGCCTTCGACAGGGTACAACATGAGAAATTAATGAAGGCTCTCGAAAACATTGGACTCGATGGAAAGGATATTAGGCTTATAAAGAATGTATATTGGAACCAAACAGCTGTGGTACAAATAGGTGACGAACAAACGCAAGAATGTCCAATAAAAAGAGGTGTTAGACAGGGATGTGTCTTGTCCCCGGTCCTGTTCAACATATATTCTGAATGCATGTTTCAAAAGGCCTTATGGGAACGAACGGAGGGTATAAACATAAATGGCGAAGTTATAAACAACATAAGATATGCGGACGATACCGCTATACTAGCAGAAAGTCTAGAGGATCTGCAGTTCCTTATTAATGACATAAATGAAGCATGCGAAGAAATGGGCTTGAGAATAAATATCAACAAAACTAAACTCATGATAATAAACAACCCGACTGGAAATAGAGCACAAATAACGATCAACCAAACAGCAATAGATCAAGTCATAAGATTTAAGTACTTGGGCTGCTGGATTAATACCGACCTAAATCCTGATGACGAAATTAAAATTAGAATAGAGGTGGCAAGAAACACATTCTTAAAGTATAAATCTATGCTTTGCAACAATCACCTGCAACTCGCTCTAAAAATAAAATTTGTTAAGTGTTACGTATGGTCGACATTACTGTATGGTATGGAGGCTTGGACGCTGAAAAAAGCAATCATGAATAAGATCGATGCCTTCGAAATGTGGATATACAGGCGAATCCTGAAAATCTCCTGGGTAGAGCGAATAACGAATGAAGAGGTATTAAGGAGAATAGGCAATGAAAAAGAGCTAATGAATACGATTAAAAGAAGAAAAACGGCCTACTTCGGACATATTCTAAGAAATGAAAAATATAAATTACTACAAACAATAATTAAAGGAAGGATACATGGAAAGAGAAGTGTGGGAAGAAAAAGACTATCTTGGCTCCGCAACATACGAAATTGGACAGGAATGACGGCTTTACAACTGTTTCGGGTAGCTGAAGATCGAGAGATGTTTAACCAAGTGATAACCAACCTCTGAATCGGAGAAGGTCTTTAAGAAGAAGAAGGCTTTCTTCCTGTCAATTTCTCGAAGGGTGTGCCGGTGTCCAGACTCTTCGTTACACATCTGTTACGGATGTGATTCGCCGTCGCGATGGCCTCTGCCCAAAATGACGGTGAAAGACCTGAATCTATGAGCATGCATCTGGCTGCTTCAACAAGTGTTCGATTCTTGCGTTCGGCTATCCCATTTTGTTGAGGTGTGTATACCGTAGTGAGCCTGCGTCGAATTCCTTCCTTTTTGAAGAAGGAGTCCAACTTCTCGTTACAATATTCGGTCCCATTGTCGGACTGAACCGCTTGTACCTTGAATCCTGTCTGCTTCTCGGCGAAGTTGACATATTCGATGAATTTTGTTGCGGCATCGCTTTTGTTCTTCAAAAAAATAGACGTCCGTGTAACGAGTGAAATCGTCTGTAATCGTCATGAAGTATCGTGCGCCACCAATTGATTCAGATCTCATCGGGCCGCACAAGTCCGTATGTACGATCTCTAGGGGCTTCGATGACCTAACGCCTCCTTTGGGGAATTGCTGGCTGGATAACTTACCGGCGATACAAGTTTTGCATTTTCGTAGACTTTCGATTTTTTCCAGTTGTAGACCGGTCACGTGGTTTCGCATGGCTTCCAGATCTGCATAATTGAGGTGTCCGAATCGGCCATGCCAAACCTCTGCCGAGGACTGATCGGTGCTTGTTGCGATTTGTGTTTCGTCGAATCCTTTGCGTACGTAGAAAAGGTCACCGTTGCGGTCAGCGATCATCTTCACGTTGCCTTTGTAATCTTGAATAACGGCTTCGCGTTTTCTGAATATGACCTCGTGATCCTTGTCCACAATTTTCGCCACTGACATGAGGTTAGTTCTCAGCTCCGGAACGAACAAAGTATTCTCGAGTCTAATCTTCTTGTTGTCTGCACCGTTGCTGACAGTCATAGTCACATTTCCTCGTGCCTTCACACTTGCAGTTGCGGAACTAGCGAGTTTAATCTTGCTATTTGTAACCCTTGAGTCCTGAAAATAAGTTTTATCGTTGCATAAATGGGAGGTGCAGCCGCTATCCAAACACCACTTTTGACTCTTGGATGATTGAGCCGCGCCTTCATCGTTTTTAACGTAAAATGTTTCGCCGACTAGGTTGACTTTTTCCTCTTTTTCCTTGTCTTTTTGCTTCTTCTTGGAAAAACAGTCGGCTTCTTTGTGACCAACCTTTTTGCAATAACCGCATTTATATCTTTTGCTTTGTGAATTGAATTTTGACTGCGATTTTTGCACGTTTTTGATAGAACCCTTTTGTCGGTTCACGAACATTGCTCCGGAGTCGGAATCGTCGACTTTCCTTTTCCTGGCATCGCTTTCTTCCGTTATTTTGATCTTCAGAGATTCGGCGTCTGGTAGCGTGTCCCTCGTCTCAATCGCACATCTGAAATTCTCGAAGCTATTCGGTAAACTATACAGAAGCATGATCGTGAGTAGATCGCCGTTGATTTCGACGTCCATGGCGTTCAATTTATCAACGGTGTCAAAATATTTCGACAAATGCTCTCTTACGTCACCTTCATCTGTCATTCTGTGCTGAATTAATTGTTTTAATAAAGTTGCCTTACGTGCGGGACCTTTCGACGCGTAGGTTTGCTCGAGTTTTACCCAAATTTGGTGTGACGTTTCGCATCCTCGGATCTGCTTCAATTCCGGCGGGCTGATGGCAAGAACGAGATCTGCTTTGGCTTTTCGGTCTTGAGATATCCAGGTGTTATGTTCCACTTGTAGTCTGTCGCGTTCCTCGCCTTCGCCTACGACTTCGGGTTTAACCCTTGTTCCGGAAACATAATCCCACATATCCGTTCTCACAAGTAATGCTTCGACCTGAATTCACCAAGTATCGTAATTGTCTCTTGTCAACGTTTCGATTCGGCTGGAGTTAAAAATATTTCCTTGCGCCATCCCGATATCGTATCACGTTCTCGAACAAAAGCAAGGTTACGTTCGTACTTCGTATGCGCGACTCGAATTGACACTTCATTCGTCTCGACACTCGATTTTTGTAATACGCCACGTTTCGACTTTTACGCGAGATGACTTTTTATTGTTTTTGTGTCTTCGTTATTTCTGAGTCCATAACCTGTTGGGGATAATGAAGCCGACACAATAAAAACACGTCACTCGAAAACGAACTGACATTTATTAGTTAACTAAAACAATTACAATTATTTGAACGTACTCGATTTATTGTAATACTAACAAACGTACTTGATTCAAATTGTAAATACTAACAAAATTATTGAAAAGAATAATTATTGCCATTTTCTTACTTTGCAATCGCTATTAACAAACAATGGGAGGCAATGTCTTCCAAACGATGTTTATATTGATTTATTGAAGTTGTTTGATAAAAATATTCGCACTTAATCGCTTTCAAGATTTTTATGCGAAAGAAACTGACATACAAATATTTGAGAATCCCATTAAATTTGATAAATCGAAGGCACCAGAACATTTACAGTTGGAACTAATGGATTTTGCAAGCAAACAATAATTACAAACATAATTTTGATGAAAATAATTTGATATTATTTTATTCAAGTCTACCCGAAAATAAATTTCCTCAAATAAAAATATTTGCAAAATTAATGATTGGCATTTTTGCAAGCACATATTTATGTGAACAAACTTTTTCACGAATGAAGATTATCAAATCAAAATACAGAAAACGGTTGACAGATCAAAATTTGCATAATATTCTGAGGATCTCAGTATCACAAACATACCATACCAAAAATTGTTCAACAAAAATCTCATTAAAATTTAGTATTGGGTATTATTTTTATTAGTATACTTTTAACTTTAACAATTATTACTCTTAAGAGCAGACATTTTTGTTATTTATCATTATTTCTATAATGTTGTATTTTGTTATTTTATGATACTATGCAATTTTTAAACAAATACTCGTATAAATGAAAATTGTTTTGTTAGTTGTTCCTTTTTTTTAGTTTTTGTTTTTGCCTCTTACGTATAGTCACTTTTATGTTTGAATATAAATTTATTAATGTTACCCTATAATATTGGAATGTGCGGCCCGCCTGAGAATATTATTGTCTAATTTGGCCCGCTATCTAGAAAAGGTTGCCGACGCCTGTCCTAGTGTATTTGAAAAAATAGAGTTATCAAACTTGATACTAGCATACGGGTGAAACCGGAAGTGACAGACACTTGTGTTCTTTGTGAAAAAATGCAATTTAAAGAGTATATTACATATAACAAATTAATTTTGATATCTTAAAATATTATTTAAAAAATAGAGGTGCCCTAGATTTCATTGACACCCGGTATAGTCAAACAATAAATCTCAATTTAGACGTTATTACTGAACATATATTAACCTGGTCTCATCTACATGGCTATACATTCAATGAATTTAATCTATCTAAATTTGTATATAAATAGTTTGAAGTAAGAATTAATACATTTTGTTATATTCTGCTGTTAGAAAGATAAACTTTGTTTTATCTGACCTTCAACAAACTAACCACTACGACTTCAGGGGTAAATTTTCATTTTACAGTTTACGCGTGTGGATCTATTGCCGCATAATTTTAAGGTTATTTCTAATTGCTGCTGTAGAGAGAATACGAAATAATTAATATACAGCTGACCGAAGCAAACAAGAGAGCTGAGGAGGCGTGGCGAGCGCTGCAGTCGTTTTCAGCGAACTATATAAGAAAATAAGATCGTGGAGTTAAAATAAATGATTGATAATTTGATAAAATATGGAATGATGTATTGTAAAACGAATTATTATGATTGTAAAACGAATTATTATGAAATAGAAATACAGCTGTCAAGTGCGATACAAATTTGACAACTCGTAATTTTGATTGTGGATGTACCGAACTAAATATTCTTGAGTGATTGGTTGAATATCTTGCCGCTTAAAATATTTTCAATAAAATTCTTGTAGTTCGCATATTTTCCGACTCTCATGTTTGCTTCGGTGCGCTGTAGTTATTGATATACTATCGTAGTATTCGTTATATGAAATGTATTGTATTTTAGATAATATATCGAAAGACACTAACTTGGCTTATCTAGCTTATACATTACTCTTAGTAGTTTTCTTCTCAACTAAATAAAAACATTATTTATTAGAATTCCATAATTTATTACCTAGGCTTTTATATGCAACCTTAAGTAATGTTTAATTCTGTAAGATGTGTAGTTTTTAATGGACGTTTATTACTACATCGAAAATCGTTCTTCTTCTCAGCCCGTCTATGTCTACTATCCACTTGAGTGACGCGGATTTACTTCTTGCCTACAATCTTTTGTATGTCGTCTCTCCACCTAGTAATAGGTCTCCCGACACTTCTCATATGCTCTTCGTTCACAGTCCAACCGAACGCCGTTTAAACCATACTACTCTGCCGATTACACATTCAACTTGGATTTTGCTTTGGATTTCTGCATTAGGAATCGGATTATGTAGGGTAATATTTAACATCGCATTCTCTTTTGCTCGCTGTCTCATTCTCAGTTTATTCGCGCTCTTTACCATCAGTGTCACGGTTTCCAAGCTATTATAGGTCGTGACTGACAACACACAAGCGTTATAGACTTTACGTTTGAGACTCAATGGAATTTCGAGATTTTTAAGAATGTGAGTTAGTTTTGAGAATGCTACCCAGCTGAGATTTACCCTTCAACTTATCCCAGAGGTTTGGTTTTCTTTTCCAATTTTTATTATGTGTCCATAATGTCTTTCATAGTAGTAGATAACTTTGTTTTTTGCGTGTTCATGCATTTGGCTGCTTCATGTAATAAATTCAACGAAAATCATATAATATTGTAATTACGTACTATTTTACTCTAGAGTTAATAGTTGCTTCGACGGTTTTCGAACTTAAACATAATGTTTCAAGTACAAGGTGTTAAGGCATATTATTAATGAAATAGTTGGATTTATAAAGGGTGTTCATAAGTGATGTTAAATCTTTATGAATCGACCTTGCTAATTTTGTAAAAGTGTCTTATACCTAACCCTAATTTGTTGAAGGGTTTAACAATTTAGAGAAGTTAGGTAAAAACAAACAATTTACCAAATAACAATAACATATTGAAGACGAAAGGTTACTATGGACGTGAAATATAGAATCAGATTAACGCCATAAGTATAATAATGTGATTGTTTTTGTTTACTTCACAAGTTCTGAGGTCCTTTTAACCTAATATCTATATCAGAATAGTAACAATTGTTAGTATTAGGAATATTTTATTTTGTTCTGTTTTATAATTCGCACCTCTTGAAATTTCTATAACCAAACGTTATGGTATGACGATATATTAATAAATCCGAATTTTGGTAGTTCCACATGGAGTATAAAACATGTACATGTAAATACATACCGTTAACGTAATGCGTTCTACCAAACATGACCCTCATCACATTGACTCGTAGCTCTCGATTCTTGTTTAACAAGTATGAAGCTCACATTGTACAGTTTAAAAAGGAAAATATTAAGTTCAAGCGGCTTATTTTCTGTTGAAAATTATTTTATTTCCTTTAATTATTATTTCGTTTCACTGAAATATTTAATAGTCGCATTAGATAATTATTGTCCTTTTTTTACTTGATTTGTATCACCGACTATGAGTAAATTAATCTAACTTAACTAACAGGGTTTATTTAATTTGAACTTTTGTGAACTGGTTGCGAAGCAGACTCTCAATTCGCTACAATTATTTTTTATTTTCAAGAGAAAAATGTGGACCTATTTGACATTGCTAATACTATTTAATTAACTAACAGTTTCTTCTAGGCCTTATTATAATTTAGAAATTTTAGTTTTACGTTTAACAAAAAGTGATCACAACGTTCCTGCAAAACCCTATATTTCCCATTTAAGTGTATTCATGTATGGACCAGCATGTGTTGGCATAATCAATCAGTTAATTACTTGTATCAACATGCTCATGCGTAAAAAATAATCTGGGTATTCAGAATTTGTAGCTAAGGTAATCTGAGATTAATAAAATTAAATTCTATTGTATGTTACTTCAAACATGTCATTTGATACGAGTTGTACAAAATTTAATTAAAAACGTATAGCATAGGTATAATTAATTCAATACAAAACAATGCAATACGAACACATTGTATTATAAATGTATGAAAGAGAATCAATATTATTTAGAAATTGATTTTACTTCTAGTATTCGTAATGTATTTAATTCGTTTCTGGTAAATAATTTCCATATGAGTTCCTTCTCAAATACAGAATGCTCAAGAAGCACTCTTTAAGTTGGCAATAAAAAATGTGGTGATTTTTTACGAATTGACTAGTATAATTTACTTTGGATGTGTTACTTAATTTGACAGTATGTTAATCAATAGGTTATGTGAAAATGTGATGAATGACAATGATTTAAGTAGGCGCGGCGATGATTAAAGAGAAAGCTATCGGAGCAGCTCGAATTGTAGGTCATTAGTCATTACTTTGTATACATTATTACATTTTAGCTTTTAAATGTTACTGTCAACAACATGAAGCAAAGGTTACAACTGCTACACTATTTTTATTGCAAACTGAAACAGTATTTCTAGATCACGCTGTACTTTCGTTTAGATCAGTTCTGTTATTGCCAAAAATATTCTTAATTTTGGTTGCTTGGAGGTATAGGCATATTGGTAATAATATTCGAGATATCTATATTACAACTTTCTCTATTGTTTTTGTGTAAAGTGTATGTCTTGGGGTACACATAATTTTTTATTTTGACCTGGTAAAGTTTTCCTGTTTATTCAAAGGTACATTGTTGACAGCTTAAGAGCAAATTGCCTAACGCGGAAATTTTAGGATGTAGTACCTAAACTTTAGCTTCAAAGAACATGACTAACAAATAAAAACTTCCATAGATTTTGGTTCTATGATATAGTACAGGCGTAGTACACATTAACACATTGTAGTAATTTTCACCAAATCCTTTGTTACTCAGATTTTCATTAACGCTAAAATATAGGAGAACACACATCACATCCTAATATCCCTAGGCTTTTGTTGGTTCTAAACAAATCAGAAAGGGTTGCTTTACTCAGCAAACTAATAAGCAACCAAGAACAAATTATTGTTCAGGAAGTATTAGGGTGTGCTGTTAATTTCCGTTTCAGAACTGCTGAAGCGATTATAGACTTCAGCGCGCCGGAGATGTGAAGTATCGCACTTCCTTCATGTTGTTCTTAACTATTTACATATAGTTATATCCGTTAATATGTAATCAACCAAGTAATTCACGAGAAAATCTCCTAATTTGAATGTTCTTTTGAATTAAGATATCGTTTGTTTTTCTTACTGGTGATTGTGAGCAACTGTACAGTAGATAGGTACTATCTTAATATCCTTAGTAAAGACTTGCTAGAAAGATTAATGTTGTAATAATCCATGCAGAATGAATGTATATTATTTAGTATTATTTAGATTAGTTAATAGACCGTTACGGTATGAGTTGAGACATACAGTTAAATATTTATGGTAGGTCACTAGGTGTATATTCATTAGGTACACATATAAAGCTTAAGAAATTACAGGAAACACAATCTTGTTAAATTAACTTTTAGTTACAAAATAAGTTCTTCTGACGTTTGTGTATTACAGTAATCTGCTTGTATTTGGTAAATATAAAAATATAGGAAAGTTAGAAAGCAGAAATGTGTTAGTGCCATATCACATCACATAGAAAACCGTAGCTGTTACATTGTTCGTGCAAATGTAAACCAACAGGCCTCAAATTACTGAAAGCAGACGTGAACGCAACAATCACAATAATACGTTCATATAGCAAGGGGGTAAAAACGTTGCTGACGGAACGAGACTCTAATAATAGAATTGCCAGAAGAGAGTTGATGGTCTGAAAATTAAGCTTAACTAGACTTTGTGTTCTGTGTATGGGTTTTATTTTTAAAATGTTATTTATCGAAACAGTTTCAACGCAAATATATACATTTTTCATAAAAACTTTATAATCTGGTAAGCATTCAAGGGTTAAGGTTTAAATTTAAAAATGTATTAATTAGATATTTATTAAAATTGGAAAGTTTGTCGTTGTCATATCAGCTACCTAAGGCATTCTTACTTTTAGGGTTGATATAAACAGCCTGCTTTCCGACAACGTGTTGATTTTATGTCATCTACCATAACCTCGAATTTAAAATACTAGTACAAGTTCTTAATCAGAAAATGGGATTTGCACTAGAATCGATTCGGTTTTAAATAAAATAATTTATTTGTTAAATGTTTAGATCACAACGGGTCATGTTAGGAAGATAGTTTTTTTGGTATAAACAAGAATTTTCCTATAATCTATATACCGTGTGTTTCACCGAAGACGCAACATAGGGAAACACCAATGTATTTTTTTTTAGAACAGATCCAGGTTACCTGCGGTATATGTACGAACTTAGCACTGAACCCACGTAATTGAGTTTATTTGATGCTAAAATGCGACAGAAATAGCGCCGGCATCTGTTATCGCCGCACGCAATTATTTCATTGTTTGGTTTTTAAATTGTCAATTTCAACAGTGACAAAACGTCAAATTGTTAAACTTGTCAGTTACTAAAGAATCTACATCTACAATGCAATGAAGCACAATTATAGATTCATTATTATTGTTATATTAAACAAAATAATTTAAAAAATTTATTTATAATGTAATAATACTTTACATATTAATTTACTAAAATCACTATTTACGTAAACGTATAATTGTTACGTTTTTCTTGCACAACAATCCTGTATTACACCAAATTCTACATTTTTCTCTATGTAACCAATTTCACGCCTATCCACATGCACCATTAAGATTTGTAAGTTGCATTAATAACTTCTGACAGAAATTTTAGTACAACTGACTAGACAAATTCTTATTTTCATTACATTTTAAGTTCATTCGGTACCTGACTGATGATCACTTGCTTTCTTTTGACAGGATTCAATACTATTCCATGTTTTTAGTGATATAAGCTCAACAATTACGAACAAACTTAATTTCCTGGTAATCTGAAATTCTGCAAACACAATCTCACATTTTCATAGAATTTACTTACGCTTTCTTTGCGTGTGCTGTTGTAATACGGCGAATTCAATTAAAAATATGCAGAATGCAGAAACAGCGATTTAAAAAATTACGCATTTTGCGTATTTTCGTTGTAAATGAAAGTTGTAGGTGCTGTCAAAATTGACAAATTTAAGAACCAAACAATAAAATAATAGCCTGTCGCAATGACAGGAGCCTTCAGTATTTCTATCTCTTTCTAGCGTTAACTAAATCCAATAACATACGTTGAGCACTGAATCCATACATATTCCAAAGGTACCGCGGATCCCTTCTGAAAAAATACATTGGTGTTTCCCAATGTTGCGTCTTCGGTGAAACACAGGGTATTATTGATCCACGCATTGGCAGCAAATTAATGTTATAACGCCTCACGTTGGATCGACAATTTTAAATACTTTGCCGTTTAATTAAATTAGAATTCCTGATACTATCACCTCTAACGGGTCGTTGCGAAGGTTTGTTGTTGTTATTTTATTTACACTGGCGCGCAAAAAAACCGGGCCACTTAAAAATTTCGGTATATTTTCAGATTCCAGATATTAAGCCTACGTATACAGGGTGACATTGAAAAAACTACAATGCATAGTACCACGCGATAGAGGACTATAAAATAATAAAAAAAGTTCTTATATGCTAATGTCCGATCGCCTTTTGTTTTCAAGATACAGGATGTTAAAAGTTTGTTAGAAAATTTATTTTTTTTAACTACAATGCATAGTACCACGCGATAGAGGACCATAAAATAATAAAAAAAGTTCTTATACGCTAATGTCCGATCGCCTTTTGTTTTCAAGATACAAGGTGTTAAAAGTTTATATTTTCTAACAAACGTTAAACGTTTAAATTTCTTGTAAATATCATATGTTTCGTTCAATGTTCTACAAATAAAATTTTTAATAATAATAATTATACAAGACGATAAACTTGTATATTATCTTCGAGGGCGTATTTTAGCGTCGAGACGCTAATTACGGTTTTTTTTATGGCATTTGTTTTAAAGGAAAAAAATTATGAAATAAATTTTATATGACATTTATTTGACATTGACGTTTTAAAAAATTACAAAAGGAGTCACGTTTTAAAATGTCATTAGTATGGGCGTTTTAGGGTTAAAAACAAAAAATAAGGTACTTTATCTACCCTCGCTGTTAAAGTGCTACTTTATCTACTCAAATAAATAGATAAAGTAGTACTTTAACAGCTGCTATAGAAAAAATCCAATATATTTCGTTTAATCTAAAAAATGAAGGTTTAATCAAAGTACGTAGATCTTCCTGAAACTTTCTACAGGACCATAATTTCTTATTCTGAACACATTGATCTACAATAAATTATTTATTCAAGATACCTCCCAGGAGTTCATGAGAAGACAATCCTTCACTAACCTTCCTGAAATTTTGTATAGGACCATAAAATCTCATTCTGAACAACTTTCCTTAGTAAAATTTTGCAGTATCATGAACAAAGATGGTACTTTACCTGAAAAGAAACTAATTATCGTTTCAATGTCAAGGCCGACTTGTTTTTCAAAAACTGAAAATATTCGTAAAATTCTCTTCAAACCAAGCAGGACGTAATCCCACAATCTTAAAATAAAATTCAAAAATTTTTAGTCCATCGCACTTCTTGTAACATCAATCCTGGGACACACTGTATAAAGAGTTCCAGAATTATGTTTAACAGTCGCACTGAGAAGGAGGGGGTCAGCCGCTGACCCCAGCTTACTTAGTTTACTCGTTCTCGTGTAATTTTTAATATTTTTATTAAAATTAATTTCTAAACATCGGCGTAAAAAATTAAAATCCGCGGAAAGGCGCTCCAAATTACTATTGTACGGCGGCGTTGCAGTCAGATGGTATTACATTTTGTGTAATTTAGGCGGGAAATAAACATATTAAAGCCTGTACTCATTGCCAAAAGTATATTTACCCAAAGCATACCGCCTAAGAACAACAGACAACAATCTTGACACGCATCAAATGTACTCACCCTGTATAATATCTTATGTGTAAAAATAAATATTGGAAACTAAAATACACTTTATTTAACTTATTTCAACTTCTGTATTCACTATCGCCTACATTTTCATGTAATAGGTTAAGAAAGCACTACAACTGGGGCTTAAAAGACTGGGGTCAGTCGCTGACCCCCCCGTTCTCAGTTCACCAGGTACACGTATAGGGTCTCAGTGCGACTGTTAATCCCACCTTTTTTCCAATACTATCACAGCCCCAAATCCAATTCAAATTGCCTCTACTTTCAATCCAGTTTATTTCCAGACCAAACCAACTTCACTGCCAGTTGAAATTATTATTTTATCTTTATTATTTTACTTGTTTACCGAATCAGTAATTGATTCTAATTATCTTTAACCTTATTTCAAGTTAAATATGTACTTGAGATTTAATAATTTGGGACGAGCAAACCTGTTTGCTTCTTGTCCGTGCAAATGCAAATTATGATCTCTCATTTATAAATTTGTTTTTTCTCGTATCCAAGATTTTTTACACAAAAATTTTTCGCAATAACAACTATATTTACAAAGTTTCTATGATAACCAATTTTAATTTCTACGGCAACTAATTTTATAATTTCTATGACAACTAAATTTAGCTAATTATATTCTAACAATAACTATAACAATAACTTATTTACATTAACAACTTAAAATTTAATCTAGCTACTTAAAATTTATATTACAATTTTTATAATAAAATCTGCATTAATAGTCTTTAGAAAATAACCTTTATTAACAAAGTACAAGTAACAGCATCTCAAATTAAAACATCCAATATGTATATGTATACTTAAAACCTTTGCTTTTATTTTGAAAATCTATAATAATTGGAAAACTGTTTTGTTTGGTAGTATTATGTTATAATCCATTCACTTAACTCCCGTGACATAAAAGTCACAACGTGTTGGTTAATATGAAAATTCCTATTAGGCTATAAATAATTTTTAGATTTGAGATTGGCGCACCTTTAAATTTAAATTTAATGCTTTTTTTTGTTTTCACTTTGACACTTAAATTGTTTATTATTCAAGTTACGTTCCATAATTCATAATCTTTAGACAAATAGATGAACAGAAGCACCAACGAAGTTTATTATCAAAGAGAGAGAAAGAAGCTGTATGCACATACTGCTTAGAAAGCCAAGAAATCAGCCTCACTTAAATAAATATACAATTTTTGAAAAGGCTGCATATATATTTTCAGTACGATTTCCTACATTTTATCCTTTATAACCACTTTTCCACTCCTACACCTCCTAATAAACCCATTTTTTACCTTGTTCTACTTAATTTTACGAAAATGACAACTGATTTGTCATAACCTTACTTTCAGTTTGACGTTAAGTACATTCACTAAAAAGTTGATAGGTTCTGTACATAAAGTACACTCCAAAATTGTCATTTGACAGCGTAAACGTCACGGGAGTTAACTGAATGGATTATATAAATATGTGAAAGTTACAGGTTATTCAAAAATCATACCCATGTATTACTGTTATTTTTGCCTTTTTTCAACAGTAAAAGTCCGAGACCTTTTATTTTTATCGATAAAATTTCATTTTTTACGAAAACGAAGTTGCCATGGAAATTGGACGAGACTAGGCCTACATTAATTAAAAACCCGCACCCGAAGGGCAAGGGTTTTTTTATGTAGGCCTAGTCGAGTCCATTTTCTTATGGCAACTTCGTTTGAGTGATACAAGAATGAAATTTTATCCATAAAAATAAAAGGTAGAGTGTTTTTTAATTGGAAAAAATCCTGAAACAACAAACAAATTTTTATTAAAGACATTTTTTCTGACGTTTATTTTAGCAATTAATGTCAAATAATATTTTTGAAGGTTAGGTTTCTGTAGCAACAGAGCAGACAGAGACGCGTCGTTTTTTTCGATGTGCGAGAAGGACGTAATGATATTTTTTATCATGATAAAAATGAATGATTGGCTATTGAAATGCTGATCCAAGCGTTGTTATTGGACAAAAGTGATGTCATGACAGTTGTAGGATTTTTTCAGTAATAAAAAGCATTTATTTATATCACTACTGCGATATTTCCGAATAGATATAAAAAACCATAAAAAAGTTATATGAAAAGGTTATTTCTTAGTGTGACCCTTCTTTTCAAGTACGCATTTAGGCAGCTATAAAGGAATCCTTTGTGGACGGTAAAGATTTATTTTGTGTTAGCAAATAACAAATTGAAACCAAAACTGTCGCAATAAAACGCACCAGAAAAAGTTATACCAATTGTTGGAACCAAAATGTAAGCGACACAAAGTGAAGCGAAAAGAAATATTTAAACTGATTATTTTTTAAACAGTCCTGTCAACCAATCATAATGAGAAAAAATTTCAAATCGACCAATAGCATCAAAATTACACTGATAATTTGCTAGTAGCTGATTACAGCGATAATTTTTTCACATTGTTTCATTGGATCACAGAGCAATACCTGCTCTGTGATTGGATCTTTGCTTAAATAAATGCATAAAAAGTTAGCTTTGACTTTGACAGACATTAAGAATTCAGCACTGTCATCATTGTGTAATAGTTTAAAAAATAATCACGCCGAATTACATTCGTGATAATAATTTTTTTTTGATAATTTTAACTAGATTAGCACTCATCTTTATTGCTATTAGCAATAAAGATTCGTGAATCTAGTTAAAATTATCAAAAAATTATCATCACTTATGTAATTACTGTTGAATGTTATGAATAGTGCATTTAAGAAGGTTACCTTACATTTCCAAATACGTACTTTGTACTACCGCAGTTCGGATATAAGGGTGGGTTTTAGTAGCATGTTTACGCGCTAAAAATTGTGTAATTTTAAAATAGCGGTACGGTTAAATAATGCCAGTTGAAAATGTTTTGATTTTTGCATGTAGCGGGGTGGGTTTCATTATCTTCATATGCATGTATCGACTCTTTTGTAAATTTGTATAATTTTGGCGTAATCTTTATTTGACTTTAGAACAAAATGCTTGTAATTTTTTTAAAAATTGATAGAAGATAGGCAACCCAACATTCACGGACTCTGTTCATCACTTTCAATGTTTACAAAGAGGTTTAAGAAATTAAAAATCGGTATTCGCAAATACTGAACTTTGAAGTTTTGTTAGGTAGAAGCAATAACTACTATAATATCAAATCTTTTCTTGACTGTTTTTAAGTCAGACAACCCAAAATACTTAAAAACGAAAAATATAAAACCCACCCTTAAGCAACATGTTTTTCGAAGAAGAAAGTGAAAGAGTAAACACATTTTTTTTCAAAACGCTTCGTACTTAATACTTCAAAATTGAAATAACTATTTTAAACAATTTTTTGTAGCTACTTATGTATTTCTGATCTTGAAATTGTTCCAATACTGGCAGGAATTACATTTATTAAAAAAATTGCAAGTACCTTTTCTTTGTCTTTCATTTAATGTGCAATGTGTTGACGGTTGACAATCATTTTGGTTATTTGGAGTTTATATTCTACTGCTCTAAATAACATGTTATGGAAGCATAGTTTCCTTTCTTGACTGTTCTAGGTATCTTTATCTATGTGGCTGCCAAGTTGAATGCTATAGCAAGCGTTGTTAGACCAGATTGATCAGATATACTTATTTCCGGAGTTACATAATATGTATTATATCTTTCCATAGTCGTTATAATCCGCCACAAAAATGTTAGGTAATAAATAATTTTTGTACAATGCAATGTTAAGAAATTGTTACTGAATTTTATTTACATCCCAAGGGAGGTAAATTCACACTTAGTTCTTTAGTGTTATGACCACTCATAAACAAAATGCTAAAATCAGTTTACCAAATAGGCACCAAAAAAAGATATTAATCCCCTTCCCCTTATATTGCGACAATACCTATATATAAATAAAAATGATAAGATGCTTTCATAGTTCAATTGTATGAAATTCTAACTTTACATTAAACTCACCAACCACTAAGAAAATGTAGCTATACAGAGGCATTCTAAAAATATCACGGACAAAATGAATAATAATACTGGAGAGATATACACATTGAAAGTTTTAAAATATGAGAGCTAATATTACCTAAACATAAAAATAAAGAGTTGTTATTACAACTCTTTATTTTTATGTTTAGGTTTGTTATTACAACTCTTTATTTTTATGTTTAGGTAATATTAGCTCTCATATTTTTAACATTTTCAATGTGTATATCTCTCCAGTATTATTATTCATTTTGTCCGTGATATTTTTAGAATGCCTCTGTATAGCTACATTTTCTTAGTGGTTGGTGAGTTTAATGTAAAGTTAGAATTTCATACAACTGAACTATGAAAGCATCTTATCATTTTTATTTTTATTTCTATTCCACGATTAGTAAAATTTCCTCATTTTAACAAATTTGGTTATTATTCGTGCCATTTGAATAACGTAATTCTTCCGACGATTCGTTTTTTCCATGACTTATTTACATCTTTTTTTAACTTTGAATAATTAATATTCGTTAGAGTTTACTTTTATGAGTTTACGTTATATATCTTTAGTTGTTATTTGTGTATGATGTTATAGTGATAATCATAAAGCTCCATTTTTAGGTCATAAATAGGTATTATTCATAGATTTTCTGTTTCTTATAACTCTCACCGCTTTGTTATTCGGGGCTGGGTTAATTATTATTTTTGACAATTTAATTCATGTATAAAAAATCCCATAAGCCGCTGTGATTTTATCACTTTAACAGGATAAATATTTATTTGCAAAACTCAAACTAATATTGCTTTACAGCAATTAGACTCGAAAAATTGACAGCAAATAAAATCAACTCCAGCCTTCGGCCGTCGCGAATTTATCTGCTGTCAATTTTTCTCGTCTAATTGCTAAGCAATACGTTTTCGATGCAAAAGATATTTATCCGACTAAATAAAACCTCTTGTGTAATTATATTCGAATAAAAGTTGAAATTTTTAGCCCGCAATAGCTTCGATTCAGACTATATTGATATATCAATTTCTAGTTGTATGGTATTAAGAGGGCCGACTCAAACCAACGAAGTGGTCTCTTTCTAACTAAACACTGTTTATCTTTTTCTGTAATTGAAATGCAGGTATTATGAGATTATAACCCAACACAATACTGTTGGACTTAAACTTCGACAGTAATCCCTAGTAACATAAACTGTTTTGCTAATACCTAACTTTTAAAAGCTTTTTATTGCAAGAGTATACGTAAATCGCCGTAATTAAAAATTACGCAAATTGTAATTTTTCCGTGATGTTATTGTGCCTTTTTGTTATAATTAAGTATTACCTACTGTTTTAGGCATCTTTGAAGTTACGTGACATTTTTGATTTGGGATGTTAGTTCAAAAACCTTCAAAAGAATTACTCCTATTTAGCATTAAAAATTTGCTAAATACTTTTAGCGACACAGGATAGAATAAGTTATACAACTATGTTCTAAAAATAGTTCTAAAGTAACATTGATACAATTAAAAAAAGGTAATTTATTTTACACAGATGTACATACACACATAAAGAAGGTACATAAGCGAACATATACAAGCACGCGCGCTCATTAAGTCAAGTTAAAAATTAAACCTAAACTTGTTTTTTTGCCCTAGTATTTCGAACAGGCAGTTGGCGATCAATTCTATACCTTTTCAACTTTAAATTGAGACTAATCATTTTCAAATTGAGAATAAACACGTTCAAATTGAGACAAAAAAATTTGAAATCGATTAAACACATTCAAATTGAGAAGTAACACAATCAAATTGAGAATAAACATATTCAAATTGAGAATAAACACATTCAAATTGAGACAAAACAAGCTGAAGTCAATTAAACACATTCAAATTGAGAATTAACATAATCAAATTGAGAATAAACATTTTCAAATTGAGAATAATCAATTTAAAATTGGGAAGAAATTCATTTTATTGTATCAAATACAAAAATTAGTAGAAACAAAGATGACTACATGTATATTAAGTTATTTTAAATAATATTTATAAACTTATTGGCAATTTTGTCTCATCACTTATTATTAATTTCTCTCCAGTTCATGGTTTTGTTATATGTACGTTTTCCTATATAATGTTTTATACATACATACCTACACAGCTGACGAGGAGAGACTCAGTTTGGGGCAATTTCCGGCAACTGTACAACAGTTTCATTTATAAAAATTATTGTTGATATATTATTTGATATAATATTGATGAATTTTAATTTTCAGTTGTTATTCCCAATTTGAAGTTATATAGTCCCAATTTGCATGTGTTTATTTTCAATCTGAAAGTATCTATTGTCATTTCAATGCGTTTAATCGATTTGAAATTGATTATTCTCAATTTGATTATGTTTATTCTCAATTTGATTATGTTAATTCTCAATTTGAATGTGTTTAAGTGATTTCAGATTATTTTGTCTGAATTTGAATGTGTTTATTCTCAATTTGAATATGTTTATTCTCGATTTGATTTTGTTAAATCTCAATTTGAACGTGTTTAAATGATTTCAGATTGTTTTGTCTCAATTTGAATGTGTTTATTCTCAATTTGAAGGTGATTAGTCTCAACTTGAAGTTGAAAAGGTATAGAATCAATTATCTCTATACCTTTTCAACTTCAAGTTGAGACTAATCATCTTCAAATTGAGAATAAACACATTCAAATTGAGAATAAACACATTCAAATTGAGACAAAACAATCTGAAATCACTTAAACACATTCAAGTTGAGAATTAACATAATCAAATTGAGAATAAACATAATCAAATTGAGAATAAACATAATCAAATTGAGAATAATTAATTTCGACTTGATTAAACACATTGAAATGACAACAGACACTTTCAAATAGAAAATAAACACATTCAAATTGGGACTAAATAACTTCAAATTGGGAAATAACAACTGAAAATTAAAATTCATCAATATTATATCAAAAAATATATCAACAATATTTTTTATAAATGAAACTGTTGTACAGTTGCCCGAAATTACCCCAAACTGAGTTTCTCCTCGTCAGCCGTGTCTGTGTATGTATATAGAAAACATTATATAGGAAAACGTATGTACATATAACAAAACCATGAACTGGAGAGAAATTAATAATAGGTGATGAGACAAAATTGCCAATAAGTGCATAAATATTATTTAAAATAACTTAATATACATGTAGTCATCTTTGTTTCTACTAATTTTTGTATTTGATACAATAAAATGAATTGCTTCCCAATTTTAAATTGATTATTCTCAATTTGAAAATGTTTATTTTCAATTTGATTATGTTAATTCTCAATTTGATTATGTTAATTCTCAATTTGAATGTGTTTAAGTGATTTCAGATTGTTTTGTCTCAATTTGAATGTGTTTATTCTCAATTTGAATATATTTATTCTCAATTTGATTATGTTAAATCTTAAATTGAATGTGTTTATTCTCAATTTGAAGGTGATTAGTCTCAACTTGAAGTTGAAAAGGTATAGAAACAACCACTGACCACTAACTCAACCGATTGCTTTGGTCATACTGGCCGAAAATATTGATGCAAAAAAGTACGGATTTAAAAATCCTCATCTTCACTGTAATTTAGTAAATACCACAACAAATGCTTACCAAGTGCTAGTCGACAAAGGCTTTAGATAAGAGGATTACGTTTGGGGTGTCAATCAACGTTTACCTGTCTTGGCAGGACTGGTAAACGTTCTGGCAAAACTATAAAAATTGTAAATTTTGAATCGGTTATTAATTAACTTGGAAACTGTAAATTATTAAATAAAAAATCGTAGCTAAAAGATGTATTTCTACTCTATAAACGCATATTGCAACATTTTATAAATATGTCTCGATTTTGTCAAAAAAAAAAAAATTCGAAGTAACCCTATTTTTTCAAAAATGTAGATAGTTTGTAATTTTTTTTTGCCGATTGGTTAATTTTATACAAAAATTTGCAAAGTACGGACCTAAAGCAATCTTTCTAGAATGCGCTCAATTTTTTTCGGTTCGAAAATCGTTTTGCAATTAGTAATAACACCGATTTGAAGTAAAGCTGTTTTATAGGAAATTTCGAGTGGAGTCGACCCTCTTAATATTCGTATTCTATTACCTTAATTGACTTCTATTCAAAATACACCATTTCCATTTTTTACAAGCAGCTGACGGTGGAGTTTTGTGTTACTGGCAATTTACCAGCAAATTACTCAAATACTCAAATTAAAAAAAAAATAAAGGATAAGCTTAACAAAAATTGCTATCACATCCATAAAATAAGGTGGGTTTCCTCGTTAATAGTATTTTTCGGTTTTATATACAATGGTAGTAGGTTTGTTGACAAACCTTAAAAAGTCGTTACTTCCTGAATATTTGAGTTCCTATACTTAAAAATGGTTTCGACATTACTTTAGCAGTCTTATTTGGTTATTTGGTCTTGCTGTGAATGCAATTCTATCATAAGCAGACGCTTTGAGGCAGCTATTTTAAGGAATAGGTTTACATTAGTAATCCGACGACTATCGTAGAACTGAAGATGTCATTTTAACAACAAATTCTATTCGACCAGACTCTAAAATGCTGTTCGCAATAAAGAGGAAAGATCGTTGCTTATTTAAGAACAACACGGGGCGGCGCGGCGAACATATTCACCACTTAAACTAAATTCAGTAAATCCCATGGCTATTAGGGTACGACTATGTTTTTATTTTGAGCACAGTAATTTTTAGTAAACGTATGACTATTTCAAAACGTAAATTTACTGGCAGCAGTAGCACTCAAATTAATGTAAGTTGGGTAGCTTTTGGTGAAAATTATTGCCTTATTCGATTTAGGTGAGTATCAACCTGTACAACGTCCATATTTCTATTATGGGCCAACAACTGTACCAAAATAATTCGTACTCATAATAAAAAGAAATTAATCAGCCGTTTATTAATCTATTCACTATGATTACCATTCCGATGATGAGCATCATTGGAGCTAAAATAATACAGCATTCTCTCATCTGTTGGACATTTTCCAGTATGTGTTCATTGCAATTTACTAATTTCTAGTATATTTATATTTACTGTTTGCATTCCTGTAAGTTGGAATTTTTCTTTTCTTTTGAGAGTTAGGTACTTAGCAACTTATAGTTACTAGCGGAAAATGTACACCCCTTGCGACTGACTCTATATTAAAGATCGAGCAACAAAGTCTTATACCAATTTAATGTTAACTTATTAAATCATGAGTTACTGGCTAACTTGTATTTTGGTTTGTTTGCCGTATATTTTCAGGTGTAAGTTGTTTAATCGACAATATAAATAAATAAGCAAAAGAAGTGCTTGTTTTAACCCTCATAATACCATGGGGTCACTGGAGACCCCATACGCTCTTTGGAGGGGCATATCTTTGGAACGGTTTTCCCTAAAATTTTGGTTATATGCTTTGGCAAGGTATAATTATTTTTCCAGCATGTGCCGTTTTCGAGAAAATTAAAGAAGTTACACGTAATACCGTTGGGGTCACCGGTGCCCTATACAGGGTTATTCAAATTCGAGGCTCACCATTGGGATCTCGGAAACCGTAAGAGTTACAAAGACGGTTAAATTGGGACAAAGTTGCGCTATATAATGCTGATTAATATTTAAAAAAGAAATTTGACCTATCTATCTTAGTTTTTTTATTAAGAGCAAAAAACAGAAAAATGTCAATTTGGTTTTTAGAGCATAATTTGGTTGTTATTAAAAATTTTTCAAACCTGTTAAAACTTTCTTGAAGCAACTTTTTAGCCGTAACACTATAAAGGTTTCACGAGTATCGAACTTGCAAGAGACTAGAAAGAGAAAAACCTAATATTGCTTTGGTACGATGCGAAAAAGTATACCAGAGCTCCCTACGGAATTAGTAGATACGGGTAGAAGAGACTTATATTCAACTAAATTTTCTACATTAGTGTCTTACTGTCCAAAAGAACGAAAACTTGTTACGCTACTATCAACTACACACGAAACTGGTGAAATTTCTGAAGGCGATAAGATGAAACCTCAAATAATAATCGACTACAATAAAACAAAGTCAAGCATAAATACCATGGACAAGCTGGTTCGAACATGTACCGTGAAGAGGCAGCAGCGAAGATGGCCCGTAGCAGTTTTTTATAATATTATAGATATTAGTGCCTTCAATGCCTACATTATAATGGTGTCTTCTAAATAAAGATCGGCAACCAAAAAAGGGTTACAAACCACGACAGTTTCTTCTGAAACTAGGAAAACAACCAGTGGCTTCTGAAACAGAGCTACAACCACCATCAACTTCACAGAGATAGTTATAAGATTCTCAAAAACTGAAACGTGCGAGATGCCTGGAATGTGAAAGAAATTTTGATAGAAAACATTCTAACAGGTGCAACATTTGCAACCGTTTTCTGTGTACTAATCACCAGGCAGTTACCTGTTCGGAATGTAAACGTAACATACCATTAGAATAGTTACGTTTTTTTATTGTCGTTACCTCGTTATTATTATTATTTGAAATAAACTATTAGTAGGTACATATTTCCGATTTTATTTGATACTACCATAAGCCGTCAAAATACTAATACTAAGCTTAGAGGAACGTCTCTAAATGATAATAAATATATGGGGTCAATAACGAACCCACTGGTATTACGTGTTATAAAAAAAACTTGGTATTAAGAGGGTTGAGCGTGGTTTACTTACAGTTTTTCTACGATTGTTGAAAAGTATAATATATTCTACCACACATGCGGGCCTGAAAAATTTTTTTTACCCAGTTTTTGCCTCAGTGGAAGTATTCGTTTTTTGGAATTCGCCCTGTAGGGACAGTTCTCCATTTCCGTTCTCTTGGAATATCTTAACAAATTTAAACTGTTGTGACCTTTATTCGTGATAGTCTGACATTAAGCTCTTTAGGTACATTTGATATCCAGCTTAATCTAGCTTTGACAGATCCTGTCGCCCTTTATCAACAATTTAACATATCCTAGTACTTTTCGTAAACTTTGTCTGCAAATCCAAATCATACGTTAAAACATAACTGAAAGTTGATTATCCCACAAAAATAAAAAACAACGAGCCAAGAATTATTTTCTAATGATGCCCAATTTTTGGTTTGCTATTTATTAAACGTAATTTCATCCTGCCTTTCTTTTAGGATTTGTTAAGTATGTATAGTACTACCTAATAAGTACTTATAATACAAAAAGGGATGTGCGATATTACTTGCCTTTGTTTAAATAAACATTCATTTATTACGACACGTTCTGTTACATAAAAAATTGTTATTTGTACAATTAAAGCAGGGCAAATTTTATTATTATAGAAAAGATAAACCTTGTAACGCATAATAAATCTTTCAGCTCATTTAATTTTGTTTATACATGTTAGAAGTCTATTCGGCTAAAGTGATTTAATTTTTGTCTGAATTTAAAAGTATCCTTTAAAACTGAAAAAGCAAGATTCTCTACTAAAATTAAAATTCAAAAGCGACAGTTCATTGAACATCCATTAATTAGATTTTCATATGTATTTTGAAACTATCTTAATGAAGCAAATATTACCATAAAACCAAATTCAGTAAACGAAAACCAACCTAGCAAGAAATCACAGTTTCTATTTACTGCTATCCTTAATTTTAAATTTTGCAGTTGCAAATTAGCTTTTATATTACTTGTAAGTGCATTACAAAATTTCAGGGGACCACATACTTTTAATACCCATTCTTATTCTAAAACGCAGACAAATTGGAAAAAATCCAAAAAGCAGCGATTTCCTGTTTACAGATTTTACCGCCGCCGAACAGACTACTACGGGTCTTAAAATATTCGTCGCAGTAACGATTCCTGAATATTTACATCAAAAAAAGATCTGTGGCACATTTTTGCCGGTGTACTGAATGTATGCATGTGTCTATGCCATAAAATCAACGTATACTGAGTTCCTGCCAAGAAATTTAAATTGTAATATGGGTTACAGTATGGGCTGTATATTTATAGAGGTCTGACACGGCCTAATTTTTTGCGACGGGATTCGACTAATAACTGAGTTAAATCAATTTTCTCGGGCTTTTCCAAACGGATAATAAATATTAATCATGTAGATTTCATATAACTACCGTAAAATTCTTATTTGTTTAGTATACTTTAATGAGTTTATTATTGTTAGGTTTTATAGCTTGCGTTAATGTTTTTGGTTCGTGTTAATTACCGGCCTACATATCTTGTTAGACCGTGGAAGCGTAAACCTGTTTACATGCATTGTATTTACTAATGAATGTATTAGTAAGAATTTTGTATTAAAATCGCTACAACGACTTTATAACTAGGTACGTTACAATACTGAAGCAAATAAGTATACACGTTTATACAACTGGCATGTGGAGGTAATATTGAATGCTGGATGCTGGGTAATGGTTTTATGTTATTTACACATTGGGTACTATTTTCAATTATTTAGGTTATGCAAGTGCAGCACAACGTCATTTAATTATGCAAATTTATAGCAAAGATTTTTAAAATCCACAGTAGTAATTAAATTCTGTAGTAAATTATCAATTTGAAGTGTGTTCTTCTATAAAACAGGTTTATTAAATTGTTTATGGAATTAATGAGCTTCGTATTGATGAAAAAAGATTATGTAAATTAATTCAAAGGCTTTGTTCGTTAGTACAATTAATTTTACGGGAATTTACTATTTTCGCTGAAAATCGCATTTTTTGCTATTTTAACTAGAAGCTTTCGGAGAACATTTTCTTTTCCGCCATCTAAAAATTAGTTTTTACTGAACGATTACCTAGACAGGATTAAATATGTACAATGTATAGCTATAAATTTGAAGTTAGTAGATGTGGAGGTCATGAATATAGCAACCTGTTAATTTTAATCGCAACAACAAATCGAAATAATCCAAAGTTGTTATTTTTATAATCAACTTTTGTATTGTCTTATATAAAGTATTGCCTAAAATTTACTTGTGGTGAGTGCCTTTGGGAAAATTGTTATTGTTGTTATTTACAGCGTTAAAAAAAAAAAAATAATACAAGAAAATATGGAAACGTATTAGTAAATAGTATATTAATAAATAGTATAATTGGAGATGATACAGAAGCGCAAAAAAATGGCATAAACTGAAAGAAAAAAAAAGACGATCGGACATTAGCGTATAAGAACTTTTTTTATTATTTTATGGTCCTCTATCGCGTGGTACTATGCATTGTAGTTTTTTCAATGTCACCCTGTATGTAAGCTCAATTCCAAATTGTTTCGTAAATGTCACAGAGTACTAGATTTTTTAGGTAATCTTTGGAATCTCTAATAAGAGAGTTTAAAATGCTTTCAATGGCGTTTGTAGAAAAAATAGTGTATGATATTCGTGTTAAAAGTGATTTTATTTTTTTGTGGGGTTTCTCAACTCGCTACGCTCGTTTCGCAATCTTCGGCACTCACAAAATAAAATCTCACTTTTAACACTTGTATCATAAATAGCTATTTTGCACAGTATGTAATAACAACGTGCTTTTGACGTATGGAAAGTGTCAAACAATAGCCTCCTTTAGGAAATGGTAGTCGAAAAAATAATTTCAAACTGCCATTATGGCAGAGGGGTGGAGCTAAAACAGTGTCATACCTCCACCCCTCTGTTTCAAAATTTTATTGGCATTAGTGATTTTTGTCAAAGTACAAGAATTAATCCCCACAGTTGTTCTGTTACACGAAACTCTAAAATTGTGTAGAATAGCATCAATCGATGCAGTAGTTTTTTCTCTACAAAAAACTTAATTACACTTTTGGTCTAAAATAATTAGGGAAGCAAATAATTACATATTAAAAAATTACCATTGAAATCCCTATGGTGCGTGAGGAAACGCACCACCCTGTATAACCCTACTTGTTCGCGCGCCATTACATTCAAATTTAAGTATGCTAGTTTTGGCGCCAGGATATCGCAAACCGCTGTTCGTTGTGTTCATGTACCGGAAAAATCGATTAGTTGAGTTGGCTGTGGCATCCCGTACAAAACGGTACTTGGTAGACATCTTGTGCTTTGTAATATTGTAACAGTAAATTTATAACGAACTATTAACTAATGCATAAAATAAAACTATTAAAAAAGAACGTGGTTTTATAATTTAACAAATTCAAAAGCTAGTGAAATCCAGCGTAAAATTCTACACTACTATGAGCCAATAAAGTTATGTACAATTATTCATTATCTTATCATTTATCCTGCCTATCTAATTTTACAATTTATTTTCATGTATACCTACCACTAATATCATCTCATAAACCCCCACAATTTTTTATAGGTATATTTAAAATTCTTAATTTTGATAATCCAACGCTCATAATGCCTAATTAATACCTAAGAAATTCAGTCTCAATTAATTTGTTCATTATACGGCTTTATCATTGAAATATGGAATACACCTCTTATTTTATTAGAATTCAATTCTATTAGTTCATAAGAATTTTCAAAATATATTTTATTTATCTTAAAAGGTCCTATATAGGGTAATTGTAATTTTGCACATTTATTTTCTTCTTTATTTTCAAATAAAAATTCTTGTGGATGCATATAAGTGGTATTTAATGATAAACAACTTAACAAATTTTTAAATTTCACGTATTTTTTATATTTGGTGACCCATCTATTTCAGCTATCTCAATTTTATTATTTTCATATGGTACCCGTTTATAGTCCCTTAAATATCTTTTAATAAAATTTTGATTAAATGTGATTTTTGATAATAAATTATTCTCTCTGTTATTTTGACACTTGCTATCCTTGAAAGTATTCCATTTTGTGTTTGAATTATATCTCTTTGTATTATATGCACTCTCTGGATTGCCAAATTTTTGAAAGTTTTTATTATTATTACTTATTGCTAAGTTATAACTTTTTTCTACAACCACCATGGAAAGTGGGATTTTCAGACTTCGTCTCCATAGATACGAGTATTGAAAATGAGTGTTTGCGGAACAAGTGAAAATTAGCGTGCGGAAAGTTTACTTTCCGCACGCAAATCTGGATTAATCTGGATTTGCGTGCGGAAAGTAAACTTTCCACACTCAAATTTTGATTTGCGTGCGGAAAGTAAACTTTCCACACGCTAATTTGTTTACTTTCCGCACGCAAATCAAAATGTCATAAATGACATTTGATGAATGTCAGATTTGATTTTGCAGAAATATTTAAATTTTTTGTGGTTGTAGAAAAAATAGTGTGTAATACATGTGTTGAAAGCTTGTATTTGCCACACTCATGTGACTGCAGCACTCACTAGCGTTCGTGCTGCAAACTTCACATTCGTGTGGCAAACGCAAGCTTTCAACACTTGTATTATTGTAAAGCCACTGCCATAGTTATTTCATATTTAAAACGTCTTGATAAGTGGATAATCAATTCTTCTTCTCCCATTGGTGGATTCAAATATTTTACTTTATTGTACAACCCCATTATATAATTTTGACTTCTGGTTTCCTTGTTATTATCATATTTACCCGTTGTTAATTTTATTCTTACATCCATTGAATGTGTAGGTATTACCCCAGAATTGTTCTAAAAATTTTTTTCGAAATTCTACATAACTAGTACAACTTTCTTTAACTAAATTATGTGATATTTCAGCATAACTATCCTTTTAGTAACATTCCTACTAAACTTAATTTATTTTTTTCATCAAGTACATTTTCCACTAGGTCATGAAGTTTTGATAAAAATGCCGCTGGAAATTGATTTTTAAAACCTTCAAATTTTGGCAACATATCGGAATTAATCAGTTTACAAGAAGAAGGTAAAGATAAAGTAGACATATTTTTTTTAACAATTGTTATTTGTTCTTGGTTCTTTTTAACATTGTTTTTTATATTTTTTATTTTGTCGTCAATTTGGGGTATAATTATTCTATTTTGTGTAGATTTATTTTGTACCTGCTCTAAATTTTTTAAAGAATCTTCTCTAACTTTCTGTAGTTGTATATTTATTACCTTATTTTCATGATTAATCTTCTTTTCAATATTTTCTTTTAGATTAACCATTTTCTTTTTAATTCTTATCACTTATTTTGTAATTTCTTCATACACTTTTTGTTTATTCTTTTTTAATTCTTCTTTAATTTCTTCAAATCGCTTATTTAATTCATGCTCTTGTTTGTTATTTTTTCATTTAATTCTTCAAGTTGTTTATCTAATTTGTATCTCGTTTTTTTGACTCTTCTTTAAATTCTTTATTTTGTTTATCTAATTTTTCATTTTGTTTCTTGGGCTCTTGCTGCATAAAATTGTTTAACATTTCAAACATAACTTCATATCTCAAAACTTTTGTGATCACCTACATGTAATTCTATAAATTATGATCTTCCCCTACTTCCGATTGATCCTAATCTTATCCTTCTTCATTTCTTCTTGAACTACTTCTTAACATTATTATATCAGCCATATTTATTTTTAATAATAAACTAAATTTATTTGTGTTTTAAAATGATTTTTATATTTAATAAATTGATAAATTTGTATCAATTTTAATAAAATAAAGAGTAATTTGTAATACTATTTATTTTATATTATTTTTAATATATTATTAATTCAATATTTCAATACTTAATTTACCATCAACATAACCTAGGTACTGGATTCCTTGATAAATTCTATTCTGTTTGTCAATTTGTTTTAAATATTCAGGTTGGTTAGATTTCAAAACAAAAAATATATATTTCAATTTGAAAGAACTAAATTCCTATGACATTTATATACCGTGCGTCCACGAGACTACGCACCATGGCGCTGGAGTGATGCTAACTTATTTTAAAGATCTACTCTTCCGGTGGCAATTGATAGTCAAACGGTTGCTAAGCATTGACCATTAAAATTGAATTTGCAAGTAACAAATAATATGCAAAAATCAAAAACAACAAAAATAAATAATTTAATCAATTTCGCAGCCAAACAAATTACAACTGGAGTACAAATTAAATGTTCAAATAAGTTTCCATTTACTGCCATACAGTATCCTAACCTATCATAAAAATTACGTCTAACATTATCTAACCTCCGGGGACTAATATTAAAACACACTGCGGTAATTTTCTCTTTAAGAGAATCTAATTTAGGATGAACTCGGGAACAGTAAACTTTAGATTATAAGTAAGGCCATAAGGAAAAATCGTTCGGAGCCAAATCAGGGGACCGAGCGGGCCAACCAATTGCAACTCCACGTCCAATCCAGGTTTCATGAAAGGTATTGTTTAGGAATTCTTTAACTACTGCTGAATTGTGAGCGGGACAGCCATCGTGTTGGTACCATATCGGTCGCTCATCTCCAAGCATTGTGTATTCAACTGCAGGACAAATAGTTTCAGTTAAAAGTTCTAAATAAGTCTCTCCGGTCAACGTTCCGTTAATAAAATAAGGTCCAATTACAACGTTATTTAATATTCCACACCAAACATTAACTATCTGTGGATATTGTGTGTGTGTGTTTTTACAATAAAATGAGGATTGTCGGTACTCCAATATCGAAAATTTTGAGAATGTGGTTGATTATTTAAAGTAAACGTACATTCGTCAGTAAAGCACACTCTTTCTAGAAAATCAGGTTCATTGTTGCATTTATCCATCATAATTTGACAAAATGCAGATCTGTTTTCGGAATCTCCCTGCCGCAGTTCTTGATGAGGATGATATTTATACGATTTAAATTTTATGTTTCTTTAATATTTTAGGTACGTAACTTTTACTTAACCCATTTTCTGCACTTAATTGCCGCACTGATATGTTGGGATTAGCACGAACAGCTGCCATTATATCAATTTCACGATTATGAACCGCAGGATTAATGATATCAGGTGCCACAAATCTTGAGCAAACATTACCAGTATTTTCAAATCTGCTTATGATTCTTCCAACAGGACGAGGTCTGTTGGGATATGTCGTTGCAAATCGTCTACAAGTTTCCTTGTAACTGTTTCCGTGTAACTGTTTCCCATTTCGCTATTTGAACTTTTTCTTCCACAGTGTAAATATTCATGACGATTTTAGTATAAATTCAAATAGGACTTGATTTGTTTCAAACCATACGTCAAGTTGAATGCCAGTTAATCGTTTATTGCCACAGAAAAATAAATATAATAGGGTTTGTTGTTAAGCTGGTTTCGTAAAAGCAAGAGCTGATCATTGGGATAAATTAACGTTTCTATGGTTCCATGGTGCGAAACCCTGTGGACACGGGTTATAAAAATTGTATTTTTTATTTTGAAGTCCCACAATATTATAAATAGCCCCATGATATTATAAAAAGCCCCACAAATTATAAAGCAGCTCCACGTTATAAACAGCCCCACGTTATTATAAACAGCCCTACAAATTATAAAGCAGCCCCACGTTGTTTAAAACAGCCTCACGTTGGTGCTCCAAAAATTGCTAAGATTTGAACAATTTTAAAATAAACTGCTTTTCTCCTCTTCATATATATAAGTGCTCCCTTACAAGAATTAGTTCATCACATTAGTTCATTAATATCTTCAATATGTAATTCAATTCAATAAATTTTTATTCACGGAAATTCTCCAGTTAATCTCCGATTTGTTTGTTTTTGTTATCCTCCTTTTAGTCCAGTCAAATTAGACAATTATGTGGCAAAACTTCGGAAAAATTCAAAGTGAGCCGAATTTTTGTGTATACCTTTAGTTAGTGTTTTTAAACAACATATCAAAAGTACCCTTGATTTGACCTTGAGCTTCTTGAGTTATAGGTGCGAAAAATTGTTTTTTCGCTTATATCTTGTTTTATATTGAGTTTAGGTATAGAATAGTCTACAGAGAAATTGAAGGCTATAAAATTCTGTACAAAGAAGTACTCTTGTAGGTTTTTCGTGGGACCAACCGTTTTCGCGTAATGTGATGATAAACGTCTAAGTCAATGTTAACGAAGTACCGCATTCCCCACCACCTTTGAAGTTGAGTATGAGGCGAGTTTTTTTTACGTGGTATCCACTGTCTCAGACGGTCCAAATATTCATAATACTTAATAAAAAAAAAGTCAAAATAGAGTTACATTAAGCTTCTTCATCCTCATCTTCTTCTCCTTCCATATCGCATTGTTCCAGGTAACCCTTAGAAAGAGTCTCTAATTGACTCTCATCAGAATTTGATAGAGAAAAAGATGAGGTCGGGATTTTTTGGTAATATACAGGGTGTAACAAAAATGGTGGGCTGACTATACACAGACGGCTTCTACGACTAAAAATAAGGAAAAAAATTCCTATAAATAAGGGTCTGAAAGTACTTCCGTTTCGAAATACAGGGTGTCCAAAAAAATAATTTTTTTTTAAATACTTATCTCGAAAACGATTTAATATGTTAAATAATTGAGCTTTGGTATGCACTATACCTACTGGCATGAAGAGTCTCCTTTTCGATCTAACTAGTTTTGAGAATTTCAGCAGTGGCGTGCGTGACAGGCCTATTGAGTTTCTTTTCGATTATTACTCGACCGTTTGTCCTATCAGAAAAACTCAAGAGACCTTTTCTTTTTAGAATTGGTTGCCGATTAAGAAACAAATACCTATTTTGAAAATGCAGTGACGTACTATTTTTTTCGTCAGAATTATTTATTTTTTTGCTGATGCTGAAGGTTTATGTTCTGTTACTACATCCTACAGCTGTTTTCTCAAGCGTGCGCGGTGCGGTCGGCCAGTCGCCAGTCGCGTGGTTGCCGGAAACGACAGGACAGGGCGCTATTCAAAATAACCAATAATCTTTTCAATCGAGAGCGGTAAACACAAAACCCTAATTTTTAAAATCAGTAAATCCTATACCACTGACGTTAACCCGGAGATTTTGTGTTGAAACCCGGAGCCCGGAGATTAGGTAGTAAACCCCGGAGTCTCCGGGTCAAACCCGGAGGGTTGGTCACCCTAGGTGGTGTGCAATGGGGTACTTCGTTAACCTTGACTTATACGTTTAACATCATATTACGTGAAAACGGTTGGTGCCACGAAAAAACTACAAGAGTACTTCTTTGTACAGAATTTTATAGCCTTCAATTTCTCTATAAACTGTTCTATAACTAAAATCAATAGAAAAGAAGATATAAGCGAAAAAACAATTTTTCTCACCTTTTAAGCCCTATAACTCAAGAAGCTCAAGGTCAAATCAAGGGTACTTTTGATATGTTGTTAAAAAACACTAAATAAAGGTGTACACAAAAATTCAGCTCACTTTGAATTTTTCCGAAGAAGTGAAATACTTATTTGACTGGACTATTTCTTTTATAATCGTAATCCCTGGTTTTTTATATAATATTCATCCAATTAAAAAAATTCTCCCGTTGCTTGACAACAGTTAAAATAAATACTAATATTCCCTAATATACGAGCGAGTATTGATAAGTACTTAGCCCACCATATAAAACGCCACAATATTACAAAACAAAATTTTATTTATGCACGATCGCATTATAATGTGTCAATTATGTCTGAATTTGTTTGACATAAACGTCTATTTATAGCCCGTGGGTGTCTTTATAGGCCGCCGGTCTATAATGAAACGTCAAAAATTGATAAACAGTTTAACAGTCTTATAAAGAATTTTTTTAAATTAAAATCGAATGTATGCTCTTTATTAGGACTCTATTTAGCGTAATTTGTATTAACAACACAGTTAACACAATTATTTATGTGAATATTCCTAGGCGTAAATGCTTCAACTATTTGACAATTGTCAGTAAAAAATTAAAATAATTGAGCAACTAACTACTCGATGTGGGTAGAAAATTAATTTATTCCTTTTATTTCAGTTTTAAAATCTTCGATCGTGCATAAAATTATGTATGTACCACTGGCGTAACTTGCTTTTATGGCCTTCGACGTGTCTTTAGCCCTCGACTAGCGTCTCGGGCTCAAAATCACGTCTCAGCCCATAAAAGCATCTTTACGCCCTTGGTACATAAATAACTATTATGTAAATTTAAAATTTAGCGCCATTTATAATCTAGTTAGTTAAACTGTAAAGTGACATTAAGATAAACTAAGATTAGAGAAGAGGGATAAATGGACTCTTATTTAATTCTATTATTTTAGGTAATATTATTCTAATTAATATTTGTGTTACATAGTAATAAAACTATTATTTTAGCAACTGATAATTGTCCATATTATTTCAAGATTACAAATTAAATAAGTGTCAAAAAAAAAATGATGTCACAGAAGAAATTACATGTGCACATTATTAAGAGAGAGGAAGACAGGTATGAATTGGCCGCAATATCTATTGATAAGGTTGTATGGTTTGGTATACCAAATGAACTAAAAGATTTAAATTTGCACAAAGAATTATCAGAAATCAAGACTATTACAAGTACTATGAAGTCTATTACAAAGGTAGGAGGTTATCGAAAGATTACAATTACATTTACACCAGAATTACAACAAATATATTTGGATGAAGAGTAAAATTTTTGTATCGATGATTATTACTTAGAAGAATATGTAGAAGAAGCGGAAGCTATAAGCAATGT
The DNA here is from genome assembly GCA_963082815.1 of Melanotus villosus. Lineage (NCBI taxonomy): Eukaryota > Metazoa > Arthropoda > Insecta > Coleoptera > Elateridae > Melanotus > Melanotus villosus. The sequence goes on along the minus strand of OY720419.1, from coordinate 29,706,854 downwards.
GTTAAGTGAAACAAAAACTGCAAATGAAATTTTTTTGATTAAACGTATCAAAGAATTAGAAAATCGTATTTCATCCGCAAATGAATTAAGTTTAAAGGAAGTGGAACACAAATTTTTATTAAGCATTTTTAATGGTAAACAGGAAGCTTCAACTTGGATTAATTCGTTTGAAAAAGAATGTATTAGATTCAACATATTTGAAAGTACAACAAAAGTAGAAGCTTTAAAATTATTTATAGACGGAAATGCAAAAGAATGGTACAGTTCTAATTTGATGAAGTTGTCATCATCTGACTGGGATGGTTGGAAAAGATCATTTGTATTAATTTATGGAAAGAAAAGTTGGTCGTCTATTCGTACTGCATTTAATTATAAATATATATTTGGTTCTTTGATTGATTTTGTGCTCAAAAAGGAACGTTTATTGCTTGAAGCTGATAAAAACATACCAGAACTATTTAGAATTTATCAAATAGTTTATGGTCTACCACTAGATGTACAAGATAAGCTCGAAAGAGGTAAAATCAAAACCGTAGAGGATTTAGTGACAGAAATAAAGAAATTTAATGATTCGTATATTGTGAAAAAGAAATTAGAAGAAAAGAAATATGAGGAAAAGAATAGGAATGATGTTGATAAAAAAAAATTCTTTAAAACAACTGATTTAGAAAAGAAACCATGTTCAATTTGTGAAACACTTGGTTATAAAAATCGTTATCATCCAATACAATTATGTAGAAATAAAACAACTACATCAATTAGAAATCAAATTCATTTAACTGAACAAGGTGAAGATAGTGAGAATGATATATGCAGAATTGAAATACAGCCAAATGAAAATAATACAAAAAACTAGACAGCCCGGAAAAATCTACACCACACTCATTAATTAAAATCACAGTAATTGTAGACGGACGTAAATTAGTTAAATCTGTCTATGATAACGGTTCTACATGTTCTTTAATTAATGAGAAACTTGTAGATTTGTTAAAATCAAAATTGCGTATTAACAAAAGTATCTTAAAAACTATAAGTGGTGTGGATTTTTGTAAAAGCCGGGCTACCCTACATTTAAAAATAGGTGAAATAGAGGATAAATTAGATTTAATAGTAGTAAAGAATAGTAATTTTAACTATGACTTATTACTTGGTTTGGATGCAATTAAAAAGTTCAAATTAATACAAGATGAAAATTTAAGAATTAAACAAAAAGTAAATGATAAAATTATAGATGTAGAAGATATAATCAATAAGACAATGTTGAATGACAACAATTGTCAAGAAAATGAATTAAAAGAACAAACAAAGAGATTAGAAAAGTATAAAACAATTGAATCATTTGGTAACAATACACCATTAGAATGTAATAAACATTTAGATATTGAGAATTTTGAAATAAATTTAGATGATTTAGATGAAGACAAAAAGAAAAAAATAATTGAATTATTTAAAGAATATCAATTGATTTTTGCTAAAAATAAATTTGATGTTGGTTCAGTTAGATCCAGTGAAGCACAAATTAAATTAAAGGAGGACAAATATATTTCAAAGAAACCGTATAGATGTTCATTCTCGGATCAAGAAGAAATAGAATCACAAATTTCGAAACTATTGGAAAATGATTTAATAGAGGAATCAAATTCGCCATTTGCATCTCCAGTAACGCTAGCGTTTAAAAAAGAAGATGGAAGAAGATCTCGCTTATGTGTAGATTTCAGAGATTTAAATAAAATAGTAGTACCTGAATCGCAACCATTTCCTAGAATAGAAGATCTGATAGTGAATGTAGGAGATTGTAGTTGGTTTACAGCATTAGATATCAATTCAGCTTTTTGGTCTATACCAATTAGAATAAAAGATCGAAAGAAAACAGCATTTATAACTCAAAAAGGTCACTGGCAATGGAAAGTACTTCCATTTGGTTTCAAGAACTCACCAGCTATTTTTCAAAGAGTATTGGCAAATATCATTAGGAGGTATAATCTAGATAGATTTTGTGTAAATTATATAGATGATATATTGATCTTTTCAAAATCATTTAATGAACATTTGAAACACATTAGATTACTTTTTGAAGCAGTTAAAAAGGAAGGATATAAATTGAAATTAGAAAAATGCAAATTTGCTAAACATTCTGTTAAATATTTGGGCCATGTAATTGAAAAGGGTAAAGTTTATCCAATTAAAAATAATCTAATTGCAATCGAAGAATATCCACGTCCTACAACAAAAAAGATGGTTCGTCAGTTATTGGGAAAAATTAATTTTTATCATAAATTTATAGACCATTGTACACAAAGGTTAGCACCATTACATAATCTATTAAAAAAAAATGAAAAATTTATATGGAACGAAAAGTGTGAGAATTGCTTTAAAGAAATTAAACGATATCTATGTTCAACCCCGATTTTATCCATTTACGATAAAGAGAAAGATACAGTAATAGAAGTAGATGCAAGTAGATCAGGTTTAGGTGCAGTTTTAAAGCAGAAACAAGAGGATGGCATTTTACATCCAGCAGGATATTTCTCTAAGAAATTGACACAAGGTCAAACGAAAAAAGAAATAATATATTTGGAATGTCTTGCTATTAAAGAGGCAATTTTATATTGGCAATATTATTTAATAGGTAAAGAATTTATAGTAACATCAGACCATAAACCACTTATGAACTTAAAGACTAAATCAAGAACGGATGAAGCATTGGGTGATTTGATAATGTATTTGTCTCAATATAATTTTAAAGTGATTTATAAAGAAGGAAAAGATAATATAGAAGCTGATGCTCTATCAAGAAATCCAGTTTTAGAAAGTTTTGAAAATAAAGATGATTGTTTAAAACTTGTGAATATGATTCAATTAGAAGAAATAATTAAAGATCAAAACGCTATTAGAGATGAAATCGAAAACTCAAAAAAAATTTTAAAAGAGGGCGATATAAATTTTAAGATGTTAAAAAACAGAAAAAGAATTTATGTATCTGAAAAGTTTGGTTTATATTTAATAGATAAGATACACCAATTTTATGGTCATATTGGCAATAATCAGATAGCTGAAAAACTAAGATCATTTTACTATTTCAAGAATATGGATAACATGATAACTCAATTTTGTAAAAATTGTGAAATATGCATAAAAAATAAAACTAGATCAAGTAGAGCAATTGGGTTACTTTCAAAATTAGGTCCAGCAAAGTATCCATTCCACATAATGTCCATAGATACAATTTGTGGTTTTAGTGGTAATAGATCTGTAAAGAAATATATGCATTTGCTGGTAGATCATTTTAGTAGATACGCATGGATTCTAACTTCAAGCAAGCAAACTGCAGATGATTTTATCAAACTAGTTAACCCAATCACACAAGAAAACGAAATTAAAATATTGTTAGTAGATCAATATAGTGCATTAAATTCTAATGTATTTAAAGAATATTTAAAAAAGAAGAACATTCAATTAATTTTTACATCGGTAGATAATCCGCAATCGAATGGATTGAATGAACGTTTAAACCAGACTTTAGTTAATAAAATACGTTGCAAATTAAATGACAATAATGATACTAGACCCTGGACAATAATTGCAGAAGCAGCTGTTAAAGAATATAACAACACTATACATAGTACAACAAAATTTTCACCTGCTTATCTATTATATGAAAGGAGATCTGAAATTGTACCAAAATCCTTGGAAAAAGAATGGGATTTGGAGAAAGATAGACAAGACGCACTTAAAAATTCAGAAAGGAGTTTTGAAAGTAATAAGAAAAGAATAGATCAAAATAGAAAAAAATATGATTTTACAGAAGGTGACTTAGTTTATGTATCAAATGGTAATAAATTAAATAGAAATAAATTGGATGAAGTTAGAAGTGGACCATTTGTTATTACAAAGAAAATTTCTAAATCAATTTATGAAGTAGCATGCAATAAAAAACGTAAAGAAGCAAACTTATTCCATAGCTGCAAGTTAGTGCCTTACTCTTTTTTACCTGGAAAAAAGAGTCTCCGACCACCGGAAGTGTAAATTTAAAATTTAGCGCCATTTATAATCTAGTTAGTTAAACTGTAAAGTGACATTAAGATAAACTAAGATTAGAGAAGAGGGATAAATGGACTCTTATTTAATTCTATTATTTTAGGTAATATTATTCTAATTAATATTTGTTATATAAAAGTGGAAGATTATTGTAGTCCAATTACTTTGAAATAAATAAGGGTTTATTTCTTTTGAAAAAATTTTAATTTTACAAACGTTTCGAACGTTAAGTTCTTCGTAAGTGGGAATAAATTATATCTAAAAATGAAAATACATAATTAAAATATTAAATAAGTGAAAGAAATTTAATTTAAAAACGTACTTACAAGTAATATTACAAACGATACGTAGATGATATATTAATTTTTGCAGATGAAAATAAAATAGATGAAATATTATCTACTTTTAATAACTTTCACAATAGACTAAATTTCACCATAGAAAAAGAAACAAAATTTCAATCAATCAATTTTTTAGACCTAACTTTAAAACGTGAAAATAACAAAACAATTACAACTAATTGGTATCGAAAATCAATTAAAACAAACAGATATTTAAATTTTAACTCATATACATCCATAAAATATAAAAAAAGTGTAATTATAGGACTAACAGATAGAGCAATTCTACTTTCAAATAAAAAACACCACAAAAATAATATAAACATAATAAAAAATATACTACAAGAAAACAATTATAATCCACACTTTACAAATTCTATTATTAATAAAAGATTAAAAACATTAAAATTTAGAAAAAAACAACACACAAATCCAAACAATTCATTTAATTTACAACCAAACCCATTTGATAATGAATTTAATAATTATCAAATAGAAAAACCAATCTACACAATCATTCCTTACATTCCAATACTATCAGAAAAAATAGAAAAAGAATTAAACAAAATTAATATTAAAACAGCTTTCAAAAATACTAATACTCTAAAAAATATCTTCTACCATAATTTAAAAGATAAAACTGAAATAACAAACCAAAGCAATTTAATTTACCAATTAAATTGTAATAATTGTAATGCTGTTTACATTGGACAAACTAAACAATACCTAAAAAACAGAATTAAACAACATCAACAATCAATCCAAACAAAAATAACAAACCCCAATAAACCTAATACTGCTTATGCAGATCATGCTTATCAATTTCTACACGGTTTTAATACAATAAATCCAAAAATTTTGAAATATGAATCCAATTTAAAAAAACGCATCCTTACAGAAAGCATTGAAATTTAAAAAAATAATAATGCAATTAATTACAAAACAGATATAGACAATTTAAACATAATATATTATAATCTATTAGAATAATCAAACACATACATTTATAAAATTTTCAAACATTTTCAATCTTACATTTATATTTTTTCAAAATTTTAATATGATGTGCTATGTCAATTATTATTTTTGACACTAATAAAAATTTTTAAAAAACATGTCATAATTTTCATCTTCTAATATTACTTGTAAGTACGTTTTTAAATTAAATTTCTTTCACTTATTTAATATTTTAATTATGTATTTTCATTTTTAGATATAATTTATTCCCACTGACGAAGAACTTAACGTTCGAAACGTTTGAAAAATTAAAATTTTTTCAAAAGAAATAAACCCTTATTTATTTCAAAATAATTGGACTACAATAATCTTCCACTTTTATATAACTTAGATTTAATCCATATCTTCAATTTTATACTCATTAATATTTGTGTTACATAGTAATAAAACTATTATTTTAGCAACTGATAATTGTCCATATTATTTCAAGATTACATTTATTCAACATAATCTCGTTTAAGACTTACACATTTAGCAAAACGTTCATAAAGTACCAAGTGGTCAACGGAATTTATAATAAATTAGAGCAGGCTGCGATATTTACCATAAAGTTGGCAACACAGGCTTCTAGCTTGAAATTAAAAATTTTAAGTGTCAGAATTTGAGACAGAGTTCAACCACACAGCATGAAATAGCACCAATCACAGCCTCCTCTAATTATGAATTCCGTTGATTACCTGGTACTTCTAAGCTCTTAAAAAAAATTGTTTTGGTCTGCAAACCACTCCTCAACGTATATATTTTTTTAATTGTATGTATGTTCAATTTTAAATTTGTCTTGACGTTTTTCAATTTTAATCTGTTTTTATAATTGTGGCCATCTTTAATTCGTATTTAATTAATTATTCTCCGATAGTTTACAGTTTAGTACATTTTTACATAGTTTAAATTTATTATTTAATGTGCTCAACAGAATCTTGAAGATGATATAAATTTAGATCGAAACGTCGTTTTATTTTTTTGAATAAATACCTATTGATGATTCGTCTTTAACGTTTTAATTGTGTGTTTGAAGTTTGTTTTGGTGGTAAATTTTACCCGGATACTCTACCCACACATTAATTTCTATATTAATAATGTTAATATTAATTCTCATTTTAGATACACCACTAATATCACCTCAATATGTATAGATTGAGACACGTCACCACTACTATATTGATTTTGAACTTACATCGACAATTTAACAAATTTACTATCAGATATTTTTCTAACAAGTTTAATAAAATAAGTACACTTTTGTTTTAATATTTGATGGCAATTCAAACTCTTTTATTTATTATTTTGTAGTAATTTATGCAAGATTATAATCAGTTCAGAATTGTACATTTTCTTTATGTTGTTAGAATTTTGATAGAACAAGACTTCTACATAATGTGTAGCTTAGAAAAAAAAGAAGTATTAACTAATATAACAAATTTACATTGAAACTTCGAACTCCAATCAAGAATAAATCACAATTCTAAGTCGGATACCAAGTCTGAAACTCCAAATTCTTGTTGCCAGTGGAAATTTATATGCGAAATCTGTAAGTTGATTAATTTTCAAAAGGGAGTTCAAAATTTAAATTTGAAATTGCGATTTGAATCTTACCGTCTAGAACTTTGAATTTGATATGTAAAGATTTAGTCTTACTAAAAACAATATCCATAAAAACAAAAATCTGAAACAGTCCGAACGCAACAACAAAATCACGTAACAGTCTCTCTCTTTTAAAGCTTGTTTAGGTATTAAACCCAAGTACTTGTTGGTTTACAATGTAGATTTCGTTGTGGTTTACACTAATAACATAGCAATGTAGCTTTTCCAAGCAAGTGGATCCAATTTAATTTCAATTCCAGTGGTTGTTGTATCTACCTTTACAACTAAAATTGTTTGCATAGCTTAGTTTTAACGTTACTGTATTTAATCCTGATTTTGCCAAAAGATTTTCTTTGGTCCTCTGTTTAACAGAGCACGCTGTTTAAGGTTGATCCGGAGAGGTATAATCTTGCGTGTTATTTATTTGGATAATATGGTTTTCAGACAATTATTATTTGAGTTACATTATTAAAGGATGAGTTCAGAAAAGTATAAATAGGAAGAGTGTTGATTGATTAATTCGACTAGGTACAAATTAGAGTAATAAAAATAATTAAATTTAACAAATTGGATGGAAAACTTACAGTCTGTTTCGTCTAAGAATTAGAATCGCAATTAGAAATTCTGGTTCAAAATCTAAAATTAGATAAAGAATCTGTGCTGTTGTAGTAGACTTGGCCTATATCCCTGCTCTACATCATTTCTATGTCAAATGTTCGTTAGTTAGGAGGCTAGAAACAAAGATTACGACATGTGCATGGTTTATTTTAACTTAATTGCGGCTCAGAGAATTTTAAGTTGAAGGATAAGCGTATCTAACGACTATTTCAAATAATTGTTTTAAAAACAAATCTGGATTCTTTTTTAGAGGATAAATATTTATGAAGTGTATCAACAAAGAACTCTTCATTAAATAAATAAATGTAAGAAAAAAATCGTTTAATGTTGGATTCCTGAAAACTTTTATTTATTGAACGTCCTGTCATGAACAAAGCTTAGGTAAAAATAGATGTGCGAGGTTTGCTTTAAAAGCGAGGTGCATTTTGTAAAAATAAAAGGTTTCCTTAATCTAATACTCGATGTTAATACCTAAGGGGAAAATATTGACACTGATCTCATTTTACGGTTCACGAGGACTTGTTAAACTAGACACGAGAAGTTATATTCGCTTCCATTCGGGCATATAATTTTTCCCGCTCGCGTATCATAAGGGATTTTGCTATGATGTTTGAAGAATTCATCATTACGGCTGGGTTTCGATTCCTGGTCAGACAATGCTTGGAATTTTGACACTTCAGAACGTCTATGCGCATCTTCTATCTCCATTGTAATTCGCATTCGAATGTAGCTCGGTCCCTTTTCAACTATATATTATATTTTAGGAGCGCTATTTTCTCGTCCACTGATTTCGCAGAATTCTAAAATACGCTTTTATTAGATTCTCGATTGCATATTAAAAATAAATTTACAAAACGCTCGGACTGCAGAATATAATTCATTATAAATTGAGGTTAAATTAGAATGAATTTGATTAAAATACCACTATTTTTGTTCTCTTTGTGTCGTGCAAACGATGCGGGGTTCAAAAGGACGATTACGAACAAATTTCAATGAACATTAGTTTATTTTTTATGTACCCCTAGAAATAACCACCATGCCCTATATTTGGAAGAAATGCTTTTATTGTTTCAAGTATTTAGGAACATAACGACTGCCATACATTGTTAATGATGGAGCAAGTTGGAATTTAATTATGAGTAATTCAAGTAATTTCAGTTTGAAGGAATATTTGAGTTTTTATGGATTCGTTTCAAAAACTTAATAATTATCAGCAAATATTGCAATTATAAGTCGCCATAGACTTATAGAAATATTGAGGTGAAAGTAGAGAAAAGAACTTAGAGCTAAAGGTTTTAAAGCAATCATATCTAGGTGCACTAGGTTTAAAAGGCTAGATTTACCAAATTTTATCTGTACATAAGCGTTATCAACGTACCACTTTCCAGACGACTTAACTGACTTCGTGCAGTTGTTATCCTATCTTTTTTCCTTTCTTTTCTTTCTTCTTTTTGGACTTCTTCGCCATTTCCCTGCTTCCTTTTCTTCGCTTTATTTAAACTTTAAGCATCCCGCTTTACATAAAAATTGTAAGGGTTTAGCTGCATTGGTTTACTATGTACTTAATTAGGTACGCTGCCCTACATTATTTATTCGTCGCTGCTATCAATTGTGCCCAATTTCATTCAATTCTTCTGGTTCTTATGACATCTTTTACGTCGTCGTCATCCCATGTTATCCTGTGCCTGCCTCGTTTCCCTTTTCCGAGAATTTTGCACTCCTACATACTCTTGGGTAGCCTGCTGCTATCCATTCTAACTACATAGGTGGCTATACCATCAGACCTGGCTGTTCACAACGTAACTTAACAAAAGTTTCCTTCCTACCCTTTAGGTTTTAGTTTTCCGAAAATGAAGAATAGCAAAATTACTTTTAACTCTTTTTTAAGCAGTTACGATCAAATAAATATTTTACATGAAGATCTAAAAATTCTGTCACAAATAATTGCTTGGATAGTAGCCTGTGAGCAAATGTTAAAATATTGAATAATGGCATTAATTTTGTTTTTATTTGATTTTTTATGATAATTTTTATTTATATCAAGTAAAACAGCTAAAATTAATAGAATAATAATATGTTTTTGGTGGTATGTAAAATGTCACGTTTTCATAATTTTATCATATCTTTAATCATAAAACAGAATCACATTTTTTTTCGTTTCCAGGATAAGTTTTTATCTCTTTTGAATGCGATAAAAACAAATAGCTACTATTAACTCTCACTGCAGAAAGTGTTTCTATAATTGGTAACACATTTTCCAGAATGCTCTTTCTGGTGAAGTCTATCACAAATGTTTAAGTAAAAACATACCGAACTTTCTGGAAACTGTTCCATTAAACATCAAACAAACATTCTGGTTTTGACATGATGAAGCACCGCCGTAAGTTTCTCCAAAGGTGAATTGGTAGAGTAGAAATGGTTCGTTGGCCCTACCTAGGTCACTTGACTTAACCCCACTTGATATACCTATTTGTTGGGGATTGTTTAAAGAAGATACTTACTATGCATAAGACACCAAACAAAAATCCAACATAGTTACTTCTCCGAATTCAGGCCACAATTGCTGCAACGAAATTCTCTTTTGGCAATTTGGGCATTGACGAAGCATTTGAACATCTTCTTGGTTAATTATTGTGTGCTTTGTGCCAAAACGTATTGTTACATTTTGTAATAAATTTAAATAAATTGTTCGATTATTTCTTCTTTAGAGAAGACTCAAACTTACTATTGTAATTTTTTATTTTCGTCGTTTATATCGTTTTAATCTTCTGAATTTATTTCCCAGATAAGAGGCGTGATTTATGGTGCACCCAGTAAACTGAATTATGTACCTTTATCATCGTTTCCCCAGGCACTTGATTTTCACAAAAAAAGAAGAGTTTTTTCCGTACTACTAATGCTGCTCGTTAATACATTGCCAATTTCTTTCGCCTGTTCAAGTGGAAGTAAGAAAAACAATCCACATCTTACTTTTCTACCAACTCCTTTATTCCTTGTTAATAGAAGAGACTGTTGATACAGTCATAACTGTATAGTTTCTTTCACTTCGTTATTGCAGAGAAATTTTCTTCCTCTCAGGTGTTCTTTTAAAGAACCACAAATCCCAAGGTGATAGACGGGCATTATCATAAGGCAAATACCCCTTACTGGCAATTTTCTTCTACTATCGTATTGATGACTTTACTTTGTTTTATAGAAAACAGAAGTTCTGCATTCGCAGCCCTTCGTTCTTGTAGAAAATTAGTATAAATCATTCCAGATGAGTCCCAGAATACAGTTGCAAGTACCATTCTAGCAGAAATCAGTTTATTCGCTGGTGCAAAATGGTAAATCCACAGATGATGATGGTCTTAATAAATTCATAATTTTAAATACTTATTGAAGACCTCTTCAGTTAATTATAAATTAAATTTTTATAGGATTCACTCCATTAGGGAAATATATTTTTTGAGTTAACGTTCGAACCGATATTCGCCGATTTTCGTAGATTAAGTGGTCAACCATTGCTAATTATCTTTTTCATTCATTGCTGTTGTAGAACGCAGTGTCCATTGCACTTCAGTTACATCTAAGATTTATGGAGACATGACTCATCAAACTGTGTACTAAGTCTAGTCAAAATATGAGACGATTTTACATCCCCATTCGTAAGAAACTTTATAATACTTTTTTGTTTAACAGAACTTGACACAACCATTATTGACAAACTGAATTACTATAGAACAAATAAGTCAAAGCCAACGCTATTTGTGTCAAAATGTCAGTGAAAGGCGGTACTTGGTAGTACCTTTACTTTAAGTGGATTGAGACTAGATTAAAATTACAATTTCGATTATAATTTGAACTCCCCACGTACATTAAAATATTGTTAAATAATGTTGAAGTAAAGAATTCGATGTACACATATGTTCCCAGTAAGTATAGCTTGATAGTCGATTTAAAATAGATTATTAGATATAATTTGCTATAAGCGTGTTATCTATGTAGAATTTCTACAACTACTGCAAAAACTAAAATAGTAAAGTATTTATTTTGTTTCAGTGGTTACTACTGTGCATTTGATACGCATCTCCCTGTGTCAGTACAAGACAGGTATGCATCTATCAGGTACATGTATTTAGATAACAAGATCAATAGTTCATGTGACGCTTCCTCTATCTGGACCATAATTATTGTGACAGTTGAGTGACATAACATAATCACCTAACGACCATAATATTAGAGAGAAAGGACAAATTTAGTCCTTACTACTATTCACCAATTTCACAGCACAGCAGTTCTGTGCTTTCATGGCTAATAACCCAATAGGGTTTAATATTATTTAGTAGTCCGAACATAAGTTTAATATTATTGTGAACTGCTGGAAAATTATCATTAAATTTGCTGTTAGTATCTGAGTTGTTTTAATTTGACCTGTACGATAACTTTTTTTTGCAAAAATTCAGAATTATTTAATATTATGGCACGCGTAGAAACATACTTTTTTCTAGGACTTAAATAGTATGTTCATTATACATACGATTTCCTACTAAATAATCGCCTCCATAATTTATACCATTGGATAATGACTACAAATTCTTTATTTTTCAGTTGTTGAAAAAGTATAGTATTCTATACGCGTCTAAAGGTTATCACTCACTTGTTGAAAGTGTGAGAATGACTTTGGCAAGCTAATTAATAAATTAATATGTACGGAAAGTTCGATAAAAATTCTTCGGCACTTTTTAAAAGAATATTTGGCAGTTTAATTTCGCGATCCAGCGGCACAGGATCGTTGCTACACGACAGTAGAATATGAAATTTTCTACCGTTACTCGGTGAAATCAAATTTCTCACATTTCCCGTCTTTATATTTAGCTTTTGAAGATATTGTATTACCTTTTGTAAGATTTTACTTTGTTGGTCCATACAAACGAAATTACTATTCTTAAAATACACTGTTATTCAGAATTGAATGTGAACTTTACACATTTATTTAACTTTTACTTTTCATTTAGTCAATATTTTTAATTATTTATATATTTTTTGGTATCTCAATTCTTTGTTACTTTTTTATACTAAAATGAAGAATTCCTTTGACTGATTTAATACACAGCTTACTAAATGTAAATATAGATACTATTTGTAATAGTACCTAATACTAGGTCATCATTCTCATAGAATAGTGCTCTTCCCGTAAACTTTTTTTCTTGGTTGTAATTTCCTATTCTATCATTCTATGTCAAGTTATTCTTCTATTTTTATACACTTCTAAGTTTACTTTTTACCGTTCGTTGTCATTAAACCACCAAATCACCTTCATTATTGATCCATTAATTTTCTTTTTTTTCCTCTTCTTCTTTCGAAACTAGAGATTTTATTTTGTTTTGGTCTTTGTACTAATGATCATTCTTTAGAATTCCAGTTTTACAATCTGCAAACCTTGAGTTTTTATTTTTGTTAAAAGTCACGTTTCTCCTCCGTATAGTAAAATAAATAAAAACTTTTCTTCCTAGACCTTCTTCTAACTTACTTAGGGATTTCATGTAGTGGGCCGAAAATACACATTATTGTTTTTATCAATCGCTATACCCCGGCACAGTTGCCTATTGCATAGATAAGCAAAATGAAAAAAAATTCAAATCAAAAAAATATTCTCCGTTCGCGCATCGTTTTGAAAAATGGCGAAATTTTGTTGTTTTTCACAATTTTTTATAATTACTAAACTCACTACTATCAAACCGCTATAGGTCCTAAGGTGAAGTTTGGGGTATGAGGAATACGAAAAAAATTAAAACCTACAATTTCTAAAACGTTAAATTTATTGTTCGCGTACAAAGCTCAAAAAACATAATTTTTCTTAACAATGGCGATATTTCGTAATTTTTTTAAATTTTACCTTTCATCTTAAGTAAACAAACCTTTATAAATGGTTAACATATTTTTCATTTTGAATTTTTTATTCAAAAGAATGCACTTTAAAGTCAGATTTTTGGGAAATGCTCGGCATAATAGATCTTGATAAGAGGGTCGTCCTGATGAAGCCGTCTCTTGCATCAGCGCCACACACTTTTTTAGATGCTTCGGTCACAAGTTTGGCACACCGTTCAACAGTGTTACAATGGAAGCTTTGAAAATCCGGTTGCAGCAGTGTGCCTGTATGTATTAGATTTTCGATGTCCTCATCCGTGATGTTCCTTAACAGTCGCACTGAGACAATATACGTATACCTGGGGAACTGAGAACGGGGGGGTCAGCGATTGACCCCAGTCTTTTAAGTCCCAATTGTAGTGCTTTCTTACCCTATTACATGAAAATGTAGGCGATAGTGAATACAGAGGTTGAAATAAGTTAAATAAAGTGTATTTTAGTTTCTAATATTTATTTTTACGCATAAGATATTATATAGAGTGATTACATTTGATGCGTGTCATGATTTTCGTATGTTGTTCTTAGGCGGTATATAATACCATCTGACTGCAACGCCCCCGTACAATATTAACTTTGAGCGCCTTTCAGCGGATTATATTCTTTTACGCCGATGTTTAGAAATTAATCTTAATCAATTATATCTCGCCAGATTCACAGTGATTCAGGGATAAAAGTCATAAATTTTGAGATAAAAATAATAAAAATTACACGAGAACGAGCAAACTAAGTAACCTGGGGTCAGCGGCTGACCCCCCCCCCTACTCAGTGCGACTGTTAATAGTGGAGGAGGAGAGATTTTACAACTATCCCACCGATTCATGTTGACGTAGTCTGTTGCTTCGAAGTTGAGTTTCGGTATGGTGAAGTTTCGAATAGTCTTTCCCTTGGAAAGTGAGCGAGCTTTCAACACTCGGCGGAGCACCAGTTCTTGGTTTTAATTTTGAACCAGATGGGCATGTAACATTTTAAAATAAAATGTATCAACTGCTTAATTTCATCAGCAGGTTTTTCTAAGCTCACGTACAGTCTGAGAACTTTGTTTGCCGTCGTCAACCATCTAGAGTGTGAAAGCGGACAAGGATCACGTGCTGCTAAATCTTCTGAAATTGAACCTGTATTTATGGCAGCTGAAATATCAAGTAGGTATCCTTGCTCAGCACTTTTCTGTCAACTTGAGGAATGGGGCATTCAATATGTCCAAACCGAACCAGTGGAAGCTTTTCACAGCCAGCCAGTTTTTTCTCGATTGGCCCACTGAAGGATTTAGATCCTGTGGTAACCCCATCAAAGTGATGAAATAGGTGACGGAACGGCAGTTCATTTACGTGTAGCCCACTGCATTGGTCTCCCAACGTGCAATTCGATGTGATGGAGAACACATTTTTTCCAGCCAGTATTAATTACAGTTCCATCACTCCCAATCACACCAAGTGCTTCAAGGGAAATCTCAAGTGTCAAATGGGAAATTATAGTCGAAGCTATAGCTTTAGAAAAACCTGTAGAGGAAGAAACATAGCCGATATATTCTGAACCAGGAAATAGTGGTCCTATTTTTCAGTTCCATCAAAGTACAGACCACGGAGGGTTTCTTTAACAAATTAACTCTGTAAATCATTAATTTCTGTTGTGAGTTTTTCCTCTTCTTATTCTGTTTTTGTCAACGACATGGGAAGTGTCTGAGTCATTATCACACCATAATCTTGAAGGACAGATGACGCGATCGCATCTGTTGCTCGATCAGAAACTACATAACGACCACTGACCAATTATGTTGCTTTTAGGTTGATCCTCATCTGTCACGGTTTTCTTGATTGGTGCCGCACCGGAGGCTTGAATAGATCAACGTCGTTAGCATCATCTCAAACATCAGAATCTCCACTTAGTTGTATCAGTTCAGTGTCAGACTGTTCGGGTTTGTAGGTCTCCAGTGTTTAACTCGACGTACTTTGATAAGGCTGGGACTCTTTGCTCTTGATTTTTCTGTTAAGCCCTTTTACGATTTTCCGTGTTTCCTGCAAGTTCAACGATCCAATCTTTCCCAAGCCAAGTCTTTCTTAGCAGGAAAATAAAACGTAGCTCAATTACAGAAATTCGGTTGGCTTTATCACAATAACAATTTATTGAAATCGTGCACTCACACAAGTTTGGAATTCTTCCGCAAGTGCAGTCCACGACAATAGGACATTTACACGCTGTTACATCGAAAAGCAGAGCAGATTCACATTTGAAGTCGTTGTTTAGGAATGACAAATCACTTTTATGCATTAATTAGTTTTATTTAACATTGAAATTGAATTTATAACGGCACGGGCAAAATGCACTGCTGCTCTGACAGCTTCTGACAGCTACTGACTTTTAGCTTGCTTGGGTTTTTGTTCTCTTTATTTTTTTCGGAGATGGAAAGGGAAACAAGTAAATTGATCCCTTATATTATAAGCCTTAACATTTTCCCCCGCCTTGAAATGCTCCACTTTCAACAAATGAACTAAGTGAAATACAAAATTATTAATACTAACACATACAAGAAAGATATTAAAACTAAATGCCAAAAGAGTATATGCATTAAACATTTAATCTACTGGTAATGCACATAATTTCGCCACTGCCCTTTTATAGGTTCCAGTGCCCGTTTTGACACTAACAACGCGAACTACACTGTCTCCTCCGGGATAAGTTTTAATAACACGTCCCAGCTCCCATTTTAAGGGAGGAACTCCCTCCTCACTAAATAAGACCATGGTCCCTTCAATGATTGTTGGTTGATCGTTGTTTTTCCACTTTGTTCGCTTTTGTAATTCGCCTATATATTCCTTTGACCAACGATTCCAGAAATGTTGAACTAATCGTTGGCAGTGCTGAAAGCGGGATAGTCTGGACTCCTTTATGATCGTCAAATCTTGATCCGGTAAGCTAAGAAAGCTCCTTCCAATTAAGAAGTGAGCAGGGGTAAGTGGATTCAAGTCATTTGGATCTGAGGATAGCGGAGTAAGCGGGCGAGAAATTACTACTGCCTCTATTTGAATTAAAACACTATTTAATTCTTCAAAAGTTGGCATGGCATTACCAATAACTCGTTTCAAATGAAACTTTACGGTTTTTACACCGGCTTCCCAGAGCCCACCAAAATGGGAAGAGCGCAGTGGAATGAAAGACCATGAAATGCCTTCGGACTCTAGTGTAGCACCAACATCTTTCTTTGATGCTACAGCCAAACTGCGAATAAACCTTTTAAATTCTGCATCGGCGCCTACGAAGTTTTTCGCATTATCTGAAAATATTTTTGCGGGTTTTCCCCTTCTAGCTACAAAACGCCTCATAGCAGCTATGAAGGCTTCTGTAGTTAAATCCGAAACTAGTTCGATGTTAATTACTTTGACCGCAAAGGAAATAAAGATACATATGTAAGCTTTCACGGATTTGCAGCCTCGACCCTTGCGATTCTTTATAGTAATAGGGCCACAATAATCAACGCCACATACGCTGAAAGGAAAAGTGGAAGTAACGCGGTGCTTTGGTAAGGAACCCATTAATTGCTCGGTACACCGTGGTTTTGCGCGAAAATATGTCACACAGTTACGCACAACTAACTTAACTACGTTACGCCCTGAAATAGGCCAATACATTTCCCTAATTCCCGCTAATAAAGCTTGAGGCCCTGAATGTAACATTCTTACATGTTCATATTGTACTATTAGTTTTGTTAGTTCGTGTTTCGGAGGTAACAAATACGGATGTCGTTTGTTCTGGGAGAACTCTGAATTGCTCAGTCTTCCGCCTACCCTGATTATTCCCTTATCGTCTAAAAATGGGTCTAATGCTAATAATCTACTCTTAGCATTAACTCTCTTGTTTTTATTTAAACCGCTAATTTTCCTAGCAAATGTTTCGGATTGTGCTACTGTAACTAAAGTTTCTAATGAATTTTGTAATTCTTCTGTGGATAAGTTAACCAACCTTCTGTCACGTTTTGGACAAGATGCGTTATACTTAAATCTCAGACAGTAAGCTACACATCTCTGAAGTTTGCTAAATACAGAAAATTTCTGAAATATATCGGAGCAGTTAATTGTCTCTACCAAGACTATGGTTTGCTTTCGTAATTCATTTAAGTACTGGGGAGAATTTTGTTCTTTGTTTGAATTTCAAGTGGCCACTTGTCACTGACATTCGACAACCAAAGCGGCCCCTTCCACCAAATTTCCAAATTCACTAAATCATTCGGTTTAACTCCTCGAGATAACAAGTCCGCGGGATTATCAACGGAAGGTACGTAACGCCAAATTCCTTTAGGATACAACTCACTTATCTCTGCTAGTCTATTCGCCACGAAGGGCTTTAAAATGTTTACTGGTGAATTTATCCAGGCAAGTGCCACAGTAGAATCACACCAACACACAATACGCGAAAATTTGACATTGATAGCAATCTTAACTTTGTTTATTAATTTTGACAAAAGCAGGGCTCCGCATAATTCCAATCTTGCAATGGATACCCTTTTTATGGGTGCGACCTTAGATTTTGCGCAAAATAACCTTACGCCAACATTGCCTATGCTGTCAATGGTTTTAATGTATAAACACGCACCATAAGCACTTTCCGAAGCATCGGAAAAACCATGCAATTCAACGCACTCACAATGGTTAATAAATGCACATCTCGGAATCTTGACAAGTCTCAAAGCATTTAACTCATTCTGAAATTGATACCACTGCGTGTGAAGACTTGCGGGTATTGACTCATCCCACGATAGTTTGTATTGCCAAAGTTGCTGCATTATAATTGTCGGTATGACGTTGCAAGGCGCTAATAGAGCTAAGGGGTCAAAGATTTTTGCTACGCACGAAAGAAGCTCCCTTTTGGTGACTCCCGTTGAAATTGTGTTCAAGTCTATATTATAACTAATGATGTCCGAGTGTGGAAGCCATATTAAACCTAATGTCTTTGTATTCTCGTACGGTCCAAATTGTAAAACCATCAACTCTGATACGCCTTCGAATCCCCTTAAAACTTTCGGCTCATTTACGTAAATCGAAGCAACCCCGTTTTAAAATCTCGGATATCTCGTCACGCATGAGTATAACCTCTTCGATCGTGTTCGCTACTGTCAGCAAGTCGTCAAAATAAAAATCCCGAAGGATAATGGCAGAAGAACGTGGATACTGAAGCGCACCTTCATGCGCTAACTCTTGAAGACACCGAACCGCTAAAAATGATGCTGCCGCGGTACCGTATGTCACTGTAATTAATTGATAATGCCCTAATGGTTCTAACGGGTTTTCTCGCCAAACTATTCGTTGAAAGTTTCTCTGCTCAGTTTTTACGGAAACCTGTCGATACATTTTCGCTATGTCTACGGAAATCACACAACGATGAATTCGAAATCTAACTAAAATTGAAAATAAGTCATCCTGCAAGACTGGCCCTACCATCTGAATGTCATTCAATGAAATACCCTAGTTTCCTTGACAACGCCATGATGGGGTAGATAATAATTCGGGCAGTTCGTGTCGACATTGACAATTTTAGTCATGTGACCCAAGAGTTCATAATTATTCTCTCATGAATAATATACAGTGTGTCCCAGATCGAGTGGGATTGCATGGGTAACTTTCTTATTATTGAAGATGGAGATTTGGTTAAATTGGAAATGTTTTGCAGTTTTATATGCTGATTTAAAATCTGTTTGAAAAAGTTCAAAATGTCGATCCCGTCAGAAGTTATTTACAGAAAACTGAAAACTGTCATTTTCTTGTATGTCAAATATCTTCGTAAGTATAAGAGGTACCAAAAAAAGTTTCATATGAAAGTCACTGTTTTCGATAAGACCAATTTAAAACTGATGTCGAACAAAAATTCAAGATGGCTGCTTTTGAGGTACTCGTATCAACTTCCTTAAGTTAAATAGACGCCATATTGGATTTTTCGGTTATTGAGTAGAATTTTTTATTCTCTTTTCAACGATGTAAGATAACTTATGATTGAATCAAAAATACCAGTAAAATTAATTGTTTTTACATTTTAATCAAGTAGGCTTACATGGATCCTAACAAAATTAGGCGAAATTTATTTTAGAAAACATTTGTATGTAATTCCTATAATACTTAGTAACATGTTAATTCAGTACTAAGTACTAACTACTTGAACCACAAAAAACATCGTGACATTACTTTTTAAATGTATAATCAAGTAGGTAAGTAGCTATGATGAAAAACAATAACAAAGTTTATCACACTCTGTCAAAAAGCAGGTACTTAAGCTAATTTTGTTTGGATCCATGTAAGCCTACTTGATTAAAATGTAAAAACAATTAATTTTACTGGTATTTTTGATAAGCTATCTTACATCGTTGAAAAGAGAATAAAAAATTCTATTCAATAACAAAAAAATCCAATATGGCGTCCATTTAACTTAAGGCAGTTGATACGAGTACCTCAAAAGCAGCCATCTTGAATTTTTGTTCGACATCAGTTTTAAATTGGTCTTATCGAAAACAGTGACTTTCATATGAAACTTTTTTTCGTATCTCTTATACTTACGAAAATATTTGACATACAAGAAAATGACAGTTTTTAGTTTTTTTTTAATAACTTCTGGCGGATTCGACATTTTGAACTTTTTCAGACAGATTTTTAATCAGCATATAAAACTGCAAGACATTTCCAATTTAACCAAATCTCCATCTTCAATAATAAGAAAGTTACCCATGCAATCCCACTCGATCTGGGACACCCTGTATATTGCTGCTTTAAATTTTGATTTTTAACTAATCTGCGCTCTAACGAATAAAATCGCTTTATTGCAGAATCAGACGAGCTCCCTAATTTTTCGGTATACTCCGTTAACGGAATCGCTCTTCAAAACGACCATCTGCTTGTCGGGTGGTATACTGTTTAAAATGTTTTTCGCACAACCTTTTTTCCTGCGAAAATACCCTTCCCTTGGGACATTCCTCTAAATTCGGAAAGGTAAACAATTGATCATGTAATTCTTGATCATAGGAGGACGTTTTAGTAAGATTACAAACTACTTTATTATTTCCCTGAACGGTAGAGTGAAGCGGTCCGCCTAATACCCACCCTAATGTAGTTTTTTGAAGTACGAGGTTACTTTTATTCAAATTTATTTGGCCAATACATAACAAACTATAAAAAAGTTCAGCTCCTATCAACAAGTCAATCTTTTCTGCTTTGTTCAATGTCTTATCGGCTAGTTGTATATTTGATGGAATATTTAATTTGGCGAGCTCAAATGATGAATTCGGAATATTTCCAGTTATTTGGGGAACTACAATGCAAGAAACTTTGTATTGACAATTTTTGAATAAAGAATGGAACTCTATTTCCACACTGTGTGACATATTTGCGGCAATATGATTTATGCCAATAACATTCAGATTAATTTTGTTTTTATATAATTTCAGCTTATCAACCAATTCCTCAGTTATAAAATTTGGTTGACTTCCGCAATAAAGCAATGCCCTACATTGATGAAAATCTTCCCCTTCGCCCCTTACCTTTACAATTGCTGTTGATAATAATATTTGTGAATAATGGTTGATTATATGATTGGAAACGATAGATGTAGCGGTTCGTTCCTCTGAAGTAGGCTCTAAAACTTGAATGCTACTTGTCACATTTTCAGTGGTATTTTGTTCTGAAGAGCTTTGGCTACCTGAACCGTTCATATGTAATAATATGTTGTGCTTTCTTTTGCAGATCTTGCAGTTGTGCGACTTACAATCCCTAACTTGATGAGAGTATCTCAAACAATTGAAACAAAGTTTTTTGCCTTTAACCTCACTGATTCGTGAAGCTACCGAAAGTGCTTTAAATTCCTCGCATTGGTAAATACTATGCCCTTTCCTACAAAATGCGCATGATAGTTGCTTACGACTATCAAGGTTGGTTGATACTAAAGAATTTGAAAATCAACCTTGTGGTTTTTGAGTATTTTGTTTATTCTTTGTTTCTGAATTATAAACATTCAGAGTTTCAAGCATTTCACATTTACCCTTTAAAAATACCTTTAAGGTTTCCATGGTAGGAAATTCCTCCTCTATTTTACCTATATATGACTCCCACTCTCTTTTACTTAGGGGATCAAACTTATTTGTTACTAAATAAATTAGGAGGGTGTCCCAATGTTCTACCGGTTGGCCTAATGTTTTCAGGGATCGCACGTGTTTAAAAAAATCATCATGTAGTTTTCTTAACAAGATACACGATTCCTTTGTTAGGGAAGGTAAATTAAACAAAGTGTTTATATGGCTATGTACAATTAATCTCTTATTGTTATACCGTTCAAGTAATGAGTTCCAAGCAAGCGCATAATTACTGTCACATATTTCCAGGGATTGAATTATCTGACCTGCTTCACCTTTCAACGAAACCCTTAAATAATGAAATTTTTGTACATCTCCAATGGCTTGATTATTGTGGATCAACGAATTAAAAGTATCTATAAATTCCAGCCAATTCCTAAAATTTCCCGAAAACGTGGGTAGGTTATTGGTTGGTAAATTAATTTTGTTTTGTTGAACACAAGATTCGAAGCTGCTGTTACAAATCTGTGCAGAGTTTGCTTGAGCAGAACCGTTTTTATTAATAATAGTTCGCGCTGCTCCAAAATTCTGAAAATACAACGTTTCGAAATTTTCTCTTTCCTTTAAATTTCCAGCTATTTCATCGGCTCTTGATTCGGTAGAGTCGATTTCATATTGAATTGCATTGAATTCCTCTAACAAAGGTTGAACTGCGGACACACGAATTTCTAACTGCGACAGTACAGTACTGTCAGGATTCGATAAATTCGATATCGAATCTAAATAATTTTGAAATCGAGTTAATTGCACTTTGATAATGCCACGTTTTTTAACCAAACTACTTAAGTTTTCCATCGTTTTGACTTAACAAAGGAAACAAATAATGCAAACGCAAAGAATTTCAAAAAAACAAAGAGAGGCAGGTACCAGTACAAGAGATAGCCCACTTACTTTCTCAGAAAGACGCTTTTTCAACGATGCACCAAACCTTCTTCGGGAATCGCTTCAGGCAAATTCAACAGAATAGTGGTGACGAATCTTGGCAAATTCTACTCAATACTTCTCAATATTTTCACCTTCTTCTAAGATTTCCTGTATTTTCTGAAGAAAATCGACGTGCTGTTGTGGTAGGCAAGCCACGGATTTTCCACTTCGTATCCTGTATAATGTTATTTCGACGGTAGAAATAATTTTGACTACCGGAAATTCACTTATTACTGGTTAAAAATCTGATGTGCTGGGTCGTTATTTCGACAGTAGAATTATTTTACTACCGGAAATTAACTTACTCTCTCTCCAAAAATCTGCCGTGCTGTTTTGTTATTTCGACGGTACAATTATTTGACTACCGGAAATTAACTCACTCTCTCTCCAAGAATCTGCAGTGCTGTTTCTCTCCAAAAACTCTTCAATTTATTTATCTCGCTTTTAATCCGGCTCGAAGGACCATGTTTAGGAATGAAAAATAACTTTTATGCATTAATTAGTTTTATTTAACATTGGAATTGAATTTATAACGGCACTGGCAAAATGCACTGCTGCTCTGGCAGCTTCTGACAGCTACTGACTTTTAGCTTGCTTGGGTTTTTGTTGTCTTCATTTTTTTCGGAGATGGAAAGGGAAACAAGTAAATTGATCCCTTATATTATAAACCCTAACAGTCGTCAATCCTTTTTTTGAATGCGGCCCTGTTTATATCGCTGTGGTGCGACTTTCTTATCTTATAGTACTTATCATTGTACTTATTAATCAGCTGCACTACCCTATACCCGAACACCGCAGGAAAAGAAGCTGTATCATACAAACACTTAATCTTTCTAGCCGCTGTTCCCGCCACTTCACAAAAACTCACTCGTTTGTTGTTGGAGCGTAGTGACATCTGATGTCGTTCTTGGAAGCAGCACATTAAGACATCTTCGTAATTAGGAAGCTTATTCGGCAAAAAATCTCTTGGATTACCGAATATTGGGCATTCAAAATCCTTTCTTGTAGTGATTTTCATCGACGTAGCCATTTTTACCTCAATTCTGCGGCATCAACAGTCAACACTCAACATCTCAAAAAGCAGGTGAAAACAAAGTCAAAACGCTTTCCGAGCAATTCACCGTCAGTGTCACATTAACAACTGCTGGCAATTGACTGAGGAACAAAAGAACTTGACGAACTGACAGGGGGGGAGGGGGTTCCATAGCAACGTGAATGTGCCACCGGTCATCGGCCAATCACGTGAAAGTTGAAATTAGAGCAGAAATTGTTAAAAGAGCATGTTTCATATGGTATGACCAAACGATTAATATTCAAAAATCACTGATTTTTAATTTTTTTCGTGTTCTTCACGCCCCAAACTTCACATCAGAACCTATACCGTTTCGATAGTAGTGATTTTAGTAATTATAAAAAATTGACGACAAACACAACAAAATGTTAGGTACCTCTAAGGGGCGGGATTTTTACAAATGAATGACATTGTAAATCTTCTCCAATCCACAGCATGATCAACATAAGTTTTGATAAAGGTGTGTAATGGAAAAGTAAATTTGGACAAGATCTACGCCTGCAGGTGTCAAGGATCGTAACTCACGTATACTGCTATACCCATTGCCACTACCTGCGTAGAATATTTGAATTGACTTCTACCGCTGCAAAGGGACTTTGTTGTGCCAAACATTGCAGTGGCATAAAACTGTTTTAACCTATCTTCAAAAGATGGAAAAACTTCAGATTTTTCCACATTATATTAAAATTCTCATCTGACCTCGACCGGAATCGAACACAAGTGGTTTGGAAAGTAGCCTTGCTCTTCTCCACTAATGCTAGTACAAAAGAAATATCAAACGATCCGTTTTAAAGGCACCCTCATGGAATTAAAGGTCAAGTTTGCCAATGAAAACTATTAAAATTTAAATTTTCTAGATTTATGTGATTATTGTGTGTTCAGTATTTTTTCAACGTTTTCTGAACCAAACAAAAACATTACCATCAATTTCACTGGTCACAGGAGATGGATTAGATCACTTCTTGGTGTATGTATCTTTCCTTAAGTCAATTTTGTTATAAGCGTTACAATTCATATATGTTGTGACGCTCTCTGTTGGTAGTGTGTACTCGCAAAGCCACTGAAATTTATGTTTGAACACAACAAAATAAGAATTTTGAGAATTAAGGAGTTAGTATTTCGTAAAATCAATTTTAGTCAAACTGTGGTAAATTGATGTTGATAATTTGATAAGTTACTCTGACAGCTGACAGCGATTTACCACTGAATGGCTTTAATAAAGACTTCGTTTGCCTTCCACTGTACATGTCTATCGAAAGTTATTTTTATTATAAGTACAATGTTTGATTCTACGTAGGCGCCTCGTTTGGTCAGCCCCTGATTCATACTTTTCGAAGCTGCTCTAAATCTATGTCCTTTAATAGCGTCAAATTCCTCCAGTAAGTCGATAGTGTGTGAAGAAACTTTTCTAATTTTAATCAATAACTTCTCCACCTACTGTTCTAAAGTCAAAATATGATTTTCTGTACTGTCAACGAATTGAAAGGGGTTTTTCATTAAGAGGTCCCATTTTAAATTCCTTGGCATTTTTAAACCGTTGAATAGAGGGCCTTGATTGCTTGACAGTTATCAAGTGAAATGTATACGATTTGAGAAAATGGAAGGATATACGCTCCAACAACGTATAGAAATAGTGATAATTCATTATACATATGGCGCACATTTCGCCGAGACAGTTCGCAGAGTTCGTCGAACAATAGTAGAGAATAGTAGATTGTTTTACAAGTTAAGAAAAGTGAGAGTTTTCCAGCGAGTGTAAATATTTAATTCACGAGCAAGCGTAGCTTGCCAGTGGATTAAAAATTTACACGAGTATCGAAGAACCACTTTTCTTACGAGTTGAACATGCTATTTTTTCGTATACTTCACGAAAATTACGTTAAAGTTTAAAAATAAATATTCAAAATTTATCAAGGTATTATTTTTCACTGTGGTCGTCATGGATTTGTCCATTTTTACAGCTACTATTTGAATTAATTTTCGACTTGTCAAAAAAATTATGTAAAACGTCAGATTATTTTTAAACGTTTTTAAGAGATTGCGCGGGCTCTGTAGATAAAATATTGTACAATACACGTGTGATAATGCATTATTAAGATACGCGTTTGAAATTTACGCCTCGTTTAATAATTTGTACAATTGTACATTTACGAATATTTATACAAATAAATTGAATGAATGAAAAAATTCACAGATTTCGCAATCCTTGCAACCATCGGATACATTGGAAATGATAATGCCATGTGTAATACATAAAACATATAAACTTACCTCAGTTACGACTTCGACATTGTGGAACTATCACACCTCTGAGAGTAAATTAAAAAGTGGCCTTTTAATGTGTCAAATCTAGTTATCAAAGCAACATTTTACCGTGAAGGGTGGATAAAGTGTTGCTATAAACATTGTATCCACCCTATCATGGTGCTTTTACATTAGGTTGCTAGCTATTGTTTCATAAAGAGATTTTATCCGCTCAAGGACAGTAGCTCACTCGGCTGCGCCTCGTGAGCTAAACTTTTCCTTTCCTGGATAACATTTTTCTTTATTCACTCACGGAACGCCGAGTGAGCTATATTCTTAAATAGTGGCGGTGTGGCCTCTTTAATTCCTGTAGAAAGAAATATTATACGTTTATGACCTACAATATCTTAAGGCGCCTTCAAGACTATTGCTCCCTCCGCCTCCCAAAGATAGGTACGCCACTGGTACCATAAATAGCGATTAAACTAAATAAATAAAAGATAATACATATTCAATCAGTTTGTACCTGTTTGTAATACGAATACGACTATGCGTATTGCCTTACACTTGCAGCAGTTGTCTATTCTTCTTACGCTGTTTTATTCGTTTATTACGAATGTTTGGTGATCTCATACCAAACATTATTGTTGGATCGGATGTCGAAGTGCTAAACGGCACGAAAAGAAGGACATTAATAATTTCATTGTTGAGCGGTCGAGTTCGAATGAGCTTTTATACTAAATCTTTTATACTAACGTTGCTTTGTTTTTGTGAATTAAAGACTTTGACACTGAAACGATCGAAGCAACTTTCCCACATGCAAACTTTTCGTGTCGTCTTCTATTGTTTACGTTGGAATATTTTCGTCCCACGAACGCGTCAAATCCTTTTTAAACGACACCAAAAATTCATCTAAAACACACAATAAACATACGGTATCTGCCTATGTTAATTACTCGTGAATGCCGTCATCAACGCGGTGCGTATGTAGACTCAACAAAACGTGTTTTTCTTATAAACTCAATTGTTACATATTTGGTTATTCAAAACACATTAAGACCGCTTAATGTTTGTTATTCTGAGATCATCGGGTTGCTTGATGTGCCGATGTCGCAAAACGTACTAAAAAGCTTGTAACTTTGTTCAATAAGCGAGCGCATAAACATTTCCAATGTTAAAAAAAGATTTCTATGAAGAAAAGCGTTGCTAACAAGAAAAGTACCACTTTTCTTTACGAATTTTGATTGAAAAAATCCTACAACTGTCATGACATCACTTTTGTCCAATAACAACGCTTGGATCAGCATTTCAACAGCGAATCATTCATTTTTATTATGATAAAAAATATCATTACGTCCTTCTCGCACATCGAAAAAACTCTTTAGTCTCTGTCTGCTCTGTTGCTACAGAAACCTAAACTTCAAAAATATTATTTGACATTAATTGCTAAAATAAACGTCAGAAAAATGTCTTTAATAAAAATTTGTTTGTTGTTTCAGGATTTTTTCCAATTAAAAAACACTCTACCTTTTATTTTTATGGATAAAATTGCATTCTTGTATCACTCAAACGAAGTTGCCATAAGAAAATGGACTCGACTAGGCCTACATAAAAAAAACCTTGCCCTTTGGGCGCGGGTTTTTAATTAATGTAGGCCTAGTCTCGTCCATTTTGCATGGCAACTTCGTTTTCGTACAAAATGAAATTTTATCGATAAAAATAGAAGGTCTCGGGCTTTTACTGTTGAACAATATGCTTGATTTCTATCTAGTACACGAAAAAAATCTTTTTCCCCAACGAGTGACTGTTTGGTGCGGTATTTGGCAGGCGGTGTCATCGGAGCGTATTTTTTCGAGAATGAAGAAGGTGCTACAGTAACAGTCAATGCGGAACGCTACCGTGGGATGCGAACTGACTCCCTTTGGCCTAGATTGGACGACATGGACGTAGAAAATCTTTATTCCCAGCAGGATGGTGCTACGAGCCACACAAACCACGAAACAGTTGCACTACTCTGTGAGAAATTTTCCGAGCGCCTTATTTCGCGGAACGGAGACATAAACTGGCCGCCCAGATCGTGCGATCTCACACCACCACACTTTTTTCTTTGGGGCTACGTGAAGGAAAAAGTCTACGCTAAGGGCCCACAAACAATTCAAGCGCTCAAAGAAAATATTCGAGCCACTATTCGTCAACTAGAGCCGCAGTTGTTCGAAAATGTGATACAAAACTTCCTCAAAAGAATGGCCATTTGCAGAAGAAGCCGAGGTGGCAATTTACCAGATATCGTTTTCCACAACTAATCGTGGTGTTTGTACTTCGTATTAAAGTAAATATTTCGGCACTATTTCATAAAAAAGTATTGTTTTTAAATAATTTAAAATTGGACATCTTAATGGAAAACCCGTACATACTTCTAGAACTATGCTCATATATCGGGCGATCAAATGAATTTCAGATTAGGGTAGGCGCTGTAAGTGCAGAGCATGTCTTAGAGTACTGCAGCGCATTATAATTTGAATTTGACAGTTCAGAAAACAAAATATTTAAGATTAAACTAAGACATGCCTAAAAAATAAATACCCTACTAGATGTGAAATTTATTTGATCACCCGATACTATAGACTATATGTAGAAGCGATATACAAAAGAGAAATTCATCTGTAGTTTAAAAATTCTTTGACATTACCTTTCTTATGTGCTAGCAACAGTGGTCGTATTTCAATCTTTTGTTGAACACTTAATCTTTCATGTAAAATTATATATTTCATATACAGGGTGCTGAAAAAATGACGTATTAACTCAATGGTACGCTGTTAAGTGACACTTGGTGAACATGGGAAAATAATTTAAAAAAATCTTTGAGTTTTATTCGTCAAGATATGGAGGTACTACTTATTTATGAAAATAAGTTGAACTGGCAACGTGGTTTATTAATAAAAAAGTAGTACGTACAGTATTTAAGTGACGTATCCTAGAAACAATGCAACAAACAAATAATAACAATTAAATAATATCATCATACAAATGTTGTTGAAATAATTAGAGAAGGTGTTCGAAGTTAAGGCCCTGTGCATTCAAGCAAGCTCGAGCTCTTTTGATAATATTATTTGAAACTCTTTCTAACATATTTTGATTTATTAATTGAAAAGCTGCCTGTATCCGATTAATTAGATCTTCTCTATTCTGAACTGGCGTTCGATAAACAAAATTTTGTATGTAACTCCAAAGGAAAAAATCCATCGTCGTCAAGTCTGGCCAAAGTACGGGGCCGTTTCTGCCAATCCATTGGTTAGGATAATTGTTATCAAGCCATGCTCGGACTGATTCTGTGTTATGTGCCGGTGCACCGTCTAATTGAAACCACGAATTATTCACTGCTGCCAGAGGAATATTGTCTATAAGCTCAACAAAAGTACCTATTCGTTAAAAACTGCAAAAAGTTTTCTCCTCGTAGCCTTGCTGGTAAAAAACCTGGTCCAATTACATGGTTCCCCAATGTTCCAGCCCATACGTTTACACTAAAACGATGTTGATAGTTTCTAACATATGTTTGGTGTTGATTTTCAAGGCTATAACAATGTTCGTTGTGTTGATTGAACATTATGTCTGTCCAAATCACCCTAGATGTAAAGTTTCGATCAGCTTTGTTTTGTGCAAGCAACCAGTTGCAAAAGTTAATTCGATTGTTGTTATCTTCTGGTAGTAAAGAATGAGCCTTGGTGTAGTGGAATGGGTGGTATCCCTCATCATTAATAATAGTCCACGTTAATCTTCTATCTAAACCCAATTCCTGTGCTACACCTCTAGTACCCCCTCTTATATTTCTGGGGAACGTAAGGCTCTTGGAGGGCCACGGTCAATATTTTGCACTGGTACAAAGTTTCCATTCTGTCTCGCTCATTGGCCTAATCTTCTAATGACATTTGAATCAGGATGTCTTCTTAGAGGGTATTGCTGTTCATAATATCTAGCTGCTGCAGTAGCATTGCCATTACAGCGGCCTAATGCTAAATACATATCGGCGTATTCATTGAATTGGTACATTTTCAGGATGAAAATAATTCAGAAAAATTTGACAAAAATGTCAAATACTGAATAAATAAAAATATTAAATCACGTAGGTGTGTGTTAAAATGCCTGTGCAAAATCTTCGTTTGTGTTGTTCCTGTCACTGTTGCCAAATGGATTTAGTGCTTGTTGCTCCAAATTTTTAACACTTTTGAATTGATAATTTTCGAATTTTTTTTTGGCGACGACCTAAATTATTTACAACTTTCATCATTTACGTTATTAGCTTTCGAAATAAAGGTATAACTTTTGTTAATATAAAATAATAAGAAACTTTTAGTGGAGTAATCTTAGGTTTTTATCTCGGAACCGGTCGAAACTGCTCCGATTTTAATGATGTTTTAAACGTAAATATAAAACATTACAACCTTTATGGGTTAAAAGTTGACGCTCATTTTTCATTAATAAAATTATTAATTTTATACAGGGTGCTCCATAAGTAATGGGACAAAGACCAACAGTAGATTCGTGAGGCCAAAATATTGCGATTTACCTAAAATTACCTTAGTCCAAAAGTTAATATTTATGGAGATACAGGGTGTCAAAGTCGAAATTTTAATCTTAATGTTTTGCTGTAATTTCAAAAGTTTTCGAAATATTTTTATGAAAATTGGGGAAACTACCTTTATTGCGACGAGAAACGATAATCCGCCCTCAATTTTAATGTAGCTCTTAAAAGAACCTTTTATGTTTGCTACAGAAATATAGGGTATAGGTGTAGCAAAAATAAGGTTATTTTAAGAGCTACATTAAAATTGAGGGCGGATTATTGTTTCCCGTCCCAAAAGATGTAGTTTCCCCAATTTTCATAGAAATATTGCCAAAAATTTAGAAATTACAGCAAAAAATTAAAATTCAAATTTCCACTTTGACACCCTGTATCTCCCTAAATATTAACTTTTGGACTAAGGTAATCTTAGGTAAATCGTAATATTTTAGCCTAAGGAATCTATTGTAGGTATGTGTCCCATTACTTATGGAGCACCCTGTATAACATTAATACATTTATTAATGAAAAACGAGCGTCAACTTTTAACCTATAAAGGTTGTAATGTTTTATATATACGACGTTTAAAAAAAAATCATTCAAATCGGAGTAGTTTTGACCGGTTCCGAGATAACGCCCTATTTTTGCCTAACGTTACTCCACTATTTAGACCTCCACATCTTGAAGAATATTCTACACATAATTTTTTTACTATTTGTCCCATACTCAAGAAGTATCCGTAAACAACGCACCATTGAGTTAATACGCCATTTTTTCAGCACCCTGTATATTCCTCTAAGTATTTTAACATACTTCACGCAACTTTTTTAAATCTTTTTGTTTTTTGGTTTTCATCTTATTCCACATGATGTTATGCTTACTTTGAAAACAATTTCCTGTCCTTTGGAATTTTTAACTACTGTTTTTCAATTTTTACTTTCCATACTTGCAACGCATGTTTAGGAAAGTATTGGAATCGTGCAAAAATTCAAAATCGTAAAAATTCGAAAAAAACACATTTTAGGGTCCAGGCATCCTAAATATGTGTTTTTTGAAAAATGTCTGTGGGTGGGTGCGTGCGTGCGTGCGTTATCGTCATATCTCGAAAACTACTGGGCCGATTTTCATCAAATTTGGTATGCGGGCCTATAATTACAGTACATTTATAAAATAAGCTTTTCAAAGAAATCTGGAACCGGAAACGGAAGTTAGCCATGTTTTTTTGGGCGCAGATTTATCCTTGAAAAAAAATTCAAAATTTTACTTAGGAAATCAATACAGAATTTGAAAAGAAATCGAATAATTTTTTCCCGAAGTTTCTATGTCAAAAATTGAATTTTTGAAAAGCGCAACTTTAAGGACGGTTTTCCCAAAAACGCATCAACATATTTTTATAAATCTAAGGCCAAATTGTACCTCTAGCTCGGCTGATTAGAACTAGCTGAAAAAAAATTCAACATTTCAAAAATAAAAAGTCCGGACAGTTTTGGAAATTTTCAAATTTTCAAAAAAACTTTTCTCGGAAACGACACACACGATTTTTTTTAAATGTTCTGGGTCGATAGTAAATCAGGATGCCTTTCAAATGGCGTTGATCGCATCCCCAAAAATTTTCCCTAACGCCTTTTATGACCATTTGAAGTTTTGGACTTTAACATTTTTTTTCGCAAAAACACATCAACATCTTGGTAAAAACCTAACGCCAAATTGTAGCCCTACCTCTACTGATTAGCTGTTAGCTGAAAAAAATTTTCAAAATTTCAAAAAAAAAATTCTCGGAAACGGCACATTCCAAAGACAGAAGATAAATATCAGGGCAGGAGTCAGCGTTTTAACGAAAGTCGGTGTTGGTCCAGCGGTAAGAGACCAAGCTTCCACCCGCATACGCTTGTGAGGTTGGAGGTTCGAATCTGCGTGACTACAATATATACTTTTTTGTTTATATTACCCACTTTTTCAAAAAATATTATCTTACTCTGCTCATTTATATTGAAAATACAAATTATTTATTATAAAAGCATTATTACATATTATATAGGATTATTATTAAATAACTTGTCGGGACTTTTTCGTTGCAAAGTCTTTAATTACGTATTTACTTGACTTTAGGCATAAACACCTAAAATAAAGTAAGCCCTCTAGCACAGACTGTTTTATTTTTGTTTGTCATTAAAATACAAACATAATTTAATGTTACGTTTTAATAGTTTTGATGTGGAACTCTGAAATCGTTCATGGGTGACAGAGACCTTGCTTATCCTCACGCTTATGATATATTTGTTATGCATTTTTCAATTGTGTAAGTATGGAAAGTCCAGCGAAGATTCTTCGCCAATTGTTTATCGTGCCCTGACGTTTATTATTTCGTTTGTTTTTATGTGTTCTACTATGAAAATTTCTAATACTCTGTGAATTTGACCTTAATCCTCTCTTAACTTCTTAGAACGCTGTTTAGTTCACCTCTTCATTTTGCATTGCCAGAAAAATTTCTCTTTATCTGGTCGAATTGGTTTTTCACTTGGATAATTTTTTTTTGTTCCTTTTTGTTCCTGTGTGCTTGTTTTTTTAATACTGCCCTATAAATTATCAGTTCTTTAAACCTTACTAGTTCCTTATCAGTTTTGTTACCGTGTTCTGGTTAATCTTCATCTGTAAGCCATTACACAAGAACTTCCCTGTATTCCACTGTGGAATAGAATTCTTAGTGCGTATATTTGTCTTATTCGCTGTTTTAAATTATCTTTATTTATCAGTTTAACTCTGATATGTTCTTTAATTATTTATTCATAATAATTAAGTAGTACGCTTTTCACTCCTACATATCTAATTTCTATTTTACCTATGAAACCCAGTTGTCCCCAAACAGTTTTATCTTAGAACTGCTTTTTTTAAATTTTAGAATAGTTGTATTAATAGTAACGTTATAGATTTTATATCCCAGGAAATCCGTTATGATGAAGGTACTCTGAGAGTTTACTGTTTTCAGCTTCCAGATTCGATTTCCGATGTTGTTGTTATAACAACAAGAAAACAACGCTCATGAAATCCTTATTTATCTTCTTTGTATCTAAATATAATACTTTTGTGCGTCACAAAAGGTTATAGGGTTATAATCGTAACACAATGAATCATTAAGTAATATGGAGACATCCCTAATTTTTTAAAGGTCAAACAAATAGATGATATTCTGAAACAACTAGCTTTCGTCGGAACTACTTTAGTACACACGCTAGTTTTGTTAGTCAATTTTGTAGGTAGATATGAGGTCGAAAAGTAATTAAACATTGATTGTTTGTGTATTGTTGATTAAATCGGGAATAAATAATCTACAACGGTAGAAGTTCTGATAGCTTGAACGCCAAACTAAAATCTATAAATTATTTTATGATTAACAGAAATACGTAGAACTATCTCAACAGTAGTTAATTAACTATTTACTAAATGTATAGGTTGGGTACTAAAGAACTGTAAAGCCGTTTAAAGTTATCGGTTCATATTTTAATTGCAATTAATTTTTAACTGATTCTAAATTTTAGGTGTTAAATCTATTAATAGGTAAATGTACAAAGAAATTTTTTTACTTTGATACAATAAACATAATTCTAATAAGTTAAACCTTGTTAAAAAGTTAATCGTACACTTATGAAATAATAATAAGTACATTTCCGTTCTCTGTAATCTTATGACATATGTATGTATGACCTGGAGTGGGAAAAATTTAGTATATTTTTTTAGACTTAGTATTATACAACAAATAATGGTTAATCCAGAGCGTTTAACATTTTTTGCTGTTACCATCTCCTACCTTGGAATAGATACGCTCCTTTTTAACTAGTATTAGGGATTCCCTTAAATAGTTAACAGACGACTTCTCGTATGAATAAATAGGCTATAATAATTTCGTGCTAATGATTTATTTTCACAATTACCAATAATTTGCACTAAATATTTATTTTTAAAAAGTACTTCACCGTCTCAGCGACCGTGTACCTGACTTCAAAGTATTACAGTTTGAGAACTGTCGGAATAATCGTTTACACTTTACAGTTAATCCATCCCAACATGAAACACTTCAAAGACACTAAACCAGATATAGTTCTACTGGACTTAGGTCAGGTTTTCCATTGTGCAGGTATAAAGTTGTTGTTGTATTTGAAATTGCAGAGTAAAGCTGGTATTACCCTAGTTATTACTAGCTTTCTAAGCTTTCATATCCAGCAAAGAGAAATATCACTTCAAAGGAAGTCGAAAAGTGGGAAGTACTGTGATCTTACATTTGAATTTGAAGCATAATAACTATACAGGTAGCTTTATGAAACGTATTTGTATTTAGAGAGATTTTGTTGCAACGAAATTTGCTGGGGGATAAAATGGAATTACATAAAACCTTTATATTACATAATACTTTGGTAACTACAACTAGTTCTAGTATTTGAGAATAAATGCAATTACATGACCTACAGTCACTTGTCTCTACTACTTTGGATGTTGCTATGAGCAACAACCTTTAATGTAGTGATATTAATGGGAAGTTACGAAGTCAGTATTCAATGTAAATGGCTAATTGTATTTTCAATACTGATGTGAATCTCTGATTACAATTAATTTTTCTGAAAATTTATAGTTAAACTAGTTTTCAATTTCCCAAAATTAGTTCCTGCGCGTCCAAATTCTAATTTTAACCACCAAGAATGTATAAATTCTGATGTACCTACAAAGTTATAGAAATCAGAATAAAATTGCAAGTTATAAGCTTATAGTTATTCGAATTACAATTTCAATTTTGTAGTTAATACAAAAGCAGAGATTTAAACAGATCGTTTCCTCTATAAAGCAACTAATAATTCTATTTAATATATTGAAGTGATATTTGCCTTTGGATGTTCTAATTTGAGATACTGTTACTTCTAATTTGTTAATGAAGGTTATTTTCTAAAGATTATTAATGCAGATTTTATTATAAAAATTGCAATATAAATTTTAAGTAGCTAGATTAAAGTTAAGTTGTTAATGTAAATAATTTATTGTTATAATTATTGTTAGAGTATAATTAGCCACAATTAGTTGTCATAGAAATGACAAAATTAGTTGTTATAGAAATTAAAATTGGTTATCATAGAAACTTTGTAAATATACAGGGTGTCTCAAAATTGACGCCCGTGTTTCTGGGATTTGCTTCAGGGGGCCAAAAGAAACTGAAAATGAAGAGTATAAATTTTAAACTTTATTAAAAACGAATAATATTTGAAAACAAGTTATTTTCCACATCAGTTGTCACAAAAAGTGTTCAAATAGGTTGCCTCCAATTTCAAGGCAAACATTCACACGATTCATGATTGAAGCACGAACTCTCTGTAGCATATTTTCGTCTGTTAACGCCACGATAACAAATGACAATCGGAAAATTTTCCGCTCTTCATTTTTGATTTATTTTAGCCCCCTGAATCAAATCCAAGAAGCACGGGCGTCAATTTTGAGACACCCTGTAGTTCTTCTGGCGAAACATTTCTTGAAAAAAATCTTGGATACGAGAAAAAACAAATTTATAAATAAGACATTAGAGGTAATTTGCGTTTGCGCGGTCAAGAACAAATAAATTTGCTCGTCCAAATTATTAAATCTCGAGTAAATATTTAAC
The DNA here is from genome assembly GCA_963082815.1 of Melanotus villosus. Taxonomy (NCBI): domain Eukaryota; kingdom Metazoa; phylum Arthropoda; class Insecta; order Coleoptera; family Elateridae; genus Melanotus; species Melanotus villosus. The sequence goes on along the minus strand of OY720419.1, from coordinate 29,670,812 downwards.
TTGAAATAAATTTAAAAATAATTAGAATCAATTACTGATTCAGCAAACAATTAAAACAATAAAGATAAAATAATAATTTAAACTGGAAGTGAAATTGGTTTGAACTGGAAATAAACTGGATTGAAAGTAGAGGCAAATTGGATTTGGGGCTGTGATAGTATTGGAAAAGAAGTAGAATTGAAAGTAATTTTGGAACTCTTGTTTATAGTGATTGCGAATACTATAAATTTTAAGATAGAATTAAGTAGGGGTGATAGGGTTGTTAAATAAAAATTAAAATCTGCATTAAAAATTTTTGAGTTTCAAAATTTATTTTGTCAAATTAATTTTATAAATAAAATAACAACAACGAACCTTCGCAACGGAGGTGAGAGTATCGGGAATTCTAATTAAGTAAAGGGCAAAGTATTTAAAATTGTCGATCCAACGTGAGGCGTTATAACATTAATATGCTGCCAAAGCGTGGGTTAGTATAATATATTACGTTGTGCTATTCTGTTTTGAATTACTACTTGTTTCTTTTTCAGTCAATATTCACTTGAATTCTGTAGAATTTCTCTTTTTGTTGGACATCGTTGCAGGTCTAAAAGCTCCAAAGATTACGAAAGCTCTCAAAACGTTTATCTGACGAGAAAGCCGGCCGACTTTACCTCACACAAAAGCTTCATTCCAGCGAAGCATTTTTAAAGTATCGCCTTATCCTTATTTATTTGATCTTAAACGAGAGTCGATATAATGGATAATGTTAACTCAGAAGCGCGTAGATTGAAGTTTTAATTGCTAATCTGATCCCTTTTCACTGTCACCGGTGTAATTACTACCTTAAAATCATCGAAGCGCCACTTAGTTAGACATCTGCTTTTTCAATTCATTCGTCCTCCCGGGAGCTGTTTAATTTTCTCATTGTTATTTCCAAGAAATAAATTTAAATTTATCGAGAATAGCTACCAAAAAGTAAAGTTAAATGACGGTTTAACGTAGAATGACAGTTCAGTTATTAGAAGAGGAAATCTGAGTGTTAAAATTAACGTAATTGTACCGTTGGGATTTCACCTTGGTAATGGCTATATTACCCAAAGGGGATTAGTGTATTCCGGTGAATATCAGGCGTCATTAACAAAAGCGTTCAAATTACACAAATTTAATGCACTGCTTTAAAGGAAACAAAATCATTTATGTTACAGTGACATATCCAATTATTTTTATTCTATGTATGTCGGTCCATGTCCAAACTAAAGCTTATTTAAGGCAGCCTCAACTACAGCTCAAGTGTATTGCCTTGATTTGAACCTACTTAAGCTAAACTTCAGCTTAAATATACACAAACTGAAGTATCGGCTCTTACAGATTAAATTTTCTTTTGGATGAATTTCTAATGAATATGAATAAGTTTCGAAATATCTCTATAATAAAAAGTATTACCTCCGCTGAAATTTGAACCGCAAAGCTTCGGCTCCACTACCGGTGCTCTACCAATCAAGGTAAGCGGCAAAATCATGGAATATTATGATACTAGTTATAGCAATAATTATATTAGAATTATTATAAAATCTAGCATGAAACAAAAATCACATCCCGTAGTCGACGAAGTGCTCTTATTAATTATCAGGACAGCTACAATTTTCAGCAATCGAAAAATATCGAAAAATATAAGTATTTAATTAGAACGGCGCGCATGTTATAAACATTTTAAAATAAAGACTTGTTGGATTTTCTTTTATTTTATGTAAACATGTAAAGGATTGTAAGTAATATTAAGGCCGATTCTGTAAACAGATTTAAGATGCTAGATTTAAATAGGGTACATGGCCACTAAAACGAAACGTTTCGCTTGTCTTCTAATTTATGTTTCCTTTGCAGCAATAACAATTACCTTTTCAGGCCAGTTCATTGAAGGGACGGTGTCCAAAAAGGGTATTTTTCCTTACTAACCGTATGGTAGCTATTATGTGACTTCACAAGTCATATTAGGCTCCGATAACATTCCATTCCTTACTCCACATACGCGAGCTACTATGTGACCTCACAAGTCATACTAGGCTCCTACATTCCTACACCCTTTGTTTATTTTTCAGGAACACAAACGTAAATACTGTACCTAAAACAAAACCCTTCGGACACCATCCTTCTTTCAACACCCGCGGCATCCGCACTGACCATTCAGTTCGGTTGAGCACGCCGTCCGCACCGACCATCCACCCTTGAGGGACCTCACTGGAGCCGGCATAACTAATTCAATTGGATAAATATACAAATATGTTTGATATCTACGAGGGGAGTTTTTTATGATATCTACCTAGCTATGAAAACAATATGCTAGCGGGACAATTTTCTTATGTCAAGTTTCTGTGACATTTTATAGTGTCATCTTAAAGTTTGGTTCCAATCGGTTACCATTTGCCATTTTTATGTCAATTTAAAGAAGTGAAAATGAGTGATTTGAAACTTGGTCACAGAAGCGTCATAAAATTTCTATCGAAAGAAGGCAGTGGTCCGAAGAATATTCATGAGAGAATGGTGACAGTGTATGGAGAAAATAGCCCATCCTATTTCCAAGTCAAAAATTGGTGCAAGCAGTTCAAATGGGGTAAGGAATCCATTCATGATTACCCAAAGCGTGGAAGACCTTTGGAAGCACGAACTGAAGAAATCATCAACAAAGTTGAAGATTTGGTGTTGACTGACCGCCGACTAAAAGTTTCAGTTATTGCTAGAGAAATAGGAATATCAGAAACGAGTGTTTTTAAAATTCTACACGAAGATTTGGGAATGAGCCAAGTGTTGGCACGATGGATTCCCAAGCTGCTCAGTCCTCAACAAAAACTTTGCAGACGACAAATTTCCGAGGAGAATTTGACTGCTTTATCCCAAGATAAAGACTTCTTCTATACAATTGTAACTGGGGATGAGACCTGGGTACACCATTGGGACCCTCCCATGAAACAAGAGTCCATGCAATGGGTTTATAAGGGCTCTCCTCCACCCAAGAAGGCAAAGACGCAATTTTCTGCGGGAAAAGTGATGGCCACAGTTTTCTGGGACGCGGAGGGGATTCTCTTAATTGAGTATATGCCAAAAGGGACTACAATAGCGGGGAATGTCTACAAAGCCACAATTAAAAACTTGAAAGCGGCTATACGCGAAAAAAGACTCCACAATCATGCTCAGAAAACTCTGCTTCTGCACGACAATTGCAGAGTGCATAAAGCACAAATTGTTCAAGCAGTAGTTAATGAATGCGGCTTTGAGGAATTACAACATCCACCTTACAGTCCGACCTCGCCCCCTGTGACTATTATCTCTTTCCAAAACTCAAAAAACACTTGAGAGGGCGTCGCTTTCAATCCAATGACGACTTGGAAAACGCTGTGTAGTCGTATTTTGTAGAATTACCAAAAGAATTTTTTTTCGAAGGCATAGCGTTATTAGAAAAACGTTGGAATAAGTGTGTTAGTGTTAATGGTTCTTACGTTGAAAAATAAAATTTTGTTTGTTCTCTAACTCGTTGTTTTCATAGCTAGGTACATAACATAAAAAACTCCCCTCGTACGTTTCTTTGACTTTTCTTTCCTAGCCTTTATAAAAGACTGGGTCACAAATACACAACAAAAACAAACCAGGGTCCAAAGCTTCGGGGTTTTTCACCAGTTACAGAAAATTGTGAATTTTCAACACCCCGCATCGTTACACAATTGAAATGCTTGCAGAAGGAAAATAACGTTTTGCAGTACGAGGTAAACAACAAAGCACTGCATAACATTACGTAAACATGCTTCAGTCAACTGCAATAATAGGCGCGTAGGGTAATTTTAATCCTAAAACTTCTTGAATAGCCTACCATGAAGGATATAATTATATTTTGAAGTAAAAAAGGCTATAGATGCTGATATGAAAGTGTAATATTATTATCAGCTACTGAGATACCTGCGTATGACATGCTAAAGTCCATCTCAACCGTAGATATCGGACATCAAAGGTTTTTGTGAAATTAAAGTAAGTGAATGATCACTTTAAACTTGTATCAAATTAAACGGTTCAGTGATACAATTTAAACGGGCTAAATAATAATAATAATAATAATATTATATTTTAACCAAAAATTGGCATGACAATATTAATTAATAATAATAATAATAAATTACTAAATTACAAATTGCCGAAGTTAAGTAAACATTGTAAATTCGTAGAATTAAAAAAAATTTAGAGGTGGGACTATATCTTACAAAAAATCTATGGCCATAATCTAAATTAACATCAAAGAAGGTGGTGGCCCATGTGGCAATATTACCAAGATATGATAATTGTTTTCATTGCGGTTTTAGATATATTGCTAACAGACGCGACTTTAATGATATTGTATACCCATTATGTGATACCAAAGCACATGTTGCTGTCACATATTTGTAGGACAAAAATGGGAATGGGAAAAATCTCAACAAGCAAAATACAGGGTGTATGAAAAAAGCCGACAAATAGGCACACCATGGGAAGCAGCATTAAGAAGTAAACAAAAAACTCTAGTTCCATTTTGCTGGTAACCCTCTAGTTATCGAGTAATTAATAGTCTTAAGTAGGATACTATTTTTTTTAATAGGGCGAATTATTATTAATAATGACAATGACTGGTCATAGTTTAGGCAACAGGAAACACAACCAGTTAGTATTTTAGCATTTTTTGCTTGGAGTTTGGCTGTAATGTGTTTTCAATTAAAGCAAATTCTTTGCTTCTGAAAGCTTTAAAAGGTTTTGCAACGCTGTACTGTTTCTAAGTAACTACTGGAAAATTCGAAATTGTTTTTATTTAGATCAACATTGCTTTCCTGTCATTTTGACTTGTCAGCAATTGCTTGCCTGTTTTAATAATTTCGAAAATTGTCTGTTTGTTTCATTATTTTGTTGCGTTTTGGACGGATGAACCCACTTTTACTCGCAACGGCACCAATAGAGTGACGAGAACCCCCATGCTATTTATCAAACCCATCATCAGGTGCGATTTACTGTAAACGTTTGAGCCGGAATTCTTCATACTACATTAAGGACCACATATTTAATATTTTACCCCAACGTTTAACTGCAAACAGTTTTGTGGAGTTTCTGACTAACAACTTGCCGAATTTATTAGAAGACATCCCTTTAGCAACCAGAGGAAGTATGTGGTTCCAAATGGATGGAGCACCAGCTCAGTGGGGAATTCAAACAAGAAACTGGTTAAATGAGGAGTTCTCTGAGAGATGGATTGAACGAAGTGGGTCGGCAGAGTGGTGTGCAAGAAGTACGAATTTAAGCTGTCTTCTTCTTATGGGAAACTTTAAAAGAGCTCGTCTACCAAGAAGAAATAAACAGAGAAGAGCAGCTGATAGAAAGAATGCAGCAAGCAGTCGCCACAATAAGAGAAAATAATATGTTACAGACCATGAATGACGGCATCATTCGCCGAGTGAGAATGTGTCGAGATGTTGGAGGGGGTCATTTTGAACAGTTATTATAAATTGTTATCTAGTTTTGAATAAAAATTTGGTTTTTTAGTTTAGTTTATTATTTTTAAATTGTAAATAGTAACATTGGTAAAAAGTAAAGTTGTAGCAACGTTGCCAAATTTAAGAAACTTTAATCGGAGATATTGTGGAAACTATGAGTTTGATGCCAAAATGCCTGAAGCTTCTTGTTCGGTTTTTGATGTAGTTTCTCATGATGTTACTATTTGTCGGCTTTTTTCATACACCCTGTATAATAATATTGACGAAGAATGCATAGCGATGCAATAGAGTGTTTGCATTTGTTTTTTATATTGCAGGAAGAACACATGTTTCAGAAGTATACATTAAGTAGAAATTAATAAAATGTTAATTTATTCAGGAACACCTCCATTTATTACTGAATACGCCTATCAGATACTAAAAATAGATATACAGTTTATTAGAAACTAGCACTGATATGTATGTCTAAGCAATATGCAGTACTATATTCAAATTTAATCTAGAACGACAGTCTAAGAAAAGCAAACGTGAAAATATTAATGTGTGGGCCATTATCCAAATAAACCGCTTAATGGTAGGATCTTATACTATACTATTTTATAGGTTCGAAACAAACTTAAGGTACATTAAGCCACATATGAACTAGTTAAGTAGTAAAAAATACAAAATTTAATTTCAATGCAGAAATGAAATCAAAGACAATAATTTCACGTAGGTAATAGGAAACCTTCATCGGCATTACGAACTCATGAAATTGCTACAAGTCAAAAGACATTATCAGTTAAAAGAGAAGAGTCTCTGATTCGAGTTCAAAAGAATAAATATATGTAGCACATATGTAACATTACAAGATTAAACGTCCGGTAGTCGTTCAGAGTCACTGTTAACTAAGAGGAAGTTGGGCCATCTTCATCGCCCCCTTGAAATATTTAAAAGATAATATCGATACTTAAGTTAGGAGAAGATATATTATTAGTTATTTTAGTTTATTATACAATTACTAGGAGTTAGAAAGTAGAAGAGTAACAAACATGTAGTATATCTATTTGTAGATGTTCAGAAAGACATAAGTGAGTATGCATGCATATAAATAAGTATCAAGTGATCCAATTTAAAGTCATCTTCAGAAGATCAGGAAATTAAAAGTCATGTTGTATCTAGATTCAGGAATCATTACTGTTTTTTAGGAAATTCAAAATATCGAACTTGATTTAGCATTTAATCTTCAAGCGATGCCCAGAGGTGTGACGGCACATACTAGTGCCGGTTCTATATGAACACGGTAGTTGAAATTGTTGTGGTTACGTGTTATATGTATTACTTTGTATCTTGCCTATATGATATTTCTTGCACCAAGCTAAAAAGTGAGTTTTTGTTCCAAGGCTATCTGAGAATGAATTTATATTGGATTTTTTGAAACAATACAGGGTTTTTCAGGACGACCGCCGATTAGACATATCTTGAAAAAAAACTAAAAAAACTTACAATACATTTGAAAATTCGGAAATAAGCTTTAATGAAATACGTAACTTAATAGGTATCAATAATATGTACGAAGTTATTAAAGTTCTAATTTGAATATTTCAAATTTTTGATGTTATCGGTTCGTATTTTAGTTTTTTCGTTTTAATCCGCTGTGAATGCAATAAACCATGAAAAATTAAATTCTTCGAATAGAAACTCATACGATGGCCACTCTGTATATGTAAATTTAGAGATACAAATGTATAAGCAAAAATGGTTTTATTTATATTCAAAGTATTCCCCTCCAACATCAATAAATTTTTGTAATCTGATCTTCCATAAGTAAAAGCCAAACGCCATTCATTTCTTTCAATACTGTTAACATAATGTAAAGTCACATCTTCAATCTCCGCTTCGCTGGAAAATTTACGACCGCGAAGATATTTTTTGAGTTTAAAAACAAGCCGGAAGTCGCACATATCCAAATCCGGTTCCGGATGTGCGATAACTGTGATTTGTTTTGTTCAGTCAGATACTTGTAACGCTCTCGGAACATCAGCCAGATATTGGGGGTAATAACACCAATTTAGGTCATTTTGGTTTGCTAGGTATGGTATTGAAAAGACACAGGCGGGGGTGATGCGGAAAATTGGCGGCAAAAAAGGACACTTGGGGTAGCACCACCGAAGAAGCCAGAGGTTCTTGGCCTGAGTGAAGTTTTGTGCTAGTGCGGTTTTTGATATTAAGAGTGTTTTGGGCTATAAAATAGAAGACCAGTGAGTCCGTTTTATAAGCCAAGCACTAATTAAGAAGCCACAACGTGCTCTGAATTAGAAGTCCAGTTGAAGCCGGCAATTATAATCCCACTTTCCCGGGATATCGCCATTGCGAGGGTAGACGCCCCAACAGAGTTTCAGGAACCATGCTACAGGATACAAGCCGTTGCACCGCCTACGATCCCGCTTGGTCTTTGTATGTAAGTGCACTTACGATATGTATAAGAAAAAGGGACATTAAGTGTAGTAATATAAGTGTAGTATAAGATAGAGTAGAATTAGATTGTATTTTAAAATACTATATTTAATACAACCTATTAAGGCCAACGCGCATTTAACCACGCCACGGGGCGCCACGCCGGACGGCAATTTTTAAATTACATTGGTTGTTATGGAATAACGCGCACTTATCCACTCCACACCACGCCGCGTTGTTCCATAACAACCAATGTAATTTAAAAATTGCCGTCCGGCGTGGCGCGCCGTGGCGTGATTAAATGCGCGTTGGCCTTTAACCTACGTGTGCGTCTCTTTGGTTTAAATTTAATATTGTGGTTAACCATATGTGCAGGAACCGACGCACCACTACTTGAATGGTGAGCAGTCGGTAAGCTCATAAAAACGAGGGTTTTTTGAGCTAGGCGAGCTTCCTTGTAAACACATTTTTATCAAAAAATTAGTAAGAACAGAACCGTTACATACTCGACCGTCATCTTAGCTGTATGGGATGATGCATTGTCATGGCGTTTAAACTCTTAACACGAAGTTCGTTAAGTACTTGAGGGAGACAAACTGTGGTGTATCAGTTTGCTGTAACGGTCTTCTGTTGGTCTAGCTTAATTGTGTTCACCAATCCAGTGCTACGAAAAAATACTGCAAACATAATCTTCTTCACTGATCACTGGCGCCTTGGTGTAGTGGGTATTGCGTCGTCTTCGTAGATCCAAACACGAGATTCTTGACGGGTTGGTGCGTCATATACAGGTTTCAACACGAGTCACTATATTAGAGATACTACGATGGCCGCCATGTGCCAGAGGTTAGGTGTCGGTTGTGCTGGGGAATGCACGCTTTTGCGAATCGCTCTTAAGTTTTCGTTAGAAAACGAGCTTCTATTTAAAACAAGGGCAATGACAAAGTGGCAGTAGTTTTAATAATAAGACTAGAGAATAAATAAACTAAAAGTGTAATTAGTGTGTGTAGGTAAACAAGAAAGGCGGGGACAAGGCGACTATGACAGATGCCTGCTTGACAATTTTTTGTGTATATATACGCTAAAAGGTATAAACTTTAAGAAAATAAATATTGCATGCCCCTAAAATATTCGGTTTTCTCATATGTCAGAACATACATAGTGGCCCTCGTATTTCATAATCGTTTTGAAGCTGGATTTTTTACACAATGGTTTTTCAAAGGTACAAAAATAGAATAGAATAGAAAAAGCGAGATACGAGCGGATAACATCACAATTTTGAAATTCAGTAAATTCAGGCTTATTATTTAATTGCAAACCTTTTAAGTTGGGTATTTTAAGAAAGCTTATACCAGTGGCTATCTAACTTGTATATTGAATATGAGATATTTCTCGAACACCCTGCATACTGCTAAACACCAGTGTCAAATAGTCCTAGCTATCTCATCCGTAATAATCCTGAGAGAGGATGCATACTTCTAATTAATTTCGCAGTGGCGTTCGTCCAAAGTGAGGTTAGATTTTTTTGAAAACAATTTAATAACTACTGAACTGTGAGCGATAGATATATCTCTGTAGTTCCAGTCGTTGCTGAAAGACGATTCTGAATATATAAAAATATATAGAGTGTTCTATTTTTGAACGATTTGTAATATCAAAAACCACTATCGTGTAAATTTTCATGTGGATGCTGTACGTAATTCCCAACAAACGTCTAATCGTTGTGACAAATCCTATACATAATAATAGGTCTTCATAAAGGTGATCAGAACTTCTTACAACAAGATAGAAGCACAGTTATCAGCGTATCTGTTGAGGTTTTGTAAATAATTGGCCTTAGTTGACCAAAAGAAAGACTATGAGTCTGTTTTACTGATGCTGCTTAACTAGTGGTGGAAACATCAGGAAAAATTCAGATACTGTCAGATACAAATACTAAAATTTTAAGAAATCTGAAATTTTACAATATCGGCCAATAGGGAGTTATCGCAACTACTACGTTAAATTTCCGTTAACGCTAAAATGTTAGAGAGTTTTTGCATATCGTACGATAAGTATCCGTTAACGCTAACGTTACGTCTTTATAACCGGACGTATAGAAAGACGGGTTTTGAAATTTTACAGATTTTGCACGCCATTTGGTTACGTACGTTATTTCAACTCTTAGAGAGAAAGTTTTACCTGAGGCTTCGCACAGATTTTTATGAACAATTTTCCAGTTGGAGGTGTTAAGGACTGGATTTATACCAGTTACATCTCTCAGAAAAACGAGACAAAAAGAAATGGATGGCAGAAAAAATACTAGAAATGATGGAAGAAAGAAGGAAGTACAAGAACAATAACAAAACTGGATATGATAGAATCAACAGAGATATAAGGAAAGAAATTAGATATGCAAAGAAAAAGTGGCTTACTGAGAAATGCGAAGAAATCGAGGAGCTACAGAGAAAGCAAGATTCCTTTAATCTTCATAAGAAAATAAAAGAGATGACAGGAATAAACAGAAGAAAACAACATAACATCTTAATGGACGAGGGGAACAATATTGTGACCGAGATAAGCGAATAGAAGAACGTATGGAGAAATATAGAACAACTCTTCTTAGATAACAGAATGGAGAAACAGGACAACAATTTAGAAAAAGAACGACCCTCGATATAAAAGAGGAAGTTCAGAAGGCGTTGAAGAAAGCAAAGGAAGGGAAATCTCCAGGGCCTGACCAGGTGAACATAGAAATCCTTAAAATATATAAAAGATATAGACTTTCTGCTAGAAATGTTTAACCAAATATACGACACAGGGATAATACCGAAAGAATGGTTAAAGTCTACCTTCATAACTCTCCCGAAGAAAGCTAACGCTAAAAGGTGTAAGGAATTTCGCACAATAAGCCTCATGAGCCAAGTATCTATTAAAATTGTTCTTGAACATCATTCATGAAAGGATAAGGAAAAAGTGTGACGAAACACTAAGTAACAACCAATTTGGATTTAGATCTGGCGTAGGCACAAGGGAAGCCTTATTGGCATTACCAGTTTTAATACAGAAATGTAGAGACATGCAGAAGAACGTTATCATAAGTTTCATAGACTACGAGAAGGCGTTCGACAGAATAAGACATGAACAACTTATTCAAATACTGGAAGAAATGCGCTTAGACGGAAAGGATATACAAATAATTAAGAATTTGTACTGGGGCCAAACAGCAACCGTTAGAATCGAGAACGACAGTACAGAAGAAATAGAAATAAAGCGAGGAGTGAGACAGGGATGAATTTTATCGCCAACCCTGTTCAAATTATATTCAGAACATATAATGATGAATGCGCTGTACGGGAAAGAGGAAGGAATTAAAGTAAATGGTGAAGTAACAAATAATATTCGATACGCTGACGACACCATTCTGGTTGCATCAACGCAAGAAGATATGCAGACCTTGTTAGACAAAGTGAATGAAGAAAGTGAAAGGTTAGGCTTCAATAAGAACATCCAAAAGGCAAAGTTTATGGTAGTAAGCAAGAGGAGAGACTTAAATGTGAGACTCATGGTAGCAGGTAACACATAGAGCGAGTACAGAAAAATAGATACTTAGGTACATGGGTAAGAGAAGAATGGGATAGTGACATGGAAGTTAAAGCAAGAATAGAAATGGCCAGAGACGGATTTAAAAAGATGAAAGTAATGTTATGTGATAAAGAATTGAGCATCGATCTACGACTGAGCGTAGTTAATTGTTACATATGGCCAATATTACTGTACGGCTCAGAAGCATGGACTCTAAAGAAAGACTTCCGGCGAATATTAAAAATCTCATGGACAGAGCGACGTACCAACGAGGAAGTCTTAAATAGAATAGGAAGAGAATATCTGGGACATGTACTGAGGCATGATAGATATGACCTACTACAGAAAATAATGATGGGAAAGATAGAAGGTAGAAGAGGAGTGGGAAGAAGGAAGATGTCATGGACGGGGATCACGAGAGTCAGCACCCTTTTTAACATAGCAAGGAACAGAAAAAGTTTTGCAGAAATGACAGCCAACCTTCACTAGTTGGAGCGGCACCTACAGAAGAACATCCCTCAGGAGTCTTAAATCGTCCTCGATATTAAACCGAATTCTTTGAATTTTTGCCACTTTAAGGCCAAATGACATGTGCAGATGTGCACATGTATAATTACAAAATCCCTTTGACGTATGTCAGAAAACAAAAAAATTTTCCATACGTGACAAAAATTGGTTACTAGATGACTGTAAACGTACGCTAAGCTGCACCGTCTTTTAAATTAGCGGACGTATTACGTCTTTTAATTTAACGTACGACAGTTGTAAAATACGACGTTGCTAAGCAACTCAGACGTTAGCGTATACGTCTTTTAAAAAAACGCTATGCAAAAACTCTCTGTTATACGCTATTTTATTTTTACGGTAAATGACAATTTTGAGTTATCGCACACCGCTATTTTACCGTACGCCAAAGTTTCCGAACCTAACCTCAACACATAAAATTACTTGTTTATAAATACGGCAACATAACCTCACCACTCAAAATAACGTACGCAAAAACCCTCCGCTATTTTATGGAAATAGCGGACCGCGGTTATTTATTTAGCGTACGCTAAATGTTGGCGCATGCGCATTCGTCCGATTGTACGAAAATAACGTACGCTAAATTTAACGTTGTACTTGCGATAACTCTCTAAATATTAAATATTAAATGTGGAGTATCGGCGTCGGTCCAGCTCTAATAATTTCGATATCTTTTACGCAGTTCTTCAAGAACTTTCCAAACATTACATTTAAGATAAATTACCATCAACGGCAGCATTGACAAATTTCTATGCTAAAACACGTTCACCCTTAGCTTTTCTGTGAGTTTCTGAAAATGGTGATGGACAAATAATATTTACAATAAAGCTTTAATAGAAATATCAATAAGTAGCTGCAAAGAATTAGGCGATTTTAAATCATACTTTATGCTTTTTTAAAAAGTTGTGCCCTTTTGTGAAAAATTAAATCTTTTTAAAGAGGCTAAATTCCAACTTTCTGCGTAAATTCATATTTACAACTATAAAGGACCCAAACTTATATCTATAACTAGCGAAATTGCCTCGAACGAGAAATTTACTGTTAAACTTAGCTCTAAGTAGCGTGGGAGCACAACATTTGGCGCCACTGGAGGTGTTGAAACCTATTTACCTAACTACATATATTGATATTATAGTCAATGCCTTATCTGACTGTTAGGCTGTTATATAGTAGAGTTTAGTGAAAAAGTTTCTACTAATATAGTAAATTCGTTTCAATTAAGCATAATTATTATCAAATATCTGCTATATGGTAATCCTTTTATTTTTAATGAAGTTAATGCATTAATAAATACGGAGAATTAAGTCATTGTTACGGTGTAAATTTGAATATACCTCTTACCTGAAATGTTGCCAATATTATGTTGCTTATAAAAATGAATTTTCATTATACGGACTTCATTCAGGAAAGGTAGATACATACTGAAAAATAATTATAAGCCATAAATGAATATTCTTCCATTTGAACTGCTATTAAAATATTCTTGGACATTGTATTGCAATTTTAGCTGATTAAATGTACAGCGTAAAGTATTAAGGACTGGAGCAAAAAATATTGTCGCTTTTCGATTCTAAATAAATGGATAGTTTAAAAATGAAACAATGTATTGAAAATATACATTGAGAGTTACAAGTTTAACAAAAGACTTAATATCAACACATTTTTAGTTTTTATTCCGTTTTCCAAAATTCCTGACTTTTTCCAGGACACCAGCCATCAAGTTTATTAATACATCTTGAGTCACTTGCTTCGAGTATTTATTCCACTTGGATTTAAATTATTCGACGTCTTTTACTTGTTCATGGCTGTTTCGAAGCTTTTGTTTCACGAGAACCCAGTATCTTTCCACGGGGCAAAGTTCCGGGACATTTTGAGGATTAAGTTCTTTGGGGACGAAATTCACATTTTTGGCAGCGTACCACTCAATCGTCGATTTTGGTTAATGAGAGGTGGCCCAGTCCGGCCAAAATAATAGAGATGTTTCGTGCTTATTCAAAAGTGGCATCAATCTTTTGTTCAAACATTCTTTAATATAGATTTCAGTGTTTAAGGCACTTTTTGTAAAAAATGGCTAACTTCGCGGGCCACACTGGCAAATTGCTTGCCAGACTAAGATTGTGGCACCGAATTTTTCAATAGAAATGGTTTGTTCTGCAACGCTAGCGCTTGTTCTACTCTCAACAGTATAATACTGAGGTCCAGGGAGGGAAGAAAAATCCATTTTCACATATGTTTCGTCATCCATAACTATACAACTTGAAGAGTCCTTAAGAACTTGGTTGCACAATTGCCGTGCCCATAACGAAAAAACTTATAGAATGAATTGGAAACTACACTTAAATTAAATGACAAACTGTACACTTTTACTTGACAGTTCATTTAAAACAATAGAGTTGCATTTGCTCAACCAGGCGACTTTGTTAAAATGACAATTTTTTCGGTTCAGTCCTTATTAGCATAGTATGCAAATTTATGGTTATTGAAATAGGTAGTTGTTGGAGAAGTTTGAATTTCCCGCATTTTGATATAGAGGAAGCACCTGACGGGACTGAGTCACCCGTTCAACACAGTCCACTACCGACTTGCACGAAGCGTACACATTGGTTAATAAACATATATTAAAAATTCACATATTTGGAGTTTCATTTAAGTACAACATAACATTGGTCGTATTCGAACCGGATTGGATTAAAACTGGTTTGTGAAAAGAAATCGCAAGAATAAAATCTCAAGTTATCACAATTGGAAACAAAGAAACACGTGGCAATTCCAGCGGACCAGTTCAGTAGTATCGATTATAAGGCGGACAGGAACAAAGAAAGCCGTCCACTACTTGGAAGGGCGACTGTAAATATCACATGGTGAGTCGAGATTCTTTCCTTATTATTCCTAATTTTCATAACTTCATTAGTACCGTAATCCGTAATCCTGTAACTCCTTCAAGTTATATTAAAAATATGGATGACTTAAAAGGTTTAATTCGCAAACGCGGTGGAAAGAAACAGAGTTTATCTTCTTTCATAAATCATATAAACGAGTTTGAGGCAAAAACTTTAATTTCAAATGCTCAAAGATTTGATGTAGAAGAAAGAACCACCAGATTGGAGGTGTTATTTCAGGAGTTTCTTGAAATTCAAACCGAAATTGAAAGAACTTGCGAGGAAAATAATTTAGCAGAGGAATATAAAGAGAGGGAAAGCTTTGAAAATTCTTATTTTATGATTATAGGAAAGGCTAAGGGAATTATCAATAAATATCAAAATTCTCTGGCGGTAAGTGATGCAGCTTCAGTTGTGGGTTCTGTACGTTCATTGAATTCAAACCAAATTAATATTAAGTTGCCAACAATTCAGCTCCCAAAATTTTCAGGTTCATAAGAGAATTGGGTTGAGTTTAGGGATACATTCAAATCAATTGTACATGCAAATAATAACCTTGGAGAAATTCAAAAATTACATTACTTAAAATCCAGTCTGCAAGGTCAGGCTGCTCAAGTTATTAAGTCTTTAGAAATTAGCGAGGCTAATTATTTGGTAGCGTTTAACCTTCTTTGCGATCGATTTGACAATAAAAAGTGGTTAGTAATAAATCACATCAAGGCACTTTTTAACACAACCACAGTAAAAACGGAATCGGCATTCGAATTCTTAGACGAATTTTCAAAACATTTAATGGCTTTGGACGCATTAGGGCTTACAGATGTTCAAATATGGAATACATTTATTATATACATGATCTCAACTAAACTTGATAGTCAGACAAAAAGGGAATGGGAGGTTAGTAAATTGGATGACGATTTTCCGGAAATTGAGGACATAAAAACGTTCTTAAAGGGTAGATGTGAACTTCTGGAAAAACTAGAAAATCAAGTAAATAAATGGGTAAACAATGCACCTAAGCATTATTTTAAAACCGTTGAAGCATGCACGTCCTTATTAACTACTAGGGAAAATGTGGGATATCTCAAATGTAATTACTGTGAAAGTTCTGATCATTTAATTTACGCGTGTACCGAGTTTTTAAAACTAAATGCAAATGAGAGGGCAGCGGAATCCAAACAAAGAAAATTATGCATCAATTGTCTAAAAAGGAACCATTTCAGTCAGCAATGTAACGCGGGGATTTGTAGAAGATGCGGTAAAAAACACCACTCTTTACTGCATTACGAAAATAAAATGCAAGTCAAAGGTGACGCACCTGCAGAAGCAGATACTAACGAAGCGAGTACTGACTCCGTAATTGCAAACTGTTGTACCAGTAACACCCAACATGTTCCTTTATCAACAGCAATTGTGAAGGTACGCGATAATATGGGGAAATACCATTCTTGTAGAGCTTTTTTAGATTGTGGTTCAGAAAGTAGTTTTATCACAACGGAATTTCACAAAAAATTAAAATTAAATAAGGCCAAGGTAGATATCAATGTAGTAGGAATAAATCAGTGTATTTCTAGCTTAAACTACAAAACTGAAGTTTCAGTTCAATCGTGCCATTATTCATACAGTACAGAGGTGTCATGTCTTATAATAGAAAAAATAACAGACAACATTCCATCAAAGACTTACGACATTTCAGCATTCAGCATACCTTCTCACGTGAAACTAGCAGATAACGATTTTAACAAGACAGCTAAAATCGAAGTTTTATTAGGGGCAAACATATTTTGGAATTTAATTTGTCCAGAAAGGCTTAAATTGGGGAATCACCAACCGATGTTACAAAGAACTCAGTTAGGATGGGTTATGGCGGGTCTATTTGTTTAGAATCATGATGCTAGCAAAAGGGTCAGATGCAATGTTTCTGTTACTAATAAAAGTAATATAAACGTCCAGGATCAATTAAAGTCATTTTGGGAGGTAGAAGAATTTAAAGTTGAAAGGCCTCTATCTCCAGAAGAAAAATATTGTGAAAAACATTTTACTGAGACAACAAAACGCGATTTAGTCGGTCGATTTGTAGTGTCAATACCCTTTAAGCAGTGCAGACCTAAATTAGGCAATTCTTCAGATACCGCTGTTAAACGATTTAGTAATTTAGAAAGAAAATTACAAAAAAACAACAAGTTAAAAATTAGGTATGTGGAGTTCATGAAGGAATACGAAGGCCTGGGTCACATGACGGTGATACAAAATCCGCATGATAATTTAGAAAATTCGTATTATTTACCACATCACGGGGTTCTCAAGCAAAGTAGTGCAACAACAAAACTAAGGGTGGTTTTCGACGGTTCGTGTAAAACAACAAATGGCGTTTCTTTGAATGATTTGCAACATGTGGGTCCAGTAATTCAACACGAATTGTTTAATATTTTAATACGATTCCGGTCTCACAAATATGTTCTGTCGGCAGGCGTTGAAAAAATGTACCGACAAGTCCAAATTACCCCTGAACAAAGAGATTACCAACGTATGGCGTGAAAATGATTCTCAACTACTAAAACATTTCACCCTTAATACAGTCACATATGGCACTACGTCAGCTCCTTACTTGGCAATAAGAGCCTTATAGCAAGCTGCTCATGAATATCATCATAGATACCCTAATTAATCACAAATTATATTGCAAGATTTCTATGTAGATGATTTATTAACAGGAACTAAAGGAATTTCAGATGCTATCAAATTACATAAAGAAATTTCACACATCTTAGAGAGCTATGGGTTTAAAATGCGTAAATGGATTTCCAACAGCTCGCAAATATTAAGGACTATTGGTTCGGGCCATGTAGAACAGAATATGTTATATATTGGCGATAACACAGATAAGAAAACCTTAGGTTTAATTTGGGCTCCTACTGACGACGCGACGCGACGTTCTCAAATATGATATAAGCAATTTAGGTTCAAAGGCAGAAAACACTAAACGTGAAATTTTATCTTGTATCTCAAAATTATTTGATCCACTAGGGTTAATAGGGCCATGTATAATATTAGCTAAAATAATGTTACAAGATATCTGGAGATACAATTTATCTTGGGATGATAAAATACCAGAACACATACAGAAAAATTGGTTAGAGTTTAAAGGTAATTTGAGTAAGTTAAATCAACTAGAAATTCCAAGACATGTACCATGCTCAGAGTATGCTCGCTTAGAGTGGCCAATATCACTTATAGAAACAGGTATTAACGATAATGATAACATCCCCGAATTAAAAAACACTAGTGCGGTATGCGTATCCACGCAATCTAAGACTGATACTTTTCCGTGGAATTTCACATCAGCATTCAGTAAATTGCAAACAACGGTTGCTTGGTGTCTCAGGTTTGCCAATAATTGTAAATTAGGCCACCATAAAAAACAAACGGGGAATTTAGTCCCTTTAGAAAATCAGCAGGCTTTAAAATGTCTAGTAACGTTAGCTCAAGCAGACAGTTTTTCAAACGAACTTTCATATATTCAAAATTCGCAACCGGAGAAAATAAAGGGACACCTCGCCAGACTTGCACCATTTCTAGATAAGGAGGGGTTGCTCCGAGTAGGTGGCAGGTTAAAAAATTCTAATTTCGACTTTGATAAAAGACATCCGCTATTAATAGTCGGAAGGCATACTCTAACAAAGTTGTTACTCGAGCATGAACACGTTAGATTACTACACGCAGGGCCACAACTAAAATTGTCGTCAATTCGTGACAGATTTTGGCCCACTGCGGGGAGAAATGTGACGAGAGCTGTGGTTCATAATTGTATAAAATGCTTTAAGGCGAGGCCTACTAATTACAATCGACTCATGGGAAATTTACCTCAAAGTAGATTAACTGCAATGTATCAATTTTTTGCTACTGGTATACTACGCAGGTCCACTTTTTGTAAGAACTAGAAAGGGACGAGGAGCAAAAACATATAAGTGTTATATTTGCGTCTTTGTGTTTTGTTTGTGTTTTTCTGTCAAGGCTGTTCATTTGGAGCCTGTAACGGAACTTACAACGGAAGCTTTTATTGCTACTTTTAGGAGATTTACTGCACGTAGAGGCAGACCTTCTCGTGTGTATTCCGACAATGGTACCAATTTCGTGGGTGCCACGTCATCCTTAAAGGAACTTGGAAAATTTCTAAAGAATAACGAAAAACAATTAAATTCAGTATTTACTAAAGAGAATATAAAAACTGGCATTTTATTCCTGTTAATAGCCCTCACTTTGGTGGTTTATGGGAAGCGGGAGTAAAGAGTATTAAATATCACCTCAAACGAGTTTTAGGAAATGCTTTAGTAACGTTCGAAGACTTCTTAACTATTTTAGTAAAAATTGAAGGGGTCCTTAATTCGCGACCATTATATCCTTTATCCTCTTCTCCAAACGATTACCAAGCACTTACACCCTCGCATTTCCTCATTGGGAGAAGCTCGACAGCACTTACAGACCCAGATGTAATGGAACTAAAAATAAACACATTGGGGAGGTTCCAAAACTTGCAACGACTTGTTCAGCATTTTTGGCAAAGATGGTCCCAAGAATACATTTCGGCGCTTCAAGAGAAAACTAAATGGTTCAAACTTCAATCAAACATAAATATTGGAGATTTGGTTGTGATCAAGGATGACAATCTCCCCTCTATGAAGTGGAAAATGGGGCGCATCGTAGCAACGCATCCTGGTGACGATGGAGTAGTGAGAGTGGTCACGGTTAAGACACAAACGAATAGTGCAAAACGTGCCATAACCAAAATTTGTGCGTTACCAAAAGAGACTTAATAAAAATTTGATTGTTATCAACTTTAATTTCATGTTTTAGTTTTATGATAGTGTGTATTATGTGTCATTCGAAATA
This sequence comes from Melanotus villosus, assembly GCA_963082815.1. Taxonomy (NCBI): domain Eukaryota; kingdom Metazoa; phylum Arthropoda; class Insecta; order Coleoptera; family Elateridae; genus Melanotus; species Melanotus villosus. The sequence continues at coordinate 29,651,044 of OY720419.1, read as the reverse complement.
CCATACATTACTGTATTTACATTATTATGTCATGTTAATCAATATGTAGCATTTATTGTTAAATTTTGAAAGTGCCTTTCAAGGCGGGAGTATGTTGGGGAAGTTTGAATTTCCCGCATTTTGATATAGAGGAAGCAGCTGACGGGACTGAGTCACCCGTTCAACACAGTCCACTGCCGATTTGTACGAGGCGTACACGTTGGTTAATAAACATAATATTAAAAATTCATATATTTGGAGTTTCATTTAAGTACAACATAACAGTAGTGTTAGTTAAAAGAATCATAAATTATTCTGAATCCCAGACATTAGATAACTTCTTAAAGGTTTAAGTTAAAACTGTATTGAAATGAATTTTAAAAACCTAATTTTAAAATTTAAATTCCTTTTACTGATCAAATCAGCATTTTTTTGCCTAGCATAAGTAAAATTTCTTCTCACGGCAACTTACTAATAAACAGTAATGTTTTAGTTAAAGTAAATTGATATGAATGATTAGAAATCTCCAGTGTAACTAACAGGCTCGACGAGTAGAGTTATAAGTTCAAATTAGTGCTGAGTTGAAATAACAAGCGTTAAAAAAAACTGTGATCAAGTTGGCTGGTGTTAGCATTTGTCAGTGCGACCATATGTCGTAACTATAGCCACAGCTGGAACTAGTTGATGGCATGGTGATGTTATTAATATGGTGTTCCTACTCCCACTATTTTCTAAATAAAACTTTTGTACTGCATCGTTTGACAGCTCGCGTACTAGTTTAGATATTTGCCGCTAGATGGCGGAACAAAATTTGATATTTTCATAATCATAACCTATTATAAATCAACGTATTTTTATAAATTTTACATTTTTCCCAAAAGATACACAAGAACACATAAGTATAATATAAACGCTGCAGCTTTAAGAACAAATCGATTTTTTCTTTGAATTACATATTTCTTCACAAAAGGTTTACTGCAATGCTGCAAAGATAAGCATTTTCATAAAGGTCGTTTCACACATATCAGTGACGTATTCGTTCAGTGTCAGTGCAGTGTCGGTATTTGTATTTCACTATGCTATGAAAATGTGTAACTGACACTGTACGTCACTGTGCCTGACATGTCTGAATATGTCAATATCAGAGCACGAAAACGATAATTTTAATCACTAATACTGATAAAATCTTACGGAACTGAACGAATACGTCACTGAACTGAACGAATACGTCACTAATAATGTGTGAATAGAACTTTATTTATTCTTCCAAATGTTTTTCTGGACATTTTCGAAAATCAGGTAAAAAGGACGGGCGAAACATAAATACTTTGTGTTCCCAAGAGTTGCGATAACATTCAAAATTAAATATTTTGACAATTCTTCGTGTCAACATTCAACTGTCATTAGCGTCATCTTACAGCAATTGTTGGAACTAGTACGCGATTTTGTCAAAGTGGAGACACCATATCTTAATAACATCACCGATGGCATCTAATTTCAGCTGTCAAACGTCATTTTACACGTATTTGGCAACAAGCAAGTTTAAAATTATTTTTTGGGGTTTAAAAAGAAACCACTTCTTTTTAAAACGAGCAAGCGAGTAACTTTCCAGCTTTTCACGGTTCAATTGCGAATCACGATGGTTTTTAGTGCAGCACAAAAAGTGTTTATGATCGAATCTTATTTTTTCACTGGAACAAAAGTTGATGGCATTTGGACATATTCAATACAAAGCTGCTTGGAAGAACATCGAAATTAATTTCCAGAAGCAGTTGACTACAAGCAATTGCAGGTAACTTTAGACAAAAAATGTGTAAAACTGTTCCGTGAAACGTTAACCGAAAGACCGGTAACGGACGACCATTAAAACACACTGAAGAAACTATAGCTGCAGCTAGATAAGTAATGGAAAATGATGATGACGATGCTTTACAAAGAACCCTTTTTACTGAAGAAGCATGGTTTCATAGGACACGATACAGTAATTCGCAAAACATGAGAACATGTAGTGCCGAAAATCCTCATAAATTCGTTGAATCTGCTTTATATCCCGAGAAAATAGATGTTTGGGCTGCCACCAGCACAAGGCGAATAATTTGATCTATATTTTATAAAAGTAACATCAATGCAGTGCGAATATAGGCAAGAAATTTTACTAATATTTTTGAAACAATTACTGACGATGAAATTCAGCAAGGCTATTTCCAGCAAGATGGTGCAACTCCTAACTGTACCCCTGAAACGCTTGAAATGCTACGAGATTTTTTCGATAATCGTATTATATGCTGAAATGTCGAAATTTCTTTTCCTAGCAGATCTTGTGATTTGACGTCATGTGATTTTTTTATGGCCATACCTTAAACATTGTTTATTTGCTGTTCCGATCAGTAATTTAGATGAACTTGAAGAACTCATTACACAGAAGATTCAAGAAATAAACAGTACTCCACAGATATTAGAAAAAGTGTAAAATCCGTTGAAGCGCAGAACTGTAAAGTGTTTTGAAGTAGATGGTGGGCTTATCCAACATTTACTGTAATAAATAATTTCTTTACACAAACTTAAGTTTCATTTATTAATTCGTTCGTGGCTTTTTGACATTTATAAGAAGGCTTATATTCACAACTATAACATGGTACGTTGCGTCCTATGTTTGAAATATTTCCATAGATTACTTGACCACTGATTTTTCGAACGCCCGTTACATAAGATATTACATAAATCATTCAGATTTATTAAAAACAAACAAACGGAATGAATCTTAGTAACCAGTAACTAGTAACTGTGACCGCTGCGAATTTTGTTTATTGTTTATTTTCTCCAATCTTTGGGATATCATTTACAACATCTCAGTACCTTCAATCTACTTCTCCCTGAGTATGGTGCTTTAAGCTGAGGGTGGTTCGTCCCTTGCTTTTGTTTTATAAAATATTTGAAACTCGTGAGCGCTCACTGTGACCACACGACGGTGTTAGCGTAACTCTATAATTTATAGTCATATGTGTGGGTCAATATTTGATGAATCTGAACCGTCCAAAAGGGCAAAAATTGAAGAAAGGGTGTACATGTTTAATTTAAGATTTCAAGAAAAGTTCTTAAAATGGTGCTTAGAATGTGAAAATATTTATACTTATGACAATGACGCTGACAAAGGAATTCATGAAATTCAAATCTGACATACATACAGCGTGTCCCAGGATAGAAGTTACAATAGGTGTGATGGACAAAAAATTTTTTAATTTTATTTTGAGATTGTGGAATTAAGCCCTGCTTGGTTTGAAGAGAATTTTAAGAACGTTTTCAGTTTTTGAAAAACAAGTCGGCCTTGACATTGAAGCGAAAACTATTTTCTTTTCAGGTAAAGTACCCTTTTTGTTCATGATACGGCAAAATTTTACTAAGAAAAGTTGTTCATAATAAGAAATTATGGCCCTTTGCAAAATTTCAGAAAGATCTACCTACTTTTATTAAACCGTCACATTTTAGATTAAACAAAATAAATTGTATTTATTCAAAATTTTCTTTGTAGAACATTGAACGAAACAAATAGCATTTACAAGAAATTTAACCTACGAAACATAATAATAACACTGATCTACAATAAATTATGTATTCCACATAACTGCCAGGAGGCCATGAAAAAACTATCGTTGACTAATCTTCCTGAAATTTTGCATAGGGCCATAATTTCTTATTATGAACAACTTTTCTTAGTAAAATTTTGCCGTATCATGAATAAAAAGGGTACTTTACCCAAAAAGAAAATAGTTTTCCCTTCAATGTCAAGGCCGACTTGTTTTTCAAAAACTGAAAATATCCTTAAAATTCTCTTCAAACCAAGCAGGGCTTAATTCCACAATCTTAAAATAAAATTCAAAAATTTTTTGTCCATCACACCTATTGTAACATCTATCCTGGGACACACTGTATAATTCGATCTTCATTTTCTGCGCAACAAAGTTATACGAGTATGCTTAGGGTGTAATACAAAATAATATTCAGATTGTAGGTAAAAATTTTGCAATTTTTGTGATTTAATATATTTTTCATTCAATTTGGTTTATACTAGAAGTTTAAATGTACTAAGTTTAGAAATGTAGGTACTATTAAAATTTTGAATTTTTGTCGTCTTCAAAAATAAAATTATTTTTAGGTAGTTAGAATATACACGCATGCTAGTTCGGAAATATTCTTTTTTTGTTAGTTTTTTTCTCAACTTCTTACATTTTTACTTTTTTCCGACTTACTAAAGTGTCAATTAGGCCACATAATGTATCAGAAGAAAGATCAATTGACAAATTTGTGGAATTAACAAGAAAAAATGAGAAGCCGTCATTATGACTGCACGACGGTGAGATTGTTACAAATATTTGACGACAGTGGTTAAGGGTTTATTCTCAACAGTAATTACATAAGTGGTGATAATTTTTTGATAATTTTAACTAGATTCACGAATATTGCTATGGAAATCGAAAGGACGAAGTCCACGAGTGGAATTTCCTAATAGCAATAAAGATGAGTGCTAATCTAGTTAAAATTATCAAAAAAAAATTATTACCACGAATGTAATTCGGCGTGATTATTTTTTAAACTACTACACAATGATGACAGTGCTGAATTTTTAATGTTTGTATTGAGACAAATGGCTGTGCTACCTTAACAACCAAAAAATTGTCGCTGTAATCAGATACTAGCAAATTGTCAGTGTAATTTTGATGCTATTGGTCGATTTGAAATTTTTTCTCATTATGATTGGCTGACAGGACTGTTTCAAAAATAATCACTTACAATACCACGAGTGGCCAAAGAATTGTCGATTATTTTGTTGCTGTAACATCACGAATGTTCCTTGTGCTTGCATATGAATATCACGAGTGCGCAGTACGAGTGATATTCGCAATCACAAGGAACATGAGTGATTTTTAACAATCTGAGGCACAAGAAAATTCTGCATCGAACTGTATTAACATTCCCTATACCTATCTCGTGCAGTTTCTTTGTATCTCTTCAAATAAAAGAGTAACCGAAGAATGACATACTAAATGGACATGCTGTATATGGTTTATTGAAGGTTAAATCACAATTGAAGTCGCTATAGTCTTGGGTCCTTTTTGTAGAACAGACTGTATAAGAATATGGAATTGTATTTGATATAGCACAAAAGACCAATTTAACCTCCTTAGTGATTTGTTTCTGCCGATCAAAGATGGAACGTTGAAGCGTATATTCTATAGTTCGAATCCTCGCGGAAAGAAATTTCAAAATGCATTTCAGTAGAATAGAAATATATTAAGTTTTAATAATGAATATTTAAAAAATTTACAGAAGTTGCCATATAGCAACCTTCATTAAGGCATTGAAAATGAGCTTGGCTAACTTCCAAGTCTGACATGTAATTTACAAAATCTGAAAAATTTACAAGGAATAGAAATAAAGAAAAGTTTTTAAATTGCAAAAGATAGAAAAGTAAGTACAAAAGTATAAAATAATCGTACACAAATCATTGTCAAAACTGCACAACTTGTTAGTTTAATTTTGGTAATACTAATATAGTGAATAAAATAAACTCAAATCTAAAACATATAATAATTATTGTAATACTAGGCGATATAGTGAATATAGTAATTTGCGGTACTAGATAGTAACGTTATGAAGCATTTTACATTACGAGAGAAAATTTGAAAGAACGAGCGACGAAAGAGCGAGTTCTTTTAATTCTCGAGTAATGTAACCAGCAAATAACCTTACGTACGGCACACGTTTTATATCATCCTATAGTAATTGTTTTCAAAAAATAAAAAATTATTTTCAATGACAGTTCAATGACAGTTCAATGACAATTCATAAAGTGTAACGTAAATCTGTCATATTGTACTGTTATTAAGGTTTACAGCACTAGTGCTGTTAAAGGTATCTTAACATAACTCGTTGCTTAGGAGTTATTAGCATGATAACGTTATAGGATGATATAATAGTATTTTATGTATCTAGGACGAAAAGTAAGTCTTTAAGGTATGAGCAAGTTGTTTACTTACAAGTTAATTACTTGCGAGTACCTTAAATACACTTTTCGTCTGAGGTACATACATAATTTTATGTCATACTGTTTCTAAAGTTGTTAAATTATTAAAAGAAATCTCCAGCAATTTGTAGCAGTATTAGTTTTAAGTAACTAATCTAAGGCGCAACAATTCGTATCTCCTAGCAACGAGCATTTATAGAACGAAAAGTGACACTTTTCGTTCTAGGACGTAAAATGATACTTTAAAGTCCTAGCATTTTAACGTGTCACTTTTTGTTCTATAAATCGTCCAAAAAACGTTGCTTTAGAAACGAGTATGACATAAAATACACTTAAATCTAAGACATATAAAATGATACAATGATGTAAACAAAAACATCACTCAATGTAAAACTAACTATTTTCTTAACATTTCGACAAGCATAACAGCATGACGTGAAATGACCAACCGTCTGTGCACAACGTGCGGACACGTTAAGGTTCCCTTTTTTTTCTGCGACATGATAAACGACATAGTGAAATAAAATAATCTTAAAGCTAGCTATTAATAATACAAGTGCGAAAACACACGCTTAAAGTTCGAGGTTGTTGCTATGCAACGAGACGAAGTCGAGTTGCATTTACAACCGAGATACTTTAAGCGTTTTCGCAAGAGTGTTATTCAAAAATTTTTTGTTGGTCAACTACTATGTTGGTCATGGAGCATATCTAAAGCTGCTTGCGAGAACGTTTATTCAAGTTTCTGCCATTGGCGTAATATAGACAATAAATTATTGTTGCTATTGCCTATGTGTTTTAAATGCCTTTTAAAACACGTTGTTATGGGAAACGTGTTTTAAAATGCTACGTGTTTTAAATTGCTGTTTATAATCTAGGATGTAGATATTAAAAAGGTGACTTAAAATGTCACGAACAAAAAAACATATAAAGTGATACAAACAAAAACATCACTCAATACAAAAAAGACAAGCAAGTTTCTTTTCGACAAGCATGGCAATATACGTGAAATTACCAATCGTCTGTGTGAATCGTGGGAACACCGCTAAGGCTACCGTATTATTTTTTTGCGGAATGACTGTTTTTTTGCCATCGTTTTCATCATCCGAGGAAGGAGACTCTACTGTAGTATTAAACAATTTGCAGCGACGTTGCATCGCCGAAGCGGCATCCAAACAACGGTCCACACGGACAAATTCGATTTGAGAATATGCGAAGCTTTCAAGTGACATGTCCAGCGAGATGCCCGATTAGTCCAGTCAAATGGTAATTTTACTTTGCATTTTGGGTAGGCAGCGATTTTTTTTTATCGGTGTGTAGAGGGGTCAGTGGTGAGTTTAAGTCAGGGTTTTCGGGGTGGTAACCCCCTCCATTCGGCCGCCATCTTGAAAAGAAGGGTTAATTCATTTTTTGGCGATATCTCTGTAGTCGTGAATCTTACAAAAAGTTTGTACAAAGGGTTTTGGTAGAGAATCGTATTATCTATTATCTATTATTAATAACTTTTTTACATAGCATTGATAATAAAAAAGTTATAAGCTGGAAAAGACAAAAAGTTAAGGGCGTACAACTTTTTTATTATTAATAACCCTTCTTTTAAAGATTGCGGCCGAATGGAGGGGGTTACCACCCCGAAAACCCTGACCTAAGCTCACCACTGACCCCTCTACACCTCGTCAAAAATCGCTGCCTACCCAAAATGCCAAGTATGCCTTTTTATTTCGACCATTTGATTATACTTCTTCTCCTTCTTCTTCCTGAACCCATATTAATCCACTCCTGGACATAGGTCTCTCCCAGCCCTTTCCATTCTTCTCTGTTTTGTGCTTTATGGAACCAATGTTTTCCCGCTGTTTGTTTGATGTCGTCTATTCACCTGCGTTTTGGTCTTCCCACACCCCTCTTCGTCTCTCTGGGTCGCCAGTGGGTGATCTTTGCTGTCCATTTATTCCTATTTTGTCTCGCTACATGACCCACCCAGCGCCACTTGAATTCGTTTAATGATATCTATTATCTTGGTTTTCCTTCTGATATCTTCGTTTTTTATTTTGTCTCTCAGTGATATTCCAAGCATCGTCCTTTCCATTGCTCTCTGCGACATTCTAAGAGCCGGTTGCACAAAGCTTTTGTTAAATTAACGAATTATCAAAGTTGACAAAAGAGCATCGTTTTTTGTTTACTAGTGTTTTATTTGCCATATGAATTCAAATTTTGATTCGATTTTTTTCACTTTAACGAATGATTAATTTAACCAAGCTGTTAAATCATGTTTGTGCAACCTGCCCTAAGTTTGTTTGCGTTGTGTATAGTAATGGCCATTGTTTCTAAACCATACGTAGTTACTGGCAAGATACATGTTTCGTAAACTTTACGTTTTAAGTTAATTGGAATATCTTTGTTTTTAAAATGTGTCCGAGGTTTCCAACGGCTGCCCATGAGAGTTTTATTCGTCTTGGTAGTTCTTTGGCTTGATTTTCGTTGCCTAATGTTGTAGTGTGTCCAAGATAAATGTATTCGTTGACTTTTTCGATATCACAGTTGTCTATTTTTATTTGTATGTCGCTCTGACCCAAAAATTTTGTTTTGTTCAGATTCATTTAAAGACCAATTTTATTTGATGCTTCGTTTAGTTCTTGAAGCATTTCTTGAAGTTCATTTGGATCAATGGAAAACAGAGCAACGTCATCTGCAAATCGTAGGTTGCTTAGGTATGAGCCATCAACTTTAAGACCTTTGTGGTCCTATGTCAGTTTTTTAAAAACATCTTCCAGCGCCAAGGTAAACAGTTTTGGTGAAATTGTGTCTCCTTGACGCACGCCTCGCTGTATGGGAATTTTGTTTGTTTTGGTTTCTTCGTCTATTTTTACCTGCAGTGATGCGTCGTATATACAGGGTTATTCAAATTCGAGGCTCACCATTGGGATCTCGGAAGCCGTAAGAGTTACAAAGACGGTTAATTTGGGGCAAAGTTGCGCTATACAATGCTGTTTAATATTTAAAAAAGAAATTTGACCTACCTATCTTAGTTTTGTTATTAACAGCAAAAAACAGAAAAATATCAATTTGGTTTTTTGACCATAATTTGGTTGTTATAAAAAAATTTTCAAATCTGTTAAAACTTTCTTTAAGCAACTTTTTAGCCGTAACACTGTAATGGTATCAAATATTTTCTACGACGTTTCGGTTTTCCGGAATCATCATCAGGTTCATTTTTTCTTATGGGCGCCATGTTGGATTTTTATAGCATCTCATAGAGTTTTTGATGGTGATTTCAACGATGTATGACATGATGGCGTTTCCCTGCCGAAAACTGCTGTTATTTACAAAAATAATAAATTTCAATAGATTGTCATGGAAAAACAAACAGAAACAACACAAAAACAAAATTCGACGTTCACCATTGGGATTTCGGAAATACGAAGACGGCTAAATTGGGGCAAAGTTGCGCTATAAAATGCTGATTAATAATAAAAAAGAAAATTGACTTTTCTAGTTTAGTTTTTTTTTTTCACTGACGTCAAAGATACAGAAAAATGCTATTTAGTTATTTAGTTTATTTATTACAGGAGATGTTCAAACTGAAGGCCGTGTTTGTGTTGTTTCTGTTTGTTTTTCCATGGCAATCTATTGAAATCACCATCAAAAACTCTATGAGATGCTATAAAAATCCAACATGGCGCCCATAATAAAAAATGAACCTGATAATGATTCCGGAAAACCGAAACGTTCTAGAAAATTTTTGATACCATTACAGTGTTACGGCTAAAAAGTTGCTTAAAGAATGTTTTAACAGATTTGAAATTTTTTTAATAACAACCAAATTATGCTCAAAAAACCAAATTGACATTTTTCTGTTTTTTTCTCTTAATAAAAAAACTGAGATAGATAGGTCAAATTTCTTTTTTAAATATTAATCAGCATTGTATAGCGCAACTTTGCTCCAATTTAACCGTCTTTGTAACTCTTAAATTACGGTTTCCGAGATCCCAATGGTAAGCCTCGAATTTGAATAACCCTGTATTCTTTATAATTGTGGAATATCTTCCGTCAATTCTAGCGTTATCCATGCCTAGCAGGAATGACTCTGTTGCAATCGAGTCAAATGCTTTATGAAAGTCTACGAATGCTATATGTAACTGTAGATTGTATTCGGTGCATTTTTCTATTATTTCTATTGTTTGTAGGTGGCCAACCGTGCTAACACCTTTTCGAGAACCGGCTTGCTCCATGGGTTGGCATGAAGTCAAATTTCCCTTCGAGACTATTACTAATAATTTTTGTAAATACTTTATATTGATTATACTAGTCCAGTCAAATGGTAATTCAATTTACATTTTGGGTAGGCAGCGATTTCCTTTTTACGATGTGTATGGGGGTCAGTGGTGAGTCTAAATCAGGATTTTGGGGGTGGTAATCCCCTCCATTCGGCCGACATCTTGAAAAGAAGGGTTAATTAATTTTTCGGCTATAGCTCTGTAGCTGTGAGTCTTACAAAAAGTACCGATGTAAGGGCGCCATCTTAAAAGAGCTCTAGCTCCCTTAGCAAGCATTTTTGGATAAGGTGATTTACGTCAAATCGACATAAAATGAGGTCTAGAATTTGCAGTTTTCTTTTGTGAAGTGAGTTTGTGGACACCCTGTAGATATGCAAAATTTGTATTGTAATAATTAACAATAAATTGTATGTTATAACTAAATAAGTAAATTACTTTTGCTCTTTCCTAAGAATGGTTTTGGGAGGCTCGAGCCCTTGAGCCCCTATGGAGCAGCCGCCACTGCCGTCAACCCATACGCGTTAGTAAGCAGAAAGCAGAAATATTGTTGGCGGCTTTTTATACGAAAATTGGTAGTTTAATGATTTGTAGAGTAATTAACAACCACTAAAATGCCATACAAAAATATTATGAATTCCTAAGTGACTCACATTATATGATGTCACTGGTAAAGCATTTGGCTATTTTTAGATGCCGAATGCTGCCGAACGCAGGAACTTTATCTAAGCTAGCCGAAGCCCGAAGCAATGTTTCACCGGAGGCGATCTGTTAATATTCCGCGGCCGATTTCTTGAAAAATGGGTCTTTGAAAAGTCCTCGCTGTAGCGCCCCTTTGCATTGCAGACCCAAAACCAGCTTGTAGTATAAGCGCTGGTTCATCCTCTTTCCAACAAGCTAAAAATCACACTTATACCTTCCATAAAGTATGCGATGTAACAGCACCGAACGCATTGGCGTGTAAACATCGGTTTAACCCCCGTACTGTCGCTTTTTCGAATCTTACATTTTGTACACCTCTCTTAAAAGTTTACAATTAACGCAATCTTCAAAATGACACCACAAACATGCACCTAGCAGTCGTAGAACTGTCACAATATGCAAAACAGTGCGAAATTTCCAAGCGTCACACAAATCTTTGCTACACCAGCACTAGGTGAAGTATATCAATTGTTATCCGGAGGTGATAACACTAAATAAACCCGCTACTCTGTTGCGTGGGCGTGAGGTTCCTAAACGAAAATAATAGTGCTCACTAATTACTCAACTAACGATGTTCCTTGGGCGCCAGGTCCTTATAACGTTAACAGCTTCAGTCGGACCTCCTGAAGAATAGACCTCCAAAGTCAATTGACTTGACAATAAAACGCAAGGCTTTGTAATTAACGAATAGGATATATATTAACTCATAAGCAAAAACACATACACAAAATTGAAATTGAAAATTAATAATTAAGTTATTAATGCAAAGGACAAATAAGGAAAATTTCTAAGATCGTAAACAACTAATAAGTCTAAATGTAATATAAAGTCCAAACGACAAGATCTAATTGAATAAAACAAAGAAAAACTATAGGGAATGTTCAAAAACAAACGAAGTTCGTAACTAAACAAAAGTAAAATGCATCAATCAAAATACTAAGATCGCAATTAAACGAACGTAGACTGTATCGTTCAAAATGCTAAGATCGTAATTAAACAAGAACGTAGACCGTCTGAGGGTTCGCAAGGATAATTCTTAAACTAAACTATCAAATACGCATACGCAGAAAAGAGCTCAGTTCTCGTCGTGACCTGCGATTATAGACAACAATAATCCATAGTACAATAATAATAATATCTTGCAAAACCTGCCGGTAACAAAATTCAATTACGATTTAATATTAAAATCAAAATAAGAAGTAACTATATAGTTGCACCACGAAATTTGAATATTCCTTTTACAAAATCAAAAATACAATTTATAAACTCACGTGCTGTGACTGCAACCACAGTATTAATTCAAGCGTACTGGAGTACGATTTACTAAATGACGATTGCAAGTTTTACTAACACCTTAAATTACAATGCAAATTAATTACTGTAAATATTTCTAATAAACGTTTTTAATCAAATAATTACTAATTACACAACTTACTAAAATATTGAATTTCTTTAAATTTAACTAATACTGAGATAACCTCAAAATCAAATCAAGTTTATCTGACCTTAAACCTCTTAACATGTGGGATTTTAAAACGTATCGATAACGAACTTGAACTCAGGCAACTTTCCAGAAGTCTTCTAAATATCACGGGGTGATTCCTTCAAGTAATTTCCAAACCAACGTTGTGTTGAACTAACACGTGGAACAGATGTCGAACAGGTGGTTTCTACGAACACGTTGTTCGTACAGGAAATACTAACAAGAAGTACTAAACGTACTGCCAGAAAAAGGGCTGAAATACAACGAATACCGTAAGAAATCTTCCAGTAAAATCAATGCGTTACATACCCAAAAGTTCTTAAATGCCCTTCGAAAAGCTTCTAACAAAATGGTCGCTTGAACGGTTAAAAATCCCAATTAAGGTTATGAAGAATGCTTACAATCCAAAACGACTACCGTTCTAAATTCACTAAAGGCCCAATAGGCAAACTAAAAGCATTTTCAAATATGTCGAACCTCGGATTATCCAACTAAATTAGGATAATTATATTCTAAGACCAAAGTTGACATCCATCCGTGACCGATGTTGAACGTAGAAGAAAGCAAAACTAACGAACTTGCCAACATAATTCTCTGAAGAACTAACCTAAAATTTCTAAAACCACTAAGTGAAAAAGCGCCTATGACGTATGCAACTATGCAATCCTGACGGAATTGGGAAAGTCTAAATTTACAACTACCTAGCCGAAAGTAAATTCGAGAATTTACATATAAAACAACAAGAGCGTGATTTCTACTGTAACATCTTGATTCGGACCCCCGTCTACCGTCACACTTCCAATATGTTAAACATTTTCAATGTTAATAAATGCTCGTTTGTTTGCGAGGGTCGGCATCCGTAGAAATAACTATCAGTTCATATTTTTGGTTGGTAATTGTGCGCTATCAGAGTTAGACCAATGACCATCCCGCGAGGACGATGACTTGTATTTCTTTCGTAGGTGGTCCGCTAGAACTGATGTGATTAAATTTAGTTTTGTTGGGTTTCTAACTTGTGTATTTTAATTTATTGAAAAACATCTGATTAATCACAACAGTTGGTTTCTTAAATGAATTTAATATGCAATGAAAATTTAGGTATTTAGCTAAACCCATATAAACTAAGTCGCAGTAGGTCAGAGGCGTCTGGCCATCGCTGCTTCGAGAAGAGGAAACGAATTGAAAAATTATGCTGATGGTTTAGAAAATATGTACGTACCTAGTTATATTCGATAACTGTCGATCATCATAAATATATTATGGTTGTAATCATTTGTTCTTATTCAAAAATGATAAGAAAACGCACACCTAAAAGCACACCTAATTTAAATTTATTATTCTTTAAATTTCAAGTTTAGAACGTCTTTATATTTTAAATGAGGTGGGTTACAAACCTTTATAAAATATTTAATTTATTACTACATTATTCATATAGACATTATGGAAATAAACCTTTCGCACAATTTTTGCCACTGATTGTAAATAGATAAAACATTAAACACAGGGAGATTTTACAAGTGTAACAACTTCCAATACAATGGATAAATTAATTATAAGTGTATGAACCAGTGAACTAGACTTTCACTGATGTGAACTGATCTTACTAACACATCGATTTCGTTTTTCACAGCAAGGCTTGATAAAGAAAGGAATAAATCATTCACTGTGTGTGAATTACCAAATGAAAATCTATTTTACGCCGGTGATATAATCCTCCGAAATGTATTCCGTTGAAATTAAATTTGTTTCATTCTTTGCTTTTCAGTTCCATCTGTTCGTAAAATAACAAAACACAGACATTACAAAAAGAAAATTAAAATGAAAGGCCAGTTACAGATGTGTCCATTCTGTTAAATAAAAATTGACAATTACTTGATTATTTCATTTGTCGTTCGTTTATTTATCGAAATTGATAGTTCGGAACTTGAAGCGTTGGTAATTCGTAAGTTTGTCTGTAGTTAATCAATATGTAGCATTTATTGTTAAATTTTGAAAGTGCCTTTCAAGGTGGGAGTATGTTGGGGAAGTTTGAATTTCCCGCATTTTGATATAGAGGAAGCAGCTGACGGGACTGAATCACCCGTTCAACACAGTCCACTGCCGACTTGCACGAGGCGTACACATTGGTTAATAAACATATATTAAAAATTCACATATTTGGAGTTTCATTTAAGTACAACATAACAGTAGTGTTAGTTAAAAGAATCGTAAATTATTCTGAATCCCAGACATTAGATAACTTCTTAAAGGTTTAAGTTAAAACTGTATTGGAATGAATTTAAAAAACCTAATTTTAAAATTTAAATTCCTGTTAATGATCAAATTAGCATTTTTTTGCCTAGCATAAGTAAAATTTCTTCTCACGGCAACTTACTAATAAACAGTAATGTTTTAGTTAAAGTAAATTGATATGAATGATTAGAAATGTCCAGTGTAACTAACAGGCTCGACGAGTAGAGTTATAAGTTCAAATTCCTGCTGAATTGAAATAACAAGCGTTAAAAAAAAACTGTGATCAAGTTGGCTGGTGTTAGCATTTGTCAGTGCGACCGTATGTCGTAACTAGAGCCACAGCTGGAACTAGTTGATGGCATGGTGATGTTATTAAGATGGTGTTCCTACTCCCACTATTTTCCAAATAAAACTTTTGTACTGCATCGTTTGACAGCTCGCGTACTAGTTTAGATATTTGCCGCTAGATGGCGGCACAAAATTTAATATTTTCATAATCATAACCTATTATAAATCAACGTATTTTTATAAATTTTACATTTTTCCCAAAAGATACACAAGAACACATAAGTATAATATAAACGCTGCAGCTTTAAGAACAAATCGATTTGTTCTTTGAATTACATATTTCTTCACAAAAGGTTTACTGCAATGCTGCAAAGATAAGCATTTTCATAAAGGTCGTTTCTCACATATCAGTGACGTATTCGTTCAGAGTCAGTGCAGTGTCGGTATTTGTATTTCACTATGCTATGAAAATGTGTAACTGACACTATACGTCACTGTGCCTGACATGTCTGAATATGTCAATATCAGAGCACGAAAACGATAATTTTAATCACTGATACTGATAAAATCTTACGGCACTGAACGGATACGTCACTGAACTGAACGAATACGTCACTAATATGTGTGAATCGAACTTTATTTGTTCTCCCAAGTGTTTTTCTGGACATTTTCGAAAATCAGGTAAAAAGGACGAGCGAAACATAAATACTTTGTGTTCCCAAGAGTTGCGATAACATTCAAAATTAAATATTTTGACAATTCTTGGTGTCAACATTCAACTGTCATTAGCGTCATCTTACAGCAGTTGTTGGAACTAGTACGCGATTTTGTCAAAGAATACAGTTCACAAACAATCGAAGGAGTGGAGACACCATATCTTAATAACATCACCGATGGCATCTAATTTCAGCTGTCAAACGTTATTTTACACGTATTTGGCAACAAGCAAGTTTAATAGCTATTTATGATACAAGTTCGAAAAGTGAGTCTTTAAGGCACGCATGTGAAAGTTTGCTGAACGAGCGTAGCGAGTTCTGCAATTCACATAAGTGCCTTAAAGACACTTTTCGAACGTGTACCATACAAGATTTTTTAGCTACGAACGTTCAAATAGCTCTAAGTAAATAAATAAAATCAAGGGATAAAGACAATCAAACTATCTAAGTAGGAATATTTTTCCGTATCCATAGTAATAGATAAGTAATTTTACTTTTCGCACTGGTAATTTTACTTTTCGCACTAGTGCGAAAAGTAATCTTACTTTTCGCACTAGTGCGTTAAAGTGGTACTTTTCACACGGAAATCAGTGTGAAAAGAGTCATTTTTCGTATGTCAGTGCTAAAAAATTATTTTTTGGGGTTTAAAAAGAAACCACTTCTTTTTAAAACGAGCAAGCGAGTAACTTTCCAGCTTTTCACGGTTCAATTGCGAATCACGATGGTTTTTAGTGCAGCACAAAAAGTGTTTATGATCGAATCTTATTTTTGCACTGGAACAAAACAAACATGAGAACATGTAGTGCCGAAAATCCTCATAAATTCGTTGAATCTGCTTTATATCCCTAGAAAATAGGTGTTTGGCCTGCCACCAGCACAAGGCGAATAATTTGATCTATATTTTATAAAGGTAACATCAATGCAGTGCGAATATAGGCAAGAAATTTTACAAATATTTTTGAAACAATTACTGACGATGAAATTCAGCAAGGCTATTTCCAGCAAGATGGTGCAACTCCTCACTGTACCCCTGAAACGCTTGCAATGCTACGAGATTTTTTCGATAATCGTATTATATGCCGAAATGTCGAAATTTCTTTTCCTAGCAGATCTTGTGATTTAACGTCATGTGATTTTTTTATGGCCATACCTTAAACATTGTTTATTTGCCATTCCGATCAGTAATTTAGATGAACTTGAAGAACTCATTACACAGAAGATTCCATAAATAAACAGTACTCCACAGATATTAGAAAATGTGTAAAATCCGTTGAAGCGCAGAACTGTAAAGTGTTTTGAAGTAGATGGTGGGCATATCCAACATTTACTGTAATAAATAATTTCTTTACACAAACTTAAGTTTCATTTATTAATTCGTTCGTGGCTTTTTGACATTTATAAGAAGGGTTACAAACCTTTATAAAATATTTAATTTATTACTACATTATTCATATAGACATTAAAAAACAAATTTTCACGATTTGAATTACTAGAGCATTAAAAGTGTAACGCAATGATTTACAGATATCATATTTTTCGTTTGTTTTATCCACTTTGCGTTCACCGTATAAATCAATGGCTAACAGATTTTCGTTTTAACGGAAGATGCATAAATAAATCACATATTTTAGTCACAGAACGCAATGGAAATAAACCTTTCGCACAATTTTTGCCACTGATTGTAAATAGATAAAACATTAAACACAGGGAGATTTTTAGTTTAATTTTTTTTTAACTTTACCCAGCAATTTTGTGAACTTTTGGCGATTATTATCTAAAATATCCCGCATAAGTACCCACTAGAAAAACATATCAAGCTGTTACATTGCTTTGTAGATCAACTCGACGTTTAAAAAAAAAATTCGAGGCTTTCCACGAAAATAACGCATTTCTTAGCCAAGTTCACAAGTGTAACAACTTCCAATACAATGGATAAATTAATTATAAGTGTATGAACCAGTGAACTAGACTTTCACTGATGTGAACTGATCTTACTAACACATCGATTTCGTTTTTCACAGCAAGGCTTGATAAAGAAAGGAATAAATCATTCACTGTGTGTGAATTACCAAATGAAAATCTATTTTACGCCGGTGATATAATCCTCCGAAATGTATTCCGTTGAAATTAAATTTGTTTCATTCTTTGCTTTTCAGTTCCATCTGTTCATAAAATAACAAAACACAGACATTACAAAAAGAAAATTAAAATGAAAGGCCAGTTACAGATGTGTCCATTCTGTTAAATAAAAATTGACAATTACTTGATTGTTTCATTTGTCGTTCGTTTATTTATCGAAATTGATAGTTCGGAACTTGAAGCGTTGGTAATTCGTTAGTTTGAAATTGTTTGGGCTTTTGGGCAAAACGTAAGTGTGTGACTACCAAGTTGAATGCTTTAGACCGCTGCTTTCTGTAACTATTTAGTTTTATCCCTTTAATGTCCTGTTTAACTTGGCTCTCTATGATTGGGAGGTAGGTATCAAACCTTGTCATAATACATAAGTCGAAATACGTTATTTAGTTTACAAAGAAACTTAAATATACATATTTAAAGATTCTTATGCAAATTGCTGAAATAAGAATAATACTCGTCCGAATGATGTGGAACTTAAAGTGCTGGTTTCATAGGTTAAAGGTTTCGGGTTCGATGTTAGCCAGCCAGTAAAATTTTTAATGCGGAAAACCCACAAAGCATTCCATTGTTCAATATAACATATAACAATACCGATCTTGAGATTTTTATCAGGAGAATAGGCTCTCTCCATTTGAGTGAAATAGTGCTAATAACCATAGCTCGGTAAAGTACTTAACACCAGCAAGCCCAAATCACGCTCCATATTAAATAATTATTAGAAGTATTAGAGACAGGGGTGTTCTAACAGTCGATCGCGAAAAGTTTTCAAGTCGATCGCGTAAATAATTTATTGCACACTTACATTACGAAGTGCCTCTTGCCTCCTAATAATTTTACGGTAGATCGCCGATAGTATAAGTCCGAGCACCCTTGTATTAGACAAGTTGATTTTTTTTACAATTGCACTGATTTGCAATTTTTTGATTTAAACTGTGTTTAAGGTGGACAAGAAAATTAGCAACATTATCGATAGTTCTCTAATTACGTGGTCAAATATATAAATTAAAAAAATAAGTGAGGCAAGCAACACAGGAAAATTTTGTGCTACAACAGCTTTTAGCACATTGCCTTTCGTTAACATGATTTAAATAACTATTGATGTATTCGCGAGTGAACTGATTTATTGACTGAAACGTCTTACAACTGTGAACTTTGGGGTCGAATACAGTAAAACTCTAGTCAACGAAAGCAATATATGTACATATAAAACAGTAGTCTCGCTAGCCAGACAAGTTAGTTTTAGTTCAACTTTCTGCAATGTTGCAATAAGATAATTACTTGAAATGCATACATTATTAGTAAAACAAATACGCCGTTGTGTAGATACATGTGCCTCGAAGATAAATAATTGTACTAGTATTTAGTTTGTTTAAATTGGTCAACGGTATTCGTGTTATTTAAATGTTTCTATGAAATAATGTCTATTAAATCTTAAGATCAAATTAATTTTCGAAACCGTAAACATGGTACTATGTGCAAATGTTCTTCCTGAAGCATATATCAATTTAAACAGTTTTAAAGAATATTCGCAGAACTTGTAACTAACCAGAAATATTTCACTTGCAGGTGATCATATGATTTCCGAGTTAACTACGGTATATCCAGAATATCCTCAAAGTGACACTGATATTATGCAGCCAGTGTCAGATATGTCACGGCGCTGCTTTAAATTTGAACATCCTGATTTTGATGCAATGGAATTTTCTAGTCCAGGATACCCAGACATGTATCCTAATCATACCACTTGTGTCTTAGTATTAAAAGGTAAGTAGGAATTTATTTTTATTGAAAAAGATGTTTGAAACGTTTGTAACGTACTACATATTGTACAGATTTTTATTACTTAAAGATTGTACCTATTTATGAAATTAGAATTTTCATAATATACAAGATACTTGCAGGTTTTGTCTTTGTTGTGACAAATGTTTGTTTATTAGGGAAAACAAATGCAATTACGTGTTTATAATCATCATTGAACTTATTGCATAGCATTCCATTTTTCTCCATCTGTTTCTGAGATCCCACTGCAGTTACAAATTTAAAATTATATCATATTACGAAAGTAAGAAATATCAAGGTTACAAATATCAAACAAATTCTATATTAAAATGAATATGCTAAATCAACTAAGGGGAACTTCCTATACAAAGTTCAATTCACCTTTTTGATTTTTGAATAAAAACACTAAAATCATGAATAATTACAAATTACGTTTTTAAATATTTATTGTAATGACATTTACAATAAAAAAAAAAAAATGGATGAATAAATAATTCACAAAAGAAACGGTTCGTTTCACTGATATTTATTCATGTCTGACACTACTTCTTTTCGTTTTATTCTATAATAGAGAAGTTGTTTTAAGAAAGACTCAGTGCTTATTGTTTTTAAAAATCAATTGATAGTTATTAAGTTCTACAAAACCAGTTTTTGTACAAAATTATTATTATTATTTTTCATTTATACAGATATGTCTTGTTTTTATTTTTTACTCTCCCACTTACATTTGTGACGAAAACACATTGCTGAACGTATTGTTATTATTTGGGGTATATTATATTATATTATCGTATGGCGATCTACATAAATATTCACAAAATGCAAAACCAGGTTTAAAGCGTTAACCTTTAAAGCGTTCTAGTATCAGACTAAAGCGGCTTCGAATCCTGTTCTTATATTGCAGTATCAGGTATCACTCAGGGCTCCAACCTTGGCCCCTGTTCTTCTTAACTGTTATTAATGATTTTACAGAAATCGTTACATTATCTAATTGTCAATTATTTTCAGATGATTTTAAATAGAATTGTTTAGAATTAAACATGACTTATAGAATATTATGTATAAGTGGTCAGTTATAAATAAATTAGCATTTATCGAAAATGTCATATATGCCTTTATATGTAGGTACCATGTGTTTCACCGACGACGCAACATAGGGAAACACCAATGTATTTTGTTTAGAAAGGATCCGCGATACCTTCGGAATATCTATGGATTCAGTGCTCAACGTATGTTATTGAATTTAGTTAACGCTAGAAAGAGATAGAAACACTGAAGGCGTCTGTCATTGCCACAGGCTATTATTTCATTGTTTGGTTTTTAAATTTGTCAATTTTGACAGCACCTACAGCTTTCATGTACAATAAAAATACGCAAAATTTGCAATTTTTAAATCGCCGTTTCTGCATTCTGCATGTTTTAAACTAAATTGGCCTTATTACAACAGCACACGTAAAGTAAGCGTAAGTAAATTCTATGAAAAAGTGAGGTTGTGTTTGCAATATTTCAGATTACCAGCAAATTATGTTCCTAATTGTCGAGTTTATATCACTAAAAACGTGGAATAGTAGTGAATCCCATCAAAAGAAAGCAAATAATCATCAGTCGGGTACCGAATAAACTTAAAATGTAACGAAAATAAGAATTTGTCTAGTCAATTGTACTAAAATCTCTGCAAGAAGTTATTAATGCAACTTATAAATCTTAATGGTTCATGTAGATAGGTGTGAAATTGGTTACATAGAGAAAAATGTATAAGTTGGTGAAGTACAGGATTGTTTTACAAGAAAATCGAAACAATTATACGTTTAATGTAAATAGTGATTTTAGTAAAATATGTATGTATAGTATTATGGCATTATAAATAAATGCTTTGAATTATATTTTAGTACAATAATAATAATGAATTTATAATTGTGCTTCATTGCATTGTAGATGTAGATTCTCTAGTAAATGACAAGTTTGACAATTTGACGTTTTGTCGCTGTCAAAATTGACAAATTTTAAAACCACACAATGAAATAATTACGTGCCGCTGTAACAGATGCCGGCGTTATTTCCGTCTTATTCTAGCATCAAATAAACTCAATTACGTAGGTTCAGTGCTAAATTGGTACATATTCAGCAGGTAATATGGATTTTTTCTAACATAATACATTGGTGTCACTTTACGCAAACTCCTCCGAAAATTCGGCGTTTTTCTCGCCCAATTTTCTTTCTTCCTTTCGCTCTCCAATATTATCTATTATTAATCTTGTTTGATTTCTAAATTTTGGTTCTCTGGCTGTTGTTCATTTCGTAGTATCGTATATAGCAACCTATAGGGATTTATCTATAACCCGACCTCCCTTGCTTTCTTCTGAATACCGTAGACTATAGTTTTTACTTCTTCGCATGTTCTGCTAAGGAAGAACACATCGTCGGCGTAAGTAAGGCATTGATGTTAGTTTTTTAAGATGTTTTGAGATCTACCAACATTGGTCTCTTTCATTATACAGGGTGTAAATTAATGACGTGCAGATATTTCAGGGGGTGATAGTACTCGGCAAAATAAGAAAAAAATGTTAACATACACATGATCAAAAACGCGCCATTTTCCTATTCCCGTATTTTTTGATATAATTATTTGAAATTTAGTACAGCTACTATCTTTTAGAATTTCTACAATAAAATGTCCAAATCATCAGTTGCAGTATACAGGGTGTTACATTTCTTTGGGTTAACGACCATTTTACCTTCCGACACTTTTTTTTGGAGCGCCCTGTATAAATTTTCATATCTTAATTGAATTTCCTGTTCTTTTCTCCAGCTTTTTGTTTTTTCCCATTATTCCCGTATCTGTCACCGTTTTCGAGTTATTTGAAAAAGTAGCGATCAATACAAACCAAGTGCAGCCAAAATAATTTTTTTTTGTTTTTTTGTAGCACTCTGTATACTGCAACTGATGATTTTGATATTTTATTGTAGAGATTCTAAAAGATAGTAGCTATACTAAATTTCAAATAATTATCTCAAAACTCAAAATATAAAAAAAAAAATGAAACTTCGCCACCCTATATATCGAAAATGGCGTGTTTTTGATCATGTGTACATTAACATTTTTTTCTTAGTTGGCCGAGTACTATCACCCCCTGAAATATCTGCACGTCATTAATTTACACCCTGTATAGATTGTCCGAAAACCAGTCTAAACATATAAAAATTAATAAGTGCAACAAGGAAGACGTAAACAATATGGGTAGCACAACAAAGATAGAATGCTATCATGGCTAGGTAAATTTTTAAACTAAAGATCTCTCTCCAATAACCAGCAAGCAAGCAAAAGCATCTGTCATAAATATTTTATCTGTCATTAAAAGCATAAAGTGAGGTTAAATTGTTGATCGTTTTAATTTGTGTATTCAAAGTGTGCAGTTTAAACCACGATATGCTATTCAATTGTGAAGAAGAGATGTGATACTATAAGCACCATTAATCGATACGGAGAAAGAATTGGAATTTGTGCTTTTAATGACAGATAAAATATTTATGACAGATGTTTTTGCTTTTTGTTTTTGTACACTAGGAAAAATAAGAGTGTTCCTTTTAAAATAATTACCTTTCAAGAATTAGATCGACTCTCTGAAGTATGAGATTTTGGTATTAAACTTGACAGTACATCAATATACAGTCTGTCCCAAATTCAATCCCCACCATTAGGATCTCGGAAACTATAAAAGCTACAAAGTTGGTTAAGGTAGAACTCAGACAGGACCGATTGTTCACGACCGTTCATAATCAACCATAAGCGACCATTTGCTTTGTCGATCGTTTTTGAAATAGTAACTCACACAGCGTCGATCGAGTTGTTGCCATCAAAATATTAGAAGTGGCGCGTATTTATTGAAACTTAAAAATAACTTTAATTTATTAAAAGAGTAGGAAACGTAAGTTATTGTTTGCTTCGTTTTGTGTTAAAAAACTGGTCAACAAATGAATCAAATGAATGGGGATAGTGAATCAGAAGAATTAATACCTCGTTGCATTAATAGATAAAATAGAAAATGTTCGGTAAATTTGTATTAAAAAATAGAAAGTGTGTTACCCTCTGCTGTTGATGTAAAAGAGTTAAGTACTTACCAAAAATACTTGTATGACATATCATAAGCTGTAAGTAAAGGTGTGTGTACGCAAGAGTTGGCTAGAAGAAACCCAGGCAACATCTCGCACGCAAGATGGCTTACGATGGCAAACAGAATCATGTGTTTATACATAGCATCAGATGATCCGAGTCCACAGCTAAATAATGCGTTGTATAAACGCATGATTCTGTTTGCCATCGTAAGCCATCTTGCGTGCGAGATGTTGCCTGGGTTTCTTCTAGCCAACTCTTGCGTACACACACCTGTCGTTACAGCTTGTGATATGTCATACATGTATTTTTGGTCAGTACCATCACAACCAATAGCTTTAATGGTTTTCCCATCAACAGTACTTTCTTCCATATAGTTAAAATTTCTTTTCCAGTGCCATTTACAGGAGATACATTCCCGAAATACTTAAGAGTCTAGTTGCTCAACTAAAGATGTATGTTTATCTTCAGCAGTTTTTCGTACAGATTTACCAACCACAACTTCTTTGGTTATTGTATAATCTTTTCTTCCGTCAAAGTAAATAGCCATTAGTACTGACGTACGTGTCGAGCTTGCGGCTTGGCGAGATTTTTTTCTTTCACGGAAAATCTTGACAAAAATGGAACAGCTCACGCCACCTGCGTGGTGCGACCTTCGCTGCGACTAAGCACCGCCTACTTATGTTTTCTTCTCAGTTTTCTTTCAGATCATATTAAAGATATTTGAGACTTGAAAGAAACAATTGTTATACTTTGTTAGATTTGTCGTTCCCAGCACCAGATACTAATTTACATGCACTACGAGAATAAGTAAGCTAAATTTGTTAAAATTACTCAACTTTAGGCCAACTGCGGGAGACCTAAATGTTGCCTTAGAGTAATACTTTTTTTTATATTTTTATTTCACATCCTATTGTTAAGATTTTTCAACTTGGAAAAACAAATCACTTCGTTCTTCATTATAAAAAAAAATATGGAAACATCTAATTTTTTTAAGAAAATTATAAACTTTAGGCGTCTTGCGGGAGACCTAAATTTTTTTCAATTAGACCAAATTTTTTTGGGGTATATGTGGGTCTATAGAGACAACTTTTTATCAACTTGAAATTTTGAATTTCCGAAAAAAGCTTTTTTCGATACACCCTACTACATAGCGCTGCCAGCCAACCACTCGACTCTTTTAATTGGAGGAAATTGTAAAAAAACCCACATGTGGGTCATGTCATTTTTAAAGAATTTTAGCTCCCATCATTTCTTTCCAAGGAATTCATTAACATTTCACTTCAATATTTACGTAACAGAGTCTTCAAAAACGTATTAACCTTCAGATGGCCAAGATGGGTCTTTTGGGGCCCCACACATATTATTTTCTATATAATTTTCGTTTTGCGCATTATAATCTTGTGATTATTTTTCTATTCTACTTTTTCCTCATTATATGCGAGATACGTATGTTCATGCGATAAAATTTAAGTTAATTTTCTTGAAAAAAAATAATTTTGTTGTTTGAGGTCTTCAAAGACCCCTGTTGGCAATAGTTGTGCCCTCGCGCTTTAGACAGAAAGGTAAAAACAAAATGACAGACTTGCAGTAACTTTATTTGCCCCAATCACTCAATAAAGCTCAGTGTGTGTGTGGACTGTAAGAATAAGTAAGATTCTTGCCACTAACACTTTTTTTTATTGTACTCGTATTAGACTAATGTAGTTTTTCTATTTAAAATAATAAATAATACAACTAAATACTAAAAAGATTATTCTTTCATCGAATGCCCAACCATTCTTTAATTTACTTATCTGACGCAGAAGTTTAAGGTCCGTAAAGACCCCACTTGGTAAAAGATGGTAGTTGTAGACCCTTGGTCATCTGAAAGTTAAAATAAATTAGTTATTCCTTAGTGAATGAGATGAAATATTAGAGTTCGATCACCAATTTACGGTTATCAAAAGATTATCTGTTAACAAAGGAGTTCACGGTTAGTTATTTCTAATAATGAATATTTTCCAAGGATATACTTTTTAATAAACGGATAAAGGGAAATTGGTGTAGCTCATAAAATAGCTGGTTCTAAATATCATAAATCTTATAAATTCTGAACGAACGTTCAGCTTCATTCACCTTTACAAGCAAGCAATTTTGCGTCACAATGAAGCGGATCTAAACAGTTTGTTTAAAGGGGTTTTGGTGAAAATGCGAACCTGTAACTTGTAATTGGGATGCGAAGCTTCTTAGAAAGCGTAAATAGTTGTATTGTTTGGACGTCTGTGGGATGAATATTTATTGTTTCCATTGACTATAACGTAATGAAAAATAAATGAGCTAAATAGTAAATTTTGCGAAGTTTTGGCAACTAGTTAATAATTCGGTTAAATAATTTATGTACTAGAATCATAATTATTATAGCACAAATATATAGCCGAATTTGATAGCTCAAATGAAATCGCCAGTAATTTAAATAATTGAAAATTAGCACGTGCCAGTTTAATCATCGTGCTTTGCTGTAATTTGCATCTGTTGTATATTCAATCATTCATAGTCATCCCTATTTAATTCAGCATGATGAGGCACACGTCTGTTAAAGTAAAATTACAGACCCTTTAAAATGTTAGCTGTCCATTTATAAACTGCTTCGCAGTAGTAGGTAGGTCAATTTTCATAATTTAAAAGTTATCCGAAGGTTTAGCTTTTATCCCTTTTAAGCTGGTTTTATTTGAATTAAATAAAATATTGCCCTTCAAAGTCACAAACCAATATTTCTTTAGGTTACTTTAACAGAGAAGGCTAAGCGTTTATTATTTAATAAACATTTCAATAAGTTCAATAATAAAAGTTCGAGTAAATGTGTCAGTCTTAAGTTTTAAGTAAACTGCCTTCCTACGTAAAAGTTCATCGAAATTCCTTACGGAACAGCCTTAAGGATAAAGAAAACGTTGAAATCTTTCTTGATGTTGCCAAAGTAATCCTTTTAATTCTATAACAAAAAAAGACGAAGCAAAAAGAAATTATTTGCTTCGTTGTAGCACGTGATTGCTCATTATTAGCCACGTTAGTTTTGTATAAAAACCAAGAGTTTCTAATTAAAGGTCCAGTGAAACTTCGCCCCCGAAATTGAGACAAATAGTAAGGACTGCTACAGATGGGCCTAGCAGGATGTGATATTTTTATTCAGACAAATCCCAGCATTTATCCTTTCATTTGTCCAGTCTCATAATACGGGTTTAACGAAAAATTTTCTGTGCTCCTGTAACGAATGTATTTCTGCCGGTTGGCAATTGAAGACACACAAAGTTATCCATTTCTATTTGCAGTAACTTTTCTTTTCGGATGCAATTTTATTTTTCTTTAGGTTACGTTGTGTAATTTCCCGTAAGGAAAGAAATTCTGTGTAACGAAAGTTAAAATTTGTTATACAGAAGAAAACCCCATTTTCACTTGCCTAGTGCTTTTAATGAAATATAAAATGCGAATTACAACAGCATGAGCATTCCTTTCATATCGCAAATTTGTTTTCCATATTTCTCGAATTTCTGGCATTATTGTACATTTCGGTTTTAAATTCAACTGAAAAAATATTAGAAAATTCATGTTGGGTGTTATAAACGCACGTACATTTTTGAGGTATTAACATTTTCTGAATGTTTAATTCTGTCATGCCAAAAAAGGTTACTGAGGGGTCTTTTTATATCTTACACTTACAGCGCTATAATTTAATTTAATCACGAGAATCCTCATCAGTCATTCAAAGACAGAAATAAAATTATATTAATCAGAAAACAATTAAATGCTCTTCTCTGTGCAATCACGACTTAGTAATGGAACAGATCGTGCAACCTAATTTAATGACGGAGTAATGGAAGTTCCGGTTCTGTCTCTCGCTAACATCACATGTTGCGAACGTCTGCGCTCGTTTCTCAATAATGAAAAGTCCTTTGAATTCACACATCTAATGGAGTTACGACCAAACAAAGCGAAAGGGCTTCTTAATTATATTTTATTGTAGCGAAACTTGTCTTGAAAACGAACGAATCTAGTGGAAAATACTTTTAAGTTCTTTTTGTTTCGAGAAGGGAACGTTGTAGAAAAGAAGTTGTGTAAGGTTACGGAAAAACAAGTGACCTTATCTTCCTGCACAATTTATAGTTAGGAAAAGTCTTAGTTACAGCGTACAGTCGATGCTTTCTAAGTATTCTAAATGGAATTTTACTGCAAAATCTGGGTTATGCATATAGTGGAGTAACCTCAGGTTTATATCACGGAACCGGTCAAAACTACTCCGATTTGAAAGTTTTTTTTTAAAACGTCTTAAATATAAAACATTACAACCTTTGTGGGTTAAAAGTTGACGCTCATTTTTCATTAATAAATTTATTGATTTTATACAGGGTGCACCATAAGTAATAGGACACATACCAACAGTAGATTCGTGAGGCCAAAATATTACGATTTACCTAAAATTGCCTTTTAGTCCAAAAGTTAATATTTAGGCCTTTAGGAAGATACAGGGTGTCAAAGTCGAAATTTGAATTTTAAGATTTGCTGTAATTTCAAAAGTTTTAGAAATATTTATATGAAAATTGGGGAAACTACCTCTATTGCGACGAGAAACGATAATCCGTCCTCAATTTTAATGTAGCTCTTAAAAGAACCTTATTTTTGCTACAGAGATATAGGTGTAGCAAAAATAAGGTACTTTAAAGAGCTATGTTAAAATTGAGGGCGGATTATTGTCCCTCGTCCCAAAAAAGGTAGTTTCCCCAATTTTCATATCAATATTTCAAATCAATGTTTCAAAAACTTTTGAAATTACAGCAAAAAAATAAAATTCAAATTTTAACTTTGACACCCTGTATCTCCCAAAATATTAACTTTTGGACTAAGGTAATTTTAGGTAAATCGTAATATGGCCTCACGAATCTGCTATTGGTCTGTATCCCATTACTTATGGAGCACCCTGTATAAAATTAATAAATTTATTAATGAAAAATGAGCGTCGACTTTTAACCTATAAAGGTTGTAATACTTTATATTTAAAAAAAAACTTATTAAGCGCGTTCAATCTACGTAGCGATTTATGTGGATCTCTAGCAGCTACTTTTGGGAGCGTTTTATGTCTACTGAACGTTCACACGCGAAATAATAGAAACAAACAAGAACAACATAACCTTAAAATAATTTATTACAAAAATGGCTGGAAACTATATGCTCAGACAGCTCATCTTGCACTAATTTTAGTTAATTTAATAAAGATCAAAATAACTAATAAATATACAGCCTGTCCATTTTTCGAGTGCCACTATGGGGATCTCGCTTATCTTAAGAGTTGCACATGTTCGTGCTGAATAATAATCTGAAAAGAAATTTCTTCAATAGTTTTGAAAATATCGCAATTTTAATTTTTTTACGATAAACTAATCGTACTAGATATTTCTAACTAAGACATTATTTAGACACTTTTTTATTGAGAATTCGAATGTGGCATCCCCTTTTCAATAATTTTCAAGCTGACGCAGAAACACTTGGCAACTTCATTTTTTCTTATGAACGCCATTTTGGATTTTAACATTTTGAGATTACGTTTTTTTTTCTCTTTACAACGATGTATCACATATGGTGGTCCAATATCACATTTTTGCCAAAAATCCAATTTTTAATTTTTTGCGAAGGGTGCTTTGGAAAACATAACGTTCTTTTGTTGTGATCAAAATTTTGACAGTTTGATCCTATTTCAAGTCTTTTAATTTACGTTTGTGCTAGTTTTATCGCGAAAATGCCTTTTTCAAGTGAAGAACAAAGAGATATATATGATTCAAATTTACTACACTTCGCATCAAAATGCCCACATGACTGCGGCAACATATTTGCAGCGTTATCCAGAGTGGCAACAACCTTGTTTGAGGTATTTTTCGTTGCTGCACAGAAACTTGGGCGAATATGGTTCGTTTAAAAGACCTAGCCGAGAATATGGCGATAGGCCCAATGAATATGAGCAGGAAATTTTGCAAGCGGTAAAA
Organism: Melanotus villosus; assembly: GCA_963082815.1. Taxonomy (NCBI): domain Eukaryota; kingdom Metazoa; phylum Arthropoda; class Insecta; order Coleoptera; family Elateridae; genus Melanotus; species Melanotus villosus. The sequence goes on along the minus strand of OY720419.1, from coordinate 29,621,317 downwards.
ATTTTACATGATTACAAATACTAAAATATTCATCATTTAATTCTTAATTAGGTGCAAGACAATCTATCCGTCTCCTCAAGAGAAAACAAATGTATTGAGACCATCCATTACGGATACTTATAGTGGGTCGGATAATTAGTAAAGATGAGTAAAACAAAATCTCTTTCCCACTTGTTATATATAACAAGTGGGAAAGACATTTTGTTTTACTCATCTTTACTCCTCAAGAGAAGTTGCAGCCCAGCAGAATTTACCACCACATCAAGTTGTTTGGAGAACCCCTAAAAAATACAAATATCGGCCTTGGGCAATTCATATTTCTGAAACCCTTCATCCCGGAGATCATGAACGACGGGTATCTTCTTGCACGTTTGTAAATAATCAGATTCGGGAAAATCCAAATTTCCTAAATAATGTCATATGGTCTGATGAATGTAAATTCACCAATGCAGGAATGTTTAATCGCCACAATGAACATTACTGGTCAATTGAAAATCAACATCAATTTCAAGAACGGCGACCCCAAATACGTTTTAGCCTTAACGTGTGGTAGTCCAGTCAAATAAGCATTTCGCTTCGGAAAAATTCAAAGTGAACTGAATTTTTGTGTACACCTTTATTTAGTGTTTCTAAACAACATATCAAAAGTACCCTTGATTTGACCTTGAGCTTCTTGAGTTATTGGGCTTAAGAGGTGCGAAAAATTGGTTGTTCGCTTATATCTTCTTTTCTATTGACTTTAGGTATAGAATAGCCTACAGAGAAATTGAAGGCTATAAAATTCTGTACAAAGAAGTACTCTTGTGATTTTTTCGTGGGACCAACCGTTTTCGCGTAATGTGATGTTAAACGTCTAAGTCAAGGTTAACGAAGTACCCCATTCCACACCACCTTTGAGGTTGAGTACGAGGCGCGTTTTTTTTACGTGGTATCCACTGCCTCAGCCGGTCCAAATATTCATAATACTTAATAAAAAAAGGTCAAAATAGAGTTACATTAAGCTTCTTCATCCTCATCTTCTTCTCCTTCCATATCTCATTGTTCCAGGTAATCCTTAGAAAGATTTTCTAATTGAATCTCATCTTTTTCTCTATCAAATCCTGTTTCCACGATATCTTCGATGGTATTAGCATTTAAACACGATTGTCCAATCAAAGAAGTATTTTTCTTCGGAAAAATTCAAAGTGAGCTGAATTTTTGTGTACAACTTTATTTAGTGTTTTTAAACAACATATCAAAAGTACCCTTGATTTGACCTTGAGCTTCTTGAGTTATAGGGCTTCAAAGGTGCGAAAAAGTGGGTTTTCGCTTATATCTTCTTTTCTATTGACTTTAGGTATAGAATAGCCTACAGAGAAATTGAAGAAAATAAAATTCTGTACAAAGAAGCACTCTTGTAGTTTTTTCGTGGGACCAACCGTTTTCGCGTAATGTGATGTTAAACGTCTAAGTCAAGGTTAACGAAGTACCCCATTCCACACCTCCTTTAAGGTTGAGTACGAGGCGCGTTTTTTTTACGTGGTATTAATAAAAAAAAAGTCAAAATAGAGTTACATTAAGCTTATTTGACAATACAATAATAGGTCCTTACATCTACGAAGAGAATTTAAATGCTGATCGGTACCTCAATTTCCTGAGGACATTTCTAACAGATTTTATCGACAACAACGTTCCTCTTCATCGTTTGAACGCCATCTGGTTCCAGCAAGATGGCGCACCGCCTCATAATGCTAGGAGGGTTGGGGAATACTTTTCGGAAATGTTCGCCAACCATGTTATTGCTAATAATTACTACGTACGCTGGCCGGCGCGGTCACCTGACATGTCTCCTTTGGACTATTTTTTGTGGGGGACAATGAAAAATATTTACAAAACATTGCCAGCCGACCTTGATGAACTTCGTTAAAGAATTGTCACCACTCTCAGGCACAACATTAGAAGAATGGATGTGTCAAGAGAGTGGCACTGTGCTTAGAATTAGGAGGTTGGCAATTTGAACACATGTTGCGATGTTACATTCGTTAATTATTATCTATTCTTATTATGTATTTCGTTCTAATTTGAATTACAATTTTCTTGCAAAACGAATGTTTCATTTTGTTCAGTTGAAAATCGAATTTTCTCAGCACAACTAATTCCATGCCAACGCCATGACCAGACAGACGGATCAAACTGTCAAAATTTTGTTCACAACAAGAGTTTTTCCAAAGCACTCTTCGCAAAAAACGAAAAATTGGATTTTTGGCAAAAATGTGATATTGGACCACCATGTGTGATATATCGTTGTAAAGAGAAAAAAAACGTAATCTCAAAATGTTAAAATCCAAAATGGCGTCCTTAAGAAAAAGTGAAGTTGCCAGGTGTTTCTCCGTCATCTTGAAAATTATAGAAAAGGGGATGCCATATTCGAATTCTCGATAAAAAAGTGTCTGAATAATGTCTTAGTTAGACGATTAGTTTATCGTAAAAAAATTATTTAATTTTGGCGATATTTTTAAAACTATTGAAGATATTTCAAATTTGTTTTCAGATTATTATTGAGCAGGAAAATGTGCAACTTTGCCCTAATTTAACCAACTTCGTATCTCTTAAGATAAGCGAGATCCCCATAGTGGCACCCGAAAAATGGACGTTCTGTATATGCAATAACCACACCTTGTTGTGTCGCGATTGAGGTTATGTTTTCAATTTTCAGTATCGCTCTCAAAAGTAGCATAGAATTTTTACGCTCCAAACTTTCCCTAGTGCGATACCAACCGCTACTACGCATTGAACGCAAATGATACATAGCGCTAAGAGCTTGCAATCGTTAAGTACATTGAACGCGCCTATTAAAATCGGAGTAGTTTTGACCGGTTCCGAGATAACGCGATATTTTTGCCTAACATTACTCCACTAATATCAGTAGAATTACTTGAGTAGGTGAGGTCACGTATTTTATTACGTAGTTCGTTGTAGAAAATTTAATTTAAATGTAATCTGATTCTGCAGGGCACTTAAGGTCTGCAATAAGTAGTCTTATAAACACCTCGACACATATTATTATACAGTGATGGGCAAATGTGCGGAACCAAATAAATATCTCTGGAGTTTTTAGAGATATCGAAATGAAATTTGGTAGGTAGATATTACAGTAAATTGTGTATTTGCGATGAATGTTTTTAACAATTTTGAGCTTCAGGTTTGTCCGGAAGTAAGGCCGATTTTAAAGTTTTTAATGAAACACCCTGCATATGATTTTAATTTTGGATAGAACATTTTATAACGATTACAAAAATATGGATTTCGATATCTTTTATTTCAAGGCCAACCGAGATTATTTACAAACAGACTAGCCCACTGTCAAGAAGTAAACGGTACTCAGTTTGAACATTTAATTTAATTTAATTTATTTTCACTTTACGCAGTACTCCTATTTTATTCTACTGTTTTGTGTAAATTTAATTTTGGTTACTAATGTGATTGTTACGTTTGTTTCATCGGCTCTAGATCTCTAGTACCATTTTTGTTAATATCTCGGTTTGCCTCGAAATAAAAGATATCGAACCCAATATTTTTGTAATCCTAATAAAATGTTCTATAGAAGATTAAAATAATGTACAGGGTGTTTCATTACAAACTTTAAAATCGGCATTAGGTCAAACCGAAAGCTCAAAATTGTTAAAAGCATTCAACGCAATTTCACAATGTACTGTGATATCCACCTACAAAATTTCATTTCGATATCTCTATAAAAACTCCAGAGATATTTACTTGGTTCCACACATTTGCCCATCACTGTATGTATCAGATAGAAGTAACTGTATTTTAAATTACCGAACAAGAAAAATTGTTAAAACTTTTTATTATTACTATTTTACAGAAGTTGTGTTTTGACTATTGTGTTTTGACTAGTAGGGCCAAGAAAATCAAATATGGTAATTGTTATGATGTCATGATTAAGAAATGGCAGCTGTGTGGTTGAATTAAAAGGAGGAAGACAAAAAAAATTTCAATCAAGCTAATTTAAAACAAAAAAACTAGAGGTACACAGGTAAAAATACAAAAAGTTATCTAAGTAAATAAAATCAACAATCTATCAAGATACTCCTCGACGTGCACGTGTGCTTGAAGTTCATAAAATATTTTCTAGCTTTAATATTATATCTACTTCAATTTAAATTGCATAAAAAGGTAAAGTAAAGTTTAGCTTAGCTGGTGAGGTAAAGCGATGAAATTTCATACATCCCTGCTCACCGGGTAGGCTGCTTACAAAGATAATCTTGAAAGACAAATCCGATAAATGTTAAAAAACATAAATCCCTATCTGTTATAGTGAATAATCCAATAAAAATCCTAAACCTTAAAAACTGAAAGAAAATAACAGGAAACAATAGAAAAAGGATACAACTTCGAATAAAGAATTCGCAAGGAGAAATCCCACTGTCAGAAAAAGATGAAAAGAGAACTTAAGAGGAATTTATAAAAAAGTGTTGTAAAGATGACAGAGGAGACAGGAGTGAGATAGGCTCAACCAAAGAAAACTTGGACATTTGAAAATCAAGTGGAGTATGCAGCAGAAAAGATTAAAAAGGTTAAAGCTCCTGGCGCTAACGGGATCCTTGTTAAGCCTCCGGCTTTAGGTTTGTTAATTAAATATACAAAGGGGGATAAAATTCCAGAAGAATAGTTGAAACCTCTTGAAGATAATTCAAAACCGAATATACGAAGAACAAGCATACAACACCCAATTCGGATTCAGAGGCAAAATTGACATAATCTGCAAAGAGAGAGCTATTACAAACGAGCCGAGAATATTTATAATGACAACATTAATGCCTGTTTCATTGATTTTCAAATGCCCTACGATTGACTGCAGCGAGAGAAGCTTATCGACGAATTAAAAGGTATCAACTTAGACCAAAAAGACTTGTCATAAATATATAGTACAATCAAACAACGGTAGTATGGGTAAATGATATGAAACAAGACAAATATAAAGGGGCGTGAGATAGGTCTGCCCCCCTCCAAGTATTTAATGTACGTTCACAATAGTATATTATACACGACGCTATAATGAATGCTATTATTACCGAGGATAATGTTTGCAACACGAGCGAGCGAGCGAGCGAGTTTTGCAATTATCCGAGATAATAGTAGCCATTATAGCGAGTCATATACTATATTTTGTCCACGAACACAAATACGAAGAATTTTTTATTAAAATTTAAATAACAACGCTACTAAAACCATGTGGTAGGACTATGTTAAACGAAGTGGTAGGATTAGAAACATAACCTATTTCCTTCATTATAGACCATAGAGAATGATGTTACCGTGACACCGTGAATAATGATTATTCACTGCTGGCAGTGTATAATGGATAGCATTATATTTGACCAAACGCATGAATAATTGACAGATTATTGACTAGTCGTGGACAAATAATATTATGCTATAGGAAAGGTCCGAGGATGTAAGCACTGACGGAGCTGTTAAATTATAAACAATATCAGGATGAGGAACTACAAACGATTGTAGAAAGTGTTAACAGAGAAAGTCAAAGAATTAGGACTAACGACTAAGATAGGAAAAATTGAACATAAGGTCATACCCATAAGCAATACACGCTTCGCACTAGACAATAAAATTATTCGAAATGTGGCTGTCCAGACGGATACTTAAGATGTCCTGGACAGCAGGAGTCACAAATGAGGAGGTGTTAAGGTGCATTGGATATAATAGAAAACTGGAGACCATAGTCAAAATAAGAAAAACAGAGTACCTGGGGCACATACTAAGAGGGCAGTACTCGTTTACATTACATAACATCATGCAAGGAAGAATATAAGAGAAAAGGAGAGTTGGGAGAAAAAGAAATCTTGGCTTAGAAACGCGAGGGACTGGACAAGTCTCAGTGTAGACGAGCTATTCCACGTAAACAAAAGACAGACAAGCATTCAGAATAGTGGTCAGTGGTTCAATAAATGAAGACGGCACAGGTAGAAGAAGGGGCCTTAGAAATTAGTTAAAAATAATAATAAAGTCGCGTACCTATCTTTAATATGATGAGGTTGTAATAAATTGAAGAAATTGTAATAACAAACCAATGAAGGTTATAATTTGCAAGGAATTGTTAATTTAGTTTTAATAATTAAATAGCCAAAGGCGAGGAATTTTTTTTTAATAATGAATGCTCTACAAACACTCTACCTATGTTTCAAAGACCTTTCCGTAATCTTTCAAAAACAAAATTATCGTAAGGTCAATTTTCAGTATAAGCCAAAAGGATTTCAAAAATATAGTGTATAAAGATGTCTACATGAACGAAGTGTGTAAATCTTAAAGTAACGTAACTTACGTAACTTATTAATTCTATTAATTTTCTTTATACTTAGTTTATTTGTACTTGTACAAATAGACATAAATATTTTTCGATTAGATATATGGGCTAGGTCTAGGTCTAGGTCTAGTTTTCTATACTATGGTCTAGGCTTCCGGGTGTTAAGGATTATAAACACGCGGTTTCTGCTGAAGTCAGTTGGCGCTTGAATTGAGCTTAAGCCAAAAGGCCCACTTCATCGTACCAAATATAAGATTCGAATTTTTTCGCATAAAATCCATTTGACCTTGGCCGGAATTGAAAGATGTTTGGTTTGCAAGATATTCTGGTTTTCCGCTACCTGAAAATATTGTATTCGACTATTTATTTTAATTTTTCAAAATCCGTTTCAATAGAAAAATAATTCCAACATTAGAACAGTAATTTTTGAAAAATTATATACCTATTTTAGCTTTAATAAATAATATAGCGTAAATAATAATGTAGTTGTATAGGGACAAAATTTCATTAACTTGAAAATTGTTATAAAGATTAAATATTAGTAAAAATATTAATTTGCTTTACGTTCTAAAAATTCCTTTGAGTTTTGAAACAAAAACAAATATCGTAATAGTAATTTATCTAATTCCGTTTTGAAAAGTTAAATTTTACCTAACTTTTGACGTTATGAAACGTCACTTTTTACCTAATCGAGTGTTTTTACGTAACTGAGTTACGTAATAGTTATTTATTATATCAGTGGGATAAAGGCAACATTAACATACGAAAGCGTTGAGTTGCCCGACGAGGGCGTTAGACCGAGTCGGAGTAAGAGCATGAGTATGTTAATGGCCTTTATCACACGTATATAATACATCATTTTATCTATGACTGCTCAAAATTGAAAAAATTAGATAATTTTCAATTTGAAAAAATTACATAATTTTGACAGACCATCTTTTTTATTTAAAATCAGAGTAGCATGGTATTTTATTTTAAATCAGAGTAGCATCGTGTCTGCATAATTTATTTTCGTCATAGCAACTAAATAATTTGTACGTCAATAATTTTGTATTTTTAATTTTTCCTTGATTTGTGGAGAAAAACCGGTAAATATTTGTGAAAGTATTCCGTTGGAAATAGACGAAGCTGCAACGAAGGTATTTTCTTCACAAAAAATAAAACTTTTGGTCATAAATATTGTCTTATCCCACTGAGTTTGATAATGAATTCATTATTTCTCTCAGTGCGATAATAAACTTCATTATCGAACTCAAATGAATGATATAATAGGTTCTTATCCTAGCAGGAGTAGATAAAGAATATTACACAACCCAATTTTAAATCAAATGCCGCTCAGATGCCTACTAAAATAATAAATAAAATAATTTATTGCTTGTCAAATATTGACAACGAATTATTATTTAGAACGTGGAAGAGTGAAATTACGAAATTAGATAAAATTTTGTACGTAATACGTTATGAAAAGCGATATTGTTTGACTCACGTAATTTGCAAAACTCGCTATCGCTCGTTTTGGCAAACTTACGACTCATCAAACAATATCGCTTTTTTCATAACTGATTACGTAAATAACTATTACATCATCCGATAACGTTATCATGCTAATAACTCCTTAGCAACGAGTTATGTTATGATACATTTAACAGCACTAGTGCTGTAACGTTTATAACAGCACGATATGGCTGATTTACGTTACTATTTATGAATTGTCATTGAACTGTCACTGAAAATAATTTTTTATTTTTTGGAAAAAAATTTTATATAGGATGATGTAAACCGTGTTACGACACGCGTAACGTTATTTGCTGGTTACATTACTCGAGAATTAAAAGAACTCTCTCCTTCGTCGTTCATTCTTTCAAACTTTTCTCTCGTAATGTAAAATGCTTCATAACGTTACTAGTATCGTAAATTACTATAATTAAATTTTTTCCCGTTGTGTAATATTTATTGCATACTTATTTGACGACCAAAACTGTCAAAAATCTAGTTGGAAAGTGAAGATTTGGTTTGACATTGTTTGGTTTGTGTTTTCCCACTGAGCTTTTTCTAGCAAAATACTGTCCACAAACGTTCTCTTTTAAGCCATTAAACAGATAAAGGCTGTTCTAACACCACTAAGAAGGATCCGATGTAGTTGTTGGAGTTACAGTCTGTTTCACGAGCTTGTGAATAGCAACTATGTACCTATGTGAACCAAATACACTTCCGTTTATAGAATGTACAATTTTTCTACATTTAAGCATGAAACACGTATAAAAGAAAGCATTTTAGTTTGTTTACTACACAACGTATCTTTATCAAACAGTAAAATTTGACATTGTTTAAAAGGTTAGTTAAAATAAAATAATATAATAAATTAAAGACTGCGGATATACAAGGTGTTTCAAAAAAACATGGCATAAATGATACGACTGATAGAACACTGAAAATAAGTGGGGTTCGCCTAATAAACATACAGTGTGTCCCAGGATAGATGTTACAATAGGTGTGATGGACAAAAAATTTTTGAATTTTATTTTAAGATTGTGGAATTAAGCCCTGCTTGGTTTGAAGAGAATTTTAAGAATATTTTCAGTTTTTGTAAAACAAGTCGGCCTTGACATTGAAGCGAAAACTATTTTCTTTTCAGGTAAAGTACCCTTTTTGTTCATGATACGGCAAAATTTTACTAAGAAAAGTTGTTCATAATAAGAAATTATGGGCCTATGCAAAATTTCAGGAAGATCTACCTACTTTGATTAAACCGTCACATTTTAGATTAAACAAAATAAATTGTATTTATTCAAAATTTTCTTTGTACAACATTGAACGAAACAAATAGCATTTACAAGAAATTTAACTTACGATACATAATAATAACACTGATCGACAATAAATTATTTATTCCACATAACTGCCAGGAGGCCATGAAAAAACTATCGTTGACTAATCTTCCGGAAATTTTGCATAGGGCCATAATTTCTTATTATGAACAACTTTTCTTAGTAAAATTTTGCCGTATCATGAACAAATAGGGTACTTTACCTGAAAAGAAAATAGTTTTCGCTTCAATGTCAAGGCCGACTTGTTTTTCAAAAACTGAAAATATTCTTAAAATTCTCTTCAAACCAAGCAGGGCTTAATTCCACAATCTTAAAATAAAATTCAAAAATTTTTTGTCCATCACACCTATTGTAACATCTATCCTGGGACACGCTGTATGTCCTAAGACAGAGCCTGAAAGTTGAAAATAAAAAAATGATTATTGCCCATAACTTTGACGGTAGTATACATTTTTTTACTAAACTTGGCAGACAGTTTTACTTTTTTTTTATTATTATTATTAAGAATAAACCAGATCAACAATATGGATTGTTCTACATGGTTTTGTTGGTAATATAACAACCAATCGTAACATTAATAAATTTAACTTAGTGGCAAATTATGTCGCCTCTCACAAATTTATGGTTAATTATAATTAAAGTCTGCTAATGTATCTTGTGGTAATTTACGTTTTAACCTAGTGTGAGTGTTTTTTAGTCCTAGTTGATGTTGAGCTGCACTTGGACACTGATTGATGTTTTCAAAGAACTGTAGTGTACTTTTTTGAATGAACTGTTTAATCGCATCGATCCCTTATTCGTTGTGTATCTGCTGGTTGCTTATAAACCATGGAGAGTTTATTGCTATTATACGAAGCACTTTATTCTGAAAAACTTGTATTTTTCTAATGTTGGTTTCAGAGGTATTACTCCATACAGTGCATGCATAGGTTATTAGTGATCTGAGTAGAGCCGTATAAAGGAGAACTGCACAGTCGATCCGTAGGGGTGATTTCCTGTTAAGTAGGGGATAAAGCTTTGCAAGTCTAGCATAACCTTCGTTGAGTTTATAATTTATGTGTGTGCTCCATGTCAGCCTAGTGTCAAAGTGTAATCCAACGTATTTTACACTTGTGTTTTTGTCTACCCATGGAATTCCAGCACCGTTCACTTGTATACCTAGGATGTCATCTGGTAAGCATCCGAGTGTGAAAATTTTGTTACAGCATTTTGGGGCGTTAATTGTTATTTCCCATTTTGTGAACCAATTATTTAGAATCAACAGTGAGTGTTGCAATCGTTTTACCGCTTCAATGATACTACTGTTCTGTATTACTACCGCAGTGTCATCTGCGTACGTTGCGATTACTCCCATGTCATGTTGCGGAAGGTCATGTAGGAAGATATTGAAAAGTGTCGGGCCAAGGATACTTCCTTGGGGTACCCCAACATGAAGAGTTTTGGTTGGAGAGATGGAACTATTCCTCTTGCAGCGTAGGTTCGGTTTTCCAGGAAGGAGAATAAAGGCCAACGCGCACTTAACCACGCCACGGCACGTCACGCCGGACGGCAATTTTAAATTACATTGGCTGTTATGGAATAACGCGCACTTATCCACGCCACGCCACGGCGCGTTATTCCATAACAACCAATGTAATTTAAAAATTGCCGTCCGGCGTGGCGCGCCGTGGCGTGGTTAAGTGCGCGTTGGCCTTAATACTGCCTTGATGTATTGCGGAATGTTGATGTGTAGTATTTTGTGCTTAAGGCCTTCTAACCATACCTTATCAAAAGCTTTGGTGATGTCTAGGAAAGCTATAGCAGTAATTTTTTTAAGTTCGTATCCCTTTTCAATTATTTCAATGATCCGTTGTAACTGGTGCATAGTGGAACGGTTCTTTCTAAACCCGAATTGGGTTGGAGGAATAATATTATTAGCTTATGACTGATCACTTTCTCCAGTAGCTTTGATAGGGTTGGAAGCAGGATGATGGGCCGATAGTTGTTGTGATCCTTAGCATTTTTGCCATGTTTTGGAAACATTAAGATGTGTGCATGTTTCCACTTATTGGGGAAATGTCCAATTTTTAAACATCCGTTGAATAAGGTGGCTAAATATGAAATAGCTTTCTTTGTTAAATGTTTAATTACCTACCACATTTGGGATAAGGTCATGTCCGGGGGCTTTCTTTATTGACATGGAGTTAATGCAAGCAATAAGTTCGCCATATGTTACTGGGAGGTCAAAGTCTTTACTTAGCGGGAGGTGATTTTCATTATAAGCGGTAATCATATTTGAGAATGGTCTATTGTTCTCAGTGATGTTAGGCGTGAATATACCTAGCTTTTCTGCAAAAAGATTACTTTTCTCATCATCGGTGCAATATTGTTTATTATCGTCGGTTAGTGTTGGAATAATAATTGTTTGTTGCCCGGTAATATGTCTAGTGGCTTTCCACATCCCTGTGTCGTTTGGCTCAAAATTTTGAATATATTTTCTGTAACTATTTATTCTGTGGACGTCAAGTTCTCTTCTAATTCTGTGGGTGATGTTGTTTAGCCGATTTTTTAATTGGGGAGCTCTAGTTAATTGCCACTGCCTTCGTAGTTTACTTTTTTCACGTATAAGGTCAGTAATATACCCTGCCGGAATGTGTGGGTTGCTCGTGCGTTTTTTTAGGTTTTATTGTTGTTGCTGCTCTTACTGAATCATTAGTAGTAGTAGTGTACTCTTCGATATGTCTATCTATTTCTCCGTAGTTATTTATTGGGTATGGGTTCGCAATTGAGTAGTTTAACATTACTTGAAACTTTTTCCAGTTAACGATTCCGTTTATTAATCTTGCTTGATATACTGCGTTAATACCAGTGTTATTAAGTTTAATTAATACTGGTAAATGGTCGGAGTCTAACTCGTTGATAACTGTTTGAATAATTGTTTTGAAAAAACTTTTTAATAGAATGATATCTAATATATCCGGTTGGTGGTTATTACGATATGGAAAATAAGTGTATTCATTCGGGGCCATTATTAGTAACTGCTGATTGGTAGCAATATTGTTAAGTGTTACTCCGCTGGGGTTATTAGCTCTGCATCCCCAAAGGGTATTTTTACTATTTAGGTCTCCTGTAAGTAATGTGGGCATGATCGTCGAATAAATTTAAGATCTCTTTTTCGCTTAATTTTTTGTTCGGTTGCTTATATGCTGCTATTATCTTAAGTGGTCTGTAATTGTCTATTGATACACTAACTGCGATCGTCTCAATATTGTTGCAAAGGATATTGTTTAACAAGTTAAATTTGAATTTCTTTTTGATTAAGATAGCTACACCTCCCCAAGCGTTTTGTGTCGGTCGATCATATCGTACTATATTGTATCCACTTACTATAAATAACTCTCCCTCGCTGAGGTGAGTTTCCGTGATGCAAGCTATATCAACCCTATACCTTGCCAAGAAGGATATAAGGAGAGATCGTTGGGTTTTTACCCCGTTAGCGTTGAAGTTTAATATTGTGAGGTCTTGAAGTATGATGGAAGTGCTACTTGGCATTGAGAAGGTTAGGGAGAATGTTATTCATTATGTACGACTTGATTTGTTCGAGGATTGGGGTTATAAGGTTTTTGATAATTTCGCCAATGTTATCTAGGAGGGATGATGTGGGTAAGGTTAATGGGGTTGTGTTATGAGGGTTTCTATTTATGAGTACTGATTGAGAATAGGTCTTACCAGCTTGGATGTATGATTGTTGGGAGAATTGTCTGTTTCTGGTTATCGGAATTCGTTGCTTCTGCAGCATTTTGTGATGGGGGCAACCTCTATAGCTGGCTGGGTGCTCTCCTCTGCAATTCACACGGCAGGGTAGTTCGTTCGCTTTTTTTGTACATTGTTTGGTATGATGATATTTATTACATTTCACACAGCGTGGATTGACTGCACAGTAATTTTTGGTATGGCCAAAATTTTGGCAGTTATGGCATTGGGGGATGTTAGACAGTTTTACTGATATAAAAGACACATAACTGCAAAAAAATCCGTTTACTCACTTTTGCCAGTGGTGCACAGCAGCAGTACGGCACCCCTTAACCCCCCCTATTTTGTACGACACTGCTTAAATTTAAATTTTGGTTGTATTTGTGAATTTGGCAATGCTTTTTACATAAATAATGTATTCTTATTTCACTTCCTTAAAGTGGATAGTTTTCGAGATATTCGTACATAAAGAATGGGGTTTACACTAATGCTTATTAGTGTTAAAAAAAAAAATTAAAGTTTAACTCGACATATCAATAAACATTTACATTTTAGAAGTAATAGGTGAATAGAAATTAGAATGGGGCTGAAACATATTGATATGTCCAATATCTCGAAAAATATCCACTTTAAAGAAGTGAAACAAGAATACATTATTTACGTAAAAGACATTGCCAAATTCAAAAATACAACCAAAATTAAAATTTAAGCAGTTTCGTACAAAATAGGGGGTGGGGGTTAAGGGGTCCCGTACTGATGCTGTACGCCACTGGTAAAAGTGAGTAAACGGATTTTTTTGCTTTTATGTGTCTTTTATATCAGTAAAACTGTCTGTCCAGTTTAGTAAAAAAATGTATACTACCATCAAAGTTATGGGCAATAATCATTTTTTAATTTTTAACTTTCACGCCCTGTAACACAAAAATGGAGGGTCTTAGGACATATGTTTATTAAGCAAACCCCACTTATTTTTCAGTGTTCTATCAGCCGTATCATTTATGCCATGCTTTTTTGAAACACCTTGTATATCTGATAGAGTGATGTACGTGGTATTGGGCATATTAGATGAGATGTATATAATATTGATTGGAGTTTATGGTCCGGGAGAAAATGATTCTAAAGAAATTAAAGGTGAGTTTTGGGAACAAGTACAGGAAGCCTTGGATAAGAAAAAAGGAAAAGTGATAATAGCTGTTCTAGAGGAGCTAGAAAAAAACTAACCTACATGTTACGAGCTCGATTTTTGTGAAAAACTGAATGCCGAAAACCGCACATCGATATCTTGAACTGTTTAGAAGATATAGGGTGGTTTTCAATTTTGTGCATTTTTGACCCACCTCCGTAACTTATTTATTTATGAATATTTTTTGTGTCTGTAAAAACATTCTTAAGGCACTTTTTTTAAGAGAATCCAATAGTGTCCCAAGTCTTTTTGTAAAAAGAATGGTTTTGAAACTATGACATAAACTTGTACTTTTTCTTATGGACCACCCTGTATATTTTTGCATATTCTTTTTCTAAATATATAAAATACTTGATACTTTCCTTTTTAAACATTTATTTCATTGCCGTTTCTAAAATATTATAGATAAATTTTGTAAATCTGGAGTGCCACACGCTTGAAAAATAGAACGAAATAAATTTACAGCTGTTATAAAATATTTATTGCCTATTTTTTAGTAATTTATTGATTTAATTAAACAACACAAAATAACAAAAGCAAACAATATAACATTAAAACTACATTATAAATAGTTTTTTCTATCTTCTCTAGAAATTGGTGTTTCCTATCAAAAGTGTCCAATTTGGATATTTTTGCATATTCTTTTTCTAAATATATAAAATACCTGCTACTTTCCTTTTTAAACATTTATTTTATAACAGCTGTAAGTTTATTTCGTTTTATTGTTCAACATGGCACTCCAGATTAACAAAATTCATCTTATACTATTTTAGATACAGCAATAAGAAAAAATACAAGTTTATGTCATAGCTTCAAAACCATTCTTTTTACAAAAAAACTTGGGACACCATTGGATTCCTTTAAAAAAAGTGCCTTAAGAATGTTTTTACAGAAACAAAAAATATTCATAAATAAATAAGTTACGGGGGTGGGTCAAAAATGCACAAAATTGAAAACCACCCTATATCTTCTAAACAGTTCAAGATATCGATGTGCGGTTTTCGGCATTCACTTTCTCACAAAAATCGAGCTCGTAACATGTAGGTTAGTTTTTTTCTAGCTCCTCTAGAAATTGGTGTTTCCTATCAAAAGTGTCCAATTTGGACCACCCTGTACAGGATGACGAAAAAGTCAGAAATTCTAATGGGAAGAGAATTATAGAATTCTGTTTGATGAACAATTTAGTGATTAGAAATGGTTTCTTTCAACATAAAACAATGCACCAGTTTACCAGATGGGTGAGAAGTAAAAGCGAAAAATCAATAATCGACCACTTTTTAGTAGAAGGAGGACAACTAAAGATGATCAAAGACATATGAAATCTGACGTTTATTAACAATTACATTTTTATTAATAATTTTAATAATAGTCGCTTTTAACATTTAAATTATCAATGAAATTAAGTCTCATGTGCTTTTACACATCTCATTCATGTTTTATAACCTGTCTTAACTTTTTATAATAAGAAAGCTTATCATTAATACATTTGTCCTTGAAATTTGTTTATATTAAGGTAGTTGGAGCGTGAAGTAAAATCCATAAGATTTTAATAATCTTCGGTGTACAGGGTGGCCCATTTTCGATGTTTTTAAATGGGAAGTACCCTTAATAACCGAGATAGGCAAAAACTGATGTCGGAGTCCAGGGCCCTTTTTTGATGCAGGTTCAAGTCCCGAAAACAAAATTCCGCTATCTTTTGTTATTTTTTAGTTATAGCCCAAAATTCAAAATTTGGCCATATCGAAAACTTCAAATAACTCTCTTGGTTTTGAAGATATCCAAAAACGGTAAAAACATTCTACAGGCACTTTTTCAAGTAGAATACGATAGTTAATTCAGATATCTTTTAATTTTCTTGTTTTAAGAATTATGACATAAAGTTGGTATTTTTTAAATATAAGTCGTAGTTGGCCATGATACCATTAAATTGCATATTTTTTCTGCTTTCCGAAAATATATAGTTTATGGGGGTTAAATTCAGTAACAATACCTCTTTTGGACAAAATTAGATTATATGATGCTGTTAGCAATTAGTAGGCCATGGTTCATGATAACAATAAACAAAAGCTAATAGAGCGGGTGCATGTGACGTCACCAGGCACACAATAACGCGCCCGACTGAAAATGAACGACAGTTTTGAAAGTTAACAAAACTAAATAATTAATTTAATATTTTGTAGAAAATCTCGCGTTATCTTTAACAGCTTTTAATTATCTTGATATATGGAGATTTTATAAGTTTCTACGTATAACCTGGCAAAATTTTTAGTTTCTTGTTTTCCAGAGCTTTTCTCTAACTGCTTTCTCTGGGAAATATCACGTTCCCTAATACTCCTTTTAATTCACGATAAAATTTTCAATTACGTTCGTATCAACTGACCGCGGGAAGAATTTTAAGTAGGTAACTGAAAATTTCGTAATTATGTAGGCTAAACCGTCCTTCATCTGGTTAAACACATCTTTATTCAGTTTGATATTGTAATATGTAATATTTTCTTTTTGGTAAAATTAGTATACCGGTGCATACAAATCTACCCTTTGTTTACCCTTCAAGTGTTCAGCTGATGGCCTAGTGACGTTACATGCAACCGCTCTATTATTATTTGTTTTGCTATTATGAACCATGGCCTACTAATTGCTAACAACATCATATAATATGAATTTGTTCAAAAAAGGTATTGTTACTGCATTTAACCCCCATAAACTATATATTTTCGGAAAGCAGAAAAAATATGCAATTTAATGGTATCATCATCATCATCATATCAACTACGACTTATATTTAAAAAATACCAACTTTATGTCATAATTCTTAAAATATGAAAACTAAAAGATATCTGAATTAACTATCGTATTCTACTTGAAAAAGTGCCTGTAGAATGTTTTTACCGTTTTTGGATATCTTCAAAACCAAGAGAGTTATTTGAAGTTTTCGATATGGCCAAATTTTGAATTTTGGGCTATAACTAAAAAATAACAAAAGATAGCGGAATTTTGTTTTCGGGACTTGAACCTGCATCAAAAAAGAGCCCTGGACTCCGACATCACTTTTTGTCTATCTCCGATATTAAGGGTACTTCCCATTTAAAAACATCGAAAATGGGCCACCCTGTACAGCTAGATTAAGTATTTCTCGATGTAAATCCAAAATTTCAGCCAACTTGACCATTTCTGATCGGAGTTATTGTACTCCAAATTTGGAAGATTTAACATGGCGAGTATAGGGAAACTCAAGAAATCATCTACATAATTGCCTCTAGAATCGCGAAAACCCATAAGCTTTTGACTAAAAACTAGGTGAATATAAATGAAGGTCTGGGGAAAAAAACTAGTTAAAAAAAACATGCATGACCATCTGGTTTCAAAGATACCGGGTGTTTGACTTAAGGGGCGAACATAGGGAAATAGCATGGGAAATCGTACATATGCAGATTCCTGCTCCCCGTTTGAGTTGATAGGATTGGTAGTGGTATCAGTCGAAAGACAAAAAAATTACGCTTAATTTGATACCACTTTAGTTCAATTTGTTGCTTATTTAAGAAAGAAATAGCTTAAAAACTGCAATAAATAATTTTTATTTTATTCACAAAAAGCAGACCAGCCATGATCAAATTTGAAGTTTCTTTATGTCAAAATAAATTTTATTTTATGTCAGTTATCAATTCACGTATCTACTTAATCACGATGAATAGTAATGATGAACATTTTAATTAGGAGAGGGTATTTATTGTTAAACATTTTATACAGTTTTCACACAGTTCGTGATTTTAAAACCATCAGCTGTTGCGATACCTAGCAGAATCAATAGATGGCATTGCTCTCGTGATCCAACTAGAGACCCTATATATATATTAGGATAAGAGTTGGGAAAATGAGACTATTTTGACAGCAATTTTTGATCCAAACACGTGATCAACACAAACGTCATTTTAATTGTCATCACAGTGTCACTTAGCCAGTCAAATATAAAAACCGCAAATATTTTAACACAAGATTTATTTGAACAGATTAACATTATTTTCCTTTATTTCAGCTCTATTATTACAATTTCTTGCGCTGCAGCCAGTCATTTTGTCGTATTTGGCCCTTTATTAATAAACATCAAAAGTGGCAATTTTAACAGATTTCAAGTAAATGCATTTTAATTAAGTAGTCCATGCAAAAATTGATCCAAACCAATCAAACTGTATCACGGCATTTTCCCAACTCTTATCTTTATATATACAGGATCTCTAGATCCAACTAGAGACCCTGTATATATTAGGATAAGAGTTGGGAAAATGAGACTATTTTGACAGCAATTTTTGATCCAAACACGTGATCAACACAAACGTCATTTTAATTGTCATCACGGTGTCAGTTAACGAGTCAAATATAAAAACCGCAAATATTTTAACACAAGATTTATTTGAACAGATTAATATTATTTTCCTTTATTTCATCTCTATGCGCTGCAGCCAGTCATTTTGTCGACGCTTTATTAATAAACATCAAAAGTGTCAATTTTAACAGCTTTCAAGTAAATGCATTTTAATTAAGTAGTCCATGCAAAAATTGATCCAAACCAATCAAACTGTATCACGGCATTTTCCCAACTCTTATCTTTATATATACAGGATCTCTAGATCCAACTACCTTAAATTTAAATATCTTATAATTTCAACTTTGTTTATTATTTCTAGCATGGCAAACTGATTTATTTGTTCCCAAGAACTACTTCATCTATAAAAATCAACATCGTACTGTGAATTGAAATATAAATTTGACATCGGAATATGTGTCCTATAATCGTCAATCTTTAACATTGTTTTTATGACTTATTTGTTGTTAATTTTTACTTTACAGTACTTTTTATCTGTATAAATAAATTATAAACAATTAAAATATGACTTTACATTAAAAAAATCAAGTTGGTATTCAATTTCATATACTTTGTGTGTGTAAAAATGTGGTAACAAAATGTTAATACTTTGTATAAACTGTTCGTGTTAATTGTATTAATAAAATAAATGTTGTCTGTGATGTTTTGTATTCAAAATACACAACAGTATACTAAAAAGAAAATTTCCCTGTATGTATACCCTATGTATACTTTTATAATAAACGCAAATAGGCAACCCACTATACACTATAAACGCTAAAAAATTTGCATGTTGTGGCAAAAATCATCAAATGAAGTTAATGTCAAAAAATTAGTCTTTAACTGTTGCTGTTTTTATTTTCCTTTCTGTTTTGTATTGTTGATATTTTATGTTTTAGAATAATCGTTGAATTAAAATTATGTTGATATTCCACTAATTTTGATTTTTTTTTTAGTTACAAACATTAAACATAACCTTTACGCACCACGTGACGTGACGTTTATAGTGTATAGTAGGTTGCCTATTTGCGTTTATTATAAAAGTATACATAGGGGATATGTATACTAAAAAGAAAAATTCCCTGTAGTTGAAGTAGTTCTTGGGAACAAATAAATCAGTTTGCCGTGCTAGAAATAATAAACAAAGTTGAATTCATAACTTATTTATGTAAAATAAACCAATTTTGAGCACAGAATTAAAAATGATAAATTTCTTTAATTAAGATATTTAAGACAAGGAAGGTATTAAATATAACTAGGACATGTAAAAGCATATAAGGCTTAAGTTTATCGTTAATTTAAAGGCTAAAAGCGTTTTTTATTAAAAATATCAATAAAAGTCATTTTGTTAATAAACGTCAGATTTAAAATGGAATTTCCAGCCAAAATAAGAGAATTAGAGAAAATTATTTTTTCATGTTTAGTTTAATTGGATAATTTTTAGTTAAGTTAATAATAATTTTGAAAATTCAATAATTTTTAAGCAAAGATCAAAACCAGACGAAAGTCAAATAAATAATAAATAATTTTAAATAATATTATTTGTAAGATAAAGTTGAATTGTAAATAAGTTAAAGGTAGTTTAATGAATTTTCATATAGTTTGTAATTAGTTTATGATAGAGATAGATAATTATTTAGTAAAAAAGTCATAAATTTGATTCATTTTTGTTGGTTGAACTAGATGAAATAATTGACAGTGCCTTCAAATTCGTTATAGGGGTAAGACGTGTTTTTCTATCGCTCCCGAAAGTAATTTTAATAAGAAACATGACGTCAGAGCACTCGTTTGTTTTGTTCTAGAAAATAACAATTGAACAGTCACTTAGTAACAAGTTTGTTTTAAAAATGAAGATCACGTGTTTTAGAGGTGATTAAATTTGGAAGTGTTAAAATGATTATTATTAAATGAAAGTTGAACCAATAAAAATAAAATAAGATTATTTAAACAATAATAATAATAATTGATAATTGTTAATATAATTAATGTTAATTGAAATTTGAAAAGTGTAAATAAATTTTAAATAATACTTACATTTGATTAAAACTTCGTTTTAATTAACAATGTGTTTGAAGGTTAATCCTTAACCTAAAATAAGGAACCTGAAAAGAAAGAAAAGTAAAGTGATTAAGTAAAAGCAATCAAAATAAAATATGAAAGAAAATTTAAACAGTGATTAAAGTTATAAATAATTAAAAGACAATAAAGTGAAAAGACTTACCTTGAAGTTAATTAATTTTAATGTATGGAGTTTGTTTACCAACAACCGATTTGGATATTCGGGGTTGCCGATTCTATGGTCTATGCAGCGGTGCCAAACTTTGAGTTACACCAAAACTTTCCCGGAATTATAAGAAGTTACCAGATAAGTCGTTCTAAACAATTTTCTTGTATTTAATAAAGTTCATTGTAATTAACGTAACGTAAATAGTGAAACTAATTTGAATTTTAGAAATTTTTATAAAGAAGAATTTTAATTGTTATTGCATGAGTTATAATTGTGAAAGTTTGATTTTAAAGTTGTTTATTATTGAGTTATTCAAAATTAAATTATCAATTTTTAACATTTGAAAATTTTGGAATTCTATAACTACAGCTATAACCTACATTAAACATTTCATTGAATTTATTTTGAGTTCATATTTTTATGTATTTTGAATTTTGTATATTTGTTGTTGGGTTTACTTTACATGAACAATTTTGGATATTGATTTTTTCATTGATATCTAATTTCATGTACACACAGAACATATACACATCACACAGATTCAAAGTACACAATATATTTTGGCGAGTCCAATGTATTGCATTTCAAATTGAGTTCAGAGTAGATTTAATTATAATAATGTATGTTTTCACTCAGAGAACATAACAATATATATATAAGTAGTAAATATCACAAGTAAATATAGATAACACATAAATATATAACATCTAAATATATAACAAATAAATATGTAAAGGTAAATATAGAACATATAAATATAGCAAATATACAATATAGTCGAGACTGATTAACGTATCCGATGTCGGAAAATTGAACGGGGCAAATAAATATTGAAAGTAGTTAAAGACTAATCAGTAATCATCAAAATTATTAAACGGTTGGTTAAACAATTAACCTTAAACTCAAAGTTACAACGTATTAGTGACAAAATGAATGAATACAAATGAATTATCGAGGTAACCTCGGTGTCGCAAGATAAATAATCTCAAAACGTTGGTAAACGTAAAAGATGCAGGCCTGTTTCTCACGCTAATCCAAAATCGCGTACCATAAACTTGTTAAGAATGGACTAATTAGTCGCTATCATTTCGCAACTACACACAAAGTACTTGCGTCACGCTCAAATTCAGTTTCACGACAACTCAAGTGTCTTGAATATTAATAACAAAATGGTAGTTAACTTTAAGGGAAATACAGCATAAATTAAATGATAACGATAACGTTAATGCAAACTGACTAAGGGCGAGATTAAAACAAAGAATGCACTTCAATACTATGAATGATATTAATACAAATGGAATAAAGCAAAGTTGAACCAAAGAATGCATTCAAATGATATAAATGATATTAATACAAAGTTAGTTATTACAGCAAAGTTGAAAATAACGAATGCACTCAAATAATATAAATGATATTGCTATAAATTAATTAAAGCAAAGTCGAAACAAAGAATACGAAGGTATCCTACCTACTTAATGTTATACAACAATAATCTGTACGGTGACCTGAATTTATAGGACACAAATATCAAAGATTGTATGACGAATCAAAACCACTCAAAAGCCTTCGGACGAAGGAAAAAATTTATCAAATCTACCTTACAGGTCAATCGGAAAATCACAACTTTGTTTATTATTTCTAGCACGGCAAACTGATTTATTTGTTCCCAAGAACTACTTCAACTACAGGGAATTTTTCTTTTTAGTATACATATCCCCTATGTATACTTTTATAATAAACGCAAATAGGCAACCCACTATACACTATAAACGTCACGTCACGTGGTGCGTAAATGTTATGTTTCATGTTTGTAAATAAAAAATAAATCAAAATTAGTGGAATATCAACATGATTTTAATTCAACGATTATTCTTAAACATAAAATATCAACAATACAAAACAAAAAGGAAAATAAAAACAGCAACAGTTAAAGACAAATTTTTTGACATTAACTTAATTTGATGGTTTTTGCCACAGCATGCTAATTTTTTAACGTTTATCTAGTGGGTTGCCTATTTGCGTTTATTATAAAAGTATACATAGGGTATATGTATACTAAAAAGAAAATTTCCCTGTATATCGCCTAACCATAATTTGTCGAAATGTTACAAAGGGTCAAAAAACCTGTAACATTGGGTATCCGTAAGACCCAAACTACCCCGTTACATCCGCACTCCGATGGAATGGTGGAGCGAATGAACCGGACCATGGGCAAATATTTAGCCAAAGTTGTATCTGACCATCAACGAGACTGGGATCAATATTTGCATCTACTCTTAATGGCTAATCTCGCAGCAGTCCACGAAACTACTGGTCAAACACCGGCCTGTATGATGTTTGGACGCGAACTGCGACTATCCTGCGACCTCGAATTTGGATGTCCGCCCACGGAGCAAGAAGTAGCAGGAGATGATTATGTCAGTAAGTTGAAGATGAAGTTGAATGACATCCATGATCGGGCCCGCGGACATATCCAGATTGCTAGCGACCGGATGAAGAATTCGTACGGCGTAAGAACCAGAGAAAGCGGATTTCAGCTTGGAGATTTGGTTGGTTGTAGAACCCGCAGAGGCGTCGTGGTTTATCACCGAAGCTACAACGGAATTGGGAAGGTCCGTAACAAGTGAAGAAACGAATAAACGACGTGATCTATCGCATTCAGAAACTATCCAAAGGAAAACCAAAGGTGGTACATTCCAATAGTTTGGCGGTGAGTAACGAGAGAATCCCACATGTTGAAGACAAGGTCAGAAGAATGGAGCCTGTAGGAAGCCGACCGACTTTTGAAGAATTCATGTCGGCGTTTTCCGGAACAGAGAAAGCACGATTTGGAGTGACGACTGTAGTGCAGCAGGATCTCTTCAAGGTTCCCACTGACTACTCGATAGCTCGCTGCGTTTCCAAGGACCTTCGTTTGGAAAGGGGAATTGCGGTTGTATTTAAGAAGAAGTTTGGGCGACTAGACGAGCTCCAAAGACAGAACCCCATGGTCGGCAAAACCTTACATCTCCGAGATCAACAACGCTTCGTTTATTATTTAGTTACACGAAACAGTTCCATTACCAGAAACCGGATTATGGTGACCTCTGGAATTCTCTATGGGATTTGAAGAAGGACCTGTTCGCCAAGGGCATTAAAAAGTTAGCAGTCCGTAAACTCGGCTGTGGACTGGATCAACTAGATTGGCGGATCGTACGAAACATGCTAGAAGTTGTCTTCAAGAACTCCGGTGTGGCTATCCTGGTCTGCAGTTTTGATCTGAAAACCGCATCTAAACCGAAGAGGAGTGTAGAGTGTTATTTCTACCGCAGTGGAACATGCAGAAGAGGAGAACAATGCCGATACAGTCATGACCCTTGCTTCAGGAATCAAGGGCCGAAACCTGTTTTGGGACAGGACAGACTTGAAGAAGGGGGCAGTTTAACGAGCTGCGTCAGCAGACGTGTAGGAACATGTGCGTCATCCACCGAGAAGCTTCCAGATCGTTCGATGGTTACTCATTCTCGCGGTGCTACGGGAACGTTCTGGAATGAAGTTCTGGAAGGACGAAGCTGGGATATATAAGGCGCGACCAAACGAACACGGGCAGTCTTATCCAGCCTACGGTCGCGAATATGTACGTCGGTAAAGTATATAAATATACGTGAATAGTTATAAATAAACAAACTGTACAAATAAATTAATTAGTGTTACGGGTTAATATTAGTGTTTTGTATTAGAATTAATGTTAGTGTTGTGTTTTAGTGTTAAGTTGATATTTCGTGTTTCTTCGTTGCTTAATAATTTTAATATTTGTTAATACATAATTCACACAACGAACCAAAATAAACGTTTTAAAACCGTTACACTATTATAACTGTCAACAGTGTCAACTATTTGTCAACCAATTTATTAAAAAACGAATATTTGAAAGTCCCGGTTTTGCTTCGATAATAACTATCATTGCCTATATGTAAATCTGTTTTATAATATCGGTAAGCCAACAAAGCGTTTTTCATTAAACTTGGTTGCAATAGTTGTATAACACGTCTTTTCGTAGGTACTTCAAATACGGCAAGGTCTGTTGTACTAGATTAGTAATTTTCTGGGTTAGTTCCGTAAAGAGTTATTTTGGGCACACTATACCCATGATCCTGCAAAGAAATTAGTTGTAATAATGGTCTAGGTAAGGTGGTTGAAATTAATGGTGCAATACATATGTCATATTGAATTTTTTGTTGTAGTAAATTTTTATTTTTGCACGAACGGCAGATTCGTATCATAGCTTTAATTAATTATTTCATAACATTAAATAATTTAATCAATTTCATGTATACAGGGTGTCTGATTTTTCATTGACCAGCTTATATCTCGTTTATTATTAGAAATACAAGAAAAAGTCAGAGGAAATAGTTTTTTAGTAGTAATTCTTCTATAAAATGGCATAATTAATTATTTTTCGTGGCCTACTGTTTTTCAGGAAAAATGTATAACTTTGGTTTTTTAAAAGGAACACCCTATATATTTATTCGCTAGTGGACCGAGGGTTAAATTCTCTTTCCAAAATGTATCACATGTGATCTTTTAAGTGGCAATTAACAAAAAAAAAAATCATAATAAAATCATTCTAGTTACCTATGCGCGGTTTTTGTTTTTAGCAGTCCTTTGTACTTTATTAAAATAAGTAATTATTTGTTTTATTTTGTTGCTTATTAATTTTTTACAGCATTGTTACTCGGTACTATCAATTGTATGTAAAATAAACAGGAAGCATAGCCAACTAGTACGATTCTATTATTTGAGTTTTTTCCTCCAAATGAAACCTAAAATATCACATGTGATACATTTTTGAAAAGAGAATTTAACCCTCGGTCCATTAGCGGATAAATATACAGGGTGTTCCATTTAAAAAACCAAAGTTATACATTTTTCCTGAAAAACAGTAGGCCATGAAAAATAAGGCTTTGTATTTCGGTAACTATGAGATTTAGAAAAACATGTTATTGTAGTAGGTTGTAGCGAATTTTGTGTTCTACAAAAAAGACAGGAGTATTTTTTTTCTGTAGGACGCACTAGTAAAGAGTTATTGAGCAAAAACCGAAAAAAGTGACAAAAAGTGGTCGTAGTGACGCGCGCACAGGTGCGCCAAATTAGAAAACCTGGATTTTTAATAAGGGCTTAGGTACAAACAACATATCCAAAATCCAAAACTACATGACCTTTTTCATGTAAAATGTACTTTGCCACTGGGCTAATAAAGCAGAGTGTTTTATTTCTTATATCCAAATTGTCAAGCCAGGCACTGAAATCTATGGGGAAGGTCCTAAAAAATTTTAAAACTAGAAACTATTTTGGTCATTTTCCTGTGGGAATAGAATTTTTACTTCAGAAATCGATCCAGGTATTTAGTACAAAAAATTTTAGTTTTTCTAAAAAAAACTTTATTGTTTTTTCTTTGTTTAAAACGACTTACCATAACAAAGGCCAACTGAAGATCTATAGACTATGGATATACAGTGTGTCCCAGGATTGATGCTACAATAGGTGCGATGGAGTAAAACTTTTTAAATTTTTAGATTATGGATATACAGTGTGTCCCAGGATTGATGTTACAATAGGTGCGATGGACTAAAAATTTTTAAATTTTATTTTAAGATTGTGGAATTAACCCTGCTTGGTTTGAAGAGAAATTTAAAAATATTTTCAGTTTTTGAAAAACAAGTCGGCCTTGACACTGAAACGAAAACTATTTTCTTTTTAGGTAAAGTACCCTTTTTGTTCATGATACGGCAAAATTTTACTAAGAGAAGTTGGTTAGAATGAGAAATTATGCCCCTATACAAAATTTCAGGAAGATCTACGTACTTTGATTAAACCGTCATTTTTTAGATTAAGCAAAATAAATTGTATTTATTCAAAATTTTATTTGTAGAACATTGAACGAAACAAATAGTATTTACAAGAAATTTAACTTACGAAACGTAATAATAACATTGATCTACAGTAAATTATTTATTCCACATAACTACCAGGAGGCCATGAAAAGAATATCGTTGACTAATCTTCCTGAAATTTTGTACAGAACCATAATTTCTGATTCTGACCAACTTTCCTTAGCAAAATTTTGCCGTATCATGAACAAAAAGGGTACTTTACCTGAAAAGAAAATAGTTTTCGCTTCAATGTCAAGGTCGACTTGTTTTTCAAAAACTGAAAATATTCTTAAAATTCTCTTCAAACCAAGCAGGGCTTAATTCCACAATCTTAAAATAAAATTCAAAAGTTTTTAGTCCATCGCACCTATTGTAACATCAATCCTAGGACACACTGTAGAAGATATTTTCGGAAACTTCAGAACGAAAGGATACAACTTAAAAAAGTGTTTTAATGTTGGCAGGATTTTTCTCTAAAATTACATATCAATTTTTTTTTAATATTTTGAATTTTCGTTTTGAATTATTCTCTAATATCTTACATGGCAAGTTTGAATTTTGCAAAAAAAATGTAGTATTAATGGCAAAATTTATAGAAAACGTCTTCCTCTATGTTTATCATAAGGCTCCGTACGATGGAGCCCACAGTTGTTCTTCTGCGGAATTAACGAACCTGCTCCTCTTTTAATCGTCGATCAACTGCTACAAAAGTGCTTCTATAAGGTATTCTCCTATTTGGAAAATGCCTGCGACGAAAGATGATCTGGATAAGATTATCCAGAACAAAGAAATCAAAGAAAACCTGAAATGTGAATTGCCATGGAAAAGAAATCCGCTGGTGGTCCTATACGACGTACCGACGCACTTGGTAAATTTGACGCAGTTGTATCACAACATATGCTGATGGCTCTTGACACCATCCATGCATAGTGCCGAAATTAAAGCCTAAGCATAAACCCGAGGAAAATGGTCATTATCCTCTTCACTAGAAGGAGGAAGCTAAACTTAAAAGCTCCCATGCTAAAAGGACTATCATTGACTTCAATAGTACCCTTCTGAAGGGTTCCGCCTCTGGCTTGGTTGACAAGTTGAGTTACCCGTTACCCTTCTGCCTTTTGCTAAAAGAGTTTCGCCTCTGGCGTGGTTGATACGTTAAGTTACCGTCTCTTTTAGTGCTCCCTTTTCTCCCTGAAGAAGCCCCTTAAAAAAGTGGGCGAAACGTTAGGTTCTTCTGTCTCAAGATTGACACGGTTCCAATCCGGAAAACGTTTTGTTAACAATGAAATATTGTTTACGCAACAGTTACATTTAGATTGTATTGCAAAAATTCTGATCTAAAGAAATCCGTAGCACGTATAAAAATAAAAAATATGATGAAGAAAGCATCCCTCGCATAATTTTAATGAAATCGAAATATCCAATTTTCTATATGGTCTTCCTGAAATGCTGAAATTTTGAATTATTTATTGTATTTAGCGAGGAATTTTGTTGAATTCAGTTAATGTATGTATGTGTAAATATTTGGATAAATGCTGAAAGTTATTATATTTCGGAGTTGTAGAGGTAAACATATGCTAATGAAATCTGATTAAAAGCTTAGATAGACAGAGCTGAAGTTATATCAAAATAATATACCTATTCTACAGTTATTTAAATAAAATCTTTATGTTAGAGAAATTGCATCACTTAAAAATTTTAATTCGTGGCAGGCATTTGTACAAACCTATTAAATCATTAAACTTATGTATGTATTGTGAATTCAAGCGTAAGCAAAAGATAATAAGACAATTATTGCATAAAAATATCTTTTATTGAAACTGATATTAATGCAAAATACATTAAACTTGTCAAGTGCAAAGGTAAAGTAAATAAGAAAACTCTGCGCACGTAGTGTTAAATATTTCCTCTACGGAACTTTCTGCTTCACACACGAGCGAATTTATTAGTAAACCTCCTGAAATAAACTAATAACAAAATTGTAAAATCCACAAAATAACAAGACAAGTGGTTAAAAATGATTTAGGTTCAATTTCCTCAGTATTTATTCTTCCGCCTCTGTTTGTCAGATTTTCTGCCTCCATAAATGACTTCCTTAATCAGGATTTATCACGTAGTAACTTAATCTGATGAGTGTGAAGTCTGCCAGCGTTAAGTGTAGGATTAGTCAAGTCTAACTAACGAATCTCAAGAGTTAGTTCGTATTTTTTCTTAAATTTCTTCTAGTTACTGACGGGCATTGATGATAAATTTAATAAAATAAGAAATAGTTGTGATAACAATTATAACGTAGTATTCAATACAATATTTTATAAGAACAAAAATACCTAAACGGTACTTGCAATTGACGAAGTAGCAGCTGGATTGGAATAAGTGACATCCCTAACATTACGAAATCAGGTTTTGCTGGATTATTACATCAGACTTCATTTATAGACGAAAGACGCAATTTCTGCCTAATTTATTCGGTTGATGGAAAATCTGCATGTCTACATTATCTGTTTTTAGTAGTTACTTGTGCAGTCTGTATGCATAAAAGCTCTTGATTGCAGACATTATTCTTACTCGTCATATCTAACCTTTGTAAATAGTTCACAAGGGGAAATATTTATTTGACATTATAATAATTTCAAAGTTGTTCTTAAATTGCAAACGATTCTTAAGTTAAAGTTTTGGTTATTGAATTAAGGGGGAACCCTACTCTGTAGTTAATTGAAATCCCTAAAAATAGCAGGAGGTCAAAACTGGCTTGCCGCTCTGCCAAAAGCTTCTATAAACAAGGGATTATGAAGCTACCAAAGAGATGGAAAAAGTGTGTAGAGTTAGAAAGGGAATGTGTTGAAATGTAGGGTAAATCATATTGTAAAGATCTTGTTTAAATAATAAAAATAATAAAAAGTTATTAAATATTCCGAGTTAAATGTGAACCCTTTTGTTTGTATGCCTACAAAACAAATGCGAAAAGGGCTTAGATATGTATTACTAATAAACCAAGAATCGAATCGAACTGAATGGGAAACATATTAAATTTCATTTGCGGATTTCAATAAATAAATTTAGAATTAACGAAATATACGAATAAACTGAAATCAACCAGGTTGGAAGAATTAACTTTATTTCTACATATCTGCACGTAAAATCCCCCTGAACAGAAGGGTATATTGTCTTTACTGGAATTTAATTTAAATTTTCGAAACGAAATACAAAGCACTTACAAAACACGATGTTCGTTTCAACTGCATTATTAAAGCATTTAATACATTTGATACATTAATGTATAAACCTTTTCCGACAAACGTTTAGGAATGTTACTTTCCCATACCCATTTAGCGTGCGGGAAGGTCCACTTTCCCGCACGGAGTGCGAGAAAGTAACTTTCTCGCACGCAGTGCCGGAAAGTGATTTCTGAAAAATCAGAAAATCGCATAGCAACCATCCTTACTAGATTATTACTTTAAAAGGAAATGTCAAATTTGACAACTTGAAAACTTACAAAATGATAGTTTAGGATGATTCTTAAACGTTTGTAGGAAAAACGTTGTTCATAACACGTGCGGGAAGAGCGATTCCGAAGCTCATGCAGGTATAGAAACTCGCTGCGCTCGTTTCTGTAACGTCCTGCATTCGTTTCGGAATCGCTAACTTCCCGCACTTGTTATGAAAATAACTATTAAAATGCGCAATAACAGATCTTAAATGTTAAATAAACCGTTATTTTGTTTAAGTTAAATTGGGCGCTTTTATTGAATAACAGAAGTCCCCTCATCGTCTTCAAATCGAATACCACCCATTGCTTTCATTAGTGGCCTAAACAAATGAAAGCCACAAGGAGACAAATCAGAACTGTAAGGAGTATATGGAAGCGTCTCCCGGTGTAATTTATCTAAAGTTTCCCTAGTCAATTGGGCGGTGCGAAGGCGAGCATTATCGTGGAGGAGAACGACGCTCCTAACCGAAAGCTTCCGGCTTTTCGTCCGAAATGCAGTCTTTCCTTATTCGGAAAGTAGTTGAGCATAATTAGGGTCATACATTGTACGCCTATCTTCTAAAAAATCTGTAAACAAAACCCCTTATCGTTCCAAAGCACAGTGTCCATTATCTTCCCAGCTGAAGGGATAACCTTTGCCTTTTTAGGCTTCGGTGAAGTTTTGTGTCTCCATTCCATGCATGATTTTTTGGATTCAGGGACAAAGTGGTGTACCCAGGTGTCGCCACAGGTAAGTATTGAGTTTAAAAAAGCTTTTCCTTCTTGCTCGTATCGACGAAGGAATTCGGTTGAGATTCCAATCCGTCTTTGGTTTTGGTACCCACCTTGCATAGATTTTTCGAAATTTCAAGTGTTCATAGATTATTATTACAACACTACTTATAATTATCTGAAGTCTACTTAATAAATCACGGACGGAAATTCGTCGATCACTTCGGATCAGCCTATCAATTTCCTGAATGTTCAACTCGGAGAGTGAAGTTCGTAGTCGCCTAGTGTGGGACAAATTTTCAACCTGGGTTCCTGAATTTCTGGCACCGGTGAAACACTTCAGTCTCCGATAGATTGTCTGCCCCGAACTCTCTTCGACTGCACAGTTACGCGAATTTATAAGTAAGTTCTAAATTTTTTAGCTTAGCGTAGGATGCACTAGAATTGGATAATGCACATTAGGGTTCAATTTCGCTTGACAAGCGGTACTACTCCATTAGTTTTTTGTCACAAGGAGTGCAGAAGACAAATACTTCAAGGATATGAAACCTGAAACTTTCTTTCTTTAAAATTACGAATATTAACCTATCGGCTCAGACTTAAACGAAATACAGGTTGTCTCTAAAATGTGTGAACATAGCTTAACCACAGATTCTTTGGCGCAAAATGAGATGATTTAATCCAAGCTACCTATATCCAAATTCGTTTCGTTTTGAGCCAGTATTCTTTTTCAAAGTTCTTTCAAAAATTTTTTTCTTATAACCACAAAACGCTTAGATCAATTTGGATGATATTTGGCATGACACTCCATACGGGCATAATACATCTTTTCAGATGATAACAATGAAAACTATCGGTAGTATTGCAAAAACCTATCCTGCTAAACCAATCATTAGCATCGATTATTAATAGAACCTTCCAATATTCGTATTATCGAGAAATTATATATATCTTCTACTAAAGGCAGTTGTAAATGTACAATCATCTTATAAATCCAACGTTATGTACACTGGCACTGAAGGAAAGAATGATGACAAGAAAAGTGTATCATTTTTAAAACATTTTACTAATCATTATGTTGATTCTGAGTTTAAAACCTTGAAGATTACTGTTGTGAATAAAATAATATGCTAGTTCTTCGGTTTTCCCCTATGTTGATAGCCACAAATGGGGGCATTTACCAGAAGGATTACATCCTTAGAAAAGAATAAATCTTGTGTTGAAATTTATTTTCATCTTTTATCTGTGTAAAAATATCAAATACTACTTATGTGGTTAACAATATTAAAAAGAATATTCTCTCTCTCTCTCTCTTCCTCCTCTCTCTCTCTCTCTCTCTCTCTCTCTCTCTCTCTCTCTCTCTCTCTCTCTCTCTCCCTCTCCCTCCCCACTCTCACCCCCTTTCTCTCTTGTCGTTTCAATTTTCATTTGAGTTTTCTGGTGCTCAAAACTGGTTTCCATCCATTGCTGTCCTCCCAGGCTCAGAGGCTCAATATTCCTTCCGTTACATCTTTCCACCTATTGCTATCCCCTGCCCCCTTTTAGTCCTCCCATGGGCTATCAACGCATTGTTTTCTTCAGCAGTCTACGCTCTTGGATCCGAGTGTTATGGACATACCATTTTCATTGTCTCTCTTCTATTTTTTTATCGATATCGTCGTTCTTCAGTTGCATCTTGCATCACTTCTCTAATATACTTCCTTTTCGTTTCTGTTGTTTTACTTTCGGTAATATTTATTTTAAGTGTTTTCATTCCTGAGTTTTAAAGATTTGGTCACATGCACCTGTACACTGTACAGAGTATGGTATTCTTATAGTTCTTATAGTTATACAGTTTAAGCTCTGCCGTAGTCCTTTTGTAATTTAAAATTCAGTGCTTAGTTCCGTTCCCAATTTTCTCTTTGCTTTTTAATTTATATGTAAGTTTTTCACAGCTCTATCCAAATTTTTATTTGATGTCACTGCCTTTCAGTGCTTGTCATGGCTGTTCTTGTGGGACATTATCATAAACTTAGCTATGAAAAGGAACATCACATGTAATTACCAACCTACTCCGAGTTTCTTTTGCGATAAATGAAAGAATTTTATATTTAGAGAACATACCTCTTGTTTGTCGTAGATGATATAAATCCTTAACAAATTATTGTAGCACGAAACTGACATTTTAGATGTTAGCGATGAAAATTACTGGTGTTTGTTTTTGAATATTTTTTTTGCCTACCACGCTAAGTTACAAAACTCTCAGAATAGGTATAACTTATTTTTTATATTATTGTATATTTTTCACGAAAACTAATAAAATATAATAAAAGTGTCTCATCCAATTATATCCAATCTTTTTTCAGTTTTTTCGTACAGGAGAATTTACCTACCTAGTTTAACTGTAAAATTTATACGATAGCATTCAATACCGAATTTTTTTGTATTGCTGGTTTTTGCCTCTTCTGTAAATTTTCCAGTTTTCTGTTTATTGTAATGCACTCAACTATTAGTTTTTGATTGCTGCTAATTACATATACTAAATTAATTAAGTAATTATAAATCATTATTTTGATAAATTTAAACATCATATGCTGCTTTCTCAACGAATTCTAAATATTTACATTAAAATGATACCCAACAAATGTGTTTGATACATTAAAATTCCGTTATTTGCACTAAAAATAAATTAACACCTGCTTTTAAAAAACAAAAATAGTAATAATTGTTGAGGTTGTGGATGAAATACTGTTGTACCTATGTAAGGTTTTACGCTCCTAATGTGATGCAATTTAAATTTTGTTTTCAGTTTTGGTTTTAAAAATTACCGAAACTTGTAAAAATGTGGAATATAAAGTCTGGAAATAAGCAAGTTCCAGTATAACAGTTAACTTTGGCTTGTATAATTATAGCGTTTCCCAAGGTTTTATGCTTTCGCACTCGCAGAGTTGGTATAGAA
The DNA here is from genome assembly GCA_963082815.1 of Melanotus villosus. NCBI lineage: Eukaryota > Metazoa > Arthropoda > Insecta > Coleoptera > Elateridae > Melanotus > Melanotus villosus. Next base: position 29,587,620 of record OY720419.1, on the reverse strand, counting down.
CGCTTCAAAATAATTGTTTTATGGAATGTTCGGAGAACTATTGTTGGTTCTTTAATCATTTAAGTAAAAAACACAGACAGTTTTAAAATTTAGCGTTTAGGTGTTTAGTTAGTAAATTATTTATAAAAATAGTATATTATATACCAAGGTAGAGAAGACATGCGACATGCGAAGCATGGAGGAAAATAAGTTTTGAGACTGAGAAAAGTCTTCTCTACCGTGGGTTATATACTATTTTTTCACTACTAGCACCTTTATTCCTTTTAATTAATCATTTTTACATCAATAAAAAATAAAATGACAGATGCATATATTTATTTCTAAATATTCATATAAATCAAATAGCCTTGCTTGAAAAAAAGGGTAGGAGTTAATTTTAATTGACGTTTATGTAATAGTACATTACATCCGAGATGGGAAATGTTTCATTACAGCCGAAGGCTTATGCATGACCGAGAGGCGAAGCCTCTTGGTCAGACATAGCGCGAGGCTGTGATGAAACTCCCACCGAGGTATGAATACTATTTTATTCACAATTATTAATAATTGAATTTTAAATTAATTTTAGTAATATTTTTTGACAGCTCTATTATAGTTTATTTTGGCCTACTTTAACATATAGATCTAAGACAGTGTCGCTAGGCAACCGTACATAAACATTTACCGCCCGTGGGTGCCAAGTGTTTTCTGTTACTTTCCATCCAAGAGATTGTCATTAAAGTTAGGAATGACGAATTTCCCAACCTCTAAAATTTTAGGGATCGACATATTACTGTAATTATTGTGAACAAAATATATTTATAATAGGCACCTGAATGCATAGCAATTGTTTCCATTATTAACCAGTAGTCAATAATGAAAAGTTATTGACCACTAGGAGAGAAATTCATTTTCTTGGCTCGAAAACAAGGTCAATAATAACATCTTCTAATGCTAGTAGTGAAAAAAGTGTTTAAAGGTGTTTCTGTCTACCTAATATGAGTAATTTCAGACGCCTGTTTTTTATTAACTCAAATAAGTAGCATGGTTAATAAAATTAGAAACTCAGATTAAACAAACAAAAGGAATTAAAAAATACGTCGCGATACAGGAACTTCTTATTTGCCTTCGGTAGCTATTTGTAAATCCTTTGTAGTCTGTTTTATCTATAGGGTATTAAGTTAAATTTTGTCAGATAGAACAAATGATCCCAGCTCCTTTGACTATACAGTGTGTCCCAAATTGATGTCATCAACATTGGTATCTTCGTTATTATTGGAGATAGAGAGATGGTTAAATTAGGAAAGATTTGAAGAATTTCATGCTGATTTCAAATATCGTCAGCAATTTAATCTATCTCTTGTAGTTCTTGAGATATTCGAAAAAAAACAAAAATTCTCCATTTTCGTTTTTCTTAAATAGCACGGAAACGGCTAATCTGACCCGGTCTAGGCGTTTACATTATTAAAGTACTTTTGCACGAAGAATAACTTTGTGCTAATAATAACGCCCTATCGTCATTTGTTTCTGAGCTATCTATGTCAACTTTTGTTTTTCATATGGCGCACAACGTGAGTTTTTCTGCAGAGAGATTGTTTTTAGAATAAGCTTTTCAACGATATGCAACTTGCTTAGAATAGGTTTTGTTTTAGTAGAGTTATTTAGAAAAAACGCCAAAACCACTTTACGAGAGATAGATTAAATTGCTGACGATATTTAAAATCAGCATGAAATTCTTCAAATCTTTCCTAATTTAACAATCTCTCTATCTCCAATAATAACGAAGATACCAATGTTGATGACATCAATTTGGGACACACTGTATACAATGTTCAAATAGAGAACATGGCAGGCGCTTAATTATAAATGTATATCACTTACGTTGTATTACAATTTCTTTGATTTATCTGCGGGGTGTGCCAGAACAAAGACTGCAAACCTTTTACAATTTATTATAAAGGATAATGTACACATTTTTTGTGAAAGAAGAAAATAAGAATGGCAATATTTTCCAGAATTTGTTGTATCTATGAAAAATGTATGTTGAAGTCCGAAATTTGACTACATGCTGCAAGGCAAGCTTTTGCAAATCGCCGATAGGGGTTGCTGGCGAAGATAGATATAATGTTTCGAAAATAAAATATTTTTAAAAAATAAGCATCAATCAAAGTAGCTTGATATAATAAGAAAGTAAAATCAAACACAAAAAGCAGAAAGCGGCAAATAGCAAATTTGTAAAAACCTCATAATCCACTTAATACGTGTACTCGGTACTATGCTACAATTCCCTAATGTTTGTTGACCTTGTTCTGAAACATCCTGTATGTACAAATGTAAGTAGTAGTAGTAAGTATTGTTTTAATTATGGAAAAATATTTACATCATCCTATAACGTTATCATGGTAATAACTCCTTAGCAACGAGTTATGTTATGATATATTTAACAGCACTAGTGCTGTAAAGCTTATAACGTGCTGTTATGGCTGTTTTACGTTACTATTTATGAATTGTCATTGAACTGTCATTGAACTGTCACTGAAAATAATTTTTTATTTTTTGAAAAAAATTATTATAGGATGATGTAAACCGTGTTACGACACGCGTAACGTTATTTGCTGTTACATTACTCGAGATTTAAAAGAACTCTCTCCTTCGTCGCTCATTCTTTCAAACTTTTCTCTCGTAATGTAAAATGCTTCATAACGTTACTAGTATCGTAAATTACTATTACATTAGTTACAAAGTTACTTGATATACGGGTTGAACAATTTAATGTAGACACATAAGAGAATAATAAAATACAGAAATTATTTCTTCGGTTTCGCTCGGTGTCTTCAATTATATTTTCCAGTTAGAAGCATATTTATATTACATTCCCGTTTCGTGAATATTCGTCAAAAGGGTATACAAGTTACTGAAAAATTTCAAATTCCGAAAAAATTTAGCGTTCTTAAATTTTTTTTAATTGGTGATGCACCTAATAATTATCAATATAACCGTAAAAAATGATCCAAATTGAATAAAATAAAATAACTGCAGAAAGGCAAACCCTATCGAAACGAATAATATTTTTATAGGATAGGCTGTTCTGCAGTAAAGCGTTTCCTGGTTGAATGATTTTATCAAAGCATATAGAAACAGCGTATATACAAGAAGCAGCTTTTTCAAACAAAAAAAGCGTAATTTAATTTTTTCACGGCACGTGTTTTGCTATTGTTAGACGTAGATTTGAAACTTTTAAACTAATGGTCCGTAAAGGTACTTACATGTTGAACGACAGCTTAAATTCAAGCTGTCGCTTTGAGAGAATCGTCTACGGAAACTGTAAGAATCTGTATTTCTGTTTTACCGATTTTCCGCAGTAAACTGTGCTGGAAATGCTACTTTTTTATTTTGAGTCAGACTCAACGTAAGTATACTCTTCCAGCCAATATTGAAGAATAGCCGCAAAATGTTCTCATTCAAAGTAAAGATCAAAATCAAAAGTAAAGTAACAAGAAGAAATAGTATAAAACAAATAACAAAATAAATTTTCAAAGAACTATAACAAACCATCAAATTAAACAAATAGTAGACTAAAATAAATTAAAAATACCATGAGATCGAAAAAAAGATGATTCTGAGCAGGCCTTGACTAGTACAACACGATTGGCAAGACTGATTTCAAAATGTGGCAGCAGGTTAGAGGTTAATAAATGTCAAATAAATTAAAACACAAAACAGTATTTATTTAGGGAACAAACTGAAAACTAAGATGAATACATGTTAGAGTAGGTGCTCAAAATGTGATCCTTCACTAGTATTACAACGATAAACTTAAATAATTCTGGAAACAAGATTGCAAAACTGACTTACATTTGAAATGTCACTGTCACATTATAATTCATAGGCATTCTAGAACCAGTGTAGCCAATCGTGTTGTACTAGTCAAGGCCTGCTCAGAATCATTTTTTTTTTGACCTCATGGTATAACAGCACAAAGCAACCAACCAACTGCCGTAATATGAGAGCTAAAAGTAAATTCTTTTATTTCGTTAATAATATTGATCGTTTTAAGTACAGCCATTTTTATATCAATAAAATCTATTAATTTTGCCTTTACGTTCAAGATGTAAAACTTTTACATTAGAATTATATAGTTTAACTAAACCTGTAACTTTCTTTTCCTTGTCGTGTTATTTAATTATTGAATGTTACGCCAGATTTGGCCAATTTCTACACTTCATACCGTACACACCCGATGTATAATTTTCTTACTACCTACTATGTTGGTTTAGAGCAGGGGTGCTCAAACGGTCGATCGTGATCGACTAGTCGATTGCGTAAATAATTTCCTATTATATCATTCATTTGAGTTCGATAATAAATTTTATTATCGCACTGAGTGAGATAATGAATTCATTATCAAACTCAGTGGGATAAGACAATATTTATGACCAAAAGTTTTATTTTTTATGAAGGAAATACCTTCGTTGCAGCTTCTTCTATGTCCAACGGAATACTTTCACAAATATTTACCGGCTTTTCTCCACAAATCAAGGAAAAATTAAAAATACAAAATTATTGACGTACAAATTATTTAGTTGCTATGACGAAAATAAATTATGCAGACACGATGCTACTCTGATTTTAAATAAAAAAGGTGGTCTGTCAAAATTATGTAATTTTTTCAAATTGAAAATTATCTAATTTTTTTCATTTTGAGCAGTCACAGATAAAATGTTGTATTATATGCGTGTGATAAAGGCCATTAACATAATCTACTTTCATTTCGTAATATCAATATTACGAAACGAAAAATCGTTTTGTAATGAACCATATTACAGCACTAGTATCGTAATGATTTTTGACATAAAAATTACAGATTGACAAGAGAATTCATAGTTATTTTATTTATTATAAACATTTATTATGCACTTTTTACGATTTTTACGATATGAGTATAGTACAAAGCTTTATCTACTTTCATGCAATTAGCAAAAAAAATTAAATATTTGCCAATAATTAATTGCCTAATACAAAAGTTGACTATTCCAATTTTCATTCAAACTGACAGCAACCAACACCAAATAAACAAAAAATCAAGCCTTAACGTATTAGATTTCAATGAAAATTGGAACAGTCAACTTTTGCATCAGGCAATTAATTATTGACAAATATTTAATTTTTTTGCTAATTTCATGAAAGTAGATAAAACTTTGTACTATATTCATATCGTAACCTCATATTACGATCCTCAATGGATTTGTCAAACTCGACCTGCGGTCTCGTTTGACAAACTTTCCATCTCGTATCGTAATACGAGTTGTTACGATACTCATATCGTAAATAACTATTATCGCATTTCGTACTGTAATGTATTACTTTACGGGACTCAAAATCGTGATGTAATGGGCCACTTTACAGCATAGCAACCACTACAGCATAGCAACGTCAGGTTCCATTAAAATGCAATTTGGTAGCTTCTCGGGCAGCATTTAAAATATCTTCTGAATGGTTTTACAAGTGATTTTCGTCACTCAAGTACATTTCGGAATTGGATTTCCAAAAATAGATCTATTTATTTGTTTGAATTGAACTCTGTTATGTCAAAAACAGTTCCTGTCAGATCGAGAATCCGCCTACTTTTTTCAGTGTTTTTATTAATTTTATTCAGAATGTACCTCAAGAAATTTAGATAACTTTTTATGTGAGAATATAAAATGCGAAAAAATAGTATACGCGCCGCGTCCGAAAAGTGATTTAACCAGACTCGTACGGCATTTAAGTACTCGCTATCGCTCGTACTCAAACCTGCCATACTCGTCTAGTAAAAATCCACTTTTCGGCACTTGGTACGTAATCTACTATTATCTAATTCCGTTTTGAAAAGTTGAATTTTACCTAACGTTTTGACGTTATGAAACGTCACTTTTTACATAATCGATACGATATGAGTGTTGTAATAGTTATTTATTATATCAGTGGGATAAAGGCATCATTAACATACGAATGCGTTAAGTTGCCCGACGAGGGCGTTAGCCCGAGTCGGAGTAAGAGCATGAGTTTGTTAATGGCCTTTATCACACGTATACAGGGTTATTCAAATTCGAGGCTCACCATTGGGATCTCGGAAACCGTAAGAGTTACAAAGACGGTTGAATTGGGGCAAAGTTGCGCTATACAATGCTGTTTAACATTTAAAAAAGAAATTTGACCTACCTATCTTAGTTTTGTTATTAAGAGCAATAAACAGAAAAATGCCAGTTTGGTTTTTGAGCATAATTTGGTTATTATAAAAATTTTTTCAAATCTGTTAAAACTTTCTTTAAGCAACTATCCGTAACACTGTAGTGGTATCAAATATTTTCTACGACGTTTCGGTTTTCCACAATCATCATCAGGTTCGTTTTTTCTTATGGGCGCCATGTTGGATTTTTATAGCATCTCATAGAGTTTTTGATGGTGATTTCAACGATGTATGACATGATGGCGTTTCACTGCCGAAAACCGCTGTTATTTACAAAAATAATAAATTTCAATAGATTGCCATGGAAAAACAAACAGAAACAACACAAAAACAAAATTCGACGTTCACCATTGGGATTTCGAAAACAGGATGATATACGAAGATGGCTAAATTGGAGCAAAGTTGCGCTATAAAATGTTGATTAATAATAGAAAAGAAAATTGACCTTTCTAGTTTAGTTTTTTTTTTACTGTCGTCAAAGATACAGAAAAATGCTATTTAGTTATTTAGTTTATGTATTACAGGAGATGTTCAAACTGAAGGCCGTTTTTGTGTTGTTTCTGTTTGTTTTTCCATGGCAATCTATTGAAATTTACTATTTTTGTAAATAACAGTAGTTTTTGGAAGTGAATCGCCATCATGTCATACATCGTTGAAATCACCATCAAAAACTCTATGAGATGCTATAAAAATCCAACATGGCGCCCATAAGAAAAACTGAACCTGATGATGATTCCGGCAAACCGAAACGTTGTAGAAAATGTTTGATACCATTACAGTGTTACGGATAAAAAGTTGCTTAAAGAATCTTTTAACAGATTTGAAAAATTTTTAATAACAACCAAATTATGCTCAAAAAACCAAATTTACATTTTTCTGTTTTTTTCTCTTAATAAAAAAACTGAGATAGATAGGTCAAATTTCTTTTTTAAATATTAATCAGCATTGTATAGCGCAACTTTGCCCCAATTTAACCGTCTTTGTAACTCTTACGGTTTCCGAGATCCCAATAGTGAGCCTCGAATTTGAATAACCCTGCATAATACAACATTTTATCTATGACTGCTAAAAATGACTGAAAAAATTAGATAATTTTCAATTTGAAAAAATTACATAATTTTGGCAGACCATCTTTTTTATTTAAAATCAGAGTAGCATGGTATTTTATTTAAAATCAGAGTAGCATCGTGTCTGCATAATTTATTTTCGTCATAGCAACTAAATAATTTGTACGTCAATAATTTTGTATTTTTAATTTTTCCTTGATTTGTGCAGAAAAACCGGTAAATATTTGTGAAACTATTCCGTTGGACATAGAAGAAGCTGCAACGAAGGTATTTTCTTCATAAAAAATAAAACTTTTGGTTATAAAATATTGTCTTATCCCACTGAGTTTGATAATGAATTCATTATCTCACTCAGTGCGATAATAAACTTCATTATCGAACTCAAATGAATGATATTATAATAGGTTCATATCCTAGCAGGAGTAGATAAAAATCTTTACGTAACTGAGTTACGTAATAGTTATTTACGATATGAGTATCGTAACAACTCGTATTACAATACGAGATGGAAAGTTTGTCAAACGAGCCCGAGTAATGTGTCTCATACAATGTAGCGCCACGTGCCGCTGTAATCCGATATCCCCACTTAGATGCTATTCTTTAATCAAGGCTTTGTAAATAAAGATAAGAAAAGTTTATAAAAACGCTTGCACTCGTTTGTACGAGCAGAATGTACTTTATCATCTGAAGTGTTTGTTATGTAACATATTCACGTTCTCCGAATAAAGCTTATAAAACAATTTTTTAAGTTCTTTATTCGTATAAAACATAACTGGCGCAGTCGTTCGGATGTACAAAGGGCACTAACTGAATTTTCAAACATTAAAATTCAACGTGTCTTTGAGTTTCAACTCTTAATTGTACAATTTCCACAAACCGCTCCAAGGGGATCCAAACATTTTGCCGAAGACAAAAATCGCGGAAGCAAAATAAGAAGATACCCTAACAAAAGGAAGCCAACCAACCCTTCGCCGAGAACAAAAATCGTCGACGTGAAGACGCCGTTGGATTCCACAAGCTTGGTCCATTGCCGACAATTCGACTATCTCAGTCAAACCTGACTATAGTAGTCAAATAACTACGAAATGAAAATCTCAACGCTGTGAGTACATTTCAATTTTTAAGTGAAAAGTGAAAAGCAGTGGCTTACACTTTTATAAAGAATTTAAATAAAACCTTACTAACATTAATTATTAAATTTAGTTTTAAGAATTACGTTACTCATGGTAAGCGAAATTACTAGTGTATTAATTATTAATACTTAATTTCTAGTATACTCTTGAGTAATGGGTAGGAACCTTGAATAGGCCCTTAACATAAATTTTAACATAAATAAATAGTGCTACGTTAAAATAAACATTTTTATATTCAAATAAGTATTTTTAAAGAAAAATTAGAATAAAAATTTTTACATTAAAATAGGTATTTTTTAAATTAAAATAAACATTTTTACGTTAAAATAAGTATCTTTTAGATTAAAATAAATATTTTTTATTGAGAAAATAAGTTGTAAATGAGTGACTCTGATTCAGATTTAGAAACTCCCAATTTCGACTCAGATTTAGAAACTGAACCAATTAAACAAAATTTTGTACCTATTAGAGTTCATTTAAAACCACCAACATTAAAAATGATTAGTAATCAACCACTCATTCAACCTGTTTTATCAGTCTATCCACCCGGATTTCACATATCAATTCTAAATGAAATCCCACGTTTCGACGGTAACCCAGTTGAATTAAGCGAATATATCAGAGCCGTAGAAGATATATTTGTTCAATTTCACCAACAAGATAATCCCAATGCATATATCAACAAACTACTTTTGTCAGCTGCCCGTAATAGAATAAAAGGCCCAGCTCTCGAAGTAATTACCGGACAAACTATTTTGTCCTGGGATGAATTAAAAAATATTTTAATTGACAATTTTGGAGACCAAAGATCCGAACTAAATTTAACTATTGATTTGTCCCGACTTAAACAAAATTTTAAGGAACACCCTGTTGATTTTTATAACAGATGTCGTTCTTTATTGGCAATTTTGAATTCGAAAATATCACTTTCAGACGACACCCAACTTATTAAAGAATATCGCATTAAACATGCCAAAGCTTTAGCTTTGAAAGCTTTTACTAGTGGACTGTTAGAACCCCTAGGATCTTTCCTTAGATCACGTGCCCCTCCTACACTTGAAAATGCATTGACAATTGTTAAAGAGGAATTAGACGTTAGATACTTTCAAAATCTTCAATCTAAACCCCAAAATTTACCTCAACAACCAATTAAATTAACTCCAAAGTCACAACCCACAATTCAAAATTCGCAACCCTATTCACGACCACAACAAAATTATTTTCCACGTTATACGCAACAATTCCAACCCAGCTTTAAACCTGTACAACAATTAAATTCAAGCCCGTTTCCTATGCGACCTCAATTTTCAAACACACCCGGACAAAACGCTTTTGCTCCGAAGAAAAACTTTCAACCCTCTCATAAACCAGAGCCCATGGAAACTTCAACTATTAAAAAACGCCCTGCATCTCAGCAGATGAGTAATTTTAGACAGAGACATTTTCAACATCCAAGTACTTCTCAACAAAGGAGTACATCAAATTATTTCGCAAATAGTGGCCAACGCCCTAATTTTATATCTGAAGAATTACATAATGTTAATACCGAACCCGAACAAGAAGAATTCTATGAATCGTACGACGATTATCCCGTAGAAATCGACGATACGGAACAATATTTCGAAGATCAACAAGAATTTGATACTGAAAATTTTCAGATACAAGCCTCGGAACAAACGATGAATTAGAACATTTTTCTATAAATCCTAAATCAAATTTACCTTTTATTTATATTCCTAGAACTAACGAAAAACTTCTAATTGATACTGGATCTTCAAAAACTATAATGTCCCCTGAATTTGTTTTCAAGAATTTTCCTGATTCCATATATCAACACAATTTCGAAATTACAACTTCTCACGGTACCTCTAAACACAATTTAGTCGCAGACATTCCTTTACCCACGCTTTTTCATGAAGAAGGTAACCATCAAGTTTACCTTTACAATTTTCACACCGAATACGTAGGTTTAATAGGATCAGATTTATTATCCGCCCTTCCGGCTAATATTGATTATAAATGGATGCATATACAGACTGAAAACACTACCATTCCATTTTATTACAACCCATCCATGACAAGACAGCAACAGCAAAAACGTAACGAATGTAACTTCTTAAAATTCAAAGACCCCCAAAATATTCTTCACTCAGAAACAATTCCTCCTCGTACCGAAATGACAGTTCGATTGCCAGCCATAGGAAAAAATGGAAATAAACTATGTCCGAAAATCAAAATTTCCAATGTGTTAACTGTACCTTCCGCAGTAGTGCATTTACACAATAATTGGTTTAAAACAACCATATTGAATACATCCGATAAAGAACAAAACATATATATAAGCGATCCTTTATATTTAGAAAATTTCGATATTCCAAACGCTAAATTAATACCAGTTAATAATCACAATATATCATCTGATGACCAAATTACCCCATCTAGAAAGAAGCAAATTCTAGAAAACAATCTAAAAACAAATCTACGATTAGACCACTTAAACGAAGAAGAACAAATCCGTCTCAAAAATCTTTGCCATGAATATCAAGACATATTTTATACCCCCGAATTACCTTTAACTGCTACCAATTTAACTGAACACCATATTCGAACAAAAACAGACGACCCAATTTTTACTAAAACTTATAGATACCCACACTGTCACAGAAACGAAGTTAAGACCCAAATAAATAAAATGTTAAAAGAAAATATTATAGAGCCATCAGAGTCCCCTTATAATTTTCCAATTTGGGTAGTTCCCAAAAAGCTTGATGCCTCAGGAAAACAAAAATTTCGTATAGTAATCGATTATAGAAAATTAAACGCCGAAACTATAGAAGATAAATATCCTCTACCAAATATAGAAACTGTGTTAGACGCTTTAGGTCGAGCCCAATATTTCACAACGCTAGATTTAGCTAGCGGTTTTCATCAAATCAAAATTAAACCTGAAGATCGCGAAAAAACTACATTTTCGACCGAAGAAGGTCATTATCAATTCAAACGATTACCATTTGGTTTAAAGAATGCCCCTGCCGCATTTCAAAGAGTAATTAATACAGCTTTGTTAGGACTAACGCCTCAACAATGCCTTGTATATCTTGACGACGTAATAATATTTTCTACTTCCTTACAAGAACATTTAATTAGACTAAAAAACGTTTTCGAAAGATGTCGTAAAACGAATTTGAAAATTCAACTTGACAAATCGGAATTCTTACACAAATCAATTAACTACTTAGGACACATTATCACACCTGACGGAATCAAACCAAATCCTGACAAAATCCGTGCTATCATAAACTTTCCCCTTCCTAAAACCCGAACAGAAATTAAATCATTCCTTGGACTTTTAGGCTACTATAGAAAATTTGTAAAGGATTTTGCTAAATTGACAAAATTCCTAACAGTATGCTTAAAGAAAGATAACAAAATTATTCATACACAAAATTTCATAGATTCGTTCAATCATTTGAAAACACTGTTAACCAGCGAACCTATTCTAACACATCCCGATTTTGAAAAACCATTTGAATTAACAACAGACGCATCCCGTTTTGCTTTAGGATCCGTTCTCTCACAAAATCAAAAACCAATTTGTTATGCCTCTAGAACACTTAATGAAACTGAACAAAAATATTCCACAATTGAACGCGAATTATTAGCAATCGTATGGGCAACCAAACAATTTAGACCGTATTTATTCGGAACCAAATTTACATTATATACCGATCACAGACCTTTAGTCTGGCTCAGAAATTTAAAGGAACCAAACTCTAAATTAACTAGATGGTCATTAAAACTAGAAGAATTCGATTTTGAAGTTAAATATTTACCTGGAAAATCAAATAAAGTAGCAGATGCCCTTTCTAGAATTGAAATACACCCGTTAACTTTGAATACAACAAATAAAAATTTGGAAGAAACAGGCCTAAATACCCCCGAACCAACATTAGAAGATAATTTTAGCATTTTACCTGAACGAACTGACTCTCCTAACTTAGACGATTTTATGACAATCCCTGAATTTACATTACCCCCCGAACCTTCTGAACACGAATCTGAACCACCCGATCAAAATATTGACAACAACTCTTTACCTGATACAATACATACACAAGCCAGCTCTACACCTGTCATAGACATTTCTGAAAAACCCTTACAACATTTCAAAAACCAAATTGAATTTATTGAAGCTAATCTCCCACGAAAGATTGAAATCACTACTTTTGATAATAATAAACACATTTCAGTTTTTGTAAATGGACATAATAAAAGAACTCAATTTAATGAACTATTAGTCGAACATTGCCAACCAAAAACGAATTATTATTGCTATTTTTCATCGGATCAAATATATCATGAATTTTCTCAATACGTTAACGAAATAACCAATGAAAATACGCCCAAATTTCATAGATGCATGACACAAGTAACATATATTGTTAACCCTGACGACCGAAAAAGTCAAATACAATTATACCATGAAGGAAAAACCAACCACCGTGGAACTAAAGAAACACTCGAACACTTAGAAAGAAAGTATTATTGGTCAAGCATTCAAAAAGATATTAAAAATTACATAGAGAATTGTCCTATCTGTAAAACTCAAAAATACAATCGAAATCCTATAAATCAACCTTTAAATTTAACTCCTACAAGTAATAGACCTTTCTATTCTGTACACATGGATATATTCCAAATTAATAATCAAAAGTATCTCACCTTCATAGATCCATTTTCAAAATTTGCGCAAGCCTATCATCTTCGATCTAGCAATCTTATAGATATTATAGAACAATTGTTCTGTTTTATTACCAGTTTTCCTATTCCCCAAATAATAATAGCTGACAATGAATTTAATAAAGAACCTTTAAAAGACTTTTTTAGATTTCATAAAGTCCAATTTCATGCTAGTACCCCATACCATCACAATTCTAACTCCCCTGTCGAAAGATTACATTCCACTCTAATCGAACAATTTCGTTTATTTGAAAATAAAGTTCCAGAACATCAAAAAATGCAATACAGCATCTTAGCTTACAATAATACTATCCACTCTAATCTAAAAATGACCCCTAACGAAATAATTTTCGGACATACAGAAAACAGAAACCCCTTTGATCTGGAATTTGATCAAACCTTCATAACAGACTACGTTAATGACCACAAAAATAAAATGAAAAGTATTTATCGAAATTTATCAAATATCCAAGAACAAACAAAAATTAATCGAAATTCGAAAATTAACCCTCAAAGAACTGACCGTAAATTTAAAGAAGGAGATTTAGTTTTCGTTAAAACAGACAACCGAAATAAAAGTAAACCCCGTTTCACTGGCCCTTATAGAATTCAAGAATTATTAGAACACGACACATATATTTTAGTCAATGACAAAAATCAATCTACGATAAAAAGACATGCTAACGCACTATTACCGTCTACAGGACAGCCTACATCCTTATCTCAATCGCCTGGACCATCAAATGTGATGTGACAATAAAAACTTTAACATTCCCACACAATCAACAAATTCACCTCTCTCTAATTGATATCAATGACCTTTTAACATCATTATTTGAAATTCCCAAGTATCTGAACAAAATGCAAAGTAAATCTTTACAGCTACCTTATCCTGTCGAATCATCAAATTTACACCTCTACGAAAGCTTACTAATATTAAAGTGTATCAAATAAACAACACTTTTACGTTCATCTACGAAATTCCACTTATTCAGAAATCCTCGAGTTATCAATCTAATACCTATTTCTGCTTATTATCAAGATCAACTCTTTCATATGATAATACCAACCTTTAATGCAATTTTATTCCCAAAAGAACAAAGTATCCCTATCGAACCTCAACATTGTCAATCAATATCTAAGGATCGATATTTCTGTCAAAAAGAAAATCATTTCCCTATACCTAATAATAAATGATGCGAAACGCAGTTAATTCAATTAACGGCAGACTGTTTTGCTATTGTAAATTACAACGACGCTTTGTTTACCTTCAAATCTTCTTCAAAATTTTCAGTGAACCTATTGACAACCACTATTGGTAAACTAAAACCTAGTGCACCCAACGAAAGTATAAAAATTAATAACTCATTAGACTTATCCCACATAGACGTGAATTTACTAAAGCACGAGCAATTGAAGCTTGGTTACCAGAAAAAACAATTATTGTCACAAGAACATGACTTTACAACAACGCATACTTTTAGCTTAAGTTCAATTATTATTGTTACCATATTTATATTAATCGTAATATGCCTTTTTATGTATGCTTACTTTAGGCGTCATACTCTAATTAACAAAATAAGTTCGAAATTGCAAACTCCGAATATCCTAGATACAGTGTCGGAACAACCATCAAACTTGTTACAATGTAAAGTATGAACAGCATATAAATTTTAATAATATTTCATATTCCATAAGTTTTTCATTAAAATCAATTCTCCAAATATGCTTTTCAAACTAAAGATGGAGGAGTAATGTGTCTCATACAATGTAGCGCCACGTGCCGCTGTAATCCGATACCCTGAGTAGATATCCCCACTTAGATGCTATTCTTTAATCAAGGCTTTGTAAATAAAGATAAGAAAAGTTTATAAAAACGCTTGCACTCGTTTGTACGAGCAGAATGTACTTTATCATCTGAAATGTTTGTTATGTAACATATTCACGTTCTCCGAATAAAGCTTATAAAACAATTTTTTAAGTTCTTTATTCGTATAAAACATAACTCCCGTAGTTCGAGTTTGACAAATCCATTGAGGATCGTAATATGAGGTTACGATATGAATATAGAACAAAGCTTTATCTACCTTTACTTTCATGAAATTAGCAAAAATAATTAAATATTTGTCAATAATTAATTGCCTGATGCAAAAGTTGACTGTTCCAATTCAGAAAACCCATATTTTGGACATTTAAATCTAGGTACCGGGTTTCAAAACAATTGTAACAAATGAAATCCACAAAAATAACAGACAGACTTGCTACAACTGAAATTCTAAAACAATTGAGTGATGGAGCACCCTGACTTTCATTTTAAGCAGGTTATGGCATCCTAGATTAATAAATAAACTCTTCTGAAGTCTTTACTTGGTCATCAAAATGTTTCAAACTTAATACTAACATACGTAGAATGAAATGGAGATTCCAAAAATGTATAAATATACAGGGTGTTCCATTTAAAATAACAAAATTGAAGGTAATTCCAGAGAAACCGGAAGTTGCAGAAACGTGCGCTCAATGTCAAAAATTGTAATTTAAAGAGTATATTACATATACCAAATTACATTTTGATTCTTAAAATATAATTTTAAAAATAGGGGTGCCCCAGGTAAGACCGTATCTCAATTCAGTTATTATGCAAGTTATACAAAAATACCCGAATCAAATGAAACATTTTTTACTTTTCGGAGATTTTTAAATTTTTAAAACTATTTAACAAGGCAACTACTTTGGCATTATTGAAAAATGAAAAATTAACTATATCAGAGGTGAAATTCAGAATATTTCCTTGCAATTTCTACTGTGTGCTACTTTTGGCTATAGCAATACTTAGGGCTTGGACTATATGCAACCTGCATATCGCCATTTTTAAACATATTTTGTTAAAATTTTAATTCTACATGAATTTCATTGTTGTAAGGCATTTTTTTCTGTTTTCTATAATGTATATTTGCATATTTTGCCAAGTTTTTAATAAATGCACAATCCACTATGTTATTTTGCATATTTAAGGGTATTCTGCTTAAAATGTTCTTATTTTTTTTTTCAGGCAGTTAAAATCCCTTTTAGTAAGCTTTTTGTAATTTCCTGTTTGTCATTTGTGATCTTTAGTATTACTCAGTTCACAGATGTACTTAAGAGTTAATTCTTGTCTTAATAAGTTTCTCAGAATTCTTTGTGCTGGTCGCAGTGGTTATGGTGGGATTTCATGTGTTAGTTTTACCACAAGTTTCGAGGTGTGCGTTATTTGACTATTTGTGCCCATTTAAAAATGCCGAAACAAACTGCAGATAGAAGTGTTTTATTTAAAAAACGGTGTCAGAATCATACCGATTTGAAAATTATTCATTCGTCGAATGTTTTTTGCACAGTTTGCGACAAAAGGGTAAGTTTTAATGTTATTTCCTGACTTTAATAGTTTGGTAATTTCATTTAGCAAATATGTCTCTAAATTAAAGTGTGGATTGTTTTCACAATTAAACATGTTACAGATTACTTGTGATACAAAATTTCAGGTAGAGCAACACCTAGGAACTGCCATTAATAAACAAAAAAAGCTAGTTGTTCTTGAAACATGACGCAGCAACTGATAACATCAAGCAGCTACATTTCCGCACAGGAGAGGTTTTCTAAAGAGTTGGGCAATCTATTTATACGTTGCTACATTCCTTTTCATAAACTGAATCATCCATTATTTCAAAATTTTGTTAAAGAGCACTGTAGTTCCGGACAAACTGTTAATATCCCTAGCTCCTCAACACCACAAAAAAAATATGTGGATCTTAATTACCACAAATCGATGGAGAAAATTAGAAAATACATTAGCGGTGGGCCTGTATAGTTTTCTGTAGACGAAACAACCGACGTTAAAGGTCGGTATGTAGCTAATCTTGTGGTGAGCGAGCCCCTTAAATAAAAATGAACCTAAAAGAGGATATTTAGTGAACATAAAAGTGCTAGACAAAACCAATAACGTAACAATAGGTAGATTTATCAATGAATCGTTAAGTAGCTTTTATTTGCCTAACCAAGTTCCAACAAATAAGATTTTGTTGATGGTTACAGATGCTGCGCCATATATGGTAAATGCGTTCCCAAATTTAATACACTCTTAAATGTTTGCCTCACGCTTTAAATCGTGTTGCTGAAACTGTCCGGTTAGAATATAGTTTAGTTAATGGCTTAGTTTCAAATCTTAAAAAGGATTTCATTAAAATCCCTCTTAGAATCCAGATGTATAAAGAAAAGTGTTCTAAACTCCCTTTACTACCGGAGCCGATTTTAACTAGTGGGGTACCTGGTTAAAGTGTGTAGACTTTCTTGAAAAAAACTGCACTGAAATTAAAAACGCTGTATGTCAGTGTGATCCCGAAAGCCCAGCTGCAGTTGAAACTTGTATTCAGTATTTTAACTATTCAAAACTTAAAAACCAATTAACTTATAGTACTAAATATAACTTTATTTGCATCGCAACTGCCATTGAACAGTTAGAAGAAAAGCGGGAACTTCCACTAAATGAAAGTTTATCAATTATATTATTGAATATCTAAAAACTGAGATTACTAAAGGTGGTGGTGAAATAACAAAAAAAGTCGAAACAAAACTAAATTCTGTTTTAAGTAAAAATGAAGGGTACTTTATGTTAAGAAAATTTAAAGTTGTATTAAATGGTAGACAGTAATAGTAATAGTAAAACTAACGGTCTTTCGGTATGGGTTGTCCAAATGTGTTTTGCAGAATTGTGCAAAATTTATGCAAGATTATTGCATCGGCCTAAACTGACCAACATTATTTATTTAAGATATTAGAAACTAAAACATTTTACGATGACCGGAACGTATTTAAACGGCTCTAAAAAGGATCCGGAATTCAAATTTAATTTTAAACGTTAGTTTACAGAACCTGCACGTTGTGGGACGAATATATGTAATTGAATTTTGTCGCTTGACTCTGTAATTCAATTAACATTTAGTTTAGATTCTTGCGATACCGTCTGTAAAGTAAACAAAGATGTTGTATAGTACCACTGCATTCACTCATTGTGTGTGCGCAAGGGTAGCAAGATAAGTTTGTTTGGTTAGGTAAGTGCTAACGTTGCCAACACAAACTTGACGCGATTTGATGTGCATGTAATTTCCTGTGCTGTATGCAACCTTCCCTTGCGAATGCATAGACATCAAAGACGATACTAAATCAACAAAATGATATTTCTATTCGCCAACACGATACGACTAAAAAATAGATTTCAAAGGTTTCAATATTTTTAAACGTTTTACACGTTGTAATTTTTTTCAAAATAACGTTATTCTTTCACGGATTGAATATGCAAAAAACCATTATGTAAATCTACATTAAAGGTAAACTGTACATATTTATATTAGTAATAGAAATGCAAACATGAATGTTGTAACTGAATTAGAATTCAAGGTACGCTGCAGCTAGTTTACTCATATCTGCAGTAACACCTCAGGTTACAGGTGTATGTTTGAATGTCTAAAGTTTACTGTTAAGCAACAAAGTTTCCTGTATGTTCAAACCCAGCAACTACAAAAACTTACCAAATTTGTAACGCTCCGAATAAAAGTTCTGTTTTATTAGTAATTTTATTTCATGAACCACTGTAAATAACCAGTAAAACCTAATTTACAACTTATCGCCGTTTCTGGGTAGAAAATTTATTAGGTGGTTAACTATCGTTCTACCTTCCTCATCCGTTTTGCTGTGATAGGGTAACTCGATCGTGAGTTTAATCAAGCAAATCACCCCCAAGAACTCTTAATTGTTGTTGAGTAACAACTAAGGCTTCACTCTTAACTCGAATAATTCTACATTTTAATTAATAAGTTTTACCTTAATAAATTGCCAACATACTTACCCAGTCTTTACGAAGGATATTTAAGATAACTTTCTCTCTTTCCGCGAATTGAACTTCAGTTTACGATAAATTGAACAAAAAAGTTCAAAATCACCTTATTAATTTTTAAAGCAGCAGAGATAACTTTTTTGTTATTCCTGAATGTAAGGAAAGTTAATGAGGCGCCCAAGTTTCTTAAAGTCATTATTAAAGGAAGTGTTTAAGAGCTGAAATTGCGTAGTTTGAAATTATTTTGTGACAAATTAAACTTCAAAATAAGCCTTATTTGTCTATTGGTTAAGATTTATAGTAATTAGTATTTGAGGGCAGACCTGTTAATGAAGTTTTTAGTAGCAATCAAAGGTAATTGACGGTTACTTTATCAATTATAGGATAACGATAACGATAACACAATAAAATTAAAATTTTCGCTGGGATACAATCACGTAGGGTCGTTAAAATTTAGTCGGAATACGCTACATGAATTGTACTTAGTGTATTGTTATGATTACAATTTGATCGTTTGTGTGTGATTGCTGGCAATTGGTCCATTGGGATGTTTCCGCAAAGCAATGTCCTGATAAATCAAAAAATGGGCCTTAAGAGAGTTATTGTCACGAGAAACTTACGGTTGCATTGATTTATTACATTCGAGTATTTTCACCAAATTCCATTTTAAACAAATTGCATATCTTCTAACTTCTTAGTTCGTGCGGTCACTTACAGGTATGTTATGAGTAAGTTACAGAAAGGAATGCAAGAAGCTCCCGCAGCTTTTAAATTTAAATTTAAATTACAATGCATTATCCATTGACTCAGGTATTCATCTGTGCATGAGGGTAGTATCTATGGGAAGGGAAACTTTTGCAATAAGAAAAACGAAGTTACAAACTAAAAGTAAAAACTTCTATTACACACAGGCCTAAAACTTTTTAGAGAACTATAGAAAGGGTAAAGTGAAACAATCTGGAAATAATTTCCGAATAACCTTTCTGCTTTCTACAACCTACTACTGATCTTGAAGGGATTTTATTCATTCGATGTAGTAGGTAAGTCTGCTTATCCCTTATATTTTATCACATTAATATAGCTTCAGATAACGCACCCTCGTTGGAGTAACTGAAACTGTTCTCATGTATTTCCAGGATGACGTTTGTCATTGCTTCTATGTTGGTCAGGCTGTTAGTTCCGGACCCGATAACAGTTTCATAGACCGTGACAAAACAGTCAAGTTGAATCATTGTGGAAATCTGTCGAACAGAATTCCAGCTTTCGAGCAAACAACAGACTGATCTGTGCTACAGAAAGATATATAGAATTCGATTCTTTGTATCCGTTTTCTGATAAATTGAAACGTTTATTACTTTTTAGAACTTATTACTAAATTGAACATACGAGAAAGAAAATATCTTCGCTTCGCCGATGGAAACCAGAAGATCAAAGAAACTTAAGAAGGTTGCATAAGAATTTAATTCTGTAATCGTTTAGAAATCCACCATTAATGGTGCAAAGCAACACAAACTTGTAATTAACAAGAAAGGGCAAACTTTACGAGAATTCAAAATAATGTTGTTTTCACTTTCGCTTTATTGTCTTAAATAACGGAGAGGTTATTAAAATATTCTTCAAACTTTTCCGTGACCGGTTAATAATTCAGTACTAATAGGTAAAGCCTTAGTTGATATTAGGAAACTTTGTCGAAAACAAACAGCAGGGTTTTTGCATTTTTAATTTATGCAACAAAGACTTGGTAAGCAAATTCATATTTTATGTGCAACCCAACTGCATGTCACTACAACAAGTGATAAAGCTCTACATCACTAACCCTGAATACCTAACGTCATTGAGTAAATCCATCATGAATACGAAATGCATTTTCGGTAGACTGCACTCAACATTTATAGCAAGGGTTCTGTGCGAAATTATTCAGAAAGTTGTCAAACGGATAGTGAATGCTCACCAAATTTATTGATTTACAACAATGCTGGGCTGCTGTGAGACAGTTGTTATTGCTGGAACGGCTTAAAAAACAAAGATATTTTCATCTTTATGTATGATGCCTTTATGGAGCTTGACTTCTCTTGAATCCAAGAACGACAAAATTGATTTCTGTAACTTTTTCTATTCTTATATTACTAATGAATTTCGTAAATAATAATTCCTGAATAACACTATAAAAAAGGTTGGCTGACTATGTTTATTATTATTTGTACCTATCACATTTTCAATATATTTTAATGAATTGCGAGGAGATATTTTGGAAATTTTAAATGATAATTATTATTAGATTTCAAAACATTGCAAGCAAGGGCTGTTTGAACCTAACTTAATGATTAATATCAAATCGTAAACTGTAAACTGTAATTAGTACCTATATTAGTGCTTCTCTATTGATTACTGTTCATTTGATCATTTAAAGATTTAGAATTGTCTTTATTTAATTTTCAGAAAATTTTCTATCAAATTTATATTGGTTGTTCAACTTAGTTTAACCAGTTATAATTATTGTAATTATAGACTCAGTACCTACTAAAAAGGTAGCTTAACTCAAATGCATACTTTTTAGCCTAACTTAAATGAAATTAAATTAAAGTAAAAAATTAAAAAAAAACGTTCAAAGATGTATTTTCTCAAAATTATTAGATTAGCTAATTTACTAAACAATTTAAAGTTCGCCTATCATACTAATAATTACATTAAATAGTTGTATATGCTGTATTTAGTCTTGCTTAGCATTTTCAGTAGGTACTATAGATATGAAGAAATGCTTTATACATTTTCAGAAAATTTTAATTAACTGCTGTCACAAATGGGTATACGAGGTAGCGTCCAAATGTTCCTGGCCCGACCTACTTCTAGAAGCGTGAAATGCAAAATAATATAAGTAATAGTAGGCTACATTGTTCCTCAAGCTCCACATAAATTTTCATTTGTTTCCATTGCGTTGTTTACAAATAACTGTCAGTAGACCGACAACAAGTGGAATGTTTTTCAAAAATGGAAAAACTAGAGTACCGCGCAGTGATTAAGTTTCTCACTAAAGAAGGTTTGATGCCAGATCAAATTAAACAAAGGATGGATGCAGTTTACGATGACAATGGACCATCGTTATCAACTGTAAAAACTTGGTCAAAATAAACTTAAGCAGGATTTACGGGGAAAGAAATTTACCAATGATAACGAAGTGATGGCGGCTGTTTTTCAGCATTTTGAAGACAAAACTCCAAAGTATTTTTATAAGGGTATAGAGCTGCTTATTAAAAGATGTAAGAAGTGTGTTGAAGAAAAGGGTGATTATGTTGAAAAATGAACAGATTTTTTTATTTCTCAAACAACTGCAAGCGGGTTAGGCCAGGAATACTTGGTCGCTACCTCGTATATTTTTCTTCTTTCATAATAAGTATCTATAACTCAGTTATAATTGATATTCCACCTTTATTATTTATTTATAAATCCATCATCTTAATTGACAACATTAGGTGTGAATAAGAAACGCGTTTTACTCTTCGCATTTGCTTCAAAATATTGCTGTAAAAATCGTTGCCCAGAAGAAGTGCAATAACTGGGACACCCTAAAAATTACGCTTCAAAGAAATTAACTTTCACCCATTTACACCTAGTTCTTTTTAAATTTCAATTAGTAGATGCAACTAGAGTTTTAATTTATTCATTTTATCAATTTTTATTAATACTTAATTTTTTCTCAGACTTCACAATAAATACGTCAGAATTTCAGTACCACTTCAAAATGCAGTTAAATTAGCTTAAATGCCATTTGTTTCAAAAACTATTAAATTAATTTGTTGAACATTCCAAAACTTGCTGATTTTTATATCATAGTTAAAATAAAATCTAAAATTCTTCTAAGTATAAACAATCACAACCTTACGGGAAATTACAAATTATTTTTAATAAAAGTATCTTTTAAATTTGAATTGCAATAATTTAACGTGCTTTATCTTTCTCTTTTTTGCTTTGATAAACAACAAACTGCTAGTTATAAACCCCATACAAAAAATTAAACTGATAGGTAATAAGGTAATAGGTAAAGAAACTAAATCCACCCATAGTTTAATAAAGTTTGTCCTTAAATTTTATTCTGAACAAAAGCAGTTTAGTTATTCAATACGTGGCAGAAAGTTGAAAATGATCTTCTGATACTTGTATCAGAAAATAGTTGGAATAAATCAGGTTTGTTTTGTTAGTTTAAATGATTTGTATTCCATGAAGCCCTTGTATGGTAATAACATTGTCCTACATAAATAGTATATTGTGTTATTAGGAGTAAAAGTGTCATTTTGTGTGCCGAGCGTGACGTTTGAACGACGAGCGCTAGCGAGTCGTACAATTTCATGCGAGGCACACAAAATCACTTTTACTCCGAATAACACATGTTATTTTTTCTTCAAACGCACAAATTAAAAGCAATTCAGCAAGAAAATTTAAAAAAAGTCAAAAATGAACGTCATACCAGCTGTCGTTGCTTTGTTATAAAAAATAAAAATTACGAGTTGCCATTGGCTCATTAAGTGTCACTTTTACTCCTAGGAGTAAAAGTGAATGTTTATGTCACTTTTACTCCTAGGAGTAAAAGTGAATGTTTAACTGTGTGTATCCAAGGACACAAAGTCGTGTTTTTATGACGTTTGAAGAAAAACTAATTTATTTTAAAATGCAAAGAGGCAAAACTGTTCATTTATTTTTTCAAGTTAATATTTCTAGATATTTTCTGATTGTATTACAAAATTTCTTATTTTTATGTTCACATATACAGGGTGGTCATGAAAGTTTGGGACATACTTTACCACCATTAACTGCATTAAAAATAGTGCAGTGTGATAAAGTGTTATTTGTTACACAAAAACAATTGTGCAATACAAAATAATAGCAATACCACACTGGAAGATATTTTTGTGTGTATCTCGAAAACGACTTTATTGAGCTAAAAATTCCAGAACTTTTTACGTAAAATTAATTCTTCTTTTTCTTAATTAAAAATGTTCTTAATCCCCCCTAACTACGCCACCGCGCAAATTAAAAAAAATTTTATTTGAAAAATCTTCACTATTTTTCATGTAATTAATGCTGGTAAAGTATGTCACAAACCTTCACGACCACCCTGTACAATGAGCTTGTTAGATGAAATTATTTTCGATAGGAAGTATGACTTATGAAACGCTTTCTTTATGGTTTGTATATTTATATAACTAACAAGTGTTCCTTGTAGGTGTAGGTTTTACTTTTTGGTTAATTTTCCCTGAAATAAATACTTTATCAATATAATTAGTAAGAATGACCTTGTTTTACGTATATAAATTACCCAAATATTTACTCTTATGGACGTAATGGTTTTGTTATTAATATAACTATATAACTTAAATGTGTTCTTAATATTATTCTTTACCCAACTAATATTTTGGATGAGTAACAAAAATAATTTATTTTCAGCCATATAAGTATGTAATGACGTTATTACTAACCGTTTTGTAAGTTGGAAAATTGGCCTTTACTGACTGTTACTTTCTACACGGGTAGAAAGTGATCAGCTGATTACTTTCCACCCGGCCGGCGTCATTGTCATTAAATGACAGCTTGTTTGTTCAAAATATTAATTATTATTATAAATGATTCATATTAATTTATAAGTATGGTTGAAAATAAAATAGTATACAAACCTTGGTGAAAAGTTTCATTACTGTCTTGAGATATAGTAAACCTCGACGCTACCGCGGCTCTGTTAACTATAATTATCTCTCGACAGTAACGAACTACTTTCCACCTAGGTATGTATTATACTATTAAAAGAATATTCCTAGATATTATTTTTTCCTCTTTAAAAAACTTTTTAAGGGTAAAAATTATATCTATCTACCGTATAAAAGGGTGAGAGATGAATATGACAAGAAATAAATAATAGTTTTCTAATTTAATTTTGTATGGGCATGTTCTAATTGTTGCATTTAAAGTTTTCTTGAAAGTTATAGTAAATATACATCGTACAAAAATTCGGTTAGATTTTATCCAGAGGTTGCGTTAGTGAGAAATATGAGAAACGCCGCGTTTGATAAATTTCATTTGCTACCTAATTTTAATCTTTAATATTATTTGCTTCCAAGATGAGTTGTGTTAGGTATTAAATTTCTCTTGCTTTAATATGTACAAGCATTAGAAGTATTAAATATCAAATTTTAAGATGTAAATCTAGCAACAGTAAATCGAATAATAATAAAATTTTCTGACAGACTGAAAAGTACGGGAGTTCTAAATTTTACAGCTTAAATTGCCAACCTGAGTAGTGTAGCAATGTTGTCTTATAAACTAGTCGACGTCGCATGCGACTTTTAATATGGAGAAATTTTAATCTTTGCCCTCCCCCCGATATCAGATAAATATAGTGTAATATACATAGGTCGCATGGCAATGTAATGTTTTCACGATAAAGATACCTTTCAAAAATGGAAATCCCTTGGGCACGACAAAAATATAGCTGGGTATCTAGGGAACATAACAGTAGACGCAAGTTAAGACTAGCCCTGTCGATATTGAAATTTCAATATCGATAATATTTGCCAAAATGTTATCGATAATATCGATTTATCGATAATATCGATAATACCGATATTATCGATAATATCGATAACATCGATAATACCGATAATATCGATATTATCGATAATACCGATAATATCGATAATATCGATAATACCGATATTATCGATCGTATCGATAATACGGATATTATCGATAATATCGATAATATGGATAATATCGATAAACATCGATATTACCGGTAATTAATACCGATAATATCAATTGCTATTAATTACTGGTCTATCATACCGGTAATATACTTAATTAATACTAATAACTTCTGTATCAATATATGTATACGTTAGTTAGTAGATACAATTGTGATTTTTTAAAAACTCAATTGCAGCAGGCCATATTCTGTCTTAATAACCTGCTTAGAACTGTCTGTATTAAGTCAGAATACGGCCTGCTGCAACTGAGTTTTTAAAAAATCACATTGTATCATGATATCTACTAACTAACTTGTACTTGTATTATCGATACTTAAATTTTCAATATACTTGTTAGAGTTATCTGCCGAATCTGACTATTTAAGATATTATAACATTATAAGAGATAACGTGCAGAAAATTTGCGTTTTAGAAGAAATTAAAAAAAGACAAATCCCTTGGGCACGACAAAAATATAGCAGGGTATCTAGGGAACATAACAGTAGACGCAAGTTAAGAGGTTAAGACCCTTGGCATCCGTAAAGCTAAGATCTTGCTCAATAAATAGGTACATAAATAAACAAAGAAACAATGACAAAAGTAGAGATTGCTCTGAGGGTGTTTCTTGTGAGTTGGTGTTTTATAACCCTAAGATCATGGTAAATAAAATCTTTTTTTCCATATCTGAAGCATAATTCGAATGGTAAACCATATTCTTAATTGTGATTCAAAAATTTTTACATCAATGTTAACCATGGAAAAGAGAGGCAGATGGCTATAAGCATATTTAGTTTATAATCCAAATTATATTTTGAGATTAGGTTGTCCGTCAACAACTAATTGTCAATCATGCTTACTCCACCCTAGTTACTAGTTACCCCTTCTCCAGTGTGGTGTAAAGAAGCTTCCTGATTGGCATTTTTGTAATGTCCACATTTAAAATCAGATCCATTTTTATTTTATTTTTCACTTTTTCTGATATGTCATCCTTATGGCTTGAAGTTGACTGTTTTCATGTTAGGCACTAAGTACGTTTCCGAGACACAATTGAGTATTAGTATGACGTTATCTTCATATATAGTTATTTATTGTTCGCAGTTTCTACTTTTGGTTTTGATATAAAATGACTGTTGGTCATCCGAAAGAACCTATCTGCTGTAGATACTCTGCTGGTTATTTCACGGTCCATTCTCCGATCTTGTGTGACTGTAATCTAAGGTACCTAACTGGGGACTTGTTTGAGATTTGTAGCCATTCCTAACATCTGGATACCTTTGTGATTACCAGTAGTTTGCGTCTTATTTATTCGATTTCGGATTTCCAGGTATTAAGTTATGTTGCTGGCCTTGGTCGCCCCTTTTTCTACCGTTAAATTAGTTCCGACATTTGTGTGTTCCAATCTGTAATTTCTTACTCTGATGGACTTTGCAGAATTTAGCCGTGTAATCTATAATCATTTTAAGAAGGAATTCTGACAAAATAGTCCCTTATTTGACGTCTAAGTTTGTTTTCTATACTGTTGAATATCTTCTCATTTACTATTCGCATGATTACTCTTTTATAACAGTTGGTTAAGTATCGAATTATGTAGGTATCGTGTTGATAAAATGTTGAAGATTTTTAACCGACGCGACGTCTGTTTCAAATCCAAGAAACACAAATGGGCTTCTTAGTTATATTCAACTATTTTTTCTGAGATTTTCCTCAGCATAAAGTTTGCGTCTTGAATACTGGGTTTCCGTTTCAAGCCTGAATGCCTGAATCCTGCGAACTGGTTTAGAATTTCCAGCTGTAATTTACCATCTAATCTTTTGTAAGTACGATTTCCTCGTCAAACTATACAGCGAAATCTCTGTTGGTTTTTGTGCCCTTTTGGGCATCCGTTCTTAAGTCTGCGAAGAACTGCTGCTTCGCAACAAATAGGTGTTGTTTTTGTTGATTCACCCACGTGCTTTAAGATCTCTGGTGAGATTTTATCTCCCCTGTTGCTTTCCCTTGTATTCCAATTTTTTTTTTGTTTCTGGCCTTTATTCTTTTATGTTTGACACTTAAGAATTAGTTAAAATAGTCCCCCATTTGCACATAACGTGGTATTTATCGGTTAACTAAAAAATGCTATTGAGGGGTGGTTCTTTTCCATTTACTAAAATTTGAAAGATATTATAACATAACTTTTGATAGTACTCAACTTCTTCCCATATTTGGGGTTTGCCTTTTCGTATTTATATTTTGACTGTGGTTCTTTGTATTTTGTATTAATTCTCATAATCTCTTTTGGTGTGGCTATCTAAGTATTTCCGTTTTGGTCTCTGTTCTTTTATGGATGATTGTTTTAATTTGTTGGATCTATCACAGATTTTGCTTTTTATTTTGATGACACGATCATCAGTAACCAATTTTAATAGCTATTTCTAAGTTAGTCTAGTTTTGAAGGATTCCCACAGTTTCGGCTTGCGCTGGGCTGGATCATTATTATTTTTTCATTGTATTTTATCTTTGAGTCGATTAATGTCGTAAATATACCCTGTTATGTTGTGCTTGGAGTTTATTAATTTTTACCATATTTTCTTGCTTTAGAGCCTGTTTTGCCAGCATTGCAAACATTTATTTAAGTTAGGTGCTTTCATCTAATTTACAATCTATAAATAGATTTCAAATCCTTTCTTTCTGTCATTCTCATGAATTTGTGGATGTCCGTATGCTGGAATTTGATATTTGTTATAATAGGTTTGATTGCTACATATGTGTTACAGTAGAAATCGCTCTTGGTTATATACATAAATTATTAGACAAATTAGTCTGGTTATAAAGTATGATCAAAATTTCTGTTCATCAAGTATAGCCGTGGAAGTGCAAACCAACGCCTTTAAAATTGGCTTACATATATTTACTTAATGTGACAGCTGTCAACAATTTTGAAGTAAATATAATGTAAGCCAATTTTAAAGGCGTTGGTTTGCACTTCCACAGCCATACTTGATGAACAGAAATTTTGATCATACTTTATTAAAAATGTATTCTTTTCTTTAGACTTCCCAATTTCCATCAGCATTGCATGGTTGCATACGTTAAGCTTCTTCTTACTTTAACCTTCACTTAGACTTAGTGGATTTAGTATCTTTAGTGGATTTAGTATCTTTAGGTTGGTTTAGTTAGAAAATTCCTGTTGGCAAGAAATTTTAGTAAAATCATTTTTCCCGAGAACTTTTCTTCTGTATTTGACGTTCGTGGTGACCAGTCGTTCCCTTGGTTTTAGTTTGGTTTTTCCAAAATTATTTAAATCATGCTGAGGTACGAAATTAGAAAATGGTATTAGTTAGCCTTTTAGGCGTTTAGTAAATTCAAACGTTAGAGTTTAGATTTCATTACCATTGTTCAATCCATTTAATTGGGATTTTAACTGTTCGCCACCATTTTACTTGAAAATTTTCAAAGGGCGTTTAACATCTTTTGGTATGTAGTACATTTGTTTTCTTTGGAGATTCCTTACGGTATTCGTCGAATTTTAGCCGTGCTTCTTGCTTGCTGTTTTTCGTGTACGACGTGTACAACCACTTGTTGTTCGTTGGTACAAACATCTGCTGTCCACGTGTTGGTTGTTCGACATCACCCTTTTGTTTGGAATTCGTTGACCCGAAGGAACCATTCCACCCTTATTCGAAGACAATTAGACTGGAATTTTACCTGATTTCAACTTCTATATCCTACAAGTTTAATACCCAAGGTTAAGGTCAGGCCAATTTGATTTTGAGGTTATCTGGTTTTATTTAGTTAATTCAAACATATTTTATTTAGATTGTTACGGTACTTAGTTATTGTTATTACGTTATTAGTAATTTAAGTAGAAATACTTACCGTAAATGTAATTTAAGGAATTCCGTTTACGAACATTCAATGTCATTCATTTTAGTAAATTAGATTTCAGTACGTATATATAAATTGTATTTTTGATTTTGTGAGGAATATTCAAATTTACGCGTTTAAGCTTCGTCAGTTATTTTTTTTTTATTAATATTCAACCATAATTGAATTACTGATACCATATAATATATGTAGGTCTCGCAAGCCGAATTATTATTGTTATTGTTACTTATGTTAGCAAACCGCAAAGCGACGAACTGAGCTCATTTTTTCCCGAATGCACCTTTAATGATTTAGTTTAAGATTAATCCTTGCGAATCCTCAGAGGGTTTTATTTTCGTTTAGTTACGATCTGGCGTAATTGAAGATTATATTTCGACTTTCGCTTAATTACGATAGTGTCTTATTTTGAACATTCCATATAGATTTTCATAAATTCGAAGACTTCCACGGTCAGTGTCAGTATTAACAAAACGTCTTCCGGATTGGGACCGTGTCATTTTGAGACGACTCAACGTTTCGCCCACTTTTATAAGGGGCTTCTTCAGGAGAAAAAAGAGCACTAAAAGAGCACGGTAACTCAACGTGTCAACCACGCCAGAGGCGAAACTCTTTTAGCAAGAGGCAGAAAGGTAACGGTAACTCAACTTGTCAACCAAGCCAGAGGCGAAACCCTTCTGAAGGGTACATACTTACTAAACATAAATCTGGCATGGTACTCGGTGGAACATGCTTGATAATAAATAGATATAAACACTCCTGAGTCATAAAAAACCTCGGTGCTTTTCAGTAAATTCGCCTTTTTCAGAGCAACATTTAAAACTAAACTAAGACCAGGTATATTAAAGTGCAATAACTTAATATTACTGTATTATAAATCACTGTAAATAATTATCATCCACGCTCATAAGCCGAAATTAATTTTTTTTATAAAATTACAGGAAATGAAATTTCCATCCAACTTATTATAATTAGGGAATGAAATTAAACTGGTAGTTTGAAAGACAACTTACGTTTGGATTATACAGCACCATTCAAAGGGAAATAGTGCTGTGCTCCACGAGCATTAACCAGCTAAAGCTGAAATTAAATTGTATTCTGATTAACTGACTATTACACTCTGTGTTAATTAGTTTATTAATCATGTAATTGGACTGAATTGTGTAAGCTTATTCTCACGAATAAATGTGCGATTGCGTAAAATGTTGCTGTTATTTTAAAAGTGAATATTATGCAATCTTCAGTGAAGTAGGCAGGGGGAGTATTTATTATTGTTATTATATAGACGTGCGTTGTGTATGCTTGAATGCTTGTAAGCTGTAATGTATGCTTATAAGCAATTGTAGAAGCCACTAAAACTCCATAGAAAAATTCTGTGTTTTATTTTTATCTTCCAACACATTTAAATAACAAAATTGTAAGTATCAATCCGTAGTAACTTGTAACTAAAGTAATGTAATAAAAACAATACTTATCAACCGGGAATTAAATTATATACCAAGTGTTTGACTTCAGGGGCGAACATATGGAAATAGCATGGGAAATCGTATATGTATACAGGCTGAGTCAAGCTATAGGTTTTTTTTTTTAAATGTGTTTGTTGTTAGGATATTGTTAACCATTTATGGTATCCGTATGTTTAGAAGCGTGCTCTACAACCTGGAGTAGTCAGATTTTTGTTTGGATGTCAAATGTCAAAGTAGCGATTTTCAATTGTTTATTTTTAAATGGAACAGTACACTTTTTTTGGCTTAAATGAAGCTGTAAGATGTTCTTAATATAACAATTTGTTTTTCCCACCATTCTGACGATTTTAGCCTGAAATATGCAATTTCTTATTCTAGTCTAGATGTTTAGATTAGAAAATTAAAATTAATTAGATTATTTCTAAGCAAGCGAAGAGCTGCACATTTGTATGCAAACACTGTAAACAGTGATATCTTGAAAAATTACGAAAATATGAAAAATTTGCAATTTTTGCAAATATTCAGACGTTTTGAGCGATCGTAAGATAAGGTTTAAAATCAGTGATATTTTTTGCGCGATCGGAAGATTTTTAATAATTTTTTTTTTTGTTACGCTAGTATACACCTAAGGCAACTTTTCCGCGGTATAGCGAATCGAAAATATAAATTTGAAATTTTTCGCACCACTCTAATATTCAGTGAGGCTTCTTTTTCTGCTCCCCAGTTGGTGTGTGCGAGATATTTTATTATATTCATTATTTTCATACATTTGCTTTTTAGTTGTTTTAGATGTAGTTTCCAGGTAAGTTTTCGGTCTAGTTTTAATCCTAGGTAATTTATAGTTGTTTCATATTGGACATCTACCTTGTTAAATGCTTTGGATTTAGATTGCACAGTTGCAGCTTGCAAAAATGAATGCTTTTGGTTTTCGTGATTGAAAAATTGAATCCATTATGTGCACACCAATCTTCAAGTACAGACGTAAAATGCCATTCTGGAGAACTTTTTCAAATGAAATCTTTCGAAAAAATCATAAATAAATTTTTGAAAGCGTCAATCTTACCGCTGACATTTTCGATAGGCGCTGTTATTTTCTGGCGACGTTTGTGATGTCGACATTTTTAACCGACGACATTATTGAATGGCGCTATTTTTGCAGGCGACATTTTTACCGACGACATTTTTTGATCGGCGCTATTATTTCTAGGCCACGTTTTTGGTGGCGACATTTTGGATGGCGACATTTTTGACGAGCGCTGTTTTTGCCGGGCGCTGTTTTTGAAGGCGCTATTTTGTAGGCGCGGTTATTGAGGCGCTAATTTTGAAGGCGCTATTTTGACCCCCAACCGGGAAGTTAGCGATACCGAAACGAATGCAGGACGTTACAGAAACGAGCGCAGCGAGTTTCTGTACCTGCATGAGTTTCGGAATCGCTCTTCCCGCACGTGTTATGAAAAAGGTTTGCTACAAACGTTTAGGAATCGTCCTAATCTATCATTTTGTAAGTTTTCAAGTTGTCAAATTTGACATTTCGTTTAAAGTAATAATCTAGTAAGGATGGTTGCTATGCGATTTTCTGATTTTTCAGAAATCGCTGTCACTTTCCGGCACTCCGTGCGGGAAAGTGGACTTTCCCGCACGCAAATGAGTGTGGAAAAGTAACATTCCTAAATGTTTGTCGGAAAAACATATTTTGGCCATTTCAATCTAGTCATTGGGTTTCAAAACAATCGAAACAAATGAAATGCACAAAACAAGTGGCAAACTTGCTACAACTGAAGTTGTAAAACAATTGGTCTTGGGTGTTGTAGCACCCTGGCTTCCATTTTACGCAGGTCCTGGCATCCTAGATTAATAAATAAACTTCTGCAAGTATTTAATTTGTGTTCAAAATATTTCAAACTTGATACTATCATACGTTGAATTAAATTTAAATTAAAAAAATTAATAAATATACAGTGTGCTCCATTTAAAATAACAAAATTGAGGGTAATTCCGGCGAAACCGGAAGTGACAGAAACCTATGTTCTTTGTCAAAAAATGCAGTTTAAAGAGTATATTACATATACCAAATTTCATTTTGATATCTTATAATAATATAATGTAAAAGATAGTGGTGCCCCAGGTTTCATTGACACCGGGTATACAAAATCTCCCGTTGGATATTTTAGAGGCGAAATGAATGTTTGCTGCATTAGTGATAGTGCTGATTGCCTTGACGTGATCTGCTTGTTTGAGGTCGTCCATTGTATCTACAATGATAGCCTGATCTTTTTTTAGGTAGATAGGTGTGCTTGGACTTTTAGCGATTTGGGAATAGGTATTATTATTTTTTGCTGTAATGGGAAGGGGCTGGGAGCTTCTGTAGTCAGAAGTCCCAGGTTGTGTTGAAATCATTTTATTGTTGGCGTTGGTCGTAAGCTGATATGACAGCATGTGCACGATGTGCACCGGCCGCAAGGGCTATCTTACTTATGCTAGCTGGCGTTTTTTTAAACTCTTGCTGGCACTGTGAAAACGTCCACTCACGGTCACTTACACACTCGAACTTCTAGATAATATTTAAGCAACCACAAATAGACCTAAACTTAAATGTTCTCTTTTTTTATAACGTGTGTCCATAAACTGTCGTCATCTCGGTTGCTTTGAAAAACAAATTACAAGTCTTAGATTAAATCATAGACAATGACCTTTTACAAATCTTGACATTTGGTTTTGTGTTCTGAATCAAATTACGAAATATGTTTTTGAAATCACAACCTACTGGGATGACGACTGTTTATGAACACACGTTATATACAGGGTGACATTGAAAAAACTACAATGCATAGTACCACGCGATAGAGGACCATAAAATAATAAAAAAAGTTCTTATACGCTAATGTCCGATCGCCTACAGGAAAGCGTTTCAACGCGTTAAAAATATGATAATATTCTAATCATACTCGAAACTAAAATACACAAAATAGCTACCTGCAAGGGCATAGTGTGCACCAATTTTGGTTCAATTGTCTTCACAATCGGAAGAAATTAAAAAAGAACTAAATTTTCTAATAAACTTTTAACACCCTGTATCTTAAAAAAAAAGACGATCGGACATTAGCGTATAAGAACTTTTTTTATTATTTTATGGTCCTCTATCGCATGGTACTATGCATTGTAGTTTTTTCAATGTCACCCTGTATAATTGCCAGTTCAGCACAGAGTGCTCTTCATGACAAGGTTAATTAATATATTCTGAACGTTATGTCACTATTCACTAAAGTACATTGTTAGTATTCTATTCTAATACTGTAGTATAGTGGGTTTAGTAATAAATAACTTAAAACATTTCCGTAAGAAATGTATTTAATAAGTTAGTATTTGGGTGTGGTTGGATATGAAAGTTGCATGAGGTTTCGCAATCACTACATTGTAAGAGTCGTTAATTCTGTTTACTAATAAAGATGCACTTGTGTAAATATGAGTCAGACATGCAGCTGGTTATGTTGCGTAATCATTCCATTGTGTTACAATGTTGCATGTGTTTATATTAACTTTATGTGGGTTGTACATCTGACCTATATTCATACAATGTAAGGAATGAATGGATTCCTTGTTCTAATATGATCAGATGTTTAATTATGAGAGAGAACGAACACATCTTTACAGTATAAATTCAGAAGCATTTTCATAGTTTCTTCAGTCTTCTGATGAAGCCTCACATACGATGTCTGATTAAGAACTAGACGAGAGGTCCTTCCTTAAACCCTTGGCCCTCAGCCAAGGGTTGAGTTAAACATAATTTGTAAAGATGTGTGGTTCAAGTAAGTAGAAACTAATGTTAAGACTTTGTATCTTGGTTTAAGTCCTTTAGACTTAGAATAAGTTTGATGGACTTGGATCATATTTGTGGAATATTTGGACTTGAGATTATGTATTGTTGGGATCATGTTTGAAGTTAAATTGTGTGTTATACTTGGTTCTAAGAGTTGTTGAGTATAATTGTTGAACAGTTGAATTACGTTTTGTGAATCAGTTTAAATAATGTTTGTATCCAAATTAATACCAATATAATTGTTGTTAGTTGATCGTGTATTTTACTGAATACCTCTTGCACAAGCAAAGCATTTAACACTCGTAATGAAGTTCTTACAAGTCTCTACCATCAAATAAATCAAAAAGGACTTCGTTACAATACACTGCACCATCACATTGAGCAATATTATTATGGAAGGATTTTGTAACTTTCATAATGTGCTCTTGTATTGTCGGAATGCCAGTTTCCTTGTGTAGTTGCGATGTCCTTGTGAACCATTCAGCATTTGTTGTTATACGGAGCACTTTGTTTTGTAAAACTTGATGTTTCTTCAAATTGGTCTTGGAGGTTGAACTTCATATACTGCACCCATACGTAATGATGGGCCTTATGACTGACATATAGATTAAGGTGCGACATTTAATTTTTAGCGGAGATCTTCTATTTAAAATTGGATATAACAGTCAAAGGCGCGCATAGATTCGGATAACTTCTTATTAGTGTGAAAACTCCAGGTAAGCCTTCTATCCAGATATATTCCGAGGTACCTAACTGCACCCTCTTTAGGCTTCCATGGTAGAGGAGTATTGTTAAGGATTATGTTAGGCGCATCAGAAGGACGATGCAGCGTAAAAATTTTGGCTTCGCATTTGGTTGCGTTTATAGTTATGAACCACTTGCAAAACCACTGATGAACTTGGTCAATACACTGTTGGAGTTTGCCAGCTGCCCTGTTGATGTCATACTCTTGTATGAGAATGGCCGTGTCATCCGCGTACATTGCGAGATCAGCACCAGACATGCCCGGAATATCTCTCATATATAGTATATTAAATAAAGTGGGGCCCAGTATTGATCCCTGCGGTTTCGCGGGAGGTAATTTTACCACTGAGTGGAGAGTTGGGATTCACTGATTTAATTGCAGGAAATGATGATTTACTATTGTGTTGCTTTATGTAGGGGCATCCTCTATAATTTGCCGTGTGCTCCCCTGCACAATTTACGCAGACGGGTTTGTGATTATCTTTGTTTATTTTGCACTGGGAGTAGTGATGTGGCTCTTTGCATTTGACGCATCGAGGAGGCAAGTGGCAATAGTTCTTAGTGTGCCCTATGAGTTGGCAGTTTGTGCATTGAGTTGTGTCACTATTTCTGCGTCTCGGTTCAACCGTTACTACACCGTAAAGCAGTCTATTAAGGTTAACGATGTCCTTAGCATTATCCCCTTTGCTAAGTTCTAGAGCGACGATTGGCATAGGTATTTTTTTGTGATTTAATAATCTAGTACCTTTTTTTGCAGGATATTTTAAATTGATTAATTCTTCATAAATTTCTGCTTCGGTTATCGAAATAGGAACATTTCTGATTATAATTATTATAATATTCATGGTTTCGATAAGTATAATAATTTACTTTATCTACTCCTGCTAGGATAAGAACCTATTATATCATTCATTTGAGTTCGATAATGAAGTTTATTATCGCACTGAGTGAGATAATGAATTCATTATCAAACTCAGTGGGATAAGACAATATTTATGACCAAAAGTTTTATTTTTTATGAAGAAAATACCTTCGTTGCAGCTTCTTCTATGTCCAACGGAATACTTTCACAAATATTTAAAGGTTTTTCTCCACAAATCAAGGAAAAATTAAAAATACAAAATTACTGACGTACAAATTATTTAGTTGCTATGACGAAAATAAATTATGCAGACCCCATGCTACTCTGATTTTAAATAAAATACCATGCTACCCTGATTTTAAATAAAAAAGATGGTCTGTCAAAATTATGTAATTTTTTCAAATTGAAAATTATCTAATTTTTTCAATTTTGAGCAGTCATAGATAAAATGTTGTATTATATACGTGTGATAAAGGCCATTAACATACTCATGCTCTTACTCCGACTCGGGCTAACGCCCTCGTCGGGCAACTCAACGCATTCGTATGCTAATGATGCCTTTATCCCACTGATATAATAAATAACTATTACGTTCGTCGTAAAATCTAGTAAGCTTTCTAAAGTCATCTATGGTGCTAACGTTGATTCGTAGTTCTGCGCCTCTGTAGGTAGTTGTAAAATCGTTAGAGGTCGTTTCCTTTATGTCATGTAAAATGTTTTGGTAGTTGGTTTCGTTAGGTAAAAATAACGGGGGGATTTTTGGTTTAGGGTGTATTTCGGTCGACGAAGATGTTGAAGGAGGATTTTGTTCACTGGGTTGTAATATAAAGAATTTATTCTATGTATTTAGTGAATCACTACTAAACATGTATTTTTTGTTAAAGTCGTTTTCTTCAGGGGAAGAGAGAGTTCGCTTATTGGGGTTAGGGTTTGCCTGTATTTTAAAGGGTTTTCGCCCTCCATTTCAGTTGAATTAGGGATAACTTTAGATCCTTGGAGAGTTATGTTTGGTGGTTTTTATATAAATTTGTGTTGGTCAGTCATTTAATATTTTAACATTCGGTAAGTTCGAGATAAACGAGGTGGACTAAGGATATCAGTTGGTCAGCTGTACTCACCGCAAGCGGCGATAGAAGCACACGGCTTCACGGAAAGCACTTGATGTTTATATTCGAATGTTAGTATGTTCGAATTTTAATAACTAATAATAACTAAGATTTTTAGCTGTAACCGTACAAAAAAGGTAAATCGGGAGAAACTCAAGTCATGTCCGCTTAGTAACACGTCTTGCACGTAATTAAAAGTTCTCATTTCAACTGAAAGTAATATCTAAGCAAGACTCCATGCAACCTTGATATAAGGAAGAGGTTACATATTAAATGCCAAATTTTAAAAACCAAAGCATAAGTTTGTTTCGTCCTTTAAATGCATTTTTAAAACCTACCATCTGTTATACACTTACTGAAACATAGTTCATCAACCTACCAAGTACGTTTAGTATTAGTTTATCCTCCGGAGCGGCCCTAAGTTTGAAACAGTACTGTTCTGGAACTTTGAAACTACTAGTTTGTGGGATTTAGTGCTTGTTAGTATTATTACAACAGAATGTCTAATAAAATGTCCCTATCAAAACTCAGACAGTAATACTAACTACAATAACGATTATCGATATATTTACATACTTAATTTAGTAAAAATATTCTCATGTATATAGGGTGCGATTATTAAAGCAAAATATAGTAAAATTGTTTAAAAAAATTTTTAATTTAAGTGTATTTGACTCGTTTGATACTTTATCAATAGAATATCTAAGGGACGTACCAGCTTTACCTTGTGTTCTGCTAGCAGGATAGAAAGGTCACAATGAGTGGGCCTTAAAAAATTTGATATAAAAGTTGTAGTGTAATAGCAAGCAGAACGATGTGAAGGTTATCCTTTGGTAATAGTTGGGGTATCTAATAAATATAATAAATTTAGCTCTGTTCCCAAATAATAAATTAAAAAGGCAAACAGAAAATGCATTACTTATCATTGCATTTTTAAAATAAGAAAACTGAAAAATCAAGTTATTTTTTGTGCATGCATCGGAAAAACACTTTTTCTTAATTTCTTCTAAGTAAGATATTCTTAATTAATTTCTTCTAAGTAAGGCCAAAAATTTTCCGCTTGCCTGTTAGTGATTTTTTGACTTGAAATTGATATATTGGTAGTAACTTTGGTGTTGAAGGTTGTAATTGTATTATCGCGTCACGTCTTTGTGTTGGTTATGTTTATGTTATTTTTGCGTTTAGGTACGTTTATTTTATGTCAGAATATCCATAAATTGAATAACTTATATTTAAACTTCCCGCCTTTTGCGGTCGTAAATCAGCTGACGCTACACGCCTTGGCACACGCGCATTGTCAACAACCAAGTCCGCCGTTCACCAAAATTCAAGCAAGTTGAAAATTACGAACCGGTGACACCATCTGTTGACGATGGGTGGATGTTGGATGTTGGTGGTTCAGTGAGACTAACAGCATGTGATTGCATATGCTGAAATTTTGGTTGACAGCGGTTAGTGGTGGCTCAATGAGACTGCCGCCTTACTCTGGCAGATGGATTAGACCCCATTTCCTAGGCTGCCAGATCGTCCAAAAATGTCTTAGGTTTTCTTTTTCAGAATATTTTAAAATCAGTATGCTTATAAGTTCATACTGAATTGCAAAAATTTTCACAACTTCGAATTTTATATCACGATACTGTATGATTATCACAAACGTATTAGGGTCAACTGACCAGTGAGTGAACAACGCCCAGTAAATGAACAAACCATCACATTTTACTGAAAAATAAGGATAGTTTTTTAGATAGGTTGTTTTTAACTTTTTCTAATGCTAGCTGCACATGTCTAGTACATCGTTCATTTATTGGAACCCTAGTGAATCTGACATTGTTGTGTGAGAATTGATGCCAAACAGTGGTGTTTTACATTTGTATGCTTGGTCGCCATATTTGCTTAAGGTTTGTGTTGAACACGTGTTTATTAAAACTTATTAAAAGCCCACAAAATTTAACGAAACCCTAGTTTCTCATTTTGTTAACCTTCTATATGCATTGTGCAAGTATTTTCATGTGAAATAAGACTAATATTGTACATATCTTATTGTATTTGTGCCTGTTCAATTACTGGTCGGAAGAAATTCCTAAAATCTAGTGAATGAACAAGGTGTTCATTTACTGGGTTTTGGTGCATTTGTTAGAAACAAGCTGAAATGAACCTTACAACAAGTTAATTTTAGTATAAAACTTCCTTGGTGTAATTATTTTACTGCAAAGTATAGAAAACCAGTAATTGAACACTATAACATCAATGTTCATTTACCGTGTTCATTCACTGGAACATTCGTTTTGCATATGAATTTTGAACACTAATTAATTCATTTTATTTTTGATTTACCGGCAAGTACTTTATTTTAGATGGAACGCAAATATTCACGCTTTAAATATTCAGAACAAGACTTAGCAGACGCTATTATTGAAATAAAATCCGTAAGTATAAGTTTGAATAAGGTCTCCTCCAAGTATTTAATTCCTAAATCCACTCTTCATAATAAGATAACTTCCAAAGTACCTAATGTAAGGAAGATGGGTCCTTCACCGGTTTTAAGCTCTTCGGAAGAAGAACGGCTGGAAAAATGGATTCTGGCAAAAGCTAAATTGGGCTTTCCGATTCATCCAGATGAAGTGAAGGACTCGGTGCAAACAATTTTGAAGGGTACTTCTAGACCAAATCAATTCATTAATGATAGACCTGGCGATAAATGGTTAAAACTGTTTTTGCAAAGACACCTAAACATATCAAAACGAAATAGTTTTTGGAAATATTGCAAACGAAACATATCTCAGCAAGCCACCAGTGCTGAACCTGAGGACTTGTCATCGCAAAATATCAGCGCTAATCCTATTAACGTACCTGAAACGGCATTCATATATGATGTACCTTTAGAACAATCGTTCATAAACAGTTTACCTTTAGAAATCGATGGAATTTTATATGCGCCTACTACAAATGGTATCACCAATGATCTCTATAATCGAGACAATATTGCGCTTCAAGATACCTTTACTGAATTGGAAGATGTACAAAACTATGACAAATTCGTTGGTGTGTTAGAGACTGAAGCTGATAAAACAGTAGCTCATCCTAGTTATGATGCAAATATACCAGATAGTGAGAAAATACTTGAATGTAAGAGAATTCTTGAACTGATTCTTGATACCGTATTTTGTATTATCGATAATGGTTTTAGTTCTAGATACAGTTGACAAGACTGAAATAAAGTGTGATACTAAAAATAAAATAAACATAATATCGGATCTTGTAATAGGAAATATTCAAGAAAGTACACTAAATGATTTGTGGGATGAACATTTGCACTGGCCAAAACAGGAAGAGAGAACGCACAAAAAAAATAGGAATTATGTGCCCATGCCATACGCTATCACCTCTGAAAAATGGGCACTATATCACAAAGAGCAAAAAAGAAAAAAGAAATAAAATGTGAGGAAATAAAAAAGAGACAGTTGCAGAGAGAAGCGAAAAAAAGGCGCAAAGACAAAACCGATGATGATAATAAGAACTTCGAATCCAAACCGAAGCGCAAAACAAATAGTGTCAAAAGCAAGACAATGACAACGGTTGAAAGAAAAGACCATATAATAAGCAATGTTGAAATGGGCAAAAAGGAGAATGTAACAAAGGAATATAAGAAGACCAAATTTAAAAAGCAGCAAAAAGATTTAAATGAACAGGAAATATTAAAAGGAGAAGAAGAAGCAATAGCGAAAAAGGGCAAAACACTGCAAAACGATGAAGGTGAAGATAACAATCACAGCCCTAATTGTAAGACGAGCAAGCTGGATACAATGGCATGTCTCGGCATCACAATTAATGATTATGTGATTATTAAATATCAAAGTAAGAAATATCCTGCCATAGTGAAAAACATCTCTGAAGACGAATATGAAGTTAGCGTGATGAAAAAAAGGGATAAAAACAAATGGCAATGGCCAAGTATTCCAGATCAAATTTGGTACCAGAAAAAGCAAGTTTTGAAGAAAATTCCTGAACCAAAACATATTACAAATGGTATTTTTTCTGTTGAAATGTAATTTTTTCATTTTTTGTTAATTTTTTTTAGAAATATAGTTTGCTAATCGTTTTTGTTTGCTTTTATAAAATAAAAAGTACCTATTGTGTTCATTCATTAGTCTTTTTGGGTTCAATCATTGGGACGGCCCGTTCATTTACTGGGATTTCTGACAATTTACACGAAATAAGTAAATATAGTGTACAACAATTGGTCGTATAAATTTTTTTTTAAAACAGACGGATTGCCAAATTGTTAAACTAACTAACCTCCAATTTCAAACAAGATTTAGCAATATTTTAATAGTTTACCTACTACCCAAAGTGAAAAATTCTCTTACGTGTTCATAGGGTCAACTGACCAGTGACCCTATGCATTTTAAATTTCGTGTTCATATAAAAAATTATAAATTATAAAATTGGGATATCCTCTTTTCGTTATCATGTATCTTTATATGTGTATAAACCCCCTAAAAAAATGACATGTACGTGTTGTTTGTGGAAAGAAATGCATTTGCAAGTAAGGTAGTAACACAAAATTTAATATAAATGAAAAGATAACAGTTATATTACCGACTACGATGGCGTAAACGAGTTGCTAGGTTAGTTTGTCAAACAAAGGTCTCATGGAAAAAAAAACCTAAAACTTTACCCTAGTTATGATTTTGGATTAAACAAAACAGATTTCCAAAAATTAACTTTATTTTAACGTTATAAATTTTATAACGGAGTTGCAACGACAACTTGTTATTACAATCTGAATAAAAACAGCGAATACATGGATATATAATATTATCATGACGTAATGCTTACAAAGGTAAAACAATCACGTATCTAACACGTACATATCTAACACCTCCATCCTCAAGTAAAAAAATCGGGATTCATAAAATGCGATTTTTTTTCTTTAAGGTTGAATTTCAATACTAGCCGGCTTTAGCAGTTTTTGAATTTTGTGAAATATCTTAGGGGTCAAATTATACCTATATAATAAGAATGTAATAACTAATATATTTATTAGAACA
Organism: Melanotus villosus; assembly: GCA_963082815.1. Lineage (NCBI taxonomy): Eukaryota > Metazoa > Arthropoda > Insecta > Coleoptera > Elateridae > Melanotus > Melanotus villosus. The sequence goes on along the minus strand of OY720419.1, from coordinate 29,544,971 downwards.
ATAATGAGTAGGTATAAAATTACTTAACTGAATATTTGAATTATGATTACTAGTTTCAATTAGATTTAGTAATTTTGTAATTTTTCTTTTAAATGCAGTGTATCGCCTAGTTCGACATTTTCTAAACGAACAGAGGGAAATTCTACGAAATTTTGATTTTATTTGATAATTTAGGTGTAATTGAGGGTAAATCAATTGATTTAAACATTTCTGTCGAATATCTGTTGATTTTCAAAATAGTATTTTTAATTCGTAATTCGCAATTAATCGGTATTTGAATTGTGTAGGTTCCTAAAAGCGCAATTTTTCTGTTTTCGTTATTATTTTGAACCGACTATTTCAGTAGGGGCTAAAAGTAACCAAAGATCATTGTCTATTTTTGAATTTTATAACTTTCTAAATGAAATTGCTTTGTTTGACAAGATATATTTTTGGAAAAGGAGTTTACACTTTTCCCTAGTTGAAATATAGTTTTGCTCCAAATACAAAAGATTTCTATTATGGGGTAAACTAATTTGGTAAAACTCATTATTATTCTTTACAGGTAATGAATATAAATGATAATATTCGCAGGAAATTGAATGGCATAAGGGTACTTCTGAAATAAACACCATTCGACTACTAACTTGATAATCTTTTACAGTTATTATTTCCTCGAATAAAAATAAATTGTCTTTGGAAGGTTCAAAGAACACTCGCGCACTGTCCACTTGTGAATTAATAAATTTTAAACTGATTTCTAATTCTTCAGGATCTATAATCGATGGATGACCTCGCAAATGTCACAGCTTCTTCCAGAAGTAATATGTATCATTGGATTTAAAATAAGAATTAATTAGAAAAATACTGTATACATATTGAGCCGAGCATACATCTTGATTTGGTCAAGAGTCACTTCTCTTTTAAAGCAGCTTCTATCTGCAAAATTAACTGATTAGTAACCAGATTGTTCATAGTTTTATTTATGTTATTCATGATCTGATAAGTTAAAATAATTTATCTTGTAATTGCTTTCGATTGATGCCCTTGGGTATTTTTAATTCCTGAATAGCCTTTTCAAAACTTCGCTCATCTTTGGCGTTCAAATTCCCAGTTATAAATTTTGAATATTGTGCCTAATCCATCAATGACTCCTCTTTTTTGTCTTATTGTTGGAAAGAGTTGATTTTATTTTTGAGTAACTTCATAGTGCGTAGTATTTACAAGGGCAAAGTAATTTTCAAATTCCTTGCTGTAATATGGCCCATTTTTGAATGCAGTGAAAACATTATGCATTTCTTGAATATTTTTGCGTATGTTCACATATTCATGAAGTAATTGATTATAATCAATAATTTTGCATTAAAGTCCATTTATCGGTCTTGTTTATTGCTTGGCCTAATTTGTAAGAAAATAATTCAGGGTTATTGATCATTCTATGAATTTTTGGTTCTTCTATTGAATTTTCCCAATAATAGTTCCTTTTCTTGGATAACGTCGTAGCTGCCATTCCTTGATGATTGACTTTTTCTTGGCGATAATTAGTAATCATTTCTGATCGATCATCAATGGTTGTCACATGAAGTATTCTTTTTGTACATCTGTAGAGTTTTATTTGATCAAAGTGATTTGTTATTACTTGACAAAATTTATTATAAATGTTGTCGTTTGGGAAATAACAATAGTATGGTCTCTTTGGTCCGGTGTATTCTTTCAAAAATTGAATTATATTTTTATCTAAATTATAATCTCTAATGTAAGCCGTAGTTATTGAATTGCTTCCTTTTCTTTCTGTATGTGGTTTCATGGATTCTCCGTGTACTATTTCTATTATAATTTGATTTATTTTACCATCCAAAGCGTCTTCGCATATGGGAATACTAGGCGTTAAATTATATTGAGAATGATTCGTTTGTTCTGTGAATTCGTTGTTTTTAACGATCCTAAGTTCTTCCCCTAAATCTTCTAATATATCGTTTAAATTGTCGTTATTAGCGTTAGGTACGATTTCGTTGTTTAGAAAGCTCATAATGTCGCCCATGCTCGTATCAACTGCTGCTTGCATTGATTCGTTAGCATCAATTGAGTTTAACTGTATTCGTGATAAAGCATCTGTAGTCAAATTAAAATCTTTTGAAAAGTCCGGGTATTGTAAAATATTTTTGCATTTCACAAAAGTATTTATGAATTCCTCCGAATGTATTACTTGGGGTCCTTTCTTTAAACATTTCGTTAAAGGTTTTGTTAATCCTGCAAAGTCCTTCAGAAATTTTCTATAATAACCAAGTAATCCTAAAAATCCTTTAAGTTCCTTTTGAGTTTTTGGTATTGGATAATCTTTTATGGCTTTTACCAAAGCTTTTACTTTATCTGGATTAGGTTCGACTCCGTTAGGTGTAATCACATGTTCTAAATACTGAACTTCTCTTCTTAAAAATTCACTTTTATCTAACTGAATTTTGAAATTTGTCTTTCTCAATCTTTCAAACACTTGTCTCAATCTTTCAATGTGTTCTTGTAAAGAGGTTGAAAAAATAATAATATCGTCTAGATAAACCAAACATGTTTCGTTTAGAATTCCACGTAAAACGTTGTCCATAACGCGTTGGAAAGTCGATGGTGCATTCTTTAATCCGAATGGCATTCTCTGAAATTCATAATGTCTGTTTTCGGTGTTAAAGGCAGTTTTAGGGATATCTTTTTCGTCTACTTGAACTCGATGAAATCCAGAAGCCAAGTTCAATGTGGTAAAATATTGACATTTTCCAAGTTTAGCCAAAAGGTCTGTAATATTTGGAACTCGGTATCTATAAATTTTTGTATAGGTACATTGGATTTTTGTCTGTCGTTTTAATTTGGTGTTAATTTCGTTTGTGAATGATAGTGGCATTTCTTCGCAGTGAAATAGATCTTGGTAATCTTCGCATAAATTTCGTGTTAGGGTAGCTTCTTCATCATTAAGTTGGTCCAGTCTAAGTTGTTTTAAATTGTTTCGTAAAATTCGTTTCGATTGTTTATGATCAATTTTCGTCATTTGCTGATGGTATACGTCTTGAGATTCTACATGTTCAATTGGTAATGGTTTATTAATTATAATTTCTTGTTGCTTATCGCCTTTATTGGTGATTGTAGTGATTGCCTGATCATTTTTTATAGAAACATAGGATGCTGGGACTTCAACTTCTGAATTTAGTTTTGCATATTCCAAAATACCTTCTTCGTATGTTCCAGTTACTGGTATTTAAATTACTTTTGTTGTTCTTGGTTCGACGGTTACATGAAAATTTAACTTATTTTTATTCTTTGCGTTAATTAATGCTAGAGAAGTGTTCCTTGTTTCCAAAATTTTCTTATTTAGATTTATGTTAGCTTGAAGTTTTTCAGTTAATTGCACCTTTGTATATAATAAGCTACGCATTTCTAAACATCGTTCGTGATATTCCTGTGCTGTTTCGTTTTTCTGTTTAAGTAACATTAAATCTCTTAACAGAGAGTCCTCAGATCTTTGATCCGAAAATGATTCTTGTAAAATTCGCTTTAAATCATCCCAAGTGGCAATTTCACGTCCACTAGTAACTAGAAGGGCTTTTCCCTTTAATTTAGTTCTAAGGGCAGATAAAACTAATTGTCGAAGAAATGGATCTTGTTGTACTTGACCAAAAAATTGATTTGTTATGACCTCTGTGGCTCGCACATATTCGGTCAGTTGATGTGGTGTTCCATCGAACTCTGGTATAGCTTTTAAGTAGTCTAAATGAAATACTGGCTGTGCCATTTCGTTGCGATTATTAATATCTAGATTTTCTAATTGTTGAAGTAGATCCTCCACGATGGCAACTTTATTTTAATTTAATTTATTTTTGTTTAAGAAAAGGGGCTAGCGGTTTAAATTATTTTAAGGGTTCCCTTTAGAATCGTTGTAAAATATATTCAGACCAGCTAGACATTGCGTACTCCGTCAGATACTGGCGTGAACAATACTCTACTTCAATTCGGGCTAATACTAAATTATTATTAAATTCGTTAATATAAATTTATTTTCTTCACTTTGTTTTAATGCAACTTAAATTCTAACATGCAATATTTAATTTCTTGATTCTGCAATTGTTGCAATTATTAGCGACTTACAGTAGTAATAAAATTATTCCCATGCTTGGCTGCTCGATGCAGGTGCGGGTGATGTTCGATTTGTGCGGCGATGCTGGTCCACTGGCGGCCAAACCTCTCGAAGACGATGTTTGTTCTTTTTCGAAGTTCGTTGGCGGCTAAACCTCTCGAAAACGATGCTTGTTCTTTTTCGAGGTTTGTTGGCGATGAAATTGATAGAAAGGTCCTTCGTTTCGTTGGAACTTAGGCGATGCTTGTCCTTTCGATCCAACTATTAGGATGGCGTTCTTCTTGTTAATTTTGTTGTTTCGATCCACACTTAATTGTAAACACAAACGACTTTCGGCGATTTTTGTCCGTTGGCCTGTGTGGACTCTACCGACTGCGCCAGTTATGATTTTGGATTAAACAAAACAACAAAACAGATTTCCAAAAATTAACTTTATTTTAACGTTATAAATTTTATAACGGAGTTGCAACGACAACTTGTTATTACAATCTGAATAAAAACAGCGAATACATGGATATATAATATTATCATGACGTAATGCTTACAAAGGTAAAACAATCACGTATCTAACACGTACATTTATCTAACACCCTCTTTAACCCTTCTCTTACCGACCTATTTTTTTACGATAACTACCAGGTGGGGTGCACTTTCACCCCAGTTGTTTTAAGGCCTAAAACAAATTAAAATGGCCAGTTTTCCTTATTGTGAGAACACTTGATCCCTATTGACATCTAGTAAGACCATTACTATGGAAAGAAAACTTTATTTAGCAAAAATATCAAAAACAGTAATTTATTAACAAGTTAACGCTTATTCATTATTACAATTTTGACAAATCAATTTTTTTGTGAAATGTTCAATACAAATAAACTTTTTGCAGAGAGTACACTGTTGCCTCGTATTTCTGTCACATTTTCAGTCGCAGAGATGACAACAGTCTTGTACTTTTGTTGCAAATGCTGTTGCTTTCATAGTGGATTGGTGCACCCCGCTCTACCAAAAGTAAACTATTTTTTGAATGACTACTGCTTTAAGGATATTTTCAACGGTATTTAACCTAAAAATCAATTAAATGAAGCTACTAAAAGGCTCAGGTCTCAAAAAAAATTCCAAAACGCTTTATTCTAAGAAAATTCAAGTCTGGGGTGCACGTGCACCCCGGCTGGTAGGACAAGGGTTAAGATAGAAGTAAGCCCGTTGTGGCATTATAACATAAACAGGCCTTACATAAATATGTAGAAGCCCCTTGAGTTTGGCAAAAACTAGTCGGGTGCTGTTAAATAACCATAGTAATCAACACGTGATTTGCGGTCCTTGGCATACGCAAGCCTAAATCTCGTCCAGTAAGTAAACAAACAAAGTTATATTAAACAAGTATCATGGTTATGTCTACATGGTTTTGAAGTATATACTTTCATTCTGTTGAAAATGTGTTAGTTCAGTAAAGGTCAAAGGGGTTGGGCATTGTCCTATAGGATAAACGGAAAGGTACTAGGTGAGGCCGTAAACCTAAAGCACATATGTTTTACATTTCAGCCAAGATTTAGCCCATAAACTGTAACGACTGAAAAATCTTTAGTAAGTTCGCTTTCTTTTTCACGATCTTTTAATCCTAAGCTTTTGGTTTGCAATTTTCAAGTACAGAACGACGTTTGATGGATTTACCAAGTACGTAAAAGTTTTCTTTTGCTTTTAATCTTTTTTATCCCAGTTTCTATAGCTTATTAAAATCGTTTTGTTATAACCTATGTAACTAAAGTTTTGGGGAAATTTTTCGTATGATTGTTTTCATATTAAAAATAAAGAAATCACGTTACTATTGGATATGAAACCCATGGCCCTTTAGCTGCTATGTGATACATTATAATTATCGTTAAACCTTCACTGAATAGTTTTCTGTAGTATAAATTTAAGTAAAACAATTATAGTTTGTATTATTAGATTTGAACATTTTTCCCAAAACTTTAGTTACATACGTTATCATGAACATTCTGGATATTTTTTGATTCTGAATTAACTCAATCATATATTTAAAGTATCTCCAGATGTAGAAAGCATATGCTTAAGTTGGCTTCCATACTCTATATTCCAATTCCAATGGCGTCAATGTTAGCGTACTTAAATTAAAGCTTTTGAATTGGAAATAACGAAATAAATAAATAAATCAATAAAGAAAATTGGTTTCGATACAATGAATGTGCATTTTACGTACTCTACAAGCTCTAATTAGTAATTTATTATACTTTTCGTGAGATTTCCTCAGGCATTTGTACTACAATAAAATTTTTCATAAACCAACTTTGATCTTAACCTTAATAACAGTTTAAAAATAGGTATTATTGATGACAATGTAATCAATTTGATAAAGCAGAAATTGGTCTACAAATTTTATTAATTTGAATTTTCTTCTATTATACGAAGTGTCTTAAAATGAAAAACATGTAGTATGCTTTGAATTTCCCAAGTAAAATAAAATGTGCCGCTCTCACGCAATGTTGTTATGCTAGTAGACGGAAGTATTAAAAGTCCTGATAGAAAATATTCCTCAATAATCAAAATGTTTTCTTGCACAGTGTACATTTTCTGTTGCATTAACAAATTTAATTAAAACTATTTGAAGTGAATTAGTGTGGTTTTTAGTTTTGCAGTTAACTAATGACAGCTCTGGATAATGTAATACCAATAACAATGTAGTGGCATATAGAAGTCTACATGCAAACAAATTTCAGAGGTAATTATTTTTAAGACACCCGGTAGTATAATTAAAACTTTTCTAGTTTACTACTGATAAACTGTAAACCATGTAATGAAGTACTATCTTTCTGAATTTTGTAAACCTTTTAGTAAAAGAGAACGGCAAGAAAAATCTCAGGCGTAATAAATAATGTATTAGAATATCTCGGAATACATTTCACACTTTCCAAATTTAACGTAAAAGCTTGTTCTTGCGAAAATTATATTATTTAGTCTAATTAATTCATGTACGGAACCAATATTAACAAAACGTCTTCCGGATTGGGACCACTTTTTTAAGGGGATTCTTCAGGAGGAAGGGAGCACCAAAAGAGTACGGTAACTCAACGTGTCAACCAAGCCAGAGGCGAAACCCTTCTGAAGAGAAACAGAAGAGGCAGCGACTTTATACCGGCTGTATCCGGTCAAGCGTATCTGACCTCACGGATTTCCCTGTTGAAAAAATAAGGGGCATTGGCAATGATCTAAGATTTTTCAAAGAAATGTTTTATGACCAGTGTCGTGATGATGTTCAGCAACGGCTGAATGCGAAAGAAGACCTGATTTCAAGCAACGTTTGTGTTCACAGATACGTGTGCGCACTGAGCGACCAGTTTTTCCGATGTACACTAAACCACAAGAACAGGGGATGCTATAGATGCCTCTTGATGACAGGGGTTGAGGCTTTTCTTTTACTGAAGGGAGTATTTGCGACACTTTTGGAGGGGGTTTGAAGATGGTTTTGATGTTATGTTTTTTGAGAATCCTACCTACGCGATCCGTAACTTGGACAGTCGCTCAGTACGCACACGTATCTGTGAACACAAACGTTGCTTGAAATCACGTCTTTTTCACATTCAGCCGTTGCTGAACGTCGTCCCGACACTGGTCATAAAATATTGTTTGAAAAATCTTAGATCATTGCCAGTGCCCCTTATTTTTTCAACAGGAAAATCCGTGAGGTCAAATACGCTTGACCGGATACAGCCGGTATAAAGTCGCTGCCTCTTCTGTATCTCTTCAGAAGGGCTTCGCCTCTGGCTTGGTTGTCATGTTGAGTTACCGTTACCCTTCTGCCTCTTGCTAGAAGAGTTTCGCCTCTGGCGTGGTTGAGACGTTGAGTTACCGTGCTCTTTTGGTGCTCCCTTTCCTCCTGAAGAAGCCCCTTAAAAAAGTGTGTGAAACGTTGAGTCTTTTTATCTCAAAATGACACTCTCCCAATCCGGAAGACGTTTTGTTAATACTGACACTGACCGTGGAAGTCTTCGAATTTATTACGGAACTAATGTTAATACATTGTCTCTTGCAAATTCAGATGAAAACCCGCAAATAACGCGGAATATTATTCTGGTTTAATGTTAAGACAGAAATCACATTTGCTTCAGATTTAAACGGATACGATGTTATTTAAACACAGATGAAATATGCAAGTTATCATTAAGACTGTCCAGTACAAAAATAGTTATTTATGTAATAAGGATCATAATGAAGATCATTATGGTACACGCCGTGTTATCGGGCTCGGCTGACGCCTCGCCCGATAATATTCACGGCGTGTACCATAATGATCGTTTATGATCCGAATTACATACAAAATTTTATATGCTGGCATCAGTATGTATATTTTTAAAGATTTAAAATAGTATTTTTGAAACGACAGGTGCATTCAGTTATTATTATAAAAAATAGTAAGCAAGCCGCGCTTTATTTACTGTCAAACACTGCTGTCAAGTAGAAAGCGCTGTTAAAATTAATTTGCAATTTCACAATTTGCAAATTGAATTTGTAGTAAAATTTAAGAAAATGAGATTTCTAATGAAAGTTTACCTTCGAATTTGAAGAAAATTGCAGAAAATGTCGTGTAAGAGTACTTTTTGAATTTAGTAGTTTTTAAATTGAGTACCATAATGGATTCATTATGGTCCTTGGCCCATAATGGATTCATTATGGTCCTTGGACTATAATGAACTGCCTTACGTCACTCAGATACAATGACATAAAGTTGTCATTATGATACGCCGGCATATAAAATATTTTAGTTATTTCCAAATACACAACGCAGACTTTTCTGAAGTGAAAATAACGCCATTATTAACTCTGCGGCTAATTTAGAGCGGTTTTAAACATTTGCTATAAATTGGGTACTTTGTATAAATATTTAAAGATTATACAAGTTTTCCATGAGTTTAAAATATAAATATTTATCGATTCATCTAAGATTTATAACAGTCATTAATTTGAAGCAATTTCACGTTTCTTGTACAGGGTGGCCCATTTTCGATGTTTTTAAATGGGAAGTACCCTTAATATCGGAGATAGGCAAAAACTGATGTCGAAGTCCAGGGCTCTTTTTTGATGCAGGTTCAAGTTCCGAAAACACAATTCCGCTATCTTTTGTTATTTTTTAGTTATAGCCCAAAATTCAAAATTTGACCATATCGAAAACTTCAACTAACTCTCTTGGTTTTGAAGATATCCAAAAACGGTAAAAACATTCTACAGGCACCTTTTCAAGTAGAATACGATAGTTAATTTAGATATCTTCTAATTTTCATGTTTTAAGAATTATGACATAAAGTTGGTATTTTTTAAATATAAGTCGTAGTTGGCCATGATACCATTAAATTGCATATTTTTTCTGCTTTCCGAAAATATATAGTTTATAGGGGTTAAATGCAGTAACAATACCTTTTTTGAACAAAATCAGATTATATGATGTTGTTAGCAATTAGTAGGCCATGGTTCATGATAGCAATAAACAAAAGCTAATAGAGCGGTCGCATGTGACGTCACTAGGCCATCAGCTGAACACTTGTAGGGTAAACAAAGGGTAGATTTGTATGCACCGGTATACTAATTTTGCCAAAAAGGAAATATTACATATTACAATATCAAACCGAATAAAGATGCGTTTAACCAGATGAGGGATGGTTTAGCCTACATAATTACGAAATTTTCAGTTACTTAAAATTTTCCCCACGGTCAGTTGATACGAACGTAATTGCAAATTTTATCGTGAATTAAAAAGAGTATTAGGGAACGTGATATTTCCCAGAGAAAGCAATTAGAGAAAAGCTCTGGAAAACAAGAAACTAAAAATTTTGCCACGTTATACGTAGAAACTTGTAAAATCTCCATATGTCAAGATAATTAAAAGCTGTTAAAGATAACGCGAGATTTTCTACAAAATATTAAATTAATTATTTAGTTTTGTTAACTTTCTAAACTGTCGTTCATTTTCAGTCGGGCGCGTTGTTGTGTGCCTGGTGACGTCACATGCACCCACACTATTAGCTTTTGTTTATTGCTACCATGAACCATGGCCTACTAATTGCTAACAACATTATATAATCTGATTTTGTTCAAAAAAGGTATTGTTACTGCATTTAACCCCTATAAACTATATATTTTCGGAAAGCAGAAAAAATATGCAATTTAATGGTATCATGGCCAACTACGACTTATATTTAAAAAATACAAACTTTATGTCATAATTCTTAAAACATGAATATTAGAAGATATCTGAATTAACTATCGTATTCTACTTGAAAAAGTGCCTGTAGAATGTGTTTACCGTTTTTAGATATCTTCAAAACCAAGAGAGTTATTTGAAGTTTTCGATATGGTCAAATTTTGAATTTTGGGCTATAACTAAAAAATAACAAGAGATAGCGGAATTTTGTTTTCGTGAACTTGAACCTGCATCAAAAAAGAGCCCTGGACTCCGACATCAGTTTTTGCCTATCTCCGATATTAAGGGTACTTCCCATTTAAAAACATCGAAAATGGGCCACCCTGTACATTGTCATATTTCAATATGTAAAATAAAACATACTTTTAGAAAATCTACTAGTCCAGTCAAATGGTAATTTAGCTTTGCATTTTGGGTAGGCAGCGATTTTTTTTTATCGGTGTGTAGAGAGGTCAGTGGTGAATCTAAATCAGAGTTTTCGGGGTGGTAACCCCCTCCATTTGGCCGCCATCTTGAAAAGAAGGGTTAATTCGTTTTTTGGATATACCTCTGTAGTCGAGAATCTTACAAGAAGTTTGTATAAAGCTTTTTTGTAGAGAATCGTATTATCTATTATTTATTATTAATAACTTTTTTACATGGCATTAATAATAAAAAAGTTATAAGCCGGAAAAGACGAAAAATTTAGAGGTTACAACTTTTTTATAATTAATGCAACGTAAAAAAGTTATTAATAAAACTTATAGAGAATGTGATTTCCTACAAAAACGTTTTAAACAAAATTTTTGTAAGGCTCACGGATACAGAGCTATAGTCGAAAAACTAATTAACCCTTCTTTTCAAGATGGCGACCATATGGAGAGGGGGGTACCACCCCGAAAATCCTCATTTAGACTTACCACTGACCCCCATACACATCGTCAAAAATCGCTGCCTACCCAAAATGCAAAGTTTACCTTTTTATTTCAACCATTTGATATTGAACTAGTCCAGTCAAATGGTAATTCAATTTGCATTTTGGGTAGGCAGCGATTTTCTTTTTGCGATGTATGTGGGGGTCAGTGATGAGTCTAAATCCGAATTTTCGGGGTGGTAACCTCCTCCATTCGGCCGCCATCTTGAAAAGAAGGGTTAATTAATTTTTCGGCTATAGCTCTGTAGCCGTGAGTCTTACAAAAGGTTTGTACAAGGCTTATTTGTAGAGAATCGTATTATCTACAACTTTTATTAATATGACCCCACCACCCCACCCCCCAAGTCGGCCACCATCTTGAAAAGAAGGGTTAATTAGATTTTCGGCTATATCTCTGTAGTTGTGAGTCTTATAAAAAGTTTGTGTAAAACTTTTTTGTGGAGAACAATATTCTCTACAATTTCTATTAACAACTTTTTTACGTAGCATTAATAATAAAACAGTTATAAGCCCTTAAGTTTTTATCTTTTCCAGCTTATAACTTTTTTATTATTACTGCTATGTAAAAAAGTTCAGCCGGTATAAAGTCGCTGCCTCTTCTGTATCTCTTCAGAAGGGCTTCGCCTCTGGCTTGGTTGTCATGTTGAGTTACCGTTACCCTTCTGCCTCTTGCTAGAAGAGTTTCGCCTCTGGCGTGGTTGAGACGTTGAGTTACCGTGCTCTTTTGGTGCTCCCTTTCCTCCTGAAGAAGCCCCTTAAAAAAGTGTGTGAAACGTTGAGTCTTTTTATCTCAAAATGACACTCTCCCAATCCGGAAGACGTTTTGTTAATACTGACACTGACCGTGGAAGTCTTCGAATTTATTACGGAACTAATGTTAATACATTGTCTCTTGCAAATTCAGATGAAAACCCGCAAATAACGCGGAATATTATTCTGGTTTAATGTTAAGACAGAAATCACATTTGCTTCAGATTTAAACGGATACGATGTTATTTAAACACAGATGAAATATGCAAGTTATCATTAAGACTGTCCAGTACAAAAATAGTTATTTATGTAATAAGGATCATAATGAAGATCATTATGGTACACGCCGTGTTATCGGGCTCGGCTGACGCCTCGCCCGATAATATTCACGGCGTGTACCATAATGATCGTTTATGATCCGAATTACATACAAAATTTTATATGCTGGCATCAGTATGTATATTTTTAAAGATTTAAAATAGTATTTTTGAAACGACAGGTGCATTCAGTTATTATTATAAAAAATAGTAAGCAAGCCGCGCTTTATTTACTGTCAAACACTGCTGTCAAGTAGAAAGCGCTGTTAAAATTAATTTGCAATTTCACAATTTGCAAATTGAATTTGTAGTAAAATTTAAGAAAATGAGATTTCTAATGAAAGTTTACCTTCGAATTTGAAGAAAATTGCAGAAAATGTCGTGTAAGAGTACTTTTTGAATTTAGTAGTTTTTAAATTGAGTACCATAATGGATTCATTATGGTCCTTGGCCCATAATGGATTCATTATGGTCCTTGGACTATAATGAACTGCCTTACGTCACTCAGATACAATGACATAAAGTTGTCATTATGATACGCCGGCATATAAAATATTTTAGTTATTTCCAAATACACAACGCAGACTTTTCTGAAGTGAAAATAACGCCATTATTAACTCTGCGGCTAATTTAGAGCGGTTTTAAACATTTGCTATAAATTGGGTACTTTGTATAAATATTTAAAGATTATACAAGTTTTCCATGAGTTTAAAATATAAATATTTATCGATTCATCTAAGATTTATAACAGTCATTAATTTGAAGCAATTTCACGTTTCTTGTACAGGGTGGCCCATTTTCGATGTTTTTAAATGGGAAGTACCCTTAATATCGGAGATAGGCAAAAACTGATGTCGAAGTCCAGGGCTCTTTTTTGATGCAGGTTCAAGTTCCGAAAACACAATTCCGCTATCTTTTGTTATTTTTTAGTTATAGCCCAAAATTCAAAATTTGACCATATCGAAAACTTCAACTAACTCTCTTGGTTTTGAAGATATCCAAAAACGGTAAAAACATTCTACAGGCACCTTTTCAAGTAGAATACGATAGTTAATTTAGATATCTTCTAATTTTCATGTTTTAAGAATTATGACATAAAGTTGGTATTTTTTAAATATAAGTCGTAGTTGGCCATGATACCATTAAATTGCATATTTTTTCTGCTTTCCGAAAATATATAGTTTATAGGGGTTAAATGCAGTAACAATACCTTTTTTGAACAAAATCAGATTATATGATGTTGTTAGCAATTAGTAGGCCATGGTTCATGATAGCAATAAACAAAAGCTAATAGAGCGGTCGCATGTGACGTCACTAGGCCATCAGCTGAACACTTGTAGGGTAAACAAAGGGTAGATTTGTATGCACCGGTATACTAATTTTGCCAAAAAGGAAATATTACATATTACAATATCAAACCGAATAAAGATGCGTTTAACCAGATGAGGGATGGTTTAGCCTACATAATTACGAAATTTTCAGTTACTTAAAATTTTCCCCACGGTCAGTTGATACGAACGTAATTGCAAATTTTATCGTGAATTAAAAAGAGTATTAGGGAACGTGATATTTCCCAGAGAAAGCAATTAGAGAAAAGCTCTGGAAAACAAGAAACTAAAAATTTTGCCACGTTATACGTAGAAACTTGTAAAATCTCCATATGTCAAGATAATTAAAAGCTGTTAAAGATAACGCGAGATTTTCTACAAAATATTAAATTAATTATTTAGTTTTGTTAACTTTCTAAACTGTCGTTCATTTTCAGTCGGGCGCGTTGTTGTGTGCCTGGTGACGTCACATGCACCCACACTATTAGCTTTTGTTTATTGCTACCATGAACCATGGCCTACTAATTGCTAACAACATTATATAATCTGATTTTGTTCAAAAAAGGTATTGTTACTGCATTTAACCCCTATAAACTATATATTTTCGGAAAGCAGAAAAAATATGCAATTTAATGGTATCATGGCCAACTACGACTTATATTTAAAAAATACAAACTTTATGTCATAATTCTTAAAACATGAATATTAGAAGATATCTGAATTAACTATCGTATTCTACTTGAAAAAGTGCCTGTAGAATGTGTTTACCGTTTTTAGATATCTTCAAAACCAAGAGAGTTATTTGAAGTTTTCGATATGGTCAAATTTTGAATTTTGGGCTATAACTAAAAAATAACAAGAGATAGCGGAATTTTGTTTTCGTGAACTTGAACCTGCATCAAAAAAGAGCCCTGGACTCCGACATCAGTTTTTGCCTATCTCCGATATTAAGGGTACTTCCCATTTAAAAACATCGAAAATGGGCCACCCTGTACATTGTCATATTTCAATATGTAAAATAAAACATACTTTTAGAAAATCTACTAGTCCAGTCAAATGGTAATTTAGCTTTGCATTTTGGGTAGGCAGCGATTTTTTTTTATCGGTGTGTAGAGAGGTCAGTGGTGAATCTAAATCAGAGTTTTCGGGGTGGTAACCCCCTCCATTTGGCCGCCATCTTGAAAAGAAGGGTTAATTCGTTTTTTGGATATACCTCTGTAGTCGAGAATCTTACAAGAAGTTTGTATAAAGCTTTTTTGTAGAGAATCGTATTATCTATTATTTATTATTAATAACTTTTTTACATGGCATTAATAATAAAAAAGTTATAAGCCGGAAAAGACGAAAAATTTAGAGGTTACAACTTTTTTATAATTAATGCAACGTAAAAAAGTTATTAATAAAACTTATAGAGAATGTGATTTCCTACAAAAACGTTTTAAACAAAATTTTTGTAAGGCTCACGGATACAGAGCTATAGTCGAAAAACTAATTAACCCTTCTTTTCAAGATGGCGACCATATGGAGAGGGGGGTACCACCCCGAAAATCCTCATTTAGACTTACCACTGACCCCCATACACATCGTCAAAAATCGCTGCCTACCCAAAATGCAAAGTTTACCTTTTTATTTCAACCATTTGATATTGAACTAGTCCAGTCAAATGGTAATTCAATTTGCATTTTGGGTAGGCAGCGATTTTCTTTTTGCGATGTATGTGGGGGTCAGTGATGAGTCTAAATCCGAATTTTCGGGGTGGTAACCTCCTCCATTCGGCCGCCATCTTGAAAAGAAGGGTTAATTAATTTTTCGGCTATAGCTCTGTAGCCGTGAGTCTTACAAAAGGTTTGTACAAGGCTTATTTGTAGAGAATCGTATTATCTACAACTTTTATTAATATGACCCCACCACCCCACCCCCCAAGTCGGCCACCATCTTGAAAAGAAGGGTTAATTAGATTTTCGGCTATATCTCTGTAGTTGTGAGTCTTATAAAAAGTTTGTGTAAAACTTTTTTGTGGAGAACAATATTCTCTACAATTTCTATTAACAACTTTTTTACGTAGCATTAATAATAAAACAGTTATAAGCCCTTAAGTTTTTATCTTTTCCAGCTTATAACTTTTTTATTATTACTGCTATGTAAAAAAGTTCAGCCGGTATAAAGTCGCTGCCTCTTCTGTATCTCTTCAGAAGGGCTTCGCCTCTGGCTTGGTTGTCATGTTGAGTTACCGTTACCCTTCTGCCTCTTGCTAGAAGAGTTTCGCCTCTGGCGTGGTTGAGACGTTGAGTTACCGTGCTCTTTTGGTGCTCCCTTTCCTCCTGAAGAAGCCCCTTAAAAAAGTGTGTGAAACGTTGAGTCTTTTTATCTCAAAATGACACTCTCCCAATCCGGAAGACGTTTTGTTAATACTGACACTGACCGTGGAAGTCTTCGAATTTATTACGGAACTAATGTTAATACATTGTCTCTTGCAAATTCAGATGAAAACCCGCAAATAACGCGGAATATTATTCTGGTTTAATGTTAAGACAGAAATCACATTTGCTTCAGATTTAAACGGATACGATGTTATTTAAACACAGATGAAATATGCAAGTTATCATTAAGACTGTCCAGTACAAAAATAGTTATTTATGTAATAAGGATCATAATGAAGATCATTATGGTCGTTTATGATCCGAATTACATACAAAATTTTATATGCTGGCATCAGTATGTATATTTTTAAAGATTTAAAATAGTATTTTTGAAACGACAGGTGCATTCAGTTATTATTATAAAAAATAGTAAGCAAGCCGCGCTTTATTTACTGTCAAACACTGCTGTCAAGTAGAAAGCGCTGTTAAAATTAATTTGCAATTTCACAATTTGCAAATTGAATTTGTAGTAAAATTTAAGAAAATGAGATTTCTAATGAAAGTTTACCTTCGAATTTGAAGAAAATTGCAGAAAATGTCGTGTAAGAGTACTTTTTGAATTTAGTAGTTTTTAAATTGAGTACCATAATGGATTCATTATGGTCCTTGGCCCATAATGGATTCATTATGGTCCTTGGACTATAATGAACTGCCTTACGTCACTCAGATACAATGACATAAAGTTGTCATTATGATACGCCGGCATATAAAATATTTTAGTTATTTCCAAATACACAACGCAGACTTTTCTGAAGTGAAAATAACGCCATTATTAACTCTGCGGCTAATTTAGAGCGGTTTTAAACATTTGCTATAAATTGGGTACTTTGTATAAATATTTAAAGATTATACAAGTTTTCCATGAGTTTAAAATATAAATATTTATCGATTCATCTAAGATTTATAACAGTCATTAATTTGAAGCAATTTCACGTTTCTTGTACAGGGTGGCCCATTTTCGATGTTTTTAAATGGGAAGTACCCTTAATATCGGAGATAGGCAAAAACTGATGTCGAAGTCCAGGGCTCTTTTTTGATGCAGGTTCAAGTTCCGAAAACACAATTCCGCTATCTTTTGTTATTTTTTAGTTATAGCCCAAAATTCAAAATTTGACCATATCGAAAACTTCAACTAACTCTCTTGGTTTTGAAGATATCCAAAAACGGTAAAAACATTCTACAGGCACCTTTTCAAGTAGAATACGATAGTTAATTTAGATATCTTCTAATTTTCATGTTTTAAGAATTATGACATAAAGTTGGTATTTTTTAAATATAAGTCGTAGTTGGCCATGATACCATTAAATTGCATATTTTTTCTGCTTTCCGAAAATATATAGTTTATAGGGGTTAAATGCAGTAACAATACCTTTTTTGAACAAAATCAGATTATATGATGTTGTTAGCAATTAGTAGGCCATGGTTCATGATAGCAATAAACAAAAGCTAATAGAGCGGTCGCATGTGACGTCACTAGGCCATCAGCTGAACACTTGTAGGGTAAACAAAGGGTAGATTTGTATGCACCGGTATACTAATTTTGCCAAAAAGGAAATATTACATATTACAATATCAAACCGAATAAAGATGCGTTTAACCAGATGAGGGATGGTTTAGCCTACATAATTACGAAATTTTCAGTTACTTAAAATTTTCCCCACGGTCAGTTGATACGAACGTAATTGCAAATTTTATCGTGAATTAAAAAGAGTATTAGGGAACGTGATATTTCCCAGAGAAAGCAATTAGAGAAAAGCTCTGGAAAACAAGAAACTAAAAATTTTGCCACGTTATACGTAGAAACTTGTAAAATCTCCATATGTCAAGATAATTAAAAGCTGTTAAAGATAACGCGAGATTTTCTACAAAATATTAAATTAATTATTTAGTTTTGTTAACTTTCTAAACTGTCGTTCATTTTCAGTCGGGCGCGTTGTTGTGTGCCTGGTGACGTCACATGCACCCACACTATTAGCTTTTGTTTATTGCTACCATGAACCATGGCCTACTAATTGCTAACAACATTATATAATCTGATTTTGTTCAAAAAAGGTATTGTTACTGCATTTAACCCCTATAAACTATATATTTTCGGAAAGCAGAAAAAATATGCAATTTAATGGTATCATGGCCAACTACGACTTATATTTAAAAAATACAAACTTTATGTCATAATTCTTAAAACATGAATATTAGAAGATATCTGAATTAACTATCGTATTCTACTTGAAAAAGTGCCTGTAGAATGTGTTTACCGTTTTTAGATATCTTCAAAACCAAGAGAGTTATTTGAAGTTTTCGATATGGTCAAATTTTGAATTTTGGGCTATAACTAAAAAATAACAAGAGATAGCGGAATTTTGTTTTCGTGAACTTGAACCTGCATCAAAAAAGAGCCCTGGACTCCGACATCAGTTTTTGCCTATCTCCGATATTAAGGGTACTTCCCATTTAAAAACATCGAAAATGGGCCACCCTGTACATTGTCATATTTCAATATGTAAAATAAAACATACTTTTAGAAAATCTACTAGTCCAGTCAAATGGTAATTTAGCTTTGCATTTTGGGTAGGCAGCGATTTTTTTTTATCGGTGTGTAGAGAGGTCAGTGGTGAATCTAAATCAGAGTTTTCGGGGTGGTAACCCCCTCCATTTGGCCGCCATCTTGAAAAGAAGGGTTAATTCGTTTTTTGGATATACCTCTGTAGTCGAGAATCTTACAAGAAGTTTGTATAAAGCTTTTTTGTAGAGAATCGTATTATCTATTATTTATTATTAATAACTTTTTTACATGGCATTAATAATAAAAAAGTTATAAGCCGGAAAAGACGAAAAATTTAGAGGTTACAACTTTTTTATAATTAATGCAACGTAAAAAAGTTATTAATAAAACTTATAGAGAATGTGATTTCCTACAAAAACGTTTTAAACAAAATTTTTGTAAGGCTCACGGATACAGAGCTATAGTCGAAAAACTAATTAACCCTTCTTTTCAAGATGGCGACCATATGGAGAGGGGGGTACCACCCCGAAAATCCTCATTTAGACTTACCACTGACCCCCATACACATCGTCAAAAATCGCTGCCTACCCAAAATGCAAAGTTTACCTTTTTATTTCAACCATTTGATATTGAACTAGTCCAGTCAAATGGTAATTCAATTTGCATTTTGGGTAGGCAGCGATTTTCTTTTTGCGATGTATGTGGGGGTCAGTGATGAGTCTAAATCCGAATTTTCGGGGTGGTAACCTCCTCCATTCGGCCGCCATCTTGAAAAGAAGGGTTAATTAATTTTTCGGCTATAGCTCTGTAGCCGTGAGTCTTACAAAAGGTTTGTACAAGGCTTATTTGTAGAGAATCGTATTATCTACAACTTTTATTAATATGACCCCACCACCCCACCCCCCAAGTCGGCCACCATCTTGAAAAGAAGGGTTAATTAGATTTTCGGCTATATCTCTGTAGTTGTGAGTCTTATAAAAAGTTTGTGTAAAACTTTTTTGTGGAGAACAATATTCTCTACAATTTCTATTAACAACTTTTTTACGTAGCATTAATAATAAAACAGTTATAAGCCCTTAAGTTTTTATCTTTTCCAGCTTATAACTTTTTTATTATTACTGCTATGTAAAAAAGTTCAGCCGGTATAAAGTCGCTGCCTCTTCTGTATCTCTTCAGAAGGGCTTCGCCTCTGGCTTGGTTGTCATGTTGAGTTACCGTTACCCTTCTGCCTCTTGCTAGAAGAGTTTCGCCTCTGGCGTGGTTGAGACGTTGAGTTACCGTGCTCTTTTGGTGCTCCCTTTCCTCCTGAAGAAGCCCCTTAAAAAAGTGTGTGAAACGTTGAGTCTTTTTATCTCAAAATGACACTCTCCCAATCCGGAAGACGTTTTGTTAATACTGACACTGACCGTGGAAGTCTTCGAATTTATTACGGAACTAATGTTAATACATTGTCTCTTGCAAATTCAGATGAAAACCCGCAAATAACGCGGAATATTATTCTGGTTTAATGTTAAGACAGAAATCACATTTGCTTCAGATTTAAACGGATACGATGTTATTTAAACACAGATGAAATATGCAAGTTATCATTAAGACTGTCCAGTACAAAAATAGTTATTTATGTAATAAGGATCATAATGAAGATCATTATGGTACACGCCGTGTTATCGGGCTCGGCTGACGCCTCGCCCGATAATATTCACGGCGTGTACCATAATGATCGTTTATGATCCGAATTACATACAAAATTTTATATGCTGGCATCAGTATGTATATTTTTAAAGATTTAAAATAGTATTTTTGAAACGACAGGTGCATTCAGTTATTATTATAAAAAATAGTAAGCAAGCCGCGCTTTATTTACTGTCAAACACTGCTGTCAAGTAGAAAGCGCTGTTAAAATTAATTTGCAATTTCACAATTTGCAAATTGAATTTGTAGTAAAATTTAAGAAAATGAGATTTCTAATGAAAGTTTACCTTCGAATTTGAAGAAAATTGCAGAAAATGTCGTGTAAGAGTACTTTTTGAATTTAGTAGTTTTTAAATTGAGTACCATAATGGATTCATTATGGTCCTTGGCCCATAATGGATTCATTATGGTCCTTGGACTATAATGAACTGCCTTACGTCACTCAGATACAATGACATAAAGTTGTCATTATGATACGCCGGCATATAAAATATTTTAGTTATTTCCAAATACACAACGCAGACTTTTCTGAAGTGAAAATAACGCCATTATTAACTCTGCGGCTAATTTAGAGCGGTTTTAAACATTTGCTATAAATTGGGTACTTTGTATAAATATTTAAAGATTATACAAGTTTTCCATGAGTTTAAAATATAAATATTTATCGATTCATCTAAGATTTATAACAGTCATTAATTTGAAGCAATTTCACGTTTCTTGTACAGGGTGGCCCATTTTCGATGTTTTTAAATGGGAAGTACCCTTAATATCGGAGATAGGCAAAAACTGATGTCGAAGTCCAGGGCTCTTTTTTGATGCAGGTTCAAGTTCCGAAAACACAATTCCGCTATCTTTTGTTATTTTTTAGTTATAGCCCAAAATTCAAAATTTGACCATATCGAAAACTTCAACTAACTCTCTTGGTTTTGAAGATATCCAAAAACGGTAAAAACATTCTACAGGCACCTTTTCAAGTAGAATACGATAGTTAATTTAGATATCTTCTAATTTTCATGTTTTAAGAATTATGACATAAAGTTGGTATTTTTTAAATATAAGTCGTAGTTGGCCATGATACCATTAAATTGCATATTTTTTCTGCTTTCCGAAAATATATAGTTTATAGGGGTTAAATGCAGTAACAATACCTTTTTTGAACAAAATCAGATTATATGATGTTGTTAGCAATTAGTAGGCCATGGTTCATGATAGCAATAAACAAAAGCTAATAGAGCGGTCGCATGTGACGTCACTAGGCCATCAGCTGAACACTTGTAGGGTAAACAAAGGGTAGATTTGTATGCACCGGTATACTAATTTTGCCAAAAAGGAAATATTACATATTACAATATCAAACCGAATAAAGATGCGTTTAACCAGATGAGGGATGGTTTAGCCTACATAATTACGAAATTTTCAGTTACTTAAAATTTTCCCCACGGTCAGTTGATACGAACGTAATTGCAAATTTTATCGTGAATTAAAAAGAGTATTAGGGAACGTGATATTTCCCAGAGAAAGCAATTAGAGAAAAGCTCTGGAAAACAAGAAACTAAAAATTTTGCCACGTTATACGTAGAAACTTGTAAAATCTCCATATGTCAAGATAATTAAAAGCTGTTAAAGATAACGCGAGATTTTCTACAAAATATTAAATTAATTATTTAGTTTTGTTAACTTTCTAAACTGTCGTTCATTTTCAGTCGGGCGCGTTGTTGTGTGCCTGGTGACGTCACATGCACCCACACTATTAGCTTTTGTTTATTGCTACCATGAACCATGGCCTACTAATTGCTAACAACATTATATAATCTGATTTTGTTCAAAAAAGGTATTGTTACTGCATTTAACCCCTATAAACTATATATTTTCGGAAAGCAGAAAAAATATGCAATTTAATGGTATCATGGCCAACTACGACTTATATTTAAAAAATACAAACTTTATGTCATAATTCTTAAAACATGAATATTAGAAGATATCTGAATTAACTATCGTATTCTACTTGAAAAAGTGCCTGTAGAATGTGTTTACCGTTTTTAGATATCTTCAAAACCAAGAGAGTTATTTGAAGTTTTCGATATGGTCAAATTTTGAATTTTGGGCTATAACTAAAAAATAACAAGAGATAGCGGAATTTTGTTTTCGTGAACTTGAACCTGCATCAAAAAAGAGCCCTGGACTCCGACATCAGTTTTTGCCTATCTCCGATATTAAGGGTACTTCCCATTTAAAAACATCGAAAATGGGCCACCCTGTACATTGTCATATTTCAATATGTAAAATAAAACATACTTTTAGAAAATCTACTAGTCCAGTCAAATGGTAATTTAGCTTTGCATTTTGGGTAGGCAGCGATTTTTTTTTATCGGTGTGTAGAGAGGTCAGTGGTGAATCTAAATCAGAGTTTTCGGGGTGGTAACCCCCTCCATTTGGCCGCCATCTTGAAAAGAAGGGTTAATTCGTTTTTTGGATATACCTCTGTAGTCGAGAATCTTACAAGAAGTTTGTATAAAGCTTTTTTGTAGAGAATCGTATTATCTATTATTTATTATTAATAACTTTTTTACATGGCATTAATAATAAAAAAGTTATAAGCCGGAAAAGACGAAAAATTTAGAGGTTACAACTTTTTTATAATTAATGCAACGTAAAAAAGTTATTAATAAAACTTATAGAGAATGTGATTTCCTACAAAAACGTTTTAAACAAAATTTTTGTAAGGCTCACGGATACAGAGCTATAGTCGAAAAACTAATTAACCCTTCTTTTCAAGATGGCGACCATATGGAGAGGGGGGTACCACCCCGAAAATCCTCATTTAGACTTACCACTGACCCCCATACACATCGTCAAAAATCGCTGCCTACCCAAAATGCAAAGTTTACCTTTTTATTTCAACCATTTGATATTGAACTAGTCCAGTCAAATGGTAATTCAATTTGCATTTTGGGTAGGCAGCGATTTTCTTTTTGCGATGTATGTGGGGGTCAGTGATGAGTCTAAATCCGAATTTTCGGGGTGGTAACCTCCTCCATTCGGCCGCCATCTTGAAAAGAAGGGTTAATTAATTTTTCGGCTATAGCTCTGTAGCCGTGAGTCTTACAAAAGGTTTGTACAAGGCTTATTTGTAGAGAATCGTATTATCTACAACTTTTATTAATATGACCCCACCACCCCACCCCCCAAGTCGGCCACCATCTTGAAAAGAAGGGTTAATTAGATTTTCGGCTATATCTCTGTAGTTGTGAGTCTTATAAAAAGTTTGTGTAAAACTTTTTTGTGGAGAACAATATTCTCTACAATTTCTATTAACAACTTTTTTACGTAGCATTAATAATAAAACAGTTATAAGCCCTTAAGTTTTTATCTTTTCCAGCTTATAACTTTTTTATTATTACTGCTATGTAAAAAAGTTATGAATAAAAATCGTGCATAATACCATTTTTTACAAAAAATATGTATACTATTTTTTTGTGAGATTCCCTACTACAGAGAAATAGCCCAAAAACCACCTAACCTCTCTTTTCAAAATGGCGGCCGAATGGAGGGGGTTACCACCCCGAAAACCCTGATTTAGACTCATCGCTGACCCCTCTACACAACGATAAAAAAAAATAGCTGCCTACCCAAAATGTAAAGTTTGCCTGTTTATTTCGACCATTTGACTGGACTATACCTAGTTTCGTACATTTGTGCTAATGAAAATTATTACCAAATAGCAGTACTTGCTTATTTGGTTGTTATTTTAATAATTTTATGTTTCAAGAATATTAATTTATTAGGAACAAGAGTTATACATGTTTGAGTTCTTATTTCCCCAGGGTTGTAACAACCGAAAAAAATAATAAAATCAATCTAGCTCCTTCAAATATGATCAAATATTTATAAATGCCTCTACCGTTTTGCAAATAAATAAAAACAAAAATTATCGGAATTGAAATGTTTCTAATTATATTCATAAAAATTACCGGTTTGAGAAATACAACGAAACAAGATTTAAACCTATAATTTTAAAAAGCTTGGGTTTTTTGATCCCCTCATTTAATTTTCATATGCATAAAGGTTTCAGCAGCTCGAAGAAAATTAGTATTCATATTTCGTCGCCGTATTTTGCCGTCGCTTTAAAGATAATGGAGCTCGTTTTACACTCTCATAATTTTGTCGAATTTTATTGAATTAGAGTCCCAAATCATGCTCCCCTTCGCTCAGCTAAGTCTGTTTCGTGACTTTCAGCTGAAGAAAATGGTACAATAGGAATCTAATAATTACTAAATATGAGCTATATAAAATTTATGTGGATTTAGAACCAAGATCTAAAACGTTGGACTATTTATTAAAATTAGTCGAATGTTAATGGTTAACAAGTATTTATCCAAGTTGAAATGTGTGATTGGCCATTTTCATGGTAAACGGAACTCATAGTTTAAAACAAAGAAGGAAAACAGCTTTTTATTTTGAATAAAAAACGACTACGTTTGTGTCGCTAACGCATAATTTATTTCTATTCTGGAAAAACAAGAATATGGTAATCCTCGTCACAATTCTGTTGCCTTGATGCAAATAACTCTGTGCTTGTTATGCGGTAATAATTTTTCTTATTATTCTTGTAGCATACGTTAAGTTATTCCTACAATTTTCTCGTAATAAAATGGACAAAAAGCTAGTTTTTATTTGAAAAAACTCGGCGATAAACAGTAATTTCTATTATGTTGAAAATTTCAACATTTGTACTTTAGCAAGTGTTTATGTTGAAAATTTCAACATTTGTACTTTAGTAAGTCATTATAATTTCAACTCTGGTTATTAAAAATCTTATTTCCTAGAAGCGATTTATTTTTAGTTCTCTTTTTATTTTTCCTCTTCTGAGCACACAACGGAAATTGCTGCTTGTGGAGCTCTTAACCGTAATGTAAAGCCAACGTTCGCCTTGAATGACACTTACCTCTTTTTCTGCATTTGGTGCAAAGCTTTATGTCTTGTTTAGTGTATTGTTCCTGTGCTGCCACTTACATTCCACTAGAAATTTCCGTGTAACATGTGGTTAGCAACAACACGTCTTAACACAGCGAAGGGATTGGTGAGTTAATCTTCTAAGACAGTTTAAAATTAATTAGTGTAGTTTCTGGAATATCTACGGGAACGTCTTTTAACCGAAAGGCATAAGAAGGTTCTACCATAAGAATGAAGAAAGATACTTAATAAGGTTCTTACTCAGCATATTTCATAGTATTATAAGATTAAGTATAAACTTAGTAGAAAATAATTTACTTCCCTTTTTAAACTCATCATATATTACTAAAACCACAATATTTTCTAAACCAATATCGAATTATTCGTAACATAGAACAAAAATAGACAGGTACGAGACGATGCATTAGCAACACGCTGAACTGATAAAATATAACTTAGGATCAATACGTTAACAGTATGTACCTACTAAATAGTTATTACTTATTACTTATTATAAACATACAGAAGTGCAAAATATGGGAAAAACTATTCTGGGGGATTGATTCAGCGTGTCCGATAACTTAACAATAAAGTTTGACGTATGTAACGTGACCATTGGAAAAGCGGCAAATTTTAAAAAATTGAAACTTTTCTCGAATATATATTTTATTAACTTACAAATATCCAACTTTTTTTCTTTTAAGTAGCATGATTGCAATGAAATCTATGTATTTGAAAAACAATGGGAAAACTTTCTCATTTTTTCCTCAATTGACAGGACTAAATCTAAAATAGAGTTTTGCTATTGCGCTCACAATGGTCTTTGTGTCTAACAGCTGTATCCAAATTTTAGAAACATTTTTATGCTAAAAAGAAAGATTATTTTTCTCGATCATAATCAAGCTTCACCGATAGCCGTGAATACGTCTGCCTGTAATATTATGTAAAAGAAAGACTAGATAAAAAGGTGGGTTTTAGCTTATTGTCTATTTTACTCCTCTTTATTTTACAAAATACTTTGACCACAAACAAGAAAACAGAACTTTTCTAAGAGCCCTAGCATAAAACTATATGTAAAAATTTGACATAGCTTCTTCGATATTTTATTATCTAATCCCACTTTTTGGGTCTTCTTGGTGATTTTTTAAAATTTGCCGCCATAGCAGTGGTCACATGACGTATGTCAAACACGATAATAGTAATACGTTTTCGGACATGCAGAATCTATCCCCAGATAAGTTTCTTCGGTGCTCTAATAATATCAACTTTTTCCATACGTTGAAAACTTTTTGTCGGTCACTGTACGTATACCGGGTGTAACAAGATCATGGTACACCCCCTTTTTTCCTTTAGTTTTCAAGATAAATGGTTGAAATTTGGAACATCCTACATACTTAATAAACATCACATTTTGACATATTAAATAATTTTTTTGCACTTCTGGTTTCACCGGAAGTAACGCTAGCTTTTGATTTTCAAATGGAACACCATATATATTATATTAATGCATTTTTGAATTCTGCATAATTTTCTGAATTCAGTGATACCACATAAGTGACATTTCGGTCTTCAATATTTATTTTAATTTAATTTTTAGTTTTCTATTTAAGTGTGCCATGACTGTTGCGATTTATTCTAATTGAGCCGTGTAATACTAGAAAAATCGAAATCCCGTCGAAAATACTAAATTATGTGATTTATGAGCAAATAAAGTTCATCCAAATGGTTATTGGGACAAAACACGGTCTTTTCAAATGTTTTATTCCTAGTATTAATAAGGAATTTATTCATGCGCCTTATTAAAATCTGCGATAAATACAATCAAAATAATTACAGCGAAGGTGAAATAAGAAAATACAATTTTGTTCCAATTATAAGGTAAGAAGTAAAGAAGCTGGCTTTGAAAGCAATGAAATATTTAGCTTGTCGAACATTTGTTGATTTACCAGTAATTTTATTGTTTTCGAAGCCACCTTATTTACTTCTTACCTTATAATTGGAACAAAATTGTATTTCCTCTTAGCTGTAATTTTGATTGTATTTATTGCAGATTTTAATAAGGCACATGAATAAATTCCGTATTAATACTAGCAATAAATGGTACCATGGTACTAATATGGTTACATTTGAAAAGATTGTGTTTTGTCCCAAAAACCATTTGGATGAACTTTATTTCCTCATAAACCACATAATTTAGTATTTTCGACGGGATTTCGATTTTGCTAGTATTACACGGCTCAATTAGAATAAATCGCAACAGTCATGGCTCACTTAAATATAAAACTAAAAATTAAATTAAAATAAATATTGAAGACTGAAATGTCACTTATGTGGTATCACCGCATTCAGAAAATTATGCAGAATTCAAAAATGCATTAATATATAGGATGTTCTATTTAAAAATCAAAAGTTAGTGTTACTTTCGGTGAAACCAGAAGTGGAAAAAAATCATTTAGTATGTCAAAAAGTGACGTTTATTAAGTATGTAGGATGTTCCAAATTTCAATCATTTATCTTGAAAACTAAAGGAAAAAAGTGGGATGTACCATGTTCTTGTTACACCCGGTATATTGATATAATATCAAATTTTAATAATAATTTTGTATATAAAAATGCAGTTTAAAAAAAATAAAAATTGTTACATTAGCTAAATTAGATTTTAAGTATTAGTTGTAAAAATTGTTAATTGTTGCATATTATTAAATTATATTTAGCTAGAGATGTTGTTGTTATGGTAAAGTATGAATGTAATGAATGTATGAGCGTTATTTAAAAAAAATGAAATAAGAAGACACCAGGGAAACTAGAGAAAAGAAAACAATTTTATAAATAAACAAGTTGGTATTTTGAATTGAAAAGTGGAACTGGAAAAGGAATTGCTCCATCAAATTAAAATCAAAATATCAATTTAAAATATAAAATCAATTAACTTTTATATGATTAATAAAATGGTTGAATTATAAGAAGAATTAAAAAAACTAAATATTAAACTTGAAGTGATTTTGGAGGTGAATTTGGAATTGAAGATAGATGAGTTGAATTGGAAGTGGATATCGAACAAATAATTAAAACGAGTTGGATTTAGAGTTGACAACTGATATTTGGGGTGTACGGAAGGTGGAGTCAAACCAAGAGTGGAGCCAATCTGGAAGAAAGATTAAATAAAAAAGTGCTGGACATAATTATAAATTAGAAAAAAACGTGTGAGTGTGATTTAGATATTAATATAATTTTAAGGTAGGGAAAGATAGGGATATTGTGAAATAAAACTGTATTTTTGAAAATGCTTGAATTATTATTATTTATTTTGAAATTATGAAATTTAAAACAATTTTTTTTTACTCTGGGCTATTTTTTTTTGGAATTCAACTTAGTAAATAAAGTTGGCGATCCCTTAGAACGATCCCGAGATAAGAGAATATCTAAACTAAATTAAAAGCATTAAATCATATCGATAATTTATAGTACCTATGCTAATTAATGAAAAGGTTGGTTATCATAACAATATATTAGGAACGAAATCTACAGCTATACCACTGGCTTCCTTCTCTCAATAGAGTTGTTCAATCCGTTTTGTTTTCCCATTCTCCATCTTGCAATTCTCTTCTCCTAGGTCGTTCTTTATTCGGTCGTCTGGAGGCTCCAATCGATTATAACACTTATCAATATTGTACTGCCAGCTTGTCGGGCATATCTGTATCACTGCCGTGTATCCTTCTTCCTATTTCATTGTTTTGATTTTATCTCTTCTAGTAAGTCTGCCGCTCCTTCTCTAATATTCCATTTCTGATCGCTCCTTCGCTTTTGATTTTATATTTCTTGTTTATAATCTAATTTTTAGCTACGAATGTCTTTATACTTTGTTTCATGGTGTTATAAATTTGTAATTTTGTAGTTTTAGTGGTCCCTCTGTTCCACATAACAATAAACATCCTTCGTTTGTCCCAGTCTACTCTTTATCTCATCCTCTATAGCTGCGTTGTTTGTTAGAGTAAATCCTACATATTTGTACTTGCCCGTACCTCTTATTTCCGTACCTTCTTTTATTTCTGTTGTTATAAGGTGTTTAATTTTTCAAAATTTATTTATCTGCAGCGTTTGCTCTATAATGGGTGTTTGACATAAGGGGCGAACATAGGGAAATAGCATGGGAGAAAAACGGAAAAATCTGTAACAGCAATTTCGTTCATTATAAGATTTTGCCGTTTGTATCGAAAAAGGTTTATTCTATTAAAAAACGAAAAGAGACATCTTTTGTGTAGTTTCAATGGATGAAGCTAAAAAACTTGTAGTATTGGCTAAAAAACAGTGGCGTACCAGATTTTTCTAAGATAAGGTAACTGAGGTGGCCCCGATGCACGCCACTGGTGGAAATAAATTAAATTTATTTTGACCAAGCAATGCCACTTTATAAAATACTAACCTAGACCAAGTTTCTTTAGAATACCTCTAGGCGTTTTCCAAATTTTTGAAAAAAATATATATTTTGTCTAAAATTCAACATCCTTTATCTTGAAAACGAAGCCGTTTAGGACCCCTGTTTGTATGAACTTTTTATCTTAGAATTGATCAAAGAATCACCCCTTAAAGTTTGTCTACGTACTTAATTATTACCCTATATAATATATTATATTTCTGTTGATTAAAATTGCTTCCAGGGCCGCGCCGTCCATAAGGGCGAGGGCGGGCAGCGCCCGCCGGCGCAATGCTGCCCAGGGCGCCGTAAGGCGCCCTTGTCTTCGACCGCCTATGATTGTAACATGTGTTTTTTTTTACTTTTTTGTATATAAAAAAACTTATTCGATGTAAAGTGCGGCGGCTGGTTTTTCGCAACTCGCTTTTCCCCCCATAAATTTACAATTTTTCAGTATTTCATTCAATTTTTTATTTAAAAAACATTTATAATTCTAAGCAAAATGTTCATATTTTTTTAACTCACCACATCATTTCAAACTCTAATTCAAGAGTTAGTTTTAAACCTAAAATTAATTCTGTAATTTTTAAATACAGAAACGTTATTTTAAAGCTGCATAAGCATACTGATACAGAATATGCAAGTTGCAGAATTTCCGCCCACTTGCGTTATAGTATAAACACAGACACACACATTCAACCTCCATTCATTGATTGTCGTTTGTTGAAAATCGAATCAAATTACAACAAAGTAATATGTGATATGTGATAATTTTAAAAGTGTAATTTATTAAGTCTTTGCGGTTTGGTGGAAATACAGCGACAGTAATTGTTAGTGCTCTTTAAAATATGTACTCAATAAAAAAAAAAAATGTTTCTCTGAAAAATTTTGAAAAATAAAAGTATTTACTTCGGAATTGAAAATCACAGGGGGGGGGGCGCATAAGAGTGACTTGCCCGCGGGCGCCAGAAAGGCTTGGCGCGGCCC
Source organism: Melanotus villosus (assembly GCA_963082815.1). Lineage (NCBI taxonomy): Eukaryota > Metazoa > Arthropoda > Insecta > Coleoptera > Elateridae > Melanotus > Melanotus villosus. The sequence continues at coordinate 29,514,390 of OY720419.1, read as the reverse complement.
TGATTGCTTCAATACATTTTTAAGGGATTCTTATTCAAAATGGGATTACTAAAATCTAATAATTTAAATTAATTAATTTGAAACTATTTTTTTTAATCATTATAACCGCAGACGCATTTTGAAGTATGTAACATAGACTCTTTATAGCAAAACTTTTATTTAAAATTAAAATTGATTGTCTGTAGAGACCTTACTGAAAGTTTGCCACGCTACAAAGTCTATGATATTGTATAACCTGAGTTTGGTGTTGGTTTGTATATTAAACACATGAGAATAATAAAAGTAAAACTGTCCCAATAAGGAGCATAAGCGCGAAATAATTCAAACATACTAAGAATAGACAACGAAATATTCAAGGTGCTTGAAGAAATCGGAGTTTATTACTTAAATCATGTAAACAGCTTTTTATTAAAGAATGATTTTATTATTTTTTATTCAGTGGTTAGGTTAAATAAAGATTAAATTTTTATAAAAATTTTATCGTCTGGGCTAAACTAGTATACCGAAAACCAATTTCAATAAATATTCGTATAGCAAACGATCCACAACGTGCACGTGCTTAAAGCAAGGTGTGTGAAACGTGACCAACTTAAATGTTGCGAACAAAAGAAGCTTTATAGGTTAGATCTTACGAAACTTTTTATTCAGGCTTTAGATTGGCATTAATTAAATTTTTAGTGTAAATTATTAGTTACTAAAAAATTGAAACTGAATAAAATGGCTGTTGTGTTAAGAGTACCTAAACGCTACAAAAATATTCCTTTTTTGCTGTTTTATAGTCCCATAAATTTTTAAGAATTTCATTGTTAAAACTTCAGACTTTAATAATTTTAACACTTAACTAATTATACAACTTAGTTTAGTACGATGTTCATTGTACGAGAAATTGAATTTACTTGTTCAACACTGACTTTACATACCATGTACAGCTAAAGGTATTTCAAAAGTTTTCGGCAACTTCGCAGACTCTGAAACCGTTTACGAACATCTAATATACCTTTAAATGTAATAACTCAGTTTAGTGGAGCCTTTTCAATCAATTTCCTTCGTAGTTTTGCAATATTTTTTCGAAATGTCGATAGTTTCATTGCAAATGCAACATCTAAGTGCCACTAGAATTAATTGGCATATGCAATATATTAATTAGGAAATTTAGTTTTCCATTGCTTTATGGGCTGATTTTACTGGCGTTTTTTGTCACCTTTAGCGTTTAGTGGTGTATATAATATACCGGGTGCCAACGAAACATCGGACACCCCCATACATTTTTCATTTTTTAAGATATCAAAATGAAATTTGATATAATTATGTAATATGCTCTGTAAATGACGTTTGTTGACATACGAAACAAGTTTCTGTCACTTCCGGTTTCATCGGAATTTTGTTATTTTAAATTGAACACCCTGTATAGTTATACATTTTTGGAATCACCATTCAATTTTACGTATGGTAGTATCAAGTTCGAAACATTTTGATGGCAAAGTAAATTTTTGCAGAAATTTATCTCGAGTGCCATGACTTACAAAAAATGGAAGTCAAGGTGCCTCAACACTCGAGATAAATTGTTTTAGAACTTTAACTATTTTAGTTGCTGTATTAGAATGACCTAAAGTTGACAAAAATGCTTTTTGACAATAACTCTATTTTTTCAAATGTCACTAGCGTGGGACACTAGGACATTAAAAACGAGCGTTTTTCAAGGATTTTACTGATACCAATAACGCAGGATTAATATGAGAATTTAATTCGGAATAACACTCTTCGTTAAAAAAAAAACCTTTTTTGGACATTTAAATCCAGACACTTGGTTTCAAAACAAGTTAAACAAATGAAATGCACAAAAAAAGTGACCGGCTTGCTACAGTTGAAGTGCTAAAATAGGTAGGTACTTTTGTTTTGACTGGCGTAGCACCCTGACTTCCATTTTACGCAGGTCATGGCATTCTAGATTAATAAATAAACTGTTCTGCAAGTATGTACTTTGCCATCAAAATGTTTCAAATTTGATATAGCATACGTAGAATGAAATGGAAATTCAAAACATTACAAATATACAGGGCGTTCCATTTAAAATAACAAAATTGAGTTTAACTCCGCCGAAATCTGAAGTGACAGAAACATGTGTTCTATGTCAAAAAATGCCATTTAAAGAGTATATTACATAACGGGTGGTACACTGTCTCACGCACCATAGGGATTTCAATGGTAAATTTTTAATTTGCAAATATTTGCTTCCCCAATTATTTTAGACCAAAAGTGCAAATATGTTTTTTGTAAAGAAAAAAATACCCAATCCAATGATGCTATTTTGCAGTTTTTCAATTTTTCAGTAACAGAAAAACTGTGGAAATTAGTTCTTGCATTTTAATAAAAATCACTGATGGCTTGGAATTACTGAAACAGTCCGACTTGTCAGTTAGTTGCACTTGTTAAAATTGTCACATAAAATAATTTTATTTTCCGTTAACTTTGTTTTAAAAAGTAATTTTCCTTCCTGTTGAATTTGTTGAATAGTGGTTATTTGTTTACCAAGTCCAAAAAGTTACATTTTTCGTATTGAAAAATAATTTCAGACTGTCATCGTGACAGATAGGTGGAGTTATAACAGTCTCGTAGCTCCAACCCTCAGTTTCAAAAATTTCATGGCATTAGTGATTTTTGTCAAAGTGCAAGAATTAATACCCACGGGGCTTCTGTTACAAGAAACTCGAAAATTGTGTAGAATAGCATCAATCGATGCAATATTTTTTTTCTCTACAAAAAACTTTATTACGCTTTTGGTCTAAAATAATTAGGGGAGCAAATAATTACATATTAAAAAATTACCATTGAAATCTCTATGGTGCGTGAGGTAACGCACCACCCGGTATACCAAATTTCATTTAGATATCTTAGAATATAATTTAAAAAATAGGGGTGCCCCAAGTTTCATTGGCACCCGGTATTTACTTTTGCATGCCTTTCATTAAAAAAATCTAAATCGAGCTTTTAAATAACGATGTCCAAAAAATTATTTCGGGATTTGTTTTTCAAATAAACGATAATTTTTGGAAAATATCTAGTTTATCTATTTTAACATAAAGTAGAGACTTAGGAATTACGTTCTAAGTAGAATGTATGCCAAATGTCCTCCTTAGCAGATGGCCATTCTTTTTACGAAACTTTGGATAATGAAATACCAAAAAATCTTGCCGGCTAGTTGGTATCACGATTTTAGGAAGATTCATTTATACAAAAAATGCCATCCGACGTGACATGTAAAACGTAATACTTCTATGATGTTTAAATAAAATATATACAGTGTGTCTCACTTTAGACGGTATTTTTACTTTCCATACTTGCAACGCATGTATAGGAAAGTATTGGAATCGTGCAAAAATTCAAAATCGTAAAAATTCGAAAAAACACGTTTTAGGGTCCAGGCATCCTAAATATGTGTTTTTTGAAAAATGTCTGTGGGTGGGTGGGGGGATGCGTGCGTGGGTGCGTGCGTGGGTGCGTGCGTTATCGTCATATCTCGAAAACTACTATGCCGATTTTCATCAAATTTGGTATGAGGCCCTATAATTACCGTACATCTATAAAATAAGCTTTTCAAAAAAATTCGGAACCGGAAATGGAAGTTAGCCATGTTTCTTGGGGCGCAGATTTTTCCTTGAAAAAAATTTCAAAATTTTACTTAGGAAATCAATACAGAATTTGAAAAGAAATCGAATAATTTTTTCCCGAAGTTTCTAAGAGCGCAACTTTAAGGGCGATTTTCTCAAAAAAGCATCCACATATTGTTATAAATCTAACGCCAAATTGTACCTCTAGCTCGGCTGATTAGAACTAGCTGAAAAAAAATTCAAATATTCAAAAATAAAAAGTCCGGGCAGTTTATGAAATATTCAAATTTTCAAAAAAACTTTTCTCGGAAACGACACACACGATGTTTTGTAAATGATCTGGATCAATAGAGAATTTGAAAAGAAATCGAATAATTTTTTCCCGAAGTTTCTATGTCAGAAATTGCGCCCGCGGCGAATTTTTGAAAAGCGCAACTTTAAGGCCGATTTTCACAAAAACACATCAACATATTGGTATAAATTTAAGGCCAGATTGTACCTCTACCTCGGTTGATTAGAACTAGCTGAAAAAAAATTCAAAATTTCAAAAATAAAAAGTCCGGACAGTTTGGGAAGTTTTCAAATTTTCGAAAAAACTTTTCTCGGAAACGACATACACGATTTTTTTTAAATGTTCTGGATCAATAGAGAATTTGAAAAGAAATCGAATAATTTTCTCCCGAAGTTGCTATGTCAAAAATTGCGCCCGCGGCGAATTTTTGAAATTTTTGGAAAGGATGGGCTATAAATATAAGTTAAAGAGACAGCTGTGGGAACTCTCTTTCACGCACCCGAAATAGCTTAGTTGGGAGAGCGTTAGACTGAAGATCTAAAGGTCCGCGGTTCAATCCCGGGTTTCGGCAAGGTTTTTTTTATAAAATCTATTATTTCTATAATCAGTGCATTATAGCTATTAAGACAAGTGTTTTATAGAAGGTTTAAAAATCAAGGTCGTAGTTCAAATCCGAGCGAACGAAGTGAGCCGAGGATTTGATAGACCGATATTTTTAAACTATAAAACACGAGTTATCTTCAAGATTTTTTCTAACACTAATATCAGACATTTTCTTTCACTAATATATTATTAGAAATTTTAATAAATTATTATTTGAGACGTGTTATAATACACAAAATGCGAAGATTGCTAGGCAACGACGTATTTAAAGGCCTATAAAATACGTTGTCATTGACGGCGTATTTTATAGAGAAAGCGTATTTTAAAGGAAACATAACAAGTGAGCTCTTATGCACCATAGAAACAGTATAAGATATTAGTGTTAGAAAAAAGTTTTTAATTTTATTACTAAGCAAATTTTGAATAATTTTGGAGCGTATAGCACAATTTTCAGGTGTAAATAACTGGGCAGTGGACGTTTTTGTAATCCGTTTACGCGCCCAATTGACCAGCTCCTGTTTAATTTGCAAATCGTTTAAGTGATTGTTTTAACATTTCTTTATAATTTTTCAAATTCTAAAAGGAATTCCCGAATGCTCTTATTTTACGTAACACACAAATATGAGCGCCTAGAAGTAGTGTCCAAACCATCTTCTCCTGTTTAATTTTTTTTAAATTATTGGGTGAAATATACGTAGATGTAAATAGACATTCATTTTGATTGTTAGACATTGTGTCTTCCTAACCTAAAATAAAGTAAGCCCTCTAGCACAGACTGTTTTATTTATTTTTTACTTTCCATACTTGCAACGCATGTATAGGAAATGAAAATTTCAAAAATAAAAAGGACCAATTTTCTGCTACGGAACCCAAAAGAGAAAAGCCTGGATCATGAGACAATGGTACGACCACATTGAAAGCACCGGTTCTCGTCTGATCACCGAAGTTAAGCAATGTCGGGCGCGGTCAGTACTTGGATGGGTGACCGCCTGGGAACACCGCGTGCCGTTGTCTCCTTTTTTCCCTTTTTACTTTTCTCGGAAACGACACACACGATTTTTTTTTAATGTTCTGGGTCGATAGTAGATCAAGATGCCTTTCAAATAGCGTTGATCGCATCCCCAAAATATAAAACGCAAAAAGAGTTCCGAAAGTCGAATACAATATTTATTGCAATATTTGCAGTTTTTTTTTTTTTACTTTTTGTTGTTGTTTTTGTAGACAGTGTTATCGCTGTTTTATGTTAATCTGTGTTTATTCGTGCATGTTGATTTAAAATTTACGTTGTTTTCGATAAAATTAAAACGAGCGGCAACGATGTTCGAAAAGCGACAATAATGTTTAGATATCGTTGTTGCTGTGAATACGTAGAAAATTTAAATTAACCGCTCTTTGTAATATTAGGTTTTTGATTGCGCTATTCTTTGCACGAATCTTGGTATTATTGAAAAGCTACCCGTCTAAACTTGTCAGCCACGGCCTTGTATCAGCACGTTTTCACTACAAATACAGGCCGGCAGATTTTTTAATTGTGAGATTTTTGTTTGGGAAAATTATAAAAATTACTTAAAAATAAAGCATACATTTTGTACTGAATTAATGAGAAGACGTTTTAATAGTTTTGATGTGGAACTCTGAAATCGTTCATGGGTGACAGTGACCTTGCTTATCTTCACGCTTATGATATATTTGTTATGCATTTTTCAATTGTGTAAGTATGGAAAGTCCAGCGAAGATTCTTCGCCAATTTTTTTAATATATTATCGATTTTTTTTAAGCCAGTTCAACAAATACAATGTTATGCATGGTAGTATTATAAGAGTAATCGATATAAGATATAACTTTACGTTGAGGGTACATCTTCTCCTCCTTGGGACGTGCCTGGTTGTTTAGAGGGTTGGTAGGATTCTATTCGCTTTCGCTCTCGCTACTTGTTATGTAAATATCTTGCGGTAGTTTACGCTTCAATCTCGCATGTATGTGTCTTCGTCCAATTTATTTGGTATATAACGGCACCATGACAGTTGTGCTTATTGGCGTGAAACTTGTTGGTTACTTTCTTGATGTGTTGGAGGATTGTGTCAATTCCTAGCTCGCGGTGAAGCTGTTTGTTAGAGATAAACCAGGGGGCATCTACGGCTATCCTAAGGACTTTGTTCTGGAAAACTTGGTTTTTGTTGAGGTTGGACTTAAACGAGTTTCCCCATGTCATGCAACCGTTCATTATCAGTGGTCGAATTAATGATTTATAAAGGAGTAATGTGCATTCTGTTTTTAAATTGGATTTTCTATTTATAATTGGATATATAGTTGCTTGAGCCGACTATAGCTTTGGTTTAACTTCTGAAGGACATGGTATTTCCATGTTAATCGTGTGTCGATGTGAACTCCTAGATACTTCACTGCTTCATCTGTTCCATTCCATTTTATTTGTGTTCCGCTGACGGTGACCTGCGGAGGATTATTTATTTTTCTTAGCGCAAAGATTTTCGCTACGCATTTGGTGTTATTGATTTTGAGATTCCACTGCATGAACCATTTACAGATATTGTTGATAGCTCTCTGAAGATGTGTTTCTGCTTCAATCTGGGTTTCTCGTTGCGCCAGGAGGGCAGTATCATCTGAAAACATCACCAAGTTTATCTTGGTTTGTGGAACATCTTGCATAAAGATGTTAAACAAAATGAGCCCAAGTACACTCCCTTGTGGTACGCCCGCTTGGATGGTCTTAGTTTCAGAAATGTTAGCATGAATTTTGACTGCGAACGTACGGTTATCAAGGAAAGAGAAGAGAACGGTTTTGAGATAGACAGGGATATTGAGATGGATAATTTTATATTTGAGTCCGTGGATTCACACGCGGTCAAAAGCTTGAGAGATGTCTAAGAATATCGCTGCTGTATATTTCTTTTGTTCGAACCCTTCTTCAATGAGGTCTGCTATTCTCAGAAGTCGATAACATGTTGAGTGACCGCGTCTGAATCCGAACTGAAATGTTGGTAGGGTGTTTAGTTTTGTAATTTCATCACTTAGTCTTGCCCATACTATTTTTTCTAACAATTTTGATAGTGTTGATAGGACACTTATAGGTCTGTTGCTCGAGGTGTTGTGTTTGCATTTTCCAGGTTTATGAAACATTAAAATGTGGGCGTGCTTCCACTTATCCGGAAAAAAAAACCTGTCTGAGGCACGCATTGAACGCACTTGCGAGGTACGCCAAGTATTTATAAGGTAGATTTTTGAGCATTGTGTTTGTAATTTGATCCGGACCAGGGGAATTTTTTTGGTTGGGATAGTTTGTGATAGTTCAGTGGGGCTGGTAGGTTTAATATCATTATTTGAAGTTGGAATGTGGGTTTCTGTAAAATTAATTAGATGGTTTGAAAATGTGGGAGGTGAGTAATTTAAAGGAGAGAATGTCGTTTCAAGATGGTTGGCGAATGCTTAGATTTTTCTTGATCTGTTACAAGTGTCTCAGTGCATGTGTTGATTATTGGGATTTCTTGGGGTATGCTTAGAATTTTCTTAGTCGTTTTCCACATTCCGGGATCTCCTGGTTCAAAGGTGCTTATATAATGTTGGTATGAATTAATTCTAATTGCATCGAGTTCATTTTTAATTTTGCGTGATAGTTTGTTAACCAGGGTTTTGGTTACGGGATTTTTCGTGCGCTGCCACTCCCTGCACGCCGCACTCTTTTCTTTTATCATGTTTTGTACATGCTTTGGAGGTAAGTAGTGATTTATTGGTCTTTTGTATTTGCTCATTTTCGTGGCTTGTTGTACGCTAGTTTTTATTGCTGTCGTGATTTTTTGTATTCTGTTATTTATATGTTCTATAGTTTCAAGATTTTCGTGAGTGGTGAGATTGATATTGCAAGCATCCTTAAATTGTAGCCAGTCTATTGTTCCATCTCCCAGCTTGCGTTCTGGTTGATATTTGTTTGGTGTAGCTTCAAGAGTGATTGTAACTGGCATGTGATCTGAATCTAGTTCGGCGATCACTATTTGATTAATTTGCTTATTGAGATGTTTGTGTACCGCTATATCCAAGATGTCCGGTTGGTGGTCGCTTCTATAGGGAAAATAGGTAAACTCTATAGGTGCTTCAACGATTAGAGCATGTTCTGCCGCTATATTGAGAAGTTTCGTCCCTTCTGGATTTGTGACTCTACAGCCCCAAGACGTGTGTTTGGAATTTAGATCTCCAATGCGAATAGTGGGTTTGGAGGAAGTGAATATCATTTTTATGTCAGTTTCTAAAAGCTGCTTATTTGGTTGTTTATATGCGCTTATTACATTAATTTGGCCACCATTGTCAAGTTTTACTTGTATTGTTACGCATTCCAAATTAGTACATTTTGGTTTCGGCAATTCGTAGTGAATTAGCTGTTTTTTGATTATGATTGCAACTCCTCCAGCTGCAAAAGTTGCATTTCTATCATTTCGGTAGATTTTATATCCAGGTATTGATAATTGTTCATTTAGTGGGAGATGTGTTTCTGTGATGCTAACTATGTCTATTCTGCATCTTGCTAAAAAGGCTATCAGTAAAGAGCGTTGTAATTTAATACCATTTGCATTCCAATTTAGAGGTTTGTTATAAGGAATTTTTTAATTTGTTCAATGTATGGTTGGATGAGGTTTATAATTGTTGTCAGGATTTGATTTACAATGTCTCAATTTGATGAAAGGTTGGTGTTGAGGAGATTTGGAAAATGTTGACCTGATAGGGTATTTTTGAGAGAGTTAGCAAATGATTTTTTTTTTAATTTGTTCCCTCTTGTCCTGTGGCATTTCGATTATTGATTGTTGGTGTTGGTCTGGTTCTAGGATTTTGTGACTGTTGGGTGTCGAGATAGTAGTTACAGCCTTTGAAGTTGGCGGGTTGATCTCCACAGTTTACACAGACTAACACTGGAGGTACGCCTTTCTTTTTATCACAGCTTGAATATAGATAATTACCTTGACATTTTATACATCCCGGGGTAAGAGAGCAATAATTCTTTGTATGGCCATAGTGTTGGCAGCGGTGGCATTAGGGGGTATTTCGTGGTTGTCTTCGTGATTCCACAGTAACAATTGAATATTGTAATTTGATTATTTTATATATTTCTGATGCCTTTTCATTGGCGGTAAGTTCCACCGCACACACTGGTATTGGAACTTTATCCTTGTTGTAGAGTCTGGATGCTTTGATTATAGGGAGCTTATATTTATCTAATTTTTCTCGTATTTCTTTTTCTGGCATTGAGGGCGGTACATTTTTAATGACGACTGATAGGGGCTTGTTGTTTTGATTACGGTAAGTGTAGTAATCGATATTATTCTCCTTATAGTATTTAACAAGATTTCTATAGTCCGTTTCATTGCTAAGATTTATTTTGAGTGAGTTATTTGAGAAAATAGTGGTGAAATCACCTGTTGTTAGTGTTTTTATATCCGAGGTGACCTCTTTGTGGTTCAGAGTTCCATTGAGGAAGATTGGCGGAATTTTTGGTTTCGTGATAGGTTGATCTTGTCCTTGTGCTTCTTCTTTGTTCAGTTATTTGTCTTCCGTTGACTTGGGATTATCGGGATTTTGTTTGCTAAGAAGGAAGTAAGGATTTTGTTCTATAAGAGTTTGCGGTAACCATTGGTATTTTTTTTAAATTTCGTTGATAGGCGGCGACAGATGATCCGAGTTTCGTTTTGCGGTGGTTGCCATCGGCTGCCCGTAGGCGCCCCAAGGGGATAGGGCGTGATGTAGTTTATTTGTCTGTTGTTAAATTTGTTTTAAATTTGCTATAAATTCGTTGAATATTAAGAACATTAAGATAAATGGAATGCGGCAAGGCCTCTACGCACGTGCAGGTTTGCAGCGATAGAGAGAACGATACGCGTGACCGTCTGAGATCTCACACGCGACTCATTATCGATTTAAAAAAGTTCTTGCTTATGATTATACCCCTTAGTAAATTGTACTTTTAGGGTACGTTACTTTCCCTTCACGGTAAAATGCTAGTCTACTACGATTTAAAATAAACAGCAAAATTGAAGACGTCGTATTAGGGATTTTTTTATCATAAAATCTTATTAATAAAAGTTGTTCAGAATCGTTCAAATAAGCTAAATCCGAAATTTCATTAAAAACAAAAAATTTTGAAAATCCCTTTATTTTAGAAAACAAATAGAAAAATGTATATGTGCTAATGGTGATTTAGTTGAAAGCACTGTTATTTAAGTAATTAGGTAAGCATTGTTTTTTGTTATTGTATTGAATTAAAAGAATAAAATAAAAAGTCATGGCAAACTTGTGAGATTATTATTCGAATTTTCTGGACTTTTCTGGATTTTCAAAAATTTTTTTTTAATGAAATTTCGGATTTAGCTTATTTGAACGATCCTGAACAACTTTTATTAACAAGATTTTCTGATAAAAAAAATCCTAATACGACTTGTTCAATTTTGCTGTTTATTTTAAATCGTAGTAGACTAGCATTTTACCGTGAAGGGAAAGTAACGTACCCTAAAAGTACAATTTAGTGAGGGGTATAATCAGAAACAAGAACTTTTTTAAATCGATAATACATAAAAAAAATACTGGGGTGGTGCGGTCTAAAGTGAGACACACTGTAGATGCTTTTGAAAGTATGTTACATGGCTTGGAAAAATGTTATTTGTAAACATAACATAACATAACATTATGTATATTTTTTTTTATCCAGGATTGCCTAGATATCGCTGAAAAATGTTCAATTTTCACTATGCGACCGATTTAGGCAATAGAAAAAATGAGTCGCATCGCCAAAAATTGTCCCTACAATAAATTTCATCACTGTACATTTCCACTTGTATACTTTCACTATATTTCGTTATTTGCTTAGGTCTTTCATATTTCACGCGATAGACCTACGCAACACACATTTCCAAACGTTTCGCTTGTATATGGATGGAATAAATTTTGATTGAATAACAACACAAGAAGTTAATAAGTTATAAAAAGTAGATGTTACCTTTATTTATTTTATTTAAGGTCATTTCAAATGAAAACCGTTAGTCATTACGGACTTAATGCAACAACAATTTTGCTATAGCAATTTTACTATATAGTTGTCCTACCTTTTAACACAGGGTTTTTAACACCTTTACCAGTTCTCTGGCAATATAGTTTTTATTTTTAATATTCTCATGTTTTCCTTAATTTATATAAAGTAAATAGTTTCGCGAAAAATAAAAATATCTCTAATTATTGACTTTTTATTGTTGCAGCACCGAAGGGCCACGTAATAGTGTTAGATTTTCGAGACTTATTCGAAATAGAATACAGTCCAGAATGCAAAAACGATTTCCTAGAAGTTCGAGATGGACCGCACGGTTACAACGATCAATTGTATGGAGCTTTCTGTGGTACTACCTTTCCTCCAGAGATAACTTCTACTGATAGATACCTCTGGATTCATTTTAAATCGGATGAAAATATAGAAGCCAGGGGATTTAGGGCTGTGTTTAGATATCAAAAGCGAGATGAAAGTGGTAAGTTTTATTTTTTAACTTATGTGCCTATTTCATATATCAGCGATATTAGTTTGGGATAGTTAACGCGAATTATTATTGTACCCTACACTGTTTGATACAATAATAATATAATAAGTATAATTAAATTAATTTTTGCTTTAAATTGGAAACCGATTTGCATAACAAAAAATTACGAGTAATTTAGTGGCCAATTTATAAGTGAACCGATATCTAAACGAATTGTGAATGTTAGAAAAATGAAATTAGATTATCTCCACTAGCTCCAGAATCCTGAAGATTGCTATCGTATGTTGTGGTTTTGCAAATTATCAGAATACAGATTCAATGCGGGTACAATAATAATAGTAATAATTCTTAACTTCCTATTAGAAGAATTCAACGGTTGAAGCCACCTTTAAAAATCCATATATTTTACATGGCGCGAGAACTAATAAATGATTAATCCATCACTCCGTAAATTTTGTAATAACAAACAAAATAAATTAATGTTGGTTATTAAAGAGCACTGTGCAACTTTTAAAACTTTAATAAAAGCTTTTGTTTATTAACGACCAGCATTAATTAGCCTGTTATTTATGTTAAACCTTTGAAGTGCCTGCGTTATTTTATTCGCTTTAATATATCTTCAGTACTGCCATAAAACGCTATTTCCAATAACGTAATTATTAAAGGTCATTTGTTGTAACACATGGTTCACGCGAAATTAAAACATAAATAATTTATTAGATGGTTAGTGGTTATAAGTAATGCGTTTTTAACATAACTAGTTATATACCAAAGTATATCTAGATAATACAGAAAATAATTGAATTTATTAAATACTTAACTCCCATTGCCTCCACAACTCTCACATTTGGAAATACTTCTATCATAATAGACGAGTAGTGTTAATGCGAGTGAAATAATTGCAATAAAATACGTTACGTGAATTCCAGTAAAAGAATTTTCAAATTGTCGGCATTTACCTAAATAGTTTAAATGTTTAACATATTTAGCCGTAGCTTCAGCATAGCTTATAACAGGCCTAAATAGGCTATTGGAACGAACAATTAAAATTCATTGTACAATTTCAAATAATTCCTATTTAAAATTACTCTTACGGCAGTCTGTATGGCATTCTTACGTATTTATATTCGATTACTACTACTTACATTTATGTCTTTTATTACTCTTTATAAATTACACTTTTTTTGTCTATTCATTAGACACCTCAATTTTGCCGATTAATCAAGCAACCACAGGACTTTCTAGAAACAATATAATTTTTCCGGTGGGCTACTAATTATCACAATAATTAGAAAATTTTGGTAACCTGACATTTGCATGCTTTCACAAAACTTCTCCAAGAGGGATTCGTATTTATACTGCAGTAAAAACGTATGCATCTATGCATGCTGCACTAACGTTAAATGCACTAAAATAGCTTAAAATAAATATACGGATTAGGTTGTAGCGGTCAGAGATAACATAAAGTATAATTCCTAACGAAATAGTTAGTGTAAATCAATGAACATAAATGCAGTCATTGCCTCATAATTATTAAGAGTAAATTAATAGATGCTTCACAGTAAAAACGTAAGCATCTTGCGTTGAGTTTCCACGGTAATCTTAAATCTAGCATTCCTAAGAAATTGATTGAGTTATTATGAACACGCGTATTAGATCATTAACTAACACTTTAAAATTGTATAACCACAAACAGCGTGACCTATAATAAAAGATTTGTTGTCAAAGAACAATCCTGTAAGAATATGTCAATATTCCTTGATTAAACCTAGGTAACTGAATTGTCTAATCCACTAGAATGTTCAAGAAAATATATTCCTATTGTTACAAATTTTGGCTAAATACCCTATCTATGCTTGTCACAGCATTGCAGTTCATACGAGGTTTGGCAGAAAGGCAGAAAGACTGATCTTCTTTTATCCATGAATTTTATTCTTTTTACAAATCAAGGTCATCCCTCCAAAGTAGTTTCCTTGGGCAGCTACACACCGACGGGGGCGGCTTTTCCATTGTTCGTAGCAGTTCTGGAAGGATTCTACTGGAATGCCTTTCAACTCGTCGGTTACGCTTTTGGATAATATCTACAGTAACAAAATGGCGCCCTTTCAATTGTCTTTTCAAGCGGGAGAATAAAAAGAAGTCTCAGAAACTAAGATCCGGAGAACAGGGGGGCTGGGAAACCACAGGAATATTTTAAGATTGTGGGATTAAGACCTGCTTGGTTTGAAGAGAATTTTAAGAATATTTTCAGTCTTTGAAAAACAAGTCGGCCTTGACATTGAAGCGAAAACAATTTTCTTTTCAGGTAAAGTACCCTTTTTCTTTATGATACAGCAATAGTTTACTAAGAAAAGTTGTTCAGAATGAGAAATTATACTCCTATACAAATTTTCAGGAAGATCTACGTACTTAGATTAACCCTTAACCGGCGTGGCCAGAAATTTTAACACTCAATGTTTTCGTTGTATAATTAACCCTTAACCGGCGTTGCGGAGTCCCTGGGACTCTAGCAAGTATAAACTGTTTAATAACTTTCGTATTTGTCCAACAAACGGCACGTGTTGTTCAGTAGCTTCCCATGGTAGGTGGACCTGCCACGTGCTCATTCAGTCTGTGATCAAGGCAAGTATGTTGAAAAAAAGTTTACGGTCCGTGGGACTCCACGACGCAGTTAGTGTAATATTTGAAATTTAGCAACTATGTTCAAGAATTTAAAAAAATTATCCTACAGATCCTAAATTTGAGGAAACTGTGCAAAGATAGTTTGAGGAATGTGACATAGGTATTTTCAGAGTTTTGAAGATGGCACCCGAGGCACCACCTGATGCTCAAGACGTTTTGCCTAGAAATCAGAGCAAGTATTAATTGTTCTACGTGTGACCCAAAATTAAAAAGAAAAACTGCTTATTTATGTGTTCAATGCAGAAAACCAATTTGTTTGCAATGTTCTAAAAAAAATGTGTCTCCAATGCACTGAAAATCTAGAAGAGTCCTAAATATTTTTTATAGGGTTTTTGAACCATTGTCAGTTTTTTTCAGTTTTATTTTAGAAATTAATGCGTTTTCATCTTTTGTAGTTTAGACCTTACCAAACATGTTTTCAATAAGAAAAGTATTTATTTTTTAGTTTTTTGTTTGCAAAATAAGAATCAAAGAAACACTGTTTATTTTTTAGTATTTTTGGTTTTAGATCTTTTTTGGCTTTAGTTTGTTACTGAGTTGGTTATAAATATAAAAGTTTTTTTCTTTACATGTTTTTAATTAAACCATCATTTTTTAGATTAACAAAATAAATTGTATTTATTAAAAATTTTATTTGTAGAACATTGAACGAAATAAATAGTACTCCTATTTACAACAAATTTAACTTACGAAACGTAATAATAACATTGATCTACAATAAACGATTTATTCAACATAACTGCCAGGAGGCCATGAAAAGACAATCGTTGACTAATCTTCCTGAAATTTTGTATAAGACCATAATTTCTCATTTTGCCGTATCATGAACAAAAAGGATACTTTACCTGAAAAGAAAATAAGTTTTCGCTCCAATGTAAAGGCCGACTTGTGTTTCAAAAACTGAAAATATTCTTAAAATTCTCTTCAAACCAAGCAGGACTTATTCCCACAATCTTAAAATAAGATTCAAAAATGTTTAGTCCATCGCCCCTTTTGTAACATCAATCTTGAGACACACTGTATTTTCAACCCTTTATAGAAAAAATAATTTTGTGTACTTGATTTTTTGCATTTAGGTAGCCTGAAGTTACGACAATATCGGGTATTATATTCATGAAAATCGGAATTATAATAACTTAAGCCCTGTGACAAATAATTTGGAAGTAAGTTTTTTATTGCTTTAAACACAAATACCAGGGTATTGAAGTAAATTCTTTGTTTGACACTAAACCATTGAAGCATGTCTAGCATCAGCGTTATCTTTGTAACCTTAGAGCATTCGAGGATCACTCTAATTGCTCTGTTTTGTTGTATCTGTAGTCTTCTTAAATCTATTTTTTGATATATAAATAAAATGCTCGAACAATAATCGAAATGGGGAGCGATAATTATTTTGTAAACTAAAATTCATGCATGCATGCTCAGCTTTTTAGATATTCTACTAAACAAGCTAATTTTACTTCCTACTTTTCTTACAATTTAATCTACATAACTTTTAAAATTAAGTTTATTATCTATTATAACACCTAAATATTTAATCTGCGGGGCCAATTCGAGTTTAACACCTTTAATCTTGATTTTAGCAAGTTTTTCCTTGCGTTATAATCATGGCCTTACTCCTATCTACGTTCAACTTAAGCTTGTTCACTTTTGTAACCAATTGATATAATTTTTAGATCAATATTAATTTTACAAATAGCTTCGTCAGCATTCAAATTCGTTATTGACACCAGTGTATCATCAGCCAACAAGTTTATAGCTGAATGTTTAAGATTTAGCGCTAGGTCATTTACGTAAAGTAAAAATAACAAAGGGCCTAACACAGATCCTTGAGGGACGCCTAAATTATTTTGGATACTTTTTGACTCCATATCTCCAAATGAAATATTGAAATCTGTCAGTGAGATAATGTAAATTAAATGTAAAAATGTTAGTACGTAGTATATAAATATAATAGGATATCTTGATAAGGAATTTTTAAAATAATTTTTGTTAAAAAATAAAATTATACGGGGTGTTTCAAAATTGCACCGCACCATTTTAGGGATGTGTTCTCTATTACAAAATATTGCGATTTACCTACAATTACCTTAGTCCAAATGTTAATACTTAGGGAGATACAAGGTGTCAAAGTCGAGGTTTTCAATTTAATTTTTTGTTATAATTTCAAAAGTTTTTAAAATATTGACATACAAATTATTGGGGAACCTATATTTCTTGGGATGAGAAATAATAATCCGTCCTCAATTTTAACATTGCTCTTTAAATAACCTTTGTTTTTACTACATCTAAGACCTTAAACATACTTCAACTTTTTTATACTTACAGCTAGGACAGATTTAATTTAAAAAAACAATTTCCTCGTTTTTTTTATACAAAAAACGTATACTAGTTAAATGTCTCTAAAGTTAACCGTTTCCAAGATATTTGCGATTGAAGTAAGTGATGCAACATCTTTTTCATTTTTTAAGCATTCTGTATTGCAATAGGCTTGTATTTGAAACAAAAAATTGACATATTCTTGTAAAAAACAAGTTATAGGACACAATGTAATAGTGAGGCAGTGGAATATTTGGCATTAAAAAATTTTCAGATTTTAGTGTAATACAAGTACCTACAAGTAATGCTGTTTAAAGACTGAAAAATGTAGCATCACTTACTTAAACAGCAAATACCTTGGAAACGGTTAACGTTAGAGACATTTAACCAGTATACCTTTTTTGAATAAAAGTGACGAGGATATTGTTTTTTTTTCAATTATATCTGTAATAACCTTAAGTATAAAAAAGTTGAAGTATTTTTAAGGTATTGGTGTAGCAAAAATAGTTTTTTTTAAGAGCTACATTAACATTGAGCACTGATTATTATTTCCCGACCCAAAATATGTAGTTTCCCAATTTTCATGTCAATATCTTGAAATCTTGAAATTACAGCAAAAAATTAAAATTAAAATTTCGGCTTTGACACCCTGTATCTCCCTAAATATTAACGTTTGGACTAAGGTAATTTTAGGTAAATCGTAATACTTTGTGCTAGAGAACTCAATTTTGAAACACCCTGTAGAGTGTTAGTTAGATAAAAATTAAATAACCATGGAGATTTAAAAATAAATAGACAGGAGAAGGTTTAATAGTAATTTACGTTACAAGTCCGGGAAGTGACTTTAATTAGTAATTAACGTCACAAGTTCGGGAACTCATATTTTACAGCACGAGTGAGATATTTAAAGACGAGGCGACGAAGGAGCCGAGTCTTGAAACTCAAAACGAGTACTGTAAAAGAGTTCACGGACGAATGTCGTTATGTATTTTATTTCATACTGTAAACAATTTGATTTTTTAATTTTTACATGCGACACTTTTTCAATAACGTCAACATGTGACATTACTCTATCAAAGCCCGTAGGTGTGGCTTGGTTACACTTTTACGGGCTCTGATAGGCTGCATAAAATAACAGCCCGGAAAGTGTTGCTTGGTAACACTTTCCGGCTCTGATACCGTAATAGCTCACTTTCCGGACTCAAAATGGTGCCGGGAAACTGCATTTACTGGACAGTATGAAATAAAATAACTTCCCGGACATGTATCGTATAACGTTTTATTTCATACTGTAAACAATTTGATTTTTTATTTTTACATGTGACACTTTTTCAATAACGTCAACATGTGACATTACGATATCGACGATATCAGAGCCGGATAAGTGTTGCGTGGTTACACTTTTACGGGCTCTGATAGGCTGCATAAAATAACAGTCCGGAAAGTGTTGCTTGGTAACACTTTCCGGCTCTGATACCGTAATAACTCACTTTCCGGACTCAAAATGGGGCCGGAAAACTGAATTTACCAGAAAGTATGAAATAAAATAAGTAACCGAATTTGAGTTTAGGAAAATAAAACTTAAAAAATAATTTATTTTGATACTAATACAATTTAAAAACGAATAAAGTGTAATCTCATTAAAAGAGATTGTTATTATCATATAAAAATGTAATTTGGAACTTTGAAAAATGATATGAATATTATGAAATAAAATTGTAATTGGTTGGGGATGCATTGAAATATTTGGATAGTAAATATAAATTGGAAATATAAATTAAGTGAAGTGTGGTAAAGTTGAGTACAATTGCAACGAAGTGTGTATTTGGACCAACATCTAAAGAGAAACTTGGCGAGTAGTGAATTTGGGCACGTTATTTGTGAAGGTAGTTGATAAAATTATTAATCTTTATTTTGTTTGTTTAGTTATTAGAATTTGTTATTGTTTATTGTTGAAGTTTTACATAATTTTAAGGGTGTTAATTTTTAAAAATTACTTTATGAATTTTATAAAATTTTAAAATTCATAAATGCGATCCCTTTTATCGACCCTTAATTGAGAGATTGTCTAGAGATAGATTAAAAAATTTAATACAGATTGAGCTAGCCATTTAAAAAAGTAAGAGCATAACAATATATATTTTTGTATTGATTGGACAGGGGTTGCCTTGAATTTCGAATTTTTTCATTTTAGAATTTTGTTTCGGTTTCCGGGGAAAAAATTATAATTGTCTGAAATTTAAAAAACACATCTCACAAAGAACACATCGCATTTAATTCGAATTAAAACCGCTATTTTATATCAATTAAAATTAAATAAATACTTCACAAAACAAAACGCTTTGTTCGGGTGTCTGTGCGAATAAAAATAAACGCAAGAGAACACTGGTTCAATATTAATTTGGACAAACCCAAGTGCACGTTCCTGAGAACATTCGCAGAATCTAGCTGCTTCAACATTTTAGGGTCAAGGTAACCTGATTTTGTTAATTCATTTGGTACACGTACACATACTGGGTGTAACAAGGTCATGGTACACCCCCCTTTTTTCCTTTAGTTTTCAAGATAAATGGTTGAAATTTGGAACATCCTATATACATAATAAATGTCACTTTTTGACATATTAAATGATCTTTTTCCATTTCCGGTTTCACCGGAAGTGACACTAACTTTTGATTTTTAAATAGAACACCCTATATATTAATGCATTTTTGAATTCAGCATAATTTTCTGTATCCAGTGATACCACATAAGTGTCATTTCAGTCTTCAATATTTATTTTAATTTAATTTTTAGTTTTCTATTTAAGTGTGCCATGACTGTTCCGATTTATTCTAATTGAGCCGTGTAATACTAGAAAAATCGAAATCCATTTGAAAATATTAAATTATGTGATTTATGAGCAAATAAAGTTCATCCAAATGGGTTTTGGGACAAAACACAATCTTTTCAAATGTAACCATATTGGTACCTAGGTACCATTTATTGTTAGTATTAATAAGGAATTTATTTATGTACCTTATTAAAATCTGCGATAAATACAATCAAAATTACAGCTAAGAGGAAATAAGAAAATACAATTTTGTTAGATAATAGCACATTGTATGTATACGAAATACGGCTTGTAAATACGAAATTATGTTTTTTACAGTTTGAAATTTAAGAAAAATTTTTTTGATTTGCAAAGGAACAGTTCAGTAAAACGGCTAACCACTGCGCAGACGACATAGATTTTAAGTTCTACAAGGTTAAAGAGTAAATAATCACCTTGTTCACTGAAATGCGTTCATAGCCGACTAACACCAATAAGAAACTCAATTTGATCAACATTTGAGAAGTTGCTTCTATTTGAAGTGTTTGATTAAAATGTTGATGCGACGTCATACAAATAGAAACAACTTATCAAAACGTTTTGATGTTCACCACTGCCATCAAAATGGACTTGTCACATTGTCAAAACAATTTTGACAAAATTTTTATCAAAGTATTTGGCCGAACTTTGACAGCGACTAGCGGTTTTAGCTATCGAAAATGAATAAAAGAAGTTTAACTATAGTGTTCAGAGTAAGGGTTATCAAAAGTGCGTGACAATCAATACCACTGGCCGATTTAATTTATTTCTTGAACAATGGAAAAGCTTCGATTTAGTCAATTTTAGCGAAGGCTGCTGGTCTTAGGAATCGGGCCTGGGATGCTTGTATGACGGACAAAGTCTTAATCTTTACAGTTTCAAAGAGCATGAACGTGTTTCACCTAGCAACATCAAGTAAATACCATCCTCAACAGTCTGTAACTGTTCGTCAATTTTGGAAGATAATTACAAACATATAGAAAATTGGGTGCGTTAACATTGAAATCTTCACTACGGAAGAAACAAGTCCTATAGAAGAGGTAACACTGGTATCTCTGGACCTTTGTTTACATATAGAGTTTTGTAAGTCTCTCTTTTAGCTTCAGAATACTTTTGGAAGATTTTATGATACTTTTATACCTTAAAATAAATAAAATAGTTTTTTAATCATCATCTACATTTTTTATTCTTGTTTTAAAAGCCTTGAAGAATAGAAAAATATAACGTTTCTGTAAATTAAAAAAAAGGCATAAACATGGCCATCCACTGCAAATTATTTATGGACAAGCATTACTGTATCCATAATAGTTATTTATGTACCAAGGGCGTAAAGATGCTTTTATGGCTTGAGACGTGATTTTGAGCCCGAGACGCTAGTCGAGGGCTAAAGACACGTCGAACGACATAAAAGCAAGTTACGCCAGTGGTACATACATAATTTTATGCACGATCGAAGATTTTAAAACTGAAATAAAAGGAATAAATTAATTTTCTACCCACATCGAGTAGTTAGTTGCTCAATTATTTTAATTTTTTACTGACAACTGTCAATTGGTTGAAGCATTTATGCCTAGGAATATTCACATAAATAATTGTGTTAACTGTGTTGTTAATACAAATTACCCTAAATAGAGTTCTAATAAAGAGCATACATTCGATTTTAATTTAAAAAAATTCTTTATAAGACTGTTAAACTGTTTATCAATTTTTGACGTTTCATTATAGACCGGCGGCCTATAAAGACACCCACGGGCTATAAATAGACGTTTATGTCAAACAAATTCAGACATAATTGACACATTATAATGCGATCGTGCATAAATAAATAAACGTTCTCCTGTAAATATTTCACATGAAGGAGCTTTTCAGTTTTAAAATGCAAATTATTAAGGATTCACTTATATAGGGATATATTTTTAAAAATGTTGGCATATTTATGCAACATTTTTATACCTACAGTTTTTATAGTACCTATTCGTTTAATTAATTGAAAATATTTTGCAGATATGTGATCCATAATTTTGCATTTATTTGCGTTTTATGCGTCGTCTAGCTAAACCCAATAATATTTTCTTGGCTTACCATCGAAATTCTCGATTACAGACGTGGCCAAAACACAATAATAACCTAGAGAAACGTTCTTTTATTTAACATTATTTACAAAAGCTTTACTATTCTATAAAATCTCCAATGAGGCTTTAATTCCGCTTTGCATGCCTTCAGTGACAGTCTTAGAAATTTCAGTAACGACTCTGTCGTTATACAATATATCTAAATGTAGTCTGCAAGGCTGGCCTGGGTTTGTTAATGGGGTAGTCTTGTTTTCCCTTCTTTTTTGATTCACCGTATAGTAATTTTACAGAATTCATGCTGGGATTATTCCTTGAAAGTTTTAATACTTTCATGTAATTTTCTTTGAGTTTTCTGCTTATAGTCTATAGCAAGGGATATTAGCTTCCCTACATTTCCATCCTCATATAGAAATCACTCATTCATACAAATAATAGGCATAACACAATTGTTCTTCGTATTATACAACATGCACCTTCCCTACTCCATTGAGAGACATTGCACTTCAATCATTAAGCTGGTAGGATGGTTTACCTTTTGAATTTTAAACTTTTTCATAGGTTACACACTTCTTCTTGGAGTGGTATACCCTTTACAGGGCGTTACCGATCCTCTCTTCATATGCCTGTGGTGTGCGTGTCAAGTAGCCTACAGACATAGGGGACCTACAGCTTAACGTGGGTTCCGAGCCACGGAAGTGCTTGCACATCTACTCCAAAGAGGACTTTACTAGGCAGAGTACACCTCGGTGGTTTGCCATTGCCTTCCGAGGGAAGCGGCAGGGTATTTTCGGTGTATATGTGACCCTGGGAATCGAACCCGGTCCATCTCAGTGGTCAGGCGCACGCTGAACCAACTGAGCCACGACCCGCACAGGCTACACACTACATAACAGGAAAGAAAATACCGAAATTAGAAGAAAATATGAAGTTGAGAACATAATTCGCTGGACAAGAAGCCACACAAGACAGTGTAGCGAGCACGTAAACAGGATGGTAAAGGTTGGTAGAGACAGCGAGAAACAAAATTCCCCCAGGCAAGAGGCTTCCCGGACCACATCAAAGATGGAGCGATAGTTGGTAGTCCACATCCCATGAATAGTCTTATACCCATACCCAGAATAAAACAGGCAATTTACCCATTAAATAAGGAATAAGAACAACACACTCTTTCTAAAGTGTTTCTCCTGATTTTCCTCTAAAGTACTGGTGTTTTTTTCGCTAACCTAGATGCTGTCCGGCCAGTGACGTAAATCTGTATTATACAACAATCAAAATACAATTCATTTCAAAGCTTAATTTCTTGATGCTTCTTTCTAACATAAACTTAACATTTTAAAGTAGGTAGGTACGTATAAAGTGGGTATTAAACCAAACACATGCCTTTTATCGGTATTCAAAAGTCCAATCCTCAGGAATCCGTTTTGTACCACTGCAGGTCTTTCTGGTTTTTAGGTGGCCACCTATAGTTTAGGAAAAGATTCGAAAAGGCATCTGCTTCATGAGTATACTTCTGTGCTATAGTCTTTAGCAATAGCTGACAGTTCTGTCAACATTAGCTCTGTGTTTTGAAGAGTCTTATCTAACAGAAACCTTTCAAGTTAGTTGAAGTTATCCATTTTCACCCACATTAATCTGTCCGTCAAGGTACTATCTATTTCTGTGTTTATAGTTTGTACAAATCTCCACATTTCTGTTTTCATTTATCTAGTTTCACATAAAAGCGTTTCAGTTTTACCTCGCACTCACGGAGTCATTTTGTTAGGTCTGTGCTAATTTAAATTATGTGAACAATTTTCGGTAACGTAAGAAAACATCGCCCTTATTCTCACAATTTTATTGTCTGTGTAATTATTGGGCTAGAGCTAGTCTTTCCGTGAGTCTACTGCTATGGCCATTAGTAGTAGCCAGTTAGAATTTTATCGAGCACAAGGGACTTACACCTCCTGGAAAGGATGTTTATCGTGTGAAGCGTCACATACGTATGGAATCTACTCTACTACTACTACTAGAAAGAACGTATTAGAAGTCTCTCCCAACCTCAGTCGGAATCGAAGTTCAGTTCTTTGATTTATGAGGTAATTTTAATATGACTTCATATCATCGAAGTCAGCACACCATTTTATCGTACTTATTAGGTAAAAGATGTCTAAGCTAAAAACGGCTGAGCATTAGTACAAAGGCGATTCTAATAATTGAAAACCTTATCTAGCGGGCAATCCAATTTAAAGCCAGCATCAGTGACCCAAGGAATTAAAAGTCACGTCTTAGCCTACACTAACTAATAAAAATTTACTCATTTAGATTTACCTGATTAGTACTTTAATGGCGTTAGATTGGATTACTTGACGTTTCTATACAAGGTGACAAGGCTAGAAATAGCCCACAGAATTGATCCAAAATTAAAGTAACATATTTCTGAAATAATTAAACATAAATATGTTACTCTAAGCAATCGCCGAAGTGGCCAAGTGGTTAAGGCATTCGACTACGGCGCGGATGATCTCGGGGTCAAACTCGAGTCGGGTGCTCGACGGGTGGTCTACCCAGTCACTGAAAATAATTGAGAAACGAAACACAGTGGTTGAGTAGAGAAGGTAGGCGGTTCTCGAAGGCGTGGTACTTACTGCATCACCCCGTACATGTAAGCGTGCGAGACAACCGGGTATGAAAGCGACTTAGGAGGCCTTAACCTTCCATGTTGCCGGCCATACTCCCTCTCGGAGTGAAAGTGCCGTTAGCTTTACCTTTACTCTAAGCAAATATTCGAATAAATAAGAAAATAGTTTTTAAAAATAGGAATTGTTTTGTATTTTAATTTTCTGGTCGTGCGCAGTACACAAAAATTGTCATTGTCCTTTAATTTACACTATATAAAATTGCCAGATTCACAGAGCACAGAAAATGTGTTTTTTCTTTCACGGATCTTTCGGTAGATATTATATAGCTCCACCTCGGTGATAAAATTAAAATTATTTAACAAGAAAAAGAGTAGTAGCTAGAACGCAAGAACAAACGACTAATGACGATAATGATCACAATCTTCTCTATTGGTTGTAAAAGCTAAGTACAGCTATTCCAAGGTTGCTAGATTACAATCTCGGGTCATTACAATTCGCTTTCATTTCGCTTTTATATTCGTTAATTTTATTTTAATGTATGGCTAATAGCTGCTTAAAATAGCTTTAGTTATCTTACGTTGTTGGATGAACATGATAGATTTGCCAATCCCAATGATGTTAAGATAAGATATTGAATTTTAAAATCTCTTTGTTACTAGTTTAATTTTCTGAAGAAGTTTGGAATCATTATTGTTTTCCAAAAAATCTATATCTGACAATGTTAGCGTTATTCTAACATTCTGCATCAATATAATATCATTTATTACCTTTTGTAAAATCCCTAGGTGTATTTCAAATACCTATTTATTTAATAAACAACAATCTATTTAACGTAATCAGTAAACCTAATTTAAAGCGAATTGCGCAACAACAAAATGTAAACCAAACAAGCACGCCATGCAATTTGCAAGTTTGTGTTACAAATGTTCTTTGAAACTTCAGTTACTATATTTACTGTTGTCGAGATAATATAATTTAAACGGATAAACTACTTTTCCAGCGGAATTGTTATTATGACAGTAAAAAATTTAGTTTTCAACTTTAGCTCGTCCCTGCGGTCATTTTCTATATGAATGACATTTGTCAGATAAGAAAATATAGCACGGCTACTGAAATTTAAATGGAAGTGTAGTGCAAGTTAAATAACTCTGCTGTTTCGAGTGCATATTTTATTTTAGTCATTTAAAAATATTGCGCTTTCTTGTATTTTTACTAATGCTACCTAAATTCAGTACATTTGTGATTTATTTAGATCTAATAAATAAACAATGAACGATTAGATGTCATAAAAACCGCATGTAAAATACTAAAACGGTACTGTGTTAATAAAATAGTTCTATGTATGCTTTATAGAAATTCATAATCGATTATACAGGGTGTCTCTAAAAGGTCTGTACAAAACGCTAGCACAAATTCCCGAGGCTAAAATATGAGGATCTAGCCCAATTTACCTTAGTCCAAAAGTACTGCAATGTACCACGAAACTGTGATCAGATCTCGATTTCTCATCCTAAAAAAACCCTAAGTACCAAATTTCGTGCAAATCATGCTATTATTAAGAAAAATATTTACAAAAAAGTTTTAAAAAATAATAACTTTGGCACCCTGTATTTCGGAAACTATCAACTTTTGGACTAAGGTAAATTGGGCTAGATCCTCATATTTTAGCCTCGGGAATTTGTGCTAGCGTTTTGTACAGACCTTTTAGAGACACCCTGTATTTAGATAAAAGAGCAAATTGTATTTAAATCACAATGTAAGGTACTAAATAAAGTCAACATTATACGTCCCGCAGAAATGTAAAAGAATAACCTCAAGAAGTGCCTTTAAATTATATTACCAGCCGCCAAAAGAGATTTATAAAGTTTATTAACTTAAAGGTTCCCGTACAGGGCTTTAAATTATTTCACTATGCATCTCAGTAATAGTAGATTACGTGCCAAGTGCAGAAAAGTGGAGTATGGCAGGTTTGAGTACGAGCGATAGCGAGTCACGAGTCTAGTTAAATCACTTTTCTGACGCGGCGCGTATACTATTTTTTCGCATTTTATATTCTCACATAAAAAGTTATCTAAATTTATTGAGATACATTCTGAAGAAAATTAATAAAAACACTGAAAAAAGTAGACGGATTCTCGATAACATACTAATCTGACAGGAACTGTTTTTGACATAACATAACAATTCAAACAAATAAATACATTTTTTTTTTAATCTAATTCTGAAATGGACTTGAGTGACGAAAATAACTTGGAAAACCATTCAGAAGATATTTTAAATGCTGCCCGAGAAGCTGTCAAATTGCATTTTAATGACACCTGACGTTGCTGTGCTGTAATGGTTGCTATACTGTAAAGTGACCCATTACTTCACGATTTTGAGTGTACTAATGTAATACATTAGTGTATGAAATTTACACGAGCATGGAAGAATCACTTTTCTTACGAGTTGAACATGCTATTTTTTCGTGTACTTCACGAAAATCACCTTAATTTTAAAAATAAATATTCAAAATTTATCAATATGTCATTATAGCATTATTTTTCACTGTGGTCGTCATGGATTTGTCCATTTTTACAGCTACCATTTGATTTAATTTCCGGCTTGTCAAAAAAATTATGTAAAACGTCAGATTATTTTTAAACGTTTTTAAGATTTTGCGCGGGCTCTGTAGATAAAATATTGTACAATACACGCGTGATAATCTGATTATGCATTATTAAGATGTGCGTTTGAAATTTGCACAACGTTTAATAATTTGATCAATTGTGCATTTACTAAAATTGAATGAATGAAAAAAAGTGTTGCTATGAAGAAAAGTGTTGCTAACAAGAAAAGTACCACTTTTCTTTACGATTTTTGATTGAACAATATGCTTGATTTCTATCTAGTACACGAAAAACGTAATTTATTGGGAAACAATACCAATTTTTATGAATTTTTGTTTTCAGTGACGTCTCCAGAGTTTATACAGTGTAGAATAGATCGAGCAGGTCTTGAAGAAGGCCTAATAGGTAACGAAGATATTCCAGAAGAGGTCAATAAATATGTTACCGAAAATAAGATGCCCATTGATTGTTTATGGGCAATAACCGTGAATCCAACAAAATTGGTAATTTATTTTCAATTTTTGTTTACAAATAATTATAGATAAGCTACGTTAGAATTTTTTTTTCCTATTTTTGGTCTTTGGTCTTTTCTCTCCGATGCCACATCTCCTTTACCCTTAGATGTTCTTCACTGTCTCTAATTGCCTATTGCGTGGCCATCCCCTTATTCCGATCTCTTCCATGTTTGCTTCAAGCATCATCATTGGCATTCCAGTTTTATTTGTTTTTTCGGTGTTCCCTAACCATGGGATCATTTGTAAGCTGTATTATTTCTTTCTCCCCAAATAAGTATCCTAACTATTCACTGATTTTCTTTCCCAACCTTCTTCTTCTTTCTTATAACAATTTTCCTTTGCCATGCTTGTAGAATTACCCTTTCGACAGTATTCAATGCCCATGTTTCGCAACCGTAGGTTACTGTAGGTCTAAGCACTTTCATATTTCAATTTCAATACCGTACTTAATATTCCCACATCTTTAACCCCTATCGTTGTTTTCATTGTCTCTTTTATTGTTTCCGTTTTCGGCAATCAAATCGTTAGATAGGTAAAACTGTACACTATTTTTGCTACCAGCTTCCAAACATTTTCCAATTTGATTTTAATTCTTCCGTTAAGATATATTTAGGATTTGTTTCGCCTATGATTTTAGACCTGCCTTTCTTGCTGTTTTTTCAGTTTTTTTGATGTTCTTTTTTGTTAATTCTGTTCTTTCCAGGAAGTAATGCCGTCGGCGTATGTCATCCAAAGCGGTTTTTTTGTTATATCTCATTTTCTATTAATGCCGCTTTCTGTAACTGCTTGTAGTATTATATTAAACAAAGTAGAGAGTGCTTCCACTTTACGATTTTGACAAGTTTCCGTTTACCTTGACTTTGTTCCGTCTAATACCATCTTTGCTAACTGTATTAGTTTTCTTGGTGTTTCTAGTTTTTCCATGCCTAGATGTGGCTGTGGTCCTCTTTCAGTGTCATTGTCTCAAGTCTATAAATAGTGCATGCAGATACACTTTATACTCCTGGCATGTAGTTTAAATCTCCTTCGCGACATATGTATTACCGAGCGATTCTTTTTGAAACCGCATTGGTAATGCCCCATTGTATTTTCTGTATGTTTTAAATTCTTCCTCTAATAATTTTTGATATAATTTTATATACCTTTGTAGTTTTCAAACATTATTTGACCCCTTTTCGTGTATAGCAGTACTGTTATATCCTCTTTCCTATGTTTGAGTGACCTTTCTTGACCCCCTAATTAATCAATTCAAGTACAATTCATGAAGACTTTTTTCTGTTTTTCAGTTTCTCTATCACCTCTACTACTTCTGCTCTCGTGCGTTATTCTGTTCCTCATATATTTCCTGCCTGCCTTTCCGCCTTTTAATCTTCCGTCTTTTTTGCTTTCTCTATCTTTCAAATTTTCTAGAAACATTCCTTCCACCAAGTTCTAATATCCACCTCTTCCCATAATAATTTGCCCTTCTTATCCTTGCAGTACAATGTTCGTCGTTTGAAATCCTGGCGTATGTCATTTATCCCTTGCTAACAATAAATACGCTGCCTTCCCCTTGTAATTTTCTTTCATTTTCAGATCGTCTATCGGAAAAGTCCTTTTCATTACTCCATAAACTTTTTTTGCTTGTCCTTTTTATTCCCGGCGTCTTCCCTTATCTTCCGTGTGCCAAATTGTAGTATCATTTCTCTTTTTTCCTCTTTTATTTTGCTGTTCGGCAAACATCATTCAATTAATTCCAGACTTTTCCTCCTCCTTTCGTTCTATTACTTCTTCCGATGCATTTTTTTCAGTTGTCGGCTGCCTCCTTTTAAATATTCTTCCTTAATTCTCTCTTAATATTAGTTCGTTTTTCTATTTTCAATAGTTCTTCAATGTTCTAGTGTTTATTGCGATTCTTTGAATTTTTACGTTTTTCACATTTTATACCTAAATTATTGCCCTTAAAAGATAAGTTGGGTCCCATTTCGATTTCTCTGTATGGTCTGGCATTTTTATGATTTTGGAGTATTGCTAAATCGTACTAAATGAAAATAAAAATAAGAAAGGAAATTGTAGATTATTATAATTAGAGAAAGGATTTTATGCAAACTGCATACAATGTAATTTTTGCATATCTCGCGAAACAGTCAATAATGTGGACGAATCGTGGTGTTTAGAGTTAACTGACACCATAATGCATATTTTGCATATTGAGGAAAATTCTGCAAATTTAGACGTTTTGTGCATATTGATGCAAAATTTTCATATTTTATGTAACAGTGGTTTTCAATAACATCATACCTTGTATTGTATTTGGTATGGGTAAGGTCACAGATAGCTTACTCTAAAAGTAATTGATTTTCTCAGAAGGCCTAGTACACATGGCCTCTATAGCAACACCAGGTTCTGCACTAAACCCTTGTTTATTACAGATCATTGTATATTTAATTATTTAAAAGAATTATTAGTGCAATATATCCTATAGCCCCTGTGATGAATAGGTACTTTAAATGGCACGCCTACTTTTTCAACATGGAACTACGGAAAATGCCTAACACAGTAATACCCCGACTTATGCTGCCCCAACTTGCGTGAACTCACAGTTACGCGGTTTCGTATATAAAACGCATTAAAAATGTTTTGCTATTATTTTATTGCTGAATTTTAATGCGTATATCTGTTTTTGACTTTTTAAAGTTGAGCATTATCGTTTTTAAAGTCGATTTTGAACATGTATGCTATTGCATATCCATGTGCATATCCATGTGCATATTCTCAATATTTACTGCATATATTTAGAAAATAGTATGCATATTATGTGCGCATATTTCAGCAATAATTTACTGCATATATTCCTTTCTCTAATTATAATATATACTTAATCATTATTTTCTGTGCCTGGGGTTAACTGTGGTCTATTTATTTCAAATAAACATAAAATATATTTTATATAACAACAAAATTGAATTAAAATATGAAATAATGGAAAATATATGGAAATTAAGACAACTATGTTTTATGATTAAATTTTCGAAACCTTTTTCATAAAAATAATTAGCTTTTGAAAGCACATACACCGTCCACAGTTCTAGAATTACTATTTGTTTCAAAATTTTAACCGTAAATAATGGCATTTTTAGACGAACTAGAAGTCCAATGTATTAATTTCTAAAGTCAATTATTAATTTTTGTTACAGATACAAATTAAATTCATAACATTTTCACTGGCAAAGCCAAACGACTGCGATAATAATTTCATAGACGTTTTCACTAATCAAACAGATTTGCCTTCAAGAATGCACAATTTCTGTGGATCTATTGGCGATGCAGTCAGTTCGAAGAGCAATATAATGTTCATCAGATTTTTTGCAAGGCCACAAGCGTACACGTCTACTTTTTCAGCCCTTTTCACTGCATACCGAGATATCGATAAATCCACTTTAAGTAAGTACCCTAAATTTATTTGCAGTCTTTGTTGTTGCTACTGTAATGTGCATTGTGCATTAAGGCGTCCAATGACTAAGTTATTAATTGCTAATTGCTGTTCCAGAATGTTTACCAGACGAATTCGACTGTGATGATGCTACTTGTATAGATGCAGAATTGGAGTGCAATAGCCGAGAAAATTGCCGTTCCCAATGGGACGAAGAAAATTGTAATGTAAGTCGCTTTCCTGATATTCTACTTGTTTGGTACCGTTAAATGTAGTGGTGGAGTACAATTTGAACTTTTCGCTAAATTTTGTTTGTTTTTGGGTGTAATAATATTTTTTTTCCATTAGAGATAAATTTTTATTTTTTAAAGTGTTATTTTCTCAAAAAAAAAGTTATGTAAGGGACCAATTTTTTTACGTCACCATTTAAGTAGTAAGAAGGTCTATGAGAAACAGCAGAGAAACATTGGGGTTGTCATTTAAAACACTGATGAT
Source organism: Melanotus villosus (assembly GCA_963082815.1). Classification (NCBI taxonomy): domain Eukaryota; kingdom Metazoa; phylum Arthropoda; class Insecta; order Coleoptera; family Elateridae; genus Melanotus; species Melanotus villosus. Next base: position 29,482,791 of record OY720419.1, on the reverse strand, counting down.
AACGTCATCGCGCAAAAATGTGTGACGTCATAAATAAAATTTTTACGTCATAAGCTGGCCATTTCAAAAATAAAATTAACGTGTCCAAAAACATTAAATAACGCGATTATTAATTTTGCTGCAAACTTTATGATCACGCTGTATATATGATTTTGTCACAATTCACAGTTATTATTGTTTCATATAACAAAAACACCCTGATATTTTCAATTTCAATACAAATACGTTCAAACTATGAGGTTGCATAATACAAAGGCAACCGAAATTGAATACGACTTTAAAAGGTAAACGACCTTCCGTGAAAGCTCTACATTGTAATCCACAGATTCTCCCTGTAACACAAAATGCATAATCGATAATCGCAAACTTAACAGGTTTAAGTCAATTTACTGTTTTTCACTTTTGTACAGCTCAAAATGCAAACGTACGTTAAACCGCATAATAATTAATGACAGACAGAATAGTATATTAAAACACAAGTTACAGAAGGCAACATTTTCGCGCACGAGTCCGAACGGACGAGTGCCCGAATTGCCTTCTGTAACGAGTTTTTTATACTATTTTCTCTGTTTCGGCTTTCATTTACGTTATTTATTTATAAAATTAGTTGACAATTACCATTAGGGAATTTTTTGGTAGAATAGTTAGGTTGGTAACAGTGGTATGTTTGACGTTTATGGTTTTGCACATTAATATTGGAATGTGTATTTTGTACGCATTTTGTAAATTCGAATTTGTTATTAATATTGATAAAATTAACTAAATTGTAATGTTGGATGAACAATTGAAGAGCTCGGTGCAACAACCGGTCAGATCCATTTGTTTGAATTTTACAGTAGGTATCAAAAACAAACTGTTTAAAATACGATAAGAAAAATTTAACAAAAATAGTTGGAATATGTAGATATTGCTATCTTAAGATAGTTATAAGGGAAAATGATTTTATTGTCAAGAGTAATGTATAGAATTTTTTTTTCTCAAATGGAGCTGTCCAGTTTTTGCCGCAAGAATAAAACACAACAAAAGAAAATGAGTGTTATGAACGTTTATTAAAGAAAAAGCTATAAAAAATAGTTTCTCTATGTTTAACTCATTTCAACTTCAACATCGTCGGTTACAGGTTCTTCTGCTTTCGCTTTTTTATTGTAATAGTTAGTGGATACGTAGCATATAACTTATCAGTTGGTAAAGAAAATAATGTAGTCGACATTTTCTTAAAACTGAACTGTTTTCGCCTAAAAGTGGAGCCGACAGGTTTTTACCGCGCTGTATCTCTGTAGGATTTTTTTAGGCTAATAAAAGTAGGTGATATATAACAATTAGAGTTCGGCAAATATTACCCATTTTTTAGTTCTTATAAATAACGTTTACACGACTGAAAAATTGCTGAAAAAAACCTGACGAAGTTGTACCGATTTTGGGACAACTTCTTCGCCTAACTTGTGTTCACCTAAAGACGAAGTTGCACGTTTGTAAAATCAACTTCGACCTAGTATAAACAAAATATATAAATTTTGGCATCAGTTTTTATTTTTTTAAGTTATATTAAAGCACAAAATGGCTACAGTATAGGTTACGCTTGATGTTGGTCGCTGATCTTTGGGTCAAGTTGTTTCGTTCCATTAACCCACACAGCAAAATCGTAATTGCAACTCCCTGTTTAACGAGATAACCTTTGATAATCAGTCTTATTTCAAACTTTGTTAATGGATAAGACCAAGCCGGAAGTTGATTTATAGCAGCAGGCACCGAGAGGCCATTTCCAATATCTTGCAGTGCGTGTTCAACTAAGTGGAGGTCATAACGCTGGTAACTGCTACCTGCCAACACTTTTCTATTTTTTTTCGGCATTATTTTCACAAAGGTACTAATCCTACGAAGAACAAACACGCGAAATGCAACCACAACGGATAGTGTGCAGGTTATATTTACACTGCCGTACATTCAACTTCCAAACTGACGATGTTGCTCCATTTTACCGTAACTAAAATAAAAGATTTTTTAGCTTCTAAATGTTTTCTTTAATCTAATGAAAACTAGGAATATAAACAATAAAAACGATTCAATCCAAGCCAAACTAAACCAACTTTCACCCTGATTATTAAATTAAAAAATATTTTGAAGTTAAATGTAACGTACTATGAATTTTAGTGTCGGAACTACTGACGATTCACTATTATCCTGGTTTTGATTGACCTCAGGTTGGGGAACAATTTGGATTGGTCTGAATCTCTAGAATGATAGTTGCATTTAGCTAGAAGTGATAATAAAAAACTTATTTTTAGGTTATGCCAACAATAACCTTTGAATCGTTTTTTTTTTTTAAATTTCATCAAATTATAAAACAATTTTTATACTATAACATAAAGTCCTACCTTTAGCAATATAGTTTTCACTCATTTTCCTAACCAAAATACGATTTAAAGCGTTTCCACGCTTTTTTCAGTTCACTAGTCGATCTCGATGGTTGACTTTAAAACATCGAAAATCACTTGGTTCGTTTTGCGGGTTTTGCCACCAAGTAAATAGTAGTTTTAAATATCGAAATTCTAACCCCTTCATTTACGTTTTTGCTAAATCAAAATATCAAAAAGTATTCATAGCTTTATTGACAGGCTTTATTTATTTTGTTAGTTGCTTAGATGCAATGTAGCATACCAATTCCTGAAAACAAAATATCACCAAAAATCATGTATTAATGAAGCTCATTAAAGCATCAAAATGCGTGCTTTAATGAAGTCATTCTAATGCCGAAACAGAGAAAAAAAGGTAAAAATAGAGCAAAGAACCTTTAACGATTAAAAATGTGAATAATATGCTTGAACGCAATCCCGACCCTTGTTCTCATTGGTGGGCATAAAAATGAGATATTGGAAATTTGATACTACAATTTCCTTCGTTTGTATTCAAAGATGTGAATACATCCAAACATTACCATTACTTCGGCATTTAATAATTGAGTTAAGTTAGTTTCTCAGCCTATAGAATCCTTAGATGTATTTGCAATATTCGTAAATATTCATATGTGGTCCATATAAATGCTTTAGCTATTAAAAATGTGAATAATGTATAACTTACAGAATTGTACATTTATTTTAAATTAGCACAATTTTTTCTTAAATTGAAGTTAGTTATTTTTTAATTTTGATATAATTATTGCAAGATGTCCAACTTAATAAAAAGATGTCGTCCGTTTTGAACTATTGCAAGTTCTGTTTTTAATTATTCCGCGTGTCCTGCCAACCCTATGTATTTCAATAATTGAAGGTTGAACTGAAACTCTAAGGAAATTATGTGGATTATTGGTACCATTCAATTATCTACGGGAAGCATTAGCATATACAGGTACGTCACAAGGTTCAGAAAACAATATAGGAACTTCATATTACAATTGGAAACTTCCACACTAACAGAATGTATAACCCACCCCTATGCGATACAAAAAAGCAGTGATGTTTTGGAAAATTCAAGACATCTTAAGTGTATATGAGATGCACCCCGGAGTAAGTGGCTCCATGCGGGGAACAACCGAAGCTTATTTATGGCCTAGCCGATTAAAAAGTCTTTCTCGTAGTTAGGCGACTTTTTTAAAAAATTGTATCAATTTCTAGACTAGTCAACATAGTTATCCACATTTAAGTATCATATTAACAACTATTATTTTCAAAATTAGTTTTTACACCAGACAGAAGTTTCGGTATTGAATCTTATTTTCGCAAAGAATAATAGAAAAGACAAACAAGGAATCTTGGGAAGAAACAGATAAATCAGAAATGTGCAGAAAACTCAAATGAGCAATTCGCTAAAATATCAGATGGAGAAAACACTTGGAATCCATCAACAAACAGAGACAAAGGCTATCCGCAACAACAATCGATTAATGACAGCATAAATATCGCAGAACTGGATTAAAGCAAATCAGAACAAGGAGGCGTAAACCAGCTTCATTTTTACATTTGTTTTTTTATGTTTCACTATCAAAAACAAAATCAGTTTTTTTAAATAGTTCAAATACTTACAATTAATGAATTAATTTGTTATTATGATTTATATTTTATGAAGCCAACAATACAACTATGCTGTTAGATACGAAATCTGTTCCAAAAGTAACCAAACTTTATTTTTCTAATTTTTTAGGCTTACCTATGGATCTTGGTTCTTGTCACCTTCGAAGTGTTCTGCTGTTCCTCTGATACACTTCACCCAACTGTGTTTCCCCTTCTTGAAATAGTCCTCATAAGACGTTTTTGAAATGTCTTTCATAACCTGTGCCGAATTCGTTTTAATTTCCTCAAACGTGTAAAACCGTCTTTCTTACAACACTGATTTTAATTTGAGGAACATGGGAAAGTCGGTTGGTACTAGGTCGGGGGAGTAGGGAGTTTGTGGAATAACAATAATTTGCTTTGTCGCTCAAAATTTCCAAATTGACAAGGCAGAAAATTATTATTGTTGGCTTGTTCCAACGGTTCTTGGAACACTTCAATTCGATGATCGTTTTGCTCTTGAGTTATCAAACGAGGAACGAATTTTGCGGTGACTCTGTGCATCGTTAATTTTTCTAATAAAATTTCTTGCCACATTTCTCTGCTAATTCCCGCACTGTTAACCGTCGGTTGGAACGCACCAAAACGTTGCTTATTTTCAACATGCGAATTGGATGTTGACGTTGATGGCCTTCTGGAGCAAGGATCATCATCAATCGATTCACGGCCACTTTTAAATCGAATATACCACTTATAACACTGAGTATGGCTTAAAGACTTAATAATCGTAATCTTGTTTGAATATTAGAAAATAATCAACAGACCAAATCGAAGTTACTTGTTAGATTATACTGAACACAGCGCTGCCAACCGCATGTCTCTGGGAAGCTCCATTGCCGCGCAATCTAAACCCACAGTATAATAAGCATTCATTAAAGACAGCTGGTGTCGGTGTCTTTAAAGTTGGGTATGAAATTTAAAAAAAAACAATGGCGATGGCAAGCATTCGCTCGTATTCCGCTAGATGGCAGCAAAAATAGCGCGAATTTTAAAAACTGGTTTTAACAGTTTTTGCTCGGTGTACTTGTCAACTTTTGCTTTCATCTTATTGTTTTGACACTATGATTATGCCAACATCTTGTCATCAAATTAACCGTAGCAACTTTAACCTTCGAACAAAGAAAGGAGTACTCCGAGTAGGCAGATATACACCGTGTTTCAAATTAACTCGGCACTATTACTATCTTTGTTATTACTGATTTTACAAAGTAGGTTAAATTAGAAAACTAGTAGTGTTTTTAGCGCTGATTAATATGCAATTAATAAAAAAATAATGAATAACACATTTTCGAGGAAATTACAAATTTAATATTTTTGTTTGGAAATTCACATTACATTCATAGTCGTCAATATCTACTTTATCTTAAGTATTTTGATGTAAGAGTGTATAAGAATTTTTATCGAGAATTCATTTCTCTTTCGTTTACAATAAAAATATACAGGGTGTTCCATTAACAAAAATATTAAATTTGTAATTTCCTCGAAAATGTGTTATTCAATTGTTTTTTTATTAATTGCATATTAATCAGCGCTAAAAACACTACTAGTTTGCTAATTTAACCTACTTTGTAAAATCGGTAATAACAAAGATAGTTAGTGCCGAGTTAATTTGAAACACGGTGTATAATATACATATATGAGCCGTTATAGATACATATATTTTATGAGTTAAGGTTTCACTGAAATTTGCATTTATAAATTTAAGCGTATAAAATAATCGCATTCTACTGTACAGCTTAATTAAATAAATATATGGAAATTCTGCACATGGATGTTGCAGTACAGCGGGAGCTGTATACAGAGTAACATTTTGATATTGTATTTGGGCAAACTACAATTTTTTCAGTTTTCTTTAAAGATTTGCTCTAGTTCACATGTATGTAGTAGAAAAAATTATCGTTTGGCATACACAATTTTCCAAAAAGTTCCATATTATTAAACTGATATGCTCTAAAATTTGCAAACAGCGCCGTTCCATCAAGTTCCTTGTGATCATTTGCATAAGCCACACATGTGTTACAACTGTGTACTTTCAAGCACTTCTTAATTAAATAACCACAAACGTATCTAACAGAATTTTGCTCAATTTTGGGAAAATGGTAATCACAGTCTTTTAGGGATATATTTGCTACTATTCAACTCATATGTCATCTGTCAAAAATTGACCAATCAAAATGCAAGATTTGACGTTTTTATCCCACAGAGAACAATTTTCATGTAAACAAATTTATGAAAAATTATTCGATGCAAATTATTTTTTTTTTCGTTGAATAGTCCCTCAAATACTATTGGTGGTCAAAGAATTGTAGATTATTTTTGCTGTAACATCACGAATGTTCCTTGTGCTTGCATATGAATATCACGAGTGCGCAGCACGAGTAGTATTCGCAATCATAAGGAACATGAATAGTCCCTCAAATACTATTGGTGGTCAAAGAATTGTAGATTATTTTTGCTGTAAAATCACTCATGTTCCTTGTGATAGCGAATACCACTCGTGCTGCGCACTCGTGATATTCATATGCAAGCACAAGGAACATTCGTGATGTTACAGCAAAAAAGTAATCGACAATTCTTTGACCACTCGTGGTATTGTAAGTGACTATTTTTGTACATAATGTTGTTCCATCTTCATATTTCTTGCAATTTTCTATATTCAATTGCAGTATGTCGTTAAAATCAGGTGAACAGTTTTGTCCGCCTGAATTTAAAAAATCTTGTGTAAACAGCTTTTTAAAGGCTCTTTGAAATTGAATCGGCGCGGCGTCTGATTAATGGAATTACCACTTTGTTGCCTTACAGCTGCAAAATAATTTTCAAGGGCCGTCTTGTATATAAATATTCAAATCCTAAATGCTGCAATTTTTGCCTTTAAATGCTCTATTAAACTCTTTAGCGTTTATACCCTCGCACGTTTGTTTAGAGGTTCCATAATGATTATTATGTTATTATACTGTGGTAATACTTAATAAAAAATAAAAATCATTGTTAGCTATTCAATCAAGTACCACGTGGTCAACGATAAAAAACATAAACACTTGCACAGCAGAGTGACAAATGACAGAAAGCTGCCTGTTGCGCCATTAGCGGACTATTCGAGAAAGCTCACCAACATATTTACATGCGCACCAGAAAACGGCGGTAGCTAATCCCTAAGCTGTCCTTACTGAATGCTTATTAGGTATACTGTGCTAAAGCGTTCAGTTACTTTTTGAACATACCGTGTACATGACTCTGGCAGCTTAGACGATTTTTCCTATAACTTTATTAGCTAATTGTAGCATGTCTTATGTGAACTAAGCAACTAAGATAGGTACTGTAGTAACTTGGTATTACATATTTAACGAAAATTAAACTTACAGCTTGAGGTTTAAACCAGAACTGAACTTCATTCTACGTTGCAGGAATCATAATAAGTGTAGGTTAACATATCATTTGTGTACCTAGAATAAATGATACGATTTGCTAATGTTGGGCAGATATAAATTTAAATTTTTGTGGCAAGCCTACATAAATAAACGTAAAATCACGCCAAATTATGTGTTAATAATAATATAAAATACCTAGAAGCAGTGGCGGCTCGTGGGTCAAATAATAGGTGAAGTGCTATTGTGGTCAGGGGCGTCGTTAGCCCTTTTTTGCCCCACCACCCATTGATGTTTGCGCCCCCCCAATTGTAATGCAAGAATAAATACCTAATAATATAAGGTATAATACATTAAAAAGTTTTTAGACTTTTTGGAATTTTTACTTTTTCTTTCAAGTCTTGTAACAGTAAAGGGGAACGCAGTATATATTTTTTTCTATCCTTGACCGAATGATTGTAGAGCTGGTAAAACGTTTTACCGACAAAAACATGGAGATTTTTAAATCTGATTTCAGTCATTCTTAAATGTTTATAATATAAAGCAGCAAGACTTATAGTCTGAATTCCTTGTTTGTCAAAATTATATTCAAAAATTGACGCCTAAACCAAGTGATATATCCTCACTATTTTCACATTTAGACGAAACAATGTTTCCTAATCTAACGAATACAGCAAATTGCATTATCAATTCCTGTAGTTGTGAAAGATCTTTTAGTGTACTAAGACGACTAAAAACGTATATTAGAGCAACAACGGGCCAGGATAGGTTATCAAATTTAGGTATAATTAATATTAATTTTCAGTTAGATGAAATTTCTGCGGAAACAATTAAATATCCTTTTGCGCAAATTGGTAATAGACGAAATGAACTTTTACTACCAAAAAATTAAATTAATAAAGTGAGTTCGAAAAATTTCGCTATCAAAAGGGCGATATTAGATCTTATTTTACTATTACTACTTTTTTGAGCCAACTTTATTATAAATGAATATTGTATCATTCTGAAAAATATAAATCTTATTGAATGAATAAGTAGGTACGATTAATTTCTTTTTCTTCTGCTATTTTTTAATTTAACAAACTAATTAGTTTATATAGTTATAAATAGATAGTGTACTAGATTATTATTATCTCAGGAACAGTAGAAACAGTAATAATTTTTAATAAATATAAGTTAGTCTAGTTTTTCGTAATATATATTATGTTTTAGTATTAATATTTGTGCAATAAAATTTGATATTATTTTTCTGTACGTCTCTTTTATCTATAAAATTTCATTAAAAAATACTTTTTATTTGGACTTAACTAATTTTTTTACACCAAGTCAATCCTTCTGTCTTTTAGGGTAGCAAATTTGTTGGTAATATCTTCGTAAAATGGTTGGTTTTTAATTAACCCTAGTAAGAGTTCTTTTTGAATTGAAATATTCGCCAAAGAGGAGAGTCTATCGTGAGATATTGTATTCCTTAGGTATATAATTTCTATAGGACTTCTTGGTAAAACTACTGCTAAAAGTTCCACTACCCTTTAAGTCCTTTTTTTCAAAAATTGTTAAAGCCTTTGTTTCATGTTTAAAAACACACACTTATTGCAAAACAAACACATAAACAACAAACAGTACCTAGAAGATTACCTACTTATAAACAAATGTGCTTCGTGTTAAACTATCATCAGCGTTAAATTCAAAATTGCAATTCTGACGGTATTTAATCACATGCGTTAATACCAACAAAATAAATTTAGAAAATAATAATTCAAGTTGAAAATTAAATTTACCATAGTTGATACTGATAAATAGCTAAATAAAAATAAAAACAAAAATAAGAAACAATAAATATTATCGATAGTAATACCACTAGAGGTTTGATTTGGCTAGATATTTTTTTTATTTATATGAACACTTGGTTGCTTGGCAATTTGTTTAAAAGATTTCTACGGGACAAATCTTTGAAACAAATTGCCATCAAAAGACCAAGTGTGAATATTTATAAATAAAAAAATATTCCGTGCTAAAAATCAAACATCGAGTGGTATTTGTCAAGATAATTCCACGAGTAAATAGCATTTGAACGTCATTATTTGTTGTACTTAATTTTTATAGTGCCATCATTATCCTATTTATACACTTGTATTTTGCAAACTGCGATTTTAACATTTTTAAATGTCTTTTTTTATATAGTAGTGGAATTATCATCAAAAATTCATTTTTGGTCATTGGATGCTTTGGATAGAAAGAATTGTTGGTGATTTTGATAAATTTAAGAGTTGAATTCGGAGTTAATAGTAAATTATAGTTTAGGCTTTAAGATCATTTATCATTTTACCGTTTGAGATAGATTTTTCCAAACAAGTTTTGTTATTGGTGCTAAACCTTAAAATGAATAAATATACAGGGTGAGTTAAGATAGCGGCACTCCCCTGTTAGTTGGTTTAATATTGATATTTGGAAAATAATTTGTTAACAAAAGATGTTCAGAATTATATGCTCTATATTATTGTATATTTATTATATTTCATGGCGTACTGAGGTTTGAGTAGTGACATTCAACTTTTTTATTTTAAATGACACCCTGTATATTTTTTACATTTTTTCGGAAGAACTATCTTTGCTCTATACGATGCCATAAAGATATTGTGGGGTTAAATGGGAAAATTACACTGTTAAACACGATTAAAATTGAAAAATGTCCAAATTTAGCAACTTGATCTAGTAGCCTTGTTTCGTCGCTGTACTTAACAGTAAAACATTTGTTGTGACATTTTTTGTTATGAAGTCAAATGACAAAATTAACACCGTTACAGTGGCAAAATAATAATGTGTCGAAAGCAGGAAGTTTTTATTAATAAATAATTTATTCTATGAATACAAAAGGAAGTATCGAAAGACATAACCAAAATGAAAACACATAAAATCAATTCTAATTTGCTAAATGTTCAAAATTACCCCCATTCTGGCCAATACAAGCTTGTAAACGCATAATATGATTGTGTCTAACACTGTTTAACATTTCAGCAGTAATAGTGGAAAACGCATTTCTAATTCATATTTTCATGTCGTCAGAAGTAGTAGGTGCTGTACTGTACAGGGTGGGCATAGTTGGATGTTTTAATAGGGCATCTCGGTAACCATAAGAGATAGAGGAAAACGAGTGGCCAAGTCTCGATCTCTTTTTTCGAGATATTGTAACGAAGTGCTTTTTGGTTTTATTGCTTATGATGGTAGAGTCTTATAGCACTTTCATTTACGAGTGTTAATGCTTTGCTTGTGCGAGAAGTATTAATAATACACAATCAAACTAACATCAAATATATTGTTATACGATTACATTCAAACATTATTTAAACGGGTCTACAAATATGAAATCCAACACACTTAACAAGTTCTAAGTCTGATGAACTTAAAACAAGATACAAAATATTAACATTATTATCTACTTACATGTATAATACATCTTTACAAACCAACCTAGCAAAGGGTCTGAATACAATTCAGTCATCGTCGTGAGACCCTTATTCAAAGACTGCCTTTACAATGGGTAAAGCCCATGTATTTATACTGTCCACATTCTTAACATGTGTTCAAACTATTTATATAATTCATTAGTAAGTATTGCTTCATGTAAACATTAGGCATGGTCTTTCGTGGTATCTAAGTGCAGGTCCAATGCAGATGTGCATTACTCACCGTTACTTATCTAAAGACATTACGATTATTTATAAACTAACCAGATGTTTACATGACACATATTTAGCAGGTGCATGTCTAGTTGATAAACACATTCAATAACATCCTATTTTAAACAATCATTGCGTCACCTTTTTATATCAGTCATACTAAATATTAACGTATTCAATTTTAATAATTCATTTCTTAAGGAAATGCTTTTATATAATATTTAAGTAATTTCACTTCACTACAATATGTTTAATGGTGAAAACAGAAATTGGCTATCTTCTTTTGTTTTTGAGTTAGAGCCCAAAATTGACTTTTTCGACTTTCTTTGATATCCTCATAACTCCCTTGTTTTTAGCAATAGCAAATTACCGTTTTGACATTCTTAAGGCACTTTTTTAAGGAGAATCTACTGGTTTAAACAGATTTTAAATTTATTCATTTGTTTCTCATTTATAGCATAAAGCTGTATTTTTTTATATGGAAGTCATAGTAGGCAATGAAGTGGTTAAAAAGAGTATTTTTTTTCTTTTCAAAAATATATAGTTTGTTCGAGATATTTCCATTATTTACATAAGAAATATCAAAAAGCGTATTTTATTATTCTTTTTTTAACGTTTAAGCCCTATCTTGTTGTCCTTGACAAAAAAGAATTTGCATGTTCTGTCATCTAGTAGGCTAGAAAAAACAAAACTACCAAATAGTTTGACAACTTCCAGAAAATAGCAGTAAGTGTCAGTTGAAAATTGTTTACAGTGCTGATGACATGATCTGTTTGTAATAGTGGAAAAGTGTTAAAATGGCATACGAAAACGACGAGAAATACGATATGTTGGAATGTTTTATTTTAAGTAACAATAGTGCTGATATAGCATCTTAAACATATTTAAATCGTTATCCTGAACGAAGACAACCTCATAAGTGTATTTTTCAACGATTAAAAGAAAATCTAATCGATTATGGGTCATTTACCAAACCAAGACCCAAAAATTACAATATTGAAGATGCCGCCGATGCAACCATTAATGTTATAGGAGCTGTTGTTGTATACCCTTCAACTTCAAGTCGCCAAATTGAAGCTAAGACTGGAGTTTTACGGCGCCGTGCTTTAAAAATTTTGAAGAAAAACAAATTCAGGCCCTATGCTATAGAAAAGCAGCAGCAGCTTCTAGCAGGTGACTCGCAAAGACGACTAGAATTTTGCAACTGGTATCAACAACGATGTCTTGAAGATCCTATATTTTCTAGAAAAATCATTTGGACAGATGAGGCCTACATCAGCAGTACGGAAGTTTTTAATCGGCACAATCACCATTACTGGTCTGATGTCAATCCACACATAATGGTAGACATTCAGAACCAAGGGTTTTAGTGTTTGGTGTGCCATACTTAAAAATCGGATTTTGGGCCTACAAATTTATGAAGAACATTTAAATGGTCAGAGGTATCACCAAATACTGAGCCAAAATAATATTGACAACTTTCTGGACGAACTCCCAGTTGTTGAACGCAGAAATTATTCCTTTCAACAGGATGGAGCTCCAACTCATAACACCAGAATAGTGTCTGAGTTGCTAAATGTCAACTTTGGTGACAATTGGATTGGGACCAATGGACCAGTAAGATGGCCAGCACGCTCTCCGGGCTTAACTCCTCTTGATTACTTTTTTTGGGGATACATCAAAGATCATCTCTACCAAATTAACATTAATAACATCAATCAATTAAGGCAAAATTTCCGGGATTGCATAGAGTTAATATCGAATATCCATATTCAGAATGCAGTGAATAGTGTGCTACGGAGGTGCAATTTATGTGTGGCCAATAACGGCGAACAATTTGAAAAGTTTTTGTAGTTCTTAAATAATTTGATATTAAAAACAGATTTATTTATTATTAGATTATTCTTGTTAAACTATTTGGTAGTTTTGTTTTTTCTAGCCTACTAGATGACAGAACATGCAAATTCTTTTTGCAGCTTTTTGTTTGTCAAGGGCAACTAGATAGGGCTTAAACGTTAAAAAAAGAATAACAAAATACGCTTTTTGACATTTCTTATGTAAATAATGGAAATATCTCGAACAAACTATATGTTTTTGAAAAAAAAAATACTCTTTTTAACCACTTCATTTCCTACTATGACTTCCATATAAAAAAAAATACAACTTTATGCTATAAATGAGAAACAAATGAATAAATTTAAAATCTGATTAATCCAGCAGATTCTCCTTAAAAAAGTGCCTTAATAATGTCAAAACGGCAATCTGCTATTGTTAAAAACAAGGGAGTTATGAGGAAATCAAGAAAAGTCGAAAAAGTCAATTTTGGGTTCTAACTCAAAAACAAAAGAAGATAGCCAATTTCTGTTTGCACCATTAAACATATCTCGAAAAAAGAGATAGAGACTTGTCCACTCGTTTTCCTCTATCTCTTACGGTTACCGAGATGCCCTATTAAAACATCCAATTATGCCCACCCTGTACACAATATCTTTTACGTGAGAAAAAATCTAGTGGCGTTAAATCAAGAGACCTTGGGGGCCAAGGTACAGGGCCGCCTCTGCCAAACCATTTTGCCCCGAACTCGCGATCTAAAAAATTTCGAACCATTCTGCTGCAGTGTGGTGGCGCACCATCGTGCTGATAATAACTTCCTTGCCGTATATTTAAAGGCACATCTACTAACTCAGGAAGGATTTCTTCTAGGAAATTAAAATACGTCTGACCAATTAAAGCCCCACCAAAAAAATGTGGCCCTATCACATGATCGTCGATTATTCCTGCCCAAACGTTCAACGACCAGATATGCTGGTTATCAACATTTCTCGCCCAATGGGGGTTTTCGGTTGCATAATAGCGTAGACTGAACCGTTATTCTTGAATGTGGCTTCGTCAGTCCAAAAGATTTTTCGTAAAAAGTGCATCTCTGTTCTGAATTTGTTAATTAACCAAATGCAAAAATTTGTCCGACTCACATAATCGTCGTCTGTGAGTTGTTGCGTCAGACACAAATGGTAAGGATGAAATTTATTATTAATTGCTGTTTGGCTAATACCTGTTTCTAATGACAAATTTCTCGTACTGATATGTGAATTGATGTTTATTGCACCTAAGACATCTATTTCAACGTCTTCATTAATTACAAATCTGTTTTGCTGGGGTTTCTGATATTGAACGGATCCAGTGGCGCGAAATCTTCTTAAAGTTTTCCGAAAAACTTCTCTACTTGGTTGCCTTCTATCAATAAATTTTTCTAAATACAAACGTTTAGCCCTCATGATGACACAATTGGATTCACCGATTACTAAAATCATATCTACAGGTCGTTTGTTGAAAAATGAACGTGGTTTGCCATTGTAAATGCACTTATTATTTCGGTTTTGAGTTATGGAAACGTCAAAATACAAAAAATGTGACAACTAATTTTTTCACTGATTTGTTCCATGTCTGCTAGACGAAATGGCTAAATTTGGACATTTTTCAACTTTAATCGTGTTTAACAGTGTAATTTTCCCATCTAACACCACAATATTTTTACAGCACCGTATAGAGAAAAGATAGTTCTTCCAAAAAAATGTAAAAAATACACAGGATGTCATTTAAAATAAAAATGATAATGCCATATGTAATACATAAAACCTATAAACTTACCTCAGTTACGACTTCGACATTGTGGAACTATCACACCTCTGAGAGTAAATTAAAAAGTGGCCTTTTAATGTGTCAAATCTAGTTATCGAAGCAACATTTTAACGTGAAGGGTGGATAAAGTGTTGCTATAAACATTGTATCCACACTATAATGGTGCTTTTAAATTAGGTTGCTAGCTATTGTTTCATAAAGAGATTTTATCCGCTCAAGGACATTAGCTCACTCGGCTGCGCCTCGTGAGCTAAACTTTTCCTTTCCTGGATAACATTTTTCTTTATTCACTCACGGAACGCCGAGTGAGCTATATTCTTAAATAGTGGCGGTGTGGCCTCTTTAATTCCTGTAGAAAGAAATATTACACGTTTTTGACCTAAAATATCCTAAGGCGCCTTCAAGACATATTGCTCCCTCCGCCTCCCAAAGATAGATACGCCACTGGTACCATAAATAGCGATTAAACTAAATAAATAAAAGATAATACATATTCAATCAGTTTGTACCTGTTTGTAATACGAATACGACTATGCGTATTTCCTTACACTTGCAGCAGTTGTCTATTCTTCTTACGCAGTTTTATTCGTTTAGTACGAATGTTTGGTGATCTCATACCAAACATTATTGTTGGATCGGATGTCGAAGTGCTAAACGGCACGAAAAGAAGGACATTAATAATTTGATTGTTGAGCGGTCGAGTTCGAATGAGCTTTTATACTAAATCTTTTATACTAACGTTGCTTTGTTTTTGTGAATTAAAGACTTTGACACTGAAACGATCGAAGCAACTTTCCCACATTCAAACTTTTCGTGTCTTCTTCTATTGTTTACTTTGTTCAATAAGCGAGCGCATAAGCATTTCCAATGTTAAAAAGTTGAATGTCACTGCTCAAACCTCAGTAGGCCATGAAATGGAATAAATGTACAATAATATAGAGCATATAATTCTGAACATCTTTTGTTAACAAATTATTTTTCTAATATCAATATTAACTAACTAACAGGGGGGTGCCGCTATTTTAACTCACCCTGCATAATCGTATGAGGACACACTTTTAAAGCAAGGAAATAAAGAATTCTTCTTCTTCTTCTTCTTCTTCTTCTCAAATCCTTTATGCCCAATATGAGCGTCGGATGAAATAAAGAATTGAAATACTAATATTCTGATTCAAGCATTGAACAATGAAAAATAATAGTGGATCTCCGGGCAGCATTAGCGCGTATCGTAGAAGTGAATTCGTTTCAAAAGATCCTGAAAAGGTCCTGAAAGAATAAATAATTTTCAATGTATTCTAAATATTTCTTTTTTCTTCTTTTTATCTAGAATAAATTCAAATAATTTTTGACAACTTGCGGACATCAGTAATCAAGTAAATTTGTGTAGGAAGAATAATTTCTTATAACTTATTAATTTAGGTTTCATTTTATTTTTCTTATTAATGATATAAGGACCTGCTGACCGTCAAAACACTCATGCCATTGAAAATATAAAAAATTATTTGCACATCTACAAACTAAAATGTTGCTAACTTAACCAAACAAATCTTCAATTGTTTGCTTGAGAAAAAACACAAATCATTTATTAATATAAGTAATAATAGTAGTAACAATCAATGGGCGAAATTACAAATCGCAGTTTATGTTAAATTATGCCGTTTCTTGAAGGCAACCCTTGATATCTTGTTAAGGCAGGTTTCTGTGGCTTTAGGAAGAAAATTAATTTCTAGGGTCTGTATTACCCCACTTTATTTTAACTTTAGTGGCAGTTGCTAACTTTATTTGTCTTTACTGACGTTTAGTAGGTGAGAGATGCCACCAAAGAGCAAAAGCATTTAGGGGCTGTCAATAAACCTGAGATAACGTGAAAATTGGGGTTTATGTACGAAGTCGTTTGAACGAAAATGATTTCGTTTAACGCAAATGGAAATTGGCCTTAAAAATGGTTTATTCGCACTAAGCAATAAAATTATGCATTTTTACATGCCCTTTGTATTACTATTTGAGTTGTTTCTACTCAATTTGTTGGTCCCTTTTTTTAGTGCCTAAGCTTTAATAAAAAAAAACTTTATTAACAGTTTAAAAATGTTAGATTTATCTTACAGAAAAAAAAAACGAAAACCAACTATTAAAAAGCATTCTAAAGCTTCTTCAGTTATGAACGACCAATAATGCGGCTTCATAAAGTCTGTATTTTAAGTGAAATAAGGGCGAAATAATATTAAATTTTAGGATAATATCTAGAAGTTATAATAGATACCCGTTTACTGCAAAAGTTTTAATGACCAACAAAGTTGATTGATGAAGCTATTTTTGTAAATTCCCACTCAACACTGGATTTCCGTAATATTAAGATATTTTCCAATAAAACTGGGCAGTTTCTTTTAATACAATTTTTATTGCAGTTATTGCAGTTATTTTTCATTCGTCTTCCACACTATTCCAACTTTATGAACATACAATACCATCTGCTTTTATGTCGCCCTACTTGAAAATATTACCGTAAATTCAGAAAATCTTTCGATATATTCTTGTTGAGTTATAAGTTAAAAAGGTTTGTTTTGTAATTTCAGGAGTGGTACTCTATAGTGAATTAGCTTTATGTACATAATGTAGAAAATTTTCAAGTAGATGAAACTACTTATATTATTACGCTTTTGTTTCAGAAAGCAGCAAGTGCACCATTTTCTGAACTGCGCATTATTATTATAATGGTCGTCTTTTGTCTGATACTGGCAGGAATGTGCTTAACTTTCATCGTCAGCTGCATTAAAAAGCTCATCAGGGACCATCACATAATACAGGTAATTTTTGCTTTTGTTTGCGTTAACGTAGACGCAAAGAATACATTAAATACAAAACTTTTGATCAGTTAACAATTAACTTCACGTAAGTCATCCACTGTTAATCTCGTTACTAATATCCAAGTCGTACTTAAAAATCCTCGTAGAAGGACGAAAAAGCTAAAGAATCATCTAAACATTTTACTGTGTGTGTGAATTCCTGCAAAGGCAGTACGCTCATTCTGTGAGATTTACTGAAAGCATAACTTTCATTTTAAAACCTTGAAGTTCCCGATAATTTGATAATCCGTCCCTGCGAGATATTTCGCTTCTTTATTCAAACTTCTGAATTAAAAATTCACAGTTGTTGCTTTCAATAATGGCACAGGCTGTTAATTTTTAATCAAGAGATTTGAATAAAGCTGAGAGAATGATGTCTAAGTATTTCGGCAGAAAACGTTGAATTATTTAAGAATATCGACATTTTCCAGCTTTGATACAATAAAAGCTTCTACGATTATCTTTATTTAAACATATACCGCCGTATTACTAATCAACATAAATGTAACATGACCGCTTGGTAAACCTTTAGAACCTTTAATAACTACTTAAACTCTCATAGCAGAAGATTATTAATCGTGTATATAAATCAGCTCACACCAATTTTAACGTACTTTACTGTGGCATTTCCATATTTGACGTAATCTTTAATAAAAAAACGTGTAGTATCATCCTGTGCTGGGCTTTACTGACTTGATGCGGCTATTTTACGTTATTCGCTGTCATTTTTCATTTTACTTTAGCTGGTTTGTTTCCCTAAATGCGTCTAAACGGCGACGCTGAAAATTAGACCTCTCTGCCGAAAAAAACTAGTTGCCGAATAACTTTTCGTTTAAAATTTTTACAGAGGCGGGAAAGTGAATTGAATCTACAGTCTCTGGAACAAGAAACTGAGGTAGACGTACGTACTTTAATTAAACTTCAATCGTTGCGGTTGTTGTTTTGCGATTATTCTATGCTTTTCCTAGATTAACGAAATATAATCCTATTTGTACTAGTTAATAATCTGTAGCACTTTAATCTTTCATTATTCTTTCTCCTGCCAATTATAAACCTGTTGGCACTTTTTATGAACCTTCTAATTTAATAACGAAATTATTTGATTAATAAAGGGAGTTTTTCTATAGCAGCTGTTAAAGTGCTACTTTATCTATTAATTTGAGTAGATAAAGTAGCACTTTAACAGCAAGGGTAGATAAAGTATTACTTTAACAGCAAGGGTAGATAAAGTACTTTATTTTTTGTTTTTAACCCTGAAACGCCCATACTAATGACATTTTAAAACGTGACTCGATTTGTAATTTTTTAAACGTCAATGTCAAATAAACGTCAAATAAAATTTATTTTATAATTTTTTTCCTTTAAAATAAATGCTATAGAAAAAATAGAGTATTATACGCGATGCTAAAATACGCCCTCGAAGATAAAATACAATTTTATCGTCTTGTATAATAAATAACTATATCTTCTGCTTAGTAGTATAAAAAATCGTAGTAAAAGAGCTTCACGTTAATATAAGTACGCCGTCCTTAATTAACCACTGAGTCTTTAGCTTGAAAAACGCGAATGCTTTGCTAAGCAGGCAAAGGCATTTTATTTAGAAATATCCCTTTTCTGGAATTTGATTAGAAAAAATGTACAATGTAGCTTTCCGAGCATTCATATTGTCTCCTGTTATAATAATAATACCTTCAAGGGCGTTTAAGGAACAATCTTATAGGATTATTAATGTAATTTCGGAGTTGCACGGAGAATTGAGGTTTATTGTTGGTAATGCGAATCCTAGCTAAAGTGCTAATACCTAATGGTCCTATATTCTCATCGTGTTACTAGGGCATCGGTTCATTGCCAATCACGTAAACGAATTTATTTATGTTATATCTGCTTCCAACTCACGTATGCAAACGTAATATACCCAAATGTGTCTCGAAAATTTGAGTTCTCTCAGTTATATTAAAACTTCAATGCTGTTTTCGCGCGGCAAGCTTGCCTTTGTTCTAAATTCGTACAAGTTTTATCATTCAGTGTAAACATTCCGTAGAAAAAGTTCCTATTTGTATAATCCAAACCTATGATTTGAATTTTTATGATTGAGAATACGGAATCGAATTGTCAATCCCAAATACAAATTCGAAATTGTGTCTCAGAATGAGGCTTAATCCTGATCTCAAATTTAAATATTTCAATTCTAATTATTTTGCCTTTTGAACTGATTAACGCTTGTATTTCAAATACGTTCTGAACTTCAATTTATTAATTGTTAATCCGAAATCAAATTCGATTAGTATTTATAATTTGGTTTTCGATACTCTTAATAGACCAATTTAACTTAAAATAATTCTTAGCACCTGAACAATGATAGAATAAAATTGACGTAGAAAATCGTATTTACTCGTCTTTTCTAAATTTTATTTCCTCCAACTAATTCAATTTGACAGCTATTCGCTTTTATTACTTGTCAAACATAGACGATGAAATAAAGAAGGAAATTATCCTTCACTGAAGGACACAAAAATTCTTGAACTGAAAAGCAAAAGGTAAATGATATGACTCGCAATTATATGAGTTGGAAAATCTGATATTACCTGTGGTACAATCGAAAACTTTCCTAAATACCAAATCCATTAAATTTATGTCATTGGGAAAGGTAACAATTTAACTTCATATTTGTAAAACCTAAAACTGCTTAAATCTGCAATATAAATAATAGAAACGAAATACTTGTTAATATTTATTAAAGCTCTGTTCAGCTACTTATTTACTTTTATCAGGGAAATAACATGAGTGGTATTAAAAAGTGAACGAAGTTTATAAAATACAAATGCAAACTAATATAAGAGTACTTACATTATACAGGATGTCCCGAAACTCCTACTAAAGCGTCAGGTAGCAGGCTTCGGTAACGCATGAGAACTGTAAAACTATCAATACAAACTCTCCACAGTGTCTAGGTTCCTCATACAAAGCATTAAAAGAAAATTAATTTTGACAACACTGTTAGGTTTGCTTAATGAATGTACTTAACAAGAACGCCGTTTGGAAGTGACAAATTTAAATAAATTAGTAGCCCAAGGACGGAAATATCAATCTAATAAATTTATTTGCCTTACGTATTATTAAATCTAGACAGAAAAACAATGCACAAGGTAAAATTTTTATTTAATGGTTTTGTTATATGTTAGAAAATGCCAGGTTAAATAGTTTTTAAGTTAGAACAAAATTAAGTAATAAGCAAAAATAATTCTCAATCAATTCTTTGGCTCAAAAGGCATTACATGATTGTAAAACGTTTTGAAAGTTCCCCCCATTAGCTGCACAGCACTTGCGTGCTCGCACAACAATTGCATTTGGAACACGCTGCAACATTCTGGGGTTAATTCTTCAATTGCCCCTACAGGAAAAAGTCCAAAGGTGTTAAATCCGGACTTCTCGCTGGCCAGTCACGTGGACTTCCACGACCGATTCATTTGTCAGGGTAATAGTGGTTAAACTATTGCCTAAGCACACCTGCATAATGTGATGGTGCACCATCGAGCTGCATCCACATATCGAGGCGGAATGCAAGAGGAATATATTATACTCATCCTTACTTTGGGAGCAACTTATGTTATAGTGCCTCACGATGGATTGACAATTTTTAAAAAATGCTTTGCCCTTCAAGTAAATAGAATTCCTGAGATCTCACCTGACGGTTCGTTAAGAAGGTTCGTTGTTGTTGTTGTTGTTGTTGTTTATAATTAATTTAACAAAAATAAAATTTCGCTGAAATTTTTTTTAATGCAGATTTTTTTATTTACTTATGCACCCTATCAACCCTGCTTAACTCTAACATAAAATTATGGTTTCACACTCACTATCTTCAACAGTTCCAAAATTTGTCTCAAGTGCGGTTCTTTTCCAATAACTTCTATCGTACCCCCAAATCCAATTTGCCTCTATTTCGAATTCAATTTCTAATTGCCTCTACGTCGAATTCAGTTTTCTGTAAAATCCAAAACACTTTCGCTTCCTGAATTAAATTATGGTATTACTTGTTTATCGAATTATTAATTGATTATAATTATCATTAACAGTGTTTCAAATTAAATATTTGGTTGAGATTTAATAATTTCGAAGGAGCAAACCTATTTGGCTCTTGGCCTTTCAAATGCAAATTATAATCTCTTATTTATCAATTTGTTTTTCTCCGTATCCAAGATATTTTACATAAAATGTTTTTCACTGTAACAACCATATTTACAAAAAGTTTCTATGATAACCAATTTTACATTTCTATGACTACTGAATTTAGCTAATTATACTCTAACAATGATTATAACAATAACTTATTTACATTAACAACTTAAATTTAATCTAGCTACGTAAAATTTATGTTACAATTTTTGTAATAAAATCTGCATTAATTATCTTTGGAAAAATAACTTTCGTTAACAAATTAACAATAACAGAATCTTTAACCAAAGCATCCAAAAGCAAATATCAGAACAATACATAAGTAGGCCCGGAAAGTCATCATTTAAAAATTCTAAATAATTTTCTGCATTTAGCTCTGTGGCGGCTGCTCCATAGGGGCTCAAGGGCGCGAACCTGCCAAAACTATTCTTAGGAAAGAGTAAAAGTAATTTACTTATTTAATTATAACATTTATTACAATACTAGTTTTGCATAAAACATTACTAAAGTATAACACATATTATTACCCGCCTGCGATGCGACGGCTACCTATATTTTAAATCATTAGGGTTCACATGAAATGAGCCTTCGTCCCCATAAGAAACATATATAAGAACGAACTGAGAACAGAAATTGCCGATATCTATTGCTTTCTTAAGTTGCCCGAAGGCTCACTATTCTAGAGCCCCTAGTACGCATTTTACTACGTTACGGTGTTGTTTGCTCAGCTTGAGACTTGTATTCGAATTCGTTGTTTCGGTATCCTATGTTTTGAGTACAAAATGACCGAATATAATATGAAGTGTATTCTGAAAGTGAATTTTAAACTCTTCGATTAGAGGATAAAAATAAACAATTTTGACGAAATAGTAATCGAACATTTTGTTTCTCAGAAAGACAGAAGACTAGATTTTGTACATAAACAGTAATATTTTTAAGAGATTATTGTGTTGTGTGTGCGTGTGTGTTTCTTTTTACGTCTGTACATAGCTTTTGTTCTATTTTTGTGAAATTATTCAGCTCCTGAAGGTGAGTGTTTATTATACAGTGAGCGGCTAAAGTTTGGAATAAATTAATTGAAACTGAAACAAACCAATTGTCGAACAAATCCTCGATTTTATTTTACGAAAATGCACATTATTCCATTAAATTCGATTTTCGATCGTTGTTGCGTGATAACTCACTATATTCAATTCGTAGCACTTGAGAATTGTAAAAATGCAATAAAACATTAGATTATACTTAAAATAACTTTAATTGCACAAAATATATATATTGAATATTGAGAACAAACAGCCTAGGCAGACACCCTTATTGTCAGAAATTCTGCTGCGTTCTGTCTTAGAATTGGGGGTGACCGCCACAGGCAAACTCGTAGGCAGAGGGGGTTTAGGGTGAAAGTACTGAACATGAACATGCCCCCCGCCTTGAAAGTAAATAACTTTAAAAATAAGAAAAATTAAATTGCTAAATGCTGATTAAATAATATAACAGAGTAGGTACACATAAACAAGTAAACAAAAGGAAATTATAAAAATAGTTCATGGTTAATTATAGCTAAAGCTAATTAGCTTCTCACTACACTATCACTCAGTCACTTGGAAGTGGGCAAATCTTAAGAAATGCGCGGCGTATTATGCCACTAGAAGTTCGTATGGACGCGACACGATTGATGCCATCCTTCCCGGGATGAACTTCGATTATTCTTCCAATTTTCCATTTAATTGGAGGCAAATGGTCGTCTTTTATAAGGACCAGGGTGTCCTTTTGGAGGTCAGATTTATTTTCGCGCCATTTTGTCCTCACTTGGAGTTCGGACACATACTCCTTACTCCATCTTGCCCAAAAGTGTTGCTGTAAGGCCTGGATCTTTTGGTGCAGGAAAAGGCGGCCTTCTGGTATATCCTTGACGTTGGGCTCTGGAGGCGCAGTCAGCCGGCGTCCAATCAAAAAGTGTGCGGGAGTTAGAGGTTGGAGATCGTTGGGAACGGATGACAGCGGGGATAAAGGACAGGAATTGAGAATAGCTTCAATTTGAGTTAGTAAGGTGGATAGCTCTTCATATGTAAATAGAGCATTTCCAGTTATCCTTTTTAAATGATGTTTGCATGATTTCACACCCGCTTCCCACAACCCACCGAAGTGTGGGGAGTAGGCAGGTGTAAAGTGCCAGGTTATTCCCTCGTTTGCTACAGCTTCCGGAATAACGTGAGTCTGATCTTTCAAGAATTTTTCCAATTCTAACAGTTCCGAGTTGGCCGAAACAAAGTTAGTTCCGTTGTCCGAGTAAATATCGGATGGTTTGCCTCGTCTAGATATAAATCTTTTAAAGGAAAGTAAAAATGTTTGCGTTGATAAGTCTGTTACCAATTCGAGATGGACCGCTTTTGTAGCAAAACATATAAAAAGGCAAATGTAGGATTTAAAAACCTTGCAACCGCGTCCCTTTCGATCTTTAATGGTTATGGGACCGGCGTAGTCGACACCTGTAACGGTGAAAGGGGGTGCTGGTTGCAAGCGAGCTGCTGGGAGGTTTCCCATAATAGGTCTCGTATTCTTTGCAGAGAACCGAAAACAGCGATGGCACTTATGAACAGTTTGCCTTGCAATGCTGCGACCGGAAGTTATCCAAAACTTCTCTCGGGTATTCGCGAGCAGTAATTGTGGACCAGCGTGTAGCAAACGTAAATGCTCACGGGCCATGATCAGCTTAGATAGATGGTGATTACCAGACAATAAAGCTGAATGTTTTTTGGAAAATCCGAAAGTAGAGTTCTGCAGTCGGCCACCGACACGTATAGTACCATCTTTATCCAAGAACGGACTCAAGGCGGTAATGGTACTGGAACATTGAACTTGCTTACCTTTAAATAGGCGATTAAGCTCGTTGGGAAACGATTGGTGTTGGGATAACTTTACTAGAAATGTAAAGGAGTTACGCAACTCAGTGACAGAAAGATGCCCACATTGTCTTTTGCCTTTAGAAGCTTTGGAGTTATAAACAAAGCGCAAACAGTAAGCGATAACTCTTTCTAGTCGTGTTAGGTTCGAAAATCTACTGAACGTGAAAGAATATTCTACAGATCCATGAAGACATAGAGAGTTTCCCTTTAATTCCGGAAGGTTTCGAACACTGCTTGTAAAGGATGGCCATGTGGATTCATCGTTAAAAAGAAAAGGGGGACCGTGCCACCAGAGCTGAGAATCGGCCATCTGCAAGGGAGAAATTCCTGGGGAAGCCAAATCAGCAGGATTCGTCTCGGTAGGTAGATGCCTCCAAGAAGCATTCGCTGTTAGGGTCTGTATTTCAACGACACGATTACAGACAAATATTTTGAGTAAGTTAGGCGTTGTTTTTATCCAACTGAGAACAATTGTGGAATCAGACCAAAGGGTAACCTTCGAGAAGTTAATTTTTAAGGCTTTTGCAACCTGTTGAAACAGCTTTGAAAGCAATGTTGCTGCACAAAGCTCAAGTCGTGGAATAGTCAATGGTTTAAGGGGTGCGACCTTGCTCTTGGCACACAGTAAGCTGACATGTACCCCTTGGCTCTGAGTTATAGATCTGAGATAGATGCTACAACCATAAGCGTGGATAGACGGGTCGGCGAACCCGTGAAGCTCAATGGCAAGTGGATTTTCACAGAGAACGCGCCTGGGAATCGTTAGCTCATTAAGAGCGACAAGGTTGTTTTTGTATTTCAACCACATGTCCTGAATGTTAGAAGGAATGGGGTCGTCCCAGGAGAGCTTTTGTAGCCAAAGCTGTTGAAGAGCGATCTTTGCACTTATGGTACATGGCGTTAAAAGACCCAAGGGATCGAAAATTTGTGATATTTCAGAGAGCATACTTCTCTTTGTTAATTGGTTAGATACGGAGGATGATAGTTTGTATTTCAAATGATCTGTTTGAAAGGACCATATCAAGCCAAGCGTACTTGTATGTTCGTGTGAACCAAATTCAAGCACACCTGGGTGAATGTCGGAATGAAGAACATCGTCAAGCGCGCGCGCATCGTTAGATATCCACTTTCTAAGCTTGAAACATCCAGACTGTAGGACATATGGAAGAGTACGACAGATGTTTTGTGCTTGACATAGAGTGTCGGCTCCTGTGAGCAGGTCGTCGACATAGAAATCTTCCCGTATAATTTGAGACATTTGAGGAAACTCTTCTTGACATTCAATTCCCAATTCAGCTAGAGCCCGAATAGCAAGGAAGGAACTAGAGGCCGTTCCGTAAGTAACAGTGTTCAACTCATAGGCCTGAATGGGAGTTTCTGGAGAATACCTCCAAAGAATGCGTTGCAAGGACCTTTGCTGAGGCTCGATGAAAACTTGCCGATACATCTTTTCAATGTCTGCAGAAATTGCGTAAACATATTTTCGGAAGCGCAACAATATGGAAAAAAGATCCTGTTGTATGGTTGGGCCAACCATTTGGATACTATTTAAAGAGTGCCCTGTAGATGTTTTTGCAGAGCCATTGAAAACTACTCGTAGCTTGGTGGTCAAGCTCTCCTCTTTTAGCACGCCATGATGGGGAAGATAGTAGACGAAATCGGATGGAGTGGAGCTTATTGGTGACATGTGACCTAACTCTTCATATTCGCTCATGAACGCAACGTAGCGTTCACGCAAACCTGGGTTGCGCTGCAGCTTCTTCTCTAAGGAGAGAAATTGTTTTGTTGGGAGTTGGAGGGAGTCCCCTAGAAGTGTGGGACTTTCTTTCAAAGGAATTGAAACAATAAACCTCCCTTCCGGGGAACGTTTAGTATTTTCAATGAAATGCCTTTCACAACCAAGCTCTTCTTCTGATAAAGTCTTTTCGGTGGGATAGTGTTCGATTTCCCAGAACCGAGCAAGCTGATCCTGTATATCTAATTTAGCGAAATTACAATGGGTTGTCAAACCGCTATCTGTATGAAGGGGCCCTGAGGCCACCCATCCTAACCTTGTTTTTTGAAGGATTGGAAGATTTGGGCCTAATCGTATCTGCCCATAGCATAAAAGTCTCCAGAATATTGATGATCCTAGTAAAAGATCAATTACTCCGGGTTTGTAAAAATGGGGATCTGACAGTTCAATACCTTGGGGAATATTAATTTTGTTGAGGTTTAAGTTAAATGGTGGAAGATTTCCAGTAATGTTATCAATGACTAAGCAGGAAATGTTTGCATTAAAAGAGGAATTGCGGGATTGCAATTGAACTTCACACATGGATCGTATTTTTTAAATAGCTTTATTTACACCACTTACTAAAACATCTGCTTCTGTGGTAGGTATTTGTAATCTTCGCCACAGGTCAGTAGAAATGAAATTGGATTGCGAACCTGAATCAAGTAAAACTCGCACTGGATACATGTTGCCAGTGGCATCGATAATATTGGCAGAAGCAATGGGTAAAAGAACTTGAACGTGTTCAGATGCAAAGGCGGTTATAGTTACATTAGGCTCATCGACAGATGCATGAGAGGCGCTGGATTGGACACCAGCAGTTATGTTATTGGATTTTTCATGTAAAAGAGAATGATGTCTAGAGTAACAGTGCTTACATGTGAATCTTGATTTACATTGCGAAAGTGAATGTCCTTTAGTAAGGCAGTTAGGGCAGAGTTTGAGGTCATGTACCTTCGCATTGCGATCAGACACAGAAAGCTTGGTAAACTGATCACAGTTGTAAATTAAATGTTTTTTATTACAAAACGAACAATTTGGATTGGTAGAAACAAATGATTTTACACGAGGTTTTAACTTGTCATGACCAGAATGCTTGTCGGTTGTTGATTTTATTTGTTTCAATTCTAATGTTTCTACAAGATTTGCAGTGTTTTTTAGAAATAGCTTAAACTGATCTAACGTAGGCAACGCGGAACCGTTATTATTTTTGTAGGTCTCCCATTCACGGGCACTTGTGTTGTCTAACTTCATGGTAATTATGTAAATAATTATTGTTTCAAGGAGAACTCCTGAATCTGCTAAGGATTTTAAACAGTTGAAATGTTTGAACAGCATATCGCTAAGATTACGTAACTTAACCGATGATTCTTTATTTAAGGGTTCTAAGTTAAAGATGGATTTTATGTGATTGTGGGTAAGCATTCTAGAATTATTGTATCTTTCGCAAATGCTATTCCATGCAACCTGATAATTAGATGCAGTAAATTCTAAAGATTTGATTATTTGAGAAGCGTTTACCGATAACGACGCTCGTAAGTAATGAAATTTTTGTATATCTGAAATGGAGCTATTTTCATGAATTAGACTATTGAAGACATCGCGGTATTCAAGCCAGTCTTCTACAGCGTGTCCCAGGATAGATGTTACAATAGGTGTGATGGACAAAAAATTTTTGAATTTTATTTTAAGATTGTGGAATTAAGCCCTGCTTGGTTTGAAGAGAATTTTAAGAATATTTTCAGTTTTTGAAAAACA
Organism: Melanotus villosus; assembly: GCA_963082815.1. NCBI lineage: Eukaryota > Metazoa > Arthropoda > Insecta > Coleoptera > Elateridae > Melanotus > Melanotus villosus. The sequence continues at coordinate 29,454,613 of OY720419.1, read as the reverse complement.
AGTCGGCCTTGACATTGAAGCGAAAACTATTTTCTTTTCAGGTAAAGTACCCTTTTTGTTCATGATACGGCAAAATTTTACTAAGAAAAGTTGTTCATAATAAGAAATTATGGCCCTATGCAAAATTTCAGGAAGATCTACCTACTTTTATTAAACCGTCACATTTTAGATTAAACAAAATAAATTGTATTTATTCAAAATTTTCTTTGTAGAACATTGAACGAAACAAATAGGATTTACAAGAAATTTAACTTACGAAACATAATAATAACACTGATCTACAATAAATAATTATTTATTCCACATAACTGCCAGGAGGCCATGAAAAAACTATCGTTGACAAATCTTCCTGAAATTTTGCATGGGGCCATAATTTCTTATTATGAACAACTTTTCTTAGTAAAATTTTGCCGTATCATGAACAAAAATGGTACTTTACCTGAAAATAAAATAGTTTTCGCTTAAATGTCAAGGCCGACTTGTTTTTCAAAAACTGAAAATATTCTTAAAATTCTCTTCAAACCAAGCAGGGCTTAATTCCACAATCTTAAAATAAAATTCAAAAATTTTTTGTCCATCACACCTCTTGTAACATCTATCCTGGGACACACTGTATATCACCCGAGAATTTTGGTATGTTTATAACGGGTAATTTTACAGACTTGTGGCCACATGAGGAGCGCCTACTTGAGCAGGGTGATAAAGACCTTGCATCATTATTTACTTGATGCTGATTATTTTTACTAAGAATATCTTTGGCTAGTGATCTGGCAAAGTAGAATGAATTTTCAAATTGTTCCTGCTCTTGAGGCTCTCTTTCAGTGTTGTTTGATAAAGTTTCAATGTCTATTTGTATGTCATTGAACTCGTTTAGTAAACCGTCTAATTCTTCTAACCTTTCTTGTAGTTCAAGCCCTTGCCTGGTTGAAAGGTTTTCGTTTGGTTCTTGAAGATCAGAATGTAGTTTTTCCAAGTAGTTTCGAAATCGTGTTAATTTGGCTTTGGTTCTACCACGTTTTTGAACAAGAGCGTCCATAATATTTGTATTAAGAAAAAACCGTAAGATAAGTACTAGCGATCAACAATTGGGAATAAGCTGACAGCAATTAGCTTTTAAAATCATGCAAACTTCGCCCAAGTTAGAGTTCGTTTTTGAAGTGAAAATACACTTGCTAACCCAAATGAAAGTAAAAGGGATGTTAACGGTAAGGACTCACCTTTGTTGTCGCACGGCCGACCGTTACCTTTTGTGTTCGGCGCCGTTACGTCGGGATGTCCAGCCGGTAGGTTGAAGGTGGCTTCGATTCCAACAAAGAAAATGTTGATATTTTACCAAATTTTCTTCGGGATATTGATCGATTGATCTTGTTGCATCGATCTTGTTGATGTAGATTGTTAGATTTGATGAAGAAGTCAGAATCTTCGTAGTGGACCGATTACACGGTGCGACCCGTATGTGGCTCAGAAGGACCATATGTTGCGTGATAACTCACTATATTCAATTCGTAGCACTTGAGAATTGTAAAAATGCAATAAAACATTAGATTATACTTAAAATAACTTTAATTGCACAAAATATATATATTGAATATTGAGAACAAACAGCCTAGGCAGACACCCTTATTGTTAGAAATTCTGCTGCGTTCTGTCTTAGAATTGGGGGTGACCGCCACAGGCAAACTTGTAGGCAGAGGGGGTTTAGGGTGAAAGTACTGAACATGAACAATCGTCATTAATTTTCGAGTATTGGCGTAAGCGACATTTTTTTTATAGAACCGCCTTACTTTTTTCGTGATTTCGATAGATCTATTAATTGTCAAAATGTTAACATAAAATGTTGATACCTTACGTAAGAAAATTTTGAGCACAAAACAATTGAAATGCGCAGAATTAGCCCACAACTTATCGACAATGTACAAGAAGAATTTGTAAGATGACTCGCTTATAGTCAAAAAACCGTAGGATGGCAGATCCAACACTTAATCTGTTGTTTTCATTTGCTTAGCAACGGTTTTGCTTTTGTTTCCTTATTAATAAAATTTGTTTTATAATTTTCATTCGTCTTTTGTTCGAAAATTTTCTCATATAAGGTGTTACAATTATATGTTACCGTTTTCAGAATTAAAGGATCTATGGAAATGACGAAAAAAAGTAAGGCGGTTCCATTTCTAAAAAATGTGGCTACGCCATTACTTGAAAACAAATGACGATCAAAAATCGAATTTAATGGAAGAATGTGCATTTTCAGAAAATTAAATCAACGTATTCGAGAATTTGTTCGAAGACTGGTTTGTTTCAGTTTTAATTAATTTGTTCCATACTTTAGCCGCTCACCGTATATTATTATTTGTTTATATTCTCTCAGCAACTAGAGCCCCCCAAAATAACTGATCACGAGCGACCAGTGATTTAGCCTATCAGGATGTATAAAAGTACCAATCAGTCTGTCTCCAAGTATTCCTACCCATAGATTTACTGAAAAACGTACCTGGTAGTTTCCGTTATGAACTGCATGATGATTTTTATGGGCCCATACGTGTTCGTTGTGACAGTTAAAGATGCCGTTTCTTGTAAATGTAGCTTCGTCCGTCCATAACACATTGCTTATAAATAAAGGATTTTGTCTATCGGCTTCTAACACCGACTTGCAAAAAGTAAATCGATGTGGATGGTCCTCCTACAATAAATTCTGAACTCTTGTTTGGTGGTAAGGATACAGTCCACCATCTTTTAAAAAACCGCGAAATTTTTTAATTTTTTTCAGTTTTTTGCAAAAAAATCACTAAAGAAACCTTCTAAAGCTGTACCTGAGCTCGGTAGTTGCAGTAGTTGCTGAGATACAACCCTGCAAATATGAGGAATTTCTTTCGGCTATATCTCAGTTGGCACAAGTTTTTCGGGGTTGCAAATCTGGATTTATACTACCCGGGTGGATCCTAACAACATATAAAAACATTAAGTTTACCCTAATTATTGCAATGTTGGGTCCCTTTTTGTGTACCATAAGAATTTTGAATTTTTATTTCCATTTTTATTTTTTGTTCATATCAGGTCGCCAAAATATTGAAGTGTTTATTAATTAAATATTTATCTGACTTATGTAATATGTATAATTATGTTAACACCTCAAAATAATAATGATGCTCCGACCAACTCTAATTTTTAATTAATTTTTTAATCAGAATCGTTAATTGGGTTCGCACTAACTTTTCAAAATTCAAATTAGGAAATGTTGCGAATACTTTCTAATAATATAAGTCTTTTACAAATTTAATGATAATTACAAAAGTCCAAATTATAATTAAAAAAAATTCAGTATACCTGTAATTCACTTATCATAACACACTGTAATTGATCCAATTTCCTAATCTTTTCAACAGCCTCCCGGCCAAACCAAAACTGTCCAACTTCATCAATTCCTGACACACCAATCAAATAATGATAACAGTCAATACAAAACCAAATTCCAACATCACTTCTAATTCAATCCAAATTTATTTATCAATTTGTTTTACACATTGTTACCATTTTTCGAGTAAGGAAAACTACCAGGTTATAAAAATTTTATCTTGAATAATCAACCAAATTTAATACTTTTCAATAACTCTTAAAATTGGGCTTATTTTGTTATATTTATTTATAATATTGAGTTTTCAATAAATTCCCAGTTCACATGTCATAATTAAACCAATTATTTTCGGGACTATTTTAGATTACGTCTTTGCGTTTTTATATTTCAAAACTCACTTTTTTATTAATTTGTTTTTTCTCATCTTCAAGTTTTTATTCTCTCCCCTGATTATTTTCTTTCTTTTTTAAAAATCATAATATCTAATATAGGCCAGTCATATTGTACATCCAACATTGCAATAATTAGGGTAAACTTAAATTTTTTATATGTTGTTAGGCTCTACCCAGGTACTATAAATCCAGATTTGCAACCCCGAAAAAGTTGTGCCAGCTGAGATATAGCCGAAAAACCGCGAAATTTTTTCACTGTTTTCAGTTTTTTGCAAACAAATCACTAAAGGAACCTTCTGACGAAAAAAGTCATTCTTGCCTTTTTTAAAGTAGATGAAATTTTCTACAAATGAAGCTGTACCTGAGCTCGGTTGCTGCAGTAGTTGCTGAGATACAACCCTGCAAATATGAGGAATTTCTTCCAAAAAGTGCAAATTTTAACTTATGCTCTACTTTCGAGCGAAATATTGGCAAAAGTACTCATCCTACATATAAACTAATAAGAAATTAAGTTTTAGTAAATTTAATTACCTTTAATTTAAGATCAGAATTGTGCCCGTAAGTATGATAGTTTGCTCAAAAATTGCCAAAAACCAAAGAAAAGAAAGTCAAAATACAGTTTAAGGAAACGTTGCATTAAACGTTATGCTCGAAATTTATTTTGTATTCAATTTAAAATGTTGCCAACTTTGAGGGCCCTGACTCACTTGAATAATTGTCGTCAGGTTCGATATGGAGAGGGGAGGGGGTGGTATTTCGTCAGGCTCGTTTTCCGCATCCTGCAGTAACTAACTCATCCTCATCTTGGCGGGATATTGGTGCATGAGTTGCCTTCGCAATATTTACACAGCGATGAACATGTCATGCCTGCAAGAGCAGGCCCCTGAACAACCCTTTCTGCACTTACAGGAAAGGCATTTCAGGAGTAATTGAGGGGAAGGGGGCTTTGTGGTAGTAATGGGGATGAGACTTGTTCGGTTATATTCCATCCCCAATCCGTTGGAGATTTGGCTTGAAATTTTGTAGTGTTCTCCAACATAATCCGGACCTCATACACGACCTCGAGGTGTTCCTGCAGCTTGATGCAGACCCTGATGCAATAGAGAGAGCAGGAGAGGCATTTCTGGTGGCACTATACGGATGAGAGGGCAGAGATACCCTGAACTCCCTCCGTTACAAGCTGTGTGTGAGAGCTGCCGCCAATACAAAAATTAATGTAGCTCGTCCGCCACCCACCAAAGACGCTGCAAAGTATCACTTCTACCGCACCTACCAACAAGTGCAACAGTGGCTGGGGGAAGCCAAATCATCAACGGATTGGGGATGGAATATAACCGAACAAGGTCTCATCCCCATTACTACCACAAAGCCCCCTGCCCCTCAATTACTCCTGAAATGCCTCTCCTGTAAGTGCAGAAAGGGTTGTTCAGGGGCCTGCTCTTGCAGGAAGGCAGGCATGATATGTTCATCGCTGTGTAAATATTGCGAAGGCAACTCATGCACCAACATCCCGCCAATGGAGGTGTTTGAAGATGAGGATGAGTTACTGCAGGATGCGGAAAACGAGCCTGACGACATATCCCCCCCTCTCGATATCGAACCTGACGACAATTATTCAAGTGAGCCAGGGCCCTCAAAGTTGGCAAAATTTTAAATTGAATACAAAATAAATTTCGAGCATAACGTTTAATGCAACGTTTCCTTAAACTGGATTTTGACTTTTTTTGGTTTTTGGCAATTTTTGAGCAAACTATCATACTTACGGGCACAGTTCTGATCTTAAATTAAAGGTAATTAAATTTACTAAAACTTCTTTTCTTCTTAGAGTCTATGTAGGATGAGTACTTTTGCCAATATTTTGCTCGAAAGTAGAGCGTAAGTTAAAATTTGCACTTTTTGGAAGAAATTCCTCATATTTGCAGGGTTGTATGTCAGCAACTACTGCAGCTACCGAGCTCAGGTACCGCTTTATTGGTAGAAAATTTCATCTAATTTAAAAAAGGCAAGAATGACTTTTTTCGTCAGAAGGTTCCTTTAGTGATTTTTTTGCAAAAAACTGAAAAAAGTGAAAAAATTTCGCGGTTTTTTGGCTATATCTCAGCTGGCACAACTTTTTCGGGGTTGCAAATCTGGATTTATACTACCCGGGTGGATCCTAACAACATATAAAAAAATTAAGTTTACCCTAATTATTGCAATGTTGTGTCCCTTTTTGTGTACAATATGACTGGCCTAATAAACAGGACAATGTTTTGCAGTTTTGTGTTCATCTTTCATGATAGAAAAAGGTTACCGAAGAGTTTAGGGACACCCTGTATACCAAGATAGAGAAGATATTTTTCTCAGCCCAGCAGAATAATATAACAAATAAGTTGTGGGGCTGAAAAAAGTGTTCTCTACCGTTGTTTATATATTATTTTTTTTCAGTAAACACCTTTATTCCTTTTAATTAATCACTTTTACGTCAATAAAAAATAAAAGGACAGATGCATATATTTATTTCTAAATATCCTCAAAAGTTAAATAGCCTTGTTTGAAAACACGAGGATAGTTAATTTCAATTGACATTTGTGTAAAATACATTTATAATAAATTCGAAGACTTCCACGGTCAGTGTCAGTATTAACAGAAAGTATTCCGGGTTGGGACCGTGTCATTCTTAAGACAGAAGAACCGAACGTTTCGCCCACTTTTTTAAGGGGCTTCATCACGAGTAAAATATAGCACTAAAAGAGCACGGTAATTTAACGTGACAACCACGCCAAAGGCAAGAGGAAAAAGGGTGACAATAACTCAACTTTTCAACCAAGCCAGAGGCGAAACTATTCAGAAAAAAAAACAGAAAAGGCAGCGATTTTATACCAGCTATAGCCGGCCAAGCGTGTAGGACGAAGACGACGATTGGTCTGGCGAGGAGGGGGCGGAGCCAGTAGTGATTTCAGACCTCCAAATGTCTGATAGATGATAACCAGTGCCACGATTCAAGTTGTTTGTGGTCTATGATTTCAATGGCCTCGCGGATTTTCCTGTTGAAAAAATAAGGGCCATTGGCACTGATCGCAGTTTTTTAAACAATATCTTATGGCCAATGTGGTGATGATGTTCAGCAACAATTCAGTGTGAGAAAAGACCTGATATCAAGCAACATTTGTGTTCGCACATACATACGTGTACTGAGCGACAGATTCTCCAATGTACACTAACCCACAAGAACAGGGGATGTTGTAGACGTCTTTTGATGACAGGGGTGGGGGCTTATATTTTACTGAAGGTAGCATCTGTGATACTTTTGGAGGGGGTTTGAAGATGTTTTTGATGTTATATTTTTGAGAATCCTACCTATGCGATCAGAAACTTGACGAATGTAGGACAAGAAAGCAGTAGCCTCGGATGTACTGGTAATTCGAGAACTTTTAGGGTGTAAGGAGTGTAATTGTTTTTTTGATGACTTTCCTAATATCACTTTTGTTATATGAGGGTGTAGGTATTGTCCTGAAGAATATCATCTACTTTTGCCACATACTGAGTTTCATCTAAGACGACTGTGGCATTGCCCTTGTCAGCGGGTAATATTACAGTATTAGAATTGGATCAAAAGTAGATGATCTTCTTCAGGACAATGCTTACACCTCCAGTTCTCGTGAGCCCTCTTCCAAAATCGAACGCGAGGTTGCCACATTCGTCAAATCGGCAGACCCCCCACAGGATATCCAACGCCACCTAAGCTGTATAAATAAAACATGCAAATAAATAGCATTTCACAGAAAATCTGTAACACCCATCACATTTAAAAAAAAAAGAAAAAGTATAACCGATAAAAAGATTTGAAACAAACAAACTTACTTTAATTTATCTTCGCCTTGTCCCTATGTGGGTTCGGCAACACAGCAGCGTCGTTTCCACATGCTTCGATCCTGAGTGTCATCCATATGTAGTCTCAGGAAATATAAGTCCTGGTTTGCAGCGTAAGTTTGAGTATCCCTTTTTTCCTTGGTCCTATGACCCTAGTATTTTCTACCTTTTTCAATAAATGGCCCCCTTCTCTTCTCTGTATATGCCCCCGCCATCCTAATCTTCTTTCTATGACCCTAGGTTGTAACCTAAAGACCATCTTAACATACGCATCTCAGCCGCATTGGTACAGTTTCGTTGGCATCTTCTTGTCGAAAAGTATGTCAGATATCTCTCGTCATTCCGTCCACCCTGACTTGGTCTGTGTTTGACATCTTTCTCATGTTTTCCTTGCTATTCCAGGTCTGATGCAAAGGTAATTGAATCGCGATATTTTATATATTTCTGTTTCCTCAATCTTCAACGAACCTCTTTCTTCCTCAAAATATTGCATATATTCCGTTTGCTGTTAGTTTACTTTCAAACCTTGATTTTCTAAGATTTTTACTCAATTTGAAAGATCTTCCTGCACTCTGCGTTTTGGCAATTTCGTCTGCAAATAGCAGAGAGATCAGGGGGTTTCTTTTTAAATATTTTTAGTTACTGTGTCCATAATGATTATTAAAAAAATGGACTTAGAACCAATTCCTAATGTAGACCAATCAAGATTCGAAACGGTTAACCCGTACCAGTTGAGCTCTTAAACTCTGATTTACGAGTTGTTGTACATATCTTGCAGGAATTTTACATATGTATTATTTCGACAGTCTCGTATTAGCTGCTTGGAAATCCTGACATAGGTGTTCGCAGGCTAATAATCGCTAAGTACATGGGCTTTTGCTTTTTTCTGTGTGTTGCGAATATATTCCATCTGTTGTTCGTCTCCCCTTCCTAAAGCCTAGCTGTTTGTCAGTTACATCATCGTTCATCGTCCAGCCTTTCTTTTAGACTTTTCTTTATTACTCGTTCTGTCTATTTCATTACGATGTGGGGCCTACAATTTTAACAGTCTTGTGCATCACCCTTTTTTTTATACAGTACAATTGCTCTTTAAATTTCTTCAAAAGCTGCAAAATGACATTAGTCCAGTCAAATGGTCGAAATAAACAGGCAAACTTTGCAATTTGGGTAGGCAGCTATTTATTTTATGGATGTGTAGAGGGGTCAGCGGTGAGTCTAAATCAGAGTTTTCGGGGTGGTAATCACCTCCATTCGGCCGCTAACTTGAAAAGAAAGGTTAGTTGGTGTTTGGACTATATCTCTGTAGTGGGGAATCTCACAAAAAATTAGTATAAAGCTTTTTTGTAGCAAATCGTATTATGTACCATTTTTATTCAAAACTTTTTGAAATAGCATTAATAATAAAAAATTTATAAGGCGGAAAAGACAAAAACAGGCTTATAACTTCTTTATTATTAATGCTGCGTAAAAAAAGTTATTAATAGAAATTTTAGAAATACGGTTCTCAGTGTCACCGTTAAAGTCCGCATCATATGGGAAATTTTTTTAGTGTTTAGTTTACGCAAATTTAGATTTCATGAACAGTTTTTGCTTTGAAAATAATGCAAATTAAAATAATCTAAATAAAAATGACGTTGACGATTTTTTTATCGAATTCGACCTACAGAAAAATCGAATTAATCGAATCTGTGATTCACGCCTGGTTTCATTGCATTTCGAGGGAAGAACTAGGAAAGCTGGTGAATTTCATGCCCAAAAGATGCAAGCTAGTAATCAAAAACAACGGCTGGCCAATCAAATATTAAAATCAGTTTAAATTAAAATAGTATGTCGTTTAATGTTGGAGGTGTTTGTCTTGCATAATTTTTAGAATTTTCAATAATTTTTTTTTCTAACTGCATTTTTTATTAACCACATTTTCTGTTGTATTTTTTTGTGTTATAATTGTGATTAGGTACCTATTTGATCTAGACAGTGAATGGTTGAAAAATATTTGAAGGAAGTGCGTTAAACTTAAATTTTCATGAATTTTCTGAGGTGATATAGGACTTTCTAACACCGCTGTAGATGGGAATCGCATAGATTTCTCGTCACTTGTCTAGTATTTTAACTTTGGCCTGCTCATGGCGGTTCATGGGGAGGATGAAGCAAACATCTATTTACGTAAAGCTGATCGAACTGGGCAGCATTATTTAAATAAAGAGTTGCCGAATCAATGCATTAGCAAACCATGGCCCAAGCAGTTGCCAGTTAAATCCCCTGATCTATCTTCTGTTAATATTTTGCTTTAGGATTACTTGAAAGATAAGGTTTACGTAAATACATCATCAAAACTGAAGATTTCAAAGAACGAGTTTGGCAAAAAGTTCGCTGCATCCCATCGAATATACTCACAATGTTGAAGAAGAATTTATTTTGGGCTTAGAACATTACCTGATGATAAACTGCGAGGAATTTGAAAATTCAAATTAATTTTTCTTTATACCAAACTTTTATTTTGATATTTTTATTCTCATCAATTTTTTTGTGAACGGTCATTTTACTTTGTAGAAAATAGTAAAGTAAAGTGGCATTTTTCTCGTTAGCAACCTTTTCCTCATTACAACGCTTGAGTCATTAGCAACCAACACTTTACTCCTAGCAACACAGTCTGTTTGTTTACTTGTTACTATGTACGTGTTGTAGTTGCTATGTTTCCGTACAAACATAACCTTGATAAATTTAACAAATTTGTCTAGAAAATTCGAACTTTTAGTACTTACACAAAAAAATAGCGTATTCAACGCGTAAGAAAAGTGGTTTTCTAACTCGTGAAATTGTAATTCACTCGCTAACGCTCGTGAATCAAACATTTTCCACTCGCTAGAAAACTGCCACTTTTCTTTACTTGTAGAATAATCTACTATTAATATATCGTTGGAAGTGAAGCGTTTTTCTGAAATAAAGTTAGAATTTTATTTAATTTATGTTTTACCTTACGGACGCTTTTGACATTTACCTTTATTTCCATTGTGAATAATTTTAAAATTTAAAGCGATTAACCGTGGTGTGGTACCAATCCGCATAGAGTTAACTACCTAGTTGGAGCGAATGGGTTGTATCACAAATAAAATTTAATTTTACTTAAAGCGCCTTACGTATTACAACTCCAACAAATTTAACTTTTTTAGTATGTTAATGTATTACTTCTTAAATACCTTATTATAGTTCAAACAAATATCTACTATTCAATTTAATTAATTCATAATCCAAAACTTGGTTCTCTAGCAAATTTCATGCAATGCCCTGAAGCAGCAAAGAGTTCTATCTAACTTAAGTATAACTTCTTTCATTCTCGATTTTATGATGCCTAATCAACGCTGTTTCCGAAAAGTTACAAAGAAGAAGAAGAAGGTTGTTTAAAATGATAAAAAACATTTACATCTTTTGAATTAAAATACTTTCAGCATTGCTACCATTTTATAAATTCATATAATTAAAGATCTTTAAAGCAGTAAATAAAAAAGTGTAGGATTTTACATAGTTCGTATCGTATCTAAACCTGATAATAAGTGAGATAAATGATTGTGAAGGCGCCGATACCTTTACCTTTAAACCAAGTAGTAAAATTGAAGGTACGCCACTGTAAATAAATTGCCGTTAATAATCCCATTTGTGTAGTCTAATATCCTAATCAGGTAATATATAGGGTGAATCTTAAATTTCGAATTTCGGAATTGCTTTACGTACCATGGGAATTTCGATGGTAAATTTTTAATGTACATTATAAGTATTTACTTCCTGTATGACAAAACGAGCAATAAAATCTTACATGGATTTAATGTTAACCTATCGTATGTGAAGTAACTGACAGTTTTAAAAGTTTTGTAGCGGTTTACTCGGCGTGTGTTTCTATCCAATAACAATTTTCAAGTCTAGCTTAATCGGAAGAATAAAGTAATATATGGTTGTGCCTATCATACCATTAATTCGCCTACCGTTTTTCTGCACTGCTGAATCTTCACAAAAATATTGCAATGAAGGTGCACTGGTATCTAGGCTACCTATTTTTAGTTATTGCATTTGAAAGATTGAAATAGATGTATGTGATAACGAACGACGTGCCTCTTTTCCTTATCAGAACATCAGGTTTGATTATCCTCTTATTCATTGTGCTACCTTCAATTTATTTTATTCGTAGTATATTCGTTCGTTAGAGTTTTCATTACTTAAGGCCGTCTGACCCGAAGCTAAATTTTCTAATAAATTTAGGATACGAAATTTAGGTATAAATTGAGGATGGTGTCATACAGTATTCGGAACTAAATTTAGAATGAAAAAATTTGAAACTAAATTATTTAAAACATGTTTTAAAAAATACAAAATTTGTGTACTAAATGTGCGCACAAACCACTGCGCATTGAACGACGTGCTGTATAACATAACCTACAACTTTTGTGTAAAAGGCGGTTTTGTACAAACGTGTTTACGTAGCGTATGCAAGTGCAATCGGCTTTGTTAATTGTCAGCAAAAGTGTGTTTAATTATAAACTCAAAATGTCATGGTCAAAAGAACAAAGTGAACTTTTATTAGATGAATATCAAAAGCATCAATGTTTATATGCAGTAAAATCGGAGAAATAAAAATGTGAGGCAACTGGCACTCGAAAAAATTCTGGCGGTACTGAAAACTGTTAAGCCAAATGTGACAGGTGGTGATATCAAGGCAAAAATAAATGGTGTAAGAACACACTTCCTAACGGAGTTTCGCAAGTGGGTTAGTGGCATTGTTACTACCGTCGCCACTGTGTAAATAGGAAGTAGATTTCTTGCCTTTTTCACCACCAAATCGATTGATAGAGAGTTGATTATAACAATACAAAGTTGTTTGTTGTTCTAGGTTATGTAAAAACATGCAAGCATGCAACACAGAAAAGATTGGTGGGGTAATATGTAATGCAATATTGTTTCGTGTCTGACAGCAGATATCTTTTCTGTACAATATTTAGGATACAAATTTAGTACAAAATTTTGTACTAATTTTTATTTTAAATTTAGCATCGTGTCAGGCGACCTTTAGGAGTATTTATATTGGCTCAACTTTGTTGCATTTTAGCTGCAATCTTTGTTCGTTAATAATGTTTTGGTTTGTAAATTATGATTATGGAGTTCAGTTTTACTTTATATGCCAAACGTTGTCTATGTAAAAGATATGCAATCGTTAACGTTATTCCACGCGGGGAACTGAAAGAACTGCGCCTAATTCATCAGCTGCTATAAGCAGCCCACTTCAAGTTAGTGTTATTGTTACATGCTGAAGAAGACATCTTAGGCACATTTAAAAACGAACTAGAGCAGGAATATTTTAATATTGATCGGCAAACTGATATTGGTATACCATATTACAATAAAATAGTTTGCACCCGTATTATTACTAAAGGATTGTTAACAATGGACTATAATATTCTTCACGTGGTTACTTCAGAAATAAGAAATAAATCCTGCATTAATTTGATATGTTATGTAGGGTTAACTCTACACTCACTTCAAATAGGATATTTAAGATAAATAACATGATCTGACGGGCTGGCGAAAATCCTCACGCATTCTACCAAACCAAGTTCAGTTTAGCATTATTGTATGGGTTGGAACTATCGACAACATGCCTGTAAGAAGGACATCTAATTTTGCTTAAACCACTCTAGATAATTGTTAATGATTTGATCAACCTTTAGGCACGCCTTTACAAAACGTGTTAGATCACATACAATTACTACTCCTACTAGTAGAAATAAATATTGATATGATATATTTAGAGAATTTCTTAATACAGGAAGTTATAATTTAATTGGGATAATATTAATAAAATAACTTTTAAAATAATATAAAATTAATGTAAAAATGTTAATTGTTAATTTTAAAATAATGTAGAGTTAGTGTTAAAATTTTAATAGTTATTAATTATAAATAATATTGTATATAAATAGAATAAGTTAGCTTGATAATTAATTTTATAAAATAATTTGGTATAGCGTGTTAGTTAGATGAAAATAATACATACAGGGTGATTCAAAAGGTATGGTCCAAACTTAAGGGTGTGATTGATGATGTTAAAATAAGTATAAAATGCCAATAAATTCATGTCCGATTCACAATTGTTTTCCAGTTATAACAACATTTACGATAATTTATTATTAATAAAGAACGTATACAATTATTACAAGAAAAATTAAAAAGTATCACAATAAATTTTCAAAATGTCCATCTTGTACTTGTATACAACGCCGACGCAGAGAATCTCGAACATTCCTCAACTGTTGAGGATGTCTTCGAATATCTTCAACAGCTTCATTTATTCTATTAACTAAATGGTCCCTGTCCCGAATTTCCGTTGCATAAACTTTTTCTTTTAATGTACCCTACAAGTAAAAATCTAGTGAAATTATGTCAGGCGAACGAGCCGGCCATAGTACTGGACCGCCTCTCCCAAACCAGTGCTGTAGAAAGCAATTATTTAGCGATTTATCCAACCCTTTACCTGGTGTGAATTGTGCAACGATGCTCCGTCATGCTGATACCACATGGATCTTCGCACATCAAAATGCAGATTTTGATCTTGTACGTAGTGTACGCCAAACTGACGACTGGGGAATATTTAATTGCTTCATTATTGTACACGTTATTTCTTTCGACATGAGGTGGTCCAACCCTACCTGTTTCCCACAAATTTCAATGCAATTGTTCAAACGTTCGGTGGTCAGACTGTCTCCGGTGAGGATACCTTCTCCCATATTTTACCATAGCTGCACGGGCATTTCCATTGCAATAACCATACACAAAATCCATTTCTGCTTTCTGCATAATCACGTACAGAAAATCAATGGCTGCATCATTACCACATTTATTAAAAACTACGCCAATTCAAGCTTGAAACGTCTTCTGCCATAAGAAATTAACATTTGTTTTACTTATTTCCTAGATAACGTGATTTGGCAGAACACAGATAAAAACAAAGAAAACCTGTGTAACTAGATAACGGTTGGAAATAAGACATGGGCTTATTGGCATTTTTTGCTTATTTTAGCATCACCAATAACACCCCTAAGTTTGGACCACCCTGTATATAACCAGGGAGATATAAAAATAAACACAACATAAGAAGGATACAGAATAACCGATTTTGAGTTTTTTGAAATTAAAAACTAAAAGGCGATTTAATTTCATATTAACTTAATTTAAAAGCAAATAAAAGTATAATTTAATGAAAAGTTGTTCAAGATTGATAATATTGTGTATACAAAATAATAATTTTTAATTGTAAAATGTTGAATAATAATGAAATAAAATCTTGTTTTGAAAAGAAATTATGAATTTGGATTTTTGAAGAAGAATTTAAGTGAGGTGTTTGATAAAGTTGGAATTGGATTGTTGCAGGGTGTTGTTGGATGGAAAAGTGAGTGATAAACTAATGAATTTTTGGAAACGAAACAGGAGTTGTGTTGGTCAAGTCGATTGTGAAAGGTAGTTTATAAATTTATTAATTTTGAGAGAAACTGTTTAGTTATGCGATATGCGCTATGCTCCGTAAAGAATAGACGTGCTTTCGGTTGCTCCAGCAATTTTTAGTTTAACAAGTTAACTGTGAAATTTAAAACTTTGGTGTACAATAATTTCTGTGCTATTGTGGTTATTACGGTTTACATAGATCGTTAGAAATATAATGGTGCTCACGCAGAGTCAAAAAACGGACATAAGGTCCGAGATTACGGAATATTTAAATACTAACACCCATCTTAACGTACTGGCCGACAAACTTGCTGAGGCGGTTATGAACAAAATAGACAAGAAATTTGAAGAACTTCAGCTTAAATGCCAACATCTGGAAGCTACCGTTACTCAGTTACAATTAAAAAATGATAATCTTGTGGAAAAATTGGACGATCTTGAGCAATATTCACGCAGAGCCTGTCTTCGCGTTTTTGGGGTTAAAGAAAAACCCAATGAAGATACAGAACAGTCACTATCGAAGATCTTTATGGAAAAAGTGGGACTGGAAATTAAACCGGAGTTTATTGATAGGTGCCATCGTGTTGGTAAGCTCAACTCTGATATGCTCGAATCTAGTAAGCCAAGAGCTATAATTATAAAATTTACGAGCTACAAGTATCGTAAATTATTATACGATAATAAATCAAAATTAAAAGGCACCGGAATGTTTATCCATGAAGATTTAACTAAACGTCGTATGGATTTGCTACGTCTATCAATTCAAAAATTTGGCCGCAGACAAGTATGGACGCTTGATGGAAAAATTTTTGCCTGCAAGAATGGTAAAAAGTTCACCGTTCTGTCGAAGCAAGATTTGGATAATTCTGCATAAAACGATGCACAAATAATAATGTAGTTGAAGGTTGACTGTTTATTTACGGTGTTTTTCTTTATTACATTTTTGCTGGTTGCAACAGCTTTCGTTGTTTTGTTTGTATTGTATTTATACATTTATTGGATACGTATATAATTTTGGGTATTGGTTGAATTGAATTGAGTTGAATTTAATTGAGTTTAGTTGTATTCAGGAGGTTATACAGTTTTATATTAAATTACTAATTAATCGCATACTACGGCACTTTTAAAATATGAAATTTCTAAATGTAGCACACTTTAATTCTAGGTCTCTCGTTAATAAATTACACGATTTTAAACAACTTATCAGTAGCTCAGATTACGATATTGTAGCAGTTTCTGAAACATGGCTCTCTGAAGACGTTGATAACCAGGTGTTGCGTAAGTGGCTATACTTTTATTCGAACTGATCGTAATACGAATACTTGGGGAGGTGGAGTGGGTATGTATATAAAAAATAATATTAAAACTTCTTCTTTGCAAATAACTAGTTCTAATGCAAGTATTGAGCAGCAGTGGATTAAAGTTAAAATTAAGAAATACAATTTTGCGATAGGAGTGATTTACAGACGCCAGGCACATAGTAGCAGAGATTTTCTGTTAGCATGTGAAGACTCTCTAACTATGATAACGCCAGAGTGCGATTTCATTGTGTGTTTAGGGGACTTTAATATCGATATGTTGGTTACTAGTTCTAATGCAAGCCGATTTACTGAAATTTTAAATTCATTAGATCTTGTACAAATAATTAAACATCCAACTAGAATAACAGAATCGTCACAAACTTTAATTGATTTTATTATTGTTTCGAAAAAACTTACTCTTCGTAGTTCGGGTGTTACCCCTATGCACCATCTAAGTGACCACGATTTAGTATTTGTCGAAATTGATATACCTATAGAAGAAAAAAAACCTACAATACACACATTTCGGGATTTTAAAAATTTTGATTTACAATTGTTTCAACTTGATCTTGACTTTATATCTTGGAATATAATATATAATATTAATGATATAGATGAAAAGGTAGAATATTTAAATAATTGCATAATAACTTTATTTGATGTTCATGCGCCCACAAAAACAGTTAAACATAATAAACCAAAATGTCCATGGTTAACTGACACAATTAAAATTATGATGAACTTAAGAAATAAAGCCTTTTTGAAATTTAGGAAAACCAAATTAAAAGAACATTGGGAAAATTATAAAATATTGAGGAACCTAACAACAGCGGCGATTCGTCGGGAGAAACGAGCATACTTAGAATATCAACTTACTGCATGTAATTCAAAAATACTTTGGAAAAAATTAAAAAACTTGGATATTCATACATCTAAAAACAATAATTCTATTCCAGAAGATTTATGTGACGCTAACAAAATTAATAATTTTTTCGTTAATTCGGCGCATTTGCAATTTCAGTTAAATACCAGTGAAATAAATGACCAATACGCAGGCATAAAAGAAAACATAACTGGAAAATTTACTTTTTCTTTAGTAACTGAAGATATAGTACAGCATTATCTAAACGAAATAAAAACCACCGCTGCTGGGTGCGATGATATTAATATAACTTTAATAAACTATTGTGTTCCTAGAATTCTTCCTGTAATAACACACATTATAAACTGTTGCATAGAAAAAAGTTATTTTCCTATATCGTGGAAACAGGCGAATGTTTTGCCTTTAGCTAAAATTGATTGCCCTAGTGAGTTGCAACATTTGCGTCCGATAAGTATATTGCCAACGTTTTCAAAAATATTGGAAAAAATTATGAATATGCAGATACGAGAATATATTGATAAATACAACATATTACCACCGACACAATCTGGATTTAGGAGGGGTTTTAGTTGCGGTACAGCCTTACTGGGTATAATTGATGATATTTTGGCAGCCACTGAAAATAATAAATTAACCGTGCTGGTGTTATTGGACTTTTCTAAAGCATTCGATACCATTAACCATGAAATTCTATTAAAAATATTAAATTATATTGGTTTTGATGTCAGTGCCACCCTATTTATTGAAAATTACCTCAACGGTAGATCACAAAGAGTTGTCATAAATAATCAGATGTCTGAGTCATTATTTATTGATTGTGGTGTACCACAGGGGTCTATCTTTTGACCTCTCTTGTTTACAATATATACCAGTAATTTTAAAAAATCGCTAAAATCATGTTCATTCTATCAATATGCCGACGATACCCAAATTATGTATTCATTTGACCCTAATGAGGTCAATCTTGCTAGCAAATTAATAAATGAGGACCTAAATAGATTGACTTCTTACTCTGAGATGCATGCATTACGCCTGAACCCTTCTAAATCCACTGTTATGCTTTTTGGTAAAAGTAAAGTACGAGAATTAAATATCAATTTATTAAATATCCATATAAACAATTCACTACTACAGGTGAGTGACTGTTCAAAAAATCTTGGTTTACTAATAGATAGCAATTTGCGTTTTAAACAGCATATATGTGCAATTACTAAGAGAACCTACTTTAAACTGAAATTACTTTATCAGAACAGAGAATACTTAGGTAAAAATCTGAAAATCATGTTGTGTAACTCTTTAGTGCTTTCTAATTTTAATTATTGTGACATGGTCTATGGCCCATGCCTTGACTCTGTAGATAAACTTCGAATTCAAAGAGTCCAAAATTCTTGTTTGAGATTGATTTATAGTATTCGTAAATATGAACATATATCACATAAGTTAAGGGACACAAAATGGTTGAACATGAAAAATAGACGGCTGTTGCACGCTGCTACTCTATTTCATAAAGTTATTACTGAAAAATCACCTCCTTATCTGTATGAAAAAATTCGCTTTAGATCTGATGTGCACAATATTAATATAAGAAGGAGAGATATGCTTACTCCACCACTTCATAAATCTGCCTTATTTGAGAGATCTTACACATTTAACATTGCACAAATTTATAACTCATTGGCTTCTGAATTAAAATTAAAATCAGTTGAAAGTTTCAAGAGCTGCTACCGTAAAGTATTATTTGAGAATCAGTGTCTAGAAATATAAGGTATTTAAATTACTACGAATTAAAATAACTATGTTAGATATACCTACCATCTGATCGACTTTTGTACAATTCAGCTAATACACCTTAAAATAGTTTAAAACAGTTCAGTTGTTTACGTTTTTAATTATTGTAATTATACAGTTGAGGTTGAGTTGAAAAGCAGACATTGTTCTGAACTCCGCCGATTGGTTTGCATAATTAACTATAGTCTCTACCACATATATACACATATATACTTTCTTTTTCTTTTTTTTTTGTTTTTGTATTTGATGATGTAACTTGTGCAAACCAATAAAGCCATTATTATTATTATTATTATTATTATTATTATTAGTTATTAGAATTTGTTGTTAATTATTGTTTAGGGTTTATAGAATTTTGAAGGTGTTGATTTAATTTTACTTTATGAATTTTAATTTCATAAATGTGATCCCTTTTAACGACCTTGAGTTAAGAGATTTTCTAAAATTTGATATTAATTTTAAAAAAAGATTGAGCTAGTCGGAAAATTTTTAAAATTGTATGCAATATTTAAAATCGGTACAGCATAACAATATATATGGTTTTAAATGGTTGAGTCGCTGGCTCGAACGTAGTTAATGGTTGGAAGTTTTAGGGGTTAGGAAACTATAGTTTAATTTTATAACCTTTTTAAAATGTAAACCTATTCCAAATATTTTTTCATGGAGAGCATTAGAATTCAGTTTTGATAAAGTATTTATTTATACTGGGTGGCTAGAAAAAAAAACGAATCCTCTTTTAGTCCTCACATCTCCGGAACGCTTTAAGATAGCGATTCCAGTTTTTTTCTTTCTAAGAGACAATGGATTGAAAATTATTCCTGCCAAATAACAAACAATTATTTTAAAAAACAAAGGAATGGCGAATTTTTTAATATCAACTAAAAAAAATCAATTAGGGTAAAAGAGGTAGTTATTGGCCGTTTAAGCAGTTGTTCAACTTTAGTTAAGATTTTTATAACCTATTTTTTACAACAGGTAAGAAGTAATAATACCAATACAAATTAGAAGGTTTAATCTTTTTATTTGTTGGGTCAGAACTTAACGCAATAACATACAAAAGATAACAAAAACCAATAAATGAAATAATGGTATTTCTGTAGTTATTGGCCCCCAAATTACAGTTATCGGCCTGTAGCAGTGCAGTTATTGGCCATACAGTGAAAAGTTGATCAGTTTAAAAACAGAATATATTGTTTTTATTAGAAAGATATATTCTCTTTGTTGATAAAATAAGGGTTGCTTTTTAGTGCCATATAAAAATGTTTAAAGACTTTAAAAAGTAAAAAGGGCTATTTTTTTAGGCATATCGAGCAATGAAAAATAATTGCATTAGATTTATGAAGTTTGTGTTTTTTAATACACTTTACATGAAATGCTCTAGCGCATGTAGCACATTTAACTCCATAATGTATCATAGAGAATTTGTTTGTGCACGAAAAACACAGACCCTGTATAATGTTAATGTTATGATCTGGTGACAGACCGACGTCCGTCATATCATTATTCTCCTCTGGCTGCTGAATTTCAATTCCTGACTTTAAAATGTGGCATGACAGTATGTTAATTTTATTGCAATTTTTATGTTTACTTTCCATACTTGCAACGCATGTATAGCAAAGTATTGGAATCGTGCAAAAATCCAAAATCATAAAAATTCGAAAAAACACGTTTTAGCGTCCAGGCATCCTAAATATGTGTCTGTGGGTGGGTGAGTGGGTGGGCGCGTTATCGTCATATCTCGAAAACTACTGGGCCGATTTTCATCAAATTTGGTATGCGGGCCTATAATTACAGTACATCTGTAAAATAAGCTTTTCAAAAAAATCCGGAACCGGAAACGGAAGTTAGCCATGTTTTTTTGGACGCAGATTTTTCCTTGAAAAAAATGTGAAAATTTTACTTAGGAAATCAATACAGAATATGAAAAGAAATCGAATAATTTTTTCCCGAAGTTTCTATGTCATAAGTTGCGCCCTGGGCGATTTTTTGAAAAGCGCAACTTTAAGGCCGATTTTCTCAAAAACACATCAACATATTCGTATAAATCTAGCGCCAAATTGTACCTCTAGCTCGGCTGATTAGAACTAGCTGAAAAAAAAATTCAAAATTTCAAAAATAAAAAGTCCGGACAGTTTGGGAAATTTTCAAATTTTCAAAAAAACTTTTCTCGGAAACGACACACTATTTTTTTAAATGTTCTGGATCAATAGAGAATTTGAATAGAAATCGAAAAATTTTTTCCCGAAGTTTCTATGTCATAAATTGCGCCCTGGGCGATTTTTTGAAAAGCGCAACTTTAAGGCCGATTTTCTCAAAAACACATCAACATATTGGTATAAATCTAACGCCAAATTGTACCTCTAGCTCGGCTGATTAGAACTAGCTAAAAAAAATTTCAAAAATAATAAGTCCGGACAGTTTGGGAAATTTTAAAAAAAAACTTTTCCCGGAAACGACACACACGATTTTGTTTTAATGTTCTGGATCAATAGAGAATTTGAAAAGAAATCGAATAATTTTTTCCCGAAGTTTCTATGTCTTAAATTGCGCCCTGAGCGATTTTTTGAAAAGCGCAAGTTTAAGGCCGATTTTCTCAAAAACACATCAACATATTGGTATAAATCTAACGCCAAATTGTACCTCTAGCTCGGCTGATTAGAACTAGGTGAAAAAAAATCAAAATTTCAAAAATAAAAAGTCCGGAGAGTTTGGGAATTTTTCAAATTTAAAAAAAATCTTTTATCGGAAACGACACACGATTTTTTTAAATGTTCTGCATCAATAGAGAATTTGAAAAGAAATCGAATAATTTTTTCCCGAAGTTTCTATGGCATAAATTGCGTCATGGGCGATTTTTTGAAAAGCGCAACTTTAAGGCCGATTTTCTCAAAAACACATCAACATATTGGTATAAATTTAATGCCAAATTGTGTTTGCGGTATAGGTAGGAGTGTGATTACTGTTGGTAGGTGAAAGTTTGCTTTAACATTTTAGAAGAACTATTATGTTCAATATACCTATTAATTTATTCTATTATTATAATATCAGATCAAGGTGCAGCTTATAGACAAGATTATGGTATGCGTGTTGGAAAGTGTGCGTCTACGGATTTTCTCTTCGGATTATGTTAACAAGGTTGTTAGAGATGCTTTTTATCGTGGTCACATGATCTGTAGTTCGCAAGTTTTTCTCAAAATGGCCGCCAAACATTCAGGGTGGGGAAAAAGTCACGCAATATCACTATAACTCTTTTATTGTCGACTTTTAGAAAACATATTTTTAACAAAAGTTGTTAGATGGTAAGTACCCCATATACCTGTGGCCTTGAATTTGTCTTACGTCATCACGTGTAAGTACAGGGGCATGCAACTTTACTTTTTTAAATGGGACGCCCAGTATATTTTTAAATTTTCGGATGCTGAATAAAAAACTACCTTCAGTAATATTAACATAATTTTTTATATTAAAAATGTAAAAATATACTGGGTGTCCCATTTAAAAAAGTAAAGTTGCATGCCCCTGTACTTACACGTGATGACGTAAGATAAATTCAAGGCCACAGGTATATGGAGTACTTACCATCTAACAACTTTTGTTAAAAATATTTTTTCTAAAAGTCGACAATAAAAGAGTTATAGTGATATTGCGTGACTTTTTCCCCACCCTGAATGTTTGGCGCCCATTTTGAAAAAAGCTGACGAGCTACAGATCATGTGATCAAGATAAAAAGCATCTCTAACAACCTTGTTAACATAATCCGAAGAGAAAATCCGTAGACGCACACTTTCCAACACGCATACCCCAGGCCCCTGCACTATAGGTAATAATTTCGATTATGTCGCAGAATATCTATACTGTAGCACCCTCTATATTCAATATTCAGTGTTGTGTCAAGGTGAATGACCACGTACTTCGTGTTTGCAACAAGGGAATGACCGCGCACCCCGTACTTAAGAGGTTTGAGTTGTATTTGTTTTGTGTGAGTAAGTGTAACCGGGGTTGTCAACAGGTGCGTGTCGCGGAGACTCCTTTTAAACTTTCCTTTTCATTATTTCTATGCTTATGTGTGTATTGTATTAATAAAGCTCTCTTTGGGTTTACCGAAGTGTATAATTTCACTGGCCCTACACAAAACCCCTTGTCTTTAACAGTCGAAGGCTACAATACTTATATATTATTTAGTGCCGTCATAAAGGTTCTGTCGGCCTGGAACTTTTATTTATTTTTGATATTTACTTGACTTTAGGCATAAATACCTAAAATAAAGTAAGCCCTCTAGCACAGACTGTTTTATTTTTTTTTGTCTTTAAAATACAAACATAATTTAATGCTACGTTTTAATAGTTTTGATGTGGAACTCTGAAATCGTTCATGGGTGACAGAGACCTTGCTTATCCTCACGCTTATGATATACCGGGTGTCAACGAAGCCTGGGGCACCCATATAAATTTTTTATTTTTTAAGATATCAAAATGAAATTTGGTATATGTAATATACTCTTTAAATGGCATTTGTTGAAATAGGAAAGAAGTTTCTGTCACTTCCGGTTTCGCCGGAATTGACATCAACTTTGTTAATTTAAATGGAACACCCTATATATTTATAAATTTTTGGAATCTCCGTTCAATTTTACGTATGGTAATATCAAGTTCGAAACATTTTGATGACAAAGTAAATTTTTGCAGAAATTAATCTAGAGTGCCATGACTTACGCAAAATGAAGGTCAAGGTGCCCCAACACTCGAGATAAATTGTTTTAGGACTTTAACTATTTTAGTTGCTGTATTAGTATGACTTAAAGTTGGCAAAAATGATTTTTCGAGAATAACTCTATTTTTTCAAATGGCACTAGGGTGGGACACTAGGATATTAAAAACGAGCGTTTTTCAAGGATTTTATTGATACCAATAACGTGGAATTAATATGAAAATTTAATTCGGAATAACACTCTCCGTTCAAAAAAATCGTATTTTGGATATTTAAATCTAGACACTGGGTTTCAAAACAAGTGAAACAAATGAAATGCACAAAAAAATGACAGACTTGCTACAGTCGAAGTGCTAAAATAATTAGTTTTGAGTGTCGTAGCACCCTGACTTCCATTTTACTTAGATCATGGCATCCTAGACTAATAAATAAACTCTTTTGCCATCAAAATGTTTCAAACTTGATACTAGCATACGTAGAACGAAATGGACATTCCAAAAATGTATAAATATACGGGGGGTTCTATTTAAACTAACAAAGTTGATGTCAATTCCGGCGAAACCGGAAGTGACAGGAACTTGTTTCTATTCGTTATTATAAAGAGGTGGTAGACCAGAGATAGACTGAGACGTAGTTAAATTTATAAGAGTGACAACCTTTTATTCGGACAAACTATGACAAACTCTGTTATGTCAATTTACATTATTATGCACACTAGACTAAATATGAAAATACGTGAAGATTGTCGACGGAACATACACAGATTTCCAACACGCCCTTTCAATCTGCACGTCAGATATTCATTCATTATCCTTGGTGCCAAAACCAAGTCCATTTAGACACTTTTTGTGCATTTTCCCCACTTGTATTATCAAAATGCCAATTCACTTCCGAGGGTGTCGTAACCGGATTACATCCACTTATTCCGTACTGCTTAAGCAATCCGAATATATATCCCGTTTTAGAAAGCTCCATTTGACCCTCATTTTGGTCAATTTCAAGACCAAGACAATACTCTGCTAGACCAAGATCTTTCAATTCAAAATCCTCTACCAATTTTTGTTTTAACTTCGTAATACACTTGATATTACGTGATGCTACAAGCATATCATCCTTATACACTAACAACAATAGCGTATCACCCTCGCATTCACCA
Source organism: Melanotus villosus (assembly GCA_963082815.1). Lineage (NCBI taxonomy): Eukaryota > Metazoa > Arthropoda > Insecta > Coleoptera > Elateridae > Melanotus > Melanotus villosus. The sequence continues at coordinate 29,429,700 of OY720419.1, read as the reverse complement.
TAAAACAAACATGGCTCATTTTTCGCGGGTTTCAGACCTAATCTTACGAGCTTTTTACATAATCGCGAGTACCATTGACGACCGGCTTGTTTCAAACCATACAAGACTTTTTTTAGTCTACATACATTACCGCCATCACTTAAATTCGCTATCATCTTTTTCGCTCGAGCTCCAATCTTTGTAGTCTTCCCTTGTTTGGACACAATCCGTTTCAATATTTCGTGCAACATTTCTGTGACTCTCATGATCACTTTTTCTTCCAGTGATCCATTGAGATACGCTGTCACCACGTCGAACAGCCAGATCTTTAGATCAAACTGACCCGCAAGAGCCAATAATAAACTTAATGTTTCCAGTCTTGCCACTGGAGCAAATGTTTGATGATAATCGATGCCGTACCTTTGACTGTAACCCTTCGCTACCAGTCGGGCCTTGCGTCTCTCAATTTTACCATCAGGTCCATGTTTATTTGTCAAAATCAAACGACACCCAATTATGTTTTTATTGTCGTCATTATGAATGATATCCCACGTATCATTCTTCACTAAATTCATGAATTCGGATTCAATCGCATCCTTCCATTCATCACACGCATCACTTTTTAAAGCATCTTGCACTCTGATCTCTGCTACACCGACGAACACATCGTCATCTAAGTCAGAATCATTTTCAGTACAAATATCTTCTTCGTTTTGTGTTGCTCTACTTCTTGACTGATACAGCTTTCTCAGTCGCCCTCTATTACCAGTACGCAACAATCTTGGTCTACCAGGGGCTCTCATCGGCTCTTCCGCATCCTTTATAACTATCTCCGGGATGTCTGGTCGAGTTTTCGGAGTCTCGTTACACTCCACAGATTGCGGCGAAAACTCTATATATTTTAGATGACTGTTTTCATCCTCCTGCCCCTCTTCCGTTGACATAAACCACTCTTCAAGTACGCGCGTATCACAAGGACCGATACGAGTCTCTTCTAAAAAGTTTACATCACGGGCCTCTGTCATCTGTCTCTTACTCGGTATCCACACACGGAAGCCTTTTCTTTCTCTAGGATACCCCATGAATACGCCTTCAACAGATCTCTGTGAAAGTTTGTCTTTGTTGGGATTTTTATCTAAGACAAACACTTTCGACCCGAACTTTTTAAAGTAATTCACGTTTACTTTATCTTTCGTCCACTTTTCATACGGAATCTTTCCATTTAATCCACTAGTCGGGCATCGGTTGCGAATGTGACAAGCTGTGGCAACAGCTTCCGACCAAAACATCGCGCTCAAACCGGACTGCAACAACAAGCACCTAGCCATATTCAACAAAGTACGATTCATTCCTTCCGCGACACCGTTTTGCTGCGGAGTATGGGGAACCGTAAATTGTCTTTTAATACCTTGATCCGCTAGATATTCATTAAATTCGGTACTACAATACTCGCGTCCATTGTCTGATTGTAAACATTTTACTTTCTTTCCGGTTTGTTTCTCTACTAGCTTCTGATAAAGCTTGAACGCATCGAAAACTCCACACTTTTGTCTCAAAAAGTACACTTCGCACCATCTCGTGCTATCATCAATAAAAGTTACAAAATACTTAGCACGTCCCGTGGATTCCGTTCTAAATGGACCAACAACGTCCGAGTACACTATTTGCAATGTCTCAGTGCACGGTACTCGATCGTTAGGGAAAGGTAACACGGCCATTTTTCCCTTCAAACACACTTCACAACGTGATAATTGTGCTGCATCACTCACATCAACCTTGGGTACTACACCATCACGAATCAATTTCACGAGGTCTTTACTGTTTAGATGGCCTAATCTTTCATGCCACTTAATCAATTCTGAACCCATTGGTTGGACTACCGCTTCAGCACACTCTAAGTTCTCGCGAACAAAATACAAATCGCCTCGTCGCTCGGCGATTAGCGAAATGTTCCCGCGCTTGTCACGAACAACTGCGTCCTCTTTACGAAAAATCACTTCGTGTCCTTTATTCGTAATTTTTGCAACTGAAATTAGGTTTGTTCTCAATTCAGGCACATATAAAGTGTCCTTGAATTCAATCAGTCGATGATCATTATTATCACTTGCAACTGATAAATGAACAATGCCTTTTCCTTTCACTTCAGCAGACGCTTGACTCGCGAGACTTAATTTCACATTCGGGAATTCACTTAAAGACTTAAAACACGCTTCCACACCACACAAATGCGCGGTACAGCCGCTATCCAATAACCATGGTTTACTCAATGTTTTTGTCTTTGCTTTGCATACACTATCTACATTTAAAACTGTATGGTTCACTGCAAACGACTCGTCAACATTGTTCGCCGACGGTTTTGGCTTTCTTTGGCTACTGTCGAATTGACCTGTACACTCATTTGCTTTATGTCCCGGCGCCCCACATTTGAAGCATTTGAACACGCGTTTCTTCTTCGTTTTCCCCTTCATTGGATTTTGACTGGCGGTCATTACTGTAACGACACCTCCAGATCCCTGTCTATCTGAATCGTGCTTGTCCATAATCTTCACCTTCAATTCTTCCGGTGTCGGCAACGCGTCTCTTGTTTCAATTGCACACCGAAAACTTTCATACGACGAAGGAAGACTATACAACAGCATTACAGTCAAGAGATCATCATTTATGTCCACTTTCATGTTTTTCAATTTATCTACAGCATCGAAAAATTTAGTCAAGTGGTCTCTTACGTCACCGCCTTCATCCAGCTTTTGAAGCATCAGTCGCTTCAATAATGTCGCCTTTCTCGCAGGACCCTTAGACGCATAAGTTGACTCCAATTTTAACCATACATCTTTTGACGTCTCACAATTACGAATTTGTGTGACCAGTATTGGTTCAATTGCCATAGTCAACTTTGCTTTTGCCTTTTTGTCTTTATTTATCCAGGCTTGAATCGTGTCATCGCCTGTTGGTGGCTTCGGAATAGTACCATCGACATACTCCCACAGATCGCTCTCTACCAAAAGTGCTTCTACTTGTATACACCACGTATCATAATTCGTCTTGGACAACAACTCAATGCGCCAACCTGACGATGTACCTGAAGCCATCTTTTGTAAACTATCGCGATCACACTGTCACTCACAACCAAAATTTAATATGTCACGTCCCGCGTTATTTTTATATATCGGTGCTATCTCGGGCACGCTGGGTCCATAACCTATTCGTCTTTATAAAGAGGTGGTAGACCAGAGATAGACTGAGACGTAGTTAAATTTATAAGAGTGACAACCTTTTATTCGGACAAACTATGACAAACTCTGTTATGTCAATTTACATTATTATGCACACTAGACTAAATATGAAAATACGTGAAGATTGTCGACGGAACATACACAGATTTCCAACAGTTTCCTATGTCAGAAAATGTCATTTAAAGAGTATATCATATACCAAATTTCATTTTGATATCTTAAAATATAATTTAAAAAATAGGGGTGCCCCAGGTTTAATTGACACCCGGTATTTGTTATGCATTTTTCAATTGTGTAAGTATGGAAAGTCCAGCGAAGATTCTTCGCCAATTTTTTTCATTTTGTGTCATATCTTTTTTAGTACCAAATAAATTTCGGGAAGCCAATTCTACACTGTTGTCAAATTTTTCTGAATCATATTCTTTTTGCGTTTCTGCTGTTTTGTCTTCCACTTAATAACTTTCCTTCCTTTATTAGACATCTTTAGAACGTTATTCTTCTTTTCTATTCGGATTTGTTGTCTTCTTATCTTTTCCTGCTCCTTTCGTTCTTTTTCTTCTTCCTGTTTTTTTTTTTATTTTTCTCCACTGGGTTCCTGTTAGTACATAAGGCATTCTTTGTGTTTCCCTTTTACCTTTTCTTTTCGGAGTTTTTGGCCACATCAAAATATTTTCTAAACTCGAATCATTGGGATCTACTGCAATATAATGGTGATTTGAATTTTTAAGTTCCATGAAGTTCGTATTTTGTGTTCCTACATCCAATTCCATTTCTGCAACAGAACTGCGCGTATCTTTAACGAAATCTTCGAAGATTATTGGCATATTGATGAAGTCTTCTTCAGAAAACTCTTTATGTTTATTTATTTTAGTATTTTCCGTTACATTAATATCACTTTCTCGTACAACTACTGCAATTTCTTCAGCTGCCTTAGTTTTATTTGGAATATCAGTCTCATAGGTTACTGCAGTGCAGTTATCTTCAGTCATATTATTATGTTGCATATTTTCTACAATTGTCCCCATATTTTCTACTGATAAATTAACATCGTCATCTTCCCGGTCGTGTTCATTATTTTCCAATCCTGTATATTGTTCCTCTTGTTTAAAAAATTGGTTCCAAATTTTATGCAGCATTTTTAATTCTTGAGAATAATTATCTATGTCACCATTCTGTATATTTTCAAATTCTATGAGATTTTCTTTGCCAACAATCTTCTGAAACTGCTGTAAAGTGATTGTTTTAATTCTATTGTTTGGATGCGTCTTTTTGATTTCCATGTTTCTTTCGTTCTGACTTCCAAGACATTTTGTAAAGTTAATATTATCTGGATTAGACGGATATAGTCCCGTTGCTCTAAATCCGTTTTTTATAGTATTGGATTTCGCATATTCATCAATTACAGTCTTAAGTATTGGGGAAAACTTTTCTTTTGTTAATGCCTCATTTAGGTGTGTGTTTCGCCATTGAAGAACGGACTTTTTCCAACCTGTTTTAATCGGTTTGAATGCAGCTACATTGGCCGGCTGTAAAATGCGTGTTGCATTTGGATATAGACATTTAAAGTAGGGGCACGAAATCAGACGACAGACGTCATCAAGAGTGATGACGTCATAAAACATAGTATGTTTCTATTATATCCCAAGAACGATTATAATTTCCAATTTCCTGATAGTATAGGCAACCAACGACACAGTATAGTATAGGCAACCAACGACACGGTGCTAGAATTTTTCACAAGTTTAATGGAAATTGTATATTCAGAGTTAAAATAATAAAATGCCGTTTTCTTTTTTTAATATTTACTTGTACGGTGTACAGTAAGTTCACAATAACAATACTACACTGTGATAAACATGCTATGAATTACTTAATTTTACAAATATAATTTTTATTTATTTTTCGTATGGGAAGCGTACAATATTTGTACAGTAATGCTTATCAATATAACATGCAGTGTATACAACGTATGATCATAATCTACACGGTGACAATTTTATAGTTGGCCACTTTTAAAAGGGCGCCATTCATTTGTTTTTTATTCTTGTGTCATTTAATTTGTTTTGCCTTATTCAGAATTTTCTGCTCTATAAAATACTTTACTTTGCGTCTGATTAATTTGACAGCTGTATTGGAAAAATGGACAAGAAACAACAACGCTTGGAAATTATTAAACTCTATTTGGCAAAAAACAGCAATCGTTTGATTTCAAAGCGTCTCAAAATTCCACGCACAACTGTTAATGAAACAATCATTCGCTATAATGAAAGAGGAGACTTTTCTGATCGTAAGCGCATTAGAAAGTCATCATCCGTTGCTACTTTGAGAGTTCTGGAAATGCTGCGTGAAAGAATAAAGCGAAATCCGAGGCGCTCCTTGAGAAAAGTAGCAAAAGATATTGGTATCAGCAGAGAAACGGTTCGACGAATTGTCAAAAAGAAGCTCAATCTAAAGCCCTACAAGATGCAAGAACGACAGGAGCTGACCGTCAAGAAAACAGCAGTTCGGCTTGAGCGATGTAAAAAATTATTGAAGTCCCACGCTCTGGAAACTTTGGACAGAATTCTGTTTACGGATGAGAAAATTTTTACGATCGAGCAATCCGTCAACCGCCAAAACGACAGAATATGGGCAGCAAAACCTCCGGGAGAAGATAGAATAATTGGCCGTGTTCAAAAATCTCTCTCGGTCATGGTATGGGCCGGAATCAGTAAAACGGCAAAAACTCCGCTAATTTTCATTCAAGAGGGTGTCAAAATCAATCAAGTTGTTTATAGGCAGCTTCTTAAGGATCAGGTACTTCCATGGGGTCATGCTACATATGACAATCAGAATTGGACGTTCCAACAAGGCTCAGCGCCATCACACAGAGCACGAGAAACCATAATGTGGATTTCTGAAAATTTTCCAGCTTTCATTACTCCGGAAGAATGGCCGCCGTACTCACCGGATCTAAATCCAATGGACTATTCTGTTTGGAGTATCTTGGAGCAAAAAGCCTGCGCTAAAAGCCACAGTACGTTAGATTCTCTGAAAAGCGCCCTAAGGAAAGCATGGGACGAAATAGACGATGGAATGCTGCGTGGAATCGTCGATCACTTTCCGAAGCGTCTGAAGGCATGTGTTCGAGCAAGAGGTGGACACATTGAATGAAATTCAGCCTATCCTGTTAAGAAAACTGTCCTCTTTCAGAATACGTTAGTAATTTGTTGATAGTTTTATGTTTTGAATAAAATATTGTTGTGTTAATGTGGCCAACTTTAAATGTGTCACCCTGTACATATCTAACCACAACGTACAAACTACATAATTAATACAATATAGACTACATTATGACTATATAAAACAAGGAATTAATATAACCATGCACTGTAAAATACAAGATAAATATAAATATATAGACAAATATAAAAATAATAATTAAAGAATTTTAAGATTCATCGTCACTACTAACATCACTATCGCTACTGCTATCTTCATTGAAATTTATTATTAGGGGACATATTTCTTCCCTATCAAACCCAATTTCTCTTTCCCACCATCTTTTGATTTCCTTTTCTGTATGCTCTATGGTATTTGACCATATTTGTGGTGTTACCGTTTCTAATGCTTCTTTCCACATTAGTAAAGCTTTCTCGGTACCATAGCCATCTCTACCGATGTGGTTACTATAGTACGACTTTGTGATTCCCCAAATATTTTCAATTGCATTGAATATGCAATGATATGGCGGAAGTCGTAAGATTTTATGGCCATATTTTTCAGCCAATTGGTCAGCAACATATAACTTCGGAGGCTTATTTCTAAAAATGTATACCAAGATAAATATAATTATAACAAGTTATTTTCTTAGTCGCATACCGTGATACTAGGTCTAATAATTGAATTTTCAATAAAGTATCTTCAAATTCAATACCACGGCTTTGCAGCCACTCCTTTATTTGAGGTTTTGTCCAACCGGTGTTTGGTATTTTTTCCACCAGAGTGTTATGGTAGGGCGCATTGTCCATCACTATAATAGAAGGTTCTTCTAAATTTTTTAGTAGTTGTTCTTCTAACCAAGTTAAAAAGTTTTCATGGTTCATTTCCCCATGATAATCAGGATTTTTCGTTTTTGACGAAAATACTAAAGAGGCTCCAGGAATAAACCCTCTTCTGTTTCCTGCGTGTAACACAATGTACCTGAAAAGGCATAGCTGTAAGCAAATACTACACTTTAATAAATCTAAAATGTTTACCTATGTCCATCGACCTTTATCCTTTTGACGCTTTTCTTATTATCATCCTGCCAGGATCTTAAAACCGTTCCATTTTCAAACACCCATGTCTCATCAATAAACACAAATTCTAATGGACGATCTGAATTTAAGTTTCTAACATATGATTGCAGAAACTTTGCTCTTGCAAATGCAACGTGGGCTAGTTCCATTAAGCCCCTACGAGGGTCATCCTTCTTCCACCGAAATCCTATGTCCCTTAAACCGTAACCTAAGGATGACTTGCCGCCTTGAAAAATGTCGCGTTCTTTTAATTGTTGCAACAGTGTCTGTCTTGTTACGTGTTGTTCTAAAAAATGACAATAATTTACAGTTAATAAAAGAAAACCACCTAATGATAATATAATCGTTTATTAGATTAGGGTGACGATATTTTATATTTTGCAAACACTTTTATCCAAACAGCATAACAGCATACAAATTAATTGCTGATATTTGCAGATTTTTTCAATATTGTGATACTTACTGGTTTCATACATTTCATAAATAACATTCCGTATCGCAGTTGAGTGAAAATCATCAATATCTCTCACAGGTTTGCGGCGAGGTCTCTTTTTCTTTGGGCTGCGAAGAACTTCGTTGCTTTTAACAGCTTGTGAAACTGATGAAACAGCAGATCTGCTCAGTTGTAATGCATCTGCAACCCTCTGAAATTACAAATTACATGTTATGCTTAAAATTTCTACTAAATCTTTTATTCACATACCTCTCTAACTGCAGTAACTGGAAGCAACGGCCCTCCATTATTTCGTTCACGTTCGAAATAGCCTATCAACTTGGCAACAAGTTGCTTGGATTGGCTACTCAATGGTTTAGGCATGTTAAACACTAAGAACTCGACACTAAAACGCAGGTTTTGTTCTTAAAAGAACAGTTTTTCAAACACAAAAACAGACTTAACCTCGAAGTCAAAACACGTGCGGCAGGTTCGATAATAAATCGATACAATAGAAACGTAAACGTTGTGTTAGTGATTTTTACTACCAACACTGAAGCGTGAAAGTCTCTGGCACATTTATGTTTTTTATTTATTATTCTTCATAAAAGCTAAATGTACATTAAATTGTTAATTTTTCCTTGATAATTGATTAAGCTTAAACCAAACGCATGATTTAAAATGAGCTGGAAATAAGAAAATAAATATCGGTTTTGTAAATCTAATGGTGGTATTTATGACGTCACTAAAATTTACTTGGTGACGTCTGTCGTCTGATTTCGTGCCCCTACTTTATATATTTTTTTCTAACTGCGGTGCTGTGCGGACGTGTTTTGCGTGTTACCTGTGATAATTATTAAATACTTAAATGGTTTAAATATCCCGTCAATATGAAAATCTAAAATTTAAAAGTAAGTGAATTAAGGAAGAAATTAAGGTCCAGGGGCATACCTATCATATCAGGGAAGCAAAGAAACGTTAATTGCACGATTAAAAGGCAGTATAACGTTGAGTACTGACGAATCGGAAATAGATGATTCTTTTAACATTAGTACTGGAAAAAAAAATTGAAAACATAAAAAAATCAGGCTGTACCAAAAACAATAGAGTATTCTTTAGATTACTAAATTACGTTAAGGCTTTAGAAGGTAGATTAAAATTTCTGTAAACGTCTCACAACAAACTACGAAAATTCGTTAAAAATTTGGATAAAGATGAAATCAGAATCTAGGAAAACAATGTAAAACTGATTACAAACAAGGATACCAGATTAAAACAAAATAATGTGATAAGTGCTATAAATGTTCAACAAAACCCAAAATCTACCTCGGGGTCAATAAATACAGAATATGTTCAAAATGATACTAGCGCGTTGAACCTATACTATAATAACAATATGAAATTTAAAAATAGTAATATCTCTGATACTTTGAATACTGTAAATAAATTAGAGATTAGCTCAAGAAGAAGATCGAAATTATTGGTGTTAGCTGACAGCCATGGTCGAGGCCTTTATGAAAGACTAGATAAGAAATGTGGAGAAGCTTTTGACGTTGTAGCTTTATTTAAGCCGAATGCAACTTTAGACCAGATAATAATTGATGTAGAAAATCTGACGAAGTGCTTTACTTCTGAGGATTGCGTAATTATAATTGGAGGGACAACTAATGCTAACTTAACAACCCTGGATAAGTACTACTCTAAGGCTGTTTTAGGACTAACGTTATCATCAGTACTAATCTCTACACATACGATGTGAAGACAATAAATGAATACATATATAAACGCAACATTCATACATATCAACAGATGAATAACGTAAGACACTATAATAAAAATGTAGGCATTTGTGATTTGATACAAAGCATTGAGCAATTATTTTGTGAGCTTAACAATGAAAGTAGCAGTGTTTTAATTAATGTTTTTGACAAGTGTAGCAAAAAACACCGGCATCCGTATGGGAAAATAGTGATGATGAAACGCAGGTTTTTATGTAAATTCTGACAATTCTCATTCATATGGAAAAGATACTATTAAGGATAAATATGATTCTAATACTACACGAATTATACACCAAAACGTACAATGTTTAAGTAATAAGCTTCTTGAATTAGACGTACTTTTAGAAAATGTGGATTGCGACATATTTTGTGTATCGGAACATTGGGCAAAATCGAATCAAATGCAGTCTTTACATTTGGAAGGGTATTCGTTGTGTAACTATTATTGTAGGAAAACATATAGAAATGGTGGTGTAGGAATTTATGTTCGAAGTCATTATAAAAGTATCCCTTTGGTTGACATAAATGAACTATCTATTGATAAACATTTTGAATGTGTCTGCAGTAAGTGTTACTTAAATGATAATTACTACCTCCTAATTTTAATTATCTATAGAAGTCCTGATGGAAATATTGACGCGTTTTTATCTAGACTAAATGAGGCTCTCGATTTATTGTCAACAAAAAATAAAATGGAAAATTTAGTATTGGCTGGCAATTTCAATATAAATTTTTTAAAGCTCTCTAAAACTCTTACTAAACTCAAAGACTTATTATATTCGTACAATATTACACCTACTATCAAACAATGTACTCGGCGTGATAGTAGTCTTGATAATATTTGTATAAATCGCAGTCAAACTGATTTTTTCAGTAAGGTTCTTATAAACTCGGTTAGCGATCATGATGCACAATTATTAACACTGTACTCGAGGAAATCAAATGAGAATGCCAAGAAAATATTTAAATATAGGCAGCTAAATAATATAAATAATGTTAAAAAATTTTGTACATTGCTAGAGGATGTAAATTGGAATCAAGTACTGGCTATGGACCATAGCGTTGATGGTATAAGTTTAATGAATTCCTGGAAGCTTTTCTGCATTGTTTTGATGTGGCTTTTCCTATAAAAATAAAAACTGTTAAAAATGGAAAATTGAACAATAGATGGATGACAAGGGGATTAAAAATTTCCGCTCAGAAATCGAAGGATTTGTACTTATTGACAATTACGGGTGGTGATGAAATTAAGATGTATTATAGGCAGTATAAATCTATGTATCGTAAATTACTTTTGAAAGCTAAACGTATGTACAATAATACGATCATCTTAAATTCTAATAATAAATCTAAGGTTGTTTGGAAGATTATAAACTCGAATAATAAAAAATTAATAAATATAATGAAATTAATTTAAATATATCGGGAAGCCTAAAAACTGATCCTTATATTATAGCTAATCACTTTAATCAGTATTTTAATACTTTACCAAATCAGTTGTCAAATACTTCCACACTGAAAAAAATTACATTAACACAAAAAGCATTACGGTAAATACAAGTAACGTCAATTCATTTTATCTTGAACCGGCAACGGAACAAGAAGTTTATAATACAGTTAAAAATTTGAAAAGTTCGAATTGCGCTGGAGATGACAACGTGAGTACCAATTTGTTAAAAAAAAATGCACAGCTTATATGTATAGTGGAACCTCTTACCGAAATAATAAATCACTCTTTATGTGAAGGAGTGTTTTCCCGAAAAACTTAAAATAGCTAGAATTAAACCTTTTTTAAAGCTGGCGATGCTACTGATGTTAAAAATTATAGGCCCATTTCTATCTTAAGTGCCTGTTCAAAAATATATGAAAAATATGTTGCGGAAAAAATTACTGATTTTTTTAATAAGTATAATAAAGTTTAATAAAACTCAGTTTGTTTTCGAAAAAATGCGTCGACGGCTGGGGCTATAACCACATTTTTAAATAATCTCTACAAACATCTGGATAGGAAACATATTTCCATTGGAATTTTTATTGATCTAAGTAAAGCATTTGGCCTTGTAGACCATTCAACATTATTAATAAAGTTAGAATCATATGCCATTCGGGGCCCCCCACTAAGTTGGCTTGAAAGTTGCTTATATAATAGAACGTATTATGTGAGAATTAATGATTATAAATCCGATCAGTTAAAAACTTCAACTGGAGTACCACAGGGATCAGTGTTGGGGCCCCTCTTATACATCATTTATGTTAATGATTTTCATCATAAACACTGTGTCATGTTTGCCGATGATACATCGCTCCTTGTGGGTGACTCTAATCTTAGCAATGTAATTTCAAGATCTAATATTGAAATTAAAACCATTCATCAATGGTTTGATGAAAACAAACTTATACTAAATAGTAGTAAGATCCTTGCCACCCGCTTTAATTGTAATGATTCTAAATATGATAATAGTTTTTAATAAAAGCATTAAGTGGTTCAATTAAACAGGTGGCTACAACAAAGTTTTTAGGACTCCACATACAAGAAAATTGTTGTTGGAGTAGTCACGTCGAAGCAGTTTGTAGGAGAGTAGCTCCATTATGTTATTGCATAAATCAGTTACGCGCCGTGGTTGATAGATCTGTCTTGATTTCATTTTATTATGCATTTTATCATTCCATTATATCATACGGGATTGTTGCATGGGGAGCAAGTGACAGAATATTGAAATTACAGAAACGCGCAGTTAGGCGTATGGTTGGTGCAAGTAATAGGACTAGCTGTAAAAGTATATTTATTCAATTAAATATTTTGTCATTTCCATCATTATTAATTTTTAATTTGATTAAATACGCCAGATCTGAACATGTCAGCTGGCCTAGTGTAGCCTCTCATCATACTTATAACACCAGATATGACAAGTTATTAGAAACTCCGAATCACAACCTTACAACATATGAACATACGAACATAGTCCTAAATACTTGTCAATCAAAGTTTATAATAAACTACCAATCTCGCTTAAACAAGAGACTGATAGCTTATTTAAGAAGAAAATTAAACAAACACTACTAAGAAAATGCTATTATTCGTTAAATGAATTTCTACACTGTGATTTGTAGGGATGGGATGTGAAATATTATGCCACATTTTCAATATTATAGTAGTATTTTTAGTAACGTTTTTTCCATGTATTTCATGTGTAAATGTTAAATTGACGTGTCCTAAACTATTGTATATACAGTGTGTCCCAAATTCAATCCCCACCATTAGGATCTCGGAAACTATAAAAGCTACAAAGTTGGTTAAATAGGGAAAGTTTTAGGAATTTTAATGCTCATTTCATATCCGTTCAGAAATCACAGCCAACTTTGGCCGTTTTGGAGATATCTTGGAAAAACCGAAATTTGGAGTTTTCTGTTTTCCAAAATATCTTGGAAAGTATTAAGTTATTAGTTTCAAGACTTGTACATTGTGAAGGCACTTTTTTTACGAAGAATCGGGTGGTACCATTTGTTTCTATTTATGACGCTTTGTTTCTATTCTATGAACAACTACCTTTGATTTTCATATGGGCGCCATATTGAATTTTGTCGTTACTAAACTCAGCTCTTTTTTCTCTTTTCAACGATGTATCACACGTACGGAGTTTTTGAAGAAGAGTGGGAATAAAATGCATTTTTTCTTTATTCGCGTAGGCGGCTATGATAAAAAAAATTTATTTTATTCCTGCTCTTCTTCAAAAACTCCGTACGTGTGACACATCGTTGAAAACAGCAAAAAGAGCTGAGTTTAGTTACGACGCGACGCTTTGTTTTTATTCTATGAACAACTACTTTTGATTTTCATATGGACGCCATATTGAATTTTGTCGTTACTAAACTCAGCTCTTTTTTCTCTTTTCAACGATGTATCACACGTACGGAGTTTTTGAAGAAGAGTGGGAATAAAATGCATTTTTTCTTTATTCGCGTAGTACGCTATGATAAAAAAAATGTATTTTATTCCCGCTCTTCTTCAAAAACCCCGTACGTGTGACACATCGTTGATAAGAGAAAAAGGAGCTGAGTTTAGTTACGACAAAATTCAATTTGGCGTCCATATGAAAATCAAAAGTAGTTGTGCATAGAATAGAAACAAAGCGTCATAAATATAAACAAATGGTACCACCCGATTCTTCGTAAAAAAGTGCCTTCACAATGTACAAGTCTTGAAACTAATAACTTAATACTTTCCGAGATATTTTGGAAAACAGAAAACTCCAAATTTCGGTTTTTCCAAGATATCTCGAAAACGGTAAAAGTTGGCTGTGATTTCTCAACGGATATGAAATGAGCATTAAAATTCCTAAAACTTTCCCTATTTAACCAACTTTGTAGCTTTTATAGTTTCCGAGATCCTAATGGTGGGGATTGAATTTGGGACACACTGTATAGTCGAAAGGACCAAAATAAAATATTATTATATTATATTATTATAAGTATGATGTCTAATTTCTTAGATAATTCACTTAAGTCATACGTCAGGTGGGTGCTGTGTCTATCTAAAAAGAGAATGACGGGAATTGTATGTTTTCTTTTCTAAGGGCAGGATAAAGTACCGCTGAAATATATTCATAGAAGACTTCAACTTTCATCCAGCCAAATTCTGACATACCAATTCCCCAATCACTTGGCACTGATTCTGCTATCTCAGTTTTTCTCCTCTTTCCGGGATATATTATCATTGGAGGCAGCAGCAGTCCCGAAGCGGAAAAAGTAAACATTACTGTAATTGTGCTTTTTGAAGAAGCATGATCCACTTCGTATACATTTATACTACCACGGGAAGCAAGAACTTTTGTATTTTTGGGACATAAATTGAAAGATGTCTCATCTCCATTAAATACCCTTGCAGGGTTGGACAAAATATTGTCGTACCCTTTGGAAATGAGATATGATTTTATATCACCAAACCATTTTCTAATATTCTTTTCAGACACATTAGCACTGGCTAACGGTTCACCCTCAGGTGTTCTACTAGTAAGTACAGGATTCCGACGAAGAAATGCCTTGAACCAACCTTCATGAGGATAGTTATTTTTGAAAGGATTTGGCCTTGGAGCTTTATCTAGAAATTCCTTAACAGACAACTGAACATCGTGCTTTCGTCTTGGAACCCTTTTACAGCATTTTCTCCAATTCATTTAACCAGGGTTTCCTCTTCCTCTCTAGTTAGAACTGGATTAGGGCCACAATTAGATTTAACAAATTTCTTGCTTTTTCTAAACTGCAAAGTAGCCCGAGGAACGTTATATCTTCTAGAAACTTCCCTGACAGGTAATCCTCTGTTTATAGCATCTAAGGCCTTCTCTAAATCTTCTTTCGAATATTTTTGACTTAACTTAGGCATTTTGGACCTATAAAAAGCGACACCATAGTTATTGGCCGCCTATAATAGAGTTTAGGGCCTTCCAAAACACATAATACTCTAGAAACGTCCTAACAGAACCGTTAAATTAGTAAATATGCATACAGAACTAAAATTTCGTTAGTGTAGTTACCAGACAGTTATTGGCCTGGGGGCCAATGACTGTGTTTCATGAATTACCTAAAGGTAGTGCTTGGCCCCCTACCAAGTTCTTTAATTTTGGGGTTAGACAGAAAATTTAACCATAAAATAGTTCCTAAACACATGTTTAGTTAATGTAAACGTCAATATCTAGTTAATATACCGTTAAAATACAATAATTGACCTACCTCACATCAACTTGCCTTAGCTTTTTCTTAACAATTACAACTGCACATGCACACACACTGTAGTCTCTGAGAACATTTACCCGCCAAATTTCTGCAGTAGTACCAACAAAGATTATATTTGCAGTGAAACACAAGGAAATGTTAGTGACAATATTCTTAAAAATAAAAGCAAAAACATCTTGTATGGTGTATTCTACTTATAAACATGTTGTATGGGACCTCCATTTTGTAAATTCACAATTCTTAGTCTACGTTTAAACTGTAAAATTGCTCTTCTGATTAAATGTATAAACACTTCTGGCCACACCTCTTCTAACCGCCGGCGCAGATCTCCCAAGTTTGCAAATGGTTTCCCTCTTTCAGGATACACGTTTTCTTGCAATGCATTTCACACTCTTTTAACTGTTTCTCGGATTTCTTGAGAAATGAAATTCTTTGGAAAAGCAAAGTAGGGTTAATTGGAATTATTTTATTTTCTACTTTCACTCCAGAATTCATAGCTCCAATGGGAGACACTCGATTTTTGCGTTTAAACTTGATATTTCCAAAGCTACCGCCAAGAATATCTGCCATCGCAGATATGCCAATTTCATAAGCATTGTGGCAATTGACTTTTTCATCTCCTACGACTCCTGTGCTGATGGACATGATGTCATCAGTAGCAGGAAAAGGTGGATGTACAGCGAACCAATCTGTAAATTTCTGGATGTCTTTGTTGTCTCTTGTTACTCGCGACGTCCTGCTATCTATGTGCTGCTCTGTGGTATGTAAAGATATATCATAAATAAGAAATGTCCGCTTGCGTAATTGCCAATTTCCAGAACGTTCGGCCTCCACAAATTGCTTTACTAATGTTATCATATTAAAGTATTGAACCCATAACTGAGCAGTTGGACCATTGTCGCGAAGCTTATTCAAGCTGTCAGTAAACTTGCGCAACTACTTCTTGAAATAGTCGTCTTCACTTTCATCTAAATAACTAGGGCCGTCGAGATTTACTACATGATTTTCCAGAAATGCATGTTCAGCGGAAGTCAAATTTGTCTCGTTAAGTATGATTTTTGCCAAAGCTAGGTGGGCTAGCATATGAGCTCTCAGTGCTCTCGCATACGCATGTCCAGTTAACATTTTCTCAACGGAGGCGCTTGCATACGCACTATTAAACAGTTCTTTAAGTCCACTTCCAATCATTATGTAGCCTGTAGCCTTGGAGCTCTGCTGCAACTAAATCAACGGTTCTAATGCGCACAGCAATTTCTCTGCTCCACTTGTCATCTTTATCTTCAACAATTTTCAAAATAGTATTTTTTATGGGCATTGTTTTTACGCGTTGCACGGTATCACGATTCCCAACAAGTTTTTTGCTTTCTTTTTTTAAAAACTTCTCGTCCGCGTCTTCGGCACAGAATAGACATTTCTGTTTGAAATCGAAGGTGGGGACATTGCTTCGAGCACCTGATATAGCTAATTTTATACTCGATCGTAATAATGCTTCCGCACTTCTGTCTTTTGTGTAAATTTTCCGGCAGTTCTGGTGCACTGTTACACTTGTTAGTCTCCTGAGAATAACATCCTTACCATCCCGGCGTTTAACACTAAAGCTTATCAAAGCTTTTTAATCCTTTTGTTTTGACTATACACTTTTGTCCATCGGATAAGCTGTTTTCACAAATGAAACAGTCCTCTGGACTCGCCATGGTGTTTGTGCAACGAAAACTCGTACGCGCACACGAACACACACTTATTAACTATATTTGCCAATTGCCAATATACAACACACGATATTCGGACCACGGCCTAAAACAAACTGCGTTTTGGTCGCGTCGGGTCTGGCGTATTTTAGTTTTTATACAAATCCAATACACTTCTTCTCTGCTCTTTTAACTGACGTGCTTAGATCTTTCTTACGTTTACCTGCCGTATAAATTATATTGAAACTCTATAAAAGCATTTGCATTGTTTATAGAATGCCTAATAATAACCAAATTAGCAAACGCCCAAAAAAGCGCCCCTATTTCGACGCCTATAACTTTGAAACAGGCAGTCGCAGGACAAAAATGAATAGAACATTTTTTGTGGAAAATGTACTCATCTTTAATTTTGATAACCTCAAATTTTGCTCTAAAGTTGATACTAACCGAGAAATTTACAAATATTGAAAAAAATGTAGTTTTTTTACTCTTTTTTTCAAGATGGCGGCCAAATCCGGGCCTGTCAGGGGGTGCAAAGTTAGTATGTGTTTTCTGACACCCAATCAAACAGATTAAAATTAATTCCAGCTTGTCCGGAATTATTCCCGCTAACAGCCTTTTTAAACGACCTGTCGACTGGCCTATATACCGATCAAATGCCGTTAATATTCGTTTTAGAAAAAAGAGTTTTCACAAAAGTTTTATTTATGAAATTTTTATGTACACAGTGGCCTATGAAATTTTTTTTTGTTCGACAGTGTTTGAGTCATGACGTCATGCATAATTCGTTTAAATACGAAACCACATTTATTATTTAACAATAATTAGATACAGAATTTTTTTCTTTCATGTAGTGTAAGAGTATTATGGGGTTATTACATAAGAATTTCAACTAATTAATTAGATAAACGGAAGTTCGCAGGCAAATAAGTGCAAGTTTAAAATGATATGATTTAATAATGAAGCAAGTGTTAACTTTTCGTTTTACAAAAAGCATCATCAGCCAGCCACTTATCGACCCGAGTTACCCTGTTAATAATTTTAAACTTGCTTAAAATTATTAATCATCTGGAATTAACTCATCTACAGGGTATTGAATTGATGCAGGCACCATCGGGATTTCAATGGTAAATTATTAATGTTCAATTATTTGCTCCCCTAATTATTTTAGAGAAAAAGTGTAAATACGTTTCTTATAGAGAAAAAAAGACTGCATCTAAGCATGGTATTATTTATTGTTTTCCTTTTCATGCAAGCTGGAAAATCCAAGAAACTAAAACTGCTACGTCAGTACAAATATGTGATGCCTTGGAATATTATTGAAACAAAATTCATAAATGTAGAAGTGTTTTAAGTAATGTTGCGTTAACATAAATAAAGCATTTGTTCAATGTAAAGACCCAAATCGTAAAATACTTCTGCATTTACTTATGTTTAATACCTCAATATGACAGCTTACTACAGGTGTTTTTTTGTTTTCAAAATTCTAAGGCATCCCATATTTTTACTGAAGTAACAGTTTTAGTGTCCTAGATTTTCTAGCTTTTATGAAAAGCAAACAATAAATACTAATAACATCATTGGATGCAGTATTTTTTTTCTCTACAAAAAACGTATTATTACACCTTTTCTCTAAAGTAATTAGGGGAGCAAATAATTGAATATTAAGAATTTAACATTGAGATCCCTATGGTTTCACTACATCCTGTATATGGATCGTTTTTGAAGACACCTGTATACATATTTAACTTATTAAATTGCTGCTACATTTGGTGATCTTTACTTAACTACATCTCCTAATCCGTTTGTAAGCACTAATCAAGATCAAGACGACCGAGATAAAATTTTCTACCGAAAGGTTAAAAAATAAAATAAGGAGGGATTCGTATTTTAAAAATATCATTATGGTGGCGTCATACTTCACAATCACTTCAACAACAAAATAGTTTCACAGGACACTATGTAGATAATTTTTCGGAACAATCTTTTGCATAAACCATTTTTTTCTAAAACGAATATTAACTCCATTCTTGGTACTCGTTATGTACCTACATATTCTTTTATGATGGAGGAGACCAGAATAAATAGTTATCAAATAAATTTCTTTTGTTTGATTTTCCACACTACACATTTTCTTATAAGTTAGTTACAGCACTGTTAAAATAATAGAATAGTAAACTTGGCAACACCGCCTTCACACAGCATACGAAAGTGCAATTATTATGGCGTCCTATTTAAACATTTTTCTTGCATTATGATAATTGTGGCGTCTGATTTACACAGTTTCCGCCGTCTAAGTTTTGTGGCAGGGACGCCACAATCAAAAAATTGGTATAGTTCCCTTTATATGGTAGGTAAACTCAAATATCCAAGGTACATGTGTTTCGTAAAAGATGGCGACTCATTCTGCATACATTTTGGTTTGAGTGTCACAATTTGAGTTTATTCACGAGTTGCCACAATTATTGCGGGGCGTGTATGGGTGGGTTTGTATGTGTACAGGCGAGGCACACCGTTTCCATGGGACGGCACGGTGCGCGCGGTCGTACATCTTCAGCCCTAACCATTCTCTGCGCTGCATAGATGCTACATGAAAGCTGTAGAAATTAAAAAATTATCGTTTACTCCTTTAGGTTTACCAGACAAAGTCAGTATAGAAAATAATGACTAATTACCGCAGTAGAAACAGTAGAATGCGTTTATGCTCTTACAATGATTAAAACTTTTTAAAAACGCCATTGCGGAAAAGAGATGAAGACACTAACCATATTATCGATCGAAAACGCTTTAGTAAATACAATATCTGTTAGTGGTAAAAACAGGAGAATGGAATTTTATTTAAAGATATAACGCATGGGAAACATCGCAACTACAGTATTTTTCATCTATCATTTGGGTTGTGACGTCAACAATCTCCCCCAAAAAACTGTATGGGTAGACAGGCATTCGTGCGCATGATAACCTAGTTTAGAAAGAGATGAATTATAGTTGGATTGTGAATTTATAAGCAGAGCGTTGACGTCACAGCCCAAATCCTAGGTGAAATAAGTATAGACTGTAGATAAGTTATAGGTACATAAAACAGTGACGTGGTTTACTGTTACGGTATCTGTTATTTCTAATTTCTGCTCAGTCCTCCCCACGGAAAATATCACGATCCGCCATTGGTGTAGATTTAGCTACTTTAAGCATTTATTTTAAAAGTTTTAAAAGAACGAACAAATTAAAAAGTACGTTTATATTATCATTTTAGTTTATGAGTGCATAATGCATTATTAAACATCGAATATAATAAAACTAAAACAAAGGTAACAGTGTTGCTGTATTTCTGTGGTATCGTAAGTGACGTAAGTGACTAATATTATTATACCAATATCAATATAGTGTTGCTAAATTTGCAAAATTTTAGTTAACAATTCTGCAAAAGCCGGCCTCGATGGCGATAAGCTTACCGTACTACTTGCTTTATAAGTCAGGTTTCTTGCTCCAGGTCGTTGAAATTTTAAATGCATAAAAATATTTGAAAGTATACCCTGTTTCGGATATGGGATAAAAAGGAAAAAAGGGTCCCGAGTTTAACACGATAAAGGTCCCTTCCTTAGGTTTGGTAAAACTTTAGCCGGATAGTGTCAATGGCATGGCAGTCGATGAGCATTGAAATCCCTGTCACCCATAGCACTACATTTCCCTTAATTAACAAACAAACAATTCTTCAAACTTACATTGGCCTAATAAAATAGTTACATTTTTGTACAAAGAAGTGTAAATATTATCAAGGGTAATATAACAAGTGGTGAGCTTATTTTCGATAATATTTTCAAAACGTCACGACTGTTAATCCCAGCGATAAAAATGCAACGACTGCGAAGCAGGAGTTGCATTTTCCAAAGATTGGGATTAACATGAGTGGCATTTTCTAAATATTTTCGATTTTTAAGCGAATCACGAGTAATATTTAGGAAGAAAATACAATGATTACTTTTTTCACTAATCGGTGTTTTTTTCTCAACTGTGAAATAATACGTCATATTTACGTGGTTACTACGTTACTAGCGTTGCTATTGGAAATAACAAAATATTATCAGTAATAATATAATAAGTGCATAAAAAATTATCGATAATTTTAGGGAAATGTGCATGAAAGCAAGTTGGAAAAAAGCACGAATGCACGAAGTGCATGAGTGCTTTATTCTGCCTCAACTTGCTTGAATGAACATTATCTAAAATTATAAATAATTTTTTTATGCACGTATTATATTTGGTAAGAAAATTTCATAAATCAAAATATTAAACTGGAACCATTTTGACATTACTTATTCGTTGTTTGAACAGCATAGGTAATTTGATACTTGGCGTGATTGCCAAAATTAAGGTAGGTAGATATATTATTATTATACAGGGTGTCCCGCAATAGGATGTACATAGCTTCAGTACGTGTTCCTGGCCTCTTTTTAAGTCAAAAACTTCCAATAAACATATGGCCTAAAGTTAATCGCTACAAAGTTATTCACATTTGAATGTTACCGTTACGCTCAAAGATCATAAACAAAAGATGCATTAGATGGCTTTGAAAACAAACGTAAGTAAGTGTTGTGTATATTATCTGTCATAAAATATGTATGGCAACGTTTTCTAATCAAGAATATACCAATATCATCAAAACCGATTTCGACTCTATTATGAGGTCTGTCACCATGATTTCAAAAGGGGCACGAATGTGCATAGCTAATCGAGGAGGCCATTTTGAAAACTTGAGATAGAAACTGCCACATAACTATAGCAGTTTATTTTGTGAACCGTTAATTGATGTCCTTTACCAATAATGTTTTGAATCTTTAGTGTTATTTTTTGAATGCAAAAGTGCCAATAACTTTGTAGGGATTAATTTTAGGCCATATGTTTATTGGAAGTTTTCGACTTAAAAAGAGGCCAGGTACACGTACTGAAGCTGCGTACATCCAATTGCGGGACACCCTGTATTAACTTAAATGTCAAAAAATTATCAGCAGTTGCACATGTGCAATTATCGATAATTTTTTGACAAGAAAAATTATCGAGTAATTAAATTTTGTTGAATGTTGATTGGTTAAAATAATTTCATATCTAGAATGTGATTGGTTGTTTAGGTGACAGTGACAGATGTATGAAATTTTCGCGGCAATAAATTATTTTCACTTATTGGTACAACATTTTTAAGCGTTGTGATTGGCTGATTTTCTTAAGAATTGTATTCTCCTCTACATATTCGCTACCTATGTAATATTTCCACTTTGCATATAAACATTTCGAATGTGCCTGCACCTGTGCCTGTAAATTTTGACGCCGGTTATGATTTTGTTAACTATTTTGTATGTGATTTATTGCTTTTCTTTTATTTAAACTTCGATGAACTATTCTCTCCAATTATAGTGCAGTGTACTTATTTTACTGATTTACCAGTTTACCGTTGTTGCCTTCGTCTTCCATATCCCCTTCCGTAAGTCATTGCACATTTAATTTTAATTCAATTTTCAATTTTTCTTTTATCCTATTGCCTAAGTTTCTTCGTATAATATTTTATATATTATAAATATAAGTGCTTTTTTTGTTTCTTAGTATTTTTAGCATTTCTTGAAACTCGTTTATGCGCTTTGGGGTTTTACCCTTCAGACTTTGTAAACAATATTTTAGCCCTTGTTGGTTTTATTCCTGGATTAAAGTGCAATAATAGTTAATAAAATTTAGAAAAATTTAAATAGTGTTTTTCTTAAGGAATGGAAAGTCCAGCGTAAATTAGAATCAAATTCAACAAACTCCATTGTTTCTGTTCGAATGCAGAGAAGATAGTAGTACTAATTTTTCTAATTACTCCAGATTACTTTAAGAATCATATTTAACATTCTTATTTTTGAATTATTGGTAATGTATTTGACGTGTTTTATTAGCACCGAACTTCAAACAAATAATCGTTATTAAAAGTTCAACCAAAGTTGGTTTTAACTATTCAAGTGTAGGTACTAAAGCAGGTTGCCAAGATGTCAACTCTCTGATCAATTTTGCGATGACGTGTATTGTATACGATATTGACTTCAGATGAATGTAGACTGAATTGAATTTTTAGCAACAATAAAGAAGTAGAACTTAATAACGTTCTTGAACTAAACCCCCTTTTCTTTAGTAAATGTACTTTCATTCTCAGCAAAAATTCTCTCTGAAAATGACAGTTCACTCCCATAATTTATAACAAATTTCACTTTAAAAATTTAACTGAAATAACATCATAAAAATAATTTTCTCAAGCTGCCGATAAATTTCTAGGAAATTTTTCCTTTTGTATATAAGAAAAACTGTCCTCTCGTATACATTTTTATGTAACGAAAAGCTCGAGACTTTTACATGTTTCTTTTCATTTCTTCCATCATTAAGCATCTAAAAGTTTTCTCTTGCTCGATTTGGGGCACTGATATAAACAGTTGGTACAAAAGAGCTTCGATTTAGAGGATTGCTTTTCCAGAAACACTTGTTTTTCAGGCAATTTCATTTCGCGAAGGTCGGCTCTACCATGGTAACATCCCAAAGCATACGAACAAAATTTTAAAGTGTAGGGAAGATTATTTTTATTCCTTTGACAAGTTTATATTACTATGTTTCAACTGTGACTTTTAGCTACCTATACACTTGTGTTTTATATGCTTAGTGAATATTTTGTGTAAACTTCACTTGGGTATTGTTTTATCAGTTATCAGGCATAAATATTTGGCTTTTGTTGTTTCTTTAAGTGTCACCTCTGATTTTGTTTATGCCGGGACTTGCTTGTTATACGCAATTTCAGAAATAATCGGAACGTTATGCTAGATTACCTATAATAATTATTTCTAGTTTTTGCATTGTACGCAGATTTTCGAAGATTTGTTAGATTATATATTTGGAGAAAGCTTTAAGTATGCAGCACATTTTTGAAAAGCAATGTAACTAATACTACTAGTTAAACTACGTTTTTTCTCTGCTAGCATTTACTTTGCTTTCAAGTCATGAAGATGAATTTCTTTCTTAGTGGTCATTAATATTTCATTATTAACTACTGGTTAATAATGGAAACAACAGGTATAGCACTCAGGTACCTATTATAAATATAGTTTTTCTACAAACACTACTATAAACTGAATTTTTAACACGGCATACTGCAATTAAAAATGTAATATTAAATCGCAGCGTGTTAAAAGTAGATCACGTGGTTTACTTTTAACACTAGTATTAAAAGGCTGCTGTCACAATGACAGAGCAACTAAAATATTAATCAAAGACTGATTTTACCTACCAAATTGACAAATCTAACGTTGCCCTACTAGCAGCTTCTTCTATATCGACCGGAATTTCTTCACTTAGATTATAACTCATCTTAAATTATTCTTTTTCACTTTTGACAAGCATATGTCAAACAATACATATGTAAGCTCAATTCTAAATTGTTTCGTAAATGTCACAGAGTACTAGATTTTTTAGTAACCTTTGGAATCTCTAATAAGAGAGTGTAAAATGCTTTCAATGGCGTTTGTAGAAAAAATAGTGTATGATATTCGTGTTAAAAGTGATTTTATTTTGTTCATGGGGTTGCTCAACTCGCTACGCTCGTTTCGCAATCTCCCCCACTCACAAAATAAAATCTCACTTTTAACACTTGTATCATAAATAGCTATTTTTTGTGTACTTAATCCTTATCAAAATTTTACTCCTTAGCAACACTTTACTCGTTAGCAATCAGCACTTTACTGCATAGCAACACAGGTTGTTTACTTATTACTATGTACGTGTTGCAGTTGTTTTAAATTGTTGTCATGTTTCCGTACAAAGACGACCTTGATAAATTTAACAAATTTGCCTAGAAAATTAGTTTCATTCGAACCTTTCCATTAGGTATACAAAAAATAGTATATTCAACGCGTAAGAAAAGTGGTTTTCTAGCTCGTGGTAATAATCTTAATTCACTTGTTAACGCTCGTGAACCAAACATTTTTCCACTCGCTAGAAAACTACCACGTTTCTTTACTTGTAGAGTAATGTACTATTACACAAATGTCAATTGAAGTTAACTGTCCTCTTGTTTTCAAGAAAGGCTATTTGATTTATGTGGATATCTAGAAATAAATATATGCATCTGACATTTTATTGATGTAAAAATCATTAATTAAAAGCAATAAAGGTGCTAGCAGAGGTCGCATATCGGGAAATAATTCTGCAAGGCTGACAAAAATATCTTCTCTACCTTTGTATATAGAGTACTATATAATATACTATTAAGCTGCCTTAGTGAACTTTAAAAGTTGGGTTTGCAATAATATTGTTCGATGCATTGTCGTATGCAGAGAAAACCCTATCTTCTTTTTAGGCACATTGCCAGAAATTTTATATAATTAAAAGACCTGAACTTTCAGTTCTTTAATCTTGAATATTCTGTGCTTAAATGTGAAAATAATTCTAGAAAGTTTTAAAAATATTTAATTATTTATCCTGGTTACCTTCTCCCTATACCACGGAAGCCTACGTTTATTAGGTTATTACTTTAAATATACGAATTTAAACTTAAAGCCAGTGAAAATTACATGTCATTAATCAGAATTAAAATAAATGCATTTCATAAATTTTTACAAAGCTAACTTATACCGTGTATCAATTTTCGTACAGTTAAAAAAGTAACGCAATTAATTTATATTACTGTTTACTTAGCACATGACGTTGCAACCTACTGTGCTTTTTAAAACATAAAATACTGGCTTTTGACCCGTATTTGATAAATTACAGTGCGCCTCTGTATCCATTCATTCGCAGGATTCTGTTAACCCAGCCTGTCACAAGTGGGAATAAAAATTACCTTGGTTTAAGAGATTTATAAAATAATGCATAACTCGTTTAGATATACGTCATGCGCGAAAGCTGCAGTAGTTTAAAATAAATATGTTGTTCAGGTAACTAATATTTGTGTCTCTATTTTAACTGTATAGGTATTCGTTCAACATTCTGATCATTTTCTCAATAGCAAGTCTAAACTTTCCGTTAATGAAATTTCGACCATCTAATTTTAGCGCAGCTTTATAGACAGATCACACTTTATGTGTGTATTAGGTACTTCGTGGTCTTCACGTACACCCAGTCGAGGATAATTATATTTTAACAGAGTTCAGCAGGTGGCTGCAAATATAAGGTTTCGGTTTGTTAAGAAAGTATTATCTCAGGTGTATACAGCGTGGTCTACAAGTAATGGAACACATACCAATAGTAGATTCCTGAGGCCAAAATATTACGATTTACCTAAAATTACCTTAGTCCAAAAATTAATAATTGATATAAAAATTGGGGAAACTGCCTTCTTCGGTACGAGAAACAATAATCCGTCCTCAATTATAATGTAGATCTTAAAAGAACCTTATTTTTAAGGCTGTTGAAAAGAAAAAAAATTATCCGGATATCCGGATATGAACTTTTATCCGAGTCATCCGAAATTTCCGAATTCGGTTAACAAACTAATTTTTTATCTGGATAATTAGAAATATCCGAATAGTTATAATATCCGGATAATTTACAGTATCCGGAAAATTTACAGTATCCGGAAAATTTAAAGTATCCGGATATTTTGAAGTATCCAGATTACTTTTAAATCTATTATCAATT
This sequence comes from Melanotus villosus, assembly GCA_963082815.1. Classification (NCBI taxonomy): domain Eukaryota; kingdom Metazoa; phylum Arthropoda; class Insecta; order Coleoptera; family Elateridae; genus Melanotus; species Melanotus villosus. The sequence goes on along the minus strand of OY720419.1, from coordinate 29,402,931 downwards.
AACTAGAAAGCTGAAAATGATACGAAAATATTGAAAATACTAAAAAAGGTCTGTTGCTGCTCTAAAAATGTATTATGCAGTAGTAATGTAGTAATCTCCTACAAATATTCTGTAAGCAGTTTAAAAGACATCTTTAGAAATCATTAATTCTACTCTTAGTATTCTTATCACATACCGCATTAAATTGCATCATATATTTGATGTGAATTCTCGTTATTTATTTCTGTTATGTTTTGACTGCTGTGTTAGTGTTTAGTCAGTGGTCGTCAACTAAAAACTCTTAATAAAATAAACAATCTCATTGCAATTTATAAATTTAGTATTGCGTATTCAGCGACAAATTCTTTTATCCGGATAATTCTTTATTCGGATAATTTTTTTATCCGAGTTATACAGTTTATCCGGATATTCTGTCTCTCACGGATATCCGATTTCTTCCATTTCGGATATTTTTAAGTACTAATTATCCGGATATCTACGTGAAAATTATCCGGATATCCGTTTTATCCGGCTCGGATCAACAGCCCTACTTATTTTCACTACACCTAATACCTTAAAAATACCTCAACTTTCTTATACATAAAGTTATGGCAGATTTAATTGAGAAAAACAATTGCCTCGTCTTTTTTATGCAAAAAGGGCATACTAAATGTCACTAAAGTTGACCGTTTCCAAGATATTTGCTATTGAAGTAAGTAATGCAATATCTTATTCATTTTTAAGCCTTCTGTATCGCAGTAGGCAGGGCCGCATTAAGGTTGTCATAGACCCTAGGCACCAGACCCCCTACACCTCCTCCCTCCCGGTGTCACTGTTCATTAAAACTTAACAACAAAATATGTATTCTTGAATTTCGCAAACACAGAATAGAATGATGTCGCGACGATTACCATATACGAGTAAGTATGTGATATTTACATAATCTAACAAATGTGGTTTATGTTTATGTTTTGAAGAATTATTGTTATTTTACTGTTCTCATTTATATTTTTAAAGATTGTTTTGTATGAAATATATATTTTTCCTTCCTTACTCCAATATGTTTTCGTATGCTCCAAAAATTCTCGTAGGCCCTAGGCACTGTGCGTAATGGATAAGACGGCCCTGGCAGTAGGCTTACATTTAAAACAATAAATGGGCGTGTTTTTGTCAATAACAAGTAATACGATAGAGAGCAATAATGGATCAGTGGGATATCTGTCATCAATAATTTTTAAGATGTTACACAGGTAATGCTCTTTGAGAAACTGAAAAATGTTTTCATTGTCTGCAAGGAATTTCCATGTGGTAGGCAACAAATTCTTTTCTTATATTGCGAAGCACTTCTGGCAATTTACCACTCCGCCAATAAATTCCAGTTGTTCTAAATTTTTAGAGAACCTACAACACCCACATCATTATTCCTTTTGGAAATTTGACTTCACACTTGATGCAATCTTGATGAAACGCCAGTGGCGTAGCTACCATACCGCCAACCCCCGTGGCCGCGGGGGACCCTGACGTCAAGGAGGCCCTGGTGTCAAGCCCAAAAAAAAAATACCAAACAACTTCAACAAGACTCAAAAGCCAACTGGCACTGGCCACCTGCCGCCATTAGCCTGATCAGAAAGAATGTTTGGGATTGACACTAGAAAATGTTAAAAATTATCAACAGTAATTACATAAGTGGTGATAATTTTTTGATAATTTTAACTAGATTCACGAATCTTTATTGCTGTGGAATTTCCTAATAGCAATAAAGATGAGTGCTAATCTAGTTAAAATTATCAAAAAAAATTATTACCACGAATGTAATTCGGCCTGATTATTTTTTAAACTATTACACAATGATGACAGTCTTAACGTTTGTCAAAGTCAAAGCTAACTTTTTATGCATTTATTTAAACAAAGATCCAATCACAGAGCAAGTATTTCTCTGTGATCCAATGAAACAACGTGAAAAAATTATCGCTGTAATCAGCTACTAGCTAATTATCAGTGTAATTATGATGCTATTGGTCGATTTGAATTTTTTTCTCATTATGATTGGCTGACAGGACTGTTTAAAAAATAATCGAAATAATTACGAAAATTTGAAAACTGACGCTACTAATACTGCTAAAAGTTGGAATATTTATCCATTATTTAGAGAAGAAAGGCAGCAAAAGCTAAAAAAGCAATATGATGAATGTGTTACAAATTATCTATTTTATAACCCAGAGCATTATTTTAAAGTAAATATTTATTACAAAGTTTTTGACATTGTTATTAATCAATTAAACAACCGTTTTGAAGGGATGAAGAAGACTGTTGACAAATTTAGTTTCTTAAGTCCACACATTCTTGTATCAGTGACGGAAGAAGAGTTATTTAAATCGGCTGAAGCTTTGCAACAATATTACCCTCGCGATATTTCTTCAGCGTTTCCTTTGAAAATGGTTGCCTTATCTCAGCCATTGAAAGACAAAAAGGCATTAGAGAATTTGCACATTTTTTTATTTGTAGAAAATGATACCCTAGCATCAAATTTTGCAGAGGTATATACTGCTTTAATATTATTTTTGACGCTTCCTGTAATCGTTGCGTCTTCAAAACGCTCATTTTCTAAATTAAAGGTAATCAAAAACTATTTGAGAAATTGCTGCCCCCAAAATTGACTAAGTAATTTAGCATTGCTTAGTATAGAGGCCGTGGAAACTGCAGCAATGGACAAAACTGAATTAGTTAAAGTTTTTGCGGAAACTAAGTCCAGAAGTAAGCAATTTCTTGAATAATGTTTGTTCTTTGATTTTCTCATTATTTTTAATCTTACCACCGAGTGTTTTATTTTACAGAATAGATTTATTTTGTGTTGTAGTTTGTTTTTATTACATTATCTAGGATTCAAACTCTTCTTTTTGCTTTTAAATGTCGGTGGCTTTTTATTTACTTTGTGACTATTACCTAAGTATGTCATGTAGTTGTACTTATTAGATATTTTAACTTGTTATAAATAAGTATGTTTTATCCAATTCAGTTACGAAATGTCAACATTTCGACATTGATTTTAGTTGTGAAAAGTAATTCATTTTGTAACTAGTTACAAAATATGCTCCCATTTTGTAACTAGTTATAAAAGGATGATTTTAGTTGCGAAAAGTGGTTCATTTTGTAACTAGTTACAAAATATGCTCCCATTTTATCACGATGACCCAACTCCTTTTTTAAGAAGATGTGGCATTTACATTTTGTTATCTGAATTGGATAAAATCTTGTATGAAACACGTTGCAAAACATGTCTTTTTATCACATGGCGTGTTATTCACGCCTGGTGATAAAAAGTCCATCATTTTGCAACTCGTTGCATAAATAGCTATTAAGGCGGTTTTAAGTATCCTCCTACATTATTTTCTATCCTTGTCCGAATGTAAGTGGGAGATTAGATTTTGCACGTTACATTAGGTACTAACTTGAACTGTGATTTTGTGCTGATATTAATTTTGAGGGGGGGACAAAAGTCACATTTGGCGGGGGGGCCCAAGATCTGAAGCTACGCCACTGTGAAACGCTTCAGTTCTTAATCTAATAATTTGTTTAGGACAGTTCCATTGACACAGATCCACTATTGCTCTGTGTCCCATCACTTCTTTTTCGCACGAACATGTCAAAAATGTCATTTTCAATTCAAGCCTACTGCGTTAAATATTACTTAGATAACGAACAAAATGTAACTTACTTCAATGCCACTTACTTCAATAGCAAATATCTTGGAAGCGGTTAACTTTAGAGACATTTAAATAGTACACCTTTTTTTGTATAAAAAAGAAGAGGCAATTGTTTTTTCAACTAGATCTGCTCCAACTTTAAGTACAAAATAGCTATTTATGTATCAAGTTGCAAAATGATGGACTTTTTATCACCAGGTGCGAAATTGTTCGTCGAGGCGAAGCCGAGATGAACAACACGCCATGTGATAAAAAGACATGTTTTGCAACGTGTTTCATACAAGATTTTATCCAATTCAGATAACAAAATGTAAATGCCACATCTTCTTAAAAAAGGAGTTGGGTCATCGTGATAAAATGGGAGTGATAAAATGGGAGCATATTTTGTAACTAGTTACAAAATGAACCACTTTTCGCAACTAAAATCATCTTTTTGTAACTAGTTACAAAATGGGAGCATATTTTGTAACTAGTTACAAAATGAACCACTTTTCACATCTAAAATCAATGTCGAAATGTTGACATTTCGTAACTGAACTGGATAAAAGTATTTTTAAGGTCCAATTGGGTGTAGCAAAAATAAGGTTTTTTAAAGAGCTACCTTAAAGGACGGAATATTGACTTTTGAACCATGGTAGTTTTAGGTAAATACGAAGGTGTTTTTTTAAGTTATCTACCCAGCTATGAAGGAAAACTCGGAGAGCTTCAAGCCTATTGTTTTTTTTTTTAATTTTGCTACATAACTACCGTCTACACTAATATACTTAGCCCAGCGTTTTCTCGAGTTGTTTCAGTTCATCAAAAAAAAAATTTTGTAGGCGCCTCAAAAAATTAATGCCACAACAGCTTTCAACTCATCATCTGAGGAAAGTTTTCGGACCCTGAGGTCTTTCTTCAGATCTCTGAACAAAAGGAACTCGCAAGGCGCTAAATCAAGGCTATCTGGTGGATGTTGTGACTCGGTGAATCCACAGCTTTCGATAATAGCTTGAACTGTGCGAGCTTTGTGGACCTTGCAGTTGTCGTGCAACAGCAAAAGTTTGGTTCTCCCTGAATTCGGACGTTTTTCTCTAATGGCTTCAGGTTTTGGATTGTCCTTCCGTAAACCTCTCCATTAATTATGGGCCCTTTCTCCATATATTCAATAAGCAAAATTCCCGCAGTCCCAAAAAGCGGTAGCCATCAATGAAGATCTCAATGGGACACCCAAGTCTCGCCGCCTGTGACAATTTGTGAAAAATAACTCTCGAGAAATTTCTTTCCTCGCCAGTTTCTGCTCTAGTGTAAGGAGTTTGAAGATCCATTGTGCAGAAACTTTTTTATCCCTAAATTTTCATGCACAATCTTGAAAACTGTAGTTTCGGATACTCTAGCTTTTTTGGCAAGCACTACGATCTTCATTCGTCGATCTAACAGCAGCAGATCTTCAACAAGCTTGATGGTTTCCTAAGTTCTCCTCTCAGCCGATCTTCCTGATCTGCGGTCAACATAAAGTCTCTGCCCCATCAAAACCGTATACAGTATACACCAAAACTTTACTTGAAAATAAAATGGTGCATACTCCCCACACAGTAATTTAGGAATAACTTTTGGTTCATTTCCCTCTTTAGTGAGAAACTTTATCACAGCGCGATGCTCTAAATTACTATCACTAACTTTTCGGAAGAAAAAAAATCGTAAAAACTGCAAAACCGCAACGAACTCGTTCAAAATTTCATCAAAGTACTTAGAACAGTGACAGTAATTTGACAACCCAGCAATATTTTTGTCTGCCGTCATTTTCATGGCTAGGTAGATTACTTAAAGAACACCCTCGTAATAGGTATACATACGGACTATTTGACTTAAGGCTGGCATTTACATACAGTCAATTTCTATTTGACGTATCTAAAGTTGCATAACTACTTAAAAAATCAAAAAGTCATAAGAAGGCGCGTTTCGGCAGAACGTCAAAAACGAGTTGAGGTTAGAGGTCAAGAATTGCGTAAGATTCATATTTGAAAATTTGCATATTTACATAGTTATTTGTGTTATTACTGTAAAAGATATGGCAAAAACAAAATTACGATTTTCTGTGTATTTAAATTGTAATCTCCTTGTCAAGTTTCCGTAAAGCCGATAAGTACTTACTCGTTGTTACTGTGCTATTTGTGTTGCCTAACGATAAATTATAAATTGAAAATCTAAACCGATTTTTCTAGAACTTTATTTCCAGTTTTTCTGGCATAATTTGCATTTTGAAAAAAAAAATTCTTGTGGCGTTTGAAAGAGAGTGGTTGTATCTATCTACTGATAGAGAGATTTTTTCGGTATTAATATTTTTGTAAAAACTATTTGAAAATTTTGAAGTAAAATAGAGCTTTAGATTTTTTAATACTATAAAGTTGGTTTTCAGAAATTAAAAAAAAACTTTCTATCAATAGATAGAAAAGACATGGATAATTACAAAAAAAAATGCTCTGCCGTTCCTGCTTAAAAAATGAGTCTAAAAAACTGGAACAAAGTGTGCTTATATTTCATGTGTAAATGCCAGCCTTAAGGGGCGAACATAGGGAAATAGCATGGGAAATCGTATACATGGTGCTGTACTGGTTTATGAACGCAACATAGGAAATCTCATGTTAATTTAGAGGCGTTCAAATATTGGCTTCCCTAATTATTTTACAGCAAAATTCCATTTAGGTTTTTTAAAGAACTCTTCAGGATGAGTATCTGTGCAGTTAACAGTTTTTCATTTTAGTCGAGTCAATGAAGGTTTTTACTTCTAAACCCACTAAAACAGAACCGATTTTGATGATTTTTTTTTTAAATTGTTTGTTATATTAAATTATTCAAAATCAGAAACATTTCGGCTGGCGCTATCAAGTATTTATATTGTTTAAACAATTAAAAAAAAAATATATTAAAAAATTTTTTTTTTTCGATGGAATTTTAACTAGAAGTGACTAATTTTGAAAATTTAGTATAATAAATAATTTTTGAATAAAAAAGTTTCAAAATTTCCATTTAAAAATGTTAATATTCAATCAGTCGGATGCAAGAAGATAATATACAAATATATCGACATATGTATATTGTCAACTGAAAAAATCAATACTTTTATAAGAATATCTAAACACGCACAAGAAATCGACCTTTTGTATCACAGGTAGAGGAATTCAAAGTCAAACTCCTGATGTTTCACCATGATTTTCGGAGTGAACGCGTGTGTTTTGAGGTTATTAATCCGTTAAAATAAGTTTTTAACATTAAATATTGAAAATATTAGTGAAAATTGTTGAAGAGAACTTAATTATTGATTAAAATTTAGAAAAAAATGTAAAGGGACAAGTAAAAATACGATGGAAAAAGTAATTATATGTCATTTATTCTTGGTTTGTATTGAAAATAATTGGATTATATTTGCTTTTAAGTTTGTTTATGCATTTTGAAGAATCGAGTTATTATTCTTATTATTATGTTACATTTATATTACATTATTACAGTTATTATGATACATTTATTTGCTGTAAAATCACATTTTTTTTGTAATTTTGATCATTACAGCAAAATCGCTTACGTTGTATATAAGTTAAAAAATGTTTCCCGTTTAATAAATAATTACTCAATCTTAACTAAATTTTGTTTACTTATTTGGGACGTATTGATTTAACGATTCTAAAAATTTTAGCCCTTTAAGTGTAATATTTTTAATTCTACAGTACTCTTTTCACTGAATTTTCCGCGCGTCATGCTCGTCGTAAAGAGTATTTGCAAAAACAATTTGTGTTAAATTATTCTTTGGATGTGATGAAATCTTTTTAAATTATTAGAAATATATTTGCCGTCTTACAGCTATTTCCCTTTGAATTTGTACCTCATATTTAAAATCATACGTGTTAAAAACATTTTCCAACATTCTTTTATATGTTACAGGAACAGCAACAAGATACTGTAGACTCTACAGTTAATTGTTGCCGCATTTGCAAAGAACAAGAGAGTGTGGATACACAAATTATACAAAGTTTTTTCAAAAATTTCAAATTTGGAATTCAATTCTTGCATGCGAATGATTGAATAATTAACATTTTTCAATGGAAATTTTGAAACTTTTTAATTCAAAAATTATTTTTTAAACTAAATTTTCAAAATTAGTCACTTACACTTTGTTAAAATTTCATCGAAAAAAAAATTGTCAATTTTTTTTTTAAATTAGTTAAACAATATAAATAATTGATAGCGCCAGCTGAAATGTTTCTGATTTTGAATAATTTAGTATAACAAACATTAAAAAAAAAAATTCATCAAAATCGGTTCTGTTTTTGCGGGTTTAGAAGTTTTGACGATTTTTCCGCTTTATTGACTGGACTATTTGCTCAGTTACAAAATATTTTAGAAAGATTCACTAACCAAATTCAATTTATACCAAACCATCAGCACGGCCTTGATCAGTGATTGTTAAAACTTGACAGAAAAAGCTGTTCATCGTTAAAATAAGCTTTTTATTAAGTACAACATCTGAACTAAATTTAACATTATTTTTGTTTTTATTATTTAATTGAACTGTATTACAATGTTCACTAAATTCACGCAAACTAAACAATAAAAACAACTTTAAATTAAGTGTTCAAATAAATCCCCATTTATTGCTAAGCAATATCCCAAACGATTGTAAAACTCATTTCGCACGCCACTCAGTTGATAATGTGAGATTCTGTCATATTCTGCCAAAATGACATTCTTTAGCTGCTCTAGGTTCTCAAACCGTGTATTTGTATAAATTTTATATTTTAAATTACCCCAGAGAAAAAAGTCGTTGGGTGAAAGATCAGGCGATCGGGTTGGATAAATAATTAACAGTGTGATTTGGTCCAATAATATTATTTGAAAACGGCGTCGCTAAATATTCTCGTACCGCACGTGTCTTATGTATTGGACAACCATCCACCTGAAACCAGACCTCCTCTTCTCGAACAACATCATTCAAAGCTGGCCCCACACGATTTTGTAGCAAATCCAAAAAACTTTCACCTATTAAATTTCCATCTAGAAAAAAAGGTCCAATAATGCGGTGGCCAAAAATTCCTGCCCAAACATTGACTTTTTGGGCGTATTGGGTTCTTGTTTCGATAAACCGATATTCATTTTTCTTGCTCTAGTACCTACAGTTTTGTACGTTGGGCTCGTTATTCATAGTAAATTTGCATTCATTAGTAAAACAAATATTCTTAAAAACTCTACATCATTATTTACTCGTCCCATCATGTCATAACAAAATGCCCTCCTGCTTTCTGCATCCCCTTCCCTTAACTCTTGGTGGCATTCGTACTTGTAAGATTTCAATTTGTGGTTTTTTTTAATTCTCCAAGCTGTTACACTGTGTTTTCCTATTCTGTCCCCAAGCTGCCTGGTACTGACTCCTGGATTTTTTCGGCAGATAGTAAAATATGTAGTTCTGTTTCATCTACCGTTGGTTGAGCCATTTGTGGATTGTCCTCGCTGCGCTTGCAATTATCCAGAACATTTCCCTTCGAATTTCTTTACCAGACGTTGCACAGTAGACCTGTTAACGTATCGTTCTACTTGGGAACTGCACGGAAAAGATATCAGATACATTTTAGAAACTGTTTCCAGCATAATACAACTTTATTAAAAGAATTCTCTCCGATATGGTGTACCTCATTTTTAAAAAAAGCTTCACGAACACCTAAACATTTTTTAGCAACCTACAAAATTTGACAGTAATAAAGCCAGGTTACTTTTATGTTTTCCAGTCATTTGTTTTAACATTCACTTATCAAAGCCGTATTGATGGTTTACTTTTGGATTGAGTTTTTCGTTGTTGCATTTTTTGAAATATTTTGCAACTGAACAAATAAAAAATTCTGAAACAGCACAAACAGACTCATCTTGAAGGGCACTTTAAAAAACCTAAATGGAATTCTGCTATAAAATAAATAGGAGCCAATATTTGAAGACCTCTAAATTAACATCGGATTTCCTTTGTTGCGTTCATCAATGCGGTACCCTGTATATGCAGATTTCTACTTGCCGTTTGAGTTGATAGGATTGATAGTAGTATCAATCGAAAGATAAAAAATGCGCTTAATTTTATACTGCTCTGCTTGAATTTATTGTTTGTTTAAGAAAGCAATAGCTTAAAAAATGCAATAAATAATTTGCATTTTATTCACAAAAAGCAGATTAACGACGATCAGATAAAATCATTGTCATTTCTAGGTAGGCAAGATTTATACAATTATTGTGTGTCATCTGCATATAGATCAATATTCGATTTCTTTATAAGAACATCGGGTAAATCAGCGGTAAAAATTATAAAAAGAGCAGAACCTAATATGCTTCCCTGCGGAACGCCGTAAGCTACTGGTTGTTCTTCCGACATAATACCATCTAGTTTTACCACTTGGGACCGGTTGCTTAAGTAATTTGAAAGCAAAGCATTTAACCTCATCAATGCCATGGAAATATAATTTGGCTAGAAGCAAATCCCGATCGATTACATCGAAAGCTTTACTGTAGTCCAAGAGCACCAGATAGGTAGCTTCAGATTGATGTAGATTTCTACTAATGTCTTTAGTTATTTTTAACACCGCAGAGTTGGTGCTATGTTTAGGGCGAAAACTCGACTGTATATTGAGCAATAAGTTGCTAGAGCATTGGTTCGTCCTTACATAAAAATCATGGCTGCTTTTTCGCGAGTAAAGATCACCATTGCGACATTTGCTTATTTCCGTTAAATATCAATGTTATAATTACTTAATCAATGACTTCACTAAGTAAGGTACATTTTTACATCTTTATTGTTTGACAAATTAATTTAGTTTAATTTCATAACTTTGCAATCCTAAAAGCGTCAACTTACTATATTCTAATTTGGAAATACTTATGTTATTGATTGGAAGAATCGGAAAAATTACGAAGCAGCAGTTCGGGTTCACACAAGGTATTACCGAAATAGAAGAACCTGTTCTAGTTAGGCTTTCATGGAACTTGAAAATAATGTAAGACATAATGGTCAACAAAAGTAAAATAAGAGGTCGTACTGCAATCAACTGATATAACGAGGCTAAGGTAATAACTAGAATATAAATCTACAATCCTTAAGCTGCGTATTCACTTGAGCATTTTTGCGCGCACAAACGGTGTGCGCCCAAAAATGATCATATGAGTACCGGCAGAACAGGTGTGCGCGCAAGGTCTGAGCACGCACGTGGGAACCTTAGACCGTGGGAACCACCTCAAAGAAATTTTGCGCGCAACATTTGTGCATGCAAAAATGCTCAAGTGAATATGCAGCTTTAAGTATTAAGGCAAAGGCAAATTGCAAAACTACCACAATTCAGTTAAAGTTCTCGCTAATGGCATCGTCTGTTTCTATTATAAAATTATGCAGCACTGCCTGTTCCCTGCCTATCTATCCATGTGTTTCTTCTCTTTGTGCACAAAGAAATACCCAGTAATACACGCTCCATCCCTCTCTGAGCTATTATAGTTTTGTTTACTGCTGCTTTTGTTGATGGTCATATAAATATGTCATTACTGGCATAATACATTGATTGTAGACTTGAGCTTTTTGATAGTTTCCAATCTTTTCTCAAGACACTAAGCTTAACCCTTTGAAAGCACACCATCTTTGTTTTATTCTTCTTTTTAACTCCGGCGCCAGATTTAACTCTCCGTTGGTTATTATTTGTCCTAGACAGATGTAATCTTCTACCTGTTCTATTTCTTTGTTATTAATATTCGCCCTTGATTTTCTTCAATTATGCTGGACGTCTATTTTACTTTATTTATATTTATTCTGAATCCTTCTCTTTTTGATTCCCTATTTAATTCTTGTTGCTCCTTGCTCCATTTATGATTATTCCCTTTTCTTTCCATTTCAACCTCTTAAAAATGTCATCTAGTGTTGCTGTGGACGGAGATACGTTGTCGGAAATATATTGTCTCCTTGTCTTATCCTTACCACTAAGTATATTATTCTAGGTCTTGGATTAATGAAAAGTACCTACAAATAATCTATTCTTGTGTTTTGAAGGACTTTTATTATTGCTGAATGTTTTCCACTATTGAACGCTTCTTAGTTATCAACAAAAGCTAAATAGATGGGTAGGTTTCATTCTGTGTTTTTTTTTATTAGAGTTTGTAGATGGTTTAGAATTTTATAGTTTTTGGAAAAGCTAGCCTGTTCTGATAGCTGATACAAATTAAGCTTATTTGTTAATCGTCCTGTTATTGTTTTCGACATTAATTTATACACTTGTGATAATGAGCTAATCGGGTTGTAGTTTGTTAGTTTTCTTACATCTCCTTTTTTATATATCGTATGTTTGACTTAAGGGGCGAACATAGGGAAATAGCATGGGAAATCGTATATATGCAGATTCTTGCTTGCCGTTTGAGTTGATAGGATTGATAGCAGTGGCGGCTTGTCCGGGTAGGCAGGGGAGGCAGTGCCTCACCATGCAAAAGAGGTAAAAGGTTAAACGCATTTTTATTTATGTGTATCACGACGTGGCCACCTTCTTCACAATAATAGTTGGCTATTACATTGTATTCATGAAAAGAACTAATTCTTGAAAATCTCATAATATTTCAATTTAGATAACTTGTTCAGATTATATCACCGTTTTTGTGTATAACTATCGGTTTTATTGTAATTAAAACTTACAAAATATTACGGTCCGTCACGATACGTTTAAATCGTTACCGCCGTTTCGACGGTAATCGAGTGGACAGTTCGGCTGAATGCCTCAAGCCGAAGCTGGCCAACCAATCATCGTCAAGCCAAACACCATATTTCTGGAACAAAATACCTCAAAAACGAAGAAAAGGACGCCTATAGAGAGGCAGTGTCCCGCTTGAATAAGACGTGAGTTAGACAGTGACAGACTTCCGCCTGCAAGATGCAAGCATGCAAGTTTCATATTTGAACTGATAACCAGTAACCAGGATCCAGTTCGAGCTAGTTCTACGTTCAGTTGAAAAAACCTGAAAAGGTTGGGTTATGTAGTTAATGTAGTTATGATTGTTTGGTTTGATTTCGGCAATTTCATAAGTGTCAGTTAATTTAAAAAAAGAAACAGAGTGTAGTTTAGCAGAAATACAACAACCGGGTGCTTCTTTGAGAAATTGTTCTGATATTGTAAATTTTCTAATAAATACATGCCGGTTTAGTCACCTTTCGGTGGTAAAGTTGTGAAAAGATTTATGGGATTTTTCGACGTTAGCTCGGGACGAACTGCTGCACATTTATTCGAATTATTAACCTCTAAGTTCGGGAAGTATGATCTAAAAAAAATTGATTGCACAGACTTACGACGGCGCTGCGGTAATGTCAGGTGAATCAAAACTCGACTAACTTAAATGGAACATTAAATTTTGTAAGCAATTAAGCATATCCAATTACAAAGACTGAAAAGGCCTTGATTTAAACTGAGATATGTGGTAAAAAATGCAGTTCAAACAGCCTTATTTATGCAATTTTTTCAAAAAATTTCCCCCGGACCCCTCCTGTTTAGAGATAACTCTCAATTTTTTGGGGATATTCCCTCACCAAACGTTTCGGCTACGAGCCGCTACTGATTGATAGTGGTATCAATTGATAGACTAACAGAATGCCTTTAATTTGATACTACTTTACTTAAATTTATTGCTTGTTTAAGAAAGAAATAGCTTACAAACTACAATCAATAATTTGCATTTTATTCACCAAAAGCAGACCAGCCATGATAATTTGAAGTTTTTAAATCACGAACTGTGCGAAAACTGACGCCAGTTTAAAATGTCTTGACAATAAATACGCTCTCCTCATTAAAATATTCAACATTACTATTCATAGGAATTAGGTAGATAAGTGAATTGATAACTAATAGAAAATAATAGTAATATTGCGATGGTGTAGCGCACAAATATTGGAAGTGCAAAATTTGCTAATTTACACAAATCAAGAAATTAAGATTACACTTGCATAAAAATTAAATCCGGACACATTTTAGTAAGGTAATTTTTATTTTACTACATTGAAGTATTTAGCTTGAATCATCCGGATTAAGCTCCTCCTGATTTCTAGTTACAGGTACAGACAGATCAATAAAAAAACCGATTAGGGTAGGCTGTAAAATTGAATTATTTTGAATTGGTACTTTAGCCACATCCACAGAATGACATTTCTGACATGAATTTAAGGTTATAAACTTTGTTTACGAGAAAAATGTCAAATTACAAACGTTATAAAATGTCATTCTGTGGATGTGGCTAAAGTACCAATTCAAAATAATTCAATTTCACAGCCTACCCTAATAGGTTTTTTTATTGATCTGTCTGTATATCATTAATAAAGTCGGAGTAGTCTTCTGGAATAATTTTTTTACGTAACAGGAAAATCAGGTCATTCTTTTTCTTTTCAGACACTGGTAATCGTGAGTTATACTTCTGAGACAGGTTATTGGTATTCCAGTTTCTTTTTCTTCCAAATCTTCTTTTTGCGGACACGTCCATCTCGTAAAATGTTTCTGCTGAAACGTCGTATTTATATTGAATTATAAATGGTTTATCTTTTTGAAAACGCAGTCATTTAATGTGAAGCCAGTTTACTTTATCGTTAATTGTGTTTTGTGTGGTATGTCAAACAATTTTTTTTGTAAGATTTTGAAGATCATAAAAATCAGAATGTTTCAGATGGTAAACTTAATATGGCCTAGGCTTGATTCTGGCCATAGATATTAACAAACGCCATTCACGAGTTGGATAGATCTTTTTATGACGCCTTGCTCTTTCAATTGTAGCATGCATGGAGTCGGCTTCTAGATAAGAGTTGCCGCATTCCATAAACTTTAAATCTACTGTTTCAAGATGATCTATTTTATTTACGGCAAATAGCATTGCAGCTGCAACAAATTTGTTCCTATTTTGCGCATCACAAGTATCTGAAAACGGTGAAACATGGGTAACAGATTAGGCAAATGATTTCAATATTTTAGCAGACAAGTTCCAATTTCTGCACTTCTTTTACTCCCGTGGGTCTCATCCCAAAAATAGCAGTGTCCATCAGCATTTAATGCATCAAAAATTGTAAAATTGTAAACATTGAGATGAGACTTGATTAGATTTGAGCGTCACCTGCATAAGGTACAGATAGAATTGCTTGTAAATAAAATGTGATTGAGTGGAACGTCTTTCCCTTTACTTCAAGGGCTTTCTTTTTATCATGTTCCTTCATATTCATATTATTCATAGCATCCGTTTCCCTTTTTTGTGTTTCTCATAAGCTTCTTGTAGTGTAGATTTGTCGGTTGCGGCGTAATACGCATTGCATTGAGAACATTGGGAATGAAAAATGAGAGAGAAATGTGGGTCAAAATCATGAAAAATTCTTTGATATACAAATCTCGATACTGGGGTGATATTCTTCGCTACACAAAACTCGTCCACGTATAATCTGTACATAATTGAAATATTCAAATCTGGAGAAAGGTAGTGTTTGTTTGTATCTCGACGGCAATAGTGGGATTCAACTGGTGGAAAGGAGTTAATGTGTTCCTTAACATATTGCCTAGACTCTTCGTGGTCATGTTATTGGGCTTACTATCTTGTCCTTTATTATAACCTACAAATAACCCACTCGAGGTAATATTTTCCATACATGTTTCGACAACTCGATGAGAAATCGAAAAAGTAGCGCAGAAAATTTTTAAGCATACTCGGAATCTTGTAACATTTGAATCTCTTAAGTAATAGTGCCTTGATGTAGCTCTATTCTTGGTTTTTGGATTAAGTATTTTTCTTTGTACAGGTACATTTTGTAACAAGGAACTTAAATATATTTTCTGTTTCGAATAGTCTACCAATGTATAATACTATTGACAAAGAATTTCCCTTTGCCGTTCAGAAATATGTTTATTACAACGAAATCTGCATTTGGAACAGTCCACAGCTCGAGGTTTTTTTTTTTGAGAAGTTTCCTTACCAGAGAGATTTACATACCTTTTTCCAGACAATAGTAAATGATTTACTATAGATCGTTTCCAGCAACTTTTATTATATTAGCCTTTCTACTTCTTTTTCTTTTAGCATCGGTTTTTACAACTTCTTTGCCACTTAAATTCTCCGTATCTTCGATATTCGTTTCAGTTTCACTTATTTCCTCAGCAGGAGAAAATTCATTGTCCTCATCTGATGGCACGTAGGACTCTGCAGAATATGAAAAACGTTCAGAGCCATCAGAATCATAGTTACTTGCTAAATTAGTGCGAGAAGGGCCAGCTAGACAAAATTCGTTTTCTTTTGCTTCTACTGAAAATCCAAAGCCGAATAAATTAACTGTGAATTATTGTTAGGAAAAGTTATTCTTTACCTGGGTTATGAACATTGCCAATATTGTCTTCTATAAATAATTTTATATCAATTTGTACTTTCTAAGATTATTTCTGCTCTTACCCTTAATTGCACCTTATAATAAGGCTAACTGGGCCAATTTAGCACCTCTTGAATACATTTGTAACTGCATTTAAATTCACAACACAATTACACAAGTTATGTATCTTCATAACCTCACATAAACACGTGTGGTCACAAATTCAAGTAAAGTAGTATCAAATTAAGTTCATTTTTTTGTCTTATCACTATCAATCCTATCAACTCAAACGAGGAACAGGAATCTGAATATACAGGGTGAATAAAAAGTAAGGAACCTCGATGCTGGAGCCTTTATTATTAGTTTTAGAAAAAAAAGTTTTAGACAAAAGTTTTATAACAAATTATTTTCCACAAACTGATGGTTTTAAATATTTTGTTCAAGGTCAGACCTTTGCCCTATGACGTCATCGATACTATTTTTAAATGGCAACCTATATTTTTTAGGTCGAAATTTTATAGCATTTTTTTTCTCTTTCTGGCCATCTAAAAATATCATACGGTTGCATAAGCGAAATTTCTAGAAAAAGCAAGTTGAATGTCATTCGTACCAGTATTTAGCGTTCGTAGTTTTATCACAAAAATTAAACACATGACTTTTAAAAACAAATACCATGAGATCGAAAAAAAGATGATTCTGAGCAGGCCTTGACTAGTACAACACGATTGGCTACACTGGTTCTAGAATGCCTATGAAGTATAATGTGACAGTGACATTTCAAATGTAAGTCAGTTTTGCAATCTTGTTTCCAGAATTATTTAAGTTTATCGTTGTAATACTAGTGAAGGATCACATTGTGAACACCTACTCTAACATGTATTCATCTTAGTTTTCAGTTTGTTCCCTAAATAAATACTGTTTTGTGTTTTAATTTATTTGACATTTATTAACTTCTAACCTACTGCCACATTTTGAAATCAGTCTTGCCAATCGTGTTGTACTAGTCAAGGCCTGCTCAGAATTATCTTTTTTTCGATCTCATGGTACAAACAATGTTTAACATTACTTTATTACAGAAGATGTTCAAATTGTTCGGCGTTAACTATCTGACAATGTCCAATTCGATGTGAAAATCCTTGTAATACATTCCGAATTATTTCGACTGGAGTTGCCCGTATTTCTTCCCGAATACGAATTTTTAACTCTTCTAAATTTCTGGTCCTGTTTGTCTAAACTTTACTTCTTTTAAGATGGCCCCACAAGAAAAAATCCAACGGATTCAAATCGGGCGATCGGGTTGGCCATCCGATACTACCCCTTCTACCGATCCACCTATTCTCAAAAATTGTATGCAAATAATTTCGAACAAGAATGCCATAGGGGGGGGCGGGGGCTCCATCTTGCTGGAACCAAAGGGATGTTCCCTATTAAATATATTACGCACCTCGAAATGGGATTTTCTTCTTTCACCGTTATCCAAGTATCATCAAAATTTCGATGCGTTCTGTTTCTGTTAAACGTACCATAGTTGAGAATCACTTTCTCAAGCAGTTTAAATTACAATAATTATTATTGTCTTATTATTTAATAAACACAAACTGTCACAAGTGAAATTTGCATTTGTTTCCAAGGCACTCTTTCATTTCTCATATTTCTCTCATCCAATTGGACATTGTCGGATAGTTAATGGCGAACAATTTGAACATCTTCTGTAATAAAGTAATGTTAAGCTTTGTTTGTATTTGTTTTTAATAGTCATATGTTTAATTTTTGTGATAAAAGTACGTACGTTAAATGCTGGTACGAATAACATCCAACTTGATTTTTCTAGAAATAAAAGGTATGACCTGGGGGAAGTTGTTTAAACATTCTCCTTTGCGTCGCCTAGTCCCAGAACGTTCCAACTGATTTTACTTAACTCATACTCTAGCTTTTCTAATTTTTCTTGTGCTGCTAGAGATCTCATGTTACAGGTAGCTATATTTATTTCTGTTTGGCACCTTTGTGTCTCTTCTCTTTTCGAAATTTTACCTCCCCTAGAATCCTTGAAGCAGATCGGTTTACCGATGTAAGATTCTGGACAGTTTTCCCTTTCAACCTGGGGTATTTTGAGTTTTTAAATTCGCCATTTTTATCAACGTATTTGGGGTTTAAGTTGGTTGAAAACGTCACGCTTGCCGGGCAACTTGCCGAGTGTGAATGGAATATAGGTAAAGATATTTTAGTTGAGTGAGATTTAGGTAAGAACTTGATTTGCCGAGTGTTGAAAGGAGTGGGAGAAGCCAAGATCTCGCGTTTGCAGGATCGCTATCCCTGAAATAGATCTGTCATCTGTCAGGATCACAGAAGGGTATCTACTCACTGCACTGAAGGTACTTTTACATTACGTGTCATGTTTAAGATAAAGAATGAAAAATTATCCCTCATAATTCAACACTGTTTGCGTAAGTACAGGAGAAATTAGATAGGTTAACCTTTGCTGTTTATAATATTCAAATATTTCAGTTTTGTTGAAAACAAAACGAGTGAAAATGGCTGTTTTATTAAAACCCCTCAGGTATAAAGTCATTGAAAGGATGTCGAAAGAAGTATTTCTTTATTGAATTCGATTGTTGGATATCGAATGTCTACAAAAGGAAGACTTCACCGCTGTCAACAATGTTTTTATTTTTTGATAAATGTAAACAAATTAAATTTTTTGTAGATTTTGATTGAAATATCGTACTAAGACTGACTTACATAATTTATCTATAAATTAGAATGAAAACAGTTTTCTTTTGGTGTGAATCCATCTTGTGTAACTTTTCACCACTTTCCATAAAATTGCAGACTTGATCTAAACGAAAATAAGATATGCCAGAGATATCTAAAAATATATACAGGGTGTGTCACGACGACCGTCGATTAGACGTTTATTTAGAAAAGCTTATGGTACATATGTGAAAATTTGGAAAAATGGGTTTAGGTTAATTCGACGCTCGCGTTTACCAGTATACAGGGTGATCGCAAAATGCCGACCTCGATTTTTCTCAAACTTTTTAAATGGAACTACCCATATTCGATACGACAGTTAGATAGCCACTGT
This sequence comes from Melanotus villosus, assembly GCA_963082815.1. Lineage (NCBI taxonomy): Eukaryota > Metazoa > Arthropoda > Insecta > Coleoptera > Elateridae > Melanotus > Melanotus villosus. Next base: position 29,383,808 of record OY720419.1, on the reverse strand, counting down.
CATAAGCTTTCATAAAATACCCAACGTATTTTAGAATAAATTGCAGTTACCAATTGTTATTCAAATAATCAGTAAAATCACCTTCAGATATAAACGAAGGTAGGCTATATCAAGCAAGTGTTTAGGAATTTCTCTGATTACATCTGGCGCCTTCGTCGTAAGATTCTGAGCTTAGCTACAGAAGTTACTATTTTTCAATCCTTTTATCGCGAATTATATTTTTTCGCAAATTAAGAACCAAAAAAAACGTATTTTTAAAAACTTTATTTGGAGAACCAAATTAGACAAGTATCTTAAATGACTACTGTAGTGCTAAGATGATTCTAAGTGCAGAAAATGACAAGTACCCTTTTTACAACTGCCGTCTCTATTCCGGACATTCTTGACAACCTAGACATGATAATCTTATAAATAGAAGCACAGTTGCAACACAGTTACAATATTACAGTTACAACGAAGTTCGTTAATTAGCAATACATAACTCGTACATAAAGGTTATCGGTTGAATTGTGATGCGCCTTGTAAAATATTTTTATTACTCTTGCAGTCTATTTCACCTAGGATTTGGGTTGACGTCAACTCTCTGCTTATATATTCACAATCCAACCATAGATTAAAGATCCCTTAGATCTCTCAAGTAAATGACTGAGTGGTTTTATTTAGAATAGTTCCGGACTTATGTGGCAGGTGGCGAAAAGATTTACTTAACTCTCGCACTGTAGCAGACCAAACAGAACTGTCGTTTAAAGATAAACAAAACTTGTTTGGCCAATAATGTTTTACATCCATAATGTTGGTATTGTTGGTAGTTCTTGGAATCTGCTTAATCCTTATTATCGTGACGGGGACTGATATTTAGCACTTTCTTGCAGTTTGGTAAAAGTATTTATTTTAGTACAACAATATTTTGCTGAATTTTTTTGGGCAAATAAAATATTCTTACTTCATACAGGCATAGCACAGATTTTATCTTTTTAATTAAAAGAAAAAATACTGTGTAATTATCTGATAACTTTACGCGAAGCTTCTTTTTAAATATTTGATAGCTTGAAATGTTTCCTCACTTTATACTCGTAATTTTTAATTTTTAGTTCGTTTTTTATTTATATCTTGTTGCGTATAATAATGTAAATATTCTATAAATATTTTTGACTATTCAACTCATATGTCATCTGTCAAAAATCGACCAATCAAAATGCAAGATTTGGCGTTTTTGAGCCAATCAATTGTATCGACAATTTCCACTAGAAAAAATTATCGATAAAATTTCACTAGTGATACGATGCGACAATTTTTTGAAAACAGTTTATTGCTAGTTATATCCTCCAGAAAACAATTTTCATGTAAACAAACTTGAATGTGGGCTAATTTATGAAAAATGATTCGATTGAAATGATTTTTTTTTTCGTTGAATAGTCCCTCAAATACCACTGCGCACTCGTGGTATTCATATGCAAGCACAAGGAACATTCGTGATGTTACAGCAAAAAAATAATCGACAATTCTTTGACCACTCGTGGTATTTTAAGTGAACATTTTCGTTTGTCAATAATGATAATAACAAATGCCTTCATTAAATCACAAATAACAGTTTTGAATATTGTATAAAACTTAATATCTGCAATAATTTAGGACGTTGGCATTTTCTATAATTAAGCAGGGTGGATAAAAAATCACGATTTTTTTTTTTAAATCAAAAAAATCGATTTTTTTGATTTACGTCAAACTCATATGTTACATTATATTGCAGAATGCAAATTTGAATTTTGTTTACGCCAAAATAAATTTTACTTTCTAACAGTTATCCATTCACGTATCTACCTAATTACTATGAATAATAATGTTCAATATTCTTCTAATGAGGAGAGGGTATTTATTGTCAAAACAATATTATAATAATATAAATTTCATTTAGAGCAGTTAACTCTTTAAATAAAGCTTTTGTTCAATTAGGAAGTGTTTGTCTTTTTACCACTGAAGATCAATACTTTTGTGTAATTTGTTTTTGTTTGTTAATTTGCCAAAATCTAAAACTGCGATTTAAATCAATGATTTTTTTAAATAAATCGCTTGATTTAAATCATGATTTTAATCGTGATTTTAATCGTGATTTAAATCAAATGATTTAAATCATCTCAACCCTGTAATTAAGTAAAAAGGAATTGAGAAAAACTTGAATCCCAGTGGCCATCAAAAGCTTTTACGCATCTTGTTCTTGTTTTTTTTTAAATAACAGAAAATATCTAAAACTTCACTTTAATTGAACGCCGTTCAATAGGCAAATGAAAAAAAATTAATTACACAACAAATTGCTTCTAAAAAGTTTTATTAGTGACTACAAATTCTTAAACAAAAAGAGCCTAGATAAATAAAAAGAAGCCCTTTAAGAATTTCTTGGGTCTTATTTTATAAGCACCTAAAGATTGGTACTAACTGAATAATTCGCATTTAAACTTTCTGGGAATGGACTGGAAAAAAATCCTGTTATTTGCGTACGTGTCATTTAATATAACAGTTACAGTACTGGTACCAGTAATACAACGTACAATTAGAATTTTATATATTTTGTAAAATTCGGTAAGGAATTCTTGGACTTTTTAATACTCATTTGAGTTAGGAAAAGTGCATTTTTTCCTATCTAGAATGGAAAAATAAAACAAAAGAGGAAATCAGACCAAAACACTTCAGAAATTGAACTATTATGACGGCAACAATGAATTTTTATATTTAAATTAATTTATAATTAAGAGACAAAATGTGTTTCTATGTTGATAAATTTAATAAAGAATAATCACTTTACTATATTCAATATAGATTTTGTCATATACATATTCAACGTTGTATTTTAATTGTTGTAAAACTTCGATTTTAAAGTATATCTAGGACGAACTATTATGACGAGGGGCTCGTAAATACTAATACTTTTTGTGCTTACATAGCAACATTGAAAATGTAAAGATTTTATTTTACTAGCACACGACTAAGGAGAAAGTTTTACTAAATCCCTAAATATTTACCAGCATTTTTCTAAGAAACTACCTCTTGGCTTTTCTTGTTAGGTAAACAAGTAAATTCCTTGCCGTCAGACATAGATTGAAAGAACCCTGTGCGTCAGATCATAGGATTAAAGATTACAGTGACCAGTATGGATTAAGAAAAGAAAAGAACACATAAAGGCATTTCACTCGGTTAAGTTACTTTGATGTACGTAACGCGAAACTAAATTCGGAATTCTTGACGATGGCAACGACGTCTGGCTGAGATGTCCAGAACTGAAGCTTTTTTTGTGACCATGTATTAGAGATCTAAGGGTTTTTTAATCTATGCTACTGCGCACGAACGCGTGTTTACCCATACAGTTTTTGGGCGGAGCTTGTTGATGTCACAACCCAAATCCTAGGTGAAATAGACTGTACTGAAAAATGCTTGTAAAAGAGCTGATTAAACATTATTAATGCTTGAAGGAACGAGGGGTTTAAGGACCAGTTTATAGAAAACAGTTCTTTTAGTTATTTGATTTATGGCACCAATTGCAACGACAATACGGTGTGTCCCAGGATAGATGTTACAATAGGTGTGATGGACTAACAATTTTTGAATTTTATTTTAAGATTGTGCAATTAAGCCCTGCTTGGTTTGAAGAGAATTTTAAGAACATTTTCAGTTTTTGAAAAACAAGTCGGCTTGACATTGAAGCGAAAACTATTTTCTTTTCAGGTAAAGTACCCTTTTTGTTCATGATACGGCAAAATTTTACTAAGAAAAGTTGTTCATAATAAGAAATTATGGCCCTATGCAAAATTTCAGGAAGATTAGTCAACGATAGTCTTTTCATGGCCTCCTGGCAGTTATGTGGAATAAATAATTTATTGTAGATCAGTGTTATTATTATGTTTCGTAAGTTAAATTTCTTGTAAATGCTATTTGTTTCGTTCAATGTTCTACAAAAAAAATTTTGAATAAATACAATTTATTTTGTTTAATCTAAAAAATGACGGTTTAATCAAAGTACGTAGATCTTCTTGAAATTTTGTATATGGCCATAATTTCTCATTCTGAACAACTTTTCTTAGTAAACTTTTGCCCTATCATAAACAAAAAGTGTACTTTACCCGAAAAGAAAATAGTTTTCGCTTCGATGTCAAGGCCGACTTGTTTTTCAAAAACTGAAAATATTCTTAAAATTCTCTTCAAACCAAGCAGGGCTTAATTCCACAATCTTAAAATAAAATTCAAAAATTTTTAGTCCATCACACCTATTGTAACATCTATCCTGGGACACACTGTATATTACCATCAACTTAAAAATAACTAACAGGATTTTTATGCTCGTTCAGATCGGTAAGTGCTCTTGCTTTGGGCGAATGTAATAAATTTGGTTTTCCCAGCATAACATGAACTATTTATTTTAGGAATTACATTCTTAAGGATTTCCTTTAATAGTATTTTATGTATCTAGGACGAAAAGTAAGTCTTTAAGGTATGAGCAAGTTGTTTACGGCCGAGGCGGGTAGCCGAGGCCGTAATTACTTGCGAGTACCTTAAATACACTTTTCGTCTGAGGTACATACATAATTTTTTGTGCAGCCGGACGCGAAGTGGTCATTTCGCGTACGCAATACAGGACGCGAAATCCGATTTCGCGGCCTTACCCTTAGTAACGGCCGCGAAATATTTTAACGGCCGTTACCCTTAGTAACGGCCGCGAAATACAATTTCGCGGCCGTTACTAAGGGTAACGGCCGTTAATCTAAACGTCACTTATTTGACACATGAGAGTTGACATATGAAAATGTCAGTTTTATTATGTATTTTCTACGGCTGCACAAAAAATGTTGTGTATACTTCGGCCGCGAAATTCTTTAGCGCCCTCGAGATTGTCTTGCCTCGGCCGCAAGCGGCCTCGGCGACAATTTTTCTCTCGGTACGCTAAAATGGAATTTCGCGGCCTTAGCATACAAATAACTATTATGTCATACTGGTTTCTAAAGTTGTTAAATTATTAAAAGAAATCTGCAGCAATTTGTAGCAGTATTAGTTTTAAGTAAGTAGTCTAAGGCGCAACAATTCGTATCTCCTAGCAACGAGCATTTATAGAACAAAAAGTGACACTTTAAAGAACTAGGACTTTAAAGTGACACTTTAAAGTCCTAGCACTTTAAAGTGTCACTTTTCGTCCTATTAAATCGTTCGAAAAACGTTGCTTTAGAAACGAGTATGACATACAAATAATTCCTGTATGTATTTAGTTCCTGGATAATTTATTTTTTCTTAGTAAGGCAGTATTCTTTACGCAAGCTTAGTAACTTTTTTCTTAAACGAAACTCAAAACCTTAATTAATTCCTTTTTGCCTACCGAGTATTTTCTAATATGAAGCAAACATTTGCCTGTCATGTACTAAGAACAAATGTAAAGAACTTCCTGCTTTAAATACAACACTCGGAAATTTAATTTCGTAGGTTCCCCTTTTTAATAATGTTTCGGGCACGGTGTTTTAACTGTAGATGCTCTAGTTTAAAAAAATTATTATCTTACAAGGTTTTAAATAACTCATCAAGAGTTTCTGCATAACAAATCCAAAAAAATTTCTTTGGAATTTATACTCTATAAAGGTTTAGTGGGTGTAATAAGATTAAATTGATTCTATCATTACCGTTGATGCATAACTATAAGCATTCTTTCTTTTGTTGCAGGAACATATCCGTCAGAGCAGGGAACAACAGTTAGATGAACTTGGAAAACAAGAAGAACTCGAGAAGAAACACTCGAAAGTCGGTAGCACTCATTCGAATAGCACGCAATCTTCGGATTCACAAAGGTTTGCAGCTGCGAATGCAATTATGGCTGATACTTCCTGTTATGTGCCTGGCGGAGATATTTTGCCTATTTTAATTCGAAGCGAACACGGCTTGAGCCCTAATGGAGACATTTATACACAAAACGGAGATGGGACTCAATTAGAAATGTGCGACAGTGCATGCCAAACTAGAGAAAGTTTATTTTTTACCCACGAATACAATTCAGAGCACAGTTCTCCGGTTCATAGTATAACTTCTCATTCAAAACCGAGTCCCCCGGCTCCATTTAGCACTTTCGGGTACAAGAAAGAGAGCAAATATCGTGCGGAGGCGAGAATAGAAATGGAAAGAGTGGACCCGAAACCGCATTTGGACGATAAAAGACGACCCTATAGCGTGCAAACTACAAAATCTGCTCCGGATGTCATAGTAACTCACTGACATTTGCCTTGCGCCGAGTGGGAACCGTACAGAAGGAGGCACCCTCGGCACGTAATGAGGACCTCTCCTAAAATGGCTGAAGTCATAAACAGTCTAATTAAAAATGCGGAAACGCAAACACACGACACGGATTTTTATACGTGATATATAATTTTCCTGTATCTCTAAGGAATCCTGTTTAAAATGTTTTCAAAAGACAATCCCCTATTCGAAATTCTTAACTTTGTACTATTGTTTGATACAATAACTGTTATTAGTTAATTTTGCTAGTTAGTGTGTAAAATAGAATTTGTACCAAACAGCCTGTGATCCTAAGGACTAAACAGGCGGACTTAGCTAAATTATCTCTCTAATGCAACTAATTTTTAATCTAAATTTTCATATAGAATACTGCCGTTTTTTATTGAGAATCATGTATATATGTATTAAAAGAAATAAAAATAGCTGTACAAATTGCGCATTTTTAGTGTAGTTAAGTCGTAAGTATAAAAATGAAACATACAATGTGATTTTTTAAAAACTCAATTGCAGCAAGCCGTATTCTGACTTAATACAGACAGTTCTAAGGTTATTCAGACAGAATACGGCCTGCTGCAATTGAGGGTTTAAAAAATCACATTGTAGTTTAAATAGCAACGGACTTAATCTAGTACCAAAATAACAACAACGTAGACCTCAATTACAAATATCCCCAGGTCATTATTTTAAAATATATGTTTATGTGTCCCTTTGAATCTGTATTGTAAAACGGTTTTTGCATCATCATAGTTTTTCTTTTTCCATTATATAACACATTACCGTTACAGCTTTCAGATTTTCAAACATTCCACACCCTTACTTTATGCTTCCGTTTCTAGCCAAAGACTCCACGGTAGCGTAAGTACAAGCCTTTAGTTTATGCACGTAAATAATAGTCGGGGTAATAGCTCAGTAATGAGATTTTGATCAAAAGCATCGCTTGTACCAAAGAAATGTTTGTACGAGTACCTTACTACTAATAAATAAAAGTTTTCGGCACCACAAATACAACATCCTCAAGTAGAAACTTAGCAAACCAAACTAATTAAACCTGTTTTGTTATGTTTGATATATGTACTGACAGATAAGTACTAACTGGTAGTTAGATGAACTGATGTAGTACATAGCCCAACAATCCATGTTGGTTACAGACATTCATATACTTTTTTGCACGATCCGTCAATTTGACATGTTTGCTGATTTAATTATGAGAATACAATTCTTAAGAAAATCAGCCAATCACAACGCTTGAAAATGTTGTACCAATAAGTGAAAATAATTTATTGCCGCGATAATATTTTGTTATTTCCAATAGCAACGCTAGTAACGTAGTAACCACGTAAATATGACGTACAAACAAAAAATTATTTGACAGTTGAGAAAAAACTGTAGCACCGATTAGTTAAAAATGTAATCATTGTATTCTCTTCCTAAATATAACTCGTGCTTCGCTTAAAAATCGATAATATTTAGAAAATGCCACTCATGTTAATCCCAATCTTTGGAAAATGCAACTCCTGCTTCGCAGTCGTTGGGATTAACATTCGTGACATTTTGAAAATATTATCGACAATAAGCGCACCACTTGTTATATTACCCTTGACAATAGTAAGTTATGCTTACAAATTACTGATCGGTAAGCATTTACTTACCATTGGTGGGCGGTAAGTAATAAAAATATAAAAATTTGAGTGTTTTGAGTGGGATTTTTAGATGATTTTACAGTTATCACACAATTATTGTCACTTTGACATGAACAAATTTAGAATCATTTAATTTTATTATTGCGTGGATCATGCAAAAATTGTAATAAGCATCACGGGCGTAGGTGCTACCGGTCTCGGGTAAAAAATGGAGACCTCCACTAATCCACTATGCGTCGGTCTCCACACATTTACCCTCGACCGGTAAAACGCACCTACCGCCCTTGATACTTAAATAACTTTTTTCTAACACTAATATCTTATACTGTTTCTATGGTGCATAAGAGCTCACTTGTTATGTTTCCTTTAAGGTAGTTATCGCGAGGTTCCGATTTTCTTACGACACAGTTGATTTTTTTTATATGTATAGTTAAATAGTTTTTGAGTACACGGTTAAAATTCCGGAGAGATTGACCACCTAGAACCAGAGAAAATAATTAATGAAAAAAATGCCCTTATACACGGTATTCCTTATGAAACTTGGAAAATAAGTAACATCTTCGATCACATTAAGCATGTATTTCTTACCACTTTGATCAAATTTTTTTGGTGGCAAGAAACATTTTTGATAGTTAACTCGGCGAAATTTCGAAGCATTTGACCACCTACTTTTGTAGATAAAAAATAATTAATACCATTGTGTTGAACTTTTACGAAACAAGACTCTATTGATAGGCAACACTGCAAACGAGAGAAGAGGGGGTTTGAACGCGCGATATTCAAACTGTCGCACGATCCTTGTTGGTTACAGGGGTAATTTTACGTTTCAATAAAAAAAACCAATAATGGTGCAGCGTCATGGAAAAAACATTCAATTAAATAAATGTTGCATATATTTATTTTTTAATTATCAACAGTAAAAATTATCTATACATGTACCTTTTAAAACGCGTAACTCTGTGAAAGTCTTGAAAAAAAGCTACTGGCTATTTTATGATCCCTTAAAAAACATATTTATTTATTTTTCCTTCCCTTATATCGTATGCGGTTCATTTTGCCGCAACAACCGTTCCTCACCTAACCTCACACCTTACTTTCGTATGTCAGTGTGACAAAGTCGATAGAAAATGCAGCGTTGCCACGATCGATCAAGTAGTCGATAATACGTCTGGGATGCGTAAAATAGTACAGGGCACGGATTCGGTAAGTTGGCAACGGTTACAGTCCAAACCAAAAGTTTTCAAGACGCGGATACAGTTTTTCAGAGATTTCAACACACGCGGTCAGAATAAGTTTTGGTTCAGACTATCGCACGTGAACTGCCTTAAAATACGCTTTCTCTATAAAATACGTCGTCAATAACAACGTATTTTATAGGCCTTTAAATACGTCGTTGCCTAGCAAACTGCGCATTTTGTGCATTATGACGCGTCTCAAATAATAATTTATTAAAATTTCTAATAATATATTAGTGAAAAAAAATGTCTGATATTAGTGTTAGAAAAAATCTTGAAGACAACTCGTGTTTTATAGTTTAAAAATCTCGGTCTATCAAATCCTCGGCTCACTTCGTTCGCTCGGATTTGAACTACGACCTTGATTTTTAAACCTTCTATAAAACACTTGTTGTCTTAATAGCTATAAAATGCCCATAGGTGACTATAAAATATGCATAAATAAAATAATAAGCTCTATGTTAATTATTTTATATGTACCTATATGGCCGATATAAGCTAATATTGTAAGTGTAATTTTTTACATAATAATTTCGACATTCAAAGAGCTAAATTAATTTCGCAAGTACAAAAAGTAAAACGGCTTCCATCTTAAAACGGCAAGTTTCGGTATAAGCAACATTCATTTCTCTTTACTGTTCTAAAAACTTTAGAACACACTGTGATTTATTTACACTAAAATTGTATAAATATTCCTTGTATGCTAGTTTGGTGCAGGATACTTATTGTTATAAGAGCTAATGTTGAAAGGAGCGTGTCTTAAAGTTATTAAAATTGTGCGAGCAATGTTTCTTAATCCAAACCCGCTAGCTTATAATAGATTCCGCTTTGTTTGTTGCTTCCCTAGGGAAGTAATGTAACAGTTAGTACTGGTTTACCGTAATGAGTAATGACTAATAAATAAATCATAAAATCAAGATACTATGGCAGCCTGAATAAACAAAACGTTTCGATATTTTTATTTTGGGCATTTCGATATTATGTAATTTGTCACGGCCAGTGCATCCGCAATTATTACTATTGCCAAGTACAATAACTAGCTGCTCTAGGTGTCTCGTTTTGTTCCTCGTTTTCAAACTTGACCAAGTGTCATTCTGGATGATTCACATCAGATGCATCCCTTCAAATCCAATCCAACGTACAGGTTTTCAGCGCATATTTGAAAATGAAAAAACAAAATTTGATCTAATAAATATGTTCCCAAATACAATTATTGTTTACTTGTTCGTTAAAAGTGACTGTTAGAAATTTTAGTGGTGAAATTTTTCATTATCGTGGTTTGTATGCAAAACAGTTATTTTGCGTTTTTTCATTTTGTGATACTAGTTTTGTATACATATGTATTTCTGTACTAACAATGGAAGCAAATTTATTTCTTTTATTGATCTTATTCTGGGTGTACCAGAAATAAGTACATTAATGTTTTTCTATGGCGTAACTCGTCAAGAACTACAACATTTCTTAATATTGTTTTTATTTTACTTAGAATGGGCATTCCAATAAACACATCGCAAAAAAACCTGGCGTTGCCTGAATTTTTCCCCATATAGTTTTGAATCCACGGATAAACCCCTGCGTGTGTGGTGCAAGGTTGCACAGTGAATTAAATTAGCTTTTATTCAGTGCCGTCGGTACTTATTACTTTGTTGGTGGTGTATTGACAATATATTGATATGGTATTTACCTTTGCATGTTGATTAGAGATTCTGTTATATGCAATTTGTTAAAGAAGGTTCATGAAGATTATTAATGCAGATTTTATTATAAAAAATTGAAACTTAAATTTTAATTAGCTAGATTAAATTTAAGTTGTTAATGTAAATAGGTTATTGTTATAATCATTGTTAGAGTATAATTAGCTAAATTAGTAGTCATAGAAATGTAAAATTGATTATCATAGAAACTTTGTAAATATAGTTGTTATAGTAAAACATTTTATGTAAAAAATCTTGGACACGAGAAAAAACAAATTGATAAATTAATAAGAGATGATAATTTGCATTCGAAAGGTCAAGGACTAAATAGGTTTGCTCCTACCAAATTAGTAAATCTCAACCAAATATTTAATTTGAAACACTGTTAACGATAATTAGAATCAATGAATGATTCGATAAACAAGTAAAACAATAATTTAATTCTGGAAGTGAAAGTGTTTTGGATTTCAAAGAAAACTGAATTCAAAGCAGAAGCAATTGGAAATTGAATTCTAAGCAGAGGCAATTAGAAACTGGCTTCGAAATAGAGGCACATTGGATTTGTAGCTGTAGTAGTACTTATTGGAAAAGAAGAAACAAATTTTGAAACCTTTGTAGATAGTGAGTGTGAAACCATAATTTTAAGTTAGAGTTAAGCAGGGTTGATAGGGCTGAAAAATGAAATAAAAAAATCTGTACCTACTACAAATTAGAGTGAAACTGTATTTTGTGTCAAATTAATTCTAAATACAACAACAACAACGAACCTTCACAACGACCCGTTAGAGGTGAGATCTCAGTAATTCTAATTAATTGAAGGGCAAAGTAATTATTTAAAAATTGTCGATCCAACAAAGATTTATAACGTAAGTTGCTGCCAAAGCAAGGATCAGTACAATATATAATAAATTTCAAATCATGTCGGATTTACTCAACTGCTCCCGTGACTTTATGTGTACCTTCATCAAAATTTACAGAGACAATCATTGTTTATGGAAAATAAAGTCGAAGGAATTCTTAATAATGCAAGCGCACGCTACTGCCAGTAAACATAATTCATATTCTGATAACACAGCCGACATTTGCAACCACTCTTTAGAATAAAACTACTGACAAATGGCTACGTGTGTGTACAAATACAGACTACATTCTTTTTGCACGGATTTGAATGCACATTCAAAATCGCACACTCTAACCTCTGCATCTGTGGCCGGCTTTAACCCCGACTTGATGTTTAATAATTATGTGTTGTTATTTTGATTAAAGTATTGTATGTATTAGTTGGGCCAAGCGCAGGAACTCTAAGTCTAAGGGCGGGTTGCACAAACATGATTTAACAGCTTGGTTAAATTAATCATTCGTCAAAGTGAACAAAATCGAATCAAAACTCAAATGCATATGGCAAATAATACACTAGTAAACAAAAAATGATGCTCTTTTGTAAACTTTGATCATTCGTTAATTTAACAAAAGCTTTGTGCAACCGGTCCTAAGTGTACGGCCACACATACGACGGGTAGCGGAGAGGACAGCGCAGCGTAGAATAAAACGCGTAGCGGTCACACATCTGGCGGATTGAAGCGTTTCTTACAAGGCGTATTTTGGAGCAGAGAAAATAAACCCTCGAACAGTCTTAAGAAGACGCTTGCTAAAAATGTCTATTTCAAATTTGTTTCTATACAATACTTTTGCTGTAAAAAAAAAATGTAATGACTAAAATATGTGCAATAAATTTCTGAAATACTTACCAGGAATGTTCATAAGTTTTTAAATTCCAGCCCACAATTTATCTAAAACACCTCTGTTGTGATGTTGTTGATGTGAAAAGCTCCAGAGTGGCTTGCAATTGAAAATTTCACAGTCTTTATTATTCCACATACAACGCTCCAATATTTCAAATAAGTTTAAAGTCTACGCTACCAGCGAGCTAGCCCGCTCGCTACCGCTCTTCTTATGGCTGCACATGTGGAAAGTTACATGGCATTATATTGCCTTGTACGCTACGCTACCTGCTCCGCTGTATGCGCCGCTCCGCTGTACGCCTGATGTGTGACCGTACACTTTTAGCCGTGTAAAGGACACGCATAAGTTTAGCCCTGCATCATAGCGATATCTGCAAGTCTAGAATTCCCTGTTGTGTTATTCTGCTATTATTTACACTTTCACTTTAGTTGGAATTTATATTTCATAGGCTGAGGACGTGATTAAGTAGTTCACAATTTTCATTTTTTTGTTAAATATGTACATGTAGGCGAAAACACTTCACTTACTGCTAGGCAGATTACAAAACCTGTTTGGATCGGGAAATCCAGCGTTTCACGGGTCATGAAGCTGCATAAGGGACAGGGTCCGTGGGCACGTTCCGTAAAAGACGTTGTGGGAGAAAAGGAAAAAACACTCCTCGAGATAGTAGTCTAATTCGAAGCATTAATATCATAGACCCGAAGAAGACCAGTGAAGACATCAAAAAGGATATTGTGTCTCATACGGTTAATGCAGATGCTTCCACCGTACGTCAACGCCTTCTGGAGTGTGGCCACCGGGATCGACGCACTGCCAAAAAACAGCTTTTGACACCCGTTCTAAAGCAAAAAAGGCTATCCTGAGCAAAGAAACATCAGGATTAGACTGTGGAGAATTGGGAAAATGTTATATTTTCCAACAAAACCCACTTTGAGGTGCATAGTTATAGGTCAGATTTCGTCCGCCACTCGCCTGGATATCCTCTTCGATCGTGCCCCAAAACACTCACCCAAGGTCATGTTTTGGGGATGTTTCATAGCTTCCAAGTCATAGACGCTTCACCTCATTGAAGGAATGATGTATAGCAAAAAGTACATGGACGTTCTGGAGGCGAAAATGGCACCAACACTACGGAAGCTGCTTCCTAAGACGATCAAGGGGTATTTCAACAGAATCTGACATCATCTAGAAATTCTAAGCTTGCTAAGAGCTTCTTTATCCAGCAACATTTGAATGTATTGGAGTGGCCAGGAAATTCAAGCGATCTAAACTCCATTGAAAATTTGTGGGCCATTATTAAAGTGCGCATATCTCAGATGGATTGCACAACGAAAACCAAAATGTCAGAAAAATATGGTACCACGAAGTGAAAGAGATGTGTGGAAAGCTAGTGACATCAATGGTTGAGAGAGTGAAAGAAGTAATTAAAGCTAAGGGGCGTCACATTAACCATTAACTACACTATTAAACAAATAAATATTTTAGTTGTGTTTTTGTTACTGTATTTTCCTTTCGTCCCAATTAATTTGCACAGAACGGTATCCAGGAAATTTTAGTTTTTAGTATACATATCCCCTATGTATACTTTTAAAATAAACGATATAAGTAGGTAACCAACTATACACTAAACGTCACTGTGGCTGTGAATTTAGGGACATTAGTTTTTATTTTTTGTGGTGTGTAAAGGTTATGTTTGTAAATAAATCAAAATTAGTAGAATATCAAACTAATTTTAATTCAACGATAATTCTCAAACATAAAATATCAACAACACAAAACAGAAATGTAAATAAAAAAGGCAACAGTTAAAGACTAATTTTTTGAAATTAAGTTAATTTAATAATTTTTGCCACAGCATGCTATTTGTTTCTTAAAAAAAATAAAATTTAAAGTTGTGAATAGTGTGAATAGTTGGTTGCCTACATATATCGTTTATTTAAGATTGTCGACGGAACATACACAGATTTCCAACACGCCCTTTCAATCTGCACGTCAGATATTCATTCATTATCTTTGGTGCCAAAACCAAGTCCATTTAAATACTTTTCGTGTGCATTTTCCTCACGTGTAACATCAAAGTGCCAATTCACTTCCGATAGTGTCGTAACCGGATTACATTCACTTATTCCGTACTGCTTAAGCAATCCTAATATATATTCCGTTTGAGAAAGCTCCATTTGATCCTCATTTTGGTCAATTTCAAGACCAAGACAATACTCTGCTAGATCAAGGTCTTTCAATTCAAAATCCTCTAACAATTTTTGTTTTAACTTCGTAATACATTTTATATTACGTGATGCTACAAGCATATCATCCTTATACACTAACAACAATAACGTATCATCCTCGCATTCACCATAAAACAAACATGGCTCATTCTTCGCGGGTTTCAGACATAAGCTTAAGAGTTTTTTACATAATCGCGAGTACCATTGACGACCGGCTTGTTTCAAACCATGCAAGGCTTTTTTTAGTCTACACACATTACCGCCATCACTTAAATTCACTATAATCTTTTTCGCTCGAGCTCCAATCTCTGAAGTCTCCCCTTGTTTGGACACAATCCGTTGCAATATATCGTGCAACATTTCTGGGACTCTGATGATCACTTTTTCTTCCAGTGATCCATTGAGATACGCTATCACCATATCGAACAACCAGATCTTTAGATCAAACTGAGCCGCAAGAGCCAATAATAAACTTAATGTTTCCAGTCTTGCCACTGGAGCAAATGTTTGATGATAATCGACGCCGTACCTTTGACTGTAACCCTTCGCTACCAGTCGGGTCTTGCGTCTCTCAATTTTACCATCAGGTCCATGTTTATTTGTCAAAATCAAACGACACCCAATTATGTTTTTATTGTCGTTATTATGAATGATATCCCACGTATCATTCTTCACTAAATTTATGAACTCGGATTCAATTGCATCCTTCCATTCATTACACGCATCACTTTTTAAAGCATCTTGCACTCTGATCTCTGCTACACCGACGAACACATCGTCATCTAAGTCAGAATCATTTTCAGTACAAATATCTTCTTCGTCTTGTGTTGCTCTACTTATTGACTGATACAGCTTTCTCGATCGCCCTCTACTACCAGTACGCAACAATCTTGGTCTACCAGGGGCTCTCATCTGCTCTTCCGCATCCTTTATAACTATCTCTGGGATGTCTGGTCTCTACATATTTTAGATGATCGTTTTCATCCTCCTGCTCTTCTTTTGTTGACATAAACCACTCTTCAAGTACGCGCGTATCACAAGGACCGATACGAGTCTCTTCTAAAAATTTTACATCACGGGCCCCTGTCATCTTTCTCTTACTCGGTATACACACACGGAAGCCTTTTCTTTCTCTAGGACACCCCATGAATACGCCTTCAATAGATCTCTGTGCAAGTTTGTCTTTGTTGGGATTTTTATCTAAGACAAACACTTTCGACAAAAACTTTTTAAAGTAATTCACGTTTACTTTATCTTTCGTCCACTTCTCATACGGAATCTTTCCATTCAATCCTCTAGTCGGGCATCAGTTACGAATGTGACAAGCTGTGGCAACAGCTTCCGACCAAAACATCGCGCTCAAACCGGACTGCAACAACAAATACCTAGCCATATTCAACAACGTACGAATTATTCTTTTCGTGGCATCGTTTTGCTGCGGAGTTTGGGGAACCGTCAACTGTCTTTTAATACATTGATCTGCTAGATATTCATTAAATTCGGTACTACAATACTCGCGTCCACTGACTGATTGTAAACATTTAATTTCTTTCCGGTTTGTTTCTCTACTAGCTTCTGATAAAGCTTGAACGCATCGAACACTCCACAATTTTGTCTCAAAAAGCTCACTTAGCACCGTCTCGTGCTATCATCAATAAAAGTTACAAAATACTAAGCACGACCCGTGGATTCCGTTATAAATGGACCAACAACGTCCGAGTACACAATTTTCAATGTCTTAGTACACGGTACTAGATCGTTAGGGAAAGGCATCACGGTCATTTTTCCCTTCAAACACACTTGACAACGTGATAATTGTGCTACATCACTCACATCAACCTTGGGTACTATACCATCACGAATCAATTTCACCAGGTCTTTACTCTTTAGATGACCTAATCTTTCATGCCATTTCATCAATTCTGAACCCATTGGTTGGACTACTGCTTCAGCACACTCTAAGTTCTCTCGCGCAAAATACAAATCGCCCCGTCGTTCTGCGATTAGCGAAATGTTTCCGCGCTCGTCACGAACAACTGCTCCCTCTTTACGAAAAATCACCTCGTGTCCTTTATTCGTAATTTTTGCAACTGAAATTAGGTTTGTTCTCAATTCAGACACATATAAAGTGTCCTTGAATTCAATCAGTCGATGATCATTATTATCACTTGTCACTGATAAATGAACAATGCCTTTTCCTTTCGCTTCAGCGGACGCTTGACTTGCGAGACTTAATTTCACTTAAAGATTTAAAACACGCTACCATACCACACAACTGCGCGGTACGTCCACTATCCAATAGCCACGGTTTACTCAATGTTTTTGTCTTTGCTTTGCATACACGATCTACATTTAAAACTGTATGGTTCACTGCAAACGACTCGTCAACATTTTTCGGCGACGGTTTTGGCTTTCTTTGGCTTCTGTCGAATTGACCTGTACACTCATTTGCTTTGTGTCCCGGCGCCCCACACTTGAAGCATTTGAGCACGCGTTTCTTCTTCGTTTTCCCCTTTATCGGATTTTGACTGGCGGTCATTACTGTGACGAAACCTCCAGATCCCTGTCTATCTGAATCGTGCTTTTCCATAATCTGCACCTTCAATTCTTCCGGTGTCGGCAACACGTCTCTTGTTTCAATTGCACACCGAAAACTTTCATACGACGAAGGAAGACTATGCAACAGCATTACAGTCAAGAGATCATCATTTATGTCCACTTTCATGTTTTTCAATTTATCCACAGCATCGAAAAATTTAGTCAAGTGGACTCTTACGTCACCGCCTTCATCCTGCTTTTGAAGCATCAGTCGCTTCAATAATGTTGCCTTTCTCGCAGGACCCCTAGACGCATAAGATGACTCCAATTTTAACCATACATCTTTTGACGTCTCACTATTACGAATTTGTGTGACCAGTATTGGTTGAATTGCCATAGTCAACTTTGCTTTTGCCCTTTTGTCTTTATTTATCCAGGCTTGAATCGCGTCATCGCCTGTTCGACTTACTCCCACAGATCGCTTTCTACCAAAAGTGCTTCTACTTGTATATGTTATGGACCAAGTAATTGGTCATTATTCATAATGACTGGTCAATGTGATAAATCCGGTCAGTATTAATAATGACCGGTCAATATGCATAATGCCCGGTCATTGTGAATAATGACCGTTCATTATTAATACTGACCGGATTTATCACATTGACCGGTCATTATTAATAATGACCGGTCAATGTGATTAATATACTTTTATTTAAAAAAAAACTGTTCTTTCTCTACCTCTAACCTCCAATAAATGCCTCTGTCAAAACAGTAGAGATGTTTATTGGAGGTTAGAGGTAGAGGAAGAACAGTTTTTTTTTAAATAAAAGTACATTATTCACATTGACCTGTCATTATTAATACTGACCAGATTGATCACATTGACCAGTCATTATAAATAATGACTATTAATCACTTGGTCCGGATTTATCACATTGACCAGTCATTATGAATAATGTCCTATTAATCACTTTGTCCATAACATATACACCACGTATCATAATTCGTCTTGGACAATATCTCAATGCGCCAACCTTTTATTCGGATAGATAACAACTAACTATGTTATGTCAATTACATTATTATGCACACTAGACTAAATTTAAAAATACGTGAAGGTTGTCGACGGAACATACACAGATTTCCAACAGTATACATAGGAGATATGTATACTAAAAAAAGAAATTCCCGGTATATATTTAATTAAGGATCAACATAACTCAACATTAATTTTTATTTTCATGTTGGGTTGCCTATTCCAATTGTTAAGGGGTGCGTCTTATCTGAATCACGCAGAATGCTAAATACAACTTACTAAATCGGCTGTACCAAAAAATTAATTCGTATACTTGTAATTAATTACTTTATTATATTTACAGTTGTTACATGCTTAGTATGTGCTATAGTCGTATTTCTAAAGTGAGTCACAACCTACTGTCTTTGTATATGTCTACTTACTTCAGCGAAATATATTTTCTAAATATCGCCGGTATTCTAACACCACGGAAAATAATACCTCTTCGGTGATATTAATATTAAATTTAACAAAATGGCTGATTTATAAAATGCGCTAGTTACGTAGAAGAAATTCACTTAATTCTGTGTACAGAATAACCTGATAATAAATAAAAGCTTTTTCAGCACACAGTGTGTTTGACTAAACACGAGAGGGTAACGATCAGTCCTAGATTGCGTTATATCAAACAGACAAATCCTACACAGTGATGGACATTGGAAACACTGAAGCCTTTAGATAAGGATAGCGATCACAAATTACTGGTAAGCATGCTAAGAATAAAAATACAAAACTTGAAATTGTAACAACGAGTCGCCAAACTCTCACGGATCTAAAATAAAAGAATACTTAATAAAAGCATCACAAGAAGCTCTATCAAGAAGGAAAATAAACATAATGCAGCAAGAAAGGTTTAAAATACAATAGTTGTACGATGAAATCAAAGTGTTAGAGGAGATTAAAAGGAAAGTATTATAAGATAAAGGAGGGATCCAATAACTATAAACTAGTCAGAAATGATATAAGTACGAAAATACGAGAAGGACTACTGGGAAAGATACATACGGTAATGTGAAAGAGATTTAGATGAACAACAGAAACAGATATGGAAAATGCCTAGGAATCAAATAATGAGTAAAGGAATCGTTACAAACGATTAATATAACTGACGACACATGAATGGAATATTTTAGGATTACACGGCAGAAAAGCACATATCACGAGATACGGCTGGTGCCATACAGATAATAGTGAATGTAGATAAAAAGGAAGCCATGACAGAAATTAAAACACTAAACAATATAAAATCACCGGATACAGGTGAGGTTAGTAACGAATTGACATCGGGGCGAAGTACTAGAAGAAAAACTACATTGCTACAACACGTATTTATAACCTCGGCCATTTCGAATGATTAGAAATTAAGTACCTATTGCGATGCCAATCTTCAAAAAGGGTGAAAAACAAATACCTGGGCATAAACTTCTTGAATTTGCTTACAAATTACAGCAAAACTGATAGATTAAAAACTAGTAGAAATCATAGAGCTGCGCTATATGGGTAAACAACGGGGATTTAATCACAACAGCCAATTATAAGGAACGTGAAGTTAGCAACCACCGTGAAGCACAAACGACGAAACATATCTCAAATGTTTGTGCTTCGTTTGTGCTTAATTGTGATCCAACAACAAACGCAGCAACCCATCGCGTTCATTAGTTATAAACAATTTAAATGTGGTTGCCAACTTCACTCCCAGCAACCACATATGAAGCACAAACGATGAAATATATGTCAAACGTTTGTGCTTCGTTTGTGCTTCCAGAATATATATAAATCAGGTCAGCAACCCATTGCGTTGATTAATTATAAACAATTTAAATGTGGTTGCCAACTTCACGCCCAGCAACCACAACATATGAAGCACAAACGATGAAATATATGTCAAACGTTTGTGCTTCGTTTGTGCTTCCAGAATATATATAAATCAGGTCAGCAACCCATTGCGTTAATTAGTTATAAACAATTTAAGTGTGGTTGCCAACTTCACACATATGAAGCACAAACGATGAAATATATGTCAAACGTTTGTGCTTCGTTTGTGGTTCGTTTGTGCTTCCAGAATATATATAAATCAGGTCAGCAACCCATTGCGTTCATTAGTTATAAACAATTTAAATGTGGTTGCCAAAAACGTTCATATTCAAGTCGACGCCAATCCATCAATTTTTATCAGAATAACATAACATTAAGTGTACCACCCTAATACACATACATATCTATCACGCCTTTTACCCAATTTGGCTGGGCAGCCTCACATGTTGTAACAATGTTCCAGTGCAGTAGATACATACGAGGGCTGTTCTGTATATTGTTAGTAGCAGGCCATGGTTGCGAAGAAAAACAAAAACATTTGCATCAATCGAAAGCTTATTCTTTTGACAGTTTCCAGTTGCAATTTTGCAAGGTTGAAGTTAAAGCATATAGAGATCCTAATTTTTGATTGTTATAATTCGTTTGATTATTACTAAGCATTATGGAAGTGCCGCGGAATGCTTTTCGGGCTATGATTTTCTACGATTATAAACGAGGCTTAACATACTACCAAAGTCACCAAAATTTAATGGCAGCTTTTGGAGAGAATAGTCCATCATTATCTATAATTAGTTACTAGTTCCGTGAATTTAAACGTGGAAGGAGTACGTTAGAAGATGAACCAAGACCTGGACGACCTGCAGTAGCTGTTTGTGCTGAAAACATTATTGCGACCGAAAAGCTGATTAAGGAAAAACGGAATATCACTCATAGAGAGATTCAAGACGAACTAGGCATTGGATCATTTGCAGTAGATATCATTTTACATAAACATCTGGGTGTAAGAAAGCTGGCAAGTCGGTGGATTCCACATGTGTTAACCGACGAACAAAAACAAGCACGGGTAGACTGGTGCAGGTTTATGTTAGAAAAGTTCGATGGAGGATCTTCAAAGCAGGTATTTAGTATCGTTACGGGGGATGAATCGTGGATAAATAATTATGATCCCGAGACAAAACAACAATCAACTGTTTGGGTGTTTGAAAAGGAGGAAATGCCAACAAAAGTTATTCGCGGTAAAAGTGCAAACAAAAAAATGATTGCCGTTTTCTTCAGATACAGTGGTCCAGTTGCAATAATTCCTCTTGAAGATCGTAAAACTGTAACTGCTGATTGGTATACAGAAGTTTGCCTTCCTTAAGTCTTCGAGAAATTGTGTAGTGATCGCCCAAGATCTGGTTTGCGTGGAGTCCAACTGGTCACTCATCCACCATACAGTCCAGATCTTGCCCCTAACGATTTCGTTTTGCTTCCGCTGATTAAAAAACTCATGCGTGGTAAGAGATTTCCTGACGCCAATGCGGCTGTTGCTGAATTTCAGCGAATTCTTGACGACCTTCCAAAAAAAGAGTTTTCAGCGTGTTTCGAGAAGTGGTTTCAAAGAATGAAGAACTGTATTATGTCTAAGGGGGAATACTTTGAAAAACAATAAAATTTTTTTCTTTACAAATTCCGTAGTTTTCTTCTAACTAACAATTTACAGAACAGCCCTCGTATAAATGTACCAATTCAATTTGTTCCAGTCAGGATTTAAATGTTCCCAATATACATTTGATTCCTGTGAATATAAATATTATTAAAAATTCGGGTTTTAAAAATTTAGAAAATGCATATGTAGATGCCATGTTAAAATATACAACATGTAAATGCAATACTAAAATATGTCACAATATTCAACCAAATAGTCATTTATTTATTGAAACTAATGATTGTGGATTTTGTGCATTAACTGATATACCTGTAATAATAAAATATTTAGAAAAAACATTTATCTTACGGGGTGTATCGAATTTTATAGATAGCTGCGACAGTAGTTCAATAGGACACTATATTGCTTATTGTCGCAGATTAGATTCCACTTGGGAAGTATTCGGTGATTTAAAAAAACAAGAATATATTGTTTCTACTGACCGTGTTCAACCACATTTATTAATGTATACTACATAATAATTTTGTATATTTCTTTTATTATTTTATAGAATATATTTTTTGTTTTATTTATTTTTATATTATACATTATAAAATATATTTTTTGTTTCATTTCGTTTAAATTATTTTATAATGCAATATTTTGTTTTTGATTTTGTTGCTATGATGTAATAAACATTTCGAAAAACATTTTTATTTTCTCATTTTTATGATTTATTTAATTTTGCGGTATTTTATAAAATGCGAGTTGAAATCATATACACCATCGTCTCCAATGTAAAACAGATCTGAAAATGGTACCTATATTGCGTCATAAGGGAAGAAATGGGCATATTACATCCCGAAGTTTTTTTTATTTACACATTACTTAAATACGCTTAAATAGTTATTGTTGTAGATAAAGTACAGTATTTGCCTCTAATGGTTATATTATTTACTTGTTTACTTAAATCTCGGATGATTACAACACTCGCCTTCGGCTCGTGCTCTAAAGTTCATTCTCGTGTAATATAACTTACATTATTTACTTGTTAAATAATATACTATTTTCATAAAGTTTCGTTATGGAAAATAGTGACAGTGGGTTTTCTAATACACCTCCACCTCCAGAGTTAAAAGAAGAAACAACTTCCGCATATAACAATTTAATTGCAAAAGTAGAGTGATGCTGTTTCAAAATATTTAAATAATTAATCATCTTCTTAAACATAGAGGCGCTGATGTAGGTTCATTTAAAATAGGAGATTTCGGAGTTGGCCGCGACTTGTGGTGAATTCATGAACTATGCAGACAAACAAACCATTAATCAAAATGTATTATGTTATGTTTTTAATTATTTTTTGTTTATAAATGAATTTTTTAATTTGGGAAATTGTACCAGGTGCCAAAATGTAATGAAATTTGGTACTTGTACTTGGTACTTGAAATTCTTAAGCAATTTACTTGATACTTGTAGAAATATATTCGTACTTCAAGTACTTTATGAATACTTGAAGTAAACAATATTTACTTCAAGTAATTTTAATACTTTATTAATAAATGGACAATAAATAATTTAAAATTAGGTGAATCTCTGAATCCTGACTATTACTTTCTACACTTGAAATAAAATTACATTGTTACAACATGTGAGGCTTCCCACCCAAATTGGGTAAAAGGCGTGATAGATATGTATGTGTATTAGGGTGGTACACTTAATGTTATGTTATTCTGATAAAAATTGATGGATTGGCGTCGACTTGAATATGAACGTTTTTGGCAACCACATTTAAATTGTTTATAACTAATGAACGCAATGGGTTGCTGACCTGATTTATATATATTCTGGAAGCACAAACGAAGCACAAACGTTTGACATATATTTCATCGTTTGTGCTTCATATGTGGTTGCTGGGCGTGAAGTTGGCAACCACATTTAAATTGTTTATAACTAATGAACGCAATGGGTTGCTGACCTGATTTATATACATTCTGGAAGCACAAACGAAGCACAAACGTTTGACATATATTTCGTCGTTTGTGCTTCATATGTGGTTGCTGGGCGTGAAGTTGGCAACCACATTTAAGTTGTCTATAACTAATGAACGCAATGGGTTGCTGACCTGATTTATATACATTCTGGAAGCACAAACGAAGCACAAACGTTTGACATGTATTTCATCGTTTGTGCTTCATATGTGGTTGCTGGGCGTGAAGTTGGCAACCACATTTAAATTGTTTATAACTAATGAACGCGATGGGTTGCTGCGTTTGTTATTGGATCACAATTAAGCACAAACGAAGCACAAACATTTGAGATATGTTTCGTCGTTTGTGCTTCACGGTGGTTGCTAACTTCACGTTCCTCCAATTATAGATGCAATAAAATATAATCTGCCAGTTGGCAGAAAAATCATTAAAAAGTACCTGATAAGCCAGACTTCTTTTGCTTTTGCTGATATACAAAAAGCATTTGACAATATACAAGTCAGGCAGATAATCGCACTGCAAGAGAATAACAATACCATAACATAACATACCAAATATAGCGATCTCCTAACTCGTAACAGACTGACACCAGATGAAATACTCGTTACCAAAGGAATCTAAAAATTAAATTCGCTTAGTCTACTATTATTCAATTTAATTCTGATTAAAATAATAAAACCAGCGGTCCACAGGTGTCCCCGTGGAAATAGAATGGGAAATCAGAAAATCCGTTTAGCATGTTACGCTGACGATGCAACCTTCATTGCCGATGATGAAGATGACTTACAATGATTGTTATTCAAGCTATGAAGTGCTAGGTTTAGTCGAAATTAAACACCGTAATTTCTAATTAAGGTGATTATACAAAACCACGTGGTTGGAGCACATGTACCTAATTTAAAGTCGCTAGTAGAGCGTAACCTCTCTTACCAAAAGTTAAGGAAGAAGAAGAATGAGTCGAGCCCTTGCGCCCGTTTTTATCTACTCGGTTACGCTAGCGTGCCAACCTGAATGTTCCCAAATGTTACATACACAGGATTTACAATAGGTACCTATAAAGTCTTTGAGACTTTCGGACTCAAATTTTTAGACAAGAAAACTAAATCATTAACAGTAAGCAAAGAACAGCTGCTTTGCAAACTCGAACTAAATAGAACTACATACACTCACCGGCACGAAAAACGGAGCACTTACATTTTTTTCTTAAAACTTAAAATCTCAATACTTTGCGATGTTTTATTATTATAATATCTTAAACAAAAAACGTGTAAAAATACGGTGCACAGTGTTATTGGATATGTGATATTGTTGGGCAACATATCGCTCTCTTCTTCCGTCTTGATGCAACGCAACATTAGCTGCCGCTGTTTCGGGATTTACAGCCATAATTTTTGAAATTAGACGTTGTTTCGACTTGTAAATTTTCTCAAAACAAAAAAAACAAAAGAATACCCATAGCAAACTTTGCACTTTTAAGTGATAAGATTTGTGCAATTTTTAATTTTTGTGGATTTTCTTACAAAAACAGGGTTTTTTTTTAAATAAACGTTCAATTGTTTTTAGAAATTACTTAAAACATGTTATTTTGTTTGTGTTTAAGATATTATAATAATAAAACATCACAAAGTGTTAAGATTTTAAGTTTAAAAACGAAAATGTAAGTGCTCCGTTTTTTGTGCCGGTGAGTGTATGTTGAAGCAAGTGATATCAATTCAATACCTAGAAACCAAAACTACGAGTAATGGAATTTTGATGAGGGATATCAAATATCAGGCACCGAAAGCAATAAACATATCGCTTCTGCAACGGTAATATGTCGTAACCCCAAAAAATGTCAAAATCACTTTTTGATATTATCCAATAGAGGAATAGAGGGCACCACTATACAGCAGTATACAAAACGTCGTATCCCACAAAAATTTAGTGTAAGTGTAATATTGCTATTTCTGTTATGTCGTAAGCCCATCATATTCAAATATAATATACAAAATGTCGTAACCATCTAAACTGTGGGTTACGACATTTTGCAATATATAAGATTTTCATGGTTAGATGGTTAGCACGTGTTGCTTGTTTATTCTGTGTTGAGTAGATTTCTTGTAGGTTATAATGGGTACCAGGGGTAAAAATAATTCAAATGGCCCTAGAACAGTTAAATTACATTTCACCTGTTATTAATAATAATAATGATATCTGCGTGATGGAGCCACATAATGAACTCCTCGACTGCATACAGCAAAGCATCTCAAGCAGTGTACCTTTAGAAGTGGTTGATTTTAATGCTTTAGATAACATAGGATTAAGTAACTAGCGAGTAATAAATAAATATAACATTTTAATTTGTAATAAATATTTTGTAAAATGAACAATGCACATTTTTAGCAATTGAATTAACTTTTTTAAATAGGTATAACATTTTAAAGTTACTTGTTGATCGCCGATGTTTGCCTACAAAAATTAAGTAAAGCCTGAGCTAAGTAGAGTAGTTTCAAAGTAATATTCCTTTCAGGAGCATCTGAAACGATTGATACTATGGATAGTAGATTAAATGATGAGAAAGAACTAAGTGATACTGGTGGTAGTGATTGGGAACATGACAATTTAACTAATTTAAAAAAGTATCAATGATTCAGAAGATATTATAAGCGACAACGACACTGAGTCTGAAGGAATTATCGGCAATGATAGTATGCAAGTGTAAAAATCGAAGTGCAGACTATGACGACGCTGACAATGGCATTGATGAAACTGTTAAAAAATAAGAACATATTGACAGTAGAAACTGGAAAGGAACACTAATAAAAAGTAACGAATGGAAAGAAAACCCTATTTAGGTTTTACCAGAGTGCAGAATAGTGTTATACAGTACCAATCCAGAGGCAAAAAAAAATAGGCCAGCCTTGTAAGTATGTAGCTTGTAACCGGTATAATTTACGAAAATGTTCAGATATTACTGAAGATTAGAGAAATCAACTATTTGAGATGTTTTGGTCCAAAATATCAGGGAACCAACGGATTATGTTGCAAATAATGACATCAAAATAAACCCTAAAAGACGCTATACTAATGACCCAAATTCCAGAAGATCTCATAGTTTTTTATACCACCTTAATATAAATGGTACTCAGTTTCCAGTATGCAAAGCCATGTTTCTGTCCACGCTTAGTTTAAGGGAGCGATTTGTCAAAGAATGGGTTTTGAACAGCTAAGACGGTATTCACGAATACCAAGAGGTTTTCAGTTTCTAAAAAAACAGTATAACACAACCGTAAGAATGGCATTGAAATATTAAGTAAAGTCTTTGATGATCTTCCACAACTGCCCTCACATTATGCAAGAAAAAATACATCAAAATTATTTTTGGAATAAAAAATTTATCCGCTGACACAGCTGTATGATATATATCACAAAAAGATCGAAGCTGATGAACCTCTAACCGCAAACCGGTGAGCAGGGCTAAATTTATTCCAGTTTTGCCTGAAAAAAAACTTGTCTTTGTACACATTGAAAAAGATCAGTGCGACACTTGTGCTTTGCACGAAGCAGGTAATCTAACAGATGAAGAATGGCACGAGCACGTCTTACGAAAAAATAAAGCAAGGGGTGAGAAACAAAAAGACAAGATTTTGGCAGAAGAAAATAAAATAATTGAGCTCACAATGAATTTACAAGCCGTTTTCGAAACCAAATTAACATGTCATAATTTTACTGTCTATAACCTGGCATCCAAGCACTGTAATGGAGTAATGGAGTGTGACTCCGTTCACAGTAATATTGAATCAAAATTAAAAAATCGACCTATACACCTTCCTAGTAATTACTGCACAGCGACTATAGAACCAAGAAAAAAATCGTTTCCGTATGAAACAGTCATGGCGAATTTTAATGCCTTTACCAATTATTCGGTATCATGCTTGCAAAGATATACTTAAGCATACTTTTAAATTTTAAATGTAATAATACTTTTGTTTTTCTAATGCGCAGAGGAACTTTTGGTTCTCTACGAACACGCGCTGCGCATTATCGATTCACCCAGAAAAAGTCTTTGTGTTCGCGTCAAAAACCGACAGAAAATGATTCGTTGCGCGCCGTTGCAGTATCGGCGCAGCGGGTGTTCTCAGTACCGTCCACACGAACAAACAGTATGTGCGTTTCATGTTGCATTACATGTTCGACGCGCTCGTCTATACGCACCTTTAGGTTAAGCAGCATTCGTCCTGGGACACAAAAAGTTACCGACCTCAGGGGCTTAAAGTATACTCCCCAGGAAGAAATTTGGTTTAAGATCGACTTTGATAAACCGTGGGTTTTACTACCCCAAAGAATTAAAAACCTTCAAGCGTCTCCAGATTGGCCGAAACTATTTAGTGGTAAAAAAAAATTACGTTAGTCAAGTATGTCCATCTTCAGGTATTGAAATCTATGCTGCCTAAGGACTGCCAAGTCTTCTATGAGAACTTACCACACGATTGAAATATAATAAGTTAAAAAATATATGAAAATGTTGCTAATAGATGTAAAAATACAATACTTTACACGTCGTCGCAATATATTATATAATAAGATTAACCCACATTTTTGTTATTTTTTAAAATTCAAAATGTCGTAACCCACCCTATTTTTTCAAACTACGGCTTTAGCAATTTTTTGGTTCATTGACATAAAAAGGTCACTATTATGCTTTTAATATAAAATAAATTGCAATCGTAATTTATTCTAAGCAAACTCAAATATGGAGGGAGAAGTTCACTGAATATACCTAAAAAGAGGTGGAGGATGCGCTGGGATAAAACGAACCCTAAGCTTCTAAATTTTAAAATAAATTTAAAATGCTGAAGTATTTAAAAAATCACCACGCATTTATGAAATTTTTTAAACACGGTGTTTCAAAAAAAAACATGGCATAAATGACACGGCTAATAGAACTCTGAAAAAAAGTGGGGTTTGCTTAATTTAATTTTTTTTTTTTTTTGAAAACACTAATAAGCGTTAGTGTAAATCCCATTCTTAATGTACGAATATCTCCAAAAATATCCACTTTAAAGAAGTGAAACAAGAATACCTACATTATTTACGTAAAAAGTATTGCTAAATTTAAAAATGCAACCAAAATTAAAATTTAAGCAGTGTCGTACAAAAAGGGGGGGTTAAGGGGTCCCGTACTGCTGCTGTACGCAACTGGCAAAAGTGAGGAAACGGATTTTTTGCAGTTATGTGTCTTTTATATCAGTAAAACTGTCTGCCAAGTTTAGTAAACAAATGTGTACTACCGTCAAAGTTATGGGCAATAATCATTTATTTAATTTTTATCACAAAAATGGAGGGTCTTAGGACATATGTTTATTAAGCAAACCCCACTCATTTTTCAGACTTCTATCGGCCGTAACATTTATGCCATGTTTTTTTGAAACACCGTGTATATAATTTCTACACAATTAGTTGTTTTAATCTTATACTAAAGTTATGGTTCTGTTAAGTTATAAATGTCTTATCGGAAACAATTATTCTTGCAATGTTAATTCAAATTGTGTTAATATAAGTACATAATAACTTTTATTCTTTATTTATTACAACTGTTCTGAGTGATATTTTAGACATCGTTAGCAGTTTCA
The DNA here is from genome assembly GCA_963082815.1 of Melanotus villosus. NCBI lineage: Eukaryota > Metazoa > Arthropoda > Insecta > Coleoptera > Elateridae > Melanotus > Melanotus villosus. Next base: position 29,354,352 of record OY720419.1, on the reverse strand, counting down.
TCAAATGGTAAGTGGTTAATATTTACATTTTGTTTACAAAATACCTTTAAAAATATTGCTCTTTACACGTACAAGGGGTTTTCAAATTTTGGTGAAATGTAAATAGTTACAAACAGTTTTTTGATTTATTAATGGAATATTAATGGGAAGTTCATTCATTTCCCGTACATAATTTTAGTTATCACAGCTAACAGAATATGGTTGGAACTGCTAACGCATTTATCGCTCTAAAATACAGTACACGATTTATAGCGAATGCTAAATTGAAAATGTGTTAGAATAAATTAATAATGTTCTATAAAAGTTCGCATTGAATTTGCACATAAAACCAATAAAACGACATAAACAATTACGAACATTAGAAGTCAGAATGTTCATCAATTCTAAAACATTAATTTATCTCATCTACTTCTCCGTTATCATTATTTTATAGTTTTAGAAATTCACATAAAAGCCAGAAATTACAGTTATAACTTTCAGAAGCAGCCAATTTTGCCATTCTCTGTTATCAGCTTTCCCTTAAAATAAATTGAATTATTACTGACAAGTTTTCATAGAATAGTTGTGGATTCAAAAGTTTTCCGTTTTCAATGTATTGACACGAAAAGGACGTGCCACATATTTATTGTAATGGTTTTATAAAACTACATGCATAGATACTAACTACTTCAAACTTTCGAAACAATTTCATCTTTTCATGAAATAAGTTCGGGAATAAATATTTTCAAACGTAAAATGATATGTAACGTATAAACTTAAGAAAACACTTTTGATAGCACGCCCAGACGTTCACCTTCGGATAAAGGTCTGAAAATTGGTCTGCAGGGATATACTGTCAATATGTACTCATGATATTCAACGCCGAATCCACATATATCTATCTGTTGCTTTTTCCGTAACCTTAAAATTTTGAAATATTTTACAATATTTCAATAATAAATTGTAATTCTGATATAATTGTACTTTTAAATTAGTTTGCCTCTACACGATTTGTGATCGTAATAAACTTCTCAGTTAAAAAATGATAATTAAGTTTTCCGTGTTTTTAAGTTTTAACTACACATGTACACATGGTGGTACCTTGGCAAACGCACCAAATGGATTTCTATGCTAATTTTTTAAAGTACAATTATGTCCCCCCCCCTGATTATTTTAGAGCGAAGCTTTGACTATACATATTGATAGAGAAAAAAATCTTGTATTCATTCATTTGATTGTTTAAAATTTTTTGTCGTCCCCAACCGTAACAGAAATTTTAATAATATTAATATTGTTAGCGAGGGTGGTGCAGTGGTAGAGCGTCAGATTAGCGTTGCGCTAGTCCTTGGGTCGAATCCGCCTGTTGACCATTCGTCGTTGGGCACCTAATTAACGACGCTCTGCACCCGAATACAGACCTAGGAGGTAGAGTAACAAGGTCTTACACATACATACACATTACACTCTACAGATGGTGCAGTATGTTGGTATAAACGGCGCACCACTTTCGTAAGCCGCTGACATGTGCCGGGTTGTGCACTGCACGCGTAGAGCCTCGTACTTTAACGCGCCAGCTTCGACAACAAAAGGTATAAGAGGTTACATAAGATAATACATACTATTGTTATAGACTGAAGTTCAAAACAATACAAAAATTAAGATAGACTAAATATATTGTTTTCTATAGCAACCGTTAAAGTGCTATTTTATCTATTAATTTGAGTAGATAAAGTAGCACTTTAACAGCAAGGGTAGATAAAGTACTACTTTAACAGCAAGGAGATAAATAACTACTTTAACGACTGTACGCCCATACTAATGACATTTTTAAACGTGACTCGATTTGTAATTCTTAAACGTCAATGTCAAATAAATGTCAAATAAAATTTATTTTATAATTTTTTTCCTTTCAAATAAATGCTATAGAAAAAAATAGAGTATTATACACGACGATAAAATTTAATTATCTTCTCGAGCGTAATTAGCGTCTCGACTGGCGTCTCGACTCTAAAATACGCCCTCAAAGAGAAAATACAATTTTATCGTCTTGTATAATAAATAACTATTATTTAAAATGCGAGTATATACCGGAAAGATTGTATTTTATGTTAAAGGTCGACAACCTAAATCATCTTCATCTTCTTCTTCAGATGATAGGCTAGAATCTAACGCGTTACGCGTCCATGAATTCTTGCTCCTTTCTATCGACATTTGCACATATGTTTTCCCATTCTTGCACACTAACATTTCTGAATTTATTTTCAGCTAACTTTTGTACGTCATCTAATTTAAATGATGTATTATGCCCAGCAACATCATTCTTCACCAACGCCCAATTTTTTTCCGTAGGGTTAAATTCTGGATGGTAAGGGGTAATCGTAGGATTACGTAACCATGTTCTGCTAGTAATTTATCAATTACATAAACTTTATTTGTTGGTTTTCAGTTTTATTTTGGAATATAATTTGCTTTTGTTTCGTCTAATTAAAAAAAAAAGTATTTCTGACAACCACTTTTACATGTCTGTTTTTTACATTCATATGTTGGATTCGGTTCAGCAAATACATCGTGATACGCTGCATTATCAATTACCAAAATTTAATCTTTTTCAAGATTTTGTAATATTTTTTTTATGTGAGTATGTGACAACAACTTTAAAAACTTGCCGATAATAGACGATCCAAACTATCCAAAATTTAATGCCAAATTTGTGAAACTTATTAACCAGGTGTTGAATAGATGTACTTCTAGTTTTAGTTCATTCGTTATAACATTTATTCCAAACATTTAACAAGTTATTTAAGCGGTAATAAATTTCTTCCATTTTCGGATATCAAATGAAAACTTATTAGCCAAACATTCTTTTCGTATAGATCGCGTGTCAAATCTAATGATTTCAGGAAATTGGTTACATTGACAGGGTATCAGGAAAAATTAAAGGTATCCATACAGAAAACCATAAACTGATAGATAACCAATGTTCATGATCCATAAACATCGCCTGCGATTAATATTGCACTTAGCGTGGAGTTACTAGATAGGTTCCTTTTTGCATTCGACGTTGGAAGAATAGTACTTCGAATTATACTAAACTAATGGAAGATTCAGTCGGTTTCTCAATTTCCCCTAATGTTTGCTTAATGTTTTATTGATATTATTGGCACTATTGTTAGATTCTCCATTACTTTCGTTATCAACAATAAAGTACTAATTAGTTTCATCGTCTTCAATATTGCTATATGATTTCTCAGATTCATTTTTGGGTAGGTTTTTTAACTCTTAAGTATAATCTAAAACATATTGTTGCGTGAAGCTTTAAAATGATAAAATTTTCTCTCTAAAAAGAAGCGAGAACATTTCTAAAGCATGTTCTCTATATAAAAGGGTACCCAAAATTAATCTAAAATACCATGCTACTGCATTTTTGCCCAGCCACTGTACATAAAGCTTGCTCTTATTATTTCAGGACATGTTGTAAAAATTAAGAATTTTTTATATTTCAAAAATATGTTTTTTTCTTAAAATTTTTAATCACGAAATTGTTTTTATTTTTTATTTAATTGCCAATGAACTCGTAGAAAAGGGCAAATTTAAAGTGAACAACAGTATATTTTAATTGCATTCCTTATTTCGTTCTATGAACGTACCAAAATCAACAACCCAACTGTAACTAAAATTCACAGATACAAAGGTTATTTATCACTGTAGCTGATAAATACAGATAGTATAATCAATTCCATTTTCCTAAATAAACCTGAAACATGTTAGACAGGTTACAAATGAAAGCTGCTGCATTTTGTACACGACATCCACCTAACATCAATCTTCTAGGCAAATTTTAGATTGCGTTATTCCGGCATGGGGAAACCCGAATCCTATTGTAACAATTTTTTTTAACTATACATCTACGTATTACGTAATTGTTCTTTTATTATTCAATAATTATTTCTAACTACGACTACTATTTTCAAGATACATTACAAGCTATTCGAGTATAAGAGGTTAATTTCTTTTAAAATTTATTTTCCTTGCGACTTTTTACCTGTCAGATGACGTGAAATCAATATTTATATAAGGGTTTTATTTCACTGTGATTAGTTTTAGTTATAAAATTAGTAACTTTATTCTTAATTTTGTATCCGACATGAAACATAATTAATCAACTTAAACCGACCTTCACCAATGTGAACGTTCCAGGAAAACCTTAGTTATTAATTTTTAAAGTTTCTAGCGAAACAAATAAGAAGAAAACTTTATTTCTGAATGTCAGAAAAAGTTTGAACAGGAACTATCTTGGGACAGTGCTTCTTACGTGGACTTCAGTATCTGTTTCAATGTTAAACAGTTTTTGAGTAATATATCTAACATGTTTGTTTAAACTGATGTAAGGATTTTATAATAAATTTAGAATTACGTTATGTTGAACTCAACTCTTATTAATTTAATAAACTAGTTGATTATGCATCGCATCATCAACATTCGCAACTTCCAATTATAAATCTAACTTCAGTTACGTTTCCCACTGAAATAGGGCAGGTATTATAAGTGGTCGTTTCAAATTAAATTTCAGGCAGAACTTGACGGCAACTGATTGAGAAATGATTTATGACTGTCTAAATGCATTTACGAATGGTATTACTTCAGAAAGCATTTGCTTTCAAGTAAACGGCCCCGGATATTCTGGAACGAAATTTAAAAATTCGTTACAGGGGTCACATTCAAAATTTTGTCTTCTAATGAAAATGAATTTATTAATATATTATAGTTTATTTTACTGTTCGCTTTCAGGATACTGAGTTTGAAATACTGGTTTTTCAGTTTAGAATAAGAAATAGCTCTTTTCTGGCAAATTGAAAGCTCTTCGATCAGTTCGATGCTTAAAAAGAAAGAGTAAGGCTGAATAATTAAAAAATCGCTAATAAATAAATAAATAGGTAATTACAAAAAAAGCACGCTTAGCCTAAACATTTTGCTTAAAATATTTTCATGCTCATTGTTGTTATAAACGACAAATATTAAATTTTTCACACAATCAGCTTTATTATTTATTTATTTATTTTATAACGGGTGCTCATTTGAATTTGTGGTCTAGTTTGCTTTGGAATTGTTAAGTGATATCTTGAATTAAGTCATATGGCTGGACACTTGATTTCAAATTTAATATTTTTTATTTATCATTTGCTTTAAATAATACACAAATTATCGAGAATAGGCAAAGTTATCGTCATTTACAAAACACGGGACTTGTTCACCGCCTTCCTAAATACATACTCGTACCACTAGAAGTAGTGCCTGAAGATATGCGTGTGGAATATATTACAACAAACATACATAGCTAGCACAGCCAACTAGAGCACAAATTCCAATAAACACTCATTATTTTCTTTTTGGCAATTCCTTAATCTAAATTTTGTCCGTTACCGGATATAACACTAATACAGGGTGTTTGATTCACCGACGTATATTCGAAAGGAGGTGGTAGGTGAGTTGGTTTGGAACTTATAACCATTTATAGATACCATTATACAAAGTGTTACGGTTTCTAAGATATAGCCAACTTAGTGATTTAACTAAATTAGACAATTTTTGTCAGTATAAATTTGAAGTAGACACTACTGTAAGGTTTTAATTGCTTGTAACTTTTATTTTAATAATAGTATTTGATATCTATTCTATCACATAAAAAATTGGGACACGATTAAAGTTCAAAAATGTATTGTTCTGATATCAAGCTTTGATTTAGTAAGCCATGTATAAGATAAAATTACAATTCAATATATGGTCAGATATGTTTAAAAACTTCTTTGATGTTTGCCTTTTCCAATGATGTATCACACTCTAATTATTACCTTCAATACCCCATCAATAGAAACAAAACGCTCCTAATGAACATACGTCCGTAAATTAAGTGTTTCAAAGATAGAGCTGATTTTGTATTTTAATCAATAAACAGCATACCTGGATTTCTATCGTGTTTTTCAAGGAAAAAATAAATCAAATTTAGATCGTTGTTGTTTTCTGTTTTCCTTTACTTGCTGTAAGTGTCATTAATCTCGTTGCGGTGCTATCAGTTTTCGATTATTTTTTATTAATAACAGTATATTTTTGTACTAAAAGAAAATGCCGTTTTATACAAATACAGACACGGCCGATATGTACTTTATGTACGGCCGTGCTAATGGCAACGCTTATGAAGTACGGCGTCTATACGCCGAAGCATTTCCTAATTGTACAGTTGTACACTTCCATCCGATAAATATTGTTTTTGAAACTACATCAACGATTAAGTGAAAGTGGCCGATTTAATGTTAAAAAACATGATGCTCGACGGCCAAGATTCTGAAACAGAAGAAGAAGTTTTAAGAATCGTAGAAGACAATCCGAATATCAGCACCAGAACAATAATAGTTGCGTAACTAAACTAATGTTTTTTTAGTCTGGAGGATTTTACGGGAACAGCAACTATACACCGTGTTTCAAATTCACTCGGCACTATTACTATCTTTGTTATTACTGATTTTACAAAGTAGGTTAAATTAACAAACTAGTAGTGGTTTGAGCGCTGATTAATATGCAATTAATAAAACAACAATTGAATAACACATTTTCGAGGAACTTACAAATTTAATTATTTTGTTAATGGAACACCCTGTATATTTTATTGTAAACGAAAGAAAAATGAATTATCGACAAAAATTCTTATACACTCTTACATCAAAATACTTAAGATAAAGTAGATATTGACGACTATGAATTTAATGTTAATTTCCATTAACAAAAATATTAAATTTGTAATTTCCTCGAAAATGTGTTATTCAATTGTTTTTTTATTAATTGCATATTAATCAGCGCTAAAAACACTACTAGTTTGCTAATTTAACGTACTTTGTAAAATCAGTAATAACAAAGATAGTAATAGTGCCGAGTTAATTTGAAACACGGGTTATACTTTTCATATTCAACTGGTGCAAGCACTTTTAGCCCCCGATTATCATTCCGGACTAGCTTTCTCTAGATTCCTACTAAGAAAGGTTGCAGGAAATACAAACTTTGCAGCTAATATTTTATTAACTGGTTAGGCTATTTTTACAAACAACGAGATCATCAATTTCCACAATAATCATGTTTGGGCACTTGGGCAGATGAAAACCCTTATGCTATTATGGAGACAAGACACCAACATCGGTTTTCTTTGAACGTTTGGCTGAGTGTTTTGGGAGACCGTTTGATTGAATCAGTCGTTTTAAACGCTCGTTTTACCAAATCATTTAAATGGCGAAGTTTATCTTGACTTTTTAAATAACATTTTACCCCCACTATTGAATGATGTTCCCCCAATTGAAAGAGTTAATCTTTGGCTTTTACACGATGGGGCTCCTCCGCATTTCGCTATCGTCGTAAGAAATTTTTTGGCTATGATTTAAACGGTCAGCAAAATAATAGAGATTTGGCCAGCATTAAAATATATTTGAGACGCAAAATTATTGAATGAGCAGCAACTCATGAGCGGCAATTAAATTGAAAATGGTTTGCATTCAATTTCTTTACGAGCAGCTTTAAAACGATATTGGCAGCAAAAAAAAAAGAAAACTACATCAAAATAATTATGTGATTGGCACAATGTTGTCGGTATTTTATTACATTTGTCCTGCTGTAAAATTACAATGACAGTAGAAATTGATCAGTAACTAAATACTTTTTTATCGGCTCCAAAATGAAGTAAGTATGTTTTAAAAATGATTGAGCAGAAAATAAATAAAACAATCGAGTAGAAAGCAAAAAAAGTAAGTACTTATTAGAAAAGAAAAAACATAACTGTAATAGGTAACATAACCTACTTCTCAAATTTTAACATTGGAAATGTTTATGCGCTCGTGTATGTGGTAGAGTTACAAGGTTTTCAACGGTTTGAGGAGACAGCAAATGTGTCTAATGTTTATTAGCGTTCAATAAGTTCGCGATGATCTCATACCAAACATTTGAATTATTCGTAATAAACTAATAAAACTGCGTAAGAAGAATAGACAACTGCTACAAATGTAAGGAAATACGCATAGTCGTATTCGCATTACAAACAGGTACAAACTGATTGAATATGTATTGTCTTTTGTTTATTTAGTTTAATAGCTATTTATGGTACCAGTGGCGTACCTATCTTTGGGAGGCGGAGGGAGCAATATGTCTTGAAGGCGCCTTAGGATATTTTAGGTCATAAAAGTGTAATATTTCTTTCTGAGATCTTGAAGCGAGCAGACGTGTTTTGTCGGAGCATATTCTTTGTACGAAAGTTTTCGTGAGTGTTTTCGGAAAACAGACGATTCTGACCTTAGGGGAAGAGTCGGCTTGCGACCGTCAAAGAGTTAATTGCTGGTGAGTACTTAATCTTCGTGTTTAACAAAGGAGGCCTCGCGAAAAGTGACCGGTTCGGCCTCCAGACGAGTGACAAGGGACACAGGTGGACAGTGTCATCCGCCGTTTCGCGGGAAGCGATGCAGGTGACATCGCGACAAGTGTCCAAAAGATAAACAGCAAGTTGGAGTAAGTGCCAAACTTTAACAGGTGTTTCTGTCGAAACCGGCAGAGGCGGCTTGTGCGGACAAAGGGTCAAGTGTTAGTGAGGGTCGGCGGTTCCCTTTCGTCAAAGGCGGCGTCGCGTCAGGTGACCGGTGCGGCCTCCAGGCGAGTGACAAGGGACACACGTGGTCGGTGACAACCGCGGTCTCGCGGAAAGTGACACAGACAGCTTCGAGGAAAGTTTTTAAGTGGTCGGCGGCAAGTTCGGACAAAGGACCAACTTCGGAAGGCGCTCCTGCCGTTACCGACAGAGGCGGCATAGGACCGACAAAGGGTAAATTGTGTGTGAAGCTCGGCGGCTCCCTTTCGACAAAGGCGGCACCGTGCCAAGCGGCAGAGGAGGCGGCCAGGTGAGTAAATTTACAGACTGTGTGGTAGGGGAAGGAAGGGTAAAGTGGCCACCCTAAGGTTTGGTGAATTTTTAAGGCATCTTAGTAATTGAAAAAATTATCGAACAGTGTGGCAATACCTACCCCAAACACTTAAGTACCGATTGCTAATCACTTATTTTTAGTTTTTTAACTTACAAATTTTTTATTGATTTTTTTTTTCAAAAAAGTGCAAAGTGGCACTTTACCTGACTAGGTCGGGTAAAGTGGCCAGGGCCTGGCTCTTTACCCGCATAGTTAAATACACACTACCTACATATTGCTCTATATTGAATAATTAATTGGTTAACACAAAAAATACAACATATTATTAGAAAAAGAATTCACACTCATTTTAATGAAATGTTAAGAATGTGGCAGTCATTTTTTGCAAAACTCGCACTGGAAGTCATCGTCCCCTTCCTCGCATCCGGCGCATTCTTCGTGGACCCATTTTAAACAAATCGAGCACCTAATCCACCCCTCGTTTTCTTTGGACTTGGAATAGACTTCATCTTCTTCAGTGGCCACTTTGCCCGAAATGACATCATTAAAAAAACTGTGGTCTAGCATCGAACATTCATGACCTACGAGTTTCAAACGCACATCATTTAAAAGCTTATTTTACGCTGAACAAGCAGCAATAGAGCAAATAATTATGACACTACTCGTTATTTAGCTATAACTAATGATTTAAACCAGTTACCTAAAATCAGGCAGTCGAAAAACAGAAAAATCCGCCTCAAATCGAAAGTTGTGATGCCTCACGCTTGTTAGTCACAGACAACACTGACAACATCTAATGTGAGTGTTTCACCCGATTCCCGCGTGGCTGCAGCACTCTACAGCAGAGCAATCGCAGATGGCCACTTTACCCGCCTGGGCCACTTTACCCATCCTTCCCCTACTACTGGAGGCGTCGAGTGCGTGTCCGTGCGACCGTGTGGTACTACTGGGAGCCGCAAGGTTATATTGAGGCCACATCCCGTGTCGAGTGCGTGTTGCGCCGACTGTGCGTGCGACTGTGTGGACCTGGTTGCCGGAAGGCTATATTGAGGCCATACACGCGTAGAGTATAGCTGTTGTCCATTAGTGTTGTTTTTCCTCATCGTACTGCACGTATGGATCGCTTGGCGCTGATAGCTTGAGGCTGTCGAGGCCACGCGAACACGTAGCAGGGGGTGGTGGGCGAGCGATCCCGTCCAGGTATGGGTGTGTGTGTGTGTGTTATTATCCACTAGTGTTGTTTTCTTACGGTACTGCACGTATGGGTCGCTTTGCGCCGATAGCCGGGAGCTGCCGAGGCCACGCGATCACGTAGCAGGGGGTGGCGAGCGAGCTATCATCGTCCATGTACGTGTGTGTGTGTGCGTGTAGGTTGTTTTTCTCCAGCGTCCCTCACCAGTGGGAGCATTGCACATGCATCTGGTAGCAATAGTCGTGCTTATCGATTACCTCGGGCTCGGGTGCCTAGCCCCCCGCTCGGAAACGGGCGGGTATCCGATTTGAGGTTAGGTTTCGAGGGGGCAGTGGTAACGAACCGTACGGTGAGGTGGACCCCAGGTTCATCGGACCCGGGTGGTCGGATGAACCTGGGGCCTTCCCGGCAACTAACGCCTGAGCCGTAATTCAGGAAGTCAGTGTGCTAGGCTGACGCCCGGACATCGTCCTGGTGGGTGAGGTCGGTGCAACGGCCAAACTCGCTACCCTCCCTGAGACGTCCCTGACAGACGGCTTCGCCGTCCTGACGGGCAGCGGAAATGCTTTATTGCTTGGTGTCGCCTAGTCAAATCCAATATCTGCTACAAGTGCAAGGAAATACGCATAGTCGTATTCGTATTACAAACAGGTACAAACTGATTGAATATGTATTGTCTTTTATTTATTTAGTTTAATAGCTATTTATGGTACCAGTGGCGTACCTATCTTTGGGAGGCGGAGGGAGCAATATGTCTTGAAGGCGCCTTAGGATATTTTAGGTCATAAAAATGTAATATTTCTTTCTACAGAAATTAAAGAGGCCACACCGCCACTATTTAAGAATATAGCTCACTCGGCGTTCCGTGAGTGAATAAAGAAAAATGTTATCCAGGAAAGGAAAAGTTTAGCTCACGAGGCGCAGCCGAGTGAGCTAATGTCATTGAGTGGATAAAATCTCTTTATGAATCAATAGCTAGTAACCTAATTTAAAAGCACCATGATTTTCATTCTAAAATTCACGTCGTCAAGGAAAGTGTGAATAAAATGTTTATAGAAACAGTGTCGTCAAGGAAAGTGTGGATAAAATGTTTATAGCAACACATTATTCACCCTTCACGTTAAAATGTTGCTTTGATAACTACATTTGACACATAAAAATGCCACTTTATGTGTAGAAATTGGAAAAAATATTAATTTACTCTCAGAGGTGTGATAGTTCCACAATTTCGAAGTCGTAACTGAGGTAAGTTTATATGTTTTATGTATTATATATGGCATTATCATTTCCAATGTATCCGATGGTTGCAAGGATTGCGAAATCTGTGAATTTTTTGAATGCAACATACAACAGTAACTGAATAGGACGAGGAGGTCCAGCGCAATGGCCACCTATATCCCTTGATTTAAACCGGCTTAACTTCTGCATTTGGTGATATTTAAAATCACTGGTATATTTAAGACCCATTAATAATGTAGATGAGCTACAGCAGCGAATAGAAAATGACTGCCAAACTATTCGTCGAAATCCAGGAATATTCGAAAGGATAAGAGCTACCTTTCGACAAAGACGTGAATCCTGTGTACATATGGAAGATGTAAAACAACTTCTTTAAGTATTTTTCGTTGTATGTTTTAGATAATAACCCGTTTCCTGTTTCTTCATAATAATGTAATTTGTTGACGACAATACAAAATAAACTCTCTGAAACACAAAATTTAGTGAACTATGTTCATTAAGACTATTTTTATTTCTATTGGTGAGTACTATATTTGGATAAAATATTCGATCTTATTTTAAACACCCTGTATATAGTGTATATAGCTATTGTGTGCTTATCGCCAAAACCATTACCGGTTACCGGCTTAATTTTATGATTGTTAACAGGGTTATCTTAGTAACGCTAAGCACTAGAATACACAATTCTAAGTATTCAGTTTCATGTTATTCAAAAAAAAAAAATGCAAACATTCAAAAAAAAACAATCTATGTACTGACGATGCGAATTTTTTGAGAAGATTGAAATACCCCATCAAACATCTCCAAACATCGAGATTTAAAAAAAAATTAAGAAGGTTTGACAATTTGTTTGAAATAAAATTAATCAATATTTGCCAAATCCACGAGTATCTAAGGCCTTTTTAGTTTTCCAATTTTTAAAATAAAAATCGGTCATAAATTCATTTGAAGATCATACTGCTTCAAATACATAATTATTTAGAAGACCAGCCCTTTTCGTACTGTTTTGCGCAGGCAAATTTGTTTACAACTGGTTTTAATCCCCGTGTCTAATTTTAAGAGGCTTTACAAGTATTTAAAATTAGCCTAACAAATAATAATAAGAATAATTAAGTTTGTTCATATTTCTGAGTTGACATCAGTTCAGTGTTGTCGTTGTGAGGTATTGTTTTATATTGCGATTATTTTGGATTAATTATTGTTATTATTATTATTAATCATAATTATTTTTTTAATACACTTTTCAAAATGTAAAACATAAAGTGCAATAGTTGAAATGCATTTATCTGTAAAAAATTTAAATTGATTAAATATCTTATTTGTAGTTCTAAATTACATTTACGTGATAAATAGTTTTATATTTTTACGTTATGTTCGAGGATGAATAAACTAAAACATTTGTGAAGTCTAGAAAAATATCAAAATGACTAATAAAATTATGATCATATATGATATTGGCAAAATTTACAAATTGTTTATTAAATTATGTAATTAAATATTTTAAACAAACATAAATATTAAAGTTCAAGCATACAGAAAAATGACGAGTTAATACACATTAATTTTTGCAAATAAACAAAAATGCCCTATAATTTTTACGCAACTGATTTTGGATAATTTATCGGTTTCCTCATATTAATGTCAGAATATCTCTTTAAAAAAATGCAAATGTAAAACACTTACAAATATCGTATAAGAGATTAGGAAGCGTGTTAAAAATGTAAATTTAACATAAATCGCTAGGTAATGCAGTGCACATTTTTAGATTGTTGTACAGATAAAAGACTTGAACACTTGACACATTTTCGAAAATGTTCTATTTTATACTTATGTTTTGGTATCTATAACAAAGATTTATATGTTGATAAATTTTATTGTTCTTAATTTGTGTTTGTGTTATGTTGTAACGTGCCGCCAAAAGACATTAATTATTACAGAGTAGGTAAATGAAATTTCCCTGGTAATAAAGAATTTTTGGGACACGTTTAGCGAAAGTATTAATCGCGCTGATAAAATGCCCAGCCGGAGCGCAACGTGGTTGTCGTACCTTCTTCAATCAGCGAGGCGAGAGCGAGAAGACCAGATTAGAAACGGGTATAAAAGCAGCGAGCATCGAGTGCTAGGAGAGACGAGTCGAGGCACCCGCCCGGCGAGGAGTAGAGACCTCCACCCGGAGGCACCGACCGCACCGTAGGAGAAGAGTTCCACACCGACCGTACCGTAGGAGAAGAGCTCCGTACCGACCGCACCGTAGAAGACGAGCCGACCGCACCGACCGTACCGTAGAACCGAGTAAGAATTCTCCCTTAAACCCGACCTGGTGAACGTTCGGCACCTCGCTGTCGAACCCACCGAATAAATCATTGAATCCGCAACCCGGAAAGTAGTCGGCACCAAGTTGACGACGAAATCTTTCCCGAAGACCTGCTGAAAGTGGTCGGTACCTAGTTGACGACGAAATCGTTCCCGGAGACCTGCTGAAAGTAGTCGGCACCAAGTTGTTGACGAAATCGTTCCAAAAGACTTGCTAGAATCGGCACCAAGAGGTCGACAATAGTACCCTTTAAATCATACCCGACCAAACTCGCACCGACCGCACCGTAGGAGGAAGTCACCGGCACCGTTAAGAATCACGAGGATTGACCGTAAAGGCCGTCGAATTAAATAGGTAACACTGACCCGACTTTAAGAAGTGTTAAAAGCACTTACCCGTAACAGGGGAGCTTTACTGAAGTGTAATCCGTTGTTCACAAACACCGGTTGCACGCTTAACCGCCATTGTTGTTTACTTTGATCCGCAGGACATAAAACAGCCATCCGCCAACAAGGGCCGTAGCCAGACTGAATTTGCATTGCACGTGACCCCCCGCCCAAAGTCAGGACCCGCGTGCGCTGTCAAGACTTAGCGTCCTAAAGCCAGGTCCACACCGAGGCCCAGAATTACACTTATTTTTATTTAATTTGCGAATTCCGTTTCTATTCTTAGTTTATATACAATATCTTAGTTTGAGTTATATTTCATTTATTTTGTACAGAAAGATTTTTATTTGGTTATAATACAGTTTTATGTTTAACTGTGTTGTCGTTATTACTGGTGTGCAGGAAATTAATAACCCTGGCCATCTGAGCTACAGAGGGCGTTACAATGTGTGTATTTGTGTATGTGTAGGAGTTAATGGAGAAACATTTGAACACCTTCTGTAAGTCCTGTTTATATTTATTTACAACAATTTTTTGTATGTCACTTTTGGAACATGCCACTAATTGTTTACTGCCAGTCTCAAGCCTAAAAAAAATGCGAGAGGAAGGTGAAACCTCAAATTACATAATTGTGTAAGGTGTGTTGAAAGCCATCCCTAGAGTAAATATCAATGCAGCCTGTACAATGAAAGTCTGAACAAGCTTCACCAAGCAATAAGACGAAAACATCAATGGAAGCTTTCACGTGCTGTCATTCTGCTTCACGACAATGCTCAGCCTCATGTCGCCAATGTGGTAATCGAAAATATTCAACAGAAGAGATGGAGGATTTTAGAGCATTTACTCTACAGCCCAGATTTATCGCCTTGTGATTTCCATATTTTTGGGCCACTGAAAAAGGCGTTAAAAGGTAAACGCAGAAGTACAAAGCGCTGTGAAAGAATTATTCAGTCCGCAGCCACAAGAATTCTATGCGCAGGGTATACATCGGTTGATGAAACAATGGGATAGGTGCCTTAATTGTGGTAGGTAGTAATTATTTGTAATTATATTTCTGAATAAATTTTGTATGGACTAAAGATGGATTTCAATTGAACACGCCTTGTATTTTTACAAGGTCAAATTTCTATTGCAGCTTTTTAAATGCATATTAGCCAGCGGTTCTCAAACATTTTGTGGAATGAACCATCTTGTTAAACCCACCTTGATTGTCAGAAATTTCGTTAATGCGATTGTAAGTACGTACACTAATCAAAGACGTTGATTTCGTCAAACATTTTTAGATCACTCTGTTGTAAATCCTTAAGGATTTGTCTCTGTAGCTTCACAGTGGAACAATGATGCATACATACATACAGCTAGGCAGAAGTCAAAGCTTAATATCCCTATAGACGTGAACGGTTTCTTAGTATAGCGATCTTCTAAGCTCTTTAATAATAAATATTTTTTTAAGAGAAGGAATTTTTACTAACTTGTATTTTAAATCAGCCCTAAACTTGCTTAAAGTTTGTCAGAATAGTATATTATAATACAAGGGTATAAGAAAGCCTTTAAAGCACGCGTTACGGGTTTAAGAACACGAGGCAACGCCGAGTGTTTTTAGCGGCGCAAGTGCTTTAAAGGCTCTTATACGCGTCTATTATACGCTATTTTTTATTATACCTACCTACCTGCACTGCATTACATTGTAAAAATTAGAGTAACAAATTGAAAAATTTAGATTCATTTTACAAGGTGACCTGTGGATCTCATCACGTTGCATAGAGATGATTAGCAGTTGTTGTTGGGTTGTTATGTAAATTTGTTATAAAACTTTGCTGTTACCTAGGCAACTTTAAAACACGGCGTGTTTTAATCGTCCTTTTTCGGACGCTTATTAGTTTGAAATACAAAGATTATGATGCAGGTCTAATAAAAAATCATTTTTTTAACTTCTTCATCATTTAAAATTAAAATCTACAAGAACTAGCAGAAAACATTTCAAAATAAAGTAAAAAATACAAATTGTTTTTCCTTCAATGTTAGAAGTTATAATAAAAATATATTTCGCTTTATCTCGGCGAATTGGCGAACTAGATAAGAATTTATTGTTTAAATTCCCAAAACGCCTAGTAATAAATTTTTATCTCCAATTAAAAGAATTTTCACGTGATCTGTATACCCCCTTATATCCATACACCTACTTTTATGGTTGTGGAAATATCTCTATTGCATTATCTTGAAAATTCTAGAAAAATTTGAGGTAAAAGTGGTTGTCTTCAAGAGTTAATATTTATTTTTATCAATATTTCTAAGCAAATAGTTGCTTAGGCGAATCATGAAACCGCTTGTTATTATTATAAATGCGTGCTGGGAGAGTCACTGCAACCTATTGTAATTAAGAAATAATAGGCTCAGTATCTAAAGGAACAAGGATGAAACAAAATACTAAAGTAAAATTATGTAGCCAATATATTTTAGAATCCGGCAGATCGTTTTCGACCATAACACAATCATTCTTCTACTTTCTTATCCCATAAGGATTATCGAACAAAAGGAATGGTGCGATTTGCGTCACGTCCCAGAGGACTACAAATTTATATCACGAGCAACTACTTTAGAAAATGTGCACGTTCTGATAACATCGAATATAGTCACGCTTGGCTGCACCCAAAGCGATACAAATAAACAAATGCGGTCCGTGAGTGATGTGAAAATAGAAGGAAAATGCACTGTGGAAGACTTAATTCGTCAACAAGGAAATATTCCAATGAAGTGAAAACACCGAAGGGGATGATGCACTCTTCAATCATTCGTGGAGTCTGTCAAAGTTGATGCGATTACTTAACGGTTATTTATATTCAGAAGAGCAGTAACTTTACCTCTGGTTCTAGAATAAAGGCAGTTTATTGGTTTTCAATTCGATTCAATCGTAAATTCGGTTCTCCAATGTTTAATTTCTCGAGTTTTGTTTCAAACGGAAAATAAGCTGTGCTCGAGTATATGGCATAGGCCATAGGCAATTTGAATAAATTGAATTTCTTATAACAATTAAGTGCTTAAGTAAATATCATTTACCTTTGTCCCTTAAAATTCCGGAAGTTATGCCGTGGAAATTCATGCAAATTAAAGTGAAATTACAATTATTAATATTGAATGTTGAAATTGTTGGTTTTAAAAACGTTACCTGAAATTTTGGTAATCCTTTTCCCAGGTTAGCGTTGTTCATGTTTAGGGGTGTGTAAAAAGAAACACACTTCGGGAATTCCACATGAAAACGGAGAATTATTGAAGCTTAAAATATCGGTTTTTAACAATTATTCAACTCACGAACTATTACATCCTGTGAGGTGAACTCTGCCCTGTTATAATTATAAAATTCAAAGCAGGAATCCAACCCATTTTGCTCACAGCTTTCGAATTAACGTTTATGTTTTACGTAAAACATTCTGAACTCATTATGCAGTTTCAGATTGATGCTTTATAATGCTGGGAGCCTAAGGTTATTTATCCCGAACGTATTTAATTACATAACATCAGAAAAATCGGATTGCAGTTTGTAAAATTTTAAACCAGCTTTATTCAGCCTGGAAACTCTAATATTAAATTCATTTTCTGTACAGTTAGATCACGTTAGAAACAGTTTTTCACATAGGTGAACTCGTCGTTTTACGGTTGAACAAGTGCTTTTTAGAACGTTAAATTCATTTGGTATACCTATGGGTTAGCTGAACTTCGCGTAAAATGAGAACTATAATATCTATGATAACGATAACTTCCATGGCATAATTAGAAAACTTAATTGTTTAAGAAATTAGAACTTGATTTAAAAGAAAAGGATTTGTAGTCCTAACAGGTTAATTCGGGCGTATGTCTAGCAACATCTTTTTTCTTAATTAAGAATATAAAACTTTTGAAGTATTTTTCCAGAGCGTAAAATGTCGTTTTTAATGCTTCAGCATTGGGAATAAGGTGTGCCTTTTTCACCATAGGGCGCCCTTAAAACGCTCTGAACATTTCAATACAGTGGCCATGCTTATACTTCCTACCTTAGTTATGGTAAATTTTTAAACAATTTAAACCATTTACTTTAAAATAATTAAAAGAAAATAAGTTAAGGCTTTTCTTCGCGCAAAAAGATTTATGTGTACCTCAGGCGTGACATGTTGTTTTGACTCTTTAACATGTTATAACACTCGACGCTTCGTGCTTCATGCTATAATCTTCACACCAAAGACCAAAAACAGCTTGCTTACGGCCTTGACACATAATAGATATTTGTGTAATAAGGATAATAATGACGATCATTATGGTACTAGCCGTGAATATTATCGAGGCTAGGCGTTAGCCGAGTCCGATAATACGGCGTGTTTAAAGATCTTGGGGGCATGTGGTACGGTCGAAAATAAGGCAAAAATCTCCAATAGACATAGGTCCGCAAATCAACCGTTTACGAGATAACTGCGATTGTTCCCAGTAGATACATTAAATAAGCAACGATAACACATGCCAATAAACATGTGCTTATTGGTTTTGTTTGCTGAGCAGAGTTGGCTTTTTTTATGACAGCTTAATTTGAATTTTTGTTCAATTTATACCGATTACAATGGTTGCGTATTAAACTGGTGATATGAGCGATATGGTGTTTATATAAGGTCGTACCAATGGGAATGCTTTAAAAGCACGTCGCCTCTATGCGGAAAAGTTTCCCGATCGCCTTTGCATATGATGTTTCAGACGGTGTTTCAACAACTAAGAGAAATTGGTTCGTTTCAGAAAAGGTCTTATGATACTGGACGGGAGAGATCAGCATGTACACCGGAGGTAGAAGAGCAAATTATGAATATTGTTGATGAAAATCCCGAAACAAGTACTAGAAGAATGTCCGATCAAGTGGGTATAAGCAGCTATCTTGTTTGGAGAACTCTTTATGAGCAGCTCCTATACCCCTACCATATCCAACGCATACAAGCCCTTACTGCTCCGGATTATCAAGTGAGAAGGACATGAAGGACATTCTGTGAGTGGTTTTTACGAGAAGCTGCTGAACGGCCAGACTTCGTTACTAGCATCCTTTTTACTGATGAAGCCGGGTTGACTAAAGATGGAATATTTAATTTCCACAACAATCACGTTTGGTTTGACGAGAATCCTCTAGCTATCGTTGATTCCATACATCAGCAGCGTTTCAGTGTAAACATCTGGTTAGGCATGATAGAGGACCGGTTGTTGGGGCCGGTTGTTTTGCCACAACGCTTAACAGGTCCTGCATACCTCGATTTCTTGGACAACACCCTGTATAGTAAAGTTTATTCACGCTAAAGATTCAGAATCTTTACACAACTCAAACAAAATTGTAATAAGTAGTAGTTTTTGAATTTCATTATGGTTCCAGGACGTTTTGAACTTTATTACGTTTTGAATTTAATTACGGTACTAGGACATTTTGAACTTCATTATAGTTCTAGGCCCATAATGAACTTCCTTACGTCACTAAAATACAATGACATAACGATGTAATTTTGACATGCCAGCAGATATAGCATCTTGCGTCATAAGGAAGATATAGGCATATTTGAAGATTTCTGCTGCATGAGCGAACGTAGTGAGCGAGGGCAGCAAAAGCCGAGGGATGAAATATGCCGTTAGATTCCCGTAGGGCACAAGATATTTTCCTGCATCCATGAGAAGTTCGTATTAAATAAAAAGAGTTTATAATATAATACGTACCTACCTTTTTGACATATAACCTCAAATTACAAATGTCTAATTTTTGAATTAAAAATAACTTCTATTATGAATTTATGTAAAAAATAATTTGAATTTACATTCGTATTCGCTTTGATTTTAAACAATAACTACACTTATCAATCACTTTTATGAAGATTTTTGTATAATCAAATAATAATTTTGATTCTATCGATAAATGTCACGTCGAATGTAAAAACCCGCAAATGTTCGTGCCGTCCCGCTTTTTCATTTACCTACCATTGTTAACCCCAAATGAGATAAATAATCTAATAACTTCCCGGACATGTATCGTATAACGTTTTATTTCATATTGTAAACAATTTGATTCTTTAATTTTTACGTGTGACACTTTTTCAATATCGCCAACATGTGACATTACGGTATCAGAGCCCTTCAGAGCCGATAAGTGCTGCTTGGTTACACTTTCACGGGCTCTGATTGGGTGCATAAAATAATAGCCCGGTAAGTGTTGCTTGGTTACACTTACCGGCTCTGATACTGTAATAGCTCACTTACCGGACTCAAAATGGCGCCGGGAAACTGAATTTACCAGACAGTATGAAATAAAATAATTATTATGTGCCAATCCTTAAAAAGCTGAGGTATGTATATAGAAAACCTGCTGCGCAAAGGAAGGCCTCGAATTACCTCATTTTAACTATTTTAAATTGACAATTTTATGCAATAAATTACATTGTCATGGTAATGGTAATACTTAAATTTAAAATTTTAATCAAACATGTACAGCAGCTGAGGTAGTGCCCCTGGAAGTGCAAAATTAATTATTTTTATATGCTCTCCAAAACGGTTACTTTTAAAATTATTTCGAGTCCGAAAAATGTTTCTTTGGCGGCAAAGGTGATCTAGAGAACTGAATTTATTTATTAAATTTCATACAAACCTCTATGGAAGTAATTATTTCAATATCATTGATATTTAAGACAATATCGTAAGACGACATCTAAAAGATGAATGGATTGGGTAATTTCTATAATTTTAATAATATAACGACTGAAAACCTATTGATTATCACATTTTTAGTTTTGCCTCTATTAATTTTAGCCATAGTGTTGACTTTGTTTTTCAAATCTAGTTATGAGTTCTTCCAGTTCTTTTATGTTAGCCGTAATCAGAGTGGTGTCAACGGCATAGCGGCGATAGTTTATTTTCCGCCTATTGATACATCGTCCTTAGTTACTTTCCTCATTATGAGCTCCCTATGTATATCGAAAAGCAGAGGGGGCATAATGCGTTCTTACCGTACCATTGCTTCTACTTTCATTTGCCGGCTACTTTTACTTTGTTGATGTTATTACCTATATAATATATGTTTCTTAACAATGTAATTATACGATTGGGCTCCCATATCTTTCAGTTTTTTTTTCCATAAGTGCCTCCATTTTACTGAAACGAAGGCTTTTTGATAGTCTACAAAACATATTACCATTGTATTATGTTCTCTGGCTTTCTCAAGTAATTTTCGTAGTTTTACATCCTGTTCTGTTTATTCTTTTTAGGCGGTCATTTAACGCGAGTCAGAATATTTAACTTGTATGTATTGTGATGCTATGGAGATTACTGTCGTAGCCTTTTGTTGTTCCTTTCTTATCAGTTGGAATGAAAGTTGATTCTATCCCGTCCTCTAGCCATTTACAAGTCTCCCAGATGTGGAATACTTTCACTCCACATTCGCGCAATACCTGTATTTGATCTATTTGACCTAGGATTTGATCAGTACTCGTAACTTTCTCCAATTTTACTTTCGTAATACCTCTTATTTCACTTTCTAATATGTTCCGTTCTCTCTCTTCCTCATTTCTTTCTGCATTTGAAGTACTGTCGCTGAAAATATTTTTACAGAACCTCAAAAAGCCTCATGTGGGCCTCATTTTTAGCACAGACCTTGTTAGCAATTTAAGTATTTCCTCTAAAAAGAATACACGGACCAACAAAAACAAAAGCGAGCTCTTTGGTCAAAACTTGCTCTGCAAAAAGCTGTGGCAGCTGTTCATAAAGATGTATCTCAACGTCGGGCAGGTAAAGAATGTATACTCCCTTGGCACACTTGACGTAACCCTCTCGATACTGATAGTCAGGAGCATCGTTTGGGAAAAAAGTATTCTCTCTGCCGATATGGATTTACTAAAATTGGTATACCATTAACGCTAAAAATGATAAGACGTCAAGTGTATCGATTTATAGATGTCAATAAGGGTCCATTCGTGGTTAATGAAAATAAACAACTTGCCAGAACATCTTGGCTAAGAATATTTTTGCGAAGGCATCCTGAACTTAGCAAACGAAATCCACAATTAATGAATATCGGAGCTCAAAAATTAACTGAAGACATCGTTGCAGAGCATTTCACCATATCAAATCAGCTCATAGTCGAACTCAAATTAAAAAATAAACCCCATATCGTTTAACATTACATTGCCAACCAACAGTTTTGGCGCGTCGTAGGGTTAAACAAGATGGAGGAAACGTTTCTATCGTGCGATGTTTAAGTGCTGTGGGAAATAGTATTCCTCCTATGATAATTCTTAAAGGCAAGAGGATGAAACCAGAATACGAATGCGATTTGCCTCCAGGGAGCGTCGTAAAATTATTTCCCAAAAGGAAGTATGATTACAAACCTTTTCGTTGAGTTCTTGGAACACCTAGCTAAATTTAAACCACCAAGTAATATTTTTAATTTTTAATAGAGCTAGGAGCCATCTAGAATACTCAATAGTGGACACAGCGGAGAAACATGACATTCAAATGTTTTGCCTCCTTAGTAACTACACCCACAAGTTACAACCTCTTGATAAGGCTGTATATCGATCTTGTAAACATCATTGAGATCAACAGCTTCTAAAATTTTGGGATATCCATCTTACTAAAGCTATATTTAATAAAATTTTACGAAAGTTTGGAGTTTGTGCACATCTTCTGCTAATATTCAAGGTGAGTTTCGTGCAACGGGAATACATTCTTTTGATGCCTATGCTGTCGCCGAGGATGCATTTGCCCCTAGTATGTTATCCACAAGACCAAATCTCCTAACAGTTCCTGAGTAAACAAGGGAATTCAATCTACCAAAAATAAGAGCTAAACAAATTCATAGTTCAGAAGGATTTAGTAGTGAAGATGACATGCAACTATATCACCTACTTCAGAAAAAAAATCGACAGACAACGGCAAATGAAGAAAATAGATTCATTATGAAAACTTCATTCCACGAATTGTTACCGATAACAGAGAGGAAAACAACAAAACCAGAAGTTACACGCAAAGAATCCTTAAATTACCTAGGACAACAGGCAACAAAAAATTTGTTCACTAGTTAAAAAGTCTTTCTGGGCCGTCACATGAGCAAGCAACTGTTGAGGATTACACCAAACCGAAAACTTTCATATCGCATACTATGAAAATCCTACAGGAATGCGGTAACTGGTGTTGCTATCTTGCAGATACTACCAAGCAAATAAATACGAGGAAGTGTTCTAAGTGTATGATCTGGGCCCATGAAGACTGTTTAGGATTAACGGAAAAAGACGAACTGCCTTTTTTGTTGCTATTGTAAATAATATTTTCCTATAATTATTATCGTTATTTCTTACCAATATTTTTGTTTTTTATTGTTTATAAGAATTTCTAATAATTATGTTCATTTCTTTTACCCTATATTAGATACTTTTCGTTTGTAGTCTTTAACATTCTATAGGTGGGCCTTATTTAGTGTAAGTCACTAAATAAAACCCATATTATGCTTTGTTTCAAGCAAATCATAATATTGTAGCTACTATTTTTTTTATACCAGTCTAGAAAGTGGCATATATTTATATTGACTTTACTTGAGTTTACTTAATGATACATCCTAATATCAAATGGATGTATAATTAAAGTGATTTCTGTTATATACAGTTATCATATCATGGCCTTTTCTAACTATAAATTCGATTGATTTCACGGCAATAAAAATCATTAAAATGCAGAAACATGAATGTTTTTTCTTTACATATTCTACAAGGATGTTTTGTTACAAACGAAACAGAAACGATTGGGAGTAAATTTAAAAACTTTTCGGTTTTATTAGAAATACTATTTTTTTGTGTACCACATCAATTTGCAGAAACATAAATTTTACCTGCGCAAAAAAATTTAATTTGTAAGCTGTGAAAATAGCATTAGTTTCTACAATTTCTAAAAGCCTTTAAAATAAAGTAGATTTTCTTTTGACCAAGCACGAGGTTGGCTTGTACAAAAGAGGGTATTACGATCACCACAAAAAGAAAAACAAAAAACGCCTTGGCACGTTGCCAAAAAGTTCAGAATTTTCATAAAAGTAGTTTCCAGCTGATCAATAACGTCCACAAAGCGATGCTAATGAGTTACCAGAGAGATTTCTGTTAACAATTTTCAAACTAAAACTGCGCTACAAGGACATAAAAGACGTTATATAATAATCATGTCCTTGTTTTAGTGAAACAAATTCTACGTGTTTTCAAATATTTCCATTGGTTCTTTTTACACATTTTTATCAGTAGGTACTGCAATGAAATTTTTCAAGGAATTTATGCTACGGATACTGAGTTAATTAACTTTTGCATCGGGGCTACTATTCCAGTTACGTTTCATAAATTATAATACTTAAATAATAATAAAAGGAAGCATATAAAATCTAAATATTCATTTTACAGACAAAAATAAATATTTATACACCGTTGATTACGTTTATATCATAGAATATAAATATTTGAGAAAACATGTGTGAAATTCCCTGGAAAGGAGGGCTAAAACCAATATGTACTCAGAAAATCGCATTTAACCCACACTTTCACTTGGAATCTTTGATATTTGTTTAGGAAAGGTAAGCAAAATGTACCGAACAGAATTGTATTTATATTCCCAAAATAAGTGAAACAAATGCAGTGGAGTGCTGAAAATTCCGCTCTAACATTTTTCACCAGCCACAATTTCACTCACCCACCGAAGTCCCTTCCTACAATATATTTGAGTAAAACATACAAACGATGCGAATACGAGTACAAATACTCTAGAGCTCAAGACAAATGGAGCGCATTTGGCGTCATTTTTTACTTCTACAGTGGAATATTTTAAAATTTACCTAACCATGCTTGTATTTTTTTCGCTAGCCGTTTCGCTACATTCAACAAAAGCGATAAACAATGATTTAGGATTATTTATCACAGCCTTCTGCAATTTTGCTTTAACATATAAAAACGTATACAACGAATAAGACCTATTATAGTTGGGCTGTTGTTGCCACTTCAAAAAAGAATTCTAAACGTTTAGGCATCGACGACCTTTAAACTAATGTTTCTTTAGTTTAGCAGAATCAGTGTATGCGCATCGTATAACTACCGCCTGAGGTCAATATTTCGTAGTACGTGGTTGTAATACACAATAAGTTATTCGTGATATGTCTTTGAAGATGAAAATCTGTCAGCCTGATGTGAGTATGCATGTACGCACATTGAATTATTTCCCCTATAAACTGAACCTCTTAATTGAGTTTATAACATTGTAAAGTTAACGTAAGAAATCATCACAAAAGGTTACATTATCAGTAAGAACAAAGAAATATTAAAGAGTTTGTGCAAAGGAGTTTTTTGTCTATAAAGTTCCTTGCTATGTTTAGACATATAACGTCGAAGTAGAACGTTACCGTTAGTATAAATTTTGTACACTAGTCAGTGGCGGCTGCTCCATAGGGGCTCAAGAGCACGAGCCTCCCAAAACCATTCTTAGGAAAGAGTAAAAGTAATTTACTTATTTAATTATAAAATACAATTATTTATTGTTAATTATTACAATACAAATTTTGTAAATCTATATAAAGCATTATTAATGCATAACACATATTATTATCCGCTTGCGACGCGACGACTACCTATATTTTAAATCGTTAGGGCTCAGCCTTCGTCCGCACAAGAAATATATGTAACAACTAGCCGTGAACGGAAATGTCGGAAATTGCCGATTGCGGATGCTCTATTGCTTTCTAAGTTACGCGAAGGCTCCCGATTTTGGATCCAGTATGGGAGCACCGGAAAGATTCATATTCGTTGCCATTCGAACCCTGTTTAGTGAGAAGGGTGTTACAGATTTATTTCATAATAAACATAATTATTAGTAGATATATTTTTTACCGCAAGAAATAAAAAATAACTAGTGAGGCTTTTAGAACTTTAAACTTGTAACAGAAAGATGATTTTGTGCATTTCAATGAAATTGTTTGTTTCAATTTGTATATCATTACAATATTCGGTGTCCAAGAACTGTTTAAATAAAAACATGTAATTATAAAAATAAAGGTATTTAAATTACTATAATAAAATATTGCTTGAAATAAAGCTAGAGATAAATTGGTATTTATTCCATTATAATTTATTTACTCTTCAGTAAAATCTAAATATTGTTTGAGTTTTGGCTTCGATGGCTTCGAATTACCAAAACTATTCATATTATATTTACGCAGTAGGTTTAGTGTATACTAGTCCGTTGGGGCGTAGGTATTTGATATGTTTTGACTGAGAATGAAGTATAAATATTATTTTGATAGTAATTCAACTCGTGAAGATTTACTGCGTTTACGGTTTAAGGTTTAGTTGTTCGTCAGCTTGAGATTTGTATTCGAATTAGTTGTTACGGTGTCCTCAGTTTTAGGTGCTAGAAAATGACCGAAAATAATATAGAGTGTATTCTGAAAGTGAATTTTAAAACTCTTCCATTAGAGGAAAAACATAAAGAATTTTGACGAGAAAGTTATCGAACATTTTGTTTATCAGAAAGACAGAAGACTAGATTTTGTGTATAAACAGTAGGTAATATTTTTAAGAGATTATTGTAGTGTGTGTGTATGTGTTTTGTTTTACGTCTGTACATAAAACTTTTTTCTATTTGTATGAAATTGCTCAGCTACTGTAGGTGAGTGTTTATTATATATTATTATTTGTTTACATTCTCTTAGTAACTAGAGCCCCCAAAATAAATTATCCCGAACCGCCACTGACACTAGTAGTAGAATGGGGGCACTTCGGCGGCCATTTTGTTTTTAATTAGGTCAATTAATTTAATTGATAGCTTAATCAAAGGGTGCCGACACTTTAATCAAAGGATACCGCCATTTGATTAGGTCAATTAAAAGGTCAATTAAATTAATTAAGCCAATCAAAATGCCAATTAAATTAATTGTGTGACATAAACAAAGGATAACGCCATTTAATTAGGTCAATTAAAAGTTCGATTAAAAACGGCGGCCATCTTGGATTTAATCAATTTAATCAATCACGGCAGCTGGCCGGCCATTTTGTTTTTAATTAGGTCAATTAATTTAATCGATTGCGCAATAATTAGATCAATTCGCGGAATTTTAGGTCGATCTAATGGGATTAGCGGTTTAATTAGATCAATTCGCGGAATTTTAGGTCGATTTAATGGGATTAGCGGTTTAATTAGATCAATTCGCGGTTTAATTAGGTCGATTAAAAGTTCGATTAAAATCTCGATTAAAAACGGCGGCCATCTTGGATTTAATCAAATTAATCAATCATTTTAATTGGATCAACTAAAAGTTCGATTAAAACTTCGATTAAAAGCGGCGGCCATCTTGGAATTAAATCAAGTATTATAACTAGTCCAATCAGGTTAGCGGATTAATTAGATCAATCTAGCTCAAGCTCCTCCCCTCGTACTGCACAAATGGGGTGGGGGGCCCGGAACCGGCAGGGGCTGCGTCATAATTAATCAGAGCAATAAGTGTCATATTGAATTAATCTTTAATCAAAGTTATCAATTTAATCAGGTGTACGGCGGGTTGCATCAGCGGTATTAATCCGCTGATTAAATAAATATCCTAGTTCTAAGATGCATCACGAAAAGCACCGCTTAATTAGATCAATCTGCGGTTTATCCCAAAAACTAAAAAGGAAACGCAGGTTTTGACTTGTCTGTTTACACCTGTCAATCAAAGCTTAAAATTTCGTAAATGACGTCAGGGATTATCGCGAACAATAGGTACCTTTCATCTCGTTTAGGGTTACCTATTAACTCATGAGGTATATTTTTCTCATTCATAAAGGATGTAAACGGCTCCCAGCCTGCAGGATTTGAACTTTTGCCAAATATCTTGTACAAAACTGACGGCTTTTAATCAAAGCAATTTATCTAGCTCAATTTAATCAATTCAGTTTAACCAAGCAAATTAACTAGGCCGATCATTTGATCCGGTTCAAGCAATTTAATCAACTAATTCTTAATTACGGCGAGTCGAAACCCGCGTGCGCGGGTGCTTTTTGGAGGTCCGGCTGTAATTTCAAAGCTATAAATCTCGACTTGGCTGTGAGGACTGCGATTTCTAGGAACTGAACGGGGTTGCGCCATAATTAATTAACCAGAGCAACAAGCGTTATAATTAATTAAGCAGATCACTTTAATCAAGGCCTCATATTTATACCTTTTTCTTTTAGAAAGTATACAGTAACACTTGGTTTAACATTTTATAAAAGATGTACATGACATCATTTTCTATATGCATATACGTAGTTAAAAAGAAAAACACTAGGCATACATAATAAAGAATGCATTTATTTTGGCCCTTTTTATCCCAAAATTAAAAATAAAATTAAGCCGATACTAATGAAGGTATTTAACGCGTGAACTGTTTAAATATTGTGCAGATTCTTAAATAAAAATTATAACTGGCCACAATTATCTTCCACTTGTTTTCGAATTTTTCAAAACCACTTAAAGTACGCACAAAACTCCCACTGTGACGTATAATGGTAAGCCGGAAGAGCTTATCTCTAATACAGCAGCCACAATCTACCCTGCATTGTACGTTTTAAAACTTTCGTTAACAATTTTTAATTATTAATAATAATTTATATGTTGTTATGCTTTCTTCAAAATTTACGAAGCCTGAATTCCAAGACAGTCCATGAACATAATTTTCTAGATATGACATGATTAACAGATTCAGCTACCGATGAGCAAAATTGCGGGGACTCGAAGAGAAGAATTTCAATTTTGTCTCCATCGCCGGAAATAATAACAACTACAAACACCTGGCTAAATCTACACTTGTAAAAAGAACTCGTTTTAACTGTTAAAATCCACTACCACAACGTTACGATGTTTATCAATTTCGATTACGTTGTTAGTTCCTTATGAACGTGGCCACGGAATTAGACCATTTCTGGGAGGTATATTCCGCAGCATTTAAAAAATTTCTTAAAACTACTATTCAGGTATCAGAATTTTTAGCAGACCATAATCTTCTTCAGAACTGTCTTAACCTAAAATGTATTCAAATCTGAAGCAGATGAATACCCAAATATATTCATCTTTTGTTTTCTAAGACTTGCAAATATTTATGCCGCTTTCTTTAATTTTAATAGACCGTCAAATGATTATCGCGACTTTTTTCATTTTGCTGCAGGACTAAAACGTGGTAATTCGTAATTCTATTTCGCTTTAGAAACGCGTTTTCGAAATTGTGTCTTAGGCTAGCTTTTAATTCCACTAATACCCAAAACATTTCCGTTTTCCATAGAAAGTGTCTTCAAATATGCAAATGAGGTACTTGTTTAAAATCAAAATATAATACTGAACCTATATTGGTCCTTTTACAAAATTTGAATCTGTTTTACATGTCAAAAATAAACTTATTTTATTGCTGAGCTTCAACAAAATAATGTTTACTATACCATCTAAGATCGGTCAAAGCCGAACATAACCTCAAATATAACAACTGTCAATTTATTATTCATTTCACAGTGTGTCCATCCATACGGTATACCAAACACAGACTCCTCTAATTATGAATTCTATTGACCGCCCAGTACTAATAAGTACATAACTACGTAGCAAATATTTCAGAAATAAAACTGTTTTATCGCACTTGCTTTAGTAATAACAAAGATTACAATTATTATAATTATACGGACTAACGATAAAACTTCCCATTATTTGTCTCTTTACAAACGCCTATTTATAATTTTAATATTTTATGCCTTATATTTAACAGGTAATATAATTTACATATTCACATTTCCTCCCTGTAAGTAGTTAATCACAGGCAAATTCAGGTGGTCGGCGTATTGCCGCCCCTGTTCAAAACGATCTTCTAGAAGCGCATCGAAGGCCTCCTGGAGGTAGTTAAATACAAAAAAAAAATAATAATTAGGTGTTCCACTTCAATTGACGTACAGTGTATGTATCGGGCAAATTTGTGTCTTTCATTAAACTCGTATTTCTTTTGCATAATCTTCTCTGGTGGAGGCACCGTTACGTTTGGCTTCGACATAATCCTCGGTATCGCAGTTGCCGTCGATATCGTCTTCATCCTCGGAATCGGTAATATCAGGGTTTGAAAGTCAAAGAAATCTTGTAGAAATAACCCCAAATACCTAACACTGAAGTTTAGGGCTTCTTTTACGCTAATAAAGTTAAGGATTGCTTTTACTCTAATAAAGTTAAAAAGACCTCTAATAGCTTTCCTTCCTACCTCGTCTAAAACGGAATGTCCAAATTTATTATCGTCCAACGCCGCCTAACTCTGAAGACAAAGAAGCGGTGCTAAAAAATGCTAGCAGCCATTTCAAAGACAGCTCAGAAGTTTTATACGAAAATGACGGATGGTTTGTTTTTACACATACCAGCTGGGAATTACGAGAATATTGAAGATGTTATTACGACGATTAACAGTCATCAATTACTAAGCAGGCTGTTGAAATTTGAGTACAATAAATTACAATTGCTTTTGCATTTTATAAATTGCAATTATTGCTTTCATAATTTTGATTTGAGAAACAAATCAAAGATTTTTTCTACAGTTGAAAATTTACCAAACATTTTAATAACTGATTCAAACAAAACATTTCATGGTTTAAATTGTTATGTGATTTTTTTGTTAATTTATAAATTACAATTGCTTTTACATTTTATAAATTGCAATTATTGTTTTTATAATTTTGATTTGAGAAACAAATCAAAGATTTTTTTCCAGAGTTGAAAATTTACCAAACATTTTAACAGCTGATTCAAACAAAACATTTTATGGTTTAAACTGTTATGTGATTTTTTGTTAATTTATAAATTACCATTGCTTTTACATTTTATAAATTGCAATTATTGTTTTTATAATTTTGATTTGAGAAACAAATCAAAGATTTTTTTTTGTTCTACAGTTGAAAATTTACCAAACATTTTATTAGCTGACACAAACAAAACATTTAATGGTTTAAACTGTTATGTGATTTTTTGTTAATTTATAGTAAACTACAACTGCTTTTACAATTTTTTGATTTGAAAAAACAAATTAAAGAATTTTTCTACAGTTAAAGGTTACCAAAAATTTTAATAGCTGATTCAAACAAAATCATTTGGTGGTTTAAATTGTTAGGTGATTTTTGTACATAGAGACTCTTTTGAATTGTGGGCCTGAAGCTAAGAGTTCTCACTTAACCTGCTCGCTATGGTATAATGATACAGCTGGAAAAATGGCCGCCACAGGCGATGAAAACAGTGGACTAGATAAAAGGCGGTCGTCCACAAAGTTATGAAAAATTAAACAGAAAAGCTAATGTATTCGAATTTGGAATACCTTGTAAAATGAGGTATTATAAAAAATTAAAAAAATTCAGTTTTTAAATAGAACCTCAACTTGATGGTGATGTTTTATCGCCACTTGTTCGTATCAGCAACATAACCTCAGACAATTATAATTACGGATGTCATAAAGATGCAATATTCTTAAGAAATAAGAGTGTTTGTTAATTGAGAAATATTATTTCAGAACGCATTCAGTGAGATCATCGACCACTTGGTAGCTAACGCGATGCCATCCGACCGTGTGGGGTTGGTTCTCCACAATGATA
Source organism: Melanotus villosus (assembly GCA_963082815.1). Classification (NCBI taxonomy): domain Eukaryota; kingdom Metazoa; phylum Arthropoda; class Insecta; order Coleoptera; family Elateridae; genus Melanotus; species Melanotus villosus. Next base: position 29,322,676 of record OY720419.1, on the reverse strand, counting down.
ACTACCCTGAGAAACCCGTAGGAATTTCTTTTCGACGGTCTGACCAGTTGTCAGCCGAGGTCGTAATGGCAGTGCTGGAGAAGATCCTTCATTGTATTTTTATTGATCTAACATGGAGCACACTTTTAAAAATAAGTTTTACTGAATGAGCTTAATTAAAACAGTTGTTATTCGGTTCTTTTGCTTTTTATGTGTTTAATGAAGCTCTTTGTTGAAATTTGATCATGAAAATTTAACAAATTTATATTTTAATATTCAAAATAAATCTTTTTACAACAAAATACAGTATGTCAAAATTCCAAATAAACGACCTTCTTATACGGCTTGTTTTAATACCTTTAACAATGCTGAAATTTTAAGTTTCAGTTATTATGCTTGTGAAATATCCTTTTGCTTTATTAAGTAGATTAAAGTTTCACACATATTCTGAATGATTTTAAATTAAAACAAATTTCTAAGTATTGTAAAATGAGACTAATTTGAGCGTTGAGGGAAACATCGAATATTAGCTTGGCACTTAATTTTAATACTCTAATATTTAGCACTTAGCTAGTATTTTTCAATAATTTAAATAAACCTGTGAATATCTCACTTGTATTGGCGATAGCAGTAGCTACAGTAAAAAAGCAATTTAAATTTAAATTAAAACTAAAATCTGCCCCACAGTTAATAACAAAAAAGAATAGTTATAATATTTGATGCGAAGAAGGAGTATAAATACATCAGGAATCAATATTCAAAATAAGTAAACCTAACCTAACTTAACTTGAAATGATCTAACCTAACTGAATGATTAAATTGATTGATCTAATTAAGTTGGTTGACTAAATTGAACGACCTAATTAAAATGACTGACCTAGTTAAACTGATTTGATTGAGCTAGCAATTAAATTGATTGACCTAGATAAAGCAGGATGGCCGTCCGAATATATTCAGCTTTTGCTTTCTAGAACTCGCAAGTGTTTATGTCTCTTTCTTTTATTTTATTTTAATAGGTGTTTACCGCGACTTTCTTTTATTTTACTGTAAGGGGTAAAATGGCGTAATTCGTAGTTCTATTTCGGTTTAGAATCGCCTTTTCGAGATTCTACCTTAGGATAGCTTTTAATTCCACTAACACCCCAGAGTGTTTCCGTTTTCCACAGAATATGACTTCAAATATGAAAATGTGGTTCTTGTTTTAAAATCAGAATATATTATACTGGCCATATATTATCGGAACTAAGCTACAAAATTTTAAAAATGTCGTGTTAAAAGATTATATAGTTGTATCGCTTGTACATAAATTTACAGAACTTGCACCAATTGTGTCTATCGATTTACTTATTTTGAATATTGATTCCTGATGTATTTATACTCCTTCTTCGCATCAAATATTATAACTATTCTTTTTTGTTATTAACTGTGGGGCAGATTTTAGTTTTAATTTAAATTTAAATTGCTTTTTTACTGTAGCTACTGCTATCGCCAATACAAGTGAGATATTCACAGGTTTATTTAAATTATTGAAAAATACTAGCTAAGTGCTAAATATTAGAGTATTAAAATTAAGTGCCAAGCTAATATTCGATGTTTCCCTCAACGCTCGAAGTAGTCTCATTTTACAATACTTAGAAATTTGTTTTAATTTAAAATCATTCAGAATGTGTGTGAAACTTTAATCTACTTAATAAAGCAAAAGGATATTTCACAAGCATAATAACTGAAACTTAAAATTTCAGCATTGTTAAAGGTATTAAAACAAGCCGTATAAGAAGGTCGTTTATTTGGAATTTTGACATACTGTATTTTGTTGTAAAAAGATTTATTTTGAATATTAAAATATAAATTTGTTAAATTTTCATGATCAAATTTCAACAAAGAGCTTCATTAAACACATAAAAAGCAAAAGAACCGAATAACAACTGTTTTAGTTAAGCTCATTCAGTAAAACTTATTTTTAAAAGTGTGCTCCATGTTAGATCAATAAAAATACAATGAAGGATCTTCTCCAGCACTGCCATTACGACCTCGGCTGACAACTGGTCAGACCGTCGAAAAGAAATTCCTACGGGTTTCTCAGGGTAGTTATCATTGTGGAGAACCAACCCCACACGGTCGGATGGCATCGCGTTAGCTACCTAGTGGTCGATGATCTCAATGAATGCGTTCTGAAATAATATTTCTCAATTAACAAACACTCTTATTTCTTAAGAATATTGCATCTTTATGACATCCGTAATTATAATTGTCTGAGGTTATGTTGCTGATACGAACAAGTGGCGATAAAACATCACCATCAAGTTGAGGTTCTATTTAAAAACTGAAATTTTTTAATTTTTTATAATACCTCATTTTACAAGGTATTCCAAATTCGAATACATTAGCTTTTCTGTTTAATTTTTCATAACTTTGTGGACGACCGCCTTTTATCTAGTCCACTGTTTTCATCGCCTGTGGCGGCCATTTTTCCAGCTGTATCATTATACCATAGCGAGCAGGTTAAGTGAGAACTCTTAGCTTCAGGCCCACAATTCAAAAGAGTCTCTATGTACAAAAATCACCTAACAATTTAAACCACCAAATGATTTTGTTTGAATCAGCTATTAAAATTTTTGGTAACTTTTAACTGTAGAAAAATTCTTTAATTTGTTTTTTCAAATCAAAAAATTGTAAAAGCAGTTGTAGTTTACTATAAATTAACAAAAAATCACATAACAGTTTAAACCATTAAATGTTTTGTTTGTGTCAGCTAATAAAATGTCTGGTAAATTTTCAACTGTAGAACAAAAAAAATCTTTGATTTGTTTCTCAAATCAAAATTATAAAAACAATAATTGCAATTTATAAAATGTAAAAGCAATTGTAATTTATAAATTAACAAAAAATCACATAACAGTTTAAACCATAAAATGTTTTGTTTGAATCAGCTGTTAAAATGTTTGGTAAATTTTCAACTCTGGAAAAAAATCTTTGATTTGTTTCTCAAATCAAAATTATAAAAACAATAATTGCAATTTATAAAATGTAAAAGCAATTGTAATTTATAAATTAACAAAAAAATCACATAACAATTTAAACCATGGAATGTTTTGTTTGAATCAGTTATTAAAATGTTTGGTAAATTTTCAACTGTAGAAAAAATCTTTGATTTGTTTCTCAAATCAAAATTATGAAAGCAATAATTGCAATTTATAAAATGCAAAAGCAATTGTAATTTATTGTACTCAAATTTCAACAGCCTGCTTAGTAATTGATGACTGTTAATCGTCGTAATAGCATCTTCAATATTCTCGTAATTCCCAGCTGGTATGTGTAAAAACAACCATCCGTCATTTTCGTATAAAACTTCTGAGCTGTCTTTGAAATGGCTGCTAGCATTTTTTAGCACCGCTTCTTTGTCTTCAGAGTTAGGCGGCGTTGGACGATAATAAATTTGGACATTCCGTTTTAGACGAGGTAGGAGGGAAAGCTATTAGAGGTCTTTTTAACTTTATTAGAGTAAAAGAAATCCTTAACTTTATTAGCGTAAAAGAAGCCCTAAACTTCAGTGTTAGGTATTTGGGGTTATTTCTACAAGATTTCTTTGACTTTCAAACCCTGATATTACCGATTCCGAGGATGAAGACGATATCGACGGCAACTGCGATACCGAGGATTTTGTCGAAGCCAAACGTAACGGTGCCTCCACCAGAGAAGATTATGCAAAAGAAATACGAGTTTAATGAAAGACACAAATTTGCCCGATACATACACTGTACGTCAATTGAAGTGGAACACCTAATTATTATTTTTTTTTTGTATTTAACTACCTCCAGGAGGCCTTCGATGCGCTTCTAGAAGATCGTTTTGAACAGGGGCGGCAATACGCCGACAACCTGAATTTGCCTGTGATTAACTACTTACAGGGATGAAATGTGAATATGTAAATTATATTACCTGTTAAATATAAGGCATAAAATATTAAAATTATAAATAGGCGTTTGTAAAGAGACAAATAATGGGAAGTTTTATCGTTGGTCCGTATAATTATAATAATTATAATCTTTGTTATTACTAAAGCAAGTGCGATAAAACAGTTTTATTTCTGAAATATTTGCTACGTAGTTATGTACTTATTAGTACTGGGCGGTCAATAGAATTCATAATTAGAGGAGTCTGTGTTTGGTGCTATTTTATACCGTATGGATGGACACACTGTGAAATGAATAATAAATTGACAGTTGTTATATTTGAGGTTATGTTCGGCTTTGACCGATCTTAGATGATATAGTAAACATTATTTTGTTGAAGCTCAGCAATAAAATAAGTTTATTTTTGACATGTAAAACAGATTCAAATTTTGTAAAAGGACCAATATAGGTTCAGTATTATATTTTGATTTTAAACAAGTACCTCATTTGCATATTTGAAGACACTTTCTATGGAAAACGGAAATGTTTTGGGTATTAGTGGAATTAAAAGCTAGCCTAAGACACAATTTCGAAAAGGCGTTTCTAAAGCGAAATAGAATTACGAATTACCACGTTTTAGTCCTGCAGCAAAATGAAAAAAGTGGCGATAATCATTTGACGGTCTATTAAAATAAAAGAAAGCGGCATAAATATTTGCAAGTCTTAGAAAACAAAAGATGAATATATTTGGGTATTCATCTGCTACAGATTTGAATACATTTTAGGTTAAGACAGTTCTGAAGAAGATTATGGTCTGCTAAAAATTCTGATACCTGAATAGTAGTTTTAAGAAATTTTTTAAATGCTGCGGAATATACCTCCCAGAAATGGTCTAATTCCGTGGCCACGTTCATAAGGAACTAACAACGTAATCGAAATTGATAAACATCGTAACGTTGTGGTAGTGGATTTTAACAGTTAAAACGAGTTCTTTTTACAAGTGTAGATTTAGCCAGGTGTTTGTAGTTGTTATTATTTCCGGCGATGGAGACAAAATTGAAATTCTTCTCTTCGAGTCCCCGCAATTTTGCTCATCGGTAGCTGAATCTGTTAATCATGTCATATCTAGAAAATTATGTTCATGGACTGTCTTGGAATTCAGGCTTCGTAAATTTTGAAGAAAGCATAACAACATATAAATTATTATTAATAATTAAAAATTGTTAACGAAAGTTTTAAAACGTACAATGCAGGGTAGATTGTGGCTGCTGTATTAGAGATAAGCTCTTCCGGCTTACCATTATACGTCACAGTGGGAGTTTTGTGCGTACTTTAAGTGGTTTTGAAAAATTCGAAAACAAGTGGAAGATAATTGTGGCCAGTTATAATTTTTATTTAAGAATCTGCACAATATTTAAACAGTTCACGCGTTAAATACCTTCATTAGTATCGGCTTAATTTTATTTTTAATTTTGGGATAAAAAGGGCCAAAATAAATGCATTCTTTATTATGTATGCCTAGTGTTTTTCTTTTTAACTACGTATATGCAAATAGAAAATGATGTCATGTACATCTTTTATAAAATGTTAAACCAAGTGTTACTGTATACTTTCTAAAAGAAAAAGGTATAAATATGAGGCCTTGATTAAAGTGATCTGCTTAATTAATTATAACGCTTGTTGCTCTGGTTAATTAATTATGGCGCAACCCCGTTCAGTTCCTAGAAATCGCAGTCCTCACAGCCAAGTCGAGAGATGCTTTTTTATGTTTGAAAGTTGGTTACAGGCAAGACGTCTGTTTATTCAAGAAGGACTTGTTTTCTGCTAAAGCCTGCAATTTGTTTCTGTTTTACAGTTAAATCAGCGACAAGTGCTTCCGGCTTACCATTGTACTCCGTATTTTTGTTTGACCTGACATGGCTTCTAATCATTGCCGTTTTACAATGTTCAAAGCCGTTTTGTAAAAGAATAAATGTGAATCTAGATGCTTACATTGTATTTAGAAATGAAGCGTTGGTCTTCAAACTTGTTTTTTAGGCGTACAAGTCTAAATTAAGAAAAACGTTTTTCTTCGAACAATGAAAGACTAACGCTGACAACCTTGACGAATACAACTTTGACAGGTTTAATTTTACTGTTTGAAAAACTCATGCCTTCTAATTCCCAGATAAATTTAATTATTTGCCGATTATTTAAAACTGCTGACGGCATTTATAGCTTTGAAATTACAGCCGGACCTCCAAAAAGCACCCGCGCACGCGGGTCTCGACTCGCCGTAATTAAGAATTAGTTGATTAAATTGCTTGAACCGGATCAAATGATCGGCCTAGTTAATTTGCTTGGTTAAACTGAATTGATTAAATTGAGCTAGATAAATTGCTTTGATTAAAAGCCGTCAGTTTTGTACAACATATTTGGCAAAAGTTCAAATCCTGCAGGCTGGGAGCCGTTTACATCCTTTATGAATGAGAAAAATATACCTCATGAGTTAATAGGTAACCCTAAACGAGATGAAAGGTACCTATTGTTCGCGATAATCCCTGACGTCATTTACGAAATTTTAAGCTTTGATTGACAGGTGTAAACAGACAAGTCAAAACCTGCGTTTCCTTTTTAGTTTTTGGGATAAACCGCAGATTGATCTAATTAAGCGGTGCTTTTCGTGATGCATCTTAGAACTTGGATATTTATTTAATCAGCGGATTAATACCGCTGATGCAACCCGCCGTACACCTGATTAAATTGATAACTTTGATTAAAGATTAATTCAATATGACACTTATTGCTCTGATTAATTATGACGCAGCCCCTGCCGGTTCCGGGCCCCCCACCCCATTTGTGCAGTACGAGGGGAGGAGCTTGAGCCAGATTGATCTAATTAATCCGCTAACCTGATTGGACTAGTTATAATACTTGATTTAATTCCAAGATGGCCGCCGCTTTTAATCGAAGTTTTAATCGAACTTTTAATTGATCCAATTAAAATGATTGATTAATTTGATTAAATCCAAGATGGCCGCCGTTTTTAATCGAGATTTTAATCGAACTTTTAATCGACCTAATTAAACCGCGAATTGATCTAATTAAACCGCTAATCCCATTAAATCGACCTAAAATTCCGCGAATTGATCTAATTAAACCGCTAATCCCATTAGATTGACCTAAAATTCCGCGAATTGATCTAATTATTGCGCAATCGATTAAATTAATTGACCTAATTAAAAACAAAATGGCCGCCAAGCTGCCGTGATCGATTAAATTGATTAAATCCAAGATGGCCGCCGTTTTTAATCGAACTTTTAATCGAACTTTTAATTGACCTAATTAAATGGCGTTATCCTTTGTTTATGTCACATAATTAATTTAATTGGCATTTTGATTGGCTTAATTAATTTAATTGACCTTTTAATTGACCTAATTAAATGGCGGTATCCTTTGATTAAAGTGTCGGCACCCTTTGATTAAGCTATCAATTAAATTAATTGACCTAATTAAAAACAAAATGGCCGCCGAAGTGCCCCCTTTCTACTACTAGTATTAAAATTAACAGAACTAATCAAATATCTCACCTTACCTTATAGCTACGTTCTAAAAGTATTTCTAATGTCCTAACCTGCAAAATTTTTGATTGCGATCTTACATACATGTATGAAGGCGATTTGGAATTCTTAATTATACTATTTTTGTCCCCCGTACTATAAACACAAGCGAAGGAACTATATGTGACAAAAACCCGACAGAAATTCACAGAGCGTGAAGTTTTTGGGGAAGAGACAATAGGCCGTAGTTCAGTTTCCCGTTGAAATTGACGCTTTCGTGAAGGAAGTGAAAGCATACGTGATGATCCAAGTCCAGGGAGGCCAAGAACTCAGCGAAGTGCGAAATTTGTGTCGGACTTTATTGACAAAGATTTTTGAGCGACGTGCGAGAAAATATCGGCAGATACCAGAATTTCAACAACATCCATATTCCGTATTTTAAAGAACGATTTGCAGAAAATTAAAATTGCGGCCGATGGGTCCCACACTGCTTAATAACTGAACATAAAAATAAACGCCTGTCCATCATTGCCATGACCCACAAAATTTCGACGGGCACAATTAAAGATGATCTTCGCCTACAATCACCAAGGAACCATCATGATCGACAGAGTTCAAGGTGGAACAATTATGACGGTAGCGTAATATCGTGACTTCATGCAGAAATAGCACAGAATAATGCACAAAAGTCGATGTGACTTACTCGTAAGCCACTCATTTTACACGAGAATGCTCGCCCGCACTTGGGGAAAGTTGTGACTGATTTGCTGCATCAGTACGAGTGGGAGGTGTTACTTCACGCACCATATAGTCCAGACACGAGTTCACCAGACTTCGACTTGTTCCCGAAGTTCCACCCTGGAAGAGCCTCCTGCAGTGGTTACCCGGCGCTTCCGAGAGCTGAACAACAAAGGCAGCAGGAGGACTATAGAGAAAGATTGTAAAGAGATATTGCCTGAAATAAAATATACATGTGGGTACAAAAATAGTGTGAATTATTAAACTTATGAAATATACCTCGTATCTTGAAGCACCCATAATGCATTCGTTTCGAGAAATAAATGTGGCCATATAGCAAAATAACTATTTCAAACTCTCGTTGCGCTGATCAGACGAAGGCTTTTAAAGTAAACTTATATCGAGACTTCAACATCGATTTCCGTTAAATGTTTGGATGAGAGTTCAAGAGATTGTTTATTAAGACCAATCGTTTGATCAACTCAAATAAATAATTTTTCCTACAACCCTTGTTGGTTAGAGTTTTAGGTGGCAAGATCTTCCGTTAAAATTTAGTAATTCTCGATAACGCTTATTTTGGTGCCCTTGTTTATCAAAATCTTTTGACCCACATATGGTCAACCTTTTCCTTTTTTACCTTTCATCTTAAGACACTTCCTTCCATTACAAGGGGGTTAGAACTTTTCCAACTTTCGAGTAACTACAGTGGGTGGTCACTGGTCACTGAATTAGGAATTTTATAATTTATAACAGGAAATATATTTTAACAACGAATTAAATAACGCAGAACTGTCTATGGTGTTAAATAGTGATTTTAACATTTAGGTAATAATCTGAACATTTTAGTATTTAGTCCAGCTGCCTTTAAAGGCAATAACTGAGGCCATGACCCTAGGCGTGCTTTTTATGCATTTGTCTATTAATTCCTCAATTTCACTGCTAAATTTCCACCTTTCATTTATTTGTTCCATAAGGGCTTCCTTGGTAGTAACGTGCTTAGAACTGACCAAATTTTTCAGTTTCGTTCAAACATTCTCGATTGGATTCATATCTGGGCTATAGCCTGGCCAATCGAGAAGCTGAATATTTTGTTCGGCAATAATTGTTTACCTTGCCGGAATGATGATAGATGGGCTGCATATTGCAAGGTGCAGTAGTCATTACTTCTACACCTTACTGTACAACTGGATCGATGAACTTTTACATAAATGTAACCCATCAATGTTAATGCAAACTTCTATAACCTGCATACTTGTTGGAAACTTAAATTTTGAAAGGAGTTTTTAATGCACTTTTCGAGGCCAAAATGGTAATGTCCAGGAGCAATTGTTTTGAAACTGGTTCGTGGTGTGTGTAATAGTGTTCTATAGTCTGACGGTAGATTTGGAAACTTGGTTTCAATATTTTTAATAAATCATTCATAGCATAGTGTGTAATATTATGTCTAATTGACCATTGTCCTAATTTCTGTTGGATATTGGAATCGTCTTTTTCCAATACAAAACCTTTCTTCTTATTAAATATGTTTATAGGTAAGACCCCTGATTCTACTTCATTAATTACAAAATGATCTGAATCGATGTTCATTTCACTGTCGGAAAACGAATCCGATTCGCAAAAATATGTATAAACCTCAATTACCTTCAGTCGTAACATCAATTGGTTTAAATAATTTTTCATCTGTAAATGCTAGATTATACATTTATACTATTCTTTGTTTGTGATGAGTGTGAAGAAGAGGCAGTATTATTTATATTATTTGTACACGCTTCGAAAGAACTATTTGCTTCCGCTATGCCTATGCATAAATCAGAGGTAATTTTTGCTGACCTATACCTTTTTCTTTGAATTTTTGACATTCTAATACATTATTATGCTCCAAATAAAACCTTTGAAGAAATTCCGTGTAGTTGCTTCTAGTGATGAAACTACAAACTGAAATAATAATAATATGTGAATGAAAACTTCATCCTCATAAATTATAGCCATCTTTACAGGCTCGTTAAAAAATATAGTACTTCCTTACTATAGAGTGCTTTGAAATGAGTGTCGTCAATGTATTTCTTTATGGAAGACCGTCACTTCAAAGCACTGTTAAATTTATTCATTCACCCGACTTTTTTTGTTACATATACTTTACATACTGTTTTTATAATTGATTGACAAAACCCTAAACAAGAGTAAAAATGTAAACCAAACTACACTCAGGTCTAACGTAAGTATGTAGTCATGTGGCATCTGGCTTTCACACCGTAACGCATGGTTAAATATTTAAATACCCACTACCAAACAATAGCTTCAAGTAACAGTAATTTAAAACTTACCACAGTAACTCTGTAATTAAATTATTCCGCAAGCGTAAAAACGGTCACCAATACGTATAACACCTCCAACAAAAAATAAAAATCTGTTGATATTGGACAACTCAAACGTTGGGTTATGTTTCGGTATAAATTTTGGGTGCGGGCCGTCGCACGGAAACTTTTGGCATGCGCCAACAAAAGCGTCTACAGAACGGAATTACAGTGGCTCGAAACATGTTGATTTGATCCGTGTATACCTGGTTTCTTACACGCGTAGGCGCATTTGTGCTGTGATATGCTGATATATCTGTTGTATAACTTCTTCTTAGGTATAAGACTGTAGTAAACCCATTATAACTACTTGATGGTATTTACATGTGATGGATATTTTACAGCATACATACATTTGCGGTTTAGATTAGAATATTTAATATAACATGTAATTAAGAACATCCCAAATCCCAACAAAGTTTAAAGAATGAACCGAAGGCTTTCTAAAAATATTAGTTATTTTAGGAATTATGATTTTCTGTACAAAATTACCTAAAATTGATATTCTTAATTTAATTATAAATTGTCACAAAGAAATAGCATATTATTTTGTTGTTTTTAGTGATGTAGGTACGTCTTTCGTCATTAAGCTGCCTTTCTACCGCACAAAGTTATTTTTGAGTGATTATATGTATTAGTCTCGTGTTAAGAATGAGATAACTAGATTCTCGTCTGAAAATAATAATTTTTGCCCATAAAAGTTGACTTTTGAATTCAATTTACCCTTAATAAATTATAATTAATAGTGATATCATATCATTAGGTATATGTGATCCACATTGATTGAAGACCGGCTGAATTTCCCGCCACATTAAATTATTGTCACGTTGGCAACACGAATTTAACATTATTTACTTTTCAGCGGCATCTCATAGGGGAGTAGTATAGTATAGGTGTATTACAAAATTACGTAACAACAAAATCTTCCAACAGTTCCAACAAATTATAGTTCTGAGAAGAACTGTTTTGTAAAATAATAAAACAAGCGAAATTAAGCAAAAGCTCAAGAAAACCTGGAAGAACGACGAACGAGGCAAAGCACACTGATGTAAACAAGAAAGTAACGAGTCGACACTGTACTTAATACAGCCTATTTCATTACTACCAGGTTAATAACGTGAAAAACACTAAAACCTGCGGCGTGAAATTTAACCTGTCTTCAATGAATGTGGAGCACTTTGCTGAATATGGATAGGAGTTACTAATGAATTAGCTGGGGTAAAGTTATCTGTACGTATTATCTAACACATTTATTTAAAAAAGAAAAATGCCTGACCCACTTGGCTGCGATCAAAATTGAAACATTTGGTTTACAAGACAATCTCGTTAAAAAATATACAACATTACGGCCGGTATGTGATTTATAAAGTAATTTAAACATTTGTTAATTTGATAGTTTAATAACTTAGATGTAAATAAACTAAAAATCTGTATTTTTAATGTAACACCGGCAAGTGTGAATGAGCCTCGACACCGGCACTGCATTACGGTAAAAGAGGCAGTGGATTATGTATGTACTTATGTAATATTCAAACATAATAATTACATCTAATTATTCTTCCTTACTTTTGTTTCGAATAATTTATTTAAATATTTTATTACGTGCATATGTACATAAAAGAGATTTAGTATTGTTATGTTATTATTGCATTTCTTTCGTCTATTATTCCACACTAGTAAACTAGTTAACAGATACTTACACATTTAGGCTATTTAGAAATTTAATAATTATACAAGCGTGTAGCAGTAAACAGAACTCCAATTAATTAACTGCCTATTACCAAGTATATGTATTTTTAAAGCAAGTACAAACAATATTTTAAGCCATTTTAATTGGAAAGTATTAAAATAACACCTTGCATGCAAATCTGTACATGGGGTTGCATACGCAGTTATAACCGGTAAATTATTCGTCTATCGGGTAGTTTTGAGAATCACTGGAACCTAACCTCGAATTCATCAAGTGAATTTTAACGGTAAAAAACATTCCGTCGGATGGGGTGCTCCGTAAATTTTTACACTTAACATTCAATTAATGACTTTACTTAAACTTGTAAAAATATCTAGTCTAATATGTTGCTTACCCTTAATTTTATTAAAAATTCGCCAAAGCACTCTGAACCTTTGAACTACAACAATGCAATAGATCGCGTGCATGTGACGTCACGGAACGATCATATGACCGCTTGCGGGGCACACAGAGAGGTTAGGTAGCACATTTAGTACACTTCCTTTGGAAAAGTGACGGTGTTTTGATATTTTAAACCCTAAAAATTAGTTTTGTTTAATCATGTGCGACAAAAGTGATTATTTTAACACTCTATCCCCAGATGTTAAAGTTAGATATTTAGAAAAACTTAAATTAACCAATAATGTGGATCCGTATCTGTTGAACATTTCCATGTGCTCAAACAATATAGACGATTTTCCTAGGATAAGTTACTTTGACATAGTTAATTACTTAGTGTTTAAGAAAAGTGCATATTCGCAACAAGACTTTAAAGCTTATAAAAGCCTAGAGGCGTAGAATTTATTTAAATGTAAATGGGTGAAAACGTTATGTGTGAAGCCCATTTCGAAGTCTGAAAATATTTTGATTCTTTCCCAGGTAAGTAGGTACTTTGAATATTAAAATGTAATCTACATGGCCATTTTTAGTAGTTATATTTTTTGTTAATCTAATACTTACTAAAAGTAATAACAGATAAGTGTGCTTGGTTGACATAAGGCGGTAAATGCCTGCTTTGTAATTAAAAACTACCAAGTTCGAATCATAGATAGACGGAAAACGGAAGAAAAACGCCTTATCCCCTTATGTAACTGTGAAACAACTGTTTCGATCAGCAATCAAAAGCGAAAATTTAATAAAACTTGCAGCAGTTTTGTGGGTTTTGTAAATTAAGCACAATAAATTAATAAAGGGAAATAAATTTTTAATTAAACTTGGGAAAAATTTTATCGATTCATTCTTAAAAATAAGACAAATATTACATCATATCATACCGTAATACAAATTTATCGTGTAGCTCAAGAAGGTCAACAAATTAAACTTCCTGTTTAAAAACCAATGAAGGTTATTCCGGAGTTTCCCGTTTTTATGTTCACTCACTCATGTGACAAAACCGAAGTAATACTAAAGTAAAAGCACAAATAAAAGACAAAAATCCACCACCATTTGCCGACTTAAACTAAAATTACCTGGCATTTTAATAACGAGATGGTTTCTAAATGCCTATTCAGCTGTGTACATACTACACAAAACATTTACATCCTATACATTTGCAATTAACTGAATTTGTTAGATACGTATAAAATTTTCTAGGCACTAAATAGTATGCTACTTTACTATAAATTAACAAAATTTTAAGCATTACCAGCGTTAAAATTGTTTAAATCGAAGACAGTTTACGCTATACAACGGTTAGAGCATATGCTTAACCTCTTTGTATGGCCCACAAGCGATTTGACAGCTACTATTTCGTCACGTGATGCACGCGATCTATACGAATACAACGCTATAGCACGTGAAAAATGCAAGAGCACAGAATAAGTTAGGTTATGTGCAAGGGTGTAACTGTTCTCGGCACCGCCCACTCGTATTTCTCCGGTATGCCAACGACGATTGTATATTTAAAAAACGCCGGTAAATTTAAATTGGCGCCATACTTATAAATATTTTAACATTGAAAATGTTTAACAAATTGGAAGTGTGACGGTAGACGGGGGTCCGAATCAAGATTTGTGTGACGCTTGGAAATTTCGCACTGTTTTGCATATTGTGACAGTTCTACGACTGCTAGGTGCATGTTTGTGGTGTCATTTTGAAGACTGCGTTAATTGCAAACTTTTAGGAGAGGTGTAGAAAATGTAAGATTCGAAAAAGCGACAGTACGGGAGTTAAAACGATGTTTACACGCCAATGCGTTCGGTGCTGTTACATCGCATACTTTATGGAAGGTATAAGTGTGATTTTTAGCTTGTTGGAAAGAGGATGAACCAGCGCTTATACTACAAGCTGGTTTTGGGTCTGCAATGCAAAGGGGCGCTACAGTGAGGACTTTTCAAAGACCCATTTTTCAAGAAATCGGCCGCGGAATATTAACAGATCGCCTCCGGTGAAACATTGCTTCGGGCTTCGGCTAGTGTAGATAAAGTTCGTGCAGCATTCGGCATCTAAAAATAGCCAAATGCTTTACCAGTGACGTCATATAATGTGAGTCACTTAGGAATTCATAATATTTTTGTATTAATTACTCTACAAATCATTAATCTACCAATTTTCGTATAAAAAGCCGCCAACATTATTTCTGCTTCTGCTTACTAACGCGTATGGGTTGACGGCAGTGGCGGCTGCTCCATAGGGGCTCAAGGGCTCGAGCCTCCCAAAACCATTCTTAGGAAAGAGCAAAAGTAATTTACTTATTTAATTATAACATACAATTTATTGTTAATTATTACAATACAAATTTTGCATATCTATATAAATCATTACTAATGTATAACACATATTATTATCCGCCTGCGAAGCGACGGTTACCTATATTTTAAATCGTTAGGGCTCAGTCTTCGTCCGCATAAGAAGTATATGTAAGAACTAACCGTGAACTTCAAATGTCGGAAATTGCCGAATTGGGTAGGCAGCTATTTTATTTTATCGGTGTGTAGAGGGGCCAGCGATGAGCCGAAATCAGGGTTTTCGGGGTGGTAACCCCCTCCATTCGGCCGCGATTTTGAAAAGATGGGTTAATTGGTTTTTGGGCTATATCTCTATAGTCGGGAATCTTACAAAAAATTAGTCTAAATCTATTTTGTAGAGTATGTACAATTTTTGTTAATAACTGTTTTACATAGCATTTAATAACAAAGTTATAAGCCGGAAAAGACAAAAACTTAAGGGCTTATAACTTTTTTATTATTAATGCTACGTAAAAAAAGTTATAAATAGAAATTTTAGAGACGTGATTCTCTACAAAAAAATTTACAGAAGTTGCAATTTAGCAACCTTCATTAAGGCATTGAAAATGAGCTTGGCTAACTTCCAAGTCTGACATGTAATTTACAAAATCTGAAAAATTTACAAGGAATAGAAATAAAGAAAAGTTTTAAACATTTTCACACTTTTATTAAATTGCACAAGATAGAAAAGTAAGTACAAAAGTATAAAATAATCGTACACAAATCATTGTCAAAACTGCACAACTTATTAGTTTAATTATTGTAATACTAGGCGATATAGTGAATAAAATAAACTTAAATCTAAAACATATAATAATTATTGTAATACTAGGCGATATAGTGAATAATAGTAATTTACCATACTAGTAGGTAACGCTATGAAGCATTTTACATTACGAGAGAAAAGTTCTCGAGTAATGTAACCAGCAAATAACGTTACGTCTGCCGTAACACGGTTTATATCATCCTATAATATTTTTTTTCAAAAAATCAAAAATAATTTTCAATGAGAGTTCAATGACAATTAATAAAGTGTAACGTAAATCTGCCATATTGTACTGTTATTAAGTTTTACAGCACTAGTGCTGTTAAAGATATCTTAACATAACTCGTTGCTAAGGAGTTATTAGCATGATAACGTTATAGGATGATATAAAATACACTTAAATCTAATAGCTATTAAGACAACAAGTGTTTTATAGAAGGTTTAAAAATCAAGGTCGTAGTTCAAATCCGAGCGAACGAAGTGAGCCGAGGATTTGATAGACCGGGATTTTTAAACTATAAAACACGAGTTATCTTAAAAATTTTTTCTAACACTAATATCAGACATTTTCTTTCACTAATATATTATTAGAAATTTTAATAAATTATTATTTGAGACGTGTCATAATTCACAAAATGCGAAGATTGCTAGGCAACGACGTATTTAAAGGCCTATAAAATACGTTGCCATTGACGGCGTATTTTATAGAGAAAGCGTATTTTAAAGCAAACATAACAAGTGAGCTCTTATGCACCATAGAAACAGTATAAGATATTAGTGTTAGAAAAAACATATAAAATGATACAATGATGTAAACAAAAACATCACTCAATGTAAAAACAAACTATTTTCTTAACATTTCGACAAGCGTAACAGTATGACGTGAAATAACCAATCGTCTGTGTGAATTGTGGGGACACCGCTAAGGCCACCGTATTTTTTTTGCGGAATGACTGTTTTTTTGCTATCGTTTTCATCGTCCGAGGAAGAAGACTCTCCTGCAGTATTAAACAATTTGCAGCGACGTTGCATCGCCGTAGCGGCATCCAAACCACGATCCACACGGACAAATTCGATTTGAGAATATGCGAAGCCTTCAAGTGGCATGTCCAGCGAGATGTCCGATTAGTCCAGTCAAATGGTACATAATTTTATTTTGTATTTTGGGTAGGCAGCGATTTATTCTATCGGTGTGTAGAGGAGTCAGTGGTGAGTTTAAGTCAGAGTTTTCGGGGTGGTAACCCCCTCTATTCGGCCGCCAACTTGAAAAGAAGGGTTAATTCATTTTTTGGCGATATCTCTGTAGTCGTGAATCTTACAAAAAGTTTGTAGAAATATTTTTGGTAGAGAACCGTATTATCTATTATCTATTATTAATAACTTTTTTACATAGCATTAATAATAAAAAACGCATAAGCCGGAAAAGACAAAAAGTTAAGGGCGTACAACTTTTTTATTATTAATAACCCTTCTTTTCAAGATGGCGGCCGAATGGAGTGGGTTACCACCCCGAAAACCCTGACTTAAGATCACCTGACCCCTCTACACCTCGTCAAAAATCGCTGCCTACCCAAAATGCCAAGTTTTCCCTTTTATTTCGACCATTTGATTATACTTCTTCTTCTTCTTCCTCCTGAACCCATATTAATCCACTCCTGGACATAGGCCTCTCCCAGCCCTTTCCATGCTTCTCTGTTTTGTGCTTTATGGAACCAATGTTTTCCCGCTGTTTGTTTGATGTCGTCTATCCACCTGCCTTTTGATCTTCCCACACCTCTCTTCGTCTCTCTTGGTCGCCAGTGGGCGATTTTTGCTGTCCATTTATTCCTATTTTGTCTCGCTACATGACCAACCCAGCGCCACTTGGATTCCGCTATTCGTTTAATGATATCTATTATCTTGGTTTTCCTGCTGATATCTTCGTTTTTTATTTTGTCTCTCAGCGATATTTCAAGCATCGTCCTTTCCATTGCTCTCTGCGACATTCTAAGTTGGTTTGCGTTGTGTATAGTAATGGCGATTGTTTCTAAACCATACGTAGTTACTGGCAAGATACATGTTTCGTAAACTTTAAGTTTTAAGTTAATTGGAATATCTTTGTTTTTAAAATGTGTCCGAGGTTTCCAACGGCTGCCCATGAGAGTTTTATTCGTCTTGTTAGTTCTTTGGCTTGATTTTCGTTGCCTAACGTTATAGTGTGTCCGAGCTAAATTTATTCGTTGACTTTTTCGATATCACAGTTGTCTATTTTTATTTGTATGTCGCTCTGACTCAAAAATTTTGCTTTGTTCAGATTCATTTTAAGACCAATTTTATTTGGTGCTTCGTTTAGTTCTTGAAGCATTTCTTGAAGTTCTTTTGGATCACTGGAAAACAGACGTCATCTGCAAATCGTAGGTTGCTTAGGTATGAGCCATCAACTTTAAGACCTTTGTGGTCCTATGTCAGTTTTTTAAAAACATCTTCCAGCGCCAAGGTAAACACGAGGTCGCTGTATGAGAATTTTGTTTGTTTTGGTTTCTTCGTCTATTTTTACCTGCAGTGATGCGTCGTATATATTCTTTATAATTGTGGAATATCTTCCGTCAATTCTAGCGTTATCCATGCCTAGCAGGAATGACTCTGTTGCAATCGAGTCAAATGCTTTATGAAAGTCTACGAATGCTATAGGTAATTGTAGATTGTATTCGGTGCATTTTTCTATTACCGTGCGTATTGTTTGTAGGTGGTCAACCGTGCTAACACCTTTTCGAAAACCGGCTTGCTCCATGGGTTGGCATGAAATCAAATTTCCCTTCGAGACTATTACTAATAATTCTTGTAAATACTTTATATTGATTATACTAGTCCAGTCAAATGGTAATTCAATTTACATTTTGGGTAGGCAGCGATTTTCTTTTTACGATGTGTATGGGGGTCAGTGGTGGGTCTACATCAGGATTTTGGGGGTGGTAATCCCCTCCATTCGGCCGCCATCTTGAAAAGAAGGGTTCATTAATTTTTCGGCTATAGCTCTGTAGCTGTGAGCCTTACAAAAAGTTTGCACAAGGCTTTTTTGTAGAGATTCGCATTATCTACAACTGTTATTAATATAACCCCACTCCTCCATTCGGCCGCCATCTTGAAAAGAAGGGTTAATTAGCCTTTCGGCTATATCTCTGTAGTCGTGAGTCTTACAAAAAGTATTTTTGAAATTTTTTTGTAGAGAATCACATCTCTAAAGTTTCTATTGATAACTTTTTTTACGTAGCATTAATAATAAAAAAGTTATAAGCCCTTAAGTTTTTGTCTTTTCCGGCTTATAACTTCTTTATTAAATGCTTTGTAAAAAAGTTATTAACAAAAATTGCACATACAAGGATTCTCTACAAAATAGATTTATACTAATTTTTTGTAAGATTCCCGACTACAGAGATATAGCCCAAAAACCATTTAACCCATCTTTTCAAAATCACGGCCGAATGGAGGGGGTTACCACGCCGAAAACCCTGATCTCGGTTCATCGCTAGTTTCGATTCGTGGTCGAAACGAATAAAAAAACTTTATTTTTCTATGAAGTTTTTATTATAATAGGAGTGTTAAACATGTACAACTGCTGAGCATTACGACCAGCAGCAACAATGAACAAGCTAAGACTGCTTAATACAGTCATAATCAGTTTACTTATACTATTACCTAATCTACACTAGACACATTAAGCAGGGCAAAAGGTTATGAGACGAAGGTTCCCACACCGAACAGGGCAAAGAGGTCAGAAACCATATTTTGGTGATAACAGGCTAAGACACATAACTCGCTGGCCCCTCTACACACCGATAAAATAAAATAGCTGCCTACCCAAATCGGCAATTTCCGACATTTCCGTTCACGGTTAGTTCTTACATATATTTTTTATGCGGACGAAGGCTGAGGCCTAACGATTTAAAATATAGGTAGCCGTCGCTTCGCAGGCGGATAATAATATGTGTTATACATTAGTAATGCTTTATATAGATATGCAAAATTTGTATTGTAATAATTAACAATAAATTGTATGTTATAATGAAATAAGTAAATTACTTTTGCTCTTTCCTAAGAAGGGTTTTGGGAGGCTCGAGACCTTTAGCCCCTATGGAGCAGCCGCCACTGCCGTCAACCCATACGCGTTAGTAAGCAGAAAGCGGAAATAATGTTTGCGGCTTTTTATACGAAAATTGGTAGTTTAATGATTTGTAGAGTAATTAACAACCACTAAAATGCCATACAAAAATATTGTGAATTCCTAAGTGACTCACATTATATAACGTCACTTGTAAAGCAATTGGCTATTTTTAGATGCCGAATGCTGCCGAACGCAGAATGTTTCACCGGAGGAGATCTGGTAATATTCCGCGGCCGACTTCTTGATAAATGGGTCTTTGAAAAGTCCTCGCTGTAGCGCCCCTTTGCATTGCAGACCCAAAACCAGCTTGTACTATAAGCGCTGGTTCGTCCTCTTTCCAACAAGCTAAAAATCACACTTATACCTTCCATAAAGTATGCGATGTAACAGCTGCGAACGCATTGGCGTGTAAACATCGTTTTAACCCCCGTACTGTCGCTTTTTCGAATCTTACATTTTCTACACCTCTCCTAAAAGTTTGCAATTAACGCAATCTTCAAAATGACACCACAAACATGCACCTAGCAGTCGTAGAACTGTCACAATATGCAAAACAGTGCGAAATTTCCAAGCGTCACACAAATCTTGATTCGGACCCCCGTCTACCGTCACACTTCCAATTTGTTAAACATTTTTAATGTTAAAATTTCAAATAAACTTTTTGTAAGACTCACCACTACAGAGATGTAGCCGAAAAGCTAATTAACCCTTCTTTTCAAGATGGCGGCCGAATGGAGGAGTGGGGTTATATTAATAAAAGTTGTAGATAATGCGATTCTCTACAAAAAAGCCTTGTACAAACTTTTTCTGAGGCTCACAGCTACAGAGTTATAGCCGAAAAATTAATTAACCCTTCTTTTCAAGATGTCGGCCGAATGGAGGGGATTACCACCCCCAAAATCCTGATTTAGACTCACCACTGACCCCCATACACATCGTAAAAAGAAAATCGCTGCCTACCCAAAATGTAAATTGAATTACCATTTGACTGGACTAGTATAATCAATATAAAGTATTTACAAGAATTATTAGTAATAGTCTCGAAGGGAAATTTGACTTCATGCCAACCCATGGAGCAAGCCGGTTTTCGAAAAGGTGTTAGCACGGTTGGCCACCTAGAAACAATACGCACGATAATAGAAAAATGCACCGAATACAATCTACAGTTACATATAGCATTCGTAGACTTTCACAAAGCATTTGACTCGATTGCAACAGAGTCATTCCTGCTAGGCATGGATAACGCTAGAATTGACGGAAGATATTCCACAATTATAAAGAATACAGGGTTATTCAAATTTGAGGCTCACCATTGGGATCTCGGAAACCGTAATTTAAGAGTTACAAAGACGGTTAAATTGGGGCAAAGTTGCGCTATACAATGCTGATTAATATTTAAAAAAGAAATTTGACCTATCTATCAAAAATGTCAATTTGGTTTTTTGAGCATAATTTGGTTGTTATTAAAAATTTTTCAAATCTGTTAAAACATTCTTTAAGCAACTTTTTAGCCGTAACACTGTAATGGTATCAAAAATTTTCTACAACGTTTCGGTTTTCCGGAATCATTATCAGGTTCATTTTTTATTATGGGCGCCATGTTGGATTTTTATAGCATCTCATAGAGTTTTTGATGGTGATTTCAACGATGTATGACATGATGGCGATTCACTTCCGAAAACTTCTGTTATTTACAGAAATAGTAAATTTCAATAGATTGCCATGGAAAAACAAACAGAAACAACACAAAAACGGCCTTCAGTTTGAACATCTCCTGTAATATATTATCAAATTCCTTTTTACCGTTAGGTGTAAGGTGTAAATACATAACAAAATTAATATAAATTCCTAACTAAATAAATATCCTAGCTAAATACATACGTACATACCTATATCCCTGTTTAGATTGTATAATTACACTAACATAACTAAATAAATACAGATACAAGACTAAATAAATATCAATACACAAGTTCATAACCACATCTCCGTTAAATTGCACCATTACCAATATTCGTTCCCTTATACCTCGTATAGACGCCTGGCCCATTCTTTTTTGTTCTTCGCCAATCTTTTCCCCTCTCTCCAAGACATCCCCTTTTCCATTAGGGTTGCTTCTACTTTCTTGTCCCATGATTTCCTTGGTCTCCCTCTAGCTCTTTTTTGTTGTGATCTTGCTTGCCAAATCCTTTTCGTTGTTCTTTCATCTCCCATCCTTACTAAGTGCCCAAACCATTTCATTTGTTGCCGTTTGATGCTTTCCAATATAGGTTCCACTTCTAACTCTTCTCTTACTACTTCATTTCTAATTCTGTCTCTTCTGGTAATCCCTTTTATTGCTCGTAAATACCTCATTTCTATGGCCTGAATTTTGCTCTCCATTTGTTTCGTTAGTACCCAGCTTTCGCTACCGTACATTAGTGTGGGTTTGAAAATGGTTTTGAACACTATTAACTTGGTTTTGTTCGTAATTTCCTTTTTCTTTACGAATGTGTTACTTAACGCGTAATATAGTTTAGCCGCACTTTCCAGTCTGTCGTTTAGTTCCGCATAAGATTTTCCATTATTCTGTATTTTCACTCCCAGGTATTTGAATGTCTGCACTTGTTCAATCACTTTATTATTTATTTCTATTGTTATGACCATGTCCTCTTTCCCTATCACCATTATCTTAGATTTATCTGCATTTATTTTTAGGTTTCTGGCAAGTAGCGAGTTCTCCCATATCTCGATGTTATGTTTTAGGTCCTGTTTGTTTTTTGCGTATACCACTAGATCGTCCGCGAAAGCACTTTCAGTTATTTGCACTAGTTCCATGTTCAGATATCCCACCTTCAGTTTCTTTACTTTTCCTTTTGTTTCCTTTATTATGTCGTCCATCACTAAGTTGAATAAGGCAGGGCTAAGCACTCCTCCTTGTCGTAGCCCTTCTTCCGTTCTAAACTCTTCCGATTGTACATTGCCCGTTCTCACGTAATTTCTTGTATTTTTGTAGATACTCTTTATACAGTTCCGTAATTTTCCACTCACCCTTCTTCTTTTTAAACTCTTCCACACAGTTTCCCTCGGTACGCTATCAAAAGCTTTTTCTATGTCTATAAAAGCTGCAAATATATTGTCGTTGGTGTATTTTTCAATAAGTTGTTTAATCGCGAATATGTGGTCTTGGACTCCTCTACCTTTCCTGAACCCGCACTGTGAGTCCTCTAGTTGTGTTTCCGTTTCTTTCGTTAGTCTTTTCTCCAGTAACCTTTCGTATGTCTTCGCTAATATGCACAGCATAGTAATCCCTCTGTAATTTGAGCACACTCTTTTGTCCCCTTTCTTGTATATTGGTAATAGTATTCCTAATTCCCAATCGCTCGGTATTCTTTCTTCTTGCCACGCTTTATTGAATAATTTGGTTAGCATTTCGAGGCCATTGTCACCCAGATTTTTGACCATCTCCGACGTTATTCCGTCGTGTCCTGCCGCTTTGCCTCTTTTCAGCATTTTCACAGCCTCTATTACTTCTTCTAATTTTATTCCTTGGTGTGTTTCGCGTTCTTCATTGCCTTGTATTCTATTAACATCTTCTTCCTCCTCATCTATTCCGTTTGTTTGTTCGATCGTTAATATTTCCTGGAAGTATTCCTTCCATCTCCTTGCCACCTCTTCCTCTTCTTCTAGTGTTCTTCCGTCTTTGTCTTTTATTTGTTTAGGCGTGTGTTGTTTTCCTTTCCGTAATGATTTGAGAACCTTGTAAAATAGCTTTTGGTTTCCATGGCAGTCTTTCTCCATCTTTTCTCCAAATTCTTCCCACGATTTTTGTTTTGCTTTCTTCACCAGCATCTTGACATTGTCTCTCTGTTCTTTGTATCTGTTGTATTTTTCATTTGATTTGCTTCCTATATATTCTTTCCATTTCTGTTTTTTGATTTTTATTTCCCTTTTTATTTCTTCGCTCCACCACTTTGTTTGTTTCTTGTGTTCATTTACTTTGATGGTTCCGCATACTTCCCTTGCTACCTTTGTTAGTGCATCTTTTATATTATTCCATAATTCCTCAAGTGTTAAGTTGTTTGCTTTTCCTTTGATTTTGTCCATCTCCTCCTCTATTCTTGTATTATATGCTCTTGCCGTGTCTCCTTCTCTTAGTTTATGAGTTTTAATTTTTTCTTTGGATATGTTTCTCATTTTTCCTGTTCCATTTCTTCTTCTGTGGTTTTCTGTTTGTGTTACTAATTTTGACATTACTAAGTAGTGGTCCGAGTATATTTCTGGACCCCTTTTGACTCTTGTGTCTTTAATTTCCTTCCTAAAACTTCTGTTTATTATTACGTAGTCAATTAACGATTTCTCGTTTCTACTCCTGACTTCTCTAGTATATTTGTGTGCCTCCTTGTGTTCGTAGAACGTATTGGTTATTATTAGGTTGTTTAGGATGCAAAAATCTATTAGTCTTCTTCCGTTGTTATTCTTGGTGCTCTCTCCGTGTATTCCTATTGTTTCTCCCGATTCTTCGTTCTTTTTGCCTACTCTACTGTTTAAGTCACCCATTATTATCAGTCTCCCCTTGACATCCTCTATTGCTTCGTCCAATTGTTCCCAGAAGTCCTCTTTCTTTTTTACCACTTCGTCTTCGTTGGGTCCGTATACCGCTATTATTGTTGTTTTTGTTTGTTTGTCCAATTCCATCTCTAATTTCAGTATTCTCTCCGAGATTCCACTCCACTTGAGTATGAATTTTACATTTTCCTTTTTTATCATTACTCCCACGCCTTCTTTTGCTCGGAAACTATTCTCTATACCACTGTATAACAATATAGTTCCATCTTCCAATTCCACTTCCCCAATCCCTTTCTTTTTTGTTTCCGTTATGCACAAGATGTCTAGACCTGCTTTGATGAATTCGTTTTTGAGCTCATTCTCTTTTCCTGTTAGGCTCCTAATGTTCCATGTCGCTATATTCCAGATTCTTTTGTTTTTCCCTTCGTCTTTAATACTTTTTTGCTTTTCTGGTGCCTTTTTCGTTACCCTTTTCGTTGCCCTGATCATCATCGTTTCTCTCTGCCTATTGGTGGTTAGTTTTTTGTCTCATTTTCCGTCCCTTCTTCCAGCCGTCCCCTTGCTTTGTTCCATTTCCATTCTTTCTCTTCTATGAACAATTTCTGGTAGCCAATTTTAACCTTTTTACCTTGTTTTCTCTCTTCCGTAGCTTGTAACCTGATTTTCTTAGCAATGTCCCTTTCCTCCTTTGTCTGGTCACTATTGATGTATATTTTTTCTCCTCGTATGTTCTTTAGTTTCATCTTGTTCTTCATCACCTCCATTTTGGCATCAAAATTGTCTAGTTCTACTAACCACACTTTTGTTCCCATTTTATGTACCTTGTTGATCGAGACCTCAATTTCTAATTTTTCTTTGATGAAGTTTTCTATCCCTTCCTTTAATTCCATTGGGTTGCTTGTATTCATGGTTATACCTTGTAGTACTATGTTGTTTTTTCTCTTCTCTCTTTTTTAATCGTAGTAGTTCCTTATTGTTATTTCTCTGTTCTGTTCTTATTTGCCCCACTTCTAACGATAATTTTTGTAACATTTCTATTATTTTATCCATTTTTTCGTCGTTTTTTTGTTTCTTTTTTACTGGAGACCTCACTGTCTTCATACTTTTTTCGAGGCTACTTAGTTCATCATCGCTGTCCTTCCCGTTTGATTTTCTCTTCCTGTTTTCGCTGTCCGTTGATTCACTGTCTGTCTTTTGCATTTTTGCGATACACTTGTTATTAATATTTTTACTTATTATTTCAGATGCTTGCGAGAAATGCACTAATGTGCCTATTAATTTTTAAATTTTTTTGTCGTTAGGTTTTAATACTTCCCTGTGTATGCTAATAAAACATTATCATCCTTAGTCTGGCTCTGTTGCAATCGTATCTGCTATTCGCAATCACCCGCACCTGACAGCCCGGCTCGACCTCACGAAGGCCGATATGCGCTGTTTGCCTGCACTACGTTTTAAGCTGTTCTGGTTGCTGTATTTATTTAATTAATACTGCCGGTCTTTCCGTCTTGCTACTAACCTTCTCTTTATTCCCTTCGCTTCCTGTCTTTCACACGTATTTCCACTGCACTTTTCCACAAATTATTCTCAGATTTACTTTACTTAACTCGATTTAAACTTCGCTGCGTGGCTTGGCCGATGTATCGGTTTACAAGTATCTCCTGTAATAAATAAACTAAATAACTAAATAGCATTTTTCTGTATCTTTGACGTCAGTGAAAAAAAAAACACTAAACTAGAAAGGTCAATTTTCTTTTTTATTATTAATCAGCATTTTATAGCGCAACTTTGCCCCAATTTAGCCGTCTTCGTATATCATACTGTTTCCGAAATCCCAATGGTGAACGTCGAATTTTGTTTTTGTGTTGTTTCTGTTTGTTTTTCCATGACAATCTATTGAAATTTATTATTTTTGTAAATAACAGCAGTTTTCGGCAGGGAAACGCCATCATGTCATACATCTTTGAAATCACCATCAAAAACTCTATGAGATCCTATAAAAATCCAACATGGCGCCCATAAGAAAAAATGAACCTGATGATGATTCCGGAAAACCGAAACGTCGTAGAAAATATTTGATACCATTACAGTGCTACGGCTAAAAAGTTGCTTAAAGAAAGTTTTAACAGATTTGAAAATTTTTTTTTCTACTCCCACCATGGAAAGTGGGATTTTCAGACTTCGTCTCCATAGATACGAGTATTGAAAATGAGTGTTTGCCGAACAAGTGAAATTAGCGTGCGGAAAATTTACTTTCCGCACGCACATGCATGATTTTCGGTGCGGCAAAGTATAATTGTGCCGCACCGAAATCAAATTGTCATAAATGACATTTGATGAATGTCAGATTTGATTTTGCAGAAATATTTAAATTTTTTTATGGAAATGTGGTTGTAGAAAAAATAGTGTGTAATACATGTGTTAAAAGCTTGTATTTGCCACTCTCATGTGACTGCAGCACTCACTATCGTTCGTGCTGCAAACTTCACATTCGTGTGGCAAACGCAAGCTTTCAACACTTGTATTACAAATTACTATTATAACAACCAAATTATGCTCAAAAAACCAAATTGACATTTTTCTGTTTTTTGCTCTTAATAACAAAACTAAGATAGGTAGGTCAAATTTCTTTTTTAAATATTAAACAGCATTGTATAGCGCAACTTTGCCCCAATTTAACCGTCTTTGTAACTCTTACGGTTTCCGAGATCCCAATGGTGAGCCTCGAATTTGAATAACCCTGTATATACGACGCATCATTGCAGGTAAAAATAGACGAAGAAACCAAAACAAACAAAATTCCCATACAGCGAGGCGTGCGTCAAGGAGACACAATTTCACCAAAACTGTTTACCTTGGCGCTGGAAGATGTTTTTAAAAAACTGACATAGGGCCACAAAGGTCTTAAAGTTGATGGCTCATACCTAAGCAACCTACGATTTGCAGATGACGTTGCTCTGTTTTCCAGTGATCCAAAAGAACTTCAAGAAATGCTTCAAGAACTAAACGAAGCATCAAATAAAATTGGTCTTAAAATGAATCTGAACAAAACAAAATTTTTGAGTCAGAGCGACATACAAATAAAAATAGACAACTGTGATATCGAAAAAGTCAACGAATACATTTATCTCGGACACACTATAACATTAGGCAACGAAAATCAAGCCAAAGAACTAACAAGACGAATAAAACTCTCATGGGCAGCCGTTGGAAACCTCGGACACATTTTAAAAACAAAGATATTCCAATTAACTTAAAACGTAAAGTTTACGAAACATGTATCTTGCCAGTAACTACGTATGGTTTAGAAACAATGGCCATTACTATACATAACGCAAACAAACTTAGAATGTCGCAGAGAGCAATGGAAAGGACGATGCTTGGAATATCACTGAGAGACAAAATAAAAAACGGAGATATCAGAAGGAAAACCAAGATAATAGATATAATTAAACGAATAGCGGAATCCAAGTGGCGCTGGATGGGTCATGTAGCGAGACAAAATAGGAATAAATGGACAGCAAAGATCGCCCACTGGCGACCCAGAGAGACGAAGAGAGGTGTGGGAAGACCAAAACGCAGGTGGATAGACGACATCAAACAAACAGCGGGAAAACATTGGTTCCATAAAGCACAAAACAGAGAAGAATGGAAAGGGCTGGGAGAGACCTATGTCCAGGAGTGGATTAATATAGGTTCAGGAAGAAGAAGAAGAAGAAGTATAATCAAATGGTCGAAATAAAAAGGCATACTTGGCATTTTGGGTAGGCAGCGTTTTTTGACGAGGTGTAGAGGGGTCAGTGGTGAGCTTAAGTCAGGGTTTTCGGGGTGGTAACCCCCTCCATTCGGCCGCCATCTTGAAAAGAAGGGTTATTAATAATAAAAGAGTTGTACGCCCTTAACTTTTTGTCTTTTCCGGCTTATAACTTTTTTATTATTAATGCTATGTAAAAAAGTTATTAATAATAGATAATAGATAATACGATTCTCTACCAAAACCCTTTGTACAAACTTTTTGTAAGATTCACGACTACAGAGATATCGCCAAAAAATGAATTAACCCTTCTTTTCAAGATGGCGACCGAATGGAGGGGGCTACCACCCCGAAAACCCTGACTTAAACTCACCACTGACCCCTCTATACACCGATAAAAAAAAATCGCTGCCTACCCAAAACGCAAAGTAAAATTACCATTTGACTGGACTAATCGGGCATCTCGCTGGACATGTCACTTGAAAGCTTCGCATATTCTCTAATCGAATTTGTCCGTGTGGATCGTTGTTTGGATGCCGCTACGGCGATGCAACGTCGCTGCAAATTGTTTAATACTACAGTAGAGTCTCCTTCCTCGGATGATGAAATCGATGGAAAAAAAACATTCCCCAAAAAAATAATACGGTAGCCTTAGCGGTGTTCTCACGATTCACACAGACGATTGGTAATTTCACGTATATTGCCATGCTTGTCGAAAAGAAACTTGCTTGTCTTTTTTGTATTGAGTGATGTTTTTGTTTGTATCATTTTATATGTTTTTTTGTTCGTGACATTTTAAGTCACCTTTTTAATATCTACATCCTAGATTATAAACAGCAATTTAAAACACGTAGCATTTTAAAACACGTTTCCCATAACAACGTGTTTTAATAGTATATTAAAATACAAGTTGCAGAAGGCATCTATTCAAGCACGAATTTGAAATTCCGAAACGAGCCGCATAGCGGCGAGTTGAGGAACAAATGAGTCGACTTCGTCTCGTTGCATAGCAACAACCTCGAACTTTAAGCGTGTGTTTTCGCACTTGTATTATTAATAGCTATTTAGCTTTAAGATTATTTTGTTTCACTGTGCCGTTTATCATGTCGCAGAAAAAAAGGCAACCTTAACGTGTCCGCACGTTGTGCACAGACGGTTGGTCATTTCACGTCATGCCATGCTGTTATGCTTGTCGAAATGTTAAGAAAATAGTTTGTTTTACATTGAATGATGTTTTTGTTTACATCATTGTATCATTTTATATGTTTTAGATTTAAGTGTATTTTATATCATCCTATAACGTTATCATGCTAATAACTCCTAAGCAACGAGTTATGTTAAGTTACCTTTAACAGCACTAGTGCTGTAAACCTTAATAACAGTGCAATATGACAGATTTACGTTACACTTTATGAATTGTCGTTGAACTGTAATTGAAAATAATTTTTTATTTTTTGAAAACAATTATTATAGGATGATATAAAACGTGTGCCGTACGTAACGTTATTTGCTGGTTACATTACTCGAGAATTAAAAGAACTCGCTCCTTCGTCGGTCGTTCTTTCAAACTTTTCTCTCGTAATGTAAAATGCTTTATAACGTTACTATCTAGTATCGCAAATTACTATTATTCACTATATCGCCTAATATTACAATAATTATTATATGTTTTAGATTTGAGTTTATTTTATTCACTATATCGCCTAGTATTACCATAATTAAACTAATAAGTTGTGCAGTTTTGACAATGATTTGTGTACGATTATTTTATACTTTTGTACTTACTTTTTCTATCTTCTTTCTATCTATCTTTTTCTATCTTTTGCAATTTAAAAACTTTTCTTTATTTCTATTCCTTGTAAATTTTTCAGATTTTGTAAATTACATGTCAGACTTGGAAGTTAGCCAAGCTCATTTTCAATGCCTTAATGAAAGTTGCTAAATGGCAACTTCTGTAAATTTTTTATTATATGTTTTCCATACATTAAACCTGAAATTTTTCAGAAATAAGTATTTCTATGAAAAAGCATAAAAAATTCAGAATTATAAAACATCCAACCCATGGACATCATATGAAGTTCTAAAGAACGTTTTTAATGGACGTCCTATAGATGTCCTTTTTCGTACATCTCATGGAATCCGTTTAAGGTCCATGGACATTCGGACGTGTAATGGATTTAAAACGGATGTCCATATGATATCCTGTGCTACATGGGTACTCGAGCTTCGTTCGTACAAGGGAATTATACAAAATTAGAATGTAACCTGTGTTATTGGAACCAAATGTTGTACTCATTACGAAACCTAAGTTGCGCAATGATGCACTTACCATACTGTTAATATGGTTGTCCCAGCTTAATGTCGGTACAAAGGTGACTGCCGGGTCCCGAACTTGAAACTCCCTTCGCAAAATGTCATCTCTCATTTTATGTTGGTATTCAATGTACTTCTTATTTAATATGTATGTTAAGAATTTACACTTACCAAAATTAAAATATAATTTATTTTCGAAACTCCAGTTTACAGTTGAATTAATATCTGTTTGGAAAAGCACACAATCCTCCTTACTCGTTATATTTTTAAAAATTTGGAGAACATCCGCGAATAGTAAACCGACTGCATTCTTAATACAGGAATGAAATCATTAATAAAAATCAAAAATAATAGTGGCTCCAAGTTACTGCCCTGCGACACTCCAGAGGGTGTTAAGTAATAATGCGAATCGTGCCCTAGAAAGCTTACTAACTGATATCGGTCCTGTAAATAGGAACTGAAGAAATAAATTAAACTGTCACTTAGTCCAATATTATATAATTTCTGTAGTAATAAAGTTGCCGCCAACGAAAATGCAAAAAAGTACTTAAGATTTTACATCTATAATCCCTTGTAAAACCCAGTAGTAAACGGCTCTTAACAAACTAGATTGCAAGCACTTTGTCGGCATGGGCCGTACTAATAAATTTTCTACGAGGTTTGCAGTTATACCGAAACATCTTTTCGATTTTAGGTACCTATTTATTTCCTGCTTTTAAGTAGAATTTTTAAATACGGCTCTGCTACTTCTACCTGCATTCGGCACCTGGTTACATTAGGTTTTACAAGGGATTATAAATGTAAATCTCAAGTACTTTTTTGCATTTTCGTTGGCGAAAACTATATATGTCATGATTGACTTTATCAAATGCCTTAGCGAAGTCAGTATATACTACATCCACCTGACCACCTCCATCCATAACACAACTAACAAAATCCGTAAATATAAGTAAATTAGTATCGACAGATCTTTTTTCAAGGAAACCATGCTGTTCCTCAACTAACTGATGTTTAACATGATTAAAAATGTCAATATGTAGTACCTTTTCAAATACTTTGGCAGGTCCGGAGATTACTGAGATGGGTCTGTGATTTTCAATTACAAATTTTCTACCTGTTTTATGTATTGGTACAACTTTGGCTATTTTAAATTTATCTGGGAATTTATTGACTTTTAAACATTTATTGTATAAAATGGTGAGTGGGCATTGCAATATCTCCCAACATGCTTTATAAATATAACACGGTACACCATCTGGACCTGCCGATTTTTGTGGTTTCAACTTTTTTAAAACCTCTCCAACACCATCAATAGTGATTTCATCCAATGTCAGAGTACTCACACCGAACTGCTGGACTTTCGATACAATTGTACGTGCATCATAACGTGAATCAGATGTGTACACACTACTAAAATATTTAGCAAAAAAATCTACCGTTTCCTCTTTTGCTACATTCTGATAATTATACTGATAAATCTCAATATCGTTATTATCTTTTTTATTGTTTTTCACGTAATTCCAAAATTCATTTATTGTTGTTTCCTATGCTATTTTTAACTGATTTTATATAATCAGGTTCTTGCCTTAAAAATTTTTCTTTTTAGCTCTCTTCTGATGCTCCTAAATTCTTGCAGGTGATAGTCAGAGTCACTTCTTCGTTTGTGATGAAATCGTTAAAGTTTACGTAGGAAATTATGTCTTTAGTGAACCAAATTTGTTTTTAACTTTTGTGCCGCATTTAATTTTTGGAACAGATCTATCAAGCGCACCATACAAAGTACTATAGAATTTATCCACAGCACAGCTTCATTAACATCAACTATAGTGTTAAGAATATCCCAATCAGTATCCTTTAACAAATTATATAACAACAAAAAATCAGCTCTTTTGAAATGATATTTATTGGTTAACTCTGGATTATCGTTAACATGAGAATTTATCCCATTGTTTATTACAATCATTAACACAGGGTGATGCCCGTCAATTGGAACTAGTGTGTCCTCTGATTTTGTTACTTGTAGATTTATAGTGCTTAAAACCAGATCGAGAGTTTTATCATGTGTATTAGTGATGGAGTTGTACATTTTTAAATTAAAAAGGCTCAAGAATTCACCTAAACTTACAGCTATCTGGCCACCACTTGCAAGGTCATAATTCTGACTGTATATTTCTGGTATATTGAAATCTCCCACCACTATTATTTCTTTATTTAAAATATCAGCAACGTTTTCAAATAGTGCCAAAAATTCCAAATATTTATTTAGTGACGAGTTAGGCGAGATGTAAATTGTGCTTATCAGTAAAACACACTCTAGATATCTTAATTCAACAATTATTGTTTCGATTTTATCGTTAAGAACTGGATTTTATAAATTAAGTGAAATCGTTTTTACATGTAGTTGAGGGGTCACTTATAAGCTACATAATATTTAAAATAATAAAAAAAATTTTATCCGCAAAAAAAAATAGAAAATTATCCCAGCAATTTTGAATTACCGCCGGAAAATCGAAAACGGCATGTGACGTACCGCGCCGCACGGATCGGCGTTGCCTGGTAATGTGCATAAAATAGACTCTGCAGTGTCAAAGTGACTTGAAAAAATTTAAGGTTAGTACCATGTACCTATTCATTAGGTATAGATAGAAATATTTTACCTGGTATACTTGTTAATTTTCACAGACGAAGGAGGTAAATAAACACGTTAAACACGTCGCGCTACAACGTTTGCGTATGTTCTGCTGACAGCTGACCATTATTGGTTATCCATGCAGCTGGACATACGTCACAGCAATATGGCGCGTATACGTGCTCGTTTTGGCGGGAAAATTTTTCATTTGAAATTCCGACTGTTTTTTACCCTTTCTTAATTATTAAAAAAAAAAAAATTTGTCTTGGGACTTTTTAATACGGCATAAACATTAAAAAACATTAATTTGAAAAAAATAATTCTGTTGCCTATTAGTATAATTTTGGACTGATATTGTTTTTTTAATTGCAATTAGTTCACCCCCGCCTCTAGATTTACCGGCAATAATTTTATTTCTGTCATACCTATACATAGACATTATAGCATTCATCAAAAAATTCAGAGTTGCACACATCTAAGTCAAGCCACGTTTCATTTAGCACAATACAATCGTAATCTTCAGCCACCAGGTTACACAAAAAGGTGTTAATTTTAGTACGAAGTCCCCTAACATAAACAGCTTTTGTAGCACAAAATTAACTGTACAGTGTTGTTCTTAAGCCTCATTGGCGTTTCTTATAATATGTAGATAATAATAAACAACAACAACCATCCCTGGCTGTTTGGGTAAGATCTGAGGAAAGCTGTTCTCTTCAAGGAACGTTTCTTGGAGACATAATGAAACTGGATTGGGCTCCAGGCGGTCAGCAATTTGGCTAGTGCTTCTGCCTATGCATCCTGTAACACAGCTACGTTTTGAAAGCGAACATAAAAATTTGACTGTTTATGGTAGAAGCTCTTCATATTCACCAGATGGACGTTAACATGTAGAGCGAAGACACCAAGACCGATGCACACAAATCTTGTAACGCAGAAATGAGCTCCCAGCAACACCACAAGTCCTCGAAGCAGCTTTAAACGAAGAAAGCTCGCGATATTGATGATGTTTGAAAAAAGCGACCGTGATCGTTACTAAACACTGATTTTTAATTTTGTCGTGGGATTTCGTTTTTATGAAATGTCACTGTTGCTTTTCTTGTAATTGGATATTTTTGATGTAAAAGGTTCATAATCCGTCTCCCTTTTATTAGTGCAGTTAATGTTTTAAAATATCATTTGAGAGTGACATCTGAACAAAACGTAAATGCATGATTAAATTTCAGGATTAAGGTTCGTTTTTACGTGACATCAAAGTAATGACTTTTATCGCCATGACACTAATGTCACGACATTTTCCTTTGTGAAAACTTTAAACATAGACTAACTTATAAAGACCTCTGACTTAAATGGAAGCCTGGTTTCATTCAAAATAGGGATGGATCGCACACACAGAGGGCAACTACAGTCATTTTCTGTGTTATGTATAGTTGACAAAGTGCAGGTAGCAAAAAATCCTTTAGTTCAGATGGTTCATTCTTTATTTACTAGAATCTATGCTAGAATATTGCATAGTTTTATTCAGCAATCATTGACACGGTAATTTAAAGAAATAAAAATTCATTAAATTTAAGACATTTATTCTAATTAATGTACTAGTACACAGAATTTTACATTTTACTATTCGCTTTAATTCTGAATTTTATGCATTAACGCAATCATTGTCATAAATTTTTTAATTTAATGAACTTTTGTTTCCTTTAAGTTAATTTTATGTCGATGCAACTTACTTAATGCGTTTGAAAGTAAAATGCGAATAAAAAACATTTTCAATTTAGATGACATCTTTATTATTTATTTATTTTTATTAAACAGAATTAAATGTGGATTGGAAAAATCTGGAAATATTTAAAATAATTATCAATTTTTTAAAAGGTTCTGATTTTCTCCACTAAATACTAGATTAATATATACATATTTACAAACTTACTTCAACATATACGAAAAAGAATTTATAAACGAAAAGTATGTATTAGGTACCTCGAAAAGTTCGCAAGTGTTTGCAGATTACGAAAAAGAACGATTTAATTAATATTTATTTATTTGTAAATTTGTTCTCAACGGAAAACTGCAGCTAAACATTGAATAATTAAAACGTCGTTATTATTTAAAGTTAAATATTGTCTCGATTTTAGTAAATTTTATATGTGATTTAATTTGCGAATTTTCGAATTACCTGATGTGACTCTTCCTTTTGAACGGCGAATAAGTTTAGATTCCCAAGAAGTTTGTTTTTGCAGGCGAACTAACAGTGTATATTGCAATATAACAAGATGTTGTTGACATGATTCACTTGCTTGAGTGTAAAAATTGGGACGAATTTTATTAATGCGGTTTTTAGATATTTTATTAAATTTGCCTAATATGTTTTGTTTACTTTTAAAACTGCAATAATTTATAGCCAATGTACTTAAGGTTTCCCTCACTACATCACAAAATAAATTATTTACAAAACAAAGATTTCCAAAAATCGATGTGTCTGTAGAGTAGGCCTTTTGTCTTATAAGTTCATTATCTGATATTTTTCTTCTTAAGTTAGATTTTGGGGAAGTATCAGACAAATCTTTAAATCGCTGTTGACAAACACTGCATTTATATTTATATAAAAGTTTCCGTAAAACAAATGTCGCAGTGTATCTGCCAGTATGGCTATAGAGGATATTATAAAACATTTTAAGCACTCATTAGTGAATTAAAAAAGGAACACTTCACTTTTAAAACATGTTGCCATTTTTAAAAGTTCCATACACATTTAGAAAGAGAATTTTATTCTCTTTCAAACGGCCTACAATTAATTATGCTTGTCCATCAAATCTTTACAAGAAAAAGTAACATTTCCCAAGTTAATATAATAATTAAAATTACTTAGAATTAGAATCCAATGGCATCATCTGTCGTTTAATGTAGTTTTGTTTAATAAAATTGCAAATTAATTTAGTGCATACAATTATTGCTATACATAAGTTAAAAAAAAGACGTCGAATTAAATATAATTCGAAATGATGACGGAAAGATAAAATAGTTTGATTTCTGAAAAAGATCGCATCCCAAAATAGAAAAAACCTTTTCTTAATAATCACGATAAAAGAATAATAATTAGAGAATGATAATTACTAAAGCATTAAAGCATTGTGTATGTCATTAATACGTAAATTAAGTTCGATAACGACACCTAGAAGTTGCAATTCCCGTTTTTAAGCAATAAAAATCATTTACCTAAAAAACAGCCGACAATGTTTTGAAGAGAAACATTGTTAAATTAATAGGCTGAAATACCAAGATTTTATTATTTTATCTGAGGTCTCTCACTAAAAATCAGTTTTCAAGAAATGGTATTAAACTTGTAAAAACCATTAGTCATTAGTTCCTGCTATAGTTCGTGTTAGTAGGGATTAGTGTCGAAGTGCAAGGGATTA
The DNA here is from genome assembly GCA_963082815.1 of Melanotus villosus. NCBI lineage: Eukaryota > Metazoa > Arthropoda > Insecta > Coleoptera > Elateridae > Melanotus > Melanotus villosus. The sequence continues at coordinate 29,286,157 of OY720419.1, read as the reverse complement.
CCATGTTTAACCTGACTAGAAAACTCGTACCTCAACTCATGCTATTTCGCTCAGTTAGCTTCAGTACTTGAACGTATTTCTGTTACAGGCTCCGATTTTAAACCGACCACAGCGCTAACTAGGTTTAGGATCCAGAAATGCTTCGTTTTCAGTACCATTAGTCAGAGGTCTTTATAAGTTAGTCTATGCTTTAAAAGTCATATTGTCATGACATTGCATTACTGTCGCGACATCAGTGTCACGAAATCAAACCCGCTTTGATTGTGGGTGACATTTTAAAGCCAGTGTCACGTGATTTACCTGGTGAAAACGAGAATGCCGTATTGCCACGACAGTGTCTACCACGCGTGTTCATGTAAACAGTGCTTTTTGAGATTATTATCATTATTACAGAGTGTTCTGTGATTATTATTAAACAAACATGGAAAACGTAGACAGTGTCGCTTTTGAAATTATGCTAGAAATGCCGCGACACCAGTTTACATGAAAATACTCGTGACACAAAGTGTCACACCGTCATGACTTCAAATGGCATGATTTTGATGTCACGTGAAAACGAACTTTAAAAGGATACTACAATTAATGCGGTGGCTAAATGCATACGCCCGCTTAGCTCCAAATTGCACAGCGTTGCCAAATTTCAAAACTTTTAATCGCTAATATTTCGAAAACTATTCATCTAGACCAAACTAGGATTAGAATTTTTGCCTTGGTTTCTGATGTACAATCGCGTGGTGCGAATATTCTGCGCAATTTTTAATACACCCTGTATAATCAATATCCCCTATACATTTCGGCGTGGGGAATATTTACTATGTACTTAATATACTGCCTTCCAAAAAAAGTGCAACACCTCGAGGCCCTCCGCGGATTTTCATAAATGTTTTACAGAACAAGTACTTCGACGATACGAACAATTGATTAAAATTTTAGATATCTAGGAGCCGTATTTTTTTTGGTTTTTACCTTGGTAACAATAAAACAAAAGAAATTGTTTTGTGTTTTACCTGGTTGTTATCTGTACATTTTTGAAACTAAGTAGGATACAGTGAACTACAAGAGTATTTACCAGCAGGAAAATGCACGTCCTCATACGGCAAGGGCTTCAATGCAGTTCCTGGCAGATGCCACCATTGACGTGCTTCCATGGCGTGTTTGCTCTCCAGATTTGTCCCCCATCGAACATGAGTGAGATATGATGGGAAGAAAGGTGGAGCAATTGCGTAATCCCCTAACAACTTGGAAAATCTCCGCATGGCCTTGCAAGAGGGAATGGCTTGTCACAAGCGACCATCGACTACTTGATTGGGTAGGGGTAGGGTTTATGAGTACCGGAAAAATCGTGGAGGACCTACGTATTATTGATTTTTTCTTAAACTTTTAGTTTTACGGTTTTCAAAATCTATTCATTTGTTTGTATCGTTGAAACACATATTCTATGAAAATTTGAATACAATTGTGCTACACCAGCACTAGGCGTAGATATCAATTGTTATCCGGAGGTGATAACACTAAACAAACCCGCTTCTCTGTTGCGTGGGCGTGAGGTTCCTAAAAGGAAAATAGTAGTGCTCACTAAATACCTAAACTAACGATGTTTCTTGGGCGCCAGACCCTTTCTTAAGTAACACTGTCTTCAGTCGGATCTCCTGAAGAATAGACCTCCAAAGTCAATTGACTTCATAATAAAACGCAAGGCTTTGTAATTAACGAAATAGGATATGTTAACTCATAAGCAAAATGACACATATACAATTGAAATTGAAAATTAATAATGAATAATAAAGTTATTAATTCAAATGAACAAATAAAGAAAATAAGTTATCATAAAAGGGAACAAATAAATAATTAAGTTTGGAATCAAACATAAATCTAAACAACGAAGTCTAACTAAATGGAATGTTCAAAATAACACCAATCGTAATTTAACTAAAGAAAAAAATATATAAGGTTCAAAGTAATAAGATCGTAATTAAACGAACGTAGACCCTCTGAGGGTTCGCAAGGATAATTCTTAAATTAAATTAATAACTAACGCACACGGATAAAAATGAGCTCACCTTTGTCTTGTCGCAGCTATAAAAAAACATAATAACACAAAAGTAAATAATAACAATGTCTTGCGAGACCTATCGGTAACCACAAATTCAATTACGACTGAATTTAAAATAAATTAAAGGAAAATAATTGACTAAGTTGAAACACGATAATTTGAATATTCCTTTACAAAATAAAAATTACAGTTCATAAATTCACGTTGCTGTAAAAGCAACCACTATATTTATTTAAGCGTACTGGAGTACGGTTTACTAAATGACGATTGCAAATTTTTACTAATACTTTAAATTACAACGCAAATTACAATCACTGTAAATATGGCTAATAAACGTTTCTAATCAAATTACTAACAATAGTTAAATACCAAAATTATCAAGCTTAATGAAATATGTTTGAATGTTTCTAAATTTAACTTTAACACAAAATAACCTCAAAATCAAACATTGAGTTTAAAACTAAACTTGCAGGATACGAAGTTGAATTAGGGGAAATTCCAGCTAATTTCAGGATAATTAAGCACAGGATGGACTAATTTCTTCGGCTCCAAAACTTCCAAACCATAAACGTGACCTCGAACAACACGTGGATAACAGATGTTTTCTACCAACGAACACGTTGTTCGTACAAGAAGTACTACAAGAGGTACTAAAACGGACTACAAGAAAAGAGCTGAAATACAACGAATACCGTAAGAAATCTTTAAATAAAACCAATGCATTACATACCAACAGATGTTAAAATGCCCTTCGAAACGCTTCTATCAAAATAGTCGTCGACAGATAAATCCCAAAAAAGGTTATGAAAACGGTTAAAAATATAAAACTACGAACATTTTAAATTCACTAAAGGCCCAAAAGGCAAACCAAAAACCATTTTCAATATGTCGAACCTCGGATGATCAAACTAATTTTGGAAAACCAAATACTAAAACCAAGGTTACGACGATCCGTTCACCATGAATGACTAAAGTAGAAGAAGCTAAGTAATGAATTTGCCAACAGAATTCTCTGAAGAAAACCAACCTAAAATTTTCAAATTCCCTAAGATTAAAACCCACTATCTGAATACCGAAAATAAGAAGAGGCGTGACGTGACGAATGCAATAGCATTGTATGCAACCATGCAATCCTTAGATGTAACTAGGAAGTCTAAATATACAGGGTGTCCCAGATCGAGTGGGATTGCATGGGTAACTTTCTTATTATTGACGATGGAGATTTGGTTAAATTGGCAATGTTTTGCAGTTTTATATGCTGATTTAAAATCTGTTTGAAAAAGTTCAAAATGTTGATCCCGTCAGAAGTTATTTAAAGAAAACTGAAAACTGTCATTTTCTTGTATGTCAAATATCTTCGTAAGTATAAGAGATATGAAAAAAGTTTTATATGAAAGTCACTGTTTTCGATAAGACCAATTTAAAACTGATGTCGAACAAAAATTCAAGATGGCTGCTTTTGAGGTACTCGTATCAACTTCCTTAAGTTAAATGGACGCCATATTGGATTTTTTGGTTACTGAATAGAATTTTTTATTCTCTTTTCAACGATGTAAGATAACTTATTATTGAATAAAAAATACCAGTAAAATTAATTGTTTTTACATTTTAATCAAGTAGGCTTACATGGATCCAAACAAAATTAGCTTAAGTACCTGCTTTTTGACAGATTGTGATAAACTTTGTTATTGTTTTTCATCATAGCTACTTACCTACTTGATTATACATTTAAAAAGTAATGTCACGATGTTTTTTTGTGGTTTAAGTACTTAGTACTTAGTACTGATTAACATATTACTAAGTATTATAGGAATTACATAAAAATGTTTTCTAAAATACATTTCACGTAATTTTGTTTGGATCCATGTAAGCCTACTTGATTAAAATGTAAAAACAATTAATTTTACTGCTATTTTTTATTCAATCATACGTTATCTTACATCGTTGAAAAGAGAATAAAAAATTCTATTCAGTAACCAAAAAATCCAATATGGCGTCCATTTAACTTAAGGAAGTTGATACGAGTACCTCAAAAGCAGCCATCTTGAATTTTTGTTCGACATCAGTTTTAAATTGGTCTTATCGAAAACAGTGACTTTCATATGAAACTTTTTTTCATATCTCTTATACTTACGAAGATATTTGACATACAAGAAAATGACAGTTTTCAGTTTTTTTTAAATAACTTCTGACGGAATCGACATTTTGAACTTTTTCAAACAGATTTTAAATCGGCATATAAAACTGCAAAACATTGCCAATTTAACCAAATCTCCATCTTCAATAATAAGAAAGTTACCCATGCAATCCCACTCGATCTGGGACACACTGTATAACCAGGCCAATATAGTTCAGATAATTTAACGTAAAACAACAAGCGAGTGATTTCTACTGTAACAATTGGTCCACGACCTCAAGGTGTTCCTCATTTTTTGGAAGGCAGCACAGGGTGTATCAAAAATAGTATCCATCCTTTATAGGCATACATTATTAGCCTATACAGGGTGTCAACGAAACCTGGGGCACCCTCATAATTTTTTTATTTTTTAAGATATCTAAATGAAATTTGGTATGTTTAATATACTCTTTAAATGGCATTCGTTGACATAGGAAACAAGTTTCTGTCACTTCCGGTTTCACCGGAATTGACTACAACTTTGTTATTTTAAATGGAACACCCTATATATTTATACATTTTTGGAATCTCCATTCAATTTTACGTATGGTAGTATCAAGTTCGAAACATTTTGATGACAGAGTAAATTTTTGCAGGAATTAATCTAGAGTGCCATGCCTAACGCCAAATGAAAGTCAAGATGCCCCAACACTCGAGACAAATTGTTTTAGAACTTTAACTATTTTAGTTGCTGTATTAGAATGGCCTAAAGTTGGCAAAAATGCTTTTTCGAGAATAACTCTATTTTTTCAAATGGCACTAGGGTGGGACACTAGGATATTAAAAACGAGCGTTTTTCAAGGATTTTATTGATACCAATAACACGGGATTAATATGAAAATGTAATTCGGAATAACACTCTCCGTTCAAAAAAACCATATTTTGGACATTTAAATCTAGATACTGGGTTTCAAAACAAGTGAAACAAATGAAATGCACAAAAAAAAAGACTTGTTACAGTTGAAGTGCTAAAATAATTTGTTTTGAGTGTCGTAGCACCCTGACTTCCATTTTACGAAGGTCATGGCACCTTAGATTAATAAATAAACTCTTCTGTAAGTAGTTATTTTGTCATCCAAATGTTTCAAACTTGATACTACCATACGTAAAATTGAATGGAGATTCCAAAAATGTATAAACATACAGGGTGTTCCATTTAAAATATCAAAGTTGATGTCAATTCCGCCGAAACCGGAAGTGACAGAAACTTGTTTTCTATGTCAGCAAACGCCAATTAAAGAGTATATTACATATACCAAATTTCATTTAGATACCTTAAAAAATAAAAAAATTATGGAGGTGCCCCAGGTTTCGTTGACACCCGGTATAGAGTATGAAACTGATTGCAGAAAAAATATTTGGCTTTTCGTTTAAAAGTTATTGAAAATTTAAATAAAAGGAATTTGGCAAACATGCAGATGTTGGAAATAGTGGTTTTATTAATTAATACAAACGAGAACGAATAAATGCAATGTAAAAAATTGTTATAAAAAATTTCGACCCGTACATTTAAGAAGGTTTCAGCTCTTCTACGAATGTTTCTGTGTACGTTTTCCGACATTACAGGGATAATATCTCCAAAAGTTTCTTCTATTCTCTCTCTTAAAACATTTTCATTTTCTACTGGTGTTCTGTATACTATGGATTTTACATGACCCCAGAGGAAAAAATCCAGGGGGGGTCATGCCAGGGGACCTTGCTGGCCAATTTACAAAACCACCTCGTCCGATCCAGTTATTTGGAAAGTGTTGATTTATCCACTGCCGAACACCAGCATAAAAATGTGGTGGAGCACCATCTAATTGTAACCACACATCTCTAATTTCGGCCAGAGCGAGATCATGTAGCATATCTTGTAATGTTGTTCAGAGAAAATTTAGGAAATGCTCACCATTTAACCGATTTGGTAGAAATATTGGACCTAAAAGTCAATTTCCTATAATACCTGCCCAAACATTGACGAAAAAGCAGCGCTGGTGTGAAATCTCGTAGCTGACATGTGGGTTTTCTACCGCATAAAAATGCATATTATGTTGATTAAAATACCTATTCCTCGAAAAAATTGCCTCATCTAGCAAAAATTTTTTTTTGTAAAATTAGGATCACCTTCCGCTATGTGCAAAAGCCAATTGCTAAAATTTGATTGCAGATGAAAATCTTGTTCCAATAAAGCCTGGGTTTTGGTAAAATGAAAAGAATGAAATTTTTCGTAACGCAGAATTCTGTTTACTGAACTATGGCTAATGCCCGTCATGCCTTCAATATCTCTTCTTGAAATTCTGCTATTTTTATTTACCAAGTCTAAAACATATTCTATAGCGTTCACTCCCATTCTCGGTCGGCCTCTATCAGGTGCAAGTGGTTCAAACCGTCCGACCTGTAGTCAATAATCTGTCCTCCAGTATTCTGTTGGTCCTTCCGCATGGGTGTCTCCTATCTTGAAAACGTCCAGCATACGCCCTGGCTGCAGCTTCAGCATTTCCTACATGCTCACCCAACAAAAGTAGCATGTCGAGGTACTCCCTATTTGTACACATGCTTTTAAATTCGGAAGTACACAAATTTTTTCACTCTTTACTTTATGTCAGTATGACAACTAATTAGAGAAAATTTAGCATGTAATTAGTTTCATGTTCTGTTATAAAAACATGAACAACTGTAAGTACTTCCAAGGTTGCCAGATATTTTACTGCTTTAAACGAAGAACCAAAATATTCATTATTTTTCCAAAAACTGAGCTAAGAAATTAATTTTAACTAATTTTCCTTTTAACTTTAAATCAGTCTAAAAGATTCCCATTGAAAATTTGGAAAAAATATTATAGCTAAAGAATCTGCATTATGTAACTTCATACTCTTATAACTTGAAAAATAATCATCATAGGAAAATTTTGTTTATGATTTTAGAGTTAGATTAATCAGTAGTATATGACATATAAAGGATGGACACTATTTTCGATACACCCTGTATATTATTGTTGAGAATTTTAAAATTTTTCATGCTGAAATTGTAGAGTTAATCATTTATAAACAGGTAAATGGCAGCAAAATTTTTATTAATACACCACGACAAAACCTTTTTTCGATTAACTTTTCATTATTTTTAAAAGAACGAATGTTGAGCATTATATAGTACCTACTTTATTTATGTATGCGACTTCTGAAAACAGTTTATGAAGATGTAAACCGAAGAACCGTTGTTTATTTGAAAAAAATATTAAATTACCTAATCTATCGCCGCCGGATAAAAATATTCTAGAAGCAACAAGGGTCAAACCGTTTTCTTTTTGCTTGTTTGAGATTGCCGTCTCGTATTTCGTTTGATTTAATTTAGGGTTCGTTATCTTCGTGACTTTATCTAATTTATCAACCGGCATTAATAACTGTTGTTGTACATATTCAAATATTATATATAATTTTTGTAAAACTGTATACTGTAAACCAGTGTCAGCCACAATTTAATTTATTAATTTAAGTATTTGAAAGTGTAATTAAATATGTCGACATTTTGATATCTGAACTATTATTAATTGCAAGAGAATTTCCTGTTGGTTTGAGTTCTGATTTTATGCTTAAAATGATCGTCTTTAAAGTAAACATAAGATGATGTACAATAAACACAAAATAAATAACCTTTATGTTCAGCTGTCTCATAATGACTAGATTATTGTACTGTTTAGAGGCCATAATTATATCATTTATCGGACTAGCACCATAATGATAAAGTAAAACGGCCGGTGCTAAGTAGAACGACCGTTGATTGGTTGCTGATAAAGTAAAACGGCCGGTGCTAAGCAGAACGACCGTTGATTGGTTGCTTTTGTTTGTTAAACAACCTGGTAACTAGGTGATTAGTCAATACCTGCAAGAGGCTAGAGCTATAAAACACATTTAACCTCAAATTAATTTAAAAGTAAATTTTTTGATATGCAGCTGAACATAAAGCTTTGTATGTAATTCGTACATAATTAGGCTTTATGGACTTGCCAAATTTATTGGCCTCGCTCACTTCGTTCGCTCGGCCATAAACTTTTTGGCGCGTCCATAAAGACCTACATTATGTACTCGTTACATAAATAGCTATTATTCAATTTTGCCGTATAAACTGACGTTTATTTGTTTCTGGCCTGCCCATAAAAGTTGATGTTTTATAAACAATCGTTTAAAATTTTTATTCCGTTAGCGATTTAAAATTTTTAATCCGCTAGTGCTTTACAAATGTCAAATCGCTTTAAAAATGTCAATTAAATGTCAAAATTGCATAAACAGTTGTATTACACTTGCGGATTAAAATTAATTTATTAACTCGCGGTATCAACGCGCTTGCGGCTACCGCCGCTCGCGCGGTTAAACGTACCGCTCATTAAACATTAATTTAATCCGCATGTATAATAAATAGCTATTATTCAATTTTGCCGTATAAACTGACGTTTATTTGTTTCTGGCCTGCCCATAAAAATTTTATAAACAATCATTTAAAATCTTTATTCCGCTAGCGATTTAAAATTTTTATTCCGCCAGCGCTTTAAAAATGTCAAATCGCTTTAAAAAAATGTCAAATAAATGTCAAAATTGAATAAACAGTTGTATTACACTTGCGGATTAAAATTAATTTAATAACTCGCAGTATCAACGCGCTTGCGGCTACCTCCGCTCGCGCGGTTAAACGTACCGCTCATTAAACATTAATTTAATCCGCATGTATAATAAATAACTATTATTTCCATTAAACTACATATATGTACTATCGTAATTGTCAAGCAGAAAGCTTAGAAAATATATAGTAAAATTATACAATAAGTAGCTGTGCCATTCAAATGTATCACAAGTCACTGCTATGTATCATCTTTTAAATGAAAAAACTGGTTTATATTGTACGAGTAAAACATGTTATCTAAAAGAAGACGTTATATGGTAGCCATACACGTACCGGCCGGCCTGTCAGTTACGCCTGAACAGTCCGCCGGGAGGCCGGCGGCTTGTTGAACTGAAAACCCCATACACCTTCAGTTGAAACTGTGGTTGAAACCAGGCCGGCGAACTTAACATACTGTGATCATGTTCCCCTGTGATGAAGATGCGCGAGCGATTCTGGCTTCAATAGGAGGAGGAAAAAGTATGGTGTAAAGAGTGGTTGCTGAGGAGACATGCGTATTCACACGTCAATTTGCTTAATGAATAATTGAAACTGGCTCCAAAAAATTGGCACAATTACCTAAGAATGGACGAAAATACGTATTTACAACTTTTGTCATTGGTTGCGCCATTAATACGGTGATGAGAAATGCGATCTCCCCACATGAACGACTGACGGCAACGCTGAGGTTCCTAGCTACTGGGAGAAGTTTGGAGGACCTGCATTTGGTAGAACTATACCTAAAACCCGTGAAGCAATTTACAAGGTTCTACATAGGGATCGTGGTAATCAGGTGATCTCACTTTCCAAAGACATATTTCACTCCAGTATAAACTGATGCATTCCTCCAAACACTGATTTTATTTTTTACGTGACATTTTTAAACTATGAACAGACCAGGTTAAACAGGACGCGCAATATATTCTGAGTATACAGGTACTATCTGACAATCTGACTAACTGACGGCCTGTTGCCTCACCCCACTCACGAACCCGTGCGCCTGCGCTTCCGTTAGTTCAGCCGGATGGACGAACGTGTTGTCGTTCGTTCTCCGGCCTCCGGTTCAGACAGATCTGACAGGCCAGCCGGAATCCACTCACATTCCGGCCGCCGCGCCGGTCTTCCGGCGGACTGTTCAGGCGTAACTGACAGGCCGGCCGGTACGTGTATGGCTACCATTAAATTAAACATTGCCATAGAAATAGTGTTCTTTATATAACGCCCCAATAATCAGGGGAATTCATGGTAAGGTTTAATCTGCAATAAAGTTAAGGGGTAGCGTATTCAGACCTTCTATCCACATTATGAATGTTACGAAAATGGACTAATACAATATGTTCAATTGCACATATATACAAAGTTCGTCGATTAAAATCGACAGAAGAATAAAAATCTATTAAACTGGAAATAATACAATAGTTTATACAAGCTGGTACTTAGTATTCTATCGAAGCATCTTAAAATCCGTTTTTGGGTATTATAAACACATTATGTGCCACTGAAGAATTTCCCCGTAGACAGATTCCGTATCTGAAGTATGGAGATACCTATATACGTATATGGTAAAACATTAGTAGTTATTTCTTATTAATGACTATCTTAGAATTTTCAATTGTTTGCATTGAGCATTCGAAGGAAGATACTAGTCGAACCAAACACCCAATTTAATATTATTATCACAGGTAAGCGATGAGATATCACTGATTGTAACGACTACATATTATCGAATTCTTTCTACTTAGTGTGACAACGAACTACCTTTATCTTTTAATAGTTGAGATGTAAAGTAATTAGAAGAAAACTACGCGCTTAACTTCTGGTTAAAATGTAGAATTTAGTGTTTATCTAGAAAAGAAAGCAGACAATTCAGAAAACATACTTCTAAGATTTTAGAGAAGAAAGATACTGCAAATCGTAATAGGTTTGTAGTTTTTAGAATCCAGAGAATTTTGCTTTTTGGACGACTTTTTCTACTTTTTTTTAAAGAAGATTGAAAATTTCCATTTGAAAACGATAAGTTTAAAACAAATATTACGTAGTTTCTAGTAAAACTTCTCTAATTAGAGAACTGGGCATTTCTTCAGGCCCGTACGACAAACCTAAATGTTTTTGGATAAGCGAGGGGGGGGGTATGCTTTCAGTTTGTTACGTAAGTCCAACATTTACGTTTGAATTATGACTAGGCGATTTCTTAAATTTGGCATTGAAAAAATCTGCTTATGAAATCGAGCTCTGATTTATTTGAAAATAATTTATTTAAATTTCATCAAAGTTGTTGTTTTCTACTGTTTCAAAATAGAACTGTCCTAAATACAAAACAAAACAAAAAGTTATATCTATAACATTACTGAGTAACTGAGTTACGTAAAGCTTAAAAATTATGTATCTCTTGCATAAAATACCGACATTATCAAAAATAATTCGGTTATACGATTTTGCAGGGCATTTCTTTCAGTAGTTGTGCTATAAACGATTTGTTTTGAAACAAAAATATATAATATTGTAAAATCAGGACTTCTTCGTACCCAAAGGTTAGGTTTTCTTCTAGAAATCCTTTTTTCACCAAACCGAAAATTTCACTATTTAGGTGGCAGTCCCACTGAGCCACCATCAACCACCCGGCGCCATCAACTAAAATTTAAACAAACGCAATCACATGCTGTTAGTCTCACTGAACCACCGACATCCACCCACCGTCATCAAATGGTGGTCACCGGTTTGAAATTTTCAACTTGTTAGAATTTTGGTGGACGGTGGTTTTTGACACTGCGCGTGCGCCAGGGAGTGTAGCGTCAGCTGTTTTGCGACAGCGAAAGGCGGGAAATTTAAATATAAGTTAAACTTGGGCAGGTTATTGCATTTGTGGATATTCTGGCCTAAAATAAACGTAATCGAAAATACAGATTCACACTTGACACGCGAATGACATAAACATAACCAACACAAAGACACGTGATAATAATAATAATAATAATAATAATAATAATACAACTTTATTTCCCCATAAAGACATGAATAATACATGTATGGGACACGTCAAAGCATATAACATCAAAATTTAAACAAAAGATCAATAATCTGCAACCATTTAGCAATGTAGATATTCAGAAAGGGAATATACAGTTTTATTTATTAAGTGTCGTTTTAATTTACTCTTAAAGCTATATTCGTTGACGCCTTCAGATCGGCTGGTAAGTGATTGTACAGTTTGATTCCCAAGCAGTCTGCTCGCCTCTCAGTTAATTGCAATTTACAAAAAGGAATCCACAATTCCTGGTTATTACGAGTATTGTAACCCAGTAAATCTTTTTTACATAAAAATTTGGATTTAACGAGATACATATAAACACATTTCATAGATAAAAGGAGCAGGTAAAGATAAAATTTTGAAATCCTGAAAAACCAGCCTACGGGACTGCGTGCTTGACAACCCCACAATAATACGTAAGATGCGCTTCTGCGCAATAAAGACGCGATATGAATCCACAGAATTGCCCCACAGAGAAATACCATAGCGAATCCGGGAGTCGACCTGGGCATAATACAAAGTAATTAATTGTTCAATGGTTAGAACATATTTAATATTTCTAAACAAAAAGGCTAATGAGGATAATTTAGCAACTAAGGCTTTACAATGAGATTTCCAATTTAAACAACTATCCAGATGGACTCCCAGAAACTTAAAGCTGCCACGTTCATCAATATTATTAATGGGCATTCTGTTGATACAAATATCCGGAGATTGGCAAGTCCTCTGACGTGCATGAAATCGAACACAAACTGTTTTTTCAGGATTTAAATATAACTGATTTTGACTAAACCAGCAGAGCAACCCCTTGGTTACATCATTGCACATGGCTTCAAGAACACCGTCATCCTCATTTGAAATAATCAAAGATGTGTCATCCGCATACATAGTAAAAAACGCATCCGGAGATGCAGGGTCAATTTCGTTAATATATAAAATAAAAAGTACAGGGCCCAATACAGAGCCCTGCGGTACAGCCATAGCCAGCTACAATGAATTCGAATTTGAAAAATTTCCAACATTCGGTACACTAACGTACTGACGTCGGTTTGTAAGACATGATTCCAACCATTTGAGGGCCGGACCCCTAACTCCATAATTGTGTACTTTTTCCAACAAACTATCAATGCTAACACAATCAAATGCCCTGCTGAGATCACACAGGATCCCAACAGGGCACTGACCTGCCTCTATACTAATATAATTACAACCTTCAACGCCAAAGTTACTATCAATATATCAATTTCAAGTCAACAAATCACTAACAGTAAAGCGGAAAATTTAAATTTTTGGTGATCAGCGGTGGTGCAGTGAGACTGCAGCATGTAATTTCATTTGGTGGCGGTTGGTGGTGGTGGGTGATGGTGTCTCAGTGGGACTGTCGCCTTACGAACAAGGTGAGAATAGTATGCAAGTTGTAGCGGATGTTTCCATAACTGGTCAACGAAAAAAAAAAAAAAATTAGTATTATCACTTAAAGGTATAAATTGTTTGTTGTAAGTTAAATCGGTTTCTAATAAAACAGGCATCGATTCTATAAGCTAGTTATATTAAATACAAAATATTTCTAATCTATCTGGGCGTATACTGTATTTGTAAAGCTAGGTTGGACGCCAACAAAACTGGTGCATTCGTAATTACTTATACAAATCTGTTGTCGGGCAGATTACCAAAGAAGTCCCTAAAGTAATCTAAAAACTGATTAAACTTTAAAAAGAACTTTTGGGAATGCTTTTCTTTAATTGCTTCTTATTTTGTGTGCCTATGGATTTTTGAAATATCTCTTTTTCATCGTTCTATGTCATCCTATATCAACAAATGTGTTAATATTTGTAAGCTTCATTCCACACTTACTTCACTGCGTTTTTATTTTATTTTCTAGTCATAATCCTCTCTCTTGCGTCCCCCTTTTTTACGTCTTTAAAATTTTCCCTTTTGAGAATTCAAAACATTTGTATGCACTTTTGTCAGGATACAATAATTGCAATACATTATGTATTATAGAATGAATTAATACTCGTAGAACGCTATATTTATTGTTAACTCTCAGAATCTAAATTAAATTATTTGTGTAAATAAGGCAATTATTAATATTTTGGCAATAAATACTGAACTACATCAAATAATTGTGAGTTGTAACTCACGTTCATAGACTACAATCCATTTTTTTTAACTAAATAAAAAATAATGAAACAAGAAAAGATGAAAACTATGAAGTTTACTTAGAATATAAAGTTTTGAACCCCTTGCGTTATTTAGCTCTTATCGTTTGCTTTTACGAATTTTTTTCCGCAATTTAATAGTCTGACCAGGAGTATCCCCATGTGATCTTTCTTACGGTGTTCAACAGCACCCATTGCTAAGCTTGCTGTAATGAATTCATTTACTTCACGTTTGTGGCCAATTTCTTCGAAAAATTATTCAGCAAGTGCATCGTCTACTTTATCCCAATTAGTTTCAGAGTACTGGGTAGGTGAACTGCGCCCCCCTTTGTTACCCTCTTCTTGTTGGTGTACGTGTATAATATTGCAACCGGACATAATAAAGGCATTATTATTATTATTATTATTATTATTATTATGATGTTATTTTTTCTCAGCTATTGCTGGTTACTCCCTGGACAGACGGGTGTTTACCAAGTCTGACCAGTGACTCTATTGTCTTAGAAATGTCCGTACTATGTTGTACGTTTTTAGTATGATTGCTTTCTGAATGTGCTGGTGCATTAATTCGTCTAGCTGAAGTTGTTTAAGATGTTTTGTGAATGTGGAGTGTGTGATGGCTGCTGCGGATATTATGAAAGGGATGATGTCTATGTGCTGTTGTTTCCAAATTCTTTCTATTTCTATTGCAAGGGATGTATATTTTTCTACATTTTCTGTGTATTTTTTGGTTATATTTATGTCTGTTGGTATGACTATGTTAATTAGGTGTGTTTGTTTCTTTATTTTGGCTTGTAGTGTTATATCTGACCTGTTACAAATGATAGTTTTATCTGTTTGTATTGTTTAAGGTATTTGAAAAAGGGTTTAAGCATAGGCAAAACCACAAGGCACTCAACGAATCCCCTTGGAATATACCACGTCTGATGTTTATGCTTTCTGTTTGTATTTGTTCTGTGTCTGTCGTTAAATGTATTGTTGTTCTCCACGTTTTCATAATTGTGGAGAGGAAGTTGCGGATGATTGGATGGAATTCGTAGATGTTTAGTACTTTTTTCTGCCATGAATGTGGTACGGAGTCATACGCTTTTTTGTAGTCTATGTAGCATATTTGTAAGTTTCTTTGATGTTTTTCTGCTTGTTTCATGATTATACTGTTAATAATTAGTTGTTCTTTGCATCCTTGACTCGCTTCCCTTCAAGCTTTTTGTTCTTCTGTTATGATGTTATTTTCGGTCAGGTGTTGTTCTATTTTCTTACATATTACTGCTGTTATTATTTTATATAAGGTCTGCAAGCAAGCGATTGATGGGTAATTTGCCGGGTTTCTTGTTTCACTGGTTTTTGGTAGGATAAATGTTTTTCCTTCGGTTAAATATGGTGGCATTAGGTGTGGGTTTTCTATTATTCTATTTACTTATTTGTTTTTTTTAGATAATTATGTGTTGATGTTAATTGTTTATACCAAAAATTTTGTATTTGATCTGTACCGGGGCTTTTCCAGTTGTGTGCGTTTTTTATTGTTTTTGAGAGTTCTTCTGTTGTTATTTTATATTCGTTTTGTTTTAGTATTGCTTTTTGTCTATTTTCTTCTTCCTTAATCCAGGTAGCTGAGTCATTGTGTTCTACAGTATTTGACCATATTATGTTCTTCCAGAAGTCTGTAATTTCATCTTTACTAGGTGGTATCATTTTAATTTTCTCTTTGCTTGTTAAACTTCTATAAAATAATTTTTCGTTTCTGGAGAAATGATGTTGCCCGTTTTCCTGTCGTTAGATTCTTTATATCTACGCAAACGTGCCGAATACACTGCTAATTTTTGTACATGTGTGTCTAGTATCTCTATGGGTGTTTGTTGTTTGTTATTTAATAGATTTTTTATGTGTTTATCTATTCTTTTCGACCGGTTCTCGTGTAGATATTGAGTTATTCTGCCTATGTCAGCTCTTAGTTTGATTATGTTATTCTCTATTCGTCTTTGCCATTTAGGAATACTGACCATTTTTCGTTTTTGTGTTTTGTATTCTTGTAGTTTCTGTCCATTACAAGTTAAGATTGTTATTGCTGCAGCATATATCGCTGTGTGAATGTCTAAGTTGGTCGAGTCATCAATGATTTCTGTTATTATTCCTTCGTTCATGATTTTAATTAACCTATTGGGGTGCTGTTTATATTGTATTCTGGGTATCATTGGTCTTTTGGTAGGGTTGATATGTTTCCAGATCATTAGATTTGTTTCCATTCCACTTATTAGTACTTGCTTTAAATCGTTGTCTGTTGTAGTTTCATTGCTATTGCCTTTTCTTCTTTGTATTTCATGTTTATATGGTTGTTGCATATCTTGTGGTTGGTCTGTTTGTTGCTTTCGTGTTGTTTGTGCATGGTGCACGTGTTCTAGATTATTCGGTTGCTGCGTGTGGTTTTCGCTTCCTGATGACTCTTCCTTTTCTGTAGTAACCGCGTTGCCCCCTCATTATCCATTCTTTTGCCACGTCTTGTTTTATGTTTTGTATTTCATGTGTCTTTTGTTTTTAACGATCACGCGTTTCTGGTCCACAAGTCTTTGCTCTGTGATACGTTCAGCTAATAGTGTGAAATGTGCGATAATGAGCCTGTGTAATTCCAAAATGTATCCTGTAGTGATATGTTCTAATTGTGTAGATCGGTAGTAACAACGCATGAGAGTACGGTTCATTTCGTCTGTCCATGCCAAACGTTGTCTTATGCATCCCGCCTTAGTGGTTGCCGGCTGATCCGGCAAAACACGTCTAGCAGTTTCCAAGTTCCGTTCCTGGTCGTCACCTTTAATTATTATTAATATTATTATTATTATTATTATTATTATGTTTTTTGTTTTCTTTTACTCAGCCTTTTTTTTGCTGGCACTTTCCTGTCTAGACGGGCATATTGCCAAGTCTACACATTCTCTATTTTTGGTTTAAGAAGTTTCTGGTGATGTTGCATGTATGGAGAATAACGGCTTTTTGTATTTGGGTATGTAGGCGGTTTGGTAGATCTAGTTGATCTAAATGTTTAACAAATGAATGTGGGGTGATACCTGTGACTGATATTATAAATGGTGTGATATGTACTTCTTTTTGCTTCCATATGCGTTCTATTTCTATGGCCAAGGGTTGGTACTTATCTTTTTTCTGGTGGTATTTGGTTGTTATATTTAAGTCGGAAGGTACAGCTATGTCGATTATGTAAGTTATGTTTCTTGTTTTGTGCTGTAGTGTTAGATCTGGTCTGTTGTGTGTTATTGTTTTCTGTGTGAATGGTTAAATCCCAGTACAATTTATATTCCATATTTTCTAGAACTGTCTGTGGTGTGTATGTATAATAGGGTTGTGTGTCTGTGTGTAATTTGTCTTTAAGTGAGAGCGCTTGATGTATGATTTTTGCTACCGTGTTATGTCTGTTAGTGTATTCTGTGCCTGCCAACAGTTTACAGCCTACTATGATATGGTCAATTGTCTCTGGAAATTGACGACACTTTCTGCACTTATCATCTCTAACGGTGTTATCTTTCAATATGAATTTCTTATAGTTGTTTGTCGCCACTACTTGGTCTTGTATGGCTAATATGAATCCTTCAGTTTCCGGATATAACTGGCCAATTTGTAAGAATTTACATGAGAGTTGTTTATTTACGGATTCATTGTTAATGCGGTTGTAGTATCTTCCATGAAGAGCCTTAAATGACCATGTCTCTTCCTTTTTCTCCATCGTTTTGTCCTGAAGGTTGATTTCTATTTGTGATGATAAGTTAAGTGGTGTATAGTTGTTATCTATTTGTACTATAGCCTGGTGCAAGGGATGTTCTCTATTTAGAAAATATTGCCTTAGTGTATTTATTTGTTTTGTATGTAGCTGATGTAGGTCTATCATTCCTCTTCCTCCCACTTTTCTACTAATTGTGAGTCTCTCTTTGCAAGAATTTGGGTGCAATTTTCTGCTTTTTGTTAATTTCGTTCTTGTTAGTATGTTAACATTTTCGAGATCTGTGTTGGTCCATTTAATTACTCCAAATGAGTAAGTTAGTATGGGGACAGCAAAAGTATTTATTGCTTTGAATGGATTTTTTGAATTTAATTTTGACTTTATTATTATTATTATTATTATATCCATTCGGGACAGATGGTCTCTCTGGGAAGCCCTCCTTCGCTCACCCCGGGGATAGGACAGAACCTAGCACCCGATCACTCACGTTAGAGGGTTCCCAGATCTCATACAGGCTGTACCAACTTCAGGTCGGGTGACTCATCATACCTGGCATCACCTGTATGGCCCTTCCACGTGCTCGCATCCCAAACCCTAGTGATGTGCGAGCACGGATTACACCACTTCGTGCGCCCTCGCAATGTGCAGGGAGCCAAGAAGAACGGCTTTTTGTATTCTGCAGGTCAGGGAGGCCGAAACTAACCTGCATTCCGGGATGATCTCAAGTTCCCGCACGAAGCTAGCCTTTATTCCGCCTAGGACCCCAATAATCAAAACGACCAACTTGACTCTATGTCCTGGATACAATTTTCCAAGTTCGGACAGGAGATCTCTATACTTCTCCCTCTTCTCGATCTCCTTAGGTGTGATGTTAGGTTCTGCTGGACAAGAAAGTTCGATGACATACAAACATTTGACATCTAAGTCCAGCAGGACTATATCCGGCTTGGTTGCTTGGAGCTGTCTCGTGGTGGGAAATGAATAATTCCAGTATATACGACATCTGGCATTTTCCACCACGGACTCGATCTCAACGGGGACATACGGTATTACAGGTGCATTGTCAATACCGTAAGAGTGCCTTAGATGATAATAGAGCACTCTCTGAGCTGCATTGTGTCTTCTGATGTATAACGACAAAGCGTATGAGGGGCATGCTGACAATATATGCATAAGTGTCTCGGGATGTGCCTTACACACTCTACAGGCAGTAGGAAGATGTTCCTGAAAGACGATACTACGATACACCAGCGTGTTAAGGACACCATCCTGGCATGCCAATACAAACCCCTCAGTCTCGGACTTCAGACCGGCCGACTTTAAGAAGGCGAAGGTAAGTTCTCGAGAAAGACCCTCTCGCTACACATGACGAAAGAACTGGGAGTGTATCGCCTTTCCCATATGTTCTCTCATCAGACGATCGTGTTCTGCCTTCTTCGTTCTTGAGCTGGCGGTTGTCACATGCTCATCAAGATTAGGAGCACCGTCGGCTATATACCGATCTGGTGAGAGCTCTTGTAGTCCGAGCTTTTCTGCAGCCCTGCGGGACGCTTGAAAAAGAAGGACCCCGTTCCTCGCTTGCTCATGTGACCTGACAAACAACATGAACGGATCATTACCTCTTAATACACGGTGACATGTATCCAGGACGACACGATCATGCAGATTATTATTATTATTATTATTTAACGATAATAACTTTAAAATATTTTTGGATGATATTGGCAAAATGCTCATTCAGATATTCGTTCATTTTAATTTGTTTTTAATTTGTTAATAATAATTATCTGTGATTCTCAAAATCTGTTATTTGTTAATTTTATAGGAATGGGAAGTATTTCGATGTAAACATTGTTGTGAAATTTGTCCTTCCCAACGTAATTATTTAATTATTATACCTAATTATTTAATTTCTATTAAATTTTTAATATTTTTTTCGAGAAAATTAGTTTTACTCTTTAGTTTATATTTCTTGGCGATGTCCGAAACAAAGACCATATTATTATGCACTATATAAAGTTCCCGTTACAGATATTCGCTAAATTTCAATATTTTCGTACATAGATTCATCGATAAAAATGAAGCATCATATAAACATGCAGGATCCAACGCCCGTTTATGACGGAAAAGTAACTAAATTAAACAAAAACAACCTAACAACAAATTACTCCCAGTTATAATTATTGTAGATACTGACCCCCTTATACTTAAATACGTCCTTGTTCAAAAGACCGTCTCGTGTTCTATTAACAGTTTCACATGTATTATGCATTCTGTGAAGAAATTCCTCTCTGATGTCTACTGTACGAGTATAAAATACATTTTTAGGTGCCGTTCAAATAATAATAGAGCGGTTTTAGATTGGTCGATCTTGGGGATCATGCGACCTACCCTTCTCTTCCAGTCTTTGAGTATAATTATACATTTAACCCAAAATGATCAGGAGCTCCATTACTACATTTTTAGCATAGGTTAAACATCGGTTTGAATACCTTTCACTGTACAAGCTTACTGCCCGAGTATCAGTTTCGTTTGCTTTTTCCAAAATTAGGAGCATATCTGCATATTTTTTAATGGAAAGTAGTTAAAACTAATCTAAAAACCGACAGAATAGAAAAATGAATTATTTAGTTTTATAAACATGGTAAATTACTTTCAAATGCCTAATATCTTTAAAACAAAACGTTGAAATCGATATTTGTATATAAACTTTTAGGCTTGATTTTCATCGCTGAATTTATTATATCCAATATAATTGAAGTCCATATTTCAGGTGGAGTAAATTGTTAAGGCTATAAATACTTTAGAGAAACCCAAATCGGTCTCAATCATCTCCATCATCTCTCAGACATCGTTCTCAGACATCAAGCTCAATCATCACGCCCAACATCATCATCGACACCTCGGGGCTCTCTCGACATCTCGGTACACGTTGGATCGCCATCACCGCCTTCACACTTCGCTGGAACCGCCTACGCCTCCAAACGCTGCCTGTTCCACGTCACCTCCACGCTGAACCGCTCGTAGCCGCCTACGTCGCTGGAACCACCAGCGCCGCCAGACGCTGCCTGTTTCAAACCCCCTTCAACGCTGGAACCGCTCGTCGCCGCCGGAACCGCTCGCCGCCGCCAGACTCTGCCAGCTCCCAGCCCCTTCAACACTGGAACTACCCGCCGCCGCCAGACGCTGCCTATTCCCAGCCGCCACTAACGTCGCCCTCTGTTGCTGAGGCCACACCATGACATACGTCTCCTGACGCCGCCATCTCGCCAGTTCAAGCCCAGGTTCGCCATCGTCACTGCTTCCCGGGCGCCGTGCGCACTCATCGCACCGTCCCTCATTACTGCCGCCTTTGCCGTCTTCGCTGTTGCCGCCGTCCTCACCGTCGCTACCGCCTTCGACGACGCCGACGCCCTCGCCGTTGCCGCCGCTAGAACGCTTTTCCAATTAATTGTGTACAGACATTTTCTTTATTTTGTTTATTAGTAATAAATAATTATTGACAGCCTCTTGTCTAATTACTGAGCTAGCCAGTTTGAATACAACGCCCGCTAACAAACAGGGCCTAGTTTGTGTCATACTGTTACTAGTTCTGGAACTGTATAATACACATCACAACTATATTTCTTTTGATGCCCTAAAAAGGTTCATTTCCATCCTAGATTAAATCTCACTAAACTTTATTTTAACCCAGAAAAGAGTTTATCTGCAAAAAATTTCAGGGCGACGTATTTCTAGAGACGGTACGTCACAAATCACAAATTATTACATTTTGAATATATTGTGGCTTTTACAGTCTTGTAAATATAGTAAATGCAAATGCTTCTCGTATATACGTAGGTATAAATCATTGTTTTAGACAGGATAATATGTTATTTGGTTGTACAGCATTAGACAAGAGGAAAATAAGTTAATGAAAACGCTGCTCGAAAGAAAATACAAATAAATCATTTGTTGTAATTTTTTTTGCAAAAAGGATAGGTCAAAGGTAATTCATACAACAAGAATTAAATTAATACTCAGATAGTACTTCTTCTACATATAATTATTGCTGCAATGACGAAATTTTACACTTCATTATACATATATGTACGAGTACATAACAAAAAAACTAAAGTGCAATTACTTAAAATAATTCCGGAGCCATCACATTACAAGTATTTATACCTTTCTATTCTGCTAATTCGATCACCTTTTTAACGACACAGTTCTGAACTTTAGCAATAATTTGACCATTATCAGTACCAGTTGCACCTTCGCATTCTTTAATAACACCAAGTACTGCGGTTGTTGTAGCAGCTACATCTACTTTAGGATCAGGACTCAGTTGTTTCTGAAATTCTTCAGTTAAACCGTCTTCAGCCTTTTTCCAGTCAATTTTACCTTCATGTATAAATTCATATTGCTGCCAAGTGCATTCAAGAAATTTATTATATTCGACGTTATCTTCCGGTACTGTTAGTATCTCATTGAAATGTTCAACATCGGCTTTGGTTAATTTAGATCCTTTTAAACATTCTTCCTCTTCGGGATCCAATTCTGCGTTAACAATCTGCAATAAATTACTTAGATCCATTATAATGTAACGATGATAAATGTCAAACCGTTAAATCAATCAATTTAGAATAAAAGACTGTATGATAAAGTGTCGTTCTCTAATTACTGTAATTTGCCATATTAAATATTTGCACATATTTTCTAAAGCAAGTGCACATATTTACGACTTTTGTCATATTTTGAATCCATTTTCATGGAAAGTAATGGAAAGCTCAGTTCATTAGGAATTGGACAGATTTTTACAATAAATGCCTTCAATTTGTTTTAAAATAGTAGGCCATGGTGAGAAGATACAAATAAGAATTACCTTTGCATGACTTTGTCAGTATTCTCACTGTAACTTTATGATTTATAACGGAATCAGCGCTATCAGTTGAACACTTGATGCATTGGTTTAAGCTGGAGTAATTCTAGTAAATCTTAACTGCCAGGAGGTTAGCTTCTATATAATCTAGCATTCAGCATTATGACTAGTTTATCAATATACCAAGTAAATAAGCAAGTGGTTTTGCTACATCGTTAAAAATTTGAAATATCAGAAACGAAAGTGAAATACACTCCAAACATTTAATCCCAAAAAAACGTATGTTATAATTTTAACATACAAGAAAAACAGTATATTACCTAATGAATGTTGTAAAATTCATAGTATGATCGAATGGAAAAATTACTCACGAGCCGCAATGTCAAATTTACATATTCACATATTGCTTATTTATGTCACCAGCGAATGTGTATTATAAATGTTGCTATTACCTATTTATTGTACAGAATTTGTCATCTGCGCGCTAAAGCAATAAACGTTCTAGTAATACACAGAACATACATAAGTAATCAATCAAAAACAATGGCCGATAATTGAAAATTAATATTACGTACATGTCCTTGTAAAAAAGTTTTTCGACCTTCTCATTAGTAAGTGGACCATTATTGACGAAAAACTAGAACAGTAAGTGGAATTTACCGTTTGTTTATTGTTGTCATAGTAATGAATGTAATAACAGTACTATAAAGTTAACTTACGCGAACTAGTACTGGTAAGTGAACATTATACTCCGCCACGTGACTTCGCAATTTCATTGTGACAGCTGCCAATCATGTTAATTTAATTTTAATATTATTACGTTTTTTGATATTTTTCCCAGGCGGTCGAAAAAATAGTATATGCGCCGCGCCTTGTTCCGTAAGTATTTTTTTTGACCTCGCATGCTTAGAAAACCTCGGCTGTGTTCGTCCAAAAAATACTACTTACGAGCACGTGGCACGTAATATACTATTACAAAAGCTCGATAGTAAGGCACCATATATTCACAAAGCGCATAAATACTATTTGTAACAAAAAACAAAAAAGTATAGTCCTTAACTACATTTTGTAAGTCCACTGAACGGTATCCATAGGTAGCACATAACCAGGGCATTTAAGCAACATAGGTAACACCTGTAGGTAACACCTGTGTCTTCTTATTGAGATAAGGGCAAATTTAATGTTTTATTCTTAAGGAAGTTCTTTCAAATGTTATTTTGTTATTGGATAGTATCAGAAGTGGATTCTGAAATATTAAATTTGTTGTGAATAATTTTGTTTACACTTATATTCACAAGGTGGAGTATTAAAAATGATTAATTCCAAACTTAAGAATAAATATTTATTAAAAAATGCACACTATTCATAGAAAAACCACTGACGTACCTTAAAGATGTATAATTCTATACCAGAAGAAATTAAGGCAATTAAAAATTTTAAAAAAGTGTTAAGGAAGTTGTTACCTATTTCACGGTATGTAACAGCAAACCCAACTAGTACCAGTAGAAAAATACTTAATATTGCAGGAGTATCCCATACAAGGACATTGTGGATACTAAAACCAACTAAATTTAAGCCCTATAGGATATGTGGGAATTACCACCTATATCGCAACACCCTTAAATATTGGGAAATTGGTTGATGCATAATTTGTTATTTAAAATAACTATATTAAAAGATTAAAACATACAATTTTGAGAACGTCGAAAAACGATCTATTTAATGGTGTAAAGTCAACTACGGTTGCTAATAAAAAGAACACAAGTTATAACGCAAAAATTAATGATCAAATTAATAAAATCCAATTTCACCATTAAATTCTACACGAAAAAGTGACCTAAACATGTTTTCACTTTGTTTTTCTTAAACTTCGGTTTATACCATTAAATTTATTCCAAAAATTTAGCCCGAGTCTTCTTTAGTACCTTTTTGCGTAGGTGCAATAGATAAATAGATAACCTAGAATCCCTTCAAAAATGGTACGGCATGTTAATACTTAGTTTTTAAAATTTTAGTACAGAGACTTTTATGACTATTTTTAAGTGTAGAATTACATATGTATGACAGATTCTTCTTCGGCATAATGGACACGCTCTGTATATACGCAACGATTTTCATTAACGTTTATTTCAATGATGTTTTTGTCCAATAAAATGGTAATTCAACTTTGCATTTTGGGTAGGCAGCGATTTTTTTTATCGGTGTATAAAGGGGTCAGTTGTGAGTTTAAGTCAGGGTTTTCGGAGTGATAACCCCCTCCATTCGGCCGCCATCTTGAAAAGAAGCGTTAATTCGTTTTTTGGCTATATCTCTGTAGTCGTGAATCTTACAAAAAGTTTGTATCAAGCTTTTTTGTAGAGAATCGTATTATCTATTATCTATTATTAATAGCTTTTTTACATAGCATTAATAATAAAATAGTTAGAAGCCCAAGGGCTTACAACTCTTTTATTATTAATGCTACGTAAAAAAGTTATTAGTAAAAGCCATAGAGAACATAATTTTCTACAAAAAAGTTTTACACAAAATGTTTGTAAGACTCACGGATACAGAGATATAGGTGGCCGAATGGAGGGGGTTGCCACCCCGAAAATCCTGATTTAGATTCACCACTGACCCCTCTCTACACCGATAAAATCAAATAGCTGTCTACCCAAAATGCAAAGTTTGTCTTTTTATTTCGACCATTTGACTGGACTATTTTCATTCTCTTTGTTTCATTTGCACTTGTGACTTTCTAAATAAGGGTTTGTTGTTCTTAATATTGTTTTATTTTAGACTTTAGAATTTTCTTTGAGTTTAACGTAATTTTCAACTCTAGTTTCAAATTATTGTTATAAATAGTCTCTTACGCTTACGCTATGTAATTTGTAGTTTCGTAAGAACGATGAATTGTGTTCCGAAGTAAGAAAAAAACTTCTCCTTCCAGTTATATTTATGATAAAGGTTATTTGGTTAACAGTAATGTTTCATTTGCACAGTAAGACCTGAAGATAGCAATACCGAATAATAAAATGGTGGAAATGCTTTATTATTTTGATTTGATATTATTTTAGTATTATGCCCTGCGGGATACTTCTTGTAAGGAATCTATAATAAATCTGTAGGAACGCTTTCTCTTCTTAAGCGTTATGCATAAAATAAAACAAATTTAAATTCTTACCATCAAAACTACCACAAAGATAACGGTGCCCTTCATCTTCAAATTTAATGGATTTTGATTAGTTTTGCTGCAATTTGTTCTTCTAGTAATTTAAAGGTTATGACTAACTTGTTTGAAGAAACAACTGCTATAAGTAAAAGTAAATGAACCGTAAAATAATAACAATAAGACGATAGGTAAGAATTTAGTTCTCAAAAACATTTTTGGAAGATTACCTTTCGTTATGGACTTCTCAAGAGTTAAACCTAATTGTTTTGTTAAAACTCTTCGTTCAGCAGAAACTGAAGAATACCACATTAAAACTATGCAGTCTTTCGATATCGTACCGAAATGGACACTTCAGAATTCACGACTATTTTATAACATATTTTTAACGCTTCAAACTGCCAGCTTTAATGTTTTACCGGGATTTGGGTATTCCCAGTTTCAATTTCCGCTAAAAATGAATACGATGGAACATAATTTGTTTTTACTCTTTGTGTCCAACTAGCCTTGGGAATTAACAACATAATAATATTTTCTACAAAGCGTTAAAAGATATTCAGTGTTATCCTATACTTTGTACTTGTGTAATAATGCATTACATTTTATTTATAATTTGAGTAAAAAAGAGTTACATGTAGCATACTTTGTATGACTAAATTAGTTTCGGGTAATTTATCATTTAAATGATAATTACATCAATCACCAACGTGAATTCAACAAAGGGGACCTAAGTTGTAATATGTTTTTTCTACAACCACCATGGAAAGTGGGATTTTCAGACTTCGTCTCCATAGATACGAGTATCGAAAATGAGTGTTTGCCGAACAAGTGAAAATTAGGGTGCGGAAAGTTTACTTTCCGCACGCAAATACGTTGTTTATTATCTAATTATGGTTGTCAACCCTACTGAGAGCATTTTAGGGCAAATGCGTTCTTCTAATTATTCTAAATTAATAAATTTAAACGTTAAAATGTATTTGATAACAAAATGGGTATACTGAACTAATATTTATTTTGTTGGAAATTTCTGTTTTAGCGAAAATGATACCTTAAATTAATAATGTCATTCGTGTACATTGTACATACATTCGTACATTTCTTCTTCATTTAGTATTCTTCGGGCGTTTCCCTGTGTTTCTTGGTAAAGAATAGTCATGAAAAACTATCAATAGTTTGGTTTATACTATCGATAGTATCGTTGTGTTTGAACCAGTATAAAATATTACAATAACTAAATATTAAATAAGTTAATACTCATTTAAACACAATATTTAATTATAAATAACGCAAAGCAATATACGCGAGTTATACATATTATAAGCATTAAAGGCCGCTGAGGCCTGCGGCTTGGTGGGTTATTATGCTCATTCATTCTTTCCAATCGTGCACTAACTTTCTGTTTTGTAGTTTTTTTATTTTATGTAGTCCGAGATCTTCGAACCATCCATTTTAGGTCTGCCGCGTCTTCTGGTATTGTATCGCCTTATATGTAACACTCCTTTTGGGATTCTACTGTTGGACATCCTTTCCATATGTCCCAGCCACCTTACGTGTTGAGATTTTATCACACATATTATATCCCCTTCCCTCATGATTTGCTCAATACTTCCTTGTTTGTTTGTTTTTCCTCCGCGCCCGTGTTATTGTAAACGTCCTAGTTCTCTTCTCACTACTTTACGTTTCCAAGCACATAACTTGTTTTGAGGTTTTTGTATCAAAGTCCACGTTTCGCAGACATACGTCACAGCCGGTCTAGTAACTGTTTTATAAAATCTTAATTTCACTATCCGTTTTGAAATAAGAACATTGTGTTAGGGTACTTGAGCCTTTATTTTCACTTTGTATTCTTACTTGTTGCTTGATTGCATGTTGCTGTGATTATACGAATTCCTCTACTTCCTGGAACCAATACTGTTTCGTATAATTCTTAATTTTAAGCGAGTTATTTATACTTTGTCTTGTGTTTCCTTGCATTTTCATGTACCTTTTAGCTCATTTGTTGTCAACCCAAAGTCCTTAACTGTCATCCAGTTTTAGAAATACCTGTTTTCGAACTGTTTTAGATCTTATTATGATTACTAGGTGATCAGCATAAGAAAAGCATTGATATTGTTTGACCGTTATAATACTATCATCTATCATCAGCTTCGTCTTTCTAATAATACGTTCCATAAGGTTGAGCCAGTTGCCTTTGTTAAATTTTTTTATAGTTTCCCCTGTATTTTAATTTTATTTGTTGCGTTGGCTAGTGTTATTCTTACAAGTCTAGTTTATGTAAGATTTTTAATTCCTGCATAATTTTATATTACTGGGCTCTTTTTATAGTATCATAAGCTTGTTTGAAGTCTGTAAAGAGGGAGTACATACGAATTGGGTATTCTTCACTTCGAGCTTAAGTTTGTTTTAAAGTAAATAGTTGTTCTATTGTAGATCTCCCGTATCTGAACCCTGCCTGGTATTCTGCTACCTCTTTTCCCATACACGTATATAGCTTTATTTTTAGAACGCTGGCAACAACACAATCCCGCTATAGTTTGAGGTACAACATCTTTGTGATGTTTTTTCTGTTTGCCATATTTCTGTTATGATACCCTGTACTGTTTCCAATACTTGGTCTTCTCCATATTTTAAAAGTTCACTTGGGATCGGGTCTTCTCCGGATACTTTGTTGTTTCTATTTGAGTTACTATCCTTTTAATTTCCTCTACAGTAAGTATTTCGATTTCGCCATGCTCTCAGTTTATGTTTAATTGTGACTCTGCAACTGCTTGACCGTTCACGTTTAGTAAAACTTTGAAGTATTCTCTTAAGCTTTGTACCATTTTTTCTAGTTCTCCTATTAGGTGTCCTTCTTTATCTCTACAGTATGTTGTTTTCAGCTGCGATCCCCTCGTTATATTGGCTATGAATAAAATGATCTTGCCGATTTTTACTTTAATTATTTTCTATTTCCTGTATTTCGTTTTCATATATAGTCATCGTCTTTCTTCTGTACATTTGCTTGGTCTCTCTAGTTTTTTTCTTGTAGTGGTCGAAACAATCGAAACTGTCTTAGGTATTGTTCTAATATTTTTTGTCTAGCTTTCCAGCACTCATCATCCATCCAGTCTTATTTACTAACCCTTACTACATTCTCTGTTAACGTATTGTTTTCCTGCTTTTTGTAGAACCTGTACAACTTGGCCCCATCTTTTATCTATTTCATTTTCGGTCTACTCTTTTTGATTTATTTTAGTTAGTTGCTCTGCTCCTCTATTTCTCTAATATATTTTCTGTGTACTTTTTTATCTTGTAAGTTGTCGTACTTTAATTGATTCATCTTACGCAACATGTTACTTACTGTATATTTATTTGGTATTTTTGTATGTACAGGGTGGTCCAAATTGGACACTTTTGATAGGAAACACCATTTTCTAGAGGAGATAGAAAAAACTATTTATAATGTAGTTTTAATGTTATATTGTTTGCTTTTGTTATTTTGTGTTGTTTAATTAAATCTATAAATTACTAAAAAATAGGCAATAATTATTTTATAATAGCTGTAAATTTATTTCGTTCTATTTTTCAAGCATGTAACACTCCAGATTTACAAAATTCATCTCTAGTATTTTAGAAACGGCAATGAAATAAATGTTTAAAAAGGAAAGTAGCAAGTATGTTACATATTTAGAAAAAGAATATGCAAAAATATACAGGGTAGTCCATAAGAAAAAGTACAAGTTTATGTCATAGCTTCAAAACCATTCTTTTTACAAAAAAACTTGGGACACTATTGGATTCCCTTTAAAAAAGTGCCTTAAGAATGTTTTTACAGAAACCAAAATATTCATAAATAAATAAGTTACGGAGGTGGGTCAAAAATGAACAAAATTGAAAACCACCCTATATCTTCTAAACAGTTCAAGATATCGATGTGCGGTTTTCGGCATTCGGTTTCTCACAAAAATCGAGCTCTTAACATGTAGGTTAGTTTTTTTCTATCTCCTCTAGAAATTGGTGTTTCCTATCAAAAGTGTCCAATTTGAACCACCCTGTACTTTTATTTTTACTAAGTAGCAGTCATACTAAATCTCTATTCCTCTACATAATTTAATATCTTTGATTATTCTGACATTTTTTTTTCTACTAGCACATGATCTATCTAATTGGCCGTTTGTCTCTTAAGTGCCCTTCACGTGGCCTTATGTATATTTTTTATGTTGGAGGTAAATATGTGCCACAAATTCTCATTCCCATTCCTGTAGTTGTAAACAAGGTATCTTAACTCTCCTAGGTAGGCTAGCTTACTGGGGTACGAGAAGCGGAGCGCGGGACGCGTGCGGTCGGAGGGTAGGTACGGCTACGTCACAAGTGGAATCTGTCATCTGTCATCTTTCGGTCAGAAAGTTTCTCAGAGAAACAACGTGCCGATAAACGCCGTTTTGGTTGTTTAGAGTGAAATAGAGTTTAATATTTTTGTAGTAATTTGCTGTACAATATAAAAGTATTTAGACTTGATTATCTTTGATTTCCGACAAATGATACAACGGCTGAATGGGGTGCTTTCCACTTGTGACGTCACGCAGGCGACAACACCCGGGACGATCGTGCCGTGTGCAAAACCTAGCCTACCTATGAGAGTTAAGATACCTTGGTTGTAAAGTCTATTAAATACTTTCCATTATAATTTATAAACTTGTGCTTACTATAACTGCCTCTTGTAGGTGCATACCTTCTTTGTTTTCCTAGAATTTGCATCTCCTACAATTATTTTTAAGTCGTGCTTAGAAATTATATCTACTTTGTAATACAGTAATTAACTCAAAATTTTACGCATAAAAAATTGCGTTTGGCGGTGTTTGAAGTAAAACTACGCCACCGAACAATGTATGTTACCTACCCCGTGTAGTTAAAATAGGGTTAATCATACAGTTGTTGGTATGTAGGTAGTTATTGACATAGTTCACTTTTATTATAAATAACACGCTTAGATCCATGAAGGGATTTCAGCATGTATGCACTCTAATCTTTTATGGATAATTATTAAACACACTATACTGTATTTACCGAGTCGAGTCAGTAAAATCTGCAACCTATATTGCATATTTCATCAGTGACTAGATCACTAACCTTATAATAAAATTAGATCAAAGAACTATCCAGATCCAGAGTCGAGTCAGTGGAAGTAAACAGAACCTTGTTTGCGAGTTGAATTACCTAACGATTTGTGTAAAGCCGCATTTGTATTTAAACTTTTTTATTGCTATTTACCTCGAAAAGTCAAAGCAAGCGCCACAAATAACATTCAGAGAATATTTAAATGTAATAACAGCGATGCAACTAAACTTTATGTAACATAACCTTTACATTATGACAGGAAAAAAGCAAACTAGGTCACTTTGATTTATACTTTAGAAAAAATCAGATTAAGAATCTATTTGTCTATGAAATATGTGATGTGGGTTGCAGATTTTACTGACTCGACTCGGTAAATACGGTATAGCCACAGAGCAGATTAATACCTGCTCTGTGGTATAGCGAAGTTTCGCTGCGAAATGTTGGTATTACCAAATTTTACCGCCAATACATGTTACCTCTGCAACAAGTTATTTTCCAAAATGTGTGCGTTTTCTAGTTTCGATAAGTTAGTGTTGGGTAAAATTACTGGTAAGTGAGATTTTACAAGAATTATTGTTTTCTCATGCATGATTTGTTACGTACGATCAATAACAGAGATAATATGCATAAAGCTTCTTCTCTAACCACTAAAAAATTTGACTTAACATTTTATTAATGGGGGCCAGCAACGGGTACACAAAAGTCTTTAGTGTTATAGTCATTGGTAGGTGGTCCAATAACTACTGTATCTCTTTATAAACTGAGAAAATTTGAACTCACCACTTTATTCCAACCTATTCTTGTATACGGTATTAGTATTATAAACGTAATTTGAGATTCTACTGGCGTAGACGGTTGTTGGGCACTTGTCAATTACTGTCATATATGTATACATGCCAATAACGGTGCTCTCCTAGTTTTTCGCTTACATACGCTATCAACTTCCAGATTTTAAAATGCCTAAAGTAGTAGAAGGAGTGAATTACAAAAACAAATACAAATAAGATTACATTAAAAAGGGAATTGAAGCTGTACAAAATGGCATGTCCAAACAACAATTTAGATTGTCCAACAAATTTGTTAAATCCGCTCACGGGCCTCCAACAGTTTTAACAATAGAAGAAGAGAAATTCTAGTAAAATGGATATATCAAAGAAAAAGATTTTCACAGCGAAGAGAAGACGTACAACTATCAGTCAAACAATTTTTAGATAAAGTCCCTCGGTCAAATTTATTCAAAAATAATTTACATGCAGCTGGTGCAAATATTTCCTTCGACGTCACCCTGTCATCACTACTCGAACAGCCGAAGCTGGAACTACTGAAATCTGTACCTAATGATTGGGGATTTGGATACAGCAAATCTGGATGGATGAAAACAGAAATATTCCTTGAATACATAGCCAATGTGTTGTACCCTAGCATCAAAAGAAATACTGTTACCTTCCCAGTAATTATATCCGTAGATGGACACAACACGCACTTAGATAAACAAATAAGCGATTTCTGCAGTAAACTTAACATTTAGATGCTCTCTACATTAATGCTACGCGTTTTTAAACCATTATGGTGGAAAGAAGGAGTTATGGAGTGGAGAAAAAACCATTCACTTGACGAGTTATCTAAAGAAACATTTGCTCCTATTTTAAAATGTCTAATAGAAAATACGAAATTATTATGAATGGATTCAGAGCTTGTGAATTATACTCGTGGAATCCCGAAGCAGTTGATTACTCTAAATGTCTAGGCAAAAATAGTAACAAAGTAACTGAAGGTAATAAATTCGATGAAGATAGACAGAATCTAATAGGTGTTCTTACTTATGAAGATTTTAAGAAAATAGGTTTAGAGATAATTAATAAATTGAAAGGAGTAGAAAAATTACTGACAACTGCAATGACGACTTCCTCACTTTGTACCGACTATTGATTTCCTTCCGAAATCAAAATGATAGCTCCACTGAGACAGATATAAAAACGGCTGAAAACATGGAATTAATTCTTTTGAGCATGTTTTGGAAAACGGCTATGAAAGTTTTATTATGGACCCTCCAATTATGACCGAAAAACTACTTGCGAACAGTTACGAAATTTTAGAAATACCACCTGCAACTTGCGTCCCTCCTAATTTGCCCGTAAACACGAGTAATGAACATAATGACCCCTTAGTTGGCAACGCTTCAGTAATGGACAATTCACTCCAATATGTAGTAGAACAGCAGGAGTGCGTAGCTATATTAAATAACAGTTCACCAAAATCTAAAAACTTAGTGAAATAAGGTTCCCTTGGGAAGTTTTTCAACTGGCCAACAGGCCAGTTGGTATAACAATACCAGAGCGAACTAGAAAAAGGCAAACAGAAAGTTCCTTTTGCTCTGACATCGCATGACTTTAGGGAACTTCAGAAAAATAAAGAAGAAAAAGGAAGTAAGATAGACAACATAGAAAAGAGAAAAAGACAAAGACAACAGAACACGGTTAAGAAAGAGCAAGATAAGGCCGAAAAAAAATTAACCTGTACTGTAAACAAAAATGCAGAAAAAAGTTAACATTATTTCTTGCATCAAGTTACCACCGGTGAAGTCAAATATATTAACAAAAATTAACAGTAGTCCAGTCAAATGGTAATTCGACTTTGCATTTTGGGTAGGCAGCGATTTTCTTTTATCGGTGTATAGAGGGGTTAGTGGTTTTCGGGGTGGTATTCCATTCGGCCGCCATCTTGAAAAGAAGTGTTAATTCGTTTTTCGGCTATATCTCTGTAGTCGTGAATCTTACAAAAAGTTTGCTCCAAGCTTTTTTGTAGAGAATCCTATTATCTATTATCTATTATCTATTATCTATTATCTATTATCTATTATCTATTATCTATTATCTATTATCTATTATCTATTATCTATTATCTATTATCTATTATCTATTATCTATTATCTATTATCTATTATCTATTATCTATTATCTATTATTATCTACTATCTACTATCTACTATCTATTATCTATTATCTATTATCTATTATCTATTATCTATTGTCTATTGTCTATTGTCTATTGTCTATTATCTATTATCTATTATCTATTATCTATTATCTATTATCTATTATCTATTATCTATTATCTATTATCTATTATCTATTATCTATTATCTATTATCTATTATCTATTATCTATTATTAATACCTTTTTTACATAGCATTAACGATAAAAAAGTTAAATGCCGGAAAAGACAAAATAGTAAGGGCTTACAACTTTTTGGGTAGGCAGCGATTTTCTTTTTGCGATGTATGTGGGGGTCACTGGTGAGTCTAAATCCGGATTTTCGGGATAGTAATCCCCTCTGCCATCTTGAAGAGAAGGATTAATTAATTTTTCGGCTATAGCTCTGTAGCCGTGAGCCTTACAAAAAGTTTGTACAAGGCTCTATTATTATTAATAACTTTTTTTACGTTGCATAAATAATAAAAGAATTATAAGCCAGTAAGTTTTTGTCTTTTCCGGCTTATAACTTTTTTATTATTAATGGTATGTAAAAAAGTTATCAATAAAAATTATACACAATACGATTCTCTACAAAAAAGCTTTGTACTAATTTTTGTGAGATTCCCGAATACAGAGATGTAGTCCAAAAACCAATTAACCCTTCTTTTCAAGATGACGGCCAAATGGAGGGGGTTACCACCCCGATTTAGACTCACCACTGACCCCTCTACACACCGATAAAAGAAAATAGCTGCCTACCCAAAATGCAAAGTTTGCCTGTTTATTTCGACCATTTGACTGGAATACAGTCAAAACAAAACATATGACCAACATGCAATTTCAAACAAAATAGAAGAAACCTATTACTCTTCTGAAGAAAATACTAGCAAAGAAATAATCACAATTTCCAAAGAAAATGAAACTGGAGAAAACTTTAACGGAAACAACAATGGAAACGAAGATGAAGTTTCTAAGAAAAGGAATGAATCGCTAGGATGTGAAATGCAAAACATGCATTAGAACATACCATTTAAACTGTATCAAAAAAAAATTCAAAGAATTCACTGATGCCTTTCTCTGACAAATTTTATTCTAACAAATTTCTTTTTCATAAGCTTTGTTGACGTCCGAATTGTTTGCATTTGTTTCTTTTTTTTTAGAATTTCGTATTATGTTGTTTATATACCTAGAGAATAAATAAAACTAAATTAATATTACTTTCCAGGGTTGTTATAGAAAGATTTTATTCACATTTACATAACGCTGCAGAATAATAAAATATTTCAGACAATGAGGTTGTTATTGTGTGATTTTTTTTAATAAGAATCAATCGGCTCAATATACATAATATTATACACAGTTTGTCAAACTATAAACTATATACAATGACGTAAAATGACAAGAATGGTTTTACCCTGACATGATAAATTGGTTCACTATAAATTAAATTAATCACTTATGTCACTACCTTCTTCTGACAGCAAGATGTCTTGTGGGAGCCTCTTCTTCAGGCGGGTGAATGTGGACTTCTGACCAAGACGAAAATGCATGGCTCCAGGACAGTCACGGATTTGGGCGAAAAATTTGCGTGCAGTGTTTCGGATATAGCTATCTATCGATATTATGCCGATTTCACGGTGGATTTGATCGTTTCGCACGAACCAAGGGGCATTTTACAATGATTCGCAAAACCTTGTTTTGGAATGTTTGCATCTTCTTCACATTCGTTTTAGATGTTGCTCCCCACACAACACAGGCATTTGTCAGCACTGTCCGTAGAATATACATGTACACAATTTTCGAACATTTAATGCGCTGGCATAAGTTTCGCTTAGTTTTTTTATTGATATGTAAGCTCCAGGTAAGACGGCGATCTAAATAGACCCCCAGATATTTTATTGCTGAATCGGAGGGGTCCCATTCAATACTCTCCCCGTTGATAATTATATTTTGAGGATTATCGGATCTGCGAAGGGTGAATATTTTACATTTGCACTTGCTCTCGTTTAGTTGTATATTCCATTTTACGAAGTATTGTAGCAGGTCGGCCAATGATAGCTGTAGTTTCTCCGCGGCAGTGTTTACGTCGGTATGTTGCGTTAGTAGCAAGGTGTCATTTGCAAACATAACTAGTTTCGCCGGAGTAGGTGTTGGTATGTCATAAGTAAAAATATTGGACAGGATTAGTCCAAGCACAGAACCTTGCGGAACACCTGCGCAAACTTCTTTGGAGTTAGAATATGATGCGTTGAGTCTTATTTGGAAGGTTCTATCAATTAAAAAAGATGAAACTAAGTTTGTGATGTAGGCTGGTGGTGAGATTTGTAGTAGTTTATACCTAAGGCCATTGATCCAGACTTTGTCGAAGGCCTAGGCAGCGTCGAGAAACGCAGCACAAGTGCGACGTTGGCTTTCATATCCTTCGGTTATGATCTCTGTGATCCTAAGCAGTTGGTGTAGAGTGGAGTGTTTACTCTTGAATCCAAATTGGTGCATTGGAATGGTGTTATTGACCTTTTTTTTCCAGGATCTTGGAAAACGCTGGAAGCAGACTAATTGGTCGGTATGAGACTGCTTTTTTGGGGTCTTTTCCAGGTTTATGTATCATAATCACTTGGGCGTATTTTCATATTTTAGGAAAATACCCTTTGGATAGACAAGAGTTAAAGATTGTCGTGAGAAAAACAATGGACTTTATGCTCAGGTTTTATAATACAGTGTTAGGGATTAGGTCATTGCCAGGTGTTTTTTTGGTTGGTAGCTTTCTTATTATGCTTATTATCTGCTTTGTAGATGCATATTCGATGTTGCCAAGGTCGATTCCGATAGGTAGGTTGCTACTTACAAATTGGTCTATCTCTTTGGTAGCTAGTTTCATTAGTAGGTCGTCTCCCAGTTGATAGGTGTGCTCCAGGTGTTCTGCAAATAGATCTGCTTTGTCTTTATCGCTACAGTAGTCCCTGTTGTTTTCTTTAAGTGGTGGAATGTACTTGCTGAAAAAGTGGTTTAGAGAAGTTTTGTATAAGGCCAATGTCCAAGATATCAGGTAAATGGTCTCTTCTGTATGGGTAGTGAGTTGGAGCGTCTGGAGCTGAAACTAATATTCCATTTTGCGAGGTTATGTTGTAGAGACGTTGTCCGTTGGGATTGTTAACACGGCAACCCCACACAGTATTCTTGGAGTTCAGGTCACCTAACAAGAGGGTAGGAGTGTTTGAGTCGAATAATGAGTGAATGTCTTCGGACATAATCCTTTTGTTGGAAGCTAGATAGGCGGATATAATCTTAATTGTTATTTTATTGTAAAGTAGCAGTGCTATCTCAACTGATATTAGATATTAGGTCTATGCAGGATAGTAAGTAGTGATTAAAAGGTTTTTCTTTGTTATTATGGCTACTCCTCCAGATGCTATTGCCGCTTGTCGGTCGTGTCGATACGTTACGTATCCGGGTACTTTAAATTTCTCTGTTTTTATTAGATGCGTCTCAGTGATACACGCGACATCGATGTTGTGGGCCGCCAAGAAAGCTATTAAGGTTGATCTTTTCTTTTTAACTCCGTCAGAGTTCCAGTTAAGGACTGTTAACTTTTAAATTTATGACATAAGGCAAATCAGGGAGCATTGAGGAAGAGCGGTAGAACAGTGTTAATTACAAACGATTTGATCTTATCGATGTAAGGTGTGATCAATTGCAGTAGGGTTCTGAGGATGTTGTCTATGGGTAGGTTAGGGAGCTGGGATTCTGGGTGTAATGGTACAGGTTGTGGTGTGCTGCGAACAACGTTAGCGTACGTGTAGTTACTGGATGTATTACGTATATGATCACGTTGATTAGGTAGGTCTTGCTGTTGCAGCGATCGGCCTTTGTAGTTTATTTGCTGGTTTTTGTTCTTGAGCTCTACATCCTCTATAATTAGCAGGATGCTCTTCACCACAGTTGACACACTTTGGAGGTTCGTTAGGTCTCTTAGGGCGATCCTTGAAATGTTGGTTACCAAGGCATTTGACACAGCGTGGATGCAAACTGTAATAGTTCTTAGTGTGGTTGTATCTTTGGCATCGGGTGCATTGAGGGATTTCTCTAATTTTCCGCCTGGACTCGACGGTTACTATTGAATGGTAAAGCTGATTTAACTTAAATACGTTCTTTGCTTCTCCGTTATGCGTAAGGTCGACAGCGCATATAGGTAGTTTCAGTATCTTGAGTTCATGTTTGATTTCTTCCTCCGTTAATGAAAGTGATTCATTTTTTATAATGACCGATAACGGACTATTAGCTGGATCGTGAAATGTATGAAATTTTAGCTTATGGTCAGCATAGAATTTTGTCAGTTTACGAAAACCTTGTTCTGAGGTTACATTTATTCTTAGGTATAAACGGGTGTGAAGTTGCTTCCTATTAGGTCGTTTATCTCTTTAATGATTGATTGGTGATTATTCGCTTCGTGCAAAAATATTGGAGGTATTTTGTTAGCATGGTTTGGGCGAGTTGAATTTTGTGTACTGGTAGGAGTATTGCTATCCTGGAGGCTGTTTTCAAGTTGTTCGGTTAAATAAAACTTGTTTTGGCTTACCAGTAAGCTTGGGTCCCATAAATATTTTTTTAGAAGTGTGGCTTCAGGTGATAAGTGATCGCCTTTTCTTTTGTTTGATTTGTCATTGACTGTCGTGTCACTTTCGTCTTCTGATAACATGCTGACTAACCCCTAAGGGGCTAGTTATTTGATTGGTTAAACGCTGTTAAATTGATGTCCGACTTAAAACAGTTTCTACTTATTGTGGGTATATTTATTAATACACCGGTTAATGCAGTAGCGTATCGCATGCGGTAAGAACACTCGCACTCGAACTTAACTTTCTTGCGGTCAGGGCGGAGATCGGAACGTCTAAACGCGTCGAAAGCCAAGAGTGAACTATATTGTGTGATACTATGTCACACTACCAATTACTATAATTTTTTGCAATTTCTTCTATTTCAGCATTTTTCGTAATTCTGATAAACCCACAAAAGAATTTTGGCTACTATAATATGAACTATACACATTCCTCTGTTTATTTATACCCCTAGCATTAGCATATTAAAAATGGTAAGTTTAGTAAATATGTAGTGTGGGCCCTTAAGGCTGGCATTTACACCATGAAATATACCTCATTTTAAGCACATTTTGTTCCAGTTTTTTAGACTCATTTTTTAAGCAGGAACTGCAGAGCATTTTTTTTGTAATTATCCATGTCTTTTCTATCTATTGATAGAAAGATTTTTTTTAATTTCTAAAAACCAACTTTACAGTATTAAAAAATCTATAGCTCTATTTTACTTCAAAATTTTCAAATAGTTTTTAAAAAATATTAATATCGAAAAAATCTCTCTATCAGTAGATAGACACAACCACTCTCTTTCAAACGCCACAAGAATTTTTTTTCAAAATGCAAATTATTCCAGAAAAACTGGAAATAATGTTCTAGAAAAATCGGTTTAAATGACCCATTTACGCTACACTAGACTAGGCAACACAAACAGCACAGTCACAACGGCTTTAAATCCGAACTTTCTACAAACTTGACAAGGAGATTACAATTTAAATACACAGAAACTCGTAGTTTTGTTTGTGCCATATCTTTTACAGCCATACCACAAATAACTATGTAAATATGCAAATTTTCAAATATGAATCTTACGCAATTCTTGACCTCTAACCTCAACTCGTTTTTGACGTTCTGCTAAACGCGCCTTCTTATGACTTTTTGATTTTTTAAGTAGTTATGCAACTTTAGATACGTCAAATAGAAATTGACTGTACATGTAAATGCCAGCCTTAAGCGAGGCCGCCGACTCTATCTCGGAAAGTAGTTGACGTACATTAATGGGGAAAAAAATTTACGAATAAACATGAGCCTAAGAAATCCATTAAAAATATTTTTAGCCACCGATTCTCAATGACACGGTCCCAATCCGGAAAACGTTTTGTTAATACTTTCACTGACCGTGGAAGTCTTCGCATTTATCTTTAGGTAACTCGAAAAAATTCTTGGTGGTTGCATTTTGTTCAATATTTCCGCTTCTATTGATGGTTTTTTGCATTCTCTTCGTCTTTAATTTCTTTATAACGTAGTAATAAAATTATTGTTGCTTTACATTTGAAATTTTTGGGGTACTTGCAGTTGAAAACAAGATTCCACTAAAATGCGCCGAGAATGTTTGAAAAATGTTGGAAAAAGATTTCTAGTAATATTTTCAGTAGATAATATTTATAGCTTTAGTTTTGAAAAAGAAAAATCCAAACCAAAGATATAACTATTTTTAACCTTGGAGGTTATGTCTTCGCCCCGCAGCCCATCGTCAAAATTAATTAAAGCTCCAAAGAATCCGTTTTATGTAAAATTAAACGTTGTTTTGATCTAGACATATTCTAATAGGCTTTCATTTAGAAATTTTTCGAAAAAAGTGCGATTTAATTATGCCGCCCCTCGATTGCGCCGCCCGCTGTAAGAATCGGCGGCTAAAAATATTTTTAATGGATTTATTAGGCTCATGCTTATCCGTAAATTTTTTTCCCGTTAACGTACGTCAACTACTTTCCGAGATAGAGTCGGCGGCCGCGCTTAAGGACTCACCCTCACCATAATTGTTTATGAATATAAAGTTATAGTTTAATTGCAAGTTAATTAAATTATAAAATAAGTTAGAGAAATCTAGTATTTGATAATTACCAAGGAAAAGCAAAGAGAATTTGCATTGGAGGAAAAGTA
Source organism: Melanotus villosus (assembly GCA_963082815.1). Taxonomy (NCBI): domain Eukaryota; kingdom Metazoa; phylum Arthropoda; class Insecta; order Coleoptera; family Elateridae; genus Melanotus; species Melanotus villosus. The sequence goes on along the minus strand of OY720419.1, from coordinate 29,245,545 downwards.
TCAGAGAACCACGGTAACGGAAGACAAAATATAAATAAACAAGATTAAAATTATACTCTCAAAAAGGACCACGTATTTCCGTTGAGAAGGAAAATATAATAAAGTAAATAAGTGTGAAATATTTTTTCAGAAAAGGAGAATGGTACTTTCCTAAAAGGCAAGAATAAAATAATTAAATAATTAATTGGTAGGTACTTTGCTGAAAAGAAAAATGGCAATCTCTTATAAAAGAGGTCAAAATAAATAAATGGTTGTTATTCTTTTGAGAAAAAAAGGTTAGGTCCGGTTTATACTGGATGCTGCAGAAGTTGAAGATGAATTGAAAATTATTAAATGTTTGATATGATATGCAATTGTAATTAAAGTTGATTCGGACACTGAACAAGTGATATGTGAGCTGATTTAATACTGTTTATGATATATGTATAACAAATAAATAGATAGGGAAGATACGGAAATAGAGATTAGTAAAAGATGTAATAAATCTGCATAGAAAAATTAAGTTGTTCTGATTATTGTTATAAGTATAACATAAAAGTATTAATATTCATTTAATAAAGTAAAAGAACCTCAAACGACCAAATGGCTGAGCTAACCAACTGTTAATAATTGTAAACAAAGGTAACATTACTATATATTAAATTATAAAACTCAAAATATTAAGGGACTAATAACTGTATATTTAACCCTACTTTGTATGCATCAGTAAGTCTACTAAGAGTTAAATATTATTTAGACCCTTGTATTCCTTTTAGAAGCTTATCTCAGTTAAGCTACGTTTGCATGTCAAATGTTTGAAAAATAGTTATCTGAACTCGCAAATGCTTTTTAAAACTCTTTACGGTCACATATTTCATAAGTTCGAGCTACTTGAGGTACTAAAGCAATATCCTCTCCAACACATAAAAATCTTAGTGTCATATTTATTTTAATATAATTCCAAATCCATTTTTCCCTTTTATAAGTATATGTAAGCCAGAAAGCGGAAACTTCTGGCGCCAAATATCTGTATTATCCTGAATTTGCACAATTAAACACGAATCAATGGCCAGATTTGAAAACTCGGTGGTTTATTTCATTGTTGGTAATACATATTTACATAATTGTATTACATGAGATAGCCGATAAACATTGACGATCGCTACCCTTCCACATGCAAATGAAACATTCGGTATTATTTAGTCAAAAAAATTGTAAAAAATGACATCAATTCTACAACATTTCGACAGTTACATTAAAATGTGATTGGTAAGGTATATTTATATACCGGGTGTTGAAAGTAATTAAGGAACCTGTTTATTGAGAGGGTTAAATTTCCAAAGTTATGCAGGATTAAAGGATAAATTTGATATTAAACTATTATTCCAAAATTAACAAACTTAACAGTTTTTCGTTAGTTCAACATATTTCACAAAATGTCTATGCTATTCTAAATCCAAATTCCCTCTCAGAATTAGCTTTTAATTGTTCACAACTTTACTAATTTTGCCTTTGGCGATAGTTCTTGATATAAAGGGGTTACCTGATTAACGATCAAGGAAACGGGCACTTGATAATATACAATTATAGAACTTATTAATGTGATACCATGTCAACTGATAATGTGCGTTCGTTTTATATAATCAAAGATCTTCAAGCCACCATCTCTGGTGTACCTACTCTAATCTGAAAAATATGCTTAGGTTAAGAAAGGCGTCGATTTGTCGAGGCTTCTTACGGTTACCGGGTTTATGAAATGCAATTTCGTTGGTGAGCTAAGAAATCCTGGACTTTCCAATAAAGGCACATTCAAGAATTCATGTTAAAGGCATCAGATTTTATATGTTTGCTAGTGATTTATGGTGTTACCTGAAATTATGAATTTGATTATTTTCATAAATTATGTTCTTTGATTTAATGAAATCCAACGGCAGAAAGGATTAGCGAAGAAGAAGATTTAATGGAACTGACCGAATGGTTAGATTGTTCACATGACGCCATTACTGCTTACGTAGCTATTTTAAAGCAGTTTGAGCCATAAAAACCAAATTACGCCGCCGGCTAAATACAATGTGATTTTTTAAAAACTCAATTGCATCAGGTATTCTAACTTAATACAGACAGTTCTAAGGTTATTAAGACAGAATTCGGCCTGCTGCAATTGAGTTTTTAAAAAATCACATTGTACGTATAGTGAAAAAGCTTCAGAAATTAAGTAAAATATTGTTTACACAGTCGCCTCTAAAGTTGACGTTTTACAAATTCTAAACAGTTGCAAAAGTCGATGTTTACAAAACGACTGCCGTATCTAACACGCAAAGATGGTATCGAACGCATAATGAATTTTCATGATGTACATCTTCAGTCGCGGCCAATCCGATGTCACGTACTGGCAAATGTTTTTTCTTTTATTCTTTACTCGTCACATTAAATCCTACGTACGAATGTCGTACGAAATAATAAAATAAGTATAAAAACTGTTTTCAGTTTATTGAAATTAATTACTACAATATGGAAAACGAAATTAATAATTCCGAAAAAGATGAAATTAATAATTATTACAATATGGAAAACGAAATTAATAAATTCTCAAATAAAAATTTTTTAAATTTGGGTATAATCTACTATTTGAATTTATACTGCGTCTGTGCAAAAAATAATGTATGCAACACGTGTGTAAATAAGTTTTATGGCATTCGTTCGGATTTTTTCGTGATTCGACTTCGTCTCATCACGAAACTCAAGGAACTCATGCCATAAAACTTAATTTTACACACTTGATACATAAATAACTATTATAAGTCCTATTAATTTAATTAAAAGCACGAGTAAAAATGACATGCATGTTGTCCATTTAAAACTATTGAAGCTCGATGTTTTCAAATCAACCTTCTGTAGATAAAGAGTAATATTATTTCATAAACGCGTAGGAACACAATGAATGTTGTAAATAACGTAAAAATTCAACATAAAGCCGGTAATAACATAATTTTAACTTTGTGACTGCTCATTATAGAATTTTTATAGAAATATGACATTAACATGTTGTGCTCGTGATATAAAGTAACAAAAGCAAAATGCCTGATATTAATTCGCAACAGGTAACGAAAACTACTATGGGGAAGTTTTATTTGATGTGTTGTAATTTAAGATGTGTAATTTTTACAAAGCATGCAATTAAGCTTTTAGAAATCGAATTTTAAGAATCTAAACTAGTAGAACTTCAAACTCACGTAGTTATGAGCTCGTATTAGTTCGAATCAATTGAAATCATAAATATTACTACATATAATCGTTATCATTAATTATTGAAGAAAGTTTTGAGTATAGCTATGTCATGAATACGTTTACTCATATTTTATGTATTATTTGTTGCACATGCTTAGATTATTAAAATTCTAATATGGTGCTGCTTCAAAACAAGCGTTGTATTAAAATTCCTAGCAAAGAGTTACCCTTTTTGTTTCTGAGCAGAAATAAAAAGGCCTTTTATATGCAATTTCAAATTCATCGTTTATTCAAAATATTACCAAAGCATCGTTTTACATAGAATTCTGAACGGCAGTTTTTTTGTTTGTGTTTACAAAAACTTTCTAAAACTACAGTATTATGAATGGCAAATTTATTATAGAAAATTGATGAAAATCTTGATTAGATCTAACAGAAAATTACTGAATTTTTTAATTTGCTGTAGGTAAACTGTAAAATTTTATTCTTTTGATATGAGCAAATGGAAAATAAAACGCTTTCAAAGACATTAATAAAAGAAGTACGTCTGTCTCTTTAAGTTAAAATAAATGTACCAAATTCAATGTATTGTAGATTGTAGCATATTTAAAACTGGCAGGTATCTTTTCTCCTTTGAACAATAGTGTTTCCTACGTTGTGTATAAATCGGGGTATAAATTATCGTTAAATTACCACTTGAATTTTGGGAATCCTCATAATTCAATAATTAAACAAATACTAAGTTGGTTTTCACAAATTTTATTAATGTGCCATGACAATTGTTTCGCCAAACATTGGCATCTTCAGATGGTGACTGTGTACAAGATTAAGCTCAAATTTACAATTTACACAGGCAAACTAAAAATAAAACATAATAAAATTTAATTTTACACAGATATTTAGCTAGAGCTGTTGAAATTTAAAGTTTTTATCCGGTTATCCGGTTATGAGAATTTATCCGGTTATTCGGTTTTATCCGATTTCGAATAACCGGATATTTTTATTCGTAGATTATTCCACTCATCCAATCAAATCACAGTATTTTGGTGAATTGAACCAATCACAATCGAATTAAATCGAAAATACCACTAGAGAAATTTTCTAGAAAATTTTGCGACTAGCAGCGTTGCTTAGAGACAACGTCTGTCAAAATTTTTTGAGTGACAAGTATTTCAGTAATTTCATTATACCTAATTCGAGGAATTATCATTCCGAATACCATTCGTGACTAGAATTTTACAGGAAATTTTTGCCGTCACAAACACTCTTGCTTGTTGCTTTGGAAAATCGTAACAACACTTTCGTTGTTTGTGTTTTTCAAAATTCTATTAATTTTACCGAGTGGACTAGTGAAATTTTTTGTTTTTCAAGTTTGAAAAATGACAGTGAAAATACGACAAAATGATTTTTAATCTAAGCTAAATATTAGCTCAACTGAGAATTAGTTAAAAATCAATTTCATTCTGTAATTGCAACAGACAAGCCACCGCGTAATTATGACACTACCCTTTTTATACCCTCAAAGTGCTCCGAATAAAATATAACCGCTTCCAACCATGAACCCCATTTAGTTAATACACATTTTGGTGGCAGAGCAATATCAAATGATGCTTCTCTGTACACCTGGACTCGTAAAGGCACTTTTATAAATATGTTTTACATTATTTATAGATGTCAAGATGGCATAGTGGTAAAGGGCCTGGCTGACGTTACGTTAGTTCTTGGTTTGAATCTCCGAATGGGCAGGATTTTCCTGCAGTTTCGAGGTCGGTATCCAGTCCTGGATACCGACCGATGCTTGTCGTTGGGAACCAAATTCATGACGCTCTCCTCCTGAATACAGGCCTAAGAGGTAAAGTAACAAGGTCCTACACTTACACACACTTACACTATACACATGGTGCAGTATGTAGCTAAAACGGCACACCAACCACGTAAATCACAGAGACGGATCGGGTTGGGCATTGCACCCGTAAAAACCACAAGCACTAACGTCTTATGTTCTTCGGAAGATTACGGAAATATCGAGTTTATTGGAGTAATTGTTTATTTATACTTGCACATAAAATATGAGATTACAGTTTAAAATTTAACTAACGACTAAAGACTGAAGACTCAAGATTCAAGACTAACTAAGTTCCTTATTATCATCCTTTTATAATATTTCAAAATACATTAAAATACATTTAAGTAGTAAACATGGAAAAACCAATATATAATTAATTACAAAAGTACATGTGAAAGTATGAAAGCAACATTAATGTGGAAAAATACGTTGTTAATTATTATGGAACTTTACAGTAATTTAATATAAGTAACAAAAATTTAGAAAGTAAAACTACAATTATTATAACATGACAAATTATGAATTAATTCTTTCATAAAATTTTAAATTATATAGAATACATAACTTCTTCTTAAAATTATAATGCAAAATACATAACACTTTTAATATAAAATATACAGGGTTACTGGTAATTCGATACATTCCTTTGGAGATGTGATGGGGCAGGAGCTAAGAAACAAATTTAACCCTAATATACATTATGCAAAACTCAATAGTTTTTGAGATATTTCAATTTTTGTGTTTTTCTCAAAAAAGTAGATCGTAATGTCTTTAAAGTTAATTTAAAAAAAAATTGCTTGCCATTTTTTTGAACTTTTTTACTGGATTACTTGTCTCACTCTATGGTCATCCGTTTAGAATGGAAAATATCCGGAAACATTTCGATCATGTGAAAATTTTAAATAAAAACTTATAAAAAATAATTTTTAAAAATCAACTATGAGAATTACCAATTCGTTTTTCTCAAAAATTATCAACATAACATGCGTACAAATTATTTTAAAAACTTCCTTATTTCAACAGCTATCTATCAAAGTACAAATGTTCAACGTGCCCTTGATAGTTCTAATAAAAAAATAGTAAAAGTGATGCAAGTAGTATGGTTCTTATTTTTGGATAAACAGGTAAAAAGTAAAAGTGTGCGTAAAAAAAATAACAAATCGTTCATGTCAGTCAGTCAGTCCTCGACTTTGATGCTTACGCATGTGTATTATTAACACTTTCACTGCCCACTTCGACTATGGATACTGGCTGCTAGAACCAAGCATGGCACCGTTCGGAGTCGGCGGCTCCTAGGCTCCTACAGTCAAATTTTTATCTTTACTGTATATTCAACAAACTGCTTTGTCACTTATTATCTCATTCAGACAAATAATCACAACTTAGAAATGAAACTATGTCCAAAATTGTCTATTTACAGTCACAAATTACATACGGGTTGCTATACAACATACACTATTTTCTCGCTTTGACCAGCTCTTTCCAAATAAATATAGCGCGCAACTTAAAACCAACCTGATAAAATTCACTCTAAAACATTCTTCTGCCACACCGACACGAAAAACATTCACTCGCTATCAATGCCAGCAAACAACTGAATATTTAGTGTATCCCTACAACTGGCCACGTACGTGGCCGCTGAGTCAGGCTCATATAGCCGTGCGGCCCCATAAGTGGCCGGTGGCACTGAACGTGTTAACTGACATTATTATCTCCGTGTCCCTTAAGTTTGTTGCTCTTGTTGAGTTTGTTGCTGAAGATTTTGGTTTAGGTCGTTGTTGTTGTAATTGTATTTTAAGTGACATCTTGTTTGTCTACGGATATTGTGACGGCAAAGCTGCCGAAGCTCGCCGAGAATATGAACGTCGCTTCCCTAACCGTCGTATACCAATGTTCGTGTATTCGGTACGACATATCGAAATGTCGCTGAAATTGGCTCCGTGAAATGTAGACAAGGTAACGCCGGTGCTCCTCGCGTTTATCAACCAGATTATGATGAAGAAATATTGCGACATTCTGGTGAAGGCCCAAGAACTTCAACTAATAAAGTCGCAAAACTAACCGCAACGTCACAATGGAAAGTTTGGTCTACGATAAGCAGTATTCGATGACATCCTTACCACTATAATACTCCTGTGCAAGGCTTTCATGAAGGTGATCCTGGAATGAGAGTGGAATTCTGCCGCTTTATGTTAAATTCAGATGCAGACAATGCAAATTTCTTACCGAACATTTTATGGACGGATAAAGATGTTCCTCTCACCATGAGACAGCGAATGATATTTCAGCACGACGGTTGTCCGGCACATTATCGGCTGACAATATTACAGTTACTCGGTCAACGTTTTCCTAACCGTTGGATTGGAAGGGCAGGCCCAATACCTTGGCCAGCGCGAAATTCAGATTTAACACTCTAGATTTCTACATGTGGAGCCATATGAAAGAGATGGTCTATGAAACACCAGTCGATACGGAGAATAACTTAGAAGAAGAAGAACTGTAGTACAACTTTGAAATTAATTAAGAATTAAACGATTACCTTTACAATACGGTTTTTACTGTTTATCCAAAAATAAGAACCATACTACTTGCATCACTTTTACTATTTTTTTATTAGAATTGTCAAGGGCACGTTGAATATTTGTACCTTGATAGATAGCTGTTGAAATAAGGAAGTTTTTAAAATAATTTGTACGTATGTTATGTTGATAATTTTTGAGAAAAACGAATTGGTAATTTTCATAGCTGATTTTAAAAATTTTTTTTTTATAAGTTTTTACTTAAAATTTTCACATGATCGAAATGTTTCCGAATATTTTCCATTCCAAAGGGATGACCATAGAGTGGGACAAGTAATCCAGTAAAAAAGTTCAAAAAATGTCAAGCAGATTTTTTTAAAATTAACTTTAAAGACATTAAGATCTACTTTTTTGGGAAAAACACAAAATTTAAAATATCTCAAAAACTATTCAGTTTTGTATAATGTATGTTAGGGTTAAATTTGTTTCTTAGCTCCTGCCCCATCACATCTCCAAAGGAATGTATCGAATTACCAGTAACCCTGTATAACAATTTATTATAATATAAAATACATAACAAACGCACCAACCTCGAGACCGAAGGTTGCAGATACAGATATGGATACATTATTTATAAAATCGTTGACTAAAGGAAACTGGTTCCTAATTTTCTCTGCACTCTATCTAATTAATGTACCATTCATAAAAGAATTGATTAAATTTATATAAAAAAATCGATAAATTTGTTTACAACTAATTAAGTACGATTTATTTGAATTATTTTCACCTAGAACACCTACTGTTAAATTTGCCATGTATCTACTGCAAATATCAGTGGACTGGTCAACAACAAAAAATATATAAGGATTTCTTACAATTTTGAATATAGGCTATGGCTTCTTCATAACACTCGTCGACATGTATATTTCTAAGGGTGGTTTAACCAGGAATAATTATTTTGCAATATGTTTCCAAAAAACTTTAAAATCCGGATTACTCAGTTAGGGCGGGTTGCACAAACATGATTTAACAGCTTGGTCAACTTAATCATTCGTTAAAGTGAACAAAATCGAATCAAAATTCAAATTCATATGACAAATAATACATTAGTAAACAAAAAATGATGCTCTTTTGTCAACTTTGATCATTCGTTAATTTAACAAGAGCTTTGTGCAACCGGCCCTTAGTATAAGGGAATGCATTAGTATAAGCTTTACATAAATCCAGCTTACAACTATTTTACTGTTTTTTAGGAATTGGTACTTGGCACATTCCAGACGATTTCGTCTTTTCGTAGTTCAACTTGTGAAATGGGGTACCACAGTGATGATCAATTAAATACTTCTTTTCGTACGCTATCTACATCTGAACAATTAAAGCTTTCAATTGTGAGAGATATATTTTTATTACGATAATTGTAACTACGACTGTATTTATCAATTAATTATTTCAATAAATTCAAGGTACCACCAGAAAACAATAACAGTGACCGGTAGTAATGCAACTAGTGAAGATCTGATTGGTACGAATTGAAAGAAAATGGTGAAAGTAAATACTCACTGATTTATTACAGAGTTTACGAAACACCGTATCACTCACTAATTAATTTTCTAAAATAAGCATTAGTGCTTAGAATTTTATAACACAATGTTACAGGTATTAAATTCGAGGTGGATTTATGTACGCCACTGGAATCTATGCAAAGATATCTATATTTATCTATCAATAACCTCTACACCATATTGAGATATCTCTATAAATAAAGGAATTATATGCACTCTAGAATTGGAAACATTTTCAATTTTCAGCCAAAATTCGAAAATAAAAGAGGATTATTTGCCTATTTTTGGTTGAATTAGTCTCAAAACGATAAAATGCAACCGGTTTTATCACAGCTTTACAAATAACAAAGTTAACCATACATGCACCTCGAATTTAAGATACACTGTACTTTTGATTATTGATTTCTGAACTATCTTACCTAAAATTAATATATTCTAATACGTATGATTGACCGGTTCATCTAGATTACGATTATAAAACTGTACAAAATACGGGATACTTCATTTAAAACAACTTAATCTTTAAATTAGATAAATGTGGAAGAAATATTGTCAAGCAGGCGCTCGTAATACACACTTAAAAACACTAACAACTACGATTAACAAACTTACGTACTAATGAAAACAGTAACAGGAAACTAACACTAAAATCCTAGTGACTATAAGTAAACTGTCCATTCGATTTATTGAAGACGCTTATATCCTATCCCAAACTTCCATTTAGCTCTGGGGCAGGCATCTCTAGGATATTCTGGTAGCGTATGCATCTGGAGGGTTCCTGAATTCTCTCGTTGCTCTCAAATTTGTTCGTGAGCTCATCCACAGATTACAAGTTTCGTTACAATATGAAACAATAAAAAATTAAACAATATGGATAGAATACATTTTTTATATAGAAAAACACGGCCAATATATGAAAAATATGTAACATTAAATGGTCTTCAATTTATGCAAAATATTCCAGTCTGTTCCTATTCCAAAACTCAGTTGCACAGATTAAAATATAAACTATTTGTAGATTAGATAGATTCACAGTTTTAATAATTAGTAATAAGAAGCAAAATGTCTTCCTACCTATAAGTAAGTAGTGCATAAAGAAAGAGAAAAAAGATGCTCTCTGATGATGTATAGTATAATGACCAACTGCTATTTAACCCAATTCAAGGCAGCGACCATGTAATTAGAAAAGGTACAGTAGAAAACATTTTTTTTAATTTGCACAGAAATATCGCATTACTCCAATACCTTTAAACATTTAGTAGGATGGAAGCTCTGGTTCTACTATGAATACTTTGTAATATCACAAACGAAATGCCAAGTTGAACTACTTCATTCATTAAATAGTAACATTTATCTAAGGCATATTTTGTTAGATTATCTTGTTTTGACTTTAGGTATCGGCAGTTGCATTATACGTTATTCTTAATATAGCACCATGTATATTATTTTAAAGCTTAACTCTTCACATGCCAATGCATACCAGTTCTCGCTTTTACTTCGTTAAGCTTGACGATTGTAAACTTTAACTTAAAATATTTCATGAGTAGTAGGTAGGTAATTATATCCTACGTAAGTACTAACATAATGATTGGTACATATTGCAATTACAATAAGATTTCAGTAATTAAAAATTTCCCATAGTTTAAATACATATTGCTATGCTCTTACTTCTTTCAAAGTATCGCATATAATTTTTAATTTCCAGCTAGCTCAATCTGTTTCAAAATTTTTATCAATTTTTAAAAATCTCTAAATCCAGCAACTACCTTTTTACAATCCACCCGAGCAACACACCTCCTGTTTTATTTCCAAAAATTCACCAGCTTCTCACTTATTTCCTCTTTCCAATAACACCCCGTAACAACCCAATTCCAATTTCGTTAAACAGCTCACCCAACTTCCTCTTTTAAAAATCCAAATTTATAATTGTTTTTTCCAATTAAGTTTTTTATTTCATCATTATCCCATATTTTACAATTCCAAATTACATTTTTATACAATATTATCAATCTTCTAATTAACTTTTAATCAAATTATAGTTTTATTCGCTTTTAAAATTATATTTATATGCAAATAAACTACTTTTAGGCTTCAATTTAAAAACTCAATTTCTGTAACTTATTTTCAATCTTTCAATCCGAATTACTTTCCATTCCAGTTTTAAAATTATTTTGTTCTTTAATTATTTTAATTATTTATCGTATTCGTAATTGGTATAATTATATTTTAATGTTGATTTGTTGTTTACTGATTATCTTCTTGATATTTACTATTCTTGAAGAACAAATTTATTTGCGTGTTGCACTTTCAAAATGAAAAAATATCTGTTTATGAAATTGTTTTCTTCTCGTATCCCGGACTTCCTTTTATAATTTGTTTTTCACCATAACTACTATATTTACAATATTTCTATAACGACTAATTTTAGCTAATTTAAATCTAACAATAAGAAATTTTGACAATAAATTATTTACATTAACAACTTAAATTTAATCTAGCTACTTAAAATTATATTACAATTTTTATAATAAGTTCTGCATTAATAATTTTTTTAACAAAATAACCTTTACTTATCTACAAATTAAAGATAACAGCATCCTTCATCAAAATTTCCCAAAAACAGATATTCCAAATTCCAATATATATTAAACTGTTTTAATAGGTTGTATCTTAAAATTATGATCAAAACAGACTGTTACACTTAATCGGTTCTGAATAGTTTTGGAAATTCTCAGATGTCAGGTCTAAGTTTGAAATTTCAACATTCAAGCATATCTGCCTTGCCAACAATCAGCTTCTGTATGCAATTTCTCTCGTTCGAAGGATGTCATGTAAACTAATTTCAAACTATTTAAATTAGAAAGCTTTCCTATTCGAAGTGTAGTACCCTTCACGTAATTAAAGATTTCGCTGACTACAAACGTCAGTCCGTCTCTTTTATTATTCATTCGAAAATACCTTCCCTGGCGTCCTTACGTTTCTCGTTTATTTCTTTTATATTTCTTCTGATTACTAGAACGAGTTTTTTCAGTACTCCGCAAGATTGACAGAACGAAATTACAAACGAATCATAAATTTCTACCAATTTTTGTTTCATTTTTGTTCTGTAAGCTCGGTTTAACGATGGCATAATTTGAGTAATTAATTTGTGAGTAAAGACCTTAAATCTGTTCTCTCAACATGGCTGCTTTTCAAACCTGACGTTTATCGCAAACGTTTTCTGTGTGCTGTAATAAAAACTTCAACGGTAAACGCGATATCAAAACGAATTATTGTTTCATAAAACGGAATTTATTACGAAGAATTTCGAGTTACTAGAAAAACTGCATTCAGAATTAAATATTCCTCTTTGAACAGGTAAAGGCGTCGGTAGTTCAAAGCCGTTTAAAGATTCGGTCTATTCGGTTGCATCATCTCAGTGTCAAATTTGATTTGCAAGGGTAGAAAACCACTCTACTTTAGTCCTTTTGCGGCTATGTACCCTCCAAAGTACATTTACTAGAACAAAGTAGGTCTCCCGTGACCTGTAATTCATTTTAGTGGGTTATGCCATCCATTCGGTGCACACACAGGCAAGCATTCGCTGTACAATGGCGTATTTTATGTTTTTAATTAGAGGGTATAATGAAACAGGTAAAATTGCATATAAATATTAATTACAGCAGGTCGGCACAACTTGTTTGTCGATAGTGTTGTTTATTTCGTAAATATTTAACAGTATATATTTCTACTACAATATCAAATGGTTGTATGTTCTTACTCTGCATTGTACTCGGTAATTGCCTTATATTTATTTAACGTTTCGTTTACACCACATACCTTCGACATCAAACAGCGACGCAATTTATGAATATTAATGCAGCCTATTCATGAGGTGGACGTGTTAAGGTCACACTTACGTTTGTAGTTGCAGCTCACTCTTCGGGTTTAGACGTAAATTTACTTATTTGAAAAGTTAAACTAATATTCCGGTTGACAGAATTCGGAATCTATTTCTTCTTGAGCAGTTTTAGTCAATTTATTGAATATAGAGGATAATACTGTAGATGTTCTGAAAGTTTTAATCAAGAAAAAATGTATACGTTTTACAGTAAATATGTAGAAGATGCAAAATATTTATAGGAGGTACCTTAAGAAAGATTATTAAATTCTTGAAAATTCTCCTAATCTCTGTAGAGCTAACGTTACATGTGGTGACTGTGCTAAAAAATGTTAATTGTAGAAGCATAATTATCCTATAATAATTGTAATGTAAAAGATGAATAAATACTTTTAGTGATAACATGCGATCGAAAAAATTTCACCTCAAGTTGGCTATGAAACATGAAAACACAAAATTAGGCATGTCGACTTTTAAGCCATACAAATTAATGTCAGCTGTTGTTTTATAGGTTATGTGAGGTGTGTGAGGTTATGTCTGTTTTGCTGTCAGGCATATAAAAAGTCACTAATTTTATTAAACACAGAATTCAAATCTGCCACCAAGAAAATGGAGGTCACATAACTACTACTACTATTTTAAAATAATTTTCCGTTAATAACATTTTTCTGTTCAATTTGTATTTAATTTTAGTTTTTAGAATAATTTAATCTGCTCTAATTTTTGTCAGTTAGGCGTGGTTTTAGATTTAGAAGTTCTAGTTAATGGCTTATGTTGTATGACTTTAGCAAAGACATGATTTATATTTTTCATGGCAAACTTTGAGGTGAAATTTTTTCGATCACACTTATAACAATTAATGATATTAACATCCTGGTAGGTTGTATATTTATAACCCTCCTTTGGCCAGTATTAAAGATTCCTAAAAGGTATTGATATAAAACAATTAGCTGAAATTGGCCCATTTTTATATGTGGTAATGTAGATGGTCTAAATAAATATATTTCTCAAGTTACGAGAATTCAAAATTATGCAAAATCTGTTATGGATAATATTTGGATGTTACTTCTCTATTCACCAAAGTCCCCATCCCTGCCTCAATAGCTATCATCGAATAGTTACTAGTCTAAGACGGCAAATCTGCAAGTTTAGCAATTCTCGTTAAAAAGCGCCTTTCCTTCACATATTTATTTCCTTTTTAATAACCAATTCTATAAGCGGTGACAGGCACTGCTGGGTTGTCACATTGCTGCGATAGTTGCAAATATCTTTATGGAACATTTTGAGGCAATAGCCCTGGACTCCTTTGATTTAAAACCCAAGGTCTGCTTCTGTTACGTAAATGAAACTTTTATTATCTGGCCCCAAGGAAGACATAACCTCGCTTCCTTCCTAGACCGCCTCAATAATCAACACCCGGGTATCAAGTTCACTAGGGAAATAGAATCAAATCTACACAAACGGATAGGTATCTTCATGCATATCATCATCCGACACAAAAGCTCCCTGCAATCAATTCTCTTGTTCATCGTGCTATCACAGGGTCTCAACCCGGCGGTCTGCATGCCGAGTTAACCCATATTCAAGATCTCGTCAAGAATAGGTTCAACAAAATTGATATTAGAAAAGTCATCGAAAAACAATTACGCCCCTCACAATCTGGAAGTTCTCAGAACTACCTGCAGTAAAAGATCAGCCTCAACCCTTGTCATCAAGAGACATCTACAGTATCCCTTTTGTGTTCTTGTGGTTTAGTGTACATTTGAAAAACTGTACGCTCAGTACACGCATGTATCTGTGAACACAATCGGTGCTTAAAATCAGATCTTCTCTCACACTCAGCTGTTGCTGAACATCACACGAAGCTGGCCATAAGATCTTGCCAGATCTCAGCATTCTTTCAACAGGAAAATCCGTGAGTCTATTGAAATGATCAAGACGCCTAACAACGTGAACGGTGACACTGGTTACCAACTGTCAGACATATGGAAGTCTAACTTCGCCCCTCCACTCCTAACCACTCTTGATTTTTATCTGATATGCTTGCCCGGTTACAGTTTCACCTCTGACTTCCTTTACACATTGAGTTACTGTGCTCTTTTAATGTCTTATTTTCCTCCTCATGAAGTTCCTAAACAAGTGGGCGAAACGTTGAGTTCTTCTGTCTCAACAATGACACGGTCCCAATCCAGAAAACGTTCGTTTAACAATGTTCTACTGATAATTTTAAACGGAAGGAAGAACCTTCTACCACTTTCTTCAACTTAAGTCATGCTTTTAATACAATCATATAAGTTACTTTTAATTAAACTTGCAATTAGAGGGTTTTCATTTGAATAGGTGGAGTCACATTTCAGTGATCGATGCCAAGCAGTCAAAGACGCCGATCGATCAAACATATATTTATGTTGCAATATGATCGAGTCCAATGATAACTAAGTAAAGAATAAATTCAGGAAAGACCAATTTGTAGGACATTTTACCATCCCTGTGTTCCTTTAAAGACGTATCATAACCCCTTCTCAACGATTTTCCAAACAGAATTATAATTAATAACTACCAGAAAACGTCGATTCACTCCAAATAAAAAGAATGTCTAAATAAAAATACTATAAAAAGGTTTATGTAATCTTTTATAGCGACGTAGACTAAAAATGAGTAGTGTCTGTTACCTACACGATCTGGAATAAATGCTATAAAATTTTTTTTTTGTAATCTTTGCTTCAATTACCGATGCTAAATTGTTATGGAATTAATAAAGCAGCATCATTTCTAACACGAAGACTTATTTAGATTAATACAAAAATATTTTTTTCACTACTAGTATTAGAAGATGTCATTATTGACCTTATTTTCGAGCCCACAAGATGAATTTCTCTCCTAGTGGTCAATAATTTTTTATTATTGACTACTGGTTACCTAATAATAAAAACAATTGCCATGCATTCAGGTGCCTATTTTAAATGTTTTACCCAAATGTCAATTGAAATTAACCTCTCCCCTTGTTTTCGAGCAAGGCTATTTGATTTTTGTGGATATTTAGAAATAAATATACGCATCTGTCATTTTATTTTTTATTTATGTAAAAATAATTAATTAAAAGGAATAAAGGTGCTAGTAGTGAAAAAAATGTCGGGAAATAATACTGCTCGGCTGAGAAAAATGTCTTCTCTACCTTGGTCTATAATATACTATTCTTACCATATCTTTGAGCTGGTGTAAACTAAGAGTCAGTTAATGTTGAAATCCATATTTATAGTGGAGTTACGATTTAAATAAATTAATAAAACAAATGATGTCTTCTCCACAAATTTAAATAAATACATCTGTGGACAAGACATCGTTTGTTTTATTCATTTAAAAGTCAGTT
This sequence comes from Melanotus villosus, assembly GCA_963082815.1. NCBI lineage: Eukaryota > Metazoa > Arthropoda > Insecta > Coleoptera > Elateridae > Melanotus > Melanotus villosus. The sequence goes on along the minus strand of OY720419.1, from coordinate 29,229,161 downwards.
ATTTGGCAGTTCATAATATGGTTGATTAAATAAGATGGCCATAAAATAATGAACAATTATTTTTACCACTTGTACGTTCATTCTGGATAACTTTGCTTTCGTTTTATAAGAACTTCTGAAAGTCGATCATGTTAACTTCGAAGAGATAACCTACTTGTAATTCTCTTAACTTTATTTAACCTTTTCGAAGACAATTTACTACAAATGCTACCTCTTTGCTCAAAAAGGGAGAGCAACGTATCTTGTCCATCGATGAAATTGACTTTCCTTTCTTCGTAGCTAAATGAGATACGAGGAATTTTGCAGTCTTCGGTGAAGTAAATTTCATTAATCAGCGTGGTAATTCTGTAATGCGTCGGCACTAACAAAGGAGTTTCCGCTCGCTTTATACCATCGGCGAGGTACTATTTGACGTCAATATGGGACTATTCCAGCTTCTAAAGAAAAATTAAATTGCGACAAAGCTTTATACTTCGCTGATTTATATGATAGCATTCTTATAAAGTATTGACGACCTTTGACAACCAAAGTAGATCATGATTTCAATAAATATATTACGTTGATATTAATAAATTAGAATGTAACTGCAATAATAATTACTGGTTTATTCATAATTTGAAACCATAAATTTAATTAGAAAGACAGGACCACAAGGTTCTAGACGTTTTGGATATATATTACTAGTAATCAATTCATTTTTAAAAGACTTTAGAATTTTTTTAATTTGTTAGTTACGATCGACATACAACTTTTTTCTTTAAATGATTATTAAATTTACAAAAACCCACCAAAAGGAAAGAACAACGGAAAAGCGGTTTTAGCTAACCATACCCAAGTGAATTTAAATTTAAAAGAAAAATTTGTTTAATGTCAAAATTAATTAGTTTTTTCAATTTTGCTGAAATCTGAACTGTCTGTTTTTTGTCAGATGTTTCATTTTAGATTATGTAGAGAATACGGTGTTGACAAATGTTCTTGTTGGAATTACTCTTAGGTAGAAATATGTAATTAAATTTTCTGAGTAATTTTAATTTAAATATATGAGCATTAAACTACCAACAGGAACTTTTGGAATTAAATTGGCCTAGCAGATCTCTGGTAAAAACAAAGTCCTAATTAAAAGGTGTTTCTAACCTTGGAAAGGTGAATATTCCACACAACGATATCACAGTTCGACTTACGGAGGTAATTAAAGGAAGTGACATTACGAAATCAATTTACAAGATGATTTTTCTTCATAATTACAGGGTTTTCAGCATTATACCTCAGGAAATATCTCCCTTAATAGTAGAGATAGGGCAAAAACTATATAGAAAAGTTGTATAACTCATTTTTATCTATTTAAGTAAACATAAAAAAACAACTAAAACTCAAATAAAACAGATGACGGCTAGAATGTTATTTTCTTAATGGATCAGCATGTATATTTCGTATGTATCCGGTACATAATAATAGAATATTATATACTAGTGGCGGCTGGTATATAAGAGCTGCCGAGCTGCAGCACTGACCTAAATATAACAAAGGTTATTAGCAGTAATCAAGAATAAAAAGTAATTTCGGAAATTGCTTTTTCTTTTTGACCTAGACACCGAAAGGTAGAAGAGGTCAGGATTATACCGGGTGTCAACGAAACCTGGGGCACACCCATAATTTTTTTATTTTTTAAGATATCAAAATGAAATTTGGTATATGTAATATACTCTTTAAATGGCATTTGTTGACATAGGAAACAAGTCTCTGTCACTTCCGGTTTCGTCGGAATTGACATCAACTTTATTATTTTAAAAGGAACGCCCCATATATTTATACATTTTTGGAATCTCCTTTCAATTTTACGTATGGTAGTATCAAATTCGAAACATTTTGATGACAAAGTAAATTTTGGCAGAAATTAATCTAGAGTGCCATGACCTACGCAAAATGAAAGTCAAAGTTCCCCAACCTCGAGACAAATTGTTTTAGAACTTTAACTATTTTAGTTGCGGTATTAGAATGACCCAAAGTTGACAAAAATACATTTACGACAATAACTCTATTTTTTCAAATGACACTAGGGTGGGACATTAGGATATTAAAAACAACCGTTTTTCAAGGATTTAATTGATACTAATAACGCGGGACTAATCTGAAGACGTAATTCGGAATAACACCCTCCATTCAGAAAAACAGTATTTTGGTCATTTAAATCTAGGTACCGGGTTTCAAAACAATCGAAACAAATAAAATGTACAAAAAAAGTGATAGGCTTGGTACAACTGACGTTCCAACTCAATTTGTTATGAGTGTGAGAGCAGGAGTCGGCAACGTTTTTTTACTAGGAGGGCATATTTCAGAAATGTGGGTGTTCGGCGGGCACCGTGGCATTAAGAGGAGGGGGGGGGTAATATTTAAACATGAAAATTCACGAGGATAGTGGGGACAGAAAATAGTTCACTATATGCGGAATCAGATGTTTCTAGTAGTCGAAAATTGATTCATCTAGTCATCTAGTGATATCTAGATGACGCTAAGATTCAGTTTTTACTAAAATTATGCATTGCAACTACGAGTGTTTGTTGTTCAAACATCTAAAATTTAGAATTTAGATATTTGAACGGCAGGCACTTCAAAATTGCTTCGCGGGCACCTGTCCCCTGTCCTAGAGTAATAAATAAACTCTTCTGCAAGTTTTTACTTTGCCATCAAAATGTTTCAAACTCGATACTAACATACGTAGAATTTAGTGTAAATTCCAAAAATGTATAAATATACAGGGTATTCTATTTAAAATAACAAACTTAAGGGTATTTCCGGCGAAACCGGAAGTGACAGAAACTTGTGTTCTTTGTCAAGAAATGCCATTTAAAGAGTGTATTACATAGTATACCACATTTCATTTTGATATCTAAAAGTATAATTTAAAAAATAGGGGTGCCCCAGGTTTCATTGGCACCTCGTATATTACTATGATTTCTTATTCTAGGTACTTATTAAATATTTTTGCTCCAGTTAACTAAAATTGGGTATCTTGAAGGTTCGTATAAAATTGTTTTTTTTTAATATACACCTTTATACTATGTGCCATTAATAATCATTCAATCAAAAACAATATATGTAAGTTTGTAGGTATGCAGATTTATTACATAAATTGATTATAATATCCTATCTTCCCTAGATTATAATTAACTTTAAATGAACTCACTGTTAAGAAATAGTTTCTTTTTCTTTGATATCATTTATTATACACCAGCAATATCCATATGAATTTGTAGAATCACCACAGAACTGTTAATTCCATCCACATCAATATTCTTTTTATGTACAGAATTTTATTTAAAGTAAGTTTGATAAATAAGGGATTTATAATAATTGATAATTCCAATCAATTCACTTTATTTTATATCAACTAAAATTCTTAGAATAAGAGTTTTATTTTATTTTCTTATTAAATTTTTTTTTATTTTCTCTGTATTATTCTATTTTTTTCGTAACTCCGGTTTACTAATAATATATCTCCAAAACATTTCTTCTTGTCACTGGACAACGGTTAAAATTTCAACTTTATCATTTTTTTTAGAATTTCTTTAATATAATAACCCTACTTTTAGCTAGTCGGTTTTCATTACAATAAAAGGATGTACATTTTAATATTTTATTAAATTATCCTGGCTATCTAAATTCTTTATTTTACATTCTATTATTATATTAAATCTGCATTAACATACTTAACAATGAATAGTTTTATCAAGGTTTACGTTAACAAATAAGAAAGTGTGTTTAACTCAAACATTAACATTAAAACCACTAATACGAGGGCCACTCTGTATATTTTGAGATACAGGAAAACTACTAGTGTATAAGAAAAAATGTTTTTATTTATGTTCAAAGTATTCTCTTCCAGCATCAATACATTTTTGTAATCTGATTTTCCATAAGTCAAAAGCCAAACGCCATTAATTTTTTTCAATACTGTTAAAAATATTTAAAGTCTACTCTTCAATCTCCGCTTCGCTGGAAAATTTACGACCGCGAAGATGTTTTTTGAGTTAAAAAAAGGCCAGAAGTCACACATAGTCAAATCCGGCGAATAAGGTGGATGTTCAATAACTGTGATTTTTTTTTTAGTCAGATATTCGACCGTCACCTTAGCTGTATGGGATAAAATCTGTTAACTGATGCGGCACCCGCCGGTAAACCATTTTTTTCAGTTTAACCTTCAGATGACCAAGGGTCTGCAACTGGCGTCTTTTGCCAAGCGGGGTCTTTACGGACCCCAGTTCTTTTTGAGCTTAAACTTCTGCGTCAGATAAGTAAATTAAAGAATGGTTGGGCATTCGATGAAAGAATAATCTTTTTAGTATTTAGTTGTATTATTTATTATTTTAAATAGAAAAACTACATTAGTCTAATACGAGTATAATAAGAAAAGCGTTAGTGGCAAGAATCTTACTTATTCTTACAGTCCACACACACACGGAGCTTTATTGTGTGATTGGGGCAAATAAAGTTACTGCAAGTCTGGCATTTTGTTTTTACCTTTCTGTCTAGAGCGCGAGGGCACGATTATTGCCAACAGGGGTCTTTGAAGACCACAAACGACAAAAAATTTTTTTTTTCAAGAAAATTAACTTAAATTTTATCGCATGAACATACGTATCTTGCATATAATGAGGAAAAAGTAGGATTGAAAAATAATCACAGGATTATAATGCGCAATACGAAAATTATATAGAAAATAATATGATATGGGGTCCCAAAAGACCCCTCTTGGCCATCTGAAGGTTAAGTTCGTGCTGTAGAATGTTTGCTATTGCTTCGGATTCGATACCTATAGACTCCTGAGTCATCGTATAACTACATCTTGGATCTTCTTTAACCATCCGCTATACTGCTCCAATGGTTTCTTGAGTAGCAGCCGATTTGGGACGTCCTTCGCGGTTTCCATCATTTAGGTATTGTCTATCTCTTTTAAATTCAGCAAACCAACGACATACTGTTGGCCAAGATGGCTTTCTTGTTGAAAGACGTTTCGAAGTCTTTTAAAGCACTCATTTTCAATTAGTTCCACTCTTAAAATCGTAGAAAATATAGCTCTAAAATGCAGTTAGAATCCCTTTGTAAATAACTGGGCCTAATGCAACTAGTCCAACATCACAGAAAACTGGTGCTGAAATCGGTACCCTAGAATTTGTCTAGAATTTTCATGTTCTCAATAGTGAGCATTTTTCTAGTTGAAATCCTGTTTTTAGTAAATTTTACATCATCAGACCATACTGAAACGTTGAAAATGCTTATATGGTCCGACCAGTTACAAAATATCTTTTGCTTTCATAATTCCCTTCCATTTTTGAGTGTACTGAAGTGATTTTATAAGGTCTCATTTTGTGTTTTTCAATGTTCTGAACACTACTTTGTTCGTTAAATTCAACTTTTGCTGCTGCTCATTTTTAAGAAAATAAACTAAAACTTAATTTCTTCCATTCCATTTATGTAAACGATATAGTCGATGTAATCTCATCCCCATGCCTTTTATTTGCAGCTGGTCATAAATTGTATCGAAAAATTGTATCACCTTATGATCATGTTGTTTTGCAACAGGATCTTAATTAATTGGGTGTATGCATACATTTTATTTTTACAAGTAATACAATATAAACGATGTAATTGTACAATTGACGTCCGAAGCAATGCCTAGAAAACACTTGAAAATTACTAAATTATTTAACTTCTAAGTCTGATTATTGCGGAACGCGTTGCTATTGATTAGGTAATTGATGACGTCAACTGTTTGGTGCTCTGTGGTTCAGCCCACTGCCATCTCAGGCGACTGTGTGTTTACTCGTGTATTGTCGTTTTAGAAGAACAAAAACTAAGTTAGTTTAAAATCTCGTTTATTCTTTACAATCATGGGAGTGGGTTTATTAATATTTATATTACTGTTGGTTTGATGTTACAAATTTTAATTGCCGAAAATTTAATTTGTAGCGTTATTTTTGTAGCATCCCACTCCTATTACTATGTATGTGTGCACATTTTATAAGGATGAAATAAAACACAATGAAGTTAATTCTACTTATTTAATTATTGGAGATTGTAAATTAATCAGAGCTGCAGCTATAACTACAGCATAATCTGTGGCACTAACTAAATTATGATCGATAACAGAATGGGGTTTTTTAAGTATTTATATTCTCTAAATCTGCGTATGACCCGCTCTATGTGGATTCTTAGACTAGCTATTCTTTTAGTTTCTATAATTCCGGATTTCGTTGGTTTCACTGATGATGATACACTAGGAGGTCTGATAAGAACTCAGCCTCACTCTTCAATAACCTGCTTTATCTGTTTAAAGCCTCTATCGGCCATAACAGCACAACCTGGTGGTAATACGTCTAGATATCGACAACTTCTAACCAGTAATACATCAGGAATACGGCCTCCATACCCGGTTGAAACAAAATTTATAAATCCATTTGGAGTGGCCGAAACGAGGTATTTCAAAGTAATTAATTTTTTATTATCCAAGTTAAAGTCCAACCCAACAAACAGATGACGTCAGCGACCCGCTGCGCGCTCCGCCGGACGTTTCGGCGCCCAAATTGAAATTGAAAACTTCAAGTGCATATTTCATCTAAAATCTAGGGGGGTATATTATGCAAGCTAAATGTGTGTTTAAGCAATAAACTGGAAAATAGGCATACACCTAATTATTTGCATGGTGCGAAGCAAAAGATATGAAACTTAATATTAAAAAGGGTAAATCGATACAATTTAGCAAAAAACGTGTAGATACTACATTTCACTACAGTATAAATGGAAAATGGCTTGAAACTGTACAAACCACTAGAGATTTAGGCGTTTACTATGTTTCTACACCGAAAGGTAGAAGAAGACAGGATTATGTATGTATGTATGTATAATATTGGACAGCGGTTTGTCATTTACGGAATATATTGACTTTACGGTTTCAAAGGCACTACGAATGTTAGGATTTGTTACGAGAGTTACCCGTAACTTCACAAATGTTCGTTGCCTTACTATTTTGTACACCTTATTTGTTCGTTCTGTTTTAGACTACAACTACATTATTTGGGCTCCTGCATATAACGTACTACTATCACATGCAAAAGTAATGACACCCGTAAGCTTTGTTATTGTATGATAAACAGCCTTTGCAGCAGTCGATGAGCAACTTTCTTATTCGAACTTGTTAATCCTACCTACAAGGTCTTATGGTTATGCCCAAGGTACTCATCGACTGCTGCAAGGCTGTTTATCATACAATAACAAATCTTAGGGGGTGTCATTACTTTTGCACGTGATAGTACATATTAATAGAACAGAAGAAAAATTTATTAAAGCCCTTGCTCTAAAACGCGAATGATGTACAACTCCGAAAATTATATGTACATACATACATACATAATCGGTCCTCTTCTACCTTAAGGTGTAGAGGTGTGTAGGTGTACTTAGTACATTTCTCCACCTGCTCCTGTCCCTCGTTCCCCTGGGTCTCCCCATTTTTCTTCTTTTGTCCACGTCCAATTTCCATATTTTCTTCACTGCCCTGTTTTCATCCATTCTGGTGAGATGGCCCTACCATCCTAGCTGCCCCTTTTCAATTTTTTCTCCAATGATATCACTTTAAACCATCCGCGAATTGTCACTGTTATTAATTTTGTCTCTTCTAGTAACACCTGCTGCCGCTCGTAAATATTTCATTTCACTGGCCTGTAACCTACTCTTAGCTCTGTCATCCAACACCCACGTTTCACTGCCATAAGTTGAAACAGGCGTAAATACACTATTAAATATTTTAGCTTTATTTTCCATACTGACTTCCTTTTTTCTAATAAACGTTTTACAGAGAGCGTAGTAAAGTCCTGCTGTTTTTATTCTTGCATTAATTTCCGGTTCTAAGTAGCCTTGTGCATTAATTACCGATCCCAAATATTTAAAAATATCAATTTGTTGTACGGTTCTATTATTAATAGTAATAGTTATTTTTTGATTCAGTTTATTTACATTCATAACTTCAGTTTTATCTATATTTATCTGCATACCGTACTCTTTTAGTGCATTATTCCAGACTGTAACATTCCTTTGTAACTCCTTTTCCGTATTGGATGGTATCACTAAATCATCGGCATAAATCATTTCTTTAATCACTACTGGTTGCAATTGTCTTACCCCTACTCTAGCTCCACTTATTTCACGTTCACATTTTTTTTAAATTTCATCCATCAGTGTAATAAACAACAAAGAACTCAATACTCCTCCCTGTCGTACACCTTTATTAGTTGTGAACTCCTTTGATACTCAATTATTTGTCCTTATTACATTTCTTGTAACTTCGTAGATACTCTTAATGGCTCTTAATAACGGTAAATTAACATTTTTTTTCAGGACCTCCCATATTTTCTCCCTTGGAGCACTATCGAAGGCCTGTTGCAGATCCACAAAGCATAAAAATAAATTATTATTATGTGCAACTGTCTTTTCTGTTAATTGTCTCAAACTGAATATTAGATCTGAAGTTCCCCTCCCTGGTCTAAACCCAACCTGGTTGTCATCAAGTGTCGGCTTTAATATTGGTTTTAGTCTTTTCTCCAGTATTACTTCATATACTTTACTTACTACCCCAAGTATGGAAATTCCTCTGTAGTTAGTACAGTTTCTGGGATCCCCTTTTTTATAAATTGGCAATATAGCTGCCACCGTCCAGTCCTTAGGAATTTTTCCTGTAACCCATGCTATATTTAATATTTTATCTAAAAGTTCTTTTCCACCTCTTCCCATACATTTAAACATTTCAGCCCTAATGTTCTCCTGCCGAACCATTCCATTCCCATTTTTTAATTTCCCCACCTCTTCATCGACTTCCTTTGCTGTTAAATATTCTGGTATGTCAATATCTCCAGTGTTTAAGAAATTATGTCTATGTACTTCTCCATCCCCGGAGAGTCTATCCGTGAAATATTCGCGCCATCTATCTATAATTTGTTTGTCCGTGGAAAACTTTGCCTTCCTTATCTTCTATCCATTTCAAACCATTACCTTTGGTCTTTCTTAGATTTTTTTAACGTTCCATTCAATAGTTTTGCATTTCTCCTGCTGTTTTCCTCCATTTAATTTCAAATTCCTCCCAGGTATCTCTCTTTGCTTGCAGTACTAATTCTTTAGCCCTTTTTCTCTGTTACTTGTACCGTCGGTATTTCTGTCCTGTTTTATTATTGAGATATTCTTTCCAAATGTGTTTCTTTTTCTGTATTTCTTCTTTTATTTCTTTGTTCCACCATGCAGTGCATTTTTTCTTTCTACCATAATTTACGCCACACACTTCTTCAGCCACTTTGCAGGTGTTTGTTTTAAACAAATTCCACAGTTCTTCAAGATCTTCAACGTTTTCCCACTTTGTCCTACTAAGCTCGTATTCCAATTTTTTACTGTACCTATTTTTAATGTTTCCATCTTGTAGCTTGTGGGCTTTTATGCTTGGTTGAATAAATGTGCAATTTTCTGCGACTGTCGCTTTGTTTAACTTTGAGTTCTTTATGAATTAATACACCCACTCCAGCTTTGGCTCTCTTTAATACATCAATTCCGGAATAAACCACGATGTGTTCATTTCTCATCCTTATACATCCTCTCCCCCTTCTTTTTCGTCTCAGTAATACCTATTATTTTTAAATTACTAGCTTCAACTTCTGATATAAGTTCATCTTCCTTTCCATTAATACCCTGCACATTCCATAATCCTATTTTCCAAATCTGATCTGGCCTTATATTACATTCCTTACGTAAATCAGTTTTCAAAGCCTGGTCGTCATTGTTGCTATCCGTCTTCCTTGTACTTTTCAGTTTTTTAATTGTTCTAATTCTTCTCTATCTTTACTCCATTTCCATTCCACCCCTTCAATTGTCAATTTATTGAAGCCCACTTTGACATTTTTACCACTCTCTCTTTCCTTCTTCGCTCTTGTTCTAATCTGTCTTTGCATCTCTCTTTCCTTCTTTGTTAGATCGTTGTTAACAAATATTTGTCCTGCCTCGTACTTTTTCAGTTTTGATTTGTTTGCCATGATTATTTCCTTATCTTTTTGGCTATCCAATTCCACCAGGCAAGTTTTTACTCCAAGTTTACGAACTAATTTGATGTTTGTTTCAACATTCAACTTCTGTTCCAAAAAATTGGTCATTGTTTGCTTTACGGGTATTTCAGTCATAATTATATTATTCTCTTTTGTTTTTTTTCCAAGTTGTTCTACCGCTTTTACGGCATTTTGTAATTCCTTCTTAGTTTCATCATGGTCTTTCATTATTTTTACATTCTCCAGTTTCAGCTTATCGTTTTCAAGTTTTAACTGCACAATCTCAACTTTAAATTGCTGTTGCTCTTTCCTGATTTCTTTCAGTTCCATGTTCATGTTTATCATTTCTGCTTTCATCTCCGCTTTCATTTCAATTAGTAATTTCATCCTTTTTTCTAACTTATCATCAATATTCACTTGCGTCTTATCAGAGGATGCCGGGTTATCCCTTTTTTTCGGATTTCTTCTGATTTTCTTGCTCCCACCAAACACCTCATCATGTTCTCTTTCTCTCTTTTTATCACTCGCGTATGAGCTTCCTTCAGAATCAGACATATTTGTTTAACTTTAAAACACCTACTCTATTACGCAAATTAATAGGCGCACACTATTTGAACATGCTCGGTAACACCGCTTGATTTTCAGATTCACTTGAACGCGCAGCGTTTATAGCCTCGACCGCGACCTCTAGTCCTTACGCGATGAGACACCTATTTATTAATTTATTTCATACTGTCTGGTAAATTCAGCTTTCCGACGCCATTTTGAGTCCGGAAAGTGAGCTATTAAGGTATCAGAGCCGGAAAGTGTTACCTAGCAACACTTTCCGGACTGTTATTTTATGCACCCAATCAGAGCCCGTAAAAGTAACCAAGCCGCACCTACCGGCCTTGATACAGTAATGTCACATGTTGAAAAAGTGTCACATGTAAAAATTAAAAAATCAAATTGTTTACAGTATGAAATAAAATACATAACGACATTCGTCCGTGAACTCTTTTTACAGTACTCGTTTGGAGTTTCAAGACTCGGCTCCTTACGTCGCGTCGCCTCGTCTTTAAACATCTGACTCGTACTGTAAAATATGAGTTCCCGGACTTGTGACGTTAATTACTATTCAGTTATACGTTTTAAATACTATATTTTAGGCCTAAATTAATTATAATAACCAAACCTACACTTCCTACTTTCAATATTTACAGATATCTACAATTAAACTTGCATTAAACCTATAAAATTTACAACCAATAACATTGAATGTAACGGAGCTGCGTACACAGATATCGCGTCGTTGGAATTCGAAAATTATATGTATAACTTAAAATATTTCGGCCTGAGTCTTCTACAAGCACGTAGAAATTATCACGAAATTTGTTTTACATGTGAAGTGCTAAACGGCGTTAAAGCTTGTTCTGATATCTTGGTTTGTTTTAACTTGCGCGTCCCTCATAGGTACTAATATTAGAAATCATTTGCTTCTGCAGTCAAATGTTCATAGAACAACTTATGGTGCGAATTGCCCTCTTACTAGAACAACCACAACAGTTAATGTACATTGCAATAATATCGATCTATTTGGTGTATTCCGTTCTATGTTCACTAGAAAAGTGAAAAACATTCTGAATATGTAAAATATACACGATGTTTAAAAAAAACATGGGTTAAATGATATGGCTGATAGAACACTGGAAAATAAGAGAGGTTTACTTAATAAACATATGTCCTAAGATCCTCCATTTTTGTGTTACAGGGCGTCAAATTTAAAAATTAAAAAATTATTATTGCCCATAGCTACTGACGGTAGTATACATTTTTTTACTAAACTTGGCAGACAGTTTTACTGATATAAAAGACACATAACTTCAAAAAAATACGTTTACTCACTTTTGCCAGTGGCGTACAGCAGCAGTACGGGACTTCTTAACCCCCTCCCCCCTATTTTGTACGACATTGCTTAAATTTTAATTTTGGTTGAATTCTTCAATTTGGCAATGCTTTTTACGTCAATAAAGTATTATTGTTTCACTTCGTTAAAGTGGATATTTTTCGAGATATTCCTATAAAGAATGGGGTTTACAGGTTTACACTAATGCAAATGGAGATGTAAAAATATGGAAACCTTTCCGGACAAAATTTGTTACCTTATCAATGTGTTTCAGCCTCACTCTAATTTCTTTATGTACGAATATCTCGAAAAATATCCACCTTAAAGAAGTGAAACAAGAATACGTTATTTACGTAAAAAGCATAGCCAAATTCAAAAATACAACCAAAATTAATATTTAAGCAGTGTCGTACAAAATAGGGAGGGTTAAGGGGTCCCGTACTGCTGCTGTACGCCACTGGAAAAAGTGAATAAACGTGAGTAAATGTGCCTTTTATATCAGTAAAACTGTCTGCCAAGTTTAGTAAAAAAATGTATACTACCGTCAAAGTTATGGGCAATAATCAATTTTTAATTTTTAACTTTGACGCCCTGTTACACAAAAATGGAAGGTCTTAGGACATATGTTTATTAAGTAAACCTCACTTATTTTTCAATGTTCTATTAGACGTATCATTTATGCCATGTTTTTTTGAAACACCGTGTATGCTTGTATATCAATAATTGTGTCCGTTTACATTAGTATTTACGTAGGTCTTTGGAGTCAAAACCAAGTCCATTTAGATACTTTTCGTGTGCATTTTCCTCACTTGTAACATCAAAATGCCAATTCACTTCCGATAGTGTCGTAACCGGATTACATTCACTTATTCCGTACTGCTTAAGCAATCCCAATATATATTCCGTTTGAGAAAGCTCCACTTGATTCTCATTTTGGTCAATTTCAAGACCAAGACAATACTTTGCTAGACCAAGATCTTTCAATTCAAAATCCTCTAACAATTTTTGTTTTAACTTCGTAATACATTTTATATTACGTGATGCTACAAGCATATCATCCTTATACACTAACAACAATAGCGTATCACCCTCGCATTCACCATAAAACAAACATGACTCATTCTTCACGGGTTTCAGACCTAAGCTTACGAGCTTTTTACATAATCGCGAGTACCACTGACGGCCTACTTGCTTCAAACCATACAAGGCTTTCTTTAGTCTGCATGCATTACCACCATCACTTAAATTCACTATCATCTTTTTCGCTCGAGCTCCAACCTTTGAAGTCTCCCCTTGTTTGGATACAATCCGCTGCAATATCTCGTGCAACATTTCTGGGACTCTCATGATCACTTTTTCTTCCAGTGATCTATTGAGATACGCTGTCACCACGTCGAACAGCCAGATCTTTAGATCAAACTGAGCCGCAAGAGCCAATAATAAACTTAATGTTTCCAGTCTTGCCACTGGAGCAAATGTTTGATGATAATCGACGCCGTACTTTTGACTGTAACCCTTCGCTACCAGTCGGGCCTTGCGTCTCTCAATTTTACCATCAGGTCCATGTTTATTTGTCAAAATCAAACGACACCCAATTATGTTTTTATTGTCGTCATTATGAATGATATACCACGTATCATTCTTCACCAAATTCATGAATTCGGAATCAATCGCATCCTTCCATTCATCACACGCATCACTTTTTAAAGCATCTTGCACTCTGATCTCTGCTACACCGACGAACACATCGTCATCTAAGTCAGAATCATTTTCAGTACAAATATCTTCTTCGTCTTGTGTTGCTCTACTTCTTGACTGATACAGCTTTCTCAGTCGCCCTCTATTACCAGTACGCAACAATCTTGGTCTACCAGGGGCTCTCATCGGCTCTTCCGCATCCTTTATAACTATCTCCGGGGTGTCTGGTCGATTTTTCGGAGTCTCGTTACACTCAACAGATTGCGGTAAAAACTCTACATATTTTAGATGATTGTTTTCATCCTCCTGCCCCTCTTTCGTTGACATAAACCATTCTTCAAGTACGCGCGTATCACAAGGACCGATACGAGTCTCTTCTAAAAATTTTACATCACGGGCCTCTATCATCTGTCTCTTACTCGGTATCCACACGGAAGCCTTTTCTTTCTCTAGGATACCCCATGAATACGCCTTCAACAGATCTCTGTGATAGTTTGTCTTTGTTGCGATTTTTATCTAAGACAAACACTTTCGACCCAAACTTTTTAAAGTAATTCACGTTTACTTTATCTTTCGTCCACTTTTCATACGGAATCTTTCCATTTAATCCACTAGTCGGGCATCGGTTACGAATGTGACAAGCTGTGGCAACAGCTTCCGACCAAAACATCGCGCTCAAACCGGAATGCAACAACAGGCACCTAGCCATATTCAACAACGTACGATTCATTCTTTCCGCGACACCGTTTTGCTGCGGAGTATGGGGAACCGTAAATTGTCTTTTAATACCTTGATCCGCTAGATATTCATTAAATTCGGTACTACAATACTCACGTCCATTGTCTGATTGTAAACATTTTACTTTCTTTCCGGTTTGTTTCTCTACTAGCTTCTGATAAAGCTTGAACGCATCGAACACTCCACACTTTTGTCTCAAAAAGTACACTTCGCACCATCTCGTGCTATCGTCAATAAAAGTTACAAAATACTTAGCACGTCCCGTGGATTCCGTTCTAAATGGACCAACAACGTCCGAGTACACTATTTTCAATGTCTCAGAGCACGGTACTCGATCGTTAGGGAAAGGTAACACGGTCATTTTACCCTTCAAACACACTTCACAACGTGATAATTGTGCTGCATCACTCACATCAACCTTGGGTACTACACCATCACGAATCAATTTCACGAGGTCTTTACTGTTTAGATGGCCTAATCTTTCATGCCACTTCATCAATTCTGAACCCATTGGTTGGACTACCGCTTCAGCACACTCTAAGTTCTCGCGAACAAAATACAAATCGCCTCGTCGCTCGGCGATTAGCGAAATGTTCCCGCGCTTGTCACGAACAACTGCGTCCTCTTTACGAAAAATCACCTCATGTCCCTTATTCGTAATTTTTGCAACTGAAATTAGGTTTGTTCTCAATTCAGGCACATACAAAGTGTCTTTGAATTCAATCAGTCGATGATCATTATTATCACTTGCCACTGATAAATGAACAATGCCTTTTCCTTTCACTTCAGCAGACGCTTGACTCGCGAGACTTAATTTCACATTCGGGGATTCACTTAAAGACTTAAAACACGCTTCCACACCACACAAATGCGCGGTACAGCCGCTATCCAATAACCATGGTTTACTCAATGTTTTTGTCTTTGCTTTGCATACACTATCTACATTTAAAACTGTATGGTTCACTGCAAACGACTCGTCAACATTGTTCGCCGACGGTTTTGGCTTTCTTTGGCTACTGTCGAATTGACCTGTACACTCATTTGCTTTATGTCCCGGCGCCCCACACTTGAAGCATTTGAACACGCGTTTCTTCTTCGTTTTCCCCTTCATTGGATTTTGACTGGCGGTCATTACTGTGACGACACCTCCAGATCCCTGTCTATCTGAATCGTGCTTGTCCATAATCTTCACCTTCAATTCTTCCGGTGTCGGCAACGCGTCTCTTGTTTCAATTGCACACCGAAAACTTTCATACGACGAAGGAAGACTATACAACAGCATTATAGTCAAGAGATCATCATTTATATCCACTTTCATGTTTTTCAATTTATCTACAGCATCGAAAAATTTAGTCAAGTGGTCTCTTACGTCACCGCCTTCATCCAGCTTTTGAAGCATCAGTCGCTTCAATAATGTCGCCTTTCTCGCAGGACCCTTAGACGCATAAGTTGACTCCAATTTTAACCACACATCTTTTGACGTCTCACAATTACGAATTTGTGTGACCAGTATTGGTTCAATTGCCATAATCAACTTTGCTTTTGCCTTTTTGTCTTTATTTATCCAGGCTTGAATTCCTTCATCGCCTTTTTGTGGTTTCGGAATAGTTCCATCGACATACTCCCACAGATCGCTCTCTACCAAAAGTGCTTCTACTTGTATACACCACGTATCATAATTCGTCTTGGACAACAACTCAATGCGCCAACCTGACGATGTACCTGAAGCCATCTTTTATAAACTATCGCGATCACACTGTCACTCACAACCAAAATTTAATATGTCACGTCCCGCGTTATTTTTATATATCGGTGCTATCTCGGGCACGCTGGGTCCATAACCTATTCGTTATTATAAAGAGGTGGTAGACCAGAGATAGACTGAGACGTAGTTAAATTTATAAGAGTGACAACCTTTTATTCGGACAAATTATGACAAACTATATAATGTCAATTAACATTATTATGCACACTAGACTAAATATAAAATACGTGAAGATTGTCGACGGAACATACACAGATTTCCAACAAGTCGCTTGTGTTTCTTTATGTATATGCAATTCTACTGTTTTTGTAAATGGTTTTTATTCCCGTCAATTAAGCTTATTATAATAATAATAATTATCATTATTATTCGACATATTTAAAAAAAAATTAAAAGTTAGGTTGTTTTTCAAAACTTCGAAAAATGTTACTTGCAAAAGTTGTTTCTTTTTCAGTTTTCTACCCACCTTCCAAATTTGAACAAATTTAGACAACCTTGATATTTTTCCCGTTTTCTCAACAACAATTTTTTGGCTCATTCGAATTTATTAAAATCCAAAAAGACCCGTAAAGATGTAAGACACTCATCTGCCAAACGGTTTTTTATTTGTTTAAAAATGTTCCTAATTGAATTTTTCAAAAAAAAAATTTAAATATGCTAATAGAATTATGTCATATTGATGCAATGTTGCTCTAGTTTCAACATTTCACAGCAAAATTCGCTTTATTAATTTTTATCACAGTACAAAAGGGCATTTCAGTTCAAAAATTTGGTAAACCAAAATTGTCAAATTCATTTACCAATTAATAGACCTCCTTCCAGTTCATGCTAAATTAATTCAATGAAATGTTTTTCTGGACTAATACTTAAAAATATACTTAAGTTGCTCTTGAGCCAAGTAGTATGATATGGAAAGAAAAGAATTAAATGTCATGGAAATGTAGAAAAAAAAATGTTCGACAGTTTCTCTAAAATTATGAAACGTTTTTTTTTTTTTTTTGAAAATATCCAATCAGAAACATTTTTAAACAGAAAAAAAACCTTTGGCAGATGAGTGTATTACATCTTTACGAGTCCCTTCGGATTTTAATAAATTCGACTGAACCAAAAAATTGTTACGTTAATAAAACGTAAAAAATATCAAGGTTATCCAAATTTGTTCAAATTTTATAGGTAGGTAGAAAACTGAAAAAGAAACAACTTTTGTATTTAACATTTGTCGAAATTTTGAAAAATAACCTAATTTTTGTAATTTTCTTGAAAATTTGATAGGTACAGCCGATCGATAAAAAAAAATCGTCATTTTGCATTACTTTCAAAGCAAAAACTGTCCATGAAATCTAAATTTGCGTAAACTAAATAATTAAAAAATGTCCGATATGATGCGGACTTCAATGGTGACGCCGTAGATGTGCTTGTGAGTAATATTGCTTTTTGTGCTGTTTGAATTACATGAGTTTCACCTCTTTCTATCAGAATTGAAACGTAAGTGCGCAAGATTGCTTCTATTTTACAAAATGTGCTATAATGAAGTGCTTTCTGTTAGGATTCAGATTTTGGCACATCCGATTAACTTATTTTTGATCGTCTCCTTCCTTCTTCTTCCTCTTATGGCCGATGGCCTGCTATACACTCGTAAGGACGAGTTCTGTGAGCCCTCTTAGCACGTATGCTGGGCAGGGGGCTAACCTAACCCATCGAGAGAGGTGAAGAAGACCGACCCGCAGTGTTGCGAGGTTAACGGTTATCAAGGGTGTTAGTATGATAACCGGGACCGTCGACTTAACGTGCCTCCGAAGCACGGACAAGCGTACGACCTTCTAAATTCCAGCGAGGATATCGCCCGCCTCAGGAATCGAACCCAAGATGCCTACGCGATAGACCGATGCCTTTTACACGCGGCTATCCGCTCCTCTTGATCGTCACCTGACAGGATGAAACAGCGTAACATATCAATTTTTTCATTATAAGAATACTGACCTGACTTCCATTTTATAAAGTGATCATTAATGACTGACAACCAAAATTATGCCATTTTCCGCAACATGTAAATTGTTTATATCAAAACTTCTTCCTGCATGCTGTAACCATGGTAGCGCTTAGATAGAAACTGTTATCAGTTTTTTGATATTTTTAAAATATAGTAATTAATTAAATAAATAATTTGAAAAACCGCATTTTTGTCAGAGCATGAACAATTATTTTTGAAAGTCTATTTCACAGCGAAGATTGGGCTCACCTATGATTTCTTGTGCCCAGAAGAGGATATTCGTAATCGACTGGAAACAAGCCCAAATAAATCATTTAGATATTAGACGCACCGGTACCTACATATTTTAAATTATGATTTTAAAATTTAAAATATTACCATCAAAATTTCTCCGTCATTAACATTTAGAAAGAATATAGTTCATGCCAGAGAGCTGTAAAAAACAACTCCATTTGCAGGCTTAAAAGGTAAGTACGTGCAACAGCTTTTACTTGGATTTTGGAAAACGAGTTGAATGTTATATATGATTTCAAAACAATTTAAACAACGATGCTGTATTAAACTTTACGTTTTTCTCAGATGAAGCCTGATGCTACTTAAATATTTATGTTAACTCGCAGAACTACGACATATACCTAGCTGAAAGTCCACATATTTTTAGGGAGCATTCTTTCCACCTTGATGTTGACGTTTGGGTGGCAACGTCCAAGCGAAGAATAAATTGGACAGATATTTTTTAACGACACTATAAATGGCTATCGTTATAGGGAAGAAATATTGGACCAATTTACGGAGTAACTCTATGATGAGGATTTGCTAATCGGTTATTTCTAACAGGATGGTAAAATAGCACATACAGGGTGTCTGATTTTTTATTGACCAGCTTATATCTCGTTTATTATTAGAAATACAAGAAAAAGTCAGAGAAAATCATTTTTTAGTAGTAATTCGTCTATAAAATGGCGTAATTAATTATTTTTCATGGCTTACTGTTTTTCAGGAAAATTTTTAACTTTGGTTTTTTAAATGGAACACCCTGTATACTTATTCGCTAATGCATCGAGGGTTAAATTCTCTTTTCAAAAATGTATCACATGTGATATTTTACGTGTCAATTAAAAAAAAAAAACTCGTAATAAAATCATTCTAGTTATCTATGCGGGGTTTTTGTTTTTAGCAGTCTTTTGTACTTTATTAAAATAAGTAATTGTTTGTTTTAATTTGTTGCTTATTATTTATTATCAATTGTATGTAAAATAAACAGCAGGCATAGGCAACTAGTACGATTCTATTATTTGAGTTTTTTCCTCCAAATGAAACCTAAAATATCACATGTGATACATTTTTGAAAAGAGAATTTAACCCTCGATCCATTAGCAAATAAATATACAGGGTGTTCCATTTAAAAAACCAAAGTTATACATATTTCCTGAAAATCAGTAGGCCATGAAAAATAATTGATTATGCCATTTTATACAGGGTGGTCCATAAGTAATGGTCCCCGATCAACAGTAGATTCGCGAGACCAAAATATCACGATTTACCTAAAATTACCTTAGTCCAAAAGTTAATATTTAAAGAGATACAGGGTGTCAAAGTCAAAATTTTAATTTTAATTTTCTACTGCAATTTCTAAAGTTTTTTTTGTAATATTCATATAAAAATTGGTGAAACTACCTTTTTTGGGACGGGCAATAATCATCCATTCTCAATTTTAAAGCAGCTCTTAAAATAACGTTATTTTTACTACACCTAATACCTTCAAAATACTTCAACTTTTTTGTACTTAAAGTTAGGGCAGATCTAATAGAAAAAGCAATTGCCTCGTCTTTTGTATACAAAAAAGGTATACTATTTCAATGTCTCTAAAGTTAACCGTTTCCAAGATATTTGCGATTAAAGTAAGTGATGCTACATTTTATTCGTTAAAAAGAGCATTGCTCGCGGTACACATAAAAATTTGAAATTTTTTAATGACAAATATCCTACTAATTCACTATTGCTCCGTGTCCTATTACTTGTTTTTGACAAGAATATGTCAATTTTTTGTCTTAAATGTAAGCCTACTAGTCCAGTCAAATAAGCATTTCACTTCGGAAAAATTCAAGGTGAGCTGAATTTTTGTGTACACCTTTATTTAGTGTTTCTAAGCAACATATCAAAAGTACCCTTGATTTGACCTTGAGCTTCTTGAGTTTTAGGGCTTAAAAGGTGCGAAAAATTGGTTTCTCGCTTATATCTTCTTTTCTATTGACTTTAGGTATAGAATAGTCTACAGAGATATTGAAGGCTATAAAATACTTATTTGACTGGACAATCGTGCTTAAATGCTAATACCATGGAAGATATCGTGGAAATAGGATTTGATAGAGAAAAAGATTAGAGTCAATTAGAAAATCTTTCTAAGGATTACCTGGAACATTGCGATATGGAAGGAGAAGAAGATGAGGATGAAGAAGCTTAATGTAACTCTATTTTGACTTTTTTTTAATTAAGTATTATGAATATTTGGACCGGCTGAGACAGTGGATACCACATTAAAAAAAACGCGCCTCGTTCTCAACCTCAAAGGTGGTGTGGAATGGGGTACTTCTTTAACCTTGACTTAGACGTTTAACATCACATTACGCGAAAACGGTTGATCCCACGAAAAAACTACAAGAGTACTTCTTTGTACAAAATTTTATAGCCTTCAATTTCTCTATGAACTATTCTATACCTAAAGTCAATAGAAAAGAAGATATAAGCGTAAAACCAATTTTTCGCACCTCTTAAGCCCTAAAACTCAAGAAGCTCAAGGTCGAATCAAGGATACTTTTGATATGTTGTTCAAAAACACTAAATAAAGGTGTACACAAAAATTCAGCTCACTTTGAATTTTTCCGAAGTTTTGCCACATAATTAATTGTCTAATTTGGCTGGACTATACTGCGTTACAGGCTGCTTAAGAAGTGAATAAGGCGCTGCATCGCTTACTTCAATAGCAAATATCTTGAAAACGGTCAACTTTAGAGATATTTAAAGAGTATAACTTTTTTGTATAAAAAAGATGAGGAAATTGCTTTTTTCAGTTAGATCTGCCCTAACTTAATGTGCAAAAAGGTTGATGTATTTTCAAGGTATTAGGTGTAGCAAAAGTAATGTTTTTTTTTAGAGCTACATTAAAATTGAAAACGGATTATTATTTCTCGTCCCAAAAAAGGCAGTTTCGCCAATTTTCGTGTAAATATTGCAAAAACTTAACTTAAATCGTAATATTTTGGACTCCCGAATCTACTGTTGGTCGGGAAACCATTACTTATAGACCACCCTATAGAAGAATTAAGTACTACTAAAAAATTTCCTCTGATTTTTTCTTGTATTTCTAATAATAAACGAGATATAAGCTGCTCAATGAAAAATCAGTCACCCTGTATACGTACCTCAAGTACCTTCAGAAGTATTTCGATAACACAATCATTAGCAAAAGGAATTGCAACAAGGGATAGTAACAGTTATTAATAGCATTAGGCAACAGCAGCTGGAAAAGGTTCTTAATTCTTTATAACGTCGCGTTTAGCTACTCCCTCAAAATAATGGAGAACAAGTTGAACATGTGCTGCTCCGTTTTAGGTTGGTACTAATGTTCTTGCAACGCGGCCTCATAGCCTTTTGTATTGCCCGTTATAGATACCTTAAAGTGGCACGCTTGTTTCTTTAAATAATTCCAAGATAGGTCTATATTAATATTTTTAAGCATTTCGGATTCTATCTCTTCTTCCCCGAAGTGTTTCTGCCTGAGAGTTATTAGTTCCTCACAGTGGCATAGGTAGTGAATTGGAGTTTCGTCCTCGTCTTTGCAGAAGTGGTAGTGGTGTTTCTGAGTATCCAATACTGTGCAGGTGCTTGTCCAGTAAAGATATTTGTTATGCGCCTTATCTTTTCCCTTCCATGAAGTTTTTGTTCATCAGTTTTGTCGGCTCTTCCATAAAGACTTTAAAATGTATTGCTTTAGGGTATTCTACTCATTGTTACCTTTGGTTTTGCTTTAGCCATCTACCGATCTGTGTATAAACACAGAATAAGTTATGTTGCATGTAGGTTCTGGCCCTATCATTTGTTTGTAGCTGGTATATCTTGCTAATTTTTATTGTCTTTTATACCTTGGTGACTTTGTACCGACGCAAGACTGAGCCTGCCGTGTTCCCCTAGCTTTCCTTTTCTTATGGCATTAGCCTAGAATTGAACTGGTTTGCCCTTAGTGCTTTAAGTGCTGCCTGGCTATCTGAAATGACGCAGATTCTTTTGCCTCTCTAGGCCCTCTGTATCATTATCTGCGCTTAGGTCTGTATTGCTGTAATTTCAGTCTGGAATACTGTTGCACATTGTCCTAGGCTTACACTACAGGTATTTCCTAGTTCTGCTTCATATATACCTAGATCAGTTCCATTTTCTGTTTTGAGCTCGTTGGTGTAGCATAATTTTGTTGTTACAATAAATAAATGTTAATTGACTAAATAGTTTTATTTAAATCTGTGTGTGCTATTGACAATTCTCTCGGCTTCTGCTAGCAAGGTAAGTAATACTTCTGGATTTGGCGATCTTTCTTTTAGGGTTATCTTCAGAGCTTCCTTTATTGAACGCACCATTCGTCCCCAGGCTCCTGCCATGTTTGGACTAGCTGGTGGGAGAAGTCTCCACTCGGTTTCTTGAGTGAGTAGATATTCTCTCAGCGAACTTTAATCTACTTCCTGTAAAGCTTGGTGTAATTCTTTGGCTGCTCCCTTTAAATTAGTGCCATTAATAAATCGCCTTAAAGCAAGAATAGTTGAGTCAGTGGTTTAATTGTCGGCTAATTCGATATGAACTACGCGTATAGAAAGGCCAGTAAAAATTACTCCGTATCTTTTTTCCTTTCTTCTCCCTATTGTTATGAAATAAGGTCCGAAATAATCCATACCAACATGCATAAATGCTCTTTGAGGTCTTTCTGTGTGATATTTTGGTAGTTGTCCCATTTCTGGTATCCTTGGTGTGGCTTTCCTTATCGAACAGAAATTACATCTTTTAGCCGCAGAAGAAACTGCTTTTCTGCCTTGAAGAATCCAATATCTCTGTCTGAGCTCATTTAGAACGAATGCTGTACCACTGTGGCCAGCTTTGCGATGATAAAATTCTATTAAGAGTTTCGTTAAATTATGTTTTCCTTCTAAAATGATAGGTTTCTTAGTATCTTCAGTTAATTCTGGAGATTTATCCGTCCTTCCACCTAACCTTATTATCCCATCAGATAATATCGGCGACAACTGATATAATTTACTATCTTTAGTAACGTTTCGTTCCGATTTTAGTAAATTTATATCCTGTGTGAAACAATCTTCTTGTACCTTTATGAACCATAGCTTTAGATCGTTTACATTTAAATTTTTAGAAATTTCTTCGTTTTTCCTTTTTGCTTGGCATATTTTTATGAATTTCGAACGCCGTACTTCTGATTAATTTCATATAATTTGAAAATTTCTTGATATTAGGCAAATCAAAATTTACAGAATGATTAATAAAAAGTTAATTTTCGATTTCCGTTTCTTGTGGCCAATCTTCGGGATTTTCTCGTAAAAACGTTGGACGACTGTACCAGCTAGTATCTACTTATATTTATTTCAAGTTCTTCTCAATCTCTAGTTGCCTCATCTGCTACATTTAACTTTGTGGGAACCCAATGCCAATCTTCGATGTTAGTTTTTTCTTGAATTTCTGCTACTCTATTAGCAACAAAAGTTTTAAACCTTTTTGTTTCCGATCTGATCCACAGTTCTTGAATCTGACCAAAACCATGTGGTGTTTGTTTCCAGTGAATTTCCTTTTTTTATGCTTACGGCTAATCAAGTTTTCTGTGTCTTTTAAGCCACTTAGCCACTTTTTCCATCTTTTGTACAAGATGTTGGTGATTTCGTCATCCCAATTGATACCACTACGCCATGTATCCTGTAAGATCATTTTACCTCTGACTATGAATTGACCTATAAGTCCCAGTGGATCAAAAAGAGATATGACCAATTTTAAAACTTCTCTTTTTGTAGGTATTTTTTCTCCTGTTAAAATATCTCTATTAATTTTATGAAAATCTAAAGGAAAAGTTAAATTATCGTTCTCAGGATCCCATTTTAAACCTAAAACCCTCTGAGATATATTAGACTGTTCATTTGGATTCATTAACTTTTCTGTTGCTCTCTTTTCATAAGGAATTCGATCAAGTACATGTTTAGAGTTGCTTACCCAACCTCTTAAATCAAACCCCCCAGCTTCGTGTATCATTATTACTTCATTTATCAGTTTTATGGCTTCCTCTTCATTACTAACGCTGTCTAGATAGTCATGCATGTGATGTTTGTGAAGTATTGCATCTACTGCCTCTCGATATTCTTCTTTGAACTCTAATGCATTACTGTTTTTAACATATTGAGCTGAAAAAGGTGATGAAATTGCTCCAAAGATCATTACGCTCATAGCATAAATTGTTGGTTCCTGATGACTGACGTTTTCATACCATAAAAATCTCTGTGCTGACTGATCCTCGCTTCTTATTTTTACTTTGTGGAACATTTCTCGTATGTCAGCTGAAAATGCTACAGGTTTTTGACGAAACTTCCAAATTATCGCATACCGACCCAAATCTGGCATCCCAACAATTACGAACTCACCTGAATAAAATACAGTGCTGGTGTACGAAGTGGTGCATAAAAATAAACGAAAGTAAATCAGTGAACGTATCATTTACACTAAGAAGAGGCACCTGCCCGCCGGTGACGCTCAATAATCAAGAAATTCCACAAGCTGATAGTGCTAAATACCTTGGAATGCACATAGACAAGAAACTAACGTGGAGGACGCACATATGGACAAAGCGCAAACATTTGGGATTAAAGTTACAAAAAATGTATTGGCTGATAGGGCGCAAGTCACAGTTATCCTTGGAAAGCAAGCTACTGCTTTATAAAACCATGATCAAACCCTTATGGACATATGGTATACAGCTATGGGGCACAGCTAAAACATCCAACATAGAAATATTAAGAAGGTTTCAGTCAAAAGTGCTCAGGTCCATTGTAAACGCACCATGGTATGTCACCAACGAAACCATACGTCGTGATCTTAAAATTGCAACCATTAATCAAGAAATAGAAAAGTTTAGTGCGCGCTACTGTGATCGCATTAGTGGTCACCCTAATCCTCTAGTGGAGTGTTTATTAGAAAACGATGTAGAACAGCCACGATTAAAAAGATTCAAACCGTCGGACTTAATAAACAGATTTCCTTAACAATGTTGTGCCGTATAAATTATAGACCAATCAGTGTATGTTAAACTAGATTTAGATTAATATAGGTGAGACATCATTGGATGCTCTACCTTCATGCCTTTCAGTTCTTAATTATTCAATGTACGTTAAACCAACTGCTGAATGTCGCACTAAAGCTTTGGTTTCCTAGGAAGCGGTGCCGTCATTTAACGGCCGTAAAAATACGGTGGGTGACAAGACGCACCGCCAAAAAACGTTGCTGAACTGATTCGTACCATACTGGCTCAGCGCTTCAGATGAGACGACACCGCTCTATTACATTGGGTGTGCGCTACCGCTCTTTTGGAAAACACTTCGCTTAAAATACACGATACCGTTTTTCGTGATGTCACCCACCGTATTTTGACAACCGTTAAATGACGGCACCGCTTCCTAGGAAACCAAAGCTTTAGACAGATTGTAGTGTAATAATATAAAAAAAAATTAATGAATTATAAAGGTCAGGAACTTTGAGTAGATAGTCATTTAAGCTCTTACCCTTAACTTATGCGGCGGCGTCTAAAACGAATCTTACCTTTCCAGGTTTGTTTGGGTTAACTACACCGAAATGTGGAAGATACCAAATTTTATTTGTAATTTCACTGAGTTCTGCATTTGGAATTCTTGTTGTATAATTATCCATTATTTACATACTCATCTATTTTATTTCTGTAAACTTCTTCGAATTCTTTATCTTTCATCATTCTCCTTTGAATGTAGTTCAAACGTTGAACAGCTAGTAGCCAACTGTCAGGGAAAATCATATCATCGTCTTTCCATGGTAAACAAGTCTCCCATCGATTCCCTATTCGTTTGGTAAATTTCTCTAGCAATTTCTCTTCTCTTTGATCTTCTTTTGTCTGCAAATCCTTTTCTAACAATTTAACCCCAGATGATTCAATGAAAAAAAAATATTTAACTAATTCATGAAGCCCCTCTACCATATCTTGATGTTTTATATGTAAAACTATTGTTTCATCATATCTTTCCTGAAATTGATTAACATTAGCGTGAAGAACCCATCCTAAGCTCGTTCGTGATAGTGCTGGTGAATTCGAGGACCTTCTATTATTTCACGAAATGCTATAAGATCCCAATGATCTTGTCCTATTAAAAGTTTTGGTTTTGCACATTCCATTCCTTTAAAGTCTACTAATTTCAGATTATTAAAATCCAACAGTTCGTTTCTCTTCGAAAATTACAAATAATAACTTTGAAGACCATTTACTGTTATGATATTTATTTTGAAAGAATAAATTGTCTTTGTTTTTACTTTACAAAGTACCTACCTACAAGAGGTTTTCAGATAAAGTGATTCTCTTCACTTGCATTCCGCACAGATTCCATCTAATTTATGTTACCGTCACCGAAATCCCTATAGTCGTCTGTTTAAATAAACGACGTGTACATTTACGGTTTTGTGGTGTACGCAGTTAAATTAAAACAGCGGTACAATTCATGCAATTATTTTCCGGAATCTCTTGTTATTTCTCAGCCACGAATCGATATGGTTTAAACTGAAAATAAGAATGCACGTGTTGTATGTCACTCTGCAATAACCTATGTGTACTCATACCGAGACTACTCGAGTAGCTACCGATATTATTGTGGGACTAGAATGAAAATATTGGATATTACATATTACTGCACAGGAAGGAAATATTATATGTATAAGTATTGCATCGTAGAATTCATTTTATTTATATTTAGCGTAAAAAGTAAGAAGCAATAAAAATATCTGTATACTTTATTTGCATTTTCGTTGGTCTTTGGTTAGTAATAACTAATACCCTTTTGACAGTCCTTGCAGAGTTAAATAGGCTTTTAAACCTTTATATAAGTTTAGGTCACGTAGTCTATCACTTATGACATTTGGCAGATCTTGGCAACTTTTAGTAACTTGGTTCAAGAAATAATTCCTTGTTAAAGGCATTGCCAACGTATGAAAAGTCGATATTTTTATTTTGTAATTTGATTGAGTAAACTGAGTATTGCACCTTTGCAAAGTTTTTTTACCGAATTTTAATTCGTTGCCGTGTTATGGGAGCTAAAAGTTTAAGCTATGACGTCAACTACGTCGGTCGCCGGTAAGAGCTCTAGCATAGCTACAAGTATAACGCTAAATTTAGGTTATGTTGTCGACACTCGTGACGTCATGTACGTAGGATCTGAATTTTATTTTGGTTTTATTGTGGTTATTATCAAAGATATTGAAATTCTACCAATGCGGGTACTTTTACGAGTATTTTAACTAACGTATTTTGATATTTACTAAATATGTTGCATAAGTTGACAATGCCTTTAAGATTATGTTCCTGCAACAATTTTGATTTTAGATACTTAACATTAAATTGTGTTATAAGTGCTACAAAAAAATTAAAGTTTGGTTGATTTTTCCTAGGTAAAGTTAGCAAAAACTGTTCAGTTTGTTTAGTTACTGATACAAAACATAGCTCTAATTAGGAACCATAGTCATGGTCGATAGTACTAAACATTAGTTGATCATTAGGTAGAGTCATGTCACGATTTATTGCACTTCGATTAGACTCTTCGAACTTACGAACATTTTAAATTAACCTTCATTCCACCAACTTACAGTGTTTGCGCTCTAAACTTACGACTTCTGACTGGATTTCAAATTGTTGGAATCGTTCTAGTTTAGATAACTACTAAATGGTTTATATATGCAACTGTTATATTGTACATCTAGTTATATAAACCAAAACACGATTTAATATGACAGTCGTTTCATTCAGGTCCAATCACCAACATTTCTTTATAGTTAAAATTAGATTTCCTTCAATGTTTACGCCGAGATTAAAATATAAAATGATGGAAACTTAGTATAGTGACTAGTAGAAAAAAAATTAAAAAGTCGTAAATCTAATACAGTACTTTCCGAAATTTAAAGAAATTGTAGGAAGTATCTTGTACCATGAGATCGAAAAAAAGATGATTCTGAGCAGGCCTTGACTAGTACAACACGATTGGCAAGACTGATTTCAAAATGTGGCAGCAGGTTAGAGGTTAATAAATGTCAAATAAATTAAAACACAAAACAGTGTTTATTTAGGGAACAAACTGAAAACTAAGATGAATACATGTTAGAGTAGGTGTTCAAAATGTGATCCTTCACTAGTATTACAACGATAAACTTAAATAATTCTGGAAACAAGATTGCAAGACTGACTTACATTTGAAATGTCACTGTCACATTATAATTCATAGGCATTCTAGAACCAGTGTAGCCAATCGTGTTGTACTAGTCAAGGCCTGCTCAGAATCATTTTTTTTCGATCTCATGGTATTACTAGCTAGAGCGATGTTGCGAACTCTTAAAAGTAAAATAAAATTGAATTTTACGTATAGTTCTTTTAATTAGTTTCCAGCCGTTAACCACCAATATCAAGTGAATATCTACTAATGAATGTTATTCCGAAAACACAACAGATACTTCAAACCACAAAAAGAAAAGATATCATGGCTTAAAAAATTATAAAAGCTACATTCTTTCAAAAATCGCCGCAAATATAATATAATTATTTAAATTTAAATTACTTTTAGAATCTGATTGGCCAACTTTTGTTCTATGGCAAGGAGCATTATCATCATAAAATATACTTTCCTTCATCATACTAGGTATCATCTTATCCTGAAATACTTTGAGCTATTTTGACGTTCATTATACCAGAGATCGCATTTAATTGGGTGGATTTTTGTGGAAAAATTGCTTCAGAAAATCTTTTAATTGTTGTAAGTAAACATTGATTAATTAATAATTAATAAATAATATTAATTATGCCACTACTCTGTAGTCTAATTACGATTTTCTATAGCGCACAGCAAATAACAGCATCTTTGCCCATCAGAGTGCAATAACCTCTTAGTACTTTGCATCTTCTATTTCTAAAATTTGGTGGTCGTCCTCTCAAAGTTGAAGTACACACGCTTGTACCAAGTTCTCAACCACAATTTTCTTACTTTTGTAAATTTGCACCATCACCTCGAACTATAAAGTTTTTGATCGTCCATTGAGTAGTTTATGATTAATCTTTTCAGTTTCAACATGTTTTCTAAATTTTCAACCGAAGAACGATTACATTTCACTCTGGTGGTCACTTTTATGACTAGAAGTATCTTCTTTACAATGTACATAATTTTCGTTATTTATTCAAGTAAAAAAAGTGTTACTACTTTGACTGAGCAGAAAATTTACATCACGAGCGTTAGCGATAAATAGTTGATAGTGTTACAGAAATACCATCTAAAACCGCTATCACAAAAAAAAATTCACAGATTTCGCAATCCTTGCAGCCATCGAAGTACATTGGAAATCATGCCATATACAGGGTGCCCGTTTTTCGACCTCAAGCATGGGCATCTCGGTTATTATAACAGATGCGAGATCGGTTAAATTAGGGCAAAGTTGCGCATTTTTATGGTGATCAATTATCTGAAAGAAAATTTGATCTGTCATTTTTAGTTTTTGAATTATTGGAGAAAAATGGAAAATTGTGATTTTTGTTTTAATTTTTTTAAACGAAAACCAATAAAACTAGACATTTTTAACTAAGACATTGTGATGACACTTTTTTACAAGGAATCTGAATCTGGCATCGTGTTTTCCAAGGCATCCTAGATACAAGAGTTACAACACTTAATTTTTTTTTCTTATGGGCGCCATATTTGATTTTTGCATTTTCGAATAGAGCTTTTTTTTCTGATTACGACTATGTATCACATGATATGGTCAAGCTTTACATTTTGATTAGATTTTAAGAAAAATGTTTTTGCGAAGAATGCTTTGGAAACAACAACATCTACTTTTGTCTAACATACAAATTTTTGCCAATTCAATTAAATTTCACTATTCGGTTGCATTATTTTTAATTTTGTTCCAATTTAAATACAAAAATTCTGCCTTATCCTGTTCTTAATTTAAAACTTAATTTTGTAGGTAAATTGGGAAGAAATGTGAACGTGCAACTCTAAATTTAATTGAATTGTCAAAAATTTGTTTGTTAGACAAAAGTAGATGTTGTTGTTTCCAAAGCATTCTTCGCAAAAACATTTTTCTTAAATTCTAATCAAAATGTAAAGCTTGACCATATCATGTGATACATAGTCGTAATTAGAAAAAAGAGTTCTATTCGAAAATGCAAAAATCAAATATGCCGCCCATAAGAAAAAAAAAATTAAGTGTTGTAACTCTTGCATCTAGGATGCCTTAGAAAACATGATGCCAGATTTAGATTCCTTGTAAAAAAGTGCTTTCACAATATTTTAGTTAAAAATGTCTAGTTTTATTGGTTTTCGTTTAAAAAAATTAAAACAAAAATCACAATTTTCCCTTTTCCTCCAATAATTCAAAAACTAAAAATGACAGATCAAATTTTCTTTCGGATAATTAATTGATCACCATAAAAATACGCAACTTTGCCCTAATTTAACCGATCTCGCATCTGTTATTAATAACAGAGATTCCCATGCTTGAGGTCGAAAAACGGGCACCCTGTATAATATACACTGCTCAAAATCGTACAGGGATATTTTACATAATTAAAAGTATTAAGATTATTTTCTATTTTTAAATATATTTATTAGCCTAATTAGATTATTTACAATATGATTTAACTAAAATGGTACAAAAATAAAAAAGAGAGACTTGAAAAATCAATTAGACTTAAGTATTTAATTATAAATTATGTTAACAAAGTAACAGCCTAAAATCTAATATGATTAAATGGAAAAGAAATCCTATAAACGGTAGCTAATAAATTTTCTAGTAACTAGTATGTCCTCCACGATTATTTAACACCGCCCTAATACGGTTAGGCATGCTTAAAATTAAATGGTCAATGTCTTCTTGTGGTATTGCTCTCCACTCTCTTTGAAGAACTGCGAAAAGGTCTCGGTGATTATTAATATGGTCATTTGCATTTGTCACCCTTCTCTGCTACATATCCCATGCATGTTCCAAGGGATTCATATCCGGAGACTGAGGGAGCCCATGGTAACAATGAAATTTGCTGTTGATCTAACTCATTCATTACAATTAGGGCAGTTTGTGGACGTGCATTATCCTGCATCAAAATAAAATGTTCACCCACCGCACCTGAATATGGCACTACGACAGCTAAAATGACCTGTTCAATGTAAATTTTACTTGTCATATTGCCTTGGATCAAAACGAGATCCGTTTTTCCTCCAATGCTTATGCCAGCCCACACCATGATTGTACCACCTCTAAAAGAATGGACTTCCTGGAATGTATTCAAGCGATTTAAGCAGCCTGGCTGCCTCTATACTCGGATTCTTCTTGAATCGCTATAAATACCATATCTGGATTCATCGGTGAACATTACATATGACCATTGCTCATTTGTAAAATGTTGGTGTTCTTGTGCCCATAAAAGGCGCTCTCTGCGATTCCCTACCGTTAGAGGTGGGACTCTAATGGGTCGCCTGGATCTTAACTGTACCTCGTGTAACCTATTGCGTACAGTTTGATCGCTAACCAGTACGCCATGTGTCCGATTCAACTGATTTTGAAGTTGGCGAGCAGTACAGGTTGGATTTCGTCGAGCACTAAGTTGGATGTAACGGTCTTGCACTGCGCTCGTAATCCGTGCGTTGCCATGATGTTGGTTACGTACATCACCAGTTTCCCTATAACGCCGCCATAACCGACTTACGACACTTTGTCCATCTTCAAATTCGGCTGCAACTTCAATTTTACGTCGCCCAGCTTGTAACATACCAATGGCACGTAACATTAGTTCTCGTGATAAATGTCACCTTTCCATTGGTAAGAAAACTTAAATTTACACACAGAATTTAAATCTGTAAAACAATGATGCAAAAACTGACGTTTTTCTACAGTTAAATGGAAAACATAAGACGCGTTATTATAACAAATATTAAAGAAATGAAGAAAACAAAAGAACATCGTGTCATTGGTAAAAATATAATATGAGAATAGCTTATACGTATTATTTTTCTAACAAATATTTGAATATAATTTATAGTTTTCATTTTACATTTAATTATTAAAATATCCCTGTACGATTTTGAGCAGTGTATAAAACATACAGGGTTTCTCAAAAAATCCGGATCATATGGAACTTTTTTTATTAACGTATTTATTATACTGTTTTTAGTAAAAATATCGAAAATGATGATTCAATTTCGAATGAAAACAACTTTGGGTCAACAATGCCGTGAATTTTCAAAAGAAAAATAGTTTCTTGCAGACAGTATTTTTTCAAGAGAGTTCAGGTAGGCAATTATTTGTCGAAATAAGTTGATTCCATACGTTTCATCAGATTTCAATGAAAAAGATTTCGAATTTTGTAGTATACTTGGAAAATTCAATAAAATGAGTAAAAAATAATAAGTCCGAGTTATTAGCCGAAAATTTTCATACTGACGTAAAATACCATTGTTAACAACCTTTTCAAATAAAATATTTCGAAAAAATCATAAATAAGACCATTTCTGAAGATTTTTTTTTTCAAAAAGTATTTAATTTGACAGATACAGGATGTCATTTGACCAAATCTGTATGCACTTTTTTTAGTCCTTAGACAAGCACAAACCAATGCCCAATTGATTTTTTTACTAAATACTTTAATAAAAAAAAAGTACCATATGATCCGGACTTTTTGACAAACCCTGTATTAACTGAGCTCATTTACGACTTCGAAATTGTGGAAATATCACACCTTTGAGAGTACTTTTTCTTTTTTTTCCAATTCTTACAAAAGTTGCATTTTAATGTGTCAAATCTAATTATCAAAGCAACATTTTAACGTGAAGGGTGGATAAAGTGATGCTATAAACATTTTATCCGCACTTTTCTTGACGACACTGTTGCTGTAAACATTTTATCCACACTTTCCTTGACGACGTGAACTTTAGAATGAAAATCATGGTGCCTTTAAATTTAGGTTCGTAGGTATTTTTTAATAAAGACATTTTATCCGCTCAAGAAAATTAGCTGAATTGGCTGCGCCTCGTGAGCTAAACTTTTCCTTTCCTGGATAATCTTTCTCTTTATTGACTCAAGGAAATTAGCTCACTCGGTTGCACCTCGTGAGCTAAACTTTTCCTTTCACGGATAAAATGTCTCCTTATTCACTTGTACCATAAATAGCTATTAAACCAAATAAACAAAAGAAAATACATATTTAATCAGTTTGTATCTGTTTGTAATACGACTATGAGTTTCTTGTAAAATTTTCTTACACTCTAATTTCATAAATACTTTTTTGTTTCGACGGTCAAATGTAGTTATCAAAGCAACATTTTAACGTGAAGGGTGCATAAAGTGTTGCTATAAACATTGTATTCACACTTTCCTTGACGACACTGTTGCTATAAACATTTTATCCACACTTTCCTTGGCGACGTTTCTAGGTTATTTTTGGGTGCATAATCCAAAATAGCCGTCAGATTTGGTCTATCAGATTTAGTTTTTGAGATACGCTATACTGGCTAACTTATGTACATTTCACGTTATTACTATTACTATTTGCTCCAACTGCCAGTTAAAAAACAAAAAATAGAAAGTAAGGTATTTATTTCACAAAGTAGACAAATATACAATATACATATACATTGATCACTTATCACTTAAAAATTTTCTTTTATACGACTTTTTAGCATGGAGTTTACCAGGACAGTCTCACTGCAGACTCCAACGGTAGTCGGCCATCATGTTGCTATTCCATCTTCCTTGATATCGATCTTCCATAGTTTTAATGTCCTGATGGAATCTTTCCCCCTATTCTTCACTAAAATCACCTAGGTTTTCTGGAAACCGATCTAAGTGGTAGTGGAGGTAGTGAACCTTTATGTTAATGTTACAACCGAGAATATTAAAGTTAGAAAGCATATTTACCACTAATTCTATGTAATTCTCTGCCTTATGATTTCCAAGAAAATTTTGTACAACTTAAACAAATGAACACCAAGCGTTAGATTCAATCTCGTTCATTGATGCGGTAAATTGTGAATCTTTAATAAGCTGCCTTATCTGAGGACCATCAAATATTCCGGCTTTCAATTTTTGCGTACTTATTTAAGGAAATTTACGTGTCAAGTAGCTAAAACAAAGTCCATCTCGATTTAAAGCCTTCACAAATTGCTTCATAAGGAAGTATAATTTTCTCCCTCGCAACCAAAGGTTCGTTGATTACGTTTTGCTTTCCTTGAATCATGTCCTTTCTTAGAGGCCGATTTATGTTAACCCAGTGCTGATCCTTAGCTCTGCTGTCCCAAAGACATAAAAAACAAGGATATTTTGTATATCCACTTTGCTGTCCAAGGAGGAAATTTACCATTTTTAGATCGACGCAAATCACCCACTGATGTTCTTCATACTTAATTGTTTTCAGGACTATTGATATTGTCTCATATTCCTCTTTCATGCTGGTAGAATGACCAATGGGTATTGAGCCATATTTGTTACCGTTGTGTAAAAGGACACATTTCAAACTACGTTTTGAACTGTCAATAAAAAGGCGCCATTCGTCTGGTGTGTATTCTGATAAACCCATTTTTTTCTAAGAGTCCCCTTATATTGTTACAGAATACCACGTTATTGTCCTGAGAGAAAAAGGGCAGCAGATCCTTATCTCTTTTATGATAAAATGTAATATTAGTACCTGGATAAAGTAAATTTTTTTTTACTTAATCGGGAGGCAAGTAATTCTGAAGACTCCTTTGAGGGGTTCAGGTGTCTAATGAGATCATTCAGTTCTTGTTGATTGAAAGGTTGGGGACTTGCTAAATCTGCTTCAAAATCACTGTCGTTTTCTGATTGCATACATTGAACTTCATCAGTCCTTGATGGTTTTGTATCATCTTCCGGGAGTCTAGGCAGACTGCTGAATGATGGAATAGGCATTTCTTCAGAATGCCGTACAGGTCTCTTAGCTGAATCTAGATCAGGATATGTCCATTTGTGTCTATTGTTCCGATTGATGCCTTTGATATTTACGAGACAAAAATAGCAAATTTATTTATTTATTTATTATTTATTTATTTAGTAAACTGAACGTGGTACGGCAGTGGTAGACACAATATCACTATTTCATTATTATTTTAGCCTTTTATCAGAACTAAAATCAATTAGCCTGTTTCACAAAAACTAGAGCTGCTACGAAAAAACGCCAGGTATTTTTGGAATCAGCACATCAAAAATATCCAAAATCAGTTCTTACTTTTCCGGCACCAAGACAAAAATTTCATTTTGTTGAGCTGTGAAATCATTAGCTCACTCGGCTGCGCCTCGCGAGCTAGACTTTTCCTTTCATGGATAAAATTTCTCTTTATTCACTTGTACCATAAATAGCCATTTAACTAAATAAACAAAAGAAAATACATATTTAATTAGTTTGTAGATATCTATTTGTTATATGACTATGAATTTCTTGTAAAATTTTCTTACCCTCTAATTTCTTAAATACCTTTTTGTTTCGACGGTCAAATCTATTTACGAAAGCAACATTTTAACGTGAAGGGTGGAGAAAGTGTTGCTATAAACATTTTATCTACACTTTCCTTGACGACACTGTTGCTATAAACATTTTATCCACACTTTCCTTGACGACGTGAATTTTAGAATGAAAATCATGGTGCCTTTAAATTTAGGTTGGTAGGTATTGTTTAATTAAGAGATTTTATCCACTCAAAATGTAGCATACCTTGTCTACACGAACTTATACTTAAAATGGACTGCCATTTGCTATACCGCTTCGCCGATATAAATGACTCCACCCTGTAGGCTGTCATGAGTCGCACTTGTTATGTTCTTATAGGGAATTTTGCCTAGTTACTTCGTTGAGTAACATCTTTTTTGACAGACGACAGACGATAATATTTGTTCGTTTGTTGTTGTTTACGGAATGTAACGTGGTTGAAGATTTCTAGGTTACTTTTCTACTGTAATTATTGTGTTAAAACTTAAAACTTTTATCGCTAAACTCGCTAGTGCCATAATGCGGTGTTTTGTAGTGAATTATTAAAACATGAGTGACAAAAGAAGGCGCTGCCAGGTGTTTCGTTTCACAAGTAAGTCAACCTGTATTAAAAAATTACCCACTTGAATTGTTGTTAAGAATTCCAGAATCTTTGAAACACGAATGGCTTCTGGCCATAAAACAAAGTGCTGATAATCTGACTGCCAAGAAGAAAGTTTGTTCTGCACATTTCCATGAAACAGACATTTTTGTGGGAAATAGGAGAATTTTAAAACCTGGTGCGATTCCTACACTCCACCTTCCATCTGTTGAAACCGTGAGAAAAATAACAGCTAAGAAACGGTTGCAATTTGCTTTTAAAGAACCGAGGTGAAATTAGAACTTTGTTTTGTGGATAAGTTATTTTCATAATCTTTTTATTAGACCTGCTGAAGAAAACATTTGCGGTAAACCAGCAAAAGAAATTGAATTTTTGAAGATAGAAAGTATCGGCCTTGTCCAGTGGCAAGATGAGCCATCTTGCTCTAAAACGCTAACGCCATTCGAGCAGTCACCGAGAAAACTGCCATTTGCAGTAGAAGAACAAGGCCCATGTGGAGAGCTAGAACCAAGTTCTTGTGAACTCAAAAGACATCAATCAGCCTCCTCGGGAACATCAACTTTAACAAATGTTTCAATAAAGAGCAAAAGAAAATTAGTTAAAATGGATCATAGTTACACGTAAGTCTGAAATTAAAAGTTTAGACAATTTTTATATAAATGAAATGTATGTATGCAATCGATCTCCAGGACACTTTAGAAAGCAAATTAAGTACCACGCTGAAACAGCTAAGAACCGGTTGCAATTTGCGTTTAAAGAACCAAGGTGAAATTAGAACTTTGTTTTGTCGATAAGTTATTTTCATAATCTTTTTATTAGATCTGCTGAAGAAAACATTTGCGGTAAACCAGGAAAAGAACAAATGTTTCAATAAAGAGCAAAAGAAAATTGGTTAAAATGGATCATAGTTACACGTAAGTATGAAATTAAAGGTTTAGACAATTTTTATATAAATGAAATGTATGTATGCAGTCGATCTCCAGGACACTTTAGAAAGCAAATTAGGCACCACACTGAAAAGGCTCGTATTTATAAATCTAAATTGAAAAGTGCAAAGCTTACCAGTAGAAGAAGGAAAGAAAAAATTAATCACTTGAAAGAAATAGTACTTGACTTGAAAAAAACACAAGCCTTGTCAACCACTGCTTTGGAACATTTGGAACAATCATTTTCAGGAATCCCACAATCTCTAATGAAAAGAATGTTAATAAATAATAGAAGGGGGAAGATCACAAGAAGTGGATATCCGGCAGAAATAAAAGCATTTGCTATGACCCTTCAGTTCTACAGTGACAAAGCATATCGGTATGTTTTTTAATACAGCTTGTTTTAATTTCTAACCTAATGTATACTTGCAGATATGTTAGAAGAGTGTTTGATCTTGCTTTACCAGCCGAATCAACAATAAGAGCTCGGCTTTCAAAAGTGGACTGCGAACCAGGTTTTTCAAAACCCAGTGTAGATGCTTTGAGAGTTAAAGCAGACTGCTACTTTCATCGCAACAAAAAACCTCTGCTCTGCTCTTTCATGTTGGACGAAATGTCTATAAAAATGAAGTTAGGGTGGAACCTGCCACTTTGAAAACTAGAGGATATGTTGACCTGGGTTGTGGTATTGAAGGTGCAGAAGAACTGGAATTAGCACAAGAAGCGTTAGTACTTATGGTCGTAGGAGTCAATGATCATTTTAAAGTGCCCATAGCATATTTTTTTGTTAATAAACTCACTGAAGAAGAGAAGGCGAATATTGTGAGAGAGGCGTTGAGACATTTACACTCAACAGGTGCAAAGATAGTATCTTTAACATGCGATGGTCCTCACATTTTAAAATGTTGAAAGAACTTGGTTGTCAAATCACCAATCTAGATGCATTAAGCTCCTATTTTAAACATCCAGTTGATGGCACCAAAGTTTTTGTTTTTATGGACGTCTGCCATATGTTAAAATTAATCAGAAAGAATTAGGTCAAATCATAGACCCAAATGGGGACATCATAGACTGAAATTTTATTAGGAACTCCATAATATTCAACAAGAGGGGGGTCTCGTTTTAGCAAATAAGTTGAGGCAGAAACACATAAAATTTAGAACAGCAATAATGAAAGTAATTTGGCACTGTCTTATATAGTCAAGATATGTTTAATCAGTAAGTTATTGTAGGTTAATTTGGCTGCTCAAACATTAAGTTCGAGCGTTGCGGATGCTCTGGAGTTTTTGTCGAAAGATTTAGGATTAAGAAAGTTCCAGGGGGTTGAAGCAACCGTAAAATTTATCAGGGTAATTGATGGCCTGTTTGATCTCCTCAACTCCCGCAATCCTTTTGGAAGAGGCTATAAAACTCCCTTGAAAACACAAAATGAGGATTATTGGAGACCTTTCATGGAAAGTTCCATACTTTGTTTGAAACATTGCAAAAGGTTTGATAATAAATTATTAATAGATACCCCAAACAAAACACCATTTGTTGGATTTGTTGTTTCTGCAACTTCTCTAATGCAGATTTATGAACAGGAAGTGAGGACTGGAAACTTAAAATATTTATTAAGTTACAATTTTTCACAAGATCACTTGGAATTGTTCTTTTGCAGCATCAGGTTAGTATATTGGAACACTTTTAATTCAGCACTATAAATCATTTTTTGCAGATCTCGGAATGGGTGGGTTGTCAATCCTGCATGTTACCAATTTGCCATACGTATAAACGTCTTCTTATACACAATCAAGTAAGGGACAGTACAGGAAATTGTCTGGCACAAGACCAAACAACAGTACTTACAATAACCTCGACAAAAAAAACGGTCCAGGAAACAGACGTTTTTATGCAGAGGCAAAAAGAGGAACAATTAGAAGCTCTAGATTTGCAGCTCGAACTAAATATGCCATTTCTCCCCACACAGTACCTTTGCGGTTGATAGGAAAACTTGAGTTTGTACTGTGCTTGATGCGTAATTTGTTAATGCGTTTACTGATGCTGCATCAGTTTCATTTTGCGTAGTTTTAGTATTTTCATTTGGAACACCTTGTTTGTTTTGAGTAGATTCATTAATAATGTGTAACAAACAGTGTATGGTGCCTTTTATTGCATTTTCTGCATGTATACTTTGATTTGCAATTTGGGAGAAAATGCCCTTTACCTAAGCAATTTATGCATAGTTTTAGTTCCCTAACTTTATTGTTTCGAGAGTTCAAATCTAATTTTGAGAATGATGTACAATTTTGAATAACATGATCTTCATTACAGTATGTACATGTAGCGCTTACAATGTTGAATGCCTTTATTGTGCGGCTAGTACTACTACCTTGATTGGTTTTTGCGTAACCATTTGATTTTCTTTTAGTAATTGTTTCTAAAGTGTTTTGCCTGCTGGACAGGAAATTTAGTAATGATTCTAGCGAAGGAACACTTTCATTGCCACCCATTTCAATACTTAGCTTAGCTTCCCAGTCTTTGATTGTGTGAAAATCAAGTTTCGCGGTAATAATTGGTACTAAAATTGCATCCCACGAATCTACAGGTTGATCTAACGACTTGAGACATTGCATATGATTTTGAGTAATGTTAATTATTTGCCTTAACGACTCATTAGCCTCGCGTGTCATTTGCGGAAAGTCGAGTATTGCTTGGACATGATTATTAATAATTCTTCGTTTGTTATTATAACGCTTTTGCAATAATGACCATGCTATGTCATAATTTTGAGCGGTAGTTTGAAGTGCGCGTATTAAATCTGAAGGTTCGCCTTTAAGCGTAGATTTTAAATAAGTTAATTTTTGCACCTCTGATAATTCATCATTTTTATTAATCATAGTATTAAAAGCGTCATAGTACTCGTTCCATAAAGTGAACGTACCATCAAAGCTTGGTAAATGAATTTGGGGTAATCGTATGAAACCTTTCTTTTTAGAGGCTGAACCATGAGAGGAGGAATTTGAACTTCTTTCATACTTATTGTGATGCTCGGATTGAAATCGATTATCGCATTTTTTATGTTGCATAAGAAAATCAGATGCTTTGCTCGTCAAATTAAAGAATATGTCTTGAAAGGATCCCCTTTCTGTTAAATTACTTTCGTAATTTGGTTCTAGATATTCGATTTCACTCTGCACCTCGTCAAACACATCATAAATCGATTGAATTTTATGTAATCTGCCCTCTAAATTTTGAAGGTCAACGTCTGTCAGTGTTTCAAAATTTAGATTTGATAAGAACTTCTCAAATAATGTTAATTGCCCTTTGTAGGCGCCGCGTTTGTGCCTTAACTGTTTTAATTTTTCGTCAAGTTCGGACATGTTTGCGTGTTAATACAGCGAGTCAAAATAATACGAGAAAGGATCGAACTTACGGTTAATGGAAATAAATTGTTTGTGCGATTGTAGTCGCCGCTTGCAGTTGCACGTAGTGGGAAATTGTTTTGTCTGGCTTGCTTTGAAGTGAATGCCGCCGCGCCAATGACTGAGCTGCACGACTGCGTCTTGAATTCCCAGTGAATAATTTTAGTTGAATCTTCTTATTTGTTGTAGTTTTTCTTGATAATTGATTGTTAATCGCTTGATTCTTTATTCGTGTCGAAGGACCATGTAGGGAATAATACTCTTCGAGAGCCACTTTAATAAAAACAACTGATGTTAAATAAAACGTCTTTACTATTCAAATTCTAAAACAGCTCTCTCTGCTCCGAATGGAGCTTACAACGATAGGACGGTCGGCAATACACGAAAACATGCGAAATAGAACGAACACACACTATTCAAGAGTTTGGACGAACACATATTTGATTATTCGCAAATGGAAATTCCGCATAAAAGATTGTTAATTGATGAAGTAATAAAAGCATACGCAAAAATTAGACTTCATAGTTTAGCCAAAGTGGTTAATGAAAATTTAGCTACTAGTTCTAGAAAAGTGCTAAGTAGACTAATTATTTTTAAAAACCAATAAATTTTGATGAATGTACTGTAAATCAAGGTATCTTAACTCTCCCAACCCACGAACTTTTTAAGTATAAGTTCGTGCCCCAACCAGAGACTGCTTCTAATTCCATAATTTAGTTTATAATAAATACTCTGTAAATAATAAGTATTATGTACAGCTAAATGTTTTGATTAAAAATTTATATCTAACTTTTTTAAATAAAGGCACTATTTATAATAATTCTACACTTTCTTGTGTTAATGTTAATACTAAATAATGTGGTGTCATTATTTTTTACAGCATTATTTTTAGGCACGAACTTATATTTAAATATAAGTTCGTGTTTTTAGGTAATTTTGGCATTTTAAACGTCGCACCGCGTAACACGTGACCTATGACGTATACGTAAGTGCGACACAGGGCAGCGCCCACTAGGGCGTCATTTCTCCTAGAGTATTAGCAGTCCATTTTAAGTATAAGTTCGTGCTTGTCTATTCTTCTTACGCACTTTTATACGAATAATTCAAATGTTTACTATTATGAGATCATCGAGTTGGAGTCCAAGCTCGATTGACACGTCCGAACGAGGGCATTCAATA
The DNA here is from genome assembly GCA_963082815.1 of Melanotus villosus. Lineage (NCBI taxonomy): Eukaryota > Metazoa > Arthropoda > Insecta > Coleoptera > Elateridae > Melanotus > Melanotus villosus. The sequence goes on along the minus strand of OY720419.1, from coordinate 29,187,102 downwards.
TTTAACATTCAAACTGGTCTTATGTTCATATTTTGCTGTTGTACGTATTTTATCGAATTAAACTTTGTTCTCATTTAATTATTATCTTAATTCACATCCTAACAATCTAACAAAGTCATCGCCCTGATAAATATTGTCTGCATTTATTTGAAATATTCCTAACTAGTGACGGTGTGGCCGCTTTAATTTTCTATACAAAGAAATATTACACTGTTATGACCTAAAATACTCGTACTTGTCTTAAAAGTTAATTTTATCCAACACCTACCTAATATTTGAAAAAATAGACAAAAGAACGCGCTACGGAAATTACTAATTTCTTAAATACTTTTTTGCTTCGACGGCACAATGCGGTCACGGTCACGTTGGAATGTACGCAACCGCGAGTTAAGTACCGACACTTTTGGTGTCGCGCAAATCTACTAAAATTTTTGTAACTCTGTCCAATATGAGAGCGCATAAACATTTCCAATGTTAAAATTGCTAAAAATAAATGAAATCTATTGCTTGGTACTAACGGTGTTTTATCTTACAGTGTAAACTTATGTTATTGCATTAACGAGAAAGATCTAGAGCTTTGAAAATTAATAAAATAATTAAACTTTCACTAAATTTTAAAATGCCCTGATAACTATACCACAAAAGAAAAATTAAAAATAAGGGGAAGAACATCTCGTTTAAAATCCTTCGTATTGTTCTTGGTCACCTATAGAAGTTCAGCGACCTGCAACACCACCTTACTATTACAAATACATTAAACACATGGCATATAAAATAGCGCAAGGGTAGTGGACTAAGTTTTAGGTAAAGTCCATGGTATGAATCCGCTGATATCTGTCACTTTAGCTATCTATCAGTACTGAAGTTAGTGCCGGAAACCTCATAATTTCAAAAATACGAGACAGGCGGTTATATTAGAGATCGCCATACTCCACTAAAACGTCGAAGATTGGACTTTGAAATCTTAATTGGTTTAAGCTTTTGTTCCACCCCCTTTAGCTATTTGAAATCTGAAGTAATACAAATATTTGTCAGTTTCATAAATAAAAACTTCACAATAATAATAATAATAATAATAATAATAATGCAGACAGTTCTAAGGTTATCCGGGGCCTGCTGCAATTCTATTTTTAAAAAATCAGTTTGTATTAACTGTTTCCTTGCACATTGTACATTTTGTGTTGTATTAACAAATTTAATTAAAACTATTTGAAGTGAGTTAATTTACTTTTTAATTTTACAATTAACTAATGACAGCTCTGGAAAATGCAATACCAATAACAATGTAGTGGCACATAAAAGTTTAAAATCAAATTGTAATTGTATATAAGGCGAAAGATTGGAAGGAATTAAAAGAACTTGTAGAAAAAGATTTAGTGCAAATAAAACTTTGGCTGGATTCTAGTTCATTGTTAATGAACACCAAAAAGACAAAATTTGTAACTTTTGCTTCATACAAAAAATATCTTCCCTATTATTGTCAAATAATCCTTCATGATGAAGGATGTAATAGTCAAAATTGTAATTGTTCTACATTCATTGATAAAACCACTACAGTTAAATATCTAGGTATAACAATAGACTCATGTTTTAAATGGGATATCCACCTATCGCTATTAGTTAAAAAAGTACGTGGGTTCTGTTATGTTTTTAAAATCTAAAAGAATTTTTACCTTTCCCGGTTCTAAAAAGAATTTATCAAGCCTTAGTTGAGTCCCATCTCACCTATGGCATTATAGGTTGGGGGAGCTTATAAATCAAATTTACATAACCTAGAAATTGTTCAAAAGCTTATATTAAAAGTAATGCTAAAGAAACCAATGTTGACCCACTCAGAGGAAATTTTTAAAATATCTCAATTGCTAGACATTAAAACCCTATTTGTTAAATCTGTTTTGTTACTAGCCTTCTATAATGGGCCTGTTTGTAATTACTATGAGTATAAAAACTGCCATAACACAAGAAGTTATACAAATAAAATTTTAAACTTTCCTATTATCAAAAAATCCCATGGTCAAAGACGTTATAAATATTTGTTAATCAAAATCTATAATTCAGTACCCTTTCATATTAAACAAGAAACAATTTACAAAGTATATGTACAAAAAATTAAACAATGGCTTTTGTATTGCACAAGTACTACAAGTAGTAAATATGTTCATGAAATTTTTTAACACAGCACTCACTCACTCCTGGTTTGTCGGTGCTGCACAATAAGTAATTAACTAGTTATTTTACATAGGTTTTTATAAGTTAGTTTTAAGCTACAATAGGTAATAGTACTATCCGCTTCTGGCGACAATACAATAATTATTTATTTAGACTCACATGCAAGTTTAAAAGAAAACTTAAGTGAATAGTCTTTGTTTATTCTATTTTAAAATGCGTTTTTTTTCTCTCTCTTATCTTTGTAAAAGTGTAATTACTATGTTTTGAAATAAATAAACATTTATTATTATTATTATTATTATTATTATTATTATTATTATTATTATTATTATTAAACAAATTTCAAAGATAACTAGATGTAATTCTTTTTAAGACACCCAGTAGTTATTCGATAAAGTGATTTTACAAAAGTATATTCTAATATTCTCCGAAGGTTTGATATTTTGTACTTCTTTTTTCGCCACCAGTCTCTAAAATAAAAGTTAAATTATCAAACTATTTTAATACACTGAACCTTAACGCTTCGGAAACAAGTCTACCTCCGTTTTCAAACGAATTAAAAAAGTAACAATGGCAAGTTTTGTATTTTAATGTGTTATGCGAAACTACAAATGTGTTTACAATAATAACTGGCAAACCTGTGTACACAGGGTGGTCCATAAGTAATGGGACACAGACCAACAGTAGATTTGTGAGGCCAATATATTAACATTTACCTAAAATTAGCTTAGTCCAAAAGATAATTGTGAAAGCATTGCATAGGTCTAGGGCTTCATCACCAACAAAGATAAGTAAAGTGCTTGAACCGTTTTTTTTCATCATTCAGATACATTACTTTCCAAGACTACAGGTTCAGGTGGTCTGAAGTAAGATTCAATGTTATAAACTATGAGAAGATTCCAGGAACAACTATTTTCTTCATCTATGCTGATTCACGTGAAATTACAACACCTGATTCAATGTTCTATATCTTTATTGAAATTAAATTGTATCACAAACAATTCATACCGTTTTGTAAACCAATTAGTAATTTTTATGTTTCTCTTTAATCTGTTGTTTATTCAAACCAACTCCTCTTTAAATTACTTATATTTCAAATGGTATACCACAAAATTTCCGTCAAAGGTAAGGCACCACTGAAATTCGCACAAAAATCTTTCTAGTGTACGTAGATCATTGTATACGAATGTCATGTACTACTTTACATAGCAAAAAATCCAAAACAATCGTTTCTTAATTTATTTTGTATTTCTAATAAAATTTAAAAATCTTGACTTAGATAAACTTAATTCTCAATGAAAGCTTGTCTTTTATGGTGCTATTAACCTTAAGGACTTCAGAGACCATTATTTCATTTTTCATCCACTAAAAACTCTACTTCTATCGGAAACTGCATCTTATGCGCTGTTAACAAGTAACATCCCATTTGTCCTTGGCCTCGATAAATCAAAAGTTATCTCTCTCTACAATATATCTTATCTTAATTTTTTTCCCTTCTTTCGCTATAGGATGATTCCTTTCGAGTATTTTATTCAGTTTACTGCTTTGAGTGTAACATCCTGACCGGATTTCCATAATGCTCCATCGGAAATGGCTTATATTCGTAACGATTTTGCAATCGTTTTGCAATAAAACGCAATTTTAGAAAGCAGACATGACGGCGCTGATATCCATTCTGTTTTTATTTCATTTAAATTTGAAAACAATTATGAGTAAAGACTTATCTTCGGAAAGCAATACGCATTTTAAAATAATCCAATTCAACTTTTGTCATTAATATGGGCAACAAAAAACGCGTATTGGAAAACTTTAAGCGAAACTTTTTTGATTAGATACTGTATCGGAATGAACAGAAATCCAATTCCGTATCGAAATGAAGTTTGCTTAGAGGTTTTTTTTACCAAATTTAGGTTGTGTATTTTAATAACATGTTTCAGTAACGCATTTAATCGCTTTTAAAATTATATTTACTCACTTAAAATCTAATATAACCGCACAAAGCCTACAAAATGGTTTAGAAATTTAATTATAATGAACAATAGCTGCTTGGCCCTTGATTATCGGGGTTAATTATTGTATACCAGTATTTTAATCAATTAAATGTTTGGACATTTTTGGAAGCCCAAATTTTAACCTTACTAATATACTACATTCCTGCATATTTAGCAAATGATATTATCTAGCAAGATTGAAACAAATTTTCGCTCTTATTAGGTCTGAAAACATTAAACTGAAGTTTAAAATAAAGTGGAAAATAATAAAGCAATTTGAAGAAATGTAACAATGACATTTTCGAAAAACTTTGTTTCCTGTATTGTAATTTTCACATGTGTGCTGTTGGAGAAAATTTGTAGGTATTTCATGTAATTCAAATTCTTACATAACACAACTGCACTTTATAAGCTGGCACGAATTAAAAATAGGGAGTTATCGCAACGACTACGTTAAATTTCCGTTAACGCTAAATAGTCGAGTCAATGAAGGTTTTTACTTCTAAACCCACTAAAACAGAACCGATTTTGATGATTTTTTTTTTAATTGTTTGTTATATTAAATTATTCAAAATCAGAAACATTTCAGCTGGCGCTATCAAGTATTTATATTGTTTAAACAATTTAAAAAAAAATTTTAATATATTTTTTTTAAATTGTTTAAACAATATAAATACTTGATAGCGCCAGCTGAAATGTTTCTGATTTTGAATAATTTAATATAACAAACAATTTAAAAAAAAATCATCAAAATCGGTTCTGTTTTAGTGGGTTTAGAAGTAAAAACCTTCATTGACTCGACTATTTAGCGTTAACGGAAATTTAACGTAGTCGTTGCGATAACTCCCTAATAATAAAATATTAAAATTTTATAATATTGTTCTGTTTTGTTTAAGAAAACTTAAATCGGTTCCGTCTACGTTACAAGGTAATTAATTGTAGATTTAGTTTTAATTCATCGAACCGAATAATTTCTTCTGGTATAACATTTTCCAATAACATGCTTGTTTATTCATTAATATAACAATGACTCTATAAACAGCATTTCTGTAATATGTAAGAATTGAATTAAAATGACAAATTTCCTAAGTTTTCTGCAGTAAATATGAAAATGTTAATGGAAGTTTTTGCAAAAGCTTTTCACTATTTTCTTTGAATAACTGCTGCTATTAAGTAAAATATAGTCAGTTCCCAAAGTAATGCATTGTATGTGTTATCTTCCTTATTATATCAAAAACAATAAATTTTTAAAGTACCTTTCCAATAATTACAGAAGCTAATGTATTAAAGCGCAATACTCCAATGATTGTATAAAAAAATTAAAAAGAAAAAATAGGATAGAAATTAAAATGAGCATTGTCTAGAACCCTCCGGGAAATGAAACATGGAAAACGACTTTATATTCCTGAACAATTTATTCTATTTTATTAAAATAAAAAAACTTACGGAGTCAGGGGAAATTGTAATACAATATCCAGGTAATCGTCAGAAACTTCTACAGAAAAATACTTCAAGAGTTAGCACAGGGAATTGTTTTTCTTGCGGGATTTAATTTAATTAAATCAAGGAAAGAAGTTAGCTAAAATACAAACAGTAAAAGCTTCTGATAAAAACTGGATTCAAAGCACCATAACAAGATTATAAACCTTTGAAAAATGTTACAATTATATTTGAAAGGTTAAATATCGGTGTATAATTATTATTAACTAAATTTTAATTAATAATTCTATTTAACAGAATTTAGTGGATATTATTATTGCTTTAAAAGAAGTAGAAACCTTTACCTTCCATGTTCATTTAAACTTTTATAAAATAGTTTCTATATGTTCGACTGGTCAGTTAAAGTATTAAAAACTTAAGAAAATATCCACATCCACCATTAAATTTAATTTACCATAGTATATTGTATATTAATACGAAAGCGTATTATCCACAAACTTATAAGCATATCTGATGTTGGTTGTCAAAGCATGTACATTGTACATTTAATGTACAAATATGATGAATTACAGCTGTGCCGATACTAATATTTAACAACTGATGTTGACCGATTGTTTAGAATTTATATCCGAAAGTATTTGGATTTTTTTACAATACCATGTCTTGCTGAACGATTAAATAAACTAAAAACCCCTATAAAAAATAGTTTTGAAGCCATTACTAACAAATGAAAGCTCCATTTCAATGACACAAACTTAAGGAAGCAACCTAAACGCAAAGTACATTACATAAAGGACGATTTTGGTTTAATAATTTTCTTTAGCAGCATTCCTGAAGGGAAAGAATTAAACATAATCAGACACAGATTCGAAGCTGACAGCACAGTTCAACACAGAGCAAAATTTTCAGTAAACAAAATAATGGAATAAAATCTTTTCCTTTAAAGAACATACTTCCAACTCAATAACGACCATGGGTTCGCCCATACCTCATATTACAAGAAGTAATACTTTTATGAAAGACTTACAGCGACAATACATATTACACAATTATCCAAAAAAACTGCTAATATGAATCTCTGTATGACTTTACGATACTGAAAAACTAAACGAATTTTTAAGTTTTATCGAGAAAACTTCATAATATTTACATTAGAAACAGAGGAAAGAGACTGATATCACAAAATACAGAGGTAATTTTAGCACATAAGCATACCGTAAGAAAATACACACAAATAGATATTTACATAATATTTCTAATAATCGCTAAACCGTTAAAATAAATGTTATAAAAACAGTCTTTATGATATTGCAAAAACAATCTGTTCTCATATACAAAAATTTAGTAAAATTTATTAAAAGCATTCTTTAAGAATCTGTGACTTGCAGTGAGATTCGATTTCTCGTGCACGTAGACCACAACATGGGCCCCATTTTTTCTCTTAGCACTTTTTTATTTCTATTTAGTCCCAATGAAGTTGCATAAGCCAAATTCGAGCCATGTCAAGACAGAACTCTCCCAACATGGTTTCTCTAATTCTGGAGAATACAGAGCAATCGCAAAGTAATTTCTCTCCTGCCTCTTCCTCCCAGTTACAACTTCTACAGATTGGATTGTAAGCTAGTGCTAAAAGGCGCATATGCCTATTCAATTTGCAGTAGTCCGAAAGTACACTAACGACTAAGTGTAATATCCCCTTGGTAACTGTATACAAAATCATGTTATTCACAATAAGGCACCCCTCTAAGATTGTCTTTGCACAATATGATTTATACAAGTTAATTTATCTATCGCAGTTCTGGCTATGAGTTCTTTGTCTGATGACGATATTAAACAGAGTTAATGGCATTGGAATGGTTAACTAATTGTGCCTGGTATTGCTGGTTGTCCTAACGACTTGATACTTGATAGCTTGATCTAGAATTTCTTCTGTGCCTTGCATGGTGACAAGTAGATACTGTAAATTTATTACTATAGCAACGTTCATAGTTTACTTCGTATATGCATGGACCCTGAAGTCGCTGACCATAGTGGTGATATTGGCATCAGCATGTTTACTTCGAAGTTCTGTGAGTGTACAACATAGGCGGATCCTTAGTTATATGGGAAATTCTTAATAACAAAACCGCAAGTTTTAATTTTCTGTAGATTTGCCTGAAAGGTAGGCATGCTGACTAGGATCCAATGGTTGGTTAAACAAAGTATTTTAAAAACCTTGAAAAGAAAGATATTAAAAGTCAGATTGGGCGATAGGATTAGGCAAGACTATTGATATGAAAACTGCCTTTACTTCTCTGCAATTGTTAGGGATGTATCTAAAAGCGGTACAACGTCTGAAAATTCAACCTGATGAGGGAGCAACATGAGGGAGTCCCCACAGAGCCGAAAAGACTTGAAAGGGTAAAAAATAATTTACCAAAAAGTTCTTTAGCACAATTCTGATAACAAATGCTTTTACCAAAATTGATAAGCAGCACAATAATACCAATCACACACCATAGAGAAGCATACAGTGACTTAACAATACCACGCGTTCAAGATATGTCTGATAAAATAAATAGAATTGGTAATCAACATGTTTACAATAAAGTTAATTTTTTCTAGAACCAAATCGAAAAAAGGAGAACAAAATTCGAAAGATTGGATGCATAGTATTCCCTGCGGAAAATATTATAACGGCGAAACATCCAGGGCATTAAATATTAGAATTAAAACACACAAAAACATGATTGAAGGTTGCAGAAGATGTCCAGAATAATAATCATATTACCACTGCGACAAATCTAAAATTTTAAATAACGTATTTTTTGCGGGTAAATGACAAACCAAGCAAACCGCTAATAATATATTATTAAACAAAAATCGTTGCTTCTTTAGAAAGTAAATTGTTATAGGATTCATTACTTTGGGAAAAAGCATTAAAGATCAGTACATTTCGTCTGATTCAGCAGACTAATCCAGATAAAGATTCTTTACAGGTTATCCCCAAATGGAATACTTCAATCTTGTAAACTTTATTATTTTTGAATTTTCAAAGTAAAGATTTCGGTTAACCTCCTTCTCATTTATTGTATTTCTTTCTTTCTTTTGCTCTTTTCTTTGCGTTTTGATAAATTTCACTATATTTTGTATATTGCATTGTGCCCTTATTGCCGTGTTCGGTATTCTGTCTCTTAGCATGTAAACCGGACTCCCAAAGGAGATCCGTATGCAAAATATGCAGACCGCATTCTGGCTTCTGATATACGTACGTTCTAGTGGTCCCAGACTTCGATATTATCGATGTTGCCAGTAAGTTTTATGGTCCAATAAATAATTAACGCCCATTTTACAGGGTGTTAAAAAAAATGTGTCACAAACTTTGATGGGGGATAGTATGGCCCAAAATATGTAGAAAAGTCTTAATGAACATGAGTCGGCAAATAGCCGGTTTCGGAGGTGCGAAACATTTTGCGTTTGCCCCATTTTTTAATTATGTACAAACAAACAAACAAACAATGTAATTTATGAACAAACAACAAAGGAAAGAAGTCAAATGAGATGTTCAAAGTGCCCTCCCTCTATTTCACAGGAGCCAAGACATCTCTGGCATTCCCATTAGCACGACCATACATGAAATGCATGTCGGCTAATTTAATGTTAGAGTAAATAGACATAGCGAAAATTCGTAAAATTGTGCACTAACTACTGAATGTCAACTACAATCTGTATGTTTGACACAACATCTGTCGACTACGTAAGAAAATGCAAGTTTTTGCGAATGAAAAAAGAGATAACCTAAAAAATGCACAAATGCTACAAAAAGGAATAATCCTCTGTATCTCCGAAACCGTCCATTTGCGGACCCATGTTCATTAAGACATTTCTGCATATTTTGGGCCATACTATCACCCCTCAAAGTTTCTGATACATTTTTTTAAACATGTTGTATTATTCCGATTCCTTCAATAAGACCATTGGTTTTAATAATGGTACTTTATTATTTTCATTGGCTCTTTTCCTCTTTAAATTGACGACTTATAGTGACATTTTTTCCACAAATTTCCAGTGGCGTCGGCGTCGGTCCGGCGAGCTAGCAAAGGCGCAAGCGCGCGGGGAGCATGGGGTGGGCGCAGCGCCTCTTAACGCCTAGGCTTGATAGGCTCGAGCCTAGGGCCCCCTGTCTGAAGGGGGCCCCGTCTTTATTGAGTAAATTTAAAAACATTTGTTTCCAACCAAGAAAAAGCGTTTAAAAATTACAAGAATGCTAGCGATATACGACATAATTATACAAAAACCTAATTTGTCAATATAGTGAAATCAGTCAACGTTTTAATTTTTTTTCTTGTTTAATGACAATAGACAATGATAAAGAATTGAGAAAGTGTTGTCAAGATTTTGGCCGAATTTACCACGAAGATGTCAATGCCGAAGATTTGGAGTCAGAGTGCCTTCATTTAAAGGAGTATTTGAAAGATGAAAAAAGAGAAAAACAAAACATCAGCATATCAGAATTATACAGTTTGGTACAGACTAACAAAATTTGTGACACTTTTCCAAATATTGAAATTTCATTAAGAATTTTTTTATCTATTATGGTCACAAACTGTAGTGGTGAACGCTCATTTTCTAAATTAAGTAGAATTAAAAATGAACTTCGAAGTTCCATGATTCAGGAAAGAATGAACAGTTTGTCCATAACAGCGCTGTAACTAGGGGGGGCAGGGGGGGCACGTGCTCCCGGCGGCAAATTTTTAGGGGGCGGCATATTTTGAAGAAACGAAGAACATACATAGAGAAGAAACCAGAATATCGCCAACGAATTTATTTCACGAACCAGTATGAGGCGCAATATGTTTCAAGTAATGTAAATTTTTATTATATACAATGTATATTGTATATTATATATAGTTACTGTTTTTTCCGTTTCTCAATACAAATGATTTTAATTTTATGCGTTATTTTTTATGTTTTCCGGAGTTTAAATTAGATAATCAGTGGCAACAATATAGTCAATTGGGAGTGTTAAAACTGTGGATTTAAACTCAAATTTTTCAAAATTTTTCGGGGGAGGACCGAACCCCCTTTTCTACCCCCCAGAACCCCGGTAAGTATAATGTTACCGGATCACCGGCAATCGCTGGGATCCGCCCACGGACCAATCCCAGCGCGCCACGCTGCGTAATTCCCCAGGGCCCCTACGTCACGCCAAGGGATTCCCCAGAGTGCCTATGCTGCACTCCCGCTTCGTTGGTATAAATACGGGAGCCCAGACCAGCAGACTTCACTTGATCTCCAGCTGCCCAGCCGTCCAGTCGACAGTTGCTAACTGTCTCGAGCTCCAGTCCGATCCGCCAGTGACGTCCGTCGCCAGCCGCCGATCGTTTCCACGTTTGACGTCCGTCAACGTGCACCACTTCCGAGACACGCCGCCGACGTCCGTCGCCCGTCGTCTCCAGCCGCCACGCTTGACGTGAAATACGAGTTTGCCCCCCCTGACAAAAGCTCTAGTTACGGCGCTGTCCATAATGTGCATAGAAAATGATATTCTTCAGGAAATTGACTTTGGGCATATTTTCAATGACTTTGCACATCAAAAGTCAAGAAAAAAAACTTTTGTTTAGTCTAGTCTACACTCTTTAAAAGATTTTTTTGCCTTTTTAATTTAATATTGTTTCGTAATTCTTCCTTTGTTTTAATAATAATTCTAGTAAAGTAATATTTAGTTTAATATATTTTGTGTTATGTTTCTTTTACTATTTATTTATAGCTTCTTAACTGTTGTAAAATAAAGTTTTTCTACCTAGTTCATTTGATCTTAATTTGTTTCAATTATTTTTCTTTTACAATTTATTGTAGTTTTTCATTTTAATGCGCTACCCAAAAATTTTTCTCTGTTAAGTTATCGCCTGCGGACTCCCCCCCCCCCCCCGCCCGCAGGGCAAAAAAGTAAGGGCCCCAAAATCTATAAGTGCCTAGGGCCCAAACAGTCTTGAAGACGGCCCTGGGTGGGCGAATGGAGCGGCAACGGACCACACGGGTGCGCGGCAACATGTTTTTTTATACAGCCAAAGGTCTCAGGTACGCGCCTCACAAAACGGTTTGCAGTCTGCATATTTTACAAACGAATAAACCATTTGCGCCTGCACTAATGTGTAGTTATGGTTTTTAATGTTTACATTTCACAACAGCGTATTATTTGTTTTGTTTCACTGGTTTTCGTCCTTATTACCACTGCATTATGTAATAATTGATCTAGCAATACTTTTGTATATTTTTATCTTGTTATTTACACTCATGTATTTTTTCTTCCAAAGTACATGTCGCAAATACCCAGATATTCTCGCTACCTTCAACGCTTACTCTTTCACTTCCTGCATAAGCTTGCATTCGCTGGATATGTAAGGACCGGTCTTACCATCTCCTAATAAACCTCCTAAGAAGCTATTTGGCAAATATTTTCTATGGAAACGATTGTATTAACAAAGGTTGCTATGGAAAATGATAGGAGAATAAATTTATTAGGAGATTGAAAGACCGGCCATGAAGGGTAGGTTTTAGTTCAAATATTTTTCGTTTTTAAGTATTTTGGGCTGCCCGACTTAAAAACGGCCAAGAAAGGATTGGATCTTCTAGTATTGTTTCTACCTAACAAAACTTCAAAATTTAGTATAAGTACCATGAGATCGAAAAAAAAAGATTCTGAGCAGGCCTTGACTAGTACAACACGATTGGCTGCACTGGTTCTAGAATGCCTATGAATTATAATGTGACAGTGACATTTCAAATGTAAGTCAGTTTTGCAATCTTGTTTCCAGAATTATTTAAGTTTATCGTTGTAATACTAGTGAAGGATCACATTTTGAACACCTACTCTAACATGTATTCATCTTAGTTTTCAGTTTGTTCCCTAAATAAATACTGTTTTGTGTTTTAATTTATTTGACAATTATTAACCTCTAACCTACTGCCACATTTTGAAATCAGTCTTGCCAATCGTGTTGTACTAGTCAAGGCCTGCTCAGAATCATCTTTTTTTCGATCTCATGGTATTTGCGAATACCGATTTTTAATCTTTTAAACTTCTTTGTAAACATTGAAAGTGAAGAACAGAGTCGGTGAATGTTGGGTTGCCTGTTGGGTTGCCTATCTTTAATCAGTTTTTTTTAATGATAAGCAATTTTTCTGAAGTCAAATAAAGATTACGCCAAAATTATACAAATTTGCAAGCGGGTCGATTCATGCATAGGAAGATAATATTGAAACCCACCCCGCGACATGCAAAAATCAATACATTGTTGATGGATGTCTTGTGTAAGTCCCTTTTTGTCAGTTTTGCATAATAGGCCATAATTTAATAAATTACTATATTAAAATTGGTCGTTCTGGTCTTGTTGCGTATGACGGAAAGGTCTAAAAATTTTAATTCATATCCGTCCATCTTTCCAACTGTCATTATTTAACCGTACCGTTATTTTAAAATTACACAATTTTCAGCGCGCAATCATGCTACTAAAACCCACCCTTAATATAACAATATTCCCATTTTATTTGTTTGTATCTAGTTACCGTGTGTACCTAGTTCCTGCAGACAATCTGTATATTATTATTTCTTATTAGATTTACCAAGGTATTTGCTTTTATGTCAATATCTACAAAGCACATGTATGGCATCGGTTTGGTTTCTAGTTTAAGGTCTGATTTCAATAGAATAGTTCATCTGTAGGTTTCAGGCATGCGTTCGTTAATTTTGTCTTTAATGTGAGTGAGCGGAACTGCCTTTCCATTCTCTAGGAATTTGCTGCATATGAAATATTTTTTGGATAAGTACTTGTAATTTTTTAATTAACGTTGTATCTTCCTAAGGTAATTACTCGTTAGTTATTTCGTGTATGCCTGGTATTTTTCTTTTAGTGATTCTATGGCTTTTTCTATTTCTTTCTGGGTGTGATTTTTTTTTAATCGTCTTATGGGACTATTGTTGAGTCAAATAGTTTGTAAAAGTTATCTGACCACTGCTCCTTTATAATTCTATTGTGAAATAATTCAGTTACACCGGCTCTCCGATTTCTTACCACTTTCATACTTTTTCTTGTATTCCTGTTAACTATATCCTATATTCGTGGTTAAGCTCTCCCAATTGTGATCTTGTATTTGCCTTACGAGTCTTCATATTCTTTGCACCCTTAATTAGTTTGTAATTTTCGAGTCACCTAGGTGTGTAGTTGTTTGTGGTTATTTTTCTATGACCTTATACTTCTTTAGTTGCATGAGGTATGTTCTTGTTCAGTCTATTCGATGATTCGTCTACCGTGTCCCCTTCTTCTATTTTTTGTTTGCAATGGCTTGACTTAGACTAATTACAATTTTCAGTTGATCAGCAAACCAGTTTATTTAATAAATACTAAGAATTTTTACTTATAATTTAAATAACAACGCTACTAAAACCATGTGGTAGGACTATATTTAAACGAAGTGCTAGGATAAAAACTTCATTATACACCATAAACAATGATGGTCACCATGACACAATGATGGTTACCATGACACCGTGAATAATGATTATTCACTGCTGGCAGTGTATAATGGATAGCATTATACTTAACCAAACACATGAATAATTGACAGATTATTGAGTAGTCGTGGATCGTGGACAAATTAAATTTGTAATACAACAACATGATCTAATTCTATTTACATTTCTATTTCATATTAAAACTGCGTAAAAATAATTATCAATCGTAATTCGTTAAATGTAAAAGTAACCTCCAGTTAAAATAATATCTTAATACCAATTGATATCATCCCAATACATATACACACCATAATTCCTTCCTTAACATCGGTTTCTCATAGAACAAATACTTATGGTATTCTCTAATATAGGTATATATAATTGCGCACAAAACTATTCCACTTTTAAAACGCTTTATTTTACTTAAAATAGAAATCGAGTTATCTCCGAAACGTTTCTTTAGTTTTCTAGCTTTTAGCAACCGGTAGCAAAATATCCATAAAATGTAATACATAAATAAGAAAGTTCACAATTCGCCAAAATACTCATAAAATACCATGAGATCAAAAAAAAGATGATTCTGAGCAGGGCTTGACTAGCATTCTAGAACCAGTGTAGCCAATCGTGTTGTACTAGTCAAGGCCTGCCCAGAATCTTTTTTTTTCGATCTCATGGTACATTAAGTATATAGGTACTCTTTTTTAACATATTTTTAAACACTCTTAAGTTTATTGAATGAACTCTTTTTAACTTAATTATTTCAACTTTCCGGCTTTGTTGTGTTTGTAGAAACGTCCGACTTTGCCACAGTTGGAAGTAAAGCGTATGTAAACATAACTGAATGTGCTTTTACTAATCAGATTATAGCATGTCGCATTTTGTAAACTTCAAGTAAAGGAATACCTTTTGCTTTAATTTTCTAGCCCTGAAATTAACCAAAAGACAGGAATATAAGCAGAAGCAATTAGTAGCCAGTTACATACATACAAACATTTCTAAGGAAAGTACCTGTAAATGCCTCGAAGAGAATTTAGGGGTAAATGCACACTCAAAGACTAGAGTTATACATGTAAGGTATAACATATAACGACAAAGAAAAACTAGCCTGAAATTCCCTTCATTGAAATATTATTATGACGTATGGTACAAAACGTTAAAACTATGTATGTAAAAGTGGGATTCCTAAATATCTTGTATTTTGTTAATTTTAAATTCTTTACGGTAAACGAAAAGCGAAGGCGTAGTTATTCTTAAATTTAAGTTTGCTTCTCGTTCAGAATTCGTGTTCCAATGTTTTGGTTGCAACTTTCTGTTCGACTCTCAAATCGACTAGGTAGATTAGACATTTAGTAAAGTTATTGGTCCGTAACAACTTTGGAGTTCGCGACTAAACTTTGTAAATATGGAAAGGAACACTCGAGTTATCTGCGTTTAAGTAAGTTAATATTTGATATTTAGATTGTACCCTTATAATTAACTATAATTATAGGGTGGGCTATAAGCATTAATTTTTTTTTTAAATATTAGCAAAAATGATAGATATGTGACATTTAAAAAACGGCATATACTAAGAACCCAATAATAATCTTGCGAGCCATGGATTATGGTGGGATATCTGTTGTTATCATCAGATGTTAGGTGGATAGACAGAATCAAAAAGCGTTGGAAGTAAGAGGCTAAAATAATAAATAATAACGTATGTTCATTGAAAAAAAAAACTCGCAGCAATCCTTGGAAATGATTTTCATATGTAACATACAGCCTAAGACATACTTAAAACAAATTTTCAAAGCACTCTAGAGTGTTTTTTTAAATGAACATACTTTATAAGAGATTCTAGGTAAGCCAATAAAAATTTAAAATGACAGCAGACTCATATAAGATGGTGGGCGCCTTAAAGTAGATGCGGATTAAATCCCTACGTAAGGGGAATTGTAGGATGATGAGTGTGCGTTCGTGAGAAACGGACGTGTTTGGCAGTGCTCTTTATATCATACACAATAGTATTAAATATTAGGGTAGCAGGAGGTACTTCTTCACGAGCCCGGTGAAGAACAGACCTTCTCAGGGAATGGCGACCCTGCCCTTGCAAGCCCTTAATTTCTCCAACGCCCTTCCCTGGAGAAATTAGGTCCCAAACCCTCTGTCCTATCTACGTCAATTATCCTTTCCCACATCCCAACCCCCTAGAGGAAAGCCAGGGGATGACTACCTCTAGTATCATCCCAAGAGAATCTCATGGATTGTCTCATAGATAATAAAATCCGGAGTATAAACATTCCCCCGATCGGATCTCCGGGGGGGAAAACTATGAGAAGATCTAATGACATAAATATACAAACTTCGTCAACAAAGCTATCTCTGCGTAAGAACATATCAATTGCCACTTGGAATGTTCAGGGCCTCGTTCTACACCCTGGTAAACTGGACATTATCGAACGAGAAACATCAAATATTACAATAGTTGGTCTGTGTGAAACGCACTGGGCAGGCCAAGGACATTTTAACACCAGAAACGGCAACACCATATATTTCTCTGGACACCAGACAGACTCGATACAAGGAGTGGCGATGATCATTCCCAAACAAATACAGCCAAGTGTACTGGGCTACAACCCCATCAATTCTAGAATACTCACCATAAAGATTAATGCTAAACCATGCAACCTAAACATAATACAAGTATACGCGCCAACAGCTTCCAGCAGTGAGGAAGAAATTTCTGAATTCTACCGCCAACTGGAAAGAACTATTAGAAAAACACCCAGCAAAGAAATAATATGCATACAAGGCGATTTTAACGCAAAAATTGGGCAAACACAAGAAGACGAGGAAATAAGGCAATTGGTCGGAAGATACGGTCTAGGCAAGAGGAATGATTCCGGTCAAAAACTCGTAGAGTTCTGTATAGAAAATAATTTAGCGATTACAAATAGTCTATTCCCTCAACATCCAAGACGCCGCTACACGTGGATATCTCCCGGAGGACAATACAAGAATCAAATTGACTTCTTCCTCATAACAGCTAGATGGAAATCAAGCGTCAATAACGTAAAAACTCTCCCGGGAATCGAGTGTGGAATTGACCATAAGCTCTTGCTAGCTAAAATCAGAATTCACATAAAAACAAAGAAAATAGAAAAAAGAACTCCCTCCTTGAAACCTGAAAACATGGAGCAATTCAAACAAAAACTGGAGCAAAACTTAGTAACCAATTCAGATAACTTAAGTCAGACGAACCCAGAAGAAATGTTGCAAGGCCTTAAAACAAGTTTATTAATTACCAAAGAACAAGTGTTACAACAGAACAGAAGGGAAACAAAAAACAAACAATGGATGACCGACGAAGCTTGGAGCGTAATAAAAGAAAGGAAGACTCTTAGACAAACAGGTATAAACACAGAAGAACGAAGAACCGAATATAGGAGACTGAACAGAGAAATACAACGGTTATGTAGACGTGACAAAAATCACCACATACAAAACATATGTCAAGAAATTGAAAGACAAGCGAACAACAACGAAACCCGAGATCTTTTCCAGCACATCAAAGAAATCACAAGGGAATTTAAACCAAAAACATGGAAAATAGAAGACAAGGAGGGGAAACTCGTTACTGAGATAGATGACGTAGTGGAGGTATGGCGAAAATACTGTGAAAACTTGTACACAAGCGAAGCAAACGACCAAGAACCAGTACACTTACCTCCCATCATGGAAATCGAACAGGAACCTGATGTATTAAGGGAAGAAGTCGAGCAAGCTATCCGATATTTAAAAAACAACAAAAGTACAGGTGAAGATAATGTGAGTGCAGAAATGCTAAAACAGCTTACTCCAAAAGGGGTCGACCTCTTATGGAAAATCTGCAATAAGATCTGGCAAACAGGACAGTGGCCAAGTGACTGGAGTTCATCCACTTTTATTCCACTCCATAAAAAAGGGTCAAGTCAAAAATGTAAAAACTACAGAACCATCGCACTGATATCCCACACAAGTAAGGTTATGCTCAGAATTATACTAAACCGGCTCAAAAACTTCTTAGAGTGGCAGATTCCAGAAGAACAAGCTGGCTTCGTAAGCGGGAAAGGTACCAGGGAGCAGATCATGAACGTACGGCAAATCATCGAGAAGGCAAGAGAGTTCGGGAAACCTACGTATCTATGCTTTCTTGACTATAGTAAGGCCTTCGACTGCGTGAATTGGCCACAACTCTGGAAAGTGCTACTGGACATGGGAACTCCTCTACACATCGTCATACTACTAAGACAGTTATATAACAGCAGCACAGGAATAATCAAAATTGATAACAAGATCTCTAAAACCTTTAACATAAAACGCGGCGTACGCCAAGGATGTGTCTTGTCGCCTTTGTTATTCAACATTTATGGAGAATACATAGTAAGAAAATCTCTAGATGGCTGGGAAGGCGGTATGGTTATTGGCGGCAAGACAATAAACAACCTGCGCTACGCGGATGACACTACCCTTATCGCAAAAGGGGAACAGGAGATGTCAGAGCTGATTGTAAGGGTTGAGCAGGAGAGCTTGCGCTTCGGCCTAAAACTCAATCGACAAAAAACAAAACTCATGGTAATAGACCGCACCAGCAAAATAGAAACCGCACCTAGCATTCGTGATGTAGAAAATGTCAAAGAACTAGTTTATCTGGGTTCCCACATAAATAATGAGGGCAACTCGTCAACGGACATAAAAAGAAGAATAGCGCTTGCCAAGACAGCTATGACTAAGCTAACAAAAATTTGGAAAGATCGCCACATTACGAAGGCAACGAAATGTAGACTAGTCAGATCACTAGTATTTCCCATTGCCATATATGGAGCGGAAGCATGGACCTTGAGGGCCGCAGACATTAAGAAGCTGGACGCCTTCGAGATGTGGGTTTGGCGAAGACTCCTGAGGGTCTCCTGGACAGCCCATAGAACCAATGTGTCCATATTAGAAGAACTGGAAATTCGGGAAAGATTGTCAAGTGCAGTAAAACAACGAATTCTGAAATACTTCGGACACGTCACCAGAAGAAAGGACGACAACCTAGAAAAACTGGTTGTTCAGGGGAAAGTAGAAGGGAAACGCCCTCGAGGGCGCTCCCCAAAGCGCTGGATCGACCAAGTCAAGGAATTCACCGGCACACCTTTTCAAGAAAATATTAGATATGCCTCAGACAGAGACAAATGGAGGGACATTGCCCGAACTACAACTTAAAATGCAACCATGGGATCACGACACTTCAGCTATGAAGTATACGACTAGAGAGAGAGTATTAAATAATTTGTTAACAATGAAACGTATATCAAAGTTAAAGGTTAGTGAATTAAAATCGGAACTAGAAAAGCGTAAAATTCCTTCAAAAGGTTCCAAGAGTGTCTTGATTGATAAATTAAAAGAAACTGTAGAGAACAGCTTTATAGAAGAAGAAAATATAGATAATTTAAACTCAGACGACGACGAAAATTCAATAATTTTAGATATTGACAACTTCACCGAAATAAAAAATCATGCAAAGGAAAGTAAACAAAATAAAAAATATCTTAACACTTACCAGTATAAAATTAAATATTTAGAAAATAAAGTGAATGTTCTTGAAACCAACCTACGACGTTTAATGAAAAACTATCAAAAAATGTTTAAAGAATTAGTTAGTTTGAAAAGTATTTGTAACAACAAAAAAAGTAAGTCTGAAAAACGAATTCCTAATTACGGTACAGGTTACCAAAAAGAAACACAGACAAAATTTGATAATAATAATAAAGAAAAACAGAAGAAATCTGAGTATAAACAGTATAACCAAATCTACCCTGATGATCAAATTCAAGATTGTAATACAACAGACAATAACAAGGTTTCTAAAGTGTTAATTCTTAGTGACAGTAACGGACGCAACTGTGCCAGTATCCTACAAAATATGCTTCCTACAAATAATTTCAGAGTTCAGTGTATTTTTAAACCTAATGGTAAATTTAATTCCATTGTTGAAGATTTAGAAAACGTAACTCGTACTTTCACAAAAAATGATTACGTCGTGATATGGGCAGGAGCTAATGATGCACATCAAGAAGGTAAACTCTGTAAATCTACGCTAACTACAGTTGTGAGTCAAGTGAATAAAACTAACATAATATTTATATCGATTCCTTTTACTATGTCTCGTCCAATTTTAAATAAATTTATTTATAGTGTAAATTCTCAGATTTATAACAAAATATCCGAAATGGAGAGGTCAGATGTGTGTTTTTTGGACGTAAATTCTTTATTTAACAGAAATCCTGCAAATCATAGTGTGCATTTAAATAAAATCAAGAAAACTGTAATACTAAGAAAATTATCCGAATATTTAAAATATTTTAAATATCTGTCTAATACAGGTTTATCTGAACAATCAATAAATAAACATAACTTAATAACAATAATTCCAGCTAACAGCTCATGTTACGAAGGTGCTCAAGAGCGTTATGAAACATCCAACAATGCATCTTATCAGAGAATATATCCTTCTTTACCGACAAGTGATTATCAGTTAGAAAGAAAACGCAATTTTAGTTAGCAACTAGAATTACAAAACGTCGCGTGCAATGTTGATGAAATCATTTTCTTAAATTCGTTAAATGCTGCATACTCGCCCACAGTTAAAACATTCAATATAATTCATCAAAATATGCAGTCACTAAAAAATAAAAAAGATGATTTAGAAATATTGCTCTCTAGTTATTTTGATTGTATGATTCATGTTTTGTGTTGCAGTGAACACTTTTTAACAAAGTATGATACAGTGACCCTTTTAAATTATAAACTAGCAGCTATTTACTGTAGAAGTGTTTTTAGTAAGGGTGGTGTATGTATTTTTACACATAATTCTGTTAACTTCCAACATATAGACGTCAGTGATTTGTGTATAGATAAGGAATTTGAATGTTGTGGAATTTGTTGTAAAATCGGGAGAGATAAAGTAATAAAAGTATTTGCACTGTATAGAAGCCCCAGTTCCACGAACCCTTATATTTTTCTTGATCAATTAAGTCAACTTTTAGATAGAACCTTGGCATCCAAAACAAATATTATTTTATGCGGGGATCTAAATTTAGATATTAACCGGAAAGAATCTAATATTATTAAATCTTTTCAAGATGTTCTAGACCAGTATGCTTTAACGACTTTAATACACGATCCAACTAGAGTAACACGAGAATCGTCATCATGCATAGATAACATCTTATGTAATTTTCCCAAATTTTGTTGTGCAAAAAACTTTGATGCCTCTTTGTCAGATCACAAAGGACAATTGCTTCGGGTTTCAAATTTTACACCAGAACCTTCTGTTGTTAAACACAAATACTCCAGATTGTTAACTAAGAGTGGTATTAGCTGTTTACAAGACACATTACAATTACAAACATGGACATGTTTTAATACTAGTACTAAAATGCCGGTCGACCTCGCTTATAAATATTTTTATGATACTTTATACAATATTTTCAATAAAAACTTTCCTATTAAGAAAATCTATAACAAGGAATCTAAGCACTGGATTACAAGTGGAATAAAAAAAATCCACTAAAACCAAACGCAAACTCTTTCGTGAAATTAAAAATGGAAATGTTCAGTTGTTAGATCACTACAAAAAGTACAAACATATTTTAAATAACACGATTAATAAAGCTGCAAAACGCATGTCCATTTCAAACGTATTGATAAATTGTAATAAGCAAGATTTTCAGAAGACTCTTTGGAAAATTGTTAAAAAGGAAACTGGTAAAGGCAACGAAAAAGGGAAATCCGACATTCAGCTTGTTATAGACAATAAATTGATATCCAGCCCACAAGAAGTTGCCTTAAAATTCAATGAATATTTTAGGAACATAGCAGAAGAAATCAGAAAATTAAGTAATGTTTCAAATTCAAAATCTAAAGAGTGCTCCTGTCGTGTTCCTGTATATTCACACGAAAATTTTTTCTTATTCCCCACTGATGAGTGCGAAGTTTTAGATGTGATAAATAATTTAAAAAATACAAAAGCTTGTGGTCTGGATGATATTTCAAACTATTTATTAAAGACTTGCGCTTCTAAATTAACAATACCAATTTCCACACCAATTAATATGTGCTTTGAACAAGCTGTATTTCCACAAAATCTTAAAATCTCAAAGATAATGCCTATGTATAAAGGTGGAGACGTCACAAACCTAAAAAATTATCGTCCCATTTCGTTACTATCGAGTATTTCAAAAAATTTTGAAAGGACTATTAATAATAGGTTAATATCATTTTTAGAACATAAAAAAAGTCTTAGTTCCGCAACAATATGGTTTTAGAAAACGGCGATCAACTGCATCTGCAATAACTGATCTTATACAAACCATCATGCAATCAAATGATAAAAACCTACATACGATCTCAATTTTTTGTGACTTTAGTAAGGCATTTGATTGTATAGATCATGCAATACTACTAAAAAAGTTAGAAAACTGCGGAATTAGGGGTAAACCATTACAACTGTTTAAAGATTATTTGACAAACAGGCAGCAACTTACAGAAATTACAGATAGTTTAGGTAATTCGTATCGATCCCCGTTACAAGACATTAATAATGGAGTTCCCCAAGGATCTGTCTTAGGACCTACGTTGTTTTTAATTTACATTAATGATCTTCCTTATTATTTTCCATTTGCCACTTGTTTTTTGTATGCAGATGATACTACTCTTGTAATTAATAATGAAAATTTTCAGGCTCTTATCGGCCTAACTGAAAAATGTTTATATAATCTTCAGACTTGGCTCGAACAAAACAAATTATATATTAATCTTCCAAAAACTAAAATTATGGTTTTTGGAAATAACACATTATCTAGACCTGTACATATAAATTGGGAAAATCATAAGTTGTTGATTTGTAATAAGGTAGAATTTTTGGGTGTTACGGTAGATTCGAAATTAACCTGGTCTGATCAGATTGATATAATTTGTAGTAAATTGGCGTCTGCGTGCTACGCCTTAAAAACAATAAAAGGCATTGTAAATTTTGGAACTTTACGGCGTACTTATTTTGCTTACTTCTTATCAATAGCATCATATGCTATCCTTGTCTGGGGTAATTCGAGCAATGTTGCTCGTGTTTTAAAGTTACAAAAGCGTGCAATACGAATAATGTTCTCTTTAGGCAATAAAACTTCTTGCAAATTCTATTTCAAAAAACACGATATACTCACCATCCCA
Organism: Melanotus villosus; assembly: GCA_963082815.1. Classification (NCBI taxonomy): domain Eukaryota; kingdom Metazoa; phylum Arthropoda; class Insecta; order Coleoptera; family Elateridae; genus Melanotus; species Melanotus villosus. The sequence goes on along the minus strand of OY720419.1, from coordinate 29,163,777 downwards.
TGTTTCTACATGCTTCATTTATTAATTTTCGTGAAAAATAATTTTGATAAATTTGTGATTACCCAAACTAGATCTAGAAATTTAAACATTATATATCCCAAGCACAACTCACAAAAATTTAAAAAAAGCCCATACTACCAAGGTGCATTAGTATTTAATAAATTACCAAACGATATAAAGTTAGTCAAAAATTTAGCCAAATTTAAATCAAAGGTTAAAAAACGTCTTATTAGCAAAGCTTATTATACAGTGTCTGAATATTTAAATGACTAAATGAGTTAACAAATTATCACTCTCGATTTTTATTTTCTTTTTTTTGCAGTTATATTATTTATGAGTGTATGTATTAATGTGCTGTTATTATTGTAACTTTTGTTAGTGTTTATGTTACATGTTATACATCTCTGTAAAGAGCACTGAAATATATTATTATTATTATTATTATAATTCCGTATATATACAGGGTGAGTCATAATGGGCGGAACAAATTTTACCAGTACGTAGGAGAGTTTTTTTTAAGTAAAAAAGTTCCTAAATCGTATGTCCTAATCCACACAGTTGAGAAACTACAAGAAGTCAAAGTTTTTCTTTTTAAAATTAAATTCAAGCGGTAATATCAAGTAGTTTGCGGTCGTTCATTGCTTTGCTAACACTTGGAGAGTCGTCAAAGGATGTGGATTTAACATGATGGCGCGCCATGTCATTATGGAAGGCAAGTCGTCCGGTGGTTGAATACTCACTACCCGGGCAGTTGGATCGGACGTGGGGGCCCTGTTGCCTAGCCTGCGAGGAGTCCCGAGTTAAATCCTCTAGATTTTTACCTCTGGGGACATATGAAACAGTTAGTACACAATACTGAAATTGACACATACATGTGAACAACTGCATCAGAGGATTTTTAACGCCGCCAATGAAATTCGCAACATTGGTCAAGTAGCTAGAGTGTACGATTCCCGTATTCGTAGAGCTCGTGCTTGTATTTTAAAGCTCAAGGAGCAGTTTGAACAGTTTTCGTAATACTGTGATTTAATTAAATATTTTTTGTACAGTTTATCCAATTTTTAACAGTTTTCACAGTTGCCGTTATTATTAAATATTTGTGTTTATTACAAAACTTTGACTTCTTGTAGCTTCACAACTATGTACAGGGTGGAACGAAAAAATGAAAGTTGTTTTTTTGAAACGTAATAGTGCGGAAAAGTTGCATTGTGATACAAGTATGTAACCCTTAAAATCTGGTTGGCCTACGAGAATTCTTTCTGGTGCCCCAACAGGTTTGTAATTTAACAAGTGTTATAAATAGAATGAAAGTTCGAAGGCAAAGGCAAAAACTTCGAAAAAACATCATAAGAAAAGAAAAAGAAAATGTGTCATCTCTAAATGGGTTATATTTCGATGGACGCACAGACAAAACTCTAGTTTTAAAAGTTACCGGAGCCAAGTTGCATCGCAAAAGTATTACAGGTAGGAACACTATGTTTTAGTTCAAGAACCTGGTTCAAAATACATAGGAAATGTAACACCGTTATTCGGATCCGCTGAAAACATAAAACTGAGCATAGTTAATTTTTTAGAAGCTAATGAGATTGATATGACAACAATTAAAACAATTGGATGTGACGGAACAGCAGTGAATTCGGGGCCGAAAGGTGGAGCTATAGGTTATTAGAAGAATACTGTGGCAGACCATTACAATGGTTTATTTGCCAATTACATGGGAATGAACTTCCCCTCCGGTATCTTTTCCAATTTTTAGATGGTCCAACAACTGGACCACGTCGATTTTCGAAGCATATTGGTAAACAAATGGCTGAATGTAAGAAACCTGAAGTAATGAATTTTATGCCAATCAAATCAGATTTACCGGATGTTGATGTTGAAGTTGATCAAAAAGAGTTAAGTACGGACCAAAAATATTCGTTGGAAATACGTCGTGCGGTTATTACTGGTAAGTGCAGTGAAAGTTTAGCTCGAAGAGATCCTGGAAAAGTATCGCATTCAAGATGGGTGACAACAGCTAATAGGCTGCTTCGATTATATATTGGAACAACCTCTCCATCAGAAAATCTTAAAATATTGGTGGAGTATATTGTAAAAGTAGGTATATACTGTAGTTTGGTTTAGAATGAAGTGCAACACATACTGCAGAACGGTTCTCAGAACTACTTGAACTAATAAAACGGTGAAGTTATCTTAGTCATAATCCAAAACGCATAGTAGATCCGGTAATTCAGAGAAATGCGTGCTTTGCTCAGCACGGAAATATTATTCTTACAATGTTGTGTGATAAAAGACAACATGTAAGGGAACTTTCTCTAAGAATAATTCTGAATGCTAAGTCAGAACCAAGATTACCAAATAAAATAAGATGTTTCCAAATTCCACCATTATATTTTGAAGCTCAAGATTACATAGACTTGATATCATGGCAAGATTGCAATTTAACGGAACCGCCACTAACTTTTCAATTTTCAAACAAAGAGTTAAAGGACATGGTAATTTCTGGCGGTTGGAAAGAAGATGGAAGTTTTATGGAATTTCCAAATTTTTCTTGTCACACCCAAGCTGTCGAGAGGTGCGTTGTGTTAGTAACGTAGGCGTCCTCAGCAGTTTGTGGTCCTGATTCTAGAGATGGATTCGTTCGCTCCAGATTAGAATCTCGTAAATTAATGCCACAATTCGATACCAAGCGATAATTAGCAAGTGAATAATTTTGTTTTGTTTTGTTTGTTAAAGACCAAAGCTCGTGAGTATACATTTTAACCAAATACCTGTTGTTTTAATTATCTCTAGGAGGATAAATTTTTTTTTTTCAAAATTTTAAAATTGTAATAGTGCGGAAAAGCTGCTCGTTAGGAGCTCTGGGATATTGTGTAGTACTTAAAATAGCTTTTTAACTATATTAAAAGCATAATATGCGAAGATTTTCATCAGATAAACTATGTTCTAGTGAACACAATATTCGTTGCTTCTGGGGCACTGGAAGATTTTATTTGACAACGTTCAGATTTTAGGGTATAAAAGAGTTTGCCAAGGGGCAACTTTTCCGCACTATTACAAAATATAATTTTGAAAAACAAATTATTTTGGCATTTTCGTTCCACCCTACAGTATGTAGTGCAGGACAAAGGTTTATAGGAACTTTTTTACTTAAAAACGTCTCTCCTACATACTGGTAAAATTTGTTCCGCCCATTATGACTCACCCTGTATATTCTCACAATTCAATTAATATTTTGTGGGGTATATTGGAAAATTTTCACATACCGTAAGGTGTTTAAGGCACCGACTTCCTCACATAAAGGACAACGGCAGACCAACCAAGAAGATAAAAACTGTAGATTTGTAGAGATAATATAGGCTAATAAAGGTTCAACAAGAAATACCACAGAAAAGAGTAGTAACTACACGTTTAAGGAAGTTCAATGTACATAAATTAAAAAACGAGGAATTAGCAGACAGAATGTGGGAGAAAATCACAACAGAGCTACAAACGAGGGTACAAAAAGGAAATATAGAAGAAGAATGGCTACAATTAGAGACTGTAATGACAAAAGTGGCGCAAGACGGTCTAGGAATCAAAGAAAATAAGAAGAGTCGTGAATGGTTCGATGAAGAATGCAAAGAAGCAGTAATAAAGAAAAACACAAAAAGACTAAGATGGATGGAAAACCCAACAGAAAATAGTAGGCCAGAATACGAGCAAGAAAGAAAAAAAGCTAAAAGAATTTACAGGGAAAAGAAACGGGCAAAGATAGAGAAACAACTCGAGGCAATAGAAGAAACTTTTATCAGGAGACCAAGAAAAGCAAACAACCATTTCTACAAATGCCACAATATTACAAAGGCAAGGATGGGAATTTGATAGGGGAAAAGTCCGAAAAACTAGCCAGATGGGCTGAGCATTTTTCAGAAGTACTGAATGAAGAGGAAACGGAGATAGAAGAGAACGATAATGAGGAGGTTTTGGACAACATACAACATGAACAAGTGGAGACCCCAGCAAGAAATAATGGAAGTAATAAGTAATTTGAATAATAACAAAAGTGCGGGAAGTAATGGAATACCAGCCAAACTTATAAAACGAGGAGGTGAGCTACTGAAGCTAAGAATATGCAAACTAATAGAGAAGGCGTGGAACGAAGAAAAAATGCCGGATCCGTGGAATGCCGCAGTTATTTGCCATATTTTTAAAATAGGGGATAGAACGGACTGCAGAAACTATAGAGGCATTGCACTGTTGGATGTGGTTTACAAAGTACTGGCTAAAAGATATTAAGCAGCAAGATAAACAAATACCAAGCAATGGAAGTGGGAGAATACCAAGAAGGGTTTAAAGAGGGAAGATCCACAATAGATCAGATTAACGAATTAAAATGATCTAAAATGATACTTATGAACCGAATTTAGCCCTGCATATGTTGTTCATCGATTACATGCTTGCGTATGACTCAGTAAGTAGAACCACGTTATAATAAAGCCATGAGAAAACTATACATTCCTACAAAAATTGTAAATCTAGTGAAAATGACTCTACGCAAAACCGAAAATAAAGTTGCAGTAGAAGCCAGTCTGCCGAACAAGTTTCAAGTCACAAGAGGATTAAGGCAAGGGGACCCGCTCTCTACACAACTTTTCAACTTTGTATTAGAAATAATATTTAGAGAAAGCGGATTACTCACACGAGGATTAATTTACAACTGCAAATGCCAATGCATCGCCTACGCGGATGACATTGTGCTGATGGCAAGGACCAGAAGCGAACTGATAAGAATATTTAGACTACTTGAAAAGAATGCAACAAAGTATGGATTGCAGATTAACGAAGAAAAAGCAAAATATATGGAAATGAAAGAAGAGGAAACGGATGAAGAAACCCAAACTGAAATTAGAACAGAGGGAAATAGAGAATACAGTTTTGAGAAAGTTAGACGGTTCGAGTATTTGGGAGTCACGGTGACGAGCAGAGGCGAAGAAGACAAGGAAATAGATAAAAGGTTGGCGAAACGAAGTAAGGCTTGTGGTGCACTAAGAAACATGCTAAAATCTAAGAAGATCTCAAGAGCAGCAAAACTACGGATATACAGAACGGTAATAAGGCCGATAGTCCTGTATGGTAGTGAGACGTGGATAATGAATAAAAAACAAGAGGAAAAGAAAAAGGTATGGGAAAGAGGAATCCGAAGGAAAATATTCGGAGGGTTTAAAGTTGCTGAAAGTACTTGGATAACTAGAACAAACTTGGAAATAAGAGAGCTGGACAGACAATCGGAGATTACACATGTAATAAGAAGATTAAGATGGACGGGACATATGGCCAGAAAAGAAGGCGAAAGGGACGACCAAGGAAAAATTGGCTGGAAATGGTTAAAGAAGACTTCAGGAAGATTGGAATTAAAGACTGGGAAGAAAATGCTAAGGATTAGAAATGGTGGAAAAGACAGTAGCAAAATGTGAAGCCATGGGCCTGTATGGCCTCTAGAGCTAGTATATATTGTACTGCGCCTGGCTTTGGCAGCAAATTATGATATAACGCCTCACGTTGGATTGACAATTTTAAAAATACTTTGCCCTTTAATTAGTTACGATTCCTGAGATCTCACCTCTAACGGGTCGTTGCGAAGGTTCGTTGTTGTTGTATTTAGAATTAATTTGACAAAAATATAAATTTTCACTCCAATTTTTAATGCAGATTTTTATTTAATTTGTCAACCCTATCAACCCTGCTTAACTCTATCCTAAAATTATGGTTTTCGCACTCACTATATACAACAGCTCCAAAATTATTTTCAAGTCCTCTTCATTTCCAATAAGTACTATCATACCCCCAAATCCAATTTGCCTCTACTTCGAATCTAGTTTCACTATAACAACTATATTTATAAAGTTTCTATGATAACCAATTTTAAATTTTTATGACGACTAATTTAGCTAATTATACTCTAACAATAATTATAACAATAACTTATTTACATTAACAACTTTTAAATTTCCATTTCGTAAACTCCATCTGCTAGATAATTTTTTGTAGAATTCAATAAACGCGATTAAAGTTTCAATGCACTCTAGTTTTCGAGTTACAACACAAACTTTTTTTAATGTGTGCTAATCTTTTTTGATTAATTTCAATAGCGTGCTTTCTCGTCACCCAAAGAAATTTAAAGTTTCGTTCACTTAGTTTAATATTTAGTACAAGAAAGTTTGTCTCAATGAGGGCTGTAAACAGACACACAACCTTTTGGAAATTTTCCGATTCATGGTCAATAATACTGTAACATGCATACATATCGTAGTCCTGAACTCGTATGCCACCGTTACGCCTGTACACCAAGGCATTCTTAGTTTTACGGAAGAGAATATTACTACTGTCCATTATTCTTGGAGTAAGCTAAAGAACGAAGTCTATGCTCGCCCAAATAAAAAGGATCTTTAATACACAGGGATTTTAGTGGTTAACTATAACTCTTTGCAATCATTTCACATATGTATGTACTCACATGGTTCAAATTCCGCCGAGATGTGAACCGTCATACTTAGGTCAGAGGAACATAATAATGGGTATCATGAAACAAATATTTCATTTCAGCACTAGTTTTCCGAAAGCGCCTCGTATTACCTACTTTAAAATGACATAGCACTAGCCATTATTACGAAAGAAAGCACTTAAAATTACATGGTGCAACCTAGCGTTATTTGCTTTTAAATCGAATTCCCCACACAACCACATCGATTTTCAGCGCAATGTGGTCAACGGAAATGGCCTACTTGCATTTCCTTCTGATATACACGTCGGCATTGCATAAGGGCGCTGGCTCTCTGAATCTTAATGTGCAGCTGAGGTCTGAGTTTGATTTCCGTTGTACAATGCAAAGTAGCAAGAGTACGGTTCTTAGATATTTTATTTCTTTTACTATTTTTGCAAAAAATGTTACCCAATAAAAGTACCATTTCAGTTATTTTATTTGCATACAGTTTGTTACATTTATAGCGTCGTGCTGGTTGGTTAAATCATTGTATGAACCTGAAAAGGATTACATTTTTAATCGAGTTTTTAACTTCTGCGTTGCTTTGATCCTATATTCCAAATGTAGCAGAATAGATTTATTCAGCTACTCTATGTGAGTACAACAGCCGCTGCAGTTTTAAAATAGTACTATTGTTAATTTTTAAAAAATATGTTCAAGTTCTTTAAAAATAAAATGACCACGAAATCAATTCATATTAAAGGACTCGAAAATACCAACAAAATATATTTCTTTTAATTAAAGGAAATGTCCCATAGTTTGCCAAAAAAGCATTCAACAAATCAAAATTATCCTTTGAAGTTACTAAACAACTTTTCACTACTGTTTTTGTTAATTTGTTTATACCAAATATTCTAGTTCTATTTTATATTACTCTAAATATTGAACTAAATCGCGTATTATTGTTGAGAAAGATTTTAACTTTTGAGTCATCCAATTTGCAAGGGGAAAACCATAACATACATGAGAAAATCTGCATGTTTCCTACTTACCACAAAACCAATATTAGCTTTCTTAAACTTAGAACTTTAAATCTTTGTTTTCGTGTTTTCAGAGCTCCAATCTACAGTTTTAGAAGCTCTAGTGATAAAGTAGGTCGAAGAGTCAGCTTTTTATCTCTCTGAAAGAAGTTCTTTGTAAATGGATTAGAAATTTTCTTGTGCGGGCTTTTATAAATTTCAACATACAGTATCCCCAGAATTAAAAATGAAGACGACGCGTCGTAGAAATTATTCAATGATATAGTTTTGCTGACGTTTCGTTTTTTTAATATATGTATTGATATGATATATTTGGAGAGTTTCTTAATACAGGAAGTTATAATTTGATTAGGATAATATTAATAAATAAACACCTTAAATAAAATGTAAATTTAATGTAAAAAAATGTTTGTAATCGTTAATTTTAAATAGTTATTAATTTAAAATAATTGTACATAATTTGAAATAGGATATCTTGATAACTAATTTTAAAAAAATGATTAATGTTAAATAAAATTATAGAGTGTTAGTTAAAGAAAATTAGCGTAACTAGGAAAAAATAAGATATAAATAAATAGAAGAAGGTTGTTAGAAATAACAGAATTTGGTTTTAAAAAAACCAAAGCGAAAAAGTAATTTAATTTCATATAAATATAGCTTAAAAGCGAATAAAACCATTATTTAATTAAAAGTTAATTGGAAGATTATAAATATCATATAAAAAATGTAATTTTGGAATTGTAAAATATGGGATAATCGTAAAATAAAATACTTACTTGGAATAACAATTATAATTATGGATTTATTAAAAAGAAGTTGGATAAGCTGTTTAATGTAATTGGAATTGGTTTGTTACGGGTGTTAATACGAGGAAGTAATTGAGAAGCTAGTGAATTTTGGAGACGAAACAGGGGAAGGTGTGTTGTTAAAGTTGTCAGTGAAAGGTAGTTGATAAACTTATTAATTTTAATTTTATGTTTAGTTATTTATTAGAACTTGTTGTTAATTATTGTTTTGGATAATTTGGAAGGTGTTTATTTAAAAATATCTTTGTGAATTTTTTTATAAAAATTGAAATTCACAAAAGCGATCCCTTTGGCGACCTGGGTTAAGAGATTCTCTAAAGGTTAATTAAATTTTGATATATTGAGCTAGCTGGAAAATTTAAAATTGTATATAATTTTTTTTTTAAAAGTGGAAGATCATAACAATTTTTGGCGCCCAACGTGGTTGCTTTTATCACATCAATTATCATACCAATTTTTGGCACCAGCAACGTGGGGTTTAAATTTCATATTAGTATTGCGGGGTTTTAAAAGTGTTTTTTTCATATTTGGTAGGGTCACTATTACAAGGGGTTTTAATTGAGAAAGATAAATATTTGTATTGTAAATGTCAATTTGAAGTTTATTAAATTTGACAGATTAAAAAATATTGACAAACTTGATTATTCTTTGTTTGTGTGAAATTTTGCTTAAATACAATCAAATAATAAAATTCAGTTAAGACGAGATACAGATATTTTGGCAAAGTAATATGAGTGAGGGCAGAAGAAATTTAAGAAGTTCTAGGAAAGATAAAGAACAGGAAATGGAACAACAAGAGGAGAAAAATGAAATGGAGGTAGTTGAAGTTGAAGAGGAGCATGAAAATGCAGATGAACAGTCAGAAGAGGAACCTCGAAGTGTTGGTGATCAATTACAAGTTCAAACTTCTCAGATTATTACAAATCCAGCTCAATTTGATGGGAATTTCATGCAAATGATGATGCAACATTTAGAAGAGACCAAGAAACAGTTAAGTGGATTGGATAATAAGTTAAGTAAAATAGATGAAATCAAAGAAGATACCAAGAAACGAGATGAAGATACCAAGAAACGAGATGAAAGATTAGAGAAGCAGTTTACAGAAATCAAAGAAGATGCCAAGAAACGAGATGAAGATACCAAGAAACGAGATGAAAGATTAGAGAAGCAGTTCAATGAAATGAAAGAAGATTCAAATAAGCAGTTTAAAGAATTGAAAGAAGAAATTCAACAAAATAATAAACAATTTGAAGAATTAAAGAAAGAATTGGTGAAAAATAAACAAGATTTATGCAAAGAAATTAAAGAAATATTTAAAAATGTTAAATATGAGGAAGAAGAGGCTATTTTGGAATATGAAGAAATAATTAAAGAATATGAAGGCGTGGAAGATGAAATAGAAGTTCAGGAAAATATTAATAATGTTAATAACCCCGAAGTTGTTGAATTAAATAAAAATAAAATGTACATAAATGATGTGCAAGAAGAAATTAAAATTACAGAAGAATATCTTGATATGCAAGATGAAATGGTAATGGATGAAAATGTTAAACTAATAAAGAATGGCGGAAAAGAAAATTCAGGGGTAATCAAAGATATTACTCCAAAGAATTATGTAAGAGTAAATAAGAAGAATTCAAATAAACCAAGTATAATAAAACATGGAATTTTAAAAGAATACCCAAAAATAAGTAACAATATAATTAAAAAGTATTTAATAAAAAACAGTCAAATAAAGAAGTTACCAAAGAAAAATAAAGTTAAAATGGTTAAGAATATGTTGAATAATAATTGTATGAAAAATGGTAATAAAACGGAGAGAACCTCATTCAATTATAAACTTCAAAAATTAATAATTAATGATAATTTGCATCAAAATAAAAGAAATAGGTTTTTAAAATTTAAAAATAGGTATTTTAATTTAAAAAAATTTAATAAATACAGATTTAAAACTAATTCAAAATTGTGTATAAAAGAATTAAAAGGTCCACCAGGATTTTAAATTCTGTTTTAAATTCAGGTTATTTGTAAAATGTTTATATGTTAAAATGTTAATTGTTTATTGTTTATTGTTAAATACTATTTACATGCTCCAAACGAAAATTTTTAATTGAAATTTATTTAAATGATTATTTAAATTTTAAATTTTAAAACTGAAATTTGTTTGATAATAAAATTGAAATTAATACATGAAAAATTCCTCTAATTTTTCATATATCAATGTTATATCGATTTGAAAATTAAATTTCAAACGTCAAATTAATTTTAAATGCCAATAATGACAGATATAAAGAAAAGTCAAAATTAACTTAACCTGATTTTATACGTATGTTAAAATGACAAATAGAGTGGTTAACTTAACAAAATTAAAAATTGAGAAAATGTGTTTTAAAGCAAAATTTCACAAAACAAGGTAGGGTTTTTGATATGATATATTTGGAGAGTTTCTTAATACAGGAAGTTATAATTTGATTAGGATAATATTAATAAATAAACACCTTAAATAAAATGTAAATTTAATGTAAAAAAATGTTTGTAATCGTTAATTTTAAATAGTTATTAATTTAAAATAATTGTACATAATTTGAAATAGGATATCTTGATAACCAATTTTAAAAAAATGATTAAGTAATGTTAAATAAAATTATAGAGTGTTAGAAAATTAGCGTAACTAGGAAAAAATAAGATATAAATAAATAGAAGAAGGTTGTTAGAAATAACAGAATTTGGTTTTAAAAAAACCAAAGCGAAAAAGTAATTTAATTTCATATAAATATAGCTTAAAAGCGAATAAAACCATTATTTAATTAAAAGTTAATTGGAAGATTATAAATATCATATAAAAAATGTAATTTTGGAATTGTAAAATATGGGATAATCGTAAAATAAAATACTTACTTGGAATAACAATTATAATTATGGATTTATTAAAAAGAAGTTGGATAAGCTGTTTAATGTAATTGGAATTGGTTTGTTACGGGTGTTAATACGAGGAAGTAATTGAGAAGCTAGTGAATTTTGGAGACGAAACATGGGAAGGTGTGTTGTTAAAGTTGTCAGTGGAAGGTAGTTGATAAACTTATTAATTTTAATTTTATGTTTAGTTATTTATTAGAACTTGTTGTTAATTATTGTTTTGGATAATTTGGAAGGTGTTTATTTAAAAATATCTTTGTGAATTTTTTTATAAAAATTGAAATTCACAAAAGCGATCCCTTTGGCGACCTGGGTTAAGAGATTCTCTAAAGGTTAATTAAATTTTGATATATTGAGCTAGCTGGAAAATTTAAAATTGTATATAATTTTTTTTTTAAGTGGAAGATCATAACAATTTTTGGCGCCCAACGTGGTTGCTTTTATCACATCAATTATCATACCAGTATATTACCTACTAAATAAAATATTTTTGACAGCAGTGTGATTGTCTTTTAGGAATACAGTTGTCAAATTATATACAAAAAAAAGTTATCGATGTGAAGAAAGATTATTAAGTAAAATAAAGTACTTAAACAATGATTTCATACTATAAACTTCCAAGTACGGAATAAAGTTTGTGTTCTATTTTAAGTTTGAAATAGGAAAATTAGTTTAGTAACATCTTTCCTCATCAACTGAAGCATGGGAATGAATTATCTCTTTAAATTTCTTTTGGCAATTGAGTAAATATCTTTTCGAGTATTGGAACGTTAAAGCTCATCTTCTGAATATTTGCCTAACACATTACCGATCCTTCCTAATCGTCCATTCGCGTTCGTTTCAACCTCTAACAATGACCCTCTAGTCAGACTGCTTTTCTAGATTCTAGATTGTGTCTATGGTTTCAGTGTTTATATTTAATTAAATAGCTTGCACAGATCTGGTTAATTGGACCTTCCGACACCATTGAAACAACACCAATCAATTAAAGACCGTAAACGCTTCCAATTAATTTCATACGTATGTATTACTATATTTTAGCGTTATCATTGGGATGTTTCTTGTTTCTGCAAGTCAATTAACTTGTATTTCAAATTTTAAGTATGTGTTAACAATTATTTAACGGCTACGGATAAGTTTTATAGTAAACAAGTTACGCAATAATCTAAGTAGTAGGCCCTTTGGTTTTTTCATTAAAGTGTTTCAAGGATGATTTGATTTGTTTTGTTATTGTAACCATTTCTGTAGTTATGTTTATGTTTGTAGATACAAAGTTTTCAAAATATTTTTATACTCATGTTAGAAAGTTGATCAGAGGAAATATTTTTTTGTTTGTTGAAGTTCCTAAAAATCAATTTTTGCGCAAACGAATTTTGAAAATGCAAGCTTGTCAAGATTTTTCTGTAAACGACTTCCACTCGATTAGATTTATGTTTAGATCAAAATTTGTCTCCAGAAAACCTAAAAGTGCGGAATTTAAATATCTTCAGTTTATTAAAAACTCGGTAAATTCCAATCAGGAGACACAAACTATGGAATATATTTTTATATACCCATTTTTTTAAGTAAAAAATGCTTCATGCATTAATTTTTATTTATGATGTTTAATTTCTTATATTTCTTCAGGAATAGAAATATTTGATACGATATCTATTAATTTCAGTTTCTACGATTTTTTAAATTCCAATTTCAAAGCAAAATGATGTAATTTAACAATACTTTGGCGCTTGCTAATCAGGAGATACGCGACTGGTGCGCGTTTATAGTGTGGGTCAAGGATTGCTATTCATATTCATTGATGTGAACAAATCTTTTAATATCAGTACGCACCTTATTTGCACAAAAAACGATTTAATAGTCTTATTTATCTACCCGTCTACCGCCGTCTACGTTATTCTGGGATAAATTACGTAGGTACGTTTATGGAATGCTAGAATACTGACAACAATTTTTGTATTTTCAATTTCTTTCAAACCACAAACCTACCAGTTTTAAAAATTAAGGTAAAAGGCTAATAATTTTCTCATTTTTATTATTTTGTCTGACATACAGGATTTTGCGACACAACTTTGCAAACGTTTACCATAAAAATACAGGTTTAAACATGAGAGTTTATTCATCCTTTAATATGCAAATACAACCTTTAGTGGAAGCATGCCCCAGTGCCATGCTTCGTAGGTTAGTCGAAAAAACTAAGAAATATCGAATATGGTAAAACTAAAAACATCTATTTATAAAGATCCAAGATACCTTAATTTATATTTTGATATGGCATAAATCAGATTTGCTTCTGACACGTGCATATAAAGGTAAATGTATCGGTACTAACGCCTAACGAGGGAGATTGGCGGCAACATGGAGTGTTAAGACATCCTAAGTCGCTTCGGCGGCTTCCTTCGCAGATTTGAATGCAGTCTAGATATTAGTACTCCTTCCTGGGTTTTTATATTTAAAGGCTAAACCATTGAATACCAAAGTAATTCAAAGAATCTAGGCCAAAGACGCTCCTTGTCATGTCACCAATAAAGCACTTGATTTGAATGTAGCCATCAACTAGTCAACTTGCCTACTAGGTCATTTAAACGATATAGGGCAGGTTGCACAAAGCTCTTGTTAAATTAACGAATGATCAAAGTTGACAAAAGAGCACCATTTTTTATTTACTAATGTATTATTTGGCATATGCATTTGAATTTTGATTCGATTTTGTTCACTTTGACGACTGATTAATTTAACCAAGCTGTTAAATCATGTTTGTGCAACCGGCCCCTAGTCAATCAGGGCCCATCCTGGTATAACTTACTGACTTACTTACTTAGATGGCTTCTTAACCCTATATGGGTTATTGCCTGCGGAAACCACCTTCCCATCGACTGCTTTCCTACTGAGATTGATGAGGTCTCAGTAGGGCTATACTTCTTATAATGTTGGGTAAGTGTTTGCCTGCTGTACTGTATCTCTCCACGCTTTTCTATCTGTCACTTTTGTCCTCCACTTTCTCACCCCCATGTTTTTAAGTCACTCACCACTCCATCCACCCACCTTATTTTCGGTCTACCTTTTCTTCTGTTAATCTGTGGGACCCATTTTGTCAAAATTTTCACTGCCCTTTCTCCCTCCATTCTATTTAGATGACCCCACCACCTTATTCTATGCAATTTAATACATTTGACTATATCTTCCCCCTGCATACGATATAATAACTCGTGATTCATTAATTGCCTCCATTCTTCGCCCTCAGATTTTAATCCATATATTTTCCTTAGGAATTTTCTCTCGCATATACGTAGCTTTTCTTCGTCATTTCTTGTCGGGGACCATGTTTCCGCAGCGTATATTATAACCGGTCTTACAATTGTCCTATAGATTTTTATTTTTGATGTATGGCTGAGCACTTTACTTTCCAAAAGGTTTTTGAGAGCGTAATAACTTCTATACCCTAACGTAATTCTCCTCTTTATTTCTTCCTGTACGTTATTATTTGAACAGAGTAGGGACCCTAGGTAAATAAACCTGTTTACTTCTTCAAATTCATATGTCTCTATTTTTAAATTACTTTTCATGCCTGAACTATTTCTTGAAAATTTCATGAACTTTGTTTTTTCTGATTTACAATTAGGCCATATTGCTTTGCCGCATCTTCAAACTTTGTGAATATTTCTATTAGTTTATCCCGCGACCTGCAAGTTAGTACCTACCACATCGTCTGAGTATGCGACTATTTGTGGACTTTTTATGTTGATCCACCCCGTGATATTTAATTTTCGTACAATTACCTCTAGGACGAGGTTGAATAGAAGGGGCGATAGCACATCCCCCTGCCGAACTCCTGCTTCAATCCGTATTTCCTCTGAAATACCATCCTGTGTTTTCACCCACACTGTGTGTTCATCCATTTAGGTTTATAAGTTTGGCTGGTATTTGTAATTTTTTCAGAGCTCTTATCATTTTTGTCCTATTTATTTTGTCGAACGCATTTTTAAAGTCGAGGAAATGGTTATAGAAGTCTATATCATATTCATTACTCTTTTCGGCTATCTGTCGCATTATATGTATCGCATCGACTGTCCCTCTGTTTCCGCCGAATCCATGCTGATATTCGCCTAGGTTTGTTTTCCCGTAGTTCTTAAGTCTAATACATATCATGCTTGCTAACACCTTGTATATTATACACAGCAGAGTTATGCCTCTATAATTTCCACATATATTTCTGTCACCTCCCTTGTATACAGGTATTATAATTCCCTTTTTCCAGTCGAGCGGTTTTTTTCTTCTGTCCAACATCTTTTAATTATTCTGTAGATTTCCATTTTTAGTTCTTTCCCACCATATTTTACCATCTCCGCCACAATATCGTCATTTCCTGCTGCTTTATCATTTTTCATTCTGCTTATTATACCTTCGATTTTTTCAAATTCCGACTCTTTTATTAGCTCCTCTTGTCCTATTATCCCTGGTCCACTTTCTGGTTCATTGTCTTCTATTTCTTTCGCATTTATATTAAACAATTTCTTAAAGTGATCCGTCCATAGTTTAAGTCGATCCTTTCCTTCAAAAACCGTATTCCCTTTTTCATCCTTGTCTAATCTTACTGTCATTTTTTTAGTTCCTCTTTCTCTTTGTATGCTCTTATAAAACTTTCTCGTATTCTGGTTTTCTCTATGTTCCTCAATGTGTTCTATTTTTTTTATTTAGCCAGTCCCTTTTCTTGCTCCTACATGTTTTGGTAGCTGCCTTCTTAGTATATGTGTACCTATCATTATTACTGTGACTTTGGTTTTGGAGCCATCTAAGTCTTGCTTTATTTTTCTCCTTTATTGCCTCGCGGCATTCTTCGACGAACCACTCGTTCTCTCCTTTTTTCTTCTTGCTTGTGAGGGACTCTTCTGCTGCTTTGATAATTACCCCCTTTAGATGTTCCCATTCCTCGTCCAAATCTGTCTGCGCCGCTTGTTGCTGTAAATTCCTCATTATACATTCTTTATACTTATTTTCAGTTTCCCCCCTAGCTAATCCCTCTTTATTCCTTCTTATATTACCTGTTCTTGTTTTACCTGCACTTGTGATTCTTTGTTTCATTTTTACCATTGGAATAGTTTATTACCAAAACGAGTTTTCGCCGCATAACTTTTAATGTGTTAGGAATTTTGATAGGGTTGTATTTAGAAAATTTTTTTATTTTTTAATTTAGCATCGAATGACATAAAAATATACAGGGGCTCCAATTGAAAATAAGGCAAATAAATTGCTTTACAATTTGAATAGTTTGACACTACATTTTGGGCACCCTGTATAATTCGGATCAACCAAACTAGGTTAACGAAACTCATATTACCTTACTTAATAAGTACCTCTTTTAATTTTATTAACGAGGCACTATTTGTATCTTTCATCAAGTTTTAAAATCAGTAGTGCAAAACAGTTTTTTATCTATTTTATTTATTTTTTTTAAATCACTGAACCGATCTTAACAAAATCTTAAGGGTAGGTATGTAGGTAACCACAAGAGGAACCCAAATATGCAAAAAAATATCGGGCGTGTAATCTAAAAAAATATATCATAATGACGTCACACTTTTTGAGAACATCCTGTATAATCAAAAATATTTTCCTGAAATGTACCCTCGGGTACAGACAACGTCTGCGATATATAAAAATTCTATGTCTATTAATAAAAGGGCTACATAAGACGGGAGGTGAGATGCAGGACCCTGTATTGTTCATTGTTAAAAATTAATTACAAGCATCAAAAGAAAATTTTAATTGAAATGTTATTAAAAGTTAATGAATAAAATTTTAAAACGAACAGGGTTGAAAATAAATATGAAAAAAGAAATCGAGGGGCTTATGAAATGATATTTAATTTGGATGCCTATAATTAAAGGTTATGTTATTTTTTGAGTTAATTAACGAAAGTATTACTTTGCAAAGATTGGTAATGCAGATTTTTTAAATTATAAAAAAATTGTGATATAATTTTAAGATAGCTAAATTAAATTTAAGTTATTATCCTTCCTTTACACGCGCTTTGGTTTAGAACGCCGTTACACGCGTGTGAGCGCGGTGCTCACATTGACGTATTTCAGTCAGAACATTGATATAATAAAATCAACACACGTATAATCGATCGATATGTAGATAAGAGATACGTTTATAATCAAACTACATTTATTAATTAATTACAATCAAATATTTATTAATTACAACCAAATGAAAATTCATATAATGTTAAAGAAAAAAATAAAATTATCCACTTCGTCAATATCACTACCATCACTATCATTTAAAATGTCTAAAGGATTATTTCCTTTTTGTTCCTCTAGTTCAAGTTTTTCAAACCACTGAAGCATTTGCTTTTCTTGGCGCAGATCCATTTATATAAAAAAATATATCTAAAACGAGAAAATACTGTCTTGTTATAGTATAATGAAGACACAATAAAAATAGAGCATTAGGAACTTACCCGAAAAATTATTTGTCCTCAAAACAAAAGTTAAAATAAGGATTTTTTACCACTGAAAAATAAACGTGCTTATACGCGTAGTGAGGGCCGCGCTCACATTGACAACACTAATACTTCAATTATTATAAACTGCAAATGACAGAAAGTTCTAATTTTAACTCTAGCATTGCTACCCCCTACTGAAACCACCGCTAAAGGCATTCCTGGACGTTCAAGGTTATAGTCATAACAGTCATCATTATATGGTTTAAACAACAAAAATGTGAGGGATTCGATCATAGCGCGTGTAATGGAGGGTTATAGTGATCATTGTTCAAGAAAAAACAGTCCGATCAAAAGCAGTTCGAGCAAAAGCAGTTCAAGAAAAGCAGTTCGAGTAAAAGCAGTTCGAGCGGAGGAAATTTCAAGCAGGAACGAGTTAAGCAGAGGCAGATTGGATTTTTGGTTTTTGGGGATAAAGAATTTTTTTTGGAAAAGATGGGGAAGTTAAGAATAAATAGTGAGTGTATAAAATAATATTAAGATAATTTTAAGCAGGGTTGATAGGGAAAACAAAATAAATAAAAAGAATCTGCATTATAAAATTTGAGCAAAGTTTTTATTTTGATTAATTAAACATTTGAACAAACAACGAACCTACCTAACGACCTTGAGGTAAGATCTCTGTAAGCAATTAAATTAAAGAGCAAAGCAAATTATATATATTTTTGAAAATTGTCGTATCCAACAATGGTAATAACTAAAATAGGGGTACAGTACAATAATATTGGCCCAAAATGAGGCTCAGTGCAATATGTGTAACATTATTTTACATAAAGTAGCAAAAATCCGTTCTACAAAGTTTTAATTTAAACACAAACAAATAACCGAAAACAATACCACTGCTCTGTACACCTGGTCTGCAACAATACCTTAAAGTGATTATGTTGTATGTACAGCACTCTCAGGCCTAAAGGCCCATGGCTTTCTTTCTGGTGCGTTGGCGTATAATTATACTACAGTTATTAAATTAATTACGTTTTGAACTCTTGTCAACTTTCTTTAACTATTCAGTAAAATACGCACAAAAACATTGAATCTATATTTGTATTATACTGATACTAACATTTATTTAAAAAATTTACAGAAGTTGCAATTTAGCAACCTTCATTAAGGCATTGAAAATGAGCTTGGCTAACTTCCAAGTCTGACATGTAATTTACAAAATCTGAAAAATTTACAAGGAATAGAAATAAAGAAAAGTTTTAAACATTTTCACACTTTTATTAAATTGCACAAGATAGAAAAGTAAGTACAAAAGTATAAAATAATCGTACACAAATCATTGTCAAAACTGCACAACTTATTAGTTTAATTATTGTAATACTAGGCGATATAGTGAATAAAATAAACTTAAATCTAAAACATATAATAATTATTGTAATACTAGGCGATATAGTGAATAATAGTAATTTACCATACTAGTAGGTAACGCTATGAAGCATTTTACATTACGAGAGAAAAGTTCTCGAGTAATGTAACCAGCAAATAACGTTACGTGTGCCGTAACACGGTTTATATCATCCTATAATATTTTTTTTTCAGAAAATCAAAAATAATTTTCAATGACAGTTCAATGACAATTAATAAAGTGTAACGTAAATCTGCCATATTGTACTGTTATTAAGTTTTACAGCACTAGTGCTGTTAAAGATATCTTAACATAACTCGTTGCTAAGGAGTTATTAGCATGATAACGTTATAGGATGATATAAAATACACTTAAATCGAATAGCTATTAAGACAACAAGTGTTTTATAGAAGGTTTAAAAATCAAGGTCGTAGTTCAAATCCGAGCGAACGAAGTGAGCCGAGGATTTGATAGACCGGGATTTTTAAACTATAAAACACGAGTTATCTTCAAGATTTTTTCTAACACTAATATCAGACATTTTCTTTCGCTAATATATTATTAGAAATTTTAATAAATTATTATTTGAGACGTGTCATAATACACAAAATGCGAAGATTGCTAGGCAACGACGTATTTAAAGGCATATAAAATACGTTGCCATTGACGGCGTATTTTATAGAGAAAGCGTATTTTAAAGCAAACATAACAAGTGAGCTCTTATGCACCATAGAAACAGTATAAGATATTAGAAAAAACATATAAAATGATACAATGATGTAAACAAAAACATCACTCAATGTAAAAACAAACTATTTTCTTAACATTTCGACAAGCGTAACAGTATGACGTGAAATAACCAATCGTCTGTGTGAATCGTGGGGACACCGCTAAGGCCACCGTATTTTTTTTGCGGAATGACTGTTTTTTTGCTATCGTTTTCATCGTCCGAGGAAGAAGACTCTACTGTAGTATTAAACAATTTGCAGCGACGTTGCATCGCCGTAGCGGCATCCAAACCACGATCCACACGGACAAATTCGATTTGAGAATATACGAAGCTTTCAAGTGACATGTCCAGCGAGATGTCCGATTAGTCCAGTCAAATGGTACATAATTTTATTTTGCATTTTGGGTAGGCAGCGATTTTTTCTATCGGTGTGTAGAGGAGTCAGTGGTGAGTTTAAGTCAGAGTTTTCGGGGTGGTAACCCCCTCTATTCGGCCGCCATCTTGAAAATAAGGGTTAATTCATTTTTTGGCGATATCTCTGTAGTCGTGAATCTTACAAAAAGTTTGTAGAAATATTTTTGGTAGAGAATCGTATTATCTATTATCTATTATTAATAACTTTTTTACATAGCATTAATAATAAAAAAGGCATAAGCCGGAAAAGACAAAAAGTTAAGGGCGTACAACTTTTTTATTATTAATAACCCTTCTTTTCAAGATGGCGGCCGAATGGAGGGGGTTACCACCCCGAAAACCCTGACTTAACATCACCACTGACCCCTCTACATCTCGTCAAAAATCGCTGCCTACCCCAAATGCCAAGTTTGCCTTTTTATTTCGACCATTTGATTATACTTCTTCTTCTTCTTCCTCCTGAACCCATATTAATCCACTCCTGGACATAGGTCTCTCCCAGCCCTTTCCATTCTTCTCTGTTTTGTGCTTTATGGAACCAATGTTTTCCCGCTGTTTGTTTGATGTCGTCTATCCACCTGCCTTTTGATCTTCCCACACCTCTCTTCGTCTCTCTTGGTCGCCAGTGGGTGATTTTTGCTGTCCAATTATTCCTATTTTGTCTCGCTACATGACCAACCCAGCGCCACTTGGATTCCGCTATTCGTTTAATGATATCTATTATCTTGGTTTTCCTGCTGATATCTTCGTTTTTTATTTTGTCTCTCAGTGATATTCCAAGCATCGTCCTTTCCATTGCTCTCTGCGACATTCTAAGTTTGTTTGCGTTGTGTATAGTAATGGCGATTATTTCTAAACCATACGTAGTTACTGGCAATATACATGTTTCGTAAACTTTAAGTTTTAAGTTAATTGGAATATCTTTGTTTTTAAAATGTGTCCGAGGTTTCCAACGGCTGCCCATGAGAGTTTTATTCGTCTTGTTAGTTCTTTGGCTTGATTTTCGTTGCCTAACGTTATAGTGTGTCCGAGATAAATTTATTCGTTGACTTTTTCGATATCACAGTTGTCTATTTTTATTTGTATGTCGCTCTGACTCAAAAATTTTGCTTTGTTCAGATTCATTTTAAGACCAATTTTATTTGATGCTTCGTTTAGTTCTTGAAGCATTTCTTGAAGTTCTTTTGGATCACTGGAAAACAGACGTCATCTGCAAATCGTAGGTTGCTTAGGTATGAGCCATCAACTTTAAGACCTTTGTGGTCCTATGTCAGTTTTTTAAAAACATCTTCCAGCGCCAAGGTAAACAGTTTTGGTGAAATTGTGTCTCCTTGGCGCACGAGGTCGCTGTATGGGAATTTTGTTTGATTTGGTATCTTCGTCTATTTTTACCTGCAGTGATGCGTCGTATATATTCTTTATAATTGTGGAATATCTTCCGTCAATTCTAGCGTTATCCATGCCTAGCAGGAATGACTCTGTTGCAATCGAGTCAAATGTTTTATGAAAGTCTACGAATGCTATATGTAATTGTAGATTGTATTCGGTGCATTTTTCTATTACCGTGCGTATTGTTTGTAGGTGGTCAACCGTGCTAACACCTTTTCGAAAACCGGCTTGCTCCATGGGTTGGCATGAAGTCAAATTTCCCTTCGAGACTATTACTAATAATTCTTGTAAATACTTTATATTGATTATACTAGTCCAGTCAAATGGTAATTCAATTTACATTTTGGGTAGGCAGCGATTTTCTTTTTACGATGTGTATGGGGGTCAGTGGTGAGTCTACATCAGGATTTTGGGGGTGGTAATCCCCTCCATTCGGCCGCCATCTTGAAAAGAAGGGTTAATTAATTTTTCGGCTATAGCTCTGTAGCTGTGAGCCTTACAAAAAGTTTGTACAAGGCTTTTTTGTAGAGAATCGTATTATCTACAACTTTTATTAATATAACCCCACTCCTCCATTCGGCCGCCATCTTGAAAAGAAGGGTTAATTAGCCTTTCGGCTATATCTCTGTAGTCGTGAGTCTTACAAAAAGTTTATTTGAAATTTTTTTGTAGAGAATCACATCTCTAAAATTTCTATTAATAACTTTTTTTACGTAGCATTAAAAATAAAAAAGCTATAAACCCTTAAGTTTTTGTCTTTTCCGGCTTATAACTTTTTTATTAAATGCTATGTAAAAAAGTTATTAACACAAATTGCACATACAAGGATTCTCTACAAAATAGATTTATACTAATTTTTTGTAAGATTCCCGACTACAGAGATATAGCCCAAAAACCAATTAACCCATCTTTTCAAAATCACGACCGAATGGAGGGGGTTACCACGCCGAAAACCCTGATTTCGGCTCATCGCTGGCCCCTCTACACACCGATAAAATAAAATAGCTGCCTACCCAAATCGGCAATTTCCGACATTTCCGTTCACGGTTAGTTCTTACATATATTTCTTATGCGGACGAAGGCTGAGGCCTAACGATTTAAAATATAGGTAGCCGTCGCTTCGCAGGCGGATAATAATATGTGTTATACATTAGTAATGCTTTATATAGATATGCAAAATTTGTATTGTAATAATTAACAATAAATTGTATGTTATAATTAAATAAGTAAATTACTTTTGCTCTTTCCTAAGAAGGGTTTTGGGAGGCTCGAGACCTTTAGCCGCTATGGAGCAGCCGCCACTGCCGTCAACCCATACGCGTTAGTAAGTAGAAAGCGGAAATAATGTTGGCGGCTTTTTATACGAAAATTGGTAGTTTAATGCTTTGTAGAGTAATTAACAACCACTAAAATGCCATACAAAAATATTGTGAATTCCTAAGTGACTCACATTAACGTCACTGGTAAAGCAATTGGCTATTTTTAGATGCCGAATGCTGCCGAACGCAGAATGTTTCACCGGAGGCGATCTGTTAATATTCCGCGGCCGATTTCTTGATAAATGGGTCGTTGAAAAGTCCTCGCTGTAGCGCCCCTTTGCATTGCAGACCCAAAACCAGCTTGTACTATAAGCGCTGGTTCATCCTCTTTCCAACAAGCTAAAAATCACACTTATACCTTCCATAAAGTATGCGATGTAACAGCAACGAACGCATTGGCGTGTAAACATCGTTTTAACCCCCGTACTGTCGCTTTTACGAATCTTACATTTTCTACACCTCTCCTAAAAGTTTGCAATTAACGCAATCTTCAAAATGACACCACAAACATGCACCTAGCAGTCGTAGAACTGTCACAATATGCAAAACAGTGCGAAATTTCCAAGCGTCACACAAATCTTGATTCGGACCCCCGTCTACCGTCACACTTCCAATTTGTTAAACATTTTCAATGTTAAAACATTCTCTAACGAGTGACCCAAAATCATTGGAATCTTGGACTGCTATTAATAGTTAATAAATTGAATTACATGTTAAGTAATTCGTTTGATCCAAGTTAAAATCGGTTTTAGTTAAAACGAGTGCCCCAAAGCTATAATAAAACTTCCAACATTATAAATAAATACGGACAATTTCGATTAATTTGAAACCAACTAACGTTAAATACTCGTCCAATATTGAATTACTAAATAAATAGCAATAAATTTGAAGATCCTGTCTCAATGCTTTCTAAACTTCTAAAATAAATGGAACTTATTTAAAACCTGGACCTCTAGGAAGCTGTAGTTTTGTATGTGTATTATATTTGAATCTACAGATTATCTGTTACGCCTAGCAATTAACGATCAATATGGCAAAGTAAACCTAATTAGGAAAATGATTTCATTTATTAATTAGATTTTGAGTTGAGAAAGGAATGTAGATTATTATTACCGATACAGCAAAATAAATGCCTATAACGTTTCTATCAACCTCATATTATAACTTTTTACAAGCGATATACCGGCAATATATTTGACTAAATCCATAATTTTAGGAAAGCCACTCCTGTGGCTTTGCACTGTTGCGCCGCTTTTAGTTTAACCAATATACAAGCACAATCTATTCAACGTTTAGTCGTAAAACTGAACGTAATCCTCATCTGTTAATGGTTTGTACTGCCTGTATGCAGTGCACCCAACGCTTCGGTTAATGATAATTCAGGAAACCCATTACCATTCAAAATAATGTTATGCCACAAACTGATTAATACTTACGCGAATTTGGTAGACCAAGCTTTTGTTTTGAAAATTTAATCTTTCCGTAACACATATCTAGGCGGCTTCATATCAAACGCAGTACAAAATTAATGTAGAAACGTCATCATACGATTCGGAACAATCAAGCGTTCCGACGTGTTAGAATTAGTAAAGACCCAAGACGTTCCAAGTTTTTCAAACTCCTACATTAACCATCATTCACTGCTTGACATAATGAAAATCGATGCTCTGAAAAGTACGAGAGAGAAGTTTACAAGGATACGAATTTAATTTTAAACTTCTTAGGTAAACAGGAAGTTATAAACCCTGTACTTTTTAAAAACATGTTAGGATAATTTCAATCCTCTACTACACTTTAATAAGTAAACTGAGTTTATTTTGTTGTCATTATATTGAACTAGTCTGGAATTAATAATTTCTATAAATCCTTAGACAGAAAAATTAACTACAACCACAAATCATGACTACACCAAAGTGCTTGGTAAAAGTACGAATAAGGATTAGTCAGCTTAGTTATAAACTTGCCATAGGCAACGCTTTGATAACTCATTTGATACAGAATAAACTGAAAAATGACGATAATAGTAAGTTAATGTTTTTTAGTTTTAATTCCTATTTTGCATGAGAAAGCTTTGATTTCAAAAATACAGTTTCTTGAATAACAAGTACTGCAAGCTAAACAAATCGTTACGATGAAACTAATTTATAATTTTACATGAAATGGTAGATTTTTATGGACATTAAATGGTTTGAATTATCTTTTGTGTATTCACATAAGCACTGACACTGATTACGAAATTTGAAGTTTTGGCCTACATTTTCAAAACATTCTACTCTAATCTTGAAAAATAAAGTTTTTCTTAGAATACCATTCAAAGTCGCCTATTTATCGTAGGTTGCTTCATATGAGCACAAATCATAGTAAAAGCAACAATATTTTGCAGTCCTCTTTATGATTTTTTTGCTTATTTCAACATTTTACGCTTATAGGTAATTTAAATGCCTTTTTTCTGCTTATTTTATAAGCATTTAGATTGAAGAAGCTTTTCTTTCTTCAAAAATATTTTACCTGTTAAAGAAGAAATTTTACGGTTGACAATTTAGATCAGTCTGATCCAAAATTCTCTGGAACAAACAATTGGTGATAATAATTAAGCAAGCTGAAAACAACTGCGTCACTTATTTGACGTTCCAAATTGCCTAAAGAAGTTCATTTTGTTTAATGTTAACCATCCCAAAATGGAAAATATTAATGAACTTGTAGATATGCTACAAGTTTATTTTGAGTGCCACAAAAATAGTGTTCAGGCGCAGAGGCTTTATGCTGATCGTTTTCCCCACAGAATTTCCAGAGAATTTTGGATTTAACAGCCTACTAGTTTCATAGTGTAACCCTACTAAAAGTCTAGACCGGTGAAAAGTACTTAAAATTCTCTACAAGAATACATAAACAAAATTATACTAAGCAATTAAAAAAAAAAATGTCGGTAGCGTCACAACAAACACATGAAGGTGTTTAAAAAAGAATTTTTTTTGTCAAGTTGTAGCTAAAAGTGTCCCGTTAAATAATATAATTATATGGTTTGTTGAAGGTTAAATCACAATTGAAGTCGCTATAGTCTTGGGCCCTTTTTGTAGAACAGACTGTACGTATATTCTAAGTTAGATTTAAGATTTTTTTTGAACTGAAATTAGGGTGGCTGCTAAACCCAGTATAGTTTTAAAGTTTTGAGTGGGTTATAGTTTGGAGATTTCTTCGATTGTTAGTTAGTTACATTTTGAGATATTATGGATCCGCACCTATTGGTACCTACGTGACGAGTTAGAGTATGAGCTGACGGTATGAGGTTATACTAGTCTTAGAGGTGAAACCGTTACTTCCATGAGAAAGAAACTCAGAGAAGTGCTGTCGACGGAACAGTTTGGTGAGTTGCCAGTTGCTGTCAACTACCAACCAGATGTTATTCGTGAAGTAGAGAAGTGTAACACGAAAGTTACTGAGTTAACCGACTACGTTAATGATATTCCCAGAAGGAAGAAGCCTTGGAAACATCCATTCATAGTTTAATTGAACAACTGAATGTCATTAAAGAAACTTTAGGTGAAAAGAACTCTACGGTAAATGATTCGAGCAAGTATGATGTAGCTAGTACCAGCAGTACTGAAAATGTTAATGTTCCACCTTTTGTCGAGGTTATTAATAACTCGAAGTTTGTTCCAGTCCATAAGTGGGGAATTTCGTTCACCGAGATAACATTGGACTTAGTGTCAATGCCTTCACTGAAAGAATCGAGGAACTCCGGGGGCAGTGGTAACGAACCGTACGGTGAGGTGGGCCCCAGGGTGGATCGGATTGATGTGATCCGGTGATCCTGGGGCCTTCCCGGTAACTTACGCCTGAGCCGTAATTCGGGAAGTCAGTGTGCTGGGCTGGCGCCCGGACATCGCCCGGTTGGGTGAGGTCGGTGTAACGGCCAAACTCGCATCATTCCCCTAAAGACGTCCCTGACATCCTTCAGATGTCAGGGGGGGCGGATATGCTTAACTGCTTGGTGTCGCTTAGTCTAGTCATATTCCAATAGATGCCCTTTTGGTGTAGCATCGAAAAAGAAAACCGCAATCGCCCCGGCGATGGCGAACATGCAAGGATGGCGCTCAGAAGCCCCTCATTGAAGATGTCAAACTTTTGTGTACAGCTGTCAAGAGACAAACTACGACTTGTAGGAATATTGTCAAGACACTGTAAACTAAATTAGCACGTGTACAAGATGGGACTAAGTGAGGACCCAACCTGTCGAGGTTGCGACCCAGAAGACGAGACAGCCGAGCATATTCTGTGCGAATGCCCGGCACTCGCTCCAATCAAAGGATCCATGCTAGGGGACTTCTGGCCTAGCATGACCAGTATTAGGAGTATCCCTCTGGCTAATATCCTCAGGTTCATCAGCCAAAGGTCAGGATGGCGTGTGTGATGCGCCTAGAAGCGGATGTTGCAATGGAGGCAGCATAATGGGCCCATACCTAAGAGGCCTAAGTGCATGTGACGTAAGTCACCCTCCACCCATAATTCAGAATCCAGAATCCAGTACTACAAAATGTTTACTCTGAAAACCCCCAGGTTGGAATTGCATATTGCTTTCTTCTTGGAGCATCATCTTCATTTTGAAAATACATGGAGATGGTGGGTTTTAAAAATAGATGAGTCATATGGTATGTTTTTATACTTGAAGAACTTTATGGCACAGTTGAGTAGTTCCTTCATAGTTTGTCGGTCCCATCTTTACAACAATATCATCAAAAATAATGTAAGTATACTATAAATAACAAAAAATATTATTTTAAGTTTCTTAAAATGTAACATTTGTTTGCCATGTGTTTTGGTCATAAAATAATCCATTCTTTAATATTGCAGAATCACAACAATGCCAAGAAAATATTTACATCAAAATGTTTCAAACTTGATGCTACTATACGTAAAATTGAATGGAGATTCCAAGATTGTATAAATATACAGGGTATTCCATTTAAAATAACAAAGTTGATGTCAATTCCGTCGAAACCGGAACTGACAGAAACTTGTTTCCTATGTCAACAAATGCCATTTAAAGAGTATATTACATATGCGAAATTTCATTTAGATATCTTAAAAAATTAAAAATATATGGGGCTGCCCAGGTTTCGTTGACACCCGGTATATTGCTGCTTTTCGCAAGACGTTCTGAACAATAGATTGCAATCATCAAATCATTATAAGTAGGTATACACAGTGGTGGCTCGTGAGCTTTTTTAGTGAGAGGCCACATCAAAACCGAGCTGGAAACATTATCTAAAAGCACTTACCTCCCTCCGTCCTTCTGTTCTTCTTACTGCTGAATACATCAATAACTTTATTGTCCAAATCGGGAATCGATTGTATAAACTTTTTTTTAAATCGACAACACTGCCAATAGGTTGAGCCTGCCCTCAGACACTTCTCAAAAATGTTTTTATGCGCTTTAAAGTGGAAAACATCTTTCACATTCAGTCGTAGACATCGGTGTTGCACTAATAATGTCAACTTATTTATTAGTTTCTAAAAACACTCTTTTGAGATTATTATCAAGGGTAATATAAAAAGTGGTGAGCTTATTGTCGATAATATATTCAAAATGTCACGAATGTTAATCCCAGCGACGAAAATGCAACGACTGTGAAGCAAGAGTTGCATTTTCCAAAGATTGGGATTAACGTGAGCGGCATTTTCTAAATATTATCGATTTTTAAGCGAATCACGAGTTATATTTAGGAAGAGAATATAATGATTACATTTTTCACTAATCGGTGCTACAGTTTTTTCTCAACTGTCAAATAATTTTTTGTTTGTACGTCATATTTACGTGGTTACTACGTTACTAGCGTTGCTAATGGAAATAACAAAATATTATCGCGGCAATAAATTATTTTCACTTATTGGTACAACATTTTCAAGTGTTGTGATTGGCTGATTTTCTTAAGAATTGTATTCTCGGGGTAATATCACAAGACCTCCTGATTGGATATAACAATCTAAGATGTGGTGGCGTCTGGATTCTTGAACACTTGCACAACTTCCTTCATCTGGGGGTACTTCTCAAAAATGATGCAACATTTTTTTCTTTCCTTGGACAAAGAGAGAAAATGTGGTATCGCACCCGCTAAACGCATGAATGAAAAGAATATTTTCAGTGTCTGTCATACTTGAATGATGTAGCTGAGAACAATACATCTGCTGCCCTCCCTCTTCAAGGCTTAAGAAAAACAAGTTTTTGTGAGATTGTCCTGGTCCTGTCGTCAGTACAAGAAGATCAATTTCTTCCCCAAGTATTACTACGCTTTCGAACTCCTGGGCCTTTCCAATGGCAGTTGTAACGATTGAAACATCAGCAGCCTTTTCTGCCTGTTTTACTTGAATGGCACACTGTTCAAATTTCCTTTTATTTAAGCAGTTCTATCAAACGGGCATTGCTATTGCCGTTCGCCAAAAACTTGTTCTGAGCGACTTAACTGATTATGTTTGCATTACAGATAACGTTAGCAGAAGTATGCATCTTAAAACGGCGCAACCTTTCAGAACACTTTGTGCCACTATTTGCAGCATCTGATGGATGTCCATCAAACACAACTGCAACCTGTGATTCGTAGTGTTTTCTCAAGTAAGAAGAATAACTGTTATCAATTGTAGCAAAGGAAGCATTTCGAGGTCAAATAACTTTATGTAGGAGATACCCTCCATCAACAACAACAAACTTATTTTTCCCAACCAATATCTATTCCTGAATTGGGGTAAAAGTGCTATATAATGAAGACTTTGTTCCCTTCCGTTCTGCTGACAATATTCACGTAGGTAGGGTGCGAGTTCGTATGTGAAAAACTGCTGTAAGTCTTCCTCAGGCTGCTTAGCAAGACACAATCTCTGAAACAACGTTAAAGGATCAAAAGCACTAACTTTTATGTTTCCTGTTTTTATGCAGCTGACAACTGATGCAAGGCCGCAAGTGTTATACTACCTTATCAATTCTCTCAAATTTCACACTCTGAAAATCTTTATCAACTATTCTTCTAACCCCTGTCATTCCCACTTCTTGTGACATATGGTATTCACGTCTGCTCCTCCAATGATTCCACTGCTCAGTGACATTATCACATCAGTTTTAGGGTCCGGGCTTCGGCCTTCGGAATACCTGCCTCTTCCTTCTCTGTTCCTCTCGCCCTCTCCTCTGTTTCATCCTTATGGATCCTAATCCCTAACCCGTATCTGATGCAGATATTTTATTTACAACTAAAAATGGTAACACCAAATACATATTCTTATACGAGCAATGGGATAAAAAAAAATAAGGTGTTATGTTCACCAAGTTGGGAAAAATTCCAATATATCGGGTGCAGTAGCGTGCTTACTATTGGGTTTAGAAAAAAGTTCTAAGAATAAAATTTGTTGGAAATGTTGTCCTCTTTAAGATGGAAAAGAAGAAAGAAAACGCTAGACCGAACCATATCTGAGATATTTTGAAAAATACAAGAAAAGGCTTAAAATTTCGTGGTTTTTTGGCCACAGAAAGTTCTCCCGAGGTCAGCCGAATTAGAAAACTTGGTTTTTCAATGCTGGCCCTAATATATATAAGTAAAAAAAAGAAAACCTTCTACCCGACCTTTTGCAAGGTAACGACCTTTTTAAGTACCTAGCGACTGGACTAATAGTCGTTATGGTTTCTTCATCTAACAGATCTTTCTATTGTGTCATTTTTTGTCATGTTTCTATATAATTCTTGATAACAGATAACTTTCATATTTAAAAATTCAATTTGGTCGATTAATGTAACACTGTTATTATCTTTTGCCTTATGTATCAATTTTCTTATTCTCCTATATTAGCTTTGATGAATAGGTTTCATTTAGAGTTACCTTTACTCAACATGTAATTTCGATCTTTTACTGATTATGTTTCTAGTTTTTGTTGACAGCTTGCTTGTATTTGTGTTCATAGTTTTATGGCTGTCACCAAACGAAAAACATTCAAACAAAATTTATTATGACTATCAAAAAATTATGTACTGAAAATGAAAATTGCGAAGTAGTAAATAGTCAGAAATTTAGCGCTGACCATAGAATGGTAACATTATCAAAAATTAGAAGAGAAATTGTTTCGTGTTTGAATATATAAGGTTATTTTTGAAGTAGATATAACATTTGGAAGAATTAACATATACATATACAAAGTAATAACACATTTTAATTTACCGAACAATGGGATTTGTTCATTAATCACATTTATTCGTTTTGGTTATCATGGTAATAGGTTTTGTTTATAATCTGTCAAAAGTAAATTTACTTACCTATTGAATATTTACATTGCTATCGTTGACTGTGTTTTAAAATGGTTTTGATCTTACAAAATCGAATTAGTCTTGTTCAATGTTAATATGAAAAAAAAAACATATCTTTATGAGTAGATAAATGTGTGTTGTTATGTTAATTCTTGCAAATCTACTGCAAAATGTAACTTACTTTTTAATAACCTTATACATACATACAGGGAAATTTTCTTTTTAGTATACATATACCCTATATATACTTTTATAATAAACGCAAATAGGCAACCCACTATACACTATAAACGTTAAAAAAATTGGCATGCTGTGGCAAAAATCATCAAATTAAGTTAATGTCAAAAAATTAGTCTTTAACTGTTGCTGTTTTTATTTTCCTTTCTGTTTTGTATTGTTGATATTTTATGTTTTAGAATAATCGTTGAATTAAAATTATGTTGATATTCCACTAATTTTGATTTATTTTTTATTTAGAAACATGAAACACAACCTTTACGCACACGTGACGTGACGTTTATAGTGTATAGTGGGTTGCCTATTTGCGTTTATTATAAAAGTATACATAGGGGATATGTATACTAAAAAGAAAAATTCCCTGTATGTACGTCGTACATTAAATTTTCTTTAAGTCTTTATCCTTATTAATTATCATCAGTATAATCAGAATACATAAATAATATTTTAAATTATAAAAGAATACATTTGAAAATATTTCTAGAGCCTTTATTCGCTGCATAAATATATTTTAAATTTTACTCAAAATGCTGTGGACTATTATTATTCATAGTACAGACGTCAGTTGCAACTTTGGGGCGGATTTTGATGGAAACTTGTGTCATAATATGCTTTATTACGGTTTTATAGATATTTGAAGAGTAAAGGAAATTGGAAATAAAAGGAAACTACATTCTGGAAAGAACATTATGGGATTTTATCGGTATCCCAATATCAGACCGGCATTATTAGCTCAACATGTGCGTATAACTAAAAACAACAAATTAGTTCACAATAGTAAATGATCTTCAAACTTCAAAGAACTGTTAGACAACAATGTTTAAATTAATGTTGTGATCGTTATTGAACAAATTGATAAAGCCGAGGTTGAATATTTGGTTGGATTTTATTAAAAACTGGCATAAAAATATTAAGAGTTTGAAATTACGAAAAGTATAGTTGGCAACATCTGTGATATCTATTAGAAACTGTAATTTTAAAGTCATATTATGTATGAGTTTGTGCATTGTCGGGTATTCCCCAGCAGAAAAGTAATTTTAAAATTAATATTTAAAAAACCGCACAGGCTATAAACAAGTGCCTTTTCTCGCCACTATATAAATAGCTAGGAAAATAAAGTTTAAAATGCAAATAAACTTTCGCTACTTGGTTTTAAATCTGAGTGCCGAGTATCCAAATTTAATGGAGAGGGCCTCGGAGACCTACTGAACGACCTCTACTACAAAATTCAGTTTAAAGTTTATTGAAGCAGCGGGAGAATGTCACGAGGTTTTAGTTAAAAGTAATACTTTTTATTAAAAGGGTTTGAACCGAGGTAGACGTTACAGCTTCTAAGTGGAAACGCTTTAATTTAAAAATTAATTACATTCATCGGTTTACGAAAACGCTGCCTTTACACTGTCAAATCAGTAATATGATACCTTTGATGTATTTTAAACTTTCAAAGTCGCATATAGTTACGCTTTTCTGAAAAAAATTTTTTTAAGCATATCTGAAGCGGAGTTAAATATCTTTCATGTTCAGTGCTCATAAATTTTCATTAGCAAACTAGATAATTAAGCAAACGTTCTGCAATAAAGCTTTATTGTGCACATTTTAAAATTTAATAAGTTTGCGTTCTTTATGATGCTGAATATATGTAGACAGTATTAATTTAATAACAGATGTTAGCAGCAGCAGGTCGTTCTTAAAGGTATTCGACGGTAGAAATTCGCACATTAGCTGCCTCCCTATTGTTTTCACCAAATACTTATGGGTGCACTTAATTGCCCTGCTGTGAAGTTTATGTCCGACATCAACTGTTGTCTGTAACTTATAACAAAGGAAGCTCTAATTAAGAACAAGTTTGGTTTTTATGTATAGGGTTTTTCAAAAGTAAGTCTTATTTTGAAATACTGATATTTTTATCAATCATTGAGCAATTTGAAAATTAAAAATGCTGGTATGTGCAGAAAGAAATGGGATTTATTAAAAATATTACATTTATAGTAAATGTTGTATGTGGCCGCCATTTTCTTCTTGAACAAGAAGTAACCTTTCTTCAATACTATAAACCGCAGCTCTGAGTAGGTCTGCTGGAATAGCTGCTATGTTTTGTGTAATGGGGATATCTAAAAGAAAGGGTGTTTTTAACCAAACCTAATTCAATCGATCAATTAAAGGAAACCATTAAAAATTAAATTAAAAAATCAAATTGTTTACAGCATGAAATAAAATACATAACGACTGTCGTCCGTGAACTCTTTTTACAGTAGGTACTCGTTTCGAGTTTCAAGACTCGGCTCCTTTCGTCGCCTCGTCTTTAAACATCTCACTCGTACTGTAAAATATGAGTTCCCGGACTTGTGACGTTAATTACTATTAATGACAAAGCAGCCGTGGAGGTTTGGATGGTAGAAACTAATTTTATGATGGCCAAAGTCAAGCCATCCATTAGAAGTATTTGAACTATAAGAATATAAGTTTCTAAGGTAGAGAGCTAGATAATGGCGACCCCTATGAGAATTGTTATCACTAACCGTAAAAGAGCTGTTCAAGACCCTGGTGAGTAACATTTCTTCTTTACAGCCAACATTATCTTGATAAATTTCTTTTGTTTTCATGTCTGCTTATTTATGCACTTTAAAACACTAACTCACTTATTTAAAAATAGTTTTATGGTATGATGAGCATTTTATTAGCACATGACACCATTTTATTCTAAAATGTCTTTAATGCATAATTCAAATATTAGATCAACATTTCTACTGTGGCTTTAAAATTTAATTTGGTGAAATGCGTAGTTGATTTTAGGAACGTTCCAACTTTTTCGTTGGAAAACTATTCGCTATCTGCAACATGAAAGAATCCAATGAATTAGACTGCATCAAACAAAAAAAATCTGTGGCCTTTGTAGTAGGTATATATTTTGAAGTTTTACGAAAATGAATAGTCAAAATTTTAAAGTTTTCCTGCAAGGGTCCCTCTTTTCAATTTAGTACGGTCTTAAACGATAGTAATCTAAAAGCAAACCAGGAATACATCCAATAGTACCTACCCTAGTTGTTTACTCCGCCAACATTTTTTACGACCTACCCTTTCTCATCTGCTATTATAAGGGCGCCGAACCTAAAGTTTATTTTGGTTACACATTGGATGGGCTAACCCTTTCCCATTTATCATTGCAAATGTGTTTTCATTTACTTCATAGAAGTAATGAAAAGTTTAAAATAGTTTATAGCTGTATAGGAAGATGAAACAAGTCCTACCTATTTATTTTTTTACATTATGTTTGAATGCTATTTCGTATTTTTTTGTTAGGAATAGAAGTTATTCTTTAGAATTAGTAGTCTACTTTTAGGGTTATCTATACTCTACTAATAATAACCATATATTAAAGTACATGTATAGAAAAAATTATTGCTTTTCTAGTGTTCATGAAGTTATTTGCCCAACAGTATATAATAATCTTTTATTAAACCTTTTAAGGGCCTAAAAATTTGCAAACACTTACCTTTCAAATTTTCCCATCTTTTTTGAATATGCTAGTGAAGGAAATCCAATTTATATTCATATTGTTCGTTGCTATGCGCTTATAAGTTCCTCAAAATTGATTTTCACAAAAACCTTCTACGTTTATTACTTAAATATTTCGGATGTCATCCCGTAGGTGTGCTACAACAGTATGCAAATTAACTTTTGAGTAAAATTTTATTATATTTTTAACTGTCCAGTATTACTTTTCTGCCACGAAAATTCGAACTCTATTAGTGACTAACATTACCTGGCTTTAAACTTAGTTGAAAGAGAATTAAATGTAACAATCAATTTTATAAATATCTGTACCTACCTACTTGGTATACTGTAATTTGCAAT
The DNA here is from genome assembly GCA_963082815.1 of Melanotus villosus. Lineage (NCBI taxonomy): Eukaryota > Metazoa > Arthropoda > Insecta > Coleoptera > Elateridae > Melanotus > Melanotus villosus. Next base: position 29,128,474 of record OY720419.1, on the reverse strand, counting down.
CCAATCGATTAAATAGCGTCGGCACATTAATTCAGATCTCGTCTTGGCAATTACCTTTATCGCTAATATAAAATTACGGTTTTAGTGAATTACGTCTATGTGGTTCCTGCTGCTGATTGCAGCCAACTTTAATGCAGAACACCCATTAGTAAACCCACTTTGCGGTAATGCATTAATTATTATATTCAGAAAGTATACAGGGTTATTGGTAATTCGATACATTCCTTTGGAGATGTGATGGGGCAGGAGCTAACAAACAAATTTAACCCTAACATACATTATACAAAACTCAATAGTTTTTGAGATATTTCAATTTTTGTGTTTTTCTCAAAAAAGTAGATCTTAATGTCTTTAAAGTTAATTTTTAAAAAATCTGCTTTACATTTTTTGAACTTTTTTACTGGATTACTTGTACCACTCTATGGTCATCCATTTGGAATAGAAAATATCCGGAAACATTTCGATCATGTGAAAATTTTGAATAAAAACTTATAAAAAATAATTTTTAAAAATCAGCTATGAAAATTACCAATTCGTTTTTCTCAAAAATTATCAACATAACATGCGTACAATAGTAATTTTTCTACTCCTACTATTGAAAGTTGATCTTTCCACATGATTTTTAATGCTGAAAGCAATTGTTTGTCGAAACTGTGCGACAAAATCCAAAAGTGTGTTGCAAAGTACTTTGCAACACACTTTCAAAATGGCGCCGGTTAACTGTATGGTTTGTTTATATTTGTGATATGTTTATTTTCATAGCAACGGACTTATTTCCATAGTGACCATAGTTTTCATGAGCATACTTAATATTCCACAAAAATTATAAAATTTGTTTTAAAATATTAAATAGTGAATTAAATGTCTTTCTTCTGTAGGAGTAGAAAAAATAGTGTGTAATAACACTTGTTGAAAGTGTTTTGCAAAACTCAAATGAATGCAGCCTTCGACTTCGTCTCAGGCTGCAACCTTCATTTTCGTTCTGCAAAACTGTACTTTCAACACTTGTTATACAATAGTAATTTGTATAACAAGTGTTGAAAGTACAGTTTTGCAGAACGAAAATGAAGGTTGCAGCCTGAGACGAAGTCGAAGGCTGCATTCATTTGAGTTTTGCAAAACACTTTCAACAAGTGTTATTACACACTATTTTTTCTACTCCTACAGAAGAAAGACATTTAATTCACTATTTAATATTTTAAAACAAATTTTATAATTTTTGTGGAATATTAAGTATGCTCATGAAAACTATGGTCACTATGGAAATAAGTCCGTTGCTATGAAAATAAACATATCACAAATATAAACAAACCATACAGTTAACCGGCGCCATTTTGAAAGTGTGTTGCAAAGTACTTTGCAACACACTTTTGGATTTTGTCGCACAGTTTCGACAAACAATTGCTTTCAGCATTAAAAATCATGTGGAAAGATCAACTTTCAATAGTAGGAGTAGAAAAATTATTTTAAAAGCTTCTTTATTTCAACAGCTATCTATCAAGGTACAAATGTTCAACTTGCCCTTGATAGTTCTAATTAAAAAATAGTAAAAGTGATGCAAGTAGTATGGTTCTTATTTTTGGATAAACAGTAAAATCCGTATTGTAAAGGTAATCGTTTAATTCTTAATTAATTTGAAAGTTGTACTACATTTCTTGCCCAAAATGGGAGCCCCTACTCCGTATACAAGCACGCGAGCGTCTTCTTATTTCCATCTTTGTTACTCTGGTTGTGAGGATATGCCGTATGTGTTGGGCAACGTCGACTATCCTTTGTCTAAGGTATTCTCCGTATCGACTGGTGTTTCAAAGACCATCTCTTTCATATGGCTCCACACGTAGAAATCTAGAGGTGTTAAATCTGAACTTCGCGCTGGCCAAGTCCTGCCCTTCCAATCCAACGGTTAGAAAAATCTTGACCGAGTAAGTGTCGTACTGTCAGCCGATAAAGAGCTGCACAACCGTCGTGCTGTCGTACTGAAATATTATTCGCTGTCTCACGGTGAGAGGAACATCTTCATCCGTCCATAAAATGTTTAGTAAGAAATTTGCATTGTCTGCATCTGAATTTAACATAAAGCGGCAGAATTCCACTCTCCTTCCAGCATCACCTTCATGAAAGCCTTGGACAGGAGTATAGTGGTAAGGATGGCATCGAATACTGCGTATCGTAAACCAAACTTTCCATTGTGACGTTCCGGTTAGTCTTGTGGCTTTATTACTTGAAGTTCTTGGGTCTTCATCAGAATGTCGCTATATTTCTTCCTCATCATCAGGTTGATGAACGCGAGGAGCACCGGCGTTATCTTGTCTACGTTTCACAGAGCCAATTTCAGCGACATTTCGATATGTTGTACCGAATACACGAACATTTGGTATACGACGGTTAGGGAAGCGACGTTCATATTCTCGGCGAGCTTCGGCAGCTTTGCCGTCACAATATCAGTAGACAAACAAGATGTCAGCGTATTCTGCATTGGTGTAGGTGCCCATGGCACTTAAAACGCAATAACAACAACAACGACCTAAAAAAAAACTTCAGCAACAAACTCAACAAGAGCAACAAACTCAACAAGACCAACAAACTCAACAAGAGCAACAAACTTAAGTTACACGGAGATAATAATGTCAGTTAATAATACACAAGCGTAAGCATCAAAGTCGAGGACTGACTGACTGACATGAACGATTTGTCATTTTTTTTCTACGCACACTTTTACTCTTTACTGTTTATCCAAAAATAATAACCATACTACCTGTATCACTTTTACTATTTTTTTTATTAGAACTATCAAGGGCGCGTTGAACATTTGTACCTTGATAGATAGCTGTTGAAATAAGGAAGTTTTTAAAATAATTTGTACGCATGTTATGTTGATAATTTTTGAGAAAAACGAATTGGTAGTTTTCATAGCTGATTTTTAAAAATAATTTTTCATAAGTTTTTATTTAAAATTTTCACATGATCGAAATGTTTCCGGATATTTTCCATTCCAAACGGATGACCATAGAGTGGGACAAGTAATTCAGTAAGAAAGTTTAAAAAATGTTAAGCAGATTTTTTTAAAATTAACTTTAAAGACATTAAGATCTACTTTTTTGAGAAAAACACAAAAATTGAAATATCTCAAAAACTATTGAGCTTCGCATAATGTATATTAGGGTTAAATTTGTTTCTTAGCTCCTGCCCCATCACATCTCCAAAGGAATGTATCGAATTACCAGTAACCCTGTATAATTATTACGGGTTAAAGTTGTTGTCGTTACAACTAAAATTAACAGGCGATTTATCAGTAACGAAAAAAGAAATACTTTCAGATTACAAATAGCAGTGAAACCTTATATAGGTACCTATGGTTCGTTTCTCCCGAGATTCAGAGCTTTACCTTTACATATTTTATTTCGTGCTTACCTCCCTTTTTGAACCGTCTTGCCTGTACTGTGCTTATTTTCGTAAGGCTTTATTACAAAGAAATCGTCTAAAGGGGGTAAATTAAATTTTAATAATAAGTATGCATTGAAAAGGCCGTGTGTCCTTTAGAAGTAATGGTTTTTTTAATGCGAAAATTATCATTGCACGTCTAGATGGAGTAAAATAGGTTCAAATATATATAATTCAAATTTCAGTGATTATTCATTGTTAAACTCAGCATTAACGTGTACAACAAATTACAACAAAAATTTGTAATCAGAATATAATATCACATACTGGGAATTAGTGTTGTGAAATTTCCGGAAATATATTCTTTGGAAATATTTCCGGAAATATTTCAGGAAATCTTGAAAATATATAGAAATATTGGAAATATTTATTAAAAACACAGAAACTCAAAAAAACTAAACATGTAAATTATTATGCAAAAATAGGTACACAAAATAAATACATACAAAACATAAATAGAAGAGCAAAAAACATGTAACAAATTAACAAATACGAACAAAAATAATTAATTAGATTCGTGAATCAAGAATCAGCGAATCACACACAAATCGAGAAAGAGTTGCAAGACGCATGTCTTCATCGCTGTCCTAATTATCAATGGGGGTAGACCTGGTCTCTAAAATATTTAGTAATGATTTTTATTCGTGTTCGTTTTCACTATTTTCCCCCTTCCTCATCATCAGCATTAATATTATCATCAGCATCAATGCCTTATTCATACCAATAAACTTCCTCTATATCTTCTTCAACACGCTGTTCATTTCCTTCGCGACTTTCTGTATTATAGTCAAAAATCAAAATTGATCTGTTGCCACTTTCTAATTTTTTTTAACAGGTTTTCGTTGTGAGACACGTATAGCAGTTTAGCTACTCTATCATTGCCCGGTGCCGGATTGAAGCAATTGGTGATTCACCGAGCTCGTAACTTTTAATAATACGTAATATCGTATTTTTTTGAAATTTAACCTATTAGTATGGTGTTTCTATTAAATAAAAGTATACACAAATGCATAAACCTTTATTTAGGATCTGTTTAATACGTATTTTTGATTGTTTCTAATATTTCCAATATTTCCGTTAAGCATTTAGAAATTTCTTATATTTCCATTTTCATGGAAGTATTTCTTTCTATCCTAAATCTAAAACGGAAACTTGATCAACTAGAAATATCTTGCATTGTCTGTCCAAGTTATTTTTGTTTTAATATTTCAGCTATCCGTTACATGCTTAAAATTGCCTCTTTTAATAATAACAGTATTATTATTATTCTTGTAATGACCTTCAGAAGCGGGTATTAGTTTTTCTCTATTATCGGTATTTGCTTATTAACCCTAGAACGGCCAAGCTGTTTTATGTTACGTGGACGGCTAACGGGGGGGGGGGGGCTCGGCGAACCCAGTGCTATTCCTCATTCTAATTGTAAATTAAATTCCAATTTATCGTTATACTTTTATTTTATATACTGAAAACTACTTTATGCAATGCATACAAATTTGTATTTATAACAACATAAATTTTGTCTATTTAGTCATTATCATCTTTAGAGCTCTTACAAACTAGTTGTCGTTGACTATAATTGTTGCATACGTTTCTAAAACATTTTGAACAGCTTTGTTTAGGTTTAGAAAGTAAATTGTATTTTGTTTTTTGGATTTTACATCTCTTACACACATAAAACACCTTTCTCGTCTTTTTTTTATTCCTTTCCTTCACATGTTAGGTTAGGTTTAGGTTATCACACGTATGGCCGACGGGAGGGTGTTTCTTGGATCCACGCCTGTTTAAATAAATTATTTTCGCTAAAACTATAACTTTAAAAAATTTTTAATAGTACCACATGCAACATCATTACATACCTGAGAAATACAAATTTTTTCAATTTTTTATAAATACGATATAGAAGATATTGATAAAAAACTAAGCCAGGGGTTCGACGAACCCCCCCCCCACCCCCCGTTCGCCGTTCTAGGGTTAAGAAGATTTGAAAGCTATTTGATTAGTAGTAGAGACTGGAAAGTATGTAGTAAAAATGGGCAAAATATGTATGTAATATGTACTAAAAAATAGCCAATATACATGTACTTATTAACTCTACAGTGCACACGTGAATTAAAATTACACCGTTGCACACCTTGGGCCTCACAAGCCCAATCTTCAAATCTAGAAAAGCATGGATATATGGAGGACAAAATAAAATATTTTTATACTATATACTTCTTTTTTTATTATTTTATAGTATATATCTATTGCATTCAATCTATAGTAAGAAAAATGTTAATAAGAAAATAAAATACATTACTGGCTAAATAATAGCTTTTTAATACTGCGGGTCACAGATATTTCAGTGTTGTTCAATATCATGAGAACGTGCCGGACAAAAATAATGAGAATGTTGTAAACAAATGCACTTACCTTTGTGGAAATGTTCTCTGTACAAAATACAGCTGAAATGCTAGCTAATATGCCACTAACACATAAAAACTAAAATTGTAACGTCGGTGAACACGTAGGGCCTGCGATGCCCGACGCCCCTTTTATTGGAATTCCATTCAACCTTTCAAAATTTTCTGTACGTACGCTGGTGCCTTTTAATGTCACAGAAAGCCACACCAGATACAGTAAATCTTATTTAACAGGTTCCTTCAATATATTCATTTAAATGTTCACTTGGGCCTGTCAGGCACCACGTGTGCACTATAGTGTTAAAAACTTGAAAATTGTGTATTTAAAAAATGACAAAAACATGTAACATGTAACTGTGTGAGAGATAGTAAGGAAGAAAAGTATTTGTTGAGGGTGAATCCAGGAATACTAGTGCCACGATACGCGGTCTCACGTATCAGTAAATAAAGACCTGAAAATGGCACCAGCAAGTAGGTAAATTGAGGAATACTAGTGCCACTATTTATACGCGGTCGCACGTATCAGTAAATAATAAAGACCTGGAAATGGCACTAGCAAATAACGAGTATTAAATTGGTTTTAACACTAATCTTTATTATCACAGTTAGTTGTATTTATACAAAAATTACGCTGAAATTACTATCTAAAGCACAATTTTAACAACCTTTGGTTATTTACGAAATAAAAAGTGCAAAACTGCAGATTTTCAGTTATGCGTTTGGAAATCTACTGCTGCACACGCTGTGACCTATTAATGTGCAGCGAAAGTATTTGTAATTGCAAATAATGTAAAGTCAATGTATTTTATCTAATTTCAACTAATATTATTTAACGTAAGAATTATGTTTAATGGAATTAAACAGTATTAAAAAATCTAATTTATTAAGTACCTAATCATTTTATTGATATTTTACATACATACACATAATAAACGTATACAATATTATACAGAGTGTCTTACTGTCATACAATCAAATCGAACGTATTAAGCAATGTTACTTTTAATTATTATAACAACGAAAAATCATAACTTGTTTATGTTTTCCGGCTTAAATTTTGTCGCATGTCGGTCAAAAGATGCTTATAAATCTAAAAGATATTTCGTCATCTCATAAAGTGACAGAGGCATAATTAAATAATTGAAATAGATTAACCCTCGACACTGTAAAGGTACATATATGGTATATATTGTTGTGTATTTTGAGCACAAAACATTTTAAACATCACAAATTTATTCATACAATTAACACAGATACTTACTTACTTACTTACTTAATCCTGATGCCTATCTACCTTTCGGTGTAAGGCGTAGTGGGCTTAGTTCGTGCTTGGTATCCTTTTCCATACTTCTCTCCATTTCACTCTGTCCTCCGTTAACTGCCTGATATTTCGCCAGACCGCGCCTCTCTCTTCTGTCGCTTTTCTCACTTCCTCCTGCCAGGTCTTTCTCGGTCTTCCTCTTTTTCTTTTCCCTATCTCTCTTGCTTCATAAGTTCTTCTGGGTATTCTGTCTTCTCCCATTCTGTTCACATGTCCTAACCACCTTAGTTGTCCTTCTTGTATTGTGTGCCTTATCGGTTGTATTTTCAGTGTTTCCCTGTACGTTTCGTTTCTTATTCTATCTAACTTTGTCTTTCCCTCGATTCTTCTCAGGAACCGCATTTCCATGCTACCTATTCTGCTTGTTTGTCGTTCTGTTGTTGTCCAAGACTCACTCCCATATATTATCAGGATCGGTACCGCCACTTTTTTGTAGATTTCTACTTTTGTCTCTTTTGGGATTTCCTTTTTTCCTAGCAAAGGCACAGATACTTTTAACACAAATTTTGACAGCTCCGATAACACATTTACAAATACAATATGCATAAATCATAACGCATAAAGCATAATATCAAGTTAGTTTTCATGCAAAATTAATTTAAAAATTTATTATAAGTTATTTATACAGATAAAAGTACTCTAAGGTAGATACCAACAACAAATTTGTAAATAAAAGTATATTAAAGATTGATGATTAGTAGGATACATGTCCGTTATCCAAATTTCACATCCAATTCATAGTACGATGATGATATTTATAGATGAAGTAGTTCTTGGGAAGTCATTTTGCCATGCTAGAAATAACAAACAAAGTTGAATTAATAACTTATTTTTGAGTGTATGTGTACTAAAGAAACTATAATTTAGTATTTTTCACTATTAAAAAAAATTCAGACAGCAAATAAAACATAACCATGACTTGTAAAAGCATATAAGGCTTAATAATATCGATATTTTAAAGGCAGAAAGCATTTATTATCAAAATATTCAATAAAAATTAGTTTTGATAGAAACGTCAAATATTAAAATGTAATTTCCAGCCAAAATAAGAAAAATAGAGAAAATTGATAAGAGAGAAAATCTCGTTATTTTTTCATGTTTAGTATAATTGTCTAATTTCTAATTAGTTTAGCAATAATTTTGAAAATTGTGTTATTCTGGAAGAATGAGTCAGTCAGACAGCTTTTAAAATAAGTTAAATCAAAATTATAAATAGGTTATTTAATAAAAGTTCATATTGTAAATTAAGTTTAAGTAAAATAAGGATTTATCATGTAGTTAATATTTCATTTAGGTTAGTAATAAGAAATTAATTATTTAGTAAGTCATAAATTTGAGTCATTTCTGTTGGTTAAAACTATTAAAACAAGGGACAGTTGCTATAAATTCGTTGAAGGGGCAAGACGTGTTTATTTTGCGCTCCTGAAGTAAATTAAAATGACGTCACAGCATACTAAATGTGTTATAGAAAAAAATAAATGAAGATCAAGTATGTAATTTGTTTTGAAAACGTCAAATAAAAGTAAAGTGTTGTTACTAAGTGATTAATTGAGATGAAACCATTGTTTTAAAAAAAGTTAAACCAATTGAAAATAAAATAATGCATAATAAGTTTAATTTAAAATAAGTTCAACGATAAATATAGTTATTTGTACAACTAGTAATGAAAGCAATACTTTTTTTCATGAGTTTGAAGTTTGATGCACGACGGCGAAGCCGGAGTGCATCAATCAAACGAGTGAAAAAAAGATGCTTTCATACGAGTTGTACACAATATTTTTTTGCATTTTGACATCTTAAATCCCTCAAAACAGGATAAAAAGGATTTGAGAATTTACAGTTGTCAAACTGACAATTTACAATATTTTATTTAAAGCACACTTACTTAATGCAAAATGTAAAATTAAATAGTTAAAAAAGGTGTTGCTTTCTTTACGATTTTTTAATAAAAAAAGTCCACTTTTTTTGTCAAAATGCAAAAAAAAATGTTTAAAGAGATTTAAATGTTAAAAGAAATTTAAGTGTTATACTTACGATTTATGTCAATTTTATCTAGTGATAAATAAAAATGTGTCAATGAATTTTAAAACATAATATAATAATTTTTCTTCGAAATAAATAACGATTTAATTGTTTAAGAATTAAAAATCTTGTTTTTATTCCAACGAGTTTTGAGGTTATAACTTAACCCAACAAGGAACCTGAAATAAAATATAAGTGATTAAACTAACAAGCAACTGAAATAATAAGTGATTAAAAAAAAATATAAGTGCTAAAATAAAAAAAGACTTACCTTATGTGATGAACAATAATTATTCGTTTTTAAAACGATATTAACGACGAGACAGCTATTGTATGGCGGGGTTTTCAAGGATCAACAGTTTGCTGAACGCCAGGATGCCAAATTTCAACATTTACGAGAAAGTTTAAGATAAGTGAAACAGTTTGAATAAATTTTAAAGATTATTGTAAAATAAATTGTGTAACGTAATTTTTGTATTTATAAAGTAAATTATTTAATTGTTTTAAATGAAAGTTAATTGTGAAAGTTTTGATTTTGAATTTGTTTGTTACTTAATTAAAATTAAAAATAATCAATCTTTAATAAATATCAATCTGCTGAATAATTTTCTACAGCCAGAATCCACGTAAAATAATTAATTTGAATAATTTGTTCATGTATTTTGTTGAATGGTATTTGTTTGTTGTTGATATTTATCTTACAGGAACAATTTTAGGTATCGAGTTTTCTTGGTATTTAACTTTATGTATTAATACACACACTCAACACAGACACAATACACGTGTTCTACGTACAGGACATTTACATTCCTTTTGTTGGAAATATTCAAAATAGATTTATAAAAAAAATGTATGTATTTATTGCAAGTACATAACATATTTTTGGAGCCCAGTAACGTGGGGCATTCCAAAGGTTATTTTATTTTGTTTTGTAATCACCTCGATTACATTACAATATATAGAACTATCTTTTTTTAGTTTTTCAAAACCTTCATTTTTTGACAAAACTGCCAAAAATTTTTGAACCGTCCTTTCCTGTAACGTGACTTACTTTTGTTTTGAACTTCATTTAGCAACTCAACTGTATCAGCTAAAAATAAGGAAGTATTTTCTAGCTTGGTTATTGCTTCAGAGAGTATACTATAATTTGCTTTAATAAAGGCTTACCTACCTTCAATTGTCTTTTCTAAGAATATGGCTTGGCATTTTTCAATAGATTTGGAATTCTAAGGGTCAAAACAAAAAATTACGTTTTTAATGCCGTTAAAGTTATCTGATAGAAATGTAGCAGCATTTAGCCAAGTTCCCCATCCCGTTAACACTGGTTCTGGAGGTAACAGAGTGTTTGGAAGCTTGTCTTTATAGTATTGAACACGCAAAGGTGCCTTTACAAAAATTTTTTTACGTTATATATTAACTTCTTTAGTAATGGAAACTGTAACAGCACCACTTCCGCCACCCTGTTATGACTATGTGCTAAACAAGAACAACGAATCAAATTTGGTTAAAAACTACTACACTTCTGTCCTACTTTCATCATATGTGGAGCCGCATCATTCAAAAATAGTAAAATCTTACCGTCCAACACTCCAACAATTAAATTGGCGATGTAACGTCGCATGCTATCAGTGGTTTCGTCAACTGAAATCCACAAAATCTCCCTAGTATTTCCTTTCTAATATTTTCTAAAGCCTCTTGGTAATTTATATTAACATATTTCTTTCTGATCATGGAAGAACTAGGCACTGATACTTCTGGATTGTTTGTATAATAACAGTGGGTCTTCAGAAAATGTTTAAATACGCTATGTTCTAGCTTATGAATTGGAATACCACAACTTAAAAATAAATTGTTTACATCTTTTGAAAATAGGGTTTACTTAGTGGGACCGTTTTTTGTAGTCAACATATTATTTAATATTTGCTGTCGGAGTGTTGAGCTGTTTTCAAGAAGCTTTCTATTATGGAGTTCAGTTCCTCGTAAGATCTAGTTGAAATTTCATTTTGCAGAGTACCTATATGTATATTATAAAAATGAAAAATGAAAAAACATGGTATTCTAATATTCGTAGGTACTTACCCTTTTATCACATATTATACAAAGCACAGCTTCTACATTTATAAATTTTAACTCGCTTTTATTACCTATCCACAGTTTCACAAGAGTAGATTTATGTTTGCTTTCTTTAATTATTTTAACACTACTAACTACTTGTTGTAAAGATCACTTTCAAATGAAATAACAACGATCAAACAAAACTTACACCATTACATTTAATGAGGGTACTTTCCAAAATAACTATTTTAAATCCTTAATGACCGTTACCGAAACTTAGAAATATTTAATCTCCTACATCCGGCAAATAGTCAATAGCTCATTATAATCAGCTTAAGAATTTGTAATCCCCCAACCTTTAGCAAGCCCATCCACCTTATCGTTAGAATTTATGAGTCATCGTTAAAATCTAATTTTGAAGGATATTTGTTGAATTATGTATTTTACATATAAAAAAATGTTATTATATATGTAAGCACACATTATGTGTTTATTTGTACATGTGCTTTTATCCCAAAACAGTTGGTACATGTAGCTACATATGTAATATGTATTTTACGTATTTTCCAGTCTCTATTGATTAGCTGCATAAAGTAAATTTTTGGACTTTCAAGAAATACCTGCTTAGCAACCTATCATTCCATAAACTGTTCATTAATGAGTTACATTCTGTAGGTGAACACTGATAACCTAATTGTGCTAGTTTGGTGTAACTGTATTACAAATTATCAAACTAGCTGAAAGTTTTGAACTTATCTTGATCGTACTTTACGTGAGTTAATATTAATGCAAAATACCGCAGTGCAGCGATGTTAATAAGTATATTAATTAGTAAGGCATATTCTTGGTCACGTAAAATAATAACAAATGAAATTATCAGAACTATTACAATAAGCTTATTTTTAGCAACCTGCAATTTAACCCTTCTTTATATTTAGACTTTAAGTTAAGTGACTGCAGGGGAAATACCTACAGTCTGAATTAATAAATTAGAAAACTTTCATAAAGTCGCTAATAAAACTTATTTTTTCATTGTGTTTTGTAATAAATTAACGTCACACAATTTCTAAAGTTTTAATGCATGTGTAAACTGTAAATATTTAGTTATACGTATTTATAAGTAAAATATTTGTAAACAAAAACGCTTCAGATGTTTGTAACGTTTAAGTTTAAACAGAAAAACGAATAGACCAACCTTCTAATATTTTCCAATACGTACAAACGAAGATCGTTTTGGGAGTATTTTTTGCCGAGAGAAGCTGTTCTTTGCCTCATTTCTCGAGGGATTCTTTAGATCTATTAATCGAAATATAAGATCTTGCAGAGAGACGAAAATAATGTAACTTTTATCTTTCATCTGTCTTATTTTCAATTTATCATTTTTAATATTAAATCCGGGACTCTAGCAAATTTCAACGTTGTTATTAATGTTTCAGTAAAAATATCTATTGAATGGATGAACACAATGAACATTGTGTTCTTTAAGTTTGAACTTCCTGCGAACTGATATCGATTTACTAATATCGTTATAAACGTCCGGTTTCCCTCGAGTATTAACATGTACCACCGTCTAATGTAATCTTCTTTAAGCTCGTCATTCTAGGACTCAAGATGCTCTCCCTTGTGTACAATATATCACGTAACGAAGACACGAAACGTCGAGTAAGTAGTTCAACACCGCTAAGGTTAATAACGTAATACTTTTATAGTAGTTATGAAACAGTTATTTATGTAAATAAATTAATTTTAACAAAATTTACTAACAAAACCAGCTACAATAGTTTGTTTAAATTAAAATTTTTTTTAAAAGTTTGTTGAAATTTGATGGATAAAAGTTTAATCAGTAGAAGTAGAACACTTCATTGTAATGCTTATGGAGATAATGAAAATTACATTGGAATGTGGAACTGCTTTTGATTTCGAAATAAATAAGTATTTCCTTCTTCTTACTTATTATTATTCAATTCTGCTATAATCTACGAAAAATCCCTACTAGACAGGGTAATTTTAAATACATTCCAAAAACTTCCTTCGAGTAATTTTTATCACAAAGTTCAGACGAACGTATGCCCAAAACGGCAATTTTTGCATTTTTTTACACCAATGCTTTAACACCAGACGGTTTCCTCTGTTTTTGCGAGACCTGTAGTCTTAAAATGTTTTGGAAAGGCTTTATTTTGCCCAAAATTCTGCAATTTATTATAAAGGAATGCATTTTGTAACCTCCGAACGCGCCCGTTGATTTTTTAATTGCAAGGTAATTGCGATTACTCGATATACGAGTCATTGATGTCCAAAAGTACCTTACAGTAACAGTTTGGTTTCAATATTTTTACTCTTAATTCGACTGCTACTTAGAGACTGAGAAAGCATACCTAAGAAAACTTAATCTTAGGTGTAAGGATGTTTTAATAAGTAGATTCTTACACTCTGGATAATTTATAAAAGCTTTCACGAAACGGTCTAATAATCCTGAATAATCAAAATTTAATTAACAGAATTTTTGAGATTAAGTATGGGTAGGTACATATGACAACCTAAGTTCAATATAAAAGTCAAGACAGCCAAGAAAGAAATAAATTAGTGCTGCAGCTGATTTCATGTGTATAAATATCAAAAAAAATAAGTATTAAAGGCTTTTTAGTGCTATTTTGCTATGTGCAATGTATGATAGCTGATACGTTTTAAATTTTCGGCAGCTTCGCATATTCAAGAATTTCTAACATCTAAGAAGTTCATTTACAGCATTAAATAAATACATAATAAAGTATTAAAGTAACTAATATTAAAATTAAAACCACATTTTAAAAATCATTGTAACAGAAACTGCTGTTCAGATATGTACGTGAGTGTGTGAGAGTATTAAAATTAATATTTATGTCGCATAGGCTCAAAACAACATTCATTTCAAACATACATAATTATGTAAGCATAATCATCTGAACTGAAATTTAAATAGCGGAATAAGATTGCTGTTTTGCATAAGGAGTTGTACGTAATTTTTGATGGCGATAACGTAAACGTCCAATTTCTATAAACAAAGACCGTTTCTTCTTAAACGACACTTCTAAAACATAATCCCAGTTAGGATTTTTAAAAGTAGGGCAATTAGTTATGGTTGAGAGCTCCGATCCTCGGAGCTTGAGGGGTAGGTTAGGTAGTCGGTGTCGGAACACTTTAGCTTACACATGTGATAATTGAAAGACCAAGTGTTTTTGTGTATAATGTGAAATAGTAGTGCATTGATTGAAGACGCATATCTGTATAACTAGTAATGTAAAGATGAGAAGCTGGTCGGTAATTATTATGTAATTGTATGCATGGCCAGTACTTGATATTGTTGGAAATATGAGATTGTGTGTCCGACAAGAGGAGGTCGATATGAACAGCTGTATTTGTTGTTTATGTGGACAAGCAGTGAGGCTTGTGGTTGCTGTTGTTGATGTTGTTGTTATTGCTGTTGTTGTTAATAGCGAGGCTTGTTGTTGTTGTTTTTGGCAAACCGTTTGCCGGGCACGGTACGTTAGTAGATACGTACGTTATTGAGCATGAGGCTCCTTATTGTTTATTGGAGCATGAGTGCACGAGGCTCCTGGACCTGATATAACTAGTTATGTTCCTGGGCTTTCCACAACTAGGCTTAAGTTGACCTGGCTGTAAGCGCGCAGCCAGTGATTCCCGTATGAGTGCCACGGGATGGCAAGGTAGGCCCGTCTCCACAATTGCCCTGTTCCTCCGGCTGCCTAGGGCTTGGGGTCACCTAGGTTGGGTGGAGCAGTGACATGGGTGGATTTCCCATTGTCGACTATGTTCAGCCATGGTTGACGCGCGCGCGTAGTTCCGGTTTCAGGTTCATAGATAGATAGCTGAAGGTAGGGGAAACTGGCCTAAAATGGCATACTTGGCTGAAACGGCATAGCGCTTGTTTTGAAATACGCGCGCAAATTACAAACCGCCTGAACGTACAGAAAGGTAGGTAACCCTGCTGTCGGAAACCTTCGTGATCAACAACAGCGTTGTTCGCACCAACGAAGATTTAGAGAGGTGATCGTGTTTTTGTGTTATGTAAAATTTTATCTTGGAACATTTAAAAAGTGTATAATTTTACGTGGGACGATTTAATTAGAAATCAGCAAGGTATGTATTGACTACTATATATTTGTGCATAAACAATCATTCGCACCTCAATTTATTTCATAAGCATACTGGTGAGAAGGTAGGTTAAGTGCAGATTGTCTTGTACGGGTAAAACGGCATGTTGACATATAGGGTAAAATGGCATGCAGTCCAAATACTATGCCGTTTTAGGCTTATGTACAGTGGTCTATAGGTAATATTTTTAAATGTTAAAATATCTAAAAATAATTTACTTTTAATAATAATACAGCAATATTCATAAAATAAAAACAAAAATTATTTGCTATAATGTTTTATTTAAGGGGTAATGTTTAATAGGAGTACCTACTAATCAGGAATTGATATTTTATGAAAAAGATAAATTAATTTTCTTGCATACTGTTAAAATTTGGTGCCCCTTGAAATTTAGCCCCACAAGCCTGGGCTTCTCGGTCTTCTGAGATAATACGCCGCTGCTCATATAATATTAAAAATATTTATTCAAGCCAATTTGCTTCTTCACATTCAAAAATATTTAGAAATATTTTTTTGCAGAAATGGTTGGAACTTATATTAGAAAAACTGAGAGGCAAAACTGGGATGAGACTGCAACGAAAAATGCTATACAAGCCGTTAAGAGTCAGCAAATGGGATGGCTGAAAGCTTCTAAAACATTTCATGTCCCGTTTACTACACTGAGAAGAACAGTTACAAATGTTAATAAGAAAATAAAAAGTGTGAAAAAGATCTTGGTAGATTCTCTACAACGTTTACACAAGAGCAAGAACGAATGTTAGTTGAACATATTAAGCTATTGGAACAACGCCTGTTTGGACTTACCTGTGACGATTTACGACGTTTAGCTTACGGTTGGGCAGAAGCTAATAAGATAGACCATAGATTTAACAGAACTACTAAACGAGCTGGATGGGACTGGGTAAGAGGTTTCCGTAAACGTAATGTAGACCTTACTTTAAGGAAACCAGAAAATACTTCCATAGCCCGAGCAATGGCCTTCAATAAACCAGTTATAGCGAATTTTTTTAAAGTATATGAAGAAGTTATCAAGAAATACAAAATTACGCCAGAAAAAATGTATAACGTGGATGAAACGGGAGTGTCAACGGTCCAAAATCCTCCAAAAATATTCGCAGCTAAAGGGAAAAAACAAGTGGGTGCAATTGCTGGCGCTGAACGGGAAATACACATAACGGTCGTGTGCTGTACAAATCCTATTGGCAATTACATTCCTCCAACATTTATTTTCCCCAGAAAGAACTGGAAGGAAGGGCTACTGGAAGGAGCTCCAACAGGTTCCTTGGGCCTTCCTCAGGAATCTGGGTGGATGACGGGCGAGCTATTCGTCAAGTGGCTGCATCATTTTCAGAAGTTCGCTCGTGCTACTAAGGAGTCACCTGTCCTACTTGTGTTAGACGGACACGTCAGCCATAAAAACTGGGCAGTTTTGGAGTATGCTAAAGAAAATGGCATAGTGCTGCTGTGCTTGCCTGCTCACTGTAGTCATCGTATTCAACCCCTTGACGTGTCCTTTTTTGCACCCCTGAAAGCCTATTTAAACCAAGAAGTGACAACAAAAATCAGGTCGAACGATGGAAAACCAATTTCTCAATTGCAAGTCGCAAAAGTTTTTTGTGCAGCATATGAAAGAGCAGCTACTATCGAGAACGCAGCTAGTGGATTCAGAAATGCTGGTCTTTGGCCCATAAATCCCAACATCTTTCCTGAGTACTTGTTTGCACCCTCTAGTACAACAGATCAACCTGCTGCCCCAGATGCTATCGAATTAGTTACATCAATAGTGGAATCTAATTCAGATGAAGTACTTAATGTAGAGCAAACGCATCCTGTGGAAATTGATATCAGAAAAGAGGAAAGCTTGGTTCCACTAACAACATTAAGTCTCATGCCATCGATATCTAAAGCCTCAACCACAAAGCGCAAGAAAACTCCTACAGTACTAACCAGCAGCCCCTTCATGGCTGAAATAAAACAAAAAGAGGTGGAAAAGGCAGAGAAAGTAAAGCGACAGTCAGCACGGAAAGTAAAGAAACGCCTAAATATAGATCCCAGTGATGCTTTTGAAGAAGAAATGGATTTTTCTGCTGCAACGTTTAATAATGGGGAAGACAATGATGATGCATTTTATTTGTTTTGTGGAGAAGTCTTTTCAAACTCGAAAGCAAGAGAGCGGTGGATAAAATGTTGCAATTGTAGAGAATGGGCTCATGTTGACTGTGCCGGAGTTGGCCCTAAAACCAAAATTTACATATGCGATGCTTGTCAATAGTGTATGCCATTTTGCCCTGAGTTCTTAAGACCTTATATATCTGTTTCATTTTTATATTTTAGAGTTTAGTTTTATTTTTAAGAATAAGTATCTTTAGACATCTTTATGTATAATTAACTGCAATATTGGGTTGTTAATTTTTTAGAAGTTATTTTACTTGTTATTGTTGTATGCCAATTTACCCACAATAGTGTGGGTAAAATGAATAGTGTAAGACTCTCTTGAATAAAGTTTTCTCGAAAAATATTCAACTTTGTGATTCATTTGTTACAATCTTATAAAGGTCAATGAAACAGGCTATCTATTCTTTTATTCACTTTTCAAACAGCCTCTTTCAGAGTTATGATATAGCAGTTATAAAAAGTAGTATGCCATTTTAGGCCAGTTTCCCCTACCCATCGTCGTCATCCTCACTTCTCAACATCCCAGAGGTTTATTCTACTAGATGCAACGTGGGATTCCACATGGGGAATCCCTCCCCCCTGTAAGTAACACTAATCGAACCTATACTGCTAAATGTAGTAATGTGTGCATGTTTTGCTTTCATGTATCGCTGCTATCTGTGTTATATGATTGCCTGGGTGATGTGAGCATTTATGTGTGTATCAAGCTTTGGGTGTTCACGAGACCTGGACGAGGCTACGCATTAATCTAACCTTGGTGGACTTAACGTTATTTCTTGGTAAGTTGATCGAATATGCTTTAGTAAATATGAATACGCCATTATAAGAATAATTAGAGTAAGATGGGAACCGCAACCAACCGGTTCCCCGTCCGCCGCCGTCCTACAAAGGATCTGAATACGGAATTCCGCTTTCGATATTCCCTGAAAATAAATTCCTAATCAATTTTTATGTAAAATGTAATGAAAACTGCTCACGCTACGTTAAACCAATATCCAATAATTTTAATTGTATAATGTATTTCTGGTATATACCCTGAAATAGGATTCCCAGTTATGCACACAAAACTGAACTGCCTTTTTTAGTACCTAATCACGGTGAAGCAGTAAAAATATCACTGCTGTAAAATAGCTTTGAAGTCTCTCAATTAAATTACTGTATACTTAAAAGACTGGTATTTAATAATAATAATATAAAATTAATTTTAAAATACACAAACAGTATAACTGTAATTTTATTTAGTATAAGGAGATAGCAAAATAAATAATAGATTTATATATGGCTGGTCTGGCTTCCTTTTTAAAATGCTTAACCTAAAGTGTAAGCTTGAATACTATAACTAGACACTTTATCCTACTTAGTTATTGATACATTTGTGTCCAGTTGAAGAAGTAATTAGGAATTTGTATTTGTCGAAGGAGCTCAATGGCACAGTGGATCGAAAGTGTATTTCAATATTTTCTAAAGGATTGCTGTGGCGAGTTTGACATTTTATATTTCTTTATTGGGATTTTCGACACCAGTTTCTAAAATGAAATTATATTAATTTTGAATGAAGATGGTGACGAACATCGCAATAAAGAAATATAAAATGTATTTCTCTACGAATTGAGAGTTTTGCTGGGTACCTTGGTATTAGAAAAAAATTTCGTTCTTTACAGTTTCATGTTGGAAAAATATCTCTTTTTTTCATGACAAAGATAAAAAATCCATATTCGTTACATTGGAATTTAGAAGTCAAGCCATAATTAAAAATATTGATGTAAAGGTTTCAAAGTATTTCCAGTAAACAAGCAATACTCAGACACCACAATCAGATGCCGCTCATTAAAAAGAGATTTATTTATAGACAAATTTTAATAGGTTTATTAAAATTATTAAAAAAGGTATGTACAGAAATATTAATTAAATAAGCATTTGTGTGCAGCCAACCAATTCAAACACATTACATAATTATGCAAACAGTAGTATTTTCTATTTCTATGTTTACTACGACATTCATGGAACAAAGGCCGGCTGGTCTGCCGATTTAGCTGGTTCATTTTCCAGTTATTTTTTGTGAAAATCTTTACTATCACATTTATTTTCTTAGGATATATTTTATCACATAGCATGTTTATTATTTATTAGGAGACGGATATATCGGACTTTAACGTATTATGTTAGGTCCTGTGTTAAATACTACTGAGGTACCTAAACGTTAGGAAACTTTTTCTTTTCCTTTTACCCTTTCATACCATTATAGTGTCGAGGGGGCCGAACAGCCCGAGCCGCAGAGTGGTCACCCATTTAAGTACTGACCAAGCAGATCTTGGCTTAACTTTCTATGGAGCGGAAATATTTACTAATTTAAATCTAGATATTTTAAAATGATTAAGTGCGTAATAAGACTTGTTACAATTTTCCAGCTGTACGTGTCAAATTGTCTCGTTTTTCTTGTCAATCGACATTTGTGGTTGATTGATAAGCTGAATGTTTTTTTGTAAAAGAGGTTTCCTCTCATGTTATTGTGGTTGTTACCCTACATTTAAAACTTTGCAATTTTTGCTAATTTATCATCCTGCTTATGTCATTTTTAAGTAGTTTTAGGGATTGATTGTTCCTGAATCTATTCGTTATTATAAAGAGGTGGTAGACCAGAGATAGACTGAGACGTAGTTAAATTTATAAGAGTGACAACCTTTTATTCGGACAAACTATGACAAACTCTGTTATGTCAATTACATTATTATACACACTAGACTTAATATAAAATACGTGAAGATTGTCGACGGAACATACACAGATTTCCAACACGCCCTTTCAATCTGCACGTCAGATATTCATTCATTATCCTTGGTGCCAAAACCAAGTCCATTTAGACACTTTTTGTGTACATTTTCCTCACTTGTATTATCAAAATGCCAATTCACTTCCGATGGTGTCGTAACCGGATTATATCCACTTATTCCGTACTGCTTAAGCAATCCGAATATATATCCCGTTTTAGAAAGCTCCATTTGACCCTCATTTTGGTCAATTCCAAGACCAAGACAATACTCTGCTAGACCAAGATCTTTCAATTCAAAATCCCCTAACAATTTTTGTTTTAACTTCGTAATACATTTTATATTACGTGATGCTACAAGCATATCATCCTTATACACTAACAACAATAGCGTATCACCCTCGCATTCACCATAAAACAAACATGGCTCATTTTTCGCGGGTTTCAGACCTAATCTTACGAGCTTTTTACATAATCGCGAGTACCATTGACGACCGGCTTGTTTCAAACCATACAAGACTTTTTTTAGTCTACATACATTACCGCCATCACTTAAATTCGCTATCATCTTTTTCGCTCGAGCTCCAATCTTTGTAGTCTTCCCTTGTTTGGACACAATCCGTTTCAATATTTCGTGCAACATTTCTGTGACTCTCATGATCACTTTTTCTTCCAGTGATCCATTGAGATACGCTGTCACCACGTCGAACAGCCAGATCTTTAGATCAAACTGACCCGCAAGAGCCAATAATAAACTTAATGTTTCCAGTCTTGCCACTGGAGCAAATGTTTGATGATAATCGATGCCGTACCTTTGACTGTAACCCTTCGCTACCAGTCGGGCCTTGCGTCTCTCAATTTTACCATCAGGTCCATGTTTATTTGTCAAAATCAAACGACACCCAATTATGTTTTTATTGTCGTCATTATGAATGATATCCCACGTATCATTCTTCACTAAATTCATGAATTCGGATTCAATCGCATCCTTCCATTCATCACACGCATCACTTTTTAAAGCATCTTGCACTCTGATCTCTGCTACACCGACGAACACATCGTCATCTAAGTCAGAATCATTTTCAGTACAAATATCTTCTTCGTTTTGTGTTGCTCTACTTCTTGACTGATACAGCTTTCTCAGTCGCCCTCTATTACCAGTACGCAACAATCTTGGTCTACCAGGGGCTCTCATCGGCTCTTCCGCATCCTTTATAACTATCTCCGGGATGTCTGGTGGATTTTTCGGAGTCTCGTTACACTCCACAGATTGCGGCGAAAACTCTATATATTTTAGATGACTGTTTTCATCCTCCTGCCCCTCTTCCGTTGACATAAACCACTCTTCAAGTACGCGCGTATCACAAGGACCGATACGAGTCTCTTCTAAAAAGTTTACATCACGGGCCTCTGTCATCTGTCTCTTACTCGGTATCCACACACGGAAGCCTTTTCTTTCTCTAGGATACCCCATGAATACGCCTTCAACAGATCTCTGTGAAAGTTTGTCTTTGTTGGGATTTTTATCTAAGACAAACACTTTCGACCCGAACTTTTTAAAGTAATTCACGTTTACTTTATCTTTCGTCCACTTTTCATACGGAATCTTTCCATTTAATCCACTAGTCGGGCATCGGTTACGAATGTGACAAGCTGTGGCAACAGCTTCCGACCAAAACATCGCGCTCAAACCGGACTGCAACAACAAGCACCTAGCCATATTCAACAAAGTACGATTCATTCCTTCCGCGACACCGTTTTGCTGCGGAGTATGGGGAACCGTAAATTGTCTTTTAATACCTTGATCCGCTAGATATTCATTAAATTCGGTACTACAATACTCGCGTCCATTGTCTGATTGTAAACATTTTACTTTCTTTCCGGTTTGTTTCTCTACTAGCTTCTGATAAAGCTTGAACGCATCGAAAACTCCACACTTTTGTCTCAAAAAGTACACTTCGCACCATCTCGTGCTATCATCAATAAAAGTTACAAAATACTTAGCACGTCCCGTGGATTCCGTTCTAAATGGACCAACAACGTCCGAGTACACTATTTGCAATGTCTCAGTGCACGGTACTCGATCGTTAGGGAAAGGTAACACGGCCATTTTTCCCTTCAAACACACTTCACAACGTGATAATTGTGCTGCATCACTCACATCAACCTTGGGTACTACACCATCACGAATCAATTTCACGAGGTCTTTACTGTTTAGATGGCCTAATCTTTCATGCCACTTAATCAATTCTGAACCCATTGGTTGGACTACCGCTTCAGCACACTCTAAGTTCTCGCGAACAAAATACAAATCGCCTCGTCGCTCGGCGATTAGCGAAATGTTCCCGCGCTTGTCACGAACAACTGCGTCCTCTTTACGAAAAATCACTTCGTGTCCTTTATTCGTAATTTTTGCAACTGAAATTAGGTTTGTTCTCAATTCAGGCACATATAAAGTGTCCTTGAATTCAATTAGTCGATGATCATTATTATCACTTGCAACTGATAAATGAACAATGCCTTTTCCTTTCACTTCAGCAGACGCTTGACTCGCGAGACTTAATTTCACATTCGGGAATTCACTTAAAGACTTAAACACGCTTCCACACCACACAAATGCGCGGTACAGCCGCTATCCAATAACCATGGTTTACTCAATGTTTTTGTCTTTGCTTTGCATACACTATCTACATTTAAAACTGTATGGTTCACTGCAAACGACTCGTCAACATTGTTCGCCGACGGTTTTGGCTTTCTTTGGCTACTGTCGAATTGACCTGTACACTCATTTGCTTTATGTCCCGGCGCCCCACATTTGAAGCATTTGAACACGCGTTTCTTCTTCGTTTTCCCCTTCATTGGATTTTGACTGGCGGTCATTACTGTAACGACACCTCCAGATCCCTGTCTATCTGAATCGTGCTTGTCCATAATCTTCACCTTCAATTCTTCCGGTGTCGGCAACGCGTCTCTTGTTTCAATTGCACACCGAAAACTTTCATACGACGAAGGAAGACTATACAACAGCATTACAGTCAAGAGATCATCATTTATGTCCACTTTCATGTTTTTCAATTTATCTACAGCATCGAAAAATTTAGTCAAGTGGTCTCTTACGTCACCGCCTTCATCCAGCTTTTGAAGCATCAGTCGCTTCAATAATGTCGCCTTTCTCGCAGGACCCTTAGACGCATAAGTTGACTCCAATTTTAACCATACATCTTTTGACGTCTCACAATTACGAATTTGTGTGACCAGTATTGGTTCAATTGCCATAGTCAACTTTGCTTTTGCCTTTTTGTCTTTATTTATCCAGGCTTGAATCGTGTCATCGCCTGTTGGTGGCTTCGGAATAGTACCATCGACATACTCCCACAGATCGCTCTCTACCAAAAGTGCTTCTACTTGTATACACCACGTATCATAATTCGTCTTGGACAACAACTCAATGCGCCAACCTGACGATGTACCTGAAGCCATCTTTTGTAAACTATCGCGATCACACTGTCACTCACAACCAAAATTTAATATGTCACGTCCCGCGTTATTTTTATATATCGGTGCTATCTCGGGCACGCTGGGTCCATAACCTATTCGTCTTTATAAAGAGGTGGTAGACCAGAGATAGACTGAGACGTAGTTAAATTTATAAGAGTGACAACCTTTTATTCGGACAAACTATGACAAACTCTGTTATGTCAATTACATTATTATACACACTAGACTTAATATAAAATACGTGAAGATTGTCGACGGAACATACACAGATTTCCAACAGAATCAATTGCCTTTCCTTAAGGTAGTAAGATGGTGGGTAAGATTTATTTATAATCACTGCTTCTAAATTATATTGCATGTTGACATTCTTTAGGGAACGATGCCTGGTTTTTAGTTGTGGTTATATCCTCATCTCTTTTGGTATTTTCTTATAAATTTTCTGTTTATTCACAAGACAATCTTACGATCCTTTATCTGGTTATCCAGTATCCTTCTTATTCCTTCTTCTGTGTTGTTATTCCCATTTTACTTAATTAATTCCTTTCATTATTTTCCCTTTTTCTTATTTTGCAAGATTTTCTTTTATTCGTGGTTCTGACTGCTTTTGATTACCTTATTTCCATTGTGCCGGCGCTTAAATTTCCATCTTTAAGCGATGCCTGGTTATTTAGGGCAATAGCTTGTCTTTATTTTCGTTCAAAAGTAAATTCTTTCGGTTTTACCGACTCTATTCTTTCTATATTCTTTTGTGTGCCATTACCTTTCATGTTTCGATTATATTTTACATTGATGTTGAGTTTATTACTTTCCACGCACTCTGTATATAATTTCTGTAGGTCGCTATTCTGTTCGATGGGCGCGCGCATTTACCTTGTGTGTCAGGCTGATTGCGTGGACGTGAATTGAATTCTTTCTTTCCGACCGCAACATTTTAAGTATACGGACCTGTTCGGTTCCGTTCCAAATTTAACTACAAAATTTCATCTTTATTAAATTAAACGATCAAGTGTGTGTTGATACATCACCTTAATGTAATCTAAAATTATTTCTTCTACTAATTTTCGCACGTGTGATTCGTGCGCCTAGTTTGGCCTAGTTGGGTTAAATTTATCCGAGTTCCTGTATGGATGTAATTTAGCTATATATTGATGGTTCCAATTTGGTTTCCGTAATTTCTTTCCGACTTCGTTAAATTTTGAAACATATGGGAAGACGCCATTATTCACGTCGCTGAACTTCAAGTGCTGTCGTCCATTTTGATCGCATTTCTTCAACTTTTGCAACGCCAGACTTCGCCTGCTTTTCATCAAATATAAAGAGATAAGTGTTTGATTTTCTAATGTGTGTAATATTGTAATTTTTGGCTACTGGTAATTTTTTAATATTTTTGGACATGTGTTTGCCACGTGTTATTTATCTTTTATTTAGTAATTAATTTTCCTATGTAAAATTTTGTATGTGATATGTTCATGAATTAGGTTTTGCATATTAACCTTTCACTTTTTCAATTTATTTTTCATTTTTGTCATTTCCCTAATTTATGAACGCATTACAATAAACATTAATATTTAAAATTTTTGCTTGACTTTCTATCTAGTTATTTCTAGATGGATTAATTTTGAACTTTCATATTAACTTTATATCTTTTATATATAAGTATATTTAAATTTGTTTGTATCTTATCATATCAAGTCTTTGCCAACTACTCTAATCTATATGTGATTTTTTTAATTCTTTAACTTTAAACCCTGGCCTTTTGCGCCGATTTATGAGTCCGTAAAAATAAAGCGTTACATGTATTTTTTGGCTTTTTATTATCTGTTAGATAAGTTTTTCGTAACAGACTTTACACTTTTTATTTTGTAAAATTTTCAACAATTTATAGAACTTCCTGCCTCACGACGGTAGTTTGTTTGAAATAATTTTACGAGGGAGGCGTGATAAGTAGTAAGCCTAATATTGAAAAAGTAGTTGTATGTTTTTAAAGTGCTATTTGTTTTTCAACATAGTCTCCTGACAGTCCAATGCATTTTCTCCAACTATGTTCTAATGCTCTGATCCCATTAAGAAAGATGTTTTCCGCAAGGTCAGCAAAATAGGCACCTCCTGCGGACACGGCTTCCTTCTCAGCTGAAAATCTCTGTCCTCCTAAGAAAATTTAAATTTTAGGGAATAAACGGAAATCAAAGCGAGCTAAATCTGACGAATAAGCTGGATGCGTAAGCAAATCGTAGTTTAGTTTCTTAATTTTAGACATTGCAGTAACACTAGTGTGGGGACGTGAATTGCTTTGATGAGGAATGATTTTTTTCGTGCTAAACCTGGCCTTTCTTCTTGGAAATTTTGGTGGAAGCGTTCCAGAAGGTTAGCGTAGTATTCACTATTTATTGTTTGTCCTTTTGCAGATAGTCTATCATCAGAACCCCTTTGTCATCCCAGGAATCTGACGCCATCGCCTTGCCAGCTGATTTTACGCCTATTGTCTTCTTTGGAGCTGAGCAACCGGGCTCTGTCTATTGTTGGAATTGGAGTTTCGTCTCTGGGGTGTCGTAATAAACCCAGGTCTCGTTTGTCGTTACAAAAAAATTTTTTTAACGGTCCAAACACTTTTGGCTTGTATTCAAACATAATATTTTTGCTCAGGTGTAAGCGTAAGCAATCGCGTCACCCACCCTGCTGAAAGTTTTCTCATGCCCAATTCCCGTTTTAAAATATTGTGCGCTCGCTACTTTGAGCTGTTTACAGCATTGGTTATTTCCCTCAGTTTGAGCCGCCTGTCCTTTAACACCAGATCGAGAACTCTGTTGACCATTTCTAGTGTTGTGACACTCTTTGGAAATAGAAAGTAAATGTTTAAGTGAATGTTCTTCTAAGGACATTTGCGAGGGAGATCAAAGTCACAAAAATTATCATTTAAATCTAAACTGGAGTATGTGCTGTCCTGCAAAGCTCAAAAAAATTTTCTAAGGAAATTGATATACCTCTCGTATCTTCGGAGAGGGTTTGCGATAGGTATAACGAACCAAAAATTTTTGAAAAACGTTTCCAGCTTTTGTAGTCTAGGTCAGTTTAGTTTATAAGGAATTTTCACCACATTATCCTTGAAATGATATCCAGATGGCGTAGTTAGCACAAGAACAATATAAAGCGGGTTGGGTGAAGTGGTCTTTTTATTAACTTTACACAAAAATTTTCTTTTAAAAATATGTTTTAAATTAAAAATTCTGACTGTATGCAAATTTTCATTACATTTGAACAAAAAAAATTGAGACCTTCAAAATTACCATCTCCTTAGAGTGGCATACCCTTTACAGGGCGTTGTCGATGCTCTCTACATATGCCTGTGGTGTGCGTGTCAAGTAGCCTACAGACATAGGGAACCTGCAGCTTAACGTGGGCTCCTAACCACGGAAGTGCTTGCACTTCTACTCCAGAGAGGACTTTACTAGTTAGAATAAACCTCGGTGGTTTGCCATTGCCTTCCGATGGCGGTGACTGGGTATTTTCGGTGTATCTGTATATGTGACCCTGGGAATCGAACCCGGGCCATCTCAGTGGCGAGACGCACACTGAACCAACTGAGCCACGACCGCTAAGTTACCGTAAGTAACAATAATATTGGTTTCTTAATTCTATTTTTACACAATTTCTAAGCAGTTTTCAATAAAATAAAGCCATTCAAATAACCCCCCACCCCAAATTAGCACATCGTTCTTTCCTTTTTCTAAATTCTCGTATATTATGCTTTTCAAGATTCAGCAGCATACCATCAGAGACATTTAGTTATTTTCCAAACGTCCAAATCATATTCTAACTTTGACGAAACACCTGCCTCGCAGTTTCTTTTAATTTGAAAAAAAAAATTCGTATTTTACTTCGTTTTATATGTTAAACTGCTAAGAGTAATTCAGTTCTTAAACGAAAAACAATAGTAATTTCATGTAAATATGCGTAACGAATATAATGGTAAATATTTCGTTATTAATATTTACCTGATGGTGTGGTATTATACAGAAGAACATTTAATTGACTTCCTAAGTGCTCAACTATACTCTACCTAAGTTAACATGTTCAGTGTCAGCCGGACATAAGATGTTTTGGCAGATGCCGTTGTTTTTCCTATACTTATATTTATGGTCTTAATACTCTATGTCAGTAGATGGATTATCCATATTCCCCCTCATTACTGTCCTTAGTTTGTTTCCCATTAAAGGCTATTTTTCATAGTATTTTGATCTTTTTCTTTTACACGTTGATGGACCTTGTAGATCGTGGTTTTTATTACACGTGGTATCACCAATACAATTTAAAATACGTGGTCAAATATAAAAATTGCAAATTTGAATAACCAGTCCGAACAACCTTTGGGCAATGCTTATAAAACCTCTCAATACGTTGCTATAGTACCGTAAACGTAGCGACGTGATTTTCTAGGACTAAGTATTTATTATGCTCTACCACCATCACGTGGCCGCTCCACGAATTTAGTGGTAAAACAACCTCACCTTTTATATTTCAAGCATACTGATGTGCCATTTTTTAATTGGGTTCGAGAGTGTTTTTGCAAAATGCAAAGTGCCTTAAATAGCACTCCGATACGTATTTGCATTAAATACTGCAAACATAATCAATTGTACTGTAAAATATAATAAAATTGCTCAAAATATTCACACAGATGTACTCCACAAAACATTCTTATACAAAATAAGGAAATTATTAAATTACAGATAGAGGTTGTTCCATTCTAAGTGGCGAAGGAACGGCCAGACAAGGTGGTCACGTTCACCAATGTGCTTCGGTACAGCGTCTGTTTAAGAAGATTATGTTGCTCTAAGTATCTTAAGACGGCCCACTTGGTCTACTGCGCAACCAAGGGTTTCGCCATTAAGAATGGAATACCCTCTATAATTCGTGTTCTCTAGATCTAGATAATAGCAATAGACTTCTTTTAAATCGGCATATACGTAGATTAACAACCAACAAAATAGCTTCAAATCATATTTACATTACATTGCACAGAAGTTGTAATAAATACTTCAAGTTTTATACGATTTGGCTCAAAATAATCAATGGTTAACAATAATTGGCGGTTCGGCAGCCGCTTCCCAGGACGTAAAATTTAAAACTGACTTCCTGAAGTAAAACAGTCAAGCGATTGGAAGATGCGTGGAGCTGTCCGATTGAAGTGTCGTAACACCAGCTTACGTAACAAATTGAATTTGGCCATTTTCTACGTTTCACACTGTAGCCACTTTAACGCGTTAACCCGCGAATGGCTTATATAACTATTTACTATGAATTAAAATGATCAAATGATACACCAAGCAAAATATATAAACCTTGCTGCATTTAGCAGTACATATTCGGATATTGTTATATTCAAATTGACAACCCTCTATGATATTGGGGGATACGAAATGATAACGTTGATCCAGCCATACCGGCAGCTACTCACAAACCTGTTAATAAACGATTGTGCTGACGTATCCTGACTACAGCAGAATGTAACAACAAATCTACCTATGTCAGTTCATTATCCAACCTGTCTCTCTTTTCCTAGAAATCCGATGAAACAGAGTGATCTTTTTGACCATACCAGGGCACCTCCGGAAGTCCTATAGTGAGTATTTTATAGTATTTCTAATCATAAACCACACAATTTTCAGAAAATACTTAGTTAAGTGGATCCCAACGATCGTTATGCTTTCAAAATATTGTAATTAGCATTGTGCTTAACAACGATAATCAACTATCATAAGTATATGATTATTATTATTATTATTTATTATGGGGTAGGCGGTAAAACCGATAATACCCCCTTATGTACAATACATGGTGGCAGCACAGTATACTTCTTTAACAGTAGTCTCACTTCTAGGCGGCACTTTGATCTTTTGATTTGCAAATGAACTTCGCGCATATTACCGCGCATGGTGTTAGAGGTGGGAAAGAGCCGCGTCACGTTACTCCTATAGAGATGGGTTTGTGTTCGAACATTTCTGTTACATATTTTAACCACGTATTTACAAATTTGCATATCATATGGATATCTACAGAGTTGAATTTTAATTTTTTTAAATAAAAATTAAAATGAATAAATATAATGTACACACACTGCACTTTAATTGTACCATAAAAACTCACATATTTCCTTCTTGTAAAATAGTCCAAATAGCTTGTGTTTGATTTTTACAAATAAAAATACATCATAACATTTTAACAAACAAAACACAAACAGAATAGAAGTTTATTTGCAGAAAATAATTTAAAAAAAAAGTTATACATTTTGATAACCTAAACTGATAGGTTCTTATACAAAATACTGGATATAGTATATAGGTACAGTACAATAACATAGTCTACAGCATATAAAAATAAAACACATAAAAATTTTTCTTTTAGCTTGCTTGAATGTACCTGTTCTTGGCAGTTCTGCATTCTCCTCGGGTTCAATGTCGGACCTCTTTCTCTTAATAGCACTTCCAGATTTTGAAGAATCTTCTAGAAAAGTAATAATAATGAATTTATAAAATGATGCGGAACAGCCTTAATTATTATACCTTTTTCTAAAATTGGCAGCTGGTTTGAATCTGCAGTTGAACAACTTGGTGCGCTGCCTGCAATACGCATATTATTTTTTAAAAATAATGTTGGCACTGCATAATTCCAAATCCTGTTCTTAGCCTCATTTTTAAAAAAATGATCTTCAAAATGTAGATCGCAGATTCTAGCATTTGAATGCGTTTTGCCTATTTTAGAAGTCCACTCCACTTGTCTATATACAATAAAAAAATCACTCTAAATTTATTTATCTCGAATCATGTAATGAGTCACTAACTGTAGAAATGGGATATGTTAATTATAATCAATAAACGTGATTATTTAAAACGGAAGGCCCCATTTCTGCAGTTAAAGAAAGCGGTTACGAACAATCTACAAAGAAAAACTTACCTGTCTTTCGAAATCTTAAAGAAACTTATTTTATTGTCTTTTAATGGCTTGTAGACACTTGCGCACTGCTGTACACAACACCTGAACTGCGTTTTGGATTTATACATATTGCACAGCTTAATAACGTATAAAACCAACGTGTTATTGCAAAATAATCTGCAGCGTGGCGGATTTGACAGAATATTGTTTTCACAATTGGGCTTGCGGTCGCTGCGATGACGCGTCACTTGACTGCTGCGCGGTAAGCTGCGCGAGGATCATTTGCAAATTAAAATTTAGGCGAGTGAGACTACTGTTAAAGAAGTATACTGTGGTGGCAGTAACAATAAATGTTTGACAAAGCATTAACAAACTTCTCAAACTTATAGCGGTGCCATATAATTATTAAGCGCATTCTTAAAGTTTTTAACATTGGTAGAACCTACTATTTCTGCTGGTAAATTATTCCACAAATTTACAACACGGTTACAAATAAAGTTTTGCCTAGGTAACTTGCGACAACGCTCATTAACAAGTTTAAATTCATGCCTCCGTAATTGAGTATCATGACTGAAGTTTAAGACATTTGAGATATCACAAGCGTAATGTCCTGATACAATTTTAAAGATTTCTATAAGGTCGTTTCTTTTACGTCTATCAGATAGTTTTTCAATTTTTAATGCACTAAGTCTTTCGTCGTAACTTAGGTTTCGTAAGGATGGAGCGATTTTAGTAAAACGTCTCTGAAGTTTTTCTATTAGGTTAATGTCTTTTGCGAAATAAGGGTACCATACCACAACACCATACTCAATTATAGGGCGGATGTATGTTATGTAAAGTTTTTTCAACAGGTCGACTGATACGTTCTTAAATGTACGAGTTATCAGATAAATTAGTGAATTGACTTTTTTTACTACACTGAAAATGTTGTTTTACCATTTCAAGACACACAAGATCACAACACCAAGGTCCACTTAATTAGACACTGGTTTTAGCACTACACCACCTAACATATAAGGGATTCTTGGATTGTTGTGACCTATATGCAGAACACTACATACTTATCAGCATTGACAGATAGCAACCAGGTGGTAGACTATTCGGTTATCTTCAGTAGGTCGTCATAGATCGTTTGCGAATTGGTTAAGGGACAGTTGAAGAATTTAGTATCATCTGCAAAGAAACTGCAAGTTGAAGAGATTACGGCTGATAAGTCGCTGATATAGATCAAGAATAGCATGGGCCCCAAAACTGAGCCTTGAGGTACTCCGCTTAGGACTGATAAGCTATTTGAGAGTGTGCCTTCCACGCGCACTGAAAAAGTACGTCCTCTTAGGAAATCGGATATCCAAGCTAGCAGGTTTCCCCGAATTCCATAGTGCTATAGTTTATAGATGAGTCGTTCTATTGGTACGCGGTCAAACGCCTTCTGGAAGTCTAAGTATATTAAGTCAAGTGGAATATCGTTGTCGAGCGCTTTAGTCCAATGGTTGGTGCTATCTAGTAAGTTACTTACAACGGAACGACCCGGGAGGAATCCATGTTGGTTGATGGGAATTGCGGAGTTGTTCAGTAAAAATTTGGTAATATTTTTGGAAATTATTCTTTCCATGCATTTACATATTACAGACGTGAGGCTGATGGGCCTATAATTTGCAGCTATCAATTTACTTCCCTTTTTGTATATAGGCGTGACAACGGCTTTTTTCCAAATATCCGGGACTTTAGATTCATTAAATGACTGTATCATGAGATTTGCAATAGGCTGAGATACAGAAGTAGCGGACATTTTAAGATAGTGAGGAGCTAGTGAGTCTGGTCCCGGTGCGGATGTTGATTTAATACGTGAGAGTTCTGTATGCACTTCCTCAGGTGTGAAATTTACTGTAGTGATGCATGCCTTTACTCGGGTACAGTTTGGTAACATCAAAGTGTTAGGGAGCGGCTCTCGCACAAACACTTTATAAAACTGTTGCGCGAAAATTTCGGCTTTTTCTTCGGCAGTCGCAGCTGTTTTGTTGGTGATAGGGTGTTTTAGTGTAATTGATGCAATCCTTGATTTTAGGGTACTATTAATATATTTATAAAAGTTTTTACTATTTGATGAGGC
Source organism: Melanotus villosus (assembly GCA_963082815.1). Classification (NCBI taxonomy): domain Eukaryota; kingdom Metazoa; phylum Arthropoda; class Insecta; order Coleoptera; family Elateridae; genus Melanotus; species Melanotus villosus. The sequence continues at coordinate 29,095,601 of OY720419.1, read as the reverse complement.
AATTGTAGCTTCGTAGTTTGATCGGGCATTTCGAATTTTTGTTGTAACTAAGTTACATAATTCTTGGTAGTGGGCATAGTGAGCAACATTGTGTGACCTTTTGTATAAGTCCCACCATTTCCTTTTCTTTTTGATGGCACACTTGATATCTTTGTTCATCCACGGTTTGTCGTTAAAACGTCGACGTGTTTAGAAATATTCTCATCTAAGTTGAGTTTAAATTGAGCCCAGCAAGTTTCAACATCTCCAAAATTCCTAAATGCACATTGACTAAGGTGCTGATTAATTTTTGTATAGTCCCCTGCCCAAAAGTTTGTAATTTGTACAGGGCGCTGACAGGAAGGTAATTTTAATGAGATTTCTGTAGTGGCCAAAATTACTCAATGATCACTAACGCCGATTGGAGGCTCATAAGAAACGTCGCTAATCAATCTTCTTTCAGAAACTAACAGTAGATCTAACAAAGATGGTTCATCTGGTGGCCGAAATCTGGTTGGCTTGTTGATAATTTGATGTAAGTTTGTATTAAATACGGGTGCATAAATTGTGAGGCAGCATTGTTACCTGAAATATCAGCAGGTTGCTCCCAGTTAATTTCTGGATAATTGAAATCCCCGAATAAGAGCAATGGAATTGAATGATTACTTACTTCGTCGATTACAGATAGAAGCAGTTCGTTAGATTCGGTATTAGATGTTCCAGGTCTATACACACAAGAAAGTAAAAATTTAAAGTGATTAATTGTTACATTTAACCAAATAGAGTCTATATCGCCTGTGCTATAATAATTATTGTTAATCTCGGCAGAAATTTTTGTGTTTTCAATTTCGTTGATGTAATATACACATACTCCTCCTCCTCAACGATTTGGCCGATCGTGTCGGTAAATACTATAGTTTGGAATTGATACGACACTGTCCAGGATATTGTTGTTTAGCCATGTTTCACTAATTAATATGAAAGTAGGTTTAACTTCGTTGACGTAAGCTACTAGTTCGTTAAACTTAGCGTTAAGATATGCAAGATTTGTATACATGAATTTAATTGTTGTTAGAGAAGCTACTGGTTTTTTGTATTCGAAATCTTATAATTTTTTGAAGGCCATTGCTGTATTTAATCGTTGTGTTTACTTCACCGTTCTCAATTCTTTGTTTGAGGGTTACTCGTAGATTTTGGATGTATTTAAGTTGCATGGGTGTTTGGTCGTTTGATATTTTTATGTTTGAGGTTGATGAAAGAGAAGATTTATTTTTTAAGATATTTTTGGCATCGTTTTCATTTTCGAACATTACTTTAACAGGTCGGATTTTACCTTCAGTTGCTTTGCCGAGACGGTAGACTTTTTGCGGGATGGCAACAATTTTAAATACATTTTTAATCATTTCAGTGATTTGACTTATATCATGTGACTTACGGGCTTCTGGTGACTTAGAAGTAGATTCTTGTATGTTATAAACAATAATGTTGGACATTCGCCTTTTCCGTTCATTTATTTCGTTTATCAGTACTTCCGTTTTGCGGAAGGCGTAGTCGCAGTACTGCATCGGAAACTACCTTTGATTTTAATTCTTCGACCTCATTACGGAGTGTAAGAATTAGATCTTTTAAATCGGAAATTGATTTTCTCTCGCCCATACAGTTATCGCAGGGGAACGTTGTCCTGCGTTTATCCGTGACATTGAGCGTTGCAGCGTCTGCTCGCGAAAGCCCCGAACACGTTGAATGGAATGGCAATCGGCATTTGTCACAAATAATTTCTTTTTCGGAGCCAAACGATTTGTCGCATGTCTTGCAATTTTTTATAAGAGGCATTGGGGAGCTTAGTTATGTATAGATCGAATAATTTTTATGTTGTTATTAAATTTTAAAGTATCGTTTTAGCTAAAACTATAAGCTATGTCTTGCTGCATTTTCAGTATCTCAATACCAACAGTTACATTAGGTGAGAGTATTACAAAAATGCATATCACGTCAAAAATCCTCTCTTCGAATTCTAATAACATGCTTTGGATGATATTATCAGAGTGAAAAACATTTCTATAAGCTCAATATTTTGAAAGAAAGCTTTAGAAAATTTGGTAGGTAAATAAGAAATGCAATTTTTATTACTATTAAAGTGAGGAAAAAAATAAACGCTACAACCTATACTGTATTTACCGAGTCGAGTCAGTAAAATCTGCAACCCATATTGAATATTTCATCAGTGACTAGATCACTAACTTAACCTTATAATAATATTAGAGCAAAGAACTATCCAGGTCCACAGAGTCGAGTCAGTGGAAGTAAACAGAACCTTGTTTACGAGTTGAATTACCTGACGATGTGCGTAAACCGCATTTGTATTTTTTTTATTGCTATTTACCTCTAAAAGTCAAATCAAGCGCCACAAATAACATTCAGAGAATATTTAAAAAATTAAACGAACTTACCTTAAGTGAAGTTCTATTTTAATTATACGAAGCGCCTCTCGAAAAGATCATAAGTGTAGTTTCCTCCTCTTTCCGCCAGATGCCGCCACTATTCCAAAGCAAAACAAAGCCCACACATCACACCCCACTCTGAACAACTCATTCCTTTTTAAAGCACTTTCTTCAATTGTTGCAAATTTTTCTTTGGGTAATTTCTGTAGGTTATAGAATGGGATAGGGAGGGCATGATCTTTTCGAGAGGCGCTTCGTATAATTAAAATAGAACTTCACTTAAGGTAAGTTCGTTTAATTTTTTAATTATACTCGCGCCTCTCTCTAAGATCATAAGTGTAGATGTTTAAAGCTATATTGCAACAATTATTTGAAAACCAATATGTTTTATTAAAACAAGTAATATAAGTAGTAATACATACTAAAAGAAAAACAACCCCTAAGTGTAACAATAAGCACGAACATTCCTATAAATACAGAGGAATAAATTTATATAATGACTGCTTCCGAAAACTCACGTTTTCTGTCTAAAGGTCTCTGATAAAACCTTGCAAAGACCTCAGAACGGCTTGACCAGCCTGCCATTTTTCTAATTAAATCCATGCCAACATCTTTTCTAGCTGCGGCAGAGGTTGATGCATGTCTTGTGCTATGTGCAGTGAAAATATCAGTGTCTAGACCACTCTTGTGCAGCATGGTCTTGATCCACCTGCTAATAGATTGTGAAGAAACCTTATGATGAGGTTTCCTGTAGGTAATAAATAACGATGTATTATCGTCCCTTCTCAAAGAGTTTGTCCTTCTTTGGTAATGCAATAATGTCGTCGCTGCGCATACATGTGGATTATTAAAAAAGAATGGCAGATATAAAGACGGTTGATCTTTATTTGGTCCAGAAGTTTTAATTCTAGCTGGGATCTTAATTTCGATTCCGTCAGCGGTTGTGACAATATCTCGCATGTCAATTAGGGCAAAGGTTTGTACCCTATGGGCCGTCGTCAGGGCTAATAAGGTGACTAATTTCTGAGTTAAAACTTCTAAACTTAATGTTTCATTCGGACCCAAAGTTGTTAAGTATTCTAGCACTATCGAAGGATCCCAGGTAGTATTATATTTGGGTTTAGAAGGTCTTAAATTAGAAACGCCTCTAAAAAATTTCTTAATTAGAGGATTCTGACCGATTTCTGGGCCAATGATATAACCTATAGCAGATCTAAATGTATTTAATGAGCCATAAGATGCTCCTTTTGAAAATTGTTCTGAGAGAAAAGTTAGTATATTGTTTACACCCCCATCAAAGAGGGGTCTATGATTTGTACTACAAAAGGTCCACCATAGTTTTAGTCCTGTGTTATATTGTTTTATCGAAGAATTTCTTAAATCCGACATAAGTATATCAATCGATGAATCCGGTATATCCCTCAATTTTAGCGATTCCCTGATAAGTGCCCTGATACCAGGGTAAGTTTCCCCCATAAGGGATGCGGGTTCCTGTCAGCAGAGAAAAGAAGTTTCTTGTTAGGATAAAAATAAATAGGTTCTTCAACTAAAAGGGAAGTAAACAGTGGGAACCAAGGCTGTGTTGGCCACTTGGGCACAACCACTATTCCTTCAGCCTTGTCAGTTATTATTTTCTGTAAAACCCGGAGGATTATCGAAAAAGGTGGAAAAGCATAGAAAAAATGTCCCTGCCAATTTAAGGTAAATGCATCAATTGCTACTGCATCCGGGTCCCTAAACCAGGATACGAAATTTGTGCATTTATTATTACTTCGACTTGCAAATAAATCAATAGTTGGGGAACCAAACAAAGAGGTTAGTTTCCGAAAAGCGTAATCATTTAACTGCCACTCAGTCTCAGGTGATAAGGCTCTGGATGCAGCATCCGCTTCTTTGTTCTCTTTTGATTTTATATAAGAGGCAAATAAAAATAAATTACGAGATTCGCACCATTGCCAGATGTCTCTCGTCAAGGTAGTAAGTTTAGGATACTGCACTCCCCCCATTCTATTAATGTATGAAATCGCCGTAGTGTTATCGATTCTGCACAAAATATTACAGTTTGACAAGTTTTTGGCAAAACATTTCAACCCAAAAAAAAGCGGCGAGCAATTCTAAATAATTAATATGATAACCTTTCTCCTTAATACTCCACATTCCCCGCGCTTCTTCACGGTTACATATCGCCCCCCACCCTGTCAAGCTGGAATCAGAGTAAATGACTAAACGAAATTTATCTCTTCTGATATGATTCTCCGCTTGCATGAGGTGACTATTCCACCACCTAAAATCATCTGATAAGGAGGAAGGGATGGAGACTGAGGCGTCATAATTCGAATTGTGTTTTGTTAGTGACAAAAATTTAAATCTCTCGAAACTCTTAGTATATAGCCAGCCGTATTTAATTGCTGGGTAAATAGAAACTAGCACTCCAATTAATTTTGCAAACTCCCGAATTTTGCAAGCCTTATTTAGACTAAATTGCTTAACCAAGGTTAAAATTTTAGACTTTTTATCATTCGGTACACAGATCTTCATCTGCCGAGAGTCATAAATAAAACCTAGAAATTTGCAAATTCTAGATGGTCTAAGAACACTCTTTTCGAAATTAATTATAAATCCCAATTTTTGCAATAAGTGAGAAGTTTCATTGACATTTTTTAAACACTTGTCATAAGTGTGGCCCATTAAAAGAAAATCGTCCAGATATACAACCGATAAAAAACCGTTGTCTCTGAGATGACTGATAACAGGTTTCACTAATTTTGTGAATACAAATGGGGCCGTGCACAACCCAAAAGGTAAACAATTATATTCATATAATTTTCCCTGGAATTGGAATCTCAAGTATTTTTTACAAGAATTAATAATCGGTACCAGGAAATAAGCATCCCTCAAATCTAATTTACTTAAGAAACAGTCTCTTGTTATCAATCTTGACACAGTTTTCTGGTCCTCTAATTTAAAATGAGGACATTTTATGAATTCATTTAAGGATTTTAGATTTAAAATCATTCTAAAACTACCATCCGGCTTAGGAACTAAAAACGTTTTGGAAACGTATTGGTCTTTGCAAGGAAAACATTCACTAACAGCCCCAATTTTTAGTAGGTAATTTACCGAAGTTTTTACATGCCGGAGTTCTGTTACGGACCACACTGGTTCTTTTGGTGAGACATGCTGCCTGGGTTTCATACGAAACTCAGGTTTATACCCTTTCAACCAAGAAAAAATGGTTGGATCTGACGTTATCTCTTTCCAAACATTCACAAAGCACTTAAGTCTACCCGCGTATGGACTTACATTTAATGACGATATTTCCTCAACTCGTGATTGGAGGTCGACCTCCTGTCTGTCTGCCTCATTGTTTTTGTATTTTGTCGCCGGTGATGGAACTGCGACTGGTACTGTGATTGATACTGGAACTTCTGCCTGCCTTGATAGTTTCCCTTGTTTACTTGTCGAGGCAGGCCCTTTAAGTTTAAATGCCTTTTAGCCACATATCCACGGCCCCTGTTTGTCCCTTTTGAAACTTTAAGCCCCAAACTGGATTTCTTCATCAATTCTGCTGACTTTAATCTCTCATTAAGATCTGCACCGAATAACATTTCCTCGATGGGACTTTTTTCCACAGTCTCCTTTAAATTTTTATCAAGAGTTTTGTCTAAATCTAAACAAACTAAATTACGCCTACTTAGCGACTGTGAATGGTGAACATCCGCCAAAATTCGAGCAGCATCACTTAGTATTTCTATATAAGGGCGCATAACCTCGTTTTCCTGGTGTATAAGCTTTGATAAGCCTTTTCCAAGAGCCGACAGCGCCACCCCCATTTGGCTTTGCACTGTTGCTAATCGTACATCTCGGGATTTTGCTGCATCACCCACAGCCAGTTCCACTTCCTTGTTTAATTGCGGGGCTTGTGTAACCAAACAGTTTTTGGCTGGTGGATATTTCTTCTTTAATTCTTCTAACACTTCCTTTTTTAATCCATTGGCTAAAATATTTTTCCAAACCGAGGCTATGTCCTCCTGGATGTCTTCTCCAGTTTCAATTACATCAGACGTAACCTCCCCCAATAAACTTCGAACTGATTCTTCCAAACGAGGCCGTTCCGTTTCTTTCCTTAAAACAGACTGTTCGCCTAGGACTTCCTCTCCATCGTGCAGTTCTGTTAAAAAACAAAACTTGAAAAACAACGATCATAAAGACCTCCAGCCTGTATATGTGTGTTGTCGTGGTTAGTTTACATTTTTTACACCATATTTTGTTATCAGTACTGAATAACTTTTTCATTAAAACGTACGTAAGAATGAAAAAAAAACATTTAAATGCTTAGGTTGGGAATTATAGAACCACACAGTTCAAACCCACAGTATATCATATACATGATAAATTTTTTGTAGATACACATCTACATTTGTCGTAAGAACAACCACCTGTTCCACACGTAATTCATCAATCTGACGATTGTTAAATAAATAAGCTTGGAACCTGGGTTTTGGGTTACTGGTTAAATTGCACATACGTGCAACTATGCATCCACGTGTTGTATTCTACGCCTCTAAAAACAAAACAAAAAATTTCAACTAAACAGTACCTGAGATAGACGAGTCAGAAACATCTGTTTGAGACCCCGAACTCGGGCTAGCAGGTGTGCGATTCCTTTGCGGCGCCTTGTGGCTCCGGCCTTCTAATTTTTTCAGTCGATTGTCTAACCGTTTTAAAATTTTTGATAACCTGCCATCGTCCTCCTCCGACGAAGTGCTTCGCTCCCTTCTTCGTCTCTTATTGCCCCCCATCACTTAACACGTTAATTTGTTCTTTAACAATCACAACATCCACAAAATTTAAATAATTTTAAAACACACGTGGCTCTGCATCGACGCCAAGAAAAAGAATGAGTTGTTCAGAGTGGGGTGTGATGTGTGGGCTTTGTTTTGCTTTGGAATAGTGGCGGCATCTGGCGGAAAGAGGAGGAAACTACACTTATGATCTTAGAGAGAGGCGCGAGTATAATTAAATGTAATAACAGCGATGTAACTAAAATTTACCTAACATAACCTTTACATCATGACAGGAAAAACGCAAACTAATGGTCACGTTGATTTATACTTTAGAAAAAATCATGTTAAGAAACTATTTGTCTAGGAAATATGTGATGTGGGTTGCAGATTTTACTGACTCGACTTGGTAATACGGTATAGAGGGCATTTTCTCTATTAAATACATGCCGAAACAAATTACTGCCCTTTTTGCAGTCAACCAGAAACTGTACCACCAACAATTCTAAAAATTAGGCCAAAAAAATTAATTTAACGCTATTTCATTGATAACATTTTCCAGACAATTTAATTTGTAAGATTTAATTAACTAACAAGTCCTTAATGTTTATTTACAATTTTCTATTGAAGACAGTATAAGCATTATACAGTTTGATTCTCTAATTTGTCTCTTTAAGCTTAACTAACTTCGCGAAACCAAGTCTTAGAATTGTTTAAAATATGTCAGGATATACGTCCTTGTCAACTAAAATACGATGTTCTAGATTCTATTCTACTGCATTAGATCCTCCCTTTTGTTACTACCGCCCTCTTAGTTTGCACTAAGCACTACGTTCAGAGAAGAACCTTTGATTCAAGAAAGTAACTGTATCTGACCACTTTATATAACCGTTGCAACATTTCTAGATCTGTAAAAATAGAAAATCGTCGAAGAGGGCAATGTAAAAAACTACGAAAGAACAGTCATACCATTATTTACCCACATATTTAAATGGGTATATCGGATTTGTTCTAACAGAGGAAAAACAGCTGACCGTTGAGTCTGATTTGAAAATATTTTTCAACAGTAAAAGCCCGAGACCTTTTATTTTTATCGATAAAATATCATTTTGTACGAAAACGAAGTCGCCATGGAAAATGGACGAGACTAGGCCTACATTAATTAAAAACCCGCGCCCGGAGGGCAAGGGTTTTTTTATGTTGGCCTAGTCGAGTCAATTTTCTTATGGCAACTTCGTTTGAGTGATACAAGAATCAAATTTTAGCCATAAAAATAAAAGGTAGAGTGTTTTTTAATTGGAAAAAATCCTGAAACAACAAACAAATTTTTATTAAAGACATTTTTTCTGACGTTTATTTTAGCAATTAATGTCAAATAATATTTTTGAGGTTTAGGTTTCTGTAGCAACAGAGCAGACAGAGACGCGTCGTTTTTATCGATGTGCGAGAAGGACGTAATGATATTTTGTATCATGATAAAAATGAATGATTGGCTGTTGAAATGCTGATCCAAGCGTTGTTATTGGACAAAAGTGATGTCATGACAGTTCTAGGATTTTTTCATATAAAATTCGCCTGCAGTTAAAGTTAAAGTTGAAAATGAGCTTGAGTTAGATTTTAATTTTTATACAAATTTTAGATTCTAAAGTTAGACTTGCACTTCTAAGTTTAACAACTGATTATTCAGTTTCAAGACAAATTTTTTTACTTGCCTTTTTCAAACTACATGTAAATATTACCGATTTTTTCTGTTTTTATGTTTAAACTTATCTTTTGGTACAACTATGTAAATTTAAAATGAACTTCTAATTATCATGTAATTAATTTTTAAGTGAAGAGACTCGCATTATAATTTATAAGGCACCAAACACGAATACATTTCGTAAAGATATGATTTACGTATCTATATGAAGGTATTTCCGTCACAACGTGGTGATATTCTAAATCCTAGATATCGGTATTTTTCTCGTACATAACGGATAACGAAATATTTTGACATCAAATTACTAGTTAGTTGAAGTAAGGAAATCGAAAACTGAAACTTAGCTAATATCCGCATTACTAATTATTAAAGTAACCTCAAAGCAGGTAAATACAACCTTTATTCACATATTCCATATAGTTAAATTAAACGATTATTTGTAATTTAAAAATAACGTTTATTATTAATATTATTTGTATGTAAAATTTGTGAGCAATCGCTAACATAAAAGTCAAGACGAAACTGAATGTATTATTTTTCTGATGTAGAATATATCACATAGTTATCTTAATTATGACATGCAAACAATTACAAAGTTCAGAGGTTGAGTCTTCTGTGGAATATCGTGTCGTTTGCTACTTCTGTATGAGTAATAGTCCAAAGGCGGCAACAACAACGTCTTATCGCAAAGATAAGGTGATTGTCATATTGGTTGGTTGATATAACTATATACACTTGTAAATACTATATTTGACATATTTAAACTTTAAAATAAAGAAAGATTTGCCCATTGTAATCAATGTCATTCTTGTGCTTTCATATAAGATATTTTTTAATTTCTGTTATTTATTCAATTTTAGGAAACGAAAACATCAAACGTCAAACTTTCATTAACCGACAAACACAAATCGCTGTTACCAACCCAACTATTCTATCAAAATGTCCCCTAATGGAATTCGGAATTTTTATAAAAATTAAATATAAATAAATATTGTAAATGAAAGCCGAAATCGAATAACCGAGAAAGAAGAAAATCGCTAAAAGAATGCTTTATATAAGTAATGTTATAATACATTATTTTATCTGCTTTTCTTAATTTTATGAATTCTCTTAATATTCTTTTCTATTAATTTTAATTTTGACATAATAAGTACACACAGTACACACACATCAGTATTAAGAAATTAACAGACGCCTAACATTCTGTAATTTTTCCAAGCTTTAGTAGGTACTAGATTGCGGTAGCTGTTTTGCCGTTGCATTGTCTTCCAGTAGCTAAATATTTTCTTGTAGGGTTTTCCACGTTTTTTTCTTGGATAGTATCTTCTTGCAATTAATTCCTTTTAACTATTTTTTGTTGCTCTTCCTTTCCGAACTTTCTGGAGGTTTACCTCAGTATTTAGACCTTGAATGACATATACAGGCGTTGAAGATCAAACAACTCCAATTTTTACTGGCGATTAATTCCCATAATTTTTATTTTGCTACATTTACATGGTCAATACATTTTCGGTATTTTGGTTTATAATATGCTTTTTAATTGAGAGGGAACTTCCCATACACATCTAAGTATATTTTTGACATTCTTCGAACAAAAATTATTCAAAATTGGTAATACTTACGAATAAAATTTTTTTAAGACTTCTAAAGGAGTATCCAAATTAATTCTTTATTAAAACAAAAGCTGATAAATCGATTACAGTGCCTGGCGCTAATTATTTTGAATTAAAAAACACATTGTAAAAGCTGATTCAAAACGAAATACATATATTTTAGGGAGTGATAGATCTTTGAAAATTCAACGCCGTTTGATAGATAAGCTAGCATCCGAAACTTTGAAATAAGGGAGATATGATGCTTCAAACAGGGGGATTTTAAAAGCAGGCTGCTGATTAATATTGAACATTATATACTGGCCGCCATAAGTAACGGAACGCCCAGTAAACGTTGGCAAATTTAAATGAAATTTTCACGAAAGATGTATTTTATTCGTGCTAAGAAACGATGAAAATTACAGCAAGATTCAATTATTGCAACAATTTTTAAACACTAATAATGCGTCGATCCGCCTGCGTTTCTTACACATTCAACTGGTCTATTAGACATAAATACCTGAAATAAGCGAATCAATAGTAGCTTGTGGTATCCTATCCCAAGCTTCTAAAATCCGTTGCTGGAGAACATCTACACTGTTTGGGGGTGGTTGTAAATCATTGGTCCTGCGTCTTAGCATGTCCCACACGTGTTCGATTGGTGATAAGTCTGGAGAACGAGAAGGTCATGGAAGGCGAACGAGAAGGCCATGGAAGCCGATCAGGATTAACATTTTCCATAAACTCCATAGTAACCCTAGCGGTATGTGGCGGCGCATTATCTTGCTGTTAATGGGATTTACCAGTTGTCGAAGATATGGAACTAATACTGGTTCCAGCACGTTATTGATGTAACCAATTGTATTGAGCGTTCCTCGAATAATTACTAGAGGAGATCTACTTCCATGGCAGGTAGTCCCCCATATCATTACACCTTGAGTAAGAGCGGTATGTCGTTCTATAGAAAACTGCATGTCTCTCCTTAGTCCGGCACGTCTTCTGACCATTCCGCGACCATCATGAGCCCATAAACAGAATCGAGATTCGTCACTAAAAGCTATTCGATTCCATTCTTTATTCCAGTGCAACTTTTCATTACACCACTCTAGCCGTGCAATTTTATGACGTCGAGTTACAGGTAAACAAAGAAATACTCGTTACGACCTAAACCCAAAAGATCGAATTCTTCGATAAACAGATCGTATTGAGATTTGTTGGTTAATTATACCTCTCCATCTATCACCAATTTCCCTTGTCGACGAGACACGGTCCCGAAGGGCCACAAGCTGAAGAGCACGATCTTCACGATTAATGGTGCGTCTGGGACGACCAGGTTGTAAACGTCTTCATTCCTCATTATTTTCTGCCCATCTTCTGCAGCATACGGATATTGTAGCGACATTACGCCCTACACGACCAGCAACATCACGAATGGATAATCCAGCTTCTGGTAGACCAATTATTCTACCACGTTCGAACTCACTTAATTGATGAAAATTCGCACGTTGTCGAACAGGAGGCATCTTTTAACACTCTAACAGGACTAATTAAACCCTCAAGTATGATTTAGTTATAATAAAACTTAAGGAAATAATGTAAACATAAAAACAAAAAGATTTTTTAATTCATTGCCTATATGCCTATGCTAACTTGATTAAATGATTGGATCTAGCTGTAATTTTCCTCGTTTCTTAGCACGAACATCCTTCCTGAATATTTCATTTAAATTTACCAACGATTACTGGGTGTTCATTTACTTATAGCGGCCAGTATATATTTTACCATGAAACTAGAATGGAAGACATGACATGACATGATATTCGTGCAGGATGGGACTTCACCTTATTTTACAAGAACTGTAGGTGCGGCTTGCTCGCTCACCGGACTTGAATCCCCTAGATTTCACTGTGTGCAGCAGAATTGCGGAAAAGAGTTGACCATGAGTGCAGGGATCTTATACGAATATGAATAATCTTGATATTTTCTACAGCATGGTGCCCTTCTTAAGAAAATGGGCACACCTGTGTGAAACTTATTATAATTTTGTGTTTTGTGTTCTTTCTTTTGCTAATAAATTTAGCAAGTAAAGTGTGAACTTTTCGCTTTATGATTTTTCTCTGCTCCCTCTCTTTAGAGGCAAGTCTCCCTATTTCGCGGTTTCGAACACTAGTTTATCTATCAAATCGATTTTAGCTTTAGAAGTTCTATCACGTCCTAAAACTACTTATATTTTATTTTGAATGACCTTTTATTTAACTAATATTAATTCATTTCTAAGGCCAGTTCTTTCGGTATTAAACTGTAATACGAAAATTGTTTGAAAATTCTTGCATTATTTCCAATTGACCATAAAACGTTTTGTATCCTAGTCCAAATTTGTTCCTCAGGGTTCATACGGCTGAAATACATTTTGCTCTTTAATGATCCTTAAACAAGAGCTTTGGACTAGATACAAAACGTTTCATGGCCAATTGGAAATACTGCAGAAATGTTGCAAAGGGTACAATTCAATTTTTTGCATAGATTCGACCTTTGTATTCAGGAAAATGGTTTGAACATTTGTTGTAAATCTATCAATTAACCTACTTATTACTAATAAACTTTATCAAATTGGCGTTTCCTCATTTGTTTCTTAGAATGCCGAGTTACTGGATTACATTTTTTTGTTTTAAGCAATGTTCAGCGCAGTCACTCAGATTTTAAAGTTTTTTGTTTAAACCGCATCAGATATTACAAATTATTTTAATTATAGGTCTTGCCATTAAAGAGTTACTGACCGATATGGAGTGTGACATCCATGTTTCATACACTAGTGGTCCATTGATAATAAGCATTAAAGTTGGGTTTTTGCACCCAGGAATCTGTGGTTAAGCTACGTCCATATATTTTAGAGACACCCTGTATATGTATAGCCTGCTAGTTGCTCGTCGTAAAAACTACATGTATGTTCTAATTAAAGCATATTCTTCATATTCTTCTTCTTCTTTGGGTTGCTTCTCCTTATAGGAGATTAACAATTAGCCTGATGATTTTTATTTTGGACACTGCCGCTCGAAGAACTTAGTTTAGTGGAGGTACAGTTGCACCATTCTCTTAGATTGCGCAACCATGACGTTCTGCGTCTACCGATGTTCCGCCTGCCAAGTATCTTTCCTTCTATGATAAGTTGTAGCAACTCATATCTTTCTGCTCGCATTACGTGCCCCAAATATTCCAATTTTCTTCTTTTGATGGTTTTGATAAATTCAATGTCTCTCTTCATCAATACCAAGAGAGCGTTTAATTCACAATAAATAGTTAGTTATGTATCAAGGGCGTAAAGAAGGAGATTTTGGTTTGCGGCGTGAATATTATAACCCGAGGCTTTAGCCGAGGGTTATAACACGCCAAAGGCCAAAGTCGCTTATTACGCCTGTGGTACATACAATATTTTTTGCACGAACGGAGATTTTATTTAAATTTTTTGATTTATAATAAAATTTTCCTAATGACATTTTTAAAAATGTCAAATTGACGCATTCACTGCAAGAGTGATTTTATAAAAATTGTATTGTAACTAAGGTATTTTTGTGATATTTCAAATTAATTTGTCGCGAGCGTAAAGTGCACCCGAGGTCTGCAATAATGAACTTTACGCCCTTCTTTGCGGGCGAAAAGTAGTCACTTTACGCCCGGGAGTGCAAAAACGTATTATTTACTTGTGATAAAATACGCGTAGACTAAATATGCATAAAATTTGAGAGCGGAATTTGTCAATGAGAATAGTTCTATTTTAGAGCCAGATTTTTGTTAAACCTTCGATGATCTTACAAATTTACAAATCCTTCCCCACTGTCGGATTGCAATATTGACAGTCCCCAAACAACAAAAAAAAATTTAAAAAGATGTTTAGCAACTTCGAGTGCCTCTTAACTTTTGAGGACTCTTTAATCGCTAGCTTCATCAAAAAACATAGAACGAGCTTAAGTTTAAATTTTCTTACTTCAGAATAACTCTATCTAGTACAAATTGGTTAGTGCATACACTGACTAGTCAGTACATAACGTATTATTGAATTAACACATATACTGAATTAACGCATTTACCTACTCAATTAGCGCATTTACTGTAACATATACATGTTGTAATATCAACACCCAAAATTACCTACTATTTTCAATGTAACACAAAATAGAGAGCGGTGTCATAACAGGGTTGGGATAGTTCTGATTTACGTTGTTTGGTAAATAGCGAACTGCGGTAATTAACATAGTGTTTTTGTGGAGCAAAAACGGGCGAACGGTTAATCAAGTGTTCGCAAATCTGTATTAATAAAAGTAACACGGGAGAACTCTGGTTAAAACCCTAGTTTAAGGTGGTAACTTGAACGCGTCACCGAATAATTAAACAAAGTAGTTAATATACAATGTATGATATAATGCTGGTGTTAATGATAAAGTTAGACTGTTATAAATTATGTTATAGCTTTTTGCACCAAGACTTTTTAATTCTGATGGTATTACATATAAAATAGGGTATTTGTTGAGAAGTAGGTAATATCATGAGAAAAGTGTGGCGAAATAAAGGTTTTTTCAATAAGAGCGATATGTTTTTAAATTGCAATGAAACAACAACAAATAGAAATAGACCAAAAATTGATTTTATTTTGAAGTGTCGACGCAATTAAGTTCTGAAATAACATCATTTAAATGACCGCCTCTGATTCTCTTGCAAGAACGAATTCGATGAATCCAATTTTCAAGAACTCTATGCAATAAATTAGGCCTTATGTTACGAATGGCGCGTTGAATATTCAATTTTAGTACATCAATTGTCTCTGGTTTATTTTCATAAACAATGGACTTTAAATAACCCCACAAGAAAAAGTCGAAAGGGGTTAAATCACAGCTTCTTGACGACAATTCGTCAGGTCCATTTCTGGAAATAATCATCTGACCAAACTGTTGGCGCAATAAACCAATTGTTTCACGAGCCGTGTGGCACGTAGCGCCGTCTTGTTGGAACCAGATGTTAGTTTAACCAATATCATTCAGTTCAGGCCATAAAAGTTAGTTATCATCGATCTGTACCGCTCGCCATTGACAGTAATGGAATCTTCATTCTCAAACGTTGCTGAAGCGTACCTATATCTTTCCATGATGAAATTACAGACTTTACTATACACACTTGACAACGACAGACAATTTTGACATTTCAAATATGGCCACTATGTCAATTTCAAAACATGTCACCCCTATTGAAAAACCATTTATTTCGGAATACTTACAGAAATATTTCAATAAATTTAAATCATTTTTTAAAATGCTTCTGAATTCTGAAGAGATCTTATTCACGATCGGAACATCCCGGGTTCGGACCCAACCACGACCAGAAGCGTATTTCCCCATTTTTTCGCCCTTTAAAGTCTACTGTTGTCAAATGTGCAGATCTATGATGATCGACTTTAACAGCCCTAATTAAATAATTTGAATCAAAATTCCCTCTGTTTGGTTTGCTTAAGTTTCACAAATTCAGCTTTATTCGTGTTATTAAATATATTTCATTTTATACTGTCTGGTAAATTCAGTTTCCCGGCGGCATTTTGAGTCGTGAAAGTGAGCTTTGACCATTAAAAATGGACATTTTAAAAACAACACAAGATAACAACTACTGTATTACAAAGAAACAAAAAATAATAAATACAGATAATAGTTATTAGTATTAGTATTAGTATATTAACAGTAAAAATTATACACAATTCAACAGGGAGTACAAAAATGTTCGGTCAACTAAATCTAAACCCCAGTCCGCATCAGCATCCAGCCAAAACAGGTGCTTCTATATTTCTTTATAAATTAGTTTCTTCTCCGAAGTTTGCTTGATGTATCGAAGTATTCTTTTAAGTGATTTCTACAGATCTTCATTTCCCAAATTTTGATATCTGCTTAAATAACAAACTGAGAAACATAAATCAGGACGTGATCCTAATACTGCATACATTAGAGAACCAATTAACAAACAATACCACATAAATCACTTGTTTTGTAGAAATCGTTTTAACGTAAAGACAATAATCCTCTTTAGAATGAATAAAATCTTGTTTTATCATAAATTTCTGATTTCAATATCTTGGTGATTTTTTTAAACCGTATAATGATTTACTTAGCTTTAAAACATTATCTTTCTTAATTTTCATACCTTTTGGCACTTCTAGATAAACATCTTCTTTTATATCTCCGTACAGAAATGCTCCCTTCACATCCATTTGATGTAGCCGTATAGTAAGGTGGGGCAAAAGTTCGCGGCGGGTAAGAGTACGCACCAGCCATATTTAAATATGCAAGTAACCTACAGCGCCCTCTATAGTCAGAATTAAATGTCCACCACTTCACTCCAACCTACGAATAAATTCGTAGACTTCAACGCTCGGATCGCTGTGTTTCTGCATTTTAAAAAAAAATCTGTGGCACCATATTTAAAATTTCAATTTGGGCAAAAGTTCGCCCTTTTTCAGAACATATAAACGGAAATCTGAACACAATCCCATCACCCCTGTGATATTTGGAACTTTGGAAGAGCCAAGGACTTGCTGAAAACTGGCTTGTCTCAACGTCAAGTGGCCCAGCGAACTTTGATCTTCAGAGGATGCGTATTCCCCATCACATGCGTACTTTTACCCTACTAGTGGGGCAAAAGTACAAAAGCACAGCTGTCCGTATTTTCAGTAATAAGTGAAATTCAGATATAAAATTTAACATTTTTCCAATATCAAATGTTTACATAGACCCTTCACAGTTTATAAAGTGATATTTATTTAAAGTTTTTGTAGATCGTTAAACGTTAGGTGCGTATTTCTGCCCCACTCTACTCTAATTGTAGGTGATTACTCACTGCTATTAAAATTCGCACTGTTGTTAATTTTGCTACAGGTGCATAGATTTCTGATAAATCAAAATTTTCTTTCTGTTGAAATCCACGAGCCACTAGTCTTGCTTTGAAAGTTTGAGGTTCACCGTTTTCATTTTTCTTTATCTTAAAATGTCCACTTTGTACTTATTTCTGGACAATTTTCTGGTTTTCTTACTGGAGTCCATGTATTGTGGTCTTCAAGTGTTTGTAGTTCTTTCCGAATTGCTTTCATCCATAATTCTATATTTTTACCACTTATAGCTTCTTAATAAATTAACGGTTCATCAGGTTCTGCTAAACATGTACCTATATTAATATCGTTAATAAGTAGTATT
Organism: Melanotus villosus; assembly: GCA_963082815.1. Classification (NCBI taxonomy): domain Eukaryota; kingdom Metazoa; phylum Arthropoda; class Insecta; order Coleoptera; family Elateridae; genus Melanotus; species Melanotus villosus. The sequence continues at coordinate 29,077,880 of OY720419.1, read as the reverse complement.
TTTATAACAATAAAATACGGATTCTTTTAAACAACTATTTACTTATGTGAATAAATATTTTTGACAACTTTTTATTTAATTATTTTTACACCGACTACTATTTTAGTTTTAATTATAAATGCCTTCACGTAATCACTTGATTTTGTATTTGTATTACCAGAGCCATCCCATGGATGACCCCATAACTATTATATTTGTCAGGGCTGGGTTGCATTTAACTTTCTTGTCTATTCTATCTGGTCTGTGTTGACGTTATTGAAAAAGTGTCACACGTAAAAATAAAAAATCAAATTGTTTACAGTATGAAATAAAACGTTATACGATACATGTCCGGGAAGTTATTATTAAAGTCACTTCCCGAACTTGTAACGTAAATTACTATTACAAATGAAGTTCAAGTAAACTTTACATTATCCAAAACGTAACCTTAGTTTTAAATATTTAATCATTAATTTTCGTGTGACCAAATAACAAAACTAACAACTACTCTAAAAACTACTTTCATTAGGTAATTATTTTGTCTTTCCATTATGTACTAACAGGTATTTAAAATACAAAATAATGCAGTAATGAACTTCTACGCCTTTAAATTGTTAAGTTTATATTTGCTTGGTGGGACATTGATAACCCACGTATCGACGGCTTAATTCGAAAACGATGTAATTCCGGTATCTGAAATTTTGCAGGGTCCCCTAAAAATCTCTTTTGGTGATTTGTTTTTCATGTTTTGCAGATAAATGGTTTATGTTGTAGCTTCGTTTTATGAGAAACCTTATTAACTGCGTACATCGCAAAACAAATTTACTTTGCATTCGATTTAAAGAGAAAATTCGGCTTAGGCTCTCATATTAAAAAAATCAAATTTATTGACGTTTATAATTTAGTTGTTCCCGTCGATATACTTATGTACAATTGAGAAGTTAGTTTTAATTAAGTTTTTGCAAATAGCGTGAATCCTTTAAATAATTTAAACAGAACTGGCAACAGTTTTGCGGTACAACTTCCTAAAATGAAATATTTTCACCAAATTATGAAAACAAATTTACATGCAGGCTACAGTATTTGTATTCTGGCTGTTAAATTTCAGCGAAAATGTGAGTAAGTATACAAACCACTTAAATTTAAATCGTTGAAATCTCAACAAACAAACACTCTATCTCCCAAAGGATTATCATAATATTTAATGCAAGCTAGAGGTCCATTAATTAAATACGAGTATAGAAGTAATTATTCATATATCAACTGTTTAATTTAAATGAGTTGAGTGGAATTTTGTAAGATATTTAAAAACATTTACTGACAACAGCAGGAGAATTTTCGTGTCCTCGAAAATTCGTACTAAAATCAGCATGCTCTCCTAAAGTTAACTATGTCTGAGATAATTAAATTTAGCAACTTCAGAGACCTCCAACGTTCAAAAAGCACGAGTTACTTAAAATTATCAACTTAATTTAAAAACGTTAGATTTAATATTGAAAGACAAGCTGAGGTTCATCCTGGACGTACCTATTATGTATTTTAGGAATCTTTTATTGATAAAAGCCTAGCTTGAAAATTAATTCCTTGGACTTCAAATTTAATTAAATACAGTTGTAAACCTCTTCAGGGGTGTTTGTTTTAAGAGTCAAATTTGCAAGAATATTCAAACAGCACACAGTGCCTGCAAATTGGTTGTTGAATTAGAAAGCTCCTGATATTTATGCGAATGCACGTCCTCTTGGTAGGAGGGTATCCTGTCATTTTCAGAAAAGACTACGCAATAATGGCTTCGTCAAAGCTTTGTTATATTATTATATTCTCTAAGAAACGAAGGAGAATTTGCTCATTAATGAATCTGCAGAAGTAAAAACCAGAAAGGTATTCGTTAGAAACCTTAATGGTATATTTTACGCTCAGTTATTCAGTTATGCTCAACAATTTTCTTGTAATAAATTTTTATTCTTTGTGTTTCCCCCATTTTTTAAAGTAGGTCTGTCATGTAACATGACTATTTCAGTTCATATTATTATGTTCGTAAACTACTTACAGGCCAAATCCTTTAAAATATTTAATTTCTTATGTCCCAGGACATGAAAACTAATTTACAAAAGAAATCAAAAAAAGGCATTAATTTGTGAAGATGTAGTTATCTTCAACAATATTTAGTGTGAGAAAAAGTTGAATTTTATTCACTTGTTGAGTATTGATTTTTTTCTATGCAATTGATGCAGTGCGCGAATAGTAGAATAATAACTGTCGTATTTATTTTCTAGAACTTCAATCCCTTATAGAAACAGACTGTCAGGAACGTCTGAATATTTCTATCGTATTACTTTCATGGAACATTATTAGGAACAACTGGATTTTTTTTAAATACTTGAATAGATACACTTTAGAATAGTACTTTGCTGTTTAATTATTTTTTTTAGCAGCTTAAAATGTATATCTGCTGACAGTATTTCCTGGTTACTGTTTGATCATCGCTGCCTTCATGGGCTAGGCCGCCCTGTCTGTTTCAACTCCAGCTCCTATTTTCTTTGGACAGCTCACATCTCCTGTTCAGGCTATGCGTACTAATATATCAAAATTTTTTACATTCTGTTATGACATTTTTACGTACAAAATCAGCATTAAGACATATTAATATAATACAGGAGTGAAGCCCATCCGGCTATAAAACCGAAAATCGGGAAGTCAAAGTCGAAAGAAGAATGGGCCCCACTGTAGTGCACATACCTGGGAATAACTAGATAACTAAAGTCAGCTTAAAAATTTCGTCCTTTTAGTTGTTTTGATCTAAAAATTTAGTGGGTGCCTTTTAAAATTTAAATAATTTGCAACAGAGTTCATATATGCTAAAAGAAAGGGGTTAAAATACAAATAAAAGTCTATAAAAGTTCAAAACTTATTGAGAATGCAACAAAATACAAGTTTAAAAGAAATATCACAAAAAATATGATATGATAGAAAAGGCTTCGGTTGAGATAATTTGAACGCAGAGTTTTTTGCCGCTACAAATTTTACCAGAACACACTCTAGGTCAAGCTTCACATCCGCTATTTACATTTTTTTAAAATGTATGTTTCTTAAAATAATTGCTAAATTCGTAAAATAAAACTACAGCTAAATTAATTCACTCAAAAATAGTTAAAAATAAATAAAAGTAGCAATACAATATTTTTCCCAAATTTCGAATATTTTATTTTCCTCTCTGCAAATTATGCGACAAAGTTGTAATTAAAAGATAAGCAAAATCGAAAATTGTAAATTCGTTAATCTGACTTTTTCTGTGGAAATGCTCAGGTTTCAAAAAGCTGTCGAATAGACACTAGAATGATTACCGACGAAAGAATTGATAAAATCCAGGAAAAAGTAGTATGGCATGGCGTTGGAAAATAGTTGGTAGTTTGTACCAGGTGGAAATCAAAGAAGCTCCTACCATCCTTTGACGGAATGTGAAGAAACGGTAACGTTTTCAAGTTTCAACAAGTTTACAAGGTAACGTTTGGCTTGTTGCACTTATTTGTTAATCCAACATTTGTCGATAATATAAATAAGAATTAGGGAAACGCCCTATAAATTCGACCTTAAATCACGGCACGAGAAATTTACCAAAATACGTTACTTGAATGCCGAAGGCTTTTCTACCTCCTCTGTACCTCCCCGAGTTAAATAAGATCGATCAAATAAACATAACTATATACATCGAAAAAAATTTATAAACATAAACTCTAAAGTAAGTCTTATCTAAGTTAAGAAGAAAGAGTTGCTGAATATCGACTGAAGTTCTTGTAACTTAAAACTTTAGCTAAAACACTTGACATTTCACAATTCCAAGAATGGCCATTAGAACAGCTACGTTAAATTTAGAAATAAATTCAACCAAAGGTTGCATGCTGTAGTATAAAGGTTGAACAATGTGGATGTCATATATGTATACCTTTTCCTTTTCCAGATTTTGGTTACTTTCTGCAATGATTACCATGTCGGTATCTAAGTTATATTCTCTATAATTAGTAAATGAATGACCAGTTATAAAACCATTTCATTTTAACATTGGAAATGTGTATGCGCTCGCTTATTGAACAAATTTACAAGCTTTTTGGTACATTTTGCGACATCGGCACATCATACAACCCGATGATCTCAGAATAATAAACATTAAGCGGTCTTAATGTATTTTGAATAACCAAATATGTAATAATTGCGTTTTTAAGAAAAGCACGTTTTGTTGAGTCTACAGTCTACATACGCACCGCGTTGATGACGGCATTCACGAGTAATTAACATAGGCAGATACCGTATGTTTATAGTGTGTTTTCGATGAATAGCACTTCGACATCCGATCCAACAATAATGTTTGGTATGAGATCACCAAACATCTGCGTAAGAAGAATAGACAACTGCTGCAAGTGTAAGGAAATACGCATAGTCGTATTCGTATTACAAACAGGTACAAACTGATTGCATATGTATTATCTTTTATTTATTTAGTTTAATCGCTATTTATGGTACCAGTGGCGTACCTATCTTTGGGAGGCGGAAGGAGCAATATGTCTTGAAGGCGCTTTAGGATATTTTAGGTCAAACACGTGTAATATTTCTTTCGACAGGAATTAAAGAGGCCACACCGCCACTATTTAAGAATATAGCTCACTCGGCGTTCCGTGAGTGAATAAAGAAAACTGTGATCCAGGAAAGGAAAAGTTTAGCTCACGAGGCGCAGCCGAGTGAGCTAATGTCCTTGAGCGGATAAAAGCTCTTTATGAAACAATAGCTAGCAACCTAATTTAAAAGCACCATGATAGTGTGGATACAATGTTTATAGCAACACTTTATCCACCCTTCACGTTAAAATGTTGCTTTGATAACTAGATTTGACACATTAAAAGGCCACTTTTTAATTTACTCGCAGAGGTGTGATAGTTCCACAATGTCGAAGACGTAACTGAGGTAAGTTTATATGTTTCATGTATTACATATGGCATTATCATTTCCAATGTATCCGATGGTTGCAAGGATTGCGAAATCTGTGAATTTTTTAATAATTATTATGTTGAGATATCTGACGACCCCGTAGTTTTAAACAAGTCTTCACGGTCGGTCGTAGCGATTTTACTTTCGCCACTACGTACTGTTCTAGTATTTTATGTCAATTTGCAGTAGAATTTGACAACCTGTAACAATCTTAATTTCAATAGTAGATCTCCAGTTCCAGTTGTTAGTTCCATATCAGTATCCTCAAATCCAAGAACAAGATTCTTGTTGCCTTTTAAATCAACTAGTGGGTTTTGGTTATTTCGGCCATTACCTTAAATTTCTTCATTTTAATCGCCGTTTCCCAATAACTTCCCGTTGTAACACAAATATCAGTCGTTTATTTTTTGGGCAAGACCTAGGCTTGTAAATGCCAAGCATCTCAATCGACGTCAGCTGTTATCATCCCTGGCACTGTTCGGCTAGAATTTTGGCAAACCTTAGGAATTTCCACGCCTGGAAAAGATCTTTAGCGTCCTAATCATAATCATCGCTTGATATAATGGTCCACTCTCAGTAGTGTTCGTTCCAATTATTTGTTCCAATTTGTGGTTAATGAAAATTATTTAAATTCTTTTATGGAAACATAGGCCTCCAAGACTTGCAGAGAAATTATAGACTAGAAATTTTAAAAGGGAGTATAACTTGAACATAAAAAGTAATGGTAATCAAATCCAGTATACAAGGATTTTTTTTTTTTAGTATACATATCCCCTATGTATACTTTTATATTAAACGCAATATACCGGGTGTCAACGAAACCTGGGGCACCCCCATAAATTTTTTTATTTTTTAGATATCTAAAAGAAATTTGGTATATGTAATATACTCTCTAAATGGCATTTGTTGACATAGGAAACAAGTTTCTGTCACTTCCGGTTTCGCCGGAATTGACATCAACTTTGTTATTTTAAATGGAACACCCCGTATATTTATACATTTTTGGAATCTCCATTCAATTCTACGTATGGTAGTATCAAGTTTGAAACATTTTGATGACAAAGTAAATACTCGCAGAAGAGTTTATTTATTAATCCAGGGTGCCAGGACCTGCGTAAAATGAAAGTCATGGTGCTACGACAGTCAAAACAAATTATTTTAGCACTTCAACTGTAGCAAGTCTGTCACGTTTTTGTGCATTTCATTTGTTTTACTTGTTTTGAAAACCAGTGTCTAGATTTAAATGTCCAAAATACGGTTTTTTGAACGGAGAGTGTTATTCCGAATTAAATTTTTATATTAATTCCGCGTTATTGGTAGCAATAAAAACCTTGAAAAACGCTCGTTTTTAATATCCTAGTGTCCCACCCTAGTGCCATTTGAAAAAATAGAGTTATTCTCGAAAAAGCATTTTTGCCAACTTTAGGCCATTCTAATACAGCAACTAAAATAGTTAAAGTTCTAAAACAATTTTTATCGAGTGTTGGGGCGCCTTGACTTTCATTTTGCGTAAGTCATGGCACTCTAGATTAATTTCTGCAAAAATTTACTTTGTCATCAAAATGTCTCGAACTTGATACTACCATACGTAAAATTGAATGGAAATTCCAAAAATGTATAAATATACAGGGTGTTCCATTTAAAATAACAAAGTTGATGTCAATTCCGGCTAAACCGGAAGAGACAGAAACTTGCTTCCTATGTCAGCAAATGCCATTTAAAGAGTATATTACATATACCAAATTTCATTTAGATATCTTAAAAAATAAAGAATTTGTGGGGGTGCCCTAAGTTTCGTTGACACCCGGTATAGGCGACCCACTATACACTATAAACGTCACGTCATGTGGTGCGTAAAGGTTATGTTTCATATTTGTAAATAAAAAATAAATCAAAATTAGTGGAATATCAACATAATTTTAATTCAAGGATTATTTTAAAAATAAAATATAAACAATACAAAACACAAAGGAAAATAAAAACAGCAACAGTTAAAGACTAATTTTTTGACATTAACTTAATTTGATGATTTTTGCCACAGCATGCTACTTTTTTAAATCATCAAATTAAGTTAAATAATTATCCATCCTACAAGTTTAACTACTAGCCCTGCGGTAAGGGGCTGGAAACAGTTGTATCACAAATGAATATAGCGTCAAATTAAATGTAGCGTAAGTTCAGTACCCAATTTTGAAATCCGAAAACCCCATTGCCCGCTATATCTCATGAGAGAATTCTAGTTAACGTAAGAAATTATTATGCAACACGCAAACGTTTTCAAAAACAATTTATTATCCAATGCTGACTTATTTTACTTTTTTTATTGTTTTTTAAATTTGCCGCTCGTAGAGTTTTTGAAGTTTTAAGAAAATAAATGTATTAACACAACACTTCCAGGTACGTACCGTAAGTTTTTGTACAGCAAATAATCAATTTTCAACTTATAAAATCATAAGTAATGCGCAATATAGTGATGCGCTGCGATGTTTTTTAGACAGAACTGAATCTGATAAGCAAATTTATTAAGTTCTGACAGTCCTAAATCAATTGCTTTCAAAAAACGCTCAAGCTGTGAGTGACAGATAAATGATGTATAGGAATTGAAAATAAAATTTAATTTCTCTCGTTTACAACTGATGCGCAAACATTTCTGTTACAAACCGATGGCATGCTTTGTAATGCGATAACGGAACCTCCAAGAAAATTTTCTCAAACAAACTAAAAAAAGACGTGATAATTAACCCACTTTCTTTGTTGTCTAACGGACTTCATTTAAAACAAAAAAGAAATTAATGTGCCGCTTTATTTTCGGTTTGATGTTCTATGTAAACTGTACGGTTAGGGTACACATTTAACGCTTTTATATTAAATTTTTTACAGCAGCCATACAAAAAAAATATATAATGGTCGTAGAGTCAATTTGTTACAGAACAATTCTGAATATGCGGCAGAAATTTCTACTCTCGGTTTGTACACAGTTGGATGAAATGGAGGCAGCCAGGCAAGCATTTTATCCTCAGCCGGGATTTCAACGGATTTCGCCTCTATGCAAACAATATAATCCATACCGCCATATACATACAAATTGTAAACAACATCTCAAAAGTTATTATTTTGTAATCTAAACTCTCCGAAAGTAGCTACCTATGCAAGAAGTAAACTTAATGTCAAATTAACCCGACTTTAGCTTTTACTTCTATAGATTTGTTTAAAATTTAAATTTAATGAGCACGTTTATGCTAACCAAGGCATATGCATATTGCATAATACGAAATTGTTACCGTAATAGCAACTTGTTGTTCAGCAAGATCCCTGTGAACGTCGCTGGGATATTAATTAGGTCGTGATATAAGGTAATATATCATAAAGTGCACCGTAATTTTAATTAGATGATTTTGTTACTAAACTGAGTACCTAGCTATATTTCCTTGCTTGATCATGTACCAATGTACCATAACTTTCAATATGGTGCATATAAATCTGGATTGACGCGACATGCGATCTAATATCGTTAAATTAGATTAATAATTCTTTGAGATAAAGGAACACAAATACCTATGTGAAAAAGTATGTCAGGTAGCAGAATACACACGACCACTATGACCTGAAAATAACTTCGTCCGGCAAAGTACAGAATTTTGATTTTCAAATATTCACGGTAAACTCTTTTTATTAGTAGTTCTTAGCGTCGAAATTACATCTACTAAAGTTGAAGAAGTCAGGTGCCTTGTTACAGTTATGTTTTCTACGAATCTATAAAATATGTACATATTTTTCTTATATCTAATTTAATTTTAATTTGCAGTGCGTTTCAGAAGTACTGTTTCAGTTGGTAATAAGGATACGTAAAATTGCTGACAGACTAACTTCTACTTAGTATAGTCGACAGGACATTTGAAATTTTGTTTGTGTACTTATATGGGTGAGATCTAGGCTTGCAGATTCCAGTAATTTCAATGCTCGTTGACTGTTCTGGTCATTTGGAAATTTAATTTTTGTATACACAGTAATACAATCTTTGCCTTTAAATTTTAGGGGTTTTCTGTAACTCCATCAATTAAGCCCATGTTTTATCTACCTAAATCCTTGTCATTTATCAAGTAACCTATAAATAGTAATTGACTCTCTGCCAAATTTATTAACACATCTAGTTATGCCAATAAATCTATAAAAAATCAGCATAGCTGTGATAACTGGATTTAACATTTATAATCTGTTAAAGACTACTCATGATTATTTTAAAATTGTTTGATTGTGCTTGTACTTATTATTCTAATTTATTTTGTAAATCCTGTACAAAGTTTGTTAAACATACTGTGTTAATTGAATCTGATTTTTGATCAGTCATAGATAATAAAAATTGGATTCTACCATAATTGGCTTATTTATTAGTTGTCGTCATAATTTCGAAAGGTAAACGGGTCAGGTAAGTTCAAAAACAGGTCAATTACGTATCTGATAAACCTGTAAGTAAAATTTTGCCACTGGTACATACTTCAATGAATTAATGTGAAGCCTCAGTTTGAAATAACATTTGAAAAAATATTATAGGCACCTCGTTTTATAAATATACTAGGCGATTCGAATAAGGCGCGCCTCTTAAAACTTGGAATAGGCAACCTAATTTACAAATTCATAAATAACGTCAATCTATGTTAATCCTCAAATAAATTTATAATCAGAGGTAGTTTACTTCAGAATAACAAGAAATAATTAAATGTCAAGTCTCATGTCCAGGTTATTTTCTAAACTGATAACTTTTATAACTACAAGAGAAAAAAGAAAAATAGTATCCATATCAAAATAATAAATTTATATTAATTATCAATCCTAAAATATTCAAAAGAAACATTACAAAATGGAAAATAATGAAACAAAATAACAATAAGATTATTCAAAGAAACACAAAATTAATTTAACGCAATAAGTGTTCAAAATATTGGCCGTTATACCTCACACAAGCTTTTAGTACGAAACGACATTTAAACTCTTTCTAGTACATCTGGTATAATTCTTCTACAGCTGTTGGCAGATTTATGCTGTAAATCTTCTATACTAACAATTAGCGATACATAAACATCATTTTTCACTGTTCCCCATAAGAAGAAGTTTAAGGGCGTGAAGCCAGGGTACGTATCTGGGCACGGTGTTATTTAACCTCTACCAATCCAGTTATTGCCGAAAACTCTATTTAAATATAGCTCAATCAAAATATCCAAAAAATGGCAAATAGCCGAAAAAATTCGCGTAGTTTTAAAAGTTGGTACAGTTGTTTCTTGAGTTATCCTGACGAATATACTAAAGGTCCTCGAGGGTGGTTGGTGAGCCGGGGGTGGGGGAGCTGTTTAAAGGTCCCTTTTTCAAGTTTTTCGCTAATAGCTCGATGACTATGAAGTTTAGCGTTACGATTATTCTAGATATATGAAACTGAAGTAGACAAAATTTCCTACCAAAAAGGTTCTATGACGTTTTTCCGTGAGATCAATAGCTTGGGAGTAGAAGTGGGGTGAATGTAAAAACAGTTGAAATCTATCGATTTTTCTAATTTTATTTACAAAAAAAAACTCAAAACTCTATGTTAGTTATAATTATTATTAAGTAAAATGTCATCCCCTTCATTTTCTTCATCGTCTTCGTCCTCTTCTAATAAATCTGCGGGCGCACGGTTGGTACACGCCCCTAGCAGCCGTAAACTAGGCTGCATTTAATGCCGGCTTTTAGGAACCCGCACTTCCCTTCACATCTTCCAGTGGACCGGCAAAAACTTGAGATGAGCACAGTTTCAGGAGCCGGAGGCCCCAAGGTGGTGATTAGCTCGAGGTTTCCTCCGGCTCCTTGTCCCCATCCCCACATTTCAGGGGGTAGTCGGTTCCCCAGCTACTCTTGTACCTGGTGGTAGGCTCCGCAGACGTGATGTTTCGGTGAGCCTTTAGTAGGGGGGAGGGAAAGAAGATCAGGTTTCAACTTGGTGCTGGACTTTAAAAATCTGACTAGCGATGGCGGTTAAAATCAGCCTGACTGGAGGGAGCGTGTTACACACCTTCTTCTGCTATGGCGTTCGGAGTTGAAGTTGGGTTGTAGAAGATGGCTGCTATCTCCTTGACCAACGATTTCTGTTTGAACAGTTTGATAAGTGATATCTTTTCCTTCCTGTAAATCGCAAAGGTTGTATCGCAGCCGCTGAAACTGTGCAGGAAAAGGATGGAGGAACAAAAAGGCAGATGTTGGAGTCGTTGAGAAGAAAATACTTTTGTTTCGACTTTCCCTCTTCCCGCCTTGATAAAGAATGTTACTTTCTCTGGTATTAGAAGTACCACGAGATCGACACCTTCTACAACAACAGCAACCATAGAATTTGTTGCGGGTTTGTCAATTGCACTTTGTATTAGAGGTGTGTCGGTCGTGAACGATTCGTTCAAGAAGAACGAATCAGTACACTGAATCGAATGAATTAAGTCTTTACTTTGAATTGAATCGATTCACTAATTCACTCGACCCGGTGTCCGCGCCCGGAGTCGCCGAGTATTTCTGTGAATCGATTCAGAAGTGGATCATTCAACTCGTCCGAGTTTCGAGTCTTTAGCGTTCGTACTGTTCGTAGTTCCTATTCCTACGTAAAATTGACGAGTAAATCGGGTTTGAACGTGTAAAATTTGACAATGCGGTGTTTAGACCTTTAGACTGTCTTCAAAGTAGATTCAAAATTTAATGTAAAATGGCAAATAAGTAAATCAGTAGATATAACACCTTTTTATTCGCGTTGATTACTTAAATTAATTTAGTTTTGGCAAATCTTGCGTAAAAAGAATGTAGGTACATTGTACAGCGTACATTTATGCCAGCATTAGTACGTGAACGTGTAGGCATTAATTACTTAAATGATTATTTAGTCTAATAAGATGTCATCGGCATGACCTGTTTGCTTAATCGCTCTAATATACGGCTCTTTTGTACTTGGGGGCGTAAAGGGAAGGATTAGTATCACGTTTCTTTTTCTGGATAAACACACCGGGATTTCCGTATTTAAATTTAGTTTATTCGTTTATTTTCTAAGAGCAGCTATTTAGGTAGTTGGGCAAATTCTTGTTTAATCTCTTAATCCTTTGTGACATACAGTAAAAAAATCGCCTTGTAAAGCGTTTCAATTTACAAGTTAATATATGATTGCTAGAAAATCTGCTCAAGTAAGTAAAAAGCTATTAGTATATTGCTGCCAGAAAAAATTAGAATAAAAAAATGCGTGCAGGTAAGCATAATATATGCATATTAAACACACGTTTGCATTGCATTAATTTTAAATTATAAAATATTGAACTAGGTCTCTAAACCACCTAAACAAAACGCGTGAATGAGTGAATCATTCAAGAACGAATCTTTGTGAACGAATCATTTTGAATGAATGATTCAAATGAATCGATTCACCAAAAAGAATCGAACTTCCCACCTCTACTTTGTATAATGGTGCAGTTAGCGTCACTAGCATCCACTCGGGTTTCAATTCCTTCATTTTTTGTGACAGGAGTTGAATCAGTCGAGATTTATTCTTCTTATTGGCTAGGAAGTGCTCTTGTTGAACAGTAATGTTCATATTCATATCGAAATTTATCTCAACAGGCATTTTTATTGCTCCTCTTCTTTATTGTACGGACGTGTTAGCCCTGTTGATTGTATCACTGTAACCGTCAAAAACGACAGTACATAAGAGGCCATAATGTAATTTAGTTAATAAAATGTTGTTCACAAATGTTGGAAAAAGTGGATCCTACTTGCCACTTCATGATAATGACACTCTTATTAAAATTGATAGTTGTGTTGGTATCGGGGAGAACGTCATTCAGAGCTGCCTTGTTAGTTTTTCTCATGCAGCCTTCATTGAAGAGAGCCAAAGGAAACGGGACCAACTTATATTCCAAAACTGTCGCCAAATATTCATCGCTTTTCTTCGCAATCACGATCCGCTGGAACAAAAGCAATGCGTCGACGACTGCAGTCTCATCATTCACCTTAATAGCGCTAGTCATGGCCGCCAAGGGTAGAATTTTGTCTTTGCCTGATACCTTCATATCACCGAAATTGTTTCCCACCATTTGTGGCATAAGTTGTCTACCAACCTCCTATGCTTGGTGGCAGTTTATTTCAGAGTTTCCAACAATCCCTGTTGACAAGGACATAAGCGGGAGGGTGACGGTGGGACAGATATAGAGGGTAGTGCTGCCAAGCGTACGATCGCAGGCCGGCACCGGCTCGGCCCAGAGTATACAGCTCATGAGTCGTAGCCTACAAAATGACGATACGCATTCCTATACCTGGTCCACTATATCTTTGTGTTTGGCAGTTGTTGATCACACTACAGTCCTGTTGCTACTTGGGTTGGACATTTGGGAGTGGAGAAAGCCTGTAAACCACCCACTACCACCCGCTTTAGGTAAACCTCTTCATATTGAAATTTATACTGTATAGAAATTTAGCAACGTCTCAGAAATACTACCCCTTGACTGGCCAAAAATGCCGTCATTCTCATCTTCAACCACCCATGGCAGTTACCTGTTAGACACAAGGTTATAGCGGCCCAGTATAGCTCTATATCGGCCAGCTTCCTCAACGACGCCACACACACCCACCGTGTTTTAAAGCATACAATAAACTTTCAAATTATTAAAAATGGCGCCCAGCACCCTAAAGGGGTTACAAAATTTGCCAAAGTGCACCCGAGGTCTGCAATAATGAACTTTACGCCCTTCTTTGCGGGCGAAAAGTAGTCACTTTACGCCCGAGAGTGCAAAATAACTATTTACGGTTAGAAATTTCTGTCACTTTTAACGAATAAGTAAACTAATGGGCATTTGCGAACATATCTACTAGATCAAGTTTTGTTTTTTAATTTGCGGATATCTCTAGTAGCTTTGGAAACATTGCATTTGAAGAATTTCCATAATTAACTATGACCAATAAAACTTTAAGAACAAAAGATATAAAATATTTGCTTACGTTATGCGTTCGTACAACCAATAATTATTTGAAATAAGTTTAAAGTTACTTATAGGCTGTAATTATAGGTATAATTGATAGTATTTTAAAATCTTCGAAAAACATGTGTTACTTATTTAGCATATTTCCATAAATTCGTTAGAAAAACTGAAACATCCAGATTGTGTTATTTTCTCCAGTACATGGACATGCGACGCGAATAGTAGAAAACTACTTTCTTTTAAATTTATAAAGAGATTTTCAAGTTTTTATTGCTGTAGTTTTAGAACTCCCGTAGTTTCAGAAGATGTTTTCAACAGAAAGATAAATAATTCTGGTCAACAGAATACCGCAATTCTCTCTATATGTAACACCAAAATTTAGTAATTATCTAACCGGAATTTGGGTAAGTAGTTTAATAATATCAGGTTTACTAGAACAGTTATTTAAATATTCAGATTTTCGTATTTTATATTGTATACCTGCTTTTTGATGAATACTAATGTAATTTTTACTGATCCAAAATTATTATGTATTTTGTACGTCATTCTAAAATTTAATAATACCTACATAAATAAAAAAGTATCTTTGAAGTTCTTTTAACCAAACCGCCCGTTTTCTATCTGAGAAATTTTTAATTTCGTTTCTTGTTATTTATTATACAAGTATCCAATATTCATTCAGACAATGTCGTGTTACAATAAAAGACAGAACGTTAATAATCCGCATTGCTTGGTTTAACGAGTTTTCTACAAATAAAGAAAAGGCCGAAATAAATTTAAGTTAAAATGAACAAATTATTCGAATTCCATACTGTTGCCTCCAAATAACAGAAGTTTATAAATTTTACTCAAAGCTTTTCACTGTGCATTTCGAAACGTTTTTAATCACTTTTAAGTCGAACTCTGTAACATACCATAAAATTTGGCGTCTATACGCAGAAAAATGCGCTCTTTTAAATGGTACTATCAAAAGAGGGTATTGCCATTTAAAAAAACTGATGATGACGTCATAACTCGAATAGGGATGACGTAATAAAAAATATACGTATACTAAAAAATGCGCATCTAAAAAAGAAAATCGACGTGCCCGAGCATTATTTTCTTACTTGCCCAATAAATATTTTATCGAATTTATTCCAACCTTTACGTGCTCACTGTATATTGAGATGATATCGCTTTGATGGGGTTTTGGAATTTTAATGAGTGGGATATGGACGCCTTTTGAAATTATGGAAATTTATTGTTGATAAAATGTAAATAATTATAAGTTAGAATTTAGTATTGTAAATAGTTAGGGTAAAATATCTAGTTAGTTAAGCTGTAAATATGTTAAAAAAAATAGTCATAGTATGTTTACATTTAGAAACTAAGGTAATTTTAATGTAAATAAAATAGTTGAATATTAAAAATAATAACAGAAAGTTGAGTTTTTTAAAATTGGGAAACTAAAACTTGATTTCTTATTATAATATTGCAATTATAAAACGTATTAAAGTCATAATTGGTTAAAACTGCATGAAGATTCTTATTGTCGTATAAAAATATAATTTCAATAATTTTTTATAAAATACAAAAATTATTACTGAGAAAGCAATTGTAAATTTGGATATAAAGGTGAGATGTTGGACTAATAAAGGAAAAGGGTGTGTTTGCTGGATGGAAAGTGAGGCAAGATTTGGTCAATTGGAGTTGAAAGGTGAAGTGTTCGATTGATAAAGGGGAAAATCGTATTGTTGAATAGAAAATAAGTCAGGACTTGGATAAATTGGAATTGAAGCAGGAAGTGTGTTCGTTCGTCTTATTATAAAAGGTATTTCTGTAAATTTGTTAATTTTAAAAATTTGTTATTGTTATTTGTTTGTAAAAATTTGCATAATTTTGAAAGGTATTTGAATTTCAACTTGGTGAAGTTTTAAAGGTTCATCAAGGCGATCCCTTTGGCGACCTGAGATTGATAGTTTCTAAAAATTTAACTAAATTATAATTAAAAATTGATCTAGTTGAAAAATTTAAATTTGTATGTGATTCAGTTAAGTGGAAGATCATACCAATATATATAAGTTCATGCGTGAGCGGTACATTGTGGCGCCCTCCGACCGAGGGCGGGCTAAACTGCTAGCGAGGGTTGATGGTATAGAGATCTTGGCCAAGAGAAAATTTGAAAATTTCCCAAACTGTCCGGACTTTTTATTTTTGAAATTTTGAATTTTTTTTCAGCTAGTTCTAATCAGCCGAGCTAGAGCTACAATTTGGCGTTAGATTTATAAAAATATGTTGATGCGTTTTTGGGAAAATCGTCCTTAAAGTTGCGCTTTTCTAAAATTCGCCGCGGGCGCAATTTTTGACATAGAAACTTCAGGAAAAAATTATTCGATTTCTTTTCAAATTCTCTATTGATCCAGAACATTTAAAAAAAATCGTGTGTGTCGTTTCCGAGAAGTTTTTTTGAAAATTTGAAAATTTCCAAAACTGTCCGGACTTTTTATACATATTTGAAATTTTGAATTTTTTTTCCAGCTAGTTCTAATCAGCCGAGCTAGAGGTACAATTTGGCGTTAGATTTATGAAAATATGTTGATGCGTTTTTGGGAAAATCGTCCTTAAAGTTGCGCTTTTCAAAAATTCGCCGCGGGCGCAATTTTTGACATAGAAACTTCGGGAAAAAATTATTCGATTTCTTTTCAAATTCTGTATTGATTTCCTAAGTAAAATTTTGAAATTTTTTCAAGGAAAAATCTGCGCCCAAAAAAACATGGCTAACTTCCGTTTCCGGTTCCGGATTTTTTTGAAAAGCTTATTTTACAGATGTACTGTAATTATAGGCCCGCATACCAAATTTGATGAAAATCGGCCCAGTAGTTTTCGAGATATGACGATAACGCACGCACAAACGCACGCACCCACCCACCCACCCACAGACATTTTTCAAAAATTGGCGAAGAATCTTCGCTGGACTTTCCATACTTTTTATTTTTGAAATTTTGAATTTTTTTTCAGCTAGTTCTAATCCGCCGATCTAGAGGTACAATCGCCCAGGAACGCAATTTATGACATAGAAACTTCGGGCAAAAATTATTCGATTACTTTTCAAATTCTCTATTGATTTCCTAAGTAAAATTTTGAAATTTTTTTCAAGGAAAAATCTGCGCCCAAAAAAACATGGCTAACTTCCGTTTCCGGTTCCGGATTTTTTTGAAAAGCTTATTTTACAGATGTACTGTAATTATAGGCCTGCATACCAAATTTGATGAAAATCGGCCCAGTAGTTTTCGAGATATGACGATAACGCCACAGTCATTCATAAAAAAGTAATAATTAAAAAAGTTAGAAATCGATAACTCTTTTAGGGAAGGATAGTTAATTTTAAATCCTAAATTAGGATCCAGCAACACCTACAATAGCCAAAATATTACAGTAATTTTGATGACATAATTAAAGACTTTGCAACGAAAAAGTCCCGACAAGTTATTTAATAATAATCCTATATAATATGTAATAATGCTTTTATAATAAATAATTTGTATTTTCAATATAAATGAGCAGAGTAAGATAATATTTTTTTGAAAAAGTGGGTAATATAAACAAAAAAATATATTGTAGTCACCCAGATTCGAACCTCCAACCTTACAAGCGTATGCGGGTGGAAGCTTGGTCTCTTACCGCTGGACCAACACCGACTTTCGTTAAAACGGTGACTCCTGCCCTGATATTTATCTTCTGTCTTTGGAATGTGCCGTTTCCGAGAATTTTTTTTTGAAATTTGGAAAAATTTTTTCAGCTAATTATAATCAGTAGAGGTAGGGGTACAATTTGGCGTTAGATTTATACCAAGATGTTGATGTGTTTTTGCGAAAAAAAATGTTAAAGTCCAAAACTTCAAATGGTCATAAAAGGCGTTAGGAAAAAATTTTGGGGATGCGATCAACGCTATTTGAAAGGCATCTTGATTTACTATCGACCCAGAACATTTAAAAAAAATCGTGTGTGTCGTTTCCGAGAAAAGTTTTTTTGAAAATTTGAAAATTTCCAAAACTGTCCGGAATTTTTATTTTTGAAATTATGAATTTTTTTTTTCAGCTAGTTCTAATCAGCCGAGCTAGAGGTACAATTTGGCCTTAGATTTATAAAAATATGTTGATGCGTTTTTGTGAAAATCGTCCTTAAAGTTGCGCTTTTCAAAAATTCGCCGCGGGCACAATTTTTGACATAGAAACTTCGGGAAAAAATTATTCCATTTCTTTTCAAATTCTGTATTGATTTCCTAAGTAAAATTTTGAAATTTTTTTCCAGGAAAAATCTGCGCCCAAAAAAACATGACTAACTTCCGTCTCCGGTTCCGGATTTTTTTGAAAAGCTTATTTTATAGATGTACTGTAATTATAGGCCCGAATACCAAATTTGATGAAAATCGGCCCAGTAGTTTTCGAGATATGACGATAACGCGCGCACCCACCCACAGACATAAAAAAAACACATATTTAGGATGCCTGGACCCCTAAAACGTGTTTTTTTCGAATTTTTATGATTTTGAATTTTTGCACGATTCCAATACTTTCCTATACATGCGTTGCAAGTATGGAAAGTAACTCTAAAACGTGTTTTTTCGAATTTTTACGATTTTGAATTGGCGCACGATTCCAATACTTTCCTATACATGCGTTGCAAGTATGGAAAGTAAAAATAATAATTTGAACTAGTTATTTCAGAAAAAGGTTTGCAAAGGAAAAGTTTTTTGATTATTACTCGAAAACGGTTTGTCCTACCAGAAAAACTCAAGAGGCCTTTCCTTTTTAGAATTGATTGCCGATTAAGAAACAAATACCTATTTTGAAAAAAAGCAGTGGAAAAAGTATAATATACTGCTCGAATGCGGTACGGCGCCGACTTTTTCCGCTTGTAGCTGCGAGAATATTGATACAAAAAAAATGTGCTTAAACCTTTTCGATAGAGAATTTAGTTACCTTTAATTTTGATACTCCCCCTTATTTGTCGTAGGACCGCTCAGAACAGAGATATTGATAAAAAACGATTTTTGAGCGATATTTCGCCGAAATTTGGGGCTTTTCGGCGGGTGCGCGAGGGGGATAAATGAGTACGTATAAAAGAAACCTACAGTAAACCGATTCCAATAGATAAATCTTTTTCTCGATTTAAAACGATATTTACGTCTGCTGAACTCCCTAACGCCTGGTCTATTAGGCAAAAGCGGTTCATTTTGTCCTAAACGAGACAATTTGGGCCGTCCAAAAATCATCCTGCTAATCAACTATTTGTAGACGAAATATTATTTACGGATGAAGCCACTTTCAGACGTCGTAGTATTTTTAACTTTAGAAACAATCAGGTATGAGATACTGAAAATCTACAATAAACACGACAGCGATATTTCCAGCATGAATTCAAAATTAAGATTTGGGAGGAATAATTGGAAATTATGAATTACTTATGTTAATTTGAGTTTGTAGATAATTTAAATGGCGATTCCTACGTAAATTTTTTACAATATGAAGTAACTGGATGATTTGCCATTAAATTTAAGACAAACCATGTGATGTGGTTCATTCAGGATTGTGCACCACCACATTTCACCTCAAGGGTTCCCCATTCTTGAATAGGTAGAGGCAGCCGGTATCCTTGACTAGCACGTAGCCCGTATTTTATTCCTATAAATCTCTGTTTTTGTGGACACTAAAAATCATACGTTTACAGAATTATGGCAAAATATTATAAATGCTGCAGATTTGTTTCGAAAAGAAAATATCCTGTTTAATTGTTTATTTGAATCAAGCAATTTAATAGAAAAAAATTAGTATTTGTAAATTAATAAAAAAATACGTAAAAGAAAAATTGCCATTTTCATCTTTCTTAAGTAAATGCTTGAAACCTAAAATTAAAGCCTAAAATTAAATTCTAAGCAAATTTTTCGAATAATTTTCTTTTATATCTTGTCACCTAATCCCACTTTTTCAGACTTCATGGTAAATTTTTTTAATTTGCCGCCATACCAATGGTAACGTGACATACATCAAATTCGATTACTATGTTATCGGACATGCAGAATCGATTCCCCAGAAAAGTTTTCTCGATACCTTAATAATAAACATTTTTCCCATATGTTGCGAACTTCTTGCCGGGCACTGTATAAAGTGTATAAGGATAGATTTTAAATTTAAATTCTTCCTTCGTATAACGAGGTTAAGAAAGTACGTTTTATGACAATATTTAGCAGGACGAAATTCCCTATCAGTACTGAAAACTCTAAAATTCCAGTAGGGTAGGGCATTTTGCTAAATTTGTTTTCTTGCTTTTTACTGGAAAACTTTCGAATATAATGCCCTCCTCCCGTTTTTTTATTACCACTACTAACTCTAAATTAAACTTAAGCCCTACTGGACAGCAGAACAAGTTCTAGATATCTCTCAATTACCACAACGTACCCGTTAAAACGTATTTATTTTCAACCATATACAGGGTGATTCAAATTCGCGTGTATGCATGGGGATCTTGGAAACGGTAAGAGATAGAGAGTCGGTTAAATAGGGGCAAAGTTGAGTAATCAAAGAACCCCAACAATATTCATTTCAAAAATCAATCAGTTTTTGAAATATTTGAAAAAAACTAAAATTTTCGAGAATCGTTTTTATTTAATTTTAACCTTATTTGAGGCGATATTGAAAAACGGATAACAGTTTCTCATTGCCACTTTTTATCCTCTATCGAATAGCTTTAATACATTTTTGATGCAACGCTTCGGTATTTCAGGGTCATCATCAAGTTAATTTTCTTAAATACGGACCTGGATTTTTTGTTCCATTTCTTGCAAGATATTATGGTACATGATAGAATATCTTATCAACAAAATCCAAATTGAGATGTTTCGTCCCTAGAATTCCATCTCATAATCGAATTTATTGTTTTTTATTTTTTCTACAACCACCATGGAAAGTGGGATTTTCAGACTTCGTCTCCATAGATACGAGTATTGAAAATGAGTGTTTGCCGAACAAGTGAAAATTAGCGTGCGGAAAGTTTACTTTCCGCACGCAAATCTGGATTAATCTGGATTTGCGTGTGGAAAGTAAACTTTCCACACTCAAATTTTGATTTGCGTGCGGAAAGTAAACTTTCCACACGCTAATTTGTTTACTTTCCGCACGCAAATCAAAATGTCATAAATGACATTTGATGAATGTCAGATTTGATTTTGCAGAAATATTTAAATTTTTTGTGGTTGTAGAAAAAATAGTGTGTAATACATGTGTTGAAAGCTTGTATTTGCCACACTCATGTGACTGCAGCACTCACTAGCGTTCGTGCTGCAAACTTCACATTCGTGTGGCAAACGCAAGCTTTCAACACTTGTATTACAAATTACTATTAAATTTCCGAATTTATTGAAATCTCACACGTTTTAACTGTTATTTCACCAAAGGTATTACTGTAATTGACAAATAATTCAATAGTAACATCAGATATAAATTAAATTTATTAAAGTTTAATAACGAAACAACTTAACACAAAATCAATGTCTAAAAAAATTGGAAGCTATAGTAAATGTTCTATGTGGCCTCCATCCAGTTCGATGCATTTATCTATTCTTATAATAATATTATTGAGTGAACGCAAAAGGTCTCTTGTTCTGGCAGATGCAAATGTGTTAATTATGTTTGCCCTGAGGTCCTCAATTGTTTTATTTTGGAGTGAATATAGGTACTTTATTTTTTATAGAACCCCACAGGAAGAAATCCATTATGGCAAAGTCAGGAGACCTAGGCGGCCATCTTACAGGGCCCTGATTCCCGATCCATCTTTGAGGAAATTCAGCATCAAGGAATTGACAAACTTCCTTTGAATTACAAGGCGGAGCTCCGCCATGCTGTAGCCATAATTGATTGAACTTGGCTAATGGTATTTCTGCCAAGTATTCAGCAAATGTATTTCTTCAAAATTGAAGATAGCGTTGCCCATTTAATTTTCCCTCGAAAATACGGGGACCGAAGATTCGATTGTTATAAATCCCTCCCCAAACGTTTAAACTGAAGCGCACTTGAGGTTGTACCTCACGAAATTCTCGTGGGTTTTCGGTAGCCCAAATATGTTCATTATACCTATTAAAGATGCCACAGTTAGTAAAGGAACTTTCGTCAGTCCATACCACTTTGAGTAAAATATTGGGATCATTATTTGTCTAGTTTATCAACCAATTACACCATTCTTATCTCCTCTGCGAATCCCCGCGGTGTAACTTTTGATTCAAGTGAATCCTGTAGCATTTTAAGTTATTCTTTTTCAATGCTCTCCATACTGTGGTTTGGGGTACCTCAAGATCTCTAGCTATTTGTCGGGTTGATTTTGAACGAGTTGCTTTTATCTAGAAAATATTTCTAATGTAACAAAAATTATCTTAATGGGGATGTTTATTATTTTTGTTCACAAATATTTCTTCTTACAGCTCGTGGAGTTTTATTGCTATACTTTCTCCCAGGTTTTTCAAACGCCCCGTACTCAGATTTGCACACAATTTTCTGAATGGGTTTCTTTGTGGTTGTAGCCTTTCAGGATATATTTGTAAATATTGTTCTGCCGTAATAACTAGGTACATTTCTATGACACTGGTAATAAATAGAGATCATATAACTTTTCTCTGTATTAGTAATAGTAAAGTCGCTAGGTACTTAAAAAGGTCGTTACCTTGCAAAAGGTCGGGTTGAAGATTTTTTCTTTTTACTTATATATATTAGGGCCTGCAGTGAAAAACCAAGTTTTCAAATTCGGCTGACCTCGGGAGAACTTTCTGCGGACAAAAAACCGCGAAATTTTAAGACTTCTTGTTTTTTTTCAAAATATCTCAGATACGATTTAGTCTAGCGTTTTCTTTCTTCTTTTCCATCTTAAAGAGGACAAAATTTCCAACAAATTTCATTATTACAACTTTTTTCTAAACCCAATAGCAAGCGCGCTACGGCACCTGATATATTGGAATTTTTTCCCAACTTGGTGAAAATAACGCCTTATTTTTTTCTGATCCTATTACTCGTATAATAATATGTATTTGGTGTTACCATTTTTAGTTGTAAATAAAATATCTGCAACAAATAAGCTAAGGGTTAGGGATTAGAGTCCAAAAGGTTGAAACAGAAGAGTGGCCAAGAGGAACAGAGCGGGAAGAGGCAGGTATTCCGAAGGCGGAAGCCCGGGCCATAAAACTGATGTGATAATGTCACTGAGCAGTGGAATCATTGGAGGAGCAGACGTGAATACCATATGTCAAAAGAAGTGGGGATGACAGGGGTTAGAAGAATAGTTGATACATATTCTGTTATCCAGTTTTTGCATTCAATTCATAGTACGATGATGATATTCATAGATGAAGTAGTTCATGGGAACACAGAAGTCATTTTGCAATGCTAGAAATAACAAACAAATTTAAATTAATAACTTATTTTAATAAAATGAGTTAATTTTAAGTACATGTGCACCTGAAAATTATAAATTTGTATTTTTCTTTAGTTTACAAAATTCAGACAGTAAATAAAATATGACCATGACTTGTAAAAGCATATAAGGTTTAATAATATTGATATTTTAAAGGCAGAAAGCATTTTTATCAAAATATTCAATAAAAATTAGATTTGATAGAAACGTCAAATATTAACATGTAATTTCCAGCCAAAATAAGAAAATTAGAGAAAATTGATAAGAGTGAAAATATCATTATTTTTTCATGATTAGTATAATTGCATAATTTTTAGTTAAGTTAATAATGATTTTGAAAATTCAATAATTTATAAGCAGAGATCAAAACCACACCAAGTTCAGGTCCATAAAAATAATTTTCAAATAAAATTGTTTTTTCAAATAAAGTTGAATTGTAAAATAAGTTGGAGGTAGTTTAATGAATTTTCATATAGTTTGTAATTAGTTTAAGATAGAAATAGATAAGTATTTAGTAAGTAAGTCATAAATTTGATTCATTTTTGTTGGTTGAATTATTTGAAACAATTACCAGTTGCTGTAAAAATCTTGTAGGGGTTAGACGTGTATTTAGCGCTCCCGTAAATTAATTTAAAATGACGTCACAGCATACTCAAATGTTTTGTTAAAAAAACAAAAGTGAAATCAAGTATGTGATTTGTTTTGGCAAACGTGAAATAAACTTCGATGTTGTTACTAAGTGATTATTTGAAATTTAATAAATGTTTTAAAAAGTTAAACCAAATAAAATGAAAATGATAAATAATAACTAATTTGAATAAATTCAACGAAAATAAAAATGTTAAAGAAATTTAAGTGTTAAATAAAGAATAAAAGTGTATACTCACTATTAATGTGAACTTAATGAAAGTGAAAAACCAAACGGTTCGACGAATTGTAAAATGAACAATTAATTTGTTTTGTTGTTAATAAAAAGTAATTAATTGTTTGAAAGTTAAAAATATTGTTATTATTTCCAACGATGTATTTGGGGTTAGAATATAATCAAATCAAGGAACCTAAAATTTAAAACAGTGATTAAAAGAAATTATAAGCAACTAAAACAAATAAGTGATTAAAGATAAATAATAAAGACTTACCTTATGTGATGAACAACAATTATTCGTTTTTAAAACAATTTTAAAAACGAGACAGTTAATGTATGGCGGAGGTTTCAAGGATCAACAGTTTGCTGAACGCCAGGATGCCAGATTTCAACATTTACGAGAAATTTTAAAGATAAGTGAAATTGTTTGTATAAAATTTTAAAAGTTTATTAAAAAAAAAATTGTGTAACGTAATTTTGAATTTATAACGACAGTATTTAATTGTTTTAAATGAAAATTAATTGTGAAAGTTGTGATTTCGAATTTGTTTGTTACTTAAATTAAAATAATTAAATTAATCAATCTTTAATAAAATTTCAATCTTTTGAATAATTTTCTACAGCCAGAATCCACGTAAAATATTTAATTAAGTTTGTTTTGAATAATTTTGTTCATGTATTTTATTGAATGGTATTTGTTTGTTGTTGATTTTTATCTTACAGGAATAATTTTAGGTATCGAGCTCCTTGGTATTTAATTTTACGTATTAATACACACACACACAGACACAATACACGTTGTTCGAAGTACATAACAATTATTTGGAGCCCAGTAACATGTGGCTAATACGTTAGAAGATTCAAAATAAATTTAATAAAAGTGTTTTGTAATTAGTAGGATTACACTACATTTATTTGGCTGGCCCAACGTGGTGCTAGTACGTTCAAGATAAACGTAATTAAAAAAAAATGTGTGTTATTGAATGAAATAACATAACAATATATAAGTAAAAAAAAGAAAATCTTCTACCCGACCTTTTGCAAGGTAACATGTACTTATTCACTGGACTATAATCATTGTGCCCAATATTGTTATGAACTATGTACCGACTTTGTTGTACCTACATGTAAACTGTTATAATGATAATATTTATTTATTTTTGTGTTTACTTTCACCCTACACCTTCTAGTTAGATATACCTATTCGATACATTCAAGTAATTGGAATTTAATATGTTTAGTGGGTAGTCGGTATTGACAGCTATTATAAATTCGAATTACACTTTAATACTTCTGAGTAAAACACTTAAAACGCGTGAGATTTCAATAAATTCGAAAATTTAAAATGAAAAACCATAAATTCGATACTGAGTAACTGAAGATGGAATTCTAGAGGCGAAACGTCTCAATTTGGATTTTGTTGAAAAGATATTGAATCATGTACCATAAGGTCTTGCAAAAAATGGAACAAAAAATCCAGCTCTGTATTTAAGAAAATCAACTTGATGATGGCCTTGGAATACCGAAACGTTCCATCAAAAATTTATTAAAGCTATTCGATAGAGGACAAAAAGCGGCCCTGAGGAAGTGTTTTCCGTTTTTCAATGTCTCCTCAAATAAGGCCACAATTAAATAAAAACGATTCTCCAAAATTTTAGTTTTTTTCAAATATTTCAAAAACTGACTAAGATAGCCTTAATTTTTGAAAGGGACATTGTTGGTCCTTTGCTTACGCAAGTTTTCTCCCATTTAACCGACTCTCTATTTCTTACCTTTTCCAAGATCCCCATGCATACACGCGAATTTGAATCACCCTGTATGTAATGACGTTATTACTAACAAACTATTTTGTAAGTTGGAAAATTGGCCGTTACTGACTTACTTTCTACCAGGATGGAAAGTGATCAGCTGATTACTTTCCACCTGGCCACTCCCACTGTCAATAAACTACTTTGCACCTCGGTATGTAATATACTATTTAGTTTGTGCACAAAAAAATAACAGTTTTTTATACTCTATTTGAAACTACTTATTTTAATTGAAAGCATAGAGACCGTTAGATAAAAAACAAACAAAAAAGCTACTTTATCGCGTACCCTTGTATCTTTTGTGCCGAGTTTTTATTTTGCATCAGCCTTGCAGCTTCACCTTTATATGTTCCTTTATCTTCGAAATGTTGTTTTATCTGTCCTTTGAACCTTTTAGAATGCTCTTATACACCTTTGTTGATATGTGTCTATACAGTGCTTTCGTAAAGTAGTGAATAAATTCCATAAAACATTTCATAAGGGTTTTCACAGAAAATTCTCGGACACGTCAACCTTATTTTTTAAAAGTGCATCTTTCGTGATAGTTATAATTTTACGATCGTCTTTTGTATTGGCGCCCTTTGAAGTTCTTCTTACAATTTGCAGATGTGCCTCTATTTTCCTTTCTGTGAACCTCAATTTGACCTCCTAATAGTTTCAGGAAGTTTCAGGATGGTCTTTCCACCTTTGCTTCATTATAATTTCATCAGTTGGTCCTTCTCCTTTCTACTTCTGCGAAGTTTTAAGGAGCTTCCTTTCTCTTCCTTTCTTACAATTTTAAATAATATTTTTGCATTTTCTGTGTCTTCAGATCCCTTGGTTCTTCTAAGCTCCTTCCAAGTTCTTTTCACTTATTTTAAATATGCTCTTAGGTTAATTGTCACTTTCCTCTTGTAGCTTTTATAATTTATTATTATCTCTTGTCATTGCATATACAAGTAATCCACATGGTATCTCTCAAACATGTTTTTATTTTGTTTTTACATTGTAACTTTTTAAAAATTAACGATAAGGGCTAACCATTGTTGTATTTAATATTGTATTAGTTAACAAATCAATTAGTCTTAATTTTTTAAATATTATAATTTAGCAATTAAATTTTAACCGTTTGCAAAATATTGAGTGTACCACGTATTTCAGAACGTTCAAAATAGACACCCTGCATAATTTCTAGAGTTTTTCCTTTGTGCACTTCTCGTGTACTTTCTGTATGTAACTAAAGTTTTGGGAAAAATGTTCAAATCTAATAATACAAACTGTAATTGTTTTACTTAAATTTATACTACAGAAAACTATTCAGTTAAGATTTAACCATAATTATAATGTATCACATAGCAGCTAAAGGGCTATGGGTTTCATATCCAATGGTAACGTGATTGCTTTATTTTTAATATGAAAACAATCATACGAAAAATTTTCCCAAAACTTTGGTTACATACGTTAGGCTATTCTCATAACCTCCAAGGTATGTCATTTAAATTCTTCTAGCTGTTTTCCATTACTGCTGCGTACCAAGTTACTATTTTAAAAACTTTTAACATTGAAAATGTTTAACAAATTGGAAGTGTGACGGTAGACGGGGGTCCGAATCAAGATTTGTGTGACGCTTGGAAATTTCGCACTGTTTTGCATATTGTGACAGTTCTACGACTGCTAGGTGCATGTTTGTGGTGTCATTTTGAAGATTGCGTTAATTACAAACTTTTAAGAGAGGTGTAGAAAATGTAAGATTCGAAAAAGCGACAGTACGGGGGTTAAAACGATGTTTACACGCCAATGCGTTCGATGCTGTTACATCGCATACTTTATGAAAGGTATAAGTGTGATTTTTAGCTTGTTGGAAAGAGGATGAACCAGCGCTTATAGTACAAGCTGGTTTTGGGTCTGCAATGCAAAGGGGCGCTACAGCGAGGACTTTTCAAAGACCCATTTATCAAGAAATCGGCCGCGGTATATTAACAGATCGCCTCCGATGAAACATTGCTTCGGGCTTCGGCAGCATTCGGCATCTAAAAATAGCCAATTGCTTTAGTCAGTCACTTAGGAATTCACAATATTTTTGTATGGCATTTTAGTGGTTGTTAATTACTCTACAAATCATTAAACTACCAATTTTCGTATAAAAAGCCGCCAACATTATTTCCGCTTTCTGCTTACTAACGCGTATGGGTTGACGGCAGTGGCGGCTGCTCCATAGGGGCTAAAGGGCTCGAGGCTCCCAAAACCCTTCTTAGGAAAGAGCAAAAGTAATTTACTTATTTAATTATAACATACAATTTATTGTTAATTATTACAATACAAATTTTGCATATCTATATACAGCATTACTAATGTATAACACATATTATTATCCGCCTGCGAAGCGACGGCTACCTATATTTTAAATCGTTAGGCCTCAGCCTTCGTCCGCATAAGAAATATATGTAAGAACTAACCGTGAACGGAAATGTCGGAAATTGCCGATTTGGGTAGGCAGCTATTTTATTTTATCGGTGCGTAGAGAGGCCAGCGATGAGCCGAAATCAGGGTTTTCGGGGTGGTAACCCCCTCCATTCGGTCGCGATTTTGAAAAGATGGGTTAATTGGTTTTTGGGCTATATCTCTGTAGTCGGGAATCTTACAAAAAATTAGTGTAAATCTATTTTGTAGAGAATCCTTGTATGTGCAATTTTTGTTAATAACTTTTTTACATAGCATTTAATAAAAAAGTTATAAGCCAGAAAAGACAAAAACTTAAGGGCTTATAACTTTTTTATTATTAATGCTACGTAAAAAAAGTTATTAATAGAAATTTTAGAGATGTGATTCTCTACAAAAAAATTTCAAATAAACTTTTTGTAAGACTCACGACTACAGAGATATAGCCGAAAGGCTAATTAACCCTTCTTTTCAAGATGGCGGCCGAATGGAGGGGATTACCACCCCCAAAATCCTGATTTAGACTCACCACTGACCCCCATACATCGCTGCCTACCCAAAATGTAAATTGAATTACCATTTGACTGGACTAGTATAATCAATATAAAGTATTTACAAGAATTATTAGTAATAGTCTCGAAGGGAAATTTGACTTCATGCCAACCCATGGAGCAAGCCGGTTTTCGAAAAGGTGTTAGCACGGTTGACCACCTACAAACAATACGCACGGTAATAGAAAAATGCACCGAATACAATCTACAGTTACATATAGCATTCGTAGACTTTCATAAAACATTTGACTCGATTGCAACTGAGTCATTCCTGCTAGGCATGGATAACGCTAGAATTGACGGAAGATATTCCACAATTATAAAGAATATATACGACGCATCACTGCAGGTAAAAATAGGCGAAGAAACCAAAACAAACAAAATTCCCATACAGCGAGGCGTGCGTCAAGGAGACACAATTTCACCAAAACTGTTTACCTTGGCGCTGGAAGATGTTTTTAAAAAACTGACATAGGACCACAAAGGTCTTAAAGTTGATGGCTCATACCTAAGCAACCTACGATTTGCAGATGACATTGCTCTGTTTTCCAGTGATCCAAAAGAACTTCAAGAAATGCTTCAAGAACTAAACGAAGCATCAAATAAAATTGGTCTTAAAATGAATCTGAACAAAACAAAATTTTTGAGTCAGAGCGACATACAAATAAAAATAGACAACTGTGATATCGAAAAAGTTAACGAATAAATTTATCTCGGACACACTATAACGTTAGGCAACGAAAATCAAGCCAAATAACTAACAAGACGAATAAAACTCTCATGGGCAGCCGTTGGAAACCTCGGACACGTTTTAAAAACAAAGATATTCCAATTAACTTAAAACTTAAAGTTTACGAAACATGTATCTTGCCAGTAACTACGGATGGTTTAGAAACAATGGCCATTACTATACACAACGCAAACAAACTTAGAATGTCGCAGAGAGCAATGGAAGGGACGATGCTTGGAATATCACTGAGAGACAAAATAAAAAACGAAGATATCAGAAGGAAAACCAAGATAATAGATATCATTAAACGAATAGCGGAATCCAAGTGGCGCTGGGTTTGTCATGTAGCGAGACAAAATAGGAATAAATGGACAGCAAAAATCACCCACTGGCGACCAAGAGAGACGAAGAGAGGTGTGGGAAGACCAAAACGCAGGTGGATAGACGACATCAAACAAACAGCGGGAAAACATTGGTTCCATAAAGCACAAAGCAGAGAAGAATGTAAAGGGCTGGGAGAGACCTATGTCCAGGAGTGGATTAATATGGGTTCAGGAAGAAGAAGAAGAAGAAGTATAATCAAATGGTCGAAATAAAAAGGCAAACTTGGCATTTTGGGTAGGCAGCGATTTTTGACGGGGTGTAGAGGGGTCAGTGGTGAGCTTAAGTCAGTGTTTTCGGGCTGGTAACCCCCTCCATTCGGCCGCCATCTTGAAAAGAAGGGTTATTAATAATAAAAAAGTTGTACGCCCTTAACTTTTTGTCTTTTCCGGCTTATAACATTTTTATTATTAATGCTAGGTAAAAAAGTTATTAATAATAGATAATAGATAATACGATTCTCTACCAAAACCCTTTGTACAAACTTTTTGTAAGATTCACGACTACAGAGATATCGCCAAAAAATGAATTAACCCTTCTTTTCAAGATGGCGGCCGAATGGAGGGGGTTACCACCCCGAAAACCCTGACTTAATCTCACCACTTACCCCTCTACACACCGATAAAAAGAAATCGCTGCCTACCCAAAATGCAAAGTAAAATTACCATTTGACTGGACTAATCGGGCATCTCGCTGGACATGTCACTTGAAAGCTTCGCATATTCTCAAATCGAATTTGTCCGTGTGGATCGTTGTTTGGATGCCGCTACGGCGATGCAACGTCCCTGCAAATTGTTTAATACTACAGTAGAGTCTCCTTCCTCGGATGATGAAAACGATGGCAAAAAAACAGTCATTCCGCAAAAAAATAATACGGTGGCCTTAGCGGTGTCCCCACGATTCACACAGACAATTGGTAATTTCACGTATATTGCCATGCTTGTCGAAAAGAAACTTGCTTGTCTTTTTTGTATTGAGTGATGTTTTTGTTTGTATCATTTTATGTTTTTTTGTTCGTGACATTTTAAGTCACCTTTTTAATATCTACATCCTAGATTATAAACAGCAATTTAAAACACGTAGCATTTTAAAACATGTTTCCCATAACAACGTGTTTTAAAAGGCATTTAAAACACAATATGCAATAGCAACAATAATTTATTGTCTATATTACGCCAATGGCAGAAATTTGAATAAACGTTCTCGCAAGCAGCTTTAGATATGCTCATGACCAACATAGTAGTTGACCAACAAAAAAATTTTTGAACAACACTCTTGCGAAAACGCTTAAAGTATCTCGGTTGTAAATGCAACTCGACTTCGTCTCGTTCCATAGCAACAACCTCGAACTTTAAGCGTGTGTTTTCGCACTTGTATTATTAATAGCTATTTAGCTTTAAGTTTATTTTATTTCACTATGTCGTTTATCATGTCGCAGAAAAAAAGGCAACCTTAACGTGTCCGCACGTTGTGCACAGACGGTTGGTCATTTCACGTCATGCTGTTATGCTTGTCGAAATGTTAAGAAAATAGATTGTTTTTACATTGAGTGATGTTTTTGTTTACATCATTGTATCATTTTATATGTTTTAGATTTAAGTGTATTTTATATCATCCTATAACGTTATCATGCTAATAACTCCTTAGCAACGAGTTATGTTAAGATACCTTTAACAGCACTAGTGCTGTAAACCTTAATAACAGTACAATATGATAGATTTACGTTAGACTTTATGAATTGTCATTGAACTGTCATCGAAAATAATTTTTTATTTTTTGAAAACAATATTATAGGATGATATAAACCGTGTTATGGCACACGTAACGTTATTTGCTGGTTACATTACTCGAGAATTAAAAGAACTCGCTCCTTCGTCGCTCGCTCGTTCTTTCAGACTTTTCTCTCGTAATGTAAAATGCTTCATAACGTTACTATCTAGTATCGCAAATTACTATTATTCACTATATGGCCTAGTATTACCGTAATTAAACTAATAAGTTGTGCAGTTTTGACAATGATTTGTATACGATTATTTTATACTTTTGTACTTACTTTTCTATCTTTTGCAATTTAATAAAAGTGTGAAAATGTTTAAAACTTTTCTTTATTTCTATTCCTTGTAAATTTTTCAGATTTTGTAAATTACATGTCAGACTTGGAAGTTACCCAAGCTCATTTTCAATGCCTTAATGAAGGTTGCTAAATTGCAACTTCTGTAAATTTTTTCTCTTTTTGCCGCTCTTAATCCGGTATTTTCATTTATAGCGGTCGGGTTATCGATTAAAAGTCTGACCTTTTCCAGTTTATTTTTTGTTCCATGAAATCTGGGACGTTCCAGTGATTTTTGTTACTTATTTATTTATTTCCAAAGAAAAACAAAAGAAAAAGTTGTATAATGTGAATATTGTTGTATAATACTGCATTGTTCTTTAGTGTTTGATAGTTTGTTAATAATATTGTAACAAATTAAATTAAATTAAACATTAAAACATAAATTACGTAATTTACACAATTTATTTAAAATTTCAAGTTTACCTTTGAAGAATTAATTATAACTTTGGACATGAATATAATATAAACTTAATTCATTAGAACTACTTAGGTTTTACAAACCACCCGTCATACTCAGAGTCATAGTCTACACATTCTTTTAACCTCCCGATACCCTTCTTAACAATCTACAAAAAATAGTTTTAATATGTAAATTACAAATATGATAAAAAAGAGAGAAGGCTAATTGGAAATTGCTCAGGCTTTTCCATCTACGAAAACCTATTATGGTTAATACATATAAGCAGAAAATCAAAATGTGTAATTAATTTTAGGCAATTAGAAAGAATAGGAAAGAAAAAGAAAGGAACAAATAAAAACCAAAAACGTAACTCGATACAGTTTAAAATCTAGGATTGCAACTGGGCAATTGAGCATTAATCTGAGATGTTTTTGTTAATTTTTTCAGAGATATCCGTTTAAGATTTTTGGTATACATACACATAATAACATTTAAGTGCTGCACAGTAATAATTATATGCACGTACAGGGTGGTCCATAAGTAATAGGACACAGATGAACAGTAGAATCATGAGACCAAAATATTACGATTTACCTAAAATTATCTTAGTTCAAAAGTTTAGGGAAATACAGGGTGTCAAAATCGAAATTTTAATTTACTTCTGTAATTTCTAAAGTTTTCGCAATATTTCTATGAAAATTGGTGAAACTAGCTTTTCTGGAACGGGAAACAATAATCCGTTCTCAATTTTAATGTAGCTCTTAAAATAACGTTATTTTTGCTACACTTACTATCTTAAAAATACTCTTTTGTACTTAAAGTTAGGGCAGATATAATTGAAAAAAAAAAACATTTGCTTCGTCTATTTTATACAAAATAGGTATACTACTTCAATGTCTCTATAGTTAACCGTTTCCAAGATATTTGCTATTGAAGTACTAAGTGATGCTACATTTTATTTGTTATTTGAGTATGTTACTTGCGTTACACATAAAATTTAAAAAAAATTTAATGTCAAATATCTCGCTGATTCACTATTGATCTGTGTCCTATTACTTGTTCTTTAGAAGAATATGCCAATTTATTGTTTTAAATGCAAGCAACTGCGTTACAGAATGCTTAAGATCACTTACTTCAATAAAAAATTTCTTGGAAACGGTTAACTTTAGGGATATTTAAAGAATATACCTTTTTTGTACAAACAAGATGGGGCAATTATTCGCTCAACTAGATCTGTCCTAACTTTATGTGCAAAAAAGTTGAAGTATTTTTCAGTATTAGGTGAGGTATAGTAAAAATAACGTTATTTTAAAAGCTGCATTAAAATTGATGACGGATTATTGTTTCCCAATCAAAAAAAGGTAGCTTCGCCAATTTTCGTATAAATATTGCGAAAACTTTAGAAATTACAGAAGAAAATTAAAATTAAAATTTCGACTTTGACACCCTGTATCTCCCTGAATATTAACTTTTGTACAAAGGTAATTTTAGGTAAATCGTAATATTTTGGCTTCGGGAATCTACTGTTGGTCTGTGTCCCATTACTTATAGACGAACCTGTATATTATCGGAATAATATACGATTTCCTTTGAGACCTCACAACTTTATGTTTTAGAGTTACTAAAAATGACAAATTAAAATAATATGGTAGAATG
This sequence comes from Melanotus villosus, assembly GCA_963082815.1. NCBI lineage: Eukaryota > Metazoa > Arthropoda > Insecta > Coleoptera > Elateridae > Melanotus > Melanotus villosus. The sequence continues at coordinate 29,043,598 of OY720419.1, read as the reverse complement.
ATGATTGAAGCTCTTAATTTAAATAAATTAAATATCTTAAGTTTGTTATAGTTAGTTCCACGGCATAATTATGTATGTATCTGGTTTTCTCGATCAATATGCTTAACAAGCAATTCTGAAACCACCCTATGTTGCTGTAAGGCGAAGCAAAGGTGAATCCATAACATGTTATTCTGTATCTTAAAACAGATTCTGACAAGGAAAGATATATGAACTTTTTTATTCGGACAGGAAGAACCATTCAAAAATAATATAATCTACCTGTCACCGCTCCCAACTTCTCAACTAAAATTTGAATATGAGAGTTCCATTTAATATCGGAATCCAAGGTTAAGTCTAAGTATTTATCGGTATTGATATATCATAAATATTCACAATCACAATTAAGAAGATTAATGGCAAGACATCCATGTCGTGAATTTGAATACAACCTTTAGCGGAAAAATGATGAATTTACGAGAAATTGTAAAAATTATAAGCATTGTTTTAGAAGCATTAAGAATTACTATTATTATTATTATTATTATACCTATAGAGCCTCATGCATTAACGTACCAGCCTCGACACCGAAAGGTGTAAGAGGTTACAACAGACAATACATAAATACAAGAACTTATTATAAAACCAGGTATATATGAGTACAATATTATTTTCTTTTTGTAAATTGTTACTAGCCGGATTTATACTTTCATCAATATTTATTATCGCTGTATCATCGGTCATCGGCATATTGAAATAAATAAGTGTTATTATTAAAATGACCAATGACGTTAATGTATATACAGGGTGTTAGGTAATGCTTCTGCCAAATTTTGGAAATAGCTTTATAATCACAAATGGAGCAAAAAAATACAATTTTTTTCTAATATGCAAAGTTTCTTAGAAAAAGCATGCTTTAATTTAACAGTTTATTCTCGGGAAAAAAACAAAAACAAAGGGTTGAAGATACAGGAACAACATTTTTACGGATAAATAAGAGTTTAATACATCACATAATAATAAAACTTTATTAACGACCACAAAGTAATTAAAGGTAAAAAAAGCAACTGAGAAAAAAGTGGTACAAGAATTTTTTAATCCTTTTATCGTTACAAACCCATCCCTAAAGTTTGGCAGACGAATTACCTAACATCCTGTATATTAAATAAAAATGGACCAACAAATTGGAAGTGACGGTACACCATAATATTGAGGGTTTTTTTAACTAGACAATAAAATACCAATTTCCAAAAATTGTTACCTGTTCCGAAAAAGCTGCGAAACTAACGTAATAATCCGTCCCTTATTCTCAATCTTTCTAGTTCATAATAATAATTTAGCGTAAACTAAGTTGTCAAACGCTTTTAATAAATCTTCCAGAAGCGTTGTCGTTGATTTACTTTTTGAAATTCATGTTGAGTCTGTGGTGAAAGGATAAAACTAATAATAAAATTCGTTCTGATTTTGTTTATATCCGGAGACTTATGTATGCAAGGCTAGTATTTAGTAACTTTCAGATGTGGAAAGATTTATCGAATATTGTAATTCGTTTTTTAAATTTTTTACCGCGTGTATAATATATGAAGGCGATTGTGCAATTTAAATGACTAAATAAATGCCTTAGTAAGACAATTGCGCTCAAAAATTTAAAAAAAATTTGATAGATTTGATAATTTGGATATAATTAAAAAATATTATCGGCAATAAATCCTTAACTGAGTACAATTTCGGCAAGGGTTAAGAGAAGTGAATAACAAAAAATTAATGAAAATAGGCAACACTTTCTACCATCGATCTAATTTAGCGTGTAGGCAACACAAATAGCACAGTACTTATCGGCTTTAAATCCGAACTTTACCGAAACTTGACAAGGAGATTACAATTTAAATACACAGAAAATCGTAATTTTGTTTCTGCCATATCTTTTACAGTAATAACACAAATAACTATGTAAATATGCAAATTTTCAAATATGAATCTTACGCAATTCTTGACCTCTAACCTCAACTTTTGACGTGCTGCTAAACGCGCCCGCTTTAATTGTTTCTTATGGGTTTTTGATTTTTTAAGTAGTTATGCAACTTTAGATACGTCAAATAGAAAGTGACTATATGTAAATGCCAGCCTTCGGTTAATACAGGAAAATAAATTAAGTAAGGTGTTGGCTTACATTGCTAGTTAACAGAAACTGTTTGAAGGGTGGCAAATAGGACCAACTTTAAATTATCAATTGTATCGATAAAGACATCATTAAATTTATTTATCTAATTCCGTTTTGAAAAGTTGAATTTTACCTAACCTTTTGACGTTATGAAACGTCACTTTTTACCTAATGGAGGAGTGTTGTAAAAATCTTTACGTAACTGAGTTACGTAAAGAATATTACACAACCCAATTTTAAACCAAATGCCGCGCAGATGCCTACTATAATAATAAATAAAATAATTTATTGCTTGTCAGATATTGACAATGAATTATTATTTAGAACATGGAAGAACGAAATTACGAAATTAGATAAAATTTTGTACGTAATACGTTATGAAAAGCGATATTGTTTGGCTCACGTAATTTGCAAAACTCGCTAACGCTCGTTTTGGCAAACTTACGACTCGTCAAACAATATCGTTCTTTTCATAACTGATTACGTAAATTACTATTACATTATTACTCTCTGATTTCAAATTTCTACTAATGGACTCATGGGAACTGACTCATTCTTTACGATTTATCAAATCATTTATCACTGACCAAGTCTTTTTAATATATCCTCTTGCCTCCGAAAACTTGTTTCCATTGTATTTGATTTTTACGCTTTTAGAATACTTCTTTGCCGTTTGATTTTTTTTATTTGGAGTACACCAGATCAACATATTACAATGTTATATATAGTCTTGTTATAAGATTACATTAATATTTGTTTACATTAGCACGTAGGAATGTGTAAGTATCGTCTGACTTATTAGCTATTAGTGTCCGGATCTGAATCTATAATATATTGTGGTAGCTGGGTGTTTGAGTCCCGTGTGGATATTCCTTTGGCAGGGTTATCGTATAATGTCATTGCTGCTCTGTGTAGTGCTATTGGTGAAATTCCTTATCTGTCTTCTAACAAACTGCTCAATGGTATCAATTCCGAGTTTCTTGAGAATCTATTCATTCCTCATCATCCAAGGGGAGTTGACGGCTATTCGGAGGACTTTGCTTTGAAATACTTGCAGTTTTCTTATGTATGCATTAGATGTCGTAATCCATATGGGGCAGGCGTAGGTCAGCATTGTCCTAAGAAGTGTTTTGTCCAATAAGTTGGCACAATCCTTGCGTAAGGGCGAGTTTCTGTTAATTAAAGGAAAGAATTGCTTTAATCCTGCATAGCCTTGGTTAGGTATTTTATTTATGTGCAAGCTCTATGTTAATCTAGTATCCATATACGGGGTGTATCGAAAATCGCGCATAATACTTGTATCACGCGATTCTATGTCAAAATCCAAGCAAAAACTACAGTACCATTTTGCTGTTACCTCGTTAGTTATGGAGCTATTAGCAGTCTTAAGTCGTATTCTGGTTTGCTTGTCGTGTCATATTTTTATGAAATAGGTAATGATTTTTAGCTGTAGTTTAATCAACAAAAGAAATAACAAATCTGTAATTATACTCAACATACCCTTCGTTTAATTATAATTTCCATTCGAAGTTTGAAGTTTTTGCTTGCTTGTGCTTTTCATAAATGTTGCAACGATGTACAATGCAATTACAGCTGACCGAAGCAACAAGAGAGCCGGGGAGGGGTGGCGAGAGCTGCAGTCGTTTTCAGTGTACATTCAGGTCAAAAGGGATTTCGGCGGCAGTTCTAACTATATAAGAAAATAAGATCGTGGAGTTAAAATAAATGATTGATAATTTGATAAAATATGGAATGATGTATTGTAAAACGAATTATTATGATTGTAAAACGAATTATTATGAAATAGAAATACAGCTGTCAAGTACGATACAAATTTGACAACTCGTAATTTTGATTGTGGATGTACCGAACTAGGTATTCTTACGTGATTGGTTGAATATCTTGCCGCTTAAAATATTTTAAATAAAATTCTTGTAGTTCGCATATTTTCCGACTCTCATGTTTGCTGCGGTGCGCTGTATATATTAAATCAAGCGAGTTGCTATTGGTGACATCGCAGGTGACGTAGTATGACTGACCGCACAGTGTTGCTAAGTTTACAAGACTTTAATTAACAATTCTCCAAAAACTACAAATTTTGGCCTAAAACAGTTATTCCATTTTTGGTCCAGCTTTTAATGCAGAATCGCGTTGTGCGAATATTATGCGCCATTTACGACACACCCTGTATATTCCTAAACATTTGGTTGCCCCAGTTCTTGGATCCCATGGTATGTCAGCTCCAAATATTTGTAGGTTAGGATGATTCGTTATCCGTTTGAATTAAATTATAGTAAGGGGACGGTATCTGAAAAATCTTTATAGTGAGTTCCAATTATTTCATCTCATTAAATTTGTTAATTTTTGTTTGATTTTATCTATCTACTTAATCATTTTTTTTATCCTTAGGATGTAATTTAATACTTGTACCGGAATGATCCACAATTTTTGTACGAATACGGGCAGACCTCACCCCCATATGCGCCATATACAGGGTGGCCCACTGAAAACAGTAAACGCAATTTTTGGCCACTTAACATCAATTTTGCGAAAAACGCTCGAACACGTCAATTTTAGTATCAAGGGGGACATCTTGGGACATCTGAATTGATTAGTATTATTTACACAACTTCAACCCTAAGATGAGGGTGAATTGCACTCGAAAAATTTTAAATAGAATGCAGTGTCAAATTACTAAATTCTAAAGGCCTTTCGATTCTCTTTTCAACAGTCTTTTTATTTTTCAAATCCGATCATTAATTCCACAAAAAAATTATATTTAAATTTTGATCTAGTGGGCTTAAACAATTGAACGTAGCAAACAAAAGCACTTATTCTGACAAGTTGTTTGTAATAAGCAAGTACTTTGTGAATTTGTCAGCATTTAAATTGATAATGTTAAGTGACTAAAACTTGCGTTTACTGTTTTCAGTGGGCCACCCTATATGTATTTGAACATTCATGTGAACGATACAAGAAAAACGCAAAAAATTTTTGTACACCTCTTCTCTAGTAAGTGTTTTAATAAGTTGTTGTACACCGAACTAGGCCAGGACGTCTTTATACAAAATTCGTATGTATTTATTTGGAGGGAGATAAATACGATCCAATAAAAGTTCAAAATTTAAGCCGTTATTCGTTTTCATTTTTAATATGATACTCTGCAGAAACTTAAAAGAATTAATTTTTCTTTCCTCAACATAAAGATTGCATATTAAAATTAGTATACCTACCGCATCCTTTTTGTTTTCACTAAAATGTGTTCTAGAATGATAACCATTAATTTTAAGAATACCAATTTCTACATTATTTACACCAACCTTCGTTGTAATTATTACATCAACAATGAATGAGACTTCTACAAGATAGTTTTTTTTTCTGTTCTCCAAAGTATGTAGGTATAGTGTCCACTGTTCACTGTTCAGAAATACATAATTATATTATGCTTTTCTGAGCTTTTCCTTGATTCCAGCTTATCATCTCGAAATCCCTACTATATTCGTTATAATTACAAAAATATATTAGAATAAATTCAAATCAAACCACCTTACCGTGATTGAGGATTTTCTAGTTACATACATATACGAAAATCTTAATCTTGCCGTACCAAAAATCCTATCCCCCTACCAACCCGCAATAGCTAGCGTGTTAGAGTACGGTCGACACCCTCCAAACTTAAACTAATTAATTATTAATCAGTAATAATAATTAATAAGTAAGAAGAAACGGCGAAACAACTGGAAACATATTGTATTGGAAGGGAAACGATGAGAACAGTCTAAGCGGATTTTTGATAGCTAAACGAATGGCACCCTTTGTGAAACTATGTCTATAACGGAACCTCCAACCAAGTTGTTTATTTAATTTTGAACATATCAAGAAACTACAACATCTAAATAATATAAGTATACGCTCCCCAACACCAACTTATGAACGCGAAAAGGTGGCAAAAATCTACGAGGAGCTAACACAACCATTGGGAGAACATTCTCATTAAAATTACGAGAGATTTCAATGCGATATTAGGAATTAAATTAGAAGAAAATGAAGACTAAATAGAAAATTTTGGATACAGCCAACGAAATGAAAGAGCTGAGGGACTAATGGAGTTTCTAAAACAAGAACGCTTTTACGCTACTGTCACATTTTTTAACAAAAAGGCACAAAGCAGATGGACACGGTCTAGTGCTGTTGGTAGCGAAAAATTAGATTGATTATATCCTAGCTTCACATATGAAAACAATCAAAGGTTCTATTAACACATTTACAATAGAAAGCACCCATAGCTTAATAAGAACCAGACTAAGCATTATAAAGAAACTAGATAGAGTAAGAGCATTTAAGAAAACAAATACGACCGTGAAAACAGACGTGTTAAAACGAAAAAGTGAATAATGCCATAAAGCAATTAAAATGAAATGAAATCGATGACATAAATGATGTGGTAACTACTGTCATTAAGAAAGCAAGTGTCAAAGTGGCTAAAAATACGAAAAGAAAAAAAGAAAAGTTAAACAAAAATACAAACGAAATGAAGAAGGAACACAGAGCCTTACTAAACAGCAGGACAACTAAATAATACAGAATCCTTAGAAATTAGTTAATCCGTAAAGTTATTAGAGAAGACATAAAAACAACACAAGAAGAGGTAATGAAAATAATTGAATAAAACAAAAATCTGAAATATATAAGATACTCACGCGGGATAAGACAGATCAGTAGGCTAAAGAATGAAACATAATATATTATAGAGATTAGAGACAGAAAGGAAATACTGCAAGTGACAGAGGACTTTTATAAGAAATTATATAGTTTCAGTTTAGAACCGCAGCCTCCTATTAAAGACCAACTAAAACAAAAAATAATAAACTTCAATTCAGTGAATATTCCTGAAATAAATGAGGGCGAGATAATTTTAGCACTGGAAGAAATTAAAAACAACAAAGTCTCAGGAAATGACGATATTACCTAGTTCATAAATGTTTAAATGGAGAATGGAGAAATTGACATTGTAAAAGTTCTAAAAATATTACTTAGAGTCTGTTTCACCTAGGATTTGGGTTGTGACGTCAACGCGTTGTTTATAAATTCACAATCCAATTATTATACTTCATCTCTTTCTAAATTAGGTTTTAATTACCTACTGCGCACGAACGCGTGTCTACCCATACAGTTTTTGGGCGGAGCTTGTTGACGTCACAACCCAAATCCTAGGTAAAATAGACTGTAATAAATATCTTCAGTAAGCAACAGTTCCTAAAGAACGAAACGACACAAAAATTGTGTTACTTTTTAAAAAGGAGACAAAACGAGACTGAAAAATTACCGCCTCATTACATTGCTTCCGCATACCTATAAGCTATTGACTAAATCTAATCTTAACGAAAGGACTAACCAACAAGTTCGATATGTATCAACTACTAGAACAAGTACACTCTAAAAATTTTAATTGAAAAGGCGAATGAATATAATATCCCATTATATCTAGAATTTTTGGACTTCCAAAAGCCCTTCGACATTTCGACAGTTTAGAACTTTGAGCTGTTGAAAAAACACTTCAAAATTTTCGAATTAACCACAGACATACATAACTACTCCGAAACATCTATAAGAATATGATATCCAATATTCGCCTGCAGGAAACAACTAACTCCATCCCCATTAAAAAGGGAGTGCAACAAGGGGACATACATTGTCCCCGAAATTGTCTACAAAAAGACAAATTAATACCACAACACCTACAGTCCAAGGTATTTGATACATGTATTCTGTCAGTTTTAATCTACGGGGCTCACACATGGACATTCACAAAAGGCAATGAAGACAAAATAGCAGAAACACGGGGATCCTTGGAGAGAGCGATGTTAGATTTATACCTAAAAGAGAGAAAGTTCAACGAATACGAGTATTCACATAAGAGCGAAAACCGGAGTAATAGATAATAGATACACAGAAAAATAGCTGCACCTGAAATAAAAATGGGCAGGCAACAACGAACGATTTCAAGATGTTCGGTGGAACACACCATCATTATTAATCGATGGAGGTCTTGTTATGGAAGCAATAGAAAAATTTGGAGCAGGCCTGTGTTCAAACTGGACTAGAGGAGGCTAACTAGGGGGAAAGTGTAAAAGCTTCGAATTTTGTCACGATACCCATGCACTTCCGTGTTCACATATTTGGGTTTCATAACTTCACAAATAGTCCAGTCGCTAGGTTCGTAAAAAGGTCGTTACCTTGCAAAAGGTCGGGTAGAAGATTTTTTTCTCAACTTGTATATATTAGGGCCAGCATTGAAAACCCAAGTTTTCCAATTCGGCTGACCTTGGGGCAACTTTCTGTGGCCAAAAAACCACGAAATTTCAAGACTGTTCTTGGTTTTTTCAAGATATCTCAGATGTGGTTCGGTCTAGCGCTTTCTTTCTTCTTATCTTTCTTAGAGAGGACAAAATTTCTAACAAATTTTATTCTTACAACTTTTTTCTAAACCCAGTAAGAAGCGAGCTACAGCATCCGATATATTGAATTTTTTTCCCAAGTTGATGAAAATAGCACACTTTATTCTTTTTAATAAGGTTGTATTTTCGCCAAATTGGGAAAATATTTCAATATATCGGATGCTGTAACGCGCTTGTTATTGGGTTTAGAAAAAAGTAGTAATAATGAAATTTGTTGGAAATTTTGTCCTCTTTAAGAAAGATAAGAAGAAAGAAAGTGCTAGACCGAACCACATCTGAGATATCTTGAAAAAACCAAGAACAGTCCTAAAATTTCGTGGTTTTTTGGCCACAGAAAGTTGCCCCAAGGTCAGCCGAATTGGAAAACTTGGTTTTCCAATGTTGGCCCTAATATACACAAGTAAAAAAAAAAAAAATTTCTACCCGACCTTTTGCAAGGTAACATGTACTTATTCACTGGACTAAAATCCTTAAGGCAGTTTATTGACGTTAATTGAAATTACAAGTTTACGTACATTTTGATTTTATAGAACATTATGCTTCATTGACATAAACAGAGTGTTCCGCAACTCGAGCGCCATTATGAATATACATATTCCTGAGGTCATTCTGGATCAAGAAGTCCTCGTGCACATTTAGCCTTAAACCCTTTCACTGCTACTACAGAAAGGCATCCTTACCCAGAAGCTGACCATACGGACGACCCGCCCCACTAGCGTCCATACGCACGCACTTACGAAAAAATCCGAAACGGCAAAAGTTTTTAGATGCCCAGATGTCTTGGCTACACGCTACTCCATGAACATAGCACTTCACGCCACCCTGATTTTGTGCTGGTGTATAGAATTCAAATTTGTAGGTGTCACGGATCCGTGATACGCGCACTGCGTGTAGAACCATCGCGGCACGAATCCGTGTCATACGCAGTGAAATGGTAAATGAACCGTTTCCAAGTTATGGGTATATTTAAATTCCAAGTGATTGTAACAGTAACCTTTATTATTTAATTATATTTAACTTTTGAAATTTTAGGAATATATCCCATAACTTGGAAACGGTTCATATACAGTGTGTCTCACTTTAGACGGCACCATCCCAGTATTTTTTTATATATTATCGATTTAAAAAATTTCTTTTTTCTGATTATACCCCCCACTAAATTGTACTTTTAGGGTATGTTACTTTCCCTTCAATGCTAGTCTACTACGATTTAAAATAAACAGCAAAATTAAAGAAGTCGTAGGTATTAGGGATTTTTTTATAAAAAATCTTGTTAATGAAAGTCGTTCGAAATCGTTCAAATAAGTTAAATTCAAAATTTCATTAAAACAAAAAATTTTGAAAATCTCTTACCCTGAAAACGAATTGAAAAATGTATATGTGCTAATGGTGATTTCGTTGAAAATACTATTATTTAAGTAAATAAGCATCGTTTTTTGTTATTGTGTTGAATTGATAGAATAAAATAAAAAATCATGCCAAACTTGTGAGATTATTATTCCAATTTTCGGGATTTTAAAAATGTTTTGTTTTCAATGAAATTTCGGATTTAGTTTATTTGGACGATTCTGAACAACTTTTATTAACAAGATTTTTTGATAAAAAAATTCCTAATACGACTTCTTCAATTTTGCTGTTTATTTTAAATCGTAGTAGACTAGCATTTTACCGTGAAGGGACAATAACATACCCTAAAAGTACAATTTAGTGAGGAGTATAATTAGAAGAAATTAATTTTTTAAATCGATAATAATATATAAAAAAAATACTGTGGTGGTGCCGTCTAAAGTGAGTCACACTGTAGATGTTCATGAGGACTATTTGATCCAGAATGACCTCAGCAATATGTATATTCACTATGGCCCTCGAGTTGCGGAACACCCTGTACAGATACAATTCCTATAAATTGGTTAATCCTATCAAAAGCCATTCACTTGAATGTGATAAAAACACAATTAGCTATTTGATTCGGAACAGAAAATTAAATATAATAAATTGTTAATTTCAAAGACTATTCTGCCAGTTTCACATTTTAACGCTTATCCAGTGACCGGCATAGATAGGTTTTACTTGAATCAAGCAATTTAAAACAGAAAAATTAAGTCTTTGTAAATTAATAAAAATATATTCAAGAAAAATTGCAGGTTGCTTCTATTTTAAATAATTTTCTTAGATATCTTATCATGTAACCCAACTTTTTGCGACTTTACAGTGACATTTTTTAATTTGCCGCCATACCAGTCGTCACATGACATACCTCAAATTCGACTTTTAGGTTAGCGGACATGCAGGATAGATCCCCTAAAAAAGCTTTTAACATTGGAAATGTTTATGCGCTCGCGTATTGAACAGAGTTACAAGAATTTCAGTAGGTTTTGCGACATCGGCACATCAAAGCGGTTGGTACAACCCGATGATCTCAGAATAACAAACATTAAGCGGTCTTAATGTGTTTTGAATAACCAAATATGTAACAATTGAGTTTCTAAGAAAAGCACGTTTTGTTGAGTCTACATACGCACCGCGTTGATGACGGCATTCACGAGTAATTAAAATAGGCAGATACCGTATGTTTATTGTGTGTTTTAGATGAATTTTTGGTGTCGTTTAAAAAGGATTTGACGCGTTCGAATGTTCGAAATGTGGACGAAAATATTCCAACGTAAACAATAGAAGACGACACGAAAAGTTTGAATGTGGGAAAGTTGCTTCGATCGTTTCTCTGTCAAATTCTTTAATTCACAAAAACAAAGCAACCTTAGTATAAAAGATTTAGTATAAAAGCTCATTCGAACTCGACCGCTCAACAATCAAATTATTAATGTCCTTCTTTTCGTGCCGTTCAGCACTTCGACATCCGATCCAACAATAATGTTTGGTATGAGATCACCAAAAATTCGTAATAAACTAATAAAACTGCGTAAGAAGAATAGACAACTGCTACAAGTGTAAGGAAATACGCATAGTCGTATTCGTAGGTACAGGTACAAACTGATTGAATATGTATTATCTTTTATTTATTTAGTTTAATCGCTATTTATGGTACCAGTGGCGTACCTATCTTTGGGAGGCGGAGGGAGCAATATGTCTTTAAGGCGCCTTAGGATATTTTAGGTCATAAAAGTGTAATATTTCTTTCTACAGGAACTAAAGAGGCCACACCGCCACTATTTAAGAAAATAGCTCACTCGGCGTTCCGTGAGTGAATAAAGAAAAATGTTATCCAGGAAAGGAAAAGTTTAGCTCACGAGGCGCAGCCGAGTGAGCTAATGTCCTTGAGCGGATAAAATCTCTTTATGAAACAATAGCTAGCAACCTAATTTAAAAGCACCATGATAGTGTGGATAAAATGTTTATAGCAATACTTTATCCACCCTTCACGTTCAAATGTTGCTTTGATAACTAGATTTGACACATTAAAAGGCAACTTTTTAATTTACTCTCAGAGGTGTGATATTTCCACAATGTCGAAGCCGTAACTGAGGTAAGTTTATATGTTTTATGTATTACATATGGCATTATCATTTCCAATGTATCCGATGGTTGCAAGGATTGCGAAATCTGTGAATTTTTCCGAAGTCTAATAATAAAAGTGTGTTGCATATCTTGCTACCTTTTTACCGGTCACTATATGTATAACCTGAACAGGGAGCACTTGTTAATAATTATAAAGAATAGTGAACCCGGACATTGAAATCTTGATATTACCTCAAATACATCACTAAGTCGAACTATAATTTCAGGCTTAAAGTTTAAGCTTTTCGAAATCTGTTGGTAATTGCACATTAATTAATTTAAATTAAAATCGCTTCGAAAACTTGATTCTATATATCCATGCAGTTAAGAACAACTTTAACAAGAAAATTTGGCAACACGATATTCTCTGCATAATCTGAAAAACATTCAACAAAGCAACGTGAAGTTCCCATTTTACGAGACTTAATGTCAACACAACAAATTGAAATATACTACTTTGGTCACTCACAAGTTATGAATAACTTAGGTATATTTAAATATATGCAATTATTTCGCAACCCATTACTTATTTAAAATAGGTACTTAACACACGTGACAGCCCATATGCATCCTAATTGCGTTGCCTATCTAAAATGTAATGGATTCAAGATAAAATAGGCATTCTCGAAAGTAAAATATGTTTAATGTTTATTTTTTATTTATATTAATTTCAAATTAATTTGATATAGCACTTAGGTTTACTGCTTTGATAACCTTATTACACAAGCAAATTGAAACTTACCAGAAACAGGTAATACGTAGATAATGATGTTATAATCATAGTTAATAAAAAAGTAAGTTAGCTTTTAATAAGCAGAACAACAGGTAATATCGGGAATCCAATACAGCGAATCGAATATAACAGAAACAGTAGAAATGTTATGTGGAAAACTTATCAGGTTTATCAGCTGAAAGAAATGTACTTTGATAATATCATTTCGGAAGAATAATGTTTTTATATTCGCTTTATCAGCGATGATACGCATTAAGCCAATAAAAACAACACAATATGTAATTTCTAGTCACGCCTGCTAGCGATGTTATCACCGTGCTCGTCTCCAATCTTCCTGATTTAGGGATTTAGACCCTTTTGCTGTGAACTGTGGAAACACCGACACGTGGAAACAACAAAGCATTCTTGTCAGCACGTTTCAAACGAATTCTTGTTGTCGTAGTTACAGCATGAAAAAAATTCAGACGAAAACCTAAATTGAAAAAAAAAATTTTATTCACCCACGAAATTCTTAGTTATTATATATGCAATTTGGTCTGCATGCTGCTCTTTTTGGTATAAATGAAATCTATAATAGCACAAACTTATTTAAATCTACATTGATCAAAATATCTTAATAAAATTTGTACAAAAAGAATTCTCTTGCTATCATAATGTGAGTCAAATATTCCTTATCTGGCAGCCTTCTAAAGAGCTGCTTAATTTTAGAGAATGTAATTTAATGATATGCATATAAATTTAATTCATGAAATACGATAGTGTAATCAGCAAAGCTAAATTTTCTCATAAAATAACTTTAATTCAATGCAGAGAATGCAAAATACGAACGTTTCATTACGCTGAAAACCGGCATTACCACAGCTTTAATTTGCATTCGCTAATTCGTAATTGTTAACATCCACGATTATATGAGAACTTTGTGCACAGCTGTGAGGATCAAGAGTTTTAGAAATAATTTAAAATAATGCGACGGATATGGTAGAAAGAAAAGCGAAAGTTTACTTTAAAAACTCCATCTCCTGTTCTACACCAAAGTAGTGCAAATTTTATTGTAATTATTGTCTCTTCAGTTTTAAGTTCAAGAGTGTTTAGTTATCTTTCAGTTTTTACAGTTGTTACTTACAGTTAGGTAACAAGGTACCATCGATCCTGCCATATGTAAATGATGTGTGAGGACGAAATATATTTCCCAACGGCAGCTCTTTTCAAAATAAGCCTGAGAACAGTTGTAATATTAAATTTTCAAACAAAATACAAAACTTTTAATAAAACTTTATAATTACATTTACATTTATCACGAAACTCTCGTTTTCAAAAGGTATGTCTTTATATAAGAAATTAGTAGATCTTCTTTAATTAAAGAAAAAACCATTTATACCCAAAATACATAAATGCTATTTATGAACCAGTCAGCATGAAACAATTTAAAACACTCACAGAACTAATTATCAGAAGGGATTCAAAACATGTAAAAACCATTAAAATTGGTTGAAATAAATCAACACTGATCTCATATTGGCTTTTTAAGTTACAATCCCCAATGTTTGAAAAAGATTGATTATATCAGTACTTTTTCTTTACTTATAATTTTTGTAAGCTTTTTCAATTAGAAAATTTTACAATGTCTCAAAAATAGTCTAGCCTTTGGGTCAACAAAAATGTGAAAGTCTGGAACTAAATAGAAACTTTCTTTCTACATTAATTTCAAAAAGAATACTAAGGATATCGGAAGATTCAAAAAAACTTAGAAGGCGTTTGGGAGGTACACATTAATTCAGTAAAAGCCAGGAACTTTCCCAACCTACCTAGCGAACTACTAGAAAGGGATTCCGAAATAACTTGACGATTCTTCTTGATTTTTTACGTTTCATAAATTTCCCACTTTTAACAAGCCTATAAATAACGTTAGCCAATAACGAAATTTTTACGTATCTTCCCAGGATCGTTATAATAAAGTACATTAAAAATAATTACGACCCACGCTTAACGTTTAAGGCATATTACAAAATGGGTGCTTACGTAAAGCTTTAGAAAGCACAATAAATGTTGATCGTTGTTACCCACCTACACCGCAGAAGGTGCTTTTAAGGGATCAATACAGAGGCATTTACGACCTCAACCATTCCATTTAAAAGCCTCAAAGTTTCATTAGCAAAGTCAATAACATTACATATAAATTTCAAGTCCCAGTATTCAAAAATTTTTACGTATTTATGTAATTTAAATTTCGCTAATAGAACATAACACTTTAATTCCCGTTCAACTGCTGTATTACTAATTTAAAAGATGATAAAAGATTACTACTTTAAATTAGTTTCGAGGCTTTGTTCGGAGGGGCATGCCTTTTATCTAAATAATTTAAAACTATAAAGGCAGCTTATAACAAAAGCGACGGACTTAAAGCTTCAATTTATACATGGTGTTTCTAAAAAGTCTGTACAAAATTCTAGCACAAATTTCCGAGGCTAAAATATGAGGACCTAGCCCAATTTCCTTAGTCCAAAAGTTGATAGTTTCCGAAATACAGGGTGTCAAAGTTAATATTTTTTAAAACTCTTTTGTAAATATTTATCTTAATAATAGCATGATTTTCACGAAATTTGGTGCTTAGGAGTATTTTAGGATGAGAAATCGAGATCTGATCACAGTTTCGATGTACATTGCAGAGGGTGCCACCAGCAGCAGTTTCTGGTTAAAAATTTTTATTCTTTGGCATCTTTTGTCCGAAAAAGATATACCCAGCAGGTGTCGCTTCGAGCAGCCGTTTCTGAGATTGAAACTCGTCGTAGCCCCCCTTCACACTTTATCCAGGCTAGATGCAGAGATGACGGAAAGGGTGCAGTTCAACTTTCTCCGTATAATTAATCTTTGTGTACATGAAAACGGAGGTCACTTTGAAAATTTACTTAAACTTTATTCCTATTGTACTTTGCCAGTTCATTCTTACATTATTATCATTGTTAGCTCGTTGCTATTTAAATTTTTATTGTTGTGACCCTTAAACACGCTCCAAATTTCCTGGACCAGTCCAAACGTGGATAAAGTGTGAAGGGGGTCTACGACGAGTTTCAGTATGCAATAAAACATTTAAATTCGATTATCTCAGAAACGGCTGCTCGAAGCGACACCTACTAAGTATACCTTTTTTGGACAAAAGATGCCGAGGAATAAGAATTTTTAACCAAAAATTTAATATACTAAGACACAAAAAAATTATGAAGCTTTAGATGTAGGCGAAGTGCTGCTGGTGGCACCCTCTGCAATGTACATTGAAACTGTGATCAGATCTCGATTTCTCATTCTAAAAAGAACCACTAAGTACTAAATTTCGTCCAAATCATGATATTATTAAGATAAATATTTACAAAAAAGTTTAAAAAAATAATAACATTGACACCCTGTATTTCGGAAACTATTAACTTTTGGACTAAGGTAAATTGGTCTAGTTCCTCAGATTTTAGCCTCGCGAATTTGTGCCTGCGTTTTGTACAGACCTTTTAGAGACACCCTGTATATTATAGGTTTTCGTAGAAAAGTTCGTACTAAAGCCAACATCGTTTCTATGCATTTACTGGAAAATTCTTCACTTCTTGACAGATTTGGGAATTACTAAGTACAAGAGAAACAGAAATACTTATAAAAGTACAATACAATAAAGAAACAACTACAATACATTGGTTTACTCAAAATATATCACGCTCTCAAATAAGTAAATGAAAGTATTTATATCATATAAATTTTCATAAAATTATCAAAATAAATAAATTACTAAACCGCATTAGCTGATTACGTATACATTCTAAGAAGCAAAAAGCTGAAACTAATTTTCGGGGGTTTCCTTTCTTTTTCTCTTCTTCCTTGCTCTCGTAATAATTAGCCTAGCATTTGTATCACCTTCCAAAAATATTGAGTTGTTTGTGTACGTTAGGATGTAATTTAAAAACATTTTTTTTGCAAAATAGTTATTATATTTCTTTATTCCATTGGAGAAATAATTTTGTCAAACTACGAGCCAAATCTTTAATTTTGGAAACAGATAGAAGTCCAAAGGGACCAAGTACGCGGAACAGAGTGGATGAGGTATCAATTGAAAGTCTAATTCATGCAATTTTTCCATTTCAACGGTTGATCTGTGGGAAGGGACGTTCGTACTTTTATTTCGTATATTAATATTATGTAAATCAGATCTAAAACTAATGTTTTTAAACAAATTCGGTGGTGTCTTTTCTGTGATAATTTTATGATACAAACAAGTTGAGTGAAATTTCCTTCTATTAATCATATTAAACCATCCAATTTCTTTTAATTTATGTGATATATGTTCGTATTTTCTTATTACATATATCAGCCTCAAACAAGAATTATGCATAAGTTGAATTCTTCTGATATCCGTACTGTCCAAACAAAGTCCATACACGCAATCACAATAATTAAATTGCGATAAGACCATATGCTCACATAAGATCCTTTGATTCAATGAATATCTATTCTGAAAAATTACCCTAAGAATAATATACGCTTTCTGTAAAGTTTTGGATACGTGTTCTTTAAATCTTAAATTTTGATCTAAAACAAGTCCAAGATTTTTGACAGATTCTTTTACTGTTAGAACAGTATCATGTATTTTAATTATCACGCTGTTGCAATAAAGATCTCGTACTTTACTTTTGCCAAAAAACATTACATAACATTTACTAGCATTAATTCTTAAGCCGTGTTTTTCAGAATATTCAATAAGATTGTTAAGATCGAAATTTATACGATCCAAAGCAGTAACATAATGATTGGAATTAAAATTATACAGTCATTGTGTATCGTCCGCATAATTACTATTCTCTTATTGTATGATTTTGATGTAATCAGGGTGGGCTGATTGCAGTGGTTCGATCACACGAAAATAAGTCTGTCAGATATGCGATACAAGATCGATCTTTTGTGGGATTGATACTAAAATCATTCGTAAGCGGCCGGAACCAAAGGTGGTATTACAACCAACCTTTAAAGTTTGACGAGCGTGCAATTTCCCACCAATTGAGTACGTGCGCTATGCACGACTCGTAAATTAACGAGTATATGTGCGATGAACATGAACTAAATGTACGAGTACTAGGTACCTCGTACATTTATAAGGAATGTTTATCCCTATCGTTGATTGAGAAGGGGCAACCCTAATTTAATTTTGACAAAGTCTAATTTTGGATATGATAAATAGGTATATTAAAATTGCTAACATTTACGTTGTGTGGTGTTAATTTGGATTTCGCTGGGAGACCCCGCAACTGGAATTACTTTATTGTAACCCTTTGAACAAAACACGCAACCGGAAAAGCTTTACAGCGGTGTACGTATGATGATTAATTTCTACCAGTTAATGCAAAGCAACAAAGTGCAATACAACTAACTGTTTACTTTACAGACGACTATACAGATAGACTGAATAGTCAAGGCTGGATCCCGTGGTAAGATTTGATCCCTTAGTTATCCTGAAACATCCGCGTGCAGCACGTTCTCACAGGTGTTTACATAAGTGCTTTGGTATCAACGCGTTTCCATGTGTGACACTTGCCCCAATATTAATAAATTTCATAGTTCAGTTAACATTCTAATACTGTGGCCTATTTTATATTCTTTTATAATTTGACACTTTACTGGAAAGCGCGTGTGTCGGTATCTTTTCCATACAAGGCGGCGAAACTAATTTGTAAAGGGACGGTGGTTTCACTGCTTAAGTCCGAGGATTTATAATATTGCTGTTTTTAGTTTCCAATTGAAGTTAACTTTCTTGCCACATAACTGCCCAAAGAACCACCCCCAACGTTATGCTTTGAATAAAAGTAAATATATTAAAATATAATCCTTGAAAAATAGAGAAATGAAATTCTAAACGCGCAGGTGGCCATCACAGAATTATATCATTGTCGTCAATTTAGCAGAGAGCACGTTCGTATTATTAGACAATATAAGGTATGTGAATTTTATAATCAACGATACAAAATAAATAATAGTTACAAATTAATGGTTAACAGTTACACAAATAAAAATGGAAACATCTATGCCAAATTTAAAATTAAGTGATAGAGCAAGTAATAAAAAAAATTAAAACTAAAGACATAGTGTCAATATGTAAACAACTGAAATGGAAATGGGCGGGTCACGTAGGAATTATTATCAGATAACCGGGAAAATGAAGATGTAGCGGGAAAGAATGTTATATGTGTAAATGATGATGGCAGACGAGTTATTGACTTTTGTAGAGAAAATGAATACGTTATCAGGAACACTACCTTCCAACATAAAGACATCCCCAAATTCGCCTGGATTAACCCAACGGGAAACCTAAAATCATTAACAGATCCCCTAATTCTCTCTTAGTTCTGGGGAAAGCTAAGAAGGTCTCCCTAAAAGACGTATATCGGCAACATGAATGTGTAAGAAACTATCACATGCTAATCAGTCACCTTATGCATACCAAGAAACTATAAGATCCAGAAGAAATAAAGAAAATAGAAATGCAATATACCAAGAAAATTATATATAAAACTGACCTACTTAAACAATGCAGTAATGTTCTATACGAAAACAGAATAGAAAGCAAATTAGACGCAGATTAAGGTCAGAAGAAATGTACAGAAGAAAGTAGTACATCAAGCGGTACAGAAGCATTGGGAATTACATACAGGAAAACTCGGTATGTTGTACAATTCCCAAAAGAACTGGAAGAATTAATAAAAAAGAAGAAACAAGTATATTATTATATTGATATGATATTAACGTTAAATAATAATTTAGAATACAATTAATTAGTAAATAATTGAAAAAATAAGGATTACTCCAAAATAGGATGCAGATTTAATTATAAACAATTGTTATAATAGTTAAATTAGATTTTAAGTATTGTTTATATAAATTGATTATTGTTTTAAAGTTATTGTGTTATAATATTATTGTTGTATATTATTGTATTGTATTTAGCTCCACATATTGTTGTCATGGTGATAAATGAATGCATGAATATGTTTCAATATGAATGTTTATCATGGGTAAAGGGATTGGAAAGCACCTGGGCGAAATGGAAACAAGAAAAACAAAATTATAAACAAGAGGTGGTTTTAAATTGATGGTTTAGGGATGCACAAATAGTTGCCAATAAAAATTTATTTAAATTAATTCAAATTTAAATCTAAATGATCAGAACCAACATTAAAAATTATTATTTAATAAAATATTAATTTAAAAGATGATTAAATATAAAATAATATTGAACCACACGTAAATTACAATTGGAATTGGATTGTAATTGGAATCGGGATTGAATTAAACTGATAGTAGGTTGAACTACAATTGGAATTCGATTGTAATTGGAATCAGGCTTGAATTAAACTGAAATCGGATTAAACTGCAATTGGAATTGAAGTTGGGGTAATCAGGGTTAACAACAAATTAGCTGCAAGTGGACTTGGATTGGACTCACAGTGAACAGAAGGTCAAATTAACGAAAACTGTAACGAATTCAAATAAAAGTACAAGTGTGAGTGATTACATTTAAGTAATTTAATTTTAAAATATAGTACTCCTATAAGTTCGGGAAATTTAGGGCAAAAATGGTGTAATAATTTTGTATCTTGAAAGTTTATGAGTAATTTTTATTTTGTCTTTTTTGAAATTTAATTTAGCGAACCCTGATAACGACCTTGAGATAAGAGTATCTCAGTTAATTTAAAAGAAAAACAAAATTTGAAATACAAAATACAACATATAAGCTGGGCACATTTCTAATAATTTTACAGTCGACGCGAGTAATTATTACACTGACCGGCAAAATTAACGCATAATTTTATATAACATAATATTTTATTGAAAAATTCTGATTAACAGCTACGCAAATATGTCAAACAACAGGGGGTGACTTAAAACAACTAAACTGTATAACTAGTCCCGTATACAGCTTCTTCTTCCACAGCGGTCCTCTTTTAATGAAAAATGTAATAACTATGATTGAACACATCAAGAAAAATCAACGGATTTAAAGGAATCAGAAGCAATGTTTACTTGATTTAATATCTTGTATGCCCTCCTAGGGCTTGTATTACTGCTCGGAGACGTCGTGGCATGCTCATGATGAGATTGCGAACAAAATCTTGCTCTATGTTTTCCCATTCGTCTTGCAGCAACTTACGCAGCTCGTGCAATGGAGTAGGCCTTGGTCTTCGAGGATGTAGTCGTCTCTTGATATCGTCCCATATATGCTCGATTGGATTCAAGTTGGGACTACAAACTGGCCAGTTCAAGCGATTAATTCCAACTTCATTTAAGTAGGTAGTAGTGACAACGGCAACGTGAGGATGAGCATTATCCTGCATTAACAAAAAGTTGCCTTCGATACCAGCTGCAAATGGCAACACATGATCTTGGAGAACATCTTCGATGTAGGAATGTGCGGTCACACTGGGTCTATGAAAGACGACAAGATCTGTACACGCATTCAAAGAAATGCCTCCCCAAATCATGATAGAGCCACCTCCAAAGCGGTCCCTCTCGACAATTGCACACTCGGCGTACCGTTCGCCTGTTCTCCTCCAAACCCTCTGCCGTCCATCAGCGCCCTTCAGTGAAAATCGGCACTCGACTGTGAAAAGAACTTTCTCCCAGTCCGCTATTCCGCAGTTCACATACTGTCGTGATAATTTTTCAGTAACAGAAGCAATTCTGACAGATGGCTACTTTGATTTTTTTTTGAAACCTCTAATTGAAATTTTTAGCTAGCTACAAGTTGTACTACATTTTATTGAAAAATATCCTGGTCTTTTAGAATATGCGTTAATTTTGCCGGTCAGTGTATATTTATAGTTTTGGGGAATTAAAACAAGTTGGGGTAAATATTGAGGGATCCATAACGAGTTTACAGGGCAATTCATATTAATAATTGTCGACGCAACGTAGGGCGATTTTGCAGAATTTTCAATTTGTAATAATGTGGCATTGTTAATGACATTGGACAGCCTTGCGTTATTATATCTATATGAAGTGGTTATCGGACAAAACTCCAGAAGTTAGGGCAGACAAGTAAAAGGAAAATAAAAAAATGAGACAGAAAAGCATGAGCGGGCCTTGCAGAGACATACACAGCACAGTAGCATACAACAGATCATCATTAGCATAGAAAAAGAAATAAAAACAACCACAATTCAAATGCAATAACACAAACAGTATCACCAAAGCAATAGATAAATATAATGTCAAGATAGTGAAAATATAAGAGAATGCCAGACAATATCAGAGATCACAGAGAAAGATGTACACAAGGCTCACCAGAAAGCAATAGTTATTTAAACATTAAGGGAAGTAAGTTATAGTTACCAGTCGAGGACGTTTTTGCGCCCGATCGATAGCGAGTGCTAGCAATAAAGTCCGAAACTGGTCAATTACTTACTTCCTGAATTGTTTATAATGTTTTTTCCACTCCAAAAGTTGTTGATAAATTTAATTTGTAATGTTTGCAATTTCAATAAAATATCGGTTTGCCTTTGGTTACTAAGGTTTTGATCTGTCAGTTTTTGAAACAGTGTGGTTGTCAAAAGTTGCATTCTTAATTTTGTAAAATGAATTTCGACAAAAACGGACTAGAAATGGCAATTGAGGAAGCTGCAAATGCTGCATGCGCCTTCCTCCTGCAGGAGAAGTCAAAGGTGCGTTATCAAACTTCATATAAATTGTTGTATTTAATGGTAGTAATTAGTAAATGCAGAATAGAAGAAAAATCACTTCAATTGAAAACTGGTTTATTCAAAAGTAAAAACAGAAAAACAATGTATGTCCATGTACATAACAACTGTTACCTAGGATTTGCTTAGTAACAGTAACTAATGATACTTGTATTATCTAACAACACAACAGCTCCTCCCTCACTAAATCTTATAATCTAACATCTAACTGATTCAAATTTACAAATTCAATCTTTGTGGTACTTTCCTAGTTCTAGAGGATCTACGTAAAGTATCACATGAAACTTTTACTTCCTTTTCCTCATTTAGGTTAGAACTCGGATTAGAATTTATTTTAGGAGTTTCATTTTTAGTTAAATCCGAATTGTTATTACCCAAATCTGGAATAGGAGTATCACATACATTTGGAACAATATTATTATTTAATTTAGGTTCAGGCAAAAATAATTGTGGCTCCAAAGGTTCAGGAATTGAATCAAGTCTGATGTCCAGTGGAGTATTAAGCCCAATAAGTTTAATCTGATCAATATGTCTTTTCCAAATTCTGTCATCGTCTAATTTGACAAAATAATGTAGTTTCCCTAACTTATCTATTACCGAGCCAAACATCCATTTATCATTATGAATATAATCACGCACGGCAACTCGATCTCCTACGCTTAAAGTGCGGTAAGTAGAATGATAGTTTTGGGTTTCTTTAGCCTTAATTTCTGGTTTGATTAAGTCTATTCTTGATCTAATTTCTCGTCCGAACATCAACAAAGACGGAGACTTTTTAGTAATACTATGGGGCATTTTCCTATATTGCAAAAGTATCTTACATAACTCTTTTTGTCTATCCATCGGTTCAGGATTGATAGCTCTAATTGCCTGTTTTAAAGTTTGTACGTATCGTTCAGCTAGTCCATTCGTAGCCGGATGATACGGAGCTGTTTGTATAGGTTTTACTCCGTTCTGTTTCAAAAACAATTCAAAATCGTTTGAAACAAACTGTCTACCATTATCGCTCACTAAATAAGTTGGTATTCCGAATCTAGAAAATATTTCTCGGCATAAATTTATTGTAGTTTTTGATGTTAAATCTTTAGTCATATGAATCTCGGGCCATCGTGAATAAGCGTCTACCAAAATAAAATAGTAAGAGCCATAAAATGGTCCTGCATAGTCTACGTGGACTCTTTGAAATGGTTCATCTACTCTCTCCCACGAATGAGTTTCTACAATTCTAGGGTTATTCATTAATTTGTTACAATTAAAACATTCTCTACTAATTTTTTCTATGTCTTTATCTATTGTACTCCACCAACAATAGCTTCTTGCTAACCCTTTCATTTTGAAAATACCGAAATGAGCGGTGTGCAATTCATTCAAAATTTTCGGCTGCAAAGATTTCGGAATTAGAACCCTTATCCCACGAAAAATACAACCTTGTTGTAAAGTAAATTCGGCTTGGTCGATATTAAAACGTAAATGTTTCTGAATAATCCTACCACACTTCAAACCGTCCAGCAATGGTTTTAGTTGTGGATCTGAATAAGTCTCTTTTGAAAGCTCTGATATTGTTACCGGCAATGTTTCAATCTGATTAATTTCAAAAATATCTGGTTCATCGTATTGAACAAAACATTCGGATTTTAAAGGTAATCTTGGAAGAAAATCTGCATTGGCGTTGGACAAACTATCTTTATACCTAATATCAAAATCGAAAGCTTGTAGAAATATGGCGTAATGTTGCATACGCGTTGCGGATAGAACCGGTAAACCCTTTTTTGGATTAAAAATTTGTACTAAGGGTTTATGATCAGTGTATAAAATAAACCGCCTGCCGTAAAGATATTGGTAAAATTTACGGACTCCAAAAATTATGCTGTAAGCTTCTTTATCTATTTGTGGATATTTTTGTTGTGTACTTGATAATGTTTGTGAAGCAAATTGTATAGGTCTTTCACTACCATCGGAATATAAATGTGAAATTACAGCGCCTACGCCGTAAGGTGATGCATCAGTTGCTAAAATTATTGGTAACTTTGTATCAAAATGTGCAAGAAAATCGGAAGAATTTAATTTGTCTTTAACAATTTTAAAAGATTTCTGGCAATCCGAATTCCAAGAAAAAGTTGTATCATTATGTAAAAGTAAATTTAGTGGATATAAAACTGTACTTAGATTTTGGAAAAATCTACCGTAGTAGTTTACAAGTCCAATAAACGAACGTAACTGTGACTTATCTTGTGGTTGTGGTGCATTTTGTATCGCCTCCACTTTACTAGTCATTTTATGTATACCGAATCTATCAATGACATAGCCGCAATATTCTATTTTGTCAACTAAAAATTCTGACTTTTCTACATTTATTCGTAAGTTATGTGTAGCTAATCGCGATAAAACCTCCTCTAATCTAACAATATGAATTTCGTCAGTTTCGCCTGTAATTTTTATATCATCTAAGAAAACCGTAACCCCTGGAATACCTTGCAAAATCTTTTCCATTTCACGCTGCCAAATTGCAGGTGCTGAGGCTACTCCGAACATTAATCGGTTGCATCGATATAAACCTTTATGTGTATTTAAAGTTAATAAGTCACGATCTTGAGATCGAACCTCAAGTTGTAAGTATGCCTGACTAAGATCAATTTTTGAAAATCTTAATCCCCCTGCCATTGATGCAAACAACTCATCAATGGTGGGTAATGGATGTTCGTCAATATCTAAATTAGGGTTTAGCGTTACTTTAAAATCGCCGCAGATTCGTAATTTTTTTCCTTTTGTAACGGGAACAATTGGTGTTGCCCAATTCGAATATTCTACTTTTGTAATTATACCCTGTGATACTAACTTGTCAATTTCTTGTTCTACTTTCGGTATTAAAGCAAAAGGTACCGTCCGTGCCTTCATAAACACGGGTTTTGTATTTTGTTTTAAATGTAATGACGCTTGTATCCCTTCTATTTTCCCAAGTCCTGGTAAAAATACAGTAGGAAACTTAAGTTTCAAATTTTTAAGTATATCCGTAATACGTACATTATTTACATGTCCGTCCCACAAGTTTAATTTTAACTGTCTAATCCACTCGCGCCCTAGTAATGGTGCTCTGTCTATTGTCACTATGTATAAATTTAAATCGTATGAATTTGTATTGAATGTAACTTTGCACGGTACATAGCCTAACACGTTCAATGTATTTTTACAGTATGTAATTAATTGTAGTTTTGTTTGTACGATCTCAGAATTTGGAAAGACTTCTGTAAGTTGTTTCTTACCCATAATACTTACTGAAGCTCCACTATCTACCTCAAACGTGATATCGGTTCCGTTTACCTTGACAGTAGTTAAGAATTTATTACGGAACTCAGCATGTTCCGTTTCCACCGCCACAATTTCCTCCACCTGTTCCATCTCATGTTCAATCTGATGTGTACTTGTACTGATAGAAGATTTATTCTGTCTGGCTTTTGTACATACTTTTCGCAAATGACCCTTAATTTTACAGAAATCGCATATAACATTGATTTTGTCACAATTATTTGCTAAATGCTTGGACGACCCACATCTGAAACATTGTAAGTTTTTGTTACTATTGCTAGTTACTACTTGTCTTGTATTGGTGTTGTTGTAAGTTTCCCGACCGGTTGGTTTACGTCCTTTGTATTGTTGTCTTCCTGCATTGTACTTTGAACTCGAACCACCCACACTGTGGACATTAGCTCCTGACGTGCTAGTACGGTGTAATTGAGCCGCATCTCTTGCAGATGTTTCCATTCCTGTAGCTATATTCAAGGCTTGTTCAATCGTCAATTCTTTCTGTTCCAGTAATCTGCTTTGTATGTTTTGTGCCCTCAACCCGAACACAAATTGATTTCTGAGTGCTTTCTTCAAATATTCACCAAATTTGCAGGTAGTAGCCATTCCTTGTAACGCCGTCAAGTACTCCTTCACCGTTTCTCCCTCTTGTTGTTTTCTTTGTAAAAATCTGTATATCTCCGCTATTTCTAAAGGTTCTGGATTGTAATGAGCCTTCATCAGGTTAATTAGCTCTGCATAGCTCTTGTCGTTTGGTTTATCAGGGGAAATCTCGTCACAAAGAACATCATAGGCCTCACTTCCCATATAATGGCAAAGGTACGCCGCCTTTTTGTCAACTGGTACTGCGAACACGTCAAATGCACTTTCCAGGCGCATCAGCCATCTGTCAAAACGTTTTGTCGTGTCGAATTTTTCTATTGAAAATACCGTATAAACAGAATGTGTCGTAGCTTCCTCACCCATGTTATTGTATTACTTGTAATTGTAAATTTTCCAGCGAGGTTGTTGTATTACTTGTACTTGTAAATTTCCAGCGAGGTCTAAATATTGAAGTTGTATTCCCAATATTTTTGTAAAATACTGACTGAACTTTTCACTGAGTTCTGACAATCCTCGTCGCCAATTGTTGTATTTAATGGTAGTAATTAGTAAATGCAGAATAGAAGAAAAATCACTTCAATTGAAAACTGGTTTATTCAAAAGTAAAAACAGAAAAACAATGTATGTCCATGTACATAACAACTGTTACCTAGGATTTGCTTAGTAACAGTAACTAATGATACTTGTATTATCTAACAACACAACATAAATGTTTCCAAGAGTGGTGCATGAGAAAGAATTCCACTGCAATATCGGAAATAACAATCCTGGCATATTTCATGGAGAAAAGCAAGGTATTAAAGTCGGCAGCCAGTTTGTGGTGCGAATACTCGATGTTAAAGTCAACACTGTCTATTGAAGACAATATGGATATTTCCAAATTTTGAAAACTTAGGGCTTTTTTAAAAAGAAAAAATGATGGGTATAAACCCAAAAAATCGAATGTTTTCACCAGTGAAGAAATAAATAGATTTTTAGTAGAGGCTGACGACAGTAATTTCCTCTTGATGAAGGTAGTTATGATAATTGGAATAGCAGGTGCTTGTCGTTCGCAGGAACTGTGTGACATGATGGTGAAGAATGTTCAACACATGGAAAAAAATAGCTATTGACAATGTACCAGATTCAGAACATGGTATGTCCCGTAAATTTACGATTGCCGCAGGAGAGGGAGAAGCTGTCTGTCACTTGAAAATTTTTAAAAAATACATAAAAATCACATCCATGATTAGCAGTGTCCATCAACGTTTTTTTATGCGGTATCAAAATCGTAAATGCTTAGGACAACCTGTTGGAAAAAACACATTTGCGTCAATTCCGAGCAAAATTGCAAATTTCCTGGGATTGCCAAATGTCGAGACTTACACTGGACATTAATTTAGGAGGACTTCAGATGCTTTGTTAGCCGACACTGGAGTCGACGTCCTTGCACTCAAGAGACATGGGGGCTGGAAATCGGATACCATGGCAGAAAGTTACGTCGCAGGCAGCATTTTGAAAAAATAATAAGGTGGCCAATAGAATTTTGTACGACAATAGTTATTGTACATCGGATATAATATCAAAAACCAACAGCAGCTCTACGGAAATCTCGTGTGTGAGGGGAAGTGAGTCCGTGTTGTCGACAGAAACCGTAATTCTAGGTGGAAACGAAGATGGAAAGAAGGTTCAAGAAATCACAAATTGCAATTTTGAAAATTGTACTATTAATATCAATAAGAAATAATGTTGTTGTTTAATTTTTTACTTACTTTCCTAGGGCGGTAAGTTTTTACTTACCTCCCGTTGTCAGTAGTAACCAAAGCTCACTCAGTAAGTTGTACTTCCTTCCTTCAAATCAATGTCATAACAGACTACTTACTATGTCAGGAGTGGAAAAATAATAATAAAGCACCAGGACCAGGTAAAATCGGAACCTCTAAAGTATGGAAAGAAAAAATGAGACAACGTATAACAAAGGTATCTAACAAAATAGAAGAAGGAAGTGATAACCCTCTAGAATGGAAGGAATTATATATAAGTCTTGTATACAAAAAGTGAGAGGAATGGCAGTTATCCCCTCAATAGCTAGACTATTTCAAAGTACCATAAAAGCAAAATAGAAGAAGAACTTTATTTCAGTAATGAACAAAGTGGCTTTCGAAAATAAAGATCATGCTTAGGCAATATACATTGTAATAGACAGATAATGAGAGAAATTGATAGATACACATATGACATTCGTAGATGCTGAGAAGGCTTATAATAGCAAACGAAGCGTAAAATTCCTCCAGCGATAAGGAGAATAAACATAAGAGCAAAATGGATAAACTTAATAGAAAGATCATATGAAAATAACCAAACTAATATCAAAATAGGAAACATAAACAATAAAACCTACAAAAACAACAAAATGACTGAAATGTGATTGAAATTCATCACCTTTGCCCTTCAATATATGGCACAAACTTTGGAACCATAGTGCCGTAAATGTTCAGGAATGGAACTAAAGATATATGAGAACACAATGCATTCCTTATTGTTTGCTGATGACCAAGTTATATTCGCACAAGATAAAGAAGACGTTGAGCATATGTTAAGAAAACTCAAAGAAGAGTTGAGTAAGTGGAAACAAATAAACTTCCAAGAGGCCGAATACATGTATATTGGAAGAGCTGTACCAAATATACAAGTAGTCCACCAGGACACCAAATTGTGTAATATATTTAAACATTTAGAGACTATAAACCCGACAGCGACATGGCGAAAATTGCAACAAAAACTCTGCATAGTTTATTATGAAGTGAGGATCAGCCAAATTACCAAAAAACGTCTATTCCACATCACAGCTGAGAGTATTGTACTTTACCGAGCTGAAATGTGGCCTCTAACGAAAGCTATTAGAGATAAAGTTACAGCTGTAAAGCTCTAGAATACATGAGAAGATATCTGCGGCTAACAAGAAGAGACATGCTGAGAACAGAAGGAATTTGGAACAGAATAGGAATAATTCACTCAATTACTAAAACTCTGGAAAAACGAAGGGTACAATGATACTGACACGTTAAACCAATTCTAGAGAATAGATGGCCTAAGAAAGTTTTAAAATAGTATCCGAGGGACAAAAGAAGAAGAGGTCGGTAAGTTTTAGGCTGGAAGACTTAGATAAAAGAAGCAAAAAGGAAAAAAGCTTACAGGAAGTAGATTGGGAGAACAGGAGTTGATGGAAGCAAAATACGGCAAACTCAAGAAGGCAACAGTCGTTGTAGAGAAAGAAATGTGCGAAAAATAAAAAATAAAATTTAGATTTTTCGTTCTTTTTTACAATAACTCCTAAACGGTTGCAGTTAGAAAAAGTTTCGCTGTGGCGTTATATTAAGCACAAAATTATGCAAAAGTGCCGAATTTACAAGTACTCCTATAATAAGCGAAATCTCGAAGGTGGTCCTCAAATTTGAGACAACTGCGTTACATGTGAAACTAATCATATATTTACTATTTGGTATTTTTAGTTGATTCAGAAGTATGGGATGCTTCAACGTTTAACAGGGTGATGTTTAATCTTGTAATCAAAAAGTCTTTGGGTAGCGGTTGCTGTGGAATTTAAGTCATCACTGAGATTATATACTTTTACAGTATTATTTTTATGACGTTTACTTGGTATCCTTTAAAAGTAAGTAAAAATGCTTCAAAAAGAATATAAACTGTTTAGGGCGCTTAAAATGTACATCTACAGCAACCGCGATCCAAGAACTTTTTGATTATACGATAGTTTGTTAACCATCCATGTTGCCAGTTGTGGTCTCTCAAGGGATGTTAGTGCCAATATCTTAGCTTTTACTTTCATTTTAAGATCAGTAATTAACTACTTGACGTCTTTTTCGATTTTAAAGAATGATAACTTATATATTTCTGTGAAATTATGTTCATCAGAAAACAATAGCTTGAGTAGGTAAAAACGTATACGTATATTGTTAACCTAAACTTATAGCGCATTATTTTTACAAAAAATAAAATGAATAAGGAAACCCTTTTAAAATTATACAAACCTCCCTTGTCTATTTAAGATTTTGCATCTCATCTTTAATGATTTTTTATAATATATCACTATAATAACGTTTTAAGTAATTCCAAGAGATTTTCAGTTTTATTTTTATTATATTATTTATAGACTATTTCCCACATATAATATAAGCCAATCATTTGATCCATATTTACAAGTTTTAACCAATCACGTACAAATTATATCGGCAAAAACAGCAAAATTTCCCAAGGGCTATATTCGCGGCAAAATTTCGTGTAACCATGATCACCCATTATACAAACAAACAAAAAAAATTGTCACAGTGACATTTCGCATTATTATTTGTGAAAATATACTTGTTATAGTTTTCCGAATCTCATTTGGGAAATAGTCTAATCAAATATATCTCTGGAACTTTATTTTACAGGCAAAATTGTACCTCAAGATTGTTGCTTTGAGATAACGTCCCTCGGCAAATGGATCATGTCCATTTGTCTCGGGACGTTACCAAAGCAACAATCGTTCGGATACAAATTATGCCGGCAAAATAAAGTTCCCTTGATATATTATGACTGATTATATGTATTGTTATCTATACCGCAGTAATATAAAATTTTTGTTCTTAAAAAATAATCATTATTTTTGGAAAATTTGGTAATTTAGAGAAAAGGTGCAATCGTTTCTTCTTCAGAAACCTGCATCCAAAGCAAAGCCTACGAATGTAGTGAAAGCCCTTCAGTTATAGTATACGTATTTATAATATAACCTTCAATAACCAATAATCCGAATTTTTAAAGACCAACATTTTAAGTATCGTTATTTAAATTCTTTTGACTCTTGCATTTTCATTTTCAGTTTCTTTAAAAAAAAAAATGAAAAATGCGTTATAAAATTTACCGCATGTTATTCTATCATCTGCTAAATTTATATTTTATTTATCTTTCTCAGCACCTTTGTTAATAAATTAATATTGTTTACATAGAAAATGCCATTACAAAATTTAAATTTATCAGGAAATGCAAAGACGGCATTTTAAAAATCTTCTCAACTTTAATCAGATTAAATAGCGTAGCTGAGTTAATTAGTTAGTTAGTTTGTTTATTTATTGGGCGAGATACTAATTTAATGCTATTGATATTCAGAACAATCGATATTTATTGTGTTACCTATGTAGCTTTCGCTTTATTTTTCAATAACGATGAAATTTTTGGGCTATTTATTTGAAGTTTATTAATAATATACTGAAAAGGACAATGAAAAATATTTTGCAGAACGCACGAACGCACGCACCTTAATTTAGAAAATGAAAGAAAACCAATTAACGCTCTCTGTATTATTAAAAAAGGACCTTTAAATTGCCTTCGTGGTAATAAATAACAGGAAAACTAAATAAATTCAGTCTTGGAAATTTGTTACTCTTATGAAAATTAGGAAGTTAAATAATATAGAGGGGAACAAGCGTTAAACGTTAAACGTACACTTTTACTTAGAAAATATAATAGGAGTACTAGGTAATAGCTTGTTAGTTGTTAGTATCCGCACTAGTTTGAAACATTATTTATCTAAAAAACAAGTGGTAAATATACCTAAACTGAAATATTTAAGTTTTTAGTTAAAGCACATTAAGTACCAGTTGAGCAAGGAGTACTTAATTTTTTGGTTTGTATTTACCACATGTTTTTAAATAAATAATGTTCCATAATTGTGCGGATTTTTCGTTCGCCTGCCTTACTATCTTAGTTAAAAACGGTTTTGTTGCTTGTTACACTAGTCCTACAATTGGCAATCCACGAAGGCTGTTTTCATTTATGTAAAACTTTACATCCCTACATCTATTATTTAATAAAGTATATTTCAAATTTTGTCAATTGCAAGTTAGTGTATTCTACCTCTTTTTCTAATATCTATAAAATTAATTAAGATTTTACTAGAAAGACTTTTTTTAAAGGCAAGGGATATTCACTATAATCATTGAATACTTGTATGTCACACCTCACCTTCTTCTATCTTCGTAATCAGGTAATCACCGTTGGACAAACCCTTTCTTTTATGCGCGTCCTTTCACATTCAAATTTTTTAAGATTTACGCGAACGCCTGCTTATTTTCCAATTTACGCTTGATTTACAAGATTCTTTGTGGCTTACCTTGTCATACTATTGGTTTTTTTAGCAGCTCACAATACTATTAATTTAATTGTTAAAATATGCACAGCATAGTCAAATAAAACCTTTCTAAACATACAATAAATTTTGAAAACTATTAGAACAGTCTGTTACCAAGCTTCACATAAAAGGTGATGTATTACTCAACCTAACTAGTGTTAAGTTATTGGTTATAAAACTTATAACAACACAACCCGAAATTTGATATAGGTTTACAAATAGTTTTATTTTACTTTGCAGATGCCATTCGGATAACTTTTATATGTGATGACTGCTTTTAATGGTGCAAAAATAATTTTTTTTTTTGTATAATACATCGAATCCTTTCCTGAATTTTTTCCTGTGAAAAGGAAAAAAGTTGGTTCACGTACGAATTTATAAAAAAAACCTTTTTTTATATACAGGGTGTATCAAAAATAGTGTCCATCCTTTGTAGGCATACATTATTAGCCTCTATAGAGTATGAAACGGATTGCAGAAAAAATATTTGGCTTTTCGTTTAAAAGTTATTGAAAATTTAAATAAAAGAAATTTGGCAACAATGCTCATGTTGGAAATAATGGTTTTATTAATTAATACAAACGATGAAATGTAAAAAATAGTTATAAAAAATGTTCAATATTTCCACCCTGTACATTTAAGCAGGCTTCAGCTCTTCTACGAATGTTTCCGTGTACGTTTTCCAACATTACAGGGCTAACATCTCCGAAAGCTTCTTCTATCCTCTCTCTTAAAACATTTTCATTTTCTACTGGTGTTCTGTATACTATCAATTTTATATGACCCCAGAGGAAAAAATCCAGGGGGGTCATGTCAGGGGACCTTGCTGGCCAATTCACAAAACCACCTCGCCCGATCCACTTATTTGGAAAGTGTTGATTTATCCACTGCCGAAAACCAGCATTAAAATGTCGTGGAGCACCATCTAATTGTAACCACATATCTCCAATTTCGGCCAGAGCGAGATCATCTAGCATATTTTCTAATGTTGTTGAGAGAAAATTTAGGAAATGCTCACCATTTAACCGATTTGGTAGAAATATTGGACCTAAACGTTGATTTCGTATAATACCTGCCCAAACATTGACGGAAAAGCGGTGCTGGTGTGAAATCTCGTAGCTGACGTGTGGGTTTTCTACTGCATAAAAATGCATATTATGTTGATTAAAATACCCACTCCTCGAAAAAATTGCCTCATCTTGCCATCAATTTTTTTTTGTAAAATTAGGACCACCTTCCTAAATGTTCAAAAGCCAATTGCTAAAATTTGATGGCAGATGAAAATCTTGTTCCAATAAAGCCTGGGTTTTGGTAAAATGAAAAGGACGAAATTTTTCGTAACGCAGAATTCTGTTTACTGAACTATGGCTAATGCCCGTCACGCCTTCAATATCTCTTGTTGAAATTCTGCTATTTTCATTTACCAAGTCTAAAACATTTTCTATAGCGTTCACTCCCATTCTCGGTCGGCCTCTATCAGGTGCTAGTGGTTCTGTAGTGAATAATTTGTCCACCAGTCTTCTGATGGTCCTTCCGCATGGGTGTCTCCTATCTTGAAAACGTTCAGCATACGCCCTGGCTGCAGCTTCAGCATTTCCTACATGCTCACCCAACAAAAGTAGCATGTCGAGGTACTCTCTATTTGAATACATGCTTTTAAATTCAGAAGTACACAAATTTTTTCACTCTTTACTTTCTGTCAATATGACAACTAATTAGTTGTCAAGAGAAAATTTAGCATGTAATTACTTTCATGGCCTCTGTTATAAAAACATGAACAACTGTAAGTACTTCAAGGTTGCCAGATATTTTACTGCTTTAAACGGAGTACCAAAATTCCAAAATATCCAATATTTTTTCAAAAACTGAGCTAAGAAATTAATTTTGACAAATTTTTCTTTTAACTTTAAACCAGTCTAAAAGATTCCCATTGAAAATTTGGAAAAAATATTATACCTAAAGAATCTGCATTATGTAACTTCATACTCTTATAACTTGAAAAATAATCATCAAAGGAAAATTTTGTTTATGATTTTAGAGTTAGATTAATCAGTAGTATATGACATATAAAGGATGGACACTATTTTTGATACACCCTGTATATATACGCGCAAAATACTTTTCATTGCAAATTTACAATCTACTCAAATTAAATATATGGTATTAAACAAATGTGATATAGGTATATAACTTGCGAGGGATCCCATCCATCAATGGTTAACACGAGTTTATTAAAAAAAAAATTTTTTTAATTTATTTTTAAGCAGCTACCCTGTGAATGTAACTTTACATTTGCACATAAATTAATTGCTTAGGAAGTTAGAGAACTATATTGAATATTTCGACTTTAACTGCTGCTTATTGAAACTATTAAAATTTATAATAAAATAAACATGCCGATATGTGGTAAAAATCGTCCCAAATTGGCTGGTATAGAACTAAAATTCTTTGTAGAATTATAACCTTAATTCTGTAAACATACACTTATGTTCCTTAAACACGAATATTAGGGAACTAAAAACAAACATTATATAGTAATGGCTGCATGCTATTTAGTGTTTCATCCCTATGGAAACGTCACTCAGCGTAATTGAATGTAGAAGTTATCTAAGTTATCTAAGGGAGTCGTCCCTGTATACATACCGGGAATTTATCATTACGCGCAATATGAAAGTTACAGTTTCTATGACTACATATGCACAACAATATTACAAGTGCATGAACTTAGCTTCGGATTTAGATTTGGAATGGTTTTCCATATTACTAAATTATAGCTCAATACATCCGAAATTATTAAATCTATTTCTTCGAATAACTATATCTCATTACTCCGTTTTGCAAAATTACTATAAGATAAAAAATTATATTAACACCAGCAGACCTGCAAAATCTGCGGGGGTAGCAACGTCAACCCCTATTCGGAAAATGTCCAGATTCGTGTCCTTAACGTAATTGTATTATAATCACATTTGGTAAAAAAGCCTTAAATATTATGTAAAAGCAGTATCTAAAACAGCATCGCTCAATTCACGGGATACGGGGTAGCAACGTCAACACCTATTCGGAAAATGTCCAGATTCGTGTACTTAACGTAATTGTATTATAACCAGATTTGGTAAAAAAATCCTTAAATATTATTTACAAGCAGTAGCTAAAACGGCATCGCTCAATTCAGGGGATACGGGGTAGCAACGTCAACCCCTATTCGGAAAATGTCCAGATTCGTGTACTTAACGTAATTGTATTATAACCAGGTTTGGTAAAAAATCCTTAAATATTATCTACATGCAGTAGCTAAAACAGCATCGCTCAATTCAGGGGATACGGGGTAGCAACGTCAACCCCTATTCGGAAAATGTCCAAATTCGTATCCTTAACGTAAGTGTATTATAA
Source organism: Melanotus villosus (assembly GCA_963082815.1). NCBI lineage: Eukaryota > Metazoa > Arthropoda > Insecta > Coleoptera > Elateridae > Melanotus > Melanotus villosus. The sequence goes on along the minus strand of OY720419.1, from coordinate 29,007,567 downwards.
CCAGATTTGGTAAAAAATCCTTAAATATTATGTAAAAGCAGTAGCTAAAACAGCATCGGTCAATTCAGGGGATACGGGGTAGCAACGTCAACCCCTATTCGGAAAATGTCCAGATTCGTGTACTTAACGTAATTGTATTATAACCAGATTTGGTAAAAAAATCCTTAAATATTATCTACAAGCAGTAGCTAAAACGGCATCGCTCAATTCAGGGGATACGGGGTAGCAACGTCAACCCCTATTCGGAAAATGTTCAGATTCGTGTACTTAACGTAATTGTATTATAACCAGATTTGGTAAAAAATCCTTAAATATTATGTAAAAGCAGTAGCTAAAACAGCATCGCTCAATTCAGGGGATACGGGGTAGCAACGTCAACCCCTATTCGGAAAATGTCCAGATTCGTGTACTTAACGTAATTGTATTATAACCAGATTTGGTAAAAAAATCCTTAAATATTATCTACAAGCAGTAGCTAAAACGGCATCGCTCAATTCAGGGGATACGGGGTAGCAACGTCAACCCCTACTCGGAAAATGTCCAGATTCGTGTCCTTAACGTAATTGTATTATAACCAGATTTGGTAAAAAATCCTTAAATATTATGTAAAAGCAGTAGCTAAAACAGCATCCAGGGCATTCAGGAGATACGGGGTAGCAACGTCAACCCCTATTCGGAAAATGTTCAGATTCGTGTACTTAACGTAATTGTATTATAACCAGATTTGGTAAAAAATCCTTAAATATTATCTACAAGCAGTAGCTAAAACGGCATCGCTCAATTCAGGGGATACGTGGTAGCAACGTCAACCCCTATTCGGAAAATATCCAGATTCGTGTCCTTAACGTAATTGTATTATAACCAGATTTGGTAAAAAATCCTTAAATATTATGTAAAAGCAGTAGCTAAAACAGCATCGCTCAATTCAGGGGATACGGGGTAGCAACGTCAACCCCTATTCGGAAAATGTCCAGATTCGTGTACTTAACGTAATTGTATTATAACCAGATTTGGTAAAAAAATCCTTAAATATTATCTACAAGCAGTAGCTAAAACGGCATCGCTCAATTCAGGGGATACGGGGTAGCAACGTCAACCCCTATTCGGAAAATGTTCAGATTCGTGTACTTAACGTAATTGTATTATAACCAGATTTGGTAAAAAATCCTTAAATATTATGTAAAAGCAGTAGCTAAAACAGCATCGCTCAATTCAGGGGATACGGGGTAGCAACGTCAACCCCTATTCGGAAAATGTCCAGATTCGTGTACTTAACGTAATTGTATTATAACCAGATTTGGTAAAAAAATCCTTAAATATTATCTACAAGCAGTAGCTAAAACGGCATCGCTCAATTCAGGGGATACGGGGTAGCAACGTCAACCCCTATTCGGAAAATGTCCAGATTCGTGTCCTTAACGTAATTGTATTATAACCAGATTTGGTAAAAAATCCTTAAATATTATGTAAAAGCAGTAGCTAAAACAGCATCCAGGGCATTCAGGAGATACGGGGTAGCAACGTCAACCCCTATTCGGAAAATGTTCAGATTCGTGTACTTAACGTAATTGTATTATAACCAGATTTGGTAAAAAATCCTTAAATATTATCTACAAGCAGTAGCTAAAACGGCATCGCTCAATTCAGGGGATACGTGGTAGCAACGTCAACCCCTATTCGGAAAATATCAGATTCGTGTCCTTAACGTAATTGTATTATAACCAGATTTGGTAAAAAATCCTTAAATATTATGTAAAAGCAGTAGCTAAAACAGCATCGCTCAATTCAGGGGATACGGGGTAGCAACGTCAACCCCTATTCGGAAAATGTCCAGATTCGTGTACTTAACGTAATTGTATTATAACCAGATTTGGTAAAAAAATCCTTAAATATTATCTACAAGCAGTAGCTAAAACGGCATCGCTCAATTCAGGGGATACGGGGTAGCAACGTCAACCCCTATTCGGAAAATGTTCAGATTCGTGTACTTAACGTAATTGTATTATAACCAGATTTGGTAAAAAATCCTTAAATATTATGTAAAAGCAGTAGCTAAAACAGCATCTCTCAATTCAGGGGATACGGGGTAGCAACGTCAACCCCTATTCGGAAAATGTCCAGATTCGTGTACTTAACGTAATTGTATTATAACCAGATTTGGTAAAAAAATCCTTAAATATTATCTACAAGCAGTAGCTAAAACGGCATCGCTCAATTCAGGGGATACGGGGTAGCAACGTCAACCCCTATTCGGAAAATGTCCAGATTCGTGTCCTTAACGTAATTGTATTATAACCAGATTTGGTAAAAAATCCTTAAATATTATGTAAAAGCAGTAGCTAAAACAGCATCCAGGGCATTCAGGAGATACGGGGTAGCAACGTCAACCCCTATTCGGAAAATGTTCAGATTCGTGTACTTAACGTAATTGTATTATAACCAGATTTGGTAAAAAATCCTTAAATATTATCTACAAGCAGTAGCTAAAACGGCATCGCTCAATTCAGGGGATACGTGGTAGCAACGTCAACCCCTATTCGGAAAATATCCAGATTCGTGTCCTTAACGTAATTGTATTATAACCAGATTTGGTAAAAAATCCTTAAATATTATGTAAAAGCAGTAGCTAAAACAGCATCGCTCAATTCAGGGGATACGGGGTAGCAACGTCAACCCCTATTCGGAAAATGTCCAGATTCGTGTACTTAACGTAATTGTATTATAACCAGATTTGGTAAAAAAATCCTTAAATATTATCTACAAGCAGTAGCTAAAACGGCATCGCTCAATTCAGGGGATACGGGGTAGCAACGTCAACCCCTATTCGGAAAATGTTCAGATTCGTGTACTTAACGTAATTGTATTATAACCAGATTTGGTAAAAAATCCTTAAATATTATGTAAAAGCAGTAGCTAAAACAGCATCTCTCAATTCAGGGGATACGGGGTAGCAACGTCAACCCCTATTCGGAAAATGTCCAGATTCGTGTACTTAACGTAATTGTATTATAACCAGATTTGGTAAAAAAATCCTTAAATATTATCTACAAGCAGTAGCTAAAACGGCATCGCTCAATTCAGGGGATACGGGGTAGCAACGTCAACCCCTATTCGGAAAATGTCCAGATTCGTGTCCTTAACGTAATTGTATTATAACCAGATTTGGTAAAAAATCCTTAAATATTATGTAAAAGCAGTAGCTAAAACAGCATCCAGGGCATTCAGGAGATACGGGGTAGCAACGTCAACCCCTATTCGGAAAATGTTCAGATTCGTGTACTTAACGTAATTGTATTATAACCAGATTTGGTAAAAAATCCTTAAATATTATCTACAAGCAGTAGCTAAAACGGCATCGCTCAATTCAGGGGATACGTGGTAGCAACGTCAACCCCTATTCGGAAAATATCCAGATTCGTGTCCTTAACGTAATTGTATTATAACCAGATTTGGTAAAAAATCCTTAAATATTATGTAAAAGCAGTAGCTAAAACAGCATCGCTCAATTCAGGGGATACGGGGTAGCAACGTCAACCCCTATTCGGAAAATGTCCAGATTCGTGTTGTTAATGTCATTGTCTCATTGTATTACAACCAAATTTTGTTAGATATTTTATAAAAGAATATGATACAATATTAAGCAACTATTTATGTCAAAGATCGGATAATGTCTGTTGAATGACTGTTGGCTAAAAGTATTTTAGGTAAAAGTGTGGATATTTTAACCACAATATACGATATTGGAATTGAAGTATAGATATATTGTGGGTTTAGGAACTAGTTTTTTGTACAATTGTAAATGTGCAAGGATGTAACCTATTTTTTTATTTATACTTGTAGAAATGTATCAAGTGTGTATGCTGGTTCGAAGTTATTGCCATAGTGTTGTGTATGTTCGTAGGTAATATTTGTTTCTTTGTTTTCGCTGCCGTGAATTTTTGTAAATATGATATCGCATATTTCCGGTAACAATACAAAGCATTTAAAATATGGATCTGAGCAAGCCGTAATTTTTTTCTTTAGGCATAGACATATTTCGTAAGATGTTTGGTATATAAAAAATTCAGAAAGGTGTTAAGTGTTTTTTCTTGTCTTCTTCTGTTTTCAGTTCCATGAACCGTGCAGCGGCATGTGTGTTTTTTAATTCACAAATCTGTAATAGTAGTTTTTCGTTCTGAGATATAATCTCTTCAATTTCAAAGTTCTGGAGATCAATATGAATGTAGGTTTTACGATTTTGCCAAGGGGTTCTTTGAGCACATAACTTGCAGGTAAACTTAAAATCATCTTTGTACGCTTCATCTTCTGATTCAGAATTGGTGTGCAAGCATTTAAGATGTGTCCAACGAGAGCAGTACGTACAAACAACCTTACTGGAAACTTTATTTACCTGACCACATAACAAGCAAAGCTGACTAACGCCTTAGGAAGATAGTAGTAAGTACCTTTGCAAAGCAATTCTAAACGTATTAGGGTGCAGAGATTGATCCATCCACTGTAAAAATTGAGGCGGTTCATTTATATTTAAATGTGAAATTAGTTTTATATAATATATAACAAATATTCCACAGTTATAATTATCTTGCTGCTGTGGAATATTTACAAGGTTCATTGTTTTCCAACTTCGGGCATTTAACTTATTATTGGGTTGAAATCTGTCTCGTCTAATCATAAACTGTTTAATCCTCCTTTCTATTTCATTAGTGTTTATTTTTATCGTAGATGAAGGATTGGCTATGTAGATTATTTTATGATTTAGATCTAAAATAAGTAAAATCCAGTGATTATTGTTGATAATGCAAGAAATCAGAATATAATCTGTATTTTCAAAAGATCTTATATAAGGATAAAAGTTGCGGTAGTTTCGCTTGGAATCAACATCCGATAACAGAATAGAGCTAGAAATAGTATCTATATAGTATATCCTACTACTACTTTTTAAAAATGCAATTGCACAAGAATCAATGACATAACCGGTTATCCAGTATTGACATTCATTTATCTTCAATAAACCATCTAATTCATTGTCCGGACAGACTAGTGTAGCAAAATCAGTTCCACTGAGGTAAATTTTCAGATTGTTTTCTGAATAATTAAAAATACCAATCTTAAATTGTGTGCCAGTTAAACCTGAATACAAATAATAGTTGGGATACAAAAATAACCCATTTGTTAGAATTTTACCGTTATCTTCCAGAGTATTTTTCGTTTCACATTTAATTGCAGGACCTTTTATTGATTTTACAGCAGAGTATTTATCATTTGGACATTTACTTTTTTGTGAAACTGGCTTATCTAGAAGGTTATAAGTGCTGGTAAAATAGGAATTTGTAACCTTGCGGTTTCTTCTTTTCCACTGTTCGAGGGAACGTACGTCATCTACTTCCTTATTTGTTTCAACAAGCGTGTCTGATTCTTTGGACAGTATATGTTTTTTTCGAGGTGTATTGCTTATATTTAATTCAATTGCCTTTAACTGAATCTGTATCATTTCTTTAAGAGCTGATACAAATCTGGCAGCTTTCAAATTTGTACGGCCTTTTAATATATCTGATTTCACTATTTAGGATTTTCTACCAAATCGGGTTATAATAGAATTACGTTAAGGACGCGAATCTGGACATTTTCCGAATAGGGGTTGACGTTGCTACCCCGTATCCCCTGAATTGAGCGATGCTATTTTAGCTACTGCTTTTACATAATATTTAAGGATTTTTTACCAAATCTGGTTATAATACAATTACGTTAAGGAGACGAATCTGGACATTTTCCGAATAGGGGTTGACGTTGCTACCCCGTATCCCCTGAATTGAGCGATGCCGTTTTAGCTACTGCTTGTAGATAATATTTAAGGATTTTTTACCAAATCTGGTTATAATACAATTACGTTAAGTATACGAATCTGGACATTCTCCGAATAGGGGTTGACGTTGCTACCCCGTATCCCCTGAATTGAGCGATGCTGTTTTAGCTACTGCTTTTACATAATATTTAAGAATTTTTTACCAAATCTGGTTATAATACAATTACGTTAAGGACATGAATCTGGACATTTTCCGAATAGGGGTTGACGTTGCTACTCCCGCAGATTTTGCAGGTCTGCTGGTGTTAATATAATTTTTTATCTTATAGTAATTTTGCAAAACGGAGTAATGAGATATAGTTATTCGAAGAAATAGATTTAATAATTTCGGATGTATTCAGCTATAATTTAGTAATATGGAAAACCTTTCCAAATCTAAATCCGAAGCTAAGTTCACGCACGTCAATATTACTGCATTATTGTAGAAAATCGTTGGCTAGCAACTCCCAGTTTTAATATTGCGCGTTATAGTAAATTCTCAGTATATGAGATCATTACATTTCAGCATTAGTTCAAATCCAATTTTAAAATTCTAACTCTAAAAGTAATATTCTTTAAAATATGCTGTTACACAGATCCAAAAAATATTTATAACGTCCTCGAATAATGCTGCTTATACTAATTTAAATAACTTCGTTGAATTTTCAGTTTTGGATTTAAATAATTTATGAAATTTTCTTAATATTATAGCCACATTAACACGTACTAGAATACTGAAGCACACATGCTTTTATACGTGAGAAATTCTAATTGCTTATACCAACAACTTCGTATGCAACAAGAAACTCTGCAGTAATTACAAACTTGCAGTGTACAATAATTCTAATGCTGGAGTTTAATTAAGATACATTTAGCGGTTACAACTAATCAAGCAAAACAAGTTATTACAACTTATCTTTAGAAAATGTTTTTAAATGTTTATTTACAGTTACAAATTATATTCACTGGCTTTCAATAACAACCCTTTAGTACTAGGGTAGATCAATGGAAAATACATTTCTTTTAATATTATTAAAAATGTAGTTCCTTTTATCGTTATTTTGATCATGATTGTTCATGAAAAAGTATGATTTTGAAATATGTGAAATTTATTTTTAAAACAAGCATGATTTGCAGTGGATTGCCTTGATCAAAATTCATTCCAAGATTAATTTAAACACAATATCATAACTTATAAAAATGAAATATCTGCTACCCTAAAAGGGAAAAACTCAAAATAACCGAGGTAGAACTCGGACACACTTTCCGACTAGCACTGGGAAGGTCGGGGTTCTTAACGAGCTGAAAATAAATGAAAGGGCGCCAATCAGTTAGGAGCGTGTCCTTCAGACGAACCAAGCAGAAGCTGATAACTGACTTCCTGGAAATTTCTTCAAAGTACAAACCCAATAAAGGAGTCTCAGATCGTCCAAATATTTAATAAAGAAATAATTAATAAGTAAATGTATATACCGGGTGTAGAATTGGTTCACGCACCATAGGGATTTCCATGTTAAATTCTTAATGTTCAAATATTGGCTCCCCAAATTATTTTAGAGAAAAAGTGTAAATATGTTTCTTGTAGAGAAAAAATACTGTATACAACCATCTCATTACTTATTTTTTTACTTTCCATACAAAGGGGAAATCAAGGAAATTAAAACTACTATTTTAGCAAAAATAGGTGGTGCCTTGGAATTGTTGAAACAAAAACCCGTTGATCGTTAGCTGCCATGTTAATATTTTAATCACAAATTTAGACGTATTTTAAGTAATTTTGCGTTTAGACAATGCATTCTAGTGCCGAAAATTTATTTTTTCGCCCTCCGGCTAGAAACACTCAATTTTCATGCGTATAAATGGGCTGGAAAATGCTATTTGCCGGACTAGTCCAGAAAGTAAAATTAGGATTTTTGATTGGTGGCGCTGAACCGAACTGACCCCGCCCTCTCATTGCTATGCCCATTGTCATGCCCAGAAAAATAAATTCCCTGGAAAAATAAATTCTCTAACGTCAAATATTTGAATAAAAAATGATTTTTTATAATTAACGTATTTTTATCGGCCGAAAAAATATTGTGTATCACACGCCTAGAAACTGCTTTGCAAGTACTCGCACTTGTCGGGCCTCGGTCGGCCTTCAAACGTACTCGCACCTGCAAAGTGACAGTTTCTAGCCTTGTGATACAAATAACTATTTTCGCATTTTGACAAAAAAAGTGGACTTTTTTTATTAAAAAATCGTAAAGAAAGCAACACTTTTTTTAACTATTTAATTTTACATTTTGCATTAAGTAAGCGTGCTTTAAATAAAATATTGTAAATTGTCAGTTTGACAACTGTAAATTCTCAATTTCTTTTTATCCTGTTTTGAGGGATTTAAGATGTCAAAATGCAAAAAAAGATTGTGTAGAACTCGTATGAAAGCATCTTTTTTTCACTCGTTTGATTGATGCACTCCGGCTTCGCCGTCGTGCATCAAACTTCAAACTCGTGAAAAAAATGCTTTCATTACTAGTTTGTTGTACAAATAACTGTTCTTTTCTTACAAGTTTTAAAAACAGGGAAACTAAAACTGCCACCTTAACAAAAACCAGCTATGCTTTGATAAACTGTTGAAACAAGGCCGCTGTCATTCTGACAAGTGGAATCTTGTTTTTCTTACGTAATAAAAATTTTTAAAATAATGGGAATAATACTTTATTTAACGAATTAAGTAGGTAACACAAAAAAAACAATTACTATAATAAATGTTCAAATAAGCCTCCATCCACTGTTAAACAATAACCCAGTCTATCAGAAAATTCTCGTCTGACATTTGCTAACTGATATGGCGAAATTCTTACGTAGTGATCTTGAATACTAGTTTGCAATTGTTCCAAATCTTCAAAACGGTTACCACTGTAAATCTTTGATTTCACATTTCCCCATAGAAAGAAATCATTAGGAGAAAGGTCAGGACTCCGAGCAGACCAACAAATTTCGTATCCTCTACCAATAACTTTGCCATTAAAGCTTTGATTTAAATATTCGCGGACGACACGACTGTTATGTGCAGGACATCCATCCATTTGAAACCAAACTTCTTCATTTTCCGGTGCAACCTCATTTATAGCTGGTGTTATTTCTTCGGACAATATTTGTAAAAACGTTCAGACGTTAAATTTTCGCCAAGGAAAAACGGTCCAATAATATGATGCCCCAAGATACCGGCCCAAACATTTAATTTTTGAGGATATTGGGTCCTCGTTTCTAAATAATTATGAGGATTTTGTGTAGCCCAAATCCTACAGTTTTGCGCGTTTGGCTCATTGTTAAGCGTAAACGTGCACTCATCTGTAAAACACACATTCCTTAAGAAATTTCTATCTTCGTTTGCTTTTTCCATAATGGTGTAGCAAAGCTCAGCCCTTCTCTCCATATCACCTGGAAGCAATTCTTGATGGCACTGATATTTATAGGAACGGTAATGGTGCTTTTTCAAAATTTTGTGTACTGTAGTGTGGTGTATCCCAATATTTTCTGCTAGTTGGCGTACACTTACATTAGGATTTTCAGTTACTGAAAGTAATACGTCGACAGCGTTTGCATTTTCTTGATGTCTTACATTCTGTAGGGCGTTTTCATTACATTTGCACTTATTATTTACAGTACCAGTTGCTTCAAATTTGCGGATCATTCTTTCAACAGTAGTGTGGTTTGGAATTGGTCGATTCGGATATTCTGCAGCAAACATATCACTTACTAACTGCACGTGCGCTATTACCAGAATAGTACCATTTTATCATTAGGATCTTTTCATTCAACGAATACATAATATTAACTCAGAATTATACTTAAAATACTTCTAAATTCATTATTAAGATACTAACATGACAGCTAACTAACAATTGTTTTTTGTTTCAACGATTCCAAGGCACTACCTATTTTTGCTAAAGTACCAGTTTTAGTTTCCTTAATTTTAACCCTTGTATGGAAAGTAAAAAAATAAGTAATGATATGGTTGTATACAGTATTTTTTTTCTCTATAAGAAACATATTTACACTTTTTCTCCAAAATAATTTGGGGAGCCAATATTTAAAAATTAAGAATTTAACATTGAAATCCCTATGGTGCGTGAACCAATTCTACACCCTGTATAGACATGTACCAGACTAACCAGTTAAATATATATAGATTGTAAATATCACAAGTAAATATATAACACATAAATATATAACACATAAATATGTAACAGATAAATCTATAACAATGAAATATATAACGAATAAATATATAACCTATAAATATAACAAATAGACACAATATAGTCGAGACTGATTAACGTACCCGATATCGGAAATTGAACGGGACAGTTAAATTTATAAAATCGTAAAAGTCTAATCGGTGAATCAACAGAATTACTAAATGACGGGTTAAACAATTAACTTTGAAGTCAAAGTTACAGTACAGTAGTGTCAAAATAAAAGATTACAAATGAATTGTCGAGGTAACCTCAGTGTCGCAAGGTAATAATCTCAAAACGTTGGTAATCGTAATAGATATAGGCCTGTATCTAACGCTAGTCCAAAATCGCGTACCATAAACTTATGTAAAAATGGGCTAATTAGTCGCTATGCATTTCGCAACTAGACACAAAGTACTTGCGTCACTCTCAAATTCAGTTTCACGACAACTCAAGTGTCTTGAATATTAATAACAAAATGGTAGTTAAACTTTAAGAGATATACAGCATAAATTAAATGATAGCGATAACGTTAATGCAAACTGACTAAAGGCAAAGTTAAGACAAAGAATGCACTTCAATAATACCAGTGATATTAATACGAAATAATTAAAGCAAAGTTGAAACAAAGAATGTATTCAAATAATACAAATGATATTAATACGACATAATTAAAACAAAGTTGAAACAAAGAATGCATTCAAATAATACAAATCATATTGATATAAATTAATTAAACAAAGTCGAAACAAAGAATACGAAGGTATCCTACCTACTTAATGTTATACAATAATAACCTGCAGGGTGACCTGAATTAACAGGATACAAATATCAAAAATTGTCTGACGAATCAAAATAAATCAAAAGGCTTCGGACGTAGGAAAATATATCAAGTCTACCTTACAGGTCAATCGGAAAACCACTAATATGGCAGGAGATCTTCGTAGCCTAGAATCGGACTAGGAAAATACAGTACTCGACAGCAACAAACGGGACATCAATTACAGATTCCTAACAAACTCGGCACCATGTCCAATATAACTCGAAATAGTAAACCATCCAAGGTTCTTTACCAGCCGGGGGGAAACTTAACCCCAAATACAGCTTCCATAAAACGTGGCGTAAAATCTGGCGTATAAATGTCAATATAAATCCGGCGTAAATTCTAGCGTAAATTGGGCTGAAATCGAGTCGAAACTTGAGGGGGTTTGCTTAATTAAGTCAAATATAACATACCTTGTAAGGTCTTAAAGCCCACGAGTTGAAGGTAAAGATATCAGACGAACATAACCGCCAAAAGGCGTGTAAGTTCTAGGAAATCTCTATATCCAAAAATAACTGTCAATAACACTTGACGACAAACTACGCAAATCCTAGAACTTCATAAATGGGTTTTTGGAACCGCGATTACCCATTAAAAATGTATCTTAACAAAGATAATTAAATGGTCTCCAAACCCTTACGTCTGTACTCTTCAAACGTTTAAACAGGAAGAAGAAAGTAACTCGCCTAACTCCCCAGATTTCAGGAAAAGAAAATTAAAAATCCCTAGCTATACGAATGTTATAAGATATAACGTGTGATCGAAAAAATTTCACCTCAAAGTTTGCCATGGAAAATATAAATCATGTCTTTGCTAAAGTCATACAACATAAGCCATTAGAGCTACTAAATCTAAAACCACGCCTAACTGATAAAAATTAGAGCAGATTAAATTATTCTAAAAACTAAAATTAAATACAAATTGAACAGAAACATGTTATTAACGGAAAATTATTTAAAAGTAGTTGAGTTATGTAACCTCCATTTTCTTGATGGCAGATTTGAATTCTGTGTTTAATAGAATTAGTGACTTTTTATATGCCTGACAGCAAAACAGACATAACCTCACACACCTCACATAACCTATAAAACAACAGCTGACATTTGTATGGCTTAAAAGTCGACATGCCTAATTTTGTGTTTTCATGTTTCATAGCCAACTTGAGGTGAAATTTTTTCGATCGCATGTTACTATGTTTCAAATCCAATAGCCGTGAAATTCTAGGTAACGCCTAACCGGAATTGTTGAAATGTTACAAAGGTAGAAAAACCTGTAACGTATCTTACCATCAAAAGTTATAAATGTTCGTCCGAAAACCTCCTTCATAGTTACATATGGAAGTTCATAGAAATTGCCGAGCTAAATAAAATACCAATGATAAAATGGAATTTATATTAAATTTAACCGAAAAAAAAATCAGACTTTATAGGTATATGTATTGTCATACAGACGGTATAACTAAAATGAGAGGTTAAACTTCAGAGACCAGTTTCCTATATTAAAACATGGAACATTTCATATACATATACAGTCCAAGCCAGCGAAATAGGTGCAAAAGAAATGTTTATTGAGTCAAAATAACCACATTTAAGTACAAAAAGTATTCAAGTATTACTCACTTGATACAATTCATACATCGACACCAGATATGATCAAAGGTTCGAGGGTATCAAAGATGCGTTGATACTTCCGTTGTCAATTTGAACTTTTAAACTAGGGACTTGCCATGTCTTTATAGATAAAAATCTATATGTTAAAGTTAGGGGGTAACAGAAGTCATGCAATTGGTTGTGCCGCCACTTAGCCATTTGTTAGAATAAATTATATATATTTGGTATTTCAAAGATATCGAAAATATTGCTATCGAAATTAACAAAAGAACATAATTATTTTTATTGAAGTTTTATTTTCCGTATAAATTGAAATATTCTTCTGATGTTACTTTTAATGTATGGTTAATTTGGCGAAATTGATAAATCCTGTTTCTGAAACCCGCCCTAAGTCGTTTGCCTGTTGATATTTTGACTTGACATAAAAATAGTTAAAATAGATTAAATAGATATAGTAGAAAGGAAATCCTGACCTTATTGTTTATACCATTTTACTGTGATATGCTAAGTGCAAGTTAGAAACAAATTTTGATTTATAAATTACGTTTAAATACCAAATCTGTAACAAACATTACTTCTTCAAATTCAGATGATCTAAGTAAGTGACGATGAAAATCACCATATCATTTCAGATAATAATTTTCAGTTCATTTTTCACATTTAAATGTAACTTTATAAATTCAGCACCTTTTGTCTCTTATATTTTTTGCCAACTTCAAATATCGTCCTTTCTGCTTCTAAATATTTTAAAAGTTTAGCTTTTGAAACGTTTAGAATAAGATAGCAAATATGTAATACTTACTAAGTCGCTGGAAACAATGAAACAGAGTTTAATTGCAAAAACCTTTCGACCAAGTTGCATTGTAATGACTTCCTATCAACTCGATCCGGAGGCACACTGTATTACGAAAATTGTTCAACAGAAACACGTTTGGATTGCGCAGCAGCGACTTCATCGTCACGAAAACGGAATTCAGTTATTTATACTGATTGTTTAAGTAGTAGTAACGCGTCTCTCAAAAGTATTAGCTGTTTGCTTCTTTCTAAGCTTTGTGATTAAGTTGAAAAATTTTTGGCCACTGAAGGGCGTCAGCCAATGGGAACTTATGCGAGAATAAAAGCTGTATATGATGACTATAGTTATTCTCATACGGCAGTGGTTGAATGGTGCATTAAATTTCGACAAGGAAGAGAATACACTAAAGATCAGATGAAAATTTGAAACTGTTGGAAATTGCTATTCGCGCAACTAGGCGCATTAAAGTTAGAGAACTTTCTGAAATGTTGAACATCAATGTGGGAACTGATGATTCTATTATTCATAGTTTTAGCTATCACAAAGTTGCTGTTCGGTAAATTCCACGACTGCTTACTGATGAGCAGAAGAATTTGCGTTCGGCCTTATCACTACAGCATTTGATACGCCATCAACAACGAGGTAATGCCTTTTTATACCAAGTTGTTGCGGGTGATGAGTCTTGATATTATTACTACGAAACAGAATCCAAACGCCAGAGTGAAGGTGAAAAAATGTCCATCTTCAGCAGGAAAAGTAATGGGCCCCATTGCTTTTCCTGCTTCCTTCTTCATGATAATGCTCGCCCCCATGTAGCCCGAACGGTTCAAGATCTGCTTACTCGTATGCGTTGGGAAGTCTTACAACATCCACCTTACATTCCCGACTTGTCCCCGTGCGATTTACATGTATTTGGTCCATTAAAACAATCGCTAAAAGGGCGGCGGTTCAATTCGGACCCCGAGGTAGAGTTTGCTGTTAGGGAATGGTTCCGCAAACAGTCGCAGGAATTTCATCAGCAGAGAATCTATAGATAGACCACCAGTGAGACTCGTGCCTTAATGTTAATGGAAACTTCTTTTAAATTCATTGAATAATCAGTACTTTCCGGCCTCTAAACGTGTTTCCATTGAACAATCGTCGTATATCTATAACAAGACAGACATGTTTGAGGCTTTGTTTTAGATTTTCACATACAAAGATGCTATAGCGATAAGATTATGAGCAAATATAGAACTTAAAATATGAAAAAACTCTTGAAAATGATGTAATTAGTCCATAGGCCTATAAATTGAAAAAAAACACGATTAGAGCAATGTAACGATACATACAATCATATTTTTTGATTTCCATATGGATATTAGTCATGTCATGTCAGTAACAAGTCGAAAGAAAAGCTCCGTAGAACATGAACCACATATTCAAATATCCATTATCGAAGCAACATTTTTCAATAGCTTTTGAGACACCTAACAGCAAATAAATAATACAAGGAGACCCAGCACTCCCATAGGACGTGAATGGAGAGTTTTTAAGACAATTGTGGAAAAGGAGCGAGTGGGCGAGTTTGTTTTCTTTAACGTACATTGACATATATTTTAAGGGTTGGAGTTACCGAGCGATATAAATAATATGTTAGTGTTAATTACATATTTTGTGAAATAATATTGCGTTGCCAATTCAGTTAATAATGGAATGCCTAGCCATAATTAATAAAAACAGTAAAGATAGTAATTTATGCAACTAGTACACGATTGTTTTCATTTGGGAAAAATTAAGTTATTCTTACCAAAGACTAAATCTGCGGCATAATAAAAAATATTCATCGAGAGACAAAAAGTATACGACTAACGTTTTTCTTTATGAATTTCATACTCCGCCAATTTGGTATCTACTTTTACCGTAATACTACATCATCGCTAAACTAAATAAGTAAATAGAATTTGATTTATTTTGGCCAAATGTTGTGATACACAAAGTATATCACACCCTACATCTTCTAAAAACGTTTGTAGTTCAAGAATTTTATTGCTCGCACATTGTTCATTTTGCTTATCCGGACGCAAAACCCTTTGTTTGGGCAAATATTAACAAAACGTTTTCCGGATTGGGACCATATCATCGATGAGACAGAATAACTTAACGTTTCACCCACTTTTTTAAGGGGTTTCTTCAGGAGGAAAGGGAGCACTGAAAGAGCACGGAAACTCAACGTGTCAACCACGCCAGAGGCGAAACTCTTTTAGCCACCTTATCAACCAAGCTAGGGGCGAAACCCTTCTGAAGAGAAACAGAAAAGGCAGCGACATTGGTCAGGGGCGGAGGGAGCGGAACCGGTAATTATAGCGGACTTAGATAGATAATAACCAGTGTCATGATTCAATGTCCTCACGGATTTTCCTGTTGAAAAAATAAGGGGCATTGGCAATGATCGAAAATTTTTCAAACAATATTTTATGGCCAGTGTCAGTGATGTTCAGCAACAGCTGAATGTGAAAAAGACCTGATTTCAAACAACGTTTGTGTTCACAGATACGTGTACGTACTGAACGACCAGTTTCTCCAATGTACACTAAACTACAAGAACAGGGGATGCTATAGATGCCTCTTGATGACAAGGGTTGAGGCTTAACTTTTACTGAAAGAGAAAAAGTGGGAGCAACGTTGAGTTATTGTGTCTCAACAATGGCACGGTGCCATTCCGGAAAACATTTTGTTAATACCGACACTGACCGTGGAAGAAGTCTTCGAATTCATTATAGACAACTATTGTTATAACAATTTTACCGTCCGGCCGATATAAACCGAGATATTTGTGAAAAACTGTTTTCGTGACCTTTGACCCCCAGCAACCTTTTTCCCAAGAGGGTTATGGATGGGGACTTTTAAGGCATTCCAAAAGTTAAAAGGTATGGCTAGTAAAAGCCAGTACTCAAATTATTTGATGGTAAAGAACCAATAGTTTCGGAATAGGCGGTTGTTTATTACAAAATGTATTCCCGGAGTCGTTCTGTTCAAGAAGTCTAACGGAAACAGAAAACCTCTATTTCCAAATCGAAAAGGAATATCTAAGTCTATGTTTTTCAGTCAACAAATTCCACGAGTACATACAGGGAACTTTTCTTTATAGTATACATATCCCCTATGTATACTTTTACAATAAACGCAATATGTAGGCAACCAACTATACACTATAAACGTCACGTGGTGCGTAAAGGTTATGTTTCATGTTTGTAAATAAAAAATAAATCAAAATTAGTGGAATATCAAAATAATTTTAATTCAACGATTATTCTAAAACATAAAATATCAACAATACAAAACAGAAAGGAAAATAAAAACAGCAACAGTTAAAGACTAACTTTTTGACATTAACTTAATTTGATGATTTCTGGTATTACCATAACAGAAGATTTGACCAAATCCAGGGTGCAACTGCTCAAAATAGCTCAATCCAAATTTAAAACTGAAAATGTATGGACGTTTGATGGCAGGATTTGGGTGAAGAAAGGTGATAAAAAGCATCCGATCTGGTGTGAGGAAGATATTCAAAAAAATTTCTAGTGACTAACATTTATATCCGGTTTCCTTTCTACTACAATAGTAATTGCTTTTAATTATCGTCTCTTTTGAGTACCTATATTACTAATTACTAGTTTTCTTATTAGTTAATTTTGTTTTTTTGTTTGTTTTTTTTTTCTTTTTTAGTTAATCTTAATATATTCTACTAATTAGTTAGTTACATTCTCTACTATATATACATATAATTATCTATATTTTTCAATTTGGAAAGACTCACTTGTCAAATTAGTAATATGAATCAGCTGTCTATTGCACATATTAATGCTCGTTCATTAACCAATGATTTTTATATTTTTCAAAATCACGTGTTGTCAAACAACTATGACATTATAGCAGTAACCGAAACATTTCTTAATCCTGATGTTGCAGATAGCGTTTTTAGTATTCCTAAATATAATTTATTAAGAAGAGATCGTGTCACTTTTGGTGGGGGTATTGTCTTGTATATAAGGAGTTGTTTTAGTTTCAGTCAAGTTGCAGTTATCGAAGTACATGAATATGAACAATTATGGGCGCGGATTAAGGTAGGAAAAGTAACATTCCTTGTAGGTGTTATCTACTTGCCTCATCGCAGTAGATATCGTGCTTTTATTAATAATTTTGAAGAAACAGTCAGTAGCTTGTTACCTTTGTACGATAATATAATATGTATAGGAGATTTTAACATCAACTTATTAGAGCCAGACAGTACAGAATCAATTTCTTATGTGAGTATGCTTGATAGTTTTGGTTTTCAGCAAGTTGTGAAAGAACCAACCCGAATCACTTCCAGCTCTTCAACTTTATTGGATCACATACTTTCAAATAATCCTGAAAATATAGTAAGTGTTGGTACTCGGAACTTACATAATTATTCTGATCATCAACTTGTTTATTGTAATCTTCAAACTGAAGTGCCCAAACAACGTCCTGCTAAATTTACTCATAGGAACTTGTTAGGTATAGATTATGAACATTTTTATTACCATCTTCAGCAAATTAACTGGAATGTGATTGTTACTTTGCACAGCGTGGATGATAAGGTCAATTATTTCAATGAAAATATACTAGCCATATTTGATATTTATGCTCCTATCCGTTGTTCTACTTCTCGTAAACCCAGATCTCCATGGGTAACCGAAAATGTTAAATTTATGATGAGTTTGAGAGATAAAGCATTTAAACGGTTTAAACGGTCTAAAAAATCTGAACATTGGAATTACTACAAATCTTTAAGAAATCTTGTAACGCTGGCTATAAAAAACGAAAAAAAGGCTTACCTTAACTATCGATTTACCCATGCGGACCCGAAATCTTTTTGGAAAGATTTGCAACTTTGTGATGTTTACTCTAAATCTGATCAGGGTGATATACCACTTAATTTAGACAATGCCAATCTAATAAATGATTTCTTTATTGATTCTGTGCCCCGTATAAATAATCTTAACAGAGATGTATTAAATTCATACAACAATGTCAGAGATGGTGTTTTTTCAAAATTTGAGTTCACTGCGGTTACAGAAGATGTTATTAAGAAATATGTTCACTCCATAAAATCTAAAGCAGCTGGTGAGGATGGTATTAGTATTCAAATGATACAATTATGCTGTCCACTAATATTGCCTTATATTACAAACATAATAAATACTTGTCTGTTGGATAGTGTCTTCCCTACGCAATGGAAAATCGCTAATATCCGTCCAATTGCAAAAATAAAATCTCCCAAAGAACTAAAGGATTTAAGGCCTATCAGTATCTTACCAGCGTTGTCAAAGGTCTTGGAGAAAGTCATGGATATCCAAATTAGGACATACCTTGACAGCAATAAGTTACTTAACTGCTATCAGTCTGGTTTCCGGCAGAATTATAGTTGTACTACAGCTCTTTTAAAGATAACTGATGATATTATAGAAGCGACTGATAAGGGTCAACTTACAGCTTTAGTATTGTTGGATTTCTCCAAGGCTTTTGACACCATTGACCATAAAATCTTACTCGCCATTTTGCATCATTTTGGGTTTCACGGGTCAGCAATACACCTAATAAAAAATTATCTCAAGGACAGAAAGCAATGTGTCATCAGGCAAAATCAGAGATCAAATTCTCGGTGTGTCACAAATGGTGTCCCACAAGGTTCAATTCTGGGCCCCTTACTCTATTCCATTTACTCTTCAAGCTTATGTTCTACTACATTGGATAATTGCTCTTATCATCAATATGCTGATGATACACAAATTTATTTGTCTTTTAAACCTCAGGAGTATTTACCTACAGTTAATATAATCAATAACGAGTTGGAAAAACTTATAAACTTGTCTGAAGCGCATTCTTTAAAAATCAACCCGTCTAAATCTAGAGTGATGTTATTTGGTCCAAAAAACATTAGAAATTCATTATCATCTGAAATACAAATTAAAATCAAAGACTGTTCGATTTCTGTATCTGACTCTGCACGTAATCTGGGAATTATTCTTGATAATGATCTTAGATTTCGCGAACATATCAATAACTGTGTTCGTGGTGCATACTGTAAGTTGAAAGCTCTTTATAGCCATAGACATTGTCTCAATCAAAATATGAAGAAAGTCTTGTGTGATTCAATAGTTTTATCAGCTTTTAATTATGGGGACGTCATTTACAGCTCTTGCATTGATAAGGATACTGAAAGAAAAATTCAGTTGGTTCAAAACTCGTGCGTCAGATTAATTTATGGAATCAGAAAATATCAACATATCTCCCATAAGTACAGTCAGATTAAGTGGCTGCTTATGAAAAAACGTCGTTGGTTACACGCTGCTGTACTGTTTCACAAAGTAATTTCTTTGAATACACCCCCATACCTTTACAATAAGATTACATACCGGACTGATATTCATAACATAAATCTTAGATATAGGGGCTTACTTAGCATACCAGGACACCGCACGGAATTTTATAAGCGCTGTTTCTTGTATAATGTAGCAAAAGTATACAACTCAATATCATCAACATTTAAGGGTTACTCTAGTTCAAATTTTAAATTAAAAGTTGCTGCGTGGTTGTTTGACAACGGTAATGATTAATAATATGATAACGGTGTTGACAGTAGGGATATATTTTGCTGATTTATTACCATGAAACTGTTTTTTTCTTTTTTGTAGTCAATAAGTTTTCGCATTTTCGCCAGAATGTTAATGTTTTAAGTTTGGTTGTAACATGTGGCATAGTGGAAGAGCAGATGTTCTCCGTTGGAGAACAAACTGAACTTTGTCACTTTTTCCATTAATTTATATTGTTAATTTAATTATTTATTCTGTATTTATTTGCTTGGGAAATAAATTAATTATTATTATTATTATTAAAAAATTAGCATGCTGTGGCAAAAATCATCAAATTAAGTTAATGTCAAAAAATTAGTCTTTAAGTGTTGCTGCTTTTATTTTCCTTTCTGTTTCGTATTGTTGATATTTTATGTTTTAGAATAATCGTTGAATTAAAATTATTTTGATATTCCACTAATTTTGATTTATTTTTTATTTACAAACATGAATCATAACATTTACGCACCACGTGACGTGACGTTTATAGTGTATAGTTGGTTGCCTACATATTGCGTTTATTGTAAAAGTATACATAGGGGATATGTATACTAAAGAGAAAAATTCCCTGTATACGGTAGACCTGTAACAGTATTCACCAATCATAAACCACTTACATATATCAATCAGCTTCAACAGATGAAATTAAAATTATTAAAATACAACCTTAATGTAAAATTTGTATTTGGTAGTAAAAACATTATTGCAGATGTGTTATCGCGAAATTTTATTAAGACTAAACCCATAGAAGACCCTTTGTATAATGAAACAGTACATACAATGACTGATTTGGCAATTAGCAAAAAGCGTCTAGCCCAATTTGTTGAAGAAACTAACAGAGATTCAGCACTGTTAGAGATTAAAGAATATGCTTACACGGGTTGGCCCAACAACAAAAATAAAGTATCAGATACAGTAAAACGACTTGGGAAATTAAAAGATTCAATAAGTAATCAAAATGACCTATTATTTTTCAACGACAAAATCATAGTTCCGACGTCATTAACCCTTTCGCTGCTATTGACGCCTACTGGCGTCCCCAATGTTCCGTGCCCCCAGTGCTAACGACGCCATTTGTTTATTTTGCTTTTACCATGAACTGCTGTTGACGACAACTGTTTATTTTGCTTTTACCGTGAACTGCTGTTGACGCCAATTATTTTATCGACTATTATTCGTGTTTATTCGGTTTTAACGGCGGTTAACACGCGGCAATTTGCAGGTGTTTGTGGTGTTAGTGTATTGAAAGTATTCAGAGTGTGTTGTTGTTTTTTATTTTGAATTTTGAGTACTTAGTGCAGATGCAAAATGGATAATGCCCAAGCAGGTCCCTCCAATGACCCACCTTCATTACACTTTTTTAAAGTAGTTTTTATTCATAATTATTACGTTATTACGCAAAAAGAAATAGCCGCACACAGGTCTGGCGGTGGTCGGATCGATAGCAGCACTCAAAGGGTTAAGGACTGAAATGCTTAAGATTCTGCATGAACCCCATTTTGGAATCGAAAAAACCAAAAGAAGTGCAAGGTCCATGCTATATTGGCCAAATATGTCCAAACAGATTGAGAGGTTAATTAAATGCTGCAGAGTCTGCGAAAAACTATTATATAATAAGGTAAAAGAAAAGTTGTTACCTCACAAAATCCCAGTCTATCTTTTCGAGCTAGTTTGCACAGATATTCGCGAGTACAATAATGAATCCTATCTGGTATTAGTTGACTATTTTTCCAAGTGGATAGATGTCCGAAAACTTAAAAATAAAACTGGTACTGAAGTGATCCGTCATCTTAAGATAAATTTTGCTACACACGGAAAACCTCGAGAATTGGTTGTAGACAACACGCCATTTAACAGTTATGAATTTAGAACGTTTGCTAAAAACTGGAGTTTTGATGTAGCTACCAGTAGCCCTCTGTACCCGAAGTCCAACGGCCTGGCCGAGAAGGGGGGTAGGAATAGTTAAAAAGATGCTCAAGAAGTGTATTGAAAGCCCAGAAGACGTAGACCTGGTTCTATTGAACTACAGAAACCACCCTCTAAAAGGAATTGATTACTCACCGGCAGAAATACTGTTTAGCAGAGAATTACGAACGAAGATACCAATCCTGAAAGACTAATTAAAACCCAAATTGGCTATAGGAGTTGAGAAAATGCTAGAAACCAATCAGAACATCCAAAAATATTATTATGACCGGAACGTAAGAGACCACAAAGTGTTTAGTCATGGTGATAATATCCTAACCAGAGAACCTGGTAGTAAAATGTGGAGACCAGGGATAGTGCTAAACAAAAGTAGCACTCCCAGAAGCTACCATGTAGTGGATGAAAGAGGCCGTGAATACAGGAGAAACTCGGTGTTCTTAAAAGCGACACCGAACAAAACCATCGTTTTCGAAGATCAGGATGTCTTACTAAACGATACGAACCAAGTTCATCTGGTGTAACCTGCTTAGGACCAACTACTGAGACCAACAGAAGTAATACAAGCTTCTCGAGCACTTCGCACAAATCCGAACAACCAATTCCCGAATTAGTTAGGAGGTCTAACAGAGTTTCTAAGCAACCTCTTTATCTTAAAGATTATGTTAAGTAGGGGAGGTGTAATATACGGTAGCTATAGAGTAGCCACAGGAAGTAAGTTAGGTTAGATTTAGCGTATGTAAGGCAAGCACAAGTAGCATGAGTCCAGTGAATAGAAGTAATAGTAAATAATAGTGTTTCAAAGTAAGAAGCGTTGTTATTACCCTAAGTACCTCAGTGGTAAAGCTAATAAGTGGATAAAGAGAAAAATAATACAATATGTAATTGATTTTTAAACTTGAGTGTAGAAATACTTTTTTACAGCATTTACCACTTTGACTATTGACTAATTTCTGCCCTGTACTCACTACGCCCCACATTCAAGTATGTAGTTAAACGGGCCAAGGTATAACGCTCGAAATGATTGCTTAATGTTTAAGAATACGTAATATTTCGTTTTATGAATCGCTGACCTAACTAACTGCATAGGAATTTTATTCACCTAATAAGGCAAAAATATAGGTAGGTATTGATTAATGCACCGAAAGAGATACTTACTAGACTTCTTATAAATTTTACAATCAAATCATTAACCCTCGTACTGCCAAAATAGTTTTTAGAACGTAGGCGACCAAAACCGGGTCAAATTTGACCCTAACTGTTTTCTTTATTTCTAGATTCGTTTTCGACATTTTCTTATAATAAAACCATCATCATCTTTAGAAACGTTTATTGTAACATAATTAAGCAATAATATCTGATACGATAGTAATGAAAAACGAGGAAAATTCTTAAACAGGAAATTAAAATAAATATCCAATACACTTAAACTGAACTATTTACACTTATTCTCCATCTTCGACATGTTGGCAGGACTTGCAGTTAATACTTTCAACCTTGTTACTATGTGTTGGACACACAAATCTGTGACAAGCGTCACATTTCTTTGAATATTTGATTTCACTTCCCCGACATTGATAACAACGTCCGCGTTTTTGGTTTGGGATTGGCCGAGGCGCATTTTTCTTTACTTTCCGTCCAGTACATTCAATTGCTACTTTTACAGTATTAGGAATCCCTCTTCCATCTTGCTCAATTCTTGAGGCCCTTCTTTCTATCTGCGGATTTATCAGTTCCATTCCCAGTTCTTGTAAAAACATTTTTCTCCTCCTTTTTACAGAAACATTACCCGTCCAATTTGGATTTTTCTTGGTCCAAATTACAAATGCATTATATGCAGCAATGTCCAGATAATTCATAAAAACAGCAAATGGCCACCTTCTGGTAGTCCTTCTCCAAGTATATTCCCGAATAAGTTTATCTAATATATCAACGCCAGTTTTTGTTTGGTTATACTCTAGTACAATATTGGGCTTGAACTTGTTATCTTCATCCCTAATTTCATGTGTATGATGCATGCTTGATAATAGCAATACGAATTTTATGGGTTTGGTAACGTACTATACTAACGTAATATTCTTTGTAAACAAGAAGTCGGAGGAATAGAGAGCTCGATTTTTAACATCAAGTAATGACCTGGGAAGATCTTTTCTGTTTTTGCGTACTGTTCCAATCAAAGTTATGTTTTTCGCAAGTAGTTCTTCAGACAATGTGATATCTGTGAAAAAGTTATCGGTGGTTATATTGCTTCCAGAATTATTCCAGAATTCGGATAATGTTTTCACTACGCGCGGTCCTTGGTTGGTTTCAGGCACATCTCCAATTTTTCCTACATATACTTCAAAATTCGAACAATAAAATAACTTAGCATCACATAACATCCATACCTTGATACCGTACTTGCCCAGTTTATTGGGCATGTAAATGCTAAATAGACAACGTCTCGTAAAAAAATCTCATTGCTCATCAATTGTTCCATACTCGGATGCTTCATATGCTTCTCAACAGTTCTTCGCAAAAATATTAGTAACCTCACGCAAAGGTGCAAGTTTATCGTTCGCTTTTCGTCGGTTCTAGTATCTAAATTGTCGAAACGTACGAATCGTAGAATATCCAGGAATCGATTTCTACTCATTGTAGCAGGGTAAATGTGGCTATTGAATGCATCAATGTCATTCCATAACTTCCTTGGATCTTCCCGCGACTCCCTAAATCTACCAGAGATAAGAAGAAGTCCAACAAATGCTTTCATTTCCGTTGAATCAATATGTTTCCAAAACAAACTTAGGATCTAAATCTTTATGAGAATCGTTACAACTTTTATAAAATTCGGCTGCCTCTTTATTGGTCCATTGGACCGTCATTGCTATTATATCTTCAGATATAAACGTAGAAAAGGATTCTGAGATAGATGATATATTTGCACTTTTCTTTGTGAGGGACTCAATCTTGAAGTGGATAACATTTGCAGCAGGCGCCTTTGAGATATTACTGTCGGAAATGTACTTCCATTTACGACATATCACACCTTGAGCTTTCTTGTTTGTGAATTTATTATTATCATTATCGTTTTCTGAATCAGCGGATTCTTCTTCAGATAAATCATCGGATGTATCATTATCGGACGATTGTTCCTCGATATGATCTGAACCGACGTCGCTCGTATTTCGTCAAAGTTTGGATCAGAATCGCTGTCAGCCATCAGTTCCGCGTACAGTTGACTTCCTGTAAGCGTCCTTCTCCTTTCGTTGCTCATTTTACTGTAAACCAATCGAAATTACTAATGAAATGTAGCAGGTTATATTTTCGTCGACACTTACTAACTATAGTTATCCAAATTTTCTCAGTAAAATAAGCACAAATTCGTAGACAACGCTTTGTTTACAAATGCACTCTGTCATGGAAGTTGGCTCAATGACATGCGCACTACAAAAATGCCTCGAAGACTTACTGTAACGCCAACGACCACAACCGGGTCAATTATGACCCGCCATATTTCACGGCGGAATTTTAAAGAAAATGTATTAAAAAACCAACTGATAACGTATTGCACCAGAAGCCTAAGACTGAGGAATACATAGAAAGACAAGGAGCTCGGACCTATATTCCAAAAGTAATTTGGAAAAATTCAAATCCAGGGTCATTTTTGACCCGGTTTTGGTCGTACGAGGGTTAAGTGATGAAAACAATAATATTATGAGAGCGCAATCTGTTACATAAATAATATATTCCTAAAGGAGTTTGTTAACAATTTAATCTTAAAAATAATGGATGTTTGTTGTGAAGTTGTATTAGTAAACACTTGTTTATACTATCTATACCTTAGGAGCTGTACTTTGCGGTTACATCTTGTTATAAACCAATTTTGTAAGTTTTAGTGCAGAAAATTCGTTCACTCATTTTGTTTGCACTTTGTATCGATTTTTTACAGTTAAAGCATAATGTTGAAATAAACATTAGTTAATTCATCACTGTTCACTAAATGATTATAATGGTTATACACTGCTGAATCTACAATGGTAAACTTGTACCTAGAACTGAAACATTGTTACAATTAGGTATTCACATAACCGAGGGGTTACTGTATTTGCTGCGCGATCACTAGAGAAATTAATTTTACATTAAGTATTAATAATCTCCAATGCCAATAAAATTACCTCTTAATTTTATAAATCGTCATACAGGGTTTTTCAACGAAAAGTAGCCACCCTCAGTATCTATCAAAACTATTTTTTGCTTGAAAATCGCCAAGACATGTCAACAAAGATAGCAAGGGGGACATCTTTTTACGTAAAATCCGGACGTCTGTTATCAACCCCTTAACCGTCACAGCCACCCCCTCTAAAATTTCAAATGGCACCATACCATGTGTGGCGTATTGTTGGAAAGGTAATTTCATAAGAAATTCATTCTACTATTTATTTTTTATACGCTTCGAATTGAGACAAAAAATTGAAAACTGTATTTTGTTTATTTCGGATAAGCTGCTGAATATAGCAGTACCTAGATCCTTTTTTTTATCTTTTGCTTTTTCATCTGTCAGTCAACATTCAGTTTATTTTGAATATTATAAAAGTGTCAACATGGTTTACATCACTGCCGAAGGAATCGAGATTGTGCGTTTTTATTTCACAAATAACGACTGTGCACCAGCTGCAGCACGTGCTGTCAATGAAATTCATCCCGATAAATTCATTCGCCATCAATATGTTATAAAGTTTATGCAAAAATTCATTGAAACTGGCTCAGTGACAAACAAAAAACAGCAACCAGAAAGGCCAATTATTAATGAACCTGTTGAAATTGCTGTTTTGGGACAAGTTGCAATGGATAACAATCAGTCTTTAAATCAACTTTCCCAAGCATCACAATCACAAATTTCACCCATACAAGATAAAACTTGTTCAAGAACTAAACGAAGACGACAATGATCGGAGACTAGAGTTTTGTGAAATTATGTCTAATAATCTATTGAACAACGTGAACCAGTGAACCTGTTGTATAACAGAGCTACTGAAAAATGACGAAAATTTGTGTGAAAATGAACTAGTTTTACAGCAAGATGGTGCACCTTCTCACTATGTGTTTCCCGTTCAAGAATTTTTGAACAATCGGTTTCCTTGACGATGGATTGAAAAACGTGGTCCCATCGAATGGCCGGCTAGATCATCCAACCTGTCTCCGTTGGATTATTTCTTATGGGAGCATTTGGAATACAAAGTATGTGCACCCAGCCGGCCAACATTGAAGATCTTAGGCAGAGAATAATAGAAGAATGTCGAAAATTGACACCGCAAGTTCTCGCAAATGTTCGTTCTCTCTTTCAAAGTCGTCTGTATTATTGTGTGGAAGTTAACGGAAGTCATTTTGAACAATTACTTTAACGGTAATTGCTATATTCAGCAGCTTAACCGAAATAAACAAAATATAGTTTTTAATTTTTTTATGTCTCAATTTTAAGCGAATAAAAAAATAAACAGTAGAATGAATTTTTTATGAAATTACCTTTCTAATGATGTGCCACACATGGTATGGTGCCATTTGAAATTTTAGAGGGGGTGGCTGTGACGGCTAAGGGGTTGATGACAGACGTCCGGATTTTACGTAAAGAGATGCTTCCTTACTGTCTTTGCTGACACGTCTTGGCGATTTTCAAGCAAAAATAGTTTTGAAAGATACTGAGGGTGGCTACTTTTCGTTGAAAAACCCTGTATGTATACCAATGAATCAAAAGGTTTTAAAAGTATTTCCCCAAAGGACTCGATCCTCACACAACTCTTCTTTAAAATAATTACAATTCTTATTTTAATAGGTTTCCATTCCCGTTTTGTTTTTATCAAATAGACGGAGGAACATGTAGCTTTGTTTCACAAACTGTGTCAGAAACATAATTTTACGGCAACGAAGCGTGGCTTTATTACATGACACCACCCCATTTCGCAAAGGAATTCTCTAAATTTCAGATAACTTGATTTACAGACTGCATAGTTTGGTGTTAAACTGATGAGATTGCACAACAAGGTTAGTTTAGTTTAGTAAATTACAAAACAATTCAGAAGAATCTTAAAAATTTCGTATTTTAAAATTACTAAACGTTTAATTGTGCCTATATACCGTTATCAACTGAATAACATCAAAAAATCGAATTGAACTATGCTTTGAAATGGTTAAAAAGAAAGAAAAACGCTTTTAAAATGTTTGCAGAATGTACAGTTTGTTGTTATCAAGGATATTTTACATGTATATCGTCTAAACGATATGGTTAAGTGTGATAGCACACAAACATTTTTAAATGGCCCTTTCGGTATCAGATAAAGCGGTTTTTTGTTCCATTTTATTCATAGGAATGGCTATGGCTCGAAATCGAAGTGTAAGTAGCCATATATAGTTGTTGCTTTTGGTCTGATTTTAGATTTTACAAGAACGATACCCTAAACGACCTACAAAGTAGTGTTCGGCACTAAAAAGTAAACGATTATAGTTTCGATCTAACATAAAAACTCATTTTACGTGGTATTAAAAAACAATAATTTGCATAACGATTTGACTACTATATCTCTCTTTTATCGGTTTCATTCACTTTGATAATATCTGCTACTGTTTTTCTTTAAAAGAATTTGTCGATTATTGCCAAGAATAAAAGAGAGAAACCTTCGATTAATCTTTTGGAAAATTGGATTGTACGTCGAGTAGTTTAGACACTTACATATAAATGTTGTTTGTTGTTTTGTGTAATTTATTATACCAAAAAAATATCGAATCTGTTCTTGTTCTATATAAATGATAGCAGAATTTTTATTGGCAAGCTAATCAAGCACTTTTCCTATTTTCAAAATAGTCTTAGGGTTTGTATTAAGCCACTTAATAAATTGAATAATTATTTGTTTCATTAGCAGTTTACTATTTTTTAACGATTTAATAGTACTAAAAAGGGCCATTGATACTTTAATAATCTGAAAGCTTTCCTTTTCTACCTTGAGATTAACTAGAGAATGCATTTCAATTTTTACAATGACAAATACATGTTCTCCAGACTATAAATGGTTGATAATTTTAAAGCAATATTTTAAAACTGTAATTTCTAAACGCCTACAGGTACCAATCGCAAGATTCAAATATTGCTAGTTGGCAATGCTTACATTACTAAATCTTTGTGTTTCCTATTTTCTTGTAATCAATTTTTTTCACTACTAGTATTAGAAGATGTCATTATTGACATTATTTTCGAGCCCAGAAGATGATTTTCTCTCCTAGTGGTCAATAATTTTTTATTATTAACTACTGGTTAATAATAGAAACAATTGCTCTGCGCTCAGGTGCCTATTTTAAATATGTTTTACCCAAATGTCAATTGAAATTAACCTCTCCCCTTGTTTTCGAGCAAGGCTATTTGATTTTTGTGGATATTTAGAAATAAATATACGCATCTGTCATTTTAATTTTTATTTATGTAAAAATGATTAATTAAAAGGAATAAAGGTGCTAGTAGTGAAAAAAATAGTATATAAACCACGGTAGAGAAGACTTTTCTCAGCCTCACAACTAATTTCCCTCCATGCTTCGCATGTCGGGAAATAATACTGCTCGGCTGAGAAAAATGTCTTCTCTATAATATACTATTAAAGCTTTATAACCTAACCAATATTTCCCTTAAAATTAACAGATCGAAGGCAAAAATATTAACAAAAATTTGTGAGAAACGCAAAGAAAATAATTAATAAAGAATCTAGCAATTTTTAAACGGACAATTCGGAATTTTTGGTTGAGTGTGTGATATATTACTGCTAACTAATTTACTATGCTAACATGTAGAATATCTAACTTACAGTATTACTCGATTAAACTTAAATTGTTTGCGATATCCATTATGGACATTTTAAATCTATTTCTTTAAGTTTATATAACACATTTAATAAAATACCTCGTGTGCGCCTTTACATTGCACGCATTACTTAGTTTCTTAAATCATTTTCTTGTAGCTAAGGTAATAAATGCGAAATATATCAGCATTTCTAAATTCGCTGATTAATTTATGACACTCGCACCTGAGATTCTTTGTAATTTCGCAAAAGAAATAAAAGACCGGAAAATAAAGAAATTTTAATCATAAAATTCCGCATCGTCAGGTTTTATTTAGAACAGAATTTCAATTTTAGTAAGCAGCTAATCGGAAAGGAACGGAATAAAACGATTAAGCTTTCTCTACCCTTTTTGGATTAAAATTATTACGACTTGCTCAATTAAAAAACCAAATCCTTAAATACACTTCCAAACGAATTTCTTTTCCAGTAAATCCACAGATTTGTCGAAGTAATTTAAATTCCACATTAATAAAACATGTTGGCTGATTTTAAAGAATTTCGAATTTTCGGTTAATTCAACAAAATAGGTGGCTGTAGAATATTTCATTGTAAATCCCTTAGGAGAAAACGCAAAATAGTATATTGTGTTATTAGGAGTAAAAGTATCATTTTGTGTGCCGAGAATGACCTTTGAACGACGAGCGCTAACGAGTCGGACTATTCATACGAGGCATTCATGTAAAGCAGAAAAAACCTTCTAAGAATAGCTACAGGAAACAAACCAAGCAGGGGCATTTAAGAATCTGGTGGCGGAAGTAAAAAAAATACATACAAAATATAGCACGATAATGGAAATTGAGGAGTACACGTTTTTCGGAAGCGGCGATGTAAATAAAGTAACGTATGTACCTAACTAAAGTTTTTGGAAAAATTTTCAAATCTAATAATACAAACTATAATTGTTTTACTTAAATTTATACTACAGAAAACTATTCAGTGCAGGTTTAACGATAATTATAATGTATAACATAGCAGCTAAAGGGCCATGGGTTTCAATGTTTCGCAATTTGGCGCGAATGGTAACGTGATTGCTTTATTTTTAATATGAAAACAATCATACGAATAATTTTCCCAAAACTTTAGTTACATACGTTATTCGGTACAGGATTTCTAGTAAACAAAAAATTAAAAGAATTAGTAGTAAAGTTTGAGGAAATATCGGAAAGAATGTGCTACATAAGATTTAAAAGCAAACAAAGAAAATTAAGCATCTTAAATATACATACCCCCACAAACGAAAAAGACGATGAAAGCAAAGACGAATTTTATGAACGACTAGAAAGAGTGTATAAAAACTTACCAAAAAATGATGTTAGGATGATAATAGGGGATTGCAATGCTCAAATAGGGAGAGAAGAGATGTACAGGCCCACAATAGGTAAATATAGTAAGCACTCTGAGAGAAATGATAATGGAAGAAGACTGATCGGGTTTATATACAGGGTGAATAAAAAGTAAGGAACCTCGATGCTGGAACCTTTATTATTAGTTTTAGAAAAAAAAGTTTTAGACAAAAGGATTATAACAAATTATTTTCCACAAACTGATGGTTTTAAATATTTTTTTTAAGGTCATACCTTTGCGCTATGACGTCATCGATACTTTTTTTAAATAGCAACCTATATTTTTTAGGTCGAAATTTTATAGCATTTATTTTTCTCTTTATGACCATCTAAAAATATTATACAGTTGCATAAGCGAAATTTCTAGAAAAATCAAGTTGAATGTTATTCGTACCAGTATTTAACGTACGTACTTTTATCACAAAAATTAAACACATGACTATTAAAACAAATACAAACAATGTTTAACATTACTTTATTACAGAAGATGTTCAAATTGTTCGCCATTAACTATCTGACAATGTCCAATTCGATGTGAAAATCCCTGTAATACATTCCGAATTACTTCGGCTGGTATTGCCCGTATTACTTCCCGAATACGAATTTTTAACTCTTCTAAATTTCTGGGTCTGTTTGTGTAAACTTTACTTTTAAGATGGCCCCACAAGAAAAAATCCAACGGATTCAAATCGGTCGATCGGGCTGGCCATTCGATACTACCCCTTCTACCGATCCACCTATTCTCAAAAATTGTATCCAAATAATAAAATAATAATAATAATGTTTAACATTGTTTTTATTTGTTTTTAATAGTCATGCGTTTAATTTTTGTGATAAAAGTACGTACGTTAGATATTGGTACGAATAACATTCAACTTAATTTTTCTAGAAATTTCGCTTATGCAACCGTATGATATTTTTAGATGGCCAGAAAGAGAAAAAAAATGCTATAAAATTTCGACCTAAAAAATATAGGTTGCCATTTAAAAAAGTATCAATGACGTCATAGCGCAAAGGTATGACCTTAAAAAAAATATTTAAAACCTTCAGTTTGTGGAAAATAATTTGTTATAAAACTTTTGTCTAAAACTTTTTTTTCTAAAACTAATAATAAAGGCTCTAGCATCGAGGTTCCTTACTTTTTTTTCACCCTGTATATGGCTTTTCATTCCTGTCAGAATGGTAGCCGCTCCTTTGGAGCTCTTTGGATTCATTTTCCGTGGTGCATCACTCCACTGTTTTTCTATTTTACTTTTTCCTTCTCTACAAGTTAATGCGTCGTTTGGCTTTTTCCGTTACTTCTTGCCATTTCTTTCTTGTTGTTATAATGTCTCTCCAGTTGTTAATCCCCATGCTTCTTATATCCTTCTGAACTTGATCCTCCCACCTCGCCTTCGGCCTGCCTCTTGGTCTCTCTA
The DNA here is from genome assembly GCA_963082815.1 of Melanotus villosus. NCBI lineage: Eukaryota > Metazoa > Arthropoda > Insecta > Coleoptera > Elateridae > Melanotus > Melanotus villosus. Next base: position 28,975,086 of record OY720419.1, on the reverse strand, counting down.
TTTGCGGTTTCCATTCTCATACTCTTTTTATGGTTCTTTCCGATTCTCTTCTCCGTATGTGCCCGTACCATTTTCATCTTTGCGCCTTAATGACTTTTACAATGTCTTCGCCTTTCATTTTTTCATTTACTTCATGGTTCATGAATTTTCGGTATTCCCCATTTTCTGTTTTTATTGGTCCCATTATTCTTCTCAGTACTCTCCTTTCGAATATTCTTAGTTTTCCTTCATCTTTGGTATTCAGACACATTGTTTCCGCACCGTATGTGACCACTGTTCTTATTGCAGTTTTATAGATTTTGATTTTTGTTTTCCTACTTAGGTTTTTGTCTCTTAGAAATTTTAGATACCTCCAGTTAGCTCTATTCCCATTTTTTATTCGCTCTTTTATTTCTATGCTTCTTTCGTTTTTTTCGTTTAACGTTATTCCTAAGTATTTGAAATTTTGAACTTTTTCGAATTTGTGTTGACCTATCTTTATTTCTTTGATGCTTTCGGTGTTTCTTCTCGTTACTAATATATACTTCGTCTTATCTTCGTTGACTTCTAGCCCTCTTTTCTTTGTTTCTTCTTCCAAGTTTTGTAATAGTTTTATCAAGCTCTTTTTATCTCTCGCCATTAATGCTAAATCGTCTGCGTAGCCTATCACTTGTGTGCTGTTCTGAGAGATTATTCTTCCTACTTCTACTGCTTTTATTGCTCCGTCCAATGATATGTTGAATAATGTTGTCGATAGGGCATCTCCCTGCCTTACTCCTGTTTCGATTTTTATATCTTTAGACTGTCCTTCGTTTGTGGTTACTCTTCCTGTCGCATTTTCCATGGTCATGTTTGCTAAACGTATTAACTTCATTGGTACCTTCATGTTTTCCATATCTTTTGTTAACTTATATCTATCTACAGGGTGACATTGAAAAAACTACAATGCATAGTACCACGCGATAGAGGACCATAAAATAATAAAAAAAGTTCTTATACGCTAATGTCCGATCTCCTTTTTCAAGATTGGATGTTAAAAGTTTGTTAGGTTAGGTTATGATATGATAATATTCTAATAATGCTCGAAACTAAAATACCTACACAAAATAGCCACCTGCAAGGGCATATAGTGTGCACTAATTTTGGTTCAATTAGGTCTTCACAAACTGACGAAATTTAAAAAATTTGAATTTTCTAACAAACCTTTAATATCCTGTATCTTGAAAACAAAGGGCGATCGGACATTAGCGTATAAGAACTTTTTTTATTATTTTATGGTCCTCTATCGCGTGGTACTATGCATTGTAGTTTTTTCAATGTCACCCTGTATACTATCGAACGCCCTTCTAAAATCTACGAACAGTATGTGCAAGTCCGTGTTATACTCATAACATTTTTCTATTGTTTGTAACATTATATGAGCCGCGTCGATAGTTGACCTTCCCTTTCTAAAGCCTTGTTGGTATTCACCCAGCTTTTCTTCTGTATGTCTGGTGAGTCTTTCTCTAACAAGTCTTGACAATATTTTATATATTACGTTTAACAGCGTTATACCTCTGTAGTTTGTGCATTTTGTTTGGTTTCCTTTTTTATAGATAGGTATTATTAGTCCAGTATTCCACACTGTTGGCATAGATTCATCTTCCCATATTTGTGTTATCAGTCTGTATATTCTTTCTAGCAATGTATCACCTCCTGATTTCACCAGTTCATTAATAATTTCGTCAGGGCCTGCAGACTTTTTTTGTTTTAACTGCTTAACTATTTCTATAAACTCTTCATATGTCGGTGCTTCTTCTTTTTCTTCGTTTTTGCCTCTTTTTACATTCTTTTCTCTCTCTGGGTGGTTGTCTCTAAAGAGCTCTGTAAAGTATTTTTCCCATTCACTGGTATCGATTCTTGCAGTTGCTTTATTTTTCCTGTTGTGTGTTTTAATGTACTGAAATAATCTTCCGTTATCTTTACTGTTGCGTTCCATTTCTCTCATCATTTCATTAATCCATTCTCTTTTTTTATCTTTACAGCATTTGTTAGCTTCCTTCTTTTTTTCTTTATATTCTTCTAAATCGGTGTCTTGCTTCGTCGCCAACCATTTATTTCTTGCCTGGTTTTCACTCTTAGTCTTTTCTTCGCACTCATCATCGTACCATTCTTTTCTTTTATTCATTTGTATTTGTCCGATTGTTTTCTCTGCTGCCTCTATAATACTTTCTTTAAGTTTTCCCCACTCTTCCTCTATATTTATTATTGGTTCTGCTTTTAAGTTATCATTTAACTGTTTTATGTATTCTTGTTTTGTTTCGTCTTCTCGTAATTTTTCTGTGTTCCATTTTCTTCTATTTCTCTTTTTCTGGTTACCCCTGATTATTTTCATTTTTATTTTCGCTATTACCAGAACATGGCCCGTATCCACGTTAGCTCCTCTGTATGATCTTATATCATTTACAATACGTTCCCATTTTTTTGCTATTAATACATGATCTATCTGGTTGCCATCTGTTGTTCCTGGTCTCATCCATGTTATCTTATGTTCTCTTCGGTGTTTATATTTGGTGCTAACAATAAACGTGTTGGTAATTGTTGCTAAATTGCATATTCTGTCTCCATTATTATTTGTCTTCTTATGTACTGTTTCTTTGCCTGCTATGTTTTTATTATGATCCTCTTTCCCAATCTGTGCGTTAAATTCACCCATTATTAATAAAATGTCGTTTTTTGGAATTTTTTCACATAACTCTTCTAGTTTTTCATAAAATTCATCGTGAAGCGGAACCACCTACGGAGGAAGAAGTACAAAAGATAAGGAAGGAAACCTAATCGGGGACGATAAAGGAATGATAGATAGATGGAGAGAATACTTCAAAGAGATCCTAAACGAAGAAAGAATACAAGAAGATGAAGAAGAAGAAAGGGCGTATAGAGAACAAGAGGAAGATGAAGCGGAACCACCTACGGAGGAAGAAGTACGAAACGTAATTAGCCAGCTGAAAAGAAACAAAAGTACAGGAGAGAATGGGGTAGCAGCAGAAGTAATAAAGCACGGCGGAGAAGAACTGAGGAAAATAATATACGAACTATTCCGAGAAATATGGATTACAAAAATCATGCCGGCGAGTTGGCCAAATGCCTTAATATCATCAATATAGAAAAAAGGTGACAAAGCCGAGTGTAACAACTATAGGGGAATTGCTCTACTGGACACTACCTACAAAATTCTAGCATACGTGATTAAAAACAGGCTGAATAGACATACAGAGAAATTGATAGGTGAGTACCAGTGTGGTTTTAGATCAAATAGATCAGTTATGGACCAGATATTTGCTCTGAAACAAATCCAAACGCTGTGCTACGAGCATAAGGTGGACCTATACGCTCTTTTCATAGATTTCCGTTAGGCGTATGACTATGTTAACAGGAAACGGCTGTACAGCGCAATGAGAGAAGTAGGAATACCTGTAAAGGTAATAAGATTAGTACAAATGACACTGATACGGAGAACAAAGTTAGAGTGCATGGGAACATATCGGCAAGTTTTGAAGTTAAAAAAGGGCTGCAACAAGGGGACCCTTTATCATGTACACTGTTCGATATCGTTCTGGAGATAATTATACGAAGAAGTAAGCTAACCAGAATCGGGACAGTATTTTCTAAAAGTCACCAGCTACTCGCATATGCGGACTATGTTACTATAGTAGCAAGATCCAACAAAGAGCTGCAAAAAAACTGTAAGAGTGCTAGAAAAAGAGGCGATGATAATGGGATTATAGATAAAGCAGGAAAACGCAAAATATATGGAAATGGGAAAGGGGGAAAAGGAAGAAACCGGAGAAGTTGAAAGAATATCTATTAAACTAGAAAACAATCGTGTGCAAAAGTTTAAAGTTTTGTGTTCTTGGGAGTGCTAATTACAGACAGAAGTGATAACAGCCCAGAAATAAAACATCGTGTAACAAAAGAATAACAAAAAAAGTGCTGCGCGGAAGATTAATAGAGGATAAAATACGAGGAAGACCAAGGCAGAGATGGCTGGGCAGTGCTAAAAGAGACTTAACAGACAATAGGTGTAACAGACTGGGCAACAAAATTACAAAATAAGAATGAATGGAAACAAATTGTACAAAAAGCCCTGGGCCATAATGGCCTGTAACGGCAAATATACAGTGTGTCCCAGGATTGATGTTACAATAGGTGCGATGGACTAAAAACTTTTGAATTTTATTTTAAGATTGTGGGATTAAGTCCTGTAATTTTGTATAGGGCCATAATTTCTCATTCTGAACAACTTTTGTTAGTAATATTTTGCCGAATCATGAATAAAAAGGGTACTTTACCTGAAAAGAAAATAGTTTTCGCTTCAATGTCAAGGCCGACTTGTTTTTCTAAAACTGAAAATATTCTTAAAATTCTATTCAAGCCAAGCAGGACTTAATCCCACATTCTTAAAACAAAATTCAAAAATTTTTAGTCCATCGGTCTATTGTAACATCACTCCTGGGACACACTGTATATAATTAGGATATAAAATGTAATGTGTGTCTATAAACTGTCGACATCTCAGTTGTTTTGATAAACAAATTTTAGGAACAAAATGGATAACTTGTTTCAGCTTTTTATTTTGGGATGGTAGTATAGGCAACCAATCATACACGATCAGTGTTTCACAATACGAAAATCACTACAAAAGTTACTAATGTCAGTGGAACAATTAATTTTAGAAATTATCATTACTTTGTATCTATATCTCTGTAACTGCATCTGTAACCTCTTTTACTTTTCGGTGTCGAGGCTAGTTTGTTAGCGAATGTGGCCATTACAGGTGCAATGCACAATCCCTACTCTGCTTTTTTACCTACCACCAACATTTATTTCTAAACCAATAATTATTTCAGTGTCAATGACTAGATGTCTGTACTATTTACAAGTCAATAACAGATGAAACGATTTAAGTTCCGGAATTGCATTAACAAAATCGTTTAAAAATTAATATGTACCACATTTCTCCTTCAAAATAAGAGCCGTCTGATGGATGCATGCAATGTAGTGTTTATACTGATTTTTAAAGTACTTTTGATACTCTTTTTCATATTTTTCAATTCGTCTGACATTTTTTGCACAATCTTCTAAATGTTTTTCACTATCGACCCTAATCAAATGCCAGTTGCAGATGTTCTCCACTTAGAGCCACTTATAGACCATAGCAATCACTATCATTGAACGATCTTGGATAAAAGAGGTTTAAGTATGGAAGAAGCATTCCACTAAGAATGTACGCCGTTTGCTGTATCAATTTAGGGAAACCTTTCGAAACCTTTCGGAAAGTTTCGATAGCTAGTCACTTCTGTTGAAGCCATTATCTGATATGAAAATAGGTTTTTAGCTTATTTCAGATATTAAATGAAATATATCAAACACCAAAATTGTGTTATACAAAAATCGGCAGTATTTATTCATTTCATCACCAAGTAATTATTTAATTATAAGAAAATACCAGCAACAAACTTGGAAAATGCTACCTACCTAGGTACCTTTACCAACATTTATATATTTCAAGAAAATTTCACTGCTGCCAACCTTACGTAAACATTATTAATAAATGTAACCTTATCATTTAACACGTAATAGTAATTTGTATCACAGGGCTAGAAACTGCCACTTTGCAAGTGCGAGTACTTGCAAAGCAGTTTCTAGGCGTGTGACACACAATATTTTTTCGGCCTAGAAAAATACGTTAATTATAAAAAAGAATTTTTTTTTTCAAATATTTGACGCTAGCGAATTTATTTTTCTGGGGTTGGTATTATCATGCATAAGACGTAATAATTCGAATTTAAATATAATAATCCAGTAGCTAGTAACCGTTGATTTTTGACATTTAATGTGCTTGAGTTACTATATTATTTGTAATGTTTAGTTTTTCAATAAAGTTCGTGTTCTTTTTGTTCCTTTATTTGAAAAACCTCATTGAACGAGCGAACCTATCCTACAAAATATATTTGAGTGACATGAGAGGGCTGAGACATTTGGGTTCAGCGCTACCAACTCCCTACGCTATTTAATATATTTGTCCACGACTTACCAGTGCCCAATAGCTCGTCAGTAGCTATGTACGCTGACGATACAGTGTTCCTTTCCCAAGACATGGACATACTCATACTCACAGCCGTTCAACAACTGCAAGACAGCACTACTGTTTTAATTAACTGGTTCAACAGATGGTGCATAAATATCAATACCAATAAATGTGAAACGAAGATCTTCACTCTACGAAGACCAGCTTTGCCACCTAATATAACCGTGAATAACCAACAAATTGAATGGAACCCCACAGACAGCGCTATTAAATACTTAGGAGTATATTTAGATAAAAGACTCACCTGGGCTCTTCATACTAATAAAAAATTAAATCAGGCATATACAAGATCATCAATGCTATATCCAATACTCAACAAAAAGTCAGCCTTGAAACATGAAGTTTGGTATACTGATATATGTACGAATCAATACTGAGACCAGACCAATAATCCTCTACGCTTGTCAAGTTTGGGGATCAACATCTAATACACAAATCACAAAACTACAAACGTATCAAAACAAAGTTATCAGGATAATCTTTAATGGGCCATGGTTCACCCGCAACACACAACTACACCGCGAAGGTGGCATACCTACAGTCCACGAGACTATAAAAAATCATACTAAAAAATATTTTAACAACATCTCTAAGTGCTCGAGTGCAACCAATTGCATATACATGCTAGATTAAACAGAAAACTTCCTCAAGACATTTACTTATCAACATCAAGCGAAAGTGAATAAGTGCTCTAATTAAACCATAATAATATTAGTGAGGTGTCTTGCCAGTAGTTAATATGTTATAGTAACTATTTTATGTACAAACATATTAGTCATGTATAGCGATCACCGCTGATCTGACTTAAATTTATTAAAAAAAAAAAAAAACCGCTACCAACCGCATTTTCAAAAAAAATCCGAATTTTACTTTCATGCCTAGGCATGAAAGAAGCATTTTCCAGATGGTTTACACTATCGAAAATTGAGCGTTTCTAGACGGAGGCCGGAAAAAATTATTGGAAAAGATAACCCAAAACTTTTATTTTTTGAATATACAGGGTGATTCTAAAGTATTCTCATTAATTTTAAGGGTAGGTAGAGCATATCCAATAGAACAACTTTTCTCAATAAACCATGTGTCGCAAGTAAACGGTAAGCTGAGAAAATAATTAAAAATGTCTATACAAAAATTGGTTTGGAGTCACTGGAATCTAAATTTATCAAACGCCTTACTGATCAGAGAGTTCAGGTATATTACGTAGGTCAGTTTGTCAGTCACTCTTCGAACGTTTTAATGGAAGGTCAGCCTAACCTTTTAGTAACCGATCTAACTGACGTTACTTTAACTTACGTGGAAGCTTTTCAGAATGCCGCAGCAGCGTTTAAAGAAAGACAGTTTGTGTCTGTGTTCTGTTTGTGTTTGTGTAGAAATTAATGGAGAAACATTTTAACCCCTTCTGCAAGTCCTGTTCCCCTTTATTAACAAAAATGTTTTCTAATATCACCTTTTAAACATGCCAATAATTGTTTGCTGCTAGTCTCATGCCTGATAAAATGTGAAAGAAAAGCGAAACCTGTAAATTACATAATTGTGTAATGTTTCATTTATTTTTGCAGGGTTAAATTTCTATCGCAGGCTTTTTAAATGCGTGTTATCCAGAGGTTCTCGAAAGTGTGTAACAAAACTGAAAATAAACAAAAATCACAATAAGCTTTAAATTTTTGCTGCAATGTACTTCTGTTAAGGACAGCATATTATACCCATTTAATTTAATGACAATACTTTTAAATCCCCCTGCTTACATACATCGCCTTTACTGAAACTTCATATATATTTATTGAAATGTAATTTGAGGATCTTTCGAAACTATATTCCATGGAAGCTTTTAACAATCATTATCGGTTCAATATAGTAAATAAAGTGCAACGTACTTTTTTTTTGAAGTCACTCATTTAACATAGACCTACAATTAATTCTAATTTTAAGTGGGGAAATATATGAAATATGTATCTACAATAAATAACCTATTTAAAAAATGTAAAATTTGATATAAATTGTCCTGTATGATGATATAAATATTTAACCTTAAAATGTGATTTCGTGAAATAATTCTGCCGATTTCAATGGCGGTGGCGCTTATAAACCAAATATTTTAAATTCGATTCCCGGTGCAGGCCGGTGTGATTTTTAATACGAAAAAATATTTAAAAGTATGTCCTCTTTTGGATACGAAGTAAAACTATAAGTCCCGTGCCAATACGATGTTCAACACGATATAAATGCCTTTTAGAGGTGGAAATTCCTTGCGCTCAGCAAAATTCCAGTCGTGTAGCGTCAGTGATCACAGTATACACAGCGCATTGAAATCGTTGGTACCTGGAATCCTAGATTTCACCCGATAAAAAACAAACAAACAACTCGTGGCCAGATAATTAAAAATAATAGGCAGCATGCAGCTTTCATGACTGTGAGAGAAATAAAATCAAAAAAACTGCGGAAACGTGAAAGGAAGGGAATATAAGTAGGTACGCATGATCAATTATTGCCTTAAATATTTTCAGCCTGTGCTCCCTCCGTATCTAGTACCCCCTTGTTAAACACTACCAATTACTGCAAGTAATTTTTAAACCATAGGCGGTAATTAGATGGCTGTCGAGTACATTAGTATAATAGCATTTTTTAAATATAATCAGGAATGTAGAAGGTCGGGGAAGGAAAGAAGCGGTTTTTTGTATATCGAAAAGGTCTTTCCAAAACCTATTTTCAATTTTAATTTCAGTCTACGTTATGAAAACGTCACAAGGTGAGATATTTGGGGAATATGGCCGATAATTCTTGCTTTTTGGCAAAAACAGCCTTGCTGGAAACCCTATAGAAAGGCATCTTTCTGATACAATTTACCGAATTCAGTACCCTTGGGTAATGCTCGCTGATATAGTTTGACAGTTTGCTAAAAATTCTTAATAGACGATGCCTTCTGAATGAAAAAATGTTGTCAAAATTTTCTTTTTTTTTTGTTTTCATATTACACTTAATTTCTGCAATATATTTTAAACGCCACGTCTCTTTCAGTAATTGACTTTAAGAATAGAGGATCACTGGCAAATCTTTTCAAGGTTTAAAGTAATTCCACAGTCTCTTCTAAGATTAAGGCAAAATATGATATTAATTATTTGCTAAATATTCACTAAAAATACAATTTTTACTGCACTATCAAACAGTTTATTTTTTTTATAGCTTGATATTCAGTTTAAAACTGGGAAATCCCATTTTTAAAAGAAGACCTAGATTATCAATGAATTAGGTTTCCTTAATTACATATTTTAATATGTACCTAAGTTGGATTCCGAAGTAAGGAACACGTACTGCTGGAAGATTTATAACCACTACAATCAAAAATCACTTTAACAATGGTTTTATGGTATTAGAAGACACATCACTTTGATGAAATGTAAATAATTTTTACCTATACCGAAGAAACTATAATTGGTTAGAAGATTTACTATGTTTAGACTACGTTTGAAAATTAAAGCTCACTCGAAGTATTTCAAGAAGAGCTTGACGTACAGTATACGTCACAGCAGAACCATCTGCCACCTCACTTAATCTAATTAACAATATCCATAATACTTCAAAACTTTGAAAATGATATTTCACCTAAGTGGAAATTAAATATTCAGAAGAGTCCGCAGTGTCCGCATACTCGAAAGTTTCAGTGTCGCCGTTAATTATTACACGCATGTTGAATAATGAAACATACGTGTAATACAAAACATAAGTACGCATTAGCAATAACATAATTGTATGGAAAAATACATGAAAATGTTATATTATTTCCTGCCTTTTTACTTTACAAAATTAAAATTCAAAACATTTCGAAGTCTGTACCTCCTTCCCTGAATATTTTGATAATCGATGTTGCTCATTAATATTCCAAAGTAAACTAAGTAGAACAGTTTTTGATGGAACAAAATATAGTAATCTCATTAAATACTTACGGAGTCTTTAACGAAGTTACATTGTTCCTGCAAGAGGTTTTATACTTTATTAGTTAAATTGAGTTCACATATAATAGCAGTTCACCGTTAATACTTCAAAACTTTATAAGAGCCCTGGGTAGCGGAAAGTTTAATTTTGAAAACTGTCAGAAATTTAGTGGGTGTAAGGTATGTCACTTAGTGGACAAATTTGCATCAACAAATTTAACATAATTAAAACTTCTTAATCTAATTGCATTACTCTCATTTAAAAACTACTATTTGCGTACTTAGAAAATGAAGTATCAGTAATCAACAGTTCGAGAAATTATTCAAAGCGATTTAATTTTGTTACTAGGATATTCATTAATTATATTTTCCTTTCAGTTTTCCATTACTGTAATTGAAAATGCTTCATTCGAATAGATTATTTAATCGTAAAGTAACATTACGAAAATTGCGTCGTCAAATGCAGGTGCCATCATTCAATTAAAATAACAATTAAGTATCAGACTCAATGTAATCAAATATTGACCTTTTTAAATAGAAGAACTTTCAACCTGGGCGTTCGCACATAATTGTATGTGAATTGAAAGAACCAGTGGTCAATATCCTTATGGTATGTTTAATATTTTCTATGAATCCAACCTCCAAATTTGTTGAAATGATACAGGTTGGATCGAAAATACAAGATAACTACGCTAGGATTGTCAAAAGATATCGTTTACAAACACCAGCAAAGTAGACCACCACCATTCTAAACTGAACTAAAGAAAATATCAAGTTATGATGTCTACCAACAAGGTTATCAGTTATTAGATTTTGCCATTCAAATAATCGCTTCTTCCGCCCGTAAACTGAAGCGTTCTGACCACAGGCCATTAAACAAGGAAGACTGATCAAAGAATAGGACAAAACCGGAATAACGACGATAGTAGCGCTCCGCGCGCACCTGGATGGACTAGGTAGTTTAATCCGCCATGTTCCCTGACGTACGTTATTTTCGTGTAATCGGAAGAATGCCCGTGCGTCTATATTTAGCGAACTCTAAAGAAATAACCGCGGTCCGGTATTTTTATAAAATAGCGGAGGGTTTTTGCGTACGTTATTTTAAGTGGTGAGGTTATGTTGCCGTGTTTGTAATTAATTTTGAGGTTATGTTCAGAAACTTTAGCGTACGGTAAAATAGCGGCATGCGATAACTCTAAAATGTCATTTACCGTATAAGTAAAATAGCGTATAACATCAGGAGATTTGGCGTTAACGAAAATTTAACGTAGTACTTGCTATTACTCTCTAATACCTATTTAAATTCTCCCGCTTATAACTATTAGTTCACCCATCTGCTATGAGCACGCTGAGATCGTTGTTGCTTCCTATTTTATCTTTAGCTTTAAGTGGTCTTTCTTGTTTACTTGTCTATGGTTCTGACGCAATCATAGATCTTCCATCCCAATCATCTGTTATATACCAAACTACCCCAGCTGCTTCAATGATATACTAGGTCCATGGACGTTATAACTGTTCTGCCTTGGGGCCTCATTCCTAGCGGTTTACTTTGGAGTAAATTGTTTCATAAATTGTTGAATTTTTTTAGCAATCTTTCTCTCTTTCAACATCTTCTGTTTGTACCCCTTAGAATGCGAGTAACATTTTTGTGAATTATGTATAATACAGGGTCCTGCAGCTCACCTCCCGTTTTATGTAGCTCATTTATTAATAGACATAGAATTTTTATATATCGCAGACGTTGTCTGTACCCGAGGGCGCATTTCAGGAAAATATTTTTGATTATACAGGATGTTCTCAAAAAGTGTGACGTCATTATGATATATTTTTTTAGATTACACGCCCGATATTTTTTTGCATATTTAGGTTCCTCTTGTGGTTACCTACATACCCCTAAAATTTGGTTGAAATCGGTTCAGCGATTTCAAAAAAAAAAAAAAAGATAAAAAACTGTTTTGCACTACTGATTTTAAAACTTGATAAAAAATACAAATAGTGCCTCGTTAATAAAATTAAAAGAGGTACCTATTAAGTAAGGTAATATCAGTTTCGTTAACCTAGTTTGGTTGGCCCGAATTATACAGGGTGCCCAAAATGTAGTGTCAAACTCTTCAAATTTTAAAGCAATTTATTTCCCTTATTTTCAATTGGAGCCCCTGTATATTTTTATGGCATTCGATGCTAAATTAAAAAATAAACATTTTTTCTAAATACAACCCTATCAAAATTCCTAACACATTAAAAGTTATTCGGCGAAAACTCGGTTTGGTAACAAACTATTCCAATAGTAATTTCAATGAAAAAAGGTGGCATTGAAAAACAATTTATTGATATCATATGCTTTTTCACGTTTCATACACTAATGTATTACATTAGTACACTCAAAATCGTGGAGTAATGGGTCACTTTACAGTATAGCAACCATTACTGCATAGCAACGTCAGGTTTCATTAAAATGCAATTTGACAGCTTCTCGGGCAGCATTTAAAATATCTTCTGAATGGTTTTCCAAGTTATTTTTGTCACTCAAGTCCATTTCGGAATTAGATTCCAAAAAAAAATGTATTTATTTGTTTGAATTGAATTCTGTTATGTCAAAAACAGTTCCTGTCAGATTACTATGTTATCGAGAATCCGCCTACTTTTTTCAGTGTTTTTATTAATTTTATTTAGAATGTATCTCAATAAATTTAGATAACTTTTTATGTGAGAATATAAAATGCGAAAAAATAGTATGGCATTTAAGTACTCGCTATCGCTCGTTCTCAAACCTGCCATACTCGTCTAGTAAAAATCCACTTTTCTGCACTTGGCACGTAATCTACTATTGTAATTACAAAATTATGTCAAAATCCGTTAATAATAGTAGGCATTAATTGGAATAGTTTGTTACCAAAACGAGTTTTCGCCGAATAACTTTTAATGTGTTAGGAATTTTGATAGGGTTGTATTTAGAAAAAATGTTTATTTTTTAATTTAGCATCGAATGCCATAAAAATATACAGGGGCTCCAATTGAAAATAAGGGAAATAAATTGCTTTAAAATTTGAAGAGTTTGACACTACATTTTGGACACCCTGTATAATTCGGATCAACCAAACTAGGTTAACGAAACTGATATTACCTTACTTAATAGGTACCTCTTTTAATTTTATTAACGAGGCACTATTTGTATTTTTTATCAAGTTTTAAAATCAGTAGTGCAAAACAGTTTTTTATCTTTTTTTTTTTTTTTTTTTTGAAATCGCTGAACCGATTTCAACCAAATTTTAGGGGTATGTAGGTAACCACAAGAGGAACCTAAATATGCAAAAAAATATCGGGCGTGTAATCTAAAAAAATATATCATAATGACGTCACACTTTTTGAGAACATCCTGTATAATCAAAAATATTTTCCTGAAATGCGCCCTCGGGTACAGACAACGTCTACGATATATAAAAATTCTATGTCTACTAATAAATGAGCTACATAAGGCGGGAGGTGAGCTGCAGGACCCTGTATATTACGCAGGATCTCATAGAGCAGTTTTCCAATTCCTCGAGACACCCTAGTAAGCATGTATGCAGATGACACCTCTGTATTCACTCAACATCGAGATATTATAGTAGCCCGAAACAGTCTGCAATCATCACTAAATATTATCAGTACTTGGATGAGAAAATGGAAAATTCAGCTAAATTCCGACAAATGTAAAATAAAAATTTTTACCCCTCGGAGACCTCCCAATCCTTCAAATATATTCATAAATAACAAACCAATAGACATAATAGCAGGGTAAAATACTTAGGGGTACTTCTGGACAGGAGGCTAACTTGTACAGGGTGGCCCATTTTCGAAGGGATTGCAGGCTATCTCCTTAACTATTACATCTACGCAAAAAGTAATAAAGATGTCTCGGGCCAAATTTTTGAGACAAATCTAATGGTGCAAACCGAAATTTAATATCGTCTTTTGTTTTCGAGCTACAAGCAAAAATTGAATTTTTCGGAAATTCTTTTCGGAGTTATAGCTCTTTTGTTTGTAGAGATAGGAACAAAAAATAAAAACATTCTTAAGGCACTTTTTCATGTAGAATTTAATGGTGATATTGGATTTCTAATTTGCATATTAAGTTTTGAGTTATAACATAAACTTCTATTTTTTTAAATAGCAACCGTAGTTGGCTTTGACATCACTAATGTACACAACATATCAATCAAAAACTTAAAGAAGCAACTGTTAGGATGCGACTGCTATACATAATATTAAATAAAAACAAACCTCTTAAGACAAAATGTGGTCTTATAGTTATTATACACTTCGATTTTAAGGTAATTATTAACATATGCACGCCAAGTGTGGGGAGTAGCCTCGGACACACAAATGGAGAAAATTCAAAGGTTTCAGAATCGAGCACTACGATTAATTGCAAAAATACCTAGGTTTATAAGAAACCGTCAGATTCATGATAAATTAGGTATTCTGATGATAAAAGAACACGTTTATCAAGTAACAAAAAGGTTATTCGAAAACATTCAACAAAGTACCGGTGCCAATTATTATCAACTCGGACGGCGATCTCGACGCACCCGGAGAAAAAGAAACTCCCTCAGGATCTCCTCCTTAGCTCAAAAGATTCAAATAGTGACAGTAATTAGTGACCATTGTAAATAATATATATACAGGGTGTCAACGAAACCTGGGGCACCCCCATAATTTTTTTATTTTTTAACATATCTAAATGAAATTTGGTATATGTAATATACTCTTTAATTGGCATTTGTTGACATAGAAAACAAGTTTCTGTCACTTCCGGTTTCGCCGGAATTGACGTCAACTTTGTTATTTTAAATGGAACACCCTGTATATTTATACATTTTTGGAATCTCCATTTAATTTTACGTATGCTAGTATCAAGTTCCGAACATTTTGATGACAAAGTAAATTTTTGCAGAAAGTAATCTAGAGTGCCATGACTTACGCAAAATGAAAGTCAAGGTGCCCCAACACTCGAGACAAATTGTATTAGAACTTTAACTATTTTAGTTGCTGTATTAGAATGGCCTAAAGTTGGCAAAAATGCTTTTTCGAGAATAACTCTATTTTTTCAAATGGCACTAGGGTGGGACACTAGGATATTAAAAACGAGCGTTTTTCAAGGATTTTATTGATACCAATAACGCGGGATTAATATGAAAATTTAATTCGGAATAACACTCTCCGTTCAAAAAAACCGTATTTTGGACATTTAAATCTAGATACTGAGTTTCAAAACAAGTGATACAAATGAAATGCACAAAAAAAGACAGACTTGCTACAGTTGAAGTGCTAAAATAATTTGTTTTGAGTGTCGTAGCACCATGGCTTCCATTTTACGCAGGTCATGGCATCCTAGATTAATAAATAAACTCTTCTGCAAGTATTTACTTTGTCATCAAACTGT
Organism: Melanotus villosus; assembly: GCA_963082815.1. Lineage (NCBI taxonomy): Eukaryota > Metazoa > Arthropoda > Insecta > Coleoptera > Elateridae > Melanotus > Melanotus villosus. Next base: position 28,959,623 of record OY720419.1, on the reverse strand, counting down.
TTCAAACTTGACACTATCATACGTAAAATTGAATGGAGATTCCAAAAATGTATAAATATACAGAGTGTTCCATTTAAAATAACACAGTTTATGTCAATTCCGGCGAAACCGGAAGTGGCAAAAACTTGTTACCTATGTCAACAAATGCCATTTAAAGAGTATATTACATATACCAAATTTCATTTAGATATCTTAAAAAATAAAAAAATTATGGGGGTGCCCCAGGTTTCGTTGTTATGTATGGAAACGTTGGATTATTTCCTAAAGTAAGATGGCTAGAAAAGAAAGGTTAAGACAAAAGTTTTAGGGTTTTTTCCAAAAATATTTTTTGAAATTTTATTATTATTTTAATCATTTCAGGCCCTTCTTTGATGTAATAATTTAGAGAGTTGCAGCAAAAAAATATTTTGAAACTCGATATCTCGAAAACGGTTAAGTTTAAGCATATAGCCTGTCATACAACTTTTGTTCAGAAATTCTAGGAGAATTCAATTATTGCATAAAATACAGGGTGTTCCATTAGAAAAAGGGCAAATTTATTTTGCCGTGTCTTTTTGACTGACGCTGTATACTTAATTTTTCTTTTGAGAAATAGATTGGAAAAAACACTAAAACCTTTGTCTTAACCTTTCTTTTCCAGCCAACTTAGTTTAGCAAATAATCCACCGTTCCCATACATAAAAGCGACTCTGTATATTGTACTGACTGAAATGGACCTTATGCTTTTTGATTTATTTACAAGTTCATGAATTGATTCCACAAGTCAACAATATTTAATTTATACTTTGCCCTTTAATTAAGTTGAATTTCTGATACTCTTTTCTATAGCAGGTCCTTGCGAAGGTTCATTGTTATTTTATTTATAACATTAATTTGACAAATAAATTTTCACTCAGATTTTTTTAATGCAGATTTATTTTTTATTTTCAACCCTATCAACCCTATCTTAAAATTATCTTAAAATTATAAATTTCGCACTCACAGTCAAAAAGTACCAAAATTATTTTCAAGTTTCACTTATTTTTCAATATTATTATAATTCCAAAATTAATCCGAATTGTCTTTCCTGTCAATCCAAATTGCCTCCACTTGCAATCCAAATTGCCTCTTCTTCTAATTCAAATATTGTTTTCATTTCCAATTTAAAATTAGTTTATTATCTTTAACTATTTTAATTGCTTATCGTATTTGTAATTGATTTTAATTAGCTGTTAACTTATTTCAAGTTAAATATCTTCTTGATATTTAATATCTTTGAAGAGCAGATTTATTTACGTCTTGCTCTTTCAAAAGCAAAAATATCTCTTATTTATGAATTTGTTTTTTTCTCGTATCCCCGGATTTTTTTATAAAAATGTTTTTAGCCATAACAACCATATTTACAATATTTCTACAACGACTAATTTTAGCTAATTAAAATCTAACAATAAGGAATTTTAACAATAAATTATTTACATTAACAACTTAAATTTCTACTTAAAATTATATTACAATTTTTATAATATAACCTGCATTAATAATCTTTAGAAAAAAACCTTTATCAACAAATTAAAGATAACACATCCTTTATCAAAATCTTCTAAAACAGGTATCAACTCAATATTATATCCTATATATCTATTGTGATAACAAGAATGTAAGTATATAAATTTAGTTACCGAGAGACTGTCGTTGACACCGTTCCCCCTAATGTTAAACTAATTATTATAAAGGCTATGTAAAAACATGCATGTATATGTTGATCTAGTCAAAAAAAAAAGATAACATAAAAGAGCAGTCTTCCAAGTAGAGCATACATTGTGTATTGTTGTGTTTAATCATTGGTATTTAAAATCATTATTTATTTTTACTTTTACTTTTGTAGCGCTGCCAGTCTTTCGCAATCGTGAGACCTTTTCTTTGGGTATTTCATATTGTTATGATATTAATACTTACTATTTGTTTATTTAAATAGACAAACTTCTTTATAACATATTTGCCCCCGCTTTTTACTAGCTCAGCAGAGGCACTCTTACCCCAAATCGTTAATTGAGTTCCTATTTTTGTAAAATATTAATAATTTCTACTCCTTTCATGTAATGCAAGTCTTTCACAATATTATAAAACAATAAGAAATCTTATAATTAACGTACAGACTGATCGTAAAACATTGACCTTGCCGCTTTATAGCGTGGAGGTGCTGAATTCAGAAAAAATGGTGTTTTGCCGCTCTACACTTGTTCTGGTTTAGTTGTAAAATTTTGTGGTTGTTTGGTTGGTATCACTACTCCCTTTCATTCTCATTTCGAGTTGGTTGTATTAGTTTATTTTCGCCGTTTTTGCATATTGAAGCCTCTTACTCTTTACAAAACAGTCGTTTTCACAACTACCAGATCCAGGAATATCCTTGACTCGTAAGTTTTGCATGTCATTCCAATTTACAGCGGTAAATATATTCCAATTTTGTTAGGTTAACTTTCTACAAAATGCCATTTTCTGAGCAGCAGGAAAGATTTATGGTTGAATCTTATTTCCGAACAGGCGAAGAAACCAACGGGGAGTGGAAATACTCGATTATTTCTTGCATAGCACAGTTTCGTATAAAATTTCCAGAATTTGAGTTCGACGAAGATGTTTTCGCAAGACATGTAAATAGAATTGTTAATCGTTTTCGAGAGACTGGCACTGTATCTAAGAAGCACCCTACTGGCAGGCCAACTGTTTTAACAGAAGAAGTTTTGGCGAATGTACGGGAACGAATGGTTTTTTAGGTTTGTCGTACGGTACCTGTCACAAAGCTACACGAAAACTGCACATGCATCCCTAAAAAGTTTCGGTCATGCAACAGTTATTGCCTCCCGATTTTCAACGACGTGTAGAATTTTGCGAATGGTTCAATGCTAATCTCAACCATGATGATATACTGGACCTTACTTTCTTTTCGGATGAGGCATGGTTCCATCTTAGTGGATACGTAAATTCGCAAAATTTTTGACACTGGTCTACAGGAAATCCACACGAATTTCAATTGCACCCCATTAAACTAGGAGTGTGGATTAAAAATTAATAAAGCATTAAATTAATGTGTTAATTAGTTCAAATGGGTGTGTAAATAAATTTCCTTTATTGTTAGTTTTGAGGTTATGCTAATTTGTTTATGTTTGACTGCATTTTCAAGGCAGCGGCGCTGCCAACTTAAAAAGTGAACTATGAAGCGGCAAACCGCAATTGAGCAAGTCATTAAAATAGAGCGGCAAGGTCAATGTTTTACGATCACCCTGTATTATCAACACAAAACTATAAGATACCTGACATTCACTTTGATATCATAACTTCTCTTCTATTTAACAGCGTTTGATTATCAAATGTCTTTATATTCACTTCTCCAATATTTATGACAAAGACTTACTTACATTCTACCCATTTTAGTGGAGTAACGTTAGGCAAAAATAGGGCGTTATCTCGGAACCGGTCAAAACTACTCCGATTTAAATGATTTTTTTTTAAACGTCGTAAATATAAAACATTAAAACATTTATGGGTTAAAAGTTGACGCTCATTTTTCATTCACAATTTTATTAATTTTATACAGGGTGCTCCATAAGTAATGGGACACATACCAATAATAGATTCCTTAGGCTAAAATATTACGATTTACCTAAAATTACCTTAGTCCAAAAGTTAATATTTAGGGAGATACAGGGTGTCAAAGTTGAAATTTGAACTTTAATTGCTTGTTATAATTTCAAAAGTTTTCGAAATATTTATACGAAAATTGGGGAAAATACCTTTATTTCGACGAGAAATAACAATCCGCCCTCAATTTTAACATAGCTCTTAAAATAACCTTATTTTTGCTACAGAGGTAAAGGGAATAGGTGTAGCAAAAATAAGGTTCTTTTAAGAGCTACATTAAAATTGAGGGCGGATTATTGTTTCTCGTCGCAATAAAGGTGGTTTCCCCAATTTTCATATAAATATTTCAAAAACTTTTGAAATGAGAGCAAAAAATTAAAATTCAAATTTCGACTTTGACACCCTGTATCTCCTTAAATATTTACTTTTGGACCAAGGTAATTTTAGGTAAATCGTAATATTTTGGCCTCACGAATCTATTGTTGATCTGTGTCTCATTACTTATGGAGCACCCTGTATAAAGTTAATAAATTTATTAATGAAAAATGAGCGTCAACTTTTAACCCATAAAGGTTGTAATGTTTTATATTTGCGACGTTTTAAAAAAAAATCATTCAAATCGGAGTAGTTTGGACCGGTTCCGAGATATAAACCTAAGGTTACTCCACTATTTGTAATTATTTAACCATTAAAGGAATCCAACTCATTAACATTTAAATCCAATTTGTTTTATTCTGACATAAACATGATGAATTACCAATTACATATCCAACCACCATTAATAAACACAATAAACCATTTTTAACTTTATCTTCTTTTATTTGATTGAATCAATCTTGATTGAATCAATCTTGATTGTACAATATTATCTCCCTTTATGAGTATCAATAAATTTAAAATTATGTATTAAACGTTAATTCTTTGAAAATTCCAAGAGCAAATTTTTAATGTCTCGTCTTTTTCAAAAAGAATTCCCCCATTGTTTATTTTTACCTTCACTTTTCTTTTTTCCACGTTAGTTACGATATGTAATCAACATATCCATTTTAAATTACATTTGTTTCTATAAAATAACAACATGAACATTTTAATCTAATTTCTATAACATTTTTTTTAATGTAATAATCAATTTTATATATTGTAGCTTAAAAATCTAGATCTATTAATTATTTACATTTTATTAAAATTAGACTTGTATTATTTGCAAGTGTATATTTCGAAATCGAATTTAAAAAAAATATGTTTATTTATAAAATGTATTCAAAAGATATTATTTCAATATACAGTGCGGTCGTTTAGTCTGGAAACCTGGGAATAAAAAGTTGTCCGTTCATTTATGGAAAAAATCCTCGGACAGGTCAATTTTTATTTTTTATTGCACACATTTTGACATATCGTTAAAATTTTTTCCGCCATATTTGAAAAAGTTATGACGTCATCGCCATTTTTTTTTAAATGGCGACCCCCATTTTTTTGGCAGATTTGGATTCCTCGTGAAATTCTAAAACCAAAAATGTCAAAAAAGTATGACCTTGAACCTGAAAATTTTCGAAATAAAAAATGGCGATAACGTCATAACTTTTTCAAATATGGAATAAAAAGTTGTTGTCCGTTCATTTATTGAAAATATCCTCGGATAGGTTAATTTTTATTTTTCATTGCGCACGTTTTGACATATCGTTTTAAAATTTTTTCCGCCATATTTGAAAAAGTTATGACGTCATCGCCATTTTTTATTTCGAAAATTTTCAAGTTCAAGGTCATACTTTTTGACATTTTTGGTTTTAGAATTTCACGAGGAATCCAAATCTGCCAAAAAAAATGGGGGTAGCCATTTAAAACAATTGGCGATGACGTCATAACTTTTTCAAATATGGCGGAAAAAATTTTAGCGATATGTCAAAATGTGTGCAATAAAAAATAAAAATTGACCTGTCCGAGGATTTTTTCCATAAATGAACGGACAACATTTTATTCCCAGGTTTCCAGACTAAACGACCGCACTTTATACGAAATTCTAAGTAAATTAATGAATTAATACAGACAGTCGTCCAATATACAGGGTGTTAGGTAATGCTTCTGCCAAACTTTAGGGATGGGTTTGTAACGGTAAAAGGAATAAAAAAAATGTATACATTTTTTTTTTCCTTTCCTTTAATTATTTTGTAATTATTAATAAAGTTTTATTGTTAATTGCTTTATTAGACTCTTATTTATCCGTAAAGATTTCATTCCTGTATCCTTAACCCTTTGCTTTTATTTTTCGGTGGTTTTGTACTGATAGATATTTTTAAGAAAATCTCTGTCTACGCAACAAGTGTTTATGTAAAGCTCATTATAAATATTTCAGTTGAAAACAGAAAAAGCAGGTCTACTTAAGAAATAAGCATTTTAAACGCTTATTTAGATTTCGAAGGTTGTAAATCAAGCGAAACACTCGAAACTTTGAAAAACTCCCTCGAGAAAAGTTTATAAAAATGAAGCGTTCAGAAGTTCGTAAATTGTGCCACACTTCTTCCTTCGGTCGAATTTAAACGTTAAGATAACTTTGGAACTTACACCTCGAAGGAGAAACTATATATTCGGTAAATACAGAAGCGTAGATAATTGTTCACTTAGTTTTCCCGCTTTTATCTCGGTTAAGCATAAAACGCTATTGTTTCGACGTGAGAAATACGCGGTAAGTGCCTTAATTCGTTGGAAAGCTAATCAGTGCCGTTCCCGTTATCTACATTGAGTTTGGTCGCCAATTTTGCCCTAGCGTCTTATTAAGTTCTAGGACCATGAATAAGCGTTTAATGAGATTCTCTACTAAAACTGCTTAAACCGCGAGAATACACCTACTTCGCTAATTACGGTCATTTATTACCTATTCTTAAACCAAAGCTAACCGCTTTATATAAGAAAGCACGTCTAATTTAATTTGCTGTTAGCTACATCATCGCTTCAGAAACGAACGTACGAACTGTCGATCAACGTCAAGCTGGACTTTGTTGGAGTGTCGGGGAAATTACAACTCATCTTGGATTAAAATTGGCTAATTGTATTATTATTATCGCTGCATTTACGTACACATTTATTTAGTGAAAAATTATGTTTTCCATTGCTGATTTCGTTAATTACTCTATGTCATTTCATTATATTTGCAGGACTACTCAAACCCAAGCATAGTAGATAATTATTCCTGTCTCTTTGATAAACTAATTTAGTCCCAATTAATGTCAAGTTATTATACAGTGAGCACGTAAAGGTTGGAATAAATTCGTAAAATTTATATTGGGCAATTAAGAAAATAATGCTCGGACACTTCGATTTTCTTTTTTAGATGCGCATTTTTTAGTATACGTATATTTTTTATTACGTCATCCCTCTTCGAGTTATGACGTCATCATCAGTTTTTTTTAAATAGCAACACCCTCTTTTGATAATACCATTTAAAAGAGCACATTTTTCTGGGTATAGACGCCAAATTTTGTGGTAGGTATGTTACATAACAATATTTTCGAAAAAAAACGTTTTAGAATTCATAACAATGTAATGAAATAACAATAGAAGAAATAATAAATACAACTAAAACCCATTAAATTAAACGTTGAAATTGCATATCATTCACCTCTTGACAATATCCATCTATTGGCGATTCAGATAATCACGCTCAATCTGTGAATGATGTGGTGACGCGCCATCTTGTTGGTACCATATTGATTCGTTCGGTATTTGAGGATTTTGATTATTTGGATATAGTGCTACAAACGCGGGAATTATCTGTTGTAAAAAATTCAAACGTTTTTCAGCATTTAATGCGCCGTCAATAAAAAGTAGTGCAACAATTGTGGTACTAATTTCTCGAAAATATTGTTATGTAACATACCATAAAATTTGGCGCCTATACGCATAAAAATGCGCTCTTTTAAATGGTACTATCAAAAGAGGGTATTTCCATTTAAAAAAACTGATGATGACGTCATAACTAGAACAGGGATGATGTAATAAAAAATATACGTATACTAAAAAATGCGCATCTAAAAAAGAAAATCGACATGTCCGAGCATCATTTTCTTACTTGCCCAATAAATATTTTATCGAATTTATTCCAACCTTTACGTGCTCACTGTATATTTTTTTAATCCTTAATCGCAGTATACCGGGTGTCAACGAAACCTGGGGCACCCCTATAAATTTTTTATTTTTTAAGATATCAAAATGAAATTTGGTATATGTAATATACTCTTTAAATGGCATTTGCTGGCATAGGAAACAAGTGTCTGTCACTTCCGGTTTCGCCGGAATTGACATCAACTTTGTTATTTTAAATGGAACACCCTGTATATTTATACATTTTTGGAATTTCTATTCCATTCTGCGTATGTTATATCAATTTTTAAACATTTTGATGGCAAAGTAAATACTTGCAGAAGAGTTTACCTATTAATCTAGGATGCCATGACCTGCGTAAAATGGAAGTCAGGGTGCTACGACACTCAAAACAAATTATTTTACCACTTCAACTTTAGCAAGCCTGTCACTTTTTTGTGCATTTCATTTGTTTCACTTGTTTTGAAACCCAGCGTCTAGATTTAAATGTCCAAGATACGGTTTTTTTGAACGGAGAGTGTTAAATTTTCATATTAATCTGCGTTATTGGTATCAATAAAATCCTTGAAAAACGCTGGTTTTTAATATCCTAGTGTCCCACCCTAGTGCCATTTGAAAAAATAGAGTTATTCCCGAAAAAGCATTTTTGCCAACTTTAGGTCATTCTAATTCAGCAACTAAAATAGTTAAAGTTCTAAAACAATTTGTCTCGAATGTTGGGGCACCTTGACTTTCATTTTGCGTAAGTCATGGCACTCTAGATTAATTTCTGCAAAAATATACTTTGTCATCAAAATGTTTCTAACTTGATACTACCATACGTAAAATTGAATGGAGATTCCAAAAATGTATAGATATACAGGGTGTTCCATTTAAAATAACAAAGTTGATGTCAATTCCAGCGAAAAAAATAAAAAATTTATAGGGGTGCCCCAGGTTTCGTTGACACCCTGTATATTATTGTGATAACATCCCACGTTGGTTAGCGCCATTTAATGTACTGGTCCACGCTTTATAAAAATGTATGTTATATCTCCTCACGTTGGATCGACAATTGTAAATACCTTGCCCTTTAATTAATTAGAATTCCTGGTACTCTTATCTCTAATGGGACGTTGCGAAGATTCGTTGTTATTTTATTTATAGAATTAATTTGACAAATTAAATTTTTACTCCAATTTGTAATGCAGATTTTTATTTAAATTTTCAACCCTGTCATCCCTACTTAACTCTATCTTAAAAATTATGGTTTTCGCACTCACTATATAACAGAGTTCCAAAATTATTTTCAATTCCGCTTCTTTTCCAGTACTATCACAGCCCCAAATCCATTTCAAATTGCCTCTGCTTCCAATCCAGTTTATTTCCAGTCCAAACAAATTTCACTTCCAGGTTAACTTATTATTTTATCTCTATTGTTTTAATTGTTTACTGAATCAGTAATTGATTCTAAATATCTTTAAACGTATTTCAAGTTACATATTTGCTTGAGATTTAATAATTTAGACGAGCAAATTTATTTGCTTCTTGCCCGTGCAAATACAAATTATAATTTCTTATTTATAAATTTGTTTTTTCCCGTATCCAAGATTTTTTTACAAAAAAAGTTTCACCATAACAACTATATTTACAAAATTTCTATGATAACCAATTTTAATTTCTATGACAACTAATATTAGCTAATTATAATCTAACAATAAGTATAATAATATATTATTTACATTAGCAACTTTACCTTAATCTAGCTAGGTACTTAAGATTTATATTACAATTTTTATAATAAAATCTGCATTAACAAACTTTAGAAAATAACCTTCATTAACAAATTACAAGTAACAGTATCTCAAATTAAAACATCCAAAGGCAAATATCACTTCAATATATATTTTTAGATAACACGGAAGTATAAAAGATCGTAACTCAAGTATAGGATTTATTCCTGTTACTTTATAATAAAAACGTTTAGACGTTTCAATAGAAATATCTTGGGTTAAGTATATATGGCAACCTTTATATTAAATTTAGTTGAAATTTGATTAGGCCATTTTTAAAGCAGCTATTAAATTTCCCTTATAAAGAAACAGATTGTAACAGTGTCCCCCCTCTGGAAAAACGATTACAAAAATGTTTAAAGTCTAAAAGCTGATGCACTATGCCCATCAAAAATAAAAATGGGATATCTCTGCACATATATTTTGAAGTTATTTGATAGCATTCTTATTTTATTGGCCCTTTCACCTTTTCTTTGGCCTTCCAATATCTCTTCTGCCGTTTGCTCTGCATTCCAAGATTATCTTAAGTATTCTACTTCTATCCATTCCGTCGATGTGATTTTTTCATTTATTCCTGTATTCCACTATTTTTTCATTTATGTTATATATATATATTCAATTCACATCAAATATCGGTATTTCTCCTTCTGTCGTTTCTTGTATATCCAGCTATGCCTCTTAAATATTTCATTTCCGAAGTTTGTAGCCTTCGTTCGTTCTGTTTTGTTATAGTCCAACATTCGCTGCCGTACATTAAGATAGATACCGACATTGTCTTATAAAATATAATCATCGTTTCCTGGCGCGCTCTATTTTTCAGGGTTCTTTTGATAGTTCCATTGAAGTAGTTGAATTTTTCTATTTTACGCTATATGTCCATTTCGTCTAATGGAGATATTATACATCAATAGTAATTTACACAATAAACTAAAAGTAAACAAACAAATTTTGTTTTCGGCGGCGCACGAATTAAATTGCTTGTATTGATTCAGAGCTGATCTCGCTCCAAATAATTTCATTTTGTTCTTTAAACTCGTCGGAATTTTGAGATACTATACATTAGAGATGGGAAGGTCGATTCTTTCTGGTGAATCGATTCATTCGATTCATTCATCCCAAGTGATTCGTTCACAAAGATTCGTTCTTGAATTATTTACTTATTCACTCGTTTTGCTTAGACTAACGAGTCTTAATAAAGACCGAACTGAATAGTCAGGAATCAAGCGCCGTAAATTCGATCATGGGAGTGCATTCGAAGATATAGATTTAAAAAAATATATACAGGGTGTCTCAGACATGACTCCCCAGGCCTATAACTTTGTTATTTTTAAAAATAACTATAATAAACTATATATATTCGTAAATGGGAGCAAATTCTCTATAAGAAGGCGAAAGAAAATGTTAGAAAATCTGTACTCATATTATGGCAGCGATATTCAACTTTTTTTTTCAAACTGCACACTATGCTTTTTTTGGTCATTCTGATAGTACTTTCTATTCTCTTTCTAACCATGTAAACCAATATTGGTCTTACATAAGAAAATTCTCGCAAAAATACGATTGAAAGTTGAAGTCTATGTTTGCCATTGAAACAACTGATTGTTGTAATTTGTACATGTCTGAGATACCCTGTATATCATATCCGGAATGACCTTGCGGATCTAAATGTGGAGGGTGTCAATCTGTCCGCGATTGCAAGAGAGCACAAAAATATATTTCTTGAATTTTTTTTTAATTCTGAAAATTTAATAATTTTATGTTTACGTTGCATTTATGAGCTTAGTTTTTAGAATTTCTCAATGGTTTTTAAACCGTTGGAAACCTTCCTCTTTCTGGATTCAAATGCTGTTAAAAATATCCCGAAATTATTGTTAACAAATGCAAATAAATTGTTTAACCAAAGCGTATGCGAAATGCGCAGTATAAATTTCAGCATCGAAGTATTTTTAAAACTGTTCCACGTAGATGGGTAATTCCTGCGTATGAAATGTGTAGAAAAGAACGAAGAAGTTTTTAGTGAAAGAATTACTTACATAGATTTATTGTTATAAATAATATGATGTATTGTTATAGAGCGCTCCGTTGTATTTCGTAAAGCTGGCATAAATGTACGCTGTACACTTTTGCGCATAAAAAGAGTATTATATTTACAGATTTACTTATTTACCATTTTACATTAAATTTTGAATAAACTGTGAACACAGTTTAAACACCGCATTGTCACATTTTATACGATCGAATCCGATTTACTGCTCAATTTTACGTAGAAACGTTAAAGACTCGAAACTTCAGCAAAGTTGAACGATTCACTTCTGAATCGATTCAGAAATCCCGCTCAAACAAAAATACTCGGCGGCTCCGGGCACTTTAATGCCGAGTCGAGTGGATCAGTGAATCGATTCACTTCAAAGTAAACACTCGATTTATTCGATTCGGTGTACTGGTTCGTTTTTTTGAACGAATCGTTGACGATCCGTACACATCTACTATACATTAACTTTTATATTAGGCCCACACACAGGTTTGAGATCTGTTTGTTGACTTTAGCAATATTCTTACTGCATTACTTTTAGCTACCTGGAAACAATCCTTAGCGTGTGCACTGTACAGTCTTCGTATTGAGAAGTAAAATTGACCAGAAAAAATTGTCTGACAGGCTGTCAGACAATTTTGAGTATCTCAAAACGACTATAGTGAGATAAAGATGGCAAGAGCAGTTTTTTATGTAAATTAATTTTTCTTTCGTAATACGACACTAGGTGTTTAAGGAGCGTGGCGTTCATACATTTTATCGAAAATATTCCTTAAACCCTAAGTTTCTGATCAGTTAAAAAAATGTATATTTTAGCTTAGAGGGTCGTAACGTTTTAATTTGGCCCTTTCGGAAAAATAAAATGTTTACAAGTATTCAGTATTTTTATGTAGTTAGTGCTGGTAAAATATATTTCCAACTTTCACGATCAAGCAGTACTCATAATCAAATTTTCTGGATAATTCTTCATTTAAATAAACCAACATTAAATTTCCAATTAAATTTAATTGACTTAAACTATGAATTAAAATGTGTTTCGACAATTTTAAAGAATCTGTCAATCCACACAAAGATATCTTACTTCAGCTTACTTATACATACATTTGAGGTAATTACAAGAAGGCAATTTCCAAGTTGACGTTTCTTTGTAATTATGTAATTTCTGTTACATAACGCCATTGTTCAAATTTATGTCATTTTATAAAATGCGTTACCCAAATATTGTTACTTTCTGTTACTGTTGGAATAAACTGATAGTTTATATCTATATGTAATGTTGTATTCGCCTCGCGTTGGGGGACAATAAAATATGTAATGTTCTTTAACAACTTTGGTCTCGACGGAAAAACAAACTAAATAAATATTATATTATATTACTGTGTGAAATCTCAGGGTTATAATAAAATAATACGTGACTGGAAATACGAGATGTAAAAAATAATCACTGAATAAAATAAGTATTTCCTGCAAAATTAAACAATACAATTAAATGTCCAAAATTGAATTACACTACTTCATGAAATTGTAGATAAAAAATAAATAAATTAATAGGTAGATTCTTTGAGTTGATTTTCTGAGAAATTACACATTAATTGAAAGACAATAAAAACTTGGCAATCAGATTTGATTATGAAGCTCTACAACAATATTAAATATCTTAAATTAATATTAAAATTTGCAACTTCATAAACTTCTAATGATTAAAATTAAATATTTAACTTATCTTGAATCTTCCTTCCAAACTATATCGGTGCGCGTTGAATCGTCTTGTACCAGTTGACAGTTGTTAAAAAGGTGGATACTACGTCCTCGGATACCTTGACCTAAATATTACTAATCTTGCTGGTAAGTAGAAAATGTTTTTAACTTTCCACTATCATTATTAATTATTTAGTTGTGGACTTTGTAAACTTTAACACTTTCATTAATTAGTCGTATGTTTCTTTTTCGGTTTATAATCTTGGATGCCATCAATATAAAAAATATTATAAAATTTAATTATTATTTGACAACTGGATGTTGTTGTAAAGATATGATTACAAATCAATATCTCCAACATAAATCGAAATTCGCTATAACAGGTATTTATTCACCTATATTTATCCACTTCAACTTTTTATTAACATTTATTAATTTAAAATTGATTTATTTTTCATTTAACATCATTTAACTTTTACACTTTAATCATATTTAGTTAGTTGCGTGTTCATTATTTAATTCGCTTCCCAAAAACAAACTTTTGTCAATCAATTATTTTTATAACCTTACTTCTCTGTTTTTTACATTATTACATTAATTTACGGAGCGATATAAAACACGTACGCCTCTAAACAAATCTATTTGGATACTAGCTTCTCGTGTTTTTCATATTAATGGCCCAATCAAAAGCTTTGGTTTTGGAAAAGCGAATTTGATTAACATATATCGAAAATTAATTTTAGTCTAAAACTAATAATTACTAATTACATATTTACAATCTACACAAAATTACCTTCAAAACAGTACCTAACATATAATTATTTAGAACTAATATTGAACTGTCATAAAATCAAACATTAACTTCTTTGACTTCAAAGATTTAAAACTAACTATTTACAAAATTATTCTAAAATCAAATTTGATCATCAGAAAGTATTCCTTATATTTCAATTAATACTTTTTCTCAGTCACCTTTAACTTACAAATGTTTAAATCTTCCTTAACCTTTATGTTACTGAGAAAAGAAGACACCTTCTTTCGAACTACTCGTATATAATTTGTGGGCTATAATTCTTTCACTTAAATTTTGTTGGTGTTTTTAGTTTATTACAAAGGCGAATTTTACTATTTCTACCTGGATGTGTGATAATGAGGCTAGTCCTAGTTCCGGTTCTTTTCCAAAATAAAGATGGCGGAAAACGAGGTAAGATATAAAAGTTGTAATTACAGATCTTGTAACTGGAAACAAAAAAAAAACAAAAGTAATAGTAATAATAATACAGTGTGAAATTTTTTTGGTTTTCAGACTGAAATCAGCAGAATTACTAGCAGCAGCAGAAGAAGCATCGGATGAAGAGCCATTTATTGCTTCTGATGAAGACGAATATACTCCAGATATTGAATCCGAGCAATCCGATGCAGAAATAGAACCTGTAATCGAACAAGAAGAACCTTATTCAGATGCAAACGTTGATGAAGAAGAAACGCCTACACAGCCTGCAGTTTTGGTTGGTAAAGATGGAACTCGATGGATTGATACTCCATTACCACAAGCGCAGACAATTAGCCGAAATACCTTGCGCGAAAGAAGTGGAGCACCAAGTCGTAGTGCATTATACACTGACCGGCAAAAAGTTCGCAACATATGGGAAATTCTTTTATTATTAGAGTATCGAAAAAACTTTTACAGGGGATGGGTTCTGCATGTCCGATAACCCAAAAGTCGAATTTGAGGTATGTCACGTGACCACTGGTATGGTGGAAAATTTAAAAATATCAACGTAAAGTCGGAGAAAGTGGGGTTAGATGACAAGATATCGAAGAGAATTATTGTAAATGTTGCCTAGAATTTAATTTTAGGCCTATATGCAAAATTTTAAGTATATATTTAAAAAAATTGAAAATCGCAATTTTCTGTAAATATTTTTTTAACAATTTACAAATACCTAATTTTTTCCTTTTAAATAGCTTGATTGAAGCGGAATCAATGTATTTGGATAACAGTGGAAGAACTTTATCGTTTTTTCCATAATTGACAGACCTAAATCTAAAAAACAGGTTTTCGCTAGGACGCTCGCTGTTGCAATGGTTTGTATATAACAGCTATTTCAAAATTTTAGAAATATTTTTATGCTAGAGCAGTCAGAAAAGATCAATTTTCTCGGTAATAATCAAGTTTAATCGCTAACCTTGAATACGTCTCCCTGAAATATCATAGAAAGAAAAAGAAAATTACATAAAAAAGATAGTTTTTAGTTTATTGGCTATTTTTAAAAGTAAAATATTTTATAAATTGATGAACTTTGACCATGACCAAGAAAATTTAGCTTTTCTAAGTGCTCTAGCATAAAAATTTTTGTAAAACTTTTATACAGCTGTCAGATATAAACCATTGCAACAGCGAGCGTCCTAAAGAAAATCTATTTTTTTTTTATTTAGACCTGTCAATAAATTATGGAAAAAACTAAAAAGTTCTTCCACTGTTATTCAGATACGTAGGTTCCACTTTAATTAAGCTATTTAAAAGGAACAAATTGGGCATTTGTAAATTGATAAACAAATATCTATAAAAAATTGCGATTTTCAATTTTTTTAAATAAATACTTGAAATTTTGCATATAGGCCTAAAATTAAATTCTAAGCAACTCTTGCTAATAATTTTCTTCTATATCTTGTCATCTAACCCCACTTTTTCCGACTTCACGGTGATTTTTCTAAATTTGCCCCCGCAACAGTGGTCACGTGCATACCTCAAATTCAATTTTTAGGTTATCGGACCTGCAGATTGCAGAACCCATTCCCCATAAAAGTTTTTTCGATAATCTAATAATAAAAATTTTTCCCATATGTTGCGAACTTTTTACCGGTCACTGTATATGGCTAAAGAAACTTTCAAATCCGTTATGTCCAATGAAATATGTACCATAATTCTAAGGGAAACTAATAGAAAAGGCACACAAGTAACCAGAGATTACAATAAAAAAAAAGACCAGAAGTATAAAGATTCTAAGCGACAACCACCACCACCAAAGGTTTTCAAGGCATTTACTGAAGCAGAATTCGATGCATTGTTAGGAATCCTTATTGCAGCTGCTGTACATAAATCTAATAGGAAACATATATCTGAAATGTGAAAACTTAAATCCTTACCTCTTATTCGTGCGGGCATGTCTCGTGATCGCTTCAAATTGTTTCTAAGGTTTATTCGTTTTGATAATCAGAATACAGGTGCTGAACGATCTAAAACCGACAAAGTTGCCCAAATTCGTGATATATGGATAATGATAAATAGTAATTTAGAAAAGAACTATAAGCCATCTTAATGTATAACAGTGGGTGAACAACTATTTGCTTATAGAGGACATACAAAATTTACCCAATACATTCCTTCAAAACCGGTAAAGTATGGGATAAAAGTTTTTTGGGCTTGCGATGCGGCAAATGCTTATCATTTGCAAGGTAAACTTTATACTGGAAAAGCACCAGATGGTGAACGTCAAGTCAATATTGGTGAGCGAAAAGTTCTAGATTTAGTGGCTAAGTATAAACGATCTGGAAGAAATATAACTACAGACAATTTTTTTACAAGTTTACAAGTGGCCCATAAGTTGAATTCTTGGAATTTGACTGCAGTAGGAACCTGCATCACCCTGTATATAAAACTTTTATCAGACCGGTAGTGACATATCGAACAGAAACATGGACCCTAACAAAAAAAGCAGAGGAAGAGCTAAAAGTGTTCGAAAGAAAAATATTACGAAGAATAATGGGAACAGTACGAACAGAAGAAGACGAATACAGACTGAGAATGAACTTTGAACTAAGAGAACAAATGAACGGGGAAGATATTGTTACATATAGGAAATCACAAAGAATAAAATCGTTAGGGCATGTAATGAGAGCAGACAAAAAAAGAGTAATATAAATAATAGCAGAATGGACACCAACCGAAAATAGAAGAAGAGGCAGACCCAGTCTGAGATGGCTGGAGAAAGAGTACAAGAAGACCTAAAGAGGCTAGATATAAAGAAGTGGAGAGACAAATGCGAAAAGAGGAAGGAATTGGCAAAGATAGCAGAAGAAGTTAGAACGAGTAAAAGGCTAACAGATTAAAATATATAAATATAAATAGAAGAAGAAATGGGAATTAATCCGTCCCAAAATAAAATTAAGAAAACTTATGAATAATACACACAAATTAAACATTAAAACATAGAATAGGAGAAATAATTTATAAAGTTTTCGTATTACGTAGATAAACTCTCAGCAGGGGTAGAAACAAGAACCCGAAAAGTTCCCAACTGATATGTGTCCACAACATCCCGTATTTACCAAAAATCAACCCCCAGCTCGTACATTGTGCTTGTTTTTCTCATTTTTCTCTTTAGCCGTTGTATAAATAGGAAATATTTATAGAAACAAAAATATTCTTTATTAAATTTTACACAAAAAGTGCTATATTGATGTTTTGTCTAATCCCCATCCAATTCGCGAAAATAACGTTTAAATTTAAGGGTAGTAATTATCGCGCTGTTAGAAATCAATAAAATGAGGTTTTAGGTGCAGCGATTTTACGTAGGTATTTACTTCACGTATTCTACACATTATAACAGACAGTGGTTAATAATACTCGGTTAATAAACAGATATAGTGCTTGTGTTGGACATTTAAATCAACTTTATAAAGAACTATCCCTTTAACTTTAAACGCAATTTGCCAGAGTTGGATGGAGATTAGCCAAAAAGACAATATAACCTTTTTTGTGTAGAATTTAATAATAAACATTTTATTTCCTATACATTTTGCGAATTGGAGGAACGGGTTATAAATTTTTTTTTTAAACTGTAACCTATACACGCTAGGGGTGACTTTTCACGAAAAAGGGGGATGTTGCGGACACTCGTTGGGTGGGAACTTTTCGGGCTTTTGTTCCTACCCCTATTGGGAGTATAATTACGTAAATATAAAAACTTTATAAATTATTTCTTCTAAAATGTACTATTTGCTTGTCCTAGAAAATAAGTAGCCATAACTGTATGCGGTTAAAGAGCTGACTATATATACTGGTATGATCTTCCACTTAACTGAATCACATACAAATTTAAATTTTCCAACTAGCTCAAATTTTAATTATAATTTAGTTAAATTTTTAGAAACTCTCAATCTCAGGTCGCCAAAGGGATCGCCTTGATGAACCTTTAAAACTTCACCAAGTTGAAATTCAAATACCTTTCAAAATTATGCAAATTTTTACAAACAAATAACAATAACAAATTTTTAAAATTAACAAATTTACAGAAATACCTTTTATAATAACACGAACGAACACACTTCCTGCTTCAATTCCAATTTATCCAAGTCCTGACTTATTTTCTATTCCACAATACGATTTTCCCCTTTATCAATCGAACACTTCACCTTTCAACTCCAATTGACCAAATTTTGCCTCACTTTCCATCCAGCAAACACACCCTTTTCCTTTATTAGTCCAACATCTCACCTTTATAATATCCAAATTTAGAATTGCTTTCTCAGTAATAATTTTTTTTTTTTTATGAAAAATTATTGAAATTATATTTTGATACAACAATAATAATCCTCATGCAGTTTTAACCAATTATGACTTTAATACGTTTTATAATTGCAATATTATAATAAGAAATCAAGTTTTAGTTTCCCAATTTTAAAAAACTCAACTTTCTGTTATTATTTTTAATATTCAACTATTTTATTTACATTAAAATTACCTTAGTTTCTAAATGTAAACATACTATGACTATTTTTTTTAACATATTTACAGCTTAACTAACTAGATATTTTACCCTAACTATTTAAAATACTAAATTCTAACTTATAATTATTTACATTTTATCAACAATAAATTTCCATAATTTCAAAAGGCGTCCATATCCCACTCATTAAAATTCCAAAACCCCATCAAAACGATATCATCTCAATACATATAACTTCACTTTTTAAATACATAAATTAATTTACTTTAAAATACAAAATTTTATAATTTAATCTGTTGTTTTAACCTGGATATTGAAAAATCATAGAACAAGAAGTCAACCTATCTCAAAATATTAACTTTATGAATCAAATTAAACAAGATGTCGGCATTTCAAAACTTCGCCTTAACGTTGAAAATTCTAAGATTCAATTTTCTGCATTCTTCATGGATCATTTAATTCTACAGGACTTCAAACATTAAAATTTATTGAAAAAATTACTTTTAACACGGTTTATTGTATAAATAAGCAAAATATTACATTTCGTATTATCCTTGAATTTAAAATGTATTAAGGGAATGTCATTATCATATGTAAATTTGTGTCAAGTGTATTGAATAAATGTTGTATAAATGCGAAAATGTGACTAAATAATACAACAGTATATAAAGGGTTTGTCACGAAGACCGTTGATTGAACATTTCCTTTAACATCCAAATGAAAATTTGCACAATAGTACGTATTTTCTGATACTGTAATTGCTCGAATATACTTAACATTCCACAACTTCCGGTTATATTTAAAGTAAACACTAACTTCGTTATTTCAAACAAAACACCCAATATATTTCTAGATATTCAGAATCATCTTTCAATGATGAATGCACTATAGGGGTCTATCCTTGATATTTCAGTAAGTTCTTTAATTGCTTTTGAAGAACCCAATTTCACTTTGGACGACAGAATAGCTAGAAGTAATCGATTCTAGCGTTTACCAGCATACAGGGCAAACAATAAATATTGACCTCAATTGTTTTTAATAGAATGCCCCATATTCGTTTTGCCAGTTAGATAGCCACTGTCTGAGGCTTTTATAAAATACCCAACTTAATAGGCCTAAAACTAATAAGCACGAACTTACTGACAAACATACGCTGCAAATACTTTTTGAGTAATTTTTTTTATGTAGAATAACGTAGGAAAAATGGCTTTTTAAATGTTATATTTTCGACTATTTAGCAAAAATTGTATTTAAAAAAAACATAGTTGGCTATAATCTAGTCGAAACGAAATCTTTTCTTTTTTTTCAAACATGTAACATAAACCGTCGTCGTCGTTGACGTGTCCTTTTGAGGTTTAGGTCTTAACCTGTTCCGCTTTCACCAGTGTTTTGTGGGACATCCTATGCTTCTACGTCCGTTGGGTTTATATTCCTATATTTTCTTGGGCACTCTGTCTTCCTCCATTCTTTGCAGATGATCTTTCCACTTTTTTTACATCTCGACTCGATACATTCTCTTCTAACGGTTCTACATTTAAATCATTCCGTGTAGTGCCATTCCTTATTCTGTCTTCTTTAGTTAATCCCATTATTCTTCTAAGAAATTGTACATCTGGCGATCTAAGTCTTTGCTCTTAAGTTTTTGTTATTATTCAACTTTCACTTCCATATGGTACCTGCCAGTATATTATATGTTATAAGCGAATTTGAGTATCTATCCTTGCTTTATTTTAAATGTTTTTGAGATTACTCCAGAAACACGGATTGATAATTATTAGTGTTATTTATGTAATCTCTATCACTTTCATAAGTAATATCGCACCCTAGGTGCGAAAGTTGTTCTAAAGATTTATCGTTTAGAACTATTTCTAATCTGATTATCTCTTTGTCCCAGTGCCTTCACTTTTGTCGTTCCAACTGAAATGGTTCCGTCATATTTTCTTATTGTTTTATCAAGGAGATGTAATTGTTTTTGTAATATATTTTCGTCTGGCGCGATCAGGACTTGGTCGTCCACAAAAAGTAGTGTGTTTAAGAAGTAGCTTTCACTTATTTTGATTCCCTTTGGAGCTACAATGTGATTTTTTAACAACTCAATTGCAGCAGGCCGTATTCTGTCTTAATAACCTTAGAACTGTCTGTATTAAGTCAGAATACGGCCTGTTGCAATTGTATTTTTAAAAAATCACATTGTATGTGTTGCCATTTTCGGATTATTTGGTCAATAATATATGTTAAAAAGTGTGGGTGATA
Source organism: Melanotus villosus (assembly GCA_963082815.1). Taxonomy (NCBI): domain Eukaryota; kingdom Metazoa; phylum Arthropoda; class Insecta; order Coleoptera; family Elateridae; genus Melanotus; species Melanotus villosus. Next base: position 28,938,426 of record OY720419.1, on the reverse strand, counting down.
AAGAACACCCTTGACTTACACCTCTATTTATGTTTTCTATTGTTGTTCATTCGGTAATTTTAAAGCTTGTGTCTAAATAGCAGCTTTGTACTAGTCTAGCAAGAGGTGTATTTTTATGTAGGGTGGAGCGAAAATAGTTATTTATGTACCAAGTCAGTAAAGACACTTTACTGACGTGGTGCATACAAAATTTTATCGCCAACCGTAAAAATGTATAATTGATAAAAGTAACTTCCATTATTTTCTATAAATAACTCGCGACAAAACTTTTACTGTTGGAGCTGTGACAGGAACAAACGATTTTTGTTTAATGTCATACAGTCATGGTTATGTTGATTAACATTAGCGGTAGGTAAAATGCTTGATTTGTACAGTAAGATAAAGTGTTTTTTTACTGCCGCAAATCGTTATGGTAATGCATGGCTTTACTGACGGTTGGCGATAAAAATTTTTTTTTTGTTGCATTTCACGATACCCGCCAAAAGTTGCCTTTTATAGTAAGGTTTAAAAATACGTTTCTTTTTAAAATCCAAAAAGATCTTCAGGTTCCGCACGTTACTTAAAATAGTATATTATACACCACGCTATAATGAATGCTATTATTACCGAGGATAATGTTTGCAACACGAGCGAGCGGGCGAGCGAGTTTTGCAATTATCCGAGGTAATAGCAGGCATTATAGCGAGTCGTATACTCTACTTTGTCCACGAACACAAATACGAAGAATTTTTAATTAAAATTTAAATAACAACGCTACTAAAACCATGTGGTAGGACTATGTTAAACGAAGTGGTAGGATTAGAAACATAACCTATTTCCTTCATTATACAGCATAGACAATGATGTTACCATGACACCGTGAATAATGATTATTCACTTCTGGCAGTGTATAATGGATAGCATTATGTTTGACCAAACACATGAATAATTGACAGATTATTAACTAGTCGTGGACAAAATCGTTTAATATAGATATTTCGAATAATTTTCAAAAACATTTTTTTGCCGAAAACAATATATTTCCTCTTGCAATAGCAAGAAATAATTGAATTTAATATACGTTAAGCTACAAAAAAAAGGTCAACTTCAAAACAGGCGATCTAGAGGGTCCGCCGCTTTATTAATTTTCTGCATTTTTTAAGTATTTCGCTTTAAAAATACCGCTCTAGGCAACAGTGCATTCGCTGATCATAATCATAAACTATTCTGTCTACTGTCTCTTTAATAATCTAGATGGGAAAACCACTGGTCCAAAAAGTTTTGTAGGGCCTATTGGAAAATTGCGAAACACTTCTTGTTGTAAAGTTTGATAAAAAGAATCGGACTTACCAGTGCTAGATATAAAGGTTTTAAGTTCCGACCAAAAATATGTATTAGAAATTTGTCAAGCAATAGTTAAGGGATTTGTGCCAGAGGATCTGGCAAAAAGAAATCCTGGAAAGCTAGCTCACGCTCGTTGGGTTACCTATGCGAACCGAATATTAGGATTATACGTTACTACTAAGGATCCTACAGAAAATTTGAAAAAGCTGGCGACTTAGGTGGTCAAAGTGTACGCCCCCACTTGATTTCGTATAAAATTAAAAAGTTTGTGTGTCAATGCTGCAGAAAATTCGTATTCTCTAATTAGCCATTCACGGTACTTGGCAGAGCCTGGTAAACATAAAATTGATAGAACAATTCAACGAAACGCATACTGCTCAACCAGAAAATCTACTTCTTTGTATGGTTGTGGATCCACAACGTCATATCAGAGAACTTGCTTTACGTCGAGTTTTAAAAGCCAGAAACTCCATGTCCAAAGGAGAAAGCGATAAGCTAACTACCAGAAATTTCAAGATACCTCAACTTAACTTTGAAACAAGTGACTACACGGAGATAATAGACTGGAAAAATACTGTATTGACCGAACCCCTCTGCTATCAAAATATTCAGATGAAGACCTTAACGGATTTATAGAGGCCGGAGAAATACCAGATATCCCTAAATTTCCATGTCACACGCAAACCGTGAAAAGACATATTAAGCTTGTAACAGAAGCTTCACTATCAGTGTGTGGTCAAAAAAACAGAGATGGTTTTATTCGCTACAAAATTGAATCGCAAGTAAGAACACCAAAATTTGATACAAAAACAGAATACAAATTGTAATAATAACATAAGTTTGGAGGTGGGTGGCGGGGGTGGAGCCTAATTAGCAGTCATCTCCTCGCGGTGGAATCAGGGTTATTTTCATTTATTTCTTAAATTTTGAATAATAAATTTCTTAAATAAATGAAAATAACCGAAGAACTGCTAAAAAGGCGGAGAAAGGAATTTTGGTTAAATTTTATTAATTATATTCTAAGAAAACCGCCTTTTAACAAAAGCTATTGCAACAAAATACAGCTTATATCTATGTCGAAAATGTTTTTATGGCCCTGAAGAAATATTTTGATTTTAAAAAACAATTTATATTTAGACTTTATACTAAAAAAGGCAACTTTTTTCCCTATCGTGCACTTGATTTCCAAAAAAAGAAAATTTGCCTCATTTTTGCTCCACCCTCTGTATAGGAAAGCCTATATTTTGTATTACTTGCCATTTTTTTCTATACATAATCAAAAGCTTTTTCGACGAAAGCTAAGTGAATTTGGAAGTTAAATTCTCTTTTTCTTTCGAAGAGTTGCTGTAGTGCAAATACGTTATCGATGATGGAGTGACCTTTACGAAATCCACTTTGTTCTTCGATAATTACATTTTCAGCGATTGATTGAAGCTGTTTGCATATCATTTTTGCATATACAGGGTGATTCAAATTCGCGTGTATGCATGGGGATCTTGGAAACGGTAAGAGATACAGAGTCGGTTAAATGGGGGCAAAGTTGCGTAATCAAAGGACCAACAATGTCAATTTCAAAAATCAAGGCTAACTTATTCAGTTTTTGAAATATGTGAAAAAAACTAAAATTTTGGAGAATCGTTTTTATTTAATTATTTAATTTTGGCCATATTTCAGGAGATATTGGAAAACGGAAAACACTTTCTCAGGGCCACTTTTTGTCCTCTATCGAATAGCTTAATTACATTTTTGATGCAACGTTTCAGTATTTCAGGACCATCATCAAGTTCATTTTCTTAAATGCGGGCCTGGATTTTTAGTTCCATTTTCTGCAAGACTTTATGGTACATGAAACAATATCTTATCAACAAATGTCACGCGTTTTAAGTGTTTTGTCCAGAAGTATTAAAGTGTAATTTGAATTTATAATAGCTGTCAATACCCACTACCCACTAAACATATTAAATTCCAATTAGGTACTTGAATGTATCGAATAGGTATATCTAGTAATAAATAAATATTATCATCTTGACAGTTTACAGATTTCAATAAATTCGGAAATTTAAAAGAAAAACAATAAATTCGATACTGAGTAACTGAAGATGGAATTCTAGGGATGAAACGTGTCAATTTGGATTTTGTTAATAAGATATTGTATCATGTACCATAAGGTCTTGCAGAAAATGGAACAAAAAATTCAGGTCCGTATTTAAGAAAATGAACTTGATGATGGCCCTAAAATACCGAAACGTTGCATCAAAAATGTATTTAAGCTATTCGATAGAGGACAAAAAGTGGCCATGAGAAAGTGTTTTCCGTTTTTTAATATCTCCTCAAATAAGGTCAAAATTAAATAAAAACGATCCTCCAAAATTTTAGTTTTTTTCAAATATTTCAAAAACTGAATAAGTTAGCCTTGATTTTTGAAATGGACATTGTTGGTCCTTTGATTACGCAACTTTTCCCCCATTTAACCGACTCTCTATCTCTTACCGTTTCCAAGATCCCCATGCATACACGCGAATTTGAATCACCCTGTATGTATTTTATAATCTGCATTTACTAGACGGAATACTCGGGCAAATAAAAATTAAAATTAATAATTTTTAATTTAAACCAACTGCAGAATATTGATGTATTCTTATTAACTATTGTAGGAGAATAAAACGAGAAGAATATGTAAACATAATTATTATTACCAACATTAATTCTGCTCGTCCCGTTCTGTTAAAATGTTAATCTTACAGCTTAACACATATTCGCTATCACAGATAACATTCAGCAGCGCAGGTTTTAAGCATTCGGATTTACATTTTATCTTCACCAAAAAGTTTGCCATTATTTTAATTAAGTACTTACACGACAACGGTGGCGCAAATGCGATGATGCAAATTGTGTTAAGATTCGTGAACTTCTAACTTTCCTTGCTTCTAATAACAGTGGTTGCATAGAGAAACTTTGCTTAAGTCGTGTCAGAGTAGATTTAACGCACTGGGCCTTTATTGTTTCGTTTATTTTATGCCTGAGTCTGATTTTATTAATGTGTACCATATATAAAACTTAAGTCTGTCTCGGTATTGAAATTTTAAAGTTAAAAAAAAAGACGAATGAAGATGAGATTTCTGTACTTTACACCTTAGGATTTTATAACATTCAACTATGAGATTCGTTTAATTGGTAACACACAGTGTGTTCCCAAATGGAGTACTACCCTACTTATTTAAACCGTCTTGTTTTTAAATTTAAGAAAGTCATTCTTAAATGTTTTTCTTGTCCTGCAAGATTAGAAATGAGGATTATGGTTATCATAGGTTACACAGGTGATTAAGAAAATTTGGAAATAATAAATTGGTTTTTACTAAACTGCCTTGATTATTAATCTTTGCGAAAAATCTTATTTAACAAATTTGCTCCAAATAAAGAGAACATTTTACGAATAGGCACGTTAAAATAAATTAAATTTAAGCAACTATTCAATATGAAACCCTCTTCCGCATCTTTTTATTCGTTTTCTAAATTCTCCGCACATAGACTCCATTTATAGTAGTAACAGCTTTCACAAGTTATCTTTCAAACTATTTGCATAAACTTTTAGCCTTAGGTAAACCCACAACGGAAAATCTAAATAAAATCAATTAACAACTTAAACACATATTTATCATTCTCATTACTTTTGAAACAGGCCTCGTATGATAAAGCCAGACGAGGAAGTACTGTAAACTGTTCAAGACACAAAAGAAATTTAGTTTTTTCCATTTCGTTTGAGTACAGTAAGTTATGGGAATTGTGCCAATTAGAAGAAGTACCTCCAGCGATTAGACTTGTTATACGGCATTAAAGAGACGATGGAAACCATATTTCCTATCCTGATAAATCGCCCGACTTCAGCTCTCTAGATTTGATTTTTTGGAGAGTTTTTAAGGCATATAAAATATAAGCATCTGCAATGCTTTGATATTTGGGTTGCAGTAAAAAATCGTCAGGGGCTACAAGTTTCGTGGCCCACCCGGTATTTAGACGGTCGCCGGTCGGCGACGAGTAGGGCTGGGAATTTTTTTCAATATATCTATATATCTGATTAATTATTTATCATCGATATATATCGATATACCGAATAAATAGATATATCAATTCAATCAATACTTTAAAATACCGATATTATTTTTATTTGCAGTTTTATGGAATGACTTCACAGAATTTATATTTCGTTAGGAAACGCATCGAAGTTTCTACGCATTTTAAATTCTTTCCAAATTATTTAGTCGCTACATGTTTTTGTATTAGAGGTGTGGAAGTAGTCATTTTCAGTAAGTTTTTTTAAATAATAATTTATTATTTAAGTTTATTTGTTATTTATTTTCATACGTTTCGGAAATAATTCCTTTATCAATGGGTGCTTGTACGTGAAGTATACGTACAAACACCAAACGTCCAAGTCAAAAATTCAAGTCTTATTAATAGTGCTGTCAAGAATCGGAAATATAGTAGAACCGATTCTCGATTCTGCAAAGAATCGATTCCAAAAGAATCAGATTTCGATTCTGAGTATCGAGAATCGGTTTTCGATTCTGAGAATCGAGAATCGAAATTCGATTCTGAGAATCGAGAATCGCAATTCGATTCTTAGAATCGAGAATCGCAATTCGATTCTTAGAATCGAGAATCGGCATTCGTAGTTTTGCTTCTTTAAGGTGGGAAGATACCTAAGCTGAATCCGTAACAACTACAAAATCAAAAACAGGCAACCCAACTTACTTAATATTTTTAACTTACGTATGCCGTAAAATGCTACGTAGCCTAAAATATTAACGAAAAAGATAGGTACTTAATCTTTTGTATGCAAACTGTGGTGTGATGGACCTTTCTTTATATTGTGTATTACTTTGTTTTACAAAAGGAACTACCTGTGTATGCAGTTTCCGAATTTGTCAGCTGATTTCAAAATATCGTTCTGTAAATGAATTATAATTAATTAAAAATAAATAAACACATCAATTGCAGAATTTATTTATTATGACTTAAATAGACAAGTAAAATGTAAACGAAATAAAAATACAAACTAATAAATTACAATAGGGAATTACTAATTACAATAACTGAATATCACATAATTAATGAAAAACTGAAATTACTTATTATTTCTTTTTTGCCGGTTTTCTTTTTCCTTGAGCGTTTATTATTAACTCCGAATCCCTAGCTTGTAAACCTCTAGGAATTCGTGGATCCACCAGCTCCGGGAGCATACAATTAAAAAAGAATTCATTTAATCTTGGCAACATAATATTACTCCAAAATTCCTCGTCTTTTACAATTCGTATTACTTCCAAATCTACATCTGTGTATAAAACTAAGTCACAATAAGTTCTACCTACTATATTTAATTGACCCTGAATTTGATAAAAATATTGGTGATTTTTTTTCAAAAGTAGTCTGCCCTCCTGAAGTTGTACACACAAACTTTTTTGTTTATTTTCTAAACTTTCCTTAACTTTGTGTTTTCTTATAGAGTACAAACATTTCACTTCCACTAAACCATCATCATTTACAAGTCCATTAGGCCTAGCACCTAAATAAGGGTATTCTTTCGAAATAAAGAAACCGCTTGATACGACTTTTATCTTCTTGATTTCCTCATATTTTTGTACAGCTACATTTTCGTGTGTTCTTCCATAAACTAGTGCATCTGTTGTTAAATAAGGTGAATTATAAAGTAGATTTTTAAGTTGTGAATGACAGGAAGTGGTGTCCCTTCGATTACATATCCGTCCAAAAGAGGAAGCAGTAATTCTGTTTCGTCGTACTTCATGCCATATTACGTTGTCGTGTTGTCCTACTGTTTCTGTAGCTATTGAATCTGCATTATCACTTTTTAGACGCGATAAAAGTTCTTCTTTTTTTACTTTCATCTCGTCTTCTGGTAAATCTTCTTCTGCTGCATTTGGTCCGTAATCCATGTGTATTCCCGCATTGGTATCTTCTCCAAATTTCTTCTTCTTTTTAGGGTGAGCATGTTTATATTCATTGAGGTATTTTCTTTTTCGGGCAAATATGTTTAACCTATGTGTTTGGTCTAAAGATGTGAAACCCTTTAAGTGCCATGATGGTCCTGAATTAAAGGAGAGTGCTGCTCCATAGCATCGTCTTTGATAGGAACCTCTTAGAACGTAATTAATCCTCTTTCCACCAGAAAATTTTGCCACAAGACTCATATACCTCTCAGCATAGTTGGTAGTTACATTTCTTGAAAGGCGATTTGCTTTTCGAACAACATTGTCTATTACTTTCGTTATTTCTTCAAACAGTGCACTTGTTTGCAGTAAAGGTATATAGTTCTCTTCATTATTAGTTTTTCTTGTGCAGTATTCATCCCTGCAATTTATGTGATTACCAAAAACGTGATACGGTATGTTTCTCAGGTCTTCACATAACTGCCTTGTATCATCTGCCTTCGCAATGGAGTTTCTTACCGCCGCACTTAGTCTTGGTAATCTGCATTTTAAAATTCGTCTAGCAGAAATTTCAAATTTTGTATTCACCGCTAATTTATGTATATTTGAAGTAAATGCTCGTGTAATATGATTAGCACACTCTAACTTCATTACGTATCTCCCATAAGTTACGTTTTGTAGAATCCTAGCGTAAACACTAGAATCACCGTCACCAACAACGTATTTGTATCGTAAATCATACATCACTTCACTTTCATTAAATCCCTGTACTATAATGTCTTGTTCCATACTTGAAGAAGCTCCACTGAAATTTTTAAAACACTTATGAGCACTTGGGTTCTCGTTTTTACTTGCGGCTACAGCACAAATAAGGCAAAATTTATTTTTTATTCCTAAATAGACCAATTTTTTAGTCTTTTCTCCGATGATACAGCCTACTCCTGATAAAGATGAAAAGCCATGCCCATACGAACGTTTAGCCCATCCACCGTCGACAATAACTGTTATAAACGGTACTCCATGCTCTACATCACCTCGTTCGATAGCCATCCTCCTTTCTTCTTTTGCCGCCTCCGCCATTTCTAGCTGAAGTTTTGTCTCCCAAATGACTCCAATTTCAGTATCAAGTTTTCTATAATATTTGGGGGTTACACACGGTATATTCATAACTGACAACAATTCATCAGCTTGGCCATAACCTATTCCAATTGATGTTGCGCCCCAAACAAACGTTTGATTTAAAGTGTTATTTGCTGGATGCGTAGACAAAGATAAAGTTTTCTCGCAGGTGCCGCAGTAATAATAGAAAATCGAAACAAGCCCCTGTTTTCTTTCTTGTTTAAATTTCATTTTTCCCATAGTGCACTTTGTGTTGTGATCGTGAAGTTTTCGTGTTTCTTCAATGAAAAACGGGATGTCAACAATTCTATAACCTGGCACAATTGGAGCGTCTTGTATACAATTCGCTTGCTCGATTTCCAGCTCTGGTAGAACCTCGTCCGTCAAACTAAAAAAAAGTACAAATGCATCGTGTTATTTCTATTTCTTTTGACATTAGTAAAAATTGTGGAAAGTGCAATTAAAAGTAATTCATTTCCATTCCACACAATTCAGAATAATTCAAATTATACTTTTATGTCATATATACAGTGCGTGATAACTACTTAGTTTTCAAAAAATCTAAACCACTTGTAATTTTCTTAAAAAAATGAAAAATAACGAAAAACTTACTTTTCAAAATATTCAAGATGTGTATCCTCAGCCACGTAGTCGTCACTTTCACAAGCGCGAAGCGCTTTTTCGCGTTTTCGTCGACACCGTTGAGATTGCGATCTCTTCCCACGCTTTTTTACAGTGCAAGTACTTCGCATTTTATAATAACAACAAATGAAAAATTGATAATAAAAGAAAGTAGCACAACCGGCAACAACAATAACAAATAACAACAACAACAGAGAATAACAAAATAATAATAATGATAACAGAATAATAACGAGTAACAAAGAATAAAACACCAACTACAACACGCATACCAAGCAAATCGAAATCGAGACTGAAAATGGATACTAAGATACTTCAAAAAATCTGCACTTATTTGAATACAAGGGGTTTTACGAATTTGACGTCATGCGTTTTTCCAGTTTTTGGGATATTGCTTGTGCGTCGTTGGAACACAATGAAGACAATAATCCTCTTAAGAATGTAGTTAGAGTTCTCTGTGGGCTTTAGGCGCACTTAGTTTAAAGATAGTCGTAATTATTCATTGAATAAAATTCTAAAATTATAAGCTGATATACCTAAGTATGGTACCAACCTCGCCGCTATCCTCTGTGCTCGCCTATAATCAAGCATTTACAAAAAACATCAAAAATGTGTAGATCTTCGAAATCTAATTTCAATTTCAAGTTATTCAAATTTTGTCTCAAAATTTCAAAGTTCAATTTTCAAAATCTGATTTTGAATATTATTTTAGAGAATCAAGTTCAAATTTATGTAAGAAGTTTTTACAATTATTCAGTTTTGTTCGCTTCTGTAAAATTCTATTCTAATTTCACTAAATCCTTACCTGCCCGTTTTATGGCTGTACCTGCTACCTAAGACCTTCCGTGGTGAAGCCGATGCGCTATCTTTCTCTCATATTTATGCGTTGCTTCAGTAATTATTTTGGACATTTACACCTTTAGCTTTTACTAAACTCATTTAAAAAAAAACAATGATGTAAAAGTTCCTAAAGCAAGTAGTGAAAAAATATGAAAATCGTAACTTTATTAGAAAAGATTATACATCTGGTTATTTGAAATTGCTGTATATAAAGAAGCTGTAAATAATTATATAAATAAAATAATAACAAAAAATATATATCACACCCTAGAAACCCTTATTCTGCACCTATTGTTAAAAGCAAAAATTAATTGAACGTAAATTAAGCGTGTGCGTATCCAAAATATTAACTATTAAACTACAATTGATAGCGACTTTGTTTTTGAGAAATAATAATTATAATGAAAACAAAAGCTTTCACTGTTATCAGAATCAAAAATACACCCTTTATAACTCAGGAAAAAAATGTTTTAATTTCAAAAATTGTAGGGTATCTTCCCACCTTAAGACGAGAATCTAAATTCAATTGTTATAATCATAAATCACTTTGCTAGTGCAGAATCGGAGTCTTTCTTTTCAGACAGAGAAGTCTATTCTCAGTATTCTCTGATAAAAAAAAAATAAATAACTTTAAAAAGCTGAAACAACATTCAAAAGGTTTTTCAATAGTGTTTTGAAGAGATTATCTTATTCCATACAGGTAAACGCACTTAGTAGCTGAGTATTTCGCAGAAAAATTAACTTTTGTTTAGAAAATTGAAAGGAATGCAATTATTGTTTAAACCATTTAAGACGGTAACGGCCCATTTAAAAATTCGTAACAAAATCTTATGCAGCTCATTTTATAGCTATAATTCACATTGCTGTATTGTACAAGGGATCTGGCGTGCGGAGGTTTAACAGTAGGTTAACTGTTATAATACCCCAAGTACTAAGAACAATCATTGTAATACGTTCAAGCTTGAAGTTCTCGAATGTTGGTATTGTCTTCTGAGGTTTTTGACGGAGGTTTGCAAAAGAATAAAAATGTATTGTCATGGTTTATTATAACACTGAAAACGCATTTGTTGTTGTTGCCTTACATTAAAAGCGAATTGCTATTAAGTACAAATTAAAAGTGTTACAATGAATTAAAAACTATTTTTAAACCACCACGAAAATAATTAAGGTAATTTTCGATTACCGTACGTAGGTTCTAAGCGTAAAAATAAAGGCGTATATGTAATGCAGAAAAGAAATGTGTAATGTGAATACAAAATAGAAATATGTAGTGTGTAGTCTGGATAGTGGATATCTGTCATTCACCTATTTAAAATTGGTTCGCTATTTTTATGGTTAAGTTACCTTTCTAGCAAATACTAAAGAAAAAGTGTATCGGATGATCAAATGAAAATCGGATATTCGATTCCAGAACCGAAAATCGATTTTATAGTTTCAGAATCGGGATCGGTTCCTCGATTCTGGAATCGGGAATCGGTTTTTCAATTCTAGAATCGGAAATCGGTTTTTCGATTCTAGAATCGGAAATCGGTTTTTCGATTCTAGAATCGGGAATCGGTTCTTCGATTCCAGAATCGGAAAACCGATTCTGTTACAAACCTAGAACCGGTTCTTTAGGCCAAAGAATCGATTCCGATTCTAGGACTCGGAATCGGTTGACAGCACTACTTATTAACAAGAAAAGGAAAAATCGGTAATATTTACTATAATGTTTCATTAAATCCAAATGATTTTAAATGTACCGTCTGTATAATTTTTAAAATGTCACCCATTGATAAACGAATTATTTCCGAAACGTATGAAAATAAATAACAAATAAACTTAAATAATAAATTATTATTTAAAAAAACTTACTGAAAATGACTACTTCCACACCTCTAAACCAAAATAATCAGTAAACAACAAATATACATGTTTTTTTATGTTAACCTAAAAATGTAAAATGAGGTTCGAAAGGTTCTATACACTGGGCGCGTTCAGCCGGGACTACCGCTACGTAGCGCTAGCCTAGCGCTAAAAGTTATTGGTCGCAACCGGCTGAACGGCCCAATGACCGAACGCCGCTAGTGTAAACAAATCTTCGCTAGGCTAACGCTAGTCCCGGCTGAACGCGCCCACTATGTCACCGGACTAAGTTACCGATGTAAGAATTTAGTGTTTAAGCACGTTTTAACGATGCTATTCTTTTTAGTGTGAAAAAGCTGACGGGATCCCCGTGCGGGGTATTTTACTTAGCCCAGTGCAGTTTCTTTAGTATAACTTCTTAAACGAATTGAGCCTTTATGTATTCCTCGGTATATAAATGTTTATCTGAATGGTAAAATATCAGTCAAAATAAAATATTACATTAGCAAAGAATAAGAAAATAATCTTCAAATTCTAGGTATTCCCTGCGATATAAAATATCTTTATAATTCTAAAATTTGATTTAAAAAAATTAATTGTTAGCGTGTTAAAACAATTAATTTTTGTCTGTATAATAATTATTTTTTGAAATATTTTACCCGTTTATAACAAAATCCGGATGAAACTGCGCACAAGTTGAGTCGTGTAAAAGCGCACAATTACCTCAATTAACTCATTAATTTTAATTTTAATTTGTATTTTTCAATAAACTTTTGTGTTACAAGAACTAAATTGTATTAATTTGATGATAAAAAGCAATAACAAAGCCTAAAATAAGTCATAGGAACGAAAAAACACTGGGATATCTGAAATACCCCGCATGGGTTTTAAGGAAGATTTGGACCACGGATACGGGAAGGTTAATTCTAATTGCATAATATTTGTAGTTGTGTTTCCCGATTAAACTCATTATTTAATATTTGGCCAACGAGTTGTAACACCGAAAGGTGATTAAAGGAGAACATTTAATCGATATATCGATTTATTCTATATATCAATATATTCAATGGTAAGTTCGATATATCAATATATTCGATATATCGATAATAGAATTATTATTCGATAATTCAATCGATATACCGATTTATTCGATATACCAATAATATCGGTACTTTTTCCATATCGATATTTTCGATTTTTTTCATATTGCGCAGGCCTAGTGACGAATATCCCAGCGCGCATCGTTTAGTTTACATAAAACACTTCTATCAGTAGAAGGGATCTTTATCAGATCAAACATCGCGTTAATGCAAGATTAATAAGGGCAAAATTTTTTATATGTCATATTTGCTTAGATCATGTTTTTAAAAATGTTCCGTTTTAAGGGGTTCTCACACGGTCAAAAAAAAAGACCTGGCCGTAGTATTTGGCGAAAAACAATTTAATGCAAACTAAATAGGGAGGCATTACTGTAAATAGGACATCAGTACTTATTGCACTTTTTAGGTGCTAACTTAGGTATAGCCTATTTGTTTATTGGGTAAGATCTAGGTGTGCGGTTGCCAAGTATGTATAAATCTGTAGAATCTTTAATTTTATTTAGTTTAGCATTTGCAGTGCTATCGATTAATAAAATGAGAAATTCACATCGTTAATCTTTTTATTATGCTTTTTTAGTTTGTTGGTTAATGTACAGATATTTCCGTTTCTCCGAAGTAAGGCTATTTGTTTTTGCATCTCAAACATTGGCTGAATAACTTTAAAATTATCTCAAATGTTGATTAATCTATAAAACACAACAATGATATGTTTGAATTACTTCTGCGGTGTCTATTGTAATGCAGTTTTTTAAAAATATGTGTAGAGGAAAGTCGCCTAATTTTGGATAGTTGCCTAATTTTGGATACTGCATGATCTCAAAATCCGTTAACAGTTTTCCGTAATTCAACCCATAAAACGAAAGGTCTCTAACATAAAATGATCCTGTGTGAAGCACATAGTTCTATTGTTCACTACTAGGTGCTGCCGTAATATTATGTGTTTATTTGTGACAAAGAGTTTTTTGTTTCTCCGCCTGTAAACTATTATAAAAAGGTAAGTAGTTAGCGTAGGAAAGTGTAATTTGGCACGGATGTACTAGAATAGTTGTAGAATAAGCCTAAGTGTTTGAAACAAAAATGACTATCAAGGATTTTTTTGCTTTAATTACGCAACCTTAAACATAAAGGTTGCCTAATTTTGGATAGGAAAGGTGTCCTAAAATTGGATATCCAAAATTAGGAACCCAACGAAATGTACGGTTTTAAAACTTGTGTATCTATAGAAAACTGTTTTTATTTCAGTAAAATGCCTAAGAAAGGACTCCCACATAAAAAATGGAATCCAGAAAATATGAAGAATGCCATTGACGCTGTTAAAAGTAAGAAAATGGGATATTTAAAGGCGTCAAAGAGCTTCAACGTTCCAAAATCAACCCTTGAACTATATGTCAAACGTGGGCAACTTGTAGAAGAACAATGCACGCTAAAAATTGGTAGAAAACCAGTGTTATCGCCTGAAATGGAAGAAGACTTGGTACAGTACTGTTTGGAAATGGACAAAAGATATTATAGTCTAGGACTCGCAGACATTCGCAGACTGGCGTATCAGCTTGCTATAAGGAATAACCTTCCTCATCCGTTTTCAAAAAAAGACGCGAATACCGGTAAAAAATGGCTTAGAAATTTCTTCAAACGTCATCCCAATCTATCTTTGAGAAAACCTCAAGGAATTTCAAAAAATAGAATAAAAGGTTTCACGCCAGAAAATATCAACTATTTTTTTGATATTCTGGAACCAGCTATGGCAAAGATTAATTTCAACCCCCTAAGAGTGTATAATGTTGACGAAACCGGCGTCACCACTGTGCAATCCAAGATTGCTAGAGTGGTCACTTTAAAAGGGAAAAAACAAGTGGGAGCCGTAACTGCTGCAGAAAGAGGAGCCTTAGTAACTGTAGTTACATGTATGAATGCTGCCGGAGGCTTCGTTCCTCCGTTGTTCGTATTTCCACGGAAAAACATGAAGGCGGAGCTATTAGACGGGGCTCCAGCTGGGTCAATTGCTGAGTGTCACCCTTCAGGGTGGATACAGAGCCACATCTTTACGCGATGGATGCAACATTTTATCAAGCACGTAAAGCCTTCAAAAGATGATCCCGTGTTGCTCATTCTCGACGGCCATTACAGCCATACTCGAAATCTGGACGTTATAGATATAGCTAAAAAAAATTTTGTTTCTATTGTGTGCATACCGCCCCATACTTCACATAAAATCCAACCGCTAGATTTGTCTTTTATGTCTCCATTAAAGACATACTATTCAAGAGAAATCCAAAATTGGTTAAAAAATAACCCTTCTCGAAATGTAAGCCCCTTTCAAATATGCAAATTATTCTGCCCTGCTTATCAGAAATGTGCGACAGCTGAGATATCAGCAAATGGCTTTCGCAAAGCGGGAATTTTTCCCTTGAATCGGAACATATTCTCAGAAGCAGATTTTCTTATAGAAAGACAAAGAGAGAGAACTCCGCCTCGACAACAGACCTCCGATAACACTCCTCCATCCGAACCGGACAACACTATCAGCTCAATTCAACTATCTATTGAAAGTACTCCCCCGAAACAACAAACAGATGGCGGTATTGAAACTAAACAGTTGTCAAACGCTGTAAAAGTCCAAGATTTTTCGCCTTTGCCATCCTGCAGTTCGGTACCTACTTCAAACAGGGGACGTAAAGCTGGTTCCGCAGCGGTAATAACAAGTACGCCCTATAAAGATGAGTTAGAAGCTAGTGTTAAAGAGCAACAAAGAAAAGCATCTCTTAAAAATAAAGGAAAGTTGCCAAAACCAAAATCCTTAAGTAAAACTAAAAAGAAGACGATGGGTAAAAATAAAAAAATTAAGAAGAGGCAAAAGGTCGAAGAAAGTGAATCCTCGGACTCTTTGGAAGATCTTTCTTATGATGATGACTCAGATATGGACGCGGATGAAAACGCTGACGCAACGTGTATTTTCTGCACCGGAAATTTTTCAGAGGACCAACATGGAGAAGCCTGGATACAGTGCTCAATTTGCTTCCGATGGGCACATGAAGATTGTGCTGGTAGTGACAAAAAGAAAGCTTACGTGTGTTATTCTTGCTTTGAAAAATAAGTTCCCAATTTTGGATAGGGTATCCAATTTTAGGAACCCTTTTTTTAAAGTTGAAAAAGTGCTCTTTTTTGCTTTTGCCTAATTTGTATGTCCTTTAAGGTTAAAATAAATATGTTGTATACGTATCGTGTTTTCATTGAGGTAATAGCATATTTTAGGTACAAAAGAATTATTAAAATATGTTTTTTTTACACAAACAAAGTTGAATAAAAAAAAGTATCCAAAATTAGGCTACTTTCCTCTAAACATTTGCGATTTAGCGGCCTACGGTTATTATTACTATTATTATTATAGAATTTTAAGAAGTTATTTCTTATTGTTACTGATATTCATCCAACAAAAAAAGAAAGATAAATACCTGTCACTTCACTTAACTCTTACTTCAGCCCACTAGCCCTTAGTATAATATATCATCCACTATCTCTTTTTATAGGGTATAGTATCTTTCCTTACTACTAGTGGCTCTCCATAATCCATATATTCCAACTTTACGGTTTCTTGTAACGTACATTTGGCATTTTATGGTATTTTCCCTATACTTCACGTTACTCGATATTTTACATGGCACAGTCTTATGATAGAATTCTCCGAAAGAATCTTGCGATATTTTCTAGAATTTCCTCGTGTCTTTTCAAAATATATTTGGTAACAGTTGGTAGCATTGATTTATAAGTTTATAGTAGCTCGAGTTCCGTTTTGTAGCCCCGCGATTCAGTAGTCTGAAAAGAAGGATTTCTACAACAAATGTAAATAAACTAAAGGCATTCAATGATTTACTCAAATATTGCCATGCCAATTACAATAACACAGTAGACCAATAATAGGTCTGCTGTTAAACGCCCCTAGCTTTAAAACTACGAAGGGAGATGTGATTTAATAAAAATATTCTCGGAGAGCAACTTCGGACATCCGGAGTAACTTTGTTATATCAGTGCAGAATAACTGGCATAAATGTAGAATAGTTGCACACAAGTCTCGAATATTTTGCTTGAATATTAAGTCGAATATACACGAGAAATTTTGATATAAAATTGAAAACTGTTTATTTCCTGTAATAATAACATAGAAACATATTATTTCGTTTACCCGTATACCGTAAAGAACGACTTACGTAGTCTAGCAACTAAAAACGCAAAACGTAAAATAACTTCAAAAGTATTATGTAATTTTACTTGGAGTAACTTTGAGCTTGATAAATGAATAACGAATTTCAGAAATGTTAAACTTAGGATGAAGTACTTTAACTTATGTGACAGTCTGGCAAGATTCCGTGAAACGTATTTAATAATCCTTCTAACTTATTTTAATAGAAACTGAAAACGAGCTTTAGCTTAATGGGAAAATGCAATTAACTAAAATTTCCAATTATAGTCAGGATAAAGTTTTACTTAACTTATACCTATCATGCATTTTTCAGGGTTGTTTAAGTATTTGAATTTAATTTGTTTTGTTGTAACTTTTAATAGAGCAGGATAGAAAGCCGGGTTCTCATTAGTCGATTTCATTGATCACTGAGATTGAATCTATCCCATTGAAAATACAATTGAATGCGAAACTTGTTCACACGATTCAAGGACATTGAGCATTCAGTCAGAAACGATCAATTTTAAAAATGGCTGCAAAGAAGACAATTGTGCGTATTGTGTGTAAATATTTAGTAAACCAAATCAAAAAGAAAAACACAAGAAAACCATTTGAAATGTGCCATGTTCTTAAAATGCCGCAAAACTCTACGCAATTTTATCCAGAGTGTAGGTGCCAACAATAAGCTGACGATGCAACTGCATCTGTTTCAATATAATTGAACTCTTGTTCTCACATTTCAAACACCGTTCAATTTTATTGAATCAATTCCGTTGATTAATCAAAGTAGACCTGTCTTTCACTTTCATTGAAACGAAAAATCATTGTTCAATATCGTTGAAATGATGTTCCCATTATTCAATTTCTTTACAATGGCATAGATTCAACCTCATTGATCAATGAAATCGACTAATGAGAACCCGGCTGAAGTAAAGAATGCAGAATATAATCTTAGGTGGAAATCGAATATAATATGTTATTGTTCGTAGGCAACATCTGGAAACGTACAAATTAATTTTTACTTAATATATAGGTAATTCATTTTGTGTAATATTTTGAATAATCTTCGCATTCATTAAATTTCAAAATTAATTCATTATTGCCTTTTATTTGTTTTGTGTGTGTTGTAATAATTGTGTACCGCCTTATAAGCCTATCTACCAGTAGCAGTTTTTCTTTCAGCAAGTAAGGGTAAGTAGCATCCAGCAGTATGGTGCAACCA
Organism: Melanotus villosus; assembly: GCA_963082815.1. Taxonomy (NCBI): domain Eukaryota; kingdom Metazoa; phylum Arthropoda; class Insecta; order Coleoptera; family Elateridae; genus Melanotus; species Melanotus villosus. The sequence continues at coordinate 28,920,213 of OY720419.1, read as the reverse complement.
CCCCCAACCCCTTCAAGTCCAGAAGGAACCACCTGCGGTACGTTCCTCGAGACCATCTTGGGTGATTTCCGCAGTGGCGCACATTTTCCACCCGATTACGACCCACTTATTTAAAGGGTTTAGCGTTTCGAACGCCCCTTCTTCGACTCCTTGTTAGCCGCGAGCCAGAGGACTCCGAAGTCCAGTATCAGTTGTCGTAGTGCGGAATTATCACGTTACACAATAATGGGAAGGGAGTCAAATGCCTTTTATAATACACATATGTAGCATTTATATTTCTCTCATTATTTCGTCATAACTGTGCTTATCATAAGTTGTTCCATGCCCCCTACTGAATTTCTCTGTAATCGCTTTTGTTGCTCTATCATTATAATGTTCACTTCACAATGTTTGTTTAGCTTCATATTAATTATTCATGCTGTAAAAGCCTTATACATGATAATGAGACAAGTAATTGAACGGAATTTGCTGGGTTTTTCGTATCCTGATCCTTCGGTTGCTAGTAAGTTTTTCCTAAAGTCCTAAAGCACTGAATTCTTTCAAGTTGAAGTATAATTTCAGGAAGCACAACAACCAGTTGTTTTTTCTTTAACAAGTTCAACGGTAAATATTAACACTAATAATTATATTGTATTTATACAGGATATTTTAAAACAAAGTTTAAAAATTTTGGGGGCATGTGGTACGGTCGAAAATAAGGCAAAAAGACCCAATACGAATAGGTCCGAAAATCAACCGTTTACGAGATAACAGCGATTGTTCCCAGTAGATACATTAAATACTCAACGATAACACATGCCAGTAAACATGTGCTTATCGCTTTTGTTTGCTGAGCAGAGTTGGCTTTGTTTTATGATAGCTTAATTTGAAGTTGTTAATTTGTGCAATTTCTATCGATTACAATGGTTGCGTATTCAAATGCTGAAATGAGCGATATGGTGTTCATGTACGGGCGTGCCAATGGGAATGCTTCAAAAGCACATCGCCTCTATAGAAGGACGGCATTTTGAGCATCTTATTTAGCTGTAATATTTTTTATTGTAAAATACAATAACACCTTAAAAACCTCGAAAGCAAATTTATTCTGCTCTTGATCTTCTTTCTCCTCATTATTTTCATTTTGGTCTACCCCTTCTACCATCTGCTCTAAATTTCCGCTTTCTAGCAATTCTTCAAAATATTCTTTCCATCTTTTCATTATATCATATTCTGTGTGCAGAACATTTCCGTTTTTATCCTCCACCTGTTTTAACATACCACTTTTTCTTTGCTTCGCAATCCTTAAAATTCTATAAAACAGCTTTTGATTACTTTTGAAATTATGTTCCATTCTTTCTCCAAACTGCTCCCACGATCTTCTTTATGACTCTCTTACTTTATCCTTTACTTGTTTTCTCTGTTCTTTATATTGATCATAATCTTCCATTTTCTTTAAACTTAAATATTTTTTCCATAATTGTTTCTTTTTCTTAATTTCTTCTTTTATTTCTGCAGTCCACCAAGATGTTTGCTTCTTTTTAGGGTTATTGTCTATTTTTGTTTTGCCACATACTTTTTCTGCAGATGTTAAAAGTGTTTCTTTGAATTTGTTCCAAGTTCTATTTATATCTCCTTCCTCCATTATTCGCCCCAGATTAATACATTTTTTGCTTATTTCTGTTCTAAACTGTTCCTGAGTGCCTGCTTCCTTCAACTTATATGACTTAATTCTATACAAATTTTTTGTTTTTAATTGCGCCTGTAACTGCTTTGCATGGCTCCATTTTATATCCATTACTAAGAGATGATGATCACTGCCTATTTCAAATCCTCGTTTTACTTTTACGTCTTTCACTTTCTTTTTATTAATTTGTTGTACTAGAATATAATCTATAATAGATTTTTCATCTCGACTTGGCTGCACTCTGGTGTACTTGTGTGCATCTCTATGTTGGTACCAAGTATTCGTAATTATGAAATCATTATTCGAACAATAGTCAATGAGTCTCTCACCATTGTCATTTTTCAGTTGTTCACCATGTGGTCCCATGACTTCCCTGTATCTTCTGTGTTGACTTCCCACTCTTCCATTAAAATCCCCAACCACAATCACTTCCCCCGTTAGAAAATCTGTTGTCTCCTGTAATTTCGCATAAAATGTATCCTTCTCCTCTACCCTCACATCTTCATTTACCCCATACGCTACTACCACTTTAAGATCCTGGTTTTGATTCCCTAGTAAAGTTACACTCAACAATCTTTCCGATATATACTCCCACTTCTTTATTTTATTTTCTATTCGATTATGTAGTAAAAAGGCTACCACTGCCTTCGCCCTTTCTTCTGCTTGCACTCCACTGTATATCAAAATATTTCCCTCCTTTGCTTTCTGGATTCCCACCCCTTTTTCTTAGTTTCAGTAATACCTAGTATATCTAAGTTTGCTTTCTGAAATTCTTCCTCTAATTCTTTTTCTTTTCCATTTAATGCCCGTACATTCCAAGTTCCTATTCGTAAATACTTTCTCTTATATCCATTATCACGCCTGTTCGTTACCGTTTCAGATCCGTCCTTTTCTATATTTTTTGTTATTTCCCGTTTTTTGGCCCCGAGGGCTCTGTTTCTTCTACTAATTTACCTTCCTTCATATTCCACCACGTTTGTTTATTGTTGATCATCAATTTGTGGTAACCCACTTTCACCCTTTTTCCATTTTCCTTTTCCTGTTTTGCAAATTCTCTTATAGTCGACTGTATTTTTCTGTCTTCAATGGTCAAGTCATCACCAATAAAGATTCCTTTTCCTCTGAGCATCATTTTATTTTTTAGCACTTTTAGTTTTTCTCCTATGTTATCCATTTCTACTAATATAACATCTTGCTTTAACCTTGCACTCGCTTTAACTTTGGCTTCTACATTCAACATATCTTTAAAAAAGTTTTCCACTGTTTTTGTTACTCCTTGCGTCTCATTTTCTGGTTCTTTCATTCCTAAGATGATCAGATTATTTCGTCGTTTTTCTTTGTCCAGCTTTTCTAATTTCCTTTCTACACCTTGAAGTTATTCTTCCATAACTTAGCATTTTTTTGTGACTGTTCTTCGATCTTAACCAGTTCCTTTTTCAAAGTTTTTGTCTCATCTACGCAATTTTTAACCTCCGTTTTTAAATCCTGTATTTCTGCTTTAAATTCTTTTTTCCAATTCTCAATCATTTTTACATTGTTATCCTTCAGCTCCTTTTTAATTTCCTCCTTCCACCCCTTCAGCAGTTTTTTTATTTCATCCATCTCGCCTTTCTTAGTATAAGTACCCACTTTTTGCGGGCTTCGTGGAAGTACTTTACTTCTCTAGAATACTTCCGCTTCTTCTTGTTCTGTATTCTCTTCTGAGGTCTCTTCTGAGGTCTCTTCTCCCTCTCTTTTCTTATTATCTAATCCACTGGCACTCCCAGTTCTATTTCTGTTTTCCGTTTTAAAGTCCATCAAACTTTCGTATAGCGCGCCGCTAAAATTTACGTTAGAAATCCTAGCCGCGTGTGAAATTAATTAAGTTATCTTCAAAGAAATAGAAAGTGGCTATTCCACACCAACAATAAAGCTTACTGTTAAGAGTCTAAAATTTCAATATAACTAAGTTCCTAATTAAACGTAAGTCTAAATGGAACGTTTAAAGTAACAAGATCGTAATTAAACGAAAGTCTAAATGTAATGTTAAAGGAAAATAACAAGATCGTAATTATTACACGAAAGTAATTCCTCTGAGGATTCGCAAGGGTTAAACTTAAATTAGATTGTCAACTACGCATACGGGAAATGAGCTCGCTTCGTCGTCTTGGCGGTTATAAATTCTAATCGTACAATAAATAATAATAATGCCTTGCGAGATCTTTATGGTACCAATACTTCAATTACGATTAAATAACAGGTGTTCATAAACAGTCGTCATCCCAGTAGGTTTTGACCTCAGAAACGTATGTCTATTAAAACTGAGAAAAAATGCAAACATCATTAGGGTAAGTCCGGGAGAGATGGACCACGTTTTTTATTTTTGTCATAATGTGTACAGGGTGGTCCAAATTGGACACTTTTGATAGGAAACACCAATTTCTAGAGGAGCTAGAAAAAAACTAACCTACATGTTACGAGCTCGATTTTTGTAAGAAACTGAATGCCGAAAACCGCACATCGATATCTTGAACTGTTTAGAAGATATAGGGTGGTTTTCAATTTTGTGCATTTTTGACCCACCTCCGTAACTTATTTATTTATGAATATTTTTTGTTTCTGTAAAAACATTCTTAAGGCACTTTTTTTAAGGGAATCCAATAGTGTCACAAGTTTTTTTGTAAAAGGAATGGTTTTGAAGCTATGACATAAACTTGTACTTTTTCTTATGGACCACCCTGTATATTTTTGCATATTCTTTTTCTAAATATATAAAATACTTGATACTTTCCTTTTTAAACATTTATTTCATTGCCGTTTCTAAAATACTATAGATGCATTTTGTAAATCTGGAGTGCCACATGCTTGAAAAATAGAACGAAATAAATGTACAGCTGTTATAAAATATTTATTGCCTATTTTTTAGTAATTTATTGATTTAATTAAACAACACAAAATAACAAAAGCAAACAATACAACATTAAAACTACATTATAAATAGTTTTTATAGTGTGTGTATTTATAGTGTTTCCTATCAAAAGTGTCCAATTTGGACCACCCTGTACATATGTTCACTTACCTAAACAATACCTGGAGCATAAGTTTGAAAATGCCAAGTACTTCAAAGGAGAAAATGCAAATCACTGTATCTTTAAATAATAAAAAGATAAACAATATTAAAGAAAGTGACCAGTGGTCCATCTCACCCATAGAGCTTAGGGTGAGATGGACCACACTCGTGGGAGAGATGGGCCAATAAGAGACAATGGTAAAGACAAGATAAAATAATGCAGAAACACTTTTTTTATTCTTAAACAAGTTAAATCATATACCTTATGTTTAGAAAAAAGTTGACAATAACTTTTCACATATTTTTGTTAAGTTGTAAGTTTTCCTTTCTCACAGTTTTCACATCTGCTTTCAAAACGAGAACAACTTTCATGGAACCAATATGTACAGGACGTACATTTAACCCAGTCGTCAGAAATTGTCGTCTCGGAGCAGGGGTGTAGTGGAGCCGGAACGCGCCGGAACGCCGTTCCGACACTGCTTATTTTTTTACAAGAAATAAACAAGAAAAAATGTAAAATACCTCCTTAAAATAGCGCGATCTTCTTTCAAATTAATAAAAGTTCCGGTACTGCTTAATTTACGACTACATCACTGTCTCGGAGGATTAGGATAGTTGTCAAAAGTTTCATCTTCTTCAGCATACACAATATCTTCATGTTCGGACTCAGACGAAGTTGATGGAGAATGTTGATTTTTTGAACGTTTCTTCTTTTTCTTTTCTATTTGTGTGTCTAGCTCTCTCTTACTATTTCTCTCGCCTTTTTTCACCTCCTTTAATGCTTTCTCTTCTGAAGTTGACGGGGAATGCTGCTTTGTCGCACTTTTGTTCTTTTTCTTTGCTTTTTGGGTGTCTAGCTTTTTCTTTTCTTGTCTCTCTGCTTTTTTGGCCTCCTGTAATGCCTTCTCTGCTATTTTCTTTTTTTTGCTAGCAATGTTTTCTGGTGAAGTTAGAACAGTTGCCACTGTTGATGACTTCCTTTTAAGTTTTTCTACTTGTAAGGTTGGTACAGGATGAATGACATCTAGCATTTTACTTGGAGTGACTTCCAAATTGACAGAATTTTGAGATGTGCTAGGTGTTACATTAGGTTCAGATTCTACCACTTCGGCAGTATTGTTATATTCATCATTTTGGATTTCTGCCTCGTTCTCTTGTTCATTCGTAGCAGAAACATGGTTAGAACTTTCTTCAGTTAGATAGGAGTAACTAGGTATTGCGCTTCGATCCAAAGGTATAATCCCAGCTGCTCTAAACCCATTTACTCCATTGTCCACGTTGGCTGATTTTGACCAGGACGAGGAAAGTAAAGTTCCAAACTAAAGCCTCGTTATTTTCCTTGACAGATGTGTCCTCATAAAATGATTGCTCGAAACGTTGAAATTACTCTTCAGAGATTTAAAAAATGAACGATCAAGTGGCTGTAGCCAGTGTGTGGTATGAGGTGGGAAACTCATTAAAACAATTTTCTTTCTCCTCTGCAAACTCCAACATTTCCACTGAGCTGGTATGCGATGTGTGACCATCGAGAAGCAGCACGACCTTACCCTCCGGCTTTCTTGGATAAAAGTGCGATTTCAACCAATCGAAAAATATTTCTGTGTTTACGTATGCAGACTTTGGTGACATTGCAATTTGGGATCCAGGTGGCATTCCATCTCCATACTCTAATTTTTTGTTTTTCCCCTTGAATATGCAGTAGGGTGGAAGAAATGCTCCCTCACCATTGCAGCATGTCAAAACTGAAATGGTTTCTCCTTTCTCACTAGAGGTAATCGTAGTTACACTTTTGGAACCTTTTATAGCAACAACATTTGAAGGCTTATTGTTCAGTTGGAGACCGGTCTCATCCATGTTAAATATATTACCGGGTTTCTCGAATAATGCATTGTCTTCCAAAACTTTTTCAAGTAAATTATAAAAATTGTCTACGTCTTTCTTATTCATGCCTTTTGCACGAGCTAACGCTACACCTTCAGATTTTCTAATAGACAAGTTGGGATTTCTATCCATAAATGATTGTAGCCAATCATAGCCTGCATTTTTTGTCTCCTTGTTAAATTTATGAGGAAGTTTCAGCTTTTCTGCTAATTCATAGGCCATACTACGAACGGAGTCCCAACAAGGTGTAAACCCCCTTTCCTGGAGCTTTTTAATATGTAATGCCATTTTTGCCTCATTATCTTTCCCCAAAATAGACGGAGGCCCCATTCCATCCTTTTCAAAATTTTTATGTTGAATACGCCTCTTAAACGTAGTTTTAGGGATTTCATAAAATTTCGCAGCTTAATTTACTCCCATCAACTGATCTTCAACAGCTTTGGCAGCTTTAATTAAATTCTCCTCCGACCATTCTCCTCGAGCTGACGATCTCTTTCTCGCATAGACCCTTGGTATTTTTGTCTGAAGCAAGATAAAAACTTACTTAATTTTAAACACGTGGTCCATCTCTCCGGATACCGCATGGTCCATCTCAACCATTTGAAAGGGAGAGATGGACCACTCCTCAGCCATGTAGCTACTGGCTGTTTAGACGCCATTTGAGGTTAGAGTAACAAAAGCATGTTTGACGAACCTATACTAGCACTTTCAGCAAGATCTAACTTATAAAAAGGGGTATAATCATTTAGTCAATACTATACTAAAAAAATAATTGGCTTACCAAAAGATTAAAAGATTATTTACTTCAAAATTGGTCAACGTAATTGAACACAAACAATACCACCGGTTGCTCAACTCTAACTAACCACGTGCCAATGGTGACTGACACGCTACTATGCTTAGAATCGGAAATAATGAACAGGTCCGTCTCTCCCGGTGGTCTATCTCTCCCGGAATTACCCTATTTACAACAGCAACTTTTATTAACTGTCAAACAATGTGTTAAAAATAAGCCGAACTGAACTGAGATTACAATAACTGTTGGAAATGGTGATCATTTTCCTGAATACACAAATTAACTCTTCGCTTCATGCTTTCAAATTCATTTATAAGCATATCTGGAGTTATTTGGTGGCACTGATGTTGAATGCTGTTTGTCAAGGCTTCCAGTGTGTGTACTGGGTTCCTAAACACATTATTTTTAATGTACGGAAACACGAAATAATCCAAAGCCGTAAGGTCGCAAGAACGTGGTGGATAAAGGTCTTTACTTATTAACCGGTCATAGAAAAATTCTCGTAAATAATTTAAAGTAAAATGAGCAACGTGCGGACGCGCAGAACCTGTTGAAAATATCCGATTTGCAACTCGTCGTCGTAGAGTTGATTTATAAACGGTTCCAGTATTATGTTCCAATAGTTATCAGCATTTATAGTCTCTTCAAAAAATATTGGGCCTATTATTCTTCTTCGACTTACTGCTAACCACAACCCTATTTTAACAGGATGCATCGTTGCTTCTCTAAAGTAATGAGGGTTTTCGGTTCCCCACATACGCATATTTTGTGCATTAATGTAACCATTCAAGTGCACCCAGGCCTCGTCTGAAAAAAATGTCTTATCGAGTACATCATTGTTGTTCAAATTTTCATTAAACTACTGACAGTACTGAATTCTTCTCATAATCTGGACCTAACAGCTCCTGGTACATTTGTAATTTGTATAGATGCGAGTGAATATCCTTTTTTAAAACATTGTACAAAGTTGTTTTAGGAATGTCTAGTTCTTGGGAAAGCCTTCGAACTGAAGATTTAGGTCGCTCTTCGATCGCGTTTCTGACCATATTGACAACATGCGCCAACTCTAGGTCTTCCACCTCCCCATTGTTTATCAGTTGAATCAGCTTCCCGAAAATTTGCAAGTGATCTGATCAACTGCTTCCTAAACTGATTGTGGTTAAACACTACATTTGGAAACTTCAATCTGAATTCATTTTTAGGACAGGAACAAGAACAAGAAGCAGGGCAAAAGAAATTCTTCAAGCAAAATGGTGGCGAACAGTTAAAATCCTAATTAAATGGATTGAAAATGCCAATAAAAACCAAAATTCACTAACGTTTTAATTTACTGAAAGGCTTACTAATACCATTTTCTAGTTTCGTACTTCAGGATGATCAACGATATTTTTGGAAAGCCAAACTAAATCCAAAGTAACGTCTGTTCACCACGATCATTAATACAAGAAGGAAGCTAACTTAAAATTCTTGCCAAGAATTTCCTGAATAAACCAACCTAAAGATTACTAAATCCCTACTAAGTAAAAATTCAAAATATGGTAAGAAGAGGCGCCCAGTAACGTATGCAACCATGCAATCTTGAGAAGTAATTGGGAAGTCTAAAGAAAAGAATATATTTTTAATATAACCAGACGAATTAGTTAATAATTTACGTAAATACGTATAACTATGAGCGATTTCTACTGTAACATATTCTTCGTGTTCATGCCCCATACGTGCACGGGAAATGTGCCTTGCTGCATTTTTGTAGGGCGTAATAGTTGGAAACTTGAAGTAGGACGTAGGACAGACTAAGATTAAGGTACTTGAAAGGATACTGTCTATAGGAAGATAAGTGTAGGACAAATGCTCCAGTTAGTTGCCTCTTACAACAAACAGGGGTTCCCTAAATGTAATCTCCAAGCGGCACCCAAGTGATATTTATTAATATGTATTATCATGATTTACTGTAATGTACAAATACCGAGTCATTTTTTAAAAACTCAATTGCAACAGGCCCTGGATAACCTTAGAACTGTCTGTATTAAGCTTAACTGACTAAATGTGAAGTTTTTATTTATAAAACTGACAAATCCTTTTGTTAGTTTCACAAATAGAAACTTCACATTTAGTCAGTTAAGCTTAATACAGCTAGTTCTAAGGTTATCCAGGACCTGCTGCAATTGAGGTTTTAAAAAATCACTCTGTACCTATGTAAAGAGATTAAAAGTTTTTAATTAAGAAATTAAAATTTTTACACCTTAACAATACTTTAACTTGCATAAAGATACACAATTCGGCAAAACTACTTTTATTGCCGCAGTTGCATCGTAATTCTTTTTGCCTTAATAAATTTGTGAAAATATATTTAATCAAAACTAATATAGTTTTAATGAGAGATATATTAAAATATTTTCTCCGAACATATAGTGCTACAAAATGATAGTAAGATCAAAGGGGAACACTTGAAAGGTACTGCTAACGTGCTAACGATCGAGTAATTGCAGCAAATACTTACATTTTCAAAAGTAACTTTGGAAAGATCTAATAACATCTACTTTTTAACGAGAATACCTTCAACTTTAAAAACTTATTGTAAAAAAATTCCCGTCTGAACGGATACACAAAGCATTTAAATCAAACTTGACTTCATAGAAACATATTTTTCTGATGTTTTTCATCTCTGTATTAACGGTTGATTTCTCGATAATATTTACAGGCTAACCAAATGATTCGTTATGCAGTAGTTTATGCTTAAATAATTAAATATTCGAATTGCAACTTATGAACTTCTACCTCTTGTGTACTTCACAGGTTTCTTTATAAAACACAAGAAAAATTAAAATTCAATAGCAAGGATAGCATTTCTGGGGTTAATTAATTCTTGTTAAATCTGTATAAACTCATCGCAAAGGATTATGATGGACTTCGGTAACTTTTTCGATAGCTCTCTTCTATGCGATAAAATCTCGTCATTTAATAGGAAAGTTAACTTCGTCAGTATATATCAAACTTTCGTCTTTCATTAGAAGATTCCCATTATTGCTTTCGACATAAAAACGAAACTTCGATAGCAATCCACTTTCAAACTCATCAGGGGCCCTTTTAGCTTTTGTTCGTATAAACATTTAAAATGAGTAAATATTAGGCTCTGTTCCTTTAAACAATATGTTCTACTTAAATTTCTGAACTGTCTAGTTGATCTGATGTTTCTACTAATCAGAAGACTGTAACTATTATGAAGGACTTTAATATTGATTTAGGAATTAATTTAAGTAATAGACATGTCCCAAACGTTTTGGAAGTAACCCAGGTCAATATTTTAATTATCAATATTGCGTCCATATGAAAATCAAAAGTGGTTGTTCATAGAATAGAAACAAAGCGTCGCGTCGTAACTAAACTCAGCTCTTTTTGCTCTTTTCAACGACGTGTCACACGTACGGAGTTTTTGAGGAAGAGCAGGAATAAAATACATTTTTTGTATCATAGCCTACTACGCGAATAAAGAAAAAATGTATTTTATTCCCACTCTTCTTCAAAAACTCCGTACGTGTGATACATCGTTGAAAAGAGAAAAAAGAGCTGAGTTTAGTAACGATAAAATTCAATATGGCGCCCATATGAAAATCAAAAGTAGTTGTTCATAGAATAGAAAAAAAGCGTCATAAATATAAACAAATGGTACCACCCGATTCTCCATAAAAAAGTGCCTTCACAATGTACAAGTCTTGAAACTAATAACTTAATACTTTCCGAGATATTTTGGAAAACAGAAAACTCAAAATTTCGGTTTTTCCAAGATATCTCGAAAACGGTCAAAGTGGGCTGTGATTTCTCAACGGATATGAAATGAGCATTAAAATTCCTAAAACTTTCCCTATTTAACCAACTTTGTAGCTTTTATAGTTTCCGAGATCCTAATGGTGGGGATTGAATTTGGGACACACTGTTTATTTCTTAACTTTTTTCGTAAATAATTTGATATTGTTGAGACTTCGGATATTCGTCGGTAGCGAGTTATATTGTTTTACACCATTGTATGTTAAAAACTGTTAGGCAGAAGTGGTTTTACTAGTGGCATAGTAGGCATATACAAGATAATAATATAAAATAACAACATATAATTATTAACGAAAGCGGTAGAGTGAGGTGATCACAATATGTATATAATAGATAACCGAATAAATGTTTAAATAACGAATTATAAAGCATGAAAGATAAAAGTAGCAAAACGCAATAATTACTGAAACCTGAATTAAGGGACTTGACTAATTCACACTGCCCTAAGTTGAGTTATAGTAAAGATTCGAATAAAAGCTAAATGAATCCAAACCAAGTTAAAGCTTTAGCGCGTACAATTGACCCGCCGATAAAGAAATAATGCCGCAAGAACAAAGATATCTCAAACAAACGTAATGGATCGCAACACGAATCAGGCCTGTCTCGTCCGCTTTCCTGAAATCGCCCACAATAAGTTGAAGTTAAGATTTAAATACTTAATTGCTACGCATTTAGCAATTCCACAAAACCTTGCGCTACCCTAATAATTCTGAGTTAACGGCAACTCAACGTGCCTTGATATTAACAAGAAATGCGATAAATAATCGTTAAATTTAAAAGAAAGCGTAAATTTATCTATTACAAAACGACGTCAAGTCAAGCTGCCATCGTACTCTGGCCTATAAAACATCTAAGTATTTGACATCATAAGCAGTGATTGAATTGACAGAATTCAACAATAAATAAATATTAAACCTCCAACATAGTTTGTAAAGAGCGCCACAAGCAAAAAACTAAATCCCACTTTTTTCGATTTTTCAAAATATTTCGATTGTCAATTGTCGCAAGTCAATTTTTCCGGCGGATTCTTAAAGAGAACAAAAAATAGCAACTTTGCCGAATTTAAACATTCCCTCTAACTCTGCTCATAAGGGAGATCCCCATGGTGAGGGTCGAATTTGAATCACCCTGTATAGTGCTAGAGATGTATGAACATGTATGCAAATATGTATGAAATGTAATATAAATATGTAATGCCTTACACTCCACGGTAAAAAGGCTTTTGATTATATATCAACAGATCTACCTTATAGAGTCAAAAGTGCTGCAAATTACCACGCGGGACAAGAGTTCTTCAGAAATCGAACTACCAAGGCAGGCATTAGTTAAAGTAACTTTATTCACTGCGAAATATTACGGTAAAAGCTCCATAAAACACCAACAATACTGAGAACTTCTCCTCGGTTCCATTAATCGAAACACCAGCATACAACCAACAAGGACAGAACAACATACCGTGAATTAACGGTAAATTATCACCAAATCTGGCCAATCACTAAATCTGGCCAAAAGTGGGCTGAAAGTCAAAGTGACACGTTAGCGGGGTTTAAACGAGACACAAAATAGTAGCATACCTTCCAAGATAAAAAAAACCCTCAAGCCGAGTAAAAGTAAACTTGAAACAAGAACCACACCATGTGATCTTATTACAGAAGTTTCTAAAACACAACAAATCAAGGCACCAGCCAATAGAGATTTCCATAAATCACTTCTGCTAATTCATAATAATAATTTTGGTGCTAGGATGATCCATATAAATGTACATTAACTAAGACTTTGTTATTTTCTCGTTTCAATCCAGATTTACAAAAAAGGTTAGGCAGTGTGCCTAATCATAAGGAATTCAATACCTTTATAGACCTAAATAGGCTGTTCTCTGCCGTATATTAAGTCTATAGTGTATGTGTGTCTTGTTACTATCTGAAGTCGATCACTCCGCAGACAGAATCGTTAATTGTAACCAAACGACCAAATTCGTTCAAGTACCGATCTCAAACAGTGCGGAATTCTTTATAAACGTATCCGATAAATTCCTCGAATGCAATTGCTCGAAATCAATTGTTCGAAATCAATTGCTCGAAAATCAAATTGCTCGAATGTAACTTTTCTCGAAATACAAGTTCCTCGAACAGCAATTTCTCGAAAATGTTTTGCTCAAATTCATGTGGACTTTAATAATTCGTCAATACTAAAATCTTCAAAATCTTTTGTAGTAAGTTGTCAAATGCAGTATTATGTTCTCGCAACGTCGTTATCGTATTATGTTCTCGCAACATCGTTATCGCAGGGCTGAGTCAGTAAAAATACAAACAAAGGGGTTTTCAACAATACTACAATAGGGTATTCTTGGAACAGGCAAGTGATTATCATAGGAACGTAATTACGGACTATTCATACTCAAATAATGGGTTCCTTTTTATTACAAATAATGTTAATCTCTAATAGGTGATTATCATCGGAATGCTTAGAAAGCAACTTACCAAGAGAAATAACATATAAATACCCTGCGACCCAAATGAGTTTGTTAGTTCGAAAAAGAAATTTGCAAGTGAACATGGCGTTAGAGTTCGTATCCAGTGAGAAAGGCAAATCGAAGTTGTGTTTTGAAAGTTTTTTGTTTATCAAGGATAAACAAGTAGATTTATTGAAAATGCGAGCTCTCCAAGAAAATGAAGTGCAAAGCTCGTGTGATTACTCTAAATAACCTTGTGTCGTCAAGCAACAACGACCACAACCACGATGCCGACGCAGCGCAGCTGGAAGCCAATAAAGTTATGCAGAATATAAAGGAAGCTGCAGAAAACACCAGAGATCCACCCCAGTTCATTGTGTTCCAAGCTTCTGCTCGCTTAGGAAATGCAGTTGCAGATAAGCTGCCATCCGATAACAATATTAAGCGGGCCGTTAGGAATGTGAGGATGAGAAAAAAACGTTGCACCGGCAATACCAAGACTTCGGGAGGAGATCATTTTTTCAGAAGAGTTTACAGCTACTGAAAACGACGACCATTTTAAATTGTACGATTCAGGACCAATAAATGATCGAATTCTCATTTTTTCAACCGCGCGTAACATCAACCTTCTGGCAACGACCCAACACTGGTATGCGGACGGTACTTTTAAAGTACACGGAATACAAGACAATGTGGCTATACCTTTAATTTATGCTCTCCTACCAAATAAGACGGAGGAAACCTACTTAACTCTTCTTCGAGAAATAAAAAGCCTACTTCCCGATGGCGTCGCACAACCACAGACCATCATGACAGATTTTGAAGTAGCAATGATAAATGCCAAACGAATTGAGTTCCCGCAAACCGTACATCGTGGATGCTTCTTTCACCTCTGTCAAAGTATTTTCCGCCACATTCAGGAAAACGGCTTAAAACGGGAATACGAGACAAATCCAGAAGTTGCGTTGACGTTAAAACTGCTTCCAGGCTTGGCATTCGTTCCAACGCAAGATGTAGTTGATGCTTTTGAGAACCTTTGCGAGCAAAATATTTTTTCCCCTGAACTGCAAGTTATTGTAGACTATTTCGAGGATACGTGGATCGGCCGCCATCAACATGTGGAATTGCTTCGATGATGTACAACATGGACTTCCGAAAACAAACAATTCAGTGGAAGGGTGGCATCGAGGTTTCCAAATGCAACTGTCTGCAGAACACCCAAACATCTGGAAATTTATTTTGGCATTAAAGAGGGAGCAAAGTTTGAACGAATTACGGATAGAACAATATGTCAGCGGTCAACAACCCACAATCAGTTGAAGAATATATTGTGATAGTGAACAGAGACTTTTAAGATTAGTGAATAATTATAGACATGACAGAAATATATATGATTAATGATTATGTCCATGGAATAGCACATAACATATTGTAACGGTTTTAAAACGGTTATTTAAAACTTCAGTTCGTAGTGTGAATTATTTACTAACAAAGATTAAAATTATTAAACAACGAAGAAACACGAAATAACAACTTAAACACTAGGAACACAAAATAATATTAAACCTAATACAAAACACTAATATTAACCAGTAACACTAATTAATTTATTTGTACGGTTTGTTTATTTATAACTATTCACGTATATTTATATTAACTTCACTGACGAACATATTCGACCGTTTATCTAGGCTGGATTAGACTAACTGTGTTCGTTTGGTCGCGCCTTATACAGGGTGAATAAAATGTATGGAACCTCGATGCTAGCGCCTTTATTATTAGTTTTAGAAAAAAAAGTTTTAGACAAAAGGTTTATAACAAATTATTTTCCACAAACTGAGAGTTTTAAATATTTTTTTCAAGGTCATACCTTTGCTCTATGACGTCATCGATACTTTTTTTAAATGGCAACCTATATTTTTTAGGTCGAAATTTTATAGCATTTTTTTTTCTCTTTATGACCATCTAAAAATATCATACGATTGAATAAGCGAAATTTCTAGAAAAATCAATTTGAATGTTATTTGTACCAGTAATTAATGTACGTACTTTTATCACAAAAATTAAACACATGACTATTAAAAATAAATACAAACAATGAGTAATAATATTACTTTATTACAGAAGATGTTCAAATTGTTCGCTATCTGACAATGTCCAATTCGATGTGAAAATCCCTGTAATACATTCCGAATTACTTCGGCTGGTATTGCCCGTATTTCTTCCCGAATACGAATTTTTAACTCTTCTAAATTTCTGGGCCTGTTTGTGTAAACTTTACTTTTAAGATGGCCCCACAAGATCCAACTGCTTCAAATCGGGCGATCGGGCTGGCCATTCGATACTACCCCTTCTACCGATCCACCTATTCTCAAAAATTGTATCCAAATAATAAAATAATAATAATAATAATAATGTTAAACATTGTTTATATTTGTTTTTAATAGTCATGTGTTTAATTTTTGTGATAAAAGTACGTACATTAAATACGGGTACGAATAACATTCAACTTGATTTTTCTAGAAATTTCGCTTATTCAACCGTATGATATTTTTAGATGGTCACAAAGAGAAAAAAAAATGCTATAAAATTTCGACCTAAAAAATATAGGTTGCCATTTAAAAAAGTATAGATGACGTCATAGCGCAAAGGTATGACCTTGAAAAAAATACTTAAAACCATCAGTTTGTGGAAAATAATTTGTTATAAACCTTTTATCTAAAACTTTTTTTTCTAAAACTAATAATAAAGGCTCCAGCATCGAGGTTCCTTACTTTTTATTCACCCTGTATACGTATAGTCACATGTAAGAACAAAACATGAGAAAACATTTACTGTTTAGTGGAACACTAGTTTAGAGGACGTCCACCATGTGGTGGGAGATTCGGAAAAATTCTAGTCGGGTAGAGCTTATAACCATAGCAGTTAATACGCGTTGAGATCCCTGACACCGTCAAATCTAGATTTCGTCCAATAAATAATATACAGGGTGAATAAAGAGTAAGGAACCTCGATGCTGGAACTTTTATTATTAGTTTTAGAAAAAAAAGTTGTAGGTAAAAGTTTTATAACAAATTATTTTCCACAAACTGATGGTTTTAAATATTTTTTTCAAGGTCATACCTTTGCGCTATGACGTCATCGATACTTTTTTTATATGGCAACCTATATTTTTTAGGTCGAAATTTTATAGCATTTTTTTTTCTCTTTATGACCGTCTAAAAATATCATACGGTTGCATAAGCGAAATTCCTAGAAAAATCAAGTGGAATGTTATTCATACCAGTATTTAACGTACGTACTTTTATCACAAAAATTAAACATATGACTATTAAAAACAAATACAAACAATGTTTGACATTACTTTATTACAGAAGATGTTCAGATTGTTCGCCATTAACTATCTGACAATGTTCAATTCGATGTGAAAATCCCTGTAATACATTCCGAATTACTTCGGCTGGTATTGCTCGTACTTCTTCCCGAATACGAATTTTTAACTCTTCTAAATTTCTGGGCCTGTTTGTGTAAACTTTACTTTTAAGAAGGCCTCACAAGAAAAAATCCAACAAATTCAAATCGGGCTGGCCATTCGATACTACCCCTTCTACCGATCCACCTATTCTCGAAAATTGTATTCAAATAATTTCGAACGTGAATGCCATAATGGGGGGGGGCACTCCATCTTGCTGAAACCAAAGGGACGTTCCCTATTAAATATATCACGCACCTCGAAATGGGATCTTCTTCTTTCACCGTATCCAAGTATCATCAAAATTTCGATGCGTTCTGTTTCTGTTAAACGTACCATAGTTGAGAATCACTTTCTCAAGCAGTTTAAATTACAATAATTATTGTCTTATTATTTAATAAACACAAATTGTCACAAGTGAAATTTGCATTTGTTTCCAAGGCAATCTTTTTTCATTTCTCATATTTCTCTCATCCAATTGGACATTGTCAGATAGTTAATGGCGAACAATTTGAAATCGCTATCTTCTGTAATAAAGTAATGTTAAACATTGTTTGTATTTGTTTTTAATAGTAATGTGTTTAATTTTTGCGATAAAAGTACGTACGTTAAATACTGGTACGAATAACATTTAACTTGATTTTTCTAGAAATTTCGTTTATGCAACCGTATGATATTTTTAGACGGTCATAAAGAGAATAAAAAATGCTATAAAATTTCGACCTAAAAAATATAGGTTGCCATTTAAAACAAGTATCGTAGACGTCATAGCGCAAAGGTATGACCTTGAAAAAAATATTTAAAATCATCAGTTTGTGGAAAATAATTTGTTATAAAACTTTTGTCTAAAACTTTTTTTTCTAAAACTAATAATAAAGGCCCCAGCATCGAGGTTCCTTACTTTTTATTCACCCTGTATATCCCCGCTCGTCCTTCCAGAACTCCATTCCAGAAAGATCCACTAGTCGCGCGAGTATGAGTAACCGTCGACCGCTGTGGAAGCTTCTCATCTGATGAAGCAGTCAACGAAGCGGATTGAACAATACTTTGCAGAGTTGCCGAAGGAATTTTGTTCTGAGGTTGTACAATTGGAAAGACGATGAAATAAGTATATAAGAATATAAGGGTTAAAGGGAGTTATGTAGAAAAATAAAGGGTTGTTAACGTAATTTTTTTATGGCTAGGTAGGTAATACAGAAAAATACGCCCTCGTACATTTTTCATAAAAAACGTACTGCCTGTAGAAAATTTATGTAAAAAATATATCTACTCTTTGGAATCTTTATTTTTCCATAGATAACAAACTCTTCTTTATAAAAGCAACTAACTTTCCGTTATCGACGGGACTACGAGAAATAACTCTATGATGAAGCATTCCGTTCCTCATTAAATTTAATAACAAATTGTAAATATAAATTATAATGAAAATTATTTAATAAAAATAGACAACTTTTTTTGCTTTTTATTATTGTGTATCTGCTTAAATGGTAGCCTAGTTTGGCTGATACACCTCAAAGAAGCAGTTTCAGGCAATATTACACGCTTTATGGTTGCTAAAATTTCATTGAATTATCCGACTGGTACAAAAGCCCTTCGACAGCGTACACCAATTGAATTTTCAGAGCGGAGTTAAGTTCACAAACACCTCTTTATTAATACGTTATTGAATAGCTTTGAATAATATACTAAACTATTTGGAATGTATATTAAATTGGTATCCCTAATCAAGATTTTAACATTTTTTAACTTTCTATTAGTTTGCTTTTTATCATATGCGATATTAATTTATAAATCCTACGAACAACCACGTTTTTAATTTTATATGCAGGTATAGGGAATGTGCTAATACATTTGTTGATTAACTTAAAACAGTAATACGTAAGTGATAGCTAAAGTCTGGTTTCTTAGACTACCTATATTTCACGTATTAATCCGAAATGTTTCTATTTTATTTCGACAATGGATACGTTAGAAAGTTATTGAAAACTTTTTTTAGGAGTTTACATCTCGGATATAAAGATAAGAAGTAAATTTTTCAGGCTCTTCCGTTCCATTTTAAAGTTTAAAGTTATTTTATGTAGTGGTTTGAAGGTTAGATATTATCCTTGTATTCTATAAATTTCGATCAAAGGTGATAATAAACACCTATAAGCAATGAGGTGCAGTTGCATCAACCATAAATAGCAACCAGAAAATGTTGCACCGAAGGATTACTAACCCATAAAAGCCAAGATTTGTACGTATCCCATATTGAACAATAAAACGTAAAGTATTGCCGACAAAGCAATCTGAAACTGGAAACACCGTTTGCAGTAAATTCAAATTGTAATCTCAAACAAATACATTCAAGTTACTGGAATTTCTACATTATTCAAATATTTTCCTCAAAGGAAGGTAATGTGCGGAAAGAAATGTATCGAATACGACATCCTACGATGTATTATAATCGAAATCTGCAAGGTCGTAAAAAAGGGAAACTTTACATTCTTTATTTTGTTGTTGTGGCTAAAGAAAGGGTTCGATAATATAATATACCATGTATAAAATTAGAAAACTCGTAAATTTGCTGGGATGCTTCTATAAGCGGAGTAATTAATTATCTAAAAGTGGATACAATAAATGAAGTTATGTAAATCTTTTAAAAATTAAAAATCAATGCATTAATAGAAATTTTCTAGCATACTAGAACAAAACGTTTACATTGTGAATAATTATTTCAGATGTCCTGCTAAATAAACAGAAAATTGATTTACATTTTCCGGGCAACTACAACTACGAATCTGTTGAAGTATAGCCGCAAAGGGAGGTCCTGTGGTAGGTCACAAGGGAAGGAGCACGTTAAGGTTAATGATTTATATTTTTAAGCTTTCGAGGAATATTACAGTTTCCAAAATGGATATTTATTTGGGTAAGAATAGCCTTGAAGTTTCAGACGCCTTTGATTTTTGGAAAGTAAACAAACACCATTGTTAATTTATTAACAAACAATAATTATCCCAAAAGTAAACTACTAGTTAAAGGTTCTCAAATATTACACCTCCTTCAAGAAATTTTTGTAAACGCAAGTTACTTTTCCGTGAATATTAAATAATATGACCTGTTAAATAATGGGCTACATTATTCACACGGTCGAATTATGACCTATGACTCAAAAGTACATTATTAGGACCTACTCAGAATTTTACATAAAGCAAAACAAATAATGCTCCTAATATTTCAAATAATATAAGTTTTAAAGATAAATCTGCGAATTTTGCAAAAAATGACTATTTTTACAGCAGAATGATGACGAATAAAGCAGTAAGATTAGACACAACATAATTTATTCGAAAGACAACTTGATAAGAGATTAATGCAGTTAGTGTCACTGTTCCGTGTACGTTACTGCCCCAGAGGAGAAAGGATATGAAATATGGTATCAACTCTTTTGCGAATGCGTCCGTAATGGCGTGGATATGTTATATGCTCGAGGGATAACTAAACTATTATCGTCCGTGATTTCAAACGCCGAAATTCTACGCTGCTCAAGTTTTTGTTATTTGTTTGCTTCAATCAAAGCATAAAACGTGTTTAAATCAAACAAAACTAGTTTGGATTAAACTAAAACAATTCGACCATTTTATACGTTTCATGAAAATAAATCAAAAGTTAATACAAAAATTTCAAATGCTGCTCGGTATTTTTGTTTGGATAGGTATTTTGGTAGCTGAAGTTTAAGAAATAAACGCAGACAAAATAAGTGACCCAAAAAATAAATTCGTTTAGTTGGAGATAAATCGCCGGAAGATTGACTGTCAGATACAAGCCGTTAAAGTTAGAGTAGTAAAACGTCCCAAACTAATTAAAACTAACGACCGCAATTGCTTTATTACACCTAAAACTTCCTCTAGACGCTTTCACAACAATGGTTATAGACTCTTAGGATTAAATTTCAGCTGTCACTAATTAACTAGGTAAAACATGGTCACAGTGGTAATGCTTTTTATGCGTCTGTATAGGAGAAACCTTAAAAAGTTTAAAACATCTTTACTTCGCAAGTACATCGAATAAATCTGGACATTTGGCATTCCAGTATGTAATTCTGTGCAAAGATGGAGAGAAATCAATGAAAATAAACTTGAAAGGTCAAACACTAACATTTCCATTAAAAAAATTTGCACCTAAGCTGTATGAAGTTTGCACAGCAACCAAAGAATTTTAAAATGTAAATTTGATTTTATGGCATATTTTTAAATTAATAGTTAAAATTCACGCATCAAAACCCCTTTTTAAGCAGCAGTAGCTACATAAATCAATGAATAATAATAAAGTGAGATGATATTTAATTGGATGTATATAATTAAGGTTAAGTTGTTTGTTTAATTTATAAAAGAAAAATATTATTTTGCCAAATATAAGTAATGCAGATTTTAAATTATTAAAAAAATTGTAATATAATTTTAAGATAGCTAGATTAGATTTAAGTTACACTGCTGCCAGAAAGTCTGAGATCACTAACATAAATTTCATGTTATGTGTGATAGTTGCATTAAAGGATTTAAATGATGGGTTATTTGTTGAAATATTCATATTAGACAGTAACATAAAGCATGAAATAGAACAAAAATTAATCTTTTATAAAAGTATAATGATACAATCCTAAATTAACTTTTCATCGAAATGACGACCTTTGGCTTTATATAGGCCTGGCAGATTCTGTGCATCCTTGCAATAAGTTTTTGAAGAGTTTCCGGTTGTATTTGATTCCAACATGCTTGAATACTACCCCAAATATTATTTTGTTGGTGATAAGGGAATTTCCTTAGCATTCTGTCAATCTTCTTCCATAGTAATTATATCTGGCGACTGTGTCGGTCTAGTCATTATTTTCAAAACACTGGGTCGTTGATTACGTTGAATATAACTTGTACAATATCCAGAAGTATGTTTTGGATCATTATCTTGTTGGAATATAAATCCTCGTCCAATGATTCTTAATCCAGAAGGAACTGCATGATTTTGAAGTATCCCATGAAATTGTTCTTTGTCCAGTATTTCCATCAATTTTTATTAAATTTCCAACTTTACCTCTTCCAAAGCAACTCCATACCATAATACTTCCCCCGCCATGTTTTACAAGGAAGAATACACTGAAGATTGTTAAGCTTCATTTGCTAATCTTCGAACGAATACCTTGCATTAGGATCCCAACTTCTCAAATTTAAATTTCTCAGCCCACAAGACGGATTTCCATTGTCCAATAAACCAATCTTTATTAGGGATTCACGGCTTGACTTGATATTCAAGCTACTTGGCTTGACTTGACTTGAAATCAAGTCAAGTTCAAGTCAAGTAGTCACTGCCACATATCAAGTCAAGTCAAGTAGTTATGTATCAAGTACTTGAAAAATCAAGTAGTTTGACAAGACTACTTGATTTTTTATTTAAAAAACAGAAATTCTGAATAAATTTTTATTGTAGTTTGACTGCCTTGACTTGTAGTCATGCCAGTGTCAGCCGAATGTTAAAAAGTTTAAACTTATAATTTAATATACTATTATATAGCAATTGCTTAGCCTAGTTAAAATAAATAAATAAATGTCTCTGCAATAAAAAGTTTTTTATTATTTATAAAACATAATCTTCCATTCAAATCAGATACATACATTATTTAAAACAGGAAACATAAAAATAAAACGTACATAACAGTATAATCTGATATTGTCTTTAAATATTAAATAAAATATTTAGTTCGTCCAATGCATGTTTTGGTCTTCAATTTTATTTAATATTTAAGAACAATGTCAGATTAAAGCTTACATTACATTATTACATACATTTAAAAGCAGTCTTTAGTGGCGTCGTTCTTCATCCAAGAGTTAAGGCACATGAGGCTTCTAATAGATTTGTCACCCAATCTGTTACGGGTTTTTGTGACAGTTAGTGAAGCCTCGGAAAACCGCCTTTCAACAGGAGCTGAAGTTGCTGGCGTTAATAAAAAATCCTTTGCCATTACAGATAAGTTTGGAAAAACGGATTCGTGTCTTTTCCACCATTGTAGGATATCTTCTGAACTGTTAGCTCGTAGATCAGTCAGGTATTTGTCTATTTCATAGCTTAGCCAATTCAAAATAACCTTTTATTTGGTAACACTTGTGCTCGTCCTTGCAGCTGAAGTTGATTCAACGGCATCTCCAAAAGCTGCTTCGTAGACTTTTGTATGTTTGGTTTGCATATGCCGCTTTAAGGAAGACGTCCCGCAATTTTTCATTTTCAAAACGGTGGATTTCGTTGTACACAGCGCGCATTTTCCTTGTTTGTCAGTCTGCTTCGTACTCTTTGGATTTTGTTCGACTATGAAATAATCTATAATTTTTTTTTTTTATCAGATGTACGTTTTTACGTCGATTTTTGAACAAGTTCGGAATGTTCAGAATAATCTGTATTTTTATTCTTTTTGCCACTTTTAACTGTATGTTCTTGAACGATTTCGGAATGTTCGGATGAACAGTCTTCCACCATATATTCTAACCCGCTGCTCTGAAAAGGTTCCATTTCTATTTCCAATGAATTACTCATTGCTTTTTTAATAACGTATAGGTGTCAACATTCACACATCACAGTACTTCATACATTGAGCAAGTCTATTCTAAATTCTAAATTTTATGCATATGCAAGCGTTTCAGTTAGCTCGGGGAAACCCCCAACTTGTATCTAAATACTAAATGCGCGCATGAGCTTGCGACAATGGAAAAGAATGAATGATTCGAGGTTTTCGCACATAGTCGGTTTGTTATCAAGTAATAGGGAGTTATCGCAACGACTACATTAAATTTCCGTTAACGCTAAATAGTCGAGTCAATGAAGGTTTTTACTTCTAAACCCACTAAAACAGAACAGATTTTGATGATTTTTTTTTTAAATTGTTTGATATATTAAATTATTCAAAATCAGAAACATTTCAGCTGGCGCTATCAAGTATTTATATTGTTTAAACAATTTAAAAAAAATATATTAAAATTTACCTTAGTCCAAAAGTTAATATTTAGGGAGATACCGGGTGTCAAAATTGAAATTGAAATTTTATTTTTTTGCTGTAATTTTAAAAGTTTTTGAAATATTAATATGAAAATTGGGGAAACTATCTTTTTTCGGACGAGGAACAATAATCCGTCATCAATTTTAACACAGCTCTTTAAAGAAGGAGGTAGTTTCCCCAATTTTCATATAAATATTTCGAAAACTTTTGAAATTACAGCAAAAAATTAAAATTAAAATTTCGACTTTGACACCCTGTATCTCCCTAAATATTAACTTTTGGACTAAGGTAATTTTAGGTAAATGGTAGTATTTTGGCCTCACGAATCTACTGTTGGTATGTGTCCTATTGCCTATGGAGCACCCTGTATAAAATTAATAAATTTATTAATGAAAAGTGAGCGGCAAATTTTAACCCATAAAGGTTGCAATATTTTATATTTACGACGTTTTAAAAAAAGATCATTCAAATCGGAGTAGTTTTGACCGGTTCCAAGACATAAACCTAAGGTTACTCCACTATAAGCTACTTCCTTTGGAGTAACAGGAGTGATGTTGTCTGATTTTTGGTTATTGATGTTAACTAAGATATTGTGTTTCTTCTTCTGCTGATAGGTTTTATAAAATAAGAGCTTATAGATGCTTATTTAAGCTTTTGAATTTATCGCCTTAGTTTTTGAGTTTTGTTGTTTAAGCCTCCTCTTTTCTCTGACTAGTTCCCTAATTTCGACGGGATAATTTCCCTCTGTTGTTAAATGAATAATTTCTTTTGTTGTTAAAGGCAGCTGTCTGCGCAAATATAGTACAGTTTCTACTTCGAGTTGCTTCCCTGTTCTCAGGTTGATGTTCAGGTTAATACTACTCTGAAGATCGACTCTAAAACTTTCCCAATCAGGATTTTTGTTCATTAGTGCAGGTCTGGATGCTCTTTTAATAATTATCTGTTCACTCGGTATTAAAATGACAGCTGAATGGTCTGAACCTCAGTGAAGTTGAGTGAAACTTTTTGGTATGAAAAAATCTAGTATTTCAGGGATTTCATTATAATTAGTGGGCTACAAGGTGGGCTTACCTGATGAATGGTAATTGCAACCAGTTGCACAAAGAGCTTTCATTCGTTCACTAGCGTGGTTAGCCTGGATCACCAGTCGACATGTTTAGCATTGCAGTCGCCTCCAGTGATAACTCTTTCGCCAGGGTGTTGTAGAAGAATATTCTATACAGTGTTTCCCGAAAGTAACGGATAAATTCTAGGTATAAAATGGTTGAGAAAAATTTTTCTGGAAAATGCTCGATTTTTATTTTTAAATCATTATTTAAAGATGTAATTTTCCACCAGCCACCTCTCAACCCCTAAGCGCTAGCAAGCCCAACTTTAAAAATTTAAATAGAAAAGTACTCCACCGATTTTGATAAAGCTTTATTTATTGTATTTGGTATAAAAAGGCTATTAAATGAGGTATTACAAGGAGTACTTTGCTATTTGAATTTTTAAAGTTGGGGTTGCTAGCGCTTAGGGGTTGAGGGCTGGGGGGTTGAAAATTACATCTTTAAATGATGATTTAAAAATAAAAATCGACGCGTGCGGGCATTTTTCTGAAAAATTTTTTCAACCATTTTATAGAATTTATCCGTTACTTGAAACAAAAAACAATTGTTAGTTAGCTGTCATGTTAGCATCTTAATAATAAATTTAGAAGTATTTTAAGTATAATTCTGAGTTAATATTATGTATTCGTTGAATGAAAAGATCCTAATGATAAAATGGTACTATTCTGGTAATAGCGCACGTGCAGTAAGTGATATGTTTGCTGCAGAATATCCGAATCGACCAATTCCAAACCACACTACTGTTGAAAGAATGATCCGCAAATTTGAAGCAACTGGTACAGTAAATAATAAGTGCAAATGTAATGAAAACGCCCTACAGAATGTAAGACATCAAGAAAATGCAAACGCTGTCGACGTATTACTTTCAGTAACTGAAAATCCTAATGTAAGTGTACGCCAACTAGCAGAAAATATTGGGATACACCACACTAAAGTACACAAAATTTTGAAAAAGCACCATTACCGTTCCTATAAATATCAGTGCCATCAAGAATTGCTTCCAGGAGAGAAGGGCTGAGTTTTGCTACACCATTATGGAAAAAGCAAACGAAGATAGAAATTTTTTAAGGAATGTGTGTTTTACAGATGAGTGCACGTTTACGCTTAACAATGAGAAAAACGCGCAAAACTGTAGGATTTGGGCTACACAAAATCCTCATAATTATTTAGAAACGAGGACCCAATATCCTCAAAAATTAAATGTTTGGGCCGGTATCTTGGGGCATCATATTATTGGACCGTTTTTCCTTGGCGGAAATTTAACGTCTGAACGTTTTTTACAAATATTGTCCGAAGAAATAACACCAGCTATAAATGAGGTTGCACCGGAAAATGAAGAAGTTTGGTTTCAAATGGATGGATGTCCTGCACATAACAGTCGTGTCGTCCGCGAATATTTAAATCAAAGCTTTAATGGCAAAGTTATTGGTAGAGGATACGAAATTTGTTGGCCTGCTCGGAGTCCCGACCTTTCTCCTAGTGATTTATTTCTATGGGGAAATTTGAAATCAAAGTTACAAACAGTGGTAACCGTTTTGAAGATTTGGAACAATTGCAAACTAGTATTCAAGATCACTGCGTAAGAATTTCGCCATATCAGTTAGCAAATGTCAGACGAGAATTTTCTGATACACTGGGTTATTGTTTAACAGTGGATGGAGGCTTATTTGAACATTTATTATAGTAGTTGTTTTTTTTGTGTTACCTACTTAATTCGTTAACGGGTTTTTGTTTCAACAATTCGAAGGCACCACCTATTTTTGCTAAAATAGTAGTTTTAATTTCCTTGATTTCCCCTTTGTATGGAAAGTAAAAAAAATAAGTAATGAGATGGTTGTATGCAGTATTTTTTTCTCTACAAGAAACATATTTACACTTTTTCTTTAAAATAATTTGGGGAGCCAATATTTGAACATTAAGAATTTAACATGGAAATCCCTATGGTGCGTGAACCAATTCTACACCCGGTATATAGTCATACGCGTTTACAAGCCCTTTAAGCCCATTGCTTTGTGAAAATCTTCCACCCTCTTTCTGTTTTTTGCAATCTCCCTCCAGTTTCTGGTCCCTTTTCCTGCGGGTCTTCCCAAACCGCTTCACTCCGCGTCTTCCTCGGCCTACCCTTCTTATTTTTTCCTTCCGGTATTTTCCAGCAACTATTTTTTACAGTTCTATTATTGTTCATCGTCTCCATGTGTCCAAGCCACTGCAGTCTTTGGGCTTTTATCACTTGAGCTACGAAGGCTTCGTTATACAGCTCGTACACTTCTGCATTTGTGCGCCTTACCCATATAACATCCACTTCTCTTCCTCCATTGATCTTTCGAAAAATCTTTCTCTCCCACCTTTTTAGCTTTTGTTGTTTTTTGTCGTCATTATCCATATATCCTTGTCTCGCAGCCATAGATCAAGGTTGGTCTGATTATGCTTTTATATAATCGTAACTTTGCTTTACGTGAGATGCCGTTGGATTTGAGCAGCGTATTCAAACCAAATACACTTCCATTACTTTTAACGATCCTTAGATTTATTTCTGTTTCTTCGTCAGTCCTATGGTATACATATGCTAATAATAATTAATTTTAATAAATTGTAGGACCTCAGAGGTGTCTTAATTAAATCTTAAATTAATTTTAAATTGAAAGAGAAACTGCGATTCTTCAACATAATTCATTTATTTTGCGTAACATGTACAGAATGTTTAGTACTTTTCACAGATTAAATAATTTATTATACTAAATAAATTTCATATTATTTTTAAATGTACAAAGTAGGTACTTATTATCTGAAAAGTTACTAAGTAACCTTTAATTTAAAAATCCACTTTAGAGGTTAAATTAACAAAGTTTTGCAGAATTATGGTCGAAATTTATTGAATTCTAGAAAAAAATATGAACAAGAAAGTGTATTGACATTAGCTATGAATTAAACGGTAATGAAAATAAATAAAATTGAAAAAACTGGCAATTTCTTGTTAATTATTTCTGAAATATCACAAGAACTTAACTTTACGTTATAATTTTAATTTAATCTATGGGTGTAGGTAGCTCTTATGAAGATTATGATTACTGAAACCTGCGTCGTCTCTACACCTAAAATAGGGTGTAAGTGGAAATTCCTTTGTGCATATACAGAAATTAAAGTATGGAGTATAGTTCACAGCAGTTCTCTTAGGCGAAAACCATTTTTCAAAAAGAAATGTTAAGAACAAAACCCAAATTTACGACGCGTCGTCCAATTACCTAATAGTTCGGCGATGTCTTAGATGTGATAGATTTTTCTCTATATACAAATCTTCTAAAAAGAGGCTACTAATAATAAAACTCGTTTCAGATTCAGTTTCACTAGGTGCAGGTGAAAAACCTATATGCTAAATCTGCAGTTCTTTCTTCTAAATTATCATTTTATGTGTTAAAAAAGTAAGATTTCTAAAATGCTGAATAAAGGAAATATTTCGAATCAACTTAATTATTATAATTATTATATTACCCAGAGTTCTTTTCTTTCAATATTCACCCTTGCAGATTTAAAATTACAACATACTTCTTAATTTCGTAGACTTTTCTCATTTCTTTCGACAGCTTACTTCTTTTACCAGATTTAGACAGAACATACTTGTGCTTAGGCATGATCAGAAATACTTACAGTAGAAGGGAAAGCGTTGTGACTTAATATGACACTTTTAAAAATTACGTTGCAGTGTTCTTGTATGCAAAGCTACAAGTACTATTATATTATGTATACTTGAAAACTGCAAAAACTACAAAATGCATACTAAAAACGTCTATATAAAATTGTAATGTCAATCAATTTTAAACTGTCATGTTATCGGTATTACTGATTATTATGACAAATATTAAAACAAAACTAGTACCTACTTACGTAATTGGTTTTTCACGGCCATTAGCTAGGCATAGACGGACAGATTTGCTGGCCGATTTGCTCATCACGTGCAAATCCGTCAGATTTACTCGTTACCAGCACCGTCGAGTTTTTGTACGACCGAGACCATACACGTCCACGCAAATCTATGGTAGCCATACACGTACCGGCTTGCCTGTCAGTTACGCCTGTTGAACTGAAAACCCCATACACCTTCAGTTGAAACCAGGCCGGCGAGCACTTGACATCCTGTGATCATGTTCCCTAGTGATGAAGATGCCCGAACGATTCTCGCTTTAATAGTTGTACAGGGTGGGTATAATCATCTGTGATCCCGGTAGCCATGGAATTAGCTATATAGAAATGATGACTAGCACTATGCAGGGTGTCCAGGATAAGGATGAAATGCATGGTGATCTTGAAAACGGTAAAAGATACAGGGTGGCTTAAATTATAAAAAAGTTGCGTAATTTGGAGCTCAATAAGATGCCGCCTTAAAATTCGAAAAATTTCGAAGATATCCGGAAAAAAACATTAAATACGACAGCTATAAAATGCGCATGCATACGCAATGTTGGGTAGACATGTCGAGAAAAATCTAGCAAGCGACATCTGGTTTATGTGTCATAAATTAAAAACAACGCTACATTTAATAGAACACTGTTAGTGCACGCTGTCGGAACGCGGACTTGACGCATCGCGAGCAGCGTGTAAACATTAAATTTTGTACGAAATTCGGCAAAACATTGACTGAGACTTTGAGTGGTACAAGCGCTTCAAAGAAGGACATGAATCAACGGATGATAATCCCCATCCAGGCAGACCCGCTACCGCGAGAAATGCACAAAAAATGGTTAATCGAGTACGGGAAGAGATCAGACGAGAACGCCGGCAAACGATAGATGACCTGGTTAACATGTTGGGAATCTCTCATGGTTCTGTACATGCAATTCTTCATAAAAGTTCGGTTTATTTTTGACTCTACCTCGTATACAGGGTGTAAACGAAACCAGGAACACCCCCCTTTTTTTCCACAAGTTTTAAGTTAATAGCGGCCTTTACACGGGAGAGATTACCCGCGTTATTAGGGACGCGCGATAATGCGTGCGAATGAACGCGCGCAAATTTGGACGCGTAAAACCGCCGCGCCGAAAAACTTGAAAATTTACGTCTTGCTCGGTCGTGCGGTTAAGAATGTGTAAAAATTTATCGCGCGAGCAAAAGTGCCCGTGTAAATGCAAAACTGTATTCAATCGCTCGTGATCGGCTTGGCACGTAGAATTTGTGAAATTTACACACTTTTACTTATCAAGAAACATCAAGATTAAATAAAATGTTAGATTTTTTTACAAAATCGTTATGTTCTTGCAATAATTGCAGCAGGTTTAACGATACCAAAAAAAAACTATCGGTTAGTTTTCTATTTTTAGATAAATAATATATAGGGTGTTTACTAAACACGCAGCAAAAATTAAGGGGGTTATTGCTTGGGCTATTTTAAAATTTTGTGCCCTTGAATGATTTTCGGAAAGACGCTTTGTTGCGAAAATACAGGGCGATAAAAGCTTTTCGAAAAGAAACGGTACTTTATTACTTTCAAGATTCTTAATTACAAAAACTGCTGAAAATGACTACCACCAGCTAGGATGCATGCATCCAATCTTCTCCTCATTGACTACCGAACACCAGGGTTGTTTCTTATTGCATCACACCTATCAATTATCCTATTTCTCAAATGTTTTTCATTTTCCACTGGAATAGTGTAAACTAATGTCTTCAAATGGCTCCATAGGAAAAAATCCAAGGGATTCAAGGCTGGCCATAAGTGAGGTCCACCTCGTCCAATCCGACGATCTTCATATTTTGCATTTAAAAACTCACGAGCAACCACACTAAAATGTGTTGGTGCGCTATCGTGCCTAAACCACATTACATTTCTCGTTGTCAATGGTAGGTACATCCTCTAGAAACCCAGGTAGTGATTCTTCCAAAAAATTTCGATACACCTCAGCGGTAAGTCTTCCCGGTAGAAATACCGGTCCAATTAGCCAGTCACCTACAATTCCAACCAAAATGTTTAATGAAAATTGATGTTGGAAACGATCTTCAAGTACCTACCGCATGTGGGTTTTCATCAGCCCACACAAGGTTATTATGGAAGTTCCTAATTGCATTTCTGGAGAAATTTGCATCATCGGTAAAAAGCATCAGCGCCACTAGTTGAGGGATTTGAACCAATGTATGCAGATATGCAGAAGCCATTGACAAAATGCAATACGTGGAGGAAAATCAGCAGGAATAAGTGCCTGAACGCGCTGAATATGGTATGGATACAAGCACTACTGCTTCAAAATTTTTCACACAATCCTATTACTGACATATTGAACGCATTTGTGAGTTTTCTGGTAGAAGTACCTGGGATCATCCTCTACCACGTTTAGCACATTTTCTTCCAATTCTACCGTTGTTACTAGCCTCTAACGAATTTCAATTGGCAAGTCCATACATAAAATGCATATCAGTCATCTCGGCGTTCGTATAGCTATTCATATTAGAGTAGAGAGCTTCACTAATAAGAAATGTTATGCCTATACATATAAAAAAAAAAAAAATTATATTTATTTATACTTACCAAAATTGCGCACGCGAAACGAAAATTCGCCAGAAAAATTAATTTCACGCGCTTTCTTCGCTGCAATCGCGCCACTGATCACTCGTTCAAACCTGTCTTAAAAATCATAATTATACGAAGGGTTATGCGCGCGCGATTGAACGGACTTTTCTAAATTCGCGCGGTTAAAACTTCCCGTGTAAAGGCCGCTAATGAAATGAAATTTTGGGATGTTGAACTATTGGTAAAAACGCATTATACGATGTATAAATCACTGAACTAGCGCTTCCGGTTTAACCGGAAGTGACATCAACTTCAGATTTTTAAATAGCACCCTGTATATTTTTTAACATATCCTTGTACTATTCGAAATTCTCTCTTCAATGGTTTTTCAAATTTAAAATTGGTAAATAAATGGCGTAGAAAATTGCAATTGTTTCTCTGCAGGGAGATGGCCATGAAATCAATGTTCAAGTTAGCAATATTTAACAAGTGGGCATTCAAAATTATTGTAAACATGTTTTAGTACAATTGTGGTAAAAAATCGAAAGTAGTTTAGACCAATAGTCCCAATATTTTTAAATTTTATTGAAAAATTCTAAAAAAAAAAAACTTTCGTATGAAATAGCTGGCCATAACTCCATTTTTTTAAATGGGACCTACCAATATTTTTTGTTTTTTCTTAAAGAGTTTTTAATTGCTTTTCTAATGACATATGTAAATCATATTTTTACTCACAAAAATTCCATGGATAACTAAATTTGTAGGTATCAATAAGAGCTAAAAAGTCACTTAATATTTTATTTTCCGTTTCATTGGAATTTTTGCGAGTAAAAATATGATTTACATATGTCATTAGAAAAGCAATTAAAAACTCTTTAAGAAAAAACAAAAAATATTGGTAGGTCCCATTTAAAAAAATGGAGTTATGGCCAGCTATTTCATACGAAAGTTTTTTTTTTTAGAATTTTTCATTAAAATTTAAAAATATTGGGACTATTGGTCTAAACTACTTTCGATTTTTTACCACAATTGCACTAAAACATGTTTACAATAATTTTGAATGCCCACTTGTTAAATATTGCTAACTTGAACATAGATTTCATAGCCATCTCCCTGCAGAGAAACAATTGAAATTTTCTACGCCATTTATTTACCAATTTTAAATTTGAATAAACCAATTGAAAAGAGAATTTCGAATAGTACAAGAATCTGTTAAAAAATATACAGGGTGCTATTTAAAAATCTGAAGTTGATGTCACTTCCGGTTAAACCGGAAGCGTTAGTTCAGTGATTTATACATCGTATAATGCGTTTTTACCAATAATTCAACATCCCAAAATTTCATTTCATAAACTTAAAACTTGTGGAAAAAAAGGGGGGGTGTTCCTGGTTTCGTTTACACCCTGTATACCTGAAACCTGTGAAACAATTTACAAGGTTCTACATAGGGATCGTGGTAATCAGGTGATTTCACTTTCCAAAGACACGTTTCACTCCGGTACAAACTGATGAATTCCTCCAAACACTGGTTTTCTTTTTCACGTGACATTTTTTAACTATGAAAATGTCGAGGTTAAACAGGACGTGCAATATATTCTGAGTATATAGGTACTATCTGACAATTTGACTGACTGACGACCTGTCGCCTCACCCCACTCGCGAACCGGTGCGCCTGCGCTCCCGTCAGTTCAGCCGGATGGACGAACGTGTTTTCGTTCGTTCTCCGGCCTCCGGTTCAGTCGGATCTGACGGGCCAGCCGGAACCCACTCACATTCCGACCGCCGGTCTCCGGCGGACTGTTCAGGCGTAACTGACAGGCAAGCCGGTACGTGTATGGCTACCATTTAGGCATTCCCCACGGTTTATTAGATTTTCTCTCGTAATTCCGCTTTCTCCCGGGCTCTTGTTGTTTTTCATCATTTTTATCACATCTTCAACTTCTTGTCTTGTTGGTTCTTTAATGCTATCTTCACTACTTGCTATCGCATCTTGATAAAGCATTTTGTTTCCCTCTTCTTGCGGTTCGCTGCATTGCAATTCTTCGAAGTATTTTTTCCATCTTTGCCTATATTCTTGCTGTTCTCCTACTCACTCTCCATTTTCGTCTTTAATATAGATAGTTCTTTCCTGGCATCCTTTTCTAATATTTTTCACATCCTTATAAAAATTCTTCACCTGCTTTTTCCTGTATTTATCTTCAATTCCTTTTATGTTCTTCGCTAACCATTCTCGTCTTCGGGTTCTGCATATTTGTTTTGCCTTTTTCCATTGTTCTTTGTATTTATTAACGTCCTCTTCTCTGTGAGTCAGCAGCAATTTTTGCCAGATTTTGGCTTTTTCCCTCATCTCAACCTTGCATTCCTCGTCTATCCAATGTTTCTTCTTGCCTTCTTTGGCTTTTGTTATGTTTGTTCCTGTTGCTTCTCTTATTACGTTTACCATTTTTTTTCAATTTTTTTTAATTTCCTTTACTTTTTGCTCATTATTTTCCTTATAAAGTTCGGGTTACTTCTTCTTTTTGGAAATCTTCCATGTTTAGTTTTAGTTTTATTTCCTTCTTTTGTTTGTGCTTTCTTGCGCATTCCGGTTTAATTATTGCTATAACCAGAAAGTGGTCGGAGTCTGCAATAGCACCCTGCACGTTCTTACATTTTTCACCATTTTGGTAACATCTATTGAGATGCGGTCTATTTGATGTGTGTCCGATCTTCCCGATATTTTCCACGTCCCTTTCCCTTTCCTTTTAAAATGTGTGCTCATGACTCTCATGTTGTATTATATTGTTAGTGTTATTAGCCTGAGCCTATTGTCATTGCTGGCTTTGTGTTTGCTTTCGCCTCCTGTTATTTCGCTGTACTATTATATGTCTTCCCTTCCCACTTTTGCGATTGCGCCACCTACTATGGCTTTAATATTTTACTTTGGGATTCTTTCTATCATCGTCTCCAGCTCCTCATGGCGCCGACTACGTTGGACGAAAACAACGTTCCTAACAAACCATGTAGGAAATGCAATAGTGTACCAGTTACTGGGTTAAAGTGTATAAAGTGCGGTTCTGTTACGCATCCGGGGTGCGTGAAATACCTTAAAAACATTGTGATGTGTGACGAAAACAAGATAATCTGCTGTGAAACAATAAGTTCAGAAACTTCAAAAGAATTGGACGTGGCGTCTGAGAACTCCAATGAAAAATTTGAGAAACTAGAACTTCGTTATCTTAAAGACCTGGTCAAGCAAAAAGACGTCACAATTAACTGTATGTCTGAAATGATAACCTCACTTAAAGAACAGATAAGACTGTTAAAGATAGTAAATCCCACGTCAAAATCAGCTGTATTGACTAAACCTCCTTCGGTGGATCCTAATCTTAAATATAATGACAATTTGATAAACATAAATAAAGCTAAAATAAATTCTGTAGGTCAACATTCGCATACATTGGTAACCTCAGTTCAACAGACTTCGGTATCAAAACAAACAGCGACGAGTAAAAAGAAATCGCCAGGTATCAAACCGGGAAACCTTTCAAATCAACAGGTGCGTTGGGCTATCACCGAAGTTGAAACAAGTCAAAAACTAAATGACATAATATCTCTAGAAAACTCCACTAACGACCGACCTTGGCAAACGGTGGCTCCTCATAAAAAAGGCAACACAAGAAACAGACCCGTTTTTGGTACGCTGGCTGTAGGTGATAATTCATTATTGAAAGCGATACCCAATAGGGTGTCTTTCCACGTGTCGAAGCTTGCTCCAGATACAGATGTTGACACGGTTGTGACGCACCTAAAATCAAAATACCCAGAAGTAAGCTGTGAAAAATTAACATCGAAGTATCCGGAAGTTTACTGCTCATTTAAAGTATCAATAAACTATGATGATGAAACTAAGATCAGAGATTTTATGTCACCAATGATCTGGCCCAGTGGAACCCGAGTAAATAGGTTTTTTCACTGGAAGACCAGAAGGATAGAAAAAGAGTAATTAAAAATGACCTTAAAGCTGACATAACACCAGGCATTACTGCAAAAAATAATAATGTTGGTATTTTTCATGTAAACATCCAATCGATACGAAACAAAATCGGGTTTATGGAAAATTTTCTAAAATCCCTTCAACAGGAGCCGCAATTTCTTTGCCTCACGGAACACTGGCTGACGGAAGCTGAAGCAGAGATGGTAAACATCGATGGATACAAACCAGCATCTGTATTCTCCAGAGCAACAAAACAGCACGGAGGATCTTCCATTTTTGTGAAGAAAAATATGGAAGTCAGTGAACTAGAGGCCGTGCACCAACAAAGTGTAGAAACACATATTGAATGTAGTGCCGTAGTAAGTAAGAATTTGAAAACTATAATAATATGTATTTATAGACCGCCTAAAGGTGTTGAGGACACATTCTTTAATAATTTAACCCAAATTCTAGACATTTGTCAAAAAAACTATAAAAAATTTAAGATAATCCTATGCGGCGATTTTAACATCGATATACTTAGCAATAATATCACCACGAAATTGTTTTTAGACTTACTAGCAACATATAATCTTACACAGACGGTATTTCAGCCAACACGAGTCACAATAAGTTCTATGACCCTCATTGATAATATATTTGTAAACTTCGAAAATTTCTACACGATCGAAGTATTAAACACAGCAATATCCGACCACTACGGACAGTATCTAAGAACGAACATATGTAGCAGTCATAAAAAGCCTGTTAATATTAATACAAGTGCGCCACAAAACAATATTGTTAGGCCAATAACCCAACTGGGTTTGTTTCCAATGTACCACATGTTAGATAACCAAAACTGGTCCTTTTTGAACTTGGATATGGATATTAATGTTAAATGTGATAATTTTAATCGCATTGTGATAGATGCAATGCATTTATGTTTTCCTACATATTGTAAGCGAACTACTAATAATAAGCAAAAAATTAACTGGTTTAACGCGAAACTTAAAAACATGCGTGATAGGCTAAATTTTTTAAGCGCTATCTCCAAACAAAATAATAATTCTATATGGAAGTTAGCATATACAGATTATAGGGGGCAATATGGGCGTGCAATTCGCAATGCTAAAATTAATGCCAACTCTCAATACATAAAAAACTCTAACAATCCTGGAAAAGCCATATGGCAGGTGATAAACAATAACCGCCAACAGGCCACACCTAAAAAATCTTCTGCAAACATAACGGCTCAAGACTTTAACAGTTTTTTTTACCAGCATGGCCTCGGAAATTATTAAAGATCTTGATCCCCCAAATAAAAATGCAAGGAGCTACTTAGAAGCTCTTGGCGGTATGGATAAAAAATGTTTTTCCTTCAAGCAAGTATCTCAAATCGAAGTGAGAGGCGCTATAAAAAACCTACATAAAACACCAAGCAGGGATGTGTTTGGAATTAATGTAAATATGATAAAATACCTAGTTGACGTAATGGTAGTGCCCTTAACAAAAATATTTAACTTATGCATCACCACTGGTGTCTATCCTAATTGTTTTAAAAAAACGAAGGTCATACCTGTTCATAAAAAAGGAGACGTTGAACTAGTGGACAACTATAGGCCTATTTCCCTGATTCCAGCTTTATCGAAAGCCCTGGAATATCTGTTAAAGATTCAGATTGTACAGTACTTTGAGAGTAATAATATATTGACTGTAGCGCAACACGGATTTAGAAGTGGAAGATCCACCGTATCTGCCCTCTGTGATTTTGTGAGTTTCGTAGTTGGGGGCCTGGAGGAAGGTAAAATGGTAGGGGTCACCTTCTGTGACCTCAGCAAGGCTTTCGACTGCGTATCGTACGACATATTGCTGCAGAAGTTGCATTTTTACGGCTTTGATGAACTCAGTACTGAATTTATGGCATCATATCTAACCGATAGAAATATGACAACATACTGCAACAACGAGTATTCTGATTTGACGGTAAATCGCAGTGGGGTGCCGCAAGGGTCGCTGCTGGGTCCCATATTATTTCTCATATATATAAATGACCTTGTGACTGTGGCACCCACCTGCGACAAAATACTATATGCTGACGATACCACGCTAATCAACTATCACTGTGATTCTGTAACACTTAAAGATAATATGGTGAAGGTACAGGAGACTGTCGCTGACTAGTTTAACGCAAACAAATTGAGTTGGATTGTTGATAAAACCCAATCACTTGTCTACGACCTAGGGAATAGTGCAAGGATCGCGGATATAGAAGGAATCAAATTTTTGGGTATTGTTGTGGACCCAAAACTGACATGGGTGAAGCATATCGATCACGTTTCCCCCAAGCTATCATCCGCAATCTTTGTACTTAGAAACCTGATTTCTAGCACGTCAAATGAAGTAGTACTCACTGCTTATCATGCTTTGTTCATGTCCGTAGCCACTTATGGCATTTTGTTGTGGGGCCACTCCCCACACGCTTGTAGAATATTTAAACTGCAAAGAAAAGCAGTGAGGGTGTTAACCAATGCAGGTTTTAGAGACGATATAAGACATAAGTTCGTTGAACTGCGCTTACTTACATTACCATGTATTTTTATTTTTCAATGTCTAATGTATATAAAATCCCATATCGATAAGTACACAACACTATCGGATATACATAGTTATGACACCAGAAACAAGGATCACTTAATGGCCAGTTTCACAAGAACATCTAGAGCCCGTAATGCTCTCAACTACTATGCAGTGAAGTCCTTTAATAAACTCCCTATTGCCATTTCCAACTTGCCTACCAAAAGCTATGAAACAAAGGTAAAAGACCTGTTAATAAAAAACGCTTTTTATAGTTACCAGGAATACCTGGAGTGTACATTATTGACTGCAAATGATATGTTGTAGTGCGATCCATGTATGTATAATATGTATAATATGTACTAGTACCTGTAGTTTGACGATGTAAAAGATCTTTGTATCTTAAAGCAGCAAATAAAATTTTGATTTTGATTTTGATTTCATAGAACACATCATTCACCTCTTCTTCTTTCTCCTGCTATATATTTTATATCCTCTTATTTTGATATGACTGACATTTATGTAAGAAACAAAATAATAATGAGGTGGTCCGTCCGAAGCTTTTTCAACGTAGTTGCATAAATAAGAGGCTATTTCAATAACAATTTTAGCAAAAGCTGAGTTCCACATTTAACATATTGCATTTTTTGTAACAGTATTGAAAATGGTAAGTAGTAAACAGCATATCATCTTTTGTACGTTCTTATTGTTAACTTTTGGTGTGTAACGCACATCTTCTAAATCGAAATCGCTTAAAATGAATTCATTTTGTATAGATTTATCTTTACTAGTATTAGTTAAAGCTCTAGCTGCACATCCTGCTCTTCTCTTTCATTTTTCTTTCTCCTTCTTTAAGACAGCCGAAAAAAATATTTATCAGACATGCCTTTAGGTGGTGATAATAATAATAATAATAATAATATATTTCCACAAGGCACGATTATGTGTCGAAAAACTACATTAGGATATTAAGGAAAATAATTAACATGAAGATAAAGACCTTAACCAAATTTTAACTGAAACAATTAAGATGCAAAATAAAAGGGATCCTCTAATACTAAAGTTTTAGCTTCCTTTTAAATAATATAATGTTTTTAATATTTTATAACATAGTAGGCAGAATGTAAGATCTGTTAAAGGTAGTATGAGATTGTTTCCAAATCTCAGATT
The DNA here is from genome assembly GCA_963082815.1 of Melanotus villosus. NCBI lineage: Eukaryota > Metazoa > Arthropoda > Insecta > Coleoptera > Elateridae > Melanotus > Melanotus villosus. Next base: position 28,880,753 of record OY720419.1, on the reverse strand, counting down.
GTAAAAGTGATTATCGTAGGCTTTCGTGAATTGTGGAAAACTATGTTTTATATAAATAACAGGGTATAATATCGTATAATATGTAAATATTCATGACAGTTAGAATATCCAAGTTTAGAACAGGACAGGAGTCTCGGCAATTTGAAAACGATATTGTATAGTTAGAGTCCGCTTCTGGGTGAGTAAAAAGCGTTATTTATATCATTAGAATTTCTTCAACACTAAATTCTGTAGATTAAGAGTTTACGTACGGATAAGACAATGTAACAGACCTGTTAACAAATCAATAGTTTACGTCAGGGTGAAATGTAACTTAGTCCTTTTTTGCTTTTCTAATATTTTTTACCTTATCATTAGGATCTGTAATTTTTCTTCTTTTATTCTCTTTTCTTCTTAAATCGCTCTTCAGTTTTGACTTGGTGATCAGAAATATCACAAATTTTATCAAGTTGTGTGTAACCTTCAATTTCAACTTTATCATTATCATATTGACCAAATTACATTTTGGGAGATCAACAGGACCCTGTTTACTGATATACATAACTATTTGCAGATGATCTCTCGCATTTAGTGTCTGCGACTTCTGCAAGATTCATTGGAATTACTATCAGTATTTACAGTTTCGATGAAATTATCGCCAAATTTGGAGATATTATGAGTATAACACTTTTGAAATTTTGTGTGTCAAATAATGAGAATCCTTTTGGTAACTTTAATTTGCTTTTTTACATTGTTTATATGTTTCTCTGGTAGGTGGTGCTAAGCTACTTACTATTATTGTAGCAGATATTTCGAAATTATTCCACCAATTTTTATTGTAGTCATCCACTCGGTGGTCATTTTCTGTGAAGTTAGAAAAGCCGATGTGAAATAAGTATTATCGGCGCCGTAGTCAACTTTGCAATAATGCCATGCACTTCACCATCAATAAAAATCACTGTGAGCACTTAACAGTACGTATAATACAGAAATAACCCTAAATTCCAAAAGTTGTCCCAATTCTGCGTTAAACCACGTTTTCTAAGAAACAACTGTTTACCTAACGGTTCTTTAAGCTCAATCACAGACTACATTAATTAGTCTTTATCCAAACTAAAACAGGGAAGTAAATATCAACGTTTTTCGGCACGAAATATGTAAAATAATATGTTAACGTCTTGTGTTAAAAGGAGGACGCTTTTATTTAAATCAGTAAAATCAATGCATTTTATCACAAATTTGTAAAATAAAACCGACAGTTTTAACAAAAACTGATACAAATAAATAAAACAAATGATGTCTTCCGCACAGATTTAATTAATCAACAAACATTTTTTCTCTGTAATGGAGGTCGAGGAACATGCGCATTTACACTCTATTTTTACTTTCAGATTAACTTTGACCGAAGGCATCAAATGCAAAATGAAAGATCAATCAAATTGTGTTAGTTAGCCCACACTGATTATTTTTATTTTTTAAACATTTATAACTTATAAGTAACCTTTTTGTAAGTTTCATTTTTGGTTAACTTTGGTTACTATTTAATAATTATTTCTCCTTGGAAATTTTATCTTCAGTAAGTTAGGTACTTTATCTAAACTCGATTTGGATTTTAATCCTTCTGTAAGTTATTATATATAAATCTTGATATGGATATTTAATCTTGATGTAAGTTTTTATTCCTAACCTTTAAATATTACCTGTCTGAAGATGGCCCATTAATTTTACATTAATTTTACGGCCGAAACATATAATTATATGTAGCTGACAACCCTATTTTTGAGGAGTTTTTTGTTTATTAATTAAATCTGCGGAGAAGACATCATTTGTTTTATTCATTTAAATCGTGACTCCGCTATAAATATGGATTTCAACATTAAAATACGTTTCATAATTTATAAAATCTCAGTGCTGATACTATTGGCTTTCAAAAAATATTCCGATCCTCTTTATTTTCTTTATTTCGTACATGGCGTTGTAATTAACCAGTCTAATATTCGCAGGTAAATATTATGTGAACCGTGAAGCACCATATTTATATGAGTTTTTTTTTTATTTTGGTTCATTTAACAATGAAGAATAATATACCGATGTATGATTAAGATTTGGAACAGCATTTTGACTGAAAATATAGGACAAATGGGGGACTAATTTTGATGTTAATGCAGTGGGTGTATTTTGGGGCTACCTTTTTCGAGATTCTTGTAGAGAATGCATATGAGGTGAAAGTATTGTTAAAAATCGAACAATTAACCTGACTACTAAAATCAGCCGTTCTTTTTGCAAGGATTTTCAAAGCAAAAGTTTCAAAAATTCCACAAACCCTTTTTGCCCAAAGAGATCCAAAAGAGATCAAAGAAAGTTATTCTAAACTACTGCCCGCAACTTACAAAAAGTATGCCGAATTCAATTAACTAAAAACAAATAGATTGCAGCCGGGGGAAGTAGTTAAACTTAATTTACTTCACAGTTTGCTACTGAATTTGTAATCAGATTATTTAAATTACCTTTCATTCAAAATATGTTCAAAGTGCGAATTTGTAAGCACCAACTTTAATTTTCTAATTATAAAACGGTCGATCATCGATTACATTTTTAATTCCTGAGCACTTAGGTAATCAAGGGCCTGCTGAAATTAACTGTCATCGATTTGGCCTGATTGGTGTTGTTTGATGTAGGTCCTGTCAAGTTCGAAATGAATGGTAGTGTGTTCTTCACGCTCATTTGCTGAAAACCCTGAGTAAATAGAGCGTGTTTAACTGCAAAGGATGAACAGTAATAAAGCCGTAGATTCTACTTTGATCTGTTCAGAACACGCAGTGAGAAAGGCGTAAGATAGATTTTTCTCGATACGAATGGATGGCCTGGAGCTTTCTCTGCTTTTAGTCGTTTAGCTATAAGTGCGAGTGGTTTCGTGTTACAGCCACCCTAACAATTGGAAATATGTCTACTAAAAGAGATTCTTGTAGTCGTTTTCGCTTTTCCGATGAATTTTCCTTAAAATAAGTAATCAATTAATAACCTTCAGTTTGTATCTAGCGAGAATAAATCTACACATCAATATTGCAAGAAATGTTCTTATTGGCCTCTTTCAAAATTGACTGAAATTGTTTTAAGATGTTGCTGCCCTCAGACTAAACAGATTGATACATATATTTGAGTATGCAGGCTAAACTATTTATGATTATTTGGAAAAAAAGATCGAATAGGGGATGACAAAATAATTTCAACGCTGGCTCGGCTACTACTTTCATTTAATACTATCAGACTAGAATTTTGCCGGAGACTAATAAACTATTAATAACCTCTTCAGCGCAAGGGAGCAGATCCTTAATCTTACCGTTGAGCACATTACATGGGGTTATACTTAGTCAAGCGACTGCATCCTTTGCTGCTAGTATATAGGATATTAATTAATAGGAAGAGCAGCCCAGCAGTATTAGGTGCATAATTCAAATCGCGTCCATAGATTGATGTAGTAACTCTGATAATCGATTCTGAAATGCAGTATTATATTAATATGGGTCTGTATTGATACCTAACTATAATTAGTGGTTATGCAATATGGTTATTATAATTACTATGTCGGGAATACTTATCATTATTACCACCGTGCATATTGCATTAATCACTAGTTGAGCAAAGGTTGATGAATGCACACAGTAAAATGGCACTTCATTTCATTCTCTTTAAGAGCGGTTAAAATCGGTTATAAACTGAAATCGCGGTTTATAAAAAACAAAGTGTAACGACGTCTTTCCTCAAGAAAAATTATTGTAACTAGAAAATGTCTGTTTCAATTGAAATTCATATTTTATTTATTTCAAACAAAAAAATTTATTGACAGACCGTCTTCCGGGTTAAAACCGTGTCATTGTTGAGACAGAAGAACTCAAAGTTTCGCCCACTTTTTAGAGGGCTTCTTCTTCTCAAATTCGCTGCCTTTTCTATTTTCCTTCAGAAGGGTTTTGCCTCTGGCTTGGTTGATAAGTTGAGTTACCGTTCCCTTATCCTCTTACTATAAGAGTTTCCCCTATGGCGTAGTTTTAGTGCTCCCCTTTTCCCCCTGAAGAAGCCCCTTAAAAAAGTGTGCGAAACGCTGCGCTCTTCTGTCTCAACAATAACACGGTTTCAACCCGGAAGCCGTTCTGTTAACAGTGACACTGACCGTGAAAGTCTTTGAATTCATTACAAAAATTTGTACCTACGCAAATATAAACTAATTAAATAAAAATGAAAATAATCAGGGGTAACCAGAAAAAGGGAAAAAGAAGAAAATGGAACACAGAAAAATTACGAGAAGACGAAACAAAACAAGAATACATAAAACAGTTAAATGATAACTTAAAAGCTGAACCAATAATAAATATAGGGGAAGAGTGGGGAAAACTTTAAGAAAGTATTATAGAAGCAGCAGAGAAAACAATCGGACAGATACAAATGAATAAAAGAAAAGAATGGTACGATGACGAGTGCGAAGAAAAGACTAAGAGTAAAAACCAGGCAAGAAACAAATGGTTGGCGACGAAGCAAGACAACGATTTAGAAGAATATAAAGAAAAGAAGAAGGAGGCTAACAAATGCTGTAAAAATAAAAAAAGAGAATGGATTAATGAAATGATGAGAGAAATGGAACGCAACAGTAAAGACAATGGAAGACTATTTCAGTACATTAAAACACACAACAGGAAAAATAAAGCAACTGCAAGAATCGATACCAGTGAATGGGAAAAATACTTTACAGAGCTCTTTAGAGACAACCACCCAGAGAGAGAAAAGAATGTAAAAAGAGGCAAAAACGAAGAAAAAGAAGAAGCACCGACATATGAAGAGTTTATAGAAATAGTTAAGCAGTTAAAACAAAAAAAGTCTGCAGGCCCTGACGAAATTATTAATGAACTGGTCAAGTCAGGAGGTGATACATTGCTAGAAAGAATATACAGACTGATAACACAAATATGGGAAGATGAATCAATGCCAACAGAGTGGAATACTGGACTAATAATACCTATCTATAAAAAAGGAAACCAAACAAAATGCACAAACTACAGAGGTATAACGCTGTTAAACGTAATATATAAAATAGAAAAGCTGGGTGAATACCAACAAGGCTTTAGAAAGGGAAGGTCAACTATCGACGCGGCTCATATAATGTTACAAACAATAGAAAAATGTTATGAGTATAACACGGACTTGCACATACTGTTCGTAGATTTTAGAAGGGCGTTCGATAGTATAGATAGATATAAGTTAACAAAAGATATGGAAAACATGAAGGTACCAATGAAGTTAATACGTTTAGCAAACATGACCATGGAAAATGCGACAGGAAGAGTAACCACAAACGAAGGACAGTCTAAGGATATAAAAATCGAAACAGGAGTAAGACAGGGAGATGCCCTATCGACAACATTATTCAACATATCATTGGACGGAGCAATAAAAGCAGTAGAAGTAGGAAGAATAATCTCTCAGAACAGCACACAAGTGATAGGCTATGCAGATGATTTAGCATTAATGGCGAGAGATAAAAAGAGCTTGATAAAACTATTACAAAACTTAGAAGAAGAAACAAAGAAAAGAGGGCTAGAAGTCAACGAAGAGAAGACGAAGTATATATTAGTAACGAGAAGAAACACCGAAAACATCAAAGAAATAAAGATAGGTCAACACAAATTCGAAAAAGTTCAAAATTTCAAATACTTAGGAATAACGTTAAACGAAAAAAACGAAAGAAGCATAGAAATAAAAGAGCGAATAAAAAATGGGAATAGAGCTTACTGGAGGTATCTAAAATTTCTAAGAGACAAAAACCTAAGTAGGAAAACAAAAATCAAAATCTATAAAACTGCAATAAGAACAGTTGTCACATACGGTGCGGAAACAATGTGTCTGAATACCAAAGATGAAGAAAAACTAAGAATATTCGAAAGGAGAGTACTGAGAAGAATAATGGGACCAATAAAAACAGAAAATGGGGAATACCGAAAATTGATGAACTATGAAGTAAATGAAAAAATGAAAGGCGAAGACATTGTAAAAGTCATTAAGGCACAAAGATTAAAATGGTACGGGCACATACGGAGAAGAGAACCAGAAAGAACCATAAAAAAAGTATGGGAGTGGAAACCGCAAATAGAGAGACCAAGAGGCAGGCCGAAGTCGAGGTGGGAGGATCAAGTTCAGAAGGATATAAGAAGCATGGGGATTAACAATTGGAGAGACATTATAACACCAAGAAAGAAATGGCAAGAAGTAACGGAAAAAGCCAAACGACACAATAACTTATAGAGAGGGAAAAGTAAAATAGAAAAACAGTGGAGTGATTCACCACGGAAAATGAATCCAAAGAGCTCCAAGGAGCGGCTACCATTCTGACAAGAATGAAAAGCCATATTATTATAAATGTTTTTAGTGACCCCGAGTATTCATCTCTTTATAGTGTTTTTTGTATATGTTCAACAAGTATTACAGCATAACCTATTCATTAATACAGATATTACTGATAATTGGGGTAAAAAGGCAAGTTAAACATATTTTTTTTTGGAAAAAATCAATTTTATTTTTTAACATAGTGTCTATTGAGGGCTACCCACAGTACCCACTTACTCCAACGAGATTCAAATCTTTTTAACCCGTTAGAAATGAAATTATTTTCAAGGACAGCAAAATACTCATTAACAGCGACGATGGCAGCTTCATTACACGTGAATTTCTTCCCACCGAGCCAATTTGTCAAGTTTATGAAGAGTAAAGATCACTTGGGGCTAAGTTCGGAGAAAAGCGTGGATGAGGTATTAATGCAAAGTGCACTTACTTTGCCTCAGGTATGTAGTGCTGTATCCATGTTTCGTCTACAGTAACGAATCATAGCAAAAATCCTTCGGATTGCGGGTAAACATTGCCAAACACTGCGATGAAATTTGCATTCGTATGTGCTTTTGGTCGCTAGTCGTTTGTTAGTTATTGTTGACAATGTTTTGTAGTGAGTATTAGGGATTGATATTGGCAGCTTAAATTGTCGCCTTTTGTGTGAATTGGAGAAATTACAGTCTCAGGCCAATCAATTTGCATCTTTTTTATATCCATATCCTTTATAGAAACTTGGAAAATCTTTCTATTAATTAAGATCCTTCACATTTTATCAGTAGATACCATGTGTAGCTTCGCATTCCCCGGACTCCTACTGTTCTTCTTGGAGTTTATAATTTCTTCAATTTCATGTAATGTTGGAACAGATATTGGCTCCATATTTTCCGCTCTTTCCAGCTCTGCTATAGTCTAGTAGCCTCTGTTTGTTTTTTTGTTCGTTGCTGGTATCCTTTTTTTGTATATTTTCTTATAAAAGGCTGTTATCCTGTTATTCCTATGGTCTGCTTCAATTTTATCCATGACTTTCCATCGTATTCTTTCTTTCCCCCTCCCTCCCCCTTGTCGCTCTGCTTGCTATAAGTTTCGTATTTTACACTAGTTGACTAAAATGTTATTGAAAGTAAACCAAGCGGTGATATTTTATATTAGAAGAATTTTTTATTCAGCGCTGAGATAATTGATTTTAAAAACAGCATCATTGTACATCTTTTGTTGTTTTTTTACTGCTAACGTAAAAAGAATAACATATCCTTGCACTTTACTTTCCATACTTTTTTGCATCTTAATTACAACACATAAGCTGTTTTTAAATTTAAAAATGTTTGTTTATGTTTCCTAGTTTTGCTCTGAAAAATAAAAACTAACCCAAACTTAATTTAAAAAAAAAGATAATACGATCGTTGTTCGGCGACTTTTGCTGCATATTTCAAGAAAATCTATCTTCAGATAAGAGAAATAAGGATATACATTTTTTTTTTGGTCTTAACGGCTTCCTGTGTGAAAGTTCAAAATAGTTATTTATACAACGAGTAGCTAAAGTGCCACTATTTTTTGCACGAGTGAGAAAGTTTAAAGAATGAGCCTAATGTGAAGTGCTTAGATTTAATTAGTTATTTATTTAGTAGTTTAAGCAGTTTATTGTAATAATTGGTATGTAGAGCAAAACTGGAGCGTTGCGTACTTAACCACATAAGCAATAATTATTGCAACGTCGTGTTTATTGGAAAAGTACGGAACGTTACCAAAAAGGACCCATTCCTATTCCTACTCAAGTCGAGTTAACAAGTTCGTGTAATTATATTAAATACATATTAATTTTGAGAACAAGATGTTTAATTTTACCAACCACCAACGGTAAGAGCAAGGTTTATCACATGGCGACCCTACCAGTGGCTGGCTTTACTCGTTTTTGTGACGAAGTTTTTGCCACGCCCGACCTTTAAAGAAAATTTTGGGGTCCAACCATTGGAATGAAAAATTAAAAACTTAAAAAATGGGGACTATGCAGTCGAAGGAAGAAGTAATTATAGCGCAAGGAGGAAATAGTGGTGGCGCAACAAATGAAACAAGCCTCGCATCCTTCAACGTAGCTGAAATTTTGGGTAGCGTTGCTTTTATTGGGTTCATTTTAATTGTTATAGCCCATTGTTGGGGCTACTATAAGAAAATGATAACCAAGAAAATCCGCCAGGAGCTCAGTAGGAGTACCGAAAAAATTTGAAGATCCACGTCATCACGGCCCACCCGAACCAAACAACGACAATTTAAGTTTGTAAGTAATGTGTTTAAAACAATATTTGTGCAGTGTTCGTAGGTTAAATTTAAATTTTAATTTCTATAAGTAATATAAATGTCTGTATCTGTACCCACCGAGGTTAAATATTTGTTAGAGGATATAAGAGTTTTTTTATAGAAATTTAGGAAAAGAAAATCTTGCTAGACGGACAAATTTTAAAAATATAACTCGTAAACTTAAGAAAGTAGATAATTTTGTCGCGGAACTTAACCTAATCAAGAAACGCACTCAGCAGAAACAATAAACGTTACAAAAAGTGCTGTTGATGCAATAAATAAATTAATTATAGACTGTAGGAATATCTTAGAAAATAGGTTACAAGAATCTGAAAATAAAGCAGAAAGTTCAAGTTCAGAGTGTTCTGACGTTGAAAAAATGGGTGAAAAATTTGATTTGCGTACAGCTGCAACTTTATTGCCTTTAATGAACGATTCAGAAAGTGTGACAAAACAATTGATTGATGCTATTGAGTTGTATCATGACTTGCTTGATGTAAACGGTAAAAAATTATTAATTTCCTATGTTTTAAAAACTAGGTTGTCTCAAAATGCGAAAATTCGCTTAAATCAACAATATGACACTATTGAAACGCTTATTGAAGATTTAAAGAAACATTTTTTGCCAAAAAAGTCTCCCGCCGCATTATCGGAAAAATTACATAGTGCAAAACAAAAGGGTAAATCGATAGAGGAATTTGGTAAAACTATCGAACAGTTATTTGTAGATTTAACGATAGCCCAGGCCGAAAATAATACGGACGCTTTCAAAGTTTTAAAAGTCGCAAACGAAAAGATTGCAATAAATGCGTTTGCGAATGGTTTGCAGAATAATGATTTGCGAACTATTGTCAAATCTAGAAATTATTCACAATTAAATGAAGCTATCCTAGGAGCTAAAGATGAAGAGTTACAAAATCGGGAACCCGCTAAAGTTTTTCACATGCATCATCGTGGATATAACCGCGGATATCACAATTCAAATTCACGAGGTAGGTTTTCCTATAATAAGAATAAAAAATTTTCAAATCAAAACAAAAATTTTGGAAATAATTCAGCTGATCGATATCGCAATAAGTTTAGTTCTTTTAGAGGTAGATTTAATAATTTCAGAGGAAATTTTAATCAAAACCGAGACAATACTTCTCGGGTAAATTTAATGCAAGCAGGTGAAGGTCAGTCGTCTCAGGTGTCACAACAAATACAGCAATCAACAATTGCTGACAAATACTTTTTCGAGGACAATGACTCGGAAATAGCTAAGCCTGTAATTTTAAATGTAGATGGTTTAAATTTTATTCGAATGAAGTATAATATGAATGACATTTTATTTTTAGTAGATACAGGAGCTCCGGTAAGTGTTATGTTTTCATCTTATGTAGCCAAAAATGAAAAAATTGATTCATCTATACGTATTAAGGTTAATGGCATTTCAGGTTCAGTTTTTACAAAAGGTTCAGCAAATATTTCATTAAAAATACAAGATGTAAACGTTAATCACAAGTTTTTAATACTTGCGAATTTTCAAAGCGGAATTCATGGAGTCATAGGTTCAGATTTTTTGCAAAAGTATTGTGCACAAATAGATTTCAAAAATTTTACCTTGTCTCTTTTAATTAGTAATAATTGTAATGTAGTAATACAATGGAATCTAAATATGATTATTCAGTAAATATTCCCGCACGTTGCGAAACTATAAAATATTGTTGGGCTGATATTAATGAAGATTGTGTAATCTTACCGGACGAATTATGCCACGGTGTTTTCACTGCAGGTATGATCGTTCGCCCAACTAGTAATATGATTCCTGTGAGAATTTTAAACGTTACGGATAAGGATATAAATTTAAAAAATTTTCAGCCAAAAGTAGTTAAATTAAGTCCTATCCGGAAATTTGTTCGAAAGAAATTTGTTCGACGGTAATTTGTTCGAGGTAATTTGTTCGAACGGTAACTTGTTCGAACGGTAATTTGTTCGAACGGTAATTTGTTCGAATGGAAAAATGTTCTAAAGGAAAAATATTCGAAAGAGAAGATCAATAATAAAATTTTATATAATGAAGTATTTTATTTTACAGATACATATACATCCAATAAATTTTAATACGAAATATTGTGGGCAACGCCACGCAAATAAGTAACAATATCACATCCCGCTACATATCTATTTACAACATTTAATAACCGCGCCGCGCTGTCCTTATACTTCTTTCTTCCATTTTGCACGCCTTGACCTGCAATTAGTTGTTCTATTCGCATATAATTTATGCTCTGCTCTCTTTTTAATGCGGTGATAAACTTCCAATTTGTCGGATGTTCACACTTCCAGTACACTTTACTATCACAACTTCTGTCACATACGTATAAATAACCCTATCCGGAAATTTGTTCGACGGTAATTTGTTCGAGGTCATTTGTTCGAACGGTAATTTGATCTTCTCTTTCGAATATTTTTCCTTTAGAACATTTTTCCATTCAAACAAATTACCGTTCGAACAAATTACCGTTCGAACAAATTACCGTTCGAACAAATTACCGTTCGAACAAATTACCTCGAACAAATTACCGTCGAACAAATTTCTTTCGAACAAATTTCCGGGATTCAAATTAAGTGAATATGAAATGTGTTATTTTAACACCCCTACGGTTTCGTCTGTTGACAGAGTTTCCAAATTATTAGATTTAATCAATACTGATTCTTTAAGTACAGAAGAGCGCTATGCTATCCAAAAAGTTTGTGCAAAATATGTTGACGTATTTCATTTTGAGGGCGATCCTTTGACAGTAACTAATATTTACAAACAAAAATTGCATTTACAAAAATCAGCTCGCCCAGCGTACGTTAAACCTTATCGGTTACCACAAGCTCAAAAACAAGAAATACACTAACAAATTGATTCAATGTTAGAGAGTGGTATAATCGAAGAAACAAAATCCGAATGGTCAGCACCCTTGCTAATTGTTCCAAAAAAGAAAGACCAGAATGGTGTTCAAAAATGGCGCGTAGTAATAGATTATACATACATAGATTATTAAATAAACGTATCGAAGATGATAAATTCCCATTACCCTGTATTACTGAAATTCTAGATTCATTATCTGGAGCAGTTTATTTTTCCCACTTAGATTTATCTCAGGGTTACTATCAAATTGAACTAGATGCTAATTCTAGGAGATATACGGCTTTTACCACAGATAGAGGTCAATATCATATGAAACGTCTTCCTATGGGTTTAAAAATTAGCCCTAGTGCATTCTCGCGTGCTATGACAATTGCAATGTCAGGTTTAAATTATGAAAGTTGCTTTATTTATTTGGACGATTTAATTGTTTTTGGAAATAATTTAACCAACCATAATCAAAATCTTACAAAAGTTTTACAGGGATTACGAGACGTTAATTTAAAATTAAATCCACATAAATGTGAATTTTTAAGGAAGGAAATTGCATATTTAGGTCATATAATTTCGAATAATGGTGTTTCTCCCGATCCAGAAAAAATTAAGGCAATTCAAAATTATCCAATTCCCAAAGATGCTAATGAAACCAAACGTTTTGTAGCTTTTGCAAATTATTACAGACGTTACATTCCAAATTTTGCCCACATTGCTTCACCATTAAACGCATTACAAAGAAAAGGTGTATCATTTTTGTGGGACACTACATGTCAAAATTCATTTGAAACTTTAAAATCGGCATTAATAAACCCGCCAATTTTGCAATATCCAAATTTCTCCGACGATAATGGTTTTATTTTAAAAACAGATGCATCAGGGGTGGCGATTGGGGCTATACTTTTAAATAGCGACGATAAACCTATAGCATATGCAAGTAGATCTTTAAATAAAGCAGAACGGCGTTATTGTACAATAGAAAAAGAGTTAGTTGCCATTGTTTGGGCAGTAAAACATTTTAGACCTTATTTGTATGGCCGGAAATTTACAATTTATACAGACCACCGACCATTAATTTATTTATTTGGCATGACAAATCCCTCCAGTAGACTAACAAAATTTAGGTTAGTACTTGAAGAATATGATTTCACAATTAAATATATAAAAGGAAAAAACAATGTAGCGGCAGATGCTTTATCACGAATTGAAATTTCTGTAGACGAACTTAAAAGTATGACTAATATTATAGATACTGTAGTTTATGCAATAACAAGAGCAACAAGTAAAAACTTAACTCAAGATGAAAGTGAGGATGTTGAGACAAATCGAGAGAATCGGACTGATCACCCGGGACTGCTTGAGTTGTTGAAATTGCCTCAAGATTCATTTGAATTAAGACTTATTACTGAACGTGAGTTTCAAAAAATTTTAGTACACGAAGTATGTGATTATTCAAACGAGCGGTTAATATGTAACTTAAGTTTGCAAACAATTCATTTAAAACAGGAACCTCGATCAACGTACTTTTCACTACGTGAAACGTTGAGAGACCTGAAGTATTTATGTAAGGAATATAACATTCCAGAACTAATAATTATTAAAACTGAGAAAGGCGCGTCATCATTGTTGAATCAACTATTAAAGGATCCTAATGAAGTAAAAAGTGCAGGTATAAAAATATCTGTTATACCGAGTGTACAAAAAATTATTGACTTAGAAACTCGACAATTAATTTTAAATGATTTTCATTTATTACCCACAGGAGGCCATGCAGGAGTTAATCGCATGTACAATAATATCAAAAAATATTATTTCTGGTCAGGTTTACGAAACGATGTAATGAAATTTATAAAACGTTGTGATGATTGTCAAAGATACAAACACTCCAAACCAAACATTGAACCAATGTCTATAACAACAACCCCCTCCCATGCTTTTCAGAGGACTTCTCTAGATATTGTCGGTCCGTTACCGGAAAATTTAGATGAAAATCGTTATATTTTAACTTTGCAGTGTGATCTTAGTAAATTTGTTGAATGTTACCCATTGCCTAACAAAGAAGCTGCAACTGTTGCTAAAGCTTTTGTAGATAACTTTATTTTGCGTTACGGAATTCCAGAAGAAATTATTACAGACCAAGGTACTGAATTTTTAGCTTCAATTTTTGTAGAAACTTGTAAAATTTTAAAAATTAATAAATTACACTCTACAGCCTATCATCATCAAACTTTAGGTTCTCTTGAAAATTCGCATAAAAATTTAGGTGCTTATTTACGAATTCAGATTTCCAAGTATCCAGGTAATTGGAGTACATGGATTTCATTGTGGAGTTTTGCTTATAACACTACAGTTCACACCGAAACACAATATACACCTTACGAATTAGTTTTTGGAAAATTGTGTAAATTACCTTCAAATGTTTCAAATCGGTTAGAACCGTTATATAATTTTGATAATTATCCTTTGGAATTAAAATATCGTCTACAACAAGCATGTCACGACGCAAAAAATAATTTACTTGTATCTAAAACTAAAAGAAAAGATAGATATGACATTAAAAGTAATATTGTAAATTATAATATAGGAGATAAGATTTTATTGAAAAATGAAATAGGGAATAAAATGGAACCTTTATTTAAGGGACCATATGAAATTTTAGAATTTAAGTCACCAAATGTTGTAATTAAGGTAGATAATAAGTTAATACAAGTACATAATAATAGGATTAAGTTGTATACTTCTTAAGAAATGTTTAATAAAAAAAAAATATTTTTTTCTCTGTGCGCGCAGTTAAAAAGGCCTAAAAAACAATTTTTTTTTCTTCCCCGAGGGAGATGTGAAGTGCTTAGATTTAATTAGTTATTTATTTAGTAGTTTAAGCAGTTTATTGTAATAATTGGTATGTAGAGCAAAACTGGAGCGTTGCGTACTTAACCACATAAGCAATAATTATTGCAACGTCTTGTTTATTGGAAAAGTACGGAACGTTACCAAAAAGGACACATTCCTATTCCTACTCAAGTCGAGTTAACAAGTTCGTGTACTTATATTAAATACATATTGATTTTGAGAACAAGATGTTTAATTTTACCAACCACCAACGGTAAGAGCAAGGTTTATCACACTAAGGCGAATTCTTTAAATCTCACAAGTGCAGAAAAGAAGCTTTAGATACTAGTTTTATACATAACTTTTTCGACTACCACATATTTGTGCTAAAAAAGATTACAAAAACGTCAACGTCATTTCAAATTGAAATCTCACTAAAAATCATGTTAGGTACAATACGCTTTCATTGTTTTAAATTGAACACTTTTGACAGAAGCGTGTAAAAAAGTGACAGATGTGTGCAATAGTAATTTTTCTACTCCCACCATGGAAAGTGGGATTTTCAGACTTCGTCTCCATAGATACGAGTATTGAAAATGAGTGTTTGCCGAACAAGTGAAATTAGCGTGCGGAAAATTTACTTTCCGCACGCACATGCATGATTTTCGGTGCGGCAAAGTATAATTTTGCCGCACCGAAATCAAAATGTCATAATGACATTTGATGAATGTCAGATTTGATTTTATAGAAATATTTAAATTTTTTTATGGAAATGTGGTTGTAGAAAAAATAGTGTGTAATACATGTGTTGAAAGCTTGTATTTGCCACTCTCATGTGACTGCAGCACTCACTATCGTTCGTGCTGCAAACTTCACATTCGTGTGGCAAACGCAAGCTTTCAACACTTGTATTACAAATTACTATTGTATAACAAGTGTTGAAAGTACAGTTTTGCAGAACGACATTTTTCTCAGCCGAGCAGTATTATTTCCCGACATGCGAAGCATGGAGGGAAATTAGTTGCGAGGCTGAGAAAAATCTTCTCTACCGTGGTTTATATACTATTTTTTTCACTACTAGCACCTTTATTCCTTTTAATTAATCATTTTTACATAAATAAAAAATAAAATGACAGATGCGTATATTTATTTCTAAATATCCACAAAAATCAAATAGCCTTTTGCTTCAAAACGAGGGGAGAGGTTAATTTCAATTGACATTTGGGTAAAACATATTTAAAATAGGCACCTAAGCGCAGAGCAATTGTTTCTATTATTAACCAGTAGTCAATAATAAAAAATTATTGACCACTAGGAGAGAAAATCATCTTCTGTGCTCGAAAATAAGGTCAATAATGACATCTTCTAATACTAGTAGTGAAAAAAATTATTTTGTAGTATGACTAATTAAAGGCCTTTGGCCTTAGAGATTAAAATTTCGAAATTCTAAATGTATGTACATATATTAAAATAAATGGGGTTAAGTAATGGGAGAATTTCTGTGGATGGTTCTGTCAATGCTTATTATATAAATAGTAAACATTCCTTTTGCTTAATTCAGATTTATTTTTTTTGGAATAAATAACGACGCGGGTTCAGACAAGGGGGTCAATGTTCCCCACAAATAATTACTAGCAGGAACCTAGTCCTCACAAAAAAAATGTTTCGCTCAAGAACTTGGAAAAGATAAAGTGTAGAAACTTATATTGTCAATTCCTATACAGGGTGTAAATTAATGAAGTGCATATATTTCAGGGGGTGATAGTACTCGGCAAAATAAGAAAAAAATGTTAACATACACATGATCAAAAACGCGCCATTTTCGATATACAGGGCGGCGAAGTTTCAATTTTTTTTTTCGTATTTTGCGTTTTTCTCCCGTACGTTTTGATATAATTATTTGAAATTTAGTACAGCTACTATCTTTTAGAATCTCTACAATAAAATGTCCAAATCATCAGTTGCAGTATACAGGGTGTTACATTTATTTGGGTTACCGACCATTTTACCTTCCGGAACCCTGTATAAATTTTTATATCTTAATTGAATTCCCTGTTCTTTTCTTCACCTTTTTGTTTTTTCCCATTATTCCCGTATCTGTCACCGTGTTCGAGTTATTTGAAAAAATAGCGATCAATACAAACCAAGTGCAGTCAAAATAATTTTTTTTTTGTTTTTTTTTGTAGCACTCTGTGTACTGCAACTGATGATTTTGATATTTTATTGTAGAGATTCTAAAAGATAGTTAGCTATACTAAATTTCAAATAATTATCTCAAAACGCAAAATATAAAAAAAAAATTGAAACTTCGCCACCCTGTATATCGAAAATGGCGCGTTTTTGATCATGTGTATATTAACTTTTTTTTTTTATTTGGCCGAGTACTATCACCCCCTGAAATATCTGCACGTCATTAATTTACACCCTGTATAGTTCATAGTTTTTCAAGATATTTGACATGTTATTAAAAAATAATATGTCCCCGTGAATTAGAAAACCGCTGGTCATGAGTATACTTGATCATATAATATGTTAATATGTAGTTATAAAGTTTGTATAAGTTTTGAAATATTTTATTTTATGTAGAAATATCTTATTTTTAAAAATGACAATTTAAATTTACAAGATTAATGTACTTGGAGTTGAGCGCTAGCTGAAGCCAATACGACAATTGTCTTAACAATTTGAAACGTAATTGAAATGAAAGTTGATTAAGATAAGTTAATGTAAATAGGAATCATACTTTCTAGGTATTATTTGCTGTTCATCTAATAAACTAACAAATTGACTACATAACATTAAATAATGACAAAGCACGAGATGTAAGTAACAGAATAACAAAAACAAGTGATTAAAATAAGGTAAAGGTAACGGCACTTACACTCCACGAGGGAGTATGACCGGCAACATGGAGGGTTACGGCCTCCTAAGTCGCTTTCATACCAGTTGTCTCGCACACTATACGTATGGGGTGATATGGTAAACACCGCGCCTTCGACAACCACCTACCTTCCATACTCCACTGCTGCGTTTCGGTTCCCAGTTATTTTCAGTGGCTAGGTAGGTCACTCGCCGAGCATCCAACCCCGAGATTGTTCGCGCTGTAGTCGAATGCCTTAACCACTCGGCCACTCCGGCGATAGTGATTAACATAACCATATGTTTATTTACTTTGCTCTTTTAATTCATAGCCTGGCAAAACTTTTACAAAATCAAAAATTACTGCAGGCGCTGTATGTTATCACTGTTATCAGGTTAAGGAAAGAAAATAAACTTTAAACACATAATGTCCAAAGTTTTAATATTATCATAATTAAGGTTACGGTTAGCGTTAGTCATATTGTTAACAATTTTGTTATTTATGACACCGAAGAATAAAAGACGTTACAGATAAAGCATAAACCAATTTTCACCCAATTGAATTTACGAGACAAATAAACGAGTGTCAGAAGGAAGAGAAAATAATGTTTTTAATGTCATAAAAATAAAATATTCTTTCTAGTTAAAACGTGTATAGGTATAAGTGTTATGACTCCAAAAAATCAAGAACGCTATGCAATTTGTACTGCATAAAACAGCGTATTTACTTAAAAAGTCTAGTATTAGTCTACAAAACAATAAATTGTTTACTTCCAGAATACATGTCCCAGTCATTGATGTACAATTTAGACGTACATGATTATAATAGCAGGACTCGCTTCGAGTTTAGTAGTGCTGTCAAGAATCGGAAATATAGTAGAACCGATTCTCGATTCTGCAAAGAATCGATTCCAAAAGAATCAGATTTCGATTCTGAGAATCGAGAATCGGTTTTCGATTCTGAGAATCGAGAATCGAAATTCGATTCTGAGAATCGAGAATCGCAATTCGATTCTTAGAATCGAGAATCGCAATTCGATTCTTAGAATCGAGAATCGGCATTCGTAGTTTTGCTTCTTTAAGGTGGGAAGATACCTAAGCTGAATCCGTAACAACTACAAAATCAAAAACAGGCAACCCAACTTACTTAATATTTTTAACTTACGTATGCCGTAAAATGCTACGTAGCCTAAAATATTAACGAAAAAGATAGGTACTTAATCTTTTGTATGCAAACTGTGGTGTGATGGACCTTTCTTTATATTGTGTATTACTTTGTTTTACAAAAGGAACTACCTGTGTATGCAGTTTCCGAATTTGTCAGCTGATTTCAAAATATCGTTCTGTAAATGAATTATAATTAATTAAAAATAAATAAACACATCAATTGCAGAATTTATTTATTATGACTTAAATAGACAAGTAAAATGTAAACGAAATAAAAATACAAACTAATAAATTACAATAGGGAATTACTAATTACAATAACTGAATATCACATAATTAATGAAAAACTGAAATTACTTATTATTTCTTTTTTGCCGGTTTTCTTTTTCCTTGAGCGTTTATTATTAACTCCGAATCCCTAGCTTGTAAACCTCTAGGAATTCGTGGATCCACCAGCTCCGGGAGCATACAATTAAAAAAGAATTCATTTAATCTTGGCAACATAATATTACTCCAAAATTCCTCGTCTTTTACAATTCGTATTACTTCCAAATCTACATCTGTGTATAAAACTAAGTCACAATAAGTTCTACCTACTATATTTAATTGACCCTGAATTTGATAAAAATATTGGTGATTTTTTTTCAAAAGTAGTCTGCCCTCCTGAAGTTGTACACACAAACTTTTTTGTTTATTTTCTAAACTTTCCTTAACTTTGTGTTTTCTTATAGAGTACAAACATTTCACTTCCACTAAACCATCATCATTTACAAGTCCATTAGGCCTAGCACCTAAATAAGGGTATTCTTTCGAAATAAAGAAACCGCTTGATACGACTTTTATCTTCTTGATTTCCTCATATTTTTGTACAGCTACATTTTCGTGTGTTCTTCCATAAACTAGTGCATCTGTTGTTAAATAAGGTGAATTATAAAGTAGATTTTTAAGTTGTGAATGACAGGAAGTGGTGTCCCTTCGATTACATATCCGTCCAAAAGAGGAAGCAGTAATTCTGTTTCGTCGTACTTCATGCCATATTACGTTGTCGTGTTGTCCTACTGTTTCTGTAGCTATTGAATCTGCATTATCACTTTTTAGACGCGATAAAAGTTCTTCTTTTTTTACTTTCATCTCGTCTTCTGGTAAATCTTCTTCTGCTGCATTTGGTCCGTAATCCATGTGTATTCCCGCATTGGTATCTTCTCCAAATTTCTTCTTCTTTTTAGGGTGAGCATGTTTATATTCATTGAGGTATTTTCTTTTTCGGGCAAATATGTTTAACCTATGTGTTTGGTCTAAAGATGTGAAACCCTTTAAGTGCCATGATGGTCCTGAATTAAAGGAGAGTGCTGCTCCATAGCATCGTCTTTGATAGGAACCTCTTAGAACGTAATTAATCCTCTTTCCACCAGAAAATTTTGCCACAAGACTCATATACCTCTCAGCATAGTTGGTAGTTACATTTCTTGAAAGGCGATTTGCTTTTCGAACAACATTGTCTATTACTTTCGTTATTTCTTCAAACAGTGCACTTGTTTGCAGTAAAGGTATATAGTTCTCTTCATTATTAGTTTTTCTTGTGCAGTATTCATCCCTGCAATTTATGTGATTACCAAAAACGTGATACGGTATGTTTCTCAGGTCTTCACATAACTGCCTTGTATCATCTGCCTTCGCAATGGAGTTTCTTACCGCCGCACTTAGTCTTGGTAATCTGCATTTTAAAATTCGTCTAGCAGAAATTTCAAATTTTGTATTCACCGCTAATTTATGTATATTTGAAGTAAATGCTCGTGTAATATGATTAGCACACTCTAACTTCATTACGTATCTCCCATAAGTTACGTTTTGTAGAATCCTAGCGTAAACACTAGAATCACCGTCACCAACAACGTATTTGTATCGTAAATCATACATCACTTCACTTTCATTAAATCCCTGTACTATAATGTCTTGTTCCATACTTGAAGAAGCTCCACTGAAATTTTTAAAACACTTATGAGCACTTGGGTTCTCGTTTTTACTTGCGGCTACAGCACAAATAAGGCAAAATTTATTTTTTATTCCTAAATAGACCAATTTTTTAGTCTTTTCTCCGATGATACAGCCTACTCCTGATAAAGATGAAAAGCCATGCCCATACGAACGTTTAGCCCATCCACCGTCGACAATAACTGTTATAAACGGTACTCCATGCTCTACATCACCTCGTTCGATAGCCATCCTCCTTTCTTCTTTTGCCGCCTCCGCCATTTCTAGCTGAAGTTTTGTCTCCCAAATGACTCCAATTTCAGTATCAAGTTTTCTATAATATTTGGGGGTTACACACGGTATATTCATAACTGACAACAATTCATCAGCTTGGCCATAACCTATTCCAATTGATGTTGCGCCCCAAACAAACGTTTGATTTAAAGTGTTATTTGCTGGATGCGTAGACAAAGATAAAGTTTTCTCGCAGGTGCCGCAGTAATAATAGAAAATCGAAACAAGCCCCTGTTTTCTTTCTTGTTTAAATTTCATTTTTCCCATAGTGCACTTTGTGTTGTGATCGTGAAGTTTTCGTGTTTCTTCAATGAAAAACGGGATGTCAACAATTCTATAACCTGGCACAATTGGAGCGTCTTGTATACAATTCGCTTGCTCGATTTCCAGCTCTGGTAGAACCTCGTCCGTCAAACTAAAAAAAAGTACAAATGCATCGTGTTATTTCTATTTCTTTTGACATTAGTAAAAATTGTGGAAAGTGCAATTAAAAGTAATTCATTTCCATTCCACACAATTCAGAATAATTCAAATTATACTTTTATGTCATATATACAGTGCGTGATAACTACTTAGTTTTCAAAAAATCTAAACCACTTGTAATTTTCTTAAAAAAATGAAAAATAACGAAAAACTTACTTTTCAAAATATTCAAGATGTGTATCCTCAGCCACGTAGTCGTCACTTTCACAAGCGCGAAGCGCTTTTTCGCGTTTTCGTCGACACCGTTGAGATTGCGATCTCTTCCCACGCTTTTTTACAGTGCAAGTACTTCGCATTTTATAATAACAACAAATGAAAAATTGATAATAAAAGAAAGTAGCACAACCGGCAACAACAATAACAAATAACAACAACAACAGAGAATAACAAAATAATAATAATGATAACAGAATAATAACGAGTAACAAAGAATAAAACACCAACTACAACACGCATACCAAGCAAATCGAAATCGAGACTGAAAATGGATACTAAGATACTTCAAAAAATCTGCACTTATTTGAATACAAGGGGTTTTACGAATTTGACGTCATGCGTTTTTCCAGTTTTTGGGATATTGCTTGTGCGTCATTGGAACACAATGAAGACAATAATCCTCTTAAGAATGTAGTTAGAGTTCTCTGTGGGCTTTAGGCGCACTTAGTTTAAAGATAGTCGTAATTATTCATTGAATAAAATTCTAAAATTATAAGCTGATATACCTAAGTATGGTACCAACCTCGCCGCTATCCTCTGTGCTCGCCTATAATCAAGCATTTACAAAAAACATCAAAAATGTGTAGATCTTCGAAATCTAATTTCAATTTCAAGTTATTCAAATTTTGTCTCAAAATTTCAAAGTTCAATTTTCAAAATCTGATTTTGAATATTATTTTAGAGAATCAAGTTCAAATTTATGTAAGAAGTTTTTACAATTATTCAGTTTTGTTCGCTTCTGTAAAATTCTATTCTAATTTCACTAAATCCTTACCTGCCCGTTTTATGGCTGTACCTGCTACCTAAGACCTTCCGTGGTGAAGCCGATGCGCTATCTTTCTCTCATATTTATGCGTTGCTTCAGTAATTATTTTGGACATTTACACCTTTAGCTTTTACTAAACTCATTTAAAAAAAAACAATGATGTAAAAGTTCCTAAAGCAAGTAGTGAAAAAATATGAAAATCGTAACTTTATTAGAAAAGATTATACATCTGGTTATTTGAAATTGCTGTATATAAAGAAGCTGTAAATAATTATATAAATAAAATAATAACAAAAAATATATATCACACCCTAGAAACCCTTATTCTGCACCTATTGTTAAAAGCAAAAATTAATTGAACGTAAATTAAGCGTGTGCGTATCCAAAATATTAACTATTAAACTACAATTGATAGCGACTTTGTTTTTGAGAAATAATAATTATAATGAAAACAAAAGCTTTCACTGTTATCAGAATCAAAAATACACCCTTTATAACTCAGGAAAAAAATGTTTTAATTTCAAAAATTGTAGGGTATCTTCCCACCTTAAGACGAGAATCTAAATTCAATTGTTATAATCATAAATCACTTTGCTAGTGCAGAATCGGAGTCTTTCTTTTCAGACAGAGAAGTCTATTCTCAGTATTCTCTGATAAAAAAAAAATAAATAACTTTAAAAAGCTGAAACAACATTCAAAAGGTTTTTCAATAGTGTTTTGAAGAGATTATCTTATTCCATACAGGTAAACGCACTTAGTAGCTGAGTATTTCGCAGAAAAATTAACTTTTGTTTAGAAAATTGAAAGGAATGCAATTATTGTTTAAACCATTTAAGACGGTAACGGCCCATTTAAAAATTCGTAACAAAATCTTATGCAGCTCATTTTATAGCTATAATTCACATTGCTGTATTGTACAAGGGATCTGGCGTGCGGAGGTTTAACAGTAGGTTAACTGTTATAATACCCCAAGTACTAAGAACAATCATTGTAATACGTTCAAGCTTGAAGTTCTCGAATGTTGGTATTGTCTTCTGAGGTTTTTGACGGAGGTTTGCAAAAGAATAAAAATGTATTGTCATGGTTTATTATAACACTGAAAACGCATTTGTTGTTGTTGCCTTACATTAAAAGCGAATTGCTATTAAGTACAAATTAAAAGTGTTACAATGAATTAAAAACTATTTTTAAACCACCACGAAAATAATTAAGGTAATTTTCGATTACCGTACGTAGGTTCTAAGCGTAAAAATAAAGGCGTATATGTAATGCAGAAAAGAAATGTGTAATGTGAATACAAAATAGAAATATGTAGTGTGTAGTCTGGATAGTGGATATCTGTCATTCACCTATTTAAAATTGGTTCGCTATTTTTATGGTTAAGTTACCTTTCTAGCAAATACTAAAGAAAAAGTGTATCGGATGATCAAATGAAAATCGGATATTCGATTCCAGAACCGAAAATCGATTTTATAGTTTCAGAATCGGGATCGGTTCCTCGATTCTGGAATCGGGAATCGGTTTTTCAATTCTAGAATCGGAAATCGGTTTTTCGATTCTAGAATCGGAAATCGGTTTTTCGATTCTAGAATCGGGAATCGGTTCTTCGATTCCAGAATCGGAAAACCGATTCTGTTACAAACCTAGAACCGGTTCTTTAGGCCAAAGAATCGATTCCGATTCTAGGACTCGGAATCGGTTGACAGCACTAGAGTTTAGATTACCAAAATTTTGCAAATCTAAATCTCAAAATTCTTTTTTCTACAAAGGTTTAAAAGATTTAACAATCTTCCACAGGAAATAAAACAGGCGCCAAATATTTATAATTTTAAGAAACAATTAAGTTTGTACGTTAAGAATAGTTTTTAAGAAAATATTGGACACTATAAACTCTTGTACGATTAATGTAAAATTAGTAATATTACTAAATAAAGTACATATTATTATTATTGTGCTTTGATTTTTTATTTTTTATATGATTATTTAAAAATAGTTCTCTTTGGAGCTAAATTTATATTTATAGATTGTAGCGAAGGTACATTTGTAATACGAGCCCTAACAACAATATATTGGGACAAAATAAAATACATATATTATAAATCAGGTATTTGACAGTTTATTTGTTTTTCTAATAATTTTTTAAATTTAATACTAAGTAACTAGTTAATTAACAACAATTGGGGCCAATCAGTAACACAAAAAATAAAATACTTATTCTATCATTTCTAATTAACAAGAAAAATGTTCATATTGTGTGGCAACTAAATATTGGGACATAGAACGAATTTTTATGTCTAAAATGGAGTAACATCGCCCTTAGAGTTTATGGCCGCTCAAAGGATCTGCAGGTTTCAGGAGTAAATCCATTCCAAATTTGCTCTATTTTAGCTCTAAGTTCCGGTAATGTCCGTTGTTGGTTGTTCCTCAATGTTTGTTTCATTTTATGCCACACTGTTTCAATGACATTGAGGTTAGGGCTGTTGGAAGGCCAAGAAAGAACATTGGCGTTGTGGTCGTCAACCACTTTTTTGTAATTTTGGCCGTATGACAGGCCGCCCCATCCTGCTGAAAAATGTCATTTTCGCCAGCATTTAACTTCGCGATACGTGGTAGCAGACTGTTTTGCAGTATTTGTTGATATTTCGCAGCATTCACGGTGCCATCAATAAATTCAAAACATCCTAATCCTGAAGCTGTCATGCAGCCCCAAATCATCACTCCTTTAGGAAATTTTACCGTATGTTTTAGGCAATACTTGTGGAAAGTCTCATGATTAGTGGGAATCACGCGTTTGCGGTGATCACCAACACATACGTCGAATTTTGATTCGTCGCTAAAAATTACTCTGGAACTATCTTGGTCGGTAGAAGATTGGTCCAGAGTAATTTTTAGCGACGAATCAAAATTCGACGTATGTGTTAGTGATCACCGCAAACGCGTGATTCCCACTAAACATGAGACTTTCAACAAGTATTGCCTAAAACATACGGTAAAATTTCCTAAAGGAGTGATGATTTGGGGCTGCATGACAGCTTCAGGATTAGGATGTTTTGTATTTATTGATGGCACCGTGAATGCTGCGAAATATCAACAAATACTGCAAAACAGTCTGCTACCAAGTATCGCGAAGTTAAATGCTGGCGAAAATGACATTTTTCAGCAGGATGGGGCGGCCTGTCATACGGCCAAAATTGCAAAAAAGTGGTTGGCGACCACAACGCCAATGTTCTTTCTTGGCCTTCCAACAGTCCTAACCTCAATGCCATTGAAACAGTGTGGCATAAAATGAAACAAACATTGAGGAACAACCAACAACGGACATTACCGGAACTTAGAGCTAAAATAGAGCAAATTTGGAATGGATTTACTCCTGAAACCTGCAGATCCTTAGTTGAGTCAATGCCCAACCGAATTCGAGCGGCCATAAACTCTAAGGGCGATGTTACTCCATTTTATACATAAAAATTCGTTCTATGTCCCAATATTTAGTTGCCACACAATATGAACATTTTTCTTGTTAATTAGAAATGATAGAATAAGTATTTTATTTTTTGTGTTGCTGATTGGCCCCAATTGTTGTTAATTAACTAGTTACTTAGTATTAAATTTAAAAAATTATTAGAAAAACAAATAAACTGTCAAATACCTGATTTATATATGTACTTTATTTTGTCCCAATATACAGGGTGTATGAAAAAAGCCGACAAATAGGCACACCATGGGAAGCAGCATTAAGAAGTAAACAAAAAACTCTAGTCCCATTTTACTGGTAACCCTCTAGTTATCGAGTAATTGATAGTCTTAAGTAGGATACTAATTTTTTTAATAGGGCGAATTATTATTAAATGACAATGACTGGTCATAGTTTAGGCAACAGGTAACACAACCAGTTAGTATTTTAGCATTTTTTGCTTGGAGTTTGGCTGTAATGTATTTTCAATTTAAGCAAATTCTTTGCTTCTGAAAGCTTTAAAAGGTTTTGCAACGCTGCACTGTTTCTAAGTAACTACTGGTAACTACTGGAAAATTCGAAATTGTTTTTATTTAGATCAACATTGCTTTCGTGTCATTTTGACTTGTCAGCAATTGCTTGTCTGTTTTAATAATTTCGAAAATTGTCCGTTTGTTTCATTATTTTGTTGGGTTTTGGACAGATGAACCCACTTTTACTCGCAACGGCACCAATAGAGTGACGAGAACCCCCATGCTATTTATCAAACCCATCATCAGGTGCGATTTAGTGTAAACGTTTCAGCCGGAATTCTTCATACTACATTAATAGGACCACATATTTAATATTTTACCCCAACGTTTAACTGCAAACAATTTTGTGGAGTTTCTGACTAACAACTTGCCGGATTTATTAGAAGACATCCCTTTAGCAACCAGAGGAAGTATGTGGTTCCAAATGGATGGAGCACCAGCTCAGTGGGGAATTCAAACAAGAAACTGGTTAAATGAGGAGTTCTCTGAGAGATGGATTGAACGAAGTGGGTCGGCAGAGTGGTGTGCAAGAAGTACGGATTTAAGCTGTCTTCTTCTTATGGGAAACTTTAAAAGAGCTCGTCTACCAAGAAGAAATAAACAGAGAAGAGCAGCTGATAGAAAGAATGCAGCAAGCAGTCGCCACAATAAGAGAAAATAATATGTTACAGACCATGAATGACGGCATCATTCGCCGAGTGAGAATGTGTCGAGATGTTGGAGGGGGTCATTTTGAACAGTTACTATAAATTGTTATCTACTTTTGAATAAAAATTTGATTTTTTAGTTTAGTTTATTGTTTTTTAATTAAATAGTACCTAACATTGGTAAAAAGTAAAGTTGTAGCAACGTTGCCAAATTTAAGAAACTTTAATCGAAGATATTGTGGAAACTATGAGTTTGATGTCAAAATGCCCGCAGCTTCTTGTTCGGTTTTTGATGTAGTTTCTCATGATGTTACTATTTGTCGGCTTTTTTCATACACCCTGTATAGTTGTTAGGGCTCGTAATAGACGTTATTTTGACGAACCATTTTTATAGTTAGAAAATGTGCGTAATATCTACTTTGACTTGTGGTGCTCAAACTTGAACATTAAATAAAATAATATTTATTAAAAAAACATTTTTTAATTTCAACCGAAACATTAACATACGGATTCATCAACAGGGCGCAACGTTAGTCTGACTAACGCTAGTTACGCCAAAAACTTGCGCCTCTCTTGCATGGGTTTAAGTAAATGGCGTAAGCCACAGACCATTAAACAAGGAAGACCAATCAAAGAATAGGACAAAACCGGAATAACGTCGATAGCAGCGCTGCGGGCACCCCTTGGTGAGCTAATAGTTCTAAGCGGGAGAATTTTAATATTAGAGAGTTATCGCAAGTACTACGTTAACTTTCCGTTAACGCTAAATCATCTGATGTTAAACGCTATTTTATTTTTACGGTAAGTTACATTTTAGAGTTATCGCACGCCGCTATTTTAGCGTACGCTAAAGTTTCCGAACATAACCTCAAATTGAACGAATTACATCACCTCAACATAACCTCACCACTTAAAATAACGTACGCAAAAACCCTCCACTATTTTATGAAAATACCGGGCCGCGGTTATTTCTTTAGCGCTAACGAAACATGTGCTTCGTGGAAACCACGATTACAATACTACCGCAGCTGTATCTCGCATGCACGTCAGGGAATATGGTGGATTAAACCACGTATTTTACCCAGGTGTGCGCGCAGCGCTGCTATCGACGTTATTCCGGTTTTGTCCTATTCTGTGATTGGTCTTCCTTGCTTAATAGTCTGTGGCGTAAGCCTATTTATAAGCGGACGTAAGTCTGGCGCAGCCATTTTGCTTAACGTCATATATGATATGATGTCAACATTACCATAGTATTAACCAATCAGATTTGACCAAATATTTTAAAAATTGTTTTAGTAGCGTAGCCGTTACAGTTTTACATACAAACCTTTTCTGCCGTTTTTAAGCTTTATTTATAAATGTTTTAATCATTTGTATGTAATATGCATCCTACACGTAGTAATTCATCTGGCATAATCTACAATCATCCTAGTACTTAACGATTAGAATAAGACACAGCTAATCAAATATACAATCATATTTAGTGATAATTTAACAAATAATATGAAATTCTTTCTGCGAAGACTTTCCAGCACTCGACTTATAACGATTGATTTGTACGAACATCTCCAATTATTCAGTTGTAACATAGAAGTAACAGTCTAATTCCAATACGGCAATATTGTTCATTGAATCAGTAGTATCTACAATAAATATTGGGGTGATTCCAAAATACATGTTAATTATAATCAAGTTAATAAAGGTTAACGTACCTCAATAAACATGCATCGAGCACTGCTAGTTGGGGTTAGTTAATTGATATCGAAAGTACTTCACCATTTGTAGAGTTACTATCACTAGTTGGTCAATCCTAGTTAGTATTACTTAATAAGAACATTATTCATGTTTACTTCTAAAACTGCTGGTGAATAATTCTTATGAATGCAAACAAAATGCTTCTTTTAAATATATAGTTTCAGTAGTAATATACCCAATACATAGAACATTTTTAGAGCCGGGAATAGGTATAAATTGTACTTGCTGTGTTATATGAACCTGTAAATATAGTTTTATCTAATAAAATCACGTGCCACTGCGTATAAAGCCGAAATACCATCACATAACCTACAAATTCGGGAGTAAATATACGTTAAAATGTTATTTAATACTTACTCACTTTTATATCATAAAAACCGTTTGAAACATTCAAAACTAATGTATATGTAAGTACTTTGCCTTAAATTCGTCTAAATGAGCAAAAATTGGTACAGCTATCAAGTTGCGCACTTTTTATGCCGATCTTGCGGCGGGACTAACTTTTCGTCTAACTACTGGCGTAAAAAAATGTGCAACGGTTTCGTGAATACGGTTACACAGGCGCAACTTCCGTTAGTCTGACTAACAAGTTAGACCCCATTGATGAAGCGGGCTGCAAGGTTATAAAGTTTTTTATAATGTGGCCTGCAATCCGTGAAGAAATGCTTTAGAATATGTTTTTTGATGTATTAAAATATGGCACGATAAATAGCTATTGTATATTGAACCCTTTAACGCACAAAAGTCTGGGACCTGAAAAAGTAACAATTTTTTGTTATTTATCACTCATTTAGCTTGTAAGGTAATAATTTTTGGTATCAATATGTCAAAATTTATTTAGAAATTTTTTGGAAATGGGTGGTACATCTACAGGGTGGGTTACTAAGGCGTACTCGGAGGATAGCTCCTTAACTATTAATTAAAAAAAAAATGTTTTAGATAAAAGTTGCAGCATATCACGCGGGTCATTTGCTAAAAATATTTTTGAATATACAGGGTGTCTCAGTTATTCAGGGTGATGCATAATTTTTTAATTTTAAACATAAATCTTATGTGGAAATTTTTCTATAGATTAAGAATGTAATTCTGAATATTTTTTGTTAATACTTTCCTATACCTAACTTTAACCGTTTTCGAAAAAAAAAATATTTTTACGAAATTTTGATGAAAAAGCTACTTCCAAAAAAATCAATAACTTTTAACCTTGACTAAGCAAAGCAGCAAAAGTTGGGGACAAGAAAGAACGTAAAGTGTGGTTTTCATCTGTGTACTAAATTAATTGAAATTTATTTCGGAAAAGTCCAAAATATTTTTTTTACAGGCTCGGAGAAACATTAAAAAGTCAATGTTTTCAAATGGAACACCATATATTTAATCAAACAGTTAAATAGAGATTTTTTTTCTCAACAAATTTTGTTGAGCAAAGACTATACCTAAAATGTAAGGTAAGCGAGAAAAACTTATTTTAGTGACTTGTAGTCGCTCTATTTTTTTCTTACTTCTATGGATACCAATTAAAGCCGGGATTTCCCGCAGAAAAAAACTAAAGACAAGTAGAAATTACAAAATAAAATCATTTTAAGTCAAAGTGAACAAATAAAAGTTTTACACCAAACAAACAATAAAGGTTTTAATTAAAGATGTTCAAAATGTTCACCATTTTGCTGCAAGCATAGGCGTAGACGGTTGGTGAATGATCGGCTCACGTTTGACAACGTTCGATGATGAATGGATTGAAAGCCTTCCCGAATTCGTTCAATCATGTCTTCTCACGTGGTCGGAGGAGTCTGAAAGGCTTTTTCTTTTACGTAACCCCATAGAAAGAAGTCTATTTTGGTTAAATCGGGCGACCTAGGGGCCACTCCACTGGTCCACCTCTACCTATCCAGCTGTTTGAAAAGTCTTCGTCTAAGTAATTTCTAACTTCGGCACTGTAATGTACTGGGGATCCATCGTGCTGCAGCCACATTTTACCAAGAATAGCCAAGGGTAAATTTTCGAACAAGTCTGGTAACATATTTCTTCAAAAGTTTAAATATTCGGCGCTGTTTAGACGATTTCCAAAAAAATGTGGCCCCACAACATGTCCTCCGACAAAGCCTCCCCATACTTTTAAAGACCATCTATTTTGATTTTGGGCGGCTCGGTGGAAATGAGGATTTTCGGTGGCATAGTAATGTAAACTAGGTTTGTTGATGTTACCGTTATTATGGAATGTGGCTTCGTCGGAAAAAAGAACATTCTCAAAAAAGTCATGCTGTTCGGTAATTTTGTTTAGTGCCCAATTACAAAAACGACTTCTTCTGGCAAAATCTGCTTCATTCAGCTCTTGTAAAAGATGGATATTATGATATCGATGAAATTTGTTGGTCCGAATAATTTTTGAAACGATGCTCTAACTTAGATGTAACTGCTGTCTTAAATCGCGAGTACTAACGCGTAGATTTTCCGTTATACTTAATAAAACAGAAAAAGCATTTTCCTCATTGTTAACTGGCCCCACACGCTGTCTTTTATCTTCTTTTACACTTCCGCTTTCGTCAAAAATATTATTTAGTCTCTGAAATGCTGTTTGATGTGGATGCCTAGCTTCAGGATATTTTTGGGCGTATATTCTTGAGGCCGGGAAACAATTTCCTTCGCTTTCGCCAATACAATAAACCATTTTTGGTTTTTCTTGTGTAGAAATTTCCATTAATAACTTTTTTCACCAGCTTTACAGATAAAAAACGTTCAGCTAGTAAGAGCAATAACAAGCAAATTGACAGTTTACTAACGAAATTATTTCAAATTTAAATTTCAATGGTATCTTGGATTACACTTTTTAAATGGAAAAAGGTTGTCTAAAAACGTTGTCAAACTTGAGCCGAACCTTTTCTTATATTAAAAACAGCAGATAACAATTTTTTACTTGTCTTTAATTTTTTCTGCAGCAAATACCGGCTTTAATTGGTATCCATAGAAGTAAGTAAAAAATAGAGCGACTAAAAGTCACTATTAAGTTTTTCTCGCTTACCTTACATTTTAGGTATAGTCCTTGCTTACCAAAATTTGTCGAGAAAAAAAATCTCTATTTAACTGTTTGATTAAATATAGGGTGTTCCATTTGAAAAAGTTGACTTTTTAATGTTTCTCCGAGCCTGTAAAAAAAATATTTTGGACTTGTCCGAAATAAATTTCAATTAATTTAGTACACAGATGAAAACTACACTTTACGTTCTTTCTTGTCCCCAACGTTTGCTGCTTTGCTTAGTCAAGGTTAAAAGTTATTGATTTTTTTGGAAGTAGCTTTTTTCATCAAAATTTTGTAAAATTATTTTTTTTTCTCGAAAACTTAATCTATAAAAAAATTTCCACATAAGATTTCCATTTAAAATTAAAAAGTTATGCATCACCCTGAATAACTGAGACGCCCTGTATATTCAAAAATATTTTTAGCATACGACCCGCGTGATATGCTGCAACTTTTCTCTAAAACATTTTTTTCTAAAATTAATAGTTAATGAGCTATCTTCCGAGGACGCCTTAGTAACTCACCCTGTATGTGTGTATGTCCAGAGTCCATTTGAGTAAAAGATATCACATTAAGTTCACTGGCACATATTAATTTTGCCAGTAATAAACAAAGCTAATTATCAGTGGCGGCTGGTGCTAAAGGGCTCAAGGGCATGTGCCCTCCCTACACTCGAGACAAAGAAAGCTTTTTTTAATAACACTTCTCACTTCTTTTATTTTTTTTTAATACAACAATCTATTATTATACCTATAATATCAATATTATAGTCCATTGCCGCGTTGCTGCCGAAACGAAGTTATCAAAACTTTCGTCCGGGGACTAGATGAAAATGATACCTATTTGCGCAAGCGCAGTGGAAAATTGCAGCAAAATTTCGCCGCTGCTTGACCGGGGTATGGGGCGTGGTACGGGCACATTAAATCGCGGCCGTTGGCACGTGACAAATTCAAGTTATTTAGTTCACAAGTGGAGTGCGTGTAGGAGTGTATTGTGTTAAGCCGGCATTTAGTGCGCGTTCTTTTTAATTTGTTGTTTTTATTTTGATTTCGTGGTTTGTTCGTTGTTACGTTGTTAGGTTGTTACTGTTTGTTCGTTACTGGTTATTGTTGTTTACAGTGAAACTTGTTAAAACGGAAACTCGTGGGATCGGAAAAGTTTGTTCGTTTAGGCAAGTTTCCGTAGGTAAAGGTTTGTAATTTTTAGACACAATCAAACATTAGGTATTTGTATGCGTATCGGTATTTTGACTTAATTTTATTATAAATAAGTAAGTTCAATTTTCAAAACTAATTTTTTAAGTTCTTGCTGGTTCATTTTAACAGGAACATTATTTTCAAACATTTTTATGACTTTCGATCTTTCTATTTAAACCTAAATTATTGTGTTTTACTGCTTTCATTCCCGACATGTTTTAAAACTGCTTATATAGGCCATGTAGGTACTTCAACCGAATGAAATAATCGCTTAACCGATTGCGCTTCTTCGTCTTTATATCACTAATTATGGAAAAAATCCTTTCTGCTTCTGTATGTGAATGCGGAAGCGAAAAGCGACAAAACAATAACCACAATAACCCACCCGCGCTCTAAATATTCATAATCATAACAATCACAACTAGCTTATCTGAGAACGGAGGACGTGCTTAATTATGAAAATATTAAAATTAGGTCATCAAAATAGCAACCGCCGCATTGGCAGTGTTGTCGATTAAAAGAAAGTTTATTCAATCGATTCCCGATTTCGACAATAAAGTTATTGGTTTATTCAGCAGTAAAGAGAACAGAAGGATGGACTTTCTATTTAAATAGGGAGGTAAGAGTTTTTAGATAATGTTTCCAGCTAGGTTTTGTTGTGTCCTCCCACTAAAAAAACTCACGAGCTAATTATGATTTATGTATGCAATAAGCAATAAACTTACCTCAGAATCCAAAATAGTTGCACACTGCCGTAAAAACCATAAAAAAATAACAAAAACACGTGGTTCACCTATACACCTCCGTGCATGCACATTGGTACAACTGTGTACCACATTTTACATTTTCAAACGTAGACGGCGCAGAAGCAAAAAGTGGTTCATATTTATACCAAGGAGCATTACTTAGACAAGTAGAAACCCATAAGGGTCATTTTTATGGATAACAGTGCGCCAGTTGAGCTCTAAAGCAAGTGGTACGTATTTGTACCAAAGTCCTATAAAGATATGTATTTGTTGAATTTGTATTTAATTAAATTGAAAATCGTACGACACTAATTAATGACCAATAGAAACGTTAATATCGGGCATGGTTACCACGGCCACCCCCATATTTCTCGGAATTTTTTTGTTGATTGGTAGACCAACCTAGACAAAATTAATAAGTGGAAAATTTTATGTCAAATGTGACAGCTGACGTAGAAGTTGCTATGGTTACGTTTCTACAATTTAAATATGTACTGAATTATTACTGCGATGCCGGTACGATTTCTTACCGAATCTACACTCGAGCATTAATTCATGTCCAGGAAATTTTTAGTAGTGTTACAAGGACCTTAAACGTCTTGTAATAACTAACTCGTGGTCAACAGAAATGTCCTTTATTGATACACTAAAAATGGTACAGCTTAATTATTACCAGTACTTTATACTAAACATGTATACTGAGCGCCTATGTTCTCGAAGAAGAAGCGTAGGGCTAGTAGTGTCAAGTTGCTGGTAGCTGCTTGAGCTCGAACTCGAACTGAACTGAATTCTTACTGAACTGACTGTTGAAATGGTACGGCACGCTTGTCATCCTTGCGGGTTATAAGTTTATGCGTGAGCGGTATATGGTAGCGCCCTCCGGCGAGGGCGGGTAAAGCTGCTAGCGAGGGTTGATGGTGTAGAGATGGGCGCGGTATTCTGTGCTAGAGATGGGGGTGTGTTACAGACTCCCCCTCTGGATGCGATAGGCGCCTCGACGTAGGATCCAGCAACTAGTGGGTTTTCTTACGGAGCCTTCCTCGTTTCCTAAGAGGTCGTACTGGGGTAGGAACGTTGCTTAGTTCCCCTATGTAGCGGGTAAGGGCTGAGGTATGATAGATACCATTGGTTTTTGGCACGAGGACAACGGGCGCAGCCCAGGCGGACTCACATTCCTCTATGATGCCCTGAGATTCCATCTCCTTGAGTTTTTGGTTTAGATACTCTTGTTTCACCGGAGGGAGCCTATACGGAGGGCTGACAATAGGCGAGTGTGGTCCCGTCTCGATCTTGTGTTCCCAGTACGGAGTAGGTTCTCCCCCTAGCGCGAAGCACTCGGTGAACCGATGAAGTAAACCGGCAAGTTGCTCCCGGTGTTCCGAGGATAGCGAATGTCCTTCGACCTCACGGAGGTTTGAGTCTTGACACTCAACCATAGCAACGTTTCCGGCGACGGATCTCGTGATCGGCGACGTGATGATAGTTAGTTCGAATCCTATGCACTCGCGGAACTACTAAAACACGTTTACGCTAACTAGCCACGGAAATGCACTATTTCGACGGTACTTTCCTGAACACTTCGCTATGCGGCGATGATGTCCTGGATACTTCCTGTATTGCTGAACACTTCGCTACGGCGATGATGTCCACTGGATACTTCCTGTATTGCTGAACACTTCGCTACGGCGATGATGTCCACTGGATACTTCCTGTGTTGCTGAACACTTCGCTACGGCGATGATGTCCACTGGATACTTTCTGTATTGCTGAACACTTCGCTACGGCGATGATGTCCACTGGATACTTCCTGTATTGCTGAACACTTCGCTACGGCGATGATGACCTGGGTACTTCTTGTATTGCTGAACACTTCGCTACGCGACGATGATGTCCACTGGATACTTCCTGTATTGCTGAACACTTCGCTACGCGGCGATGATGTCCACTGGATACTTCCTGTATTGCTGAACACTTCGCTACGGCGATGATGTCCACTGGATACTTCCTGTATTGCTGAACACTTCGCTACGGCGATGATGTCCACTGGATACTTCCTGTATTGCTGAACACTTCGCTACGGCGATGATGTCCACTGGATACTTCCTGTATTGCTGAACACTTCGCTACGGCGATGATGTCCACTGGATACTTCCTGTATTGCTGAACACTTCGCTACGGCGATGATGTCCACTGGATACTTCCTGTATTGCTGAACACTTCGCTACGGCGATGATGTCCACTGGATACTTTCTGTATTGCTGAACACTTCGCTACGGCGATGATGTCCACTGGATACTTCCTGTATTGCTGAACACTTCGCTACGCGGCGATGATGTCCACTGGATACTTCCTGTATTGCTGAACACTTCGCTACGCGGCGATGATGTCCACTGGATACTTCCTGTATTGCTGAACACTTCGCTACGGCGATGATGTCCACTGGATACTTTCTGTATTGCTGAACACTTCGCTACGGCGATGATGACCTGGGTACTTCTTGTATTGCTGAACACTTCGCTACGCGACGATGATGTCCACTGGATACTTCCTGTATTGCTGAACACTTCGCTACGCGGCGATGATGTCCACTGGATACTTCCTGTATTGCTGAACACTTCGCTACGGCGATGATGTCCACTGGATACTTCCTGTATTGCTGAACACTTCGCTACGGCGATGATGTCCACTGGATACTTCCTGTATTGCTGAACACTTCGCTACGGCGATGATGTCCACTGGATACTTCCTGTATTGCTGAACACTTCGCTACGGCGATGATGTCCACTGGATACTTCCTGTATTGCTGAACACTTCGCTACGGCGATGATGTCCACTGGATACTTCCTGTATTGCTGAACACTTCGCTACGCGGCGATGATGTCCACTGGATACTTCCTGTATTGCTGAACACTTCGCTACGGCGATGTTGTTCACTGGATCCACCAAATTCTTCTTTCCCGAACTTACGTGAAAATTCGGCCACAGGTTTGGGCGCCAATGTTACAAGGACCTTAAACGTCTTGTAATAACTAACTCGTGGTCAACAGAAATGTCCTTTATTGATACACTAAAAATGGTACAGCTTAATTATTACCAGTACTTTATACTAAACATGTATACTGAGCGCCTATGTTCTCGAAGAAGAAGCGTAGGGCTAGTAGTGTCAAGTTGCTGGTAGCTGCTTGAGCTCGAACTCGAACTGAACTGAATTCTTACTGAACTGACTGTTGAAATGGTACGGCACGCTTGTCATCCTTGCGGGTTATAAGTTTATGCGTGAGCGGTATATGGTAGCGCCCTCCGGCGAGGGCGGGTAAAGCTGCTAGCGAGGGTTGATGGTGTAGAGATGGGCGCGGTATTCTGTGCTAGAGATGGGGGTGTGTTACAGTAGTGCATTTCAACAACGTAATCGGCCCTCGCGTTCCGTTCATGCCGATTAATACGTTGTTGAAATGCACACCTAAAAATTTCGGGAAAGAATTAATGCTCTTGTGAGATTATAAGTGAAAATAGTAGATGCAGCATTAAGGAATTGCATGGTACAACTGGAAACTGTTGTTCTATTATGTACCATAACCTTAATATTAATGCAATGTGACTTTCATTAATACGATAGATTTATACCATGAAAAACTTGTTGAAAACAACGAAGCCATTTCCGTAACATGGCCTACTTTCGTTTACAGAGGTCGTGAACGCATTATAATAAATTCATAGGTTTAAGTTATGCAATTAAAAAAGTTGTCTTCCAAAATTCGAACCCGTAACAAATAGGATCTAATTAATAAGTTTAAATTTCAGTAACGCATAAATTTGTCAAAATATTGTAACTTCCATAATGCATACATATAAAGCCACTTCTCGGATTTCACTATTAAAACGAAATTCTCTAAAGGCACATACAGACGATTTCATGCGATGTATCTTGGGAGTTCGAATTTCCTTTCAGAAACCTTTAACCTTTGCAAATGCATTTCAACCTCACAATTTCTAAGAGCGCATTTGTATTCAGCTTTACCAGCCACTCTTTTAGGGAAATCCTCTTTATACTAAATATATGGGTTTCAATTAAATTTATAATTTCGTTAACGATTTCCTTCGTTGGAAATATTACAATTTGCAAGGGATTCTGTTTAAAAAATTCGCAATTAATATGAATTTATTAGGTCAGGGTTGTACAAAATTAAATTCAGCTATCAAACTAGAACAAACAAGTTAGTTTAGTTATCTAACTTTACTATTTAACATTTAGTATTTGGAAAATAATTAGACATGCATGGTTTTCTCAGTGTTAAAATTTTCAAATAAAAACGCTCCAAAGTAATTCAAGGATCACGTTTATAAAAACAGCATTAAAAAATATTAAAACAGATAGATATTAAATCGCACAGCTGATTTTCCAATTTTTATTTTAGCAAGTTAATGGTTTCTTAATTTAACATAGCTGTCGCCGAAATTTGTAAGAATCCGTTTTTGTTTTTATTTTCGCAGATTCTCTGATGTTATTTATAGTCGCTACAGTGTGCAAAATTATAAATAAGTTTCATCGCCAGGCTTTCGTAACATTAATATTCTCAAAGTTAAAAAGCTAATCTACAGAGAAAAAATGACATATTTACGCTCTAGCTTAATTGACCAGGATTAAAAGAAAAACCACACGGCTTAATGAACGACATTAAAAGAGATCATTTGGAGGCACCATTTTTCATGGTTATATAAAGCATCATAATCAATTTTTATTAACTTAAATTCTGGGCCTTACTTAGTTGCACGTTACCATAATTTCAAAGCTCATTGTTTTGATATTTTAGCGTATGCAACTTGACATGCATTTGATAAATTACCCAGCCATCCTTCATATGGTGCTAATCTAGCTTATCAAATGTGTGAACAACGAGCAATAAACTTCCGCTTTATGCCTTTACCAAAACTAATTAATGATAAATAAGATTAATAATAATAGGATGATGCCGTGTTACGTAATTAAATCGCCTGCCATTAGGATTTATAAATGCGTAGCAGTCATAGCAGATCCCAAATAATAAACCCTTTAAATGTAATAAATTAAGGCGTGCTAACGAAATACAATTACATATTTCCCATAATTCTTACTGTAAATGAAGCACAATTGGTGAAAAACTTTTACTTCCAAATTTCCTACGTCCCTCCTTTCATTTTATACTTTAACATTTTGATTTTCTATTTTCAAAGTCATAAAGAAATATAGACAACACTAATACATTGTTGCTACTTAAGTTTATTTTTCTTTATATTCCCGGGCTCCTTAATTCCAATAAGGAATTACAGAGGAAATAGGCGTTGCAATTTAATTTTCATTCCTGCTTATTGCACTTCTTTTATCAATTTTCAAGCTTATAAATCTTCTGGGAAATATAACGGAGCATTTACATCTGCATATAATTTTAAGAAGCTTCAGTTTTATTGTTGAGTCCGAATGGGTTTGCAAGGCCCATCTTCCCTTTTACCGTGTTTTTATTAAAGTCCTAGATGAAGATGTTGACTTATGACTGCTCTGCTTTAACCAAAGAACTCAAAATAATTAAATAGTTCCGTATACTGTTCAAATACGTATGTTACATTGCTAATTTAACTTTCAAAATGTAGCCGTTTATGTATATGTATTTGGAAATACTTCAATAGATTAATTAATTGTACGCGACTTCTGATTTGAAGTAATGGAAGATTCGTTCTATTAATAATAAATTGAAAATACTATCAACTGTGGCGACCCATGCGGCTCGCACACAGCCGCCGTGACGCGGTTGGTACACGGCCGCCGTGAGGGAGTTACGAAAAAACAAAATAATATTAATTAATTAGAAAAGTCAGATTGATTTGTTGATATTATAGTGTATGTTAAAATAGAATAAATAAAAGTTGTTCTACACATTGGTGACCCTTAGACGTAAAATGCCGAATGAAGTGGAAGTTACCGGCAGTGACGATAGTACCGTTCAAGAACCAGACGCTAATTCGGTATGTCGAGTAAATGTTCGATTTCCACCCTTTTGGCAAGATGAACCCGCAGTTTGGTTTGCGCAAGTGGAGGCCCAGTTCGTGCTGGCGAATATTACAGCCGATTCTACCAAGTTCTACCACGTCATTGCACAGCTAGATCAAAAGTGTGCAGCTGAAGTAAAGGATGTAATGATTAATCCACCAGAGACCGGTAAATACCAAAAATTAAAGAGTGAGCTAATTCAAAGATTGTCCACATCGCAAGAGCATCGCACGAGGCAGCTGCTCATGTACGAGGAGATGGGAGACCGCAAACCAAGTCAATTTCTACGTCACCTTGAAACTTTAGGTGGAAATAAGGTACCAAGTGACTTAATGAGAACGATTTGGGCCAGTCGACTTCCAGCACACTTGCAGACTATAGTAGCGACACAGACCAACGTAGATTTAGACAAGATTGCAGAGCTAGCTGACAAAGTGAACGATGTCGTTCGACCACATCAACACGTAGCAACTGCCACCACTTCACAAACGGATGAGACTGATCCGTTGACTGCGCGTATCAACGACCTAACCAAGCAAGTAGCAGCGTTGACAGCAAACTACAGATCCCGCTCACGTTCATCATCTCGCCAACGCGGCCAATTAAATAATTTTGATTCACAGAATCGACAAAAGTCTGACATATGTTGGTACCACCGTCGTTTCGGGGATCGAGCTACTCGGTGTACGAAGCCATGCTCCTACAAGCCGGGAAACGATGTAAGCAGTCAATAGCAGCGGCCAGTGACTGCTCCAACATCCCGGGCCGCTTATTTGTCGTTGATCAATCTACAAAGCAGCAGTTTCTCGTCGATACCGGCTCAGATTTATGCGTTTATCCACGTTCTGCAATCCGGGAGCGTAGAACTAAAACCGAATATGAACTCTTTGCAGCCAATGGTACAATTATTTCTACCTATGGATGGATCGACCTTCACCTAAACTTGGGACTTCGGAGAGATTTTCATTGGCGTTTTGTTGTGGCCGAAGTAACAAAACCTATCATAGGTGTCGATTTGTTGTCTTTCTACAATCTGCTCGTCGATGTTCGCAACCGAAGGTTGATCGACGGAATAACATCGCTCACAACCCCTGCTACGATTGTATATGCAAAAATTGGTCATATAAAGGCAGTTGCTGGGACTTCACCTTATCATGAGCTCCTAATGCAATATCCAGACATAACTCGACCAGCTGGAACGCCAGACCGACCAGCACCTAAACATAACACTGTGCATCACATAAAAACTACTCCAGGTCCTCCTGTGTGCTGTCGCCCACGTCGACTAGCTCCCGATCGGCTACAGATAGCGAAGAAAGAATTTGATGCCATGTTGGAATGCGGAACTGCACGCAGATCCGACAGTTCTTGGTCTTCAGCATTACATCTGGTTCCCAAGAAAAATGATGGCTGGAGACCATGTGGGGATTACCGCGGTCTAAACTCACGAACTGTACCTGATGCGTATCCCGTACGACATATTGAGGATTTCGCCCAGCAATTGCACGGATGTTCATTTTTTTCGACTATAGATCTTGTCAAGGCATATAATCAAATTCCCGTACACCCTGATGACATACCCAAAACGGCCATCACTACACCGTTTGGGTTGTTTGAATTCCCTTATATGACCTTCGGTCTACGCAACGCTGCTCAAACCTTCCAACGATTCGTAGATGAAGTTCTTCGGGGATTAAATTTTTGTTACGGTTACATCGACGATATTCTGATTGCCTCAACTTCAGAATTAGAACATAAAGAACATCTACGTATATTATTTAATCGTCTACAACAATATGGAATTTTGATTAATACAGCCAAGTGTGTACTAGGAGCATCTGAAGTCAAATTTCTTGGGTACTCAGTTTCTGCTACGGGAACTCGACCGCTAACTGACAAGGTGGCAGCAATCCTGGAATTCGAAACGCCCAAGACAGTCAAGGATCTCAGGCGGTTTTTAGGTATGATCAATTTTTATCGTCGTTTTATACCTAATGCAGCAATTCATCAGACACCTCTACATAATTACTTGTCGGGGCCTAAAGTTAAAGGATCACACCCAATAATCTGGACGCCGTTACTAAATGAAGCATTTAATTCCTGTAAGTCTGCTCTGTCAACAGCAACTATGTTAGCACATCCCGACCCGGCCGCAGAACTAGCAATATTTACAGATGCATCAGACAATTCAATCGGAGCTGTACTACAACAGAAGAACAATGTTTTTTGGCAGCCGTTAGGATTCTTCTCCAGAAAACTAAGTGCACAGCAAAAGAAGTACAGTCCGTATGATAGAGAACTTCTCGCCATCTATGAGGCTATAAGATATTTCCGTCACATGATTGAGGCAAGAACATTTTGTATTTTTACAGATCACAAACCCTTGATCTCTGCTTTTAAGACTCGACAAGATAATTGTTCGCCGCGTCAGTTCAGATATCTGGATTTCGTGAGTCAATTTACCACAGACATACGCCACGTTACAGGATCAGAGAATGTTGTAGCTGACACGCTTTCAAGGACTGATGCCATCACCTCGCCTATAGACTACAAGTCTCTCTCAATTGATCAAGAGACAGATGAAGAACTACAAAACTTCCTAAAAAGTGGTACCTCTCTGAAACTCGCTAAAGTACTAATACCAGGTACGACTATCCCAGTTTATTGTGATATCTCTACTGCTACACCCCGTCCTTTCATAACCGTTAACTTTCGTAAACAAGTTTTCGAATCTTGTCACGACCTCAGTCACCCAGGAGCAAAAGCAACAGTTAAATTAGTTACTCAACGCTTCGTATGGCCCGGAATACGTAAAGACTGCTATAAATGGACTCAGTCATGTTTGCCATGCCAGCGTTCGAAAATTACTCGCCATGTATCCGCACCCTACGGGAATTTCAAGTTACCATCTGCCCGCTTCAGTCACATCCATATTGACATTATCGGACCTATGCCTATTTCATGTGGCTATAGATATTGTCTTACAGCTATTGATCGATTTACGAGGTGGCCTGAGGCTATACCAATGCAGGACATTACAGCAGAAACCACAGCTAAAGCTTTATTATCTGGCTGGATTTCCCGTTTTGGCTGCCCACAGAAGATTACAACTGACCGAGGGCGACAATTTGAATCAGACCTTTTCAAACGATTAAGTTTGATTATGGGGGCTTCTCATCATCCAACTACAGCTTATCATCCCGCAGCTAATGGGCTCGTCGAACGCATCCACCGGCAATTGAAAGCAGCCATAATGTGTCACGCAGACCCGCAATGGACTGAAGTACTTCCACTTGTTTTATTAGGGATACGTGCTGCATGGAAAGAAGACATCCAGGCGTCTGCAGCAGAACTGGTTTATGGTGAACCACTCCGTCTTCCTGGGGAATTTTTTGTCTCAAATCCTTTGGATACAACAGACTGCACAAGTTTCTTATCAAGACTACAGTCACATATTAATCGAATGAGACCGGTTCCTGCATCGCGACACAATAACCAAACAGTTTTCGTATTTAAAGACCTCTCAACATGTTCTCATGCATTTCTTCGAGTGGATTTATCGAGGGGATCTTTGCAACCTCCATATGTCGGTCCCTATAAGATAATTGACCGAGGACTGAAGACGTTCAAGCTAGAGATACAAAGAAAAATCGTACACGTTTCTATAGATCGACTCAAGCCAGCATATTTTGTGACCGAACCCAAGTCCTCTATTATAAGAAAGCCATTTGCGAATGCAGAACCTCCAATGCTTCAAAAATCAAACGCACAAGACCTGCAAATTACGAAGCATGACATGTGTGCTAAGAATCAACACGCTCAGACACGATCGGGACGAAAAGTACATTTTCCTGATTTCTACAGATCGTAATTTTCAAGAAGGAGGGAGGCTGGTGTGGCGACCCATGCGGCTCGCACACAGCCGCCGTGACGCGGTTGGTACACGGCCGCCGTGAGGGAGTTACGAAAAAACAAAATAATATTAATTAATTAGAAAAGTCAGATTGATTTGTTGATATTATAGTGTATGTTAAAATAGAATAAATAAAAGTTGTTCTACACAACTAAAGAAAAAAGCACGCGCCCAACACTAGATAACATTTTAATTCGAACAGCCCATTGTTGAAAGCCCATTTCAATGAAAATGCGAAACGATTTTCTAAGTAAATCCCTCTCCAACCGTTTGATGTTCGTAGCTCAATAAAAGGAACCGCACGTACGGGAAGGTATTGCGTAGATTTTATACGTGATTATTGTCCTTTTTCTTACTCACATAAAGCGAAACAAAAAATATTTCTTTCTTTTAAACAATATTTATAGCATTAAAAAATTATTATACGAAAATTGATAAGCATTAACGACTGATAAGAATAAGAAGTTTTCGTCTGATCCTTGTACACGCAAGTAGAGGAAGTGTCTAAATAAAATATAGCCAGTATATTAAGAGCATCCTAAGAACATTTAACAATACCGAGGTATCTATTTTAAGTAATAATGAAATCGTCTAAGTTTTAACGTGCTTTTGTCAACTTTGTATTTAATACCGAAGACATCGACAGATTACTAGTGATGTTAATATTTATTTCATAAAAATCTTCTTAGATTCTAGACAGGATAAAGACAAATATCTTACTTCTCATTTCTCATTCAAGGTAAACTTATGACTTTAATATTAACGAACTGTAAACAAATAAGAAAAGAAAATTTCACTAGAATAAATAGGAAAGAAAGAAGCAACAAGGCAAACAGAAGAAA
This sequence comes from Melanotus villosus, assembly GCA_963082815.1. Lineage (NCBI taxonomy): Eukaryota > Metazoa > Arthropoda > Insecta > Coleoptera > Elateridae > Melanotus > Melanotus villosus. The sequence goes on along the minus strand of OY720419.1, from coordinate 28,836,514 downwards.
ATAACGATTGCAATTAAAGCAAAAAATGAGAGTAGCTGAATCAAAATAACAGAGAAATCTAACAGTTTTATGAAAACATAATAAAGGAAGAAGTAAGCCCTGCACTTATAGGTATAGTACGAAACTCTCATTCTTTGCTTCCTGTCCTCTATCTCTTGTTTTATCATGCATTATATGTTCCTAATTTGAAAGTTTATAAAATGAATTTTAATCTTAACAAAATATATTACATGACTCGTAAGTGAAAGTTAAAATATTTTATGTTAATGCCATCTAAAGTTATCCAGTAATGGGACTTGATTGATATAAGGTTTAAACATGTATTTTGTGTTAGATTTGCAACCACCTTTACAACAGCACCGATTATAGCCTTGGCCTCCAGAACCAGATGACATTCTTGCACATTCTCTGAGTGAGATATCTGCAGCCGGTACTTCTCCGGCGGAATTTAAGTTTTCTTTACAAATAGGTAGTAAATTGATTTCTGGAATATAATTGGGTCAATGTTTGGTGCCCAATTTGTAAAGGTTTTTATATTCAACAGCAACAATAACAGCTAAAATATTTCTTCCATCAGATATAGATCTGGTACACGAACTCCTACTTAGCTGCTGGGTATTTAGAATTAAATGTAACAACAACTTTTTCTGCTTGATTTTTAAGATTAGGTAAAGCCATTTTCTTCATTTCAGGCGCACTTCTTACTTTTTCTTCTATTTCTGGATCAACTGATTCTGAATTCTGAATTCTTTTTTCTTCATTCACCGACTCTGTGGTAGTAATAACACTAATAACGTTTTGGTTTGGTTGGTAATCTTTTACATGCGAAGACAAAGGTGCTTGAACGTTATCAGTTATATTGCTATATGTAGGGGAGGCATTCTGAAGAATCGTTTACAATATTATCTTGAACGGCACTTGATGCTTCAGAGTCTTAGCAATTATGACTTTCTTTATTGTCGTTACTTTTGGAAAGGTCCTCTAAATCTTCTTCCGTATTAATGTTAGTTAATACTTCGTCAGCTATGGATCTCTTTAGACCAACTTTTAACTTTGTACCAAACATGGCCTCATAGGGGCTACAGTTTATGCCAGTGTGATGCGCTCAATTTTTCATCAGTTGTAGAAAACGTATTCCTTCCGACTAAACTGCTGGACAAAATTATCGCATCACAAAAAAAATGTTCTGAAAACAAAATTTTTCATAGATATTATAAGTGTTAGGGCTTCGCAATAGTAATAAGGACTATTATAAAGGATTAGTGAAAATTTATTGCGTATTTGAAGAAAAACAGGAAATCTTTGCAACTATCGTAAAATCTGAACAATAATAAACAACAAACTTGAAACAAAAAACACAATGAAAACTGTACAAACATCATTTTAATAGCGTGTCACGCCTCCTCTTGCTCTCACTATTTCATGGAGCTTTCTAGGCATTGACCGAATCACACGGGCGATATATTCCTGAGGAATGCTTTCCCATTCTTCGTGGAGAGCCATTTCCAGCTCTCTTAAAGTTGTGGGACGATGCACACGAACTTGGAGACGTCTTTTTAGCATGTCCCATACATGTTCCATAGCATTAATATCAGGGCTTCTAGCTGGCATAGCCAAAACATTAATGACAACTTCTGCAAGGTACTCTTCGACGACACCAGCAACGTGAGGCCTGGCATTATCTTGTAAAAGGAGAAACTCTTCCCCAACAAAGGGCGCGAAGGGTACCACGTATTGTTCTAAAACGTCCTCCACATACCTTTCAGCATTCAATATTCCCCTGGCAATGATATGCAGCTCGGTACGTGCCATTAATGATATGCCTCCCCACACCATTATGGAGCCTCCTCCAAAGGCGACCCGTGGAACCATGTTGCATTCAAAATAACGTTCTCCTCTGCGTCTCCATACTCTTTGGTGCCCATCTGGCGAATGTAGAGCGACACGGGACTCATCTGTAAAAAGAACATGCCCCCATTCTTCCATTGTCCAGTGGGCATGTTCTCTGGCAAATCTTAATCTGGTAGCTTTGTCAGCCCTGGTGAGAAGAGGTCCTGTGGCAGGTCGTCTGGCAGCCATGTTACCTTCCTTTAGCCTTCTTCTGATAGTTCGTGATGATACTGCTGCATTCCGTGCCCTTTGTAGCTCATCCCTAAGCTGATTGCTGGTTTGAAAACGATCTCTAGACACAGCCAAGCGGATGAAACGGTCGTCCCTTTCTTGGGTACATCTTGGACGTCCTTGCCCTCTTCTTCTTTTGTTATTTCCAGTCTGTCTGAATCGTTTCAATACTCGGGAGACAGTAGATTGGTTCACACCGAGGCGATCTGCAATATTTCGCTGGCTTAACCCTAAGTCAGCATACACGATGGCTCTGCTTGCATTAACTTCCGAAACATAACGTTGTTCGTTCATGTTGATTATGTTTTCTCCAATTTTGCAAAAAAAAACGGAATACGAGCGTTAAATTTCGTTTCTGCACGATATACAGTCAGACTGATACAAGGGGGCAATTTGACATTATTTAGATTTTTCCATGCACTCGGTGCAATTGTTTCGGTTTGGTGTTGTTTGGTTGCTAGGAGAGGCCAACTAAACTTTGCAATAACAAATCGAAATAAATGCATCTGTTCTAAAAAGATTAGAGACCTTTAAGAACAGTTTTTTTTGTGATGCGATAATTTTGTCCAGCAGTTTATTTGTTAGTGTTGTTAATCTACATCTTTGTACCGACCCCTGACTTTGCGGGTACCTGGGCTTCCCACGCGCCATTTTTAGCTCAGGCCACAAAGGCTACAAAGTTCTTTGATGACATTGTTGGCCAATTATCCGCCATTATCGCTTTGTAGTATACTCGGAGCACCGAAAATTGTAAAAATGTCTAAGGCTACTTCTTCAGCTCTTTAGTTAAATTTCACATAAGTTCAAGTAAATTACGATCATTTCCCTTTTGATATTTTTATATTTCTTAATTCCTTTTCCATGCGGGTTCTGCCACCATGACCAATAGCAATTTGGTCATCATGCAATATTTTAAAAATGTCCTCGGTGTAAACGTAATATTTAATCACCTCCTTCTTCTAGAGTTTCTCCGATATCGGTAACGTCATACCTGCATAAACGCTAATATTCTTCCGATAATTTTTAAGTCTTTTGGTTTTTGCCTCTTTTACTTTCTCTATCATCGTCAAATATACAGATTTTGAAAGAATTTGAGTGTTCTTTCATTTTGTAGCTATTAACTCGTTTAATTGTTGATACGATTATTCATACTATTTAAAGATTGTTCTATGATTGATATAGTTTTAAAAAGTTCACGCTATTTTATGAAACAGAAGTAAAATTAAAACTTGCCAATTGAACGCAATAATCGTTACTAAACAATATACAGTTTGTCTGACGATACTAGGTACAAACGGTAACTAGATACAGAGACGATTTAAATGCATATTTCAGGCTAAAATCGTCAAAATGGTGGAAAAAACAATTTAGGGTCATATTAAGAACATCTTACAGCTTAATTTTAGCTAAAGAAAGTGTACTGTTCCATTTAAAAACAAACAATTGAAAATCGCTACTTTGACATTTGACATCCAATCAAAAATCTGACTACGCCAGGTGGAAGAGCACCCTTCGAAACATACGGATACCACAAATGGTTAATAATATCCTAATAATAAACTGATTAAAAAAAAGTCGTCTTGCTTGACTCAACCTGTATATTAATTGAAAGTAATATCTTTTGATTCAAAATAAATAAAGGGCACATTTAATGCAATAACAATTTTCTTCTCTTGAAAAATTTGGTAATCATCAAAATACCTCGATTTCAATTTCATTTCGACTATGTTCATAATTCGATTAAGTACATTAATTTTTCGTAGTATAACTAGTCCCTAAAATATTCGATCGTCATCCATTTGTTAATATAAATTATAAAAAATAGCCAGCATTGCGCTAGTCCTTGCTTCGACTCTTTCTGGTGACCATTCGTCGTTGGGCACCTGATTAACGACGCTCTGCTCCGAATACAGGCCTAGGAGGTAGATTAATAAGGTCTTACACATTTATACACATTACACTCTACCATTGAATAAGAATATACCATGTGATTTTTTTTAACCAGTGATTTTTAAATATCTGGCGAAAGAAGCATCCTACGAAAAAACTGTCCGAAATAAAGAGTTAATATTTTCGCGGGGGAAATTCACTACTGCTAAAATTAGCCGCGTCCCTCCTCCTCCCTTGTGGGTGGGACGGGGGTAACTTTGAAATCTTAAATAGGAACCCCATTTTTTATTGCAGATTCGGATAGCACGTCAACAAATATGAAACTTTTATTCGTAACATTTTTTTTCGATTCGTGATAGATGGCGCTGTAATCGCCGAAATTTAATATAGAGGATTCACGCATAAGCCAGCGCTCATTAAATGAACTAATTTTTGCATACATATTTGTGGTGAAATGTCGATAATAGCGGTTACATTAAGACATATAGAAGTAAGCCAGTAAATTCTGTAACCGCTATTATCGACATTCCATTGCGATTTTCAAATGTTTTAAAATAATTGAAATTTTGCATATGGGTATAAAATTAAATTCTAAGCAACTTTTTCAAATAGCCGCACTTTTTTCGACTTCACGGGGATTGTTTTAATTTTGTCGCCATACCAGTGGTCACATGACATACCAGCATTTAGTGTGACCGCTGTTATCGATATTTCACCACAAATATGTATGCAAAAATTAGTTCATTTAATGAGCGCTGGCGTATGCGTGAATCCTCTATTATTGAAGAAATCGGAAAAATAAAATTTCGGCGATTACAGCGCCATCTATCATGAATTGAAAAAAAATGTTTCAAATAAAAATTTCATATTTATTGACGTGCTATCCGAATCTGCAATAAAAAATGGGAGTTCCTATTTAAGATTTCAAAGTTATCCTCCGTCCCACCCACAGGGGGGGGGGGCTGATTTTAGCACTATTGAATTTCCCCATGAAAATATTAACTTTTTATTTCAGACAGTTTTTTCATAGGATGCTTCTTTCTCCAGATAGTTAAAAATTCCAGGTTAAAAACATCAACTGGTATATGTATATTGAGATGATATTTAATTGGATGTATATAATTAAGGTTAAGTTGTTTGTTTAATTTATAAAAGAAAAATATTATTTTGCCAAATATAAGTAATGCAGATTTTAAATTATTAAAAAAATTGTAATATAATTTTAAGATAGCTAGATTAGATTTAAGTTATGTGGAAATGTAAATAAGTTATTGTTATGATTTTTGTTAGTAATAATTAGCTAAATTTGTAGTTATAGAAATGTAAAATAAGTTACTATTAGAAACGTAAATAATTTTAAAAGTGGAAAACAAATGGGGATAAAAATATCCAGGAAACAGAAAAAACAAATTAAATAGTTAGTTGAAAATTGGTAATCGACGAAGCAACATCAAAGTTGGTTTGCTCCCATTAAAAGAGTAAATATTCGAGAAATAATCAATTACAAAAGGTTAAATCAAAAGGAACCAGTGTCCAGTAAAAGGGGGGTGAATTTTGAGAAGAAAAATTAAATCAAAAGGAACCAGTGTCCAGTAAAAGGAGGGTGAATTTTGAATAAAAGTTAAATCAAAAGGAACCAGTGTCCAGTAAAAGGAGGGTGAATTTTGAAGAAACGAAAAATAAAGATTGAGTTTCAAGCAGTTAAGTGAAAAAGCAGTTCTAGTAGGAGAGGATCAACAGAAGAAATTTCAACAGAAGAATTTCGAGAGGGAGAAAGTCAAAAAGGGGGACAATTTAGAGCGGGGACAAGAAGAACAGGGGAAGATTGGAATTTTGGTAATTGGGGAAAATTGGAATTTTGGAATTTGGGGAAGATTGAAATTTTTTGGAAAAGAAAAAGGAGCCAAGAATACATAGTGAGTTTAAAGGATAATGTTAAGTTAATTTTAAGGCAGGGTTGATAGGGAAAAACGATAATAAAAATCTGCATTATAATTATTTGAGTAAATTTTTTTATTTGGTTAAAAATAAACTTAGAAAAATAACAAACAAGGAACCTACTTAACGACCTGAGATAAGAGCAATGCAAACAATTAAGTAAATTAAAGAGCAAAGCAAGGGTTAATTTCAAATATTGGATGTGGGCTTAAAAATAAATAAATTAAACTTAAATAAAATCTTTTAAAATAGCAAGACCATAACAATATATTGCAATGTTCCATATTCCATGAAATTTTAAAAATGTTATGAGATGAGTTATAAAATAATTAAATTGCATACAGATTTTAAAATTTAATAAAAAAAAGGTAAATAAATAAATAAGTTAGATAGCTAGAAATATTTAAAATTGAATTATGTACATTATTTATAAAATGTTAAAATGTAATATAAAATTAGCTAGAAGGATCTGATTTAATCATAATAGTTAACTGTATTTGAAAATCAAGTAAACGAAGATGGATAAATTAACCAGGACAACGAAAATTTCGATAAAAAATAATAACAGATGAAGAATTCTGAAAAACAGATATTTCAAATTTTGTAAAAGAAAAGCTTTGAATATAAATTAATTAAAAGCAAGATTATTTAAATGAAATTAATTATGGAAGATATAAAAGCCTGTTAATGGTAAATGTATAAAAGATTAAAAGTTTAATTAAAGAAGAATTTGCAATGTGATGCATATTTCATTGAACTGGAAGAAGTCCGAAAGTGATGCTTGAATTGAAAAGTGAGAACATTAAATAAGAACTCAACAAACGTGAGCGATCTTTTTAGTAACATTAAATTCTATTTAGTTAGGGAATGTAGTTATATTCCCAATAGGGGAGGAACAAAAACCTGAAAAGTTCCCACCCAACGAGTGTCCGCAACATCCCCATTTTTCGTGAAAACTGACCCCTAGCGTGTATAGGCTACAGTTTAATAAAAAAAAATTATAACCCGTTGCTCCGATTTGCAAAATGTATAGGAAATGAAATACTTATTATTAAATTCTACACAAAAAAGGTCATATTGTCCTTTTGGCTAATCGCCATCCTACTCCGGCAAATTGCGTTTAAAGTTAAAGGGATAGTTCCGAAAGTCTAACTAAACACAACACATAACTTAAGCCTACTAGACACTAAAACCACAGTCATGGCCGCACTAGTGGGGTATTTTAAGCCTTAAATTTAAACGTTATTTTCGCGAATTTAATGGGGATTAGACAAAACATCAATATAGCACTTTTTGTGTAAAATTTAATAAAAAATATTTTTGTTTCTATAAAAATTTCCCGCTTAAACAACGGCTAAAGAGAAAAATGAGAAAAACAAGCACATTGTACGAGCTGGGGGTGATTTTTGGTAAATAAGGGATGTTGCGGACATGTATCGGTTGGGAACTTTTCAGGTTTTTGTTTCTACCCCTGCTGAGAGTTTATCTACGTAATATGAAAACTTTATAAATTATTTGTCCTATTCTATGTTTTAATGCTTAATTTGCTTGTAACACTATTAACTTAAAGGCATTGTCAACTTATGCAGAATATTTAGTAAATATCAAAATACGTTAGTTAAAATACTCGTAGAACTTCAATATCTTTGATAATAATCACAATAAAACCAAAATAAAATTCAGATCCTACGTACATGACGTCACGAGTGTTGACAACATAACCTAAATTTAGCGTTGTACTTGTAGCTATGCTAGAGCTCTTACCGGCGAGCGACGTAGTTGACGTCATAGCTTAAACTTTTAGCTCCCACAACACGGTAACGAATTGAAATTCGGCCAAAAAATTTTGCAAAGGTGCAATACTCAGTTTACTCAATCAAATTACAAAATAAAAAAAAATCGACTTTTCATAAGTTGACAATGCCTTTAAAAGCTAAAAAAAGAAACCAATCATAGCATTTTTTGGCATTTATCAATTAAAGTTACCATTATACCAACATACATATTGTTATGTTCTCTGATTGAAAACATACATTTTTTTAATTGAACTTGTCTTGAACTCGCCACACGTTGGGACAGCCAAAATATATGTTGTGTACTCAAGGTGACTACAGAACACTTTAATTGAACTTATTATGTGTTGTGTGCAGATGTGTATGTGTAAATACATAAAACCAAATACCAAACAAATATTCCGTATCTAAACCACCTGCAAAAAACAAACACCAACAACAAATTCCATCACATTTCAAAATACATGAACGAAAATTCATAACAAGCTCAATTTAAATTTTTACATGGGTTCTAGCTGTAGTTAGGATTCAAAAGATTGCAATAATTTAATGTTGACAAATTAATTTTAGATAAATGAATAGTAAATAAATTTAAAATCATACGTTCTCAATAAAAATTCAGTAAGATTCAAATCAACAATTACTTCAAAAAAAATATTTCAATATTAAATTGACTTTATAAAGTACTTTAATAACAATTACAACAATCAAAAACAAATTAAATAAAAATAAATTATTTTAATCCACTTATCTGGTGTCTTCTCATAATTTCGGGACAGTTCCGCGAATCCTGCAGTCTGACATCGCTGCATTCATAAACAGCTGTTCTATGTTGAAGCCCGTGAACTCCAATTCCAACACTTTCAATGGTAAGTCTCTGTATTTTTACTTGTCTTTATAATTTACTTTTTATCACTGTTTAAATTTCACTAATTAATCACTGTTTTTCTTTTTCTAGGTTCCTTGTTTTATATTAAGGATTACCCTTTAAATACGTAAATAAATAAAACGATGTTTTATTCAAAATAACAATTTAAATAATTTATTTTAACGAAGAAAATTCACATTACATTAATTTTAACAACCCACTTTGTTTAGTTATCGGCATTTACATGAATGTAAATATTATTATTTTTATAACACTATTCAAAATTTCTTTACAGTTATTTATTATTAATAATTTTCACTTATACTTTATTGTTATTTATTTTAATTGGTTTTACTTTATTTTTAATTCAAATATTTAACTCATTTTATTAAAATCACTCTTAAAACACGTGATATTTATTTAAAACCGCTTGTCGCCACCCGACATTCAAATGTTTTAATTCTTCTAGAACAAACAAAAGAACGCAACTACGTCATAATAACAAACTTTGGGAGCGTTTTAGATACGTGCATCCCCAATGGATTTTTACGAGCAACTGACTGTATTTTCTTTTGTTAAAACCAAGTAAAATAACTAAATTTAGCCAATTTTCAAACCATCTTTAACTTTACTTACTTATTTACACTTAATTATCAATCAAAATTTATTATTAATTAAATGAAAATTATTTATACTAACTAAACTTAACTTTTAATTTAAATTTTTATTTAAACTAAACCTATTTAAAATTACTTTAAAGAAAATTTTCTCTACTTCGTTTTTGGTTTAAAACCACACTTGATTTACCTATTTTTCAAAATTATTAATAACTAAACTAAAAACTATGCAATTATACTAATTATGACAAAATAATGAGATTTTGTCTCTTATCACTTTTCTCTAAAATTATCAGTTTGACTGATAATTGCATTTGAAATCTGACGTTTACTTAAATTTACATTTTTATTGATAATTTCAATAATTCTTGCTTTTAGTATTTAAATTCTTGACAAAATTAAATCTTATATGCTCTAAAACATTTTAGTTATGTTTTATACCTTGTCTCAACCTTTTAAAATAAGAAATTTGTAACTTTCTATTTTTCACATACATTTGTCCTTGAAATTTATCTTTTTACATAAATACGTAATGATTTTAGTTTTACTTAATATTTCTAGCACAATAAACTGATCTACATGTTCCTAAAGACTACTTTATTAAGAAAAATCAGCTTTGTACTGCAAATTGAAATAAATATCTGGATATTTGAATTTCTATCCTTCATTGTCAACTTTAAATATCGTTTTTATAACTTAATTGTTGTTAATATCTGCTTTATTGTAATTAATTTGTATTAATAAATCATAAACAATTAATAAAATGATTTTACATCACAAATCAACTTGGTATTCAATTTTATATACTTGATGTACGTAAAATTGTGTTAATAAAATGTTCATAAAGTGTATAAACTTGTTTGTGTTTATTGTATGGATGTATTAGTGTTATATAAAATGTTTTATGCTTAAAATACACAACATTTACCCCTCTTAGAATTTTCAAAAAACATTAACTGGTAAGTAGATTTTTTTAAAAATTATTCTGAATAATTACAGATTTATATTTATTCTTCGACATAAGGTTGTAACATTTGAATGTTAAATCTACCTCTTATTCTATCTGAATCTACAAATTTTAATTCATAAGAACTACCAAATCTTTGATTTATAATAAATGATCTATTTTTCAATTATTTGCTTATTAATAAAATATTTACAAATCTTATTTCCTATCAACTTTCCTAATTAAATCCTTCCTAACTTATAAATAATATTTACATCCCCCTCTTAACTGATAATATCTTTTATTTACCTTTTTGATATTTGTTTACCTTTTCTTATCTCATTTATTTACCTATTTTCATAATTTTAATATTTTGACTCTAATCAATTACTTTGCCTTTTCAAAATTTTTAATTATTTTTTTAATAACATTAACTTTTCTTTTCTTTACTTAATCAACAGGATTTACCATAATTAATTGATGACTTTTCTACTTTCTCAAATTACTTTCTAACAAACTTTAACCTTTTCTTATTCATTTCATTTTAATACATACGTTGAATTGGATATTTTACTTCTAAAAGAACCTTCTTTGCTACCTTTAACTCAAAAATATAATCTTTTATAATCAATGATTTATTATTCAATACGTTTTTAATCTTTTTTAATAATGATTTCTATTACCTTTCTTAAATAGCTTTCCCCCCAATATCTAACTTCATACCTATTATATTCATCATACTTCATCTTTCATATTATATTATATTCTTATTTATTTCATCGTAGATTTATTTATTTATACATCATTATTATACCTTATATCATCGTAGATTTATTTATATTTCATTATTATTTTATATCATCGAAGATTTATTTATATTTCATTATTATTTTATATCATCGTAGATTTATTTATATTTCATTATTATTTTATATCATCGTAGATTTATTTATATTTCATTATTATTTTATATCATCGTAGATTTATTCATTTTACCCCCCTTTCTTATACCTTCACTTCCTATTTCAATCAATCAAAATCATTATTAAAATTATATTTCTCCTAGTTTATATCAAAATGCATAATCAACCGTTCTTTTATCCGTATCAATTAATCTAAAATTTCCTATTATTCCAATTATTATATCACTTTACTGTCATCCCTGTCATTAAATTCAATTCTTTTTATTTAAAATATTACTGTTTAAAATCTTTAAAATTTTCAATCCTTTATTTTCATTATTTATTTTCAAAATTTTCATTCTTGGCAAACTAGGTAAATAAAGAGTTTTTATTTTTCAAATTATCATCATAAGCTATCATTTAATCTATTCTTATTTACATCATTATTTTTAACTTTAAATAATTACTTTAACTTTACTTAACTACTTTAACTGTACATAATATTAATACTTTAGAATATACTTTTTCATTGCAGTCGTCAACATTAAATCTCCGTTAACTTTAAATTAATTTCTTTTTCTTTTTAGGGGTTGATTCCCTATCATAGGCGAATCCTACCAACAAACTTCTGTTTAACCTACATTGGTTATCATACTTATAATTAAAATTTCTGCGTTGAAACTTAAGATAATTATTCCTAAATTTACTATGAAACTTTCTTCTAAAATTACTATACCTATCATTATCTTTAGAATAATACTGATTATTAAATCTAAACTTATTTTTATTATCAAAATTATTCCTACTCTTATTACTTTTACTTTTCGTCTTATTTTTGGATTTATTTTTACCCTTCTTATTTCTTACATTACTCTTGTAATTTTTATTTTTGAAATTATTCTTATACCTTATTTTGCATTTAACAAAATACTTATTTTTAAAATCATATTTGCCTTTATTCTTATTATTTTTACTCTCATTATAATTTTTACTTTTACACCTATGTTTGGTCCTTTTATTATTTTTACTTTTCTTTTCAAAATTACCTCCTAATTCTTTATTTATACTATCTACTTCTTTCAAATTCCAATCATTGTTATTAATCTCGTTATTTATTTTTATTTCAATATCTCCTAATTCATTACTTTCATTAATTAACTTTGTATCTAAATTATCATAAATATTCTCCCCTCTTACATTATTCATATTTTCATCTTCAAAATTACTTTTAATTTCCCCTTTTAATTCTTTTCTACTATCCTTTAATTCTGTAATCATATTATCTAACTGTTTTTTAATAATATTCACTCCTAATCCCTGTTCCTTAATATTTATAAAATTATTATTAAATTCATTTTTGATTTCTCGTCTACATATTTCCAGTTTATCATTAAAATTTCTTTCTTGATTTTCAATCTTATTTACTAACTCAGTTTTAACATCCCATAATTCTACTTTAACTTCCCCTCTTGAATTATTAATGTCATCATTATTTTTGTCTAATTTTGAATTTACATTTATTTTAAAATCATGATTTTCTTTAACTAAATTGTCTAATTTTGTATTTAACTCGGTTTTAAAATTTTCTAATTTTAAATTTAAATTTGCATTTTGATTGTCAAATCTTGCATTTTGCTTATCTAATTTATAATTAATTTCATCCCTGTTTTCTTCTAATTTTAAATTAATTTCTGTTTTCAATTTATTAAAACTGGTATCTAACTCTTCTTTTTGACTATCTAATTTTAAATTCAACTCTGTATTAACATTATTCAATTCTGTTTCTAACTTCTCAAAATTATTTTTATTCTCAGCCTTCATACTATCAAATTTTGTGTTAATATCTGTTTTAAAATCTTCTAATTTTTTATTATTTTGATCTAATTTTTTATTCTGAATATCAAATTTTACATTCAAATCTTCTTTTTGAGTATCAAATTTTGCATTAAAATTCTCATTTTGGCTATCAAATTTTGCATTAAAATTTTCATTTTGGCTATCAAATTTTGAATTCAATTTTGTTGTAAAATTATTAAAATTTCTATACATATCTTCATTTTGACTATCTAACCTCATACTTAAATCTATCTTAAAATCTTCATTTTCCTCAACTAAATGATCTAATTTAGCATTTAAATTTTCATTCTGATTATCAAATTTTGTACTTAAATTTTTATTTTGATTATCTAATTTAAAATTAAAATCTGTTTTTAAATTATTAAAATTATCCTTATTTTCAATTTTTACGTTATCTAATTCTGTTTTCACACTATTTAGATCCTTACTATTCTTATCTAATTTTAAATTTACGTTATTAATATCGGTCTTTAACTCTGTTTTTAAATTATTAAAATTATCCTTATTTTCAGTTTTTACATTATCTAGATCCTTACTATTCTTATCTAATTTAAAATTTACGTTATTAATATCGGTTTTTAACTCTGTTCTTAAATACTCATTATCTTTTTCTAACTTATCAAATCTTGTATTCATACCCATTAACATCGCAATTACCTTTGACAAATCTGATTCTCCCATTTCACCCTTTTCTACCGAAGAAACTACCTTAACTTTATCTGCCATTTTTATTAAATTACTGTCTAATTTTATATTAACGTTCTTGTTTTCCCCACTTAATTCTGTTTTTACATTGTCTGATATAAAATTATATTCCGTGTTTTCCCTATTTATTCTCCTATTCCTTTGTTTATTAAAACATTCAATTTTACCTTGTATATTCTTTTTTAAAGTATCTATATGTGAATTCCTTAATTCAATACCCTTGTTCCTTAATTCAATACCCTCCTTTCTTAATTTATTATTTGCAGCGTTTAATATTTCTGAAACTAATTTTTTCTTTTCATCCATTATTCTATTTATATCCATAAATTTTTCCCTTACTTCTAACTTGCGCTTAAACGACTCTGGCATTGTTTCATACTCTTCCATTACTTTTGACCACTCTAAATCACTCATTTTCTCTTCTTCCCAACACGAAAATCTATCCGCCATCTTTTCAAATTTAATATCAGATTTTTCCTACACTTTTGAATTTCTTATGCTTTAAAATTTTCTTATCCGTATGAAGCAAAAATTTCTTCATATAACTTTACAATAGTAATTAAATCAAATTAAATATGAATATGCAACCCTCAGAATAACACAGCCACACGACATTGGGCGCCAAATTTATGTTATGTTCTCTGATTGAAAACATACATTTTTTTAATTGAACTTGTCTTGAACTCGCCACACGTTGGGACAGCCAAAATATATGTTGTGTACTCAAGGTGACTACAGAACACTTTAATTGAACTTATTATGTGTTGTGTGCAGATGTGTATGTGTAAATACATAAAACCAAATACCAAACAAATATTCCGTATCTAAACCACCTGCAAAAAACAAACACCAACAACAAATTCCATCACATTTCAAAATACATGAACGAAAATTCATAACAAGCTCAATTTAAATTTTTACATGGGTTCTAGCTGTAGTTAGGATTCAAAAGATTGCAATAATTTAATGTTGACAAATTAATTTTAGATAAATGAATAGTAAATAAATTTAAAATCATACGTTCTCAATAAAAATTCAGTAAGATTCAAATCAACAATTACTTCAAAAAAAATATTTCAATATTAAATTGACTTTATAAAGTACTTTAATAACAATTACAACAATCAAAAACAAATTAAATAAAAATAAATTATTTTATTCAATTTTGCCGTATAAACTGACGTTTAATTGTTTCTGGCCTGCCCATAAAAGTTGATGTTTTATAAACAATCGTTTAAAATTTTTATTCCGCTAGCGATTTAAAATTTTTATTCCGCTAGCGCTTTAAAAATGTCAAATCGCTTTAAAAATGTCAAGTAAATGTCAAAATTGAATAAACAGTTGTATTACACTTGCGGATTAAATTAATGTATTAACTCGCGGTATTAACGCGCTTGCGGCTACCGCCGCTCGCGCGTGTAAACGTACCGCTCATTAAACATTAATTTAATCCGCATGTATAATAAATAACTATTAATCCACTTATCTGGTGTCTTCTCATAATTTCGGGACAGTTCCGCGAATCCTGCAGTCTGACATCGCTGCATTCATAAACAGCTGTTCTATGTTGAAGCCCGTGAACTCCAATTCCAACACTTTCAATGGTAAGTCTCTGTATTTTTACTTGTCTTTATAATTTACTTTTTATCACTGTTTAAATTTCACTAATTAATCACTGTTTTTCTTTTTCTAGGTTCCTTGTTTTATATTAAGGATTACCCTTTAAATACGTAAATAAATAAAACGATGTTTTATTCAAAATAACAATTTAAATAATTTATTTTAACGAAGAAAATTCACATTACATTAATTTTAACAACCCACTTTGTTTAGTTATCGGCATTTACATGAATGTAAATATTATTATTTTTATAACACTATTCAAAATTTCTTTACAGTTATTTATTATTAATAATTTTCACTTATACTTTATTGTTATTTATTTTAATTGGTTTTACTTTATTTTTAATTCAAATATTTAACTCATTTTATTAAAATCACTCTTAAAACACGTGATATTTATTTAAAACCGCTTGTCGCCACCCGACATTCAAATGTTTTAATTCTTCTAGAACAAACAAAAGAACGCAACTACGTCATAATAACAAACTTTGGGAGCGTTTTAGATACGTGCATCCCCAATGGATTTTTACGAGCAACTGACTGTATTTTCTTTTGTTAAAACCAAGTAAAATAACTAAATTTAGCCAATTTTCAAACCATCTTTAACTTTACTTACTTATTTACACTTAATTATCAATCAAAATTTATTATTAATTAAATGAAAATTATTTATACTAACTAAACTTAACTTTTAATTTAAATTTTTATTTAAACTAAACCTATTTAAAATTACTTTAAAGAAAATTTTCTCTACTTCGTTTTTGGTTTAAAACCACACTTGATTTACCTATTTTTCAAAATTATTAATAACTAAACTAAAAACTATGCAATTATACTAATTATGACAAAATAATGAGATTTTGTCTCTTATCACTTTTCTCTAAAATTATCAGTTTGACTGATAATTGCATTTGAAATCTGACGTTTACTTAAATTTACATTTTTATTGATAATTTCAATAATTCTTGCTTTTAGTATTTAAATTCTTGACAAAATTAAATCTTATATGCTCTAAAACATTTTAGTTATGTTTTATACCTTGTCTCAACCTTTTAAAATAAGAAATTTGTAACTTTCTATTTTTCACATACATTTGTCCTTGAAATTTATCTTTTTACATAAATACGTAATGATTTTAGTTTTACTTAATATTTCTAGCACAATAAACTGATCTACATGTTCCTAAAGACTACTTTATTAAGAAAAATCAGCTTTGTACTGCAAATTGAAATAAATATCTGGATATTTGAATTTCTATCCTTCATTGTCAACTTTAAATATCGTTTTTATAACTTAATTGTTGTTAATATCTGCTTTATTGTAATTAATTTGTATTAATAAATCATAAACAATTAATAAAATGATTTTACATCACAAATCAACTTGGTATTCAATTTTATATACTTGATGTACGTAAAATTGTGTTAATAAAATGTTCATAAAGTGTATAAACTTGTTTGTGTTTATTGTATGGATGTATTAGTGTTATATAAAATGTTTTATGCTTAAAATACACAACAATATATTCTTATTCAATGACTCTACACATGATGCGTATAAACGGCGCACCAACTTCGTAACTGCAGAGACGTGCCAGGTTGTGCAATGCACGCGTAGAGCCTCTTACGTTAACGCACCAGCCTCGACATCGAACTGTATAAGAGGTTACAGATAATACATAACTAATACAAAAAATAATCAGAAGTCGACAGAATATGAATGGTCTTTTTTGACATAAACATCTCTTTATAGCCCGCGGGCGTCTTTATAGCCCAAGGGCTATAATGAAACGTCAAAAATTGATAAACAGTTTAACAGCCTTATAAAGAATTTTTTTAAATTAAAATCGAAAGCTCTTTATTAAAACTCTATTTGGGGCAATTTGTATTAACAACGCAGTTAGTACAATTATTTGTGTGAATATTCCTAGGCGCAACTGCTTCAACCTTTTGACAGTAGTTAGTAGAAAAAAATAATAATTGAGCAACTAACTACTCGATGTTGGTAGAAAATTAATTTATTCCTTTTATTTCAGATTTAAAATTGTGTATGTACCACTGGCGTAACTTGCTTTTATGGCCTTCGACGTGTAGGTAGCCCTCGGCTTATCACGTCTCAGGCCATAAAAGCTTCTTTACGCCCTTGGTACATGTATAACTATTATGTCATTGACGTTTACTTAGCATCTTTTAAAAGTGAGTAAATTGTAATTAAAAAGGCTTCAAAAGGAATATAAAATGTTTAGGATGCATAAACTGTGACACCCACAGCAACTGCGATCCAAGGACTTTTTGATCATACGATATGATTTACCATTAGTATCCAGTGTTTAGCAATTAAATTAATACGAAAAAAGTTTCTATCACATGTTTCTCATTCTTATTAGTCATATTTGCCTCATTCTTACTCATTCCAGAATCTTTTAGATATCTTTCTTTTTGTGGTTGTGGAGGGAATACAATAACAAATTAATAAATATATATTGATATGATAACAACTTTGAACAATAATTTCGAATATAATTATTTACTAGATAACTAAAGAAATAAGGATTACTCAAATTAAAAGGATGCAGTTTTAAAAATAAAAATTTGTTACAATAGCTAGATTAGATTTAGCTATTAGTTGTAGAAATTGATTATTGTTGTATTATATTTAGCTAGAGATATTGGCCCGTATTCTGATCTCATATTTAAATTTAACGTCATGTTTAATTACCATGGCAACATCGTATATCTCTCTTATACACATATAAAATTATATAAAGCTATATCGTTTTATGTTTACGCTAAACACGACTTTAGTTAGAGACAACTTTAAACATAAGATCAGAATACGGCCCATTATTGTTATGGTAACGTATGAATGTGTTGAAAATATGAATGTTTATTTTAAAAACGTGGATTTGAAAAACAGCAGGGAAACTGGGAAAATAAGGAAAAACAAAATGATAAATAAAAGGATATGGTTTTTGAATTGAAAGGTGGAAGGATGTAAAATAATAGCTACTTCGAATTAAATTAAAATTTAATTTAAAACGTCAAAACCATTTTTTTAAATAATTTTATTTAATAAAATATTAAATTAGAAGAAGAATAAATAAAATAATATTAAACTGGAAGTAGATAAAATTGGGTTTAGAATTGAGGTTCAATAATTAAGGTGAACTGAAAGTGGATTTAGATTGGATAATTAAAGCGAATTGGATTTGGAGTTGAGGAGCGATATTCGAGGTGAACGGAGATTGGAATAGGTTTTAGAGTAGACGCAGAGTGAAAGAAAGATCTGATTGACAAGTTCTGTACATAATTTGAAATTTGGGAATAGGTGTGAGTGTTGTTTTGAACTAATATAATTTTAAGATAGTATAAGATAGGGAAAGATAGAGATATTTTTGTAATAAAACTGTATTTTTTTGGAAATTTGTAAGTAATTTTTATTTGTCTTTTCGAATTTCGAATTTAAATCAAGTGTTACAACAACCGATTTCGATTAATATCAATATTTGGAGCTGGCCTCTTTTGAAATTCAGTGAAAAAAAATTGGCGAACCCTGAGAACGACTTAGAGACTAAATCAAATTAAATTATATCAATAATTGTTGGTCAACGTGTGGTTGTTAATTAAAACGTGGGCAATCATAACAATATAAATAACGAAAAAATAATATTATTTGGACGTATATCCAAGTCCGCTTTAAATTTAGGTAGTGTTGGAAAAACAGCTAAATAAATAAATTTAAGCACAAAAACAGCAACAACGCTAAAAGCTCCAACCATTTGCAGAAAATAGGATTAACAGGCGTTGCAGCTTTTGTAGGTTGCATTTTACTGTATGTAGAATTTATTGTCAGTCAAAACCGCCAGCTTCGTATGTTTAACACTACATCGAGTGTAAATCAGATTTTCCGACAAAAGGGAGCTTTTAAACATAAAACAAAATTTGATTTAATTCCTTGCATTTTAAAAATTGACCACTTTACTATTTTGTTATACTTTTTTAACACAACATGTTTTTAATGCGCAAGTTATAAGAATTAGTAAATGGTGTTTCAGCCTGAGGAATTTTTATTGAAAGGTATCTCTTGTAATCAAATCACGTAAGACAATTATGTTATAAAAACTGAATTATTGGTTATGATAAACCAATAAAACACTTTAATATCGTTAAATCCCTGAGATAGTGAATTCAAGCCTAGAACTTAATCCTGCGTTATGCCCGTCTCCAAGTACATACAATCTTTCTCTCCCTGGTGCGCAATATATCATATAAAAGCGAAGAGCAAAAAACGTTCGGCAGTGCTCGATAACGTAAAGTTAATGTTCCATTTATGGATCCCTATAGTATCATAGCAAATAAGAACAAAAGTAGATACCCACATTTTGTAACGTGAACACGAAACTATTAAGTATAATCTCATAATATTTTTATTTGTAATTATGGATCAATTTAATTAAAAATTAAATAGGAAGATTTTAATTTATCGATTGTATACTTATTACGTCTAAAATGTATGAGCTAATATTGAAGCAGCCTAATTATTTAAAAAGAAACATTAAATTCCACGAAATTTATAATATTGGGAATATTGAATTATTGGTCACATCGCTGCATAAATTATAAGGTAAGAGCGAAACGAAATTTGTATTTCTAAAGTATATTTCGTAATTTTTCTAGGATATTTATAATGCAATCAAATAAATTTGTGCATAATGGTGGTTATGGAAAATCATTCAGTATTCTAGATTTACATTCACATAAACAAATTGTGTCTAAAACGCTGATCACATAAAATAATAAAACTAACTTGTTACTAATTTATAGGGTTACTCTAAACTAAAGCATGCTCAATAAATAAAAACAAAAATCGCAAATTCGCGGATACTTTCAAATAATCGATGCAATTTTTTTACAAACTGCTTTTGACAAATAATTTAGTAGAGTATCTAAGCCTTGCTAAAAGGAAGCAAGGGAAGGTTAGGGGCCCTTAGAAACCTTAGGGGGATTATACTACTACTGGGGAGGAAACTCTGGATCGTATACATTTTTCGAGAAGTATAATCCTGAAACCGAACTTATCAGTCTAAACCTAGAAGCTACAAGATTTACTAACAGGGAAAACCGAAAGACAGCAAACAAGCTGATAAACAGTACAAGGCTAGTATTGATCAATTCTTTCAAACCATACAAGTCAGTTGAGTTGGATGGAATCTTTCCTGCTTTGATTCAGCAGGGGATTGAGTACATACCTACTCTCTCCTCTGTGTGCATTTATTAGGGGTAGCCTGCAGCAGATGGAGGAAGGCCAATGTCGTTTTATTCCAAATCCAGGCTAAATTTTTTAGACCAAGAGGTTTCACTATTTTTCTTTTGAAAGCAATGACGAAATTAGCTTATAGATACATTAGAGACGAGGTACTCAGGACTAATCATTTGCATCAAACCTAATATGCCTATAAGTCAGGTAAATTCTGTAAAATAGCCGTACAAGAGCTAACTCAAAGAGTACATAACTCTCTACAGATAAGAAATTGCGCTAGGATTGTTCCTAGACATAAAAGGTGCATTCAGTAATACATCTTATGGAACAATCGGAAGAGCTGTAACGAGGCGTGGAGTGAACCAAGCGGTTACTAACTTGATATGCTCCACTCAAAAAGACTGATCCACTCAAAAAGACAGTAAAATCAGTACGACTCTAGGGTTGATGATCAGGAAGGTGTCGGCTATCAATGGATGCCCACAGATATGTAAAGATAAGCAAATATATGCAGATGACTTCCCCATACCTAGATAAAGCAGTTACAAAAGCTACAAAGACAAAGGGCGCGTAGAAGGAAACTTGGGGGTGACCAAAAATGGATCTGTGGGTGTACACAAAAATACTAGTACCCATAGTAACCTATGCGACTCTGGTATGGTGGCATAAAGTTATGACCTTATGCTATAGAAAGGCTGCGAAAATCGACAAATATACATACTGTCGATCAGCCAGCCTGCATTAAAAGCTATGGAAGCAGTTGAAATCAAATCTAAAGTAGTTCTGAAAGAACATAACAAAACAACTCTGAAACAGGTGCTAGGACACCAAAATGTGAAATGGACTGAAAAAGCAGATTAGCTTCCAAAACTGGGAGCAAAAAAACTCCTAATTAGTGGAGTAAATGAAGCGGAAAAATCGTCAAAACTTCTAAACCCGCAAAAACAGAACCGATTTTGATGAACTCTTTTTTTAAATGTTTGTTATTCTAAATTATTCAAAATCAGAAACATTTCAGCTGTCGCTATCAATAACTATTTATATTGTTTAAATAATTTAATTAAAAAAAAAAATGTTAACAATTTTTTTTTGATGAAATTAAATAAACTAGAAGAGACTAATTTTGGAAATTTAGTATAATAAATATTTTTGAATAAAAGAGTTTCAAAATTTCCATTGAAAAATGTTAATTATTCAATCATTCGGTTGCAAGAATTGAATTCTAAATTTGAAATTTTTGAAAAAACTTTGTATAATTTGAGGTTTTTATGTCCGGTTTTCGATGAAAATTGTGACTGAGGTATGCAATAAATGAATCTTCACTGAATCTGAGCATAATGGAACAACTGCTTTTAGTGTTGGCAGTCCTCTTGTCACTCGTGTAAGTTTTTCTACACTTTTACTCGAAGTACTTTGTGTATCTGAACTCTCTTGGTCTTTGCAAATGCAACAACAATTAACTGTAGAGTCTACAGTATCATATCCGATATCATATAAAAAAATTCACAGATTTCGTAATCCTGGCAACCATCGGATACATTGGAAATGATAATGCCATATGAAATACATAAAACATATAAACTTACCTCAGTTACGACTTCGACATTGTGGAACTATCACACCTCTGAGAGTAAATTAAAAAGTGGCCTTTTAATGTGTCAAATCTAGTTATCAAAGCAACATTTTACCGTGAAGGGTGGATAAAGTGTTGCTATAAACATTGTATCCACCCTATCATGGTGCTTTTACATTAGGTTGCTAGCTATTGTTTCATAAAGAGATTTTATCCGCTCAAGGACAGTAGCTCACTCGGCTGCGCCTCGTGAGCTAAACTTTTCCTTTCCTGGATAACATTTTTCTTTATTCACTCACGGAACGCCGAGTGAGCTATATTCTTAAATAGTGGCGGTGTGGCCTCTTTAATTCCTGTAGAAAGAAATATTATACGTTTATGACCTACAATATCCTAAGGCGCCTTCAAGACATATTGCTCCCTCCGCCTCCCAAAGATAGGTACGCCACTGGTACCATAAATAGCGATTAAACTAAATAAATAAAAGATAATACATATTCAATCAGTTTGTACCTGTTTGTAATACGAATACGACTATGCGTATTGCCTTACACTTGCAGCAGTTGTCTATTCTTCTTACGCTGTTTTATTCGTTAATTACGAATGTTTGGTGATCTCATACCAAACATTATTGTTGGATCGGATGTCGAAGTGCTAAACGGCACGAAAAGAAGGACATTAATAATTTCATTGCTGAGCGGTCGAGTTCGAATGAGCTTTTATACTAAATCTTTTATACTAACGTTGCTTTGTTTTTGTGAATTAAAGACTTTGACACTGAAACGATCGAAGCAACTTTCCCACATGCAAACTTTTCGTGTCGTCTTCTATTGTTTACGTTGGAATATTTTCGTCCCACGAACGCGTCAAATCCTTTTTAAACGACACCAAAAATTCATCTAAAACACACAATAAACATACGGTATCTGCCTATGTTAATTACTCGTGAATGCCGTCATCAACGCGGTGCGTATGTAGACTCAACAAAACGTGTTTTTCTTATAAACTCAATTGTTACATATTTGGTTATTCAAAACACATTAAGACCGCTTAATGTTTGTTATTCTGAGATCATCGGGTTGCTTGATGTGCCGATGTCGCAAAACGTACTAAAAAGCTTGTAACTTTGTTCAATAAGCGAGCGCATAAACATTTCCAATGTTAAAATGTTGGGAAGTGTTTTTAACACGTATGAGGATCAAATTCAATAAATAGCTGTAAGACAGAAAATGTATTTCTAATAATTTAAAAAGATTTCATTACATTCAAAGAATAATTTAACACAAATTGTTTTAGCAGATAATCTTAACGACGAGCATGACGCGCGGAAAATCCATTGAAAAAAGTACTGTAGAATTAAAGATATTACACTTAAAGGGCATAATTTTTAGAATCGTTAAATCAATACGTCTCAAATAAGCAAATAAAATTTAGTTAAGATTGAGTACTTATTTATTAAATGGGAAACATTTCTTAACTTATGTGCAATGCAAACGAGTTTGCTATAATGATCAAAATTACAAAAAAATATGATTTTACAGCATATACGAGTAAATGTATCATAATAACTGCAATAATGTAATATAAATGTAACATAATAATAAGAATAATAATTCAATTCTTGAAAATGCATCAACAAACCTGAAAGCAAATATAATCCAACTATTTTCAATACAAACCAAGAATAAATGACATATAATTACTTTTTCCATCGTGTTTTTACTTGTCTCTTTGCACTTTTTTCTGAATTTTAATCAATAATTCAGTCCTCTTCAACAATTTTCCGTATTATTTTCAATATTTAATGTTAAAAACTTCTTTTAACAAATTAATAACCTCAAAGCACATGCGTTCACTCCGAAAATCATGGTGAAACATCTGGAGTTTGACCTGGAATTCCTCTACCTATGATACAAAAGGTCGATTTCGTGTGCGTGTTTATATGTTCTCATAAAAGTATTGATTTTTTCAGGTGAAAATATATGTGTCTATATTTTGTATCTTGCATCCGAATGATTGAATAATTAACATTTTTAAATGGAAATTTTGAAATTTTTTAATTCTAAAGTTATTTATTATACTAAATTTTCACTTCTAGTTAAAATTCCATCGAAGAAAAAAATGTTTTAATAATTTTTTTTTTAATGTTTAAAAAATATAAACACTTGATAGCGCCAGCTGGAATGTTTCTGATTTTGAATAATTTAATATAACAAACAATTTTAAAAAAATCATCAAAATTCGTTCTGTTTTTGTGGGTTTAGAAGTAAAAACTTTCATTGACTAAATCGGACCTGAACCAATATGCAGATTGGCATTATGTGACCACAAAGGAGATGATAAAGGAACAATTACGAAAAGAATACTGCAGATATTGGAGAGAGGGACAGGGACTAAGGCAATCGCAAATACTCCTGAAGAGTCCCTCCAAGGTCAGAGCAGGAGAACTAATGAACCAGTTATCCAAGCTGCAGATTCTGCGGAGAGGAAGAAGAAACTGCAGAGCACATATTGTATGAATGCCCGAAGTTAGGAATCTTAAGACTGCTTTGGGATGAATTTAATGGTATCCGATTAAGTAGTAAATCCATCCTACAGAAATGTTCTAGACTTCGTTAATGGAACCAATCTGTAGGATGTAAACCCTAGGGGACACACTAAGCCGACAAGCGCAAGTTACTACGATGTAACTATACATACAGATAAAACTATCATTTGTAACAGGCCAGATATAACACTGCAAGACCAAATAAAGAAACAAACATACCTAATTGACATAGCCATACCAACAGACATAAAAATAACCAAAAAATGCACAGAAAAAGTAGAAAAATATACACCCCTTGCAATAGAATTACAAAGAATCTGGAAACAAGAGTACATAGGCATCATCCCCTTTATAATATACGCAACAGGCATCACACACCCCACATTCACAAAACATCATAAACAACTTCAGCTAGATGAATTAATACACCAGCACATTCAGAAAGCAATCATACTAAAAACCTGCAACATAGTACGGACATTTTTAAAACAATAGAGTCACTGGTCAGACTTGCTAAACACCCGTCTGTGCAGGGAGTAACCAGCAAGAGCTGAGAAATAATTACAAAAAGATAATAATAATAATAATAATAATAATAATAATAATAATAATAATAATAATAATAATAATAAAAAAGAAAATAAAACTTATCTTATAGACATTGCAATACCAAATGACGCAAATGTTACACAAAAAGAACAAGAAAAAGTTGTAAAATATTTACCCTTAGCCATCGAACTCAAAGAGCTCTGGAAACAAGAATCAGTAAAAATAGTACCAATCATCATGTCTGTCACAGGAATAACCACAAAATATTTCATTGATCACCTCAACACCTTAGACATCCACCCACACACTCATACAAACATTCAGAAGGCAGTTATCCTTAAAACAACGGCAATAGTTAGAAAGTTCCTGCAGCAGTAATAAATATAATGAACATGTGACTTGATCAAGATCCGTCACATGATCACTACACCACAAAACAAAATGTGAGAAACCCAAATAATAATAATAATAATAATAATAATAATAATAATAATAATAATAATAAATCAGATACAGACTCAACATCACGAGGAACAAGAAGATCAAACCGAAAACGCAAACACAGAAGGAAACACACAGGAAGCGACAGAAAGGGGAAATGATATAATCAATACAGAAGAAAAAGATCCAACAGAAAACTCACAACCAACTGAAAATCATAACATAAAAGTAACAGAAATAATAAACACCTTCAACCAAACTCTGATTATCATGCAACACACAGATCCAACTAGACGGCCACGGTTACCAAAGCTACGAGAAAACAAACATACAACACAAATTATAACATTTATCAATGAACATCTACAACAACTGATTAATGAAACAACTACTCTTACAGATATACATTTATATGCATATACAACAGCATATACTACACTCATACTTAATCAACAGAAAATACCAACCACCTGTAGAGAAAACACGATTAAAACATATACTAAACCACCATGGCAACGTCGTTTAGAAAACAAAATAGGAGAAATTCGAAAATATATAGGACAGATAACACAAAAACTCCGAGGTAACATAAAAAACAATAAAACGAATTGGACAATAGACAATATTAAGAAAAATTACAGAGAAGAAAACTTAGTTATATTACTAGATACATTAAAACAGAAACTGTCAGTGTATTCACATAGACTGAAAAGATATAAAATAAGCAATAACAGAAAATTACACAACAGAAGCTTTACAGAAAACGAAAAACGATTTTATAGTACACTCAACAAAACCAACGACATTGAAATAAAAGAAGCACCAGACATCATGGAAATCGAAAATTTCTGGGGAACTCTATGGTCACCTAAGAACAAACATAATCAAGACGCATCATGGATAAACTACGAAGTAGAACAAGCCGAAGTATACAACCCAATGAATGATGTAACCATTACAAAACTAGACATCACTGAAGCAATTAAGAAAACACACAGCTGGAAATCACCAGGTGTAGACAACGTGCAGAACTTCTGGTACAAAAAGTTAACAAACATACACGACAAAATGGCTCAACTTATGACAACAGCACTTCAAAATCCCACAGAACTACCGCCCTTCTTCACTAAAGGCCTAACATACTTAAAGCCAAAAACACATGACACTAAAAATCCTGCACAATACCGACCTATAACATGCCTCCCCACAATTTACAAAATATTAACGTCCGTAATCACAACAAAAATAGAAGAACACCTTAACGATAATAATATACTATGCGAGGAACAAAAAGGCTGTAGAAAGAACTGCAGAGGCTGTAAAGAACAGATTATCATAGATCAGATCACCACTAAACACGCAATGCTGAAAAACAGAAACCTTTACTGTGCCTATATCGACTATCAAAAGGCGTTTGATAATGTGCCGCACAGCTGGCTTATACGTACCTTGGAAATATATAAAATAAACGTCACCCTTATAAATTTCCTCAAGCACGCAATGAACTCTTGGAGGACATCTCTGCATATAAACACACAACAGAACACACTTCAAACAAGAGAGATAGAAATAAACCAGGGCATATTCCAGGGAGATTCACTAAGCGCTCTCTGGTTCTGCGTCGCACTGAACCCGCTATCCAACATGTTGAATAAAATGCAGCAAGGTTATAGAATAGACTATCATAATCGTAATTCCAAGCCTATCAGCCATCTACTATACATGGATGATTTAAAGGTGTATGCAAGCACAAATCTACAACTTAAGCAATTGCTTAGCACCATAGAAATCTTCAGCACAGACATCGGGATGAAGTTTGGAATAGACAAATGTAGAACATGTTCCATAGTTAAAGGCAAAATATTGTTACATGAAGGACATCATACACAAACAAATACAATAGAAGGACTGCAACCAGAAGAAACATACAAATACCTTGGACTAGCACAAAACCCACTCATAGACCATTCAACAATTAAAATGCAAATTAAACAAAAGTTCGAAAACCGCCTTAAAACTATTTTCAACACACAACTAAATTCAAAAAACAAAACAAAAGCAGTTAACACCTACGCAGTCCCACTTTTGACATATTCCTTCGGTCTTGTCAAATGGTCGGCTACCGAACTTGATGCCCTAAACAGATTAGTTAGAACAAACGCTACAAAATATCGTATGCACCACCAACAGTCTTCCATAGAAAGATTTACACTCCCTAGAGAAGAAGGCGGAAGGGCATTTACAGACATAAAAAACACACATTATAAACAAATTACAAATCTTAGAACGTACTTCCAAAACAAGAAAAACAATCCAATACACAAAATAATAATAGAAACAGACAACTCAATCACATCATTAGATCTCAAAAATACAAACTTTAACCCAGAAAACCATATAATAACTAACGAAACCAAGCTTGAAACATGGAAGAACAAAACACTGCACGGAACACATCCGTATCAAACAGCGCAAGCTCACGTAGACCAAGAGGCAACAAATAAGTGGTTACAATTAGGAAACATTTATGCAGAAACGGAAGGCTTCATGATAGCAATACAAGATAGAGTTATAAAAACCAGAAATTACAGCAAATGTATATTAAAAGAAAACAACATCGATGACAAATGCAGACAATGCCATACAAAACCAGAAACAATCGAACACATTGTCAGCGCTTGCACAACCTTAGCACAAACAGAATACACAATCCGACATGACAATGTATGCAAAATAATCCACAAAGCCTTAGTAGAAAAATATGCACTGGCAGACAACGTAGAACCATGGTATAAATATAAACCGCAAGCAGTTATAGAAAACACACACATTAAGCTCTACTGGAATAGAGACATCCTTACAGATCACACCATAGCACACAACAGACCGGACATTACTCTCACAGACAAAAATAAGAAGACAACATATTTAATAGACATATCTATACCCAACACACATAACCTACAACAGAAGCACACCGAAAAACTCACTAAATATATACCATTAGCAGAAGAAATACAACAAATATGGCACCAGGATAAGGTGATTGTAATACCAATCATTATTTCAGCTACTGGAGTTATCCCCACACAACTACATCACAATATTCGTAAGCTTGATCTTGACCCAAACATATACATCACAATACAGAAATCCGTAATTATTAATACTTGTACAATAGTAAGAAGGTTCCTGAATATGCAATAGAAGGAGAGTGCTTGACATAAGTCCGCACTTTTCCTATTAAATAAATACCAGGGAAGAAAAAACCTGAGGAAGAGAATAAAAAATAATAATAATAATAATAATAATAATAATAATAAGAAGTAGCAGTAGACGCCAGCATAAAGTCACCCATTTGTTTTATATGGATGAATTAAAGATCTATGCTGGCAGCAGGGGAGACCTTCAGAGCTCTCTTGATACTGTGTCTACTTACAGTACTGCGATCGGCATGAGTTTGAGGATGGACAAATGCGCTGTGTTTCATCTGAACAGAGGCCGACCACCGAATGAGGTTAAAGATGTTCATCTGGTAGATGGGAACATCGTGAGACATCTAGATGTCGGAGAGACATGCAAGTTTTTGGGCATCCAGCAAAGTGGCATGCAGGATGGGTCCGCTGTAAAAAAGGCTCTCCGCAGCAAGTATAAATCGCGCCTCCGACAGATTTGGCGATCGCAACTGTCGGGTAAGAATAAGGTCGCCGCGACGAATATGCTTACTGTCCCGATTCTTCTGTACTCTTTCGGCGTTAGGAAGTGGAACGTCGTAGAGTTACAAACGCTCGACCGAGAAACCAGAAAGATCATGAACATCAATCGTAGTTTGCATCCGAAGTCCTCTGTTCAGCGCATTTACCTCCCACGTCATCTTGGAGGTAGGGGTCTTTTAAGCCTGGAGTGTCTGCACGATCGTGTCGTCCTGGATACATGTCACCGTGTGTTAAGGGGTAATGATCCGCTCATGTTGTTTGTTAGGACACATGAGCAAGCGGGGAACGGGGCCTTTCTTTTTCAAGCGTCCCGCAGGGCTGCAGAAAAGCTCGGACTACAAGAGCTCTCACCAGATCGGCATATAACCGACGGTGCTCCTAATCTTGAGGAGCATGTGACAACCGTCAGCTCAAGAACGAAGAAGGCAGAATACGATCGTCTGATGAGAGAACATATGTGAAAGGCGATACACTCCCAGTTCTTTCGTCATGTTGAGCGAGCGGGTCTTTCTCGAGAACTTACCTTCGCCTTCTTAAAGTCCGCCGGTCTGAAGTCCGAGACTGAGGGGTTTGTACTGGCATGCCAGGATGGTGTGCGTAACACGCTGGTGTATCGTAATATCGTCTTTCAGGAACATCTTCCTACTGCCTGTAGAGCGTGTAAGGCCCATCCCGAGACACTTATGCATATATTGTCAGCATGCCCCTCATACGCTGTGTCGTTATACATCAGAAGACACAATGCAGCCCTGAGAGTGCTCTATTATCATCTAAGGCACTCCTATGGTATTGACAATGCACCTGTAATACCGTATGTCCCCGTTGAGATCGAGTCCGTGGTAGAAAATACCAGATGTCGTATATACTGGAATTATTCGTTTCCCACCACGAGACAGCTCCAAGCAACCAAGCCGGATATAGTGCTGCTGGACTTAGATGTCAAATGTTTGTATGTCATCGAACTTTCTTGTCCAGCAGAACCTAACATTACATCTAAGGAGATCGAGAAGAGGGAGAAGTATAGAGATCTCCTGTCCGAACTTGGAAAATTGTATCAAGGACATAGAGTCAAGTTGGTCGTTTTGATTATTGGGGTCCTAGGCGGAACAAAGGCAAGCTTCGTCCGGGAACTTGAGATCATCCCGGAATGCAGGTCAGTTTCGGCCTCCCTGACCTGCAGAATACAAAAAGCCGTTCTTCTTGGCTCCCTCCACATTGCGAGGGCGCACGAGGTGGTGTAATCCGTGCTCGCACATCACCAGGGTTTGGGATGCGAGCACGTGGAAGGGCCGTACAGGTGATGCCAGGTATGATGAGTCACCCGACCTGAAGTTGGTAGAGCCTGTATGAGATCTGGGAACCCTCTAACGTGAGTGATCGGGTGCTAGGTTCTGTCCTATCCTCGGGGTGAGCGAAGGAGGGCTTCCC
This sequence comes from Melanotus villosus, assembly GCA_963082815.1. Classification (NCBI taxonomy): domain Eukaryota; kingdom Metazoa; phylum Arthropoda; class Insecta; order Coleoptera; family Elateridae; genus Melanotus; species Melanotus villosus. The sequence goes on along the minus strand of OY720419.1, from coordinate 28,805,740 downwards.
AGAGAGGCCATCTGTCCGTAATGAATATAATAAATAATAATAATAATAATAATAATAATAAAAGATTAAGGAATACTACAATTTATTCCGTGATTCTGATCCGCATCATGGACCCGTTATTCCTAAATTTGTCTTCAAGAAACTAACATACGTTCATGTAAAACGTGTGAATGATACACTAACTGAAATGGTTGAACATTTAAATCATCTATCAGATGTGCATGCCTTAATTTATGCAGCAGCAGCTACTGTCACGGAGGTCAATGGTCAGAAGATCTGCGAAAGAAGACCTGCCAACAATAGCTCACTAAAAAGAAAACCTGCTTCCAGTGGCGGTTGCTCCATAAGGCCGCGCGCCCCTCCTAAGAAATGTTAAGGTAACACACAATTTTTTCTAAATTATTAATATTTATTTTACATACATTCTATGACTAAGTTCAAATTTCAACAGAAAATTCAACTCTATCCAAACATCCGCTCCCATCTCTAATTGTCCGTCCTCGTTGACATCTCTAATTATCCGCGCCCTCGACCTCGACCAACGTGACAGCGTGAGAATTAGGCCGCTCAAAATCTGCGGCCTTTAACAAACATTATACATTGCCGCCGAACGACTCCGGAGACTAGCCGATAATAGCCGATTGTATAAGTTACTGCAGGCCGCGATTCTACCGCGCCGAAGCCTGAAAACTTTTAGTTCCCACAGAACGTTGCGTTATCTTATAATTATAATAGAGTGCTTTCCGCGTGTTTTACTGTTTTATCGGTGTTATCGACTTTGTGTTGCCGGTTGCTGTTGTGTGATTTTCTATAGGGTGTGATCGTGTGATAATGAATACTGTAAATAGTGTAAATTATGTCGTTCAAATAAATTTTGATAGGCTGCCATTAGCCGATAAACTTAAAATTAAAGAACTGGGGAGGCCGTTGCCAGATATAAAGCTGTTACAAACTATTCCAGCTCTCTCCTTTTAAAGGTTGAATGTTAAGGTAGGTGAACTTGTGTTAGTAGACGCCCTACAACAATCATAAAATTGGAATCAACAAACCGAAAACAAAATCGAAACAATGATGATGAAGTTAATGCAACGAATGGACACCATGCTCAATCTGCTCACTACCATGATTTCTAAATTACCGTAATGGCTCAGTTTCTAAATATTGTACTTTGGAATGCTAATGGTCTGGCCCAACATAGCCAAGAAGTTAAAATATTCTTAATAAACAACGACATCGATATCATGCTTATATCCGAAACCCATTTTACACAAAAATCCTACATGAAAATACCAAAATATTCCATTTACTTAACAAATCATCCTGACGGCACAGCTCATGGCGGCACAGCAATAATTGTAAAGACCTCTATCAAACATTTTATGAGTCATCAATATCAATATGATCATCTACAGGCTACGTACATTGTAGTGGAGGAAGTCAACAGAAACATAACATTCGCTGCGGTATATTGCCCTCCAAAAGACACGATTAAGAAAGAAAGCTTCGAACAGTATTTCAACACTCTCGGGAAACGCTTTATCTCTGGTGGAGACTACATTGCAAAACATCAGCAATTGGGATCAAGATTATCCGTACCGCGAGGTAGAGAACTACTTAAAGCTATTAACGAGAATAACCTCAGCTTTACATCAACTGATGAACCTACCTATTGGCCTTCCGATCCTCAGAAAATTCCTGACTTATTGGACTTTTGCGTTACAAAGGGAATAGGAGCAGGTAACATAAAATCAACATCATGTTTCGACTTATCTTCGGACCACCCTCCTGTAATTATTACATACAGCAGTCAAGCACTGAAAACAACAAAACCCATTAGAATTCACAACAGAAACACAAACTGGGATTTATATAAAGAATTCATTGACGATAAGGTCCAATTAAATATACCTCTAAAATCGGAAAATGATATTTACAATGCCGTGGAAAATCTCAATCAAGCAATACAAACTTCTGCTAGAGACTCTACTCCAAATCATGAGAAACAACAAGATACTGAAGTCTGCTCTGCATTGGTTAAACAGAAAATATTTGAAAAAAGAAGACTTAGGAAAATATGGCAGAACACCAAACATCCAGAAGCTAAAACTAAATTTAACAAAGCAGTTCAAGAACTGAAATCTCTTCTGTATAAACTCAAAAATCAAGCAGTACGAGAATACTTATCCGGGCTCTCTGGAACAGAAGACACTAATTATTCTTTATGGAAAGCTACCAAAAAGTTAAAACGCCCACAAACTACAGTTCCACCCATCAGACTGTCAAATGGGAAATGGGCAAGAAGTTCTAGGGAGAAGGCAGACGCCTTTGCCAATCACTTACTACAAGTTTTTCAACCTTTTCCTCGGACTTGTTCATTAGAAGAAGAAAGAAGCATTCATGAACTTGTTGAAAGAGACACCGAATCAACAGAAACCATCAAACCGTTTAAAGTAACTGAAGTTGAAACAATAATAAAAAACCTAAAACTAAATAAAGCTCCAGGACACGAGCTTATTACGGGCAAGTCTCTAAAAGAACTACCTGAAAAAGGACTGAAGATCATTACATATACATTTAACGCTATTCTAAGGTCAGGTTCCTTCCCACAACAATGGAAAATAGCTCAAATCATTTTAATTCCAAAACCTGGAAAGAATCCCGAAGAAACTTCGTCATATAGACCCATCAGTCTCGTTCCTGTCGTAGCTAAAGTATTCGAAAAACTAGTTTTAAAAAGAATGAAACCAATCCTCGAAGCTAAAAATCAATTACCCGATCATCAATTCGGATTCAGAGAAGGACATGCTACCATCGAACAGGTCCACAGAATTGTCACAAGAATCAACCACGACCTGCAGCTAAAGAAGTACTGTTCGGCGGTCTTCTTAGACATCAGACAAGCTTTTGACAAAGTGTGGTATACTGGATTGCAATATAAAATCAAAAAGGAACTACCAGCCTTCTATAAAATTTTGAAGTCGTACTTAGAAGAAAGACGCTTTCAGGTGAAATTCCAAGAAGAACTGTCACAGCTCCATCCAATTCGGTCAGGTGTTCCGCAGGGCAGTATTCTCGGACCTGTGCTGTATCTAATATATACCGCAGACCTTCCAACAACAAGGCAGACACTAGTAGCAACCTACGCCGACGATACGGCCGTGTTAGCTTCGCATGTGGATCCAAACACGGCCTCTCAAATCCTGCAAAGGAACCTACAAAAAATTCAAGATTGGTTAAAGATATGGCGCATACAAGCAAATGAAAACAAATCCGTCCATGTTACTTTTACTTTGCGTCGAGAAACGTGTACTCCAGTTACCCTAAATGGAAGTCCGATTCCCCAGCAAGACAGCGTTAAATATTTAGGAATTCATTTAGACAGAAGACTTACCTGGAAGATTCATATATGGAAAAAGAGGGCACAACTTGGAATAAAGTTTCGACAATTGTATTGGTTAATAGGCAGGAATTCTCAACTTACAACGGATAATAAGCTTCTACTTTATAAGTGCATCATTAAACCTATTTGGACGTACGGTATCCAGCTCTGGGGGACGGCCAGCAATTGCAATCTCGAGATTCTTCAGAGATTTCAAAATAAAGTCTTAAGAACAGTTATCAACGCACCTTGGTACGTACCAAACTGGCTAATCCAACAAGATTTTGACTTGCCGTCCGTCAGAGAAGAAATTAAAACCTTCAGCATAAGATACCAGGACAGACTTCGAGTGCACACCAATCAACTAGCACCAAACCTGCTAGTACGATCAAACATGTCACGTCTAAGAAGATCTGAACCGATAGATCTTCCAACCAAATTCAATTAGTAATTTTTACACGTTACTTTGCATATTGAAAATATTTAGTATATTAGTATATTATTAATTTAGTATATTAGTTAGAGTTAGAGTTAGAAAATTAAGTAATATTAAGTAATCTTTGGAAAGAGTGTTTTCATTGGAATGCTCTCTTGCATGTCATTATACCTTTGTTAAATCATTTACTGAATGTTACTCTTGTAATAGATTGTAAATACTCTGGGAAATATAATTAAAAAAAAAAAATCTTGAAAATGGGGAATAGTCAAATCGCTTTGGATTAACATTAAAAATAATTAAAGCAAAAGGACCTCGAAAAGGACGTTTATCACACTATGTTTTGAAATGGCGCGGCGGCTAATCACAATTTTAAAATATGTTGTTATTATTGTGGTTATAATACAGGGTGTCTCTAAACCTACCGCCATAAATTTACCAGCCGATTCCTGACAAAAAAATAAGTCGAAAATGTCTATAAAACTTTGTCCTAAACAGCTCCATGTGGAAGCTACAAGTCTTTGAAAATGGTGTTGAAAAAACGGAAAACAATTGCATTTTAAAAACGGTTTGAGATAAAAAATCGAAATTTTGCAGGCGGTCTAACCTATTGAAAGTATAAACTTCCTACTATTCTATCACAGGCTTTTTATTGATTTGAATTTAAAATCACAATCACTGCATTTTACACTCAGACAAACAGAAAACCTGAATTTTATAGGAAACGGTTAGTCCAGGCGAGTCTAAACGAAAGTACCTTTTTTGTTAATTAGGCAGCAGGGAATACAAATCTGTAAACTAAAATTCAAAAAAACAAAAGGTTAAGAAAAACGGATTACAAGAAAAATGTGATAACCTCCATTCGTGCCGCCCCTGAGTAATTTAAAAAAAAATAGTAGGAAGTTTATACCTTCAATAAGTTAGACCGCCTGCAAAATTTCGATTTTTTATCTCAAACCGTTTTTAAAATGCAATTGTTTTCAGTTTTTTCAACACCATTTTCAAAGACTTGTAGCTTCCACATGGAGCTGTTTAGGACAAAAAGTTTTATAGACATTTTCGACTTAATTTTGCGTCAGAAATCGGCTGGTAAATTTATGGCAGTAGGTTTAGAGACACCCTGTATTTACTTAAACGTGCCAATTTTCAGATTTGTATTTATGTAAATTGGTTCGGAAAATAAAGAGACATTTTTCCCGTAACTTTTGGTAGGTTATTTGGCGTTTGACTTCTGGTGCGCCCCTCCAAACTCAAACCCCACGACACGCCACTGCCTGCTTCGCAAGTTCGTATCGAGAGGAACATAGATTGTATGAGAACTGAAGTTAACATCATACACGAATATCTCGCGAACAACAAAAGTAGGAGGGTGAAAGCAAAACTAAACAGCTCTTACTCAAGGCAGGATTAATGCATAAAGATGGCGAAAGGCAACGAAAACTAGTTCTTTGCCAAGATGAGCAACGACAAAAGATCAAAGCTAAGGGAGCGAGGTTGCGACGTTATAACAAGACCAGTAGACGCAAAGAACAGAATAAACAGTTTCAAAACAATCAGAAGGCCTTCTACAGGAAATTAGAAAATAACAACTCTCCGCAAACGGCCAACGAAATGGTAGACCCAGAAAATTTTAAAAATTACTGGGAGGAACTATGGTCCGAACCAACTACGTACAACCACCAATCTATATGGCTTAACAAAATAGAAGAAAGGTTAATTGAACTACCACCGATGTCAAACGCAATATTCACAAGTGACGACATTAAAGCTCGCCTAAAAAACGCATTAAATTGGAAAGCTCCTGGTCCTGACCACATACAAAACTTCTGGCTTAAGCAATTTACAACCATGCATCCTTTTATAGCAAAATGTTTGAATAATATACTGGAAGACCCTAAAAACGTGCCGAACTTTCTAGTTCAGGGGTATACTTACCTTCTCCCAAAACAGGGCAATAGAGTTGATCCGAAGAATTATAGGCCGATCACCTGCCTCTCAACTCTATATAAACTATTGACATCATTCCTGCACCTTAAAATCTACGAACATTGCCAATAAAATAATATTGTTAGTGTGGAACAAAAAGGATGTATTAAAGCTGCGTTAGGGTACAAGGAACAACTTACCATTGATGCTGTTATCATCAAACAAGCTGAAGTTAAGTGACGGAATCTAAACATGGGATATATCGACTATAGAAAGGCTTTTGATACGATTCCACACGACTGACTGCTAAAAGTATTAGAAATTTATAAAATACACCCCAGGATTGTCGCCCTATTAGAATGCCTAATGAACACCTGGGAAACACAAATTCACGTTAACAACCACGTCTCAGCAAACATAAAAATCCGAAGAGGCATCTACTAGCGATAAAAGATAACGCTTCTCGAATTAGTCATTTATTATTTATGGATGACATCAAGCTGTATGCTGAAACCCAACATCACCTTAAGCGTTTGATTAACACAGTCAAAATGTTCAGCGAAGATATTAAAATGTCGTTTGGCTGGATAAATGTTCAGAAATCCATCGTTTGAAGGGGAAGTATACGCAGATGCAGGAAGAGGAATGCAATTTCCAACAACTTCAGCAGGAAGAAACCTATAAATACCTGGGGATTCAACAAAATAGACGTATCAATCGCACCCAATTAAAACATGAATTTAGGGCTATGTATAAGAATAGACCCTACAAACTACTTAACACCCAACTAAATTCTAAGAACTTAATAAATACCATAAATACCTATGCTGTTCCTACCCTTACGTTCTCGTTTGGTATCCTTACGTATTCAAATACCGATCTTGAAAAACTTGACAGAATTTAACTAAATTTAAAATGCACCATCCAAGCACCGCTGTCCAGAGAATGTATTTGCCGCGAGCAGAATGTGGAAGAGGACTGGTTAATATCTCGAAATTCTGCAAGTCGCAAGTTAGAAACATCAGAGATTATTTTAAAGCCTCTAACAATTCTCTCCTACAACACATAGTCGAATCAGATTATAACTATACCCCTATTAACCTTAAGAGTGCCGAAGAAATTGCCCCTGAGGAAGACTTCGGTGATGAATACCATTTAGCCTGGCAGAGTAAAGTTTTGCATGGAAAATATCCTAACTTAATCAATAATCCTGCAATTGACAAACAAAGAATCGTCGCTGTTATGGTTAAAGGAAGAATATTTGCACCCCGAGACTGAGGGATTTATAATAGCCGCACAAGATCTGGTCATCAAGACGAGAAATTATGAGAAGCATATACTAAAAAACGTTGCAATAACAGATGTTTGTAGATTATGCAATTTATCTAGAGAGACAATAGAACACGTAACAGCGGGGTGTCCGTCACAATCCAACTCAGCTTACTTGACGAGACATAATGAAGTGGCTAAAATACTCCACAGACAATTAGCCCTGAAATATAATCTACTTGATAATACACCACCATTTTATAAATATGTACCTAGTGCCGTGCTAAAATCAGCTGATGTTGTGCTTTACTGGGATAGGCCTATAATCACGGACAGGACTGTAGACTGTAATAGGCCCGATATAGTAGTCATCGAGAAAACAAACAAAAAAGCTACTATAATCGATATAGGTTGCCCGCTTACTACGAACCTGCAAAAGACCGAAGCAGAAATATCAGAACTTGGCAATAGACATACAACATACCTGGCAGTTAACCAGTGTCCGAATAATACCCATTATTATCTCTGTCACAGGGGTTGTAACTAAAAAGTTTCTTGTCTATCTACACCAGTTAGACATTCCACCTAACCTTAAAGATTATGCAAAAGGCGGCCATACTTCAGACCTGCCATATTATGCGAAAATTTTTGAATGTGTGACAGAATAGGATGAACTTCCTTTCTGTCACAACTTAAGCAAATTTGCAATCTATACTATATTAAGAAGATATGAAGAATCAAAATATACGAACCTGTTATACCTGGTCATACTACGCATCTCACGGCTTCCGTTCGCGTTGCTTCCAAAAAGTTAATTGGTATTACGGCAAGGACTCAAAAAAAAAAATAACTTAATTATGTGAAGGTATAGGAAACTCGAGTAAAGAAACTAACCAAAAAGTTTTCTATTTTATTCTATTCTATATATTTATCGAATAGGCGTATGGAAAAGATTTCATGAAGGACGTGGAGTTGACAGAAGAGCAGAATCCGTAAAAATAAGAAGAAAATTAACTGAACATTAAGAAAATATTACTATACAGGGGAAATGGAGCAACTACATCAAAAACTGACAGGAAATTTAATGTAATCGACACATATCTAACATTTTAGAATAAAGAGGAATTAAGCCTTTCGAAAGTTCAGTGCCCCTAAATCAACATCAAAACAACAGCAGCGGCAAGGTGAACGACTAAATACTCGAGTTTGAAGCCACATTAAGTGGAAGTGGAAAACACATAATTTATAATGACGAGTCGTATTTTGCATGTATCATTGACCAGGTAGTCAGGATCTGACAAATAACGCCGAAAATAAAAAAAAAATGTTCCGGAAAACATTAATTCAAATCCAGAACTTTGACAAGAAGTTGTGTATACAGGGTGTCCCAACCATCTGGAATTTTTCGATAGCGTCTTTATTATTATACCATGAGATCGAAAAAAAGATGATTCTGAGCAGGCCTTGACTAGTACAACACGATTGGCAAGTCTGATTTCAAAATGTGGCAGTAGGTTAGAAGTTAATAAATGTCAAATAAATTAAAACACAAAACAGTATTTATTTAGGGAACAAACTGAAAACTAAGATGAATACATGTTGTAGGTGTTCAAAATGTGATCCTTGAAATGTCACTGTCACATTATAATTCATAGGCATTCTAGAACCAGTCTAGCCAATCGTGTTGTACTAGTCAAGGCCTGCTCAGAATCTTTTTTGTTTCGATCTCATGGTAGTTATGTAAAAATATTATTAAGAATAGTTGTAGGGTTTAATGTTCTGCATATTCTAAAATTATTTTCATATAGACAGGGTGTTTCTTAAACATGTGAAGATATAAAGTTGCGTTTTTTAAGTGGAACACCCCACATGTTTTTATATATTTGCATTCTCCCTTCAATGACGATTGCAGCGATATAGCATTATATGGGTGTATTGTTAATAGTTCCGTAGTTATTCATTTGTTTGTGATAAAAATAACCTCACTTTGAACGAATATAACAGCGTAATTACGCAAAAATGTTAACTCCTTTTCAGGGTACAATTTTTTTGTCCTATTTTCAATAAAAGAGGCTGTAGGTATTTTCGATATACAGGGTGATCGAAAAACGCGAACCTCAAGATTTCTTGAAAATTTTAAATAGAATATGCGATTATGTCATTAAATAGCCGCTTTTCTAAGCTTTCAGAAAATTCCATATTTATTGGGTCCATGTTTAACCGTTACGAAGTTATGTTAGTTGCTTTGTCATATTAGGGATTCCTACACGAACTCTGCAGTCAATTTAATGAGCGATAGCACCAACTGCTGATTGTTTTTATCGTTGGTTGTTTTGAACAAAATTGCATCGAATTTTGTTTACAAATACTTTTCCTGCCGTAAATACTTCAGTATTCATTATTCACTACTCACCGTGCTGCATATACGCGGCTGGCTAATAAACTATTTCGATTGCATTCACCCAAAATATAAATCATATTTATTGACTCTTCTTTCGAGAAATTCATTATTTCTAAACTTTTCTATCAAACCCTACAAAAACTGTGACAGAAGCTCAGAAGCCGTTGTTTTTGTCGACAAATATTCTAGCAATTGTTTTGTAGTTGTTAAATGCAATTGTTTTCTAAGCATTTCTATGGCTGATTGTACCAAACCTCGATAATATTCAACTGTTGGTTGTTTAAACAAAATCGCATCAAACGTGACGTATTTACGGTAGCAAAAGTATTTGTAAACAAAATTCGATGCGATTTTCTTCAAAACAACCAACTATAAAAACAATCAGCAGGTGGTGCAATCGCTCGTTAAATTGACTGCAGAGTTCGCGTAGGAATTTCTAATATGTCAAAGAAACTAACATAGCTTCGTAACGATTAAACATGGACTCAACAAATATGGTATTTTCTGAAAGCTTAGAAAAGCAGCTATTTAATAACATAATCGTATAACTATCGGGTTTGCTTATCGCTACTGTAGCAGATTGCAAATAAATATTAACAGTAAAAAAAAAAACAATTTCATCGTATACCCATTAAATCTCGTAACCCCATAGGCAACATACGTTACATATCACCCCTGATCACATAAGAATCAGATTCGCCAAGTTAATGTAAAATTTGGCAGGTAGCATCGTATATTTTTGGCAATTCAGTAAAATCGCAAAGACTCAAAATTGCCATTTTTGGCATAACATCAGATTCCTGTATTTGGACTACAAAAATTATTATTTAATAAACGTTTAAATAAAAGTATTGGTTACAGCTTACAATTCAGGCACTGTGTTATAAATGTTATGACGTTATGAGTAATGATATTTTATATATTGGCCCATAAACTGGTTGATCCAGGAGGTTTGTCATGTTACCTTAATTACTTTATACCCATACCATCGGTGCAATCTGTAAATGTCAATTTAGCAGTAAAATAATCCTTTGAGAAATAGAAAAACGCAGGCATGATAAACAACAATTATCAGTACAAACGACGCTGATTAAATGCTGTAATTTTATCTTGATAATTTGACTGCAGTTCAAAGTTGCCAATACTAGAAGATTGTTGTCTAAAAAAATTAAAAAATAATTGTCACTTGGTTTAAAATATTCCTTGCTTTCACTGTGCAAGTCTCGGTAATTTTAATTACGCTGAATAATTTAGTTCTTTTCATTACTATTACTTTTCACTTTTTCATGTGAAAGATATTTATTGTTAGCAAACTAAGTAATTTTAAATTTTAAATATCATTAAAACGAACTTAATTTATTATTTATAAATTAACAAAAACAATTTAAATAGTCTTTTACTTATGCAAGAATAAAATAATTATAAACAGCTTATAGGAAACTGAAATACAGAATTCGTAAACTGCAACTTCATTTCCTTTTTGGCACTCTACGCTCTAAATTCGACACTCAAACTGTTATACGTGTGTATTCGACAGACGTTAAAAGATAGATACATAAGAATCAATAATTCATTGTTTACAATTTGACTAACAATCTTCTTTCATTTTGAAGCCTTTCAATGCAGTAATATTGATGGGCAATCGGATTTCAGGTGGATCTATCTGCATTTAACTACAGATGCATTTGAAATGAAATTGCAAAGAAGCTTGGTCAAGCAAATTCTCTCACGAAACCGTTAGCACTTGAAATCTGACACTTTCGTTTCATCCCAAGAGTTCTGCCGAGCTTTGACTAAATCTCAATCACTAATCTATGTAGAGCTTCTCCGTATTTTTATGTAGAATCAGCTAAAACGCATTATTTGTAACTTAGAATTTTAACTACGTACATTGTAAAATCGGGTGCTAATATTAACACTAATTTGTTGCACTAGCAGATCCAATCTTAAGTGTAATTAAATTTATAAATACTATAATTGGATATAGTTATGCATAAAAGAACCAACCCACCGCTATATAGTTGTGAGTTTTTGCACTTTGAAAATTTGTGACAAATAAAAAATACTGCAACTTAATTTTTAAAAACTTTGGAGTATTTCCCAGTAACTTTAATATAAAAATAAGTATAGTAATCAGTAGTTCACTAAGATACGCCGTATTTTTTCTAAATTCAAAAATAGTGTGGGTTGGTTCCATTCTGCAAATTTCATTTTAATATAAAAACACGTATATGATGGAACTTTTTTTACTATTAAGGAAAAAAACATACCTAACTAATTTATAAGAACACTATAAATAAACTTCAACAACAGCAAAAATTAAAACCATCATACATTAATAATTTTACTTAAACATCTTCAACTTCAAAATCTAAATTTCCATCATAACCATCTAAATAGTCTTCTACTGATTCGTCACTTTTGAGATCAGCGTAAAACTGTTTTGCATCTTCAGGAATAAGATGCATTATAGATTGTATATCCTGTAATTTTTTTTCAGATATGACTTTGCCCTCGGGCCACAGTTCTGTTAAACAACTGGAAAATATATTGTCTAATGATGAAGTTTCAGATGGTCTTCCTCTACCTGTAGTTTTTGTTAAGTCTATTTCAGAATAAGTTACAGGTTCTTTATGACTTGTACTGGTAAAAATAGAGAAAGGTTTATCCTTAAAAATTTTGATTTCCCTTAGATGCAACCAATTGATTTTAGCTCCAGATATGTCAATCTTTCTGTTTGTAATTTTTTTCTCGCAGGAAGCTGAACTGAAAAATTCTTCTTTCAACATTGTATCTACAATAAGTGGATTCCTTTTTCTACAACATCGCATTATATTTAAGTAGTCTTCGCTAGTATAAAGCCTTTGCTGTAATTTTAAGGCCTTCTCTATATCGCTAAAGTCGCTATCGTTTCTTAGAAAACTGTGCCCTGAGACCAGAAACCGAAAAGCAACCGACTGCAGTGTTTGGTGAGTTTCCAAAGCAGCTTTCAATAGTAAAACTATTTTGATATTTCTATTTTGCCCTCCACAGGAATCGGACCATAACACTAAATCTTTTATGCCTTCAGGCAAATGTTTCTTGATGTGCTTTGTTACACAAGAACCCACTTCTTGTGCACCGCGGCCTGCTGTACCTTCAACCCAGGTGTAGCAATAACCTCTATCATATTTCGCAGAATGTATACCAGTATTGTATAACCAAATCTGCCTTTTATAGAAGATTATATTAGTTGGAATCAGCGGTAGAAGGAAGAGTCTTCTCCATATCGAACGTTAAAACTTCTAAATTTTCATCTGCTTTCGCAGCACTCAAATCTTTGTTCATCCTGTTTCTAGCTGTAGCTTGTTCGTCCAGGTGTGTTTTGTGTAGCTGCTGCATTTCGTCGCGTTTTTCTTCGTTTTCAGCTGCCTTAACTCTTGCTGCAAAGGTGTCACATACATTACAGGTATCTTTCTTTAGAGGTTTTCGCCTTAAATTGAAATGCGTGTAGAAAATTTGCTTATATTTTTCATACCCCACAGGGTTGTCCGTTTCTTGTTTGTATAAGGAATGCATTTTTTCAATTGTCATGTGACTTTCTAAATATTCAGCGTCACACACTTGCTCACCCCTATAATGCGATTTATACTTCGGAATTTTCTGTATGTGCTTAATTACTTCCTGCAGTTTATTTTGTGAAATCGCATTGTACCCTCCATGCTGGCCCCTTTTATCTATGACTGAGTCAGACTTCAACTTTGTTAAAGCAGTATGAATCCGTTTGGTTGATATTCCCAATGCATTTATGAACTGCATACGACACACTTTAACCCCATTGATTTAGTAAACACGCGTGTTTTTCCTTTTGGACTCGTTTTTGGTATATTTTCGTATTATTTCTCCTTCAGCAATTAGGCTACCTAGAAAAGCAGTCTGTGCGTTGTACGATCCTAGTTCCCAGTATTTAATAAACAATTTTTTCCGTTCCTCCACAGAAACTAGTTCGTGGCACTTATTGGTACAGGTGCAGATATAATTTTGGAATTGCTTAGGTATAACAATGACCCCTTTGTAATTAATGTATTGCTTATTACTGTCTTTAAGTTGTTTTTTCATTGATCGAGATTGATCCCCATGTTTCCTTTTTCTGCCTTTTCGAGGACGTCCACAAAGTGCAACTTCGGCTGGCATTTCTTTAAGTTGCGCCGCTGACTCTTGTCGTTTTTCTTCATTTTCTTCTGCTGAAGACGCAGACGAAATTGGCACATAATTAGCATCAGCAATGCTATCATCTGAGAAGCCAGTACTGCCCATACTTTCAGAATCAGAAATTGTATCCTCTTTCTCTGACATTGCATTCTTAAAAACAATTTTTAGGTTATGAACTAAATTTAAAACTGTATTTTACTTACCATTTGGGCTAACTGAACTAACCGTTTACCTCTTGAAAGTGACATTTTATTCCTATAACTATTCTTCACAAACCTTTTTAATAATTATTATTATTGCACTCTGCAAAACTACTTTAGAAAATGTTAAATGTTGACGTTCTGACAAAACTCCGGAAACGGAATCTGCAAAATGGAACCAACCCACAGTGGTGGTTCCTTTATGCATATTTACCGCTAAAACTGAAAAATGCATAAGGGAACCATCCAGTTGGTACCTTTATGCAGATTTCTGTTCTGAGACTATGTAAACTGCATTAAAGAAAATATCCAATAGATGACACTATGATGCATAAATGTGGTTGGTTCTATTTTGCATATTATAAAATTCTGTATTTCAAATTGTTTAACGTCATTAACTCATTTCAACGTATCTTGTGGGTTGGTTCCTTTATGCATAACTATGTCCAATTGAGGAGCGTTATTACAAAACTCAACAACTGCAAAATTGACAAAAATGAGTTGCGCATGTTAATATATATTTTTTTGTGTCCCCGATCGACTGGTGAATTCGGTTTATAGCAAAACTCAATAATATCCATGCTGTAAGCATTATAAATTACCGAGGTTCTACAAAACTTAATAATACAGTAAAAACTTTTCAAAACTCAACAAGTTGAAACTTGCAGGATGAGGGGTTTGGTCAGATTTAGTATGCATTGTATAGCGATGGAAGGCAGTAGTGTTGAAGAAGATGCTGAATATGGCTCTAATGTTAAAACTGTGGCAGGTGGGCGTACATCTCGTAAGAAACAACCACGAAAAAAATCCGAGACTAGGTATACAAAATTGCTGCAGCAAAAACAAAACTTACAGAATTAAATATTAAGCTAATGTGTGAGCAGTTTTGCAATAAAAATCGCGAAGGCACAAAGTCTTGTCCTCTTTCCAAATTCAAAAAGATATTTTATTCGAAGTTTAACATCGGTTTCGGTAATCCTCATACAGATACATGTTCCACATGTAAGACATTCCAAGTTTCCATAAAACAAGAAAAAGAACTTGTTAAAAAGGGGGAGCACCGAACACAGTTGATAGGTACTGCACAAATTGAGAGCAAAGAAGTTTTATCAAATTATGAAGAATGATGATCCAGAAGTGATTAAAGTTGCTTTTGATATTCAGCAAAATCAACCACTTCCTAAGCTGTTTGTGGGGGAAGTATTCTTTTTGCGACAAGTTTGGCTATATAACTTAACCATTATGATCCATGAAAAGAAACAGGAAAGAAAATATATATCCCATTACATTTGGCTTGAAACTAAGAGTGCCAGTGGTGCAAATGAAGTTACAAGCTGCGTGGTGCACTTCTTGCACAACTTAGAAAAAACATGAAATTTTTAGTTATCCTCCAGAACACCCACTGAAAATTCACATGTTTTCAGACTCAGATGCGAATCAGAATAAGAACACGATACTAATGACTGCACTAATACATTTTCTTGAAACAAACAAAAATTTTAAATCTTACAAACATTTCTGTCCCTTACGAGGTCACAGCTACATGCCTCCAGACCGCGTGTTCGGACGAATTGAAAAGGAATACATGAAGTTGGAACAAATAATAGCACCCGAAGAATACTACACAATTTTAACGCTGGAAAAATTTCAGTATCAAACACATACAGTGGCGGAATAATAACTTGTTCTGAAATTTGTCGGAAACCTTACAAAACTGCTCAGTTAATGTCGCAAGCCAAAATTTTGCCGAAGTGTAATATGGTAAGCGTACCAAGGCGAGAGAAGGTAGCAAATCTCATGAAATGCGTGACCATTCCAGACAGCGCAAAACCTTTTTATGATGACGTATTAAATGTAAATAGAGAAGAAAATGTTCAGCAGGAAGATGAAGACATTAGAAAGGACTATTATGAAAAAGAGGTTTTATAGTTATAAAAAACCTTTTGTTTTTGTTATTATTCTTTTAATAATACAATACATGTATTACTTTTTAAAAATACGTATGTACAATGTCAGTATAAGCAAGTAAAAGATTTCATGTTACTATTTTATATTACATTTGTACTTTGGAAATGAAATAAAAAAACACGTTTTCTGAAAAGCATCATCTTTTATTTTCTTGAGTTTTGAAAAAACGTTCCCAATTATAGTCAGATATTATTCTCAGTAATAATATAACCAGAGAGTGAGAATAAATTGAAAATAATTTGGCAGATTTTTCGAAAACTTGTTGCCAAGCAATAGTATTGCCAAATGGCAATAAGTTTGGAAAAAATCTGGAGAATTATTTTCTAATTTATCGAACTCTCGAATTATATTTAATTAGATTATTTTTTACTTGCGTTGATAACTACCTATCTGACAACTGACATTTGTCAACAAAAACAAAATCTACAGAGATTATTGCCGGGAATAATCTCGACAGTTTTATTCTCACTATAATAATGACGGGATTGGTTAAAACGCAGTCACATGACAAAAAGTGAAACATTTTATTGGTTTTAAGAAAGGTCAAAAAATAATCAGTAGTAATATAACAAGAGAGTGAGAATAAATTGAAAATAATTTGACAGATTTTTCGAAAACTCGTTGCCAGTCAATAGTCACGAAAGCCCGTAGGGCTTGAGTGGCTATTGGCCAATGGCAACAAGTTTGAGAAAGAATCTGGAGAATTATTTTCTAATTTATCGAACTATGGAATTATATTTAATTAGATTATTTTCTACTTGCGTTCATAACTACCTATCTGACAACTTACATTTGTCAACAAAAACAGAAGCTACAGAGATTGTTCCCGGGAATAATCTCTGCAGCTTTATTTTCACTATAATTATGACAGGATTGGTTAAAACGCAGTCACATGACAAAAAATGAAACATTTCGTTGGTTTTAAGAAATGTCAAAAAATAATCAGTGCGATAATTTACTTCAATTATAATAAACAGGACTACTGGCTAGAGAAAAAGGCTCTTGACTGCATGTTTGAGTGCATATACTACTAGTAAATTATATTATGATGCATCCTGACTGCAAGTATCCTAATTCTCTCTTTCCGTGCACAGATATCACCATCATTGTAATCTGAAGCTGCTGTCCAATTATTTGTGAGTCTCGCCCTGCAAGTAGGTATTGATTTTGAGCCGTTACTATTAAGGCAAACTGTACAAGATTAAAATCGTTTCAGATGTCGGTTTACAGGAGACTACTTAAGATCCCATGGACTGATAGAGTAAGGAACAACGATGTAGTTCTACGCTTGAATAAAAACGTAGAGATTTACAAAGCTATAAAGAAAAGGAAACTGGCATACTTTGGACATATATTACGACACAACAGATACAGACTTCTGCAGGTTATCATGCAGGGCCAAATTGAAGATCGAAAAGTGCGAGAAGGAGAAAAACCTGGTAACTAAAGAATTTAAGAGACTCGTTTGGGAAAGGTGCAACATTATTTTGGGATGCTATAACTGTCTTATTTACATTGTAGTCAGTGCGCTGTTTAATCTGGAATTTGTTATCGGTTATAATACCAATACTTTTTAGAAACATATTTCTATCTCTATATTTTCTATCATTATATTTATTGCTTCGTCACGCACCGGTGGCCTACTACTAATTATCCTTACCTTTATTTCTATGACATTTAATTTCAGTTTATTTAATTTAAACCATGCTGAAGTGTTTTTGATATTATTGTTAAGTGTTATAAGTTAAGTGTTAAGAGTTAAGTGTCATCCACAAATAAATTGAAATTTAAATCGTTGATGTAAACTAAAAACATCAGCGGCCCCAAAATTGTTCCTTGGGGAACACTTAGATATACTCCTTAGGCTCGGGATTCCTCATTTTTAAATTTAGGAATTTGCTGCCGCTCAGACAAGTAACTTAGAAGTCATTTTATTGCTGTCCATCCAATTCCATATTTTTTCATTTCTTTCGGCATTAAACCTCTAACAATCTTGGTTACTTAAATGCTTAGTTTGTCTATTTAAAATAAATCAATAGTACAAATTAACGACAACAAATTACATATACTAAAGTATATACTTTAGAAATAATTTACATTTTAATAGAATAACTTGGCTAACTATAGACAAACGGGAGATAGAATAACTTTATATTGGATTTTGTTAACTATTTTCAGATTTCACTTTATGGCATTTGCAGAAGTTGCCCAAAAATAAGGTTAACTTGAGCTGTGGCCCAGTTACTTGAATAATTTTATTAAATTTAAAAAAATAACCAACAATATAAATATTTTTTATTGGTAACGACTTGAGAGAAACGAGAAAGTTTCTGTTAATCCCATATAGGTTTGATTGTGCTTGAAATCAAAAATAAACCTTATCATCAATCAATCAATCAATCGATTGGATTCCAAATCAAATCAAAAAATCAAAGTTGGACATGGCACAACACATCGAAAGCGTTCTGACCGTCGCGTCGATGAAACGTGGGACCACCACTACACGCCGGAGTCAAAAGAACAATCAAAACAACGGACAGCCAAGGGAAAACCTGCTCCAAAGAAGGCGAAAACAATATCATTTGCCGACAAGGTCATGGCATTGGTTTTCTGAGATTCACAGGATGTGATCTTTATTTAATACCTGGAAAACGGAAAGACACTCACTGGAGAGTACTGCAAAATTTGAACGAAAAAATCAAGAAAAATTTTGTCAAGAAAAGGCCTCTTTTATCAGGACACACGTGTTCACACGTGAAAAATCTAAGTTTTCTAAATTGTAATTTTTATAACAATTTATTTTAGTTAAATATAATATTTACAAGTTAATTTTAGCTGCATCTTATGGGGACTATTTTTCCATTGATACCATTGCTATTTTTGGGGAGCAACAGTGTAATTTCCAAGGCAATCTTGCTATGTTCCGTTTGAAACTCCGAAACCGGTATATTTGATTGAAAAATAGAATTTTGAATTTTATTTTGTTTGAAAAAGACCTAGAAAGCTAGGTGTTGAGATTCAGAATGTTGTTTAGATTTCAAAGTTTCCAAAAAATAGTAAGAGAAAAGGTCCTGTTTTCGTCTACACCCTGTACACAACAATGAAATAGTATATTATAGACCAAGGTAGAGAAGACATTTTTCTCAGCCGAGCAGTATTATTTCCCGACATGCGAAGCATGGAGGGAAATAAGTTGTGAGGCTGAGAAAAGTCTTCTCTACCGTGGTTTATATACTATTTTTTTCACTACTAGCACCTTTATTCCTTTTAATTAATCGTTTTTACATAAATAAAAAATAAAATGACAGATGCGTATATTTATTTCTAAATATCCACAAAAATCAAATAGCCTTCCTCGAAAACAAGGGGAGAGGTTAATTTCAATTGACATTTGGGTAAAACATATTTAAAATAGGCACCTGAATGCATAGCAATTGTTTTTATTATTAACCAGTAGTCAATAATAAAAAATTATTGACCACTAGGAGAGAAATTCATCTTCTGGGCTCGAAAATAAGGTCAATAATGACATCTTCTAATACTAGTAGCGAAAAAACAAATATTATTATATTTATAAAAGTGCTGTTGTAATTTCTCCCAATAAAATTAATACTTGAATTAGGTATCACTTCGTTCACATTTTAAAATTCCTAAGTAGGATCTACGGTTTCTTTCGTGATACGCTATCATTCCATTTTTTTGTGTTATTGCTGTTCTTGTTATAGAAAATTTCGCTAATCACAAGTGACATTTTAAAAACGTTTGTGTCCTACGTGAACTGTCGCGTTATCTTTTCGAATATTAAAATTTGGAGATTCTGATTCTCTACACAACTTTGTGTTACTCTCAGCCCTGTTGTCAAACTCTAATCCAACCAACGAGCATATATGTCACGTAGACAATATCTTGTACAGGGTAAGGGTATTACATAGATAAATTCAGCACAGCCTGTAGGTAATACAAAGAAACCTGGAAAAAATATTGAAGCAATTTGAGACAACGAAAACAAAATTATGTTCTAAGTATGCTTTCTGTACTTTATTCTTTTAATTTTCTTTTACATTAATCTGCTTTATTGCGATGGCTTTAACTTTAATAAGAATTTAAGATGCAGCCCTCACTTTTACAGATTGAATTAACATATTATACTTAATAAAACGTTTATCAAGGGACTTTTAACATTTGCGAGTCTACTCAATTTTCTAAATCAGTTAGCACTTTAAAATAGCTAATGGTTTTTAAAACTTTCAAAATGCATCTAATTTACTCTGAGTAAGCTACAGAAATTCACAATTCTCAGAAATACAACTATTTCTGAAAAAAGAAAATCATTTTACTTTCGATTATCTACTAAAATTATTGTAGTTTTCTGTAAATTATTAGCCCATGTCAAGTTTGGGCAG
Source organism: Melanotus villosus (assembly GCA_963082815.1). Lineage (NCBI taxonomy): Eukaryota > Metazoa > Arthropoda > Insecta > Coleoptera > Elateridae > Melanotus > Melanotus villosus. The sequence goes on along the minus strand of OY720419.1, from coordinate 28,785,567 downwards.
TATTGAAAATCAACATTTGATGTTGATTGACTCTCACCGTGAAACTAGTTTATTAGTTCGTTAATAAGACTTTCGTTATGTTGAACCACGTTAATTAGTGCATGCCTAATGTAACAACCACTTAGAAATCTCATCCTGCGCTGTTGACCAATAATTTAATAAACTAACGAAAATATCATCAGCGTTTTTTATTTATTTGTTTGTCTGTTACACTGTAACTTCAGCTTTAAAGGACTATTATAAATAATGAAAGTAGGTTAATTAAGATTTTCATAAAAAATTTGTTAGAAAATCTTTTTTGTTTTTAATACTTAGATGGATTTATATATTTTTAAAAGAAAAACAAAAAGCATCTAAATGTAGCACTTAAGATGCAAAAACATCGATTACATATATTTATGAAAGTAACTCGGATTATTAAATACTGTGCGAACTGGTATCTGAAGCACCTAGCTAAATTTATACATTTAATAGTTGGGCATTGAAACATTGAAAATATTTAATGAAGCATGAATCTCATCAAAGTGCTCGGAGAACTACATTTTTTTTCTAATAAAAATGATAGTCATTGTTCGACTGAGGCGCCTGGCAACCTGGATGATTGCCGGTGGACCCCACTAAACAATGAAAATGTAGCTCTCCTGTTACCTAAGACATTCCTGTATTCCTAATATAAAAATTCCTTCGCATTTTATATTAGGTACTTAGTAAACTAACCAGTTGTATATTCATTTATTTTACCTAAACAGAAAACAAAGAGATGGATTGGACATCTATTATATGCTTTTTTTAACTATAAATATTATGAGTGATTTGCAGGGTTTAAAGTTTCACTTGAAGAAACCTCAGGAACTCAAGCAGTCTTCCTAAAAAGTATTACATCTGCAAACGAATGGTTTACAGTCGTCAATAACAGTTAGCATTTTATTTTGAGGTCAATTTGAGAAGGGGTTGTCTCTGGCTTGGGTTACAAGTTGAGTTACCGTGACCTTCCTTTTGCTAAAAGAATTTAGGTTCTGGCGTCGTTCACACATTGAGATACCGTGTGCTTTTAGTTCCCCCTTTTTCCTCCTGATGAAAAACCCCTGAAGAACGTGGGCGAAACGTTGAGTTCTTCTTTCTTAACAATGACACGATCCCAACTCAGAAGACGTTCTTTTACCACTGATACCTGCCGTGGAAGTCGTCAAGTTCATTACAAATTTATATTTAAATGCTGGACTTTTAAAAGCTTTCCGCAAGTTACCAAGTTGAAATTTTGTACATATCTTCTAATGTTAAAATTTCAGCGCAATTTTTAAAAAACCATAGCAGCAAGTAAGTAGTAAGCTAAACTTTGACCTTTAACTCATTTTTTTTACTTGGCTAAGTTATTGTTTATAAACAAGGTAATTGCACACTGAAACAAGTAAATTGATGCAACTTTCTCAGAAAGAGGGGGGTAAGGAATGCAGAAAACTTTCAGACTTCGGTTTTCTTGAAATTTCAAGATTTTCGCTATATCTGACATATAGCTAGGTACAAAATAAAAACTAAAAAATATCAAGGTTCTGAAGCCTTTAGGTCAACTGAAAGATTAATCGCTGTTTTAAGGTGAAAATCAAGCTAAAACGTGTGTTTAAACTTGGGAAATGAATGAAGTTTCAGAATTCTGAAATTGTCAAAGATTTTATTTCATGTATAAGCTAGAAATTAACATAAAAATATTCAGGGAAAATGCTCTTCTTCCAGGATTTTTTGTTTACTGTGAAAGTTTCAATGTTAAGGACCATTTAAAATTATCAGAATCTTTAAGGAGGTTTAGCTTACAGTTTAGTATTTTCAGGTTGCGAACCTTTAGATGGGTCTACAACTAATTTAAAGATAAACAGAGAGGCATTTTATGATCTGAAAAATTGAAAAATTCAAGCGAATACTTTCAAATATAATGATTACTTTCCGAGCTAAGAGACATTGACGGTATATTTATTTAAAAATAGTTTAAACAGTGTTATAAAATGTGAAAGCTCCTCATGCGTTGTCTCAACAAAATTTGAATTTTTAGATTTGTAGGTGGCAAAAAATAAACAAACAATATCGACCGATTTCAAGGAGTAAAGCAATTAGCTTCTTATTTAGAAAAACTATTGAAACTTATATATTAGAAACTAGTTTTCTAAAATTTCGCAACTCTTCTTCATATAATTTAATTTTCAGGCCGAATGTTCTTAGGTTGAACGGTGAAAAATTGGCATTTTTATTTAGCAATGCGTTTAAACGATTTTTAGAAGTTTCAAAACTTTTTACGAGTTCTCCCAAACATAAGTTTAGCTTTTCAGACCGAATGTTCCAAGGTTACCTGAAAAAATAGGGAAAATAGGGAGATTTTTCAGGAATAAAACGACTAATTTCTTGGTTAGGACAAAGTTTTCGTTTAAATTAACAACCGAGTTTAGAAAAAAAATAGAAAATTTCAGGAATTTCCTCAAACATAGGCTGAGTTTCTTCAGGATTAATGTTCTTAGGACTCCTGAAAATATAAGTAATTACAGTCGAATCTCGCGAGTAAAACAGTTTATTTCTTAGTTGACGAAAATTCTAGATATTTTCCTAAAAAAGGAGTTAAGCAATTATTGGAAGGTTCAAAGCCTTTCAGAGATTTTCTCAAACACAGGCTGAGCTTTGTCATGTTGGAAATATTCAGGTTACTTGTAAAAAAAAACGTGAAATTTCAGGCGACTTCTTTAAGACGTAAATGATACAATTTTTATAGTTTAAGAAGTACATCTAATTTTAAAACTAGGATTTTCCTGAAATCTAAACTGTCTCAGGAGAGTTCATTAAAAATGGTTCTAGATTTTGTAATTTTTTCAGATTGACTGAAATTTAGTGTTGATATGTGGGCCTCAAGCAGTTAGCTCGGGGTGGTGTGGTCTCCTGGCCTCAGAACGACAGTGGTCATGTCATAAGCATTAATCTTTGGACAATTTAACACATTTGAAGTAAGTTGACTCTATCAATATATTAAGCATCCAGCTATTCATTTTTCATATCGTAAACCAATTCCATAGAAGTTTTAATCTTAATTTTTGATATTCGAAATCTAAATCTATTTGAATCCCTTTATTATTTAAGTATTATGCATCTTAAATGTATTTGATTTGACTTGTTTTTATATATTTATCATATTTTAGGATATAAATGCCTAGTTTAATTAATTTTTTCTACGCTAAATAAACGAAATATTGTTATGGATATGAGGATAAGGTAACATAATGCCGAATATTGCTTAAAGTTCATTTATGCTAGAAAATACCTCTGTCTATGTAACTAACAGCAGTTTGAAGAATTGGGAAAAATACTTAATATAGGACGTGCATTAAATTTTGAGTTGTATGTGTATGTGTCGCTGTTGTGTTGGTCCTGAAAATTTTTAAAAGTTTGTAAGTTTTTAAAGTGTTAAAAATAGATTGAATCAGGGAGATGTAATGGCAGGCCGACGAAGTGAAGAAATAAGGAAAAGACGGTTAGAGCACGTGAGTTGGGAGAAGTTTGATAAAATAACAAGTAGGAAAATTAATCTCAATACAGATTAGGACAGCGTTTCCCAAACGGTGGGGCGCGCCCCCCTTGGGGGGCGCAAAGATCCTATAAGGGGGGCGCAGCTAAAAAAAATAGTAGAACAGAAATTAGTATATTGAAACTAATACAAAATATCTTAACTTAATGCTTAATTTAATGTTTAGCATATTATTTTTTTTTACAAACGATTGCATATACATATTTGAACAAACTATTGACTTAAATGTGCCTGTTTTGAACTGCATAGCTTATCCAAGTTTGGTTCTAAATGAGTAACTGCTACCCTTAGTTCGCGTTGGATGTTGAGCCGGTTTCTGTATTTCGATTTTATACAAGCTACTGCAGAAAACCCAACTTCACAAAGATAAGATGTGGGAAATGGCAATATAATCTGCATAGCTCTCTTGAATAACGCTGGAAATTCTTCTTGCGAGTTAATCCAAAACTCGACAATGGTTGTCGGCGAAAATTGTCTCTTCTTTTCTGTACTCGATGTTAAATCAATGAATTGTTCCTCTTCTTCCAACGATAAATCTGTAGGTGTAACTTCAAACGGGTTTGGAGTATCATGTTTCAGATTACACTTTTAACTCTGTTATGCCGACTGACTGCTGACACAATAAACATACATTTTACGTACCGGCGCCTTAAGAAAACAATTGCAATAACAGGCGACAGGCGTTTCTTAGGTCTGTAATCAAATACCTATTTAAAATAACGAACTCAAATTTGCTTTAAGTTTTGGGGGCTTAAGATTACATAAAATCAGAATTTTCAAAATGGGACAGATCAAAAAACCCAAAAATGTAGTTGTAGTTTTTATACGTCCTACCCCCACCCTCACAATTTCTGGGCCATTTTATAGCGCTCGGGAAAGTTCGTGATTCCGTCTTGCTACAAAGGGGGGCGTGTACCATAAAACATATCAAAAGGGGGCCGTGAAACCTAAAAGTTTGGGAAACGCTGGATTAGGAAATAAATACGGATAAGGCCGGGACCTTCGAGGAGTAGATCCGGGAAGCGGTCTTTGCGCAAGAGAGGATAGGCAACCCAATAGACAGCTGAGTAATAATACATTATAAATAGTTTACAGGCAACACATAAAACATAGCAGCATATAAATAATTAGGCACAATTAGGGAATAGAAAAGGCAAATCATGGAAGCAATACTAGTAGATATTCAAGTGAAACTAACCAGAATGGATTCGAGGACAGAACAGATTGAAAATATAGAAATAAAAATAGACAAATTACAACTAGAAATAGAGGAAACAAGACGCGAACACAGTGAGTTAAAGAAGCAAAACAGGATGTTAGAAGCGAAACTAAAAATACAGGAGAAACATATGGCAGATATGGAAAGGCAAGTAAGGAAAAGAAAAATGGTAATACAAGGCATTACCGAAGAAGAAGATGAATCAAGTTTAAAATTAAATCAGAAGATTAGAAAACTGTTGCGAGATACCTATGGGTATTAATATCAATGTTACCGGCAATGTACAAAATCCGGGAATGTGCGGAATCGCTAGATATTCCGCAAACTGACCAATTCACCAGACATTATGCAAAATGACTACAACTTTGGGTGATCTACGAATTTACTACGCTATTTTTGGAAATCCGCTAAATGCCCGATGGAATAGTCAATCTGAAGCTTGAACATTTATACGTCGCACATTGTCTAGGTAATTTGAAGATGAACAACAAGACATTTAATATGTGTGTTAAATTGAAAAAAAAAACATTAATTTGCTACATCGCCAGAAAAGATTTTATTTCTGCAATAAATGAAAAATACATTCGCCACTACAAATAAGTATCGTACAACAAAACATTTTAAAAAAAGTTAATTAACAAGCACTTGTTATTTATTTTTGCAGGGATTAGAAAAGTGGCAACGACTACTACACAACACTTTATTTTTAAGACAATTGCTGCCATAAAATTCTGCGTTACTGTGTCAAATTCATTTCTAGTATAGCACTGTCTAAGTATCCCTGCTTTAGTTCATAATTTATAGAAACCATTTTCTTCGTTGAGTACAACACCTAAAATATTTCTGAGTTCTGTTCGGCCCCAATCTAGTGATGGGATAGGAAAGATTACATTATCGCTCATACTACAGCCCTTTAGTCTCGTTGCAAAATTTCCAAGCATTTTATTCGCTTGAAGATCTTGAAATACTTTTGCCCTATTTCTTGCGTTATCAATATCCCTCCTCCTCACATTGTTATAGTTAGTTCTTATTACTGCATAATGTATTCAATTTCTCTAATAATATTTCTTTCTTCCAGCTCGCCATTATGAATCACTAACACTGAACAGCGAAGTTCGACACAATTAGGCATTGCGCACACTACCTTGTCAATGTGAGAAGTAAACATCTTTAAACTGCCGATTGACTATTGCATCAGGTATTTTGCAGATTGCCAACGTTGTAGTTATTTTGCATGTTGTCTGGTGAATTGGTCAGTTTGCGGAATATCTGGTCATTTCGCACACTGCCGGATTTTGTACACTGCCGGTAACATCAATATGGAAAAAGAGGTACAAGAAGCAAGAAGACTAGGTAGAAAGAAACCAAAGCAAAGGAAAGTTAGACCTATACTAGTAGAATTTGGATCACTGAAAAAGAAAATTGAGGTGATGAGCAATAAAAGAAAGCTGATGAATACAAAGGTATGGATCTCAGACGATTTCCCAGAAGCAGTACAAGAAGAAGGTAAATAATTATTGAAATATATGAAACCAGCTAGGGAGGAGGGTTACACGGCGTACTTAGCGTACAATAAACTTGTTGTCAGTGGCGAACCCTATACAGTGGAGCAGCTAACAGAACGGGGACCAAGAAACGATATGAGGGGAGAAATAAGCGCGAAACAGCAAAATTCGAGGAAAAGACAGACATTACAACTAGATAAACAGAGGGAACGCGAAACAGATGAGGAAGAGAAGGCAAATATAGAGGAAAACAAGGAGGGTAAAAAGAGAGGAACATCCATCGACGAGGAAAGCGGAAATACCCCCAAGGAAACAGCAGCTTCAGGAACAGTTCCAAGGAAAAAAATATTTGGCACAAACAGTATTAGCACCTTGCAAGAAAGTAGAAGAAAAGAAAGAAAATGAATCAGGAGGCAGCACAGGAAATAAGCTGCCAGCAGAAGAAGAAACGTTAAAAAAGAACCTAAAGAAGATTACAAATACAAAATCAAGAGGAAAAGAGAAGCTAGGGCAAGACTCTTGAATACAAATAATGATCAAGAGAGAAGAATCTACAATGGCCTGAGAAAAGAAGCAGTAAATATGTGCAGAAGTAAAAAGAATCAATGGGTTAATGCTAAAATGGAGGAAATAGAAAATAATTACAAAAAACACGACACAAGAATGTTCTTCCCAAGAATACCGGAAGAGCAGAAAAGGCCAAGCATCCGTAGAAGAGAAATAAGAAAGGCCAACGAGGAGAAAATTAGGGAAGTACAGAAACAGCTTTACCAAGACCTACTAAATCAAGATGATAGCCTTGAATTAGAAAACAAAAATGACATAACAATTCAATATGAACAGGAAGTACCAAGGCCAACATACGAAGAGATAATCCACAAAACAAAAAATGGGAAAGCAACAGGAACGGGCGAAGTATACTCGGAAATGATAAAAATGGTAGGTGAAGGGCTACATAACAGAATTTTCAATTTAATAACAGAAATCTTGGAAACAGAAAAACTGCCCACAGAATGGGAAAAATGAATGATAGTTCCACTACTAAAGAAAGGTGACCTAAAAGATTGTACCAACTACAGAGGTATATCTTTGTAAAATGCGGCATATAAGATGTTTTCTAGTATTTTACAAAGAAGAATAATACATTATAGCGAACTAGAATTAGGAGAACATCAATATGGCTTTCGTTCAGGAAGGTCAACCACAGATGCCTTGTTTGTGGTAAAACAGATATTAGAAAAATGCTATGAATACGGAATTGATATACTACTGTTATTTCTTGACTTCAAACAGGCATTTGATAAAGTAAATAGAAAATAACTAGTAAACAAATTAAAAAACTCTAACATGCCAACTAAACTAGTGAATCTTATCAGGATGACTTTATTAAACACTAAAGCAGTAGACAAAATAAAAGAAGGCACAACAGATGAATTCGCAACTAATACCGGCGTATCTCAAGGAGACACACTCTCAGCAATACTTTTTAATTACGCACTTGAAAAAGTAATAAGGAAAACAGAAAAAGAAGGAACAATAATAAACAAAGAAGTCCAAATTATAGCTTATGCTGATGATGTAGGTACTGATAATTTCAAGAGCACACGCAGGATTAGTCGAAACATTTCAAAAACTACATATAGAAGCAAAAAAGATAGGTCTACACATAAATCAAAATAAAACAAAAATTATGAAACTCCAAAGAAACGAAAGCACAACAAAGGACATCAAAATAGATGACTACAAATTTGAAGAGGTGAAGACATTTAAATACCTAGGCGTGCGAATAATCAATAAAGACGAAAGTGATCCAAATATAAAAGAACGATTAATGGCAGGGAACAAAGCTTACTTCAGCAGCATCACAATTCTACAGGGTAAAAAGATTAGCAAACAAGCTAAAACCAGATTGTATAGAGCAGTGATAAAACCCGTAATCACATATATTATGCTGCTGAAGTAACTCGTCTCACAAAAAAAGAAGAAGAGCAGTTACGGGTATTCGAAAGCAAAATACTAAGAAAAATATCTGGTCCCAAAAAAACTTGAGAACGGAGATACTCGTCCTAAAATGAATCACAAACTCAATGTGAAAGTTATCAAGGCCCAAAGGATAAGATAGCTAGGGCACGTAATGAGAAGCGGCAAAAAGAACAGTAAAGTGAATTATGGAATGGAAGCCAACTGGAAACAGGCCTTGTGGAAGACCAAGAGAAAGTTGGCTGGACGAGGTGTGAGGGATTTAGAAGAAATAAAAATCCAAAATTCGAGAAGAAAAACAATGGACAGAACACAATGGAAGAAAAATGTAAATGAAGCAATAACACACCCAGCTCTATAAATAAAGATACTAAAAAAACAAGAATAAAAGGACTAATCCACCTCAATAAAAGGTTTTTAAAGCTTCACATGAAGCGGCTATATTCCACTAGGAATGTGTAAAGACGAATATACAGGGTGTATGATGGGAGAGTCTCAGCATTGGAATCTCGAAAACTAGTAGAGATACAGATTCACTTAAATAGGGAAAGATTTTTCTCATGACGAGTATAATTTAATACAGCTTTTGTTTTCGGAATATAACTTACAGCCTACTAGATATTAGCTAAAAACTGAAATATGCCAATTTCTAAAAATCCGAATAACTTTTTTATTCGTAAACATAAAAATAATTCAAATGCAAAATGCATGTAACTTTTTACGAAGAACACGCATGTGCTACTAAATTTTCCCTTACATTCATTGTTTCCACGAAATGACATCAACTTTTTTTTTTAAATGGGACGAATACGTGGTTATGATGTTTTGGAGATGATTACTTTTTCTCTTTCTAACAACATATGATAAACCATATTTATTTTCTAAAGTACCTGTTATATTAGAGATTTTACTTTTATAAAGCAGTTGGCCATGGAACAGGTACGAAAACAAGTGAAATCGGCTGTGCACCGATCGCCAATTATTTCAACCGTTGGTTATTTTGAACAAAATCGCATCGCAGTTTGTTTAGAAACACATTAACTGCAATAATTACGTTATGTTTGTTCGACTAATCAATAATTTATTGAAAACAATATGTTGTTGCTACAATCGGCCGTTATTTTAACTCTCAGAGAGACACAAAAAAGAAATTAAATCTGTTTTCAAGTGTTTAATTAACAACAAAAATTATGTAATGCCGATTCAAAAGAATAGATTTACAATTCTGACTAACCAAACATCAGAACATTTAAAATTAATGTCTACTAATTATAATCTACACAAAACTAACTGGCTATTTAATTGAATAAAAAATATCGCGTTACTACTAAAAAAAATTAGGAAAAAGTTTAAAGAAATTGCTCGAATTGATTACCATGATGTTCAGTACGCTGATCTATTCTCTTTGGTATGTACCCGTTCCTCAATTCTTCTCTGTAAGTCGTTTATGTTTTGAAGCTGATTGTTATAAATTAAGTCCTTAATATAACCCCACAGATAAAAATCAAGTGGGGTTAAATCGGGGGATCTAGGTGGTCATCGGATTGGGCCATGGGTCCCAATCCAGTGATTACCAAACTGTTCGTTCAAATAATCGGTAATTATGTGATGACTATTTAAACCAATGACAAAATTCTAAACGCTGCTCTTAGTCTCCATTATGCAACTCTTGAACAATTTTACTTTGATATTGCCTGTATTTGTGTCTTTTAAGAATTCTATGAACAGAATTATAGAAATGCCACACTCTTCTGCAACTACTCTTATCGAGGTTCTTGGATACGCTTCGAATAATGGAAGTAGGTACCTGAAGTTCTTTATCGCCGTCAATATTTCTAAAATTTTCCTGATTAGGTTTAGTGAAACTTCTGCATTCTTTTAATGGAATTTCTAATTTACGAAACATTGTTGGATGAGGTGATCGTCGTTCTGGATATTTTTCTTGGTACATATTGACTGTCGCTATCCTATTATATTTTTCAAAATTTGTGTAGTTATTATACATACTTATTAAACTGATCACGATTTCTCACTTATAAAACAACAAACAATTTACTATTGCATTTGAACAAAATCTCATCAAACGTAACGTGTTTATCGTTGTTAATGTTTAATGTATTTTCAAACAAAATGCGATGCGATTTTGTTCAAAATAACCAACGGTTGAAATAATTGGCGATCGGTGCACACTGTGCAGTCGGCTGTGCAAGTGCACAGCCGACTTCACTTGTTTTGGTACCTGCAACCTATTAAATGGCCACCTGCTTTATAAAAGTAAAATCTCTAATATAACAGGTACTTTCGAAAATAAATATGGTTTATCAGATATCGATAGAAAGAGAAAAAATTAATCATCTCGAAAATGTCATAGCCACCTATTCGTCCCATTTCAAAAAAAAATAAAGTTGATGTTGTTCCGTGGAAACAATGAATGTAATAGTCCAAGAGCCAGCAACGGATTTCTTACAGTATTTTTAACAAGCGTGTAACTGTTATGGAAGGTTCCTTTGAATATACTGAGAAGGGAACCCGAAGTCTGGCAGGCCTGCGGTGGTGGTATTAGCCCCCTTGCGTCCTTGAAGGGTGGGAAAAAAATAATAAAAAGAAAGTAGAATAACAAGTCTGGCGTTTTGCTATGTTAAAGGTAATTATCTCTTATGAAAGTAAAAAAAATTGGTACATACAATATTTTTTGCACGAACGGAGATTTTATTTAAATTTTTGGATTTATAATAAAATTTTTCTAATGACATTTTTAAAAATATCAAATTGACGCATTCACGGCAAGAGTGATTTTATAAATATCACAAAAATACCGTATTTACAATTCAATTTTTATAAAATCACTCTTGCCGTGAATGCGTCAATTTGACATTTTTAAAAATGTCATTAGAAAAATTTAATTATAAATCCAAAAATTTAAATAAAATCTCCGTTCGTGCAAAAAATATTGTATGTACCAATTTTTTTACTTACATAAGAGATAATTACCTTTAACATAGCAAAGCGCCAGACTTGTTATTATACTTTTTTTTATTCTTTTTTTTTCACCCTTCAAGGGCGCAAGGGGGCTAAAACCACCACCGCAGGCCTGCCAGACTTCGGGTTCCCTTCTCAGTATATTCAAAGGAACCTTCCATAACAGTTACACGCTTGTTAAAAATACTGTAAGCAAACCCGTTGCTGGCTCTTGGTCTATAAGGGAAAATTTTGTAACACAGGCGTATTCTACGTAGAAAGTTATACAAATTTTGCCTTTAAATTATTTTTCATTGTTAACTAATAAAAATGTTATTAAGGTTTTTCGAAATTGGCACATTTCAGTTTTCATACAATATCTAGTAGGCTAGAAGTTGTATTCCTAAAACAAAAGCTCTATTAAACTATACTAGTTTTCGAGATTCCAATGCTGATACTCTCCCATCATACACCCTGTATATTAAATATTTAAACTCTTAATTGATTAAACTTTAAAACATTAAATATTTTCAAATAAATGTAACAAACATAAATCGGTTTTTAGAAATTTTAATTTTTTTAAGAAATTGAAGGTTCAAAAATAGGCAACACGCCATTACTACGATGCACAAAGGTAAAGAGCTTATTTATCTTTAAGAAGAAAAATATGTTGTCTATTTATTAATTGTGAGACAGAAACAGGCAAAATAGTTGTATACTTTTCTCTAGGTATTTCGCTACCATAAGAGGCAGAGTACAAATACTGGAGGTTATTATTAAATGAGTACTTCAAAAATTTCATTAATTTCAATAAATAAAAATGTTCAATAATAATGTTAATTTGTTTACTGCCAACATAACCTCGTTTAATTTTCAGAAAGATAAAAATTTTTACGGGTAAATATATTGGAAGATATCGAATATTAGGTACTCACCCAATGTTAAATTAAATAGAAAAGTTTACGAGTCAGCAAATATTATACCTTACTTCACGTAACAGATACCTGAAAAATTCATAACAAACTCTCATTTAACATTTAGCAGCATATAAAACTATTAAACTTTTGAAACTTTTACAGCGACCAAGAACTTTGCTGTTGCACTACACGGAAAAACGACAAAACTTCAAACAAGAGATCAAAAGTCAACTAACTGGAATGTTCGTAACGAACCGTCATAAATGCATTATGTCTTACACAGGCAAAAGACATACATCTGTGTCAAAGAAATTTCCAAAGCGAAAATAGTTCTAATATATCATGTAGAAAATAAGTCTGCAGGTTCTTTGAACTCATTTAACGTAAAGAAACGAATAAAGAAAACGGTAGGTTTATTAAAATGGAAAAATAGGTAAATTTCAGAAAACCGAAGATATTCCCTTTACGCTCTTACTTAACCTGCTATTTTTAAGTATTAATTTAATATTTAAATAAATAAGGAGTAAATGTTTGCAACTTTAATTTCGAAAGAAATTGTTTATCTGAAATCAAAATGTAAGGCTTTAACTTTAAAGGACATTGAGAATTTTTAATGTAAATTATTTTTTGTGAAAAATTTATTGCTTTAGATATTCAATAACGAAACACATGGACAGGAATGCTAAAATGCTGCACTCATTTTTAATATTATAAAATGATTTGTTTTTATAGAAACGCAATTAATATGCTAATTAATTTACAGTTCCAGAACATCAGAAAACCAATTTTTTCAGTATTTGGTAAAGGATTTAGTCATCATCACCATCAATTAACATTGAGCAGATCCCCGTGGACCATCCTGGATTACGCCAGGGCCACCCCATGTCAATAGCGTGTGAAGGGATTTATTATGATAGGTGCGGATTGGGAGCACTTTATAACGTTAACATGCCTGTGACGCCTGCCACCGAACACCGCTTCTATAGTGCAAGGTAGTTAGCAGATCACATATTCAATGGGAGTTGACTATATGACCGAGATGGTTAAACATGTTTTGTCATCTTATACTAGTAGTATATCTGCTAATTTTGTATGTCTATGATGTGCAACGCCTTAGCACAGACATGCCTGCCCTGTTACGTGTTACGTTATTTTAAGTTATGTAATCTAATCATTATTATTATCATTATTTTAATTAATGTTTTCACTGCACGTCACAGGTATATTCCTTGTTTCCTTATTTTTATTGTCCTTATTATTATAATATTTGAATCTTCGTTGTTCTTCTACATTATTCTTCGATATTTATATATTCTTCTTCTAACTCTAGTTCCTCGATATCTGATTCTTCTCTTGAGTTTATTTCCCTCTTTATGATAATCTTGTTTCTTGCCCATTCTTCCCAAGTTTGTTGTGGTATACCCGATCGGTGTATTTCTTATTCCGGTGCCTGAAGTTAAGGTTTTTATATCCATTGTATCTCAGTTGTGTACTCCTGGTTGTCTTATTATGCTTCGTATTTGTTCATTTGTTGATGTTTATTTCTTATCCCGCGTCGTTCAGATTTACTGTGATTTCTATAAGAGCTGCGTGCGAGGCTGTGTCGATTTCTTTAGCGAGCTCCCGAGTTAGTAGTATAGTTCGTTCTCCTGCTGTTCATCGTTTATCTCAAATTCTTCTGGAGACAAGCAAATCAACCTCCACTGATAAACGCCGTGTCAAGTTCCATCTTGACTGTCCTGGCCTCTATTTGGACTTCCAGCATTGGTCGTCCAGTTGATGGTATTGCACCAAAGACCTCGACCTTACTCAGCCGTTGTACCACGTCAATATATTCAATTGGGTCCTCAGTTTGCGCGACCTGGTTTACGTGCCCATTCTATCTGCACACTCTGCTAATGTGGCCCTTCTTGCCACATTTGTTGCATTTGGCGTCCCGGAACCTGCATTGGCTGCGAGTGTGCGCTTCTCCACACCCCGCACATGCATGTTGGCTCTGCTGGGCTTTGTCGTTGTACTGCGATGGTCCGCTGTTTGAACTGTTGGATGTTCCTTGATGACTGTACTTTTTAACCTGCCGGCGTGGCTTTGACTGGCTAAATCTCTGTTTATTGTCTTTTCGTGGCTGCGGTTTCTCATACCCAATCCTGTGCGTCTGATCAGGCTTCGAGTTCGTATCTGCGGTTTTGACATCGTCGGTGGTATTGCGAGTGGCTTCAAGTGTGTGAGCGATTTCATAGGCCTCAGTAAATGTTGTTGGCTTCTTTGAAATGATCTCATCGCACATTTCTCGAGATTCCAGACCAAATACGAGTTGCTCTATGAGCATCCGGTCGAGAAATTCACCGTAGTCGCAATATGCTGCGGCCTGTTTTAGCTTTAGTGCGAAACTAGCTACTTTTTCGTCCTTACGTTGTTTTGTTTCACGAAATTTCTTACTCTCTGCGTATCTGTTTCGCGTGGAGTCGAAATGGGCGGACAGTTTGATGCTAATCTCTGAATAACTAAGTGTTTCGGGATCTTTAGGACTCACCAGAATTTTTAGGGTGTCATTCAGTTCGGGTCCCATGTACACCCGTGCATAATTGGCAGACTGATCCTCAGGGATTTTGCTTAGCATAAAGGCCCAGGTGAAGCGCGTGAAGTAATCGTTAATCGTTGTTCCGTCTGCTGATCGATACACAACCATGTTGAACGGGGGCCGCTGGGACGTCGGTGCTGTCACGGCGTTTGCGTCAGTGTTGCATGCGGATGTCCGGATCGCATTGGCGAGTATATCCGTCATGGCCTGCAGTAATTCTTGTGGTACTACAGCCATTTAGTTTTTCGCATTAACCCGTTATCGTTGTTTTATTTATCCCACTTCTGACACCACTTTTGTATTTCGTGAGCTTTAAATAATAACAACTGTCTATTCAAATCAAACAAAATCTTTATTCACATTTTTTACAATCAAGCAACTAGATAGAGCAATAATACATTTCATATACAACACGCCGCATTTCTTGAATCGTGTTGTCTAGGCACTATGTTAAACTTAAATATTAATACCGACCCATACCTATAACTCTAGCTTTTAACTTATACCATGAGTTCAAAAGGAAAAAACACAAGGCTTGGCCATAGAAAAATAAAATAATGTCTACTGCAAGCTTAGAATTTATTAACTGTAATCTCTGTTGGTGTTGTCATAAGTTTATATTGAAAATTCAATTAACCTACAATTATAATGGCTTTTACAATAGAACACAAAAAATTTATGATTGAATCATATTTTCGAAATGGTGTTGGAGAGAACGGCGAATGGATTTACAGTGCCGGGTCATGTTTCGAGAAATTTTGGCAACAATTTCCAGATATTGCTTTCCGTGAAGGAGATTTTTACAGTGCACTTAGAAGATGTGTTGATTTATTCCCAGATACAGGGAGCATTACTCATGGAGATAGAACTGGAAGGCCAAGAGTTAGTACTCAAAATACGAGCAAGCCACTAAATCACTATGTACACTTTCGCTAGAGACTGGTTTATCATTAGGAACTTGTCATACTATTGTCAAAAAAGATTTAAAGCTGTTTCCATATAAAATTCATGCTTTACATGAGTTGCTACCAGCAGATCACAAAATAGGCGAATTTTGTATTGCCAGTGGTTTGAACAAAATTTAATTAATAAAGATTAATTGTTAAATTTGACGTTTTTTTCTGACGAGGCCTGGTTCATCCTTTCGGGATATATAAATTCACAAAATTTGAGCTTACGGAGTGCTAAAAATCCTTATTCTTTTCGCGAAACTCCCCTTCACCCGTTAAAAGTTGGTGTTTGGATTGCTGTTTCTCGAAGACGTATTATCGGACCCATATTTTTCCACGAAACTGTTACTGCTCAGAGATGCCGGAATATTGTACGTGAATTTATTAATCAGCTTCATGAGGATGAGCTCCAGCAAGGCTACTTCCAACAGGATGGCGCGACTGCCCACACCGCTCAAGAGACCATTAATTACTTTCGTGAATTTTTTGACGTTCGAATAATGAAATAGTTTACGTTCAAATCCAGAATTTTCACCTAGATCACCAGGCTTGACTATTTTAGCTTATTTTATATTCCCTTATCTGAAAAATAATGTAAACAAGACCCCTATTAACAATATCAAGGAACTGAAAAACAGAATTGCAGAACAGTGTGCCAATATAACTCCTCAAATACTTATAAATGCTTTTAATAGTATGAAAAGACGAGTAAATTTGTGTCTGCAGGAAAACGGTGGTCATTTTAAACAGCTTCTTTAGTTTTTTATATTTATTTTTCTGTACCTGTGAAATCAAAAAATTGTAATTTCCAATTTTAATGATTACCTAGTTATGATTTGTTTGACAGTGTAGTAATTTAGTTGTTACTGTTATCGTCTAAATTGAAATAAAAGAACTCATTTCTTCAAAAATTGGTTTATTTACAATGCAACTTAACCTAACATTAACACACTGCCGGTTAGGTACTGGCGCTTGCGCTAAGAAGACTCTGCCTAAAAGTTAGTCAATTGGTATACCGGGTGGTGCGTTGCCTCACGCACCATAGTTATTTCAATGGTAATTTCTTAATATGTAATTATTTGCTTCCCTAATTATTTTAGACCAAAAGTCTAATTAAGTTTTTTGTACAGAAAAAAATACTGCATCGATTGATGCTATTCTATAGAATTTTCGAGTTTCGTGTAACAGAAGAACTGTGGGGATTAGTTCTTGCACTTTGACAAAAATCACTAATGCCATGAAATTTTTGAAACAGAGGGGTGGGGCTATGACACTGTTATAGCTCCACCCCTCTGTCATAATGACAGTTTGAAATTATTTTTCAATACGGAAAATGTAACTTTTTGGCCTTGGTAAACAAATAACCATTATTATTCAACAAATTCAACAGGAAGGGGATAAAGTTAAATTATTGTTTAAATTTTAACTATATAAGTTTTTATTAAGTACATGTGTACTGAGATTTTTTGATGTTCAAATTTAACTAACTAGAAAAATTCATACGACTAAAAAAATATGATAGAAAGTTGTAAAATGATATAAAGTATAGGAATAATAATATTTTGAGGACAGAAAGGTAAAAATATAAGAATAATCACAATTGTAAATCTTGACAAGATGACAGAATTTTGAACATAAATATAAGCAAACAGATACAAATTTACGAAAATTAACAAGAGTAAAATGAGTTTTTAAATTTTGTAAATAGGTTAGCATAATTTTTATTTAATTTTAAAATAGTTTTGAAAATCCTTAAATTTAAAGATGAATCAAAAATAATTGAGGGTGTTAAATTCATAAAATATAAAAATGAAAAATTTAAGTTAGTTAATTTATAAAAGTTTGTACATAAAATTAGTGTAAGGTAATTTAGTTCATAGTTATTTGTTCAAAATTATATTTAAATCAATTATAAAATTAAAATAATTTTGTTAATTTTGAATATGACTTTAAAGTATAAAAAATACTTGAATCCCTTTGGCCCACATTAAATAGGTTGTATTGAGTTGCATCAAAAGTTTCAAAGCGAAAGCACGCTGTTTTTGTAACTCGTAAATAGAACATAACCGTGAAAATCATGGCCTACTTTTAAAAAATTTTAGTGACAGTTGATCACTTAAAAGTAAATTTTCAATGTAAAGTTAAATTAAAGCAAAGTGTAACTAAGATAAACAATATTTAAAGTAAACCAACGGAAAAAGAATAATAATAAATAATTAATTAAATAAACAAAGTGTAAATAAAATCAAAGTAACAAATTTAAGTTATTGTATTAAAATAAAAAATAATACTTACGTTTTGTGAATATCAAATGAAGTTAAACAGATTTGTTTTAATAATTGTTATGTGTTAACAAATTATTTGTTAATATAATCTGTTAATGATTTTAAAGTTAAAGAAATCGTTTCATTTACAACGACGATAAATTTGAGGTTATAATTTAACTCAAACGATAAAACCTGCAACAAAATAAAGTGAATTAATTAAAAGCAAAACAAAGTGATTAATAACAAGCATTTGAAAGTGATTAAAGTGATAATAAACAACAAAGGGAGACCTACCTGTTACAAACTTTATTTTGAACAATTATTACGTGTTGAAACAAGGAATCAGCTATTCACACTTCGACTACAAGGCCAACAGAACGGGTATTCACAACACAGCGATGCCAAGTTTAGAAGAAGGAACCACACAAGAAAGAACCATTAAAATGTTAAGATAAGTTTAAATTTTTTTTTGTTTTGTTTAAATGAATCTAAGATAAATTTTATTAAAGTTCAATTAAAATTTTTTTTTTCATTATTATAATTAATGTCAATATTGTAAAAGTTTTAAATTTAAAGTTATTTGTTATTTTATTTTTTTTTTAATTAATAGATATCAATCTTTAAGAAATGCAATCTTTCTAAACAATTAACATTGCTAGAACTCACGTAAATAACAATTAAATTTATTTTGATTTTGGAATTTATGTTCAGGTATTTGGATATACTATTGTTTGTTGTGTTTATTTATTTTTCAGGTATGATTTCAAATATTGAGTTGTCTTGATATTTGATTTTATGTAAACACACACGCATTCACCCACACAGACGATGATACACACATAATATTCAATTTACAGAACATTTATTTTTATTAATAAATTTAATAAATATTGTTTTGTAATTATTTCAATACGATTACACTACAATATATATATATATATATTGTTGTGTATTTTGAGCATAAAACATTTTAAATAACACTAATACATCCATACAATAAACACAAACAAGTTTATACACTTTATGAACATTTTATTAACACAATTTTACATACATCAAGTATATAAAATTGAATACCAAATTGATTTTTGATGTAAAATCATTTTATTGATTGTTTATGATTTATTAATACAAGTTAATTACAATAAAGTAGATATTAACAACAATTAAGTTATAAAAACGATATTTAAAGTTGACAATGAAGGATAGAAATTCAAATATCCAGATATTTATTTCAATTTACAGTACAAAGCTGATTTTTCTTGATGAAGTAGTCTTTTAGAACACTTAGATCAGTTTATTGTGCTAGAAATAATGATTAAAGTTAAAATCATTACGTATTTATGTAAAAAGATAAATTTCAAGGACAAATGTATGTGAAAAATAGAAAGTTACAAATTTCTTATTTTAAAAGGTTGAGACAAGGTATAAAACATAACTAAAATGTTTTAGAGCATATAAGATTTAATTTTGTCAAGAATTTAAATGTTAAAAGCAAGAATTATTGAAATTATCAATAAAAATGTAAATTTAAGTAAACGTCAGATTTCAAATGCAATTATCAGTCAAACTGATAATTTTAGAGAAAATTGATAAGAGACAAAATCTCATTATTTTGTCATAATTAATATAATTACATAGTTTTTAGTTTAGTTATTAATAATTTTGAAAAATAGGTAAATCAAGTAGAGTTTTAAACCAAGAACGAAGTAAAGAAACTTTTTCTTTAAAGTTAAGTTTAAATAGGTTTAGTTTAAATAAAAATTTAAATTAAAAGTTAAGTTTAGTTAGTATAAATAATTTTCATTTAGTTAATAATAAATTTTGATTAATAATTAAGCGTAAATAAGTAATTAAAGTTAAAGATGGTTTGAAAATTGGCTAGATTTATTTATTTTACTTGGTTTTAACAAAAGAAAATACGTCAGTTGCTCGTAAAAATCCATTGGGGAGGCACGTATCTAAAACGCTCCCAAAGTTTGTTATTATGACGTAGTAGAGTTCTTTTGTTTTTATTCTAGAACAATAAGACAGATGAATATCGGGTAGCAACTGAAATGTGGTGAAACAGATATCACGTGATCTAAGAATGATTTTAAATTAAAAGTGTAAAATGAAGTGAATTAAAATAAACAAAACCAATTAAAATAAATAATAAGAAAGTACTAGTAAAATTTACTAATAATAAATAGTCGTAAAGAAAATTTGAGTGTAATAATAACAATAATATTTACATTTATGTAAACGTTGATAATTAAACCAAGTGGGTTATTAAATAAATGTAATGTGAATTTTCTTCGTTGAAAATAAAATTAGTTAAATTGTTATTTGAATAAAACATCGTTTTATTTACCTACGTATTTGAAGGGTAATCCTTAATCTAAAACAAGGAACCTGGAAATTTAAACAGTGATTAATTAGTGAAATTTAAACAGTGATAAAAATTATAAAGACAAGTAAAAAATACAAAGACTTACCATTGAGAGTGTTGGGGTTGGAATTCATGGGCATCAACGCAGAACAGCTGATTATCAATGCAGCTGTGCCAAACTTCGACCTTCACCAAGATTTACCCGGATTTTAAGAAGTCACCAGATAAGTCAATTAAATAATTTTTTTTTGTGTTTTTTATAAAATTAATTTGAATTTTGATTGTTGTAATTGTTAATAAGGTAATTTTTATAAAGTCAGATTAAATATTGAAAATTTTATGAAGTAATTGTTAATTCGAAACTTGATGAATTTTTATTGTGAACGTATGATTTTAAATTTATTCACTATTCAGTTATCAAAAGTTTATTTGTCAACATTAAATTATTGCAATCTTTTGAATCCTAACTACAGCTAGAACCCATGTAAAAAACTTAAATTGAGCTTGTTATGAATTTTCGTTCATGTATTTTGGAATGTGATGAATTTGTTGTTGGTGTTTGTTTTTTGCAGGTGGTTTAGATACGGAATATTTGTTTGGTATTTGGTTTTATGTATTCACACACACATCTGCACACAACACATAATAAGTTCAATAAAATTGTTCTGTGGTCACCTTGATTACACAACATAAATTTGGCGCCCAAAGTCGTGTGGCTGTGTTATTCTGAGGGTTGCATATTCATATTTAATTTGATTTAATTATTATTGTAAAGTTATATGAAGAAATTTTTGCTTCATACGGATAAGAAAATTTTAAAGCATAAGAAATCCAAAAGTGTAGGGGAAAAATCTGATATTAAATTTGAAAAGATGGCAGATAAGAAAGATAAAATAAGCGATTTAGAGTGGTCAAAACTAATGGAAGAGTATGAAACTCTGCCAGAGTCATTTAAGTTAGAATTAAGTGGAATGTTAACGCAAATAAATGATTTAATAAAGGAAAAGGAAGAATTAGGTTCAGAAGTAAATGATAGAAGTGATAGAATAAGAAATGAATGTATAGAAGCAAGAAAAAGGAATATACAAGTGAAAATTGAATGTTTTAATAAAGAAAGGAATAGGAGAATAAGTAGGGAAAACAAGAATGTTAATACAAAATTAGACAGGAGGGTAATAGAAATGGCAGATAAAAATAAAGCAGGTTTTTCGGTAGAAAAAGGTGAAATGGGAGAGTCAGATTTATCAAAGGTAATTGCGATGTTAATGGGTATGAATACAAGATTTGATAAGTTAGAAAAAGATAATGAGAATTTAAGAACAGAGTTAAAAACTGATATTAAAAACGTAAATTTTAAATTAGATAAAAATAGTAAGGATCTAAATAGTGTAAAAGCAGAAAATAAGGATCATTTTAATAATTTAAAAACAGATTTTAATTTTAAATTAGATAATCAAAATAAAAATTTAAGTACAAAATTTGATAATCAGAATGAAAATTTAAATGCTAAATTAGATCATTTAGTTGAGGAAAATGAAGATTTTAAGATAGATTTAAGTATGAGGTTAGATAGTCAAAATGAAGATATGTATAGAAATGTTAATAATTTTACAACAAAATTGAATTCAAAATTTGATAGCCAAAACGAGAATTTTAATGCAAAATTTGATAGCCAAAATGAGAATTTTAATGCAAAATTTGATACTCAAAAAGAAGATTTGAATGCAAAATTTGATATTCAGAATAAAAAATTAGATCAAAATAATAAAAAATTAGAAGATTTTAAAACAGATATTAACACAAAATTTGATAGTATGAAGGATGAGAATAAAAATAATTTTGAGAAGTTAGAAACAGAATTGAATAATGTTAATACAGAGTTGAATTTAAAATTAGATAGTCAAAAAGAAGAGTTAGATACCAGTTTTAATAAATTGAAAACAGAAATTAATTTTAAATTAGAAGAAAACAGGGATGAAATTAATTATAAATTAAATAATCAAAATGCAAATTTAAATTTAAAATTAGAAAATTTTAAAACCGAGTTGAATACAAAATTAGACAATTTAGTTAAAGAAAATCATGATTTTAAAATAAATGTAAATTCAAAATTAGACAAAAATAATGATGACATTAATAATCTAAGAGGGGAAGTTAAAGTAGAATTATGGGATGTTAAAACTGAGTTAGTGAATAAAATTGAAAATCAAGAAAGAAATTTTAATGATAAACTTGAAATATGTAGACGAGAAATCAAAAATGAATTTAATAATAATTTTATAAATATTAAGGAACAGGGATTAGGAGTGAATATTATTAAAACACAGTTGGATAATATGATTACAAAATTAAAGGATAGTAGAAAAGAATTAAAAGAGGAAATTAAAAGTAATTTTGAAGATGAAAATATGAATAATGTAAGAGGGGAGAATATTAATGATAGTTTAGATACAAAGTTAGTTCATGAAAGTAACGAAGTAGGAGATATTGAAATAAAAATAAATAACGAGATTAATAACAATGATTGGAATTTGAAAGAAGTAGATAGTATAAATAAAGAATTAGGAGGTAATTTTGAAAGGAAAAGTAAAAACAATAAAAGGTCCAAACATAAGGGAAAACATAAGAATTGTAATGAGAGCAAAAATAATAAGAATAAAGGCAAATATGATTTTAAAAATAAGTATTTTGTTAAATGCAAAATAAGGTATAAGAATAATTTGAAAAATAAAAATTACAAGAATAATGTAAGAAATAAGAAGGATAAAAATAAAACCAAAAACAAGTCAAAAAGTAAAACCAAAAAGAGTCAAAATAGTAAGAGTAATTTTGATAATAAAAATAAGTTTAGATTTAATAATCAATATTATTCTAAAGATAATGATAGGTATAGCAATTTTAGAAGTAGGTTTCACAATAAATTTAGGAACAATTATCTTAGGTTTCAACGACGAAATTTTAATTATAAGTATGATAACCAATGTAGGTTAAACAGAGGTTTGTTGGTAGGATTCGCCTATGATAGGGAATCAACCCCTAAAAAGAAAAAGAAATTAAATTTAAAGTTAACGGAAAGTTTAATGTTGACGACTGCAATGAAAAAGTATATTCTAAAGTATTAATATTATGTACAGTTAAAGTAGTTAAGTAAAGTTAAAAATAATATTGTAAATAAAAATAGTTTAAATGGTAGCTTATTATGATGATTTGAGAAAAAGTAAAAACTCTTTATTTACCTAAATTGCCAAGAATGAAAATTTTGAAAATAAATAATGAAAAGTAAAGGATTGAAAATTTTAAAGATTTTAAACAGTAATATTTTAAATAATAAAGAATTGAATTTAATGACAGGGATGATAAATGTTATGAGAATTGGAATTAATATGTTAGAAAATTTTAGATTAATTGATACGGATAAAAGAACGGTTAATTATGAGAATTTTGTTGTAAAGTGGGAAAAATATAATTTTAATAATGATTTTAAATTAACAGAAATAAATGTTGAAATAGGAAGTGAAGGTATAAGAAAGGGGGATAAAATGAATAAATCTACGATGATATAAAATAATAATAAAATATAAATAAATCTACGATGATATAAAATAATAATAAAATATAAATAAATCTACGATGATATAAAGTATAATAATAAAATATAAATAAATCTACGATGATATAAAGTATAATAATAAAATATAAATAAATCTACGATGATATAAGGTATAATAATGAAATAAATAAATCTACGATGAAATAAATATGAATATAATAATATGAAAGATGAAGTATAATGAATATAATAGGTATGAAGTTAGATATTGGGGGGAAAGACATTTTAAGAAAGGTATTAGAAATCATTATTAAAAAAAAAGATTAAAAAGGTATTGAATAATAAATCATTGATTATAAAAGATTATATTTATGAGTTAAAGGTAGTAAAGAAGGTTCTTTTAGAAGTAAAATATCCAATTCAACGTATGTATTAAAATGAAATGAATAAGAAAAGGTTAAAGCTTGTTAGAAAGTAATTTGAGAAAGTAGAAAAGTCATCAATTAATTATGGTAAATCCTGTTGATAAAGTAAAGAAAAGAAAAGTTAATGTTATTAAAAAAATTTAAAAAAAATTTGAAAAGGCAAAGTAATTGATGAAAGTCAAAATATTAAAATTTTGAAAATAGGTAAATAAATGAGATAGGCAAACAAATATAAAAAAAGGTAAATAAAAGATATTATCAGTTAAGAGGGGGATGTGTAAATATTATTTATAAGATAGGTAGGATTTAATTAGAAAAGTTTATAGGAATTAAGATTTGTAAATATTTTATTAATAAGTAAATATTTGAAAAATAGACCATTTATTATAAATCAAAGATTTGGTAGTTCTTATGAATTAAAATTTGTAGATTCAGATAGAATAAGAGGTAGATTTAACATTCAAATGTTACAACCTTATGTTGAAGAATAAATATAAGTCTGTAATTATTCAGAATAATTTTGAAAAATTTACTTACCAGTTAATATTTTTGAAAATTCTTAAGAGGGGTTAATGTTGTGTATTTTGAGCATAAAACATTTTAAATAACACTAATACATCCATACAATAAACACAAACAAGTTTATACACTTTATGAACATTTTATTAACACAATTTTACATACATCAAGTATATAAAATTGAATACCAAATTGATTTTTGATGTAAAATCATTTTATTGATTGTTTATGATTTATTAATACAAGTTAATTACAATAAAGTAGATATTAACAACAATTAAGTTATAAAAACGATATTTAAAGTTGACAATGAAGGATAGAAATTCAAATATCCAGATATTTATTTCAATTTACAGTACAAAGCTGATTTTTCTTGATGAAGTAGTCTTTTAGAACACTTAGATCAGTTTATTGTGCTAGAAATAATGATTAAAGTTAAAATCATTACGTATTTATGTAAAAAGATAAATTTCAAGGACAAATGTATGTGAAAAATAGAAAGTTACAAATTTCTTATTTTAAAAGGTTGAGACAAGGTATAAAACATAACTAAAATGTTTTAGAGCATATAAGATTTAATTTTGTCAAGAATTTAAATGTTAAAAGCAAGAATTATTGAAATTATCAATAAAAATGTAAATTTAAGTAAACGTCAGATTTCAAATGCAATTATCAGTCAAACTGATAATTTTAGAGAAAATTGATAAGAGACAAAATCTCATTATTTTGTCATAATTAATATAATTACATAGTTTTTAGTTTAGTTATTAATAATTTTGAAAAATAGGTAAATCAAGTAGAGTTTTAAACCAAGAACGAAGTAAAGAAACTTTTTCTTTAAAGTTAAGTTTAAATAGGTTTAGTTTAAATAAAAATTTAAATTAAAAGTTAAGTTTAGTTAGTATAAATAATTTTCATTTAGTTAATAATAAATTTTGATTAATAATTAAGCGTAAATAAGTAATTAAAGTTAAAGATGGTTTGAAAATTGGCTAGATTTATTTATTTTACTTGGTTTTAACAAAAGAAAATACGTCAGTTGCTCGTAAAAATCCATTGGGGAGGCACGTATCTAAAACGCTCCCAAAGTTTGTTATTATGACGTAGTAGAGTTCTTTTGTTTTTATTCTAGAACAATAAGACAGATGAATATCGGGTAGCAACTGAAATGTGGTGAAACAGATATCACGTGATCTAAGAATGATTTTAAATTAAAAGTGTAAAATGAAGTGAATTAAAATAAACAAAACCAATTAAAATAAATAATAAGAAAGTACTAGTAAAATTTACTAATAATAAATAGTCGTAAAGAAAATTTGAGTGTAATAATAACAATAATATTTACATTTATGTAAACGTTGATAATTAAACCAAGTGGGTTATTAAATAAATGTAATGTGAATTTTCTTCGTTGAAAATAAAATTAGTTAAATTGTTATTTGAATAAAACATCGTTTTATTTACCTACGTATTTGAAGGGTAATCCTTAATCTAAAACAAGGAACCTGGAAATTTAAACAGTGATTAATTAGTGAAATTTAAACAGTGATAAAAATTATAAAGACAAGTAAAAAATACAAAGACTTACCATTGAGAGTGTTGGGGTTGGAATTCATGGGCATCAACGCAGAACAGCTGATTATCAATGCAGCTGTGCCAAACTTCGACCTTCACCAAGATTTACCCGGATTTTAAGAAGTCACCAGATAAGTCAATTAAATAATTTTTTTTTGTGTTTTTTATAAAATTAATTTGAATTTTGATTGTTGTAATTGTTAATAAGGTAATTTTTATAAAGTCAGATTAAATATTGAAAATTTTATGAAGTAATTGTTAATTCGAAACTTGATGAATTTTTATTGTGAACGTATGATTTTAAATTTATTCACTATTCAGTTATCAAAAGTTTATTTGTCAACATTAAATTATTGCAATCTTTTGAATCCTAACTACAGCTAGAACCCATGTAAAAAACTTAAATTGAGCTTGTTATGAATTTTCGTTCATGTATTTTGGAATGTGATGAATTTGTTGTTGGTGTTTGTTTTTTGCAGGTGGTTTAGATACGGAATATTTGTTTGGTATTTGGTTTTATGTATTCACACACACATCTGCACACAACACATAATAAGTTCAATAAAATTGTTCTGTGGTCACCTTGATTACACAACAATATATATATTATAAATAATATATACATATATTATTTGTATTTTTTATACATGCAGTGTGTCCCAGGATTGATGTTACAGAAGGTGCGATGGACTAAAAATTTTTGAATTTTATTTTAAGATTGTGGGATTAAGACCTGCTTGGTTTGAAAGAAATTTTAAGAATACTTTCAGTTTTTGAAATACAAGTCGGCCTTGACATTGAAGCAAAAACTATTTTTTTTTTCAGGTAAAGTACCTGTTTGTTCATGATACGGCAAAAGTTTACTAAGAAAAGTGGTTCAGAATGAGAAATTATGGTCCTATACAAAATTTCAGGAAGACCTACCTACTATGATTAAACCGTCATTTTTTAGATTAAACAAAATAATTTTTTTTTCAACTTGAGATTACCTAGCTTTGCAAAATAAGATGCAGTACGTGGCTTTGGTACAATAAACAACTTATGGCTAGGAACAATATCAATTTATATCTAGGATTTAGTGATCATATTCACACCTCTGGCTTACAAGCATTTCAATTATTATATTCCTTAGTACTGACTAAATTAGATTAAGTCCTGTGGAAGCTTGCGCTTCAGTCTTCTGTGTATGTTCTTTTGTCCAGTAGTTAATCTAGTTGCACTATTTTTAAAGAAGTTAATAGTTAAATTACTGATAAATTCTGCAATTAGCGGAACACTGAACTCTTTGTGAATTTGGCTGTTGCGCACAAACCAAGGACAGTTAATTGCAACACGTAAATAACACATTGTTTTTCATAGTTTGCAGTTTCTTCAGTGATGTATTAGAGGCGTTACTCCAGGCTGGGCAAGCGTATGTTAGTATGGGTCGAAGTATCGCTTTATAAATAATTAATAAAGAGCATTCAGATTTGAGATAAGATTTTCGATTGATCAGCGGGTATAATATGATAAATCTAGTGTGGCACTCATTCAGCTTTCTGTTTATATGGTATCCCCAGTTAAGTTTAGCATGCAGGTGGACTCCGAGATATTTCACTGCAGCATCCTTTGGGTTCCAGGGTATATCAGCATTATTTATTCTGATAGTTGGATGTCCGGCATAACGCCTGGGTGTAAATATCTTCGCTTGAGATTTTGTTGGATTAATTTTTATTTTCCATTTTTGGAACCAATTGCACGTGACATTTGCTGCATTTTGTAGATCCGCTATTGGTGTTTCAATGTTGGTGCTCTGCGTTAGTATCGCCGTATCATCAGCATACATGGCTAATGTAGGGTTGTCTACGGTGAGCAGGTCATGGACATAGACGTTAAACAGGGTGGGTCCCAGTATGCTCCGTTGAGGTACTCCTGCTTTTATTGTTTTAACGTTAGATAGGACTGATTCGATCCTTACTCTAAATGTTCTATGATTCAGAAACGAGTCTATAGCTTTAATTAAATACATCGGTATGTTAAGTTGAATCATTTTGTATAAGAGTCTGGCTTGAAGAGCCAGATCTTATCAAAGGCTCGTTCCAGATCAAGAAAGATTGCTGCAGTGAATTTCTTTTCTTCAAATCCTTTCTCGATTATTTCTGATATTCTAAGAAGTTAGTGAGAGGTTGAATGAGCCAGTCTAAATCCAAACTGATGCGGAGGGATAATTTCGTTTTCAAGTAGAAAATGTTGCAGTCTGACAAATATAACCTTTTCAAGGAGTTTAGCTAGGGTTGACAATAAGCTGATGGGGCGATAGCTGTCAGGATTTTGCTTGGCCTTTCCAGTTTTGTAGATTGGCATAATATTGGCAGTTCGCCAAGATATAGGGAAATATCCTATTCTCATGCTGCTATTATAAATTGATGTTAGGTAAGCAACTGCTTTTTTGGTTAGGTGTTTTAAAAATTCATTGTTAATCAGGTCTGGTCCAGGGGATTTACGCTTAGGAAGATCGTGAATATACAATCGGAGTTCTTGTGTGGTCACCGGGTCTATTTCAGTGTTCTCCTGCACCCTGAAGTTGTCTATAGTGTTGGTTACTTGAGTCATGAAGAGGGGATCGTGATCGACTGTGTTTGTTGTGAATACTTTTTCAAGGTGTGGGGCCAATATTTCTGATTTATCTTCGTCGGAAGAGTAAGTCGTGTTGTTTGAGTTTAATGGGTAAATAACATTAGATTGTCTTAGCAATCTTCTTGTTGCAAGCCACATGGTGGGGTCACCACGATGTATTCCTTCAAGGTAATTATTGTACCTTTGTATTCGGAGGTTATGGAGCTCCTTTTTAACTAAATGGTTTAGTTTATTTAGTAACGTTTTGTAGTAGAGTAGTCGTTTTCTTTGCCACTCTCTTCTGTACCTATTTTTAGAATTTATCAGTTTAATAATGTAATCGGGTGTTACATTGTGCACAGCAGTTGTTCTGTTCTTCCGCGGAGTTGTGGCTGATTTAACGCTCTCTTGAATGGCGTCTGTGTATTGAGATATTGCTTCATCAATCAGGGGAATGTAGTGGTCCAGTTCAGTTTAGTTTAAGATCAAGAATGTTTTGAAAGGTCAGTCAGTTTTTCCATCTGCAAGTTTTGGGATAGGTGGCTTTAGTTGGGGTAAATCATAAAATGACATGATTACTGGAAGGTGGTCAGAGTCCAGTTCATTTGTTACTGTTTGTTGTAGAGGCTTTAGAAGATTTTTGTGCAGAACAACATCTAGTATGTCGGGCTGATGATCAGGTCTATACGGGTAGTAGGTAAATTCGTTAGGGGCAGAAATTAGTATACCGTGGTCAGACATGATGTTGTGTAATCGCCTAGAAGCATCGTAGCCTCTGTAGTATCAATCAGCTTATCTATATCGGACGCTATCAGCCTTCTATTGGGTTGTTTGTATGCACATATTATTTTTAGCGGACAACTGTTTTCTGTGAATACTTATACGGCAATGGCTTCTAAGTTTTCTATAGCATTAAGAAGGAGTGGGTGATGTTTAAGTTCCTTCTTTATAATGATTGCTACTCCGCCAGAGGCTTTGTCAGCTTCTTTGCCATTTCGATACACTACATACCCTGTGGCGCGGAATGTTTCGGTGTTAATAAAATGTGTTTCAGTTATACATGCGATGTCTATGCTATAACGCGTTAGAAAATTTATGAAGGATTGGGATTTAAGACCGTTGGCGTTCCAATTGGTCAAGGTTAATTTAGTTACGATTTGGTGGTTATTTAGATACATTAGTTAATAGGGTGGGAAGTAAGGTTAATAATAATGGCGTTAGTTTTTCTAAGTGAGGCATGAGCAGTTCAATAAGTTTTTTAATACAGTTGTAATAAGGTCGGTTGAGATTTGGAATTCGTCCGTTAAGTAGGAATTGGTGTGGGATGTATATCCTTGGCGTGGGCCAAGATGTGGTGGCTAATTTACGGGGTTAGTCTGTTTAGGTGGGGTAGCTTTTGCGTAGCTTCTGTTCGGTGTTCTGTGGCTGGAATTTGTTGACTTCTATAGCTTAATGAAATAGAGGCAACCTCTATAGTTGGCGGGGTGCTTTTCAAGGCAGTTGACATACTGTGGATCTTCATTTGGTTTTTTATTACAGTTGATGTAAAGATGGTTTTCTGTGCATTTAACACAGCGTGGTGTTGACTGGCAGTAATTACGAGTGTGGCCGTATAATTGGCATTTTTTGCATTGCGGGATTTCAGTAGATTTTCTTTGTGGTTCAACATCTATAATACTATAACCAAGTTTAGTTAGGCCGAATATTTTTCTGCCTTCTTGCGTGTTTTCAAGGTCTACGGTACAAAGAGGAATGGGATATCTATTTTTGTTATACTATCTGACAACCTTTTTTATAGGGTATTTTAAAGTTGTTAATTCAACTACTATTTCTTCTTCAGTTAGAGATACAGGAATGTTCCTGATTATTACCGAGAGGTTATTAACTTCTGGATCCTTGAAAGTATGACAACTTAAGTTATTTTCGTTGTAGCGTTGAGTCATGCGCCGGTAATCGTGTATGCTTGATAAATTTATTCTCAATTGGTTGTTTTTGTGAACAGTTGTAAATTCTTTTTTGGCGTTTGCTTTTAGTTCTTTAAATATTTGCTGATATTTTAGTTTATCAGCATGGTGCAAATAGATAGGTGGAATTTTTATTTTCTTTTCGGCCGGTGCCGATGTGGACTGTAGTTGATTAGATATATCCATCGCGTCAATTGCTGCAGCATGCTTGCCTTGGTAGATAATTTTACCGGCATTTTCAATTTGGTTTTCATTTAAATGGTATTTGTTTTGAGAAATTAGTTTTTCTGGCTCGAACAGATACTTTTTATTTGGTTCAAAGGTAGTTGGGGATACAGGCTGTTCATTTAGTGCGCCATTCTTCGATTGCTCTTTTACTTGAAGAGATACAAAAAAATCTTACATACAGAAGTTCTATGGGTATGCAGAACACATCGCTTAAAATTATTTTCTTGTATACAAGGTGTGTCATGAATGCGTAGTAAACAAAAATGTATTTTTACTGAATTCCATGCAGTCCTCTATCTGACCCTATAATTTTGTAGGCATTGGTGGCGGCATTGGCAAGTTACTCTACAAAATGTGCTCTATAAAAATGGCAAAAATATTTTTTTCTTTAGGATGTGCTAGTAAAGGGTTATCGAGCAAAAGCCGAAAAAAGTGATACAAAAGTGGTCGTACTGACGCGCGCACAGGCGTCGTTGATGTTATCACGGTATTACCCTTCTCACGGAATTCACCGAATTTCCTCTATAAATCGTTGCATTGAGTGACAAGAGCCATGTCGTCCACATACCTACATAGGTTTTTCTGGATTTGGTTTCGAGCATATCGCTTATATAAAGATTAAAGAACAAAATACATATTCCTCCAAAAGGCCATTCTTAATTATCTTAAATTTGTTGTATACGATATCATAAGAGGCGCTGAGGTCTGTGAAGGTAAACGCGATTTCGGGGTCTTTTTAGAACCTTTATTCTATATTCAATGTAAGTTATTAGTCACAGATCCTGTTCACAGCAGCTGCGATTTCTTCTCAAACCGCTCGACTGTATTAGAACGGTTATTTGATCTATTTATCAGCAAGTATTAGTGTTACAGAAGTTTGAGCAGTTATTTAAGAAGGCACTGGGTTGATACCTGTGTGGATCATTCAGATCTTTATCGTGCTTTAAGATTGCTATTATCTTAGCCTTTTTAAATTCTTGATGTACACTATAAAATATTGCCAAAGAAATCGGTTAGACACTTTAGTGCTCATGGGCAGGTTGGTCAAATGCTTAACGATCCTCTTTTATATCTTTCTATTCTTAGCATTTCTTTTATGTCTTTCTCTTCTAAGTTTTCTACAACAGCGGCTAACCAATTCCTAAATTCACTCTCCTTGTGCCGTTGGTCTCACCCTTATTGATCATTTTAGAATTATTTTCCCTTGCTGAAAGTCTTTATAGGTGACCTAATCATTTTATTCCGTGGGATTTTATATCTTGCGCTATATTGGGTTGATTATAAAGATGAATCGGCTTCATACTCCTTTTTCTCTCCTATTGGTTTCCCTTTTTTACCCCCAAACATTCTTGATATAAATTTTGTAAGTACCATCAGATTGTTAGAATAAGCTTCTCTTCCTCTTTTAACTCTTATAGCAGGTAGTTATTAACCTGCCATGGTGTTGTTCAACACAGACATGGTTAATGTGATTTGTAACATTTTCATTCGGCAAGAGCTATGTCCCTGTATGCATTTTCTTTCTCCGGCAAAACGTACTCAGAATTCTTACCTTTTTTGCTGCTAAAACAACTTAGAACACGTGCAGCGTTATGGTTAGTCATATTGTACTTCCTGGGTCTGCCGACAATTGGAAAGAATATCTCTGCAATTCCAGTACTGCCATTAAAATCACATATAACAGGTTTTATTTCTTAAGTTGGTAGTACATCGTAAAGTCTTCGTAAAATACAACTTTCTGCTATTCATTCTCCTGTTGATGTTTCGTTTACTTTGTACGGATTCTTTGTATAAAATTTTAAAGCTGTCGCAGTGGATTTTAGGACTATTATTTCAGAAACATTTTGCAACTGCTAATTTTTCAATTTCGACTTTTTAATTCTGCATTTATGTTATCTAACTCCTATTTTCAATAGTCTAAATACTCTTAAATCTCTTAAATGATATTTCCTGCATTTACAGGGAATACTATGGTATAAGCACATAAGCAGTCTTACAAATTATATTTTTCGTTTATTCGTTTGGTTTTAGAAAAAATTGATTTTAAAGTAGGTATTTTTGATTTTGAAAACATATTATTCTAATATTTAGTAATTCAACTTCAACTGTATAAATACATAATTTCATGATAATATAATAATCAAATTGAAATAATTTGAAATCTATAAATATTATTTAAGACAATACCTTTATATTTTGATTGAAAACGTCCCACTTAATTGGTGAAATTTACAAAACAAAAGTGTGAAGAATTAATAAGTCTGAAAAAACCTATATGCAAATTCGGTTCGCTAAATATGTGATTTATACTTCACCAGGAAAGCTATTTTTGCAAAATTTACATTACAAAACATTACATCACACTGACATATTTTTACAATTATACAAACCAACAAAAGAGATGTCGACCAAACTGTGTTAAACTCGTTTTCGAGGGATTTATATACAACACAACCGTCTAACTGAGAATTTTTTAATGGTTTTTAGCATTCCCTTCGCATGTTCTCCTAAATAACTGTCACAGATACGCTTTGCAGATCCGGGAAACTATATTCAAATTTAGGAATGAATCCGTTGGTAGCTAATTACACAAAATAACAAATTTTATTTAACATATCCGGAAATAGAACTACTTCTTCCCGTATTTGACTGTAATGCATCAATATCTCGGTGTGGTGCAGTGGATATTTCAACATAACAACGCCATTTCAAAAGCAAACTTACATTTTCTTACAAGGAAATTGACGGAACGAGAGCAATCAATAACCTTAGAATATAAATCTGTAGGTGACAGAACTATCAGTATGAAACTACTATTTACAAAAAAATTCTCATATACAGTCAGCGTAAATGATGATAAACGTCTCTTTTCAAAACGAAAATGCAACTAATAACGCCTTTAGTTACATGGAGTCACCATAAAATCTTCCATTACTTTATTTTACGTTCGTCGTTTTTCTGTAGACATTACGAATAAAATTTACGACATACACAAGGCCTTTATACAGAGTATTCGCCAAATGTACATTATTACTTGACTATAAATTCAAATTAATTTTAATTTATGTCTTATTTTTCTTTTAAATTTACTGAAGGAAATTTACGAGGGGCCCGACTTTTTCTGAAAAACGTGTGCTTTAAACGATTAATTTAAAAGTTCATAAACTGAGGAAATTGCGAACTCGTTAAAAATGCATTAAATTAACGACCTTGCCAACTTTTCTAAAATAGAAGGGAATTATTTCAGAATCGACTTTTCAGGCAAAGATTAAATTTATGAAACAAAATAAATTAACGTTTAATCCTTAAATATACATTTACTAATAATTACTGCAGTGCCAAGTATAAGGATTTTAATAAGGTGCCCTATTTATCGGGTACGCCATTTTAGTTTTCAGTTTATAATTTTCTCTGTATAACAACATATCTTGGTAACGCTCTTTCCTTGGGATTCCTAATATTTTCGATATCTCCTGCCAAATAAATTGTTTGTAGATACCGTTGGTTTGTTAGTCGATTGGTCGAAATCTTGACTTGCGGGTGTAAGGCATTTCAGCTCACGCCACTAGGTACTATGATCATTGACACTATTCGAACCCAAGAGATTTTCAGCCCTGGAAAGAATCTTTATTGTGCCAAACATAGGAGTTGTACGAGACTTACGCTTTTACCTCATATCCGAAAGAGGTCACACTTTCAGCTATTTTTCCGTATTACAAATCTCATCGACCTCAACCGGGAATCGAGCCCGAGATCTCTGGTTTATAAGATAAGCATTATAACCTTATCAATATTGAGGTCGCTAGATTCTATTAATTGAACAATTGATATGTTTTTAATACTTAATATCTTCGTGATAAATTCTTTGGAATTTCGAATTTATGTAACTTTCATCGCTAATTTTTGACAACTGCAAAAAGTTGTGGTCCTTGTCTGACGTACATGTTTTCCACATTCCACTATTACCGAATATTCCTATTCTTCCGAGTTCTTATTTACAATTGGTCAACAGTTGCGAATTAATCACACCCATTACATTACTGCCCAATTTACTTGCGTTGTAACGTACCATCTGTTCTAAAGATTTCCTGTCTTAATGGGTAATGAAATTTATTTACAGAAAGTCGATTGCAGGTGTACGTTCAAGCGGAATTTTTCCGTTTCGTGATTACGACCCGCCAGAAGGACGCCCAGACCGCTTAATCAGTTCGACGGTCGAACCTTTTCTATCGTATAAAGACGGACAGAGAAGACAGAACTGGAAATTATATATGTATAAACGGCTCCAAAACCGAGAACGAAAGAGAGTCCTCACGGACCGCGACGGGGAGAGTCCTCCACCTCGACTCGGAATAGAGTCCGTCTACCAGCACCGGAACCTGACCGTCAACCAGGACCTAAACCGACCGTCCGCATTCATTGGAACCTGACCGTCTGCAAGAATTAAACCGACCGTCCGCCAGTACTGGAACCAGACCGCCCGCAAGTATCCAACTCTGCTTTCCCTCGAGGCGGCCCTGTAAGGAAGTCTCTCCTGCCTTTCCTCGAGGCGGCCCTGTAAGGAAGTCTCTCCTGCTTTCCTTGAGGCAGCCCTGTAAGAAAGTCTCTCCTGCTTTCTCACGAGGCGGCCCTGAAAGGAAGTCTCTCCTGCTTTCCATCGAGGCGGCCCTGCAAGAAAGTCCCGATAAATTCCTTTAACCAACCCGGAAGGGAAAGTCTTCAACCCCGATTACCCGTCAGAGGCACCCGAACCCTCGTCGGCTCTAATAGCCACGACAAGTATAAACACCGACACCGGAAACCAGACGGATTTACCAGTGAAACCATTTTAGTAAGCAAGCTATAAAACTCGGGGTTAAACCTACCTGGAATTGTACCGCCGACGTCGTAAACTTCACCGGACGTCCAGTAATTACCAGGACGAGAGTGTCACACCCCGACAGCCCGCACGTAAGTGGTTATATTTGTAATTTACCCGTTTATGTGTTAAACAGAGCAAACACGTACCGTCCATGGTCCGAGTTGTACTGAACCGCCAGTGCAACTCCCGGTATACCAGGGATCACCGAATAGTTTTATGTGGAATTGCCTTATAATTTACGATGTACCAGGAATTACGTTATTATTTAATTCCTTATTGTAACGTGCGTTCAAAAATATGTGTCGTCAAGTTGGCGGTGGCAAATTGTCACGTACGTCGTGGATTACTATGTACATTGCATAGCTTGGACAAACTGATGTGCGAAATCTGCTTTACCGGCCATTCTGAACGTCCAATTTCGAGGTTATAGTTGTTGTTGTTCGTTTTAATTTCGTTTAAAGTTCTTTTCAGAACTAAATTTGAGTTTTTTTCTTATAAAATGGTGTTAACTACAGAACAAAAAGCGTTCCTCGTTGAGAGTTATTTTCGAAATGGTTCTAAAATTGACGGGGTTTGGGTATATTCGGTTGCTGATTGTCGACAAGAATTATCAGAAATATTCCCTGATGTTATTCTGGATGAAAATCATTTTAAGTGCACGCTAAATAGATGCATTAAACTGTTCCGTGAAAGTGTTAGCGTTATAAAAAGGCCTTACCTTAAGAACACTATATTTCGTACTCCAATTAACGATTTGGAAGAGCTCAAGGAGAAAATTAGAGAAAGAATTAACGAGATTAATAATACACCACAAATGCACAGCAATGTGTCACAGTCAATTAGACGACGAATTTTAAAATGTTATGAGGAAGGTGGTGGATATTTTACCCACGTGTTATAATAATACAACCAATTTTAGATAATAAAGTTTATTTGAAATGTCAAATTTTTTAATTAAAAGTGGGGTTACGTTGTGCTACTGTAACATATTATGAATGACATACTTGAAAACAAATTTTCAAAGACAACTTGATCGCATACCGTTTTGAACTACCTTTACTTGTTAATTATTGTATCTCATTTACCAGAATTACATTTATGATTTATTGTTTTATCAGTATGTTTTTATTTTATTAAAAACTCTTCTATTTTAAATATTTATTAACATTAGGCATTACTACATGACATTCACATTATTTGTTTATTCTACTGTTTTACTAGCAGCGTTGCCGCCTACTATTTTATTTACTTTTAACATCTTCCCCTTTTTATTTTAACAAATACAAACTGGAAACTAATAAACTAACTTAAAAACTATCTTACAGATATTTACAAATATAATATATATATATTTTTTTTTTAAACTGAAAACTAACAAAGTTATTTACAAACTAAACTAGCTTACACATATTTACAAATTTAACCTTTCAGGTCGTCTAATTGTTCTTTTTGGTCGACCTCCATTATTGCTATGTACCTTATCACTAGCAGTGCTATTACTAGGTGCTATGTCTAAGTGAACAGAAGTGTTTTTAATGAATTGTTCATTTCTTCTATAAAATTTACCCATAAGTGTTTTTACTAAGTAAGATCTTTCTGTAATGGGTTTAACAATTATCGCTTTTTCCCATAATTTAGTGTGTACATTCTGTAACCATACTTTCTCATTTGGATGGAATTTCTGGACACTTACTTTAGCTTTTTTGTCATAATATGTTTTTTGTTTCTTTTGATAATTTATCATTTCGTTCTGCACTAATTGTGAATTAACTAAAGTAGGTATTAGGCTATTAGTAGTACATGGTATTTTTGAACGCAACATTCTACTCAACATTAATTGTGCAGGTGTATACTTTAAATTACAAACAGGTGAGTTTCTATAGTTCAGCAAATACAATTCTATATCCTGATTATTATCTCCTGCCTTTTTTAACATGGTTTTAGCTATATGTACCCCTTTTTCGGCCAACCCATTACTCTGATGGTGATGCGGACTAGATGTTACAATTTCAAAATTCCAATCATTAGCAAATTGGTGCATTTCAAAACTATTGAAAGGCATGTTGTCTGCAATTAGTGTTTTTGGAATACCGTTACGGCTAAAAATCTCTTTAAGTTTTTGAATTACACTCTGACTATTTTTATACTTTAACTTTTCTAGTTCTAACCACCTAGAATAATAGTCATACAGAACTAAATAGTTGCAACCTGCATATTCTGCTATATCTACCCCTACTTTAAAATGTGGTATTTGTGGTATTTCATGACATAATAGTGGACTTCTTGTCTTTGATCGACTAAATTTGACACAAGTTTGACAAGACTGTACATGATTATCTATGTCTGTGCTCATAGCTGGCCAATAGAGATTATTTTTTGCCACTTCGTTTAGTTTTTTCAAGGATAAGTGAGTCTCGTGGAGTATTTTTAACATGGATTTTCGTATGATCTTAGGAATTATTAATTTATCCTTATAATAAACTAAGTTATTTTCTACTGATATGTCATTTTTAATTTTGAAAAAATGTCTGAGTTCACCTTCTGCACTACAAACTGAAGGCCATCCATTTTGATAATAAAACTTGACTTTTTGTAAATCAGTATCTTCTGACGTTTGTTTTTGTAATTCTTTTAACCTAGTTTTGCTTATAGCAAATTCACCTTCGATGACTGTATGTATAATATCACTTAAATGTTCATTTTCTTTTTCTGCATTTTCAACAAAGTTTCTAGAAAGTAGGTCAGCTATGTATAACTTAGAACCTGGTATGTATTTTAGATCAAATGTATAAATTAATAATTTCATTCTTAATCTTCTAAGCCTATTGTTTTTAATTTCACGTAAGTTCTTTTTCATTATAGATACTAATGGCTTATGATCATTAAAAATTAGTATTTGTTGACCGTAAATGTAATTATGAAATTTTTGACATGCAAAACATACAGAAAGTAGTTCTTTTTCTATCTGTGCATATTCACTTTCCGTTTGAGTTAGTGATCTGGAAGCAAATGCTATCGGTTTATTTTCCTGAAACAAACAACAGCCTACAGCATCTTTAGATGAATCACATTGTATGGTAATATCTTTTCTTGGATCGTATGGAACTAATACTGTAGCATTACTAATTATTTCTTTGATTTTGTCTAAAAGATCTGCATGCTTTGTTGTCCATATCCAAATTGTACCATTTTTTAGCAATTCTCTAAAAGGTGAAATTAATTCAGATAAATTTGGTATGAAGCTTCTTAAATAATTAATTGCCCCTAGAATTTTTTGCAACTCTAGTTTGTTTTTTGGATGCTTTAATTGCTGGATTGCCTGAATCCTACCTTTGTCAGGTCTCATACCATTGCTATCAAAAACAAAGCCAAAATATTTCACCTCAGTAACATAATATTGCAATTTCTTTAGATTGAATTTAATATTATACTCTCTGGCGTTTGCCAAAACCTGTTTAATTATCTCATCTAATTCTTCTTTATTACTTGCTGCACATAAAATGTCATCAAAATAGACGGTAACACCTTTTATGTTTCCAAAACATTTCTGAGTAATTTTTTGAAATACTTCGGGAACTGAACTAAGACCAAATGGAGCTCTCAGAAATCGATAACAACCAAAGGGTGTGCTGAATGTACATAGTTTGCTTGAAGGTTCATCTAATTTGATTTGATAAAACCCATCTTTTAGATCAAATACACAAAATATGTTTTTACCTGCCAAATTAGGACCTATCTCTTCAAATGACGGTATTGTATAAACTTCACGTATAATATGTTTATTGAGCTCTGTTGGATCAATGCATACTCTCAACGATTTATCTGGTTTTTCAACTACAACTACATTATTGACCCATTCATCTGGACTATTAACAGGAGTAATTATTTCTTTCTTTACCATTACCTCTAATTTTTGTTTAAACTTATTTTTAATTTGAAAAGGGACCCTTCTTGGTGATGCAGCTACAGGATTTACGTTTTGTTTAATTTTTATGTGATATTCTTCAGGAAATTCTCCTAACCCTCTAAACACATCAATATTATTTTGTATAAATTGCTGTTTAGCAGGTGAACTAACAGTCATGCTATCAGTACGAGCTATACATTTAATATCTAAACATGTAGCCAACCCTAATATTGGTATGTCATTTTTTACAACATAAAATTCTGCATTTACAATATGCCCATTATGTTCTATTTTTGCAGTTATAGTACCTATTGGTGCTACTTTAAATCCACCGTAAGCACATAATTTAACATTAGTACTTTTAATCTGATCCACCCATTTAAACTTTTCAACTATTTCTACTGGTAATGTATTTACTTGTGCACCGCTATCAAGCTTAAATCTGATGCATTTATCGTTTACTAATAAATTCTTAAACCAACCTCTATTATTCTTATTATTATTTACAGTAGACATGTTATACGTAATAACATTGACATCAAAATCAAGCTCAGATTCATTTTCTAATTTACAGGTATTAATATTCTTTGACCTAGGTTTGTTTGTGTTCTTATTTTTATTAAATCTACAGACTGATGCAAAATGGTTTGGTTTGTTGCAAAAACTACACATTTTACCTTTTGCAGGACATCGACCTACATTATGTTTATAGTTGCATTTACTACACAGTTGTCTATTTACATAATAATTACCCTTATGACTACTGTTACCTCGCATGTTATTAGTATTAGGTTTTTCACTTCTTTTTAAGTTTCTTGTAGAAACCCTATGGATTTCCTCATCTTGGGTTTGCTCATTTATAACCTTCATATTTCTGTCTGCGACTTCTACAGATTTACAAAAATCGACAGTTCGGTCCAACGTTAGATCTTCTCTCAACAATCTTTCTTGTAGGTTTGGTGAATTTATACCTAAGACAATTTGTGCCTTTAATAATTTATCTTCTTGTTCTTTAAACTCTCCCGCTTTAACTAATTGTTTTAAGTCAGCATAGAATTTTTCAAAAGGTTCCTTCGGTGATTGTTTTCGGCTAAAAAATTTGTATATTGCCATGGTTTCATTTTTCTTTGGAGTGCAATGA
The DNA here is from genome assembly GCA_963082815.1 of Melanotus villosus. NCBI lineage: Eukaryota > Metazoa > Arthropoda > Insecta > Coleoptera > Elateridae > Melanotus > Melanotus villosus. The sequence continues at coordinate 28,744,495 of OY720419.1, read as the reverse complement.
TTTCCTAACTGCTCGAAGATTGTTTCCACTGTTTCATTCTCTGGTTTTAGCTGTGTAATTGTCTGATACAATCGTAGAGCTTCTGAACCCATCAAATTCTTTAAACGTGCTACTTGTACTTCTTTCGGCTTTTTTCCAGTTTCAGTTGCTATGAAATAAATTTCCGCCTCTTCCCGGAATATCTTGAAATTCTCTGCAATATTGCCGTTTAAATCAAATATACCTGGTTTATTGAATTCCATTTTCTTTGACGTTTAGCTCTTCAGCACGTGTTTACTATTTCTTTTTACTTTTTCTTCTCTTCTCTGTTCCTTTTAATTATTCATTACACTGACGACTGCGCCATGTTTTATCAGTATGTTTTTATTTTATTAAAAACTCTTCTATTTTAAATATTTATTAACATTAGGCATTACTACATGACATTCACATTATTTGTTTATTCTACTGTTTTACTAGCAGCGTTGCCGCCTACTATTTTATTTACTTTTAACAAAACCGTTTTACCAAAGCCTCTGTGTGGTGTATTTATATTATAGCTGCGACAACCAAACCCTGGGCTCCGACTAAGCTAACTCGAGGCAATCAACAACCCCATAGTGGCGGGGAGGGGGGGGGGTATTACAGCGTAGCCATTTTTCTTCGCTAATTAGTGTTTATTAAATGTTATTCGCCAGTAGCCGTATTTATCTATACTTTGGGTTCGGCAAAATTCTGGCCAGGTAGTACTAGTGACCATTGTAGTCGGCGAGCTTGGAAAGCCCTGGCACTAGATTTCGCCCAATTAACAAACAAAATTGAAATGAGAATTTCAAACTCGTGTGGCAAATAATACAATGAGAAACGGAAATATCCTTTTGTCAACTTAACAAAAGTGCTATGAAACCCATGCTAAATAAAGCAATTCATAAGTAAATAGTTTGCCGGACATGTACTGTTTCCAACGAGCTTACTTGATCAATTCCATCGGTCTGGTTTCTTGCATATTAATATCCGATCTCCCTTTTCTGGATTTTTACCTTCCACATCACCCAGTACGCTTGGGGTGCGAAACAACGAGATATGTAAACAATTTAGAAGGTCGTAAACCTTCACCCTCTATATTACCACACATACTTCATCGCGGAGTGTAAGTGCCGATAATTTTATATTTCTCTGCAGTAACGTAAACTAAACATTTTCTTGCCAGTAATTGAATCACCCTTTTTCAACCGTCCATATTACTCGCATTACACAGGGTGCCCAGATAAAACTGACCCACACGTTTTGAAGCATGAAAATAAGACTAAGGTATACTTGTTTTGAAATTTTAATGTCTGTAATGTATTCAGCACGGAAAATAAATAATACACACTCTTTAAGATCGTCAGTGTGAATGTGCTTGCACTCGCAATCCCCCCACTGTACCTTTACAGGATGCCTAGTGCAATTACACCACACTTCTCCCCCTTTATTATAACGTTTACAACCAATGAATATAATAAAATTATCAACTATTCATAACAACTTATTATTAATTACAACCTAATCAATTTTCATTATAATTAACGTTCTTGTTAACGTTCAATTTGCTGTACCTAACTAAATCCTCTTCTTTTTGCTCAACTACCTCATCGTTAATATTAACTGAACTAGAATTCACAGTATCAACTGAAAAATTATAATCAATTATTTGATTTATAATTATAATTATCTAACGCTGGAATAAACACTAAATAACTTTTTGGAACTATTTTCTTTTTAATGATTCCTTTTATCCACATAGGTTTATTTTGTACTCTGTAATCTCTTACTGCTACTGATTCATTTACATTATATTCATTAGTTCTCCTCCCTCCATAATATTTAAACTGTTTTTCTTGTTCCATAAGGACTTTATTTTGTATATTTATATGTAACTTATGGTTAATACTGCAATGCATTGCAGTTTACAAAATCTAAAACAGTTCTGCGATTTTTATTTAACATTAATCTAGCTGGTGAAACACCGGTAGTACAATATGGTATTATTATATAAGATAACAAAAAATTATTTAAAATGAAACTCAATTTCTTAACTAAATTTAAATCTATTACTTTTAATAAAGCCCGTTTTATAGTTTTAACAAAATTCTCCGCTTGTCCATTTGAGGCGGGATGAAACGGAGCAATTTCTTTAAATTTAACATGTCTTTTCCTCAAGAATGTTTGAAATTCATCTGATTTGAAATAACTGGCATTATCAGATACAATTTCATTATGCAATCCAAATCTTGCAAAAACTTCTCTGAATAAATTTATTGTTGTCGATGACGACACATTAGTTGTAACCATAGCTTCCGGCCATTTTCTATGAGCATCCATTGCTACTAAAACATAATATTTCTGAAAAATTGGACCTAAATAATCTAAATGCACACGATCCCAAGGTTCCTTAGGGTATTCCCAATTCTGTAAGGGAGTTTTCGAATGAGAATCTTGAGTTTTCAAATAATATTTACAACTTTTTATTAAGGTTTCTATGTTAATATGAATGTAAGGCCACCATACATAAGAACGTGCTAAGTTTTTAATTTTTATCATACCTAAATGGGTTGCATGAAGCGTTTTCAGAATACTACTTCTTAATGCAAATGGTATTACCGTTTTCTGACCCAGCATCAAACAACCATCAACAACTGACAAATTATTTTTAAATTGTACATACGGTTTAAATCAGGCTTAATTAATTTTGTCCATCCCAGTCTTACATATGTGCACACATCCTGTAACACCTGATCTTTTTTCGTTTGTTCTCTAATGAGTTCCCAATTAATAGGTACATCTTCATTAGATGCTACTCGCATAAAATTAAGATAAGATTATCATAATCATCCTCAAAAACATAGTGATTTAAAGGCAGTCTAGAAAATACATCTGCTTGATTGCGATCAGATTTCATATATTCTATATCGTAAGTATAATTAGACAAAATCAAAGCCCAACGCTGTGATCTATGTGCTGCTAAAATTGGTACCCCTTTTTTATTTCGAAATAAGGTTAATAAACATTTAGCATCTGTTCTAATAATAAACTTTCTACCATATACACTGACCGGCAAAGAAAACCGGCCACCTTGAAATATTTCACAAAAACACTTAAACGTTCATTAATTTAACTAAGGATTGGCATTAGGTTGAAGAACCATTCATTGTTGATACGGCATGCACAAATTAGCTAAGAAAATAAGACAAATAAACTCAGAAATAAATTTAATTTGAAAAAAAAGAAACAGTGAAAAATCGATTTTCTTTTAATTGCAAAAAAAATAAAGGTGGCTGTTTTTAATGGACCTTCTGGTAAATTATTATTAGCCTGTATGTCCTCCTCGAGCCTGAATTACGTCATTCAACCGTGATTTACGGTAACATGTTAATGCTGTTGAGAAGAGAATCTCGCCTGTTAACATTAAAACTAGGGGTATTTTGGAATGGAACAAGCATCTTAAAACATTGATAACTAAGAAAAATCAGCTTAGCTCTTTATTTAGTTATAAAATATGCGGTTAAGGGAACCCTTTATAAAATATTTCAGGGTGGCCGGATTTTTTTGCCGGTCAGTGTAGATACTGAAAAAACTTTTTAACCCCAACAATTATGGCTAAAGCCATTTCTTCAACTTGAGAATAATTAACTTGGTTTTTGATGCAAAAGCTATTGGTCTTTCTTCATTTTCACCGTAACGATGTGAAATCACCGCTCCAACCCCATAAAATGAACTATCTACTGCTAATATTATTGGCAAATAAGGGTTGTAATGCACTAAAATTGGCGAAGAAGCTAAAATACCTTTTACTTTCTTAAATGAATTTATACAGTCTTTATTCCACTCAAACCTTACATTTCCCTTAAGTAAATTATACAATGGTTGAAAAATAATTGAAGCATTTGACATAAATTTATTATAAAAATTTGCAAACCCTGGAAAGGATTTTAAATGGGTCGTATTTGGTGGAACCGGTGCTTCCAAAATAGCTTTTACTTTATCTTTACAGGTATGCATATGCACCCCATTTCGGTCTATTTTATAACCTAAATACGCGACTGATTGCTTAAAAAAATCACATTTACCAATTGAAATAGTTAAAGAATTTTTTTCTAATCTCTTTAGTACTTCGCGAATTCGAGCAACATGTTCGGACTTATAACGTCCAGTTATAAGGATATCCTCGAGAAAACAAGCAACTACATCTATTCCAGCTAATATTTTCTCCATTATGCATTGGAAAATAGCTGGAGCACTAGAAATGCCGAAGGGCAACCTATTATAGGCAAATAATCCTTTGTGCGTATTTACAGTGGTCAATAATTTTGATTTCGAATCCAACTTAACTTGTTGACATGCATTAGTTAAATCTATTTTCGTAAACTCTACGCCCCCTTGTAACTTACTAAACAATTCTTCTATACGTGGCAGTGGATACTTGTCCACATGCAAGACTGGGTTGATGGTAGTTTTAAAATTACCACATTTTCGAATACCACCTCCGCTTTTAACAACCGGGACAATTTGGGATCCCCACTCGCAGTGTGATACTGGGGTCATAATACCTTCCTCTACTAATCGCTTCAATTCTTTTTCAACTCCTTCACGCAACGCAAATGGTAGTGGTAATGGTTTTAAAAATCTTGGTTTTGCGTCTTCCTGGACTGACAAATGTATGGTGCCCCCATTTTAGCAACCTACTACAGACGAAAAAACATTAGTAAACGTCCTAACTAAATCTTGTTTTAACTCATCAGTATCTTTATACTTTACATCCGTTAAGTTACGAGTAGTTGTAGCTAAATGTGTTGAAAAAATCTCGCCCTAGTAGCGGAGAACCACCTTCCTTAATTATAAACAATCTAATATGCTTAGATATATCCTTGTAAACTATATTGACATTTACAAATCCTAATGGTGTAATTACTGAAATAATAATTAACCAATGTTTTATCAGAATGGCGCATTTTCAGGTAATTAAAATGGTTTAACCAAAACTGATAGGATATAGCTGATACCGATGCTCCTGTATCTAACTCAAATAAAAAAAATTTGTTGGTTATCAATCTTTACTTCCAAAACAATCGGTATATTGCTTCTTTTACTTCCAGAGGATATACTAAACATCGTATCTAAAACATCCGATAACTCTGGAAATTCACTATTCGCCTCATCTAAAAAATTATTTCTAATTTTATTTTTACACAACGTAGCTAAATGCCCTTCTAATTGACATAAATTACAAGAATAATTTCTAAAATAACACTTATCTGTAGTGTGATTTCTTCGTCCACACGTCGAACAGACGCTTGATTGTGGCTGCGGCGCATGCCCTGACGTTGATTTCGCTGTCAGCCTGTTCTGCGCACTGGATTTTGATGGGTGACGTTTCCGGCCTAAGTGACTTTTAGGGACCACCAGCTTCTTGATAAAATACCTCTTCTTTTATGTGCGGGTTTTTGATGGAATTCCAAATTTCTGAACTCGCAACATCGATTGCCTTATCGAAGTCAATTGTTACTTTTTCCTCAAACATCTTCTGTAGTATCTGTAGATCATTCAACCCCATAATAAATTTATCCCGCACCACTATATTTAATTCGATGCCGAATTTACATTTAGCCCCTATTTTTTGTTGCATTGTAAAATTTGTACCTTTGAGCGAATGCGCTGATGGTCGATTTAAAATGGGTATCGCATATTTTAACTAATTCAGTGCAGGTTTTATTTTCCAAAATTGTCGGAAGACACAAGCTGTAAACCAACCTGTACGCTTCTTCGTCACACACATTTAAAAGCATAGCTCTCTTGATAATTTCACCTGTAATTTTATTTGCGATGAAGTATTGCTCCATTCTAGCTTTAAAAATACTCCAATCCAATTCTTGCAGACAGAATTCCCAATTACACCACAATGTTTCTTGAGTAACTAGTTATATGGTCCAAGATTACGTTAAAACTATTTCAGTTCGATCAGTTCTTCTCGAAGTTTAACAATTTTTTTCATAACTGCAATATTGTTTTCGGACAAAAGTTATTTTAGTTACAGGATTCTTACACTATTCAAAGCGGCCGGCTGTATGTTGAATCCTGAGCAAAGGGTCGAAAACCAAGATTACCAGTTCGACGTTTCGAAAAGTCTCCAAAATGATGGTGTGGGATCAGTTTCAATTTTTTGAAAATTGCCGCTGCATTTCATCGGACCTGAGCGCTATAGTTGGTCAGGGATACTCCATACATCATTTTTGAAGCCTAACGCTGCAAAACTTATGGGGAAAAAATCATACTGTTTGCAACAGGACTGGTCGGTTTATTCCCGGACTTTAACCCGATATAGTATTGTATTTGGGGATACATGTTAAGTAAACTAAACTTCAAAAAAGAGCATAATATAGAGCAATTCTAACAACATTTAGCTGATATCTCAGACATCATACCAATAGAAGTAGTGCGTGCCACCCACGAAGCTTTTGTGCCAAGAATGGAAAAAATAGTTAACTTCGAAGAGGGAGAATTGAACTGAAGTAGTTTTAATGTAACCTTAGATTATATAGGTACTCATAAAAAGTTAAAATTTCAAAACATATATCTTACTTTCATTTTTATGCTTCAAAACATGTGGGACACATTTATATGGGCATCCTGTAAACTCTCCAAAATATTAAGTGAAATTACAGCTGTGAAAAACCTTAATTCGCTATTACTTCTCCTTAGTTTAGCAAAGTTTATAATGATTTTTAACAACATTAGATGATTTGGCATTTCAGCTTCCATTAGGGCAGGGGTGCCCAACCAGTAGCTCGCGAGCTACGTGTTGCTCGTGCCACCTTTTGATGCGGCTCGTTTTATCAACGATGCACACTTGTCGGTGCTCAATGCAGCGTCAGGTTTCACATTAAAATATGTATTTGCTGTATTTAATTTGTATTTGAATTCTTAATAAATAGGAGTATAAGAGTACATAATTACATAAGTATGTATTTTCTTTAACATAATTACAAATTTTTATTGTTTGTGCATGTACGTTTAAAATTGAAATAAAAATAAAATTTGTAAATTCCAAATTGGCTCGAGTCAAGTTAACCTTTAAGTAGTCGCGTGGTTCTTAGGTACACAAGTGGTCGCGTGGCGCCTACACGGCGCCAGCGTTTTAAAATGCCCTGACTGTCTTAATTTTGGCTTCTTTTATCAAATAAAATACATGTAGGGCTTGATACAGGTATAATGTTAAAATTTAGGGCAAATATATACAGATAAATACAACAATAAAAAGGTAAAACCTTATATAGTCCCATCAGAATAAAAAATGGGGGACAAACGTTGATGCTAGCATTCTTTACGTAATTCTAGATTTCACAATAATATTATCTATCGTTGAAACATTCGTTGCAGATATTACTTGTGTGTTCGCCGCAAATATTTTTTCCACTAATTTTACAAATATTCCTCTTGCCTCTTGTAGCTTTATACATAGGCGCCAGTAGCGTAACCTCTCGCATTTCTTGAAACAAAGTAATTGTTTTCTCGAAGATAAAGGAATACTTAAGCATACCGATTCAGAATAGATTCCTCAAAGTATACGTGAAGGGAAATATTACACAAAAATTTATTTTAGAAACGGCAGGCGTCTAAACATGAACTGGCGCCTGCACGGCGCCACGCGACTACTTAAAGGTTAAAGGTTGGGTACCACTGCATTAGGGTATTCCACAACTGACTTCACTTTACGCTATCAAAAGCCATCCTAAAACTTATAAAGCATATTAATTATTACTGGGATTTGAAATCTCTAGTTTCCAGCTGCTCGTTTTAGAACAAAAATAAGATAGGGTCAGATTTACAGTTTTTCTATGAAATTTTATAAGTATCTCCTAAATACCAATTTTATTATTTTTAACAAACTAAATAGGCGAATACTATTAAAGAAAATATAAATAAAAGGTGAAGCTATTATGGTTTAGAACCACTAATTAATTAAAATTGAACTAAATATTTTCTTATCGAATTTCGTATAATAGCCAGGGTGGCGCAGTGGTAGAGCGCCAGACTAGCATTGGGCTAGTCTTTGGTTCGAATCCCCCTGATGAACATTCGTCGTGGGGCACTTAATTAACGACGCTCTCCTCCGAATACTGGCCTAGGAGGTGGAATTACAAAGTCTTACGCATACACACACATTACACTCTACACATGGTGCAGTATGTAGGGGTAAACGGCGCACCAACTTTGTAACCCGCTGTGAATTGCACGCGTAGAGCCTCGTACGTTAATGCACCAGTCTCGACAACGACTGGTATTAGAGGTTACAGATAATACATACATACATTTCGTATCGCTATAGTAAGTAGTAACAGTCCACTAAGTAAATTCCATCCTAAGTTGCGGTTTGCGGATAAAATAACATTGCCTTACTGTACCCCTTCGTACTAGGTAGTTTAATAAGTTTGAAACATTCCTTGACTCATTCACGGCAAACAAGAGTAGACATAGCTTTTGATTTGGTGCAGTAATGCTTACTGTTATAAGGATTATTAATGCTGCAAATAGGAGTGTCTCAAGTGGTTAATGCTGTACAATGGAGGAATATGGTTAATCCGAAACCCGTCAGCTTAGGATGGTATGTTCTTTAAGTCAAATTCATTGAGAGTCTAGCAACGCCCTAAAACTCTTGCGGGACTCTTTACTTAATATCCAATGTGAAAAATGGCAGATCTTATCCTGAAACCATGAGACGCTAGCAAAATTTTTGCTACCAACTCTACTATGACCATCATCAATTTAAAAAATAGTATATATGTAACCGTGTTCAGTCAAATACGAAGGACAGAACTCCTTCTCGTACAGCCATATCGACCATAAACTTCTTATTTCACCATCCATCCATATTACTAAGGAATGCGCCGCGAAAATACGCAAATTAATAGGCAATATCGCGCAATTTGCGCGCGTTAGATATGCTAAATCAACCCACACAGCATTGGGACACTTTAATCATCCATATAATTTGCGCAAAATTAGATAAAGTAACGAATAGGTATTGGGAAGAATACAAGGTCGAAAAGCAAATACCGACGTTAGAAAACCTATTTACGTTCCTTAGGTCAAGAGCCGACTTATTAGAAACTTTGGACGTTGGGACGTTGGATAAGGCCGAAATCAAACCAAAGGTACAAAGTCGAGCATTTATGACAGCAAGGGACTCATGCATCTTTTGTAAAGGTGAACACAATTCGCGTGATTGCAAGGACGCTCTAAAATTGGCACCGCAAGAACGGTTGGACCGAGCAATAATCGCGAAAGTATGCCTGAATTGTCTAAAACGCGGTCATTTTAATAAATTTTGCAAGGCAAGTTCGTGTAGAGTTTGCAGGGCTAGGCATCATTCACTATTGCATACGGATCGAACGTTGGTACCGAGATCACCATCAATCTCAGAACCGAGATCAAGCGCCGAAAAGCCGAACGTCGTGTTATCTTCGGTAAACTCATGCAACGGCCAAGTTCTTTTGTCTACCGTGCGCATACGTTTGTATGATATTTACGGTAAGGCGCCTTATGTCCGAGCACTTTTAGACAGCGGTTCTCAATCCAGTTTTATTACGAGGCGGCTCTGCGATTACTTAAATTTGGAGGTCCAAGGTGTCAAACTAGATATATCAGGTTTGAATAGGTCAACTAGCTTTAGCGATAGCAAATGCATAGTGAGAATTTCGTCCCATCGAGGACCATTCATAGCAAACTTAAATTGTTTCGTATTGCCGCAAATTACGGACGATCTTCCAAGTTTCACAATTAATGTGGCAGAGTTACAAATTCCTGGTAATATAACGCTCGCGGACCCAAAATTTAATGAACCCGGGCCAATTGATGTATTGATAGGAGCAGACCTGTTTTGGAGTGTGATTAGCGTAGGACGAATAAATTTAGGGACGAACAAACCAATATTGCAGAAAACGCAGTTCGGTTGGATCATTTCTGGTATTGTCCATTCCCGCGAAATCGAACGCACCAGTTGTAATTTCAGTGCGGGTTTAGAAATTCAGCTGTTAAAGTCTTGGGAAGTAGAGGAATGTTCATTAGTTAAGCCGTGGTCGCAACAAGAAATTGCTTGCGAATCGCATTTCGTAAAAACAACCGAGCGTGATCAAAACGGACGTTTCGTGGTAAAATTACCTTTAAAGCAACCAGCAGAGAAATTAGGCGAATCTTTCGAACAAGCAAAACGTCGATTTTTATCTTTAGAGAAACGCTTAATAGCAAACCCTCGACTATTAAAAGATTACACGCAGTTTATGAACGAGTACCTCACGTTAGGACGGTGTCCGGTCAATACCACTCCGCAATTACCACGCCGGTCAATACCACGTCGGTCAATTCCACTTCAACAAAAATCACTCCAAACAATAACCACTCTGAACAAAAACCACGCCAGCAAATACCATTCCGTAAAATATCACTCCTGTAAATTACCACTCGGGGTAAAAACCACTCCAACAAATATCACGCCGTTATATTCGACATATAAAAGTTATATTTCAAGCCGTGATTGTTGTACAAGATGCGACGAAGATAAAAGAAAATAACAAATGAAGATGGGAAGTTTGTTCGTTTGTTTAGTCTATGGACTAATAATAATAATACTAATGTGAATCTGATAATATAAATAAAATAATATAAAATTAAGAACTAAAACGTACATAGGCACACAAGATACATACAACAAAATATACTAGGAGATATTTCTTATGGGTAAGTTAAAAAGAAAGAATAAGCTACAAAGAATTGTTCGCCAAAACCTGGGAAAAGGGTTCCTGTCAAATTACAGTAAACGGTATATTCAGAAAAATATGAATACTGTTTTAATCCTAACGACAGGTTTACAAAAGGGTAGAAACAATTTTACTGACATCATAAATACGTCAGATTTCAAAGGGCGCATTTAAGTACCGCTTTCTTAAAATACTATTTACATACATGGAATTATACAGGCCTGATATTTGTTGGAGTGGTTTTTACCCCGAGTGGTAATTTACAGGAGTGATATTTTACGGAGTGGTATTTGCTGGCGTGGTTTTTGTTCGGAGTGGTTATTCTTTGGAGTGATTTTTGTGGGAGTGGAGTTGACCGGCGTGGTATTGACCGGCGTGGTAATTGCGGAGTGGTATTGACCTAGACCCCGTTAGGACACATGAAAAAGGTCACAAACAATAACTCCGAAAATTCTTGTTATTATATGCCGCATCACGGTGTAGTGCGCGAAGAAAGTACCACCACAAAGTTACGGGTCGTTTTTGATGCTTCGGCGAAAACAAGTAGTGCGCTATCTATGAACGATATTCAAATGGTCGGTCCGACCATACAAAACGACTTATTGTCCATAATTTTAAGATTTCGCAAACATCCCTTTGTAGCCTCCGCCGATATAGCAAAAATGTACCGGCAAGTACTAGTACATTCCTCACAGAGACCATTACAAAGAATTCTGTGGCGAGCCGACGTTCACGCACCTATAGAAACGTACGAACTTAATACCGTGACATACGGTACCGCGTGCGCTTCGTTTCTAGCCATAAGATGCTTGCACCAGTTAGCGGATGATTGTCAGGCTTCACAGCCAGTTATAGCCAATACCATTAAAAACGACTTTTACGTCGATGACATGCTGACGGGAGCGAATTCGGTCGCGTCGCTAATGGCTACGTGCGGGCAAGTGACCAGCCTACTCAAGGGTGGTTGTTTCGAGCTACGTAAATGGTTGTCAAATGTACCGCAAGTTTGTAAAATGCAAGGTGATGCATCACAAGAAACTGCTTTTGATTTTGGTTGCCGGGAAGAATTCAAAACGTTAGGTTTGCGGTGGGTTCCGCGGTCGGATGCCCTCACGTTTCGGATCGATTTTGCACGGGGAACTAAACCTGTCACGAAACGCACCATTTTGTCGGCGGTATCACAAATATTCGACCCCTTAGGTTTAATAAGTGCCTGCACTATAACGGCAAAGATTATGATTCAAGAGTTATGGCAATTAAAATTGTCATGGGACGAAACCGTACCGCCACATGTCCATTCGAAATTTTCATTGTTTTACGACTCTCTCCCGACGTTAAATACGCTAATAATACCGCGGCATGCGATTTGTGAAAATCCCATCGACATCGAACTACATGGGTTTTCAGACGCCTCGGAAAGGGCTTATGGGGTATGCGTTTACCTAAGGTCAATGAACGGACGGGGAGAAATTGTTGTAAACCTTCTATGTGCCAAAACGAAAGTTGCGCCGATAAAGAAAATAAGATTGCCGCGATTAGAACTTTGCGGAGCTGTAGTCCTCGCTCGACTTGTAAACAAAGTTCAATCATCCCTCAAATTAAATTTCAGTAGGGTTAAGTGGTGTAAAAGTGAGACAGTAGAAAAAGTTGGTAAAAAATAAGACAGTAGATAAAAAAATATTAATTTAACACATTGGTTAATAATTATTATTGTATTTAAAAAAGCAGAGCTTATTTGTTACAAAACCATATAGCATGTCATCTTACAGTGATAGAAGTTCACTGAAAAAAATGTACAATCGAACACTGTAAAATGAATCCAGAAAACTTTCATTTGCGCCATTCAAACTTTGTAGAAAAGAGTGGTTCATTATGTAGCCCATGTGCTATCAGTTGAAACAGACGACTTTGTAGTAACATACTTATTTACAACAATTAGATGATGTACTTAAAGGTGATGTTGTACTAAAACCACCTCCCCCAAATTCTGTTGGTGGTACAGCAAGGGCGTCCCTGCAGTATGTGTTTCCAATAGATTTAAGTGAATTTCTAGTGTATTAATTAGAAGTGCCCATTATTTTGTTCATGTGTTAGTGTTGTAAGTTCAGTTAACAAATTTCCTTTTAGTTTTTACTGATATTTTCAGAATTTTCTTGAGTTATTTAGTAAAACCATATTTAATGTCTTAGAAAATTAATAAAGATGTTTTCATGCTGCTTTTTGTGTTCGTTTATGGTGTGAAAAAAATGAACATTTTTTCTGGCTTATTTTTTTAATGCCATGTCTTATTTTTGTCCTCTATTCAGTTTAAATTCGTTTTAGATGGAGTTACATGGGTGTCTCATTTTTCAACAGAGCTGCCTCTTTTTTACCCTATTTTAGAGGTAAAAATGAGACAGAAGTTATATACTTTCACATGATAAAGTTGTATGCTACCTCAATTTAATTGAAGCTATACGAAAGAGCAACCTTTATTACATATGTTACCCTTTGGTTCAATTTATTTGGTCAATACTTTACACTCAAAAACTCAAAAGATTTAAAAATTGTCTCATTATTACCCCACTCCAACTTACACATTTTGGTGTGATTCCAGTATTAGCTGGTTAAAAACATCACCAAGCTCACTAAAGACCTTTGTGAGCAATCGAGTAGCAGAAGTTCAGTCGCTAACTACCTTCGGGCAATGGCGTCACATTGGTACATAGGAAAATCCAGCCGATTTATTATCTCGTGGCGTAAATCCGAACAATTTAAAGGAATTAGAAATTTGGTGGCATGGCCCCCAATGGTTAGCGTTAGAAAGCTGTGAATGGCCCGCGCGAAAGGAATTCGAAACGCAAGATCTTCCCGATTTGCGTCCTGTTACAATGTCACACGCTTGCACTAAATCGCAATATTTTGAATTTTTGAAATATTCTGATCTAAATAAACTGCAAAGAATAATAGCGTATTGTGTTCGATTTCGATGTAACTGCCTAAAGCCAGAGGGTGGCAAAATAGTCGGTCCAATTTCGTACAACGAATCGTGTGATGCTCTAACACGCCTAGTGCGACTAGCACAAAGCGAATCTTTCGCAAATGAAATCGATAATCTAAAACGGGATAAGGTTATAAACCGCAAAGGTAAACTTTTACATTTAAATCCGTTTGTTGATGCCGAGGGTATATTACGTGTTGGTAGGCGAGTAAAACATTCGAAATTCAATTACAATAAAAGGCACCCGGCGATTTTAGATAGTCGGCATCAATTAACCAAGTTAATATTTCGGGAGGAACACATAAGATTATTGCACCCTGGGCCGCAGGCACAATTAGCTAGTATTAGAGAATCATTTTGGCCAATCGCGGGGCGAAATCTCAGTAGAACAATGGTGCGCGAATGCATTCGTTGTTTTCGGGCAAAGCCAAAGGTTATTATTCCTCTGATGGGTGACTTACCTGAGGTTCGCGTGAAGCCCGACTTTCCTTTTAAGTCAGTAGGGGTTGACTACGGCGGCCCATTTATGATCAAAGATCGTAAGGGTCGCGGATGTAAACTGTACAAAGCTTATTTGTGCTTATTTGTTTGCTGTGCCTCTAAGGCCGTTCATTTGGAACTAGTGTCAAGTCTTACTAAAGACGGTTTTATTTCAATGCTACGGCGGTTTGTGTCACGGCGCGGCAATCCAAGTATCATATACTCAGATAATGGCACCAATTTTGTAGGTGCCAATAATGAACTGAAAGATTTAGGGGATTTTCTAAAGACTTCTGAAACGCAATTAACCGAATCCTTACATAACGAAGGATTAACGTGGAATTTTATTCCTGCTCATTCCCCACATTTTGGCGGGCTCTGGGAAGCCGGAATAAAATCTGTCAAGCATCATTGTAAGCGAGTAATGGGAAATTCACTTTTTACCTACGAAGAATTTTACACAACATTAGTGCAGATAGAGGCCGTATTAAACTCTAGACCTCTCTCTCCTTTAAGTTCAAGTCCTGACGATCCTCTTCCTCTGACACCCTCACACTTTTTAATTGGCAGGCCTTTGCTCTCGTTACCCGAGAACGATATTGTGAACGTACCGCAAAATAGGCTAGACTACTTTCAAATGCAACAACAAGCAGTTCAGCACTTTTGGACCAGATGGGCAAAGGAGTACATCTCTGATCTCCAGCAGCGGTTCAAGTGGAAAGTACAAGGGCCCAACGTCACCGAAGGAACTCTAGTGGTTGTAAAGGAGGACAACACGCCTCCAATGAAATGGACTTTAGGTAGAGTGATAAAGGTGCATCCGGGTAGTGACGGAATTGTGAGAGTGGTGACTATAAAGACGAATTATGGTGAGATAAAGCGAACTGTAGGTGTGTGCGCTACCTATAAATGACGTTTAGATGTTAGTTTTGAAATTTATTATGCTAGTTTAAGTACTGTTAGGTTAAGTTGCAATTCATGTATGTTAGTTATCATAGTTCTGATGTTATTCTTTCATGTTTCATTAATTGAAACATTAGTGTTTCAAGGCCGGGGGCATGTTCGCGCCAAAGCATGTTTAAACTTGGCGGGCTTGCCACTCGGAAGTATACAGTTGTTACACAAAATGGCCGCCGCGTGTTTCCACAGTAGGCTTCCGCAAACGAACGAGACTGGACCTGCTCATTAAGCCAGTTTTATGTATTTAATATTTATCTTTGTTTCATGTCCATATTTCTGTGTTGTGCTATCAATATAAAGTAAATATTCGTAAATACTTATAACAGAATAGTGTCTTATTTTTTTGTGAGAGAAAGTAAATCCAGCGAAAGCAAAAACACCTTCTTTGTTTATTAATAGAAAGTTATATACTATATCAGTGGGTGTGCAACTATGGGCGGCTCAAACTGCTTGAAAATTTTTAGTAATTATTTATTAAAACCTTAAAGATGACTTTCACCAAACTTATTCAAAATTTCAACATGGTTTAACTACCAAATAATGTCAGGGCAATATAGTGGTAACAAAGTAAATTTCTGATGTAAACTAAGTTTTGAGCTTAAAGGGTAGGTAGTACAAATGACTCTTAAAATATCCATGAACCACAGAGCGATGGCGATCAGTAAATGACCCACTGCTGAAGTGCTCGTATTTATCATTATTACTATTTTTAATAATCTTCTATTAATTTTCTTTCTTTGTGAAAATATAATTCTTATTTATTCAGACAGTTAAATACTTTCAGATACATATTTCTAAAAGGACAAATGTACAATCTATGTTTAACAATCCTCATAAATGTTACCACAAAAACAGAAACGCGAGTAAAGACACGTAACTAGCTACAAAACGGAGTTATGTGGTGTTTTGTAACCGCGCATTGACTGTGAAATCTCAATTTGAATAGCTCAAAACTTTGATCCTGTAGGGGAAGGGAACCAATAATCCATTTAGTTGGGACAAATTAGGTCCGCATTCAACCGAAACCCTTTTGGTACGACAGTTCAGAAAATTGTTAGCTAAATTGCAGGGTAGACATTCAACGAAAGTTTAAAAAGCCAAACTGATGTTTGATAAGTTTATAAATTCTCTTTCCTTTTAAAGCTTAATAGGCATTCGCACTCTATATTTTATCAAAAATACATGCTACACTGGGAAACATGATAATTGTTTAATCAAGGGTTCAGTTTTAAGTCTTATTTGAAAGCGATTTTACAAGACTTAGAGTAGTATTTTCCTTTTGTAACATCGGGTTAAACTATAAACAAATTAAGTTTTGCATTTTCTTTTACATTTTCGAAGACATATTTCACATAAAGGAATGTTTGAAGAAATTTAACTTAAAATTGTTTTATCATCATTGAAAGGCACATTTTAAACAAATTCAGCACATCTAAATGGACCTTTAATTTAACAAAGAAAATATTAAATTTCAATTACACATTTAAGAAATTTAAGAAGAAAAAGCATAAGTAGTAAATTATTTTTCTCACTACCACCTTGGTAAATTGACATTTCATTGTCAAAAAGTCGACAATAATGGAAACTAAAACATTTAGTTGAACAAAAATAGACTGTATCTAAGGGCAAAAAAGACGATTTACCGCGCCAGGTCACTTTCCGCGCATGGTACCCCATAACTCTACACCATAACGGATATAAAAAAAATAAATAGTTATAATGGAGAATACGTGCTTATTTATTAATATTAAAACTAATTTTACAATTGGAACAACGTTGAATGTTAAATGAAGGTGTATTTACAAAATGTTTGATTTCATTCTTTTCGTTACTGAAAACAGAAATTGCGTTTATGTGTTTGTTTCTACCATAGCAACAGCGCCGTTAAACTGTCATAAATATAAACGTCACAATTTTTGTTAAATTATTAATGAATTTTATTTTGTGGTAGTGAGAAAAACGTAATGCGCAACGCGTAGGTAAGTTTCTTTTTTATCCTCGGTGGCATTATGGACCTCAGCTGCGCTTCGGTCCACAAATTACCACCTCGGATAAAAAAGTTCACTTACCATAACTTGGAGCGCAAATAACTATTTCTAAGTTTTATAAATTATAATAAATTCAGAAACAGGAAGAATTCAGTAAATTTTAGAATACAATGGTATTCAGGTATTTGACTATCTAATAAAAGAAGTATATCTACTTATTTAAATGAAGATAATCTTGTTTTACACTTGGCAAGTTAAAAACGGTTCAACAGGCAGTTTAGTAGATTATGTTTTAGTAGGACCAAGAATTTGAGATTGGATACTTCATATTTTAAGGTCATAAAAGTTTTAATATTTCAGATTCATTGCACGTTTTCGTTCTAGATTTTGAGCTGCAATTAAATTTTCAAAACTTCCGTTTCGTGCATAAACAGTAAATGAAAGTACTGTCAGGAATTCCCGCTTCCCCTTGTTGCCGTCTTATGCTTAAATCAGTAATTCTAATACGTTAATGGAGGCGAAAATAATGTCGCCAGATATTAAAAAAATAGATTTATAACACTTTAAGAACATCCGTTGCATGATGACAGTATTTTTACACTGACATCTCGTGGAAACATTTCCCGAAGTGAAAGAATACACATAAAGAGAAAACAAGTCCCTAACCCTATAACAAGTTAAAGTTACACACCGTCTCGATCGACCATTTCTGGCCCGTCATAAATCACACGTTATCTTTTTCTATCAAGTGAGTGTCCGAATTTCCATCTCACTTCTACTAGTGATAACCTCCCATAGGCGATCCTGCATAGTTTATTACTTGCTGCAACATCTTTTCCTCGATTTCTGGGAGATGTTCCGCTAGATATTTTATACCGGCTATGATTTCGTGATCAAACCGTAATAAAATGTTGATTTTCTAGATAGAACGAATCTTCTTAGTGCTATATTCAACTTCCTTAGATACCTTTTTCATCAGCTCTTCTAAATTGCACAGATAAAAGTAAATAACTCCAAAAGGAAACTTTAGAGAAAGAAGTCAATTTTACTTTAGTTCGCGTTTTCCTAAATAAAAGAACAGGAAAAGAGCAGAATAATGAAAATCACGCATCTGAATCAATTTAATTTAAAACCTTAAGAAATACTATTTTCGATTAAGCCATTTGAACTGCTCGTAGTTCGTTCCATTTAATTAGATTGCATCTCCAAATTCAAAGTTTAAATCGACATTCTATATGTGAATACCAATGTAACCATCAAGTACCTTTCAATAAATAATTTCTGTCACGTAGTTAGTAAATCCGAATATGGACCTAGCAAATCAAAAGATTGATGGAGGGCTTGCATTATAACATTACCAGTATAATCATTTACCGTTCTGGGATACACGACCTCACACTCATCTTCGCAATTTTCATGTGAAACAGTAATTTATCATTTTACAAAAACGAGGCTCGGTTAATTATGAAATAGATGAGAGCAAAAAACTCATACGTTATTTATGCAACCACATGTGCGTAATATAAGTATTTACGAAAATTTTTTCCACCATTAAAAATGATAATAAAATAATTAAGCTTCACGAATACACTTAGTTAGAGAGGTTAGCGCTTTCATCTCGCATCACGTCCATTCTAATTATTTGATTCATTGCTCAGATTATCGTTGCAAACTTGCTCCCCTTGGCTTTCGAGTAATTTGTTACAGAAATAAAACCCCATTGTCTCAGTGGGACTGCTGCAGCTTGATTCCGTACGAGAATTAACACTATAAACTTATTTCGACGAGTTTTCAATCCCTGGAAATATCGGTCTGAATCTATTAAATCCCCTCGCCACGACGCCACAGATTGCAAAACTAAACAGTGAATTAAACGAGATTCTAAATCTAAATACTTCGACGTTAAGGCTTCGTTGATTTACTTTATATTCTACAATTTGCTCTATGCAATTACAAAATTTAGCAATACAAATTTATTTTATCTCTCCGGGGTGAATTTGGAGTTTAGTGTTAGTTACATTTAATACCCAACGCTATTTTTAACAGAAACGATTATATACCGAAAGGATTATTTACACTGGGCAACTTATTCTGAATAAATAGCTTTTAACTTCTCTCTAAACTTATTTTATTGGTGGTTCGAACATTGTGTTTAAAGTATTAGCAAAAAAAATGTAATTTCCGAGTTTCACAACCTCTTTTTTTAAATTAGAGCTCCTGGTTCTTTCTCTTTAGTAAGAACCGGTTCCATAAACAAAACGATTTATGTAAACTTCTGATACATTTATTACGATAATATAAATTAATGTATGTCAAGTGAGCTGCACAACGTTATTATCGCAGGAATTCAGGTTAATTCAAAAGATATAGCGGCGCTAAAAGTATCACTAGTAAACTGTTTCGAACATGAATTAAACATAAAAACTTGCATGTCAGTAGTTTATCAATCAATCAAAAACAGCGTATAATCAAATTATCAAATTAAGAGACTCTGAGGAGAAATCTAAAGGGCTACTAAATGCAATTAAGATAAGCTATAAGCTATATGAAAATACGTATAAATTTAGCTTGGACGTACAATCAGAAAATGAACAAGAACAAATATACAAAATTTCAAAACGGGAAGGGAAAAAAGGTGAAGATCGGGCTGTATAAACTATAAATAATAAACAACGAGAAATTTATTTGGAATAGGAAACAAATTAAACTTGGGCATTTAACCGAAGAACAGAATGAAATGCAGAAAGGAGAAAACATATTTTTAGTTTTTGCAAAACAATTAGCTAGAAAAAATTGAGGAATTGAAATGATGGAAAAGAAACAGGGAAAAAATATATTCAAACAAAAGCAAATGAGGACTATGAAGAATACAGATGGTGAAGCTATGAAGCATCAACGTTAAAGATGAAAAAGGCTAAACAAAAAGCATGGGAGCAGTCCGGAGAAAAAATGGAAATGGGAAGCTGAGAAAACACGAAAATCTTGAACGGGATTTTGAATAATTTCAGAAATCAGAAAAATAGGACATACGATGGGCTAAAGATACGGAAGAGAAAACAAAGGATAAAAGTAATATATGCAAACATTGGAAGGAATATCTTTATGGAGTTTTAAACAGTATAGAATGAATCCAAATAAACGTATCTGGAAATGAAGTAAATGGAAATATCGAAAACTACGAGCTTACTGAAGGATAACTGAAAGCAGTTATGAAACCATTGAAATGTGGAAGGGTTACAGATGAATGACAGATGTATGTGAAATAAATAGAAATGTTGAAAAAGGTGGCAAAAGAAGGAAAAAAGCGTTTGCTTATGTTGTTAAACTTAGCATGGAAAGAAAAAAGATTTCCAGAGAAATGGCAGGTTGCTATAATAATACGGCTACTCAAAAAAGGAGATTGCTAAAATTGTGAAAATTGCAAGGCTATTTCACTTGTAACTATAGAAAAGAAAATATAAGAGGAAATATTAGAACATAGAATAAAGAAAATTATTAAGCCAACATTAGAAGATACTCAGGCGGGTATTGCAGCAAAACAAAGCACTTTAGATTGGATTTTCACAGAAAAACAGTTGTGCGAAAAATCTTTAGAACAAAGTGTTTTATACATATACAGGGAATTTTTCTTTTTAGTATACATATCCCCTATGTATACTTTTATAATAAACGCAAATAGGCCACCCACTATACAGTATAAACGTCACGTCACGTGGTGCGTAAAGGTTATGTTTCATGTTTGTAAATAAAAAATAAATCAAAATTAGTGGAATATCAACATAATTTTAATTCAACGATTATTCTAAAACATAAAATATCAACAATACAAAACAGAAAGGAAAATAAAAACAGCAACAGTTAAAGACTAATTTTTTGACATTAACTTAATTTGATGATTTTTGCCACAGCATGCTAATTTTTTAACGTTTATAGTGTATAGTGGGTTGCCTATTTGCGTTTATTCTAAAAGTATACATAGGGTATATGTACGAGCCCAACGTCAATGAAATTCGTACACCTGTATTTTTCACTAAACCTGTGCCTATAAATTGCTAAAAAGAGGGTTTTTACAAGGAAATCCTAAAAAAATTATATTTACCGTAGAATTTCGATTTATTATCTTAAAAATAGGTATTCTTATTTTTCCGAATTTTAATAACTGATACCAACAAAATTAAAATTAAATTTAGACATACGGTTCAATGAAATTCGTACACCTATTTTTTGAGTTCACTCAAATTCGTACACCTAGGAATCGATCTAGTATTCATCCAATTGCTACGTATTTACCGCGGTAGAGTTATTCACAATAAATTTGAAGCCTTTTTAACAGTTAAATTTACTAATAGAATAATGGTATGGGTCTACATGAGTTCCAATATTATGGGAAACCTTCACTTTTTAGACGGTGCTGTTAATGCTGAAAAATATCAAAGTATTCTTAAGAATCGTGTTCTACCGTCCATGAAGAAGGCATTATTTCAGCAAGATGGGACAAGTTGGAGTGGCTACAAAATCACAGCATTAATGTTTTGGACTGGCCATGATTTAGTCCCGATTTGAACCCCATTGAGAACCTCTGGGGAATTATCAAAAGGATTCTACGTAAAGGTTGTCCTAGTACGAAAACACTTCTTAAAGAAAACATAACCAAAAAATCTGGCATTCTATCATTGCACAGCAATTCCAAGAACTAATAGAAATCATAAACAAGTGTTTAAGAGCAGTAATTGCAAATAAAGGCGATGCCACTCCATACTAAAGTATGTACATACATAGATATTCTAAATAATGGGGTTTTTCTAACTATGTAGCATCTAAGTATGTTTATTATTATTATCATTAAACCCCATTATTCCCCTTTGGAGACATAGCGTTATTTACAAAAATTAATATAACATTTTACTGTGGGGTTATTTATATATCTACATATAACATTTTACTACAAACTGTTTCGACTCTTCCTTGTCTTGGGCAATTGCACGTAACTGTTCGACGGTTTTTTCCACATTCTTATTTTACTGCCCTTTTCCATGTAATGTGGGGGCGTCCTCTGGCTCTTCCACCTTGTGGGTTCCACTCCAACGCAACATGACTTGGAGCATCCCTGGATTTCCTCAGAGCACGCCCCAACCATCTGAATTTCATTCTTCTAATTTTTATATTAACATCTGCTTGACCAGTTCTTCTCCATAATTCAACATTTAATATTCTGTTTGGCCAGCGAATTTTTAATAAAAACCCCAATAAGTATGATTAGTTTCATGTAATTAAAAGTCAATAAATTCAGTTCGTATGTTGCTAATCCGTTTTTATTAAATTTGTTTGCATAGCTCTTTATTAACAAATTACTCATGTTTAAGGTAAAAAAACTTCAATTGTATGTAGTATTTCATTAACCGCGGGCTCGTATATGTTCTATACAAACACGATAACAATTAAAAACACAGCAACTAGTTGAATACTAAATTAGATCCCTAAGTGTACGAATTTGAATGAACTCGAAAAATAGATGTACGAATTTGATTGAACTGTATGTCTAGATTTGATTTTAATGTCAGTCCTATCAGTTATAAAAATTCGGCAAAATAAGAACACCTATTTTTAAGGAAGAAATCAAACTTTTACCCTAAATATAAATTTTTCAAAATATCGTTGTAAAGAATCGCTTTTTAGCATTCTAAAAGTATGGTGTAACGAAAGATACAGGTGTACGAATTTCATTGACGTTGGGCTCGTATACTAAAAAGAAAATTTCCCTGTAGGTATGTACTATGTGCAATAGATATTCAGAAAGCCTTCGATTACGTGCATAAAATATAATAAGCCAGATTTTAGAGAAAGACGCCAGGGTATCGCAGTGGTAGAGCGCTAGTCCTTGATTCGAATTTCCCAATGGGTAGGATTTTCCTGCAGTCTGGGGATCGGTATGGAGTCCTGGTGACCATTTGTAATTAGGTAGCTAATTAACAACGCTTTCCTTGTAATAAAGGCCTACCAGATGTAGTAACAAGGACCTCCACGTACACAATCTTACAGTATATAATTATGTCGTGCCCACTTGGTGAAATCGTTTATTTCATGAAAAGGATGTCCACTTCATAAAACGCATCCGCTTAGTGTAATATCTGTTGTTTTCACTATCAGCACAAAATGTTTGCCCATTTCATGAAACGGAGTGTCGTTCTAGCTCTTACTGAAATTCGCTATAATTTCATCAAGTGGATGGACGATTTCATCTTTTCATCTAATGTTCAACAACTGCATTTAATAAAACGAATAAAACATCAGTATTTAGCAACATGTCAGAGTCAGCAGAATCTGTGTTATTCAAACAAAAAGAAGAATTCTATAGTAAACTTAACACATAGTAACCTGGAAAAAAGTGTTCACCAAACAACAGCAGCACATGATAATAAAGGTAGTACAAGCAGCTAAAATACAAGAGTAAGTACAATCCATAAAGGTTAGGTTATATTTTGTGGTATTGTATTTAGAGTGTGTTCCGCAATATGCTGACAGTATTGTAAGTGCGTTCGGTAATGAAAAAATATTTACGTTCTTTCAGGGAAAGCAAGACAAGGAGATAATATTTCCTACTCCAAAGTTATGATGTGTTATCTGTGGGAAGTGAAGATTTTCTTATAAAGAAAAACAATAAAGGTAACACTACCGACATAAAGTATGTGGTTTCTTTTGAAGACCTTTATGAGCGTCTTTACAATATTTATGTGAACTCTACTGGACTCGGTGGTCATTTGAAAATGCGACAAGCATTGAGTAACAAGTTCAACGTTCCTTGACCTGCGGTTGAACAGTTTCTGGCAACATGTGTATCCTGAAATCAAACGAAGGGAATATCAAGAAAAGTTGTTGTTCGTCCTATTACGTCAAAGGATTTTAACGAAAGAGGGCAAGTGGAGCTAATCGACTTTCAGTCTTTACCAGACGATCCATACAAATGGATCCTCAATTATCAGGATCAGTCAACAAAATTTATTTGTCTTCGTGCTCTTCAAATCAAGATAGCAAAGGAAGTTGCCAAAGAACTACTATATATTTTCTTAATGTTTGGTGCGCCGAAAATTCTCCAAAGTGACAGTGGACGTGAGTTCGTGAATCATACTATAAAAGAATTAAAGGAATTGTGGCCAGAATGCGTAATAGTCAACGGTCGGCCGAGGCATCCTCAGAGCGAAGTGAGCGTGGAACGTTGTAACCAAGATATAGAGAACATGTTGCGAAGCTGGATGACAGATAATAATTCGAAACAGTGGTCCATAGGTATTCAGTTTATACAGTGGCAGAAAAATACATCGCACCATAGGATTCTTGGTCGGTCACCTTACAGACCGCTGATTCGAGGTGAGCCGCGTACAGGACTTGCATCATCAAATATTCCAAAACTTTTAAATACTTTACAGAATAAAGAAGACTTAGAGGACTTAGAAAACTTAGAGAACTTATATAATGAACTTGAAACTGAAACCTCGACTGACATGGGAATTAATCTGAACTCTGAATCTCAGCCGATACTGATAGTAGTTCCTCCTATAGCTGAAGATTCTCTTGTAGAGAATTGTCAAAATATGGAGGAGTGGGAAAATATTGGTGAATTTATATTAGATACATCAAGTGTCACACCAGATTTGCGATGTAATGAACACAGTGACGAAACTGCAGAATAACTTCAGTTAAGGCAACAACAAATACAACACGAAAGACTTGAGGCCCACGCTGGTCAAAAGAGGGGTGCTGAACAAATGTTAAGATATTCTAAAGGTAAAAAACAAACATTTTCGAAGAATGACTGCGTTCTACTATATGTTCCGAAAGTTGACCGAGGACCCGCAGATTCGTCGAATTTGGTAGCAGTACTTGTAGACGTTTAAAACGGGGTGCACCAAGTTGCAACTGTACATAGGGTAATCAAAGGTTGGTTTGGAAGTCATAACTTGCAGAAAGCTACATCTAATTTCTTAAGTCCAAACAAAATTATTAATAAGTCTAATACTTATGTGAAGCTGTAACTCTAACATCTGGAGGGCAAGGATTTTTTAAATGTTCTTGCAAGTAATCGAAAACACAATGCAATACCAAGAGATGCACTTGTTTCAAAATGAAAACTATATGCAATAGTCGATGTCATGCGTCGTTGCCATGTGCGAATAAATAATATTGGTTTGGAGGCGTTTATTTTTGTTGATTTCTCTATTTTAGGATCATTATTACTTTATAGTCAGTATGTGAGTTGAGTTATTTATATAATATTTTTATTGTTTTAAAAGATCTTATTTTCTAGTTAAATAAAATGCATTTAATTTGTTTCTATTAAAATCTGATGTACCCACCATTGTGTTTATTGTTTTATCCAACACCTACCTAATAATGATGCTATAACTATGGTGATTTTAAACAAGTAAAGTCGCCTATAACCCACTAGTGAGTTATAATCATAATCCACTAGTGATTTCTAATAATAATATTAGAAACCTCATAACTTAAAGTATCAACAATTTTAGAAAATTAACGTCTTTTTATTAACAATTATAATACCATTAATATTAACAATGAATATAACATTATTTCTTAACATTAATATTAACTGTAAAACTTAAGGAAATTGACTTATTCGTTTCGACATCATCTAAACTGATGGTACAGCCATTCGATCCGCAAATCTTTTTTGCAATATTAATTTTATTCGAGACCGACTCCTCGATGTAACCTTCTACCACGGAGGTTGATCTCCAACCCCTATGGCGTTTGATGGTTGTAATATCGCCCCCAGCGTCGGTTAAAAGAGTTGCCGAAGACTTAGTAGCGCATATATTTTTTACAACAGGTATCTACAAAAAATTTAAAAAATATGACAACAGCTATCTAGAATTTGAAAAATTAAAGAATTTAAAATGTCAAATTAAAAAGTCCAAATACTATATTTTTTGAGGCGTTGGATAAAATGTTGTATGCCACGCGTGTGTTAAATACGTAAGTCACTTGAGAAAAATAGCCCACTCGGCCTAAAGGCCTCGTGGGTTAACAATTTTCTCGCGTGACTTATTTGTATTATAACACACTTGTACCATAAATAACTATTATTCGCTTCATTAAATGCAGTTGTTGAACATTACATGAAAAGATGAAATCGCGCATCCACTTGATGAAATTATAACGAATTTCAGTTAAGAGCATAGAACGACACTCCGTTTCATGAAATGGACAAACATTTTATGCTGATAGTAAAAACAACAGATATTGCACTAAGCGGATGCGTTTTATGAAGTGGACATCCTTTTCGTGAAATGAACGAATTTCACCATGTGGGCACGACATGTACATGTACAGGGTGGCCCATTTTCGATGTTTTTAAATGGGAAGTACCCTGAATATCGTAGATAGACAAAAACTGATGTCGGAGTCCAGGGCTCTTTTTTGATGCAGGTTCAAGTCCCGAAACCAAAATTCCGCTATCTTTTGTTATTTTTTAGTTATAGCCCAAAATTCAAAATTTGGCTATATCGAAAACTTCAAATAACTCTCTTGGTTTTGAAGATATCCGAAAACGGTAAAAACATTCTACAGGTACTTTTTCAAGTAGAATGTGATAGTCAATTCAGATATCTTCTAATTTTCATGTTTTAAGAATTATGATATAAAGTTGGTATTTTTTAAATATAAGTCGTAGTTGGCCATGATACCATTAAATTGCATATTTTTTCTGCTTTCCGAAAATATATAGTTTATAGGGGTTAAATGCAGTAACAATACCTTTTTTGAACAAAATCATATTATATGATGTTGTTAGCAATTAGTAGGCCATGGTTCATGATAGCAAAGCAAAAATTAATAGAGCGGTTGCATGTGACGTCACTAGGCCATCAGCTGAACACTTGTAGGGTAAACAAAGGGTAGATTTGTATGCACCGGTATACTAATTTTACCAAAAAGGAAATATTACATATTACAATATCAAACCGAATAAAGATGTGTTTAACCAGATGAGGGATGGTTTAGCATACATAATTACGAAATTTTCAGTTACTTAGAATTTTCCCCGCTGTCAGTTGATACGAACGTAATTGAAAATTTTATCGTGAATTAAAAAGAGTATTAGGGAACGTGATATTTCCCAGAGAAAGCAGTTAGAGAAAAGCTCTGGAAAACAAGAAACTAAAAATTTTGCCAGGTTATACGTAGAAACTTGTAAAATCTCCATATGTAAAGACAATTAAAAGCTGTTAAAGATAACGCGAGATTTTCTACAAAATATTAAATTAATTATTTAGGTTTGTTAACTTTCAAAACTGTCGTTCATTTTCAGTCGGGCGCGTTATTGTGTGCCTGGTGACGTCACATGCACCCGCTCTGTTAGCTTTTGTTTATTGCTATCATGAACCATGGCCTACTAATTGCTAACAACATCATATAATCTGATTTTGTTCAAAAAAGGTATTCTTACTGCATTTAACCCCTATAAACTATATATTTTCGGAAAGCAAAAAAAATATGCAATTTAATGGTATCATGGCCAACTACGACTTATATTTAAAAAATACCAACTTTATGTCATAATTCTTAAAACATGAAAATTAGAAGATATCTGAATTGACTATCATATTCTATTTGAAAAAGTGCCTGTAGAATGTTTTTACCGTTTTCGGATATCTTCAAAACCAAGAGAGTTATTTGAAGCTTTCGATATGGCCAAATTTTGAATTTTGGGCTATAACTAAAAAATAACAAAAGATATCGGAATTTTGTTTGCGGGACTTGAACCTGCATCAGAAAAGAGCCCTGGACTCCGACATCAGTTTTTGTCTATCTCCGATATTAAGGGTACTTCCCATTTAAAAACATCGAAAATGGGCCACCCTGTACATGATGCAGTATGTAAAATGTACCCGCAGAATGGTGCTGAATTATGAATTGCACCTGTAAAAACCTCATACGTTTGGTTTAAGGAATGTGGCACAGGTATTTTCAGAATTTTGAAGATGGCACCTGAGGCACCAGCTGATGCTCAAGACGTTTTGCCTAGAAATAAGAGGAAGTATTGTTCTACTTGTGACCCAAAATTAAAAAGAAAAACTGCTTATCTATGTGTTCAATGTAGAAAACCAATTTGTTTGCAATGTTCTAAAAAAATGTGTCTTCAATGCATTGAAAATCTAGAAGAGTCCTAAATATATTTTTTTATAGGGTTTTTGAACCATTGTCAGTTTTTTCAGGTTTATTTTAGAAATTAATGCGTTTTCATTTTTTGTAGTTTAGACCTTACCAAACACATTTTTAGTAAGAAAACTATTTATTTTTTAGTTTTTTTTTGCAAAATAAAAATCAAAGAAACGCTGTTTATTTTTAAGTATTTTTGGGTTTAGCTCTTTTTTGGCTTTAGTTTGTTACTCAGTTGGTTATAAATATAAAAGTTTCTTTCTTTACATGTTTTTAATTAATTATACAACGAAATATAAGTAAGTTTTTCAATAACATATACACAGCATTTTTTTATTTTCGAGTCCCAAGGAGTCCACAATGCATTGAGTGTTAAAATTTCTGGCCACACCGGTTAAGGGTTATGAAACTTGATAGAAATATGTGAGGCTTTTAACCAGTGGCGGCTCCTGATAATTTATTTTGGGGGGCTCAGAGTACTGAGAGAATGTAATCAAATAACAATATATAATAAACACTCACCTTCAGTGGCTGGGCAATTTCATACAAATAGAAAAAAGTTTTATGTACAGACGTAAAACAAAACACACGCACACACACTACAATAATCCCTTAAAAATATTACTGTTTATACACAAAATCTACACCGAACCTAGCATAGCCAAATCCGTACAGCACTTCATATGATGTTCAGAAGAGTATCATTTTACTCGCTTATTGCATAAATAACTATTGCTTTTTTATAGACGTCTAAAAATGCAGGTAAAGGTAGTTCTAATTCATCGAAACTAATAAAACTAAGTAAAGTTACCAAGCATTCCACTTAAAAAGCTTAGAATAAATTAATTGTAGAACCTTTATTTATATAGTCTATGGCCATATCTTTATCCTATTGTTGCATATTAGGCCTTAACCAATCACTAGATGCCAATTACATAGCAATTCTTATAGCAAATCAATACTGTAACTCACTATCACCTTTTTCAGCTGCTTAAAGATCAACTGGTTAAGGATTAAAGTAAATTACAAATTCCTTCGATAAAAGTCATTAGTAGCTTTGGATAGATACAATCACTCACTGGTGGTGACGCTTAAATTTAACTAATTTACAAGCAATGCTAATGTTATTTAAATGGGCCTACCTAATTTACAAGTAATAGAAGTTTCTGTTAAATGGGCCTAAATATAATATATCTCCTTGTTTATAATTTATACCTAACTAGCTGAATTATCTTCACATGTAGTGCTAATATTGATTTTGATAAAGATCATCAAAGCAGTCGTTAAAACTTGGCAGTTAACTTATATTTTGCTTAACAAGCAAATCAACGAAGGATTCTCATTGCTTCGTAAATTAAGGAATTTACAATACGTAACAAGTTTTTAATCAGAGCTTCTCTGCGAAACTGTTACAGATATACGTAGGTCTGAAACCTTCTGCGCAGATTGCAAAGACAACAAATAATTTTTTGCGGTAGACGGAAGATGGTGGCATGCAGCTCAAGAAAAGAACACACAAGCCAAGAAATTACACTATTCCCTAAGTAAGGCGTTTATTAAAAAGTGAGAGAAGAGCAACTACAATTAAGCTATATAAACCAGTGTATACCAGGTGTTTGACTTAAGGGGCGAACATAGAGAAATAGTATGGGAAATCGTATATATGCAGATACATGTTCGAGTTGATAGTGGCATCAATCGAAAGACAAAAAAATACGCTTAATTTGATACTACTTTACTGGAATTTATTGCTTGTTTAAGAAAGAAATAGCTTAAAAACTATAATAAACAAATTCACAAAAAACAGACCGGCCATGATCAAATCTGAAGTTTGTTTATGCCAAAATAGGTTTATATTATATTAAAATGTTTTGACAATAAATACCCTCTCCTTATTAGAATAATTCAACATTATTATTCATAGTAATTAGAAGGTAGATACACGAATTGTTAAATTTATTTTGGCATAAACAAACTTCAAATTTGATCATGGCCAGTCTGTATTTTGTGAATTTATTTGTTATAGTTGTTAAGCTATTTCTTTCTTAAACAAGCAACCAATTCAAGTAAAGTAGTATCAAATGAAGCGTATTTTTTTGTCTTCCGATTGATGCCACTATCAATCCTATCAACTCAAACGGGGAGCTGGAATCTGCATATACCGGGTGTCAACGAAACCTAGGGCACTCCTATAAGTTTTTTATTTTTTAAGATATCAAAATGAAATTTGGTAATATACTCTTTAAATGGCATTAATTGGCAGTTGGCATAGTAAACAAGTTTCTGTCACGTCCGGTTTCGCCGGAATTGACATCAACTTTGTTATTTTAAATAAAACACCCTGTATATTTATAAATTTTTGGAATTTACATTTCATTCTACGTATGTTATATCAAGTTTGAAACATTTTGATGATAAAGTAAATACTTGCAGAAGAGTTTATTTATTAATCTAGGATGCCATAATCTGCATAAAATGGAAGTCAGGATGCTACGACACTCAAAACAAATTATTTTAGCACTTCATTGTAGCAGGTCTGTCACTTTTTTATGCATTTCATTTGTTTCGCTTGTTTTGAAAGCCAGTGTCTAGACTTACATGTCCAAAACACGCCTTTTTTAACGGGGAGTGTTATTCCGAATTAAAATTTCATATTAAACCCGCGTTATTGGTATCAATAAAATCGTTGAAAAACGCTCGTTTTAAATATCCTACTGCCCCACCCTAGTGCTATTTTAAAAAATAGAGTTATTCTCGAAAAAGCATTTTTGCCAATTTTAGGTCAATCTAATACAGCAACTAAAATAGTTAACGTTCTAAAAGAATTTGTCTCGAGCGTTGGGAAACCTTGACTTTCATTTTGCATAAGTCATTGCACTCTAGATTAATTTCTGCAAAAATTTACATTGTCATCAAAATGTTTCGAACTTGATGCTACCATACGTAAAATTGAATGGAAATTCCAAAAATGTAAAGATATATAGGGCATTCCATTTAAAATAACAAAGTTGATGTCAATTCCGGCGAAACCGGAAGTGACAGAAACTTGTTCCTACGTCAACATTTAAGAGTATATTACATAATATACCAAATTTCATTTTGCTGTCTTAAAAAATAAAAACTTTATAGGGGTGCCCCAAGTTTTGTTGACACCCGATATACTATTTCCCATGCTATTTCCCTATGTTCGCCCCTTAAGTCAAACACCCGGTATATCATGAAATTACTTTTTTCTCTTTCTAATAAATATAATATTATGTAAAAAATATTCTAATTAGTCGACACGTTTTGTGTAAATCTAGAAGCCCTTGCAAAAACAAAATTGAGAAACGAACAAAAAATTATCAGTAATGTTTCGTTGTTGTCAAAAATAGGCAAACTTGCACAAAACTACAAAAAACTGCATCATGCCACCCAGAGCGAATTTAAAATTCGCTAATTTATTTGTAAAATATTATTCCACGTTTTTCTTATGTTTTCTGATAATAGTTATTTATGTATCAAGGGCGTAAGGAAAGCGATTTTGGCCCGCGGCGTGAATATTAACGGTAATTTGCTATTGTTAAAAACAAGGGAGTTATGAGCATATCAAAAAAAGTCGAAAAAGTCAATTTTGGGCTCTAACTCAAAAACAAAAGAAGATAGCCAATTTCTGTTTTCACCATTAAACATATCTCGATAAAAGAGATAGAGACTTGGCCACTCGTTTTCCTCTATCTCTTTTGGTTACCGAGATGCCCTATTAAAACATCCAATTATGCCCACCCTGTACAGTTGCGGCCATATAAGTGGTTACATTTTGTAAATGCACCTTTTACGTGTCATTGAATCATAGTCGTCATGTCATTGATTTTTGGTCATTTTTAAATTCAATATGATATGAAATACATATTTTCAATATTTAAAATCAACAAAAAACAGCCATTAGATTAACGTTAGTGTTTCAATTTTTTTGTCCGCAATTGTACAATGTACCCCCAATTACTATTTCTCACTACCACCTTGGTAAATTGACATTTCATTGTCAAAAAATCGACAATAATGGAAAATAAAACATTTTGTTGAACAAAAACAGAGTGTACGAGTATCTAAGGACAAAAAAGGCGATTTACCGCACCAGGTCACTTTCCGCATGTGGTACCCCTGTCTCTACACCATAACGGATATTTAACAAAATAAATAGTTATATTAATAGAGAATACGTGTTTATTTACTAATATTAATACTAACTTCAATTTCAGAAAAATCTTTAATTTCTTCTGAGTCACTCATTTGTTTGTGTTTATTTGCTTGTTTGTACCATAGCAACAGCACCGTTAGGACGCTAGATTATAATTTTTTAAACTGTCATAAATATAAACGTCATAATTTTTGTTAAATATTAGTATTATTAATGAATTTTGTTTTGTGGTAGTGAGAAAAACGTAATGCGCAACGCGTAGGTAACATTTCTTTTTTATCCTCGGTGGCTTGATAGACCTTATCTTTGCTTCGGTCCACAAATTACCACCTCGGAAGTTCTCTTCTTCTTCTTCTTCTTCTTCTTCTTAGAGTGGCTACCCTTTACAGGGCGTTGCCGATCCTCTCTCCATATGCCTGTGGTGTGCGTGTCAAGTAGCCTACCTACTTCTCTTACCATAACTTAATAATTGAGATCGTCACTGTCAAAAACTGTGAAGCAAAAAGGGTTTCTTGTTTTAGCAGGAAAGCTCTGATTCCAAATCTATTTCCACCATATAATTATAAAAAGCATTTCTGTTTGTTTAAGATATTTGCATATTTCGTTCGAAGTAAAATAAAAAGTCATGCTTGTCAAATAAAATCATTTTTAAGTTGCTGCATAATATACTTCAATTAACTGGCAACCATAACATTAATTTAAGTTTTATAACTGTTCGTGAAATAGGCTACAGTCGGCGAGTTCCTTCCCGTTAATTAGTGCTAAATTATAACTCCTGTTTCGGAAGTGTTATCGATTAGCCAGCTGTTGATTTCCGCTTCAGCAGTGCTAAAGTGTTAGTGTTCATATTTTCAGGTACGCTGAAGCTGACAGATACCGCGTTTGTCTAAAACCGTCTACGTAATTATAAGCCAAGACTCATCTTAATCGTATCTTAACTAATGGATTGGTTTAACGCCTACCCTTACTATTAAACCCTGTTTTTAAATCAAAACCTTCAAGGGAAGAATCCTTGAAGCACGAGCGACTGCAAAGCCACAAAGGGAGTAAATTAACAACACAATTATGTTGCCTTTTGTGATAACTTGGCTGAAAATTCGATGGTTCTATAATAATTATTTAGATGACTTCACTTTTTCTCGTAATTACTGATTAAATTAAATTATAATCCACTAAAGTTAAAATAAACCACAACATTATTCGCTGAACCGTTACTTCTAATTAGTATAGAAATAGAAAAATTTATTTATCTAATTATTTACTTAGTTGTATACTTATTTACTTATTTAAGTTTTATTTACCTATTTTGAAAGATGTCAGGGGTGGCGCAGTGGTAAAGCGGCAGGCTAGCGTTGCGCTAGTCCTAGGTTCGAATCTTCCAATCGGCATAATTCTCCTACAGTCTGGAGGTCGGTATCGAGCGTTAAACCTCGTACGTTAACGCACCGGTCTCGAGACCGAAAGATATAAGAGGTTAACTATAACAAACAAACATAACTTATTTTGAAAATTTTGTTAGAAGGAAACGAGATAGAAACGGAATGTGATTTCATTAACAAAATCTAAAATGACATTTAACAAGCATCAAACGATGTGTGTTGTTTTCTTTGGTTTTTCACAAAGTTTTTTTTCCTTAGCAATGAAACCCTTAGGTACCAAACAGTTGTTTTTATAGCTAAACAAAGATTGTTCTTTTTATTACAATGATTTATACTTGACTTTAGTCAAAACTTTTGTTCGAAGAGTAGGTTGATGGCGAATGGATTGGGTTAATCCACTGCAAAACTACGTGAAAGATTTCAAGCTAAATTTTAAATTTTGTGGTGCTTATATAAGATGCCATTTAAAAAAAAAACTTTTGGCAGAATTATAAGTTTGTTTTTCGAAACTGAGAGTTGAACAAAAATGGAAATGTAGGTCAACCCGAAAATGTTGAAAAATGTGATAACAAATTTTAAACGGAAAATTTCAAAGTGTACTGACGAAGGTGGACAATGTTTCTAACAATTTTTGTTTGTTTAGTTATTTATTGGGCGAAATCTAGGAATGTCGGTGCCAGGGATTTCAACGCGCGTTGATTACTGTGGTAATTAGCCCTACCTGATTAGAATATTGCCGAACCCAAGAAATTTCCACCCCTGGAAGGATCTTTATCATACCAAGCATCGAATTGACACGGGACCTACGGTTTTACCTGGTATCCGAAAGAAGGCATACTTTCAGATATTTTTCCGTACTGACCTGGACCGGGAATCAAACCCGAAATCTCCGTTTTATAAAGCAAGTATGCTAACATTAACGCCCTCAAGGCCGGTGACAATAATAATCGTTGCGGCAAAAAAAAATTGCTATTATGTAGTACCTGCATTAAACTTTTCTAGTTACCTTCTATAACCTTTGTGTATAATTTTGTTACTTTTTCTAAAATTTAAAAAACGTAGTTTTTCGTTGGCCGTCGATCTAAAATATACTTCAGTAACGGTGAATGATATCAAGTTAATTTGATAAATTTAACAACTGAACCTCCATTAAGGCGGCGTTACATGATAACAGGAATTTAAATGAAAATTACTATTATAATTAGAGGAGGTAATATATGAAGTAAATTATTGTTGAAATATGCGCACATACTGGGCGATTTACGTAATACGCGCCCCTTAAAAATTTGAAACGCAACTCAACATAACATGTTTCCAAAACTACTAGAAATATCTACAAACTCAAACACAAAATTTAATCAAGTAGATTATGTTCACATATGTTTACTTATTCGTCAAAAGTGATAGTTAGGGATTTGTAGTTGTCAAAATAAATTTTAATGGATTTGCATATAATAGTATATTGTGTAAGAAGTACGTGAAACTGACCTTTTGACACGGGTGTGCAGTTTGCGACACGAGCCGTAGGGCGAGTGTCACAAGCACGCGAGTGTAAAAAAGGCTTCACGTATGTGGTGCACCCTATACTTTTTCTACGACCTCAACTCAAACTTAAAAAGTTAGTTAAATTAGCAAACGTTCAGTTCACTTGACAGCAGTGGCGGCTCGCCAGGTGAAGTAGGTGAAGTGGCTCTTCACCTAAAATTTGTGCATTCAAATTATTTTATATTCAAATTATTTTTTATTTGTCGACACTTCAATACTACGTATTGAGAGGATTTTCTTTATTATAAATATATTGTTATGGTTGCAGTCTTTTAATTATTTTCTTTTATAAAGAAAAAGAAGCTCCATACAATTTTTCAGACTCTCTACTTAATATTTTTGAAATTTTGAAATTAATAATGAAATTTTGACATCTCAGGGTCGTTAAAGGATTCGATTTTGAATTTTGAAAAATGAGTAATGTAATAATTTCAATCAACTTTTAAAATGCAAGATTTATTACAACAACAAAAACTTATTTTTAAACTTAAAATTAACACAAATCTAAAACTAAAAACACTCACTCACAACAACCAATCCCCGAATTTAAAAAATCCCACCAAAATATAGTTCCTTGTCCAATTTATTATTATTTGTTCCAAATATTCTTTTAATTAAATTTAATTATCCAATTTCCAATTATAAAATTTTATCCAAAAAGTCCAAATCAATATTATCCGTTTATCCCAGCTTGATATTATTCTTTTATTAATTTGTATTAAAGTTTCCGTTGATTTTATTTTATTATATAAGTTTTCAGAGTAAAACTAAAAAAAAACATGTCTTTCTTCAATATTTCAGTTTTAACAACTGTTGTTTTTCGTTCTTCAATTTTTATATCCTTCCCTAGTTATTACCCAAAATCTCCCATTCCTTGAATTTGTTTTATATCATTCATTCTTTCACATACATGCATATAAAATATAACTATGACTATTATTTACAATAATTAACACTAAATAACAATAAATAACAACAAATAACAATAAATACTTAAATTAATCTTAACTTAAGTATTTACATAATTAATCTTTTAAAACTTGCATCCTAAAAGTATACTCCAAATTTGTATTTTTAAATAAATATAAATTTTCCAAAAGGTTAATATCACTTCAATATACAGGGTTACTGGTAATTCGATACATTCCTTTGGAGATGTGATGGGACAGGAGCTAAGAAACAAATTTAACCCGAACATACATTATTAAAAACTCAATCGTTTTTGAGATATTTCAATTTTTGTGTTTTTCTTAAAAAAGTAGATCTTAATGTCTTTAAAGTTAATTTAAAAAAAATCTACTTGACATTTTTTTAACTTTTTTACTGGATTACTTGTACCAGTATATGGTCATCCGTTTGGAATGGAAAATGTCCGGAAACATTTCGATCGTGTGAAAATTTTAAATGAAAACTTATAAAAAATAATTTTTAAAAATCAGCTATTAAAATTACCTATTCGTTTTTCTCAAAAATTATCAACATAATATGCGTACAAATTATTTTAAAAACTTCCGTATTTCAACAGTTATCTATCAAGGTACAAATTTTTAACGTGCCCTTGATAGTTCTAATAAAAAAATAGTAAAAGCGATGTACGTAGTATGGATCTTGTTTTTAGATAGACAGCAAAAAGTAAAAGTGTGCGTAGAAAAAAAATGATAAATTGTTTATGTCGGTCAGTCAGTCCTCGACTTTGATGCTTACGCATGTGTATTATTAACTGGCATTATTATCTCCGTGTCCCTTAAGTTTGTTGCTCTTGTTGAGTTTGTTGCTCAAGATTTTGGTTTAGGTTGTTGTTGTTGTTATTGTCTTTTATGTGACATGGCCACGTACACCAATGCAGAATACACTGACATCTTGTTTGTCTACGGATATTGTGGCGGCAAAGCTGCCGAAGCCCGCCGAGAATATGAACGTCGCTTCCCTAACCGTCGTATACCAAAAGTGTATTCGGTACGACATATCGAAATGTAGCTGAAAATGGCTCCGTGAAACGTAGACAAGGTGATGCTGGTGCTCCTCGCGTTTATCAACCAGATGATGAGGAAGAAATATTGCGATATTCTGATGAAGACCCAAGAACTTCAACTAATAAAGTCGCAAGACTAACCGGAACGTCACAAATGGAAAGTTTGGTCTACGATACGCAATATTCGATGCCATCCTTACCACTATACTCCTGTCCAAGGCTTTCATGAAGGTGATCCTGGAAGGAGAGTGGAATTCTGCCGCTTTATGTCAAATTCAGATGCAGACAATGCAAATTTCTTACTGTACATTTTATGGACGGATGAAGATGTTCTTCCCGCCGTGAGATAGCGAATGATATTTCAGCACGACGGTTGTCCAGCACATTATCGGCTGACAGTACGACAGTTACTCGATCAACGTTTTCCTAACCATTGGATTGGAAGGGCAGGCCCATTACCTTCGCCAGCACGACGTTCAGATTTAACACCTCTAGATTTCTACGTGCGGGGCCATATTAAAGAGATGGTCTATGAAACACCAGTCAAACACCTTAGACAAAGGATAGTCGACGGTGACCAACACATATGGCATATCCTCACAACTAGAGTAACAAACACGGAAATAAGAAGACGCTGCCGTGCTTGTACACGGAGTAGGGGCTCCCATTTTGAGCAAGAAATGTAGAAATTTAGTACAACTTTGAAATTAATTAAGAATTAAACGATTACCTTTACAATACGTTTTTTACTGTTTATCCAAAAATAAGAACCATACTACTTGCATAACTTTTACTATTTTTTTTATTAGAACTATCAAGGGCACGTTGAACATTTGTACCTTGATAGGTAGCTGTTGAAATAAGGAAGTTTTTAAAATAATTTGTACGCATGTTATGTTGATATTTTTTGAGAAAAACGCATCGGTAATTTTCATAGCTGATTTTTAAAACTTATTTTTTATAAGTTTTTATTTAAAATTTTCACATGATCGAAATGTTTCCGGATATTTTCCATTCAAAACGGATGACAATAGAGTGGGACAAGTAATCCAGTAAAAAAGTCCAAAAAATCTCAAGTAGATTTTTTTTAAATTAACTTTAAAAATATTAAGATCTACTTTTTTGAGAAAAACACAAAAATTGAAATATCTCAAAAACTCTTGAGTTTTGAATAATGTATGTTAGGGTTAAATTTGTTTCTTAGCTCCTGTCTTATCACATCTCCAAAGTAATGTATCGAATTACCAGTAACCCTGTATATTGTTATGTTTTGAGCCTTACGTTGGATTGCTAATTTGTAATAATATTAGACGTTAAATTGTTTGTTAATTATTTTAGAAAATTCTAAATTTCTCCGGTTAGCTCAGCCTGTATTTTTACAATTTATTATTTTAAAAGAACTCTCATCAAAGGACGTTAAAGGGATCGTCTCAATTACAATCTAACGAAATTGTAATTAAAAAAATTTAAAAATAATTGCAAATCTTTTGATAAATTAACACACAAAAATTATTATCTAATTAACTGTCATTAAATACCAAAATTTGTTTTTAATAAATACCTTTTTAATCACTTTTTAAATATCACACTAACAATCCGGTAATCCCATTTTCTTATCAATATCCACAACAAACTGCAAACTCGTTTTACTCCGATCAATATTATCGATCTCCACAACCACTGCAAACTCGTTTTACTCCTATCAATATTATCCCACACTCGATCTTTAATTTACATCCACTAAAGAAACTTCCACATCCAATAATTGTATTTAATTAATATATTTTTTAAAAATTATAAATACTTTTCCATATATTTTATATTTATTATTAAACATCTTCTTTAATTCATTTAATAAAGGTTTCATTAAATTTTTTTTTTTATTTCAACTTAAATTCTTTTATCAAAATTAGAAATTTTGATAAAAAAGAATCTTTTCACTTCAAAACTGTATTTTTTCCCTTTCAAATTTTTCAAACACTCTCATCTCCCTGGATATTTTTATTTTTCCTACTATTTATTATTTTTTAAATATAATAAAACCTCTATCAATTAATAGTTATTTACGTAATAAGAGTGTAAAATTAAGTTTTATGGCATGAGTTCGGAAGTTTCGTGATGAGGCGAAGCCGAGTCACGAAACAATCCGAACGAATGCCATAAAACTTATTTACACACGTGTTGCATACATTATTTTTTTGCACAGACGCAGTATAAATTCAAATAGTAGATTATACCCAAATTTAAAATTTTTTTATTCGCGAATGTATTAATTTCGCGTTCCATATTGTAATAATTCATTTCTTCTTTTTCGGAATTATTAATTTCGTTTTCCATATTGTAGTAATTCATTTCAATAAACTGAAAACAGTTTTTATACTTATATTTCGTACAACATTCGTACGTAGGTATTTAATGTGACAAGTAAAGAATAAAAGAAAAAACATTTGCCAGTACGTGACATCGGATTGGCCGCGACTGAAGATGCACATCATGAAAGTTCATTATGCGCTCGATACCATCTTTATGCGTTAGTTACTGCAATCGTTTTGTAAACATCAACTTTTGCAACTGTTTAGAATTTGTAAAACGTCAACTTTAGAGGCGACTGTGCAAAAAAATATTAATTTAACAAAATTCACTTAAATCTAATATTTTTACATTTTTTTTTATCATACAACAACATTAACATTTTAATCTATTCATTATTTACATTTTATTAAAATTATACTTATACCGGGTGTCAAAGAAACCTGGGGCATCCCCATAAATTCTTTATTTTTTAAGATATCTAAATGAAATTCGGTGTATGTAATATACTCTTTAAATGGCATTTGTTGGCATGCGAAGGAAGTTTCTATCACTTCCGGTTTAGCCGGAATTGACATCAACTTTGTTATTTTAAATGGAAAACCCTGTATATTTATACATTTTTGGAATCTCCATTCAATTTTACGTATGGTAGTATCAAGTTCGAAACATTTTGATGACAAAGTAAATTTTTTCAGAAATTAATCTAGAGTGCCATGACTTACGCAAAATGAAAGTCAAGGTGCCCCACCACTCGAGACAAATTGTTTTATAACTTTAACTATTTTAGTTGCTGTATTAGAATGGCCTAAGGTTGGCAAAAATGCTTTTTCGAGAATAACATGGCACTAGGGTGGGACACTAGGATATTAAAAACGAGCGTTTTTCAAGGATTTTATTGATACCAACAACGCGGGATTAATATGAAAATTTAATCCGGAATAACACTCCGTTCAAAAAAACCGTATTTTGGACATTTAAATCTAGACACTGGTTTTCAAAACAAGTGAAACAAATGAAATGCACAAAAACGTGACAGACTTGCTACAGTTGAAGTGCTAAAATAATTTGTTTTGAGTGTCGTAGCACCCTGACTTCCATTTTACGCAGGTCATGGAATCCTAGATTAATAAATAAACTTTTCTGCGAGTATTTACTTTGTCGTCAAAATGTTTCAAACTTGATACTACCATACGTAAAATTGAATGGAGATTCCAAAAATGTATAAATATACAGGGTGTTCCATTTAAAATAACAAAGTTGATGTCAATTCCGGCTAAACCGGAAGTGATAGAAACTTCCTTCGTATGCCAACAAATGCCATTTAAAGATCATATTACATACACCGAATTTCATTTAGATATATTAAAAAATAAAGAATTTATGGGGGTGCCCCAGGTTTCGTTGACACCCGGTATAATTTTAAATTGTACATTTGAAAATCAAAATAAAAAAAACATTTATTTATATAATTAACTAAAAATATCGTTTCAATATATTATATTATTATTACATTATATCGCATTATTCCCCGAGGGAACATAGGGTGTTTATAAAAGCTCTCCACTGTTCTCTATTATTTGCTATTCCCTTTAGCTCTGTGATTGTGAGTTGTGTTTCTTCCTCAACGGTTCTGCGTCATGTTACTTTTGGACGTCCTTGTTTTCTTCTCCCTTGAGGGTTCCAGCTCAGCGCTGCTCTCGTGGGTTCATTTTTGTCTTTCCTTAGGGTGTGACCTATCCATCCATACTTCCTTCTCTTTATTTGCACGTTTACGTCTTGTTGATTCGTTCTTGTCTTTAACTCGTCATTTGTGATTATTTCGGGCCACCAAATTACCAATATGCACCTCAAACATCTATTAATAAAAGTCTGCACTTTTCTTCTAATTTCATTTGTTGCGCACCACGATTCGCAGCCGTACAGTAACACCGGTTTCACTGTTGTGTTAAAAACTTTTAACTTAGTGTTTATTTTTATATCCTTTGCTCTGCAAATTTTGTTCATGTTACAAAATGCACCCCTCGCTTTATTTATTCTTTGCTCAATGTCTTTCAGAGACCCACCGTCACTAGTTATTACCGTACCCAAATAAGTGAAGCTGTCCACTTTTTCTATAACTTCTCCTTCACACCATAAATCACTTGTATTTTGTACATTTACACTCATTAACTTTGTCTTTTGTTTATTTAGTTTTAGGCCCATATTACTTGATTCGATTTGTAGTGCGTTCATTTTGTCCCGCATTTGTTGAAAGTTATGTGAAATCAAACATACGTCATCGGCATACTCCAAATCTTCTAATGTATCAGTCAGGTTCCAAGTGATTCCTCTTTTTTTTTCAATTTACTGCGTTGCTCATAACATCATCCATTATAACAAGGAATAGTAAAGGAGACAGGATGCATTCTTGCCTTACACCTGTTTCTGTAGGGAACGATTCTGTTATATCCCTTTGTGCAACACACGACAATTATAATCTGTATAACCTATTTTTATCGGACGTATTAGTTTTTCAGGTAGTCCTCTATTTTTTAAGGCTATCCAAATGCATCCACGGTAGGGTGGAACGAAAAAAATTTTTTTTTTATTCTTTTGTCATAGGCACCAAATAAAAAACATTGTTAAAAGCTGATCAATTTATTTTAATATCTTTAGGTTCCTCATTGGATTGAAAGTTCTTCAGATTTTACATTTTTCCATGTTTTTTGCAGACGGCACAAACATTCAAAAAAATTAAATTATTGTTTGTCACAACCGTAAGAATATCTATTTAAGTGAATTGAAAAAATCCCCTAAGACAAATCATATTATTGCAATGTCCTCCGGTTCCTCACTGGCTCTAAAGTTTCGCTTATAATGCAGTTGATGATGAACCTAAGTGGAGTATCGTGATTCAAATCAGAGCCACCGTGTTTGCTATCAAAAAACAGTTCTAGCATGACCATCGACAGAATGAAAATCAGAAGA
Organism: Melanotus villosus; assembly: GCA_963082815.1. NCBI lineage: Eukaryota > Metazoa > Arthropoda > Insecta > Coleoptera > Elateridae > Melanotus > Melanotus villosus. Next base: position 28,701,784 of record OY720419.1, on the reverse strand, counting down.
GCTAGAACATCAGAACGTCTATCATTTACAACTAAAGCAACAACATCTAGTAGGCCAATACTTGGATTGTTTTTTGATTGAAAAAAAGACGAAACTATGATCCACGAGAAAACGGATGGAATATATAGAAGAAAACGTATTACAGAAGAGCATGTTTCTGTTGCTAATGAACCTGGTTTCAGCTACGTAGGGCATGTGGTACCGGAGAGCGGCAGTGCTTTGGACATTAAAAAGTCCATTATGAATTTACCGGGACAAAAGTTCGATACAAAAGATTTAACTGCGGTTGGATGCGACGGCACCGTGGTTAATACGGGATCAAAAAATGGAGTGATTCATTTATTAGAAAAAGAGTTAGGACGCCCTCTGCAGTGGTTGATATGTCTATTTCATTTCAATGAACTTCCCTTGCGACACCTAATGAAAGAACTGGATGGCCAAACGTCTGGCCCTCGTGGACATAAAGGTATCATTGGAAAAAAATTGGAACACTGCGAAACTCTTCCCGTTGTAGAGTTTGAGGAAATTGCAAGTAACCCTCCTAGCATACAGAACAGCATAAAATCTGATCTCAACACAGATCAGAAATATCTGTTTGACATAGTGTAGTCGATTGAATCTGGTAACATCTCTGCTTCTCTAACATTAAGAAACCCAGGGTAACTTTCTCACGCACGATGGCTCACCACAGCCAATCGAATTTTAAGGCTTTACATCGCCACTGAAAATCCTTCAGAATCTCTCTGTATTCTAACGAAATACATTATGAAGGTGTATGCCCCATTCTGGTTCCGAGTTAAACTCAAACCTTCATGTGTGGAAGGAGCAAGGCATTTATTTCGATTAGTAGAATCTTGCAGATTTCTACCAGAAACTGTATTAAAAATTATTCGTCCAGTAATTCAACGCAATGGGTTTTTTGCTCATCCAGAAAATGTAATGCTTTTTTTGCTTACGGATGAAGACAAAAAATACAGGGAGCTTGGAATTGGACGTATCCTCAAAGCTCGAGATATTAGAATACGGGAACGTGAATTTATTGTACCTGCCATAAATTTTGAAGCAACACATTATTCGGAATTAATTTTTTGGGACAAAGTAACCGTGACTGAACCGCCAATGACTACAAATATGGAAATCAGCTGAATTGAAGCCTCAGATCCAAGTTTTCCCAGTTTCCCGGATTTTCCATGCAACACCCAAGCAGTTGAACGATGCGTGCGTTTTTTTGCGGAGGCTGCCCTGGCTGTCTGTGGTCACCAAAACCGTGAAGGATTTATTCAAGGCCGCATAAAATCCCGAAATTGTTTGCCAAAGTTTGAAACAAAATCAGACTATTTCAAACAAACATAGATTTTGAATGGTCTAACTTTACGTTATTTTTGTTTTTGTAACACTTTTCATGCGTTGATATTTAAGTTTTTGAATAAAATTTTTGGTTTGACTTGTGTTAATTTTGACTTTCAGGTAAAATATAAGTACAAGAATAAATATAAGGTAAGTCCCACAATAGAAATTCACATGATGAGAATATGAGAAATATTGCTTTGAGTAAAAATTTTGGGCTCCTTGAGGAACCCGAAGATGACAAAATACGGCCTTCAGATTTTGCAAGGTGTTTTATGACTATAAAAGGCACGTTTTGGTAACTGTGACATATACATTTAAAAAAAATTATATTTTTTCGTCGTTTACGTTCCACCCTAATCCACGGTCTATCGAGTCAAACGCTCTTTCATAATCAATGAATAAAAGGTATAATGGCGACTGAAGCTCTATTGATTGTTCTATAATGATTCTCAGGACATTAGTGTTGTCCACACAAGAACGGCCAGCTCTGAATCCACTTTGTTCTTTGCGAATACCCTTGTTTAATACTTTCATTATCCTGTTGAGTATTATTTTATAAAATATCTTGTTTACTACACTTAGGAGATTTATTCCTCGCCAATTTCCACATTTTGCTGGGTCTCCTTTTTTTGGAATTTTCAGAAGTAATACCACAAGTGACTAGAATTTTAACGGAAATTTTATGCCGTCGTGACCATGACGGCAAAAAAATTTCCGGTAAAATTCTAGTCACGAATGGTATTCGGAATGATAATTCCTCGAATTATAATGAAATTACTGAAATACTTGTCACTCAAAAAATTTTGACAGACGTCTCTAAGCAACGCTGCTAGTCGCAAAATTTTCTAGAAAATTTCACTAGTAGTGGTATTTTCGATTTAATTCGATTGTGATTGGTTCAATTCACCAAAATACAGTGATTTGATTGGATGAGTGGAATAATCACTATAATCCCCTCTTTCCACTCCTCTGGGAATATTTTATCTCGCCAGACTTTTTCTATCAGTGGGTACAGGATGTCTATGGAACATGTAATATCCAATTTCAACATGTCTACTGTAATTTGGTCTATGCTAGGGGCCTCGCCGTTTTTCATTTGCTGAATAGCTTTACATAATTCTTCTCTGGTTGGGCAGCCTATATCTATTTTCAGTTCCTGTCTTTGTTCTATTTGCGGTAATTGCGCTGTAACGTGCCGCTTTTTTGATTCAGACTTCATTAAATAGTAAAAGTAATTTTTACTTTAATAAAGCTATTAAAAGCGTACGTTTGGCATAATTTTCGATTCAGCGACGTCACGACTAAATAATCAGGCGGCACGGGAGATAAGCCGACACCTTGCGTGCGTACGTGATCTAACCGCCTTGTTTAACGCACAAAGATGAACGGAGAAGGAAGGCCCCAAATTAGTATAAAAGCGCGACGAAAATTCAAGACCAAAAAAAACAAAGTCCACCGGGACCGCGGCGAGGTAGGTCCTCCGCCGGGACTCAAACCCAGAGTTCACCGAAGACCGACCGACCGAATTCCTTCCGAACAATTTACCCCGTAACCTTTCCCAGAGAGCAGGGCTGGAAGTTCGTTCTCCTAACCAACCCGAGAGCAGGGCTGTAAGTTCGTTCTTATAACCCCTCGCACAGCAGGGCTGGAAGTTCGTTGTGCTTACCCACCTGTCAGCAGGGCTGTAAGTTCGCTGATTCCCCAACACCCAATCCAAATTAACCCTGAATCACCCCGCCGAGGATTAATTCGAGGAATCGAATTCGTCACCGCACCAGTAACGAAGCACCGTAAGAATCCGATATTAAAAAGAGGTTTTACTTACATTCTTCACCAATAGCGTGGAAGCCGTGAATCCTGTTCACCCCCGCAGATTACCAGGTTACCGAGTGACAGCTAGAACACAAGGATCACACACCGCAGACCGGCACGTAAGATTGCACATTAATTGTTGTTTATTAGTTTAGGTTTCGAAATGTAAACCGCACCGGCCGTTCTCACCGTCCCGCCGTTCAATCGTACTAGCAACCGAGACCGCAAATAGACCTGTGAAGCGAGATATGCCCGCCCGCTCGACGTACCAGAATCAATTTTATTTCCGTTAGAAGAAGGCATTTATTATTTCAAGTTATATTTATTGTGTTCGTACCGAGTTAATAATAATTGTCTGTATTATATTGTATATAGTTTATTTACCAGTTTTACCAGAGTAACATTATAATTTATTTAACCATTAAACCAGTTTTACCGAAACCTCTGTGTGGACTTTATTATAGTTATAGCAACCCACAACCTCATCTTCGACTTAGCTACCCCGAGCAAGTACAAACCCCATTTAGGGGGTTACAGCGCAGTGTCTCTTCTAACATTCATGACTTCTTTGAAATGCTCCTTCCATCTCTGCAGCTCTATTGAAGTCAATATTTGTCGGTCTTTACTTTTTACTGGTCTGTCTTCTGATTTCCTACTTTTCCCTGATATTTTATTTATTATTTGCCTTTTTCTCCACTGTAGTGTTAAATAATTTTTTAAATACTTCTTTACAATTTTGCCACACATTTTCTATTGAATCATAATAATTGATTGCTTCTGTTTCTCTTTTCATTTTTGCTACGAATTTTTGCCTGATTTCTTCATTGTGCTTCGCATGTTCGATGTTGTATTGTGGGGTTTTAATTCTTAAATTTTGTTGTTTCTGCTTCTTGCCATCGGCACATCGTCTGTTTCTAACATCTAATAGAGCTCTTCCCCATCTCGCACTCATGCATATATGGTCAATTTGACTCTCTGTTTTGCAGTCAGGCAACACCCAGGTTATTTTGTGGCAGTTTTTATGTGAGAAGAGTGTACCTCCTACTTGAAGCTCGTATAATCCACACGTTTCCAGTAGCAGCTCTCCATTTTCATTACGTTCGCCTACCCCGTGAGCCCCTATTATGTTTTCTAGGTTACTGTTGCCAACTCTGGCATTAAAATCACCCATCAAAATAAGTACATCTTTTTTATTTATTTCAGCTATAGTTTTGTTGAGCAAGTTATAGAAGTTTTCTTTCTTTTCGTATTCAGTTGTTTCTGTCGGTGCATAGCATTGTATTAATGTTACCTTTTCGCTTTCTGTATTCAGTCTTATTGTTATAATTCTCTCTGACACAGGTTTCCAGTCTATCATCATATTTCTAAAATTTCTGTTTAGTATTACTCCAACCCCATATTCATGTATATCATCATCTTCAGTTAATCCTGAATGCAAGAAGCTATAATTGCCACTAATCGTCTCACCGCTATTTTTCCATCTTGTTTCTTTTAATCCCAGAATATCTATATTATACCTTTCCATTTCACTTACAACTTGCTGAAGTTTTCCCGTCTGATAAAGGGTTCTTATATTCCATTGTCCTATTTTAATTACTTTTTCTTTTATTTCATTTTTATTTTTTTTATTTAGTTTTTTCTTATTTTGCTGATTCATTTCTTGTTTAAGATTCCTTCTCATTTCCATTTCCGCAGCCATTTTTGTCATCCTTCCTTTCTCTGTTTTGCATCTTATGGACTCGCTCGCTCGTGCTGCAAACATTATCCTCGGTAATAATAGCATTTATTATAGCGCCGGGTATAATATACTATTATAACGTCTGTTGTCTATTATGCTTTTCTTTTTCAATTTTTTATAGAATTATTTAAAAAAATACAGAGTATTCTTTATCTTCTGGTCTGAGATTCACTGAATAGGCAACACAGAATGCAACGCACAAATGTCACAACTTCTATATTTTCCATTAGTTAAGTCTATTTCATTTCAACTTGCCCTATACAGGGTGTCCCAACCATCTGGGATTTTTCGATAGCGTTTTTATTATTATAATTATTTCAAAATATTATTAAGAGAAGTTGTAGGGTTTGATGTTCTATATATTCTAAAATTATTTTCATATATACTGGGTGTTTCGTAAATATGTGACGATACAAAGTTGTGTTTTTTTAAATGGAACACCCTATATTTTTTTACATATTTGGATTCTCCCTTCAATGGCGATTGCAACAATATAGCATTATATGGGTCTATTGTTAATAGTTCCGTAGTTATTCATTTGTTTGTGATAAAAATAACCTCACTTTGAACGAATATAACACCGTAATTACATCGAAATGTTAACTACTTTTCAGGGTACAATTTTTTGAATCTATTTTCAATAAAACTGCGAGGACTAAAAGGCTCTAGGTATTTTCAATATACAGGGTGATCGACAAACGCGAACCTCATGATTTCTTGAAAATTTTAAATAGAACGCCCTATATACAATTATGTCATTAAACAGCTGCTTTTCTAAGCTTTCAGAAAATACCATATTTGTTGGGTCCATGTTTAATCGTTACGAAGTTATGTTCGTTTCTTTGTCACATTAGAGATTCGTAAGCGTACTCTGTAGTTAATTTAGTGAGCGATTGCACCAACTGCCGATTGTTTTTATCGTTGGTTGTTTTGAACAAAATCGCATCGAATTTTGTTTACGAGTACTTTTGCTGCCATAAATACGTCACGTTTGATGCGATTTTGTTTAAACAACCAGCGGTTTAATATTATCGGCGATTGGTGCATTCAGCCATAGGAGTATTTAAAAAACAATTGCATTTAACAACTACGAAAACAATTGCTAGAATATTTGTCAACAAAAACAACGACTTCTGCGCTTATGTCACAGTTTTTGTAAAGTTTGATAGAAAAGCCTAGAAATAATGAATTAGTAATCAGTAAATAACTAAAATCTTAATACGCTATGAAACTATTATTTATAAAATAGAAAACAATTTACTGAGAAAATAACGAACATTAACTAAAAACGATTTGAAAAAAAGACAGGAAGACAGACTGCAGCAAGCTTTGTAAAAAAAATCCATTGTTACAAAAATAATTATCGTTACATCAAGGGTTCAAAAACTCTCCTTTCTGTTTCAATGCACAGATGTAAACGTCTTAGTAATGTCAACTGAACATGGCGTAGGGGTTTGGATATGCATACCAGCAAATGCTCTTCTTATCCGATTTTTCATATTTTTTATTGTAGTTGGTGGAACCTGGTAAACTTGGTCATTTAAATGGACCCATAAAAAGAACTATTAGACTTAAATCGGGAGAACGCGCGGGCCATGGTAGGGCACCATTTCAATCGATCCACCTTTGCGCTCTCGTACCCTCTAATAATTATGGGGTGCAGCATGCTAGAACCACATTAAATGGCGAGTTCGAAAGTCAACATCTTCTAATAACTCAGGAATCCCGACTTGTAAAAAATTCAAGTATCTTTCCCCGGTCAATGGTTCATTAAAAAAGTATGGACCAATAACTTCAGTATTCACTATTCACTATTCACCGTGCTGCACATACTACGCGATTGGCTAACAAACTAGTTCGATTCCATTCGCCCAAAATATAAACCATATTTATTGACTCTTTCGAGAAATTCATTATTTCTAAGCTTTTCTATCAAACCCTACAAAAACTGTGACAAAAGCGCAGAAGCCGTTGCTTTTGTTGACAAATATTCTAGCAATTGTTTTTGTTTTGTAGTTGTTAAATGCAATTGTTTTCTAATCATTCATACGGCTGAATGCATCAATCGTCGATAATATTCAACTGTTGGTTGTTTAAACAAAATCGCATCAAACGTGACGTATTTACGGCAGAAAAGTATTCGTAAACAAAATTCGATGCGATTTTGTTCAAAACAACCAACGATAAAAACAATCGGCAGATGCACGCAATCGCTCACTAAATTGACTACAGAGTTCGGGTAGGAATCTCTAATATGACAAAGAAACTAACATAACTTCGTAACGATTAAACATGGACCCAACAAATATGGTATTTTCTGAAAGCTTAGTAAAGCGGCTATTTAATGACATAATCGTATATAGGGCGTACTATTTAAAATTTTCAAGAAATCTTGAGGTTCGCGTTTTTCGATCACCCTGTATATTGAAAATACCTAGAGCCTTTTAGTCCTCGCAGTTTTATTGAAAATAGATTCGAAAAATTGTATCCTGAAAAGTATTTAACATTTCGGTGTAATTACGGTGTTATATTCGTTCAAAGTGAGGTTATTTTTAGCACAAACAAATGAATAACTACGGAACTATTAACAATAGACCCATATAATGCTATATTGTTGCAATCGCCATTGAAGGGAGAATCCAAATATGTAAAAAAATGTGGGGTGTTCCATTTAAAAAAACACAACTTTATATCGTCACATATTTACGAAACACCCTGTGTATATGAAAATAATTTTAGAATATGTAGAACATCGAACCCTACAACTTTTCTTAATAATATTTTGACATAATTATAATAATAAAGACGCTATCGAAAAATCCCAGATGGTTGGGACACCCTGTATGTCTACGTACTAATAATTTCCGGAATTTTAACAATTTTGGGTATACACTTTTTTTATCAACCTTTTACCTTGTTGCTTTAGGATCATCTCTTATCATTGGCTTCTATAGGTAAGCTATTTTGAAGAAACGGCCACATATTTTTTGGACGTTTACCTTAATATTTTTCGAAAATTCATTAATTCTAGTTTAAATATTCTGGGAAGAACCCTTTGAAGTTGTGCGCCATTCGAAATGAGTAAAGCAGGTTTCCTTTATTTATTTTATTTATTTAGTTATTTGCTTTAGGGATTTCACGTTTTAGCTATGAGCTTTGCTTACACTTTTATACTCCTATGCGTCTATTTGGATTGCGCCGTTCGACGACTATTTCAGATGTACGTTTGCTACTACCAATTATGTCACCATACTTTTATTTTGTTCAATTCATTAGCTTGATATCAGATGCCCCATAATTAGTTATTGGTTATGTCGTTACAATTTAGCTGTTTTTCCATTCGCCGAGGGATCAACAGGGAAGCCTAATTTTATTATCACCTACATACAGAGTGTATCAAAAGTAACTAATATTGCCTGTAACTTTTTAATTTGAAGAGCTGCAAGAAAAAGTTGCATACGAAAGTTGTTGGACTAATTACGGCGCATAGAATGATGTTTTTATTTTGTTAGTATCTTTTTTTGTTTGGTTGCTATGGCAACCAACTTTGTTTATTTAAATGGTAACCATATATTTTCTTAACATATTTAAAAAATATAGGTTTCTTCCTATTCACCTGTGCTATTATATTGTACGTTGAATACTACTAAAAGTACTAAATGTCACATTACAACAAAATGTGGACTGATTTGCAGTAATATTAATCAGTTACTTAAATGATATCAATTTTTTAGATATCAATTTTGATTAGATATGGTTTGAAAATTTGATAACTAAAGAATCAAATGCTATGAAAACAAAGTATTGTTCATTTTTCGAGGTGTTTGGTGGAGTTTTTATGTTTTTGTTTTTTTTGCTTTTTTTTTTCTTAAGTTCGATGTAATAGCATGGAGGAATAGAAAAAACCTATACTTTTTAAATATGTTAAGAAAATATATGGTTACCATTTAAATAACCAAAGTTGGTTGCCATAGCAACCAAACAAAAAAGATACTAGCAAAATAAAAACATCATTGTATGCGCCGAAATTAGCCCAACTTTCGTTTGCAACTTTTTCTTGCAACTCTTCAAATTAAAAAGTTGCAGGCAATATTAGTTACTTTTGACACACTCTGTATGTGTATTTATTTAACTAAATCATTTTGTAAACACGGTTTGAATTAAGCTTTAAGCTACGTATTAACTCTTTTATTATTATTTTTTTCTTCAAACATATTGTATGGGAACATGCAATCGGTGGCGGATTCTCGACATAACGAGCGAATTCTGGGACTTTCGAGATTTGTACGCTATGCTAAGACTCTACAGATGGTCGAATGAAATCGTGCGATAGGATTTAAGCGCGTTCAAGAAGCGGACTGGAACCAGTTCACTTCAACAGCTACGATTTTATTTGTCTTCCAGATATAATGAAGATGATAGGATAGTTTTGTTAGTTGTATCCCTCGGTGCTTCCAAACAAGTGAATTTGACACGCACAATAGTTGTGTAATAAGTAGATTTTAATTGTAAATAAATTAATGTTAGTATTAGTTTCGTTTTTCGATTTTATTAGTGCATACGTTCGTAAATCGTCGTTCTTGTTTTGTTTTTAAATGTCAAAAATAAATAATACACACAGACATTTGAAATGGTCAGAATATAACCATCATTGTTATACAAGGTCCTCAAAATAAATCTCAAATTGCAGTAGCTGCGGCAACACCCACAAATAAGCAAACATTAGGCCACAAACACTTGATTTACAAATTGAACATCACGTTAGAGTCAATTAGTATTCTAATTTAACGTGCCGTTCTAGTACTCTTTCATCTTTCTTGGACAATCACATTATTTCCACGAAATTTTTCTGAAAATTTGTTCATTTTTGTTAGTAGGCTTTTTAGGAAAAAGTCAAACGTTTTCCTTAAATGTTTGGGCTTCTATCAATTCAATTTGTTAGTACTTGTCAAGCTTATTGTTGTAAAATAATTCAAAACTACTATACGATTATTGAATTGGCAGATACGCACTTTATTTAAAGGCAAACAAATGGGAATAATCCCGAGACATGTTTTTTACCCCAATCCAATAATTCTTTTCGGAAGAAGGAACTCACCTCATCTTATTCACCAGAAGAAGCTCACTTTATCTAAATCAAATCCCCTTGATTTATAGGTATATCATTCTGATAACTTTCGCTAAATATACTTTTAAAAAAATTGGTTTAAATTTACATATTATTTTGCTTTTTTTGTCTTATATACCGCCCCACCTATTTAACTATAATTCAAACATCGAACTATCAATTAAACTTTTTTCTCCAATTTCGCAAATTGATTTTTTCTCTTGTTAAGTCAGCGGCATCTTAAAAAAATGTTAATTGAGACTTTGCACAAAAACATTAATTAATCATACTAAATGCTGCTCCAAATTTGGTTTTACAGAAATAAGGTATAACATCGACAATAGAGTACTTACAACAATTGCTAATATAATTTCTTAAAAGCAAACTTACCTTAAAATTCATATAAAGCTTTTAAGCAAAATTTTTCACGCTTGATCTGAAGACTGCCAACCTCCAACATGTTTTTGCACAGTTTAATATACCTAGCAACATCTCTATTTCAATAGGTTAATCAAAACACTTGGTGTGTCATTTTTCCCTGCTACATATGTCATTTTGGGCACAATTCCACTATATAATTTATAATAAAATATTCGTTTCTGATTGCAGTCTGGTGAATCTGGGAATATTTTTTTTTGTTCAAACACATATTTGTTATTACTTATTAGTATTATATTGTTGACACAGAACTTTAAAAGTTTTCGTTCATTAATATTTATCTTATCTTCTTGATAGAGACCTAAAATATTTATAAATCTGTTGTTTGGTTTCCCTAATTTTCCATTCGCATTCTTGTAGTAATCTTATTCTTCCTATAGTAAACATGCACAGCTTCTACGGACTCACTTTCACCTTAGGCGTGCGTAAACGGTTTCTTTTTTAATTATTTTTAAAATTTTTGTTTATCAGACATGCTGCAACACCTGCATCCGCTCTTTCGATCAGCTTCACTCTACTATTATAGAACAAAACATGTTCGTCCTTCATAATTTTACATCCTTAGTTCTTCTTTCTTTCAGTTACCCCTAAAATTACCAAGTTCGCTTATCAATTCCTCCTCCTTCCTATCTATATATTGCAAATATTCAAGGTATCTATTTTAACTGATTTCCATTTTGCATTTTGGTTATAACAAAATTTTTCTTGGCTTTACTATTTTGTTTACCAAAATTCAAGTCCATTTTGACGGCATTATTTGTCCTGACATCCAAGTTCCTCCATTTCTTAGAGGGCGCCCCGTACCAGTACTTATACTTTATTTGCTATTCCACTTATAAAGTTTCTGATCGATCCAAATTTTCACTATTTTGCCCTTCCTCGTTTCCGCTCCTTTAATTACTTGTATTTGGAATTGAATTCTTCTTTCCTCAAAAGTCAGATCATAATTTTATATACATACAGGGTTACTGGTAATTCGATACATTCCTTTGGAGATGTGATGGGGCAGGAGCTAAGAAACAAATTTAACCCTAATATGCATTATGCAAAACTCAATAGTTTTTGAGATATTTCAATTTTTGTGTTTTTCTCAAAAAAGTAGATCTTAATGTCTTTAAAGTTAATTTTAAAAGAATTTGCTTGCCATTTTTTTGAACTTTTTTACTGGATTACTTGTCGCACTCTATGATCATCCGTTTGGAATGGAAAATATCCGGAAACATTTCGATCATGTGAAAATTTTAAATAAAAACTTACAAAAAATAATTTTTAAAAATCAACTATGAAAATTACCAATTTGTTTTTCTCAAAAATTATCAACATAACATGCGTACAAATTATTTTAAAAACTTCCTTATTTCAACAACTATCTATCAAAGTACAAATGTTCAACGTGCCCTTGATAGTTCTAATAAAAAAATAGTAAAAGTGATGCAGGTAGTATGGTTCTTATTTATGGATAAACAGGTAAAAAGTAAAAGTGTGCGTAAAACAAATGACAAATCGTTCATATCAGTCAGTCAGTCCTCGACTTTGATGCTTACGCATGTGTATTATTAACTGACATTTTTATCTCCGTGTCCCTTAAGTTTGTTGCTGTTGTTGAGTTTGTTGCTGAAGATTTTGGTTTAGGTCGTCGTTGTTGTTATTGTGTTTTAAGTGCCATGGCCACCTACACCAATGCAGAATAGGCTGACATCTTGTTTGTCTACGGATATTGTGACGGCAAAGCTGACGAAGCTCGCCGAGAATATGAACGTCGCTTCCCTAACCGTCGTATACCAAATGTTCGTGTATTCGGTACGACATATCGAAATGTCGCTGAAATTGGCTCCGTGAAACGTAGACAAGGTAACACCGGTGCTCCTCGCGTTTATCAACCAAATGAGTAGGAAGAAATATTGCGGCATTCTGATGAAGACCCAAGAACTTCAACTAATAAAGTCGCAAGACTATCCGGAACGTCACAATGGAAAGTTTGGTCTACGATACGCAGTATTCGATGACATCCTTACCACTATACTCCTGTGCAAGGCTTTCATGAAGGTGATCCTGGAAGGAGAGTGGAATGCTGCCGCTTTATGTTAAATTCAGATGCAGACAATGCAAATTTCTTACTGAACATTTTATGGACGGATGAGGATGTTCCTCTCACCGTGAGACAGCGAATGATATTTCAACACGACAGCACGACGGTTGTCCAGCACATTATCGGCTGACAATACGACAGTTACTCGGTCAACGTTTTCCTAACCGTTGGATTGGAATGGCAGGCCCAATACCCTGGCCAGCGCGAAGTTCAGATTTAACATCTCTAGATTTCTACGTGTGGAGCCATATGAAAGAGATGGTCTATGAAACACCAGTCGATACGGAGAATACCTTAGACAAAGGATCTTCGACGTTGCCCAACACATACGGCATATCCTCACAATCAGAGTAACAAAGACGGAAATAAGAAGACGCTTCCGTGCTTGTATACGGAGTAGGGGCTCCCATTTTGAGCAAGAAATGTAGTACAACTTTGAAATTAATTAAGAATTAAACGATTACCATTACAAGACGGTTTTTACGGTGTATCCAAAAATAAGAACCATGCTACTTGCATCACTTTTACTATTTTTTTATTAGAACTATCAAGGGCACATTGAACATTTGTACCTTGATAGATAGCTGTTGAAATAAGGAAGTTTTTAAAATAATTTGTACGCATGTTATGTTGATAATTTTTGAGAAAAACGAATTGGTAATTTTCATAGCTGATTTTTAAAAATTATTTTTTATGTTTTTATTTAAAATTTTCACATGATCGAAATGTTTCCGGATATTTTCCATTCCAAAGGGATGACCATAGAGTGGGACAAGTAATCCAGTAAAAACGTTAAAAAAATGTCAAGCAGATTTTTTTAAAATTAACTTTAAAGACATTATTAAGATCTACTTTTTTGAGAAAAACACAAAATTTGAAATATCTCAAAAACTGTTGAGTTTTGTATAATGTATGTTAGGGTTAAATTTGTTTCTTAGCTCCTGTCCCATCACATCTCCAAAGGAATGTATCGAATTACCAGTAACCCTGTATATACAGGGTGTCCCTAAAATGCCTTAAAAGCTTCAGGTGGCCTTTTGCTACAACTGATAGAGACCCCAAAATGGTAAGCAGAAACTTCCTATCGAGCTTAGTTTCTTCATACGAGGCAGTTAAAGAATCTGAAACCTGGCAACACTGTTGAAACTTGTTTACTAGGAGAAATACATAAATGCAAACTGATTTGTAAAAAAAATAATGTACGTATTTATTTCGCAGAACATAGAACATGTTCAACATTTCTGTCACCAACTTCACTACACTTGAGTGCCCCCGTAATGATGGCCTGTTGGACACGCTGCAGCATTGCTTTATTAACGGTTGCTGCTGCTTCACGTATACGAGCTCTTCTTCATTTTAAATAGTCGTCACATATACCATGTTTTTCAAATGGCCCCACAAGAAGAAATCCAGTGGTGTTAAATCTAATAATTTTATGGTGTAGACGAAAATTAACAAACATAGTAAATAGTAATAGTATTGTAATGAAGTGATGTTATTGAATGCATCTAGGAAAGTAGCAATTTATGTTAATATGACGTGTTATCTATCTAGAGTCATTATACGTATTGGGAATGAAGGCATCCAAGTATGCAAGATGCACGTCGACGACTGCCGAGAGCCCAGAAAGATGACGCTGGGCACAAGCTGTGGAGGCCGTCGAAACGCCGGAATAGCATTCTTTAAAATGTACGGTTGAACCGGATTCCACAGCTAAGCAAGTTCACGGCAGGCTGAATGCATGTAACATCAGCACAGCATAGTAGATGCCCCTGTTCCAAGACACGTGTGTGTGGGAGCTGACTTCTTATACAATACAGGGTGGTTTCAGGAGGAATCTGCCAAACTTCCAGGGCGTGTTGCTTGAGTAATTTTAAGTAAAAAAGTCATATAAACAAAGGTCCGTTTGGGAAAAATTAAGGAGTTATGGCCAACATAATAGAAAGACATACATGAAAAATTCGGAGCATTTAAGCGTCTCGATCGTACATTTCAGAAAGTAGGCGAGTGTGTTTGTTAAACACCATTTATTATCTGTCATCAGTAAACTCATTAGCTTGTGTACAGATTGTTAATTTGGAATAAGTAATGCCATCACAGTTTTCAAATAAAGAATATGCAGATATACACTTTATTTACAGTTTTTGTGATGGCAATTCCAGAGCTGTTGTGGGGGAATATCGTCGACGTTTTCCAAATCGTGATCGTATTCCAAATCGTCAAATTTTTGTGGATACGCCTAGGCGGCTGCGAGTCGAGGAGGACCACATGTGTGGCCAGTATGGTCTGCCGACCTAAATCCCCTCGACTATTATTTATGGAGACATGTGAAAAATGTTGTTTATTCGGAAAGGACCAACGATAGAAATACACTACTTCAACGAATTTTTAATGCTACTGCTGAAATACGAGCTACTCCATAATTACTTGAGAATGTGATAAGCTCTATATTGCGCCGTGCTCAAAAGTGCAGTAAACAAGCAGGTGGTCATTTTGAGCAGTTATTGTAGTTGTTATCAAGTTATCTCACTTGAGTCTATTTTTAAATAAAAACCGTTACTTTAACGTGTACTCCTATATGTTTTCTTTAGTAGGCCATAACTTAAAATTACTTAGGGAATATACCCTTGAAGTTTGGCAGATTCCTCCTGAAACACCCTGTATAAGGAACTGCTCAGCAAGGGCTTATTATGGTTAGCGCCATCATTGTCTCTACAAGAAATCAGGTCCTTCGTGAAACGATGTTTCCCACGATTTTGTTGTAAGATTAGTTTTCTGTATTTAATTTAATTGAATTCAATTCATAGTAAGACTCGCTAATAGTTCTGATTGAACTCTTTGTTTCATTAAAATTACTAACTTTGATGTTTTTTAAACCTAACATTGTTTAAGTGTTAATGTATGTTATGTTAGTTGTACACTTTTCACTACTTATCAATTTGCCTCGATTTTTTAACTATTTTACGCCTAAATAAGAGCTTTAAAACCAGCAAGGAGTCGTAAAACACGATTGTAGCGCCACTAGCCCGATTAGAATCTGTAGTTATATCATTTAAAAAATTTATTGATTTCTGGGTAAAGTCTAAATACGGTTAATTAACTTCTTTTATCATAACTTCATAACCATTATTGAATTCATCCCAACTGATAAATAATTGAGGAGGTCGCGTGCAAAACCGGTTAAAGCCATTTACATAAATTTTTCGGGAGACAAGAAAAATGTATAACATCTTGGCACTAAGCAATAATTACAAATTTCAAAGGCACATACATTGGGACCAACGTTGTTAACAGAACGTGTATATTTAGAATTAATTTATGATAAAGGCTTTGAAATTAATCAAAAAAACAGAATGGATTTAACCGGTTTTGCACGCAAATCAATAAAAAATTACGATAAAAACGTCGTTTATTCTTTTTAAAAATACATTTTAAACTTGAAACACATTAAAACACTGATAAAAAATTGGAAACCTGTAATTTCATGTTTGATGGTAGAAATAGTTATTTTCATAACAAGTGCGGGAAGTTAGCGATTCCGAAACGAATGCAGGGCGTTACAGAAACGAGCGCAGCGAGTTTCTGTACCTGCATGAGTTTCGGAATCGCTCTTCCCGCACGTGTTATGAACAACGTTTTTCCTACAAACGTTTACGAATCGTCCTAAACTATCATTTTGTAAGTTTTCAAGTTGTCAAATTTGACATTTCCTTTGAAAGTAATAATCTAGTAAGGATGGTTGCTATGCGATTTTCTGATTTTTCAGAAATCGCTGTCACTTTCCCGCACGAAAAATGAGTGTGGGAAAGTAAATTCCTAAACGTTTGTCGGAAATAGTTATTTGTCATACAAGTGTTGAAAGCTTGCGTTTGCCACACGAATGTGAAGTTTGCAGCACGAACGATAGTGAGTGCTGCAGTCACATGAGTGTGGCAAATACAAGCTTTCAACATATGCATTACACACTATTTTTTCTACAACCACAAAAAATTTAAATATTTCTGCAAAATCAAATCTGACATTCATCAAATGTCATTTATGACATTTTGATTTGCGTGCGGAAAGTAAACAAATTAGCGTGTGGAAAGTTTACTTTCCGCACGCAAATCAAAATTTGAGTGTGGAAAGTTTACTTTCCGCACGCAAAATCAGATTTGCGTGCGGAAAGTAAACTTTCCGCACACTAATTTTCACTTGTTCGGCAAACACTCATTTTCAAGTCTGAAAATCCCACTTTCCATGGTGGTTGTAGAAAATAGTTATTTGCGCTCCAAGTTATGGTAAGTGAACTTTTTTATCCGAGGTGGTAATTTGTGGACCGAAGCGCAGCTGAGCTCCATAAAGCCACCGAGGATAAAAAAGAAACTTACCTACGCGTTGCGCATTACGTTTTTCTCACTACCACAAAATAAAATTCATTAATAATTTAACAAAAATTGTGACGTTTATATTTATGACAGTTTAACGGCGCTGTTGCTATGGTACAAACAAACACGTAAAGGCAAATTTCTGTTTTCAGTAACGAAAAGAATGAAATCAAACATTTTGTAAATACACCTTCATTTAACATTCAACGTTGTTCCAATTGTAAAATTAGTTTTAATATTAATAAATAAGCACGTATTCTCCATTATAACTATTTATTTTTTTTATATCCGTTATGGTGTACCGTTATGGGGTACCATGCGCGGAAAGTGACCTGGCGCGGTAAATCGTCTTTTTTGCCCTTAGATACAGTCTGTTTTTGTTCAACTAAATGTTTTAGTTTCCATTATTGTCGACTTTTTGACAATGAAATGTCAATTTACCAAGGTGGTAGTGAGAAAACAGTATTTACAACATTGAAGGTAGAAAACTGTTACATTATGCATAAAATGTGGATTTAACCGCTTTTGCTCCCAAATACGAACTTTAAATAGCGATTTAGGCAGGATTTAACCGATTTTGGTCACGAACGACTTCAAAATTCGATAGAGCTTACAAAAATTATATAGAATCGATGTGTCGCGCATTTTTGGAAAAATATGGATTTAACCGGTTTGCACGCGACCTCCACAATTTAGGACATGTGCACTATGTGCAGCTATCTTTCGTGAACGAGTTTTGCACAGGTTCAAATTCAAGCAGTGGCGTTAAAAATATCTTATAAGCTGCCGATATGTAATTTCAATTTTGTGGCCACTTGTTCGTGCCTTTATTTCAACAATAATGTATGTATGTACGCATATTGTGCATTAGACTGAAATAAATTAAATTAAAGTTTGTAAAGTAAACAGTTCAAAGATATATTTCTATTTCATTTTATTCGTATTAATCGGAATTCAGCTTCATAATTTAAAATCACAAAAATAAATACGAAACATTGGTAGCATGAATTCGAGGAGCTGTTGTTAAGAAATTAATCTTTCCTAAATTTCCCTTGTTATTGAAATGATCGCATTTAATGAATTTGAAGTTATGAAGACGTTTAATAGAACTTGCTTAAAATATTTTCGTATAATTTGAATGCTAATAAATTCAAAGATTATGCCATTCTCTTACTTCAATATTTCTTGTTTTCAGTTCTTTAAATCACAATTTCCTTGTCCGCCTCAGTGGTGTAGGACTTGGTAGAGTTTCTGCGTAAACCTAGAGTTCGGTATCGACCGAGGTCATATGAGATTTTGAATGTGGAATCTGAAACTGTTCACTCTTTAGGATTCTAGGTGAAACCGTAGGTCCAACGACTATACCGTAGGTCCTGTATCAATACAATGTTTAAGTCGATTAAATTCTATTCAGGTAATGCCAACGACCATAGCAATTTAGCATGTTGAAATGGTTGACCATCTACAAGGTTAGTGCTCACCCAATAAATAAATAAATAAACAGTATTTCTTTGTTGAAGCAGTTTAACAATTAGCATCCATTTATTTTTGTTTGTAAAAAAGAAACACTACTGTTAGTGAGGTCATTGTTAAGCAGAATCATTGGCATTTAATATATATTAAACCTCATAGCAAAGATTTAAAAGGGTGCCAGTCAACTCACTTCACTTATTTCATTAGATAAACGTAAGTATTAATAAAAACCTAAAACATAGTGTAACGAGATGTGCCAGCACACGTGTGGAATCATATGCGTCATCCACCGAGAAGCTTCCAGAGCGGTCGACGGTTACTCATTCTCGCGCGACTAGGGGAACTTTTTCGAAGGACAAAGCTGGGATATATAAGGCGCGATCAAACAAACACAGTCAGCCGACAGCGAGTTTAATTAAGCCTACAAAACGGTCGCAAATATGTGCGTCGGTAAAGATAAATAAATGCGTGAATTAAGTTGTTAAACAAATTAGTTAGTTTACCGATATTAATATTAATGTTAAGTTGTTATTTCGTGTTGCTTCGTTGTTAAATAAGTTTAATATTTGTTAATAAATAATTCACACCACGAACCGAAGTTTTAAATAAACGTTTTAAAACCATTACAATATATTATATATGTATATTATAACTACTTGAACTGTTATACCAACTAGTTCTGCCGGTTAAAATAATTACCTAATATTTACAAAACAATTTAAACGTCCACAGTATCCATATACAGAGAAATATAGGTAACTGAAGTGAGAAATAATTAAAATCAAATCTAAATTAGGATTTATAAAACAACTACAAAACGAGCTCTTCAATCTAATCGAATATTAAGCTGAGTGCGTATAGTCACTCAACCGCAAAATAGCTCATTTGCCGATTTCACATCGGACTAATCCATATAACATGAGCTGTATTTTTTGTTTCTGACGGGCATTAGCATATTAATTCTTGTATCTGTCTAAACCTGATGTGCAAGCAAATCCAAAAATTAATCGGCGTTTAATATGTGAGGTGCATATGAAACTGCAAACCAAATATGACTTATCGCTATCAAACTGATTTATTACAGAGTTTTAAATGTTTGATGTTTATGAATATTTTTGAAACAGAACTCGGTGTGGTATTTACATAGATCCTTCTTAAACTTGTATAGAGTAACTCATATTTTGAGTTCTGCTGAATCAGATAAATAATTTCGAAAAATGTAACTTTCAAAATATTTTTAAGTGTTATTAGTCTGGTTTATTAGAATAATATGATACTTTCTTAAATAATGTCGCAATCTTTTTACCTTCGGTAGAGTCCCTAAATTTATTTGAGGTTTTTTAAACCTATAACTGAAAAGAGTACCAAACAAAAAATCATGTTTACGGTATTTATCGAATATGGTTTGTAGCAATTCTGCTACATTTAAATATAATATATTAATTGCCTTTATGCAGATTTAAATTAAGGTGCCAAAGGTCTTCCGAAAGCCAACGAATATTATTACTAATAGTCTCTTCTACTTGGACAGAGGCCAATTTTCTTCATCAGATTGTTTCCTGATCTACTGGTGACTATTCAGATGAACAACATGTATAAATAGGATAGAAAATAAATTGGTCGATAATTTTCAACATGTACTGAATCTCCCATTTTAAGGTCACGTCTACGATACGTGTGTACTTCTCTCTTTATATTTTTTAATCTAGGCAAATGTTTTTGTCCTAAATATCAAACTAAGTCCACAATACTTCGTATCTAAGGTCTCAATGGGTTTCCATTAGTTGCTATTGAAACTCATTAGAAAATAACAGTGTATAAAGCTTCTCCCTTTACATTTTTTGAATGAGACAAAATTTTGTGTCATATTATTAAATATTAAGCTATTTACCTCTTCCTATTTCTACGTCTTCACCGTATTATCACTAATTGGTCAGTCTGTAGGGGGGAGTAGGGACCCTTCAGATGCTTTTACATAAATATTTTTTTAAATTTACAATGGTGAGCATTCATGACTTCTTACTGCTCTTTTGTGTTATTTTATGCAGTATCTTAACACAATTTTATGTTTTTAAAGACATTATTTTGTTGTTAAATTAATTGTTTTTGTAACACATACATTTTTTTCCGAAACAGACAGTAGAAAGGAATGTTTAGGACATCGAGTTAAGTATACTACCAATTAAATTTATATTTTTAAAATTGTAATATTGCAATATAACACAGAACGTAGAAAAAAAGTACAACACAAAATGAATATAACATATGAAGCGCTTTAACGAATACCTTTACTTTAAAATTTGAAAAGTTTGAAAGCAAAAAGTTTCTTATTCTCCTAGAACCCGAAGAGATATTTTTTTAACCTTTCCTGTAATATTTGCAATACAGACATCCTGTACACCATCTATATTAGGATATAAAAATATGTTAGAAATACCCCTGGGTCTTAAGAATTTGATATTATAGTGTTGATCCGAAATTGCTAAGATCTGAGCAATATAATAAACTTCATGTTTCAAACATCTGTGAAAAATTTAACCAAAACGGAATCATATTTCCGAAAATCTCTGTCAGCGGTATCGATTTCTTCATCTGAGTGTTCTTGTTCCTCAACCTCATATGGTGAGTTATCACTTTGTTGATATTCAATTTCTCCTCACTCCCATCCGAAGAAGAGCTTTCATTCGTAAAACTCTTAATTTTTTAGTTTTTATTTTCAGAAAAAATCTTTCGTTTTGCCTCTTCCATTCCCATGTCTGTTGGCCTCTTTTCCTCTCGAAATTTGTTCTTATTCCCTTTCTGTGTAATTGTATTTAATTTTATTCTAAGAGCCTCTTCTACTGCTTCCTTTTCTGAAGTGTCGATCAATATTCTCTTTCCAGGTTTTCTACCGCACTGCTTTTTTTTCTGAGTTCAGCCTTTGGTAGTGGTCTAACGATTTCTATCTGTGAAAATGAAGAGCTGTCAGTAGTGGATAAAGTGCCTGCAATAACAGAAGAGACGGCTAAAACGGCGGATAAAGGGCCTGTAATGGCAGAAGGGAGGGCTGAAACGGCGGACTAAGAGCCTACAATGGCGTATGAAGCACTTCTAATGGTGGATAAAGGGCTTGCAAGTCCTGCAACGGAGGATGAAGTGTCTGGAATAGCGAGATCATCTTGATTCTGTCGTATTGACAATTATTGATTTTCTCCACTAGGGTTCATGTTAGGACGGTTCGTGATGGCAGATGACACTTCACTTCCGAAAATGTATCCCTGTTAAAGCGAAAAATTCCGCTAGCACGAAATCCACTCTCAATATTTTCTTTGGTAAACGATGCGTTCTTGACAAACTCCCCTATTTCCTAAATGGTTATTGTTTTTCCAGGATTATTCAATAGCCACTTGTCATGCTCGTATCCAATAAAAACTTTGAAACTATAGAACACCTCCACGTCTAACGGTTGTAATTTGTGAATACAGCGTAGGGGTAGTGTTAAAATTAATAAGCTCGTCTCCCCATGAAGTTGATTACCTCAATCGAGACAAGGCTTTCATGATTGTCATATATAAAAAGAACAGGTGAGTCTTTACTTGAGGACACACATTTTGAAAAATAATGTTGCAAATATTCTAAAAAGATTTGATTATTCATCCATCCAGATGGATTTGCACTTCCAGTGGAACCAGTAGGAGCATTTTTCAACATATAGTCTTTATACAGGGTGTCCGCAAAAAGGAGGTCAATCCGTTAACCACATATTCCTTGAGCAAAAATAATATGACTTTTATAATGCCATTTTTGATTTTAGATCCACACGTGCGATGTACAGGGCGTCAAAGTTTGAAATTTAAAACTGATTATTTTTAATAAATGAAGTAATTAATAAGCTATCAACTTCAAATTTGGTACAGAGCTTCAACATAAATAGTCACATCTTTTGAGAAAAGCAAAACGAAAACAACGGTCAAATAATCAAAATACGGGGGGTGCAGTACCCACTGACCTCCCCTGTTTTTTAGTACCTACGCCAGTGACTTCCAAGCTATTTTTTTTGAGATAATCATGCATTTTGGATTATTTTTTGTCTCTTATCAAATTTTGATAAAATCGTTCGTTTTAGAGAGAACTTGAAAAGTACTGGTCCTTGATTCGCGGTTTACGGCAATCTCATACGTATCTAATACTAGAATAAAAAAATTAAAAAAAAAATGGCAGTATAAAAGTCATATTATTTTTTCTCAAGGCACATATTCCTTGAGAAAAAATAATATGACTTTTATACTGCCATTTTTTTTTTAATTTTTTTATGCTAGTATTAGATACGTATGAGATTGCCGTAAACCGCGTATCAAGGACCAGTACTTTTCAAGTTCTCTCTAAAACGAACGATTTTATCAAAATTTGATAAGAGACAAAAAATAATCCAAAATGCATGATTATCTCAAAAAAAAATAGCTTGGAAGTCACTGGCGTAGGTACTAAAAAACAGGGGAGGTCAGTGGGTACTGCACCCCCCGTATTTTGATTATTTGACCGTTGTTTTCGTTTTGCTTTTCTCAAAAGATGTGACTATTTATGTTGAAGCTCTGTACCAAATTTGAAGTTGATAGCTTATTAATTACTTCATTTATTAAAAATAATCAGTTTTAAATTTCAAACTTTGACGCCCTGTACATCGCACGTGTGGATCTAAAATCAAAAATGGCATTATAAAAGTCATATTATTTTTGCTCAAGGAATATGTGGTTAACGGATTGACCTCCTTTTTGCGGACACCCTGTATATTGCTCTGGAAACGATAAAGAAAGGTAAAATAGAATTTCCGATTGCATTGATAGTAGCACACACAGTGACCCTTTCGCCTTTTTCGCCCGAAGTGGTTTGACCGACTTGTTTTTTGTCTTTCTCGGCAGTAATTATACTGGGTTGATGTACTGTTTGCAGTTCAGTTTCATTTACATTGTAAACGAAAGCCGGGCCAGAGTGATACTTTTCATATAAATGTTAAAGTCTGTCAAAAAACTCACCAACAATTTTCTTGTTGCAACTTGTAGAACTTGGCGGACTCGTTGGTTCTGGTTTCCTAAATTTCCTATTGATAAATTATTTTGTCTGTTAAAAAGTCCTGTTGCTCGTTTATTAGTGTGCCAATTTTGAGGTATATTTTTATTGTTGGCCATGGCATAATTATAGGCAAGTTCTTTTGTCTGATTAATATTCACTCCATATTAGCTGACGTGATCAAATAATCCGCTAAGGCCTTCTCTTCAACTTCAGTAAATAATTGTCTGCTAATAAATTTGGACCTGTACGTTTGACCTCCTGGAATTTTGTTGGCCTTTACATATCCAAAGAGGGTAGATTTTGGAATATTATAATCTCTAGATGCCTGTTTGATTGATTTTGTTTTGCTTTTATATCATATAATGCTCGCTTAATAACGTCAGTGGGAATATTATCCTCCCTAGGAGGACGTTTTGGTTGAGACTTTTGTTTGTTTTTATATATGTGGCTGTCCGAAACCTCCCTTCTGATTGTATTGCTTTTCGAAGAATTTTTAAAATAGTTAGCTTAAAAGGGAAGAACAAACAAGTATATTAGATAGAACTTATAAAAACGTTTTATCGTTGGATGTAATTACAACAGCAATGCATCAAAAAGTGAGTTTACGATTCTACCTATCAGTAAACGAATAGATATTACTCTGGTGATGCAAATTTACTGAAGGCATAATAACTCGAGTTTAAATCACACTATTGAACTGAAACTTCACATGGTCACGGTTGGCACTACTGCAAACATTATTCAACGAGTTGTAGCACGAAAAATTCAAATTATCAAGAATTATTAGAGGGTCTGTCGGAAACAACCCGCCGTCCGAAACATACCAACTCTCCCCTACTGACACAAACGTTTTCGTATTTCACTTCCCTTATATATTGATATGAGCCTCACGTTTAATAATACTGTAACGGTTTTAAATCTTTTATTTAAAACTTCGGTTCGTTGTGAGAATTATCTATTAACAAATATTGTACAGTTTGTTTATTTATAACTATTCACGTATGTTTATAATAACTTTACCGACGTACATAATATTCGCGACCGTTTATGTAGGCTGAACTAGACTGCCCCGTGTTCGTTTGGTCGCGCCTTATATATCCCAGCTCGCCCTTCCAGAACTCCATTCCAGAAAGTTCGACTAGTCGCGCGAGTATGAGTAACCGTCGACCGCTGTGGAAGCTTCTCGGCGGATGACGAATATGATCCCAAGCGTGTGTTGAGGCATCTCGTTACACTGCCCCCCTCTTCAAGTCTGTTCTGTCCCAGAACAGATTTTGGTCCTTAATTCCTGAAGAAAGGGTAATGACGGTATCGGCATTGTTCTCCGCTTCTGCATGTTCCACTGCGGTAGAAATAACAGTCTACACTCCTCTTTGGTTTAGATGCGCTTTTCAAATCAAAACTGCAGACCAGGATAGCCACACCGGAGTTCTTGAAGACAACTTCTAGCATGTTTCGTACGATCCGCCAATCTAGTTGATCCAGTCCATAGCCGAGTTTAGGGACTGCCAACTTTCGAACAGGTCCTTCAAATCCCATAGAGAATTCCAGAGGTCTCCATAATCCCGTTTCTGGTACTGGAACTGTTTTGTAACTAAATAATAAACGAAGCGTTGTTGATCTGGGAGATGTAAGGTTTTGCCGACCGTGGGGTTCTGTCTTTGGAGCTCGTCTAGTCCTTGAAGAGATCTTGCTGCACTTCAGTCGTCACTCCAAATCGTGCTTTCCCTGTTCCGGAAAACGCCGACTTAAATTCTTCAAAAGTCGGTCGGCTTCCTACAGGCTCCATGCTTCTGACCTCGTCTTCAACATGTGGGGTGCTCTCGTTACTCCCCTCGTATGGTGCCAAACGATTGGAATGTACCACCTTTGGTTTTCCTTTGGGTAGTTTCTGAATGCGATAGATCACGTCGTTTATTTGTTTCTTCACTTGATACGGACCTACCCAATTCCGTGGTAGCTTCGGTCATAAACCACGACGCCTCTGCGGGTTGTACAGCCAAACCAAATCTCCAGACTGAAATCCGCCTTCTCGGATTCTTAGGTCGTAGGTATTCTTCATCCGGTCGCTAGCAATCTGGGTATGTCCGCGAGCCCGATCATGGATGTCATTCAACTTCATCTTCAACTTAGTGACATAATCATCTCCTGCTACTTCTTGTTCCGCGGGCAGACATCCAAATTCGAGGTCGCAGGGTAGTCGCAGTTCGCGTCCAAACATCATACAGGCCGGTGTTCGACCAGTGGTTTCGTGAACTGCTGCGCGATTGGCCATCAAGAACAGATGCAAGTATTGATCCCAATCTCGTTGATCGTCAGATACAACTTTTTCCAAATATTTGCCCATGATCCGGTTCATTCGCTCCACCATTCAATCGGATTGCGGATGTAACGGAGTAGTTCGGGTCTTACGGATACCCAATAATCAGCAAACATTTCCGAAGAGTGCAGATTCAAAATTGCGGCCTCATTCGAATATAGTTCCAAGGGTACACCAAAGCGGCTGAAGAACTCCTTAACTAACACTTCGACGACCGTCACGGCTTCCTGATTTGGTAGTGCATATGCTTCTGCTTCCGTCCATTTACTGAAATAATCCATTGCTACCAGGATATACTTATTTCCCGTATCAGTCTCAGGAAACGGTCCAGCAATGTCTTTGGCGACTCTCTCTAAGGGATTACCCACGTTGTATTGTCTCATGGGTGCCCTTCGTTTTACTAGCGGCCCATTACCTGCGGCACACAGCTCGCACTTGCGGCACCATTCCTTAACGTCTTCTTTGCAGTTAACCCAATAGAATCTTTCTCTAACTTTCTCGAGAGCTTTCTTCACACCATAATGTCCTCCTGAGGTGCCATCGTGAAAATGTCTAAGAACTTCTGACACTCGGCTTCTCGGCACTACAAGTTGAAGTCTGGCGGTAGTTCCATCCTCGTTTTCCAGTTCTCGCTACAAAAGTCCGTTTTCTACCTTCAAAGAGTCCCACTGGGTTCAATACGCCTTCAGGGTTCTATTAGAATGGCCGATCCCCTGCCAGGTTGGTCTTTCACCCTTCCGTTTCCATTCAAGAACCATTTTTAGTTCGGAATCTTCCTCTTGCTCTCGTTGCAACTCTTCAGGCAACCAATGGTCGTTGACAATCGTGGTCCTAGGAACATGGCAAATCTTCTCTTCTAGTCGGGAGCAGTGGGGGAAGTCTGCTGGACATCGGCATTTCGATATGACTAGTGCCCGCAAGATGTTCCGCGTCAAAGTCGTACTCTTGTAGCCGTTTAATCCATCTCGCGACTTGTCCTTCCGGATTACGGAACCGCAGAAGCCATTTTAACGCGGCATGGTCTGTCCTCAGCAAAAACTTCTTCCCATACAAGTATTTGTAGAAGTGTTCTACGGACTTGACGACAGCCAACAACTCTTTTCTGGTTACGCAATAATTTCTTTCCGCTTTCGATAAGACCTTGCTAAAATAGCCGATAACCTTTTTATGTCCATCTTGTACTTGGGAAAGAACGCTTCCAATGGCTAGATTACTCGCATCCGTATCGAGTATAAACTTTCCATCCATCCGTGGGTAGTTTAATATCGGTGCTGTCACTAGAGCACGTTTCAGTTGTTGAAAAGCTGTCTCACAGTCTTCGCTCCAGATGCATTCACGTCCATCTTCCGTCAGCCTTGTCAGCGGTTTCGCTATATTGGCGAATCCGGGAACAAAACGTCTGTAGTAGGTGCGTAATCCAAAGAAACTTCGCACTTGGTGTTTATCTCTTGGTGCTGGCCATTCTTGCACCGCTCGGATTTTGTCAGGGTCGGCTGCTACTCCATTTCGTGATACAACATGTCCAAGATAGTTAAATTCTTTTCTAAATATGTGTCACTTTTTCGGACTCAATTTCAAATAGGCTCCACGAAGTCTTTGGAACACTTCTTTTAGATTTGTCAGGTGTTCTTTAAATGACTTGCCAACTACAATCACGTCGTCCAGATACACCATGCAGGTTTTCCAGGACAATTCCCTCAAAATTGCTTCCATTAGGCACTCGAAGGTGGCCGGAGCATTGCATAGGCCAAATGGTATGACTGTAAACTGCCATAATTCCGAACCAATGGTGAACGCAGCTTCTCTCGGTCTTCAGGTTCCATTTCAACTTGCCAATAACCAGTCTTCAAGTCCAGTGTCGAAAACCACCGTGAACCAGATAACGTGTCCAAGGTGTCATCAATACGCGGTAATGGATAACTGTCCTTCTTCGTGACCTCATTAAGTTGCCTGTAGTCTACACAGAAACGCGTTGATCCATCCTTCTTGCCAACCAGAACCACTGGTGATGCCCAGGGCTCCATGTCAGAAATAATCTTTTCAGCTTCCTCACGCTTCGCCCATGGAAGTCGTCTCGCATGTTGTCCTATGGCTCTGGACTCTCCGGTGTTAATCTTACGTCGTACCACATCTGTTCGTCCCTTTTCATCTTCATCAAGGGCAAAGATATCTTGGTATTGGTAAATCAAGCTTCGCACCTTCATCAATACTGTTTCATTGAGATCTTCACATGAATTGGTTATCATGTCAACACGTTCACCAGCATGTTGTTTGGTAGCTGGTCTTTGGAATTCATTCATGCACTGGGCTGTTTGGGATACAGGCAGCGTTTGGGCGGCGTAGGCGGTGACGAGCGGGTCCAGTGTTGAGGCGGCTTGGAACAGGCAGCGTTTGGGCGTGTGAAGGCGGTGATGGCGATCAAACGAACACCGAGATGTCGAGAGAGCCCCGAGGTGTCGATGATGATATTGAGCGTGATGCTTAAGCTTGATGTCTTAGAACGATGTCTGAGAGATGATCGAGATGATTGAGATCGATTTGGGTTGCTCTAACGTATTTATAGCTCGAAAATCCGATGCTGCTTTTTCATTGGCTCGCGAGTGGGGTTGGAAGAGGAAGAACAATACAAAATCTCTGTGTTTCTGTGATTCGCAATTAACTGTCCCAAATCTAATTGCTGATTTTTCCAATAGTTCTCATTATTCTGCTGGCGTCGGGACACATCTATTGATACCTAGAATGACCTATTTGATTAGAGCTTGAAAGGGTTTATCGGGTTGATGGCTTCGCGAATAAAAACCGCGATCTTGTCTCCGAGCGGCTCCGCGGTGGTGTGTGATAGCAGAAAGATATTTATGGCGTTACGGAAGCAATTGGCTGAAGGGGAGTTTGATATTAAGGTAGATTTTTCTTAGCTGGATTTACATAAGAAATATTTGCTCCTTGCAATTTAGAAAATTTTTATTCGAAAGTATGTATTGTAGCGTAGAATTAGTTCCACGAAACTAATGGAGAACATTTGAACCCTTCCGCACCGTGGGTGACTCGAGACATAGGCGCGCGTTCTCCGTGGGATGTTTATGATGGACACCGAAGGACAATACATTTCTTGAACACTTTGTTATGGAGTTAAAATAGAAGTGGAGCAATTTAATATTTGAAAATCTGAGAACAACTACGAAATAGTTGACCCATGTCACCGAATCTTCCGATGAAGGGAGAATTTATGGCCAGAAAGAAAACGGGTTTTGTTAGACACTTCGTTCTGTTTATTTTTTGAAAGTGCAAGCGTTAGGGTTTTTTTAAAGAGGCCAATTATACCGTATCGCAAGTGTCAAGTCGAGGGCACAAAGGGGTGTTCGTGTTAATTCCCCCCCCCCCCCCCCCCCGGTTAGGTGTCCTCGACTGGCGGTCTAGGTGAAGTTGGTGCTGGTCGCAGTTGATCGACGTGAATTTTGATGAGACGGGAACCCTTTTTCACTTGATAAACTGTGGTACCCAGTTTTTTTTATTATTTGGTGCGGTCCACTCCATTTCGGTAGAAAACCTCCGTGAATCTTCTCGCGAGCATCTGCTAGGGGATGTTCCCGTACCATCACCCATTGGTTCGGTTCGAATTGGACATGGGTATCCGTAAGAGGTGCTACGGGTGGTTGGTTCTGTTGCAGAGCTTCACTT
This sequence comes from Melanotus villosus, assembly GCA_963082815.1. NCBI lineage: Eukaryota > Metazoa > Arthropoda > Insecta > Coleoptera > Elateridae > Melanotus > Melanotus villosus. The sequence continues at coordinate 28,672,363 of OY720419.1, read as the reverse complement.
CGGAGATTGGCTTGACTTTGGTATATGGGATGTGGGAGTGTTCGTGTTGGAGCTGTTGGCAATTTGAACCTCCAGTCTCCTGGTCGGTCCAATTCTCGTCCGAGAAGGGCAAATGCTGGGGAACAGCCCATGTTGCTGTTTCCTCGACTCCGAAGACTGAATAGAATGGAAGGTAGGAATTTATCCCATTGCCGGTAATCCATTCCTTGTAAATGAAGTCGTAACCCTTTCTCAATCTCTTGGTTGAGACGCTCCGTTGGGTTGGCCCAAGGATGGTAGGTAGCGGTAGTCCAATGTTTGATGTCCCATTGGTGACATGCCTGTTGCCAATGGTTGTTGATAAATTGCCTGCCGTTGTCTGTCACAAGAGTGCTGGGGTATCCGTAGCGCGTGAAGACCTCTTCTTCTAGGATTCGTATAATTATGGAGGCCGTTGAATTGGTTAGCGGAAAGGCTTCAGTCCATCGAGTGAATAGGTCCGTATCGACGAGGATGAAGCGTTTTCCGCGAATACTTAGCGGATAGGGACCCATTAGATCCAGTGCTAATATGTCCCACGGCTCTCGGGGTTGATGAGGCCTTTCAATGCCCTTTGCTTGGTTTGGACCCTTTTTACATCGGGCGCAAAGTAAACATTGCCGTACGTAATAATTGCTTACTTCGGTGCGTAAATTCGGCCAGAAGAATTTTGCTGCCACAGCTCTTGTAGTTTCAGCGGATCCTGGATGTCCAGCGGTATCCTGGTCATGGTAGTGAAAGAGAATTTGCGGTCGAAGGCTGACAGGAACAAAAAGCTTCGTTCCTGATTCCGAATTACGGTAAAGAAGTCCTTCCTCTATGACGTACTTTTCTTGTACGTCCCGTAGTTGCGGAGTGGTTTCTTCGGTAACGTGACTTTCGTGCCAAAGTTGTACATAATTTTGGGTTTCGTCATCGTGTTCTTGAGCTTGACGGATATCGTGCCATAAGGTGGTCTCTTCTCCGTCGACTTGCAGTACTTCCGGACTGTCGTTACAGCTAGTGCAGCTAGTTCGGAACTGAAGTGCGTCTCTTCCCATTGTTGGCCAAAAATATTAATAATAATAATAATAATAATAATAATAATAATAATAATAATAATAATGTGCCTTTATTCATATTGGTTTACACAAAGCAAATATATTTTAAATACAAAACAAATCAGGTGAAGTTCAGCTTAACCCTAAGGTGTAGACTGCTCTTCCACTTAACCTGAATAAAATGAAAGAAAAAAAAACAAAAGAAAGAATAAAAAGAAAATAATAAAATAATATAACCATATAGTATTAATACAAGTTTCCTTCCATCAAGAATGAAAACCCATGTGCTTTTGCGAGATACGTGCAGTTGAATAAATGTTAACATGTAAATTGAAGCGCAGACTAAATAATGCAGTTAATATTCTGTTTATTGAGTAGTAATTTTTTAGGCCTTTGTTTAAAAGAATTTTTACTTGCAAATGGCATAATATCAAAGGATTTACTATTAATAAATTTAACAATGCAGTAAGAAAATAATCGACTAAATATGTGCTTGCGATGACGCGGCATGGCCAGGATACCCCTATGACGTAAATTTAAGTTGTGCACATTTGTACGGTATTTGAGCTTTCGGAGTAAATAAGGTGGTTGTTTATATAGAATGATTTACGATATAAGCAAGCAGAGTGCATAAGCCTTCTGTTGTTCTTATTTGGCCAACCAGTGTCTTTTAGTTTATGGGAGATTCTTTCAAATTTTCTAATACCGTATATTAACCTTAGGCATGAATTCTGTACTTTTTGAATTCTGCTAACATCGCGCGCATCCAAGCAGGGTCCATATACAGAGTCACTAAAATCAAATTGCGACAGTACCATGGAGTTGCACAAGCAAATTTTCATATGCTCAGTTAAAACATGTCTGTTGTTATATAGAGTCCTAATATTACAGTAAGCACGCTGTAAACATTTACTAACATGATCTTTGAAGCGCAATTTGCAGTCTATTTGAAGTCCAAGATTTCTAACAGAATCTTTAAATATCAATATTTCATTGTTTATTTTAATTGAAAGTCTGTTCATACACTGAGCTCTTAGATGTTGATTACCAAATAAAATAACATTTGATTTCGCAGGGTTAAGCTGAAGACCATGTTTCTTAGAAACCATGTACAATTTATTTAAGTCAAAGTTTAAACGTTCACAAGCGATATCTTGATTTTCAAAATCGAATGATGTATAAACCTGTGTATCGTCAGCGTAGAAATGAAAGTTCGAATGTTTTAAATGTTCATGAAAAGTAGAGGTGTATATTGTGAAAAGAATCGGACCTAAAACGGATTCCTGCGGAACACCGCAAGTAACTTCAGTAAATGCTGAATTATTTTCTGGCAGATATATACGCTGGAATCTAGTGCCTAGGTAATTTTAAAAAAATGTGATAGCATTATTGTCCAAGCCGATATAATGAAACATTGAAAGTAAGATCCTGTGATTAATTGTGTCAAAAGCCTTTGAAAAATCCAATAGTACAGGTAAAGTGAGTTGATTGCAATCACAAGCCTGAATAATATCATCTACGACATCAAGTAAGGCCGTGCAACAGCTATAGCCTTATCTAAATCCTAATTGTGAGCTTGGCAATATACTATTTTTTTTGTAGGTGATCGTGCATCTGAACGGCAATAGCTTTTTCCAAGACTTTCGACAAAGTAGGCAAAATACTTATGGGACGGAGATATTTATAGCATGTTGGATTACTGGTTTTGGGTATAGGTAAAATGTTCGCTTTTTTCCAACACTGGGGAAAAACGGAGTTTATTATATTATACTTGCAGTAATAAGATGCTAATGCCATCACATCCGACGGCTTTAGATTTAATTGACTTGATATAATTTAGCACTTCTATTTCAGAGACATTTCTGAATTTTAAGATAGAGTTTACAGTTGACTTAGTATTATCATAATACTAATCGACTAATTCTGCGGCGTCGGTAATAGAATCAATTTTAGGAAGAGAATTAATAAAAAAATCGTTAATAGATTCAGCACTTACTAGCTAAGTGAGGAGGTATGGATTGCATATTTTTCTTTTTTTGGCTAATGCCAAGATTTTTTAATTCCTTCCAAAAAGATTTTAAATTACTTGATCGATACTGATTCTGAAGATAGAGCTTTTTTTCTCTCTAACTGTAGTTGTTGTGTAATTACGTAGTTGTTTATAGTATTCCAAGTCTTTTTTATCACATGTGGTTTCATATTTTTTAAAAGCACGATCTCTAAGTGACATGAGTAGCTTAAGCCCATTATTTAACCATGGATTGAACGGTTTTGAAAATTTGACAGTTTTTAATGGAGCATGCAAATCTAATAAAATATTCATATTGCTATTAAAAAATTGTAGTTTATCATCAATATTATTTAGATCATATTCGTATAGTGTTCCAGGGTACAGACCTTAGGTGATCATAAAATTGCTGATAATCGAAATTTTATAATCTCTGTAAGTTTTGATGTAAGGTTTAGGCTTGGAGCATTCAGTCTTAATATTACAGTTAATAAATTCGTGATCTGAAATATCAATGTAAGCTGACAACTGTGACGTCATTGATAAGATTCGGTATATTTGTTATTATTAAGTCAATCAACGATGCTTTGGTAGCTGAAATACGAGTTGGATCATTTACTAACTGCTCCATGTCCAAACCATCTAGACTAGACTTAAAGTGCTCGACTCCAGGACTGCCGCAATCTAACATATTAATATTAAAATCTCCCAGACATACGACCTTATCGGTTAGCGGTAAAGTCAGTGATACACTATTTTCAAATTTTCAAGGAACTGCAGCAAATTATCCTGCGGCGCGGCGGTCTATAAATAACTCCCAAGATAATACTAAAATTTTTGCAAATACTTATATTTACCCATAGCTGTTCAATTTCTGTTTCAAGTGAAATAGTTGTAAATCTAAGATTATTTTTCAAATATATACCTATACCTCCACCCCTCCCCAAACGATCATGCCTTATCAAATTGTAGCCACATAGGTCAATGATGTCATTAAGTACTTCTTTTCCTAGCCAAGTCTCCGTCATCGCAACAACGTCATAATCACACTGCAAAACATGATCTTTAAATGAAGCAAAGTTGTTCAGCAGGGAACGATCGTTTAGATGTGCAATTTTCATTTCCTAAAAACAAAGTAATATTACACATACATCAAACAAGCACAAGGGATATCACTATAATAACAATTGGAATAACAAAAATAAATTTTTTCTACTTGGATGCTAAAATAACTCCATTCTAGCACCCAAATGACGTCATTTGAGTGTTAGAATAAGTCGTTGGTGTGCTAAAGCTAAAATAGACTAGTAAAATTTACTGTATTGATGTTGGTAGCTTTGAACTATCAGCTGACATACATCAAAAAATAAATCTCACGAAGAACACACCCAATTAATAAATAACAATGAAAAAGAAGTTTAATTTAAATTATTACCGTGAAAAGTACAATTATTATACACATTAACAGTTACATGTGATGTGACACCATGTAAATTCTCATCCAACAAAATATTTTGATGAACATTAGTGTTGCCTATAACAGAAATGTTTCTATTTGTGCCATAATCAGACCGTTGTTGTGAAATGGTGGAACATCCAGGTAAGGCTGAATCAGCTTGCTTACACCCAAGCATTTGTGCCACTTAATAACCAAGTAAAATATTTTCGGAAATTCCTTGTATGTTATTTTTCTGGCGCCACTCTTCAAATTTTTGAAATTCTTTTTCATACTGGGATTTGGACTTGTCCGGCAATAAATTTTCTAACGTAAAAAATTCCCTAGATTAAAAATTTTAATTTTTTAATTTATAAAATGGTATAAAACGGCAAAATAGAAAAAATAGTATAAAACACTCGTTGCAGAAGGTCCTTCAAGCACTCATTTGTCTCTCAACTCGCCGCTATGCGGCTCGTTTCGAAATTTCAAATTCATGCTTGAATAGATGCCTTCTGCAACTTGTATTTTAATATATACTATTTTAGTACACGCTCCCAAAAGTAGCTATTTTACGGACTCAGTTGAGTCCGTAAAATGGGTCTTTTCCGGACTCAATCCCAAAAAGTCTGGTTACTAATAGTGACACTCGTTTAAGTCCGTAAAATGCTATATTTTCGGCATAGTCCCTAAAAGTTATAGCAACCTTTTGCATACTACTATAGTGACCTGTGCTCTGATCACATTAATCATACATAATAAAAGGTTTGAATCTGTTTTTGGGAACTTTAACAAAAAAATGTTGTTTGTAACACGTACCTAAATCGTTTTTTGGGGCTCACCTGCTATTCCAGACTCGGCTACGCCTCGTCCGGAAACAGCAACGATTCGTCCCAAAAACCTTGATTTTAGGTACTTGTTACAAAAATAACTATTTAGCAACAAAATAGTAATAAAATATTATTTGTTAAAACACTTAAGTATCTGAAAGTGGTTGTCCCTCACCGAAAATAAATTTGCAAGTTTGAATTTTTAAAGAATCTTGATGGAAAGTTTATTTTATATTGAAATTAAAATGCGTGATTCTAATACAATAATTTAAAATTTAATTTTAGTCAAGCACAAGGGGTATCACTATAATAACAATTGGAATAGCAAAAACAAATTTTTATCAACAAAATAGTAATAAAATATTAATTGTTAAAACACTTATCTAAAAGGGATTATCCCTCACAGAAAGTAAATTTAAGTTTGAATTTTGAAAGAATCTTGATGGAAAGTTTATTTTATATTGAAATTAAAATTAAAATGCGTAATTCTAACACAATAACTTAAAATTTAATTTTAAGTTTTAACCCGGTGCCCCCACCTTAAAATAGACACAATTGGCAAAATAACAAAGTTTAAGCAACACTTATTCTAATGATAACACAAAGTGCACTACTAATACCGTTTAGCCACATATTTTTTCGAGATCTTCTATAGTTTGGCAGGTATATTTATGCCCATTTTTATTAATAAAAATTGGCGAAGAATCTTCGCTGGACTTTCCATACTTACACAATTGAAAAATGCATAACAAATATATCATAAGCGTGAGGATAAGCAAGGTCTCTGTCACACATGAACGATTTCAGAGTTCCACATCAAAACTATTAAAACGTAGCATTAAATTATGTTTGTATTTTAATGACAAAAAAAAATAAAACAGTCTGTGCTAGAGGGCTTACTTTATTTTAGGTGTTTATGCCTAAAGTCAAGTAAATACATAATTAAAGACTTTGCAACGAAAAAGTCCCGACAAGTTATTTAATAATAATCCTATATAATATGTAATAATGCTTTTATAATAAATAATTTGTATTTTCAATATAAATGAGCAGAGTAAGATAATATTTTTTTGAAAAAGTGGGTAATATAAACAAAAAAATATATATTGTAGTCACGCAGATTCGAACCTCCAACCTTTCAAGCGTATGCGGGTGGAAGCTTGGTCTCTTACCTCTGGACCAACACCGACTTTCGTTAAAAGGGTGACTCCTGCCCTGATATTTATCTTCGGTCTTTGGAATGTGCCGTTTCCGAGAAATTTTTTTTTGAAATTTTGAAAAATTTTTTCAGCTAATTATAATCAGTAGAGGTAGGGGTACAATTTGGCGTTAGGTTTATAACAAGATGTTGAGGTGTTTTTGAGAAAAAAAATGTTAAAGTCCAAAACTTCAAATGGTCATAAAAGGCGTTAGGGAAAAAATTTAGGGATGCGATCAAAGCTATTTGAAAGGCATCTTGATTTACTATCGGCCCAGAACATTTAAAAAAAATCGTGTGTGTCGTTTCCGAGAAAAGTTTTTTTGAAAATTAGAAAATTTCCAAAACTGTCCGGACTTTTGATTTTTGAAATTTTAAATTTTTTTTCAGCTAGTTCTAATCAGCCGAGCTAGAGGTACAATTTGGCGTTAGATTTATAAAAATATGTTGATGCATTTTTGGGAAAATCGTCCTTAAAGTTGCGCTTTTCAAAAATTCACCACGGGCGCAATTTTTGACATAGAAACTTCGGGAAAAAATTATTCGATTTCTTTTCAAATTCTGTATTGATTTCCTAAGTAAAATTTTGAAATTTTTTTCAAGGAAAAATCTGCGCCCAAAAAAACATGGCTAACTTCCGTTTCCGGTTCCGGATTTTTTTGAAAAGCTTATTTTATAGATATACTGTAATTATAGGCCCGCATACCAAATTTGATGAAAATCGGCCCAGTAGTTTTCGAGATATGACGATAACGCACGCACGGACGCACGCACGCACGCACGCACGCACGCACCCACCCACAGACATTTTTCAAAAAACACATATTTAGGATGCCTGGACCCTAAAACGTGTTTTTTTCGAATTTTTACGATTTTGAATTTTTGCACGATTCCAATACTTTCCTATACATGCGTTGCAAGTATGGAAAGTAAAAATACAAATAGTTCCATCTTTAGACCACACATTTTTGTACCCAAAATGATCTGCCGCTCCATTTAATATCTCCAGCTGGTTTCTTGTGAGATCTTCTTTTATGGTGATCAGTGTGCCCTTTAGTTTTTTTTTATTGATAAACACTATATCTCGGTAGTGGTACAAATTTCACTAATCCCTCGTGGTTTTTTAGCTGCATTATAACCTCCCACCCGGTGACATCTATCGATTTCTAATTCCATTTTATTGTTAAATACTTCGACTACTACCTTTTTAAGGTTTTCGTTCCGTTGCTCCGGTATTCCGAAAATTCGAACGCTGTTTTTTCTTGTGTATTGTTCCAATGCATCTATCTATCTTGGTTCTCAATTCATCTTTCTCTCTTTCAGATTTCGTAACACGTTCTTCCAGGTCGTTACAAATTTCTTTCAATTTTTTAATTTCGGTGTTAAATTTTTCCGTCACGGTAGTGGTAATTTTCGTAGCAAGGTCATCTATAAATTTATCGTTGCACCGGAGAGCTTTCGGTTGTTATCTACGGTCGTGCAGCTACAGGTGGAATTAGGGGAGCTCTGTCGTCTTCGACTGAAAGTGCGGGTCCTTCTGGATTCCGCGACAGAAGGCAGGGCCCATCTGGTCAGCTTTGCCCTTACATCCTTGGTTGCATTTAACTAGTTTAGGGCACGGTTATCCGTGCGCAGGATAAACTTTCTACCTTCGAGGTACGGGCGATAACGCTTTATAGCCCACACCGCTGCCAAACATTCCTGCTCATTAGAGTGGTATCTTCGTTTGGTAGGGTTGAACCTCATACTGGCATACGAAATGATGTCCCGTGTTCCATCGGTGCGTTCTTGATACAGCACAGCTGCCAAGCATTCCTGCTCATTAGAGTGGTATCTTCGTTTGGTAGGGTTGAACCTCATACTGGCATACGAAATGATGTCCCGTGTTCCATCGGTGCGTTCTTGATACAGCACAGCTGCCACACCTTCTTGACTGGCGTCCGTTTGTAGGATAAATGTCTTCTCTGGATCGGGGCGTGAAAGCGTGAGGGGCTGTTGAATTTCCTCCTTGAGACGTTCAAAAGCTTGGTGGGTTGTTGTGGTCCAATGATACGTTTGAAACTTAGGAGGTCCGTCAATTGCTCTGCTAACGTTGCAAAGCGGGGAATGTACTCCCTCTACCAGTTTCAGAGACCTAAGAAGCTGGCCACCATCTTTTGGGATCAAGCAGGAACTATTCTCGTTGAATACATGCCGAAGGACACTACAATAGCAGCCACCTGCTGTAATACATTAAAAAATTTACATAACACTATCGACCAAAAACACCCTGGTTTGCGTCATGAAAATGTTCTCATTCTTTATGACAACGCCAGAGTCCACAAACCAATGAAAGTTCAACCAGTTCTAGGCGAGTGTAATTTTTTTGAGCTTGACCACCCGCTGTATAGTGTATAGTCAGATCTGGCTCCATCCGACCTTTTTTGTTTAAAACTTTGAAAACAAAATTAGGGGACGTCAGTTTTTGGACCACAACGAGCTGAAAGAGGCTGTTGACGCCTATTTTGAAGACCAAGAATCTTTTGTTCTACTGGTGTAAGGCCAGGTGGCACAAGTGCATTGAAGTTAGGGGAGATCATGTTGAAAAATAAAAATTATAAAAATATTGAATGTCTTTTGTTTCATAGCTAGGTAGATATTTTTTCTAGTTCCCCTGGTAAATTTTTAAGAAGTGGATGAAGGATCAATGCTTCCTGTCTTAAATGCTATGGATAGCAATTGTGTAGTCATAATGGACCATGCTCCATACCATTCCATGCTTGCTGTTATAGCATTTTCCAGAATAATTTTAAATTCTTCAGATCTTTTACTTGGTGTTCACTTTTCAAAGTTTAAAAAAATATTCCTGATATTTTATTATTATTATTAGTATCTTCATTTTTTTACGGTAAGTTGTTCGTACCGACACTAAACAACTGAGGCAGAATTCGCTCCTTCCAATTGATTTATCTACCTTACGACTAAGACAGTCGGATAATGTACCAAGTCTGCAGTATCACTGCTTTTTGCATTATAGTCCCCTGTCAAGTGTACAAAAACAGGCTCCCGTGGCCTCCTTGATGATGCAAGTGTGGTAGTAGTCTCAATCTCCTTGTTTGGCCTTGAAGAAATATAATTTCGATGTTTTAACTCTCGAAAATGAAGCGTTTGAGTTCTGCGTGTAAAAGACAAAATGGCCGCCACCGCATACACTCTCCAATTTATCTAAGTAACTATTGGGATTACGAAAAAATGTTTTATACAGAAAATATTGCCACATAAATTCTACACAAAAAAGGTTATTACAAAATTTTATGCAGGACTAACCGTTTTCTCAAAAGTTTCCAAAAATGAAAATGAATATATTTGCATGTGTGACATTATTTCTAGGGATACTATTATTTCTAGGGACATTATAAGTAATGCATAACAAATACCAATAAATTAACAAAAACAAAACCATCTCTCCTATGTTTTACAGTATAGGTAGGCATAGGAAATTGAAAGATAAAAAGTACCTATATAATTTTAACGTTTAATGGAAAAAGTTTTCAAGAAATACAGTTGTTACAGATTTATATCGACGGAGTACAGACAAGCAATACTTTTCACTCGTACAATGACATTTTTAATTACAATCATCGTCACTTTCAATGCAAATCTCACTTAACCCTAAACCTTCATCATCGCCTTGCCACCACTCTCCCATATTATCACATCGGTCGGGATAACCTTCGCACTTACACATTTCGGTACAGGATCATAACGAAATTAAACTAAAAAAAGCGTTTCAAAACACGACAAATCCCTTCCACCGCAAAACTAACGAGCTCATTCATATCCTAACTCAGCGAGTCTTTTCACAGGAAATAAAGGTGGCTTTAGATAGTGTGACAGAAGTTGACCAAGATCAGCATAATGCCTTCTTAGAACAGCGAGTTCACAGTAACAACATTCAGTTCTGGGATCCTTTGAAAAAGAATTCTATTAAAACGTGTAAAACGGCAGCGAAAAAAGTCAAAATTACCCTCAAAGACAAAACTATAGCCATAAAGACAGATTTATCTCTTATTTCAAAATTGATGATAGCATCTAGAAGTAGACCTGACACAGATTTGAAATACAATTTGAGCAACTACTAGTTTTCAGCACTACCGAAGTCGTTGTTTGCAGTTGACGGAAGAATGCATCATTGTCTAGCTAAGGAAAAAGCTGCTATAGTAGATGGCATGGCGCTTCTTCACACAATCACACCTACCACAAACCTAACACAGTGAAGGCATGCCGTGACCTCAGTGTAAGCTTCAGCAAATGGATCGGTCAAAAATTCAGCAATTACAGTGAGGTCCATGATGTTTTCGACTCTTACAATGAAAACTCATTGCAGAAAGCGATGAGATTGATTCGGCAAAAAGGCTCAGATCCAATCCAATACAAAATCGGGACAGAAACGAAAATTTGAAGTATACCAATGAATAAATTGTTGGCCCATGATAAGACGGAGGAGGAACTGACACAGTTCCTTTCCGATCAGATTCTTCAATTTGGCGTGACCAAATCGAAAAGGTTCGTAATCAATTGGAGGGACACAGCAGCTTCATCACATGACGATGATGTATCCACCTATCCATTCCATCAAGTACGCAGGAGGAGGCGGACACAAAGATCATATTACATGCAGCGTATTTAGCACAGAAAGGAATTTAAACTACTCATGTGTTCTCCCCTGATACTGATGTCTTAATTTTAGCACTAAGGCGATATCCCCAACTTTCGCAAGAGTTTGCATTTTTTCTTGGCCATGGCATAAAAAGGTTTGTTCGGCTATGTTCAATTCACAGAGCACTAGGACCTCTGAAAGCCTCTGCACTCCCTTGATTACACGCACTTTCAGGAGTAGATGTAACAGGATCATTTGCCGGCAAAGGTGAAATAAAGTGGTGGAAAGCTTTCAATTCTACAACTGATAAGCTGCTAGAAGCTTTGGCTAAATTTGGGGGTTACACTATTTCTCACTGAAGTTTATCAGGGCTAACTTGGAAGCGTTCATTTGTCAGCTTTATATCCCCAAAACAACACTGACCGACATAGGAGCTATGAGATGGTTGTTGTTCACCCAGAAACAATATTAAGATGAGAACCTTCCTCCAACAAGATCTGCACTGGATCCGGATTTGCTAAGGGTCCAACTTCAGGGTTTGGAGTGGAATCATGACCTCATTCAGCATCCCAATAACCCACCACTCTCAGATTTTGGATGGAAGAAAGTAGGGAGCACAAACGAGCTAGTTGCTTGTACCAAACCTTGCGCTCCAGAGCTTATCTTGGAACTTCGTCGCTGCCCATGTTCCCAAAGGCGTTGCTCTCCTCCACATACGTGTCAGTCGAATGGACTCCGGTGTACCGAAATGTGTAAGTGCGAAGATAATCCTGTGATAATGTGGGAGAGTGCGGGCAAGGCGATGATGAAGATTTAGGGTTAAGTGAGATTTGCATTGACAGTGACGATGATTGTAATTAAAAATGTCATTGTACGAGTGAAAAGTATTGCTTGTCTATACTCTGTCAATATAAATCTGTAACAACTGTATTTCTTGAAAAGTTTTTTATTAAACGTTAAAATTATATAGGTACTTTCTATCTTTCAATTTCCTATGCCTACCTATACTGTAAAACATAGGGGAGATGTTTTTTTTTTTTGTTAATTTATTGATGTTTGTTATGCATTACTTATAACTTATAATGTCCCTAGAAATAATAGTGTAACTAGAAATAATGTCACACATGTAAATACATTCATTTTAATTTTTGGAAACTATAAGTAAACTTTTTGAGAAAACGGTTAGTCCTGCATAACATTTTGTAATAACCTTTTTTGTGTAGAATTTATGTGGCAATATTTTCTGTATAAAACATTTTTTCGTAATCCCAATGATTACTTAGATAAATTGGAAAAAGGGTTTGCGGTGACGGCCATTTTGTTTCTTGCGCACAGCACTCAAACGAATCATTTTCGAGAGTGCCAACATCCAAATTATGTTTCTTCAAGGCCAAACATAAAGATTGAGACCACCACCACACTTGCATCATCAAATATCCGACGGATGTACATTTGATAGTGGACTATTAAATAAAATAAGCCACCATTACAAGAATTATTTACCTACGCAGTAGCGTACAAATTAGTATACTGAAAAAAGATGGCAGAGATTTTAAAAGGAAAAACAAACCAAATAACAAGAAGCCTATTAAGCGCAATCAAACTATTTCTGACTGAAACCAATTGTAAATTTTAGTAAACGTTGGATAGAATGTTCTTGAGTTTTAACTAAGTTTTAAATAAAGTGTCTTGTTCTGGATTTCGAGGCTTAAATTACTCCCAAATAAATAACACTTCTCATCTCTCACAATTTACTACTGCAAAATGTAAATCTAGCCTATGTTTATATACCGTACATTTCCGAAAATGTGTGTGAACACTTCACTGCGATAGATAAATGTTTAACCAGTTGTTAATATTTATATTTTTACTCTCTTATACAGGGTGTCCCAAAAGTCAACGACATCCCTTGGAGGGCTGATACCCCAGCTCATGACTGACCACAATATCAAAAAATAGTAAAAAATTGTTAGTTTTTGAGATATTGGCACTCTTATGAATTTCGTGAAAATCGACACCTTAGATCAGTTTTTCGAGTGCCACAGCTACAAAATTCCATATTTTAAGATTCTAATTTTTGTTACGTAACCCTGAATAGCCCTGCTATTGATTACAGTCCAAAATAAAATTAATAGTGCCATGTATGAGTTAATTTTTTTTTATTAACTAACTTAGACTGTTCATACTGTAAAAAAAAATTACCACGCTAACCTGGCAAGTTATTTTCAAAAATTTCTCATTTAGTGTAGTTTTTAAAATGGTATAACATTTTCTATGTTTTACTTTAGAAAAAAAAAAGATATTGCTATTTTACTGCAAAAGGAGCCCATTGTAAAATTATTTCAACAATTAGGAATTCGAATGAAAACACTTGTTAAATTAAAGTGACAGGTATTTATTAAAAACTAACAAAAACAAAAATAAAAATCAAAGAAGGTGTTCAAATTGCGTGCCATCAAGTCGAATGTAAATGCGTCATCTTTTTATCCGTCTTGCACTTCCTGCGACATGTGTTTGTTGTGCGGCTGCATTAATACGGCGTCTGAATTCATTTACATTATTTATTGGTTTTGCATAGACCTTCTCCTTTATGCAACCCCAGTAGAAGAAATCTAGTGGATTTATATCCGGAGACCGGGGAGACCACAAAATTGGACCAAGAAGGCCGATCCGTTTATGTGGATAAGTTTGGTCCAAATAATTTCTCACTCCTCGTGCGTAATGAACTGGACAGCCGTCATTTTGAAACCACATTGCCCTGTGTGTGGCTAAAGGTACATCGTCCAAAATATTTGGCAGTTCATCTTCTAAAAAATCCTGATAAATTTCCCCGTTTAGATTTTCAGGTAATTCAAAGGGGCCAATTATTTGACCGTTCAAGATGCCGGTCCACAGATTTACTTTGAAGCGATGCCGTGACTTTTGTTCTCGCATTGAATGTGGGTTTCAGGAGCATAACTATGAAGATTGTGCATGTTCATAAAGCCATCTTTTTTGAATGTGCTTTCATCTGTCAATAAAATTTTATTTATGAACTCTGGGTCTTCCCTATGTTTCTGCAGCATTCTTTGGCAAAATTGTACCCGTATTGCGTAGTCACAAGGAAGCAACGTTTACACACGTTGCACGTGATATGGGTGGTACTGATACCGTCGTGTAATTCTGTTTACAGTGGATTTCGGTATCCCTGTGCGGCTTTCAATTGCACTATCCGAAGTAGTCGGATCATTTTCAATCTCTTCTTCATCGTAATCCATACGTGGTCTTCCTATACTAGCGCGATTGTGAGGCATTCTGCCTTCCGCATATGCTCGGTGAACATTTATGAACACGCGATGATCAGTATGTCTCAAAGTATTCGGGTATCTTTCGCGATACAGATTAGCTGCAGCAACACCATAGCCTCTGCATTCCCCATAAATGTGATGCATGTTAGCGTATTTCTGAGAAGTATAATACTGGTACGGCATAATGAGTACTGTTGAACCTCAAACTAGAGTTGTGCTTATCGATATTTTTGACATTCGATACGATACCGATACGATATCGATATTCAGTTATTGTATCGATATTGTATTCCTCGGTAATTATCGATACCGATACGATATTTTTTATAAATAAAGCACAAATTAATATTAAGGCATATATTGAAACTGCATAGTAACAAATGCCAGAAATTAAAGAAAAATAATGACATGCTACATATCAGCTGTGTGAAGCTGCGAACGTCAACCAATCAGCAAGCAGTTTCGTAAAAGAACCAATTACAAGAGTAAACTTGTACGACGTCGATCGGGTAAAGTCAGCTTATAAAACAACTGTATGTAAAACCTTAGAAATTATTTTGTAAAAATTCGAAACGTAAAAAGAATATTTATAACGATGCATATCGATCCTGTATCGATATTTAAATTGTGTATCGATATGGTCTGCTTGTTTACTGAATCGATATGATATCGATATATCGTATCGCTAAGCACAACTCTACCTCAAACGCGTAACACAACATAGAGTCCAGAAGAAGGCCAGGTCAGTTCGTTATTATCTCAAATACAATAAGTTACAAATGATCAAAGTTGACAAAAGAGCATCATTTATTGTTTACTAATGCGTTATTTGCCATATGCGTTCGAATATCGATTCGATTTTATTTACTTTAACGAATTATTAATTTGACGAATAGAGCGCTTTTATAGTAAAATAGCAATATCTTTTTTTCTAAAGTATAGCGTAGAAAATGTTATACCATTTTAAAAACTACACTAAATGACCAATTCTTTAAAATAACTTGCCAGGTTAGCGTGGTAATTTTTTTTACAGTATGAAGAGTCAAAATTAGCTAATAAAAAAAATAACTCGTGCATCGGGCAAAACATGTTTTTTTTTCCAAAGGTATGGCACTATTAATTTTATTTTGGACTGTAAACAATAGCAGGGCGATTCAGGGTAACGTAACAAAAATTAGAATCTTATTATATGGAATTTTGTAGCTGTGGCACCAGAAAAACTGATTTAAAATGTCGATTTTCACGAAATTCATAAAAGTGCCAATATCTCAAAAACTAACATTTTTTTACTAAGGTCATATTCTGATATTCTGGTCAGTCATGAGCTGGCCTATCATCCCTCCAAGGGGTGACGTTGACTTTTGGGACACCCTGTATACCTTAGATTTCTTTATGATTCAATATAAACTTTCAATTTGCAAATTTTGTGAATAAGTTTCATGTGTTTAATTAAAATAAAATTGCATTTTTACTTTATTTCTTAGTACAGTGATAACAGGAATGTTTTAGTGGCCACAGTTTTTATGGAAATAAAGCAATAATAACTAATCCCTTTAAAAATTCATATTTTTTAAACGTCCTCTTTTAAAAGCAACTCCTGAAACCAAAACTCATTTTTCATCATTATAGGTAGTAAATTTTGTTGTCCTTTGTTTACACATTTGTATAGCCGTTATACGAAGTTTCAGTAATATTTATTTACTAAGCACGAAATTGCTTGAACTTTTTCATGCATTGATTGAAATAATTGAGAAGATGCTGAAATTTGACAAAATCCATACCACGCTAAAATCACATGTTATTATTAGAATAACTTGAAACAGTTTAAAATGAATATTAATTAATTATTTAAACGGCATAGTTTAACTGATTTAAATTTAGTTTTTCAGTAATAGAGCAAAAATGCAACTTCGAATTTCATCCTCAACAAGATACATTGAACTGAAATACACAACGGATTCATATTATTATAAAAGATAAACTTTTGTTCTGTGTGATAGATGGCTTAAGTAGTGACATCTTTTATTCCGAATTTTGATTTTACTTCTTTATTTTGATAAATTGCTCGATGGTATTTAAACAAAAAACAAATTAGCAAAATAAACTCACATTTTTGGAAACGGAAATTAAAAATTGATTTTTTGAAAATTATATATGATTATTGTGTGTTCACCAACAAAAGCATTATTTTTTCACTTCTGAAATACCGAACTCTTGTATATTTATCGCTCTAAAATTTATATACAATATGCAGCTTGACGCAAATATTATTTATTTATTTACTTACTTATCTGTTATTGCCATGAATCCTTTACGGCAAAGGCAGTGTCATAATTATTACAATATAAATATAATATATACCTACAATATTTATAAATAAAATATATGTATAGATAGACAATACAACATACACAGCATGCAACCATTACATACACAGAGTAACATGTATTCTTAAACGTAACATTAATAACGAATCTTAGTGGTAGTTTAAAAATTCGTCAAAGGAAGAAAGCTTTGTTTATTAGAAATGTTTTCAGTAATTTTTTGAAACTTTGTAGATTCTCAGAGATTCGTATGTGCTCAGGAAGAGCATTATAAGCTTTTATAGCACGAAATTTTGGGCCTTTTTCAAATAGCGTCGAATGATGCAAAGGAATACTAAAATCATGCTCTCCCCGTTATTATGATCTTAAGATTCCATAAGCACTCATGTGGCTTATATTCCTGGATAAATCTAATGGTCGTTTGGCAGTTCCATTGCGTTGGCATTTTTTTTAAACTTAAATTACCACCACGAATACCAAGATTGTCAAAGTTAAGGCACACCTTACCACTCTTCTCGACCATAAACAGGTTCACATTGACCGAGTACGTGAGAGAGCGCAATGCAATGAGTGGAGGAAATAGTCCCTCGCTTGCTGATTTATACTCATCGGATCACAAGGCCCAGTACTGTATATGTACTAAGCGATCACATATACGAGGCATATCCACAAATTAAGTTCCGATCGGTCATAAAAATTACAAGATCTTTTTTCTTTCATTTTTTTATTGGTATTTGCTTAAATGTATATTAAACTACTTCTATACATAATCACCGTTTAAATTTAAAAATTTATTATAGCGTGGCACAAGCTTTTGTATGCCAGTGTCTGTGAAATTTGCGTCCAATTGCGACAATTGCGCCCAACAATAAATGCAGATGCTTATTGCTTACTGTGCTACTTTTCAAAGATTACGAAAGGCCATTAAGAACAAAAGGGTCTTCCCAATTCGGGAATTATTTTGCTGCATGACAATGCCCGAACTCACTCAGCCACTTCGACACGAGAACTGTTGACAAATTTAATTGGGAAATTTTTGAACATCCGCCCTATAGCTCCGACCTTGCACCAAGTGATTTTCATCTCTTTCTTCGCCTTAAGAAATTTTTAACAGAGCAGCGATGCAATGCTGATGAATAAATAAAAACTCTGGTTCAGGATTGGATGAAAAGGTTGGACGCAAATTTCACAGATACTGGCATTCAAAAGCTTGTGCCACGCTATGATAAATGTTTAAATTTAAACCGTGATTATGTAGAGAAGTAGTTTAATATACATTTAAGTAAATACTAATCAAAAAATTGAAAGAAAAAAGGTCTTGTAATTGTTATGACCGATAGGAGCTTAATTTGTGGATATGCCTCGTATTTAGTGATCGGCCAAATTCAGTGTCACGACCAAGTACTCGTCAGGTGTAAACTGATCATTAAATTCTTCGTATCGTGATTTAAACTCAAATTTAAAAGACGTTTGTCTAATTCCCGTTTCTTTTATAAAATCGCCAAAAGTCGAAATAACAAACGATAAAACAAGCCGAAAAGATTCTTTGGTCGAGAATTTTCTGATTGCAGTTGTGCATATTTTTGATACCGTCTTCACATTTCGATAAAGGATCCTGTTAGCTTCTTTAACTTTACATGGTAAGAAGAAAGGAGTACTACCGAAATCCATAAAGCCCGAGTGCCGCAAAACTTACCGGCTTCCTTCAGCTCCTTCGCCGGTAACAATCTTTACATTCTACCGATTAAGTCAAACACCCAAAAAGTGCAGATTCGTTTAAATTGTAATTCGCATTTCGGCTTGACTATTATTAAAAATACTGTATTTAGTCTTTGAATTTCGCGCGTTCATCAGTCGGTATATATTTATAGAAACCTTACTTACCATACATTATTCTAAACTAATATAAGTTTTTCCGTTTCCTGTTCTTGGTGAGGTAACCAATATATTAAGTATGTATGTATAACTTAATCTAATTAATAAATAAATTTAATAGTTATTGGCTACCAGTGGCGGCTCGTGGCTGAAAATCATGGGGGTGCTGTAGCTTTAGAAATATACATACCAGTAACGATCCTTGATATTTTTAATGTGCTCTTTAAGTAAAACAAAACAAATCGAAATTGTACTCAAATCATAAAAAAATTAGCTTACAGGAAAATGAAATAAAAAGAATTTTTATTTAAATATAAAATCATTCTCAGCCACACTCATTCCAATACAGTATCGTAGTCAAAAAGTAAGCAAGGAAAACAAAATAGAGCATTTCTAATTTCGCAACCAGGCAACCATTTTATTTTTTCATGACAGTCCTTGTTAAAAGATCTATACCTTTTCAACTTCAAGTTGAGACTAATCATCTTCAAATTGAGAATAAACACATTCAAATTGAGACAAAACAATCTGAAATCAATTAAACACATTCAAATTGAGATTTAACATAATCAAATTGAGAATAAACATATTCAAATTGAGAATAAACACATTCAAATTGAGACAAAACAATCTGACTTCAGCTTGTTTTGTCTCAATTTGAATGTGTTTATTCTCAATTTGAATATGTTTATTCTCAATTTGATTGTGTTAGTTCTCAATTTGAATGTGTTTAATCGATTTCAGATTATTTTGTCTCAATTTGAACGTGTTTATTCTCAATTTGAAAATGATTAGTCTCAATTTGAAGTTGAAAAGGTATAGTATAATATTTTTTTCACTACTAGCATTAGAAGATATCATTATTGACCTTGTTTCCGAGCCAAGAAGATGAATTTCTCTCCTAGTGGTCAATAATTTTTCATTATTGACTACTGGTCAATAATGAAAACAATTGCTATACGCTCAGGTGCCTATTATAAATATATTTTACACAAAATGTCAATTGAAATTAACTTTCAAGCAAGGCTATTTGATTTTTGTGGATATTTAGAAATAAATATATGCATCTGTCATTTTATTTTTTATTGATGTAAAAATGATTAATTAAAAGGAATAAAGGTGCTAGTAGTGAAAAAAAATAGTATATAAACCACGGTAGAGAAGATTTTTCTCGGCCTCGCAACTTATTTCCCTCCATGCTTCAAATGTCGGGAAATAATATTGCTCGGCTGAGAAAAATGTCTTCTCTACCTTGGTATATAATATACTATTTTGCATTCCCCGGCGGAAAGTTATTACTTTTCGCCCTCGAAGAAGGGCGTAAAGTTAATTATTGTAGACCGCGGGTGCACTTTACGCCCGCAACAAATTAATAAAAAAGTAAATTACCTTAGTTAGAAAACAATTTTTATATACCTAACTGGTAAAATCACTCTTGCCGTGAATGCGTCAATTTGACATTTTTAAAAATTTTTAAACGACCACTAAGATTCGTTAGTAATGTTACGTTTAAGAATACATGTTACTCTGTGTAAGTAATGGTTGCATGCTATGTATGTTGTATTGTCTATCTATACATATATTTTATTTATAAATATTGTATATATTATATTTATATTGTAATAATTATGACACTGCCTTTGCCGTAAAGGATTCATGGCAATAACAGATAAATAAATAAATAAATAAATAAATAAATAAATAAATAATATTTGTTTCAAGCTGCATATTGTATATAAATTTTAGAAGCGATAAATATACAAGACTTCGGTATTTCAGAAGTGAAAAAATAATGCTTTTGTTGGTAAACACACAATAATCATATACCGTCCGATTTATAAAAAAGGCCCCAGCATATAGTGTTTTTATTATTAATATTACACCCAATAAACTATATATATTCTTAAATGGCATTATCAAAGCTATATTTTCCCATTATAACTTTCTCAATATCAGTCAACTGTTTTGAAGGGCGATATTCAACTTTCTTATTTTAAATGCAACACCCTGTATATTTTATTTTTTTTTTATAGATTTTTAAATTATCGTTCTAGGGGTACCATATAAGTATACTTTTAATTCATAGAACGATTTTTTAAATTTAATACCTAAGATCTAGTAGCGATGATTAAATTAAATTAAATACAAAACTAACATGATATTCACTCATTTAACAGCACTATTATTAACCAAATTACTGAATAAAATGCATAAAACGAATTAACAATACCAAAATTGTTAATTCGTTTTATGCATTTTATTCAGTAATTTGGTTAATAATAGTGCTGTTAAGGGTGGATTTTAGTTAAAATATTTTTCGTTTTGAAGTATCTTGGGTTGCCTAACTTAAAAACAGCCTAGAAGCGGTGAACCAAATGGTGCAGAGTGCTTAGAGTGTTTGACAAAACGTAAATTACTCATCCCTAAAGTGTTTTAATTATTACTTATCTTATTAACTTTCACAAAACGTAGTATCAAAGTATGTTAATTAAAGCGCCCATTAATTTAGGCGTCTTTCTGAAACTCGTAATTAAATATAAGTATTTGCGAATACCGATTTTTAATCTCTTAAACCTCTTTGTAAACATTAACAGTGACATTGACAGAGTCGGTGAATGTTGGGTTGCCTATCTTTAATCAGTTTTTAAAAATTTATACGCAATTTTTTCTAGAGTTAAATAAAGATCACGCATAAATTGTACAAATTTGCAAAAGGGTCGATACATGCATAGGAAGGTAATATTGAAACCCACCCCGCTACAGGCGAAAATCAATACATTCTTGATGGACGTCTTGTGCAAGTCCCTTTTCGTAAGTTTTTTATAATATGCCATAATTTAATTACTATATTAAAATTGGTCGTTCTGGCCTTGTAGCGTATGAAGGAAAGGTCCAAAAATTTTAATTCATACCCGTCCTTCTTTTCGACTGTCATTATTTAAGCGTACCGTTATTTTAAAATTACTCAATTTTCCGCGCGTAAACATGCTACTAAAACCCCCCCTTAAATGAGTGAATATCATGTTAGTTTTGTATTTAATCATCGCTACTAGATCTTAGGTATTAAATTTAAAAAATCGTTCATCTATGCATTAAAGGTATACTTATATGGTACCCCTACAACGATAATTTAAAAATCTATCCAAAAAAAATAAAATATACAGGGTGTTGCATTTAAAATAAGAAAGTTGAATATCGCCCTTCAAACCAGTTGACTGATATTGAGAACGTTATAATGGGAAAACATAGCTTTTATAATGCCATTTAAGAATATATATAGTTTATTGGGTGTAATATTAATAATAAAAGCATTATAAGCTGGGGCCTTTTTTATAAATCGGACGGTATAATTTTCAAAAAATCAATTTTTAACTTCCGTTTCCAAAAATGTGAGTTTATTTTGCTAATTTGTTTTTTGTTTAAATACCATCGAGCAATTTATCAAAATAAAGAAGTAAAATCAAAATTCGGAATAAAAGATGTCACTACCTAAGCCATCTATCACACAGAACAAAAGTTTATCTTTTATAATAATATGAATTCGTTCTGTATTTCAGTTCAATGTATCTTGTTGAGGATGAAATTCGAAGTTGTATGTTGGCTCTATTACTAAAAAACTAAATTTAAATCAGTTAAACAATGCCGTTTAAATAATTAATTAATATTCATTTTAAACTGTTTCAAGTTATTCTAATAATAACATGTGATTTCAGCATGGTATGGATTTTGTCAAATTTCAGCATCTTCTCAATTATTTCAATCAATGCATGAAAAAGTTCTACCAATTTCGTGCTTAGTAAATAAATATTACTTAAATTACGTATAACGGCTATACAAATGTGTAAACAAAAGAGAGCAAAATTTACTACCTATAATGATGAAAAATGAGTTTTGGTTACAGGAGTTGCTTTTAAAAGAGGACGTTTAAAAAATATGAATTTTTAAAGGGATTAGTTATTATTGCTTTATTTCCATAAAAACTCTGGCCATTAAAACATTCCTGTTATCACTGTACTAAGAAATAAAGTAAAAATGCAATTTTGTTTTAATTAAACACATGAAACTTATTCACAAAATTTGCAAATTGAAAGTTAATATTGAATCATAAAGAAATCTAAGGTATATAAGTGAGTAAAAATATAAATATTAACAACTGGTTAAACATTTATCTATCGCAGTGAAGTGTTCACACACATTTTCGGATATGTACGGAATATAAACATAGGGTAGATTTACATTTTGCGGTAGTAAATTGTGAGAGATGAGAAGTGTTATTTGTTTAGGAGTAATTTAAGCCTCGAAATCCAGAATAAGACACTTTATTTAAAACTTAGTTAAAACTCAAGAACATTCTATCCAACGTTTACTAAAATTTACAATTGGTTTCAGTCAGAAATAGTTTGATTGCGCTTAATAGGCTTCTTGTTATTTGTTTTGTTTTTTCCTTTAAAACCTCTGCCATCTTTTTTCAGTATACTGATTTGTACGCTACTGCGTAGGTAAATAATCCTTATAATGGTGGCTTATTTTATTTAATAGTCCACTATCAAATGTACATCCGTGGGATATTTGATGATGCAAGTGTGGTGGTGGTCTCAATCTTTATGTTTGACCTTGAAGAAACATAATTTCTATGTTGGCACTCTCGAAAATGATTCGTTTGAGTGCTGTGCGCGAGAAACAAAATGGCCGCCACCGCAAACCCTTTTTCCAATTTATCTAAGTAATCATTGGGATTACGAAAAAATGTTTTATACAGAAAATATTGCCACATAAATTCTACACAAAAAAGGTTATTACAAAATGTTATGCAGGACTAACCGTTTTCTCAAAAAGTTTACTTATAGTTTCCAATAATAAAAATGAATGTATTTACATGTGTGACATTATTTCTAGTTACACTATTATTTCTAGGGACATTATAAGTTATAAGCAATGCATAACAAACATCAATAAATTAACAAAAAAAAACCTACTCCCCTATGTTTTACAGTATAGGTAGCCATTGGAAATTGGAAGATAAAAAGTACCTATATAATTTTAACGTTTAATAAAATACAGTTGTTACAGATTTATATCGACAAAGTACAGACAAGCAATACTTTTCACTCGTACAATGACATTTTTAATTACAATCATCGTCACTTTCAATGCTAATCTCACTTAACCCTAAATCTCCATCATCGCCTTGCCCGCACTCTCCCATATTATCACATCGGTCGGGATTATCTTCGCACTTACACTTAAAATTATATAGGTACTTTTTATCTTTCAATTTCCTATGCCTACCTATACTGTAAAACATAGGAGAGATGGTTTTCTTTTTGTTAATTTATTGGTATTTTTATGCATTACTTATAATGTCCCTAGAAATAATGGTGTCCCTAGAAATAATGTCACACATGTAAATATATTAATTTTTATTTTTGGAAACTTTTGAGAAAACGGTTAGTCCTGCATAAAATTTTGTAATAACCTTTTTTGTGTAGAATTTGTGTGGCAATATTTTCTGTATAAAACATTTTTTCGTAATCCCTATAGTTACTTAGATAAATTGGAGAGTGTATGCGGTGGCGGCCATTTTGCCTTTTACACGCAGCACTCAAACGCTTCATTTTCGAGAGTTAAAACATGGAAATTATGTTTCTTCAAGGCCAAACAAGGAGATTGAGCCTACTACCACACTTGCATCATCAAGGAGCCCACGGGAGCCTGTTTTTGTACACTTGATAGGGGACTATAATGCAAAAAGCAGTGATACTGCAGACTTGGTACATTATCCGACTGTCCTAGTCGTAAGGTAGATAAATCAATTGGAAGGAGCGAATTCTGTCTCAATTGTTTAGTGCCGGTACGAACAACTTACCGTAAAAAAATGAAGATACTAATAATAATAATAAAATATCAGGGATATTTTTTTAAACTTTGAAAAGTGAACACCAAGTAAAAGATCTGTAGAATTTAAAATTATTCTAGAAAATGGAAAATTGTGGAAAGTTATTACTTTACGCCCGCGAAGAAGGGCGTAAAGTTCATTATTGTAGACCGCGGGTGCACTTTACGCCCGCAACAAATTAATAAAAAAGTAGATTACCTTAGTTACAAAACAATTTTTATATACCTAACTTGTAAAATCACTCTTGCCGTGAATGCGTCAATATGACATTTTTAAAAATGGCATTGGAAAAATTTTATTAGAAATTAGAAATCAAAAAATTTAAATAAAATCTTCGTCCGTGCAAAAAATATTGTATGTTATGTACCGTGGGCTAAAATCGATATCCTTACGCCCTTGATACATAAATAACTATTTTGTTTTTACTAACTGCTGTTTAACCTTTAAGTAGTCTCGTGGCGCCGTGCAGGCGCCAGTTCATGTTTAGACGCCTGCCGTTTCTAAAATAAATTTTTGTGTAATATTTCCCTTCACGTATACTTTGAGGAATCTATTTTGAATCGGTATGCTTAAGTATTCCTTTATCTTCGAGAAAACATTTACTTTGTTTCAAGAAATGCGAGAGGTTACGCTACTGGCGCCTATGTATAAAGCTACAGGAGGCAAGAGGAATATTTGTAAAATTAGTGGAAAAAATATTTGCGGCGAACACACAAGTAATATCTGCAACGAATGCTTCAACGATAGATAACATTATTGTGAAATCTAGAATTACGTAAAGAATGCTAGCATCAACGTTTGTCCTCCATTTTTCATTCTGATGGGACTATATAAGGTTTTACCCTTTTATTGTTGTATTTATCTGTATATATTTACCCTAAATTTTAACATTATACCTGTATCAAGCCCTACATGTATTTTATTTGATAAAAGAAGCCAAAATTAAGACAGTTGGGGCTTTTTAAAACGCTGGCGCCTTGTAGGCGCCACGCGACCACTTGTGTACCTAAGAACCACGCGACTACTTAAAAGTTAATGAATAAAAACATCTGGAGTACATCGACCTTTATTTTTCATTTCAATTTTTTCACGTAATGACAATTGGTAAAATGTAATTTTTTAAATATATTCAACAGTAACATATCCATCATAACATATTTAAAATAATATTTATTATTTAATTGTATTTTTCTGTAACAAATATTTAAATGTTAATTAAATACAAGAAAAAAACAATATTTTATTGCTCACCCTCAACGAAAACAATAAAAATATTATCTTACGTAGGTATATGAAAGATTATTCGCTTTGAATAAAAACATACAAATTAACAAAATAATGTTGACACTGCCCAGACAGCAGATTTCCCGCCGGTTATTATACTGGTGAATAATGCTGACGCTGTCCAGACAGCAGCTTTCGCGCAGCTTGTTACCATGTATACTACAAGCCTCCGCGGAATTTGCACCGAATGTACGTTTTCGACACTATTACATATCGCAGCGTCTCTGAATGGAATCTACAGCTTCGGTTAAAATAATTCCTTTTAAAAGCGGTTTAATAAATTAAATGTATGTAATAATTATGCAAAATATTGAATGATTGTCATATCATTGATACTTTCAAGTACAAATTTAATAGGTAATTAATTTCCGTATTTTGTTCTGGGGGTGCTGCAGCGTCGCAGCGCTTATGGACCAGCCGCCACTGTTGGCTACCTAATATATTAAGTGTATTCAAGAGAGCATCACTCTAATTGTTTTAATAGGTTATGGGCTCGTAAAAATAAAGAGTGATACGCGTAATACATAAAGTGAGGTTAAACATACAGTCGACCACGTTCTTTTTTGAGTTGTGACTACGGATATCAGCAATGGATAAATCATTGGATATCGCCTCGATCAATAAATTTGACGGAAAGAATTTCTTGCAGTGGAAATTTCAAGTAACCTGTGCATTGAAAGCCAAGGGTATTTATGGTATTTCATCAGGTTCAGTAGTCAAACCAGTTGTGGAAGAAGCAAAACGTGAGACAGCTAAAGAAGCTGCAGAATGGGAAAAGAAGGATGTCAGCGCGATGTTCGTATTAACTGCTGCAATTGAGTTATCTCAGATAACATTGGTAGAAAATTGCACTACCTCAAAGGAGATAATGGACAAATTATGCTCAATATACGAATACAAATCGGAAACAAACATATTAATCGTTCACGAGAGATTTCACCACTACAAGATGAATCCCAATGACTCGATGGCACTACATATTTCAAAAGTAGAAAATCTAGGAAGACAGATTCGAGAATCAGGTGGCAGTATTAGTGAATCGGCAATTATAACAAAAATTTTAGGAAGTTTACCCGAAAAATACAGAGGATTCAGGCAAGCATGGCTGTCGTTATCAGTAGATAATCAAACGATTAATAACCTGACAGCAAGATTGTTAGATGAGGAAAGCAATCTGACCTCAGTAGAAGAGGCAGATACGGCACTTACAGCTTCAAGTAGTAGTACAAGAAAATATCAAAAGAAAACGATAACATGTTACAATTGTCACAAAAAGGGTCACTTTGCTAAATTTTGTAGATCAAAGAAGAAAACAAATAATAATGGAAATGCAGCGGCCTTCAGTACATCAACAACCAATCCATCAGTTGGAGAAAATAGTTGGATTCTTGACAGCGGTGCATCAGCCCACATGACATTTAAAAGAGAATATTTTCACACATTCGAAAATATCAATGATGATAGTTTTGTAGTTCTCGAGGACAATAAACAATTAACAATTCGTGAAAAGCTTCGGTAAAAGTTCGTTTATTTGTTAATAACGAGTGGACAATCGGTACTATGTATGATGTATTATTTGTCCCAGATTTAAAAAAGAATCTATTTTCCGAGGGTGCAGTGACAAACAGAGGTCTAAAAATCATTAAAACAGATGATAAAGCAAAAATCTTTGATGGTAACCAATTAATGGCGTGTGCTACACGAAACGTAAATAACTACATGAACATGCAAGTCGACGTAATAAGTGAAGTAAATAATGCAAGTGCAGAAATAAACTGTGAAAATGCAGAAGTAAACAGTATTAAGTTATGGCACGAAAGACTTGGTCACATTAACATCGGGACAATAAAACAAATGGTATGAAAAGGTCTAATCGGTGATGTTAGAATCAGTGATATCGATAAATTCATCTGTGAAGCACGTATGTACGGTAAACAACACAGACTAAAGTTTGCAAAAGGCCAACACGTTAAAATAAACATAGGTGAACTAATTCATAGTGACGTATGTGGACCGTTCCCAGAACCTTCTATTAGTAGTGCGCGATTTTTCGTTCTCTTTAAAGACGATTATAGCGGGTACAAAGTAGTACATTTCATAAAGCACAAAAGTGATGTACTAGAAAAATTTAAAACATTTAACAACCAAATTAAAAACAATTTTGGTCATTACGTGAAAGTGTTACTAACAGATAACGGTACAGAATACTGTAATAAAATTTTTATGAACTATCTTAAGAACTACGGTATTGTACACGAAACAACGGCAACGTATACACCGGAACAAAAAGCCTAGATCGGAACGTTAAATGAGAACAATAGTAGAAAGTGCGCGAACAATGCTGCACGGAAAAGATTTACCGAAAAACCTATGGGCAGAAGCAATCAATACTACTGTTTTCATCCTCAACAGAACGTTAAACAGTCAAGTTGAAGACATGTCGGCATATGAAGCTTGGACGGGAATGAAACCATCGTTGAAACATATGAGAATTTTTGGTTCAGATGCTTTCGTACACATCCCCAAAGTAAAAAGGGATAAACTCGATAAGAAAGTAGGAAAATGATCCTCGTTGGCTATGATGGAAGCACAAATTATCGATTATTGGATCCTATCACCAGAAAAATTACAATCTCTAAAGATGTGATATTTTACGAAAACAAGGAGGTGAGTGAAACGAACAATTATAATTACGAAGTTGTTTTAGACATCGCAGATGATGACAACGAAGAGAAAAGCTTTGACTAAACCAATCATGAAGAAACTCCCGAAGAAGATGTCCAAGAACCTACCGCAAGTGGAATGAATCCTCGTTCTAGAGACCAGATACGACTACCAAAACGTTACAAAGTTAATTTTGTAGAAACCGACATTCCCCAGACGTTTGAAGAGGCGGTGAACAGTGACAGCTCGATTAAATGGAAGGATGCCTTAGAAGAGTTACTGAACGCCCTAGTAAAGAACGAGACGTGGGAAGTCGTCCCAAAGCCAAAAGACAAAACTGCAATCGATTCAAGATGGGTCTTCGCAGTGAAAAGATCTCCTTCTGGTGAAATATACAGGTCAAAGCGAGATTGTGTGCCAAGGGATATCAACAAAAGGAAGGTATAGATTTCAAAGAGACATTTGCCCCAACCATTAGATTCGATTCTATTCGAATATTATTAGCATTAGCGGCAAAAGATAAAATGGAAATACTTCAGTTCGATGTCAAAACGGCATTCTTAAACGGCAAATTAGATGAAGAGATATACATGAAACCTCCAGAGGGTTCTAACATATCACCAAATTATTCCTGCAAACTAAACAAATCTCTTTACGATTTAAAGCAATCATCACGATGTTGGAACAAAGTATTCCACGATGTAATGAAGAAGCATGGATTCACCCCCAATAACGCAGATAGATGTGTTTACATCGGAAGTATTAATAAAAACAAAGTGATCATAGCTCTATATGTAGACGACGGACTTATATTAGCAAAGGATAAACAAGCCGTAGAAGAAACCGTTGTTATGCTTCGAACACAATTCGAACTCACAGTAGAAGACAATCCGAGATATTTTGTAGGTATTGAAATAGAACGCGAAGATAATGGATCAGTGATTATACATCAGGGAAATTACATCAAACAAACTATAAAACGCTTTAATCTAGAAAATGCCAAACCACTAAAAACACCAGAAGTACCAGGTGAATACTTAAGTAAAGACAGTGGAGAAGCCATCCCACTATCAACCCCATATCGTGATGCAGTCGGATCCCCAATGTTTGCTGCAACCGTCAGTAAACCAGACATTGCACATGCAGTGGGAGTCGTGAGTACATTTCTAGAAAACCCTACATCAAACCACTGGATTGCTGTGAAACGAATAATAAAATATTTAAAAGGAAAAATTAATCACGGAATAAAATTTGACAGTTCAGGTAATAAAAGCTTAGTTGATGGTTATTCTGACTCAGATTTCGCAGGTAACACAGTCAACAGGAAATCAACTTCAGGATACACCTTTAAAATAAGTAATGGTCCTGTTACCTGGTGCAGCCGAAGCCAAAAATCACTATCGCTATCGACAACGGAGGCAGAATACATTGCTGCCACAGAAGCAACTAAAGAACTAGTATGGTTAAAAAGTTTTCTTACCGACATAGAAGACGAAATATCCAATCCAATCACACTGCATGTAGACAACCAAAGTGCCATCAAGTTAACAAAGAACCCAGAATTCCACAAAAGAACCAAATATATTGATGTGAAATATCACTTTATTAGGGATAAATACGAAAAAGGAGATATCGACATCGTCTACATGCCATCATCAGAACAAGTAGCAGACATTTGCACCAAACCAATTGCATATTCTTTGTTTAAGAAATTAAAACATTTTCTGGGCATGATAGAACGCACAAATTAGTGGGAGTATTAAAAATACTGTATTTAGTCTTTGAATTTCGCGCATTCATCAGTCGGTATATATTTATAGAAACCTTACTTACCATATATTATTCTAAACTAATATAAGTTTCCGTTTCCTGTTCTTGGTGATGTAACCAATATATATGTATTACGTATGTGTAACTTAATCTAATTAATAAATAAGTTTAATAGTTATTGGCTACCTAATATATTAAGTCTATTCAAGAGAGCATCGCTCTAATTATTTTAATAACTATCGACCGCTGATTTGCAAAAAAGAGAGTAAAATTTTGTTCAGAACTTACGTCTTGTTACATTTTTTATTCTTCTTCGGTTAAATCAGTTTGTTGTCAAAATATAGTATTTATAAACATTTGCAACTTGTATTTTGTTTTGCGTTATGTAATAATTATTTTAAGTCGCGGTCGTGGCTCAGTTGGTTCAGCGTGCGGCTGACCACTGAGATGGCCCGAGTTCGATTCCCACGATCACACATACACCGAAAACATCCGACCGCTTCCCTCGGTAGACAATGGCAAACCACCGAGGTATTTCTGCCTAGTAAGTCCTCCTCTGTAGTAGAAGTGCAAGCACTTCCGTGGTTTGGAACCCACGTTAAGCTGTAGGTCCCCTATGTCTGCATTACTTTAAGTATCGACTTTATAACGTAAGTTAATTAAATTTGAATTTGAATAACTTGCTCTCAGACCATCTCAATCAAGGGGTCGGTTTTTTCTTTCTGATTTAATTTTTGACTTTTAAATGTTATTATCCTGTGTGTTATTTTGCAGTTTAAATTCATTATACATTGTGTTGGGCTTTATGGACTCTTACTTATATGTTTTAACCCTTCCCTTTTTAGCATATGTGAGCATTGACGCAAACTATTTAAGTGTAAGGTGCACATTATAATTTTTTTAAGAGTAAAAAAAACTAAAGGTGAGAAACTGTCTGTCTACCTAGAGTCTGCCTAATTGCTTTTTAGGTAGTAAACTACAGTAGCGCCCATTTCCGCTTGATTTTGACTTCTCGAATTTAAGTTCTACTGCCGAACCGCTTCGTCTCCAAACTACCTTCCACACCTACGTCATTCATAATTATATGTTGTACTATATTCGGTGTAATATAGACTAAAACATCTTTTTTCTCCGATCGTAAGAAAAGTGACAACTTTTTGACTTGTTTTCGTTCCGAAAAGTGCATTATTCCGGTATGTTTAGTCGAAGCTTGGCAACTAGAAATAACTGTACGGGAATATAATTTCCGGCCCGTCCGAGAATATATTCCCGTACTGTTATTTCTAGTTTCCAAGCAACGACACTTAATTTTATTAATTTAGACGTTTATAAAATTAAATATAAAATAATTAATCTTTCGATCGGAGAAAAAATAGTATGTATAATACGTAGAAAAACCGAACTTCCTGGACTCCTGTGGTTGTAAGACTCGGCTAGCGCCTCGTCCCACAATTGCCCACCGTCGCGGCGTCGCGTCGTCCAGGAATATGTCACTTTTCCTACTAATTACACAATATACTATTGTAGTACATTTATTAATTTATTGGCAATCTATGCCAAAAGTTATTTTAAATTTATATCGACTTTAAAAGCAATATTGTTTATACCACAATTTTCCAGACTCACCCGGATAAATTTGTAGTACATCCCTATTGATTTTTAACATTGAAAATGTTTATGCGCTCGTATATAGGACAGAGTTACAAGAATTTGAGTAGTTGGTCGCGACAGCAAAAGTGTCGATAAATTCCACCAAAGTGTCGGTAAATCAATAATTTCCGTAGCGCGTTCTTTCGTCTATTGTTTCAAATAGTAGGTAGGTGTTGGAAGGCGACCGAGAGTAAGAATGGGGAACCACCGACTTCGTA
This sequence comes from Melanotus villosus, assembly GCA_963082815.1. NCBI lineage: Eukaryota > Metazoa > Arthropoda > Insecta > Coleoptera > Elateridae > Melanotus > Melanotus villosus. The sequence goes on along the minus strand of OY720419.1, from coordinate 28,640,227 downwards.
TGGTGGACGAGGTAAGACACCTAGGGATATACTGGGGGGAAGGAATGACGATCATCCCTCATATGAGGGAACTGAAAGAAAGGGGACGGAGGCTAGGGATGAGCCTCAAGCGAGTCGTAAAAGCCAGATGGGGACTAAACCACAAGACCGTAGAGATCCTCCACACGAGAGTTCTCGAACCCGTCGCTCTTTACGGAGCGGAGGTCTGGTTCGACAAGCTGAACAGTAGGCTCAGGGACGGGCTAGGCACCACCCAACGCCCGATGCTTCTAGCATCAACGAAGGCGTACAGAACGGCGTCCACGGATGCGCTGGGAGTTCTGGCGAAACGGATGCCGTTGGCACTTAGGGCAGAAGAAAGATGGTACCGGAGGAAGAAGGATCCCGGTGAATATAGGTGAGTTTGAATTTGATGGCAGGGAGCAGACGATCGAACAGGCTCTCGTCGAACTCCGAGAACATATCCTGAGGAAGTGGGAAACCTCGTGGAACAGGTCGGGAGATGGAAGGATCACGCACGGATTCTTCCCCAGCGTGGCAGAGAGGCTACAGATGTCATGGGTCGAGCCCTCGTTCTGGATCACCCAGCTCCTGACGGGGCACGGCGACTTCAGGGCGAAGCTGCGATCCTTCAACTTGATGGACAGGGGCGAATGCGAGTGCGGAGCGGAGGACACGAGCGCGCACCTCCTAACAGACTGCGCGACACAAGAGGTAGAAAGGGAGAGGGGTCTGTTACAGGTCTTCGTGGAACAACGTGGAGTCAGATGGCCACCACGCCCACAGGACCTAGTGGCAGAAGACATATACGACCGCCTCAGGGAGTTCGCCGAGAGAGTTCTGAAGAACCGGGAGGAGCAGCGCCGGCAGGAGGAGTAAGTAAGGTTAGAAGGTAGGAGTAAGTAAGGTAAGAAGGTACGTCCCTCGCTTCATTCCCCTAAAGACGTCCCTGACATCCTTCAGATGTCAGGGGGGCGGATATGCTTAACTGCTTGGTTCGCCTAGTCTAGTCATATTCCAATAGAGGTCCTACTATTTCGCTCATTCGCTTCATTCCCCTAAAGACGTCCCTGACGTCCTTCAGATGTCAGGGGGGCGGATATGCTTAATTGCTTGGTGTCGCCCAGTCTAGTCATATTCCAATAGCAGCTCACTCGGCGTTCCGTGAGTGAATAAAGAAAAATGTTATCCAGGAAAGGAAAAGTTTAGCTCACGAGGCGCAGCCGAGTGAGCTACTGTCCTTGAGCGGATAAAATCTCTTTATAAAACAATAGCTAGCAACCTAATGTAAAAGTAGGTAGGTGTTATATGTATAAAATTAACTTTTGAGAGAAGTGTAAGAATTTATGTAACAATTGAATGTGTTTTGAATAACCAACTATGTAACAATTGAGTTTCTAAGAAAAGCACGTTTTGTTGAGTCTAAATACGCAGCGCCTTGTTGATGACGAATTGACGAGTAATTCAAATAGGCAGATCCCGTAATAGACGACTACAATTGAGAAGCTTAAGTCGCTTAGTTGTGAGAAAAAAACAATTGGCGTAGAACCCAACCAGACTTGATGCAATTCTTTAATTAGGTGATCGTGTACACGAAACCCCTTCTTACGGCATTTTTTGGTGGTCAAAGACTATTGTATTTCGAAAAAACTTTAAAAAATCGATTTGTTTGTGAAACATGTTTTTTAACGTCTCCATCGTTATATCTCTGAAAATAATTGTGCTATCCAGCTGATTTTTTTTTTTAAATTAAAGTAGACACATTAGCGCTTATAACCACGTACCACGTCAGTATAAAATATATTTTTTTAATTTGTTACAATAATAGCAAACTTAAACTTGTTATTTTCGTGAATGTATTTTTCAGCAATTGAGAAAAACTTTTATTTATGAAAATTTGTATATACATGCTGCGAGCCAAATGAAGCCAGCACATGAAGAAAGTTTTTAGAATAATAATTGTTCATGTGAGGGTACGAAAATCTTACAAGAAACTCATAGTCGTATTACAAATAGATACAAACTAATTAAATATGTATTTATGGTACAAGTGAATAAAGAGAAATTGTATCCATGAAAGGAAAAGTGATTTTTTAATTCAAAAATATACGTCGTCAAGGAAAGTGTGGATATAATGTTTATAGCAACAGTATCGTCAAGGAAAGTGTGGATACAATGTTTCTAGCAACACTTTATCCACCCTTCGCGTTAGCAACAGTGTCGACAAGGAAAGTGTGGATAAAATGTTTATAGCAACACTTTATCCACCCTTCACGTTAAACTGTTGCTTTGATAATTAGATTTTTTGACCGTCGAAACAAAAAAGTATTTAAGCAATAATTAGAGGGTACGAAAATTTTACAAGAAACTCATAGTCGTATTACAAATAGATACAAACTAATTAAATATATATTTATAGTACACCTGAATAAAGAGAAATTGTATTCATGAAAGGAAAAGTTTAGCTCACGAGGCCCAGCCGAGTGAGCTAATGATTTTAATTCTAAAATTCACGTCGTCAAGGATAGTGTGGATATAATGTTTATAGCAACAGTATCGTCAAGGAAAGTGTGGATACAATGTTTCTAGCAACACTTTATCCACCCTTCGCGTTAGAAACAGTGTGTACAAGGAAAGTGTGGATAAAATGTTTATTGCAACACTTTATCCACCCTTCACGTTAAAATGTTGCTTTGATAATTAGATGTGGCACATTAACATGCCACTTTATGTGTAAGAATTGGAAAAACAATTTACTCTCAGAAGTGTGATATTTCCACAATTTCGAAGTCGTAAGTGAGGTTAGTTTATATGTTTTATATATTATATATGGCATTATCATTTCCAGTGTATCCGATGGTTGCAAGGATTGCGAAATCTGTGAATTTTTTTTTATTGGGCAAGATATAGGCTTGAAGGTCCCAAGTATAAATACACTTAGGCATGCGCATTGTTTGGTGTGGTTAGTTAACACAGTTCGACTAAAGTTTTAACAAAAGAGTTTCGAATTTCAGATTTTTCGGCATTTCTCCTAAACCACTCGACCACTCCGGCGAGCCTCATTAAGTAATAGGAAGATAAATCAAAAAAGTAATAATGACAAATAATAGGTATCTAAGAAAATGTTAATAATTAAGTTGTAAAAAATGATCAGGGCACTTTTCTACGATTTGCACGCATAAAAAACTGCTCTTTTCAGGCGATACTTTTATGGCACGTTTCTTTTTTTAAGCACAAGGTAACGGAAAACGAGTATCAATTTTGTGTGACATCTATATCCGACAAGCAATTTCTGACACCAAATTTCCTATATCCTCGGTCTTCAAGACCTGCATATTTTTTTATCAATATCTGTAGCAACAAGTTCGAAATGCTTGCTCTGTAATATTTCATATTAACACACGCTTTATAATAAAACTTATGTCGTAAAAGTTTCCCAACATTGAAAGAACTTCTTTATTTTAAAATATATACCGAAAACAAAATTAATTTACTGTTGTAGTTAATATTAATTTAGTTTATCCAATAATATTTATTTAAACAACACAACTTATAAACATTTTTCTACAAATTTCTCAAAATACAAGATCTAAGTTAAATCTAAGATTCGAGAAAACAAAATACGATTTTTGCAGTAACATCATATTTTCCTGGAATATTACAGCAAATAGGTTAAACTTCAAAATATACAGGGTGTAACACAACTTATCCGAAAAACTTTAACCATACATGCACCAGTAAATAATAAGAAGTCGATTTGTTCAAAAAAAAATTAGTAAACGTCCAACACAAAACGAGATAAAAATTGTTAACGTTACAAATTAATTAAACTGATAAAAATGATAATTTATCGAACACTGCCTAAAACAACTGCCAAAAACAAAAGAAGTATAATGTAGTAATCTGTCAGCTTGTGTGCGAATTGTTAGTAGTAATGTTATGGTTATTTTTTCAATAAAAATGGCACATGTGTACAGTAACAAGTGATGGACATTGTATTAGCGTACAATTTTTATCTCGTTTTGTGTTGCACTTTTATTAATTTTTTTGTTCACAAATCGCAATCTTATTTAAAGGTTCATGTATTGTTAAAATTTTTCGGATAAGTTGTATTACACCCTGTATAAGCTTTTTTTAACGTTGCAAATTGAAAATTTTTAACCAAGTGAATAGTTAGGATAACAAGGTTACAGTTGCGATTCTTACCCTATTTTATATAATTACGAAGTCTCCTCTCTAACCATCAGAAGTAAGTGGTTATAGGGCAGCAATTTGCTAGTGACCCACTTTGTAGTTGGTCAGCGTGGCATTAACGAGGCCACAACCAATTAATCACTTCTCATTAGATCCCAGTAAAGCTCGTTTGATGATTTTGTAATCCAATTTAAATCAATTCAAGGGAGTAACTATTAAAAGAAAGGTATAAGTAAAGTATTAATTGAGGAACATAATTACTTTCTTATAATTTCCTATGGTACGTAGGTAAAAAAAAACTTATCGAGAATTTAGTAAAACAAGCTAACTTATAAAGATACCTCGACGCAATTTATAACAAAGTGATAGTCCAAGTAGCGTTTGATAAACCATATTTTTGAAAGTGTTAACCATCCTTCTCAATAAAAGTTACCTAGACAAATATAATAATTTTCTAAAGTTAAACTAGATCTGTCCCTGAATGACTGCAAATATTAAATGCAGGTGATAGCATTTTGCATTTTGTGGTGTAAATTACGACAAGAAATCATATTGAAGGTGGTAAGAAACAGATGTAGCTTATTAAATTTGAGTTATAAAGTGCTGACAACATTTTTTATTTAGTGAAAGTTATACAAGGGTTTAAAAAAATTAGTAAATTGATAAATTGTACTCTTTTATAAATAAATCATGTTTGTCACTTCTCCAAAACTATAGTAAGTGTGCTTTACCTTATATACAGGGTGTCTCAGACATGACTCCCCAGGCCTATACCTTTGTTGTTTTTAAAAATAACTATAATAAACTATATATATTCGTAAATGGGAGCAAATTCTCTATAAGATGGGGAAAGAAAATGTTAGAAAATCTGTACTCATATTATGGCAGCGATATTCAACATTTTTTTTTCAAATTGCACACTATGCTTTTTTTCGCTCATTCTGATAGTACTCTTTATTCTCTTTACAACCATGTAAACCAATATGGGTCTTACATAAGAAAATTCTCGAAAAAAAACGATTGAAAGTTGAAGTCTAGGTTTGCCATGGAAACAACTGATTTTTGTAATTTGTACTCGTCGGCGATGAAAATAATAGCGTATAAGTAGCCGTAAAACAATTGCAATTTACGTTGCAAAGAATGACAGGTGTTCTTTCTGTATTTGTAAGTTCTTCTTTAAAATCATAGGAGTATTAGAAATGAATTACACTAATTCTGAAAAGCTTGATATGATCCTTATTTATGGTTTATGCGAGAGGAATGCAAGAAGAGCAGCAAGGTTGTATGCAGAAAGATATCCACTATTGTTTTTATCGCCGACGAGTACAAATTACAACAATCAGTTGTTTCCATGGCAAACCTAGACTTCAACTTTCAATCGTATTTTGTTCGAGGATTTTCTTATGTAAGACCAATATTAGTTTACATGGTTATAAAGAGAATAAAAAGTACTATCAGAATGACCGGAAAAAAGCGTAGTGTGCAATTTGAAAAAAAAAAGTTGAATATCGCTGCCATAATATGAGTACAGATTTTCTAACATTTTCTTTTCCCATCTTATAGCGAATTTGCTCCCATTTACGAATATATATAGTTTATTATAGTTATTTTTAAAAATAACAAAGTTATAGGCCTGGGGAGTCATGTCTGAGATACCCTGTATATATACTTTAATAAATTTTGTATTATCTATACGAATTTAAATTTACCTAAAGTGATAAACTGATAAAACATCGTAAAGATATTTTTATTAATTGAATAAGTTTGAGTAACAGTGTATGTAGGGTTAGTACAGTAACTCTGGAAGTTAAGTCTCGAGGTTGATCTTAGCCCACATAAGGCATTCGACTACAGCCCGGACGGTCTCGAGGTCAAACCCGAGTCGGATGCTCGGCGGACTGCCTACTCAGTTACTGAAAATAGTTGGGAACCGAAATACAGTAGTAGAGTAGGCAAGGTAAGCGGATGTCGAAGGCGTGATACTTACCACATCACCCCGTGGGCCTAAGCGTACGAGACAACCAGGTATGATTGCGACTTAGGAAACCTTAACCCTCTATGTTGCCGGCCGTACTCTCTCGTGGAGTGTAAGTGCCGTTACCTTTACCTTTACGAGGAAACCTGCCGGCTTCCAACAACAACTTTTTAACATTATATTTCTAATGGCAGATTAGTATAGACATAACTGAGTAAATTATATAGTTTTATTGATATTTGTTTGCTAAAATAAACAAGTAAAGGCAAATATTTTGTTTCAATTCTAATTACTATGATATTTATTTTGGGAGAAAGTTATTTTTCATCCTAGATTGGCTAAGGATTATGTATTAATCGGCATTATTACTATAAAAATATATAAAATTATTTTCAATTGTTAATGATAACTTTGAATGCGTTTTGAGTTAAATAATTTTTATATGTGCTGAGACAGCAAACAATTTAAGTGTAAATGCAGATAGTGGAAGATGATAACTACCTACATTTAAAAAATATTAATCACTTACAATACTACAAGCGAATTAACGTTTATTAACACTTAAAATGGTTTTTAAAAAGTAAACTTTATTCAAACTACAAATTAAGCGGAGCTTCTAATTCAAAGATCTGAATTCCAACAGGCTTGATTAAAAACGAATTTAAAGCATTATTCTAATAATATCAAAGAAACCAATACTTCGGCATAAGAGAATAATGAGCGCTACTACGAGGGGAGTTTTTTTTATGTTATCTACCTAGATATGAAAACAATATGCTATCGGGACAATTTTCTTATGTCAAGTTTCTGTGACATTTTATAGTGTCATCTTAAAGTTTGGTTCCAATCGCTTACCATTTGCCATTTTTATGTCAATTTAAAGAAGTGAAAATGAGTGATTTGGAACTTGAACACAGAAGCGTCATAAAATTTCTATCGAAAGAAGGCAGTGGCCCGAAGAATATTCATGAGAGAATGGTGGCAGTGTATGGAGAAAATACCCCATCCTATTTCCAAGTCAAATATTGGTGCAAGGAGTTCAAATGGGGTAAGGAATCCATTCATGATGACCCAAAGAGTGGAAGACCTTTGGAAGAACGAACTGAAGAAATCATCAACAAAGTTGACGATTTGGTGTTGACTGACCGCCGAGTAAAAGTTTGAGTTATTGCTAGAGAAATAGGAATATCAGAAACGAGTGTTTTTAAAATTCTACACGAACATTTGGGAATGAGCAAAGTGTCGGCACGATGGATTCCCAAGCTGCTCAGCGCTGAACAAAAACTTTGCAGACGACAAATTTCCGAGGAGAATTTGACTGCTTTGTCCCAAGATGAAGACTTCTTCTATAGAATTGTAACTGCGGATGAGACCTGGGTACACCATTGGGACCCTTCCACGAAACAAGAGTCCATGGGTTCATAAGGGCTCTCCTCCACCCAAGAAGGCAAAGACGCAATGTTCTGCGGGAAAAGTGATGACCACAGTTTTCTGGGACGCGGAAGGGATTCCCTTAATTGAGTATATGCCAAAAGGTACTACAATAACGGGGAATGTCTACAAAGCCACAATTAAGAACTTGAAAGCGGCTATACGCGAAAAAGACCCCACAATCGTGCTCAGAAAACTCTGCTTCTGCACGACAATTACAGAGTGCATAAAGCACAAATTGTTCAAGTAGTAGTTAATGAATGCGGCTTTGAGGAATTACAACATCCACCTTACAGTCCCGACCTCGCCAGAATTTTTTTTCGAAGGCATAGCGTTATTAGAAAAACGTTGGAATAAGTGTGTTAGTGTTAATGGTTCTTACGTTGAAAAATAAAATTTTGTTTGTTCTCTAACTCGTTGTTTTCATAGCTAGGTAGATAACATAAAAACTCCCCTCGTAGATAACGTATAATCTTATCTATTCTAAGACAAGCGGTTTTAAACATATAACTAGCGGTCAAAGTTATATCGATTATTTTCTTGCTGTAATATCACAAATGTTCCTTGTGTTTGCATATATGAATGTCACGAGTGCGGAGCACGAGTGGTAATCGCAAATATTTTAGTTTATTCATGCTTGAATGCAATGTACTTAATACATAATATAAAACTATTACCTAAATTCAAGACGCCCCGAAATAAGCAACATCCGAAAATGAGCAGAAAATGTCAGTCACGTAGGACACCCAACACTTGGTTTCCGAAAGACATTAACATCTAAACTTAGTTTAATTATTAAATACATATATTGGGTAAAAGCGGTCCTAACTTATCATACAGTTTCAGAGTGCCAACAAAATTGAATAATGTATGTTTAAGCAATTAAAAAAATATGTATAAGCCTGAGAGTAATAATTTAAGAATTTAAGCTTTGTATAATGCTATTTGAAAATAACCAAACAACCATGATTTAGAATGCAAAAAAGTACCCCTGCAGATTACACGTATAACTTCACTCTTTATTGCTGATGACAGTTCAAGCAAATACATTAAACGGAATGTTGCTTTATACGATTGTTCCCAACGTATTTTTAAAGGGTGCCTGCGCATAATACGATTCTATTTTTTCCATTACTATTTAACAAATTGTTTAAATTCACAGAAATAGTATGTTGTTAAAGTTGTATCTTGAAATTGGTATGAATTTCTGGACCACTGATAATATTACAAATACATTGACATTAATAAGAATAACTAACTCTAAAATAAATACTATAATATAATGTATCACGTATTAGATTCAATTGTGGTCTTACCGGCCGAAGAAGTTATTATTCGGTCAACCTAACTCGTGTTTTAGACAAGGGTTCCGAATAACCAATGTTAATTGTTTACAAGATACAGTGGAATCATAATGATCTTTTTCTATGTCTCTTAAATAATATATCTATTATATACGCGTTACCTGTTAAACTATGACCTGCATTATTCACACCGTTGAATTCTGAATTTTAACTCAGTTGTATTAATACCTAGCATTCAATTTTCGACATTCGCGATTTTATACGTTTTTAATAAACACCAAAAAAAGTGGTAGAAAAATATTATTCTACAAGTAAAGAAAAATATAGTATTCTACTTACGTGTAATGGCTGTTACTGACTCAGGAAAATTTCTCCCTCGTTAAGTAATTAACGTTATAGCACGCCCGTACGAGGAAATTTTGAACCTGAAAAGTAGCTGATTGCCCACTAGTAATGCTTTTCTTTGTTTCTGCATTAGAATGACATTATTCTAGCACGCATTTTGATGCTTTATTGAGCTTCATTATTAAGCGCTTTGTGGTGATATTTTGTTTTCAGAAATTGGTGATACTGTATCAAATAATACACAAAATACCTAGGCTACTATTCAGTTACTAGGCAACAAAAACGTCAAATATCAAACTACTGTCAACTGTCAAGCAAAAATCGCTATTACCAATACTATTTTACCAAAATTTCCCCATATTGAAAATTGTATTTTTATAAAAATGAACATAAATAAATAATGTAAATGTGTCCGAATTTCACACCCGTGTGCGAAAAGGTTGCCTTCTGTAACTTGTGTTTTAATATACTATTATAAAGTAATTCATAAAATAATGGGACGTCGTCAATACTTAATTTGGCCAGTTCGTCACACCGGTTTTCCCTAGTATACAGGGTGTGTAAAAATTCGCGTGCAAGCTTTCCGTAACTTTATTCCTTGGACAATAATAAGGCGAAATTCTTATAGCGAAAAAGCCACTAGATGCTTCCTTATCCTCAACTCGTGCGAAGCCTTCAAAGTTCAAAATTGGCAACGCGAAAAGGAAGCCGTTTTTGCAAAATTCTGTTACTTTATGCATAGATTAAGTAATAACGGCAACAATTTAGTATCGTTTATCATTTAAGAGTACCAAAAACAGATGGTAGTCTTCATAATAATAATAAATAAAATGTATTTGCTTGTATCAAGAATGTCATGACATCCTTGATACAAGCAAACACATTTTGAAGAATTCTGTGAATGAAATTATGAAGACTAGTATTTTTTTTTGCACTTTTAAATGATAAACGATACTAAATTGTTGCCGTTATTACTTAATCTATGCATAAAGTAACAGAATTTTGTAAAAACGGCTTCCTTTTCGCGTTGCCAATTTTGAACTTTGAAGGCTTCGCACGAGTTGAAGAAGCATCTGAGGGACATTGGCGATGATCGAAGATTTTTCGAACAAGATCTTATGGCCAGTTTCGTGATGATGTTCAGCAACAGCTGAGTGTGGGAGAAGACCAGATTTCAAGTAACGTTTGTGTTCTAAAAAAAAATTGTTTAGTTTTGATGCATGAATCTATATTTCTTAATAATAGATTGAATATTTTCAATAAAAAAAGGTTGTGGCTTGGTGAACCTATTGATTTAACTATGGGTCTTAGTGGTAGATTGGGTTTATGCATTTTTGGTCTGTAAAAATTCTTGCAATTAAAATATATCTTATGAGTAATTGACATAATTTTTTTATTAGGTTAATATGGGAATGGATTAATCTTTAAATTAGAATATTCTAGAATTAGTAATTAAGATCATTTTTTCATGTCGCTATTTTATTCTTACTGGAATTACAAAAAAAATGTTTTACATTTTTGTCCTAACATAAAATTAGAATTAAATAAGAATAATGGACACAATCAATATTTGATTGTTTGATTTAGTTATTTTACTCGCGGAAATTTAATCTCGTGCTCATAAGGAATCTGTCGGTTTAGTTCGTATCCAGAGGGAGGCTGACTTTAAAACTGTTTCTACATTAACATCCTCACTGGCCTACATAATACCCCAGTTGAAGAATCGAACCCCAGAACTTTGGTTAACAAACCAGCCGTGTTAATCTCGAAATTATCCAGACCGAAAACAAATGCGTCATGTGTTGTATAAAAATGCTTATCATATTAATTTCTATGAAGGTTATGACAATAACTTTAGTTTTAGTTTCTTCCATTTCGCCGCTGAACTTATTAACGAATTAATAGAATAATATCAACAAATTGCCGTTATGTTTCAATAATACCTAATTACACATCTGGTTTCATTGAACTCCAAAAATACTAAAAATGGAAACTCATTTTCATATAATGCAAATCGCGTAGATATCTTGCTGTGATGAACTAACCTACTTTTGTATGCATTAAAGAAAAAAGAAAACGAGCTAAATAAATAAATGTATGTTACGCCATTTGCTTTCAACAAGCGTTACTTTATTGATTTTCCAACTACCCACTAGAAACCTTTTAATTCGGTTCATACAACTAGTTTACACTAACGTAATTTGCGGTTTACGGTTTACGTTTTATTGGTCCCGTTGTGAAAGCAATTATTTTTTTTATAACGGCCTTTAAATGCTGCACTTGTTCAAAGTACTTTAATACATTCAAATCCCTACATTAAAAGTTTTTCTTTCGTGTCTTATTTCCTTTCTTCGTTTGATAAGTCTTTAGGAAGAGTATTCTGTTTTTGTTGTTTTACAGTTTTTATTGTGTTAATAAAATTCAACATCTGCTTGACTTGCAACATAAGTTGAGTTTTACCAAAAAAATATTATCTACGTGCTTCCTATCCGATTTAGAAAAATCTTTAGAGGCGTAAGCAGTTGCAACTTTAGTAAATTAAAAACAAAAGATACCTTGCTTGTTTCATAAGACAAACAAAGTAACAACTCGCATAGATTGTCGTTATTTCCTTAGCTAGTTAATTCGTAAGTATATTCTTAGTTAATTAAATCAATTACCACAATAATTCACAAAGTTGCTACATTAGTAGCACCTGTAAGTGTACCAACTGTCTAAATAGCGAGCCGAATTCATAAATTCACCGAGATTCTATGTCACTAACAACGAGCAGGTTTACCAAGTACCATTTAGTTACATGACAGCGACAAGCCGATAATAAGCAAAGTTTGTTTAGAGTGGTGGTACTCGTACCTACCATGTCAATGTCGGCAATAAATTTAACAGGAAACGGTGAATGAAAATTTTGTATGTGGTTTGTTTCATTGGTTTGTCTACCCCATCCGAAGAGAGTGGTGTTGTGTCGAGTAATAAATCATAATGAGAATTTATAGATCGAATATACATTTTCAATTTTTACAGTGCTCCCCTCAAGCTTTGGTTAGGTTTTAAAACGATTGGTTTATAGGTTCGACAGTCAACGTTCTTTTTATAATTTTAAATTATTGCCAATTTTCAGACGAATTGCAGATGTAAAAAAGTATAAAACTTTAACTTTGTCGGGAGGGTGGGGGGGCTTTAAAAATTATTATAATTATATATCTTTCAATACTTAAAAGGTACTTTTCTATAATAACAATTAAATATGTAATAACTTGTTATTTATTTAACGGAAACAAATTGTGTGTACGTAATCGTAAACCTTTTACAGTTGAGAAATTTAAAGTCTAAAATGTCTCTCATTCAATGCTCTTGGTTGATATTGCGAATTTTATCTTCTGTGGTTCTCCTAATCTCTTTTAACATTTATTGGTTCTATGAATATAACCGATGTTCTTAAAACCCTAAAAGAAAAAATCGGGCAAAGATATATCAGCAGAAAAGCATGACCATACTAGAGTATTATTTCGTAAAATTAACACTTAGAATAGTATATTAAAAAACAAGTTACAGAAGGCAACATTTTCGCGCACGAGTCCGAAATGTTGACACGAGCCGCTACGCGGCGAGTGTCCGAACGGACGAGTGCTCGAATTGCCTTCTGTAACGAGTTTTTTATACTATTTTCTCTGTTTCGGCTTTCATTTACGTTATTTATTTATAAAATTAGTTGACAATTTCCGTTGGGGAATTTTTTGGTAGAATAGTTAGGTTGGTAATGGTGGTATGTTTGACGTTTATAGTTTTGCACATTAATATTTGAATGTGTATTTTGTACGCACTTTGTAAATTCGAATTTGTTATTAATATTGATAAAATTAAATAAATTGTAATCTCGGATGAACAATTGAATATAATAATAATAATAATAATAAATTTATTTCAAAACATTGGCATATAACAAAGTTTGAAAAAGTCAAAAAAAAAAAAACATACAATTACACTAACATTTACATAAGAATTCGCTTATTGTATAAGGTTCAATGTCACATATATTTTGAAATAATCGTTTTTTAAATACAGGTGCAAGTAAAAATTTATGGCAGAATATAAACAGCCCTTTTCCGTCAGAGATGAGGAAGGGCTCGGTGCTATAACCGGTCAGATCCATTTGTTTGAATTTTACAGTAGGTATCAAAAACAAACTGTTTAAAATATGATCAGCAAAATTTAGCAAAAATAGTTGGAATATGTAGATATCGCTATCTTAAGATAGTTATAAGGGAAAATGATTTTATTGTCGAGAGTAATGTATAGAATTTTTTTTCTCAAATGGAGCTGTCCAGTTTTTGCCCCAGGAATAAAACACAACAAAAGAAAATGAATGTTTGAACGTTTATTAAGGAAAAAGCTATAAAAAATAGTTTCTCCATGTTTAATCCATTTCAACTTCAACATCGTCGGTTACAGGTTCTTCTGCTTTCGCTACAGTATCGTAGTACCATTTATCATTTTTGGGTACCTACATATTTTTCCGTCGGAAAACACATTTTGTGGTTTTTTTTATTTTAATAGTTAGTGGATACGTAGCATATAGCTTATCAGTTGGTAAAGAAAATAATGTACCCGACATTTTCTTAAAACTGAACTCCGGAGCTGTTTGGTTCTTGCAACGAAAAGGTAGCCATGCAGCTCCATTTATAGTTATATCTCAGTGACTTCGTTTGGGAGCTGTCCGGGTTTTGTAGCGAACAATGCGCAATGTTTTATAGAGCTAAATTCATTCAAAAGTCAGTTTTCGCCTAAAAGTGGAGCTGACAGGTTTTTAATAATAATAATAATAATAATAATAATAATAATAATAATAATAATAATAATAATTTTATTATCTATCAAATATAGCATAGAACGTCAGGTACAATAAACATATTGTGACTTGATTATTATCCGTCACAATAAGAATTTCCGGCTGATAAACACCGAGACACAAGAAAATAATAATAATAATAATAATAATAATTTTATTATCTATCAAATATAGCATAGAACGTCAGGTACAATAAACAATGCGAACAATAAACAATACTACATATTAAAACATAGTGTTACAACGCTAAGTACTCATCTATGCTATAAAAACATTTAGCTAGAAGAAATCCTTTAAGCGCATTTTTAAATTTTGTGAAACTGCTTTCATGCCGTATTGACTCAGTGAGTTTATTATAGATTTTGATGCACATACATCGGGGACTGCTGCTGTATAACTGCAGTCTCTGCGGTAAAACTTGCAAATTATTTTTGTTTCTTGTATCATAAGAATGTACATTGAGGCATTTTTCAAAGGATTCATAATTTTGCTTAACATAGACGCAACAACAGTAGATATATAGGCAGGCTAGTGGGAGTATTCTTAGATTTATAAATATTGGTTTACAATGCGCATCGTGCTTACTGTTAGATAAGATTCGAATTGCACGTTTTTGGATTAAGAATATGTCATTACATTGAGGGGCAGAGCCCCAGAATAGAAGTCCGCAGTACAGATTAGATTGAAAGTAACCATAATATATATTTTTAAGCACATTTTCAGTTACCTGGTGTCGTAGTCTACTTAACAAATAACATGTACTGGATAGTTTTTTCCGAAGCGTAAGTATGTGATTGGACCAACATAGATTATAACTAAGATTAACACCAAGAAATTTTACAGTGTCTGTATGCTGGAGACTTATAGTGTCACATTTAATCAATGGTGACTGATCATCAAACAAGCACTTGTTTTTTGTTTTAAAACACATTAAAGATGTTTTAGATTGGTTAAGCAACAGACCGTTTGTTTTGCACCAGTTATTAATTTTCGTATTAACGCTGTTACACAAATTAATTAGATCAAGTGGATTGTTTTCGACGAGTAGGGCAGAGCAATCATCAGCAAACAAAGTAATGTGAGCACCAATATCACTAACGCACTTTGGTAAATCGTTTATACATAACAGAAATAGAATAGGACCTAGAGTGGACCCTTGTGGCACACCATTGTTTGTGGTCTTTGTTTTTGAGATATAAGTTTCATTTTTGACTGATATTCTTACTGCTTGCGACCTTTGATGTAGATACGTCTTAATCCAATTTAATGGAGGCCCTCTGATTCCATAGCATTCTAGTTTTTCTATTAGAAGCCGATGGTCTACACAGTCAAAGGCTTTTGTCATGTCATAGAATATCCCGATGGTATTTTGACCTTTATCTAGCGCCTTACTGACTTCATCCAAGAAACCGAAGATCGCAGTTGATGTATTTTTCCAGTCTGGAATGCATTTTGTTCTTTAGCGATTATATTGTTTCTTTTAAGATGTCCCAAGAGTCTCTTAAGAAATACATTTTCGAAAATTTTGGAGAACACACTTTGCAGCGCAATTGGCCTGTAGTTGTTAGGACTAGTGGCACTTCCCTTGTTTTTGTATACAGGCAAAACTACAGATTGTTTCAATTTCGTTGGAAACTGTCCGTGCTGTAGAGATATGTTAATTATGTGTGTCAATGGTTGTAGGATTTCATAGATACAGATTTTTATTAAATAGTAAGGTACATCATCAGCACCTGCGCACCTTTTATTGTTCATCGTATTTATAATTTTTGCAACTTCACATATGTCCGTTGGATATAAATACATCGACTGCATTATTATAGTATTGAGACACGTTGTGCCGAAGTGGTTTGGTTGTTTACCAATTATTTTTTCCACCTCATTAATAAAATGTTCATTAAATTGCTCCACTATTTTCGCTGGAGATGTTATATATGCCCCACTGGTATGCTCTATCTTATATTCAGGCGTTTTTTTATGTTCAGCAGAATGATTTTTGATGATGTTCCAGGCTGCTTTATTTTTATTGGACGACTTGTGTATTATATGATCATGATAATTTTTCTTGGCATTATTAATTAAATTATGGTAAATTTTCTTATATTCGCTTAGTACTTGATAAGCTTCTACTGTCTGAGACTGACGCGCTCGGTTATATAGAAACTGGAGATGTTCTTTTGCTTCTACAATTTCGCTGTTGATCCATTTGTGTTTACATTAATTCGTTTTTCGTATGCGAACCTTCATTTTTGGAAACGCTACATTAAATGCATAGTAAAAACTAGAAAAGAAGTTTTCAAATGATGTTGCATGGTCACTTGCAGTAAACACATCATTCCAATCTGTATTAACTAATAGAGATTTAAACTGGTTTGTATTTATTTGATTGAAAATTCTTTTATATTCGTACTTTACTCCAGATGGTTTAGGTCTGCTGTGGAATGAATATAAAATTGGTTGATGATCAGACACCTGAAGGTCAAGTACCTTTACACCATATTCATCTTTATCCATAGTTGTTAGGATATTATCAATTATCGTGCAAGATGTGGCAGACACTCTTGTAAAATCTTTCACTGAATCATGCATGCCATATACGGTTATCAAATCGCACAAACGTAGATAAGTTCTATCATCCTTGGAAAATTTAAAATTAAAATCCCCTGAAATCAAAATTTCGTAATTCGGATACAGATTTGCTAACTGACAGATCAAATCATGTAGTCTGAGCAAAAATTCGTCAATATGTGATGCTAAGTTAATAGGAGACCTATACACAGTGACAATAATGTAGTGTTTGTCATTTATTGCTACCAAACAGCAACAGTATTCGAATATCTGCTCAACAGCTAGATTTTTCAGCCCATCAATTTTCGTATATGGAACATCTTGGTGGACATAAATTACTACACCGCCACCCCTGTTCTTGCTTCTCATAAAAATATCACCTTCATTGAAATTTTGTAGAGCAAGGCTCCTACGCGAATTTTCATGAAGCCAGTGTTCGGTCAAGCAGACGACTTTTGGTTTGTATTCGCTAATAAGTACATACAGTTTATCGACATTATGAGTTAATGACCGTATATTAGTGTATAGTAATTTAAAGTGCACATCTAAATGTATTTTACTAAGAGAGCTACCTTGGCGCTCTCTTACACTGTGCTTCGTTTTAGGAATTTGGTTTCCGTTAATCAAGTTTTCAGTATTTTGGGATGACGCGGCTGAAAAAATTTAGATATGTAAGTTCCTGATGGCCAATACTCCGGTTTCATAATTTGTTTCAGATTAACCTCGTCAATAATAATTTTAAAGGAAGAATATGCGTTGGGGTGCTTTGCTGTAATTACTTCACATGTAGCTTTCGGAAAGTCTTCATTTATAAAGTTCTGCACTTCGTTCTTAGTGGTGGCTGGATCCAATCGTGAAACAAACAGCATCGCTTTTTTGGTACCGTTTTTAAAGTACAACCATCATTATTACCTATAATTGATTTACGGGGCTTTCTTTTATTGTGCGCCACAGTACGCCATTCAGAATGATTCTGTTTTTTTTGCAAAGTTATTTTAGTTGTGTCTACGACATTTTCATTAGGACCTTGATCTCCCAATGTTATCACCTTGTCTACAATATTTTGAGTATTAGCAGCAGCTTTGCATGCAGCATTAACTTGTTTAAGTGATACCTGGTCTTTCTTTTTATTGTTATTTGATATGTTAGTAGAAACGCTGTTTGTTGAATTTTTAATATTTGATTTATTTGTCGAAGTTTGAGGGATTTGCTCTAAACTTTTTGTTACTACTTTGCGGTCGGTTTTA
This sequence comes from Melanotus villosus, assembly GCA_963082815.1. Lineage (NCBI taxonomy): Eukaryota > Metazoa > Arthropoda > Insecta > Coleoptera > Elateridae > Melanotus > Melanotus villosus. Next base: position 28,622,317 of record OY720419.1, on the reverse strand, counting down.
ACCTTGTCCATTTCTAGTTGGCGAATTTTGTCCTTTAATAAATCTATCTTTTCATATAATTCATGAATTAAGTTAGTTTTATCACTAACAATTGTCATTAACAGTTTAATATTATATGCCATACATTTTTCTGTATTAATGTCATGTTCTGATTTAGCATCAAAGAACTCACAGTTGATTATGTCCACTTCTTTTCCACAACAAATAATTATATTACTATCTCCAGTGGTTTCGTACTTTTTTAGTTTTGCCACACATGAATTGTGATAAAAACAACCACATATTAAACACTGTACACGTTTTGAGACAGTTTTACTATTACAAACACCACATAATTGCGCATTTAGTTGAGATGCACTTGTACTGGCCGCCATTTCTTTTAAGCTTCTTTTAAGCTTTACCGCGCTGTATCTCTGTAGGATTTTTTTCAGCTAATAAAAGTAGGTGATATATGATAATTAGAGTTCGGCAAATATTACCCATTTTTTAGTTTTTATAAATAACGTTTACACGACTGAAAAATTGCTGAAAAAAACCTGACGAAGTTGTACCGATTTTGGGACAACTTCGTCGCCTAACTTGTGTTCACCTAAAGACGAAGTTGTACGTTTGTAAAATCAACTTCGACATAGTATAAACAAAATATATAAATTTTGGCATCAGTTTTTATTTTTTTAAGTTATATTAAAGCACAAAATGGCTACAGTATAGGTAACGCTTGATGTTGGCCGCTGATCTTTGGGTCAAGTTGCTTCGTTCCATGAACCCACACATGAAGTCGTCTCCAGGAAAATTGTCTCGAAAAATCGTAATTGCAACTCCCTGTTTATCGAGATAACCTTTGATAATCAGTCTTATTACAAACTTTGTTAACGGATAAGACCAAGCCGAAAGTTGATTTATAGCAGCAATGACCTCCTCCTCCTCGAAAGTCGTTAGGGCTTTTGGGTGGCCAACTGGTTTAATATGTCTACCATGCCACTTGTCCTGAAGCGTTGTTCGGGGGATTCCATATTTTTCACTGGTAGCAGACACCGAGAGGCCATTTCCAAGATCTTGCAGTGCGTGTTCAACTAACTGAAGGTCATAACGCTGGTAACTGCTACCTGCCAACACTTTTCTCTTTCTTTTCGGCATTATTTTCAGAAGTCCTAATCCCACGAAGAACAAACACGCCAAATGCAACGACAACGGATAGTGTGTAGGTTATATTTACACTGTCGTACATTCAACTTCCGAACTGACGAAGTTGCCCCGTTTTACGGTAACTAAAATAAAAGATATTTTTTAGCTTTTAAATGTTTTTTTTCAATCTAATGAAAACTAGAAATATAAACAATAAAAGCGATTCAATTTAAGCCAAACTAACCAACTTTCACCCCGAGTATTAAATTAAAAAATATTGTAGTGAAGCGGAATTACTTAAATATAATATAAAAGCATTTCCTTAAGAAAGTGAATTATTAACATTCAATACGTTAATATTTAGTATGATTGATATAAAAAGGTGACGCAACGTTTGATTAAAATAGGATGTAATTAAATATATTTATCAACTAGACGTGCACCTGCTAAATATGTGTCATGTAAACATTTGGTTATTTTAATCTTAATGTCTTTAGATAATAGATGAGTAATACACATCTGCAATAACACCTGCGTTTAGATAACGAGAAAGGCGATGATTAATGTTTACATGAAGAAATAATTACTAATGAATTATATAAATAATTTGAACACATGTTACGAACCAAAACAGTATAAATATCTGAGCCCTACTCATAGTAAGACAGTCTCTGAATTGTATTCAGACGAGAGACCCTTTGCTAGAGTGGTTTGTAAAGATGTGTTATCCATGTAATTAGATAAGTAATGTTAATCTTTTATGTTTTGTCTTAAGTCCATCAGGCTTAGAACTTATTAATGTGTTTGGGATTTCATATTTGTAGACCAGTATAAATAATGTTTGAATGTAAAGTTATAACAATATATTTGATGTTAGTTTGATCGTGTATTATTAAATGAAACTTCTCGCAAAAGCCAAGCATTAACATTCGTATCTGAAGGGGTCTAAGACTCTACCATCATAATCAATAAATGAACAACAACCCCTTCGTTACATTTGGCGGAGCTGCCGTTTCGACCCGTGCAGGTAAAATTTTGAATTGTGCTTGAAATTAAAATTTTGAAATTTTTTGAAAAAATTTTTTTTTTGTTTTGTCATTTTTTTAATGTTTTAAGCTCTTTTAAACTTTTTTCTGAATTTATTTAACTGTTCAAACAATTACTGGGTTAATTATCTACAATATGATCCAAACCGTTAGTTTTTTCTACTAATTGATCCGAAGTTATTTAACTTTGTAATTCGAATCCTATGTAAAATGATTACTAAATATACAAGTATATTAATGTAAGACGTCGAATGGGTTTGCTGAGTAAAAACTTTATATTGAATTCTCGGAGATAATCAGTATCTTACGAACGTTGCAAATAGGTGGATCGCTGTTACTCATTCAAATGAGAACGCGGACTTCGTTTAACGAAGCACCAACAATTTTTTAGTTGGGGGACGTGTTATATTCATTGTTGCATATTGAGTTTATTGTTGTCAAGACATTGAAGTTATATTGATCACACATCATTGAAGCTGTATTTGTTTCATCTTGGTTACGGCATTCTGTTAGAAAGAAGTTTAGTTAGAAATTTATGCATTCAAGACAAATTATTGATACAGTTTTATTCAATACAAAATTAAATTTTTACGTGTAGTAAGTTTAGTGACTTTAGTAGGAATATATTCGGTTTTAACCTTTAAAGATCCATGTCTAGGGTATCTTATTAAATTCTGCAACATAGTTAAATTGATGTCATCTTATCGTAAGATAGCAGAACCTAAAAAACCATCCCATAATAAAAACTTAAGAAGTGGGGGTGCAATTCCAAAAACACCTGCGCTGGCACAATTAGGTTTTCAATCGCGTTCAGAATCATTTGCAAGTCCAAGTATAAAATTCAGTCCTCCCTACCGCAGTACAGAATTTCTGGAAACAGTACCAGCTGATTCTCCTCAGGGTTCTTTTGAAAAATCACATTATTCAGATACAGATATTGATAATTTACCAAATACATCGCAAATTTCAAGTTCAGACATAGAATCATTAACTAATACATCATTCTTTAGTTCAACATCTAATACTACGATATTAGATAAATCCGAGGAACGGACTGAAATAGAATTTGAACAATTAGAAATTTCACGAGATAAAAGTATTTTTGAACAAACTACTCTTACAGAATCATTTGATATTCACCCATTAATTTCTACAAGTCCTAGATTGAACGTTATAAATTTAAATACTGTAACAAAGTCTGAAGAATTATCTAATTTCCCAATTTTATTAAGTTCTGCAATGGCAGACGTTTCTTTAATTGAGGCCTTAAGCACTGTACAAACCCCGAGGGTTCCTAAGTTCGTTTACCCTGACGTATTCAATCCTATTACAAATACGAATCCAAAAAAGTTCTTACAAGTTTATGAAAAAACTGCAAGCATAAATTCTTGGTCAAATAAAGAAAGAATACATTTCTTTGGTGCCTTTCTTCAAGGTCCAGCTTCAATTTGGTATGATAAATACAAAGTTGCTGACAAAAATCAAAATAATAATTGGATTAAAATTTGTGAAGACTTTTTGAAGGAATTTAGCGGCGACTCAGTTTTTCGCGAACTTCGATTTAAGTTACGACAGAAAAGATAAGACGAACATCAAGATATAAACACGTACCTATATGAAATTTTAGATATGTGTTATAATTTGAACGTAAATATGACAGATTTAGAAATAATTGATTTCTTTGAGTCCGGATTACATCAAAAATATCAATATCAATATAGCCTTTTATGTGAAGATAATATGGATCTCGCTAAATTAAAAAAGAATGTGTTAAAAATAAGCGACGCTAAGAAACGTGAGAATATATCTAAGTTGGAAAATACGGAACCAAATTTATTGGTACACGATATTACTCACACTCGAGATGCTCGTCCGATTTGTTTTAGATGTTTAAAACCGGGCCATCTTAGTCGGACGTGCAGTAGGTATAAAAAGTAATAAGAATTTTTTTTTAAATAAAGGTCATTAGGATTAGGCTAGATATATTTTTTATTTTTTTTTATTAAGATTTATTAGATTCCCTATTGTCAGAAATATATTTTGATAATTGGACGATTGGGTGTTTTCTCATAGGAAATGAAAGATGTTAATCTCCTCTTAAAAAATAATAATGAAATTATGTTGTGATTTTTACTACTTTTATAACACTTTTAAAAGAACAAGAGGATATAATGAGAGTCGATATATATTAGATACCTTATTATTGGTGACGGTTATAAGAAGAGTATTCAATCAAAAAGAACATCTCTTTTTGGTTACGAACATTTACGATAATACCTAGCTAGGTACATACACATTTAACTATGATGTCAAAACCCCGGTGTGTATGTATCGTCGTAATGTTAAGCTGTTTGGTTGACTTTTGAATTGGGGAACTAATCGTAAGTGCACTGCGACCCTTAATTTTTGAGTTACCTCACGGTGAAGGTAAATGGATGATTTTTGATAAAGGATGGGGAGAGTAAAGTAGTTGGATTGCCTGTTTACCGATCGACTCATCGATTCCAACATGGTTTAAAACGTCGAACCATACCATGTTCTGAATGCCAAAACAGAGCTCTAGTGGTTGGTTTGAGGTTGCATGACCTACGTTGAAGCGTTTGTTTATTAATGCAGTGACAAATACTTGCATTATGTTAAATGAATTGTCAGATACAAATTCTGAAATAATGTTCAATTCAGATGATTTGTAAATTTTCAAATTGTAAAAATTTGAAAGAATTGGATTTTCTATAAAAGCAAATAAGTCAAATTGATTTATCTGTAAAATTTTTATACAGCTACTGTATTTTTTAATGGAATTTAACATCATTTTAAAACGGGAAAAATAAAGATTGAAAAGTTTTGAAAGTTTGGGACACAGTAAAATAAATTAAATGTTTTGTACATTTAATACTTTGGTCTACTATACATATATTGTAAACTTGACTCAAATTTTTAAAACAAGTTTTCAAAATAATTTAATAACCACAGATCTTCGTTGTAAAATTTAAGTATCAACCATAAATTACTGGTAGAATACATAGTTGTTGTTTTTTTTGCATGATAATTAATGAACTAACTTAAAATTAGATAGATATTAGATGTTTTATATAACATAACATTTGTTTATAGTTTGATGAGAATTGTATTTACCTTAAAAATGTAACCGCCGAGAAACATAACTGATGGTATCAACAGCATCAGAAGTACTGACGGACGACGTTAGCAAATTAAGTTGCTTGTACAAATATGCAACTATGATTAATCATTTAATGCAAAGACAAGAAGATGCAGAAAAAGGTGAATCCATTTAAAAGTTTCAAGGAAGATAATTCGAATAAAGAAGATGCAGAAAAGTTTTTAGAATTCTTCTGTAAGACTTACACTTATTGTGTAATCTTCAGCTTTCTAGAAGTGGAATATGTGGCACTTCAAAGCATATTCTGCCTGTGTGTATACAACTTAACACATATTTGCTCTTAAAATCAAGACAGGTGTTTTGAAACGAGTTGGCGTACGAAGGACGAGGTTTAACTTCTCTGTGGAGAACCTGGATTTCAGTCAACATCGTCAAATAAGCAAGAACTCAGTCAAGTTATCGACAAGAATTGGAACAGCAGAGGAAGGAATATATCTGTTATATATTCATTTACCAGTCTTTGTATTTACATGGTTATTACAATCACGTTAATTATAGATGAATTGTAATCTAATTGGCAAAGCTGATCTACCATAGGTTGAATCATTCAATGGAAGTTGAACTGAACAAGAAGAATCCGTGAAATCATCACTAAGAAATACTATTACAAAACAGGCAAATGCATTTTTAAGGGTAACATTTGTAATTTTTTTATATAACCATATTGTTTTTTAAGGCATTTATTTTTGCATGATCCGCAACCAAGTCAGAGAAACCTGATTACCTACAGGATGGTTTCGCTTGGGTGTACCATGGAAAAGTAATATTTATTTCATAGAAAATTTAACTAACATTGAACAAATTGATTTTTTTTTGTAACACTTTTATGTATCAGTCCTAAATCTTCATTATTTTCTAAATTTTGAGACAAAATTTAATGGAGAAGGGGAAAGTGTAGTGAAGCAGAATTACTTAAATATGATATAAAAGCATTTCCTTAAGAAAGTGAATTATTAACATTCAATACGTTAATATTTAGTATGACTGATATAAAAAGGTGACGCAACGTTTGTTTAAAATAGGATGTAATTAAATATATTTATCAACTAGACGTGCACCTGCTAAATATGTGTCATGTAAACATTTGGTTATTTTAATCTTAATGTCTTTAGATAATAGATGAGTAATACACATCTGCAATAACACCTGCGTTTAGATAACGAGAAAAGCGATGATTAATGTTTACATGAAGAAATAATTACTAATGAATTATATAAATAATTTGAACACATGTTACGAACCAAAACAGTATAAATATCTGAGCCCTACTCATAGTAAGACAGTCTCTGAATAAGAGGTCTCACGACGATGACTGAATTGTATTCAGACGAGAGACCCTTTGCTAGAGTGGTTTGTAAAGATGTGTTATCCATGTAAGTAGATAAGTAATGTTAATCTTTTATGTTTTGTCTTAAGTCCATCAGGCTTAGAACTTATTAATGTGTTTGGGATTTCATATTTGTAGACCAGTATAAATAATGTTTGAATGTAAAGTTATAACAATATATTTGATGTTAGTTTGATCGTGTATTATTAAATGAAACTTCTCGCAAAAGCCAAGCATTAACATTCGTATCTGAAGGGGTCTAAGACTCTACCATCATAATCAATAAATGAACAAGAACCCCTTCGTTACAATATCTTGAAATTAAATGTAACGTACCATGAACTTTAGTGTCGGAACCACTGACGATTCACTATCATCCTGGTTTTGATTGAGCTCAGGATGGGCAACAATTTGGATTGGTCTGAATCTCTAGAATTATAGCTGCATTTAGCTAGAAGTGATAATAAAAAACTTATTTTTAGGTTATGCCAACAATAACCTTTAAAACGTTTTTTTTAATTTTATCAAATTATAAAACAATTTTTATACTATAATATAAAGTCCTACCTTTAGCAATATAGTTTTCACTCATTTTCCTAACGAAAATACGATTTAAAGCGTTTCCACGCTTTCTTCACTTCACTAGTCGATCTCGATAGAAGGGTTTAAAACATCGAAAATCACTTGATTCGTTTTTCCACCAAGCAAATAGTAGTTTTAAAATATCGAAATTCTAATCCCTTCATTTACGTTTTTGCTAAATCAAACAGTATTCATAGCTTTATTTATTTTGTTATTTGCTTAGATACAATGTAGCATACCAATTCATGAAAGCAAAATATCACCAAAAATCATTTAATAATGAAGCTCATTAAAGCATCAAAATGCGTGCTAGAATGAAGTCATTCTAATGCCGAAACAGAGGAAAGCTTTTTCCCAGAATTTCCACGCTTATCCTCACGCTATGATGGCTTAACATGTATAACAATAATATTCTCAAACTTCCTCATTTACTTAAAAATGGTGCCGCATTTGTAACTTGATCGGTTTAATTATTCAACTTACAAAATGCTTGGCGTTTTTGGGTTCACCCCCACTTTTCTAATCATTTTTTGGGAGTTGACAACTTGCAGGACTAAATACCTATAGAGAAACAATGTGATTTTGTAGCTACAAAATAACTTAGTAATACCTCCGGTTTTTGTGGGAAATGACCTCAAGTTTCATTTTTAAACAAAACACCCTACATATTTTTACATTTTTGGAATTTGGAGCAAATTCTGAATCTGAATACCTAACTTTGTAGATGTTTTGAAAACTCGAAAAAATTCTATTTTTAATCAAGGGTGCCATGACCCACAATAACATTTCTTATTTCTATCCCCATAATTAAATAAATAGTAAGTCGCTGCTGTAACTTTTGTACAATAGGAAATCGGTTTTTGGGCTCTAATTGAATTTTGCAAATGGAACAGTCATGGCTTACTTGGTTATTCGTAAGCGTAAGCGATAAGGCAAAACTCAATGAAAATGTTCTAAATTGGAAGGCTTCAACAAGAACAACGATAAATAGTGACTGAAGTAATTGGACTGCTTTTGACAGTAATATTATTTTTCATTATTTTTGCCAAAGCCTTCTAAGGTGAACAAATTCCCTACCATTATTTTATGAAGTCCATTTGCTCATTTTTAGGTTTAATCTGCAAAAAGTATCAAATGTATTTTCAAGATTTTAGTATCGTTAGATTGGTAAAAACAGGATCTATTCAGATAACTTGAACTACTATTGTTCCATTTGAAAAAACCTACTTAGTGCCAAAAAACTTAATTTCAAAAGTTTCAAACGCCAATATTTCCTACTAATACGAAACATTTTTGTGGTTCATCGTTGACTGAAAAATAAAATTTTGCAAAATTTGTTTCGTGTTTTTCAAAAAATCTGGAAAGTCATTATTCAGATTCAGAATTTACTTCAGATTCCAAAAAATGTCCTGATCCCGTAAAAATATCTTTAAAAATCGAAGTTGAGGTCATTTCCGGCGAAACCAAAAGTATTACTAAATAAATTACTTTGTGGTACCAACAACAATATTTTTCCTCTGTGCTCACTCCTTAAGTTTCACTTTCCAGCTACAACTTATAAGGAAAAAGTGGTGAGCCTGTTTTCGTTTACACGTATGTTTATAGGCTAGATGAAGACTAGAGCTTATAGCTTCTTTGATACCGCCACTGGTAACAAATATTACAAATCGTCAACAAGTATTTCAAATAGAAAACATAATCACTAATTTATTATAAGTCCAAAGTATCTTAACCTGTGCCTTTTTTATGTCCGCACATTTTGTATTTAGTTTACCATAATATACTAATTTATTATACCTGCATCTTTGTATTTCAAACAAATAAGCGTGCGAAAATAGTATATTAAAATACAAGTTGCAGAAGGCATCTATTCAAGCACGAATTTGAAATTCCGAAACGAGCCGCATAGCGGCGAGTTGAGGAACAAATGAGTGCTTGAAGGACCTTCTGCAACGAGTGTTTTATACTATTTTTTCTATTTTGCCGTTTTATACCATTTTATAAATTAAAAAATTAAAATTTTAAATCTAGGGAATTTTGCGGTGGTTGGTGACGTTTATGTGGCTGTGAAAAAAAAATAATTTGAAACGTCAGTTTTTTTTACTTTCGCGTTTAATGTTTGAAAATGAATGCAGAAGAAAGTTTATCACTAACACCGCCGAAAATGAGGCAAATTGCACAAAAAACGTTAGAAAATATATTGTCGGACAAGTCCAAATCCCAGTATGAAAAAGAATTTCAAAAATTTGAAGAGTGGCGCCTGCAAAATAACACAAGGAATTTTCGAAAATATTTTACTTGGTTATTAAGTGGCACAAATGTTTGGGTGTAAGCAAGCTGATTCAGCCTTACCTGGATGTTCCACCATTTCACAACAACGGTCTGATTATGGCACAAATAGAAACATTTCTGTTATAGGCAACACTAATGTTCATCAAAATATTTTGTTGGATGAGAATTTACATGGTGTCACATCACATGTAACTGTTAATGTGTATAATAATTGTACTTTTCACGGTAATAATTTAAATTAAACTTCTTTTTCATTGTTATTTATTAATTGGGTGTGTTCTTCATGAGATTTATTTTTTAACGTATGTCAGCTGATAGTTCAATGCTACCAACATCAATACAGTAAATTTTACTAGTCTATTTTAGCACACCAACGACTTATTCTAACACTCAAATGACGTCATTTGGGTGCTAGAATGGAGTTATTTTAGCACCCAAATAGAAAAAAGACGATTAAAACACACCATGTTTTAAAGTTGCCTATGTAACAACAACGTTTTATAACAAATTTACATAACAACCAAACAACAACTACTAATCATCTCTATGCAACGTGATGGGATCCACACGTCACCTTGTAAAATGTATCTAAATTTTTCAATTTTTTACTCTAATTTTTACAATGTAATGCAGTGCAGGTAGGTATAATAAAAAATAGCGTGTGATACACGTGTATAAGAGCCTTTAAAGCACTTATGCCGCTAAAAACACTCGGCGTTGCTTCGTGTTCTTAAACCCGTCGAGCGTGCTTTAAAGGCTGTCTTATACACTTGTATTATAATATACTAATATTTTTTAGTTGATTCTATAATACATTTTGGCAGCATTTTTGCTTAGATTGTGTTCCTCTGCTGATAGAAAATAACAGTAAAAGAATAACTAAAACACGGAAATAGTAAGGATATTCTTTCTTAAGATTGATGGTTGCATTTCAAAGCTCAATGAACCGCGCGACCGATCTGTGCCTTGTGGTAAGTTCCGTTCGGTTTTAGGGAGCCACGGAAATGAAATATTTTGATGAAAGGATACTAAGCGTTTGCTTACTTACAAATAACTAACCGCATTGAACTGAAACCCCATTTAACAGAATTTGTCAATATATAATGTTATATAGAGTGTTAGCTAACGAATTGGCAATATTTATATAGGGGAATCTAGAGGTAAAAAGTGACGTTTAAAGCGAATATGTCAACGCCTACTAAGATGTATCAGTTCTTATTATTAAATCAAGAACGATTTAACTTATGTTTTATTTGGAAAATACCTTTTTGCATATATTACAAATCCTTCGTACTAATAGTGTTTAATTTCGCCAAGTAAAAGCGTTGAAATCAACAATGTACGATAACGTGGGTTGTGGTAACCAAATATCATTTATGCGTTTTCTGGAAAAACGGGATCTCAAACAAATAAAAGCGAAAGATTCTGTAGTAGCACCGAGTACTTATAATTTTTCTACTTTTATGCTTTTTTCTTATAACAAGTGTGCCTTGCCAACCAAAGGGCTCAAGTTCGAACCCGGCTAACATTAGTGGTGGTAACACTCATTACAGCGGATGGTCTTTGGTACTGATAAATGATAAACCTAGATATTCCCCAATAAATACAACAAACTTTTACGCATCTTTTCCTATTTTACAAAATTAGTGAGGAGAAAATAGGCAGCTACGAAGTGTTTTTAATAAGGGGCATTAATTATACGTCTATCTTCTAAAAAATCTGTAAACAAAACCCAAAAAACAGTAGCCATTGTTTTCCCAGCTGAAAGGATAACCTTTGCTTTTACAGGCTTCGGTAAGGCTTTGTGTCTCCATTCTATGCTTGATTTTTTTTATTCTGGGACGAAATGGTTTCGTCACAAGTCAGTATTGAGTTTAAAAAAGTTTCTCCTTCTCGCTCATATCGATGAAGGAGTGCGGTTGAGATTTCAATTCGTCTTTGTTTCTGTTCAACAGAAAGCAGCTTTGGGACCCACCTTGCACAGATTTTTCAAATTTTCAAATGTTCAGGAATTATTTTTTCAAAATTAGCTATAGTTATCTGAAGTCTGTTTATTAAATCACGGACAGAAATTCGTCGATCACTTAGGATCAGCCTATCAATTTCCCGAATGTTCAATTCAGTGAATGAGATTCGTGGTCGCCTAACGTGGGATAAATGTTCCACCTGAGTTCGGCCTTCTCTGAATTTCTGGCACCAGTGAAACATTTGAGTTTTTGACAGAATGCCTACCCCGAATTGCTATTTCGCCATACACAGATTATTTTGTATGACATAATGACTGCAACAAATTTCTGCATTTTATTAGGAAGGTCATTTTAAGAGAAAACTATTATATGAACCTAGGTCCTATTTCACTTCGTTACAGAACTATAAAAGATCAAAGTTTTAAAAGTGTGGTAGTAAATGCATTCATCTTATTACCATTGAAAGAGTAAAGTATTGTCCATTAATAAATGACAATCACTTGTTTGTTGACAAAGTTAATACTTTACAGTATTGTTTGCTGTAAAAGAAAAAAGTTAATAATTAACAATTGTTTCAGTGCAGATGAATATGCCCATATTGTTTTGGTGTATGGTTACTGTAATGGTAACGTTCGTCTTGCATCCAGAGAATATCGTCGCAGATATCCAAATAGGCAACAACCCCCTTATCGAGTTTTTGGCCGTACTTCTCAAATACTCCGTGCGACTGGTACAACTGCTGTTAATAATACTGGCAATCACGCTGCAGAAGGTAATAAATGTCAACAATGAAGAAAATGTGATCGATGCAGTTCTGGACAATCTTACACTTAGTACTAAGTGCATTGCAACGCAATTGCGCCTTTCGCAGATCTTTGTGTGGAGGACATTACATCACGAAGAACTGCATCCTTATCACATTCAATGAGTTCATGTACTACAACCACATGATTATGGCCAACGTGTGGAGTTTTGCACCTGGTTGTTACGTAGCATCATTATCAATTTTTTATGTAAAATGATGTGGACCGATGTGGCTCAATTTAAGAGGGATGATTAATACTACGCAGAACTACCATCTTTGGTCTCTCCAAATCCCCATGCCATCACACAGACAAGATTTCAACATCGTTTTAGTGTTAATACATGGGCTATCATTTTAACAGTCGGTTGATTGATATCGAAATTCTTGATGGTCGCTTAAATGAAGCACGAAACGCTACTTTCCTAGATGAAAAACTTTATAGGATGCCTGAAGACACTCCACTTCACATTCGGCAACAAATGTGCTACCAGCATGATGGCGCCCCAGCCCACTATGGAAGACAAGTAACCGAATCGCTAAGCATGCATTATCCCAGCAGATTGATTGGTCATGGGGGTCCCATCGTCTAGCCTCCGAGATTTCCTAACCTAAATCCTTTAGATTTTTACCTTTGGGGTCACCTAAAACAGCTGGTCTACAGTGTTTAAATCAATACTCGTTAACAGTTACTCCAAAGGATAATTGATTCGGCCAATCAAATTCGCAATGACGATGCCATAGTTTGTGTTTATGATTCGATGATTTGTAGGGGTCATGTTTGTATTCAGGCTCAAGACGCACATTTTGAGCACTTGTTATTAATCGTACACTCTCTTTTATTTTTAAATTAAATCTTCATTATAAATGAGTTCCTAACATAATAATTGGAATGCGACCTATGTTCGTATAACATTTCTTGCTCAAAATGACCTCCCCAATAAAATGCCTAAGTTTGTTACATTTATTAATTATGACTCGCCCTGTATAAAATAAGACCTCAAATAATATGACGTTATAAAAGTAGCAGTCGTATCGAATATAAGAATTAATGAAGATCGGTTGTATAATAGTAAACACTATTATTGGGTTGCTATCTTCAACAAAAAGAACTTAGTTGAGATTAAAAAATATGTAGAAGGCAAAGCGTTGGCTGTAGCAGAGCAACGAGTTTGTAAAACGCATCTTTTCATGTAATCAGTTTGGAGATACAGCAGAACTACAATGGGTGTTGAGTTGATGAAAGCAGAACTTGCTGTGTGAATTTCAACATAGATTCTAAGTAGTTTCATTTGTACTCAAAACCTTCAGAATAAAAGACAGTGAAAATAACGTACAGAGACAAAAAGAACATAGTTTTCAAAAACAAATTATATTTGTTATTCTTAACAGAAGGGGCATAATGGCAAAATTTGATATTATTTTGTACCTTTAATTTTTGTTTTTGCCCCGTAAATGTTCGCCGGGTTAAGAATCTGGCAATATTGGTAACCGTATATGCAGTTCGAAGTCAGCAGATTTCATTTTCTGTTAGACAAAATTATATTCTTACATTAGTTGTACAAATAATTATTATATGGAACTTATTTTGCCAAAAAAAGATTGAACTGGTATTGGTGTGTTACATGTCAACAACATTTTAAATAAATACGATTTCTACACGTGTTATAAATTACCCATTATTATAAATTATTACCTAAATTGATTTCACGCAACTAAAAAACAATACTCCTGCAATTAGTTTTTCACTCTCATATAATTTATAAAAAGAAAACCTTTTGAGACATAGGTGTATTAAAAAAAAGGTGCATTTTCTGTTCCCTAAAGATTAATATACAACCAACATACAATTTTCCTTTAAACTTTCAAACTTCTACGTTTATTCTGTAGAGCAAGAAATAAGTTTGAATTTTATTTTAAATCTCTGTTAGATTTTCTCTTAGGAAAAGTACACAAACGAACTGCCTGTTAATTAAGTGCTTTTAATATTCACTTTTTCAGTAATATTTCCTAGAATTTTATCAAACTATTTTTTCATGTTAAAGTTTTTAAGAAATGCTTAAATGTATTTTCAGTATTTTTAAAAATACCGCTCACTTTACCTAACCTTCAAAACCAACATCTTCTGAGTTTAATTGTTTACCTGAAGGCTAATATTTCTGATTTTGTTACTAACTAATACGGATAAACTTAAGCAAATATGAGCAACTAAATTACTATACTATAAATAAGTAACAAATATAGTTCGCACACAAAACAATAGCATAGTTATTAATTCATTATAAATTTGGGGTTAGTTTTGCAATCTTCTAATAAACTTTCAGTTGTTTTGTAGAAATAATTTATTGTATTAACAATGGCTACAAAGGAAAATACATAAAAATTCAAATTAACGTGAGATTGTTAAACTGAGTGTAAATATTTTAGTATTTTGACGTTACAAATTACATATTTTTGTGCAAATTATGTAATTTGTGATGTGATAGCGTTTTGTACAGATCACTTAGAAACGCTCGGTAGAAATAACACAAATTTGAAAGAAGCATGACTAAAGTATGAAGGCACACTTCATACTTTAGCCATACTTCTTTTAACGTTGTGTTATTTCTACAGAGCGTTTCCAGGAGATCTGTAAATAACTATATCGCATGTTCCTGAAACCAGAATAGGACGATTTGACTAAATTTACGTCTATGCAAAAGTGCTTTGTTAAGGAGCTATCGCTAACGTCAAGAATCTTTAAAAAATTTAAGTTTTAAAGTAATAAAAGATCTCTTAGCGATGCGGATTAAATTCGGGATGTGAATATACAGGGTGTTTCTTAATAACATGCTAATATTTAATGAGGTTATTCTTGGGGCCATTTTGAGAAAAAAACTTCATATGAACATATGTCCTACAGGTCTTAACTTTTGAACTACAGGCAGTAGCGTAACCAGAAACGTAGTTTGTAGGGGGCCCAGTCAACTGTTTTAGGTTTAACACGCAATTTGTAGGGGGGGGGGGGGCAGACCAGTGTTTAACAATTGTGTCAGAAATACATATGTACTCGACGGAACCCAACATAATACACTCACTCTGCATTTTTTGTCACATCTTAAAATTCTGAAAGACTGTTTTGATTAATAACTTTGATCTTGAGGGGGGCCTGGGCCCCCTGGGCCCCCCCTTGGTTACGCCACTGACTACAGGGTGCTAAAGATTTAAGAAAAAAATCTTTTTTAATTATTAAACTAGAAAATAAAGAAAAGAAAACCTATACATACACAGTTATTCCTACTAAAGATGTCTACTCAGATTAAATTCAGTTTTATACGCAGACTTTGTCTTTCACAACAAAATTATAAAAAAAAATTGAAGATAATAATGGATTTATTGCCAACTTCATCTACAAAATAGAAAACTAGACAGTATATATCTTAAAATTAATGAATAAGAGAAATAGTAGAAATTGTATTCTGTTAATTTTTGCAGGAAATCTAGTGTTACAATTAATAATATTTTATCAAAGTTAAAAATAAAACAGTTTGTGTTAATATGAAAGGCACAGAAACTTAAAAATGCAAATAATAATAAAAGTGCATGACAATCTAAAAATCGGATGCATACAAAAGTAGTTTTGGGGACTGTAATATAGGGCAAACAGAAAATAACTTACACGTAAGAATTAAAAGATACAGATTTTTCCTATTATAGAAGGGAAAAACGTCACATATTTATCTGCTTCAATAATTACCATATGATTATCTGTTCTCATTTTGAAATTTAACATGCTGAAAACGAAATAGTTGCTTTTAGTACTATTTTTAACAGATTTTTTAGTTAATCCCCTTATTTGTTTTCAATGTTTGGTATTATGATTTTTTTATCATATTAAGTATGTCAGCGTTGCGTTAGTCCTTAGTTCCAATCTCACAATCTACAAGATCTTTCCTGCAGTTTGGACGTCGGTATCGAGCCCTGGTGACCATTCGTCGTTGGGCACCTAATCAACGACGCTCTCCTCCGAATACAGAACTAAGGGACAGAGTAACAAAGTCCAACGCGTTCACACACTTAGGCCGGCAACATATTTTTGTAAATGTGATTATTTACATGACAACAGTGGCGGATTACCCATTAAGGCAATGAGGCACGTGCCTAGGGGCCCCAAGCTTTGGGGGGAGGGGGGCAAACCATGACAATTTCCTATAGTGTTTTAAAATAGATTGATGTTTACAGTAAACATCATAAAAATCTTGATTACTTTAAGCGAAAATTCCAGAAGTTCAAAAAGTACAAAATTTATTTATTTGTCACCTTACTTTTATTTTTTTTTAATTCTTATCTTTTGGGGGCTCCCAATATAATTTGCCTAGGGGCCCCAACTATCCTTAATCCGCTACTGCATGACAAAACCCTTCAAAATAGCCTATTTTGTAATATATGTATAGAAGATTTCGATTTTTAAATTTTAATTTTTGAATTTCTATAGTATTTAATAAGTACCTACTAGTTTAATCGTAATGTTACTCCGAAGAAGGGATATAGATGAAAAGCGCTTAAGTCCTTTGTTGTGTTTATTAATTAAAGAAGTAAAGTAAACTGAGTAATGAACTTTATTGTTAGTAATAACTTAACACATGTTTTATAAATCGTACACACAAAACAGAGATCGAGTACATTCAACGGCTCGCCCGAGACTGCGTCACTCACATACTCTAATGATGCACACAGAGGGCGCTACCAGAAACTTATTGTTTAGCAGAAAAGGATAAAAGTAACTTAACATTCCCGCTCTTTAATCATTTTTTGCTAAGAAACATAAATTATAAACTTTAGCATAAGATATAATTTTTCATAAGGATAATTATACATATAAACATTACAAACTATGCTTACCTAGGTTTAAACAAACAATAAAAGAAAACACATCCTCCTCGATTTGCTTAATTATTTTTTTTGTTACTCACAAGAAGTATACATTCCTAAATTCTGACATAATTTTGCAAACCGATCTTTTGGAAGTGGTTTTGTGAATATATCAGCTTACTGATGTTCGCTTTCAATAAAGAATACATCGATTATTGAATTTTCAAATTGTTCTCTAATAAAGTGGTATCGGATGTCAATGTGCTTTGTTCTTTTATGGAACTCAGGATTTTTTATAAGTCTAATAGAACTTTGATTATCGATATAAAGAGGGATTGCATTTTTTACCTGACATCCGATATCACTCAGTAAGTTTCGTAACCATAATACATCTTTCACTGCTGTACTAGCAGCTACATATTCCGCTTCTGTTGTACTTAATGTGACCAGTCTTTGCCTTTGCGATAGCCATGTTACCGGTCCATTTGCTAGAATGAATACGTGGCCTGATGTCGATCTTCGAGTGTCGATATCACCTGCATAGTCCGAATCTGAGTAACCTGTAAGAACAAGGTCATTCCCGCTGCTTCTATACAGTATCCCTAGATTAGGCATTCTTCGAAGGTATCTGTATATCCTTTTAACAGCTTCCCAGTGATTTTTGTCATGATTATTTAAATATCGACTAACCATATTAACAGAAAAAGCAATGTCGGGACGACTAACAATTGCCAAGAACATTAGTGAGCCTACAGCTTCACGATAAGGTACGTTATGTTCAATATTGCTTTCTTCAGCTGATTTTAGAATGCTGTTTGGATCTGCAGGTATGCTTACGGGTTTAGCTTCATACATATTAAACTGCTTTAAGATGTGATTCACGTATTTTGTTTGGTGAATGAACACAGTTTTGTCGCTTTTGTTTCTTTCTATCTGCATACCACAGAATATGCCAGTTTCCACTACCTTTATTTCAAACGAGTTTGATAGCTTGCCAATTAGGTCTAGTGCATTTTGGGTTTTTGATATTATGAGGCCATCGTCAACAAAAAGAGCTAGATACACTTCGTCACCATTTACCTGCCCTTGAAAAATGCATTTATCACCAGCACATTCTCTAAATTCGTAATTTTTAAGAAATGTAGAGAAGGTTTTGTTCCAGCACCTCGGTGCCTGCTTTAGACCATACAGTGATTTCTTTAATTTGCATACTGTTCCACTCTTGTCCTTGATATTTAACCCCTCTGGCAATTTCATGAAGATATCCTCCAGGAGTTCTCCATAGAGAAATGCCGTCTTTACGTCGAACTGCATCATTTCCATGTCTTTATGGGCAACGATTGCCATGAGTACTCTCAAAGAGTCATATCTTACGACGGGTGAGAATGTTTCGCTGTAGTCACGTCCTGGCTTTTGCATAAATCCTTTTGCACATAGCCGTGCTTTGTACCGATACGTATTATCAGGCATAAGGTGTACTTTGAAAACCCATTTTGTGTCAATTGCCTCACAGTTTTCTGGTTTTGGTATGATGTCCCACGTATTGTTCTTCTCATGTGCCTGCAATTCTTCTTTTACAGCTTTATTCCAGTTTTCGGCATCGTTTCCCGTTATTGCTTCATTGTAAGTTGTGGGTTCATAGCAAATTACAATGTCGGCTTCAAAGCGTTTCGGTCGTCTCAAAGTTTGCCTGTCTCTCAACTGATGACTATCTGCTGCTGTAGGTTGTTCGTTGTTGAGGTTTTCGTTGTCTTCTTCAGCTACCATATGCTCAGGATTCACAGTTATGTCTTGGTTTTCCCCAGCTTCTCCATTGTGTTCAACCTTGAACCTGATGCAATCCACCATTTGCACATCATTAACACTGGAGCTCGAATCTTCGTTGAAGATGACATCTCTGGCTACAGTCACTTGTCTTGTCACGGGATCATACAGTCTGTAATTTGAAGACTCGCTTTGATAACCGATTAACAGCATTTTCTTACCTTTTGAATCGAATTTCCTCCTAAATTGTTTGGGAACGTGCATGTAGGCCTCTGTTCCAAAAATCCTGACATGTGTCAAAGATGGTTTGGTCCCCATCCACATCTCATACGGAGTTGAACGTTTTGTTTGGCTGGACGGTGTTCGATTGAGAATGTAGATCGCAGTATTGACTGCTTCGGCCCACAAGTATTCCGGAAGCCCTTTTGTAAGTAGCATTGACCTGGCACTTTCCACAATGGTTCTATTGTCACGCTCAGCCTTTCCATTTTGCTGTGGTGTGTAAGGAGCAGTAGTTTCCATTTGGATTCCACGCTTTCTCAAATACTCCTTCATTATGTGATTGTCGTACTCCTTACCGTTGTCAACCCGTAGCTTCTTGATTTTTTTATTGAACTTGTTGGCAGTCATGATCTCGAATTCTTTAAATTTTTCGAACACATCTGATTTGTGTTTGATAAAATAGGCACGTCGAAAGCTTGAAACATCATCCTTGAACGTGACGAAATATTTCGCACCACCAAGCGATTCTGTAGGCATAGGTCCACACACGTCACTATGTATCATGTCCCCAACAGAATAAATATTCTTTGAATCAGTCCTTTTGAATGGTTGACGATGAGCTTTACCGAACTGACACCCCTCGCAGAAGAAGTCACTCTTGTCAGACACTTCTACGCCATGCACTGAATTGTTTGCGATCATATCTTTAATTGTTCCTGTGTTGATGTGACCTAGACGTTCATGCCATACTTTTAGACTGCATGCTGATATGTTTACCTCGCAGGGAATTATTACCTTAAAGAACATTCTATAGATTTCATTATTTTGTTTCGTACCTTGGGCTGCAACTGTTCCGTTTTGCATAATAAGTACTTGATTGTCCTTAAAGTTCACTTCAAAACCCTTGGATGTGCACACTCCTACTGAGAAAAGGTTTTTTCGGATTTTGGGAGCAAATAACACGTTTTCAATCATCCCATCGATCCACCTGTTGTCGACGAGTTTCTTAATTTTAATTGTTCCTGTACCAACTACTTTACACACACCATCATCACCTAGTGATATTTCCATGTTGTCGCACTGTTGGAAACTATAAAACCAGTTACGGTGAAAGGTTATATGTTTCGATGCACCACTATCGGTAATCCAGATGTCTTTTATATCTTCACTTAGTAGTTGCGCTTTTTGCTCACTGGTGGCATTGTACTTAAACTGCTTTGTAGTACTGCACTCTAAAGTTGTTGCGACAAATGCTCCTGTGGTTTCTTTTTCGACTCCATCGTTTTTATTATCTTTTCTTTGTTCGTTTCTCTTCTTCTTTCTACAGTTTCTCGCAATATGGCCTTTCTTTTTGCAGTAAAAACACTCTATATTTTTGCTTGGACCAGCTTGCTGTGACTGCGGTTTTCTTGCTACCGTTTTTGTTAGATTCATAGCGGATAACGCATTTGCTGCTTCTTCGTCTATCGACAGCCGCCTTTCTTCTTTTATCAGTCGTTCTTGCAAGTTTTGAACTGTTTGATTGTCTGCACTTACACTATCCCATGCTGTTACCAATGCATTGAATTTCGGTGGCAGACTTCCTATTATTTTAGCTAAAATTGCTGTGTCTGAAACAGTTTCCCCTACCTCTCGTAGTTGACTTGCCATGTTTTGGATCTTGGCAACATGTTGCACAACTGAATTGGAAGGATTCATCCTATACTGATGAAAGTTTTGCAAAAGTAGCAATTTATTCGATGCAGAAGTTTGTTCGTGGATTGAGGTTAGTTTTGTCCACATTTCGCTTGCGGAAGTGCATGTCAGTAAATATTCTAATTGAGAATATTCCATCGCTGACGAAATTACGTACATCGCTTTTGCATCGTCTTTTATCCACTTTTTACCGAGAGCGCTTTCTTTGTCTTCCGGTAGGACTCTTGTACCTGTTACGACATCGTTTATATCGTACGCGTTAAATATGGCCCGCATTTGAAATTTCCACATTTGAAAGTTTGTGCCGTTAAATTTAGTGATATTTCTTACGTTTAGTTCCTCGGCCATTTTCACAAATACCGGTACGCGGTACACGAACTACAACGGTTTAAATTTGAACGAACGTTACGTGAACAAAGAAACTAGAATGAGCACGTGGGCGGATGCTGCGACGCGTTTACGATTTGTCTTTTTACTTCTTTTAATTCACGCACTGAAAATAATGGGTGACTGAGCACATAACCTGTTGTGTTTATTAATTAAAGAAGTAAAGTAAACTGAGTAATGAACTTTATTGTTAGTAATAACTTAACACATGTTTTATAAATCGTACACACAAAACAGAGATCGAGTACATTCAACGGCTCGCCCGAGACTGCGTCACTCACATACTCTAATGATGCACACAGAGGGCGCTACCAGAAACTTATTGTTTAGCAGAAAAGGATAAAAGTAACTTAACATCCTTTAATAAAAATTGTGTGGAACTGACAACTGTGTTTTGAAAATTTGAAAATGCTAATGATGTTTAAAATACCAGATGTCGCTTGAAAATCCCTTGAAGTAAGATTACTTGATACTTTCACTGCGATTGGAAAATACCACAGATGGTACAGCAACACTGTCTCGATCCTTTTTAATTTCTGACCAATTGAGAAATTTGGCCGAAGTAGGCATGACATTTTTTAAACACCTGAGCATTGGATATTTTTGGCAATCAAAATCTACTTTTTCAGGTGGTTTTTAATAAACAGTGTATTAATTTGTATCTTATTTCTTGAATAAATCAAGATAAGAAACTTCAGGGATACAAACACACAAGATAACTTTAAATATTTGGTATCACTTAAAATGTCAAACGTCGAATCTTCGCGTTGCGAACATAATATGGTACCCTATTAAGAGTACTGAAAGTATTATAAACTTAGTTTCAAGTAGAAACCGAATAAACTGTTCCACTACATCAAATTATATACATACCAACAATTTCAGTTACATATTTTAGCCTTCCTTAGATATGAATGATGGTTTGCCTAATTTAAGGCGTTTTCAACAGCCCTTTCTGGTGCTGTTTTGCCTCTTTTGGATCTATTTACTATCTGTCAAGATTTATTTGGCACATTTGTAACACAGATGTACCCATTTTAGTAATCAATAGAATTTTCTATAATTAATAATAAACTCTTCCTTTAGTATCATGTTTTTGGACTGACTAACGAAGAACGAGCTGATATTACTTGCAATAACTTGTTAATCGCATTATTTAAAACTTTAATTTTGACTTATTTACTTTTATGAGGGGTTTGAAAATGTTTATGTGATAAATTAATCTTAGCATACCTATTTGTTTTTATAAAACGAAAGTTTCGAAAAGCAAACATGGGTAGAAAACCCCTAACGTATAATATATATGTTCAGCTTTAACAGGCCGTTAAGGCCCATAGCTTGTCGAGGAGGACACACCGAACCGTAGTAAGCTGAGCCTGGATTATATAAATAAATGCAATAGCCGAATGTACTTATATTACTTACAGTTCAAAATTCAGCAGAAACACTTTACAAATTACGAAGCTTCTTCAGACATCCGCACTTAGATATAATTTATTCAGTTTTAAATCTAATTGCTTTTATGCCTTGTGTATTTCTGAATACTTCTCATATTACCTACCGTTGAAGAAAGCAAAATTCCTTTTCAGTATAAAAATGAATCCAATTTTTGTCTGACTTAATCTCCTTATGCTACCCGGAGCTGCATTTATATATCTGTATTATATCCATTATTAAATTGCAATTTCGTAATGGCACGACCTACCCAATAATATCGTTCCACTTGCAGGATTCAAGCTCCTGCTCCAGATATGAAACGCCGAATGCACCCTACCGTGAACAAGCCAAAACGGTGATAGATGTAGTATGTGCTGACGTTTTGAGTTGTTCATGCGGACAGAATTTAGGTTATCAGGAAAACCGTGAATGTTACACCATTGTTGGCAATAATTAGTCCCATAATTTAATGTTGTTGATGCAACATTATTATAAATTCCCCGGCTCGTTCAAACAAACTAATACTGCAGCTTCACATTCACAATTAGAAATTGCTCTAAAATTAAAGATTTGAGTACCTATTCAAAATGCTTCAGTGAGCATATGTTTGAACTATCTCTGAATTCAAGAAATTTCTGTAACCAGAGCTAAAACTACAAAAATTTCTATAAAAATTTTAGCTACGAAGGGGATCAAGTATTATAGTATTAAAACATCAGAGAAAACTATACGAAGCGTAAAGAAATCAATATAAAACTCATAAGTTGTAAGTCCAAAAAGCAATAAAATACAAGAAAGTCTGAACTAAAATATTGACAGTAGGGCAGTAAATCGGATTGCTGAACATATGTAGGGATACTGAAGGGGCAGAGGGCAACATAAAGGTCAGATGACGACTGGCTTTATTACAGCGAGGGTTTTTTCAACAGGAAAGAACAGAACATAACAACTGTATCATCCGTTAAAGAGTTTCGGCCATTTCATCTACGACTCGTTCGTAACAAATATGAAACATGTTTTTCGGGTTTTCCACTTTAATACAACAGGTTACGGGCTACGCTTTAAACATTCCATACGTTTGAATAATATATCGTGTTCCTTTACTTTTCGATTTTATTTTTTACAGACACGAGCGACTATTTTAAAAATTATATTCTAGTATAAGTTGAAAATGTAGCTTTCGCAAATCTACGCCTATGTTTTTTGATATGAAAACATACAAAATATATTGCCGATAACTTTCTTTGGTACTACGTACCGTAGTACAAAGACAACAAGTAAGGGCATCGGAATATTAGGCCTCTGATATCGATTTCATGCTTACTGGTGCTTGATGTTTTTATTACACATAAATATAAGTATGAAACTGGAAATATTTCTAAATTTGAACAAAATAGCTTCAGTAGATATATAAAATCAGGACATTACATGGATATCTGCATATTCTGCAAAACTCCACCCTATGTCTAAAATTTGCAAAACAGAATGATGTTAACGAACAAAGAGAGTAATTAAAACAGAACAAATCTGGATGAGAATAAATACTCGTAAATAGTAACAAACTGTAACAACTTCTGCTAACTTATGATGTGCGTTACAGTGGTAAATATCTATTAGAATCTTTTAAAATCATCGAAAATGTTTGAAGCTTTCAAGAATAATATATCAATCAACGCAATTAGTACATCATTGAATATCAATCAGCATCCGGCATGTATGCAATTAAGCACTTGCATTATATAGGCCGTTTCATTTTTAAAAAACCACCAACGTCGCATTATACCTTAGAAATACAACCGGCAACAATGTTAGTGAGAAATATTTCAGCTTGACTTCTAGAGGTTATGATCAGTTATGATGTTATTTGTTCTCTGTCATCTTTCGCTATGATCTTTCGTTACTAGATCATGTTGTACATTAGAATTTGTAACTAGTATTAAATAATATCATTATACGGTCAATTTTGCTTCATCTTGGGGTGCTGTAAAATAGTAAGTTAACGAAATAATTCTAGTTCTTTTAAATAAAAATTTTAGATCACAGAAAAGGGGCAGTGTAAGAACCGAAGCGCCACACTTTAAGGACTCTATGCACAAACAATGCCAACAATTGACACATGGGAACTTATTTAATGTAGAGAACTAGAACATCGAAACACGACATCTAACAAGTAACAACAGTAAAGCAAAAACGAACAGAGCAAAAATGAAAAGTCAAACAATAACGCAATCACTGAAGGGAAAATAAACTGTTTGGAATTAATCCGTATCTTCAGCTCCGTCAACTTCCATGTATACATCTGGATTATTTTCGTCGTCAGATAGAGATAATTCGGACTCAGAATCAGACTCTGCCAAAGTAATTATAATAGTTAGGTGGTATATCCTCAACAGATAAGTTACACATCTCTTTTTGCCAATCGCTTTGAATGATTGTTTCGCAGTGTCCAATGCTACACTGCCACATCTCTGAGGTGTAATTTGATAAGGCATGAGTTCATAATTTTTCAACATCGGTGTTCGTTAAAATACGAGGCATATCCACAGATTAAGTTCCGATCGGTCATAAAAATTACAAGATCTTTTTTCTTTCATTTTTTTTATTAGTGACTCGGCTCTTCCTTATGGAAAGAATCGATCCATTCTGGAGGCTTTTTTCTCCCGCCCTTCTGCCGTGATGCAACAAGAGTTTCGCCTTGTTTATTTAAATTTAAAATAGTTATTACCGCTGTACGAGATACCTGTTTTCGGAAATTGTAAATTGTAAATATTGTAAATAAAGGAACCTGATTTGTATTTACCGAAAAATATTCTCTAATTTTTCGTGAATCTGTCTATCACTTAAGTCTGGTGCAAAATCTTTTTAACTCTTCAAAGCATTTGACTAACGCATTTTTAATCTTTCGATCTAATGAATTGCGTTTCTTACGTCCCATTTTTCCAAAAATGTTAGACAAATTGAATTTGAAAATTAATTCAAATCTGACAAATGATAATATACGATATATATAGCCATTACAGGCCTACAGGCCCTGGGTTTTTTGGGCTACTGCTTTCCACTCTTGTTTTTTCTTTATTTTCTCCTTCCAGTTGGATATTCCTAGTTCTCTTAAATCTTCTCTTACTGCATCTAGCCATTGTCTCCTAGGTCTTCCCTTCCTTCTTGTTTCAGTTAGTACCCCTCTCAGTATCCTTTTTTTATTCTGTCTTATGTCATCGTTTCTATGTGTCCCAACCATCTCAGACGTTGGGCTTTTGGTACTTTTGTGATAGTTGGTTCGTTGTATAATTGTAATGCCTCTTCAGTTGTCCTTCTCTCCTATCCTTCTTCTGTCCTTTTGCCTCCATAGATTCTTCTTAGTATTTTCCTTTCCCATATCTCAATACTATTTTGGTCTGCTTTGTTTAGTACCCATGTTTCACTACCATATAGGACTGTAGCTCGTATTACCATCTTGTAAATTCTAATTTTTGTTCTTTTTGGCACTTCTTTTGACATTAGCACTTCATTTAGAGCCCCTGCACACCTGTCTCCCTTTATTAACCTTGCTTTTATTTCCTCACTGCCCGAACTGTTGCTTGTTATTAGCGTTCCCAAAAACGTAACACTTTCCATTTTTTTACATTTCAGTTCTTTATTTCCCCGTATTTTAATTAGAATACTTTGCTCTTCTTGTGCATTGATTGTTTTTTCGTTTTTCCCATTTCCATGTACTTTGTCTTGCTTTCGTTAATTCTGAGTCCTATTTTTTCAGCTTGCTCTACCAGAATTTTTACTACTCTTTTTAAGTCTTTCTTGGTTCTTGTTATTATTGTTGCCATCGGCGTACGCCAGACATTAATGGTTTTTGTTGTAGATTGTGCCTTTCCTATTGATGTTACTTTTCCTTACTATCATTTCGAGCGCTAGGTTGAATAGTTTTGCTGATATAGGGTCACCTTGCCTTAAACCCCTTCCGATTTTGAAACTCTCTGAAATGTTTCCATATACCCTTACTTTGTTCTCTATGTTTTGGTGTGTCATTCTTACTAGATTTATTATTTTATTTGGTATGCCTAGTTCCTGCAGTGCTTTGTATAACTGTCTCCTATCCACCGTGTCGTACGCTTGTTGAAAGTCTATAAATAATGCGTACAGAACTATTTTATGTTCATAGCAATTGGTTTCGCATTTCTTTTAGTATGAAGATCTGGTCCATTACAGACCTATATGGCCTGAATCTGCATTAGTATTCTCCTAGTATCTTTTCCGCATATTTACTCAGTTTTCCTTTAACTTCTGTTGCTAGGATTTTGTATGTGGTGTCTAAAAGTGCTATTCCTCTGTAGTTCCTGCAATCTGTCTTATCTCCTTTCTTGTATATAGGTGTTATTATTGCTGTGGCCCAATTTCTTGGCATATTTTCCTCTCTCCATATTGCTTGTATGTCAACTTGTGTATACTTTTTCCAAGATTATCTCCTCCATGTTTAATCAGCTCTCCTCTCAGCGCATTTTCACCCGGACTTTTGTTTGTTCTTATGTGCCTGATTTCTTCTTCAGTAGGTGGTTCTATTTCTTCTTCGTTCCACTCCTTTTAGTCTTCCTCCTTGTTTAACATTTCGTTGAAATACTCTTTCCATCTTTCAATATTCTTTTTATCGTCACCAATCAGGTTTTCGTTTTTATCTTTGCAAAGGGTAGTTGTCGGTTGGTATCCTTTCTTCGCCTTTTTAACTTCTTGGTAGAAATTTCTTATTTCCTTGTTTTAGTATTTCTCTCAAAGTTCCTCTAGTTCTTCCTCTTTGTGCTTCCTCTTTGACGACCTGCATACCTGTTTGGCTTTTCTTCGTTGTTCTTGGTACTTTGCTCTGTTTTCTTCTGTGTTTCTGTTCAGCATTCGTTGTCTTGCCTCGTTTTTTGCTTTCATCGCTATTTCACATTCAGGATTAAACCATCCTCTTTTCTTTTTTGTTTTGTTTATTTTAAAGGTCTTTTTGGCTGTTTCTAACATAATTTCTTCTATTTGTTCCCACGTTTCTTCTATTCCCACTACCACTTTTGTGTTTTTACATTTTTTATTTATTTGATGTGTGTATTTTTCTTGTACTTCTTTGTTTTGTACCACCCATGTGTTATGTAACTTGTTGTTTTTCTTTTTCTTATTTTTACTGTTTGCTGTTATTTCCTGTCTCATCCGGATTCTTACCAGAAAATGATCCGAATCGGCATCTGCTCCTCTGTAACTTCTGCTGTTCATTATCTGGTTAGTGTGTTTTTCCTGTATCATCACATGACCTATTTGGTTTACGGTCGTTCCGTTTGGGGCCACCCATGTTCCTTTGTGTATCTATTTTTGTCTGAACTGTGTGCTTCGGATTGCTAGTTTCTTTCCTGACGCGAAACCTATCAATCTTTTCCCATTATTACAGGTTCCTTGTAATTTCTTTAGTTTGGCAAGTCATAGTTAAATCCACACGTTTAACTTAGTGGTAGTTTGGTTGCCTATCTACATCCTTGAGTGGGAAAGGCATTCGTTGTTAGTAAGTTGGTTGTATTTTGGATTGGTGATCCTGGGCTCTTTGGGAATATTCTGAACCCCTCCCTAATTTCGAGGTCTTTCGAAAAGTCGTGTCGTCGATGGTGGATGTACTCCTGACGGCTGGAAAGTAATTTAATTAATTCATGTTTATTCGGATAATCCAACGTCAAGATGGAGTTTAGGGATTATATTAAGTAATTTTGGATAGATATTTTGTGAGTGAGACAAGAATTTTTGGTTGGAAGCTTAGTACAATCAAGCACATGTATGGTTATTTTTCCACTTACACGACTCGAGGGCTTCGAAATCTTTTAAAGGTAATTACTTCTCTGTTGTTCCTCATGTAGAATTCCCTAACGTACCCCTTTCGATTTATAAAGCCCAGTTTTTGGAGGGTTATTTTTGGATAACCGGATTTTGTAATTAGCTACATTCTGGATGTTTGATTCTGGAGGGGTGTGGTTTAATGCATGTTCGTATTCTATGGTTTCTTAATTATTGGATTTGGGGAGAAGATTTGCACCCGAGAAAGTGTCTTGAAGGTTTAACTTACCGCATTTTCCACGTCCGAAGATACATTTTTGGGAAAGCCTGGTGCAGTAGCCGGATCTGGAAAGAACGCCTATTCTTCGGGGTTTACGTCATTAGAAGAATCTTCGTAAGGTAGCATTTCTCCACGTTACTTTTATGTTTGCTGGGCCTAAGATTATTTGAGGTTATACGTTGTCAAGTTTACTCAGTGTAAGTTAAGATTACCAAAGATTTGCCACTTATTTCTTGTATTATTTTAGTGTGTTATATTACTTACTGTAGATCTTGATATTTGCAGGGGTGCGGGCTTCACTTGTACTCCTTGCTTTTATGTTCACGAATTGTTGTTGTTAAATATGAATTCACCATTTTTTTACTTGGCTAAGATGTGCGGGAGTGCCTCACACTACCGCCACGGGAATTTAACTTGAAGATTTATCATACTTAGAACAGCACGTAACGTTTTTTTTTATTTAATCAGTACTTATCGCTTGTGGTTTTTTTAATTAGTCAAACAAGTCGAATTACCGTCTATCTTGACGTCAGAGTTACGCAAGGCTAGTGGAGGACTAAGTAAAGTCACTCTGATTCATATCTTATAACCCCTAGGTTTACGCAATTATACGACAAGTTACCGAACCAGATCTGCTTCGACCATCTTGCTTATGTTATTAGTATATATATCGTCATCCTTGCGACCTTGGTTATTGATGGGCAATTCACTTGATCCGCATACATTTATATTTACTTTAGTTTTGTGTTATTAATCGATTACATTTTGCTAGATCTAGATAACGTATTGTTCTGGAGTGTTGGGCTTCACCCGTTCTGTGATAGATTTCCCCCTCCCCAATATTTACTGTGATACTATGTTATTATATGCATGTTATTTGTTATATACAGGGTGAGTCCTTAAGCGCGGCCGCCGACTCTATCTCGGAAAGTAGTTGACGTACGTTAACGGGGAAAGAAACTTACGAATAAACTTGAACCTAATAAATCCATTAAAAATATTTTTAGCCGCCGATTCTTTAAGCGGGCGGCGCAATCGGGGAGCGCCATCATTAAATCGCACTTTTTTCGAAAAATTTCTAAATGAAGGTCTATTCGAATAGGTCTAGATCAAAATAACGTCTAATTTTACATAAAATAAATTCTTGAAGTTTTAATTAACTTTGACGATGGGCTGTGGGGCGAAGACATAACCTCCAACGTTAAAAACATTTATATCTTTGGTTTGGAATTTTCTTTTTCAAAACACTCGATATTTTCCTAAAGCTATGAATATTGTCTACTGAAAATATTAGTTGAAATTTTTTTCCAACTTTTTTTATAAAATTCTCGTAGCATCTTAGCGGAAACTTGCTTTCAACTGCAGCTATCTCAAAAATTTCAAATACAAAGGCACAATAATTTTATTATTACGTTATGAGGAAATTAAAGACGAAGCGAATGCAAAAAACCGGAGGTTTCTACCATCAATAGAAGCGGAAATATTGAGCAAAATGCAACTACGAAGAATTTTTCCGAGTTAGCTAAGTCATGAATGGGTTGACTTCATTTGTTTATAAATCTGAAACGTCAAATCTCTGACTTTGTTTCCCTTTGTTATCATCTTCAACCGCTGAAGCTTACGTCAATATTAAGCTCCAGTCGATAAGTCTGTTTGGGCGATTAGCATTTCAATTAAACTGGCGATATTCCTGATTTCAATTTGTACTCAAAGCATTCGACATTTCTGAACATTTTTAAAGGTTCTGTTAGAATTCATACGCTTTTTGAATTCGCCGCGTTTTGCTTTCCTCTAAACAGTTTAGTTAGTAAGTTTTTGAAAACAAAACAAACACTTCCGTTACTACCGAAAATAAAATAATAACAAACAACTGTTTACCCACAGGCACATATTTTTTGACGTTACTTTTTACAAGTTTTCTTTAGTGAGTTTTCGTGCATAATTTAATTCGCCACAACGAGTTAACATTAAGTTGCTCCAATTTTGTGTTATTGGGGCCTCCTGGTCCTTCGAGTGTAATCCAGATATGTTCAATATAGAAAATTATACAGTGAGTGGTTTTAATTGAGGCAATCTCCATTACACCAACCAGACCAACGAAGTATCGAAGGAATTGTGTACTTCATCCTACATTTGGTCACTTCGAGCCGGATAAGTTGGTGTAAGTCCATACGAGTTTCAATTATTACCATTCAAACCAAATATTCGTGGCGAAACGAGTATTTTCCTTCACCCCTGAAGTTGGCGTTCAAACAGGCATCGCCATCCCAGATGTTAGGGGTTCAAGGTCCAATTTCAAGACAGCTGAAGTGGTAACAGTATTCCAGACAATTTATATTTTATGTGGTTACTCCTTGCATGCGATTGAATTGATTGATTTATTCATAGTTGTGTTGTAAACAGTCTAGTAGTGCAGTCATTTTCGAAAAGTGGTAAAATTTCTATAGTAACTTGTATATGCTGTGTAAAATTTAGATTCACAGTTTCGTTAATCTTTCCGGCGCCGTAACAAGGGTTGCGAGAAAAATAGTGCTTGTTCGAAAGAATCTAAATTTTCCAAGCAAAAATTGTAATTTCATGTTCCAAATGTGTATACATTGTTAGTATTGGTTATTGTAGTTTCTTGTGTTGATAATTATTGTCAAGTGAGTTAATTATAATTAGATATGGGTGTGTTAAAGAATGCACGTAAACACGCTAAAGGTTCAATTACTAGAATAACAAATTGGGTAGACAGTAACATAGAATCAGTAACAGATTCTTTCCTTCTTGAGTCCAAATTAAAAGGTATTTCTGAGAATTTTGTAAGATATGACAGGGCTCAAGACCAAATTGAAGATTTGGATGGTGACGGTTCTAATACCGAAGATAGAAATTTAGTAGAAATTCAGTTTGATGCTACTAGAGCTAGAATTAATAGAAAAATTCATGCTTTAACGTCCACTCAATTTACTGCTCCACATCAAACTGCCTCCACGGTTATTAGAACTACGGAAATGTGTCCTAGTTTAGGTGTTAAGCTTCCTCAATTAACGATTCCAAGTTGTACAGGGGATTACCAGAAATGGGCACCTTTTTACCAGTTGTTTTGTGCATTAATAAAAAGTAATCAGGGTTTGACTGATATCCAAAAGTTCATTTATTTAAAATCCTACTTGCAAGGTGAACCATTGAATTTAATAGAGTCATTGGAGCTCACAAATGAAAACTTCACACTGGCAATTGAAATTCTAGAAAAAAGGTATGGTAACAATTTATCTATCATCAATGCACATTTAAATGCAATAATAGATTATCCAAGTGTAGTAAAAGGAACTGCTCAGTCACTGCGAGAGTTTCAAGTAAATATTAGCAAAAATATAGAATCCTTAAAAAATTTGAAATGTCCAGTTGGAAGTTGGGACTTGATATTAGTAAATATCTTGTTAAGGAAGTTAGATTACAATTCCAAGAAACACTACCGGACAAACCGAGATATTGATGAAAATCCTACGTTGTCTGAATTTTTTGAAATCCTTAGTACATATTCCAATGTCCTAGAAGCATTAACTTCAAACATTCCACAAAAAGAAAAACATGCTTCTCCCAAACCTGTTAGAAAAACAGCACTTCATGTAGTTAATTCCAAGGGAAGAAAATGCTTCCACTGCAAATCACCCAATCATGATTTGTATTCCTGTGATAATTTTTCCAAAATGTCATTAAACGACAAATACAATTTTCTCAAGTCTGAAAAACTATGTTTTAATTGTATGGGAGCCAGGCACATGGTGACAGACTGCAAGTCCAAAACTTGTTTTTGTGGTAAAAAAACACCATTCCATTTTACATAATGATAACACGAGACAAAACAGTCATTGCTCAGTATCGCCAAGATACAACAGAGCTCGGTCGCCCAGAAATATACAGGGTAATCGTAATAGTCCAGTTGACAATTCTAGAAATCAAGCTTCCACACATTCTGTGCAAAATTATGGCTCAAATTATAGTAGAAATCCTCCTGAAATTTCAGGAAATTCTCAGTCGCAAAATATTGCTTCCAATAACAATCCAAATATGACTCTAAGTAGTCAAGATCAGAGTGCCACCTCCTCTGTTCTTTCCACCCGTGCTACGAGCACTAATGTTCTTTTAGCCACTGCTGTGGTAACAATTTACTCCAAATACGGAAATCCAATCCAAGCTAGGGCTGTTCTAGATGGTGGCAGTCAAACTTCCTTCGTAACAGAGGAACTCTGTTCAAAGCTGAATGCTGATACTTATAACCTGACCCTACAAGGTCAGGGGGTTCAGCAAATTTCCTTTTTAGCCAAAAAAATGGCAACTTTAGAGATTCATTCCAACACCGAATCCTACAAACGTACGGTGTCCTGTAGTATCCTACACACAATTACTTCCAGATTGCCTGAAATAGCAATAAATGTTGCGTCCTTAAGTATTCCTCCACACATGCAATTAGCAGATGCTAATTTTGGCACTCCTTCCGAAATAGACTTACTTATAGGTGCTGATGAATATTATGATCTCCTCTTACCCGAAAAAGTTGAGTTAGGTAAAAATTGTCCAAACCTCATTAAGACCCATCTAGGTTGGATAGTGGCTGGTAAGTTTCCGGATTTATCTCAAAAGAAAAGGGTTAAATCATTTTTCTTCCATTCTGTAGAATCGGTTCCAGATCCAAACATTACACTGAATGACACGTTGTCCAAATTCTGAGAGGCAGAAGAGCAGCCCTCTACTCGTTCACGTTCCCAAGAGGAGCAATTAGCTGAAGAACATTTTCTAGAGACGCACAAACGCTTAGAGAACGGTAGATTCCAAGTAGATTTTCCCTTGAAGTCCCCAACTGACATTAACAAGCTAGGGGACTCGTTCCAATCAACTAAGAAAAGGTTCCTTAGCCTAGAAAAAAGATTACATGCAAATGATAATCTATTCCAAGGCTACTCCAAGTTTATTAACGAGTACGTTCTTCTAAATGACGCCAGATACATTCCTTTGTCCGAAAATAATTCTCCATTGAAATATTTTATTCCTCACAGTTGTGTGGTTCGAGAAGACCACCTGACAACCAAACTCCGCGTAGTGTATGACGCTTCTAGTAAAACCTCCACTGGAGTTTCCCTCAATGACATAACTTTAAAGGGTTACCCGGTTCAGCCTGACCTATACGATATCCTCTGCAGGTTCAGGCAATATCCATTCGTCGTCACTGCCGACATTGAAAAAATGTACAGGCAGATTAGAACAAATCCTGAGCAGAATTTTCTTCAAAATATTTTGTGGAGAGAATCTCCTGCCGATCCACTTCAATGTATAGAACTGTTGACAGTAAGTTACGGTACTAATTTCGCTCCCCTCGTAGCTACTAGATGTTTAAATCAGCTAGCTGTTACTTCTGAAAAAGAATTTCCCTTATTCCTAATTAAAAAGAAAACTATACTAACTTACTATACATATACATACCTGGCACCGTCAAAATGTCACGTTCTTTAAAAATATATCTGCAACTATCTAAAGGTCTTAAATTAAAAGGTAAGCGGATTACACGTTTCTGACAAATCAATATTCTATTTACTTCTCTACTCTTACCCCATGTAACTATATTAAAGGATATATATGAATAAGCTAAAGAGTAGTAAACACTAATTAAAGATGATAAATTTAAGTAAGATTTTAGGTGCATTATAGCAAAATATGCACTGTTTAATTTAGAGCAAACAAAATCTATTTGACTTGACCAGGATAAATTGTCATTAAGCATTGTACCTAAAAACTTCACTTTAGAAATCAAATGTATATTGTGCATTTCACCAAAATTCGGCGGTAATTGTCTCCTGTTATGAAAATTAATATAAACAGTTTTATTATCATTAACCATTAGCCTATTCCGCTGACACCATGTAACAAATTGTTCCCGAATATCTATCACTTTTTTTAGTAGCTCCTCAGGGGTTCGAGCTGATTCAGAAATAGTCGTATCGTCCGCGAACATTGTGATCTTACCAAGTGTTATGAATTGAGGCAAATCGTTAACAAACAGATTAAACAAAAGTGGACCTATAACGGACCCCCGAGGAACACCTAATTCGACATTTTTCAGATCTGACATATGACTATTGGTTTTTACAGTTAATTTCCTATTGGTAACGTATGACATAATCCATTTTAAAATGTTACCCCTAATTCCCATGGCATATAATCTTTTTGATAAGAAATCTACATTTACCACATCAAAAGCATTGGAAAGGTCGAACATTAACGATAAAACATAAAATCCCGTATCCAACTCGGAATATACATATTCTAATAAATGATAGGATGCAGTTTCAATGGATTTATTTTCCCTGAATCCGTGCTGACAATTGGTTAATATTTTTTTCTTTGAAAGGAAATCAACGATTTTATCATAGACCAGTCTTTCAAATATTTTGGAAAATACACTTAGAATAGATATCTGACGCTAATTTTCAATTTCATTTGTATTACCTTTTTTATATAAAGGCACAATATTTGCTATTTTAAGTTTTTCAGGGAAAATTTCATCGCGAAGAACAGACCTATTGAACAAATAACATAAAGGAGTACTTATAGCATTGATAATTTTCTTAACATCTTTTGATCTGAATCCATCATTACCACGAGATTTACAATTATTTAGTTTATTCGCAGCGTTAACGATACTAACTTCATCAATATAGTCAATAAAGATTGAATCACAAATTTCGTGTACGCAAGTACTGGGTAGAGACAAATTCTCCCCAAGATGATTTTGTAGCGTTTTACTTGCAAAGGAGCTAAAATGCTCAGCGAACTTGGGCACAAGAATATTAGTATCGGAAACCATCTCTCCGTTAATCATTAAATTAATAGGGGATTTAACAGTATTTTTATCTTTGCCTGTTGCTTCATTTACAATGTTCCATAACTGCTTGACTTTATTATCAGAAAAATAAAGTTTTCTTTCATAAAAGGTATGTTTAGCCTGTTTGACATTGCGTTTATATTGTTTATTTTTCATAACATAATTCTTCCAGACTTCTTGACAATTTGAAATTTTTGCAGCTATATACAAATCTTGTAAATAACCTTTTTCCAATTTAAGTTCATTTGTATACCACTGTAGATATTTCTTGTTTTCATTCATTTTCTTTACACTGAATGGGCAGTATTGATTAAATAAATCTACCAAAAGGTTTAAAAAATTATTAAAAGCTCCATTTACCTCATCAATATAAAAAAGAAATTCCCAATTTACATTCTGTAGGTTTTCAATAAAGGAATCGATTTGAGAGTAATCCCTGACTTTCACAAATAAAGATGTTTTATGAGTTGATACAAATTTATCAGAATGATTATATGAGCAAAATGATTAGAAATATGCGGATTATTAATAAAACACTCACAAGTCTTCTTAAAAAGATTCGTCGCAACATAGTCAATTGTACTGCTGCAAGTCGAGCCGTTTGAATTATAAAAGACACGAGCAAGCCCAGTTATTACAACTGTCAGCTTAAAGGCATTGAAAACATCACAAATTAATTTTTTATTCAGACTATCTGAATTGTAATCAATATTGAGATCCCCACATAATATAACAGAAGGTGTTTTACAGATAGCTATTTGTAAGGCATGTGTAATCTGTTCAACAAAAATGTTAATATTTCCACAAGGAGGTCTGTATATGCACAAGACCGTAATGTCAGAATAAACCAAACCACATTTTTCAACGTGGCCTTCTAAGGCTAAATCAGAAATTCTAGTTAATTTTTTACACAAACTAAGTAATTCTTTTTTTACTAGTATGAGAGAGCCTCTGCAGATACGTATGCTTCTACAAAATGAAGAAACTATGCTGTAACCAGGTACGCACACTGTTGTTACTGCAGAGTTGGTCAACCAATGTTCACTTAAACATAGTATGTCAAGATTAAATAAATTACAAAACAATTCTAATTCGGCAAGTTTGTTTATCATACTACGTATATTGATATGTGTTGGTAATTTTCTAAAAGTTATTTTCTCGTCTCAATCTCGATTCACAAAACACAGTGTGCCCAATTATACCTCCATATCTTAAAGAATAAAACTCAAAGATTTTTTAAAATTATTTTCCCCTGTACACCAAGTGTCCCTTAACAGCGTACCATTGAGTTAATTCGCCATTTTTTCAGCACCCTGTATATAAAATTATCTTCAGATGGCGTTTTCACTTTTGCAGTAAATTAATTACGAAAACACATTACATTACAAATCTAGCAACTTTGTTTTTTTTTCTCAAAATGTTTACAAAGCATTTAAAATCTTCTTCAATTTGCGCTTGCTTGCTCTTCGATAACTTAGTTTCGTACCCGTTTTTATTATTTTGTTAAATAAAACTAGCAACACCAACAAACACACTTTTTTAAAGAAACACATGGAACACTACCCAGTGTATGCAATTACGGTGAGGATGTCGGAAATTGTTTAACATGCAAGGTTCAACGATTTTAATAAAATTAAGACGGTAATCAATTTTTTACTGTTGACAAAGTTCGTTGTGTTCCTTTTTTGCAATTTTCTAGGAATTATTTAGGAAATGACATACAATTTTTTCAAAATTACTAATCTTTTGTAGTTACACTTTCAAATTTCACAGTATTACACATTTATGTAAAAGAGCGGTTACAATCGTTTTAAATTTTCTTGGTCCTATAAATTAACATCTAAAAAAGGCAAGTAATTTAGGGAATAAATAATTATTATGTACTGCATTTTTCTGAATTTAATGTATTGTTGTGTTATTTACACATTTTCACATTTATACAACACTTATTCCATACACATGACACAAAATAACATACAAAATGACATTCCGTTTATACATTTTAATTTATGGTTAATACGAAATATAATACAGGCAGATCAATAAAAAACCCAATTAGGGTAGGTTGTGAAATTGAAATATTTTGAATTGGTACCTTAGCCACATCCACAGAATGACATTTCAGTTTCAATTTAAGGTTATAAACTTTGTTTACAATAAAAATGTCAAATTACAAACGTAGTAAAATGTCATTCTGTGGATGTGGCTAAAGTACCAATTCAAAATAATTCAATTTCGCAGCCTACCCTAATTGGTATTTTTATTGATCTGTCGTTACATGCTTACATTTTTATAAGAAACTATATTAAAAGTCATTTTTATAAACAATTTTAAATGTTTCAAACCCTGTAAAGTTAGATAATCCATGAAGAGAGTGGAAAATTGAATCGAAAAGTCTTCATCGTTAAGGCGCAGTTTTGATATGCTGATATCTTCTTTATTTTGATTTGTTAAGTTGGAAAGATGAGATATGTTGATTCCTTGTTGTCATATTTTTCAATTTCCAGGATAAAATATCAGATTGCGTTATAAAATTATGTATTTAGAGTAAATGAATTTTGGTAGTTTGAAAGTAAGGTTATAATTTTTAATTATTGAAATTGTGATCATTAAAAGAAATGGGACCAGATTAAAAGTGTTATTAAAAGTTGACCAAGCTTATAAGCTATAAAACTATGAAGAATTTCAAAGGTGAAAGGCTATATTATGTAAATAATCAGAAAAAATAAGTTTTTGAACGTTAAATTTGAATAAAGTTCTTTAAAGTAGTTTTTAAAAAAGATTTAAGCAATTTTGAGTAAAAAGTCATTTAGGTAAAGTGTTAAGGAACATTTTATGATAAGTTAAATTATATTTACGATACTAGTAACGTTATGAAGCATTTTACATTACGAAAGAAAACTTTGAATTATCGAGTAATGTAACCAGCATATAACGTTACGTGTGTCATAACACGGTTTATATCATCCTGTAATAATTTTTTTCAAAAAATAAAAAATTATTTTCAATGACAGTTCCATGACAATTCAATGACAATCCATACAGTGTAACGTAAATCTGTCATATTGTGCTGTTATTCAGCTTTACAGCACTAGTGCTGTTAAAGGTATCTTAACCTAACTTGTTGCTAAGGAGTTATTAGCATGATAACGTTATAGGATGATGTAAAAGTTTAAAATAAATTTATAAATAATTAAAATTTTATATTTTGAAGTCAATTCAATTATTCATAAAAATTATGAAGTTAAATTAAGTAAAAATAATTATGAGTTAGATGTTGTTTTGAAGGAAATTTAATGCAGCTTGTAAATATGTAAATAGATTTGGGTAAATTTAAGATTTAATGTGTTAAAAAACGCATTTTGAATTGATTCCTTCTTCCAATACCAAGGCTTATTATTGGCCCAGCAATTGTTTATTTTACAAGAGGACAGTAACAAAATAGATTTGTGAAAGACGGACGTGTTTTTTTATCGCCTGCGAATTAATTTGAAAAATCGATAATTGTAAAACAAAAGTTTTAAAATAAGTAAGGTTATGAATATAATCGATTAGTAGAAGTTTTTGTTTTAAAAAGTGAAATAAAATAAATGGAAAAATGAATTAAAATATTGAAATTAACAATTTAATATGGGATAATAATTTAATAATTAATGAATAATTAAAAAGTAAAGTAGTAAAGCAAATAATTTGTAAATATCTGTTACGACGAAGTTTGTTAATGTGGAAGAGAGATATTAATTGTAATCTCAATATCTTTTGGCAACTCTAATTAATATTTTAAATAAAAGTAAACAGACGTTATTATTGAAACAACGTGTTATTATTTTCAACGATGACATCAAGTTTAGCCTGAAAGAATTCACACAAGTATTTATAATGAAGAGTTTAAGAGTTCGTAATTAAAATTTTATAAAACAGTCAAAGTTAATTGTGATAAAAGTATTTGAAAATAGATATTCTACTTACCAGTGAATTTAAGAATTTGTATGGCAATATTTAAGAAGATGAACTCCTTTTTGACAACAACCATCTGTCAACCGCCACAGCTGTGATAAGAAATTCCTTTGCGCACCGAAGAAATTCAGGAAAAGAGGGAGTTTTAATGAAGTAGTGTATTTAATTTTGAACTTTAATGGCGTGGTTTAATTTGACAGGAGATGTATGACTTTAATTTTCAATTTATTAAATATATTTCGTGTAACCACACACCTCATATTAATACTTACCCTGAGATTCAACACGACACATTACACGATAGCACAATATTTATTAAGCTTATTTATTTTCAAGTTCAAAGTAGTTTCAGAGTAGGTACATTAAATTTATTTGGTTATACAAATAACACAACAGTATACAATCACCTTTTAGCTGCAAAATAATAAAGGAAGGGAGAGTTAACGGTTGACCGAATGTAGTATTTTAAGAGAAGTATAAAGGATCTTACACATATCATATATTTCTTGATGTATTTCTTTACACGAATGAAGCTGGTTGGCGCTGTGGCAAGAGCGCTGTGGTAAGGTATTTGCAAAGAATTCCCCATTATTTGAGGTCGGTACTTGAGCGAATGAACGATTCTGTCCGAGCGGTCGACTTCAGATAGCAACAATACATATACACTATACACCTACTACACGGTGACAAACTCTGCAGAAGGAAACGGGAAACCACTGCATAGAACACATATCCCTAGTATAAGAGGAATATAACAGAGTTCAGTACGCCTCGCCATTTAAAAATGTGGTTTTGATCCCCCTCGCCAATGTCCTAAAAGTGATAGGGTACTAAAAATAAGAAATGTTATTAGTTATTACATTTATGTGCCATGTTAAACAAAAAAAAAACAAATATGTCAAAGCTTTTGCTAATTTCCAATTATTTTTTTAGTATACAGAATTTTCAAAAATACCTACAAATGAACAATTGCTTATGGAGGGTAGTTATATGTTATATGTATTATCTTGTTTAGTTTAAAACAGAAGATCAATAACCGGCAATCATTATTTTTTAACCTATGGAAAGATACTTTTGTCGTTGGTTTTGCTCACTACGTAGCGCTCTGGCGCAATAATTCATTTTAAACTGGGAATTTTGGTGTAAGAGACTTTCGCTCGTACCTGTTTTTACAAAAATGTTTGGACCAATTTTGTTGAAATAAATATAATATGGAAATCAAAACCAAAGCCACGTCCCCATTTAAATAGTTTTTCAAAAAACTGAAAACTTAGCAGGAATTAATTCTTTACATACCCCTAAAATGGCATTTTCAGTGAGTGATTATTATAAATTAACAATTTAAGTTTCTCAAAAACAGACACGAGCGACAACGTGGAAAATGCTCGAGTTAGGGCGGAAAGTAAGATTCTTAACGATACGGCTTCCATAGCTGAACACAATAGTAAAGTATAAGAAATATTCTACAGATTAGAAATTTTCAACCTGAAAAATATTATAAATAAAGTCTGAAAAATATTAAAAGAATTTCTTTCCTAGGTTCGTGAGAATGTTACCGGCTAGTTATAAAAGGTTACAGCACCTTTTATATGGATAAACCAATACGGGTAAAGATTCAAAAATTCAAAATACATTCTAACATACCCCACTTTATTAACATACTCTAATTCTAACGAAAAGTTTATATTAGCCACACACGCCTGTAAATATGCTTTAGGCGGTATATTATCCCAGCAGAAAATTAAAGAAGGTAGAAATTTCTTACCATAATTTAAAAAAAGCGATAGTAGCCGTTGTCTGGTGT
Organism: Melanotus villosus; assembly: GCA_963082815.1. NCBI lineage: Eukaryota > Metazoa > Arthropoda > Insecta > Coleoptera > Elateridae > Melanotus > Melanotus villosus. Next base: position 28,580,949 of record OY720419.1, on the reverse strand, counting down.
TTACGTGTACAACAAAAAATTACGTAACTGATCGCTAATATTTAAACTGTGTTGCAAACGCAAATGTTCAAAATCGCAAACATTGCATTTCTCCAACTTTTCTGATTTTGTTAAATATTGTAAAATATGTGTTATCATTATCTAAAACACTATATAAATATATAATTATGGAAGTATATAAAATTGCCACGTTTTAAATGTTGTATTCATGAATTTGAATTCATCTAATAACATTTATATCAAATAATCAAGCCAGGATGGCGCAGTGCGTCAGGCTAGCGTATCGTTAGGCCTTTGTTCAAATCTCCCGATGGGCAGGATTTTCCTGCAATCTGAGGTCGGTATCGATTTCTGGTGATCAGGACCCATTCGTTGTTGGACACCAAATTAATGACGCTCTCCTCCGACTACAGGCCTAAGAGGTAGAGTAACAAGGTCCTACACATATACACACTTACTTACACTGTGCACATGGTGCAGTACGTAGGGTCAAACAAAATATCACGTAACTCACAGAATCGTGCCGGGGTGTTCATTGTACACGTAAAACATTAATGCACCAGCACATCTTAATATCCGAAAAAGGGAATAGTAGACCCTGATAATAATATCAAGTAATCAATTATTCTAATTATAGCCTTGCACTTTCTTTTTCTTCACCAAGTTATACAGAATGAAGAACTGAGAATAAAATAAACTGAGGTTACACAAGTTAATACCATACTAATCAAAGACGAGGCTTACATGCAGTCAATATGTATTGATACAAAGATCGTACGTGATCAGAGGCAAATTATCTGCTGGGCATCATAGGATAAAGCATAGTGCTCAAGGTTTCCTAGCATCCTTGAAGTGAGAGTAATTAGGTGTTTTCAATTTACTTTTAGCAGTTTGTTCAATAATTATTTTAGACAAAAGACTTTTGACGAGTTGCTTTGTTTAGCTACTGGTTTGCGCTTCTCAAAACGGGAATTTTTTCTGGTAAATTCCTATAAATTTCACGTTTTATTCAACAGAAACTCCGAGGGCTAATTTATGTAGGTATTTTGTTTTACTCAACATTACTTATGTAGGTATGTTAAAGAGCCATCCTGTCTCGTCTTTTCTTTGAGTGTGCACTTTTCGTGTGCTGGTGTCTAATGTAGCGTCACAAAATAGGAAGTTACCAAACTTCCTTGGGGTTTCAGAGTAAATGTTGTTACTTTTATTTAGAACAATCAAAAACTTTCTTTGGTACAGATTGCAAATATATAGATTTCTACCTATACTAGACAGTGGGCATTTCCAATGCTAAGTATTTTCCTACACCAATAAACACCATTCCGTGTCCCTTTACTTTTATTGAAACAACTGTATACCATACTAACCAATTGTAAGAAATTCATGGCTCTCGGTTTGTTTGCAATGTTTTCATGGAATGGAAAACCTTTTCCCATAATTGTACTTTTAACTTAAATATACGGTTAAAATACATTTTTGAGTTAATTGAATTCTGTTCAAGGTAAGTATCTCACTCTGGTTATAGATATCCTGCTTTCACTACCCAGTTTTCACCTCTATCGTCAAATGGAGATAGTGAGTCTCAATAAGCTAAGTTGGTGTAGTTCTTATGAAAGCAGTAATAATAATAGATAATAATATAAACTTGTCTTTGGATTCTATGGTTCTGTATATCTAATACGATTCTTCGTTGTGCCTTAATAGCTGCAGTCATCTTTTTGACTATATTTTCTACATAGTATTTCCAACTTCCTGGCCAAAAATCCTTCAAAATTTTAAGTTCAATACTATCAATAGCCTTTCAGTTAAATCAACATTTATTAGCGTTAAAACGAATATAAAAAAGATTAGCAAATAGACGCATTGAAGGTATAATCTAAATTTGACATTTCGGGAATTTCTAATATAATGTAATGATATAATATTTATAATTAAATATTCCAAAGGATACAGCGTTCATTACAACAACCAAATCTAAATAATAAATAGGAACCGACAAAAGGGTTAAGGTTGGTACCCGCGAAATTTAGGCATGAACCGGACTGAGTGGGCGCTTGCATAAGGAATGTCATTTTAATAATAATGAAGCAATGAAATGGAATCCTTCCAAGCCATGTGATTTCCAGAGGAGACGTTCTGTAAACGCTGGCCAACACATTCTCCAAAGCTTTGGGCCACTTTCTTTGGTCTACCTAAAGTCTTAAGTATACACCAATAAGCCTAAGAGCATTAATTAACTGAAGGCAAATATACAGGAAGAAATTAGAACCATCCCAGACAATATGATGCTAAGCCTGTCTAAACCGACTGAAGCAGCGTAACTTAAATAGAGGAAATGTTCTATTTAAATCTTAAAAAGACTATCACTTTGAAAATCGTCAGATTCCTGTGACCCTGTAGAAATATATACCTACTCGTATATTCTCAACAGTAATATCATAAGTGACTAGAATTTTACCGGCAATTTTTTTGCCGTCATGAACACGACTGCTTGTTGCGACGATTTTCTAAAGCAACAAGCAAGAGTGATCATGACGGCAAAAAGGCCTGAAAAATTCTAGTCACGAATGGTATTCGGAATGACAATTCCTCGAATTATAATGATATTACTGAAATACTTGTCACTCAAGAAATTTTGACAGACGTTGTCTCTAAGCAACGCTGCTAGTCGTAAAGTTTCCGTGGAAATTTCACTAGTAGTGAAATTTCCTCGTAAAGGTTCCGTGGAAATTTCACTAGTAGTGAAATTTCCAGTATAATTCGATTGTGATCGGTTCAATTCACCAAAATACTGTGATTTCATCATTGGATGACAAATTATGATTGTAATTCGATTGTGATTGGTTCAATTCGCCAAAATACTGTGATTTCATTGGATGACAGGTTATGAGTGGAATTGTCAGTGTAATTCGATTGTGATTGGTTCAATTCACCAAAATACTGCAATTTCATTGGATGACAGATTATGAGTGGAATTTTCAACAGTAATATAACAAGTAACTCCGTTTTTCCGATAAATTTAGATTGGATAGTTCATGAGTGCTAGTTAAAACGATAATTTCACGAGCCCGCAGAGCGAGGAAAATTTTCCAAAATTAAATAGCACGAATTAAGAATCCAACCCAAATTTATCACAGGAAAATCGAATCACGCGTTATAATCGTTACGAACAGTTAATTACTATTTATGAATTGTTTTCATTTATTTAAAATACCTATGTGAAAAAATCACTCGTGGTTTTTTCACTTATTAAAACTCACGTGTGATTTTTTCACTTAAAAATTGTTTTTATTGTCTGTTGCTAAGGAAATCGATCAATCGCATTGGTTAAGCAAAAGGTGAGTGGTATCGTCATTATAAATACATATATTTAAAAGTTGGTTGACTTGCAGCAGATAAAAATTTGCAACTTCCAGCTTAAATCTTGTTTAATAAAGAAATAAGTACATATTAGTTTTTGTTTCCATGTGGTTGGTAAGTCTCAACACTATGGCAGAAAAAGTCCCTTAGCACTATCTAGTGTAGAATCTATGGTAGCGGTAAGCCCCTCCTGGGTAACATTTGTAACATAGATTTTGGGAAAAAGTTAGACCTATTAATCAAACAGTAACAACATTTTTATTAAAACACTATCACCAGAGGTTGTTCCTATAGACTGATAGGAGACCATTACCTTATATGCTAAAAAATTTTGTTCCAACATACCCTTGCTCGATTTTCTGAAATATTCTTGTACGTAACTGTTGTTTATTTTGATTTTCCCGGCCATTATCATAAACTTTTTTGCTCAAAATGTCCAAAACTCTTCAATCGATCATTCCTAAGGAAGATTTGGAGGATTATCATCTCTGGGTACAAAATTTATATTATTTGATGACGAGTGTAAATAAATTTAAGTGTTTTTGGTATACATTCACGAATTCACAATTTGCGTCCAGATTTTCTTCTTTAATTCGTCCGACGTAAGATCGTGCTTTTAGTCCAGTCAATAAAGCGGAAAAATCGTCAAAACTTCTAAACCCGCAAAAACAGAACCGATTTTGATGAATTTTTTTTTTAAATGTTTGTTATACTAAATTATTCGAAATCAGAAACATTTCAGCTGGCGCTATCAATTATTTACATTGTTTAAATAATTTAAAAAAAAAATTTGACAATTTTTTTTTTTCGATGAAATTTTAACAAAGTATAAGTGACTAATTTTGAAAATTTAGTTTAATAAATAATTTTTGAATAAAAAAGTTTCAAAATTTCCATTGAAAAATGTTAATTATTCAATCATTCGGATGCAAGAATTGAATTCCAAATTTGAAATTTTTGAAAAAACTTTGTATAATTTGTGTATCTGCACTCTCCTGTTCTTTGCAAATGCAACAACAATTAACTGTAGAGTCTACAGTATCTTGTTGCTGTTCCTGTAACATATAAAAGAATGTTGGAAAACGTTTTTAACACGTATGATTTTAAATATGAGGATCAAATTCAAAGGGAAATAGCTGTAAGACAGGAAATATATTTCTAATAATTTAAAAAGATTTCATTACATCCAAAGAATAATTGAACACAAATTGTTTTTGCAAATAATCTTAACGACGAGCATGACGCGCGGAAAATTCAGTGAACAAAGTACTGTCGAATTAAAAATATTACACTTAAATACAAATTACAAATAAGCAAACAAAATTTAGTTAAGATTGAGTAATTATTTATGAAACGGGAAACATTTTTTAACTTATATGCAACGCAAGCGATTTTGCTATAATGATCAAAATTACAAAAAAATGTGATTTTACAGCATATAAATGTATCATAATAACTGTAACAATGTAATATAAATGTAACATAATAATAAGAATAATAACTCGATTCTTCAAAATGCATAAACAAACTTAAATGCAAATATAATCCAATTATTTTCAATACAAACCAAGAATAAATGACATATAATTACTTTTTCCATCGTATTTTTACTTGTCTCTTTGCACTTTTTTCTAAAGTGCTATCAATAATTAAGTTCTCTTCAACAATTGTCTGTATATTTGTATATTATCTTCTTGCATCCGACTGATTGAATATTAACATTTTTAAATGGAAATTTTGAAACTTTTTTATTCAAAAATTATTTATTATACTAAATTTTCAAAATTAGTCACTTCTAGTTAAAATTCCATCGAAGAAAAAAAATTTTTAATATTTTTTTTATTTTTATTGTTTAAACAATATAAATACTTGATAGCGCCAGCTGAAATGTTTCTGATTTTGAATAATTTAATATAACAAACAATTTTTAAAAAAATCATCAAAATCGGTTCTGTTTTAGTGGGTTTAGAAGTAAAAACCTTCATTGACTCGACTATTTAGATATAGCGCAGACCCTGTTGGAAATTTTGGTTTGGTTTATATTCTACTTCAGCTAGAAAATTTTCAATATTGGGAGTGTAAAAACTTTTCGTCATCCATTACAATCATTCTGTTTTCAATAAAATGCTAACGTCTAATTGCGCTGCAGCATCTGAGGATTCGGTCATGCATGTATTTGGGACATTTCTTTCTTTTTCGATATTTTGAATCATATCTTGCTAAAGTCCTGTTAATAATCTTATCTGAACTTCCAAATGAATGAGCTAATTTACGCGACAATGTTCCAATTTTGTCTTGAGCATTTTGGGCAAAAGTTGGGGTCGCTATTTTTAGGGTAAATTCATGCATGGAATATCTTCTGCACATAGAACATACACACACCGACAAAATTAGGGGAACATAAAAAATGGCCATGTTTTAAAGAAAGTTTGAATACTATGGCTTTTATGTTTGTATTGTTAGTTCAACATGTATAAAAAATAACAAATGGCGATATAACACTTAAATCTACCCACCTAATAAAGATTGATGGTCATTTATCCTATTGTTAGCATGTGTTTCGGTCTGTTGAATATGAGTGTTTAATTCGTGTTGACTTTAGATCAAAGGTTAAAATCAAAAATGACCTATTATGTGGCCACTGATGTCGCTAGAGCAGTAACAATGACCGAAAGTGGCCAAACCTACAGGTCGGTCGGCACACTCATCAGCCTTTCAGTCTATGTTGTTCATTGCAATGTACGGAGGTTCAGACAAACTGGATCTTACGTACGAAGACGTGGCCAAGGCAAAAAACGAGTGACTACTGCAAGGAACGACTGATTTATTCTGTTGCAGACTCTGAGAAATCGACGTGTAACAGCTGTCCCGACCAGAAATGCCCTAGAAGATGTACGTTGGGGGCGTGTAAGTGAACGAACTGTACGGCGAAGACTTAATGAAGCTGGCTTAAAGTCAAAAGTTCACACAAAAGGTCCCAAACTTGAGGTACTTCATCGCGTAGCGAGATTGGAGTTTGCATGTGAACACCGATTTTGGAATTTATGAAAAATGGGGTAAAGTTTTGTTTACGTATGGAAGCCGGTTTTGCGTAAACACAATTGACGGTAAAGAAAAAGTATATAGGCAACATGGGAGCGATATGCACAGTGCAACATTGTTCCCACAGTCTCATATGGAGGAGGCTCACTTATGGTTTGGGGTGGGATATATTTGGGAACACGTACTGAATTAGTCCTAATTCAAGGAGGTTCTCTGACAGCTGCACGTTATATTACAGGCATTCTGGAAGAACATGTAGTGCCATTTGCCTCATTCATAGGGGATGATTTTGTTTTAATGCACGATAACGCCCGACCGCATACTGCTTGCTGTGTTTCAAATTTCTTACTTGAAGTTGCTATTGCTACCATGAACTGGCAGCATGTTCTCCAGACACGAATATCATCGAACACATATGGGACATACTGGGACGACGGGTCAATAGTAGAAATCCAGCATTCCAAACCTTGGAAGAGCTAGCGGCTGCACTAATGGAAGAATAGGACAATCTGCCTCGAGCAACCATTGACAACGTCATCGAAAGCATGAGCAGACATATGGAAGCTGTGACTAGGGCTCGGGGGGATAACACGCGTTATTAATAGCACCCTTATTTTGGAATAAAATGACGGAAATTGCATCAAATCAATTTTTTAATAATGGATAATTAATTATTTTGTTCTCAATTTTCTTATTTTATTCAGTTTAGCAACCACAATCATAAATTTAATTTGTGTGTAGTTGCAATCTTTCCAATGTGAATTTTCTCCTGCTACATTAAGTTAAATAAATCTTAAAGCATCGAAAAAAACTGAGTTTTTTGTCGGTGTGCGTATATAGTTCGGTAAATATTCGTTCATTCAATACTTTGTGCCCTAAAACGTTAACAATTACGTTTTGGAATCTGTCCAACTAGATAGATTTTAGTAGGTATTTCTATTTGCATGACGTGTTTCATAACTTTTTGTAGCAAATTTGTCATTTTCTCAAACACTTATATTGCACACGTTATGACAAGGACAACTTAGATTATTTATTTATTTCGCCAATTAAACAATTACTACATATCGATATTTGATACAAATATCCACAGTAAACGAACCAAAATACCACTTAACACAACCAGCAACCGGCTAGTTACCTATCTAATAAATTAGGTAAGATGAAATTGGTGTTAGGGTTTATTGCTTAGTTTTTAACGTAGAATCACCATTTAGAATTCACCATATACGTGCATGTTTTCTTCGAGTTAGACATATGTGTATTTCTTAAGTCCAAGACCAGTGGTTCAAATCTCTGCAGAAGTATGTTTCTATATACTTAGGTAAAGGGTTTCCCAATAGGAACGACATGTTTTTAAAACGTCATAGCAACCATATCTAAAATTATTGTAGAAACCTCACTAGTTGTCATTTGTTTTTAGTATAGTTTGACAATTCATCATGGCAAAATACACGATTCAGCAACGTTTGGTTATTATCCAAAAATATGTTTTTGAGGATGCAAATGGAGATGCAGTAACAGTGAATGGTGAGCGTTATCGATCAATGTTAACAGATTTTTTGTGGGCAAAATTGGATGAACTTAATTTGCAAGACATGTTTTTCCAACAAGATGGTGCAACACCACATATTGCCAATGGTACTATGGAGTTATTGAGAGAAAAGTTTGTTGAGTCTGTAATCTCCAGAAATGGAACTGTTAATTGGCCTCCAAGAAGTTGTGATATAACACCTTTGGACTTCTTCTTGTGGGGTTATTTAAAGTCGTTGGTCTATGCCAACAAACCTCGAACTAGAGACGCTTTGAAATTGAACATCGAACGCTGCATTAATGAAATTACACCCGATTTATTGCAAAAAGTTACCAAAAATTGGGTTCATCGAATTCGATCCTGCAAACGAAGCCGAGGTGGACATTTGAATAATGTGTTATTCAAAACATAATTGTCGTTCCCTTACCGTTTTGAATATTTCCTGTGTTAAAGCTCCGCAATGTTAGACTAGAGAATTGTTATTTTAATGTGAAGTTATCGAATCATGGTAGAAGTAATTTTATTTCATATCTAAAATCTGCATATAGGACGGAGCAGGGATATTTGTGACAATCCATTTCTAACAATTAAACTTTTTAAGTTTATAATTTGTAATTATTTATTTAGTTGATTATTAAAATTAATAATTTTTTATAACAATAGTTTACATTTCTTTCTATACCGCACCCTGTATCTGCAAAGTAGCTTTCTCTCGTTTTTCATATAGTTAACAAAAACATTAATTAGGTTTCGATCGATAATTTGCTATACGTAAGTATTTCTATTAAGTATAAATAGAATTGTGTTTAAATCTTAATTTTCTTTGGTTTAATATAACTCTTTATATAAAATTTGAAAAAGAAATATAAATTAATCGCCATATTACTCATATAAACATACCCTACAAAATTAGGAATCCTACAACTTGGTAAAAGTATTTGAGAAATATGTAGAAACAAAATGCTTAACTGAATCTGAAAAGAAAAAGATTGGTTTAGGTAGTATCTTGACTTAAATATGGGTGCTAATTTTATTTCGTAACCCCTTACTCATTCTGAAAAGACAACCACCCATACTGATTCCGTACAATTTGACAAGTTACGTTTATCATTTAGTCGAGTGTGTAAGGGGTTACGAGAAAAATGGGTGCACTGTTTTTTAATTATATTTTACATTTACTAACCATTTGAATTGCTGTTAGTTTGGATTTTATAGGTGCCAATCGTTTTTGCATTTTAGGTCCAAGTGCAGTCAGGAAATAATATGTGTACATCATTACGTGTATTATACAATTCAGTATGATACTAAATGTTAACAGACCACCTAGAAACGGTCTAATTAACATAAGTTCATTAACTAAATATGGCGAAATTATAAAATTGATTAATCTTTACTAATTTGCTTTTCATTTCATTATCTATCAAGCTATTAAAACTAACTAAACAGTATGCTCTCATTTACAGTTTAGCTGGCCAAGCTTACTTTTCAGTTTTAAATCATAAGAACCCGGCAATATAAGTACATATTTAACAAAGATAAAATTATTGCAACATTGGCATGCAATATTCCAAATAATAGTACTCACGATTCAAGCAAGCCTAAATAATTTTTATTAATAAAGGAATAAAGTTAGCGGCTATCCGAAATGTAAAATTTTCTCTCGGTGTCAAAGTCTAACCTTTTATAAATATGTAGCGATTCTTGTTATACTGTAGTTTCATTTAATGCTTTACCTTTTTACTACTGAAAACCTTCAAATAATAGATTAATATTTTTGGTTTTCAATAATGTAATTATTTTTTATATCATCCTATAACGTTATCATGCTAATAACTCCTTAGTAACGAGTTATGTTAAGATACCTTTAACAGCACTAGTGCTGTAAAGCTTAATAACAGCACAATATGACAGATTTACGTTACACTTTATGAATTGTCATTGAACTGTCATTGAAAATTATGTTTTATTTTTTGAAAAAAATTATTATAGGATGATATAAACCGTGTTATGGCACACGTAACGTTATTTGCTGGTTACATTACTCGAGAATTAAAAGAACTCGCTCCTTCTCTCGTAATGTAAAATGCTTCGTAACGTTAGTAGTATCGTAATATACATCATCTTATAACGTTATCATGCTAATAACTCCTTAGCAACGAGTTATGTTATGATACATTTAACAGCACTAGTGCTGTAAAGCTTATAACAGCACGATATGGCTGATTTACGTTACTATTTATGAATTGTCATTGAACTGTCACTGAAAATTATTTTTTATTTTTTGAAAAAAATTATTATAGGATGATATAAACCGTGTTACGACACGCGTAACGTTATTTGCTGGTTACATTACTCGAGAATTAAAGAACTCGCTCCTTCGTCGCTCGTTCTTTCAAACTTTTCTCTCGTAATGTAAAATGCTTTATAACGTTACTAGTATCATAAATTACTATAACGGCATTTTAAATTTACTGCTGAATAATTGATCGATAACTAAAATAGTTACCTTTCTATTAAAAAAAAAACAAAACTTCAACACCAAAACGTATGTAATAATTAGTTAATATGATATACCTGGTTGAAATTTGGTACCAAGCCATGTAACCGCAAACGTTGAGCTATGGTGATAAACATGAAGTAATGACACCTGATTATATTTTTTTCTTAACACAAAAAAGACAGTTTCGATTAGTTCCACCATTTTAAGCATTGTTGTCCACCAAACAAAACTTGCCATTCGTACTGCCATTTTATCTTCGGAAAAGTCGGGCATCTGACAACCAAACGTGTAGTGCGTTGTCCATCCAGAAGTTGATACCTAAAATTATTAAAAACAGCGTATTATTAGTTAATGTCACGGGTAAAAATACTTTACGAATTTTAAAGAATAACGAATGATTTAAGAATGATGACGCCCTTGATTTAATTCGAGTATTCAACACAACATACATACATCTTCATACGTAGATTACCCCATCTATTTTGTAATTTCAAAATGCTGAACTTTAAAGATGGCTTGCGTTATTAAAATAAAAAGAAAAACACAGTTTATTAAATGTCATTAATTTGCAATAAAATTTTACTTATAAACAATTAATTTATAATAAGTACGACAATCCAGGAATGTTAAACAATTAACATAAAAAATGTTTGTTTATTAAGATTTCCTGTGACAGTAAATGCGACAGCAGAAATGCATTGATAAATTGCAATTTTTACAACATTCGCCGTAAATTAATATTAAATCTGATTTCTCTATCATTGGTTTACATACAAAACTATATATGTATATACAGGGTGATTCAAATTCGCGTGTATGCATGGGGATCTTGGAAACGGTAAGATAGAGAGTCGGTTAAATGGGGGCAAAGTTGCGTAATCAAAGGACCAACAATGTCCATTTAGAAAATCAAGGCTAACTTATTCAGTTTTTTAAATATTTGAAAAAAACTAAAATTTTGGAGAATCGTTTTTATTTAATTTTGACCTTATTTGAGGAGATATTGAAAAACGGAAAACACTTTCTCATGACCACTTTTTGTCCTCTATCGAATAGCTTAAATGGAACAAAAATTCCAGGTCCGTATTTAAGAAAATGAACTTGATGATGGCCCTGAAATACCAAAACGTTGCATCAAAAATGTATTTAAGCTATTCGATAGAGGACAAAAAGTGGCCATGAGAAAGTGTTTACCGTTTTCCAATACCTCCTCAAATAAAGTCAAAATTAAATAAAAACGATTCTCCAAAATTTTAGTTTTTTTCAAATATTTAAAAAACTGAATAAGTTAGCCTTGATTTTTTAAATGGACATTGTTGGTCCTTTGATTACGCAACTTTACCCCCATTTAACCGACTCTCTATCTCTTACCGTTTCCAAGATCCCCATGCATACACGCGAATTTGAATCACCCTGTATATTAAGATGTGTATCCGTATATAATTATTTAATGAAAATTTTTGATTAAATGGCTTCAATTAACACTTTCTAAATACTATAAATCATCAGTATTCTCAAAATATCCCAATAATATAATATTTTACAATGTTTATCAACTAGAAAATAATATGCCAATTTCCTGTGTAGGCTGGCTAGGCAACACATAATATAGTCAGTGCATCTTAGTGAACTGCATATTTTCTGTTTTGGGTTTGCTGTTGCGAGTTTGACATTTTATACTTCTTAGTTATTAGTTAAGTATGAAACGCTTATGTGTTAAATAAATAAAAGTCAAATTTACTCTAAATCAAATTAATTTTAAATAAAATAGAGCCTCATACACATACACTAACGCACCAGCCTCTACATCGAAAGCTATAAGAGGTTACAGACAATACATACTTACATACAACATACATACATTAAATTAATATAAAAAATTTAAAAAAGATATGTTTAGAAGTTAAAAAACTAAAAATAAAAGTCGTTCAAAATTTGTCAATCGTCGTGGCAAATTAATTTTTTTTAGTGAGAAGATCTAGCCCGTTCGAGCATAACTGGTGCAATTGACCGACGCGATTCAATTATTATTGCGCGCAGTGGTTGCTAACACCACCATAGACCATCTCAATTCCAGATTCCAGGCCAGATTAGCACTGTACCGATGTAAAAACAATTACTGCTTAAACAGATGGTTTCTCAGTATTGTAAGAGAAAGTAAACCTCTCTAAAGGATATACCCGAAAGCGTTTTATTTCCTTAATATTGTTAGCATTTTATACAAGTAAGAAATATGCAGATACATTGTTTGCACAAATAAGGTGATCATAAAGGTCTATTTAGGCGCCTACAGTGATACAGCCCGGCGCCTGGTGCGGGGGCACCTTCCGCACCTCCCTTGCTGCAGCGATTGGGAGTCCCCTTGTCTTATTTCACAGTTTGTTCTCACTCTTACATGATTTTTCCGATATCTATCAATTACAACTTTAATCTTTAATGAGATTAATGGGTACTTGTCGCTTATATAATAATTCAATTAAATCATTCAGCTGAATGCGGCGAAGGCTCTGGGGGGTCAATAAAGTAGAGGAAAGCTGGTGCATTAAATTCTAGAGCTCTTTTTACTATTTTTTGTTTTGTTATGAAGACTGCATCTGTGCAGGACCTGCCCCTTGGAAAACCTTGCTGTTCTTCTGCCAAGATAATATTATAATCAGTCTATTCGTTAGTATTCTTGTTGTTAATTTTAGCGTAGTATTAAGCAGATTAATTCGTCTGTAATTTTCCGGTTTGCTTTTATCTCCTTTTCTAAATAGTGTGATTAGTATATTCGTTTTCCAGTCATCTGGTGTTTGTTCTTTCTTAAATATGTTTTTAGTAATTGAGTCAGTTGTTCTATTATCACTGGACCTCCATATTTTATTAATTCATTTGTTATTCAATTCTAACCTGCTGATTTTCTGTTTTTGAGTTTCTCCGACTTCTTCTTTTGTTATTTCGATTTTTATAATTTTTATTATATTTCGAGGATTTGCTTCGGTTGGTTCATTGTCACTTTTGAATAATTTTGTGAAATATTGTACCCATTCCTCTGTATTAATTTTCGTTGTCCCTATTAGTTCTTTTGTTTCAGTCTTTTTATTCCTTATTAATTTCCAAATTGAGGCCCATAAAAAGCATGTTTAATGCTTTTAGAGAAAGTTTCCCAATAATCTGTCTTCATCCTCCTTATCTTGGCGTTAATTTAGTTTCTCGTAATTTTGTACCCTTTGTATGATTCTGCTGTTTGTTCTTATACATATTTCATGTATGCTTTTCTCTTTATTTGTGTTAGATCTCTAACTTCATCACAAAACCGTGGTGCTTTACGTTTCTCGTCATTCCTATTTCTGGCTTGGTTGACAAGTTAAGTTACCGTCACCCTTCCGCCTCTTGCTAAAAGAGTTTCGCATCTGGCGTAGTTGACACGCTGAGTTACCGTGCTCTTTTAGTGCTCCATTTTGCTCCTGATGAAGCCCATTAAAAAAGGAGAGCGAAACGTTGAGGCTCAAAGTACCCATAACAGTAACCTGAACAATACGAGCACGCTGGAGTGAATAAGGTCAGATGGTGAAACACTATGCCGAAAATTAAACTACGCTGTTATATAAATATGGATTTCAATCAAAATAAAAAAGCATCAGAAAAAGGAGGGAAAGCATGGAAAATCGACACGGCGAGAATACGTAAACTAGTTATTTATACAACGAGTAGCTAAAGTGCCACTTTTTTGCACGCGTGAGAAAGTTTAAAGGATGAGCCGAATGCGAATTCTTTAAATCTCACAACTGCAAAAAAGAAGCTTTAGATACGAGTTTTCTACGTAATTTTTTCGACTACCACATATTTGTGCTAAAAAAGATTACAAAAACGTCAACGTCACTTCAAATTGAAATCTCACTAAAAATCATGTTAGGTACAATACGCTTTCATTGTTTTAAATTGCACACTCGCTAAAAATTAAGTTAGGCATACTTTGAGTTTCCAAGGCATTATTGTTTTTAGTAAACAAAATAAGATGTTTGTTTCGCTATAATTTTTTGCTTTTTCCAACAAAATGTTACGTGAAATAGCGTTCTAGTGGATTGTTTGAACTATTTTTGAAGACGAGCGATGAAAGTGATGTTCCTGATGATATTCAAAAAGCAGAGGATGCTTCCACTCTTCAGCTTCTACCTGAAAAATTAAGTAAACTTTACGAAAAGGAATACCAACTTTTCATAGCGTGGTGCAAGGAGAAGAAAGTTCGGAAAGTATCAGAAACTGTTATTTTGGCCTATTTGGGTGACAAATCCAAAGTGTTAAAATCGCCGACTCTTTGGTCCAAATATTCTATGTTAAAGTCGACATTGGCAGCAAAGGAAAACGTTAACATTGGAAGATTCCCTAAGGTACCTAACAATAATAAAATAACAATAAGGATTATTTAAAATATGATTTTATAGGTAACGGCTTTTTTTAAAACGACAAGGTAAAGGGTACAAACCCAAAAGGGCCAAGGTTTTTACTAGCGAAGAAGTAACCACCGTTTTAGTAGAATCACCTGATGAAAAATTGTTGCTAATGAAAGTGTTGCTAATTATGGGATTGTCAGGTGCATGCCGACGAGATGAACTAATCAAGATGAAAATAGACGACATAGAAGACAAGGATTCTTCCTTAATCGTGAATATTCCAGATATTGATTAGTTATAAGTTATAACTATAACAGCTTCAAATTTGCACTGAGTCTACGGCAAGGGATATTCTATTTTCCGTGTGAAGGCGGACAGCACCATTGTAGCTTCGCGCACAGTGTTGCCAGTCTCATTATTTTTCTATCAAACCTCGTATGTTCGCTCAAAGCAAACTAAGCATAAATATAACATGCACACAAACAACATTATCTTTTACATTTTTTACATTTACAAAAAAATTCAAGTACACGGCACCTGTTAAATGAAGTTTAAAAAATCGGAATCCGTTACAAAATTTACCAGTACATCACGCCAAACATTAACGCTACCTAGAAAATGACTTTCTATGATGCAGTGGGAATTTTCTTAAGCGCAGTAGTGACAGTTATTATATCTGTTAAAAATGCCATTACTACTAAAACTAACATCATAAGAAAATACTAGGTGCATGGTTTAAAACGTCAGGGTCAGCAGTTAATTAACCACTTAAAAAGTGGTGAAATACGAAAACATCAGAAGCATGGTAATAATATGTCAAGGACAGAACGGCAATAAGAAAGTTGGTTATGGAAACGAAAGGAGAGACGTGGGATCCTGTAGGGGCAACGTTTTCTGTGTAGAGGAAATCATCGAGAAATAGACAGTAGGTACTACACGTACATTACACCTTCTGTTTATTGACTTCACCTTGCATGACAGTATCCCCGTAGTAAAATTTTGGGAAGCCTTCCTTATAAGAAACGACCATAAGTGTTGTACTAACCAAAGCAACAAAAGAATCATACCAAATGTTTTCCTAGAGATAAATGAACGGAAAAGAGTTGCTAGAAATTTGATGCAAGCAAGGGCCTAAAACAGGGCTATTGTCTTCCACGTACTTTTAAAATTTTAAAATTTACGTAGAACATTCTCCAAGAATATGATAAAAAAATGGGCGTACAGACTATTGGCAAGACACTGAGCAATTTGTAGAAAATCAGAAATTAATTGCACAAGACAAAGAAGATCTAAGTAGAATAAATGACTCGAAAGATTAAGGAAGAGTACGAAAAGGCAGGAAAAATATATGTTTGTATATGAGACCAATATGAAGATATAGACATAGGGAATAATGACAAGATTAACACATGCGGTATTCCCTTCAAAGCATTTAAACATGCTATGGGATGGAGTTTCTCTAGTTGGATAACGTTGTAAATATCACAGAACCGCTAAATCTGCATTACCTGTTCGTACACCCAAAATAAATAGCAACAGTAACACGGCATGTTTTTTTTTATTTATACAAAATAAAAACATAAATATCACAATGAGTTAGAACGCCATTTTTATTGATACTTGGCCAATAATGTGGCAATTGCGAATGTAAAAATTATGGGGATTAATTAAATGACAGTTCTTATGAGTAAAAAAGGCGAAGTGATTCATTTTGTTGTGCATTCTTTTCACAAATAGAAAAAATCTCACTGGGGTGTCTGCTAACATGTGTCTCAAAATTTGGAGTCTGGTTCTACCCTTCAAAAAAAAATAAGAAATGCTTAATAAACTATGTCCGGAAACCAACGCCGCCTGAGATGTAGCACTTTTACTTAAATAAAATAAATAGTGTAATTAAGTACAATTTATTTGAGCTAAATAAAATGGGCTGCTTTTAATATTAAATAATAATAATTTACTTTACAAAAGATGTTCGAACTGTTCTCCATGGGCTGCATGCAAGTATTAGCACGACGCATCATTGATTGTCATACCCGTTTAAAGATAGTAACTGCATTGTTTCGTATTGTTTGGCAAGCATTTTGAACTCTTTCTCGCAATTCTTGAACATTATTTACAGGAGAGACATAAACCAATTGTTTTAGATATCCCCATAACACGAAATCCAAGGGGTTGGCATCAGGAGAGCGGGCAGGCCATGGGATCGGTCCACCTCGCCCTATCCATCTTGCAGGGAATTGCTCGTTAATGAACTGGCGAGCTGTAATGCTGAAATATGGTGGAGCGCCGTCCTGCATGAACCACATGTGCATTAGGGTGGGCCGTTCTTATACCTGTGGATTTTTTTTTATTTAAGAAACACAATAGTGGGGAAAAGATGTGTATTATAACACATATGTTTTTTTTTTAATTTGGTTCACATCTTCTGCCCTCTAGTGTCTTATAAATTTTACATTTTTAGGTTATTTTGTTAGTATTTGGAAATAATATAAACTTTTATGTTAACTGGTATATACATAGGTATTCGTTATATACAAACGAGGACTAAAATTTACGAAAATTATATTAAAAAAATTGTAACCTAAAAATGTTCCTAAGCAACTTGAAATTTATTTTTGCTTTGGAATGACGGCTTAATTTTTCTGGACTCAATTCTTGTACGAATTAAACCGTCTCTAGCATCTTGGCCCACTACTGAACTGGAGGCTTCTGTGATAAGTTTAACACGCCTCTCTACCGCTTGTGTATGGCATGGGAAACGAGGAAATTCAATTGTAAAGAAATCACCATTTGTTATAAGCTCCTGAAGATCATTGTCAGATATACTAGCCAATATTGGGGGTGGCGTGACTTGCAGTTCCATCCAGTTAATAAGTGCGAAGTACTCACTAGCATTAAAGTTTAAATTTAGTATAATGAATTGCCTCACTCCAGTAGTTTTATCTTTTCTTGCCTTAAGAATGCGTCTTAAACTCAATTCTCTAATAGTGATGCGATCTTCAGTTATCATTGTTAATAGGAGGCTTTCAGGATGAATAAAATAAGCATTGCGCTGAATTACTGGATCTATGACTTTCTTCAGATCATCACTCAAATATCGAGAAATCTGTATTGTTTTGCTTGGCTCCATCTTTACAAGAGGGACGAGTCTTTATATGAAACCACATCGGCGCATAAACTTTTACTACAAACTCAGCTAAAATCTTCAAGTTATTGGGTGGATTTTCAGAACCAATGTAGAGCCGTAAAATGCGGTTTGCCTTTGTCAACCATCTGGCATGAGACAATGTACCGGGTTGTCGATTTGCCAAAGGCAATGGACAATTTCCAGATGAAACAGCTTTGCAAATTTCTAAAATATACTTTTGGTCAGTACGAAGATCTTTTTGGTCCACTTGGGGTAAATCTCCGCCAATAGCAGTAAAGTTTACAACTGGCATTTGCCCACAGTTTTGTAGTAACTTCCCAATTGGCCCCGAGTATTCTTTAGGTCCTGTAGTACTACCATCTAGATGTTCAAAAAGATGCCTTAAGGGCAATTCATTCGCATGGAGTTGACAGATAAACCACTGTAACGGTCGCTTCCAATTCCAATTCGAGATATCTTATAGAACCATTCTTTTTGCCAGTATTTACAACTGTGCCATCACAACCTACAGCATTTAGTTGATCTAAACACAAGCTATTTGCGACACAAAAATTATGTATTCCCTTTGCAATCGATTTAGCAGTACCGGAAGTTGGTGTTATGTGACCAACGTAAACAGAATTTGGTTCTTCTATAAGAGATACGTGTTCTTCTGCAATCGTTCTGCGATGATAACAGTCTCCTCTTTTTTCTAGATGCAACTCTTACCGACGTCAATTTGTTTAACAGCCTGGCGCTTCCTTTTTCGTGCTCTCCGAACTTTGTTCTTGTCAACAACATTCCCTAAATTCTGTTCGGTTACCATTCCAATATCCTGTAAGACTGTCGAAGCAATTGCTGCTGCAGATCGATCAGAAACGCGGTACTGATCGCATATTCTAGCAAATGTTGGCAGTTGCAATTTGTTACGACTGCACCCTTGAACTTTATTAGAATTTGAAGGTTTAGACAGATCAGACTCTTCTGAATTCACCCCTGGGTGAAAGTGAGAAGGAGAAGATTCAGAAGATACCAGGTTCTTCAAACAAGGATCGGATCTAGAAGTAGATAACGCGTCTCCTCTATTTTCTAACTTTGTGACTTGATCCTTTTCAATGTGTCTCGTACACAAATCAGACTTGCATCTAGACATAGACGCCGTAGACGGCTTCTCGTTTGCATGCTTTATTTTAGTTAGCTTTTCGGACTCTTTATTTTTCCGTTCCTCAGCTTTCTTGAGTCTTTCAGTTTCGATAGAGTCAATCCCTCCTATAACCATTTTTCTGGCGGATCTTTGATCTAATATAAATGTTTGTTCTTTGGCAGGAACTTTCCGAGACTTTTCGCACGAACACGTAAGTAAAATCATGCATTTGCAAGCAGCAATATCGAATAAACTGGTGCGCGCTTTCTCTCTAAACGCATTAACTTTAAGATCATAATTGATATTGCGCTTACCCTTTGGATAACGTATTAGTTTTAAATACTCGTTGTGATAGCTACGTATCAGTTGCAAAATACGATCTCGTGTCACTATAGGGATTGGGGCTTTATTCCAAATTTTGACAACGTCCTTCCCAACTATGTCGCCTACTTCTAAAAAAGTTGGTTCCTTCGGCGAAACAATAAAATCTTTGCATTTTATATTAGGTCTGATGAACAAGTAATACTTCAAAACACTTTCGATAGTTGGTAAAACTACATACGTTAGATCACTAGGCGAACCAAAAATGGGGCAACTAATTAAACCTCTTGTAACAATGGACTTAGAAGCACTCATTTTAAATTATAGAGAATCTTGAAAACACTATCCCGCTTGTAACAAGTCCTTACCGCACGACAACCAAGCTTCAACTAAAAACGTCATAATAACATAATGCAGGTGGTAGTCATAAAACTCGCTTCGACAAGTTCATGCCTGTTTTAATTGATTCATTGGTTCATATTTTTACGTTAACTGAAAATAATTTCTTTCGGATGAAAATAAAATATTTAACGGTTATTAATGAATATTTCTTTATTTTACAAGTTTTGAAAATATACTACCCTGGTAGAGGGCAGAAGATGACAATCGATTTTTCTCAGATTTTGTAGGGTTTTATGTAGTATATTAATAACTTTCTACAACTATTGTGGTTGCTTAAATCGAACTTTCATTTTTTCGGCCCACCCTAATGTGCATTCTTGTCTCTAAGGGAACATCTTCTAGTAATGCTGGAAGAGCGTCTTCCAAAAAATCTCGGTATAAAGGTCCCATCAGTATGTTAGGCAAAAAGAAAGGACCTAACAAAAAATCACCGAAGATGCCCCCAAGCATTTATGGAGAACCTGTGCTGATGTCTAGATTCCATTATGCAATTGGGATTCTTGTCGGCCCAGACATGGGTACTGTGTCCTCAAAAACCATCGAAAATTTTCTCTTCTTGGTTGGTAATCTGTCGGTTGCAGACCTTGCACACGTTGTACATAATACGGATAAAGCATCTGATCATGTAGTACATGCAGAAAGTTTCAAATTAAAGAAAAATGATACCACCGCGGGGAAAGCATCTGATCATGTAATACATCAAGAATGTTTCAAATTAAAGAAAAATGATACCACCGCGGGGAATCGAACCACCGACTTAGATTAAACGCACCACTGCTCTGCCATTGAGCGACGGAGGTCAGGTCCCCGAGGGAGCGTCAAACTTCCAAACTTGAAACTGTAATTTTGAAGTCTATTCTAATAGTCGCATATACAGATATAAAGCCAAAGAGCCGCTTCTTAGCGCAATCACAATGACTGTTTAGAATTAGTAGGAAAAGTAACATTTTGTATGTCAAATGCACCCCCTTGCAGTCGTTTAAGTTCGACTATGGTCGGGATGTTACTTAAGCATCCCTGGGGTGGGACGCGCGTCGCTTCCACAAGAAACTGTTAAGATGTCTGCTTGATAAGTGTAATGTAAAGTGTAAGAAAACAAGCAAAATAAAAATTATACCGAAGAAAAGTATTATTAATCAACATAATGGTCCTTCGACAAGCCGGATTATATACCAGCTACTAGTGAAATATTAAAAGGTAAAAGGGTATTCAACAACTTGATTTAAAAAACGTGGTCTGACATCCGCTAGAGCACGTCTTCTGGATTGGAATTTGTGGCCTGGCCTTAGCAATAGCACTTCCCAACCAGCCGAGAAATCAAGAAAACCGTGGCAGAATCCCTTTTATATAAGAAAATATGCGTTTGTTGGTGGCATCACCAACCCAGCTGTGACGTCACGCGAGTTCTTTGGGCAGCATCTGTACGCCTGGGGCAACCGACCGTTTTCTTACCGGGGTAAGTTTCCTTACTTGAAACGTATTCTTTGTGTATTGCTTCAAACTGCACGTTCATTCGACATGGCAACTAACGTACAAACGTTAATCAGAACGCGGGGTAATGTTAAATCTCAATTAACTCGATTTAAAACTTGGATAGATGCATCTTCTTCAGATAACGCGGATGCAGCGTTATTACAATTACCCACGCGTTTAGAAACTATCAAACCTTTGTTGGAAAAATTTAATAACATTCAAGACGACATTGAGGCTTTGCAAATTAATGATGACGAAATAGAAGCCAATGCGGTGGAAAGGGAATCCTTTGAATCTTTATATTATGCGTATCTAGCCATTGCTAGCAATAAAATGGCCAAAATTTCCGGTAACCAACAACCCGTAACGGCAACTCAAGGCAGTGTACAAAATACAAATATGCAAGTGAAGTTACCAACTATAAATTTGCCCTCATTCTCAGGGTATGTTCAGAATTGGCTCGAGTTCAGGGATACGTACCTGTCCCTAATCGATAACAATAAATCGATCAGCGATACGCAAAAATTTCATTATTTAAAGGCGTCCCTCAAAGGTGAAGCAATTAGTGTATTACAATCATTACAGGTCTGTGAAGCGAACTATACCGTAGCCTGGAACGCTTTAATTGATAGGTATGACAATAAACGCCTAATTGTCAATAATCAATTAAAATCTTTGTTTAATGTGCCTACCTTACAAAAGGAATCCCATACTTCACTGCGGCAATTATTAGACGGCATATCAAAAAATCTACGTGCATTACGAACATTAGATCAGCCTGTTGATCATTGGGACACCTTACTAATCTATATTATCGTAAATAAATTAGATTCAACAACGAAGCGTGAGTGGGAATCGCAAAATTTACAAGAAGAGTTTCCAAAAATAACGGACTTGCAAGAGTTCTTAAAATTTAGGTGCGAGCTTCTGGAAACTTTGAATTTCTCGCAAACAAGTACTTTTGTTGAAAAACAAAATTTCCAAAAGTCAAAACCAACCTCATCAAAGGCACTAACAAGTTCAGTTTCTAAGGCGCGAGGAAATTCAGGGTCCTGTATAATTTGCAACGAGCAGCATTCAGTATTTGAGTGTGATGAGTTCAAAAAACTACCAGTGCAAGACAGAATTGCAAAAATAAAAAATAAGAGGTTATGTATTAACTGCTTAAGGGGCCATATCAGACAACCAATCGCAGCCTACAAGCACTATTCAAATCGAAACCCCCGCGGATCAGCCCTCCGTTGTTGCAACCCACGCGTGTGCAAATTATTACAGTCAAATTCTACTTTCCACTGCTAATGTCAAGGTGTTAGATAGCTTAGGAAATTTAAGGGATTGTAGAGTAATACTCGATAGTGGTAGTCAATCTAACTTCATAACGGGAGATTTTGCTGAAAAACTAGGATTAAAAAGAGAAAGGATTAATTTAAATGTAACGGGGATTAATCAGTTGTCAACCACAATCACCCATCACATCAGGATCAAATTTTGTTCCATTTATAACAATTATAATTGCACAATTTCATGTATTATAGTTCGGTAAATCACTGGAAACATACCAAATTCTACGTTTGATATTTCTAAGTTACGAATTCCCAATAATATTAAACTTGCGGATAAAACGTTGAATATAGCGAATAAGGTTGATTTATTGATAGGATCGGAAATCTTCTATCACATATTATGTGCAGGTCAGATAAAGCATTGTGATAACGGATTAGTATTACAAAAAACTCATCTTGGGTGGGTAGCAGGCGGTCCTATCAACTTATTGTGTGGTAATAATAAAAGAATCAATTGTCACGTTGTGGTAAGCAACGATTCCAGTGACAACTTGCAAGATCAGTTATCTAGGTTTTGGAGCATAGAAGAATGTCACGAAAGAGCCGCTCTTTCCAAGGAAGAGACGGCATGCGAGGACAATTTTATAAACACAATAACCCGCGATGTAGATGGTAGATTCATTGTATCTATCCCCTTAAGGGAATCCGCGATCAGATTGGGCAATTCTGAACATTTAATGAGAAATCGGTTCCACTCTCTTGAACGGAAATTATCTAGAATTCCCACATTTAGGGAAAGATATGTCAATTTCATGCGCGAGTATGAGGCGTTAGGTCACATGAGTAAGATAGACAACCCTGATGACGAGGCTATAAAATATTACCTACCACATCACGGGGTGATTAAGGAAGACAGCCTAACGACAAAACTTCGTGCGGTCTTTGACGGCTCGGCAAAAACCGCATCGGGCTATTCTGTAAACGATCTTCAAATGGTAGGTCCAGTGTTGCAGGAGGATTTATTTTCAATTTTGATTCGTTTTCGTAAGCATAAGTTTGCAATCACTGCCGACATTGCCAAAATGTACAGGCAGGTGTTGATTCGCTCCGATCAAAGAAATTTGCAGCGCATCTTATGGAGAGAGGATCCTTCCGAACCTCTATCACATTACACACTCAACACGGTGACTTATGGGAGATCCGCTGCCTCCTTTTTATCCGTAAGATGCCTTCAGCAATTAGCACATGAAAACATGAAACAATATCCGCAAGCGTCGTCAATCATTCTGCGAGATTTTTACGTTGATGACCTATTGACAGGTGCCAATTCAATCAGCGAAGCGGTGCGCATTCAAAATGAAGTTTCTAAAATTCTGCAGCAAGGGTGCTTTGACTTGCGCAAATGGATGTCTAACGAACCCGAAATTTTAAAGGGAGTGTCAAATTCTGCGGACTCGAAACCTTTAGAGTTCGGTCCACGTGAAACCACGAAAACATCGGGGTTGATTTGGCGTCCGGTTAGTGATAACATAGGTTATTACATACGCGTCGATGAAAATACTTCGAGCGCGACTAAACGGCAAATCTTGTCTAGCATTTCAAAACTTTTCGATCCATTAGGGTTATTAGGCCCTTGTATCATAATACCGAAAATTATTCTGCAAAAAATTTGGCAGTACAATTTAACCTGGGACGAGTCGGTGCCCTTAGATTTGCACACCCAATGGTTGCGGTTTAAAAATGAATTAAATGACTTAAGCCAACTTCAAATTCCCCGTTGTGCCGTGATTTCAAACCCAATATATAGCCAATTGCATGGCTTCTCGGACGCGAGTGAGGCTGCCTTTGGCGCATGCTTGTATATAAGAAGTTCGGATTCATTAGGAAACGTATGCGTTCAATTATTATGCGCCAAGTCGAGAGTAGCGCCGGTAAAACGGGTATCAATTCCGCGACTAGAACTCTGTGGGGCACTGCTTCTATCCAAGCTATCGCGGAAGGTTAAGAATGCCATAGATGTGCAATTTCAAAACGTCAACTATTGGTGCGATTCTACAGTTGCAATCGTGTGGATTAAAACACAGCCTAACAGACTAAAGCCCTTTGTGTCTAATCGCGTATCTGAAATACAAGAATTAACTTGTAACGAAATTTGGCGATACGTAGCATCTTGTGATAATCCCGCAGATCTGCTCTCACGCGGCATAAATCCGAAGTCGTTATTGGTTTCTAATTTTTGGTGGAATGGGCCTTCCTGGCTATCGGAACTGGCTGAAAATTGGCCAGCCATAGGATCAGCCGATTTATCAGATTCGCCACAATATGGCAATGAAATTCGCCAAGAAATTAAGACCTTGACGTCGTTAAAGCAGGGTTTAGACTTATTTAGTAAATTCTCCTCACTGCCCAAGCTGCAAAGGTGCCTGGCGTATTGCTTGCGATTTAAGGCAAACACGCTACTGCCTAAACATGCACGAAATTATGAAAATTTATCTGTAAGGGAGCTAAACACCTCATTAGAAACCTTAATAAAAATAGCTCAGCGTGACTCGTTCGAAACAGAATTAAAAAATTTGAAAGCGAACAAGGCTGTGCCCACAAAAAGTAAAATTCTAGCCTTAAACCCTTTCCTGGATGCGCAGGGCATCATACGTGTAGGAGGCAGGCTACGATATTCGAATTTTCCTTTAGACAAAAAACATCCATATTTATTACCGCGTGGCCATAAATTAACTTATTTAGTAATGAAACGCGAACACGAAAAATCCATGCATTGCGGCCCTCAAGCGTTGCTAGCTGCCGTAAGAGAGGTATTCTGGCCTATTCTAGGACGTAGCATGGCTAAAAGAATAGTACATGAGTGTGTGGTATGTTTTAGAGCAAACCCCCCTGGTAATAATGATCAATTAATGGCTAATTTGCCGCGAGATCGAGTAACCCCTACTTCGCCATTCACGATCACTGGAATAGATTATTGCGGTCCAATTCTGATAAAAAATCGGGTAGGTCGAGGCTCTAGGTCCGTAAAAGCCTATATATGCATTTTTGTTTGCTTTGCTATTAAAGCAATCCATTTAGAGCTAGTGTCCGATCTAACCACAGAAGCATTTATAGCCGCACTAAAGCGCTTTATTTCGCGAAGAGGGAAGCCTTCTAAAATATACAGCGACAACGCCACTAACTTTGTGGGTGCCGATGCGGAATTTAAAAAATTTCTTGCTAATTCTAAAACAAAGGATACCCTCAACAACGTTCTGGCTTCTGAAGGAATTTCGTGGTGTTTCATACCACCACGGTCCCCCCACTTCGGTGGTATCTGGGAGGCGGGGGTAAAAGCAATTAAATTTCATTTGTGATGGGTAGTTGCTAACGCTGTGTTAACGTTTGAAGAACTATATACAGTTCTTACGCAGATTGAAGCAGTAGTCAATTCTAGACCGTTATCTCCTCTATCCAGCGACCCTAATGATCCAAATCCATTAACTCCTGCTCACTTCCTGGTCGGAAAAAGCTTGGTTGCTCTCCCTGAGGCCGACCTCCAAGACGTCAAGGAATCAAGGTTATCACGTTTTCAACGCTGTTCCCAAATCACGCAGCATTTCTGGAAAAGGTGGTCCAAAGAATATATTTGCGAGCTACAAGGTAGGCGCAAATGGCAAAGGGATCCTAAAAACGTATTCAACGTAGGAGACATGGTAATTATCCGTGAAGAGAAAATACCACCGTTAAAATGGCGCCTGGGGCGTATCACCGATACTCATCCTGGCCCGGATAACATAGTGCGGGTGGCTAGTGTTAAGACAACAAATGGTGTCATAAAACGGTCAGTGACCAAACTGTGTGTGCTTCCTATATACTAGGAATGTGAACAATAGGTGAACTCAATTTACTTATTGTCATTATTGGCGAACTTTTTTTTGTTTTATTTTTTCGCTGTCTTTGTTTTTTTGCTAACCAAGGAAACGAAACCGACATTAATCAATCATAAGGTTTCAGATCACATGTTAAATTTTAAATTCGTACCCGATTTAGTTGCATCTATAATGTTATTATCTTATTATACTGTAATCATTTAATGTTTGTAATATGTATTGTCTTGTGGAAAGCCGATGCTTCCAAGGGGGGGGGGGGCTATGTTTAGAATTAGTAGGAAAAGTAACATTTTGTATGTCAAATTCACCCCCTTGCAGTCGTTTAAGTTCGACTATGGTCGGGATGTTACTTAAGCATCCCTGGGGTGGGACGCGCGTCGCTTCCACAAGAAACTGTTAAGATGTCTGCTTGATAAGTGTAATGTAAAGCGTAAGAAAACAAGCAAAATAAAAATTATACCCAAGAAAAGTATTATTAATCAACAATGACCAATAACTATTAACGACAGCACCGACTTCCTTCTAGATGGAAAATCTCCGATCAGGAATGTTTAAATACATAAATATATAACTAAATATAAATTGGAAACTTGTAGATAGCTATAGCCCTATCACGCTAATTAAATGCAGAAAGTTTCAAATTAAAGAAAAATGATACCACCGCGGGGAATCGAACAACCGACGTAGGTTAAACGCACCACTGCTCTGCCATTGAGCTACGGAGGTCAGGTCCCCGAGGGAGCGTCAAACTTCCAAACTTGAAACTGTAATTTTGAAGTTTATTCTAATAGTCGCATATACAGATATAAATAGAATAGACTTCAAAATTACAGTTTCAAGTTTGGAAGTTTCACGCTCCCTCGGGGACCTGACCTACGTAGCTCAATGGCAGAGCAGTGGTGCGTTTAACCTAAGTCGATGGTTCGATTCCCCACGGTGGTATCATTTTTCTTTAATTTGAAACTTTCTGCATTTAATTAACGTGATAGGGCTATAGCTATCTACAAGTTTCCAATTTATATTTAGTTATATATTTATGTATTTAAACATTCCTGATCGGAGATTTTCCATCTAGAAGGAAGTCGTTGCTGTCGTTAATAGTTATTGGTCATTGTGAATGCGCTAAGAAGCGGCTCTTTGGCTGTATATCTGTATATGCGACTATTAGAATAGACTTCAAAATTACAGTTTCAAGTTTGGAAGTTTGACGCTCCCTCGGGAACCTGACCTCCGTAGCTCAATGTCAGAGCAGTGGTGCGTTTAACCTAAGTCGGTGGTTCGATTCCCCGCGGTGGTATCTTTTTTCTTTAATTTGAAATTTTCTGCATTTAATTAGCGTGATAGGGCTATAGCTATCTACAAGTTTCCAATTTATATTTAGTTATATATTTATGCATATAATACATTCCAAACAGTGCATTTACTGACTCCGTTCGCTGCAGTAATTCTCCAAGTGGTCTTCCCAGGATTTCTAGTGATGATATCTAAGATTCTCTCCTATAACTGCGGAGTACGAATCGACTCACGCCTACCAGCATCAACACTACTTTTGGAAAATGTCCCATGGTCCCTTGCGCATTGATCGAGCTGAGTGAACGTGTTGTCACAAGGAATTCGACGATTAGGAAACGTTTCATGGTGGATACGACGTGCCCGTCGTGCACTACTATAAGCACGGACGTAACACAAATGCATGTCAGCCATTTCAACAAGAGTATTCCTAATTTAATGCGACACATATGACTGACAAGCACATACTACCGGGTGATCAACGGAATTTATAATTAGAGCAGGCTGTGATATTTACCATAAAGTTGGCAACACAGGCTTACAGTTTGAAATTAAAAATTTTAAGTGTCAGAATTGTGACATTTATTTTTAAAAATGTTTGATATTCAACATAAAAATTTTCTCACTGAAAGTAATTTCAATTTTTTCTTCAAACTTATTTTATTTCTACGTTTCAGCAAAATAATGTTTACTATATCATCAATAATCGTACAAAGCACGAGCATAACCTCAAATATAACAATTGTCAATTTATTATTAATTTCTCAGTGTGTCCAATCACACAGCATAAAATAGCACCAATCACAGCCTCCTCTAATTATAAATTCCGATGATCACCCGGTAGATTTACGTGAATTGTAATAATTGAACTTATCTTTAAAGAAAGTGCTACATCTCGGGCGGCGTTGGTTTTCAGACATAGTATTAAGCGTTTCTTACTTGTTTTGAAGGGTAGAACCAGACTCCAAATTTTGAGACACTTGTTAGCAGACACCCTGTATTTCGAAATGAAAACTAGAAATTACCAAAATATTCAACTAACAACGTTTGCAGGTTTACATTCATTGGTGTAACTATCTGATTGTTATCTTTTCACAGCTATCCATATTCTAATAAAAAAAAATAGATTTAAATTGAAGTTATCTGCGAAAATCACGTACTGTTAAATGTGTTGCCTATCTGTGAAAGTATGTACATGTTACAAGTAAAATGGACACACTATAAATTACTTCTGAAATATTTCTAAATAAGATCACGATGTAGTACAAGTAGAATCTACCCCACCACATTTATTTTTCTATGTAGCTAAATTTTTAATGAAAAAATTAAAATGACGTAAAGAATTTTGAAACAAACAATACATTTCAGTATGTTATTGCGTGTGCTTATAAATAATTCAGAAAATGCATAATTGCCGTTTGATTTTTGGAAATTTATGCCCATATTAATTAGGCATTGTTTGAAAATGGGGATTATTAAATTCGCCAAAATTATACCTACCGAAAAGAGCTAACTTAAAAAATATTTAAAGATACTTACACCATAAATAAGTATGAAACAGGCTATGACCTGAAATATATTATAAACTGCTATAATTGTTTTCAAATCGTAAGGTTTTCTGTCCTTCATGTGAGCAGGTAATATACGATAAATTACTATTAAATAAATGGCTATTATGCTTAATGGAATAACCGGTGAAGACATGAGAGGCCATTTGCTTGTTCGAGGATCTGCCAAATAAAATATAAAATTATTGCAACTAAAGTTGTTTAATACTTACATTACTGTTAGTCATGTAGTAGAGAAACAAGTTTTTACATATTTTTACAAAAAAAAGATCTGAGTCAGGAAAACTCCAAGAAAGCTTAAACTAGGGTTGCCATATTTTCAAAATTCAAATAACGGACAAAATTTTTTCTTTAATATGCATTCAATTCAATAATAAGGTTCCAATATGAAGCGAACTGACTGTTTTCTACTTTACCTAGATTGTGGTAAGAATGCTTTGGCTCGGCACAGTCTAATAGTACATATATTAAAACACAAGTTACAGAAGGCATCTTTTCGCGTACGAGTCCGAAATTTGGACACGAGCCGCGTAGCGGCGAGTGGCTGAACGAACGAGTGCTCGAATTGCCTTCTATTTTCTCTGTTTTGGCTTCCATTTACATTATTTCTTTTTATAAAAATACTTCACAATTTCGAGTTGGCGAAATTTGGTTAAATAGTTAGGTTGGTAATGATTTTTGCTTGACAGTTTTTAGAAGTTTGACATTTGACGTTTTTGTTGCCTAGCAACTGACTGGTTGCCTAGCAACTGAATGGTTGCCTAGATATTTTGTGTATTATTTGATGCAGTATCACCAATTTCTGAAAACAAAATATCACCAAAAATTACGGAGTGAGTATGGAGACGGATGACGGGGGAATTCGAAGAATAAATTTGAAGTTGTATTGTTCAGGGACGTAAAATTACTAAAAATACGGACACGTTGCAAAAACGAACCGGACATACCTACACTTTTCAAATAACGTACAGTCCGTTATAAAAACGGGCGTATGGCAACCCTAGTTTAAACATAATAAAGGTTCTAAAAACCTCAAAATTGTAAAAGATAGTTACCTTCAAGCTCGTAGAAGGCATAATTGTAGTAATCGATAATCGACGTCATCGTTATTCTGCTATACCTTTTGTAATAGTGGGAAATCTCTTGATTATACAGCCTAATAACTTTATGTATAAAACTGATTCATACAGGAACTTCCAAACATGCAATAATCTGCAAAATATGAAAATATTTGCTTGCGATTCAATTGAATAGTTGAATGTTTCAATAAGAGAAACCAATATCAATAGAATAACAGACGTTCCGAATTAGCACCGCTCTTGTAAACTAGCAAATAAAGAAATTCCCTACTAAGAATGCCCACAGTTTGAGAATATTTATTATTTTGTATAATGCAACTGTCTAAATTATATGGACATATTTATTATAAAAAAAATCTTTAAAAGAGTCAAGAATACTAATGTCATTTTTCCATGCATTTGCCGTTAGCATATACAGCAGAAAATTATCTCATATTTTACAACTTTAAACATTCTTCGATGGTAATATTCCTTTTAAAGAGACTTAAAGTACAGTTTGTAGTTCGTTTTGGTACTCAGATTTCTTGTTCGATAAAAACTGGATTAATGGTAGAAAAATAAAGAAAAATGCTGGGCCTAAATCTTCCTCATTATGCACACTTTAGCCTTGATAACAGCCTGGTTGAAAAAACGGAAGTGAAAAGTTCTGTCTCATCCTTCATTCGGTCCAAATTTGGCCCATCTTTCAGTTGTGCAGTATTTTACGTTTTTTGGGAAGGAATACTACCATGAAAGGGATGTTTAAACTTGCCAAACGATTAAATACATTTATAAATACCAAAGTTTTTTTGTAATAAATGTGTTCATAGTTATAATTTGGACCTGTACTTTTAATGTTGGTTGCTCCCCGTAATTATACGGTATTATAAAAACAGTACCTACGTTACAAGTGCTTGTTGAAATTTAAAAAAATAGAGCTCTACCTAAGCTTCACTTTAGATAATTAAAATCGTTCTTAAAATTACATTACTAAGGACTATTTAAAAAAGATATTCGTTTTCAACTAACTAAAACTTTTTTTGTATCTTAACTAAATTTCAGAAGCTCAAATTCTCAAAAGTAAGACACAAGCATTATCTAATGCGGTTTATAAAAGCTATAAAAGCTAAAAAATATTAAAGTATTCACCTGCAGAGAAATATTTACTACTAACTTATTTTATTTGAAGTTAACTGTCGAGTTAATTTTCATTAATACTAAAAAAATCACATAACACAGCAACGTGCACATCCGATACATATAAAAAACTAACTACTTAATGTAAGGGAATTTAATTTATAAACAAATGTTACGAATTTTACAGGTAGCGTGTTATTTACATTTTATTAAATTAAAATTCAGTGTCAAGGGACGATGTGATTTGACCTAAGGTTAAAATTTTAATATTTACCGTTACCTTTACAGTGACCGTTTAATCGTTTATAAAGTCATCGTGTTCATACAAGTTCCCATCGTATTAATAATAAATATTATACTAATTTCAATCACATTTATTCAGTAGTCAAAACATCCCGGTTCTATGGTTCGCTTCCAATCAGTGAAATTTTGTGTCTGAATAAACTGAAATGGTAATCTTCTGACACTTAATAAAACGAGAGATACCGTGCTACTGTGATGTTTAGTAACGACAGATCAATAAAAAACCAATTAGGGTAGGCTGTGAAATTGAATTATTTTGAATTGGTACTTTAGTCACATCCACAGAATGACATTTCTGACATGAAAATTTAAAATTGAACGCTCTTGTCAAATTTTTTAAGTTTTTTATTTGGTGAAAAAATTTAAAGGTTGAAAAAATGGTATTCACTGCACAACAAAAAGCGGAAGCTATTGAATGTTTCTTTTGAACCGGCATAAGAATAAATGGAGAGTGGCAATATTCACTTCATGACTGCATGACTGATTTTTGTGAAGAATACCCCGATTTAGTGTTCAATTACAATTATTTTCGCGACGTTGTAACTAAATCTGTGCAGTTATTTAGAGAAAGTGGTAGTGTCGCTCGTAAAAGTGGAAGTGGACCGCCGCTTAGACGAACAGAAGCAACGATTGAATTACAAACGTTATAAAATGTCATTCTGTGGATGTGGCTAAAGTACCAATTCAAAATAATTCAATTTCACAGCCTACCCTAATTGGTATTTTTATTGATCTGTCGTTATAATAAAGATCATCCGTTTCAAGGGTTTCTGCTTCTTGGTTCAACAGCTGTTTACAGAGCTTTGGCCAGCTCCGCAACTGTCTGCCTCATCTATAATTTTCGCTCTACATCTTCTCCCTCCCAAAGAACTTAAGCCCTTTTCTACGCCTTTGCTCCACCCCCCTCTATGTCTTTCTTTTAGACTTCTCTCTGGTTTCTTCGCGTATTCAGTTTTGGTACTCTTTCTTCTTGCCTTCTATGCAAGTAGCCCAGTATAGTCGTGACATTTTGTTGTTAGCATAATTCGTTCGTTGTATAATTGTTTTAGTTCCATGTTTCTTCATGCTCTCCAAAAATGTCTTTCGACTTTCAATAATTTGTTCATATCTTTTGTTAATGCTCAAGTTTCTAAAGAGTAAATTAATGTGGCTCTTATTGCACTCTTGTAAATCTTTAATTTGGCTGTTCTGAATAGGTTACATTTTACTTCCTAGAAAAGCGTTACACTCTTTTAAAGTGTTTGTTTTCAATCAGTATTGCCTCCTATTGCAGCTGAGGCCCATATAATATCTTATGTATCTGGATACGTTTTCTTCTTCTGGGCTTTCTTTGTCTATGTAACTCTATATAAAACTATATCTCCTATCGGCACAGATTTTTTTTTCTGGTCCTAATATATTTTCTTGTTTATTTTTGACACCTTACGCATATCTTTGTTTGATATCATTTTTATTCCTTTTTAAGTCGTTACAAAAATTTTACTGTTGTTTCGTCAATTCTCTTTTCGTTGTGTGTATTTGTGTTATTTAACTTTTATTTTCTTTCTTCGGCATTTTCCTCTCTTCTCTTGTTTTAATACACCTCCTTCGCTATATTGCTAATAGTCTTTTTTATTTCTTTATAGTTTATCTTCATTGTTTGACATCCGCCTTTATAGTTTAGTAGCCTTTTATTAAGCTTCTTTAGAACTTGTGCCTTGTATGATTGTCTTCTCACAATGGCTGCATATTATAAGCCCGTCTTGTTCTTTGTTGATTATTATTATTATATTATATATATATTTTTCACCAAAAAGCGATTGGAAACTGTATCTGCCTCATGCCGGTTCCTAATATCCATAGTTAGTAGGGATGTCTTTTATCGATCAAAACAAGAAATATTTTGACTTTTTTGCTCCGATCGAGTAAGTGCTACTTCTCCTTATAGATAGTTTCATACAGGAAGCATGTGCTTTTCATAGTCATTACTAACAACGAAATCTATTGGCTTCATTACTGCATCCCCGAATTATATTTCTTTGGCTACCTTAACATACATGTCTCTCAATATTATTTTAAAGTTTCGTTGAGGCGCCATACTGGTAGACACTCTTGTCACTTAACCTGTTTTTACCGTGGATACATTTGATATATTAGCACTTCTTCATTCTATGTGTAAAGTACATATAATTCCACTTAGAGCTTTAAATTATTTAACCAGATAGAGTGCATAGTTCCGATTCGATGCAAACTTCTGACATTCATGTTGCCAGGATCAAAAGTGTCATTCTTTTGTCGCTTTGCGCACTTGTAAATTTTCCGGAAGAGTGTAGTTAGCCCGGTTAGCCGTTAGCCCATACACCCACTCCTTCTTCTTTATCTAGACTTGGTACTGACAGCGATAACTATTAAGCTACTCAAGCCACCCAATAATTATTAACATAGACGAAATTCCATTCAATTCGGCAAAATTCTAGTCGCATAACTTTAAATGACTATCATTGAAACCTACACGTTGAGATATACTTAATGTACGCAAGCATAAATTTCATTAATTGAGTAATCAAACATACAAATAAACAACTCCATAAATAGTCCAGTCGCTAGGTTCGTAAAAAGGTCGTTACCTTGCGAAAGGTCGGGTAGAAGATTTTCTTTTTTCTACTTGTATATATTAGGGCCAACATTGAAAACCTAAGTTTTCCAATTCGGCTGGCCTTGGGGCAACTTTCTGTGGTCAAAAAACCACGAAATTTTAAGACTGTTCTTGGTTTTTTCAAGATATCTCAGACGTGGTTCGGTCTAGCGCTTTCTTTCTTCTTATCTTTCTTAGAGAGGACAAAATTTCTAACAAATTTTATTCTTACGACTTTTTTCTAAACCCAGTAACAAGCGCGCTACAGCATCCGATATATTGAATTTTTTTCCCAACTTGATGAAAATAGCACACTTTATTCTTTTTAATGAGGTGCTATTTTCGCCAAAATTGGGAAAATATTTCAATATATCGGATGCTGTAACGCGCTTGTTATTGGGTTTAGAAAAAAGTAGTAATTATGAAATTTGTTGGAAATTTTGTCCTCTTTAAGAAAGATAAGAAGAAGGAAAGCGCTACACCGAACCACATCTGAGATATCTTGAAAAAACCAAGAACAGTCCTAAAATTTCATGGTTTTTTGGCCACAGAAAGTTGCCCCAAGGTCAGCCGAATTGGAAAACTTGGTTTTCCAATGTTGGCCCTAATATATACAAGTAAAAAAAAAAAATCTTCTACCCGACCTTTTGCAAGGTAACATGTACTTATTCACTGGACTAAAACGTTACATATTTGAAAAGTAATTTATGCTTTAAGGTGATGGGATACACCGGCATTTTTGATTGCAATAGAATAAACTATGCAATGCGCACTTTATAACCCATAATTACGTAACATTAATTTTTATGGGTTTAATAGTATTTAAATAGTAAATAGTAGTTAAATAGAATTATTCTTTTCATAACTAAAATTGAAGGCATTCTCTTTCTGTAGCTTTTGTTTAGTATAGAGGGTCAAGAGGTTGATGAAGTTCAGAACTTGCAGAGATCTAAAAGTATTCTTTTTTCACCTGACGAAAATATTCACTTACAATACGACAAGTGGGCAAAGTTATGTCGATTATTTTTTTGCTGTAACATCATAAGTGTTCCTTGTGCTTGCATATGGTATGGTATGGTATTCGCAATCACAACGAACATGAGTGATTTTACAGCAAAAATAATCTATTTAACTTTGACCACGAATGGTATTTGAGAGACTATTCAACGAAAAAAAATCATTTCCAGTGTTTTCAAAAAATTGTCGCTTCGTATCACTAGTGAAATTTTATCGACAATTTTCATTAGAAAAAATTGTCGATACAATTCGCTTTGATTGACTCAAAAACATCAAATTTTGCATTTTGATTGGTCGATTTTTGACAGATGACAGATGAGTTGAATATTCATATTAATTTACTATACTAAATAAAGATATCAACATTAGTATTTAACTAAATATGCCAGTGACTGAGCAAAATTTCAACAAATTCAAATTTCTACAAATTTGTTCTTATTTTTCAGTGCTATTAATTGCTGATAACTAGAGCTCGGATTTATATGCACGAAATTTAGTTAAAATATGTGCATATACAGTGTGCCCCAGGATGAATGTTGCAATAGGTGTGATGGACTAAAAATTTTTGAATTTTATTTTATGATTGTGAGATTGAGTCCTGCTTGGTTTGAAGAGAATTTTAAGAATATTTTCAGTTTTTGAAAAACAAGACGGCCTTGACATTGAAGCGAAAACTATTTTCTTTTCAGGTAAAGTAGCCTTTTTGTTCATGATACGTCAAAATTTCACTAAGGAAAGTTGTTCAGAATAAGAAATTAGGGTCCTATACAAAATTTCAGGAAGATTAATCAATGATTGTCTTTTCATGGCCTCCTGGCAGTTACGTTGAATAAATAATTTATTGTAGATCAATGTTATTATTACGTTTGTAAGTTAAATTTCTTGTAAATACTATTTGTTTCGTTCAATGTTCTACAAATAAAAATTTTAATAAATACAATTTATTTTGTTTAATCTAAAAAATGACGTTTTAATCAAAGTACGTAGATCTATGTGAAATTTTGTATAGGACCATAATTTCTCATTCTGAACAACTTTTCTTAGTAAACTTTTGCCGTATCATGAACAAAAAGGGTACTTCTCTTCAATGTCAAGGCCGACTTGTTTTTCAAAAACTGAAAATATTCTTAAAATTCTCTTCAAACCAAGCAGGACTTAATCCCACAATCTTAAAATAAAATTCAAAAATGTTTAGTCCATCTTACCTATTGTAATATCAATCCTGGGACACACTGTATATGCATCTAAAGTTTTTAAAACATGCGCTTGATTCTGTAAAATTAGCACAAAAATATGCAGCATATGCAATAAATTTTACTCACAATAATAAACAAAATATAATTTTTAAAATTTATTTTTAAAATAATACACAAATTATATTAAACAGGAAAATTTTGCATAAATTACTGCTCTGCGGTCGTGGCTCAGTTGGTTCAGCGTGCGTCTGACCACTGAGATGGCCCTGGTTCGATTCCCACGGTCACACATACACCGAAAATACCCGTCCGCTCCCCTCGGAAGGCAATGGCAAACCACCGAGGTGTATTCTGCCTAGTAAAATTCTCTCTGGAGTAGAAGTGCAAGCACTTCCGTGGTTCAGAGCCCACGTTAAGCTGTAGGTCCCCTATGTCTGTAGGCTACTTGACACGCACATCACAGGCATATGGAGAGAGGATCGGCAACGTCCTGTAAAGGGTAGCTACTCTAAGAAGAAGACTGCACTAATTTAACTACATAGAATAATAAATAATAACAGACAATAAAAATCATTAATTATTTAGTTTGTTCCTATTTATATTACCAAAACAGTTTATAATTATATATTTTATTTCATGTTGTCCATTAAATGCAGTTTCCCGGCGCCATTTTGAGTCCGGAAAGTGAGCTATTACGGTATCAGAGCCGGAAAGTGTTCCCAAGCAACACTTTCCGGACTGTTATTTTATGCGGCCAATAAAAGCCCTTAAAAGTGTAACCAAGCCCCACCTACAGGCTTTGATACAGGTTGAGGGGCACAGTGTATTTGGTAATTTTTCTTTGTAAAGTTGAATTCTTAGCGGCGCTTGTATAAGCACTTTCTTAACATTACTAATTAAAATATTTAAAAGTGGGAATTGTATCCTTATTTCTTCCGCTACTCTATTAATAGAGTGAGCTAAACATGTTGTGTGAATTAAATTCTTATAGAATATTTTTAAGTTTTGTGCTGCTTTAATCATATATTTACGTAGCTGCATCCTATAGCATCAATATTATTTTTTCAGAAGGAGCCGCTTCGGGAAGAAAAAAAATTGTTAAGCTGTCGTTTATAAATCTATTTATTGCTAAATTATCTACTTTGTTAATTTTTTTGCAACTAATTAAATAACATGGGCTAGGATTTACCCCATCTAAAATTCCAATCATTAGGTTAACGATTTAACGATGGTAGGCCCACAAATATCGGTGGTTTCATCGACAATAAAATAAATGCGGTTTCACCTACACGGTTTCGTATTGATTTCACTTTCGTCTGGAATTGACATTTTCCAATATTTTTTCCAGAAAAGACTTAACACTTTCGTTTCCTAACTTTGATAATGGTATGTTTGAATTAACAAGTACCTGACACAGTTCTGAATTAAAAGTTTCCCTTCCATTATTTGTAGAACTTGCAACTACTGATTCCTTTCGGGATAGTTGTGTTCCACCATTCTTCGATCTACCTTGATGTAAGGGAGTTCCAATGTGTTGAGTTATTTGAATTTTTTTCCACGTGATATCTGTGAAAATTACAAGTAATATCCAATTAAGATTTAGAGATTTAAAATAATAAAACTTGTAGGCAATTATTTTTAAAATCGAAAAGGATAATACTGAAAATCGTATTAATAAAAAATACTACTTACTATTTTGCTACATGTCCTACAAAACACCTTTTCACCATCAAGTATAAACTCTGAAGAGTTCTTTATCCAAACTGAAACCAAACTATTATTTTTTGGCATTATTTAAATAACAATCAAATAATCACGCTGGACCAATTTTATTGTTTAATGCTCGCGACGTACCTTGCAATGCTTACTACAGCACTGTCTTACAAATATAGCATTCCTTAAAATGTAAGCACATTTACACAAATCCCTTCCAAGAACAAGTAAAATATTGTTGACAACTATTCAGGGATTAAGAAGCGAACACCCTAGAAAAAATAGTAGATATTTAATGTAACAAAGAAATACCAAAATAACAGCATTAGACACTTAAACCTGCATTTCGGAAAATCCCTTAATCCGCTTGAAATTTTTCTGAGTAAGTTAGTCAAGGTAACAATGGAAAGGAATTTCCTAAATTTCGACGCTTACCTACCTGGGGGATTCTTTTTAAAGTTTTATTTTGCGCCAAACAAAAAATTAAAAAAACGGCGAAAAACTTCACGAAAGCAGCAAAATAAATGTAATTTTGCATTTTCATTATAAAAAAATCTAAAATTGAAAAAGTATTCAATAAAATGCACGCAATTCGTGAAATAAGCAAAAAATGCTCAACACGTAAATATGCAAAATGAAGTTGGTGTCAATCGAATCTAAATTATGCGATTCGTGTATAAACAAAATATTTTTGATGGCTTATTCATATTATAGAATATGCGTGGTGCATATTTTTACCAAAATAATTGTACCACAGTCGTAGATTTAAATTGATATCGTCTTTACAGGTAAGACGGGGAAGGGGACGATTAAGAACGAAATAAAAATAGTGATCCAGAAAGAAAAAAATAAATAAAACGAGGTACAGAGACATAGAAGGAAAGACAGAGCGAGAATAGTCCAGACCAACATTTCAGTATCACAAATCATTAATAAACATCAGAACAAAACACCTTAATTAGCAATTTTAATTGCAGCTGTTACCTATTCCTAAAAATGTCAGGTATAAATATACAACGTAATACAAATTTAGCAATAGTAGGATTCGAAGTTAGTTAATATTATAATATTAATGAACAATGGATAATGCAAATGATGAAGCGTGTACTTCAGAATTAGGAATGCCGTTTCGTTGCAAATATTTAAATTTTTTTATGTGTAAATTATAACGTCAGACAAAGGATATTCATTTATAATCATTTTATACAAGCGTCATAGTTTTAATTTAAACTTACTTAATAACTAAATATAGTTGAATATTCCTTAATTTGCTCAGTTTTATGACAAACACAATGACTTTTAAATAATATATCAGTTTCCTGTTACAACGGCCTCCATAATGGTCGCCGTTGAATGTTGGCTTATAAAAAAAGGCCCTATACACCTGCGAAAAAATTGCACAATAGTAATTTAAAAAACTAGTTTCATAAGACACGATTTTAGAGCACGCGTCCAAGTTCAGAAAACGAGCCACGCAGCGGCGAGTTTTCTAATGGACGAGTGCGCTTAAATGTCCTATGAAATGTGTATTTTATAATATTTTTTTCTATTTTGGTTATTTAACGTCAAGAAATACAGATTGTTGTGCAAACAAGGTCACCCATACACTATACGCAATTTTATGCAAACTCCAGTTGCTTTTGTCGTATACCTACGAGAACATGCCCTCAGCCTGTTCAGCTATAATAATTGCTGTTTTGTCGGATGTTAGTGTTAAAAAAACAAAAAGGAAGCAGAGAGTCTGGATGAAAGAGTGGTTAAAGAAAAGATCTCTGTTATTTATAAAACTGGCCATTTTAAAAACACTACCTACTACCTTCCACTTCCAAGCGTGAAAAAAGAAACTTTTTTTTTTTTTTAAATCACATTTATTAGCAGTCAGAAAATTAAAACTTAATACAGTAATTTCTATGAGCTAATTGTTTGACGATAATTAGAATATGAAGGGAATCATACCCAGCGGTAATATCCCTAATAGAAACTAAATATATATTTTATTGTTTACATTGTTTAATTATCACTAGTCACTGCATCACATGGCCACTTTCGCTTCAGTCTTCTGTGGAATGTTTCGTCAAGTAAGGGTTGGACCATATCATTTGAATGGAACTGTAGTCAAACTTTGTGTTTCTCCGCGTATTGCGTAATTACCTCTATGGACTTATGGGATAGAATTATGGGGATGTGCCAGCTATTCAAATATAGATATTCTGCAGAGATATCAATCTAAAATGCTGCGACTAATCACAGATGCGTCGTGGTTCATCTCTAACCGAAAAAAGAAAGTGCAGTTATTGCAAAATGTGTTGTACAACGCCCATATATGATGCAATAGTTGCGCAATGCCATTCATTGTGCAATTAATTTCAAATAATTTTGAATTTCTGCTACTAGTTGTGCAGCACGACCAACAACACCATACACTATACAATTGTTTGCATAATAGCCTCTATTGCGCAATTTGTTCGCAGGTGTGCCTTTAAACGCACAAACTGTGTTCAATCATAAAAATACAGATCCCATTACTCACGGTTTTATGACAATCGTGAAGTTGCAAGTTCTTTACTTCACAGTTGCGTATTATACCGCGTATCCGTTCTCAAAGTCGAACATAGAAATTTAACATGGTATTGTTTATTTTTGCTGATTCCTGCTCGCCAATTCAACGTACAGAAAAGGTAATGGTATCAATAGAAAGAGAAAATTATTGCGCATAAAATGATGGTAAAAATAAACGCAAAACTTAAGGTTTTGTCTTAAAATACTAATTTGAAATTTAACAGTTTTCTAATATGATTTTCAAATTAAGCAGGCGAAATTTGAAACAAAAATTATTTAGTGTGCTTATGTCAATGCTTTCCTACTATTTATTGTCAAAGCTATTAACGTCGAAATGAGTAGTTACTCCAACGAAGAAAGAATTTTTATAGTAAAAACGTTTTATAGTGGCGTTAGTTTGCGAAGAGTTAGAGATTTGTTTGCAGTTAAATTTAATACACGACCCATATCCTCTACAACTACAATTCAAAAATACCTACAAAAGTTTGAAAGGTGTGCAAATATTTCTGTGGAAGCAGAAGTTAGGGGTGGTAAGCCATTACATGTTTCACTGTTAATTGAAACAAAATATTCCAAAATCTCAATTATATCACAGGAAATCGACAAATAGTTGATCACACAGAAGAGCGTGTACTAGCAATGGTCAATGCGGACCCAACCTACAGGTTACGATAAATATCGCACGAAGCAGGTTTCTCTAAGTCGCGTGTATGGAAGATACTGAAGAAGTACAAATATCACCCATACAAACTAAATCGTCATCATGCAAGAGCTCGCTAATCATAATCGTCGGTTTTTGTCGTCAATATGTTTCACCGACGAACGTACTTTCACATTAAACAATAAACTAAACGCTCAAAACACGCGGTTTTGGGCACAACAAAACCCTAGAATTAATATTTCCACCAGGACTCAGTATCCTCAAAAAATTAATATCTGGGCTGGGATTTTTAATAACAAAATTATAGGCCCATTTGAAATAGAAGGTAATTTAAATTCAGACACGTATTTAGATCTTTTAGAAACGAAAGTGGGACCTGCACTGGAAGAAGCTGGAAGGAAAAATCAGGAGATCTGGTTTCAACAAGACGGCTGTCCAGCACATTTTAGCTTACATGTTAGAAATTTTTTAAACGATTCATTCCCAGACCGCTGGATTGGTAGAGGTGCAGCTATCAATTGACTACCAAGACCTCCAGATTTAGCACCTTGTTACAAAAGACGCCACCCAGACATTAATTCTTTGAGGGAAGCAATAGTAACCCAATATGCTTTAATTAATGAAAGACAGTTAGCCAACGTCGGAAATTCTTTTTACAACAGACTAGGATACTGCTTGGCCTAAAATGGAGGGTTATTTGAATATCTGTTATAATTTCTTTGTTGTTGTTTTTATTTTTTATTTTCATTACTTTTATTATTTATTATTATTATTATTATTAATTAAACCTCTGATTCACTTAATATGGTTTACTGGGGTGGGGCAGTGCGAATGTTAGTCAAATAAATAAATTGAATGTTATTCAAAGAAAATTCTTAAAAATTTTGCTACATAAAGAAAACAGATATCCGACAGATTTACTTTATCAAGAGGCTAAAATTTTAGATATAAAACAGCTTTATTTCTTAAAAGTAGTATATAAACAATTTATAAATAGACACTCAGCAAATTACATTAGTCACACTTATCAAACTAGAGCCATAACAAATATTCAGTTAGAAACATCAACTGCAGAAAAAAGCATAGGACAAAAATCCTTTATTTATATTGCTCCCAGGTATTTTAATAAGTTACCAAAAAAGTTTAGAGAAAATCAATCCCCTCTTGGTTTCAAGCGGAGGGTAAAAAACTTTCTTTTTGAAATGACTAGAAATCAGTTTTATTCGTTTATTGGTTAAAATTGATTCATCTATTAGTTAAAATTAAATGTACATTGTTTTTGTTTATTATTGATAGGTCTATAATTATTGATTATTAACTGTTTGGCCCCCACGCACAAGCTTTGCTTTTGTGGGGCATTAAATAGTTCATACACTAAAAAGAATATGTAGGTATTTGAATTAATTAATTTTGTTTTTGGATTAAATTTTGTAATTTTGAAATTTGTGTGTGAATAAATAATAATAAAATAATAATAACACCTGTTTATTGTTTCATTATAGAAAAAAATGAGCATAACTTCTAAAAGGGATATGTAATGTTAATTTGCCTATGTTCGACTTTGAGAGTGGACACCCGATATAGTACAAGTGCATCATCCACCGGGATTGTTTTATATTAAAAAATTATTAGCAGTTGTCATAAACTGTACTAGTACGTTTTTTATACATACATTTTTAACTTGCATCAAAAAATAAACAGCCATAAAAAAGTATAGTATTATACTCCCATTATAGTATTATAATTACTAGATAATATACTATTATTTTTATTAAAGAAATGTTTTATAAAATTATACCATTATTTTAAAATCACCACTTTTTAGTAATTTAATACAGATTATAAACAATAAGGTGAGACTGATAAAATTAAAAATTAATTACCTCTCCCCTTGACATAGGTAATGTTTTGGCGGAATGTTCTACGATAGATAAATCAATTTACACTTTGTTAAAGATGCTGACGATTTAAGAGTTAGACCAGAACTATCTAATAACACTGTAACGATGACAAAACAGAAAAAAGTTCTGATTTGTTTTACAACTCATAAACTAATAACAGTGCAAATTAAACTACGTTTATTTCTAAAACTAATTCATATTAGACAAGCGTTTAAATGACATTGGAAGCCATTAGGCCATAATCACATATTTATATGCTGAGATATTCGAAGTTTTTTCCTGGTGTATAATTTTGTTGTAATTGACAACGAACTTGCATCTACTAGGTATGTTAGAGATTGTCATACATTTCGTTTTATCAGAAAATGTTACCATATTGAATGTTTTAACTTTTAACTTACTACACGTAAACCTTTCAGTGAGAACTAGATCTATAAAAAAATAGGAAACAAGTGACGTTTTGTTTAGAAAAATAGTCCAAAAATAACAACAGTGCCCTTTATAATAGCACTTAACTCCTCCCAAGCAAGACCTGT
The DNA here is from genome assembly GCA_963082815.1 of Melanotus villosus. Classification (NCBI taxonomy): domain Eukaryota; kingdom Metazoa; phylum Arthropoda; class Insecta; order Coleoptera; family Elateridae; genus Melanotus; species Melanotus villosus. Next base: position 28,536,965 of record OY720419.1, on the reverse strand, counting down.
ATAATAAAGCACATTGCTGCTTTACTTTCTCGAAGGCCTTTCATTTTTATTTGGAGGACGAAGTTCATATCAGCCGGTATAATTTTGACGTATATAAAATTTCTCATCAATAATAGCTATTTATGCAACGAGTTGCAAAATGATGGACTTTTTATCACCAGGCGTGAAATTGTTCGTCGAGGCGAAGCCGAGATGAACAACACGCCATGTGATAAAAAGACATGTTTTGCAACGTGTTTCATACAAGATTTTATCCAATTCAGATAACAAAATGTAAATGCAATGTGGCATACATCTTCTTAAAAAAGGAGTTGGGTCATCGTGATAAAATGGGACTGATAAAATGGGAGCATATTTTGTAATTAGTTACAAAATGAACCACTTTTCGCAACTCAAATCATCTTTTTGTAACTAGTTACAAAATGGGAGCATATTTTGTAACTAGTTACAAAATGAACCACTTTTCACAACTAAAATCAATGTCGAAATGTTGACATTTCGTAACTGAATTGGATAAATATTATTTTATGTATAATGGACTGATCCACGCTTTGGCAGCAAATTAATGTTAGAACGCCTCACGGTGGATCTACAATTTTAAATACTTTGCCCTTTAATTATTTAGAATTCCTGGTACTCCCACCTCTAACGGGTCGTTGCAAAGGTTCGTTGTTGTTATCTTATTTACAAAAATTAATTTGACAAAATAAATGTTCACTCCAATTTTTAATGTAGACTTTATTTAATTTTTTAACCCTATCATCCCTACTTAACTCTATCTTAAAAATTATGGTTCCCGCACTCACTATGTAACAGAATTCCAAAATTATTTTCAATTCCGCTTGTTTTCCAATACTATCACAGCCCTAAATCCTTTTCAAATTGCCTCTGCTTCTAATCCAGTTTATTTCCAGTCCAAACCAATTTCACTTCCAGTTTTAAATTATTATTTTATCTTTATTGTTTTAATTGTTTGACGAGTCAATAATTGATTTTAATGATCTTTAAACTTATTTCAAGTTAAATATTTAGTTGAGATTTAATAATTTGCACGAGCAAATTTATTTACTTCTTGTACTTACAAAAGCAAATTATAATCTCTAATTTATCAATTTGTTTTTTCTCGTATCCAAGATTTTTTTTACAAAAACTGTTTCACCATAACGACTAACATTTACAAAGTTTCTATGATAACCAATTTTAATTTCTATGACAATTAATTTTCTAATTTCTACTAACTAAATTTAGATAATTATTCTCTAACAATAATAAATTATAACAATAAATTATTTACATTAACAACTTAAGTTCAATCTAGCTACTTAAAATTTATATTACAATTTTTATAATAAAATCTGCATTAATAATCTTTAAAAAATATCCTTCATTAACAAATTACAAGTAACAGTATCTCAAATTAAAACACCCAAAGGCAAATATCACTTCAATATACAGATTGTCCGAAAACCAGTCTAAACATACAAAAATTAATGAGTGCAACAAGGAAGACATAAACAATTTGGGAAGCACAACAAAGATAGAATGCAATCATGGCTAGATAAACTTTTAAACTAAAAATCTCTCTCCAATAACAAGCAAGCAAGCAAAAACATCTGTCATAAATATTTTTGTTCTTCGGGGGCAGATTGCACCCCCGGGAACGGTTTTGAAAGAAGCTTCGTTTGGGTATTCGGAAATCAGGTAGTTTTCTCGATTTTTCTGCGTCAGTCCGAAGGTGGATCACCTTGGGCGGGCCAAGGTATAGAATTTTGAATTCTACGGGGACGTAGTGCATTTAGAATTTTTGTTCTTCGGGAGCAGATTGCACCCCCGAGGACGGCTTTGCAGGAAATTTCGTTTGGATATTCGAAAAGCGTAAATATATATTTTATTTATATTTTATATTTAATTTACACACCAGAATTACAATAGTATTAAAATGAAAAAACTACCATATAGCCTTCTCGATTTTTCTGCGACGGTCCGAAGGTGGAGCACCTTGGGCGGGCCGAGGTATAGAATTTTTAATTCTACGGGGACGTAGCGCATTTAAAATTTTTGTTATTCGGGGGCAGATTGCACCACAGAGAACGGCTTTGCTATAAATTTTGTTTGGGTATTGGAAAAGCAGGTAGTTTTCTCGATTTTTCTGCGTTGGTCCGAAGGTGGAGCACCTTGGGAGGGCTGAGGTATAGAATTTTTAATTCTACGTAGACATAGTGCATTTAGAATTTTTGTTCTTCGGGGGCAGATTGCACCCCAGAGAACGGCTTTGCAAGAAATTATGTTTGGGTATTCGGAAAGAAGGTAGTATTCTCGATTTTTCTGCGTTGGTCCGAAGGTGGAGCACCTTGGGCGGGCCGAGGTATAGAATTTTTAATTCTTACGTCTTCGGGGACGTAGTGCATATAGAATTTTTGTTCTTCGGGGAAGATTGCGCCCCCGAGGACGGCTTTGCAAGAAATTTCCTTTAGATATTCGGAAAGCATATACTTTTCTCGATTTTTCTGGTCGGTCCGAAGGTGGAGCACCTTGCGCGGGCACAGGTATAGAATTTTACGTGGTTCAGTTACATAGGTGTACACATTATATTTTGAGGGTGGATATTTTGTATCAGTTATAAAGCAATTTATTTATTGTGTGAAGGGTTATTCTAACCCTTTAAGTAGAAAATGGTTCGACTACTCTGTATTCAAGAGTTTGGTTGCATTAGACTGTGTGGTTATGTCAAGTAATGGGTACTATTTTTAATAGTTCTGTGGTATTCGGCAATCTTCGTAAAATCAGCTGGTTCCTAAGTTCACAAAGGTTCGAAAATGGGCCACCCTATACTTTATGAACGTTCTGCTAAATGTGTAAGTCTTAAAGGAGATTATGTTAAATAAATAAAATTTTGTTTTGAAATATTTTGGCGTTTTATATGATAGCTTAAGTACTTATCAATACTCCCTCGTATATATTTTATTTCTATTTGTAATGTCCCTACTCCTTAATATCGAATTCAGCATTTTCGTCACAGCTCTTCTTTTGTTAATTCTGTATCTTATCATATCTCTGCACTTTCCACTGCGGTCTATTTTGACTCCTAAGTAATCATTTATGTTTCGCATGCTTCTATTTTAACGTCTTTATCTAGTATTAGGTTTCCCTTTTTCCTTTATTATTTTATGTTAAGCTATTAATGTTTAAGGATTACTTTACCAAGTTTCTTTGGCAATTCACTACAAAGATTCAAACAATATATTGGAAACTATTATGCATTCAAAGTTGGCTTGAAATCATTGAATTATTCTGTCAAAACAATTTATAAACTCAAATACTTCGGTGCATGGGAAACTCTAGGAATTCAAATTTATACGAAGGCTAGATTACTGTTTGATATAAAACTTAGTAAAACATACCTGCTATCTAATCTAAATGCCAAATATAATGCAGTTTGTTTGTTTATATATTTATTGAGTAAAATCTAGGCTTGCGGATACTATATTCATTACCACGACCCGACTAAAATTTTGAGGGACCCGAGAGATTTCTACCTTTGGGAAGAATATTTATCGTGGCAAAGATTGTATTGTAATGTCGTCATCATCACAGAAAGGCATCAGATTTGCACACTCTAATTCTGGACATAGACCTCCTCAAGAAGCCTCTACTCTGTCCGGTCTTTTGTAGATAGATGGTCACCGATATGATGTGCTCTTTCTGCAACAACATCTCTCGCACGTGCTCTTGGTCTTCCTCTGCCACGTTTACCTGCTGATGGTCTCCAGATAATTACTTCTTGCTCCGCCTTTCGTCGTCCCTATGTATGAGATGTCTTGTCCTCCTCCATCTTTGTCTGGGTGCTCATTCGACTACATCGTCAACCTTTGTTCTCCTTTTTATCCAGTTTTTGTTTCTTCGGTCTGAGACTGTAATTAGCTTATTGAGGTGTTCGCAGTTTGTTTTAATCCTTTTTCCAGTGTTTTTCAGATAGATTCGTGAGTTTTTTTTATCATCTATCTCACTGTATGTACAGGGTGGACATAATTGGGTGTTTTAATAGGGCATCTCGGTAACCATAAGAGATAGAGGAAAACGAGTGGCCAAGTCTCGATATCTTTTTTCGAGATATGTTTAATGGTGAAAACAGAAATTGGCTATCTTCTTTTGTTTTTGAGTTAGAGCCTAAAATTGACTTTTTCGACTTTTTTTGATATCCTCATAACTCCCTTGTTTTTAACAATAGCAAATTACCGTTTTGACATTATTAAGGCACTTTTTTAAGGAGAATCTACTGGTTTAATCAGATTTTAAATTTATTCATTTGTTTCTCATTTATAGCATAAAGTTGTATTTTTTATATGGAAGTCATAGTAGGCAATGAAGTGGTTAAAAACAATTTTTTTTTTCTTTTCAAAAATATATAGTTTGTTCGAGATGTTTCCATTATTTACATAAGAAATGTCAAAAAGCGTATTTTATTATTCTTTTTTTAACGTTTAAGCCCTATCTAGTTGTCCTTGACAAATAAAAAGCTGCAAAAAAGAATTTGCAAGTTCTGTCATCTAGTAGGCTAGAAAAAACAAAACTACCAAATAGTTTGACAAGAATAATCTAATAATAAATAAATCTGTTTTTAACATCAAATTATTTAAGAACTACAAAAACTTTTCAAATTGTTCGCCGTTATTGGCCACACATAAATTACACCTCCGTAGCATACTATTCACTACATTCTGAATATGGATATTCGATATTGACTCTATGCAATCCTGGAAATTTTGCCTTAATTGGTTGATGTTATTATTGTCCATTTGATAGAGATTATCTTTGATGTATCCCCATAAAAAGAAATCAAGAGGAGTCCGGAGAGCGCGCTGGCTATCTTACTGGTCCATTGGTCCCAATCCAGATGTCACCAAAGTTAACATTTAGCAACTCAGACACTATTCTCGTGTTATGAGCTGGAGCTCCATCCTGTTGAAAGAAATAATTTCCTCTTTCGACAACTGGGAGTTCGTCCACAAAGTTGTCGATAATATGTTGGCTCAGTATTTGGTGATACCTCTGACCATTTAAATGTTCTTCATAAATTTGTAGGTCCAAAATCCCATTTTGAAGTATGGCACACCAAACACGAATGTCTACCGTTATGTGTGGATTGACATCAGACTAGTAATGGTGATTGTGCCGATTAAAAACTCCCGCACTGCTGCTGTAGGCCTCATCTGTCCAAATGATTTTTCTAGAAAATATAGGATCTTCAAGACATCGTTGTTGATACCAGTTGCAAAATTCCAGTCGCCTTTGCAAGTCACCTGCTAGAAGCTGCTGCTGCTTTCTTATAGCATAGGGCTTGAATTTGTTTTTCTTCAAAATTTTTAAAGCACGACGCCGCGCCGTGAAACTCTAGTCTCAGCTTTAACTTGGCGACTTGAAGTTGGGTCAACAACAACAGCTCCTATAACATTAATGGTTGCATCGTCGGCATCTTCAATATTGTAATTTTTGGGTCTTGGTTTGGTAAATGACCCATAATCGATTAGATTTTCTTTTAATCGTTGAAAAATATACTTATGAGGTTGTCTTTGTTCAGGATAACGATTTAAATATGTTTGAGATGCTATATCAGCACTATTGTTACTTAAAATAAAACATTCCAACATATCGTATTTCTCGTTGTTTTCGTATGCCATTTTAACTATTTGGTAGTTTTTTTTTCTAGCCTACTAGATGACAGAACATGCAAATTCTTTTTTGCAGCTTTTTGTTTGTCAAGGACAACTAGATAGGGCTTAAACGTTAAAAAAAATAATAAAATACGCTTTTTGACATTTCTTATGTAAATAATGGAAATATCACGAACATTCTATACATTTTTGAAAAGAAAAAAAAATACTCTTTTTAACCACTTCATTGCCTACTATGACTTTCATATAAAAAAATACAACTTTATGCGATAAATGAGAAACAAATGAATAAATTTAAAATCTGATTAAACCAGTAGATTCCCCTTAAAAAACTGCCTTACTAATGTCAAAACGGTAATTTGCTATTGTTAAAAACAAGGGAGTTATGAGGATATCAAAAAAAGTCGAAAAAGTCAATTTTGGGCTCTAACTCAGAAACAAAAGAAGATAGCCAATTTCTGTTTGCACCATTAAACATATCTCGAAAAAAGAGATCGAGACTTGGCCACTCGTTTTCCTCTATCTCTTATGGTTACCGAGATGCCGTATTAAAACATCCAATTATGCCCACCCTGTACATACCGGGTGACCATAAATATCTGTTATCACATTACCTTTGGAATCTACACCGCTTTATAAAAATGACAACTGTAGTAGTTCTGATGACATGAATGACATTTGACAATTAGGTTAGTTGGATTAATGTGATAAAAGATATTTATGGCCACCCGGTATTATGTGGTCCAATATGTTGTAACTGGTCTGAAGTCTGCATGGCCCGGTGTTTAGAATGCATCTAATTTGATTCTTACTCTATTTGTGATAATTTAGGTAAATAGTTTCCAGAAGTGAGAGACCAATGCAATGGGTTTCTAGTCCTCCAAAGTGTTTTGTTTTAATTTTAAAAATTAGTATTACGTTGATAGTCCTCCAGTCGCTTGGTTTTTTATCATGTGTATATAGGGTGTCAATGAAACCTGTGGCAACCCATAACATAATGACATAAAGCATAAAGTTTCTGTCATTTCCGGTTTCGCTAGAATTAACTTCAACTTTATTATGAAATGAAATACCCTGTATATATAATTTTACGTATGCTAGTATCAAGTTTGATACACTTTGGCGGCAAAATAATTTTTTTCAGAAAATTTATTTATTAATCTAGAGTGCTATGACCTACGTAAAATCAAATTTAACGTGCTCCAACACTCGAAACAAATTGTTTTAGAACTTTAAGCATTTTCGTTGATAGGTTAGAAGACCTAAAGTTGGAAAAAGTAGTTTTTCGAGAATACCTCCCTTTTTTCAAATGGCACTGTAGTGGGGCACTAGAATATTCAAAGCGAGCGATTCTTCAAGGATTTCATTGATACCAATAATACGAGCTTAATCTCAAAATGTAATTCGGAATAAAGCTCTCCATTAAAAAAAGGTATTTTGGACATTTAAATTTAGGCATTGGGTTTCAAAACAATTGAAACAAATGAAATGCACAGGACAAGTGACATGCTTGCTACAGTTGAAGTTTTAAAACAATTTGTTGTTTTGAGTGTCGGAGCACCTTAACTTTCATGCTACGCAGATCATAGCATTCTAGATTAATAGTTATCTGAATTTTTCGTTCGAGATTCTCATTGTTCTTAAAATACCTATTTCAAACTTGAAACTATCATACGTAGAACTAAATAGAGATTCCAAAAATGTATAAATATACAAGGTATTCCGTTTAAAATAACAAAGTTGAGATTAATTTTGATGAACTCGGAAGTGGCAGAAACTTCTGTTGTACGTCACATAATGCAGTTTTAGGAGTATATCCCATATATCAAATTCCATTTTAATATTGAAAAATATCAAACCAACTTTGTTATTTTCAAACCTGTATATTTATAAATTTTTGGAATCGGCATTTAATTTTAAATACATATACATATAGTTAAATTAAACGATTATTTGTAATTTAAAAATAACGTTTATTATTAATATTATTTGTATGTAAAATTTGTGAGCAATCGCTAACATAAAAGTCAAGACGAAACTGAATGTATTATTTTTCTGATGGAGAATATATCACACAGTTATCTTAATTATGACATGCAGACAATTTCAAAGTTCAGAGGTTGAGTCTTCTGTGGAATATCGTGTCGTTTGCTACTTCTGTATGAGTAATAGTCCAAAGGCGGCAACAACAACGTCTTATCGCAAAGATAAGGTGATTGTCATATTGGTTGGTTGATATAACTCGTCGCTCCTTTAAGACAGAACGTCCTCGTTCTGGGAATTATGATGAGATGATTCTTCCATCGGCAAATCATTGGTTCTTAATTTATTCTTGAAGGCTACCTGTATTCTATGCCTCAAAACATATAGTATAATAAATAAAATACAGAAAACAGTTACAGTAAAAATGGTTACAGAGAAATGTACAAAGTGAAACATTGGATGTACGATAATTGGTTCTTGCAATGATTTTACTTCTTCTTTTAAATCAGAGAAGTCTGCTAAATGTTTCTGCTGTAAATTTACGGTTAGATTGGCTTTATAATCTTGAATTTTGATTGAATTTTTAAAAGTGAAATTTACAAAGGTATCCTCAAATATTTGATCATTAATTATGATCTTACAATTAGCTATAGATTCTATTAATACACTGTCTTTAATATTTGTTGAATGAATTGTATCTTGACATTCTTCAGTTATTGTTAGATAAAGTCTTGAAGAAACTAACAATTGTCCGTTACTTAATTGAGTGTATAATTCATAATCATTACTAACCACAGTGTGTACACAATTATTAAGATCTGAAAATAGAGAGCACCTATTTATTCGGGGCGCGCTAACACAAATGGTTTGATTAAAGATGTTTCTGCACTGTTCGTCGGTCCATAATTCACCTTTGGCGCCCTGAAGATGATATTTAGCGGGTGGTATTATCACCTTGTTATTGGAACTAGGAATCGGGTAAATCTTCGTGTATCGATGTAAGGATTGCTTTAGGATGGGGAAATACAGTATACAAGTTATTGTTTCCCTTTCTGAGACAATTTGGAATTTGGAAAATTCTAGTATAGTGAACATGTGGTTATAATTAAATTCGGGTAATTCCGAACTTTTATAGATGATTCTCAGATGATTGAAAATTTCAATTATTTCGGAATTATTGATGATTTCTAAGTCAATTACCTCAACAGCTGCTAGTGACATTGTTCTCTCAATACTTCTAAGGATGTTCAGTAACTTTGAACTCATGTAATTATTATATTGGATTACCAACTGCATATCAGTTATCTTACTTAAGCTATTTAATGCATACAAAGTTGAATTTAAACTATTTTGGATATTGTTAAAATCTTTAGAATAACGTTCAGTAATATGAATTTGTTTATTTGCTTAGCAACGATATCTTGAGTTTTAAAAAGGGATTCCAAATTTTTATTAATTTCTATTAAATCGTTATTGTCTGGATTACCTGAAATGTATTTTATCATTGTACCTAAACCATCTATCAGTTCTCTTTTCTCTCTATAGTCAAACTTTGAAAATTGATCTTCTATTAAAAGACAATTTTCCTTAATAATATCAATTAAACCATAAGTTGCTGAATTTTTAACTTTGGCTTCTAAAACAACAACATTTGCTAATAATGTATAATATCCTATCTTTAAGTCTGTTATGTTAAAATAGAAATAAAACTTATGATAATGATTTTGTAGTCTGGCGATTCCTAAGTCTTCTAGGAAGTAACCGTTCGTTTGTAGAGTTTGAACTTGAAGGCCCTGGCTCTGGCTTAACAGGCAGAGTCTGAAAAAAATTGTTTTTCTTAGTTCTTCGTAGCTTTCGAGTGTTTATGTTGGCTATTCTTTTGGTCTTTTCGCGGATGCCGGTTACTTTATTTTGGTCTATGGATGTCACAATTACTTTATCGTAAGTGGGGTCGGTTTTTCTAATTCTTTGCCTAGTGAAATAAGCTACGGGTTCATTGAATTCTACTTTTTTTTTAGATTGATTTAATTTCTCTAAATTTTTGGTGCCTTTATTATATTGCTTTTGGTAGAGCTGTTCGTAAAAAGGTAAAATTTCGTCTTTTCGTTTTTGATTATAGGATTCATAAATAATTTTGTCTAGGTCTATCTCGTGGGTATTTAAATTTTCAAATGGTCCGTATAGAAGGGTGAAAGGGGTGTATCCAGTACTAGAATGTATTGACTGGTTATAGTTGAGGACTATAGTTGTCATCACGTCTTTAGCGGTCTCATCTTTATTATGTAACTTCGCAACCCTCAATTTTTCTAATAAAGTTGAGTGAACTCTTTCTATTGGAGAATTTGAATTTGGATTGTAGTTTGTTGTGAAATGAAGGTCTACTTTGAATAAAGAACAATATTCTTGGAACACGTGGTTTTTAAATTCTTTCCCTTCATCAAATACTATTTTTTTTGGGTAACCGTGATGAGAGAAGTAATGGCGAAGTTTATTTAAAACTGTTATACTGGTTCCGTCCGGAATAAAGTAGGCTTGGACGTAGCGTGAAAATAGGTCGATAATAGTGAGAAATTTATTACTGTCGAAGCTGAAAGTATCTATGTGGATTACATCGAAGGGTTTTTTTGCAAGCAATGGTCCTGAAAATTGGGTTTTATAAGGGTTTCTTTCATATTTGCTAACGAGACAAGTTTCACATTCATTAATTATTTTATTTATTTTAATTTTCATGTCTGGCCAATAGTATTTTAATTTAAGGTTATTATAAGTTTCATTTATACCGTTATGGTTTTGTTCGTGATATTCTTTAATTGCATTAAATTGATCTTCTAAATTTTCGAGGTTTTTGGCTAAAATATTGCTTTTAATAATTTTGACATTATTATCGAATAAGTGTTGACAGATGTTTGTGAATTTTGGTTCTATTTCTTTATCGAAAAAATAGACTCCGTAAAGAGTAGTGGGATTTATAGTTTGTTCTAAAAATTTTGTTAAGTTTTCTAGTTCACTTCCTCTTCGTATAGTTACTTCATGGGTCTGTTTATGAAAAGGCTTTTTACAATTGATTTTGTACTCGTCTCCTAGTTTAAGAATTATTTGATTATTAAAAAGGTTCAATATTTTATCGGAAATTGGTATGGTGAAAACGGGGTTTGAAATTGAGGTATGTTGTGTGTTATTATCTGAAAGTTTGTCATTATTTTTATCAGGGTTGTTCAAAAGTTCATCAACATCGTTCAGTGAAACGTCATCAGCTACATTGGGTAAGATAGAAATAAGGTCTAAATCGTCATTATTATTAAGCTTCTCTTGGGTATTTACTTCAATACGCGATAATGCGTCGGCCACTACATTATCTTTTCCTTTTTTATATTGTACTTTATAATCGTATTCTTCTAAACGTAGTCTCCATTTGACTAGTCTAGAATTTGGATCTTTTAGAGAAAAAAGCCAAACCAAGGGCTTGTGGTCTGTTTCGATTAAGAATGGTCGTCCGTAAATATAAGGTCTAAAGTGTTTTACTGATTCTACGATACTGAGTAATCCGCGCTCAATGGTGGAGTAATTCCGTTCTGCGGAATTCAAGGTGCGAGAGTAGAAGGCTATAGGGGTGGAATTCTGGGAAAGTACACTACCTATGGCAATATTTGAAGCATCTGTTGTGATGACAAATGATCTCTGAAAATCTGGGTAAGCAAGAATGGGGGCGTTCGTTAGGAGTTCTTTACATTTTTGGAAGGCTGATAGGTAATCTGAATTCGTAACATCGATTTTTGTTCCCTTTTTAAGGCATCTGGTAAAGGGGTAAACTATTTTGGCGAAATTTAATATAAAACGTCTATAATATCCAATTAGACCTAGAAAAGCTCTAATTTCTTTAATGCTTTTGGGTAAGGGGTATTCCTGTACAGCTCTTATTTTCGAGGGGTTAGGTTTGATACCGTCTGAGGTTATGACGTGTCCTAAAAAAGCTACTTCCTTTCTTAAAAATTCTGACTTGTCTAATTGTATCTTAAGATTATATTTCCGTAGTTCTTAAAAAATCAGTCTGAGATGGTTTAAATGTTCTTGTAATGATTTTGAAAAGATGACCACATCATCCATGTAAACAAAACAATTCTTATAAAGGTACTTTTTTAAAATATTGTCCATAACACGTTGAAAACTACTCGGCGCGTTTTTTAAGCCAAAAGGCATACGCACGTATTCATAATGACCATTATTAACCGAGAAGGCGGTTTTTTCAATTGAATTTTTGTCCATCTCTATTTGATGAAATCCCTGCGCTAAGTCAAGGGTTGAAAACTAAGTGCATCTACCTAAATTGTCTAATATTTCGTCTATCCTAGGTAACGGGTATTTATCTTCAATAGTTTTTTCGTTGAGTTTGCGATAGTCTATGACTAGTCGCCATTTTTTTTGCCACTAGCATCTATTTTTTTTTGGGACTATCCAAAAGACGCACGCTCTTACGAGAATTTAGTCTTCTACCAAATGCGTGTGAATATAAATGTACCTACGTGAATATAAATAACTTCATAACTTGTATAATAAATATAAATTACTTAGTTTGCCGATATTAATATTAGTGTTGTGTTTTAATGTTATGTGTTATATCGCGTTTCTTCGTTGTTTATGTAGTTCTTTTGACTTTAATGAAACACTTTATATCATTAATAACTATAATGTATTTCCTTTGTTCTTACAAACACCGTGCTTACACACACCATTATATATTCCTTACTACATCGTTACTCACTTCACACTACAGAACTACCAACCTTATACTATTTGAGATAGGTAACCTTAAAACACTAAAGTAACTTATATTCTAATCAATGGATTATTTAACAATACTTCCCCTTAATCCAGTGATTAATTAATACCAAAATTTTTAATACAAAATACATGTTTAGGACTATGTAAACCCTTTGTCAATACATCTGCTATCATTTTATCAGTGGGTAAATAATCTATTTCTATGTTTCCTTTTTCAATAACTTCCCTGATATAATGATATTTTGTGTCAATATGTTTAGTTCTATTATGATAAACTGGGTTTTTGATGAGTTTCTGAGCACTCTGGTTATCGTTATAAAGTAATGTTGATTTCTTTTGCTCAAAAAATTCACCAAGGAACCCTGTTATAAAAACAGCTTCCTTACAAGCCTCTGTAATGGCGACATATTCCGCCTCAGTGCTTGAAAGTGCAACACATGACTGCTTTTTCGCCTCCCAAGTTATAGCGGCGTTACTTAATTTAAACACATACCCTGAATATGACTTCCTATCATTTATGTCATTTGAAAAATCTGCATCTACATATCCAATAATATTTTCACCAGTTTTTTCAAACGACAAATTTTTATTCATACTACCCTTTAAGTATCTTAATATTCTTTTTGCATGTTTCCAGTGCTCAACACCGAAACAAGTATTAAATTGACTTAAGTAGCTCACACTATATGCGATATCTGGCCTAGTGTGTACAGCTAGATACATCAAGGATCCAATTAAATTTTGATATGGCACATTAGGTTTTTCACCATTATTATGTTTTAACTTTAAACCTGGTTCAATTGGTGTTAATACTGTTTTTGCATCCTTCATGTTAAATCTGTCAAGTAAATCTAAAATATAACTCTTTTGGTTTACTTTAATAATACTTTCTTTCTTATTATGTACAATATCTAAACCTAAAAAATTTCTTACTTGGCCTAAGTCCTTTAATTTAAAATGTTTCTGTAATTCCTTTTTAAGATTGTTTCTCAAAGTAGAACAATTTGAACAAATTAAAAAATCATCAACATATAATGCTACTATTATGATCGCATTCTCAACCTTTTTGGAAAAAATACATGATTCATAAGCAGATTGTCTAAGATTTAGCTTTAACAACACATTCTTTACTTTTTGATTCCAAATTCTTGATGATTGTTTTAATCCATAAATTGCCTTTTTTAGTAAGCAAACTTTAGTTTCGTTATTTTTACAAACAAAACCTTCTGGTTGAAACATGTAGATTTCCTGATCGATTTCTCCATTTAGAAACGCTGTTTCTACATCTAAATGATCAATATCTAAACCTAATTCTACTGACAATGAAAATAGTATTCTAATTGTGGAATTTCTTACCACCGGGGAGAAAGTTTCAAAATAATCAATGCCATATTGTTGAGTGAACCCTTTTGCGACAAGTCTTGCTTTATAACGCACTTCACTATCAAGGCCCTTTTTTACACAGAACACCCACTTATTATTCACTATTGGTTTATTTGGTGGACGATCTATTAGCACCCATGCTTCATTTTCCATTAACGACTGGTACTCTCGTTCCATGGCGTTTCTCCATTTATCCTTATCCGATCTTGACATAGCTTCACTCACAGTTTTGGGATCATTCACTTCAGTTATACCGGTGTCACCACTAAAAACATTATAGGTCACATAATCTTGAAAATTCCTTGTTTTTGATATTCTTCCCGATCTCGTTACCGTTTCATCCATACATTTTTCTGTAACTTCACTTGTTTGACTCAAAGTATCTTGATTCTGTTCTTGTATTATTGATTCACTTTCATTTCCTTCTTGAGTTTCTTTTTCATTTCCCAAATTCAAGATGATTCGTGATTCAGCGTCTGAGTGTTTCTTCTCAGATTTACAATGGTTTATTTTCTGAAAAGGCTGATTCAGAAATTCATTAAATTTTACTGTACGACTTACGATTATCTTTTCAGTTTCTGGATCCAGTATTCTGTAAGCTTTACTTTCTTCGCTGTACCCTACCATAATTCCTTCTTTAGCCTTCTTTTCCAATTTTGTTCTTTTCTCCTTCGGTACATACACAAACGCTTGACATCCAAACGTCACTAAGTGTGCTATATTTGGTTTTCTTTCTGTCCAAAGCTCATATGGTGTTTTTTCTCTGCTTCTTGTTGGGAATCTGTTTGAAATATAATTTGCATTCATGATTGCTTCACCCCAAAATTTATGTGGCAATTTTGCATCTAAGAGCATGCACCTTGCGGATTCCATTAAAGTTCTGTTTTTGCGTTCAGAGACACCATTTTGTTCTGGACAATAAGGAACTGTATATTGAAGCTTGATTCCTAATTTTTTTAATAAACCTTTAATTGCTTCCCCTGTATATTCGCCCCCATTATCTGATCTCAAAACTTTTGGATATTTCCCAAACTTATTTTTTACGTCGGCAATAAATTCTTTCAGTTTAATTAAAACTTCATCTTTTGAACTTATCAGGTAAACTGTTGTGTATCTTGAATAATCGTCTGTGAAAGTCAAAAAATATCTCTTACCTCCAACTGTATAAGTTTTCATAGGACCACAAATATCACTATGAATTAAATCAAGCACTTTATTTGTTTTAGTATTTGATTTCTGAGGAAAAGATTTTCTTGTCAATTTACCCTCGATACACGATATACACTGCTTCATTTCTCCGCAGTCCTTTATTTGTATTCCTGTTGCTAAATGTTTTCTTATTAGATCTCTTATTTGTTCAGGATTTTTATGACCAAAACGTCTATGCCAAATATGTATACAATTATCTAATTTTTCACAAGAGGTTTTTATCAGATTTGCTTTTTCAGTGACAATGTTTATTTTATATAAACCTTTTACGAATTTGGCATCAACAATTGTAGTATTTTCTTTTTTAATCGTGCAACCATTTTCATCAAAACTTATTTTATAACCTGCTTTTGTTATTTTTGATACAGACAGTAAATTATTTTCTAATTCTGGCACGTAAAGTACATCAGTGAATTTCAAAATTCTAATTTGACCATTAACTTCACTCTTCAATAAAACATTTCCCTTACCTTTTATTTCCATATACTGTCCATTTGCTACAGTTATTTTTTCTGACTCCACATTTTCGAGATTAACAAAACAATCAGGATTATTTGACATATGACTTGTGGCACCAGAATCAATGTACCATTCTGATTGACCATCTTTAACTTCATCTTTAACATTAAAGCAAAAATCTAGTTTTTGTTCAGACTTACTAGCTGCTACTGCTGTTTTGGCTTGTTGATTTTCGTTTTTCTTTAAATCCTTTTTGAGGAAATAACAGTCCTTTTTTAAATGCCCCTTTTTGTGACAATAATAGCACTCTCTTGTTTCATTTTCTTTTCTTGATAACCCCTTCTTGAACTTGTGTGTGTTTAGTGCGAATTCATTTTCGGCGTTTTCCTTTTTTCTATTGAATTCATCCAACAACTTGCCCTTTACATATTCTAATGACAATTCTTCGTCTGGCCTTGCATCCAATGCTGTTACAAGTGTTGAATAACTTTCTGGTAATCCCCCAAGTAATAATGCAGCAACGTGAAAATCTTTGATTATTTCACCAACTCCTCTTAGCCGTTCAACCAATTCCAGTACTTCTTTAATGTATTCTGTCATTGATTTTCCTTTGAGTTGAGATTTATATAATTTCCTTAATAAATACAGTTTGTTGCTCAAATTACTTCTTTCGTGAACTTTTTGTAATTCTTCCCACATCTCTTTCGCATGTTTACATTTACATATGTGAATTATTTGATTATCATCAATGCTTAAGGAAATTGTGGCTTGAGCTTTTTCGTCTTTACGTTTCCATTCGGTGGTTTGTTCCGCTGGAATTTCTTCTTCAATCACAGACCAATTTCCCTCACGAATTAAGGTCATTCGTAATCTAAATTTCCAGTTCTGATAGTTATTATTATCGAGTCTGGTGAATGTGAATTTGACAGCTGCGTCGTCCATTTTTGTTTGCGCGACTTTCGACTTTATTAACTTTTCTAACTTGTTGGCTTTACTTCACTTTACTTTAATAACCTTTTAAACTTTACACTGTTCACAATTTCACAATTTATTTTTAGAGTATCCTGGTTCCATAACCTGTAGTTGTTTTGACTTTAATGAAACACTTTATATCATTAATAACTATAATGTATTTCCTTTGTTCTTACAAACACCGTGCTTACACACACCATTATATATTCCTTACTACATCGTTACTCACTTCACACTACAGAACTACCAACCTTATACTATTTGAGATAGGTAACCTTAAAACACTAAAGTAACTTATATTCTAATCAATGGATTATTTAACAATAGTTTAATAATTTTAATATTTATTAATAAATAATTCACACCACAAACGAAAGTTTTAAATAAACGTTTTAAAACCGTTACATTATGAAATATGTAGTAACATTACAATATATTAATATCAAGTTATTCCTAATATAATTTTCAGATTAATGGTAGCTACGTTATTGGTACCTATCAATTAAATTCTTGTAAAACACTTGTTTTTGTTTTCTATGTCAAATAATGCAGTTTTAAGAGTACATAATACGTTAAATATACCAAATTTCACTTTGATATCTTAAGGAATAATTAAAATATAGGGGTGTCCCAGGTTTCATTGACACCCTGTATTTTCCCCCATTTTTAGTTTTACCTTTCTATCCATAAGAAAATCAAGTAGCCAGTCCTTTAAAATGCCCCAAATTCCTAGAGGTTCAATTTCTTCTACAACAAAGCAAATGTCAAAAACACTAAAGAGAGATTCCAGAAATGCTCTTTCCATAACAAAAACATGCTATGAAGCTCGCGATAACTTTCTTATAAAAATTGGATGATAATACAAATTTAAAAATGTTAAATAACTTAAGAGACTGTAGCTTTGGCAAATATTAAACTGTATCTTGACGGTAGTTGCGTTTAAAGGTGCAGTTAATAATTAAACTTGATTTAAACTTAGTTACACTATTTTTTCCGAAGCTAATGCCTCCTCAAAAAATAAAATAATAGTTGTTTATTAATCATTAATATACTTTAAGAAAAGAAAGAAAATACATGTAAACAGTAGAATTTCACTAACTTAATTAACTTGCTAAAATACTATTCTCCTTTATATAAATAAAGGGTGTCCCAGAACGTATCAGAAATATTTTAGGAATCAATTGGGTAACTCATTTGGAGTCAAAAGGTCTACATAAACAATATAAACATACATCATAAACTCAACCGTTAAGGAGCTATTCTTGATTTTATAATTTTTCGGGGAAAATCACTTAGGCCATGAATGCCATATTTGTTTTCGGAACAATTATACCTTATTATTGACATATTATTTTCAGAGTTAATTGACAGCATACTAAAAAGTTAACTAGTTGCAATAGTTGTATTAAAAAGGTTTGTTGACATGTCTAATTATAATCCTGGGATTATTTTCGAACGCAGAATTTGCTGATATTGTGTATACAGGGTGTCCCGAAACTCACACTAAGGCATCGGGTAGCAGGCTTCGATAACGCACAAGAACTCTAAAGCTATCAACACAAACTCTCTGAAGTATATAGTTTCCTCATACGAAGCATTAAAAGAAAATTAAATTTGACAACACTGTTAGGTTTGTTTAATGAATGTACTTAAGGCTGGAATTTACACCATGAAATATACCTCATTTACTTTCAATCTCGTATCGTAATATGAGTTGTTACGATACTCATATCGTAATAGTTATTTACGTAATCAGTTATGAAAAGAGCGATATTGTTTGACGAGTCGTAAGTTTGCCAAAACGAGCGTTAGCGAGTTTTGCAAATTACGTGAGTCAAACAATATCGCTTTTCATAACGTATTACGTACAAAATTTTATCTAATTTCGTAATTTCGTTCTTCCACGTTCTAAATAATAATTCATTGTCAATATCTGACAAGCAATAAATTATGTTATTTATTATTATAGTAGGCATCTGCGCGGCATTTGGTTTAAAATTGGGTTGTGTAATATTCTTTACGTAACTCAGTTACGTAAAGATTTTTACAACACTCGATTAGGTAAAAAGTGACGTTTCATAACGTCAAAAGGTTAGGTAAAATTCAACTTTTCAAAACGGAATTAGATAAATAACTATTACAGCACTAGAGCTGTTAAATGTATCATAACATAACTCGTTGCTAAGGAGTTATTAGCATGATAACGTTATACGATGATGTAAAATAAATTAGTAGACTAAGGGCCGAGACATCAATCTAATAAATTTATTTGCCTTACGTATTATTAAATCTATACGCAAAAATAATGCACAAAGTAAAATTTTTGTTTAATGGTTTTGTTCCGTGTTAGAAAATGCTAGGATAAATAGTTTTTAAGTTAAAACACAATTAAGTAACAAGCAAAAATAATTATCAATCCACTCTTTGACTGAAAGAAACATTACATTATTGTAAAACGTTTTCAAAGTGCACACCATTAGCTTCGCAGAACTTGCGTGTACGCAGAACAATTGCATTTTGAACACGCTGCAACATTCTGGGATTAATGGTTGTGGCTGCTTCATGAATTCGAGCAATAATGTCTTCTCGAGTTTCGACAGGAGTAACATACACCAATATTCTTCAATTGTCGCACAGGAAAGGGCCAAAAGGTGTTAAATCCGGACTTCTCGCTGACCAATCTCTTGGACCTCCACGTCTTTGTCAGGGTAATGGTGGTTAAACCATTACCGAACCACACCTGCATAATGTGATTGTGCACCATCGAGCTGCACCCACATATCGCACCAGAGGGCAAGAGGTATGTTCTCCAGTAGGCCCGGAACATTATCATTTAAAAATTCTACATAATTTTCTGCATTTAGCCCTTCAGGAAGTACAAAAGAACCAATCAGCCTGTCTCCAAGTATTCCTGCCCATACATTTACTGAAAAACGTACCTGGTAATTTATTTCGTGAACTGCATGAGGATTTCATGGGTGTTCGTTGTGACAGTTAAAGGTGCCGTTTCTTGTAAATGTTGCTTCGTCCGTCCATAACACATTGCTTATAAGCAAGGGATTTCTTCTATTGGCTTCTAACAACCACTCGCAAAAAGTAAATCGATGTGGATGGTCTTCCTGCAATAAATTCTGAACTCTTGTTTTGTGGTAAGGGTACAATCCATCATCTTTTAAAATCCTATGTACACGAGTTTTAGAAACATCCACACTTCTAGAAAAACTTCGTATACTAAACTGCATTTACCAAGTCGAATCAGTAAAATCTGCAACCCACATCGCATATTTCCAAGACCAGTAGATTCTTAATATGATTTTTTCTAAAGTATAAGTCAACGTAATCATTAGTTTGGTTTTTTTCTGTCATAATGTAAAGGTGTATCAATTCATATTTATAGAGTTTTGTGTTAGCAAGTTCAATAGAATCTGCATCTGAACCAACCGGGCCACTAGAATTATCTCCTCCTAAGAAAAGAAGCAAACGAACTCCACTAACTAGCGCTGGGAAACATATGATTTTAAATACTTACAAGACAGAATTGCAATCCAATCCAGAAAGTAGAGTTTCTGAAATAATCACAAAATCGGCCCAGTTTACAGGAGTTAGTGAAAGGTCTGTGTACCGCGTAATTTCTGAATATAAGCGTAAACTTCTGGACAGCGTTGCCGATTTTCTGCAAACTGTAACTCGTATAAAAGTCCACGAATGCCTTTTTCGCAATGAGTTGCTTACTGTAGACAAACTGCTTCAGGTTGTTAACAAAGATGAGGATTTACCAAATTTGTAAAGGTCACCTTTCCACAAGCTTTTAAAAAAAATAAACTTCAGGCATGTTAAACGCGGCCGTACAGCATGCTATTGGATAAAGAAGAAATAGTTCTGTGGAGAAGAAATTACTTTCGGACAATAAAAAAGTATCGTCAACAAGGCAAAAAAATTTATTATACGGACGAAACGTGGGTTAATGCTGGACACACGCAAAATAAAGTATGGAAAGACGAATCCATCAAATCGTCAAAACAAGCATTTTTAGAGGGGCTTTCTACCGGTCTAAAAAATTCATTGGGCAAGGGTAAAAGATTAATTATCACGCACATCGGTAGTGACATGGGTTTTTTTAATGATAGTCTCTGGGTTTTCGAATCAAAAACGACTGGAAACTATCATGAAGAGATGAACTCGGAAAATTTTGAGAAACGGTTTGCAAGTGTATTTCCGCTACTTGAAGATAATTGTGTTATAGTGCTTGATAATGCCCCGGTATCACTCTCGAAGACAAGAAAGAACTCCAACTACATCATGAAATAAGCCTAAAATTAAGCAATGGTTGTCTTCTAAAAGTATTATACCCCTTACCACTGTGAGCTGAATCTAATCGAATTAATTTGGTCTCTGGTCAAAGTCCACGTGGCAGCAAAAAATACTACCTTTAAGCTTGCAGATGCTAAAAACCTTCTTATAGAGGGACTTAATGAAATTACTGTTCAGAACTGGTCAAACAGTGTGCAACATGTAATTAACGTTGTTGAAATTAATATGTGGGAACTTGATAACTAAAGCCTGGATTCTAGGTAAAACACCTTTTTTGTTTCTTAAGATTTTTAAGATTTTTGTATGACTAAATCTGTTTCATCCAAATAGCAATCATTTTACCAAATTTTATTTCACCTAAAATACCTATTTCGCAGTTTTCGAACCTATTAGTGTTGAAAACACTTATAGGGAGCTGATTCGAGGTTTTGACCGTCACGAAATCGTCACGCTCCAGCGTCACGCGGCGCGCGCACTTGCACTTGCTGTGAGTTGTGTGGGTCGAATTGGTTGTATCGGCAACATAAGCGAACAGCTGGTTATCAGCTAAAGTTCGGAATTATATGAAATAAATATGCAGAAGTTTTTGCTAAAATATGAAACAAATATGCAAGGTACAATTTTTTAAATAAATAAATCAAAACGCAGAAATAAAAGGAAAGGCAGTAAATGTATTAATGTAATTAGTATTTATTATGCGAATTATACAGAGAACAAAGTCAAAACTATTTGTCTAATCAGAAATATCTTACCAATGTAAAGTACCTAATTTCTTGGCAGATTATAGCATGACGAGTGAATGGTATTTAATCCTTGAACTATGGAACAATAGGTGTTTGCATGTTAGCTTTCCTAGTAAAGTTTTCAGAAAAGAGGATTTCTGCATAAACCCGATTTTTAAAAATAACAAAAGCACTTACAATGTCTTAATTTACAGGCAGAAATGAACAAAGGATTAGTTAGGTAATAAATAATACCTGTCAGATTTGAATGCAAAAAATATAAATAGGAAAATATGATGTAAATTCTTAGATACTTTTAAAACATTCAACTAACATAAAAAAATTAACCGAAATATGCATCAAATACAATGCATTTCATAAAAAAATGCAATTTTTAATAAGTGAATATGAAAAGAATTGCCGAATATGATGAAATATGCACTTTTTGCATTGCATTAATAAAGTGTACTTATCATGAAACGGAAAAATACGAACTCTCACGAGAATCCATACATTATTAAGGAATATGAAATTTCATATAATTCCGAACTTCAGTTATCACAAAGCACACATTGCTTTAAACAAAAGTTTAATTATTTAAAAAAGTAAATATTGCTTTTTCGACAAATATAAACATGGTACCAGTGGCGTACCTATCTTTGGGAGACGGAGGGAGCAATATGTCTTGAAGGCGCCTTAGGATATTTTAGGTCATAAAAGTGTAATATTTCTTTCTATAGAAAATTAAAGAGGCCACACCGCCACTATTTAAGAATATAGCTCACTCCGCGTTCCGTGAGTGAATAAAGAAAAATGTTATCCAGGAAAGGAAAAGTTTAGCTCACGAGGCGCAGCCGAGTGAGCTAATGTCCTTGAGTGGATAAAATCTCTTTATGAAACAATAGCTAGCAACCTCATTTAAAAGCACCATGATTTTCATTCTAAAATTCACGTCGTCAAGGAAAGTGTGAATAAAATGTTTATAGAAACAGTGTCGTCAAGGCAAGTGTGGATAAAATGTTTATAGCAACACTTTATCCATCCTTCACGTTAAAATGTTGCTTTGATAACTAGATTTGACACATTAAAATGCCACTTTATGTGTACAAATTGGAAAACAAATTAATTTACTCTCAGAGGTGTGATAGTTCCACAATTTCGAAGTCGTAACTGAGGTAAGTTTATATGTTTTATATATTATATATGACATTATCATTTCCAATGTATCCGATGGTTGCAAGGATTGCGATATCTGTGAGTTTTTTTTATTGAGTTTTCTTGTTTACTTTTTATGTGTTTATGTCATGTATAAGATTTTTAACGTTGACATTTTTGGGTGCTTTTCAGTGCCAATTTGTATTTGTTTTTTTGGGATGATGAATCCTGTAACCTGTTCATTATGTATTACTTTAGTTTATTGGTTATAACCGACATGTATAATTCGTTTTTTTCCAATCTTATATTTGCATTTTTGAAAATTATAATAAAATCATGTTCATTATATATCGTGTTTGTTTTCAACACCCTCCGATGGTTGCAAGGATTGCGAAATCTGTGAATTTTTTACTCTTTTTCGCCAAAAAGAAACGTAGAAATAGATCTGTTTTATTGTTTTCGAACATATTTTACATTTTTCACCCAAAAAATTTAAAACTAAGCTTTCACTCCGGAAAATCTCGAAAAAGTTATTATGTGTCACGCTAATAACGATACCTTTTTGCCAAAGTATCGTAAGTGACATTTCAGTCGAAACTGAGATTTTGTGCCTATCGTAAGTGTCCGACTTGAATGCGTTTCCTGGCAGAGGATTGTAACCATCAGATTAATTCTATTGGCGGTAAAAACACTTTTTTCCTATCGTAAATACCAAGATAGTAAAATAGGACTGTCAAAAATATCGTAAGTATCATTATTCTTATGGTCATATTCAGGTAGAGTTCGGATTCAGCTATTGTTAAGTAAACACGCGCTCTACGAGCTCTGTTATTTCCGGAAGTTTAGTGCCACAAGCTTGATAGTATTATCGGAGGACAACATATAATTCGAATAAATTTCCAAAAATCGTACGTACATTTAATTTGCTTTACTTTTAAATGTATCCGATTGGAAACGGATACGGCTTCGGCCCGCCACGCCAGGTCTATACTCAACAAATAATCAAGCCACCCCCGAAAATTACGGTTTCACTTTTAACTTTCCACCTGCCCAAGGATATCAATTCTCTCAGAAACCATTCCAATCTAACCCGCACTTTTCACAAGTATCCCATAACCAAACAATGACAACCACTTATCTGATGCAATTCCATTCAATCCCATTACCACTGGCAATGCAAACCAAATCACCTCAACTAATCGCGGGAGGTGCAAGAAACGGTAGTCTTACAGACACACACGCGAGTATGATTATTAATGAAGACGAAGATTCGAACGTAACCGATTCGAATAGTGATACTGATCCAACAGATCCTATAACTTCTAAACACGACTGGCATTACTGGCAATCAGTTAAAAAAAGGAAGCGGAACACTCCGCAACCACAATTTACCCCGATTGCTCCTAGCCAACCCAGCACGTTTAATAGATACGAAATCCTCTCCCAAACACAAGACCTATCTGATAACACGACCCCTCCTGCACCTAATCAACAACAAAAAATTGCGAAACCTCCGCCAATTTACATTCACGGAGTTACCAACTACGACAAAATTCTTTGAAAACCTATCTTAAGTCTTAGAGAAATAGCAATACTATACGTCGGCGACGTCAAGCATCACAATCAAAATTAATACACAAAGTTCGAAATCTTACAGAAAATTAACGAAACACCTCAAATAAGACGGTATTATTCATCATACTTACCAGCTTAAGGAGGAAAGGGCATATCGAGTGGCTATTCGAAATTTACATCATTCCATCCCAATAACCGTCATCAAGGACGAGTTAGCTACTCAAGGTCACCAAGTTCGTAACATAATCAACATACGTCACAGAGTTACTAAACTTCCTCTCCCCCTTTTTATGGTGGACCTCGAACCAAACGAAAACAACAACAAAATTTTCGAGGTCCAGCACATTAGCAATATAATTGTCTCGATTGAACCTCCCAGGAAAAAAAAATAACATATCTCAATGCATTCGATGCCAAGACTACGGCCATACTAAAACGTACTGCAACAAACCATACGCTTGCGCCAAATGCGGCGGTGGACATCCAACCTCAACATGTTCAAAAGACCCGAATAAACCTGCTAAATGCGCTTTATGCAATGGGAGCCATCGGGCCAACTACAAAGGTTGTACGGTTTATTAAGACATTCTAAGAGTACGAAATGCACCATTCAGAGGGCAAGCAAATAAACCACGCTCTCAACAACCACCTCCTAACATTAACGCATTTCTCCCCTTGCCGAATCGAGCTAATATCCCAAACTTCGAACCGCAGATGACAAAATGTACCTCACATTCCACAAGCATGGGCAAGAAGACATGACACTCCAACCAAGAATTTAAAGCTATGTTTACTCAACTAATAAATCAAAACAGCATGATTCTGAATCTGCTTAACACCGTAATAACCAAAACAAACTAAAAACAGGCTTCTTCACTACGAATTGCTCCGTGGAACCCCAACGGAATCTCACATCACATCCCAGAGGTACTAACCTTTCTACACCTACAAAAAATCGATATTTTATTAGTGTCAGAAACACATTCAACCTTTAGAACTGTGTTAAAGATCCCATGTTACACTATTTACCACACTAACCATCCCGATGGAACAGCTCACGGAGGCACAGCTGTGCTTGTTAAAACTACAATAAATCATCACGAGTTACCTTCATACCAAACAGAAAAAATCCAAAGCACAAGTATCAACGTACAGGCCCTACCTTACCCACTCACTTTCCCAGCAGTCTATAGCCCACCTAGGCATAGCATTTCCACAGACGACTATGAAGGGTTTCTCCGGTCCCTTGGCACTAAATTCATAGCAGGAGGAAATTGGAACGCGAAACACACAGCCTGGGGCTCACGATTGATCAACCCAAAAGGACGCAACCTTCTGCGAGCACTTCAAAGAAACAATCTCAGTTACCTCGCAACGGCAGAACCAACCTATTGGGCCAGTGACACAAACAAAATACCCGATTTACTGGATTTTGCGGTCACCAGTGACATAGCACATGCATACACTACAATAGAGTCTAATCAAGACCTTTCCTCCGATCACTCTCCAATCATCAGTACAAATATTCCCTTATTCTTGGTCGACTTCCGTTCATCCCATAAGCTGGAATAATGGTTCCAGTTTCTCTTAGTCTTCGATCTGCAGCTCTTATCACAGTATGAGAGGGATGCCTTCTCTTGGAAAAACGTATGGTGTACAGCCTTTCAGCTTCATTAAAATTTCCCTAACAGTTTCCTAAAACCCATATCATGTCTGCATATTCATATGCCGCGTACTCCATGGTACAAAGACAAATTATTATGGTTGAAGTAAATCAAACGCAACTGAAATTACAGTCTGGAATAAATTTGACCGCAAGATAGGGTTTTACACGTTAAATTTTAAATAAAAAGGAACGTATAGTGAGTGATTGTTTATTTACGTCATGACAGTTCTCAAAAATTCAATTTGAAAACAGTAAAAGAGAAAATGGAAGGTCATTTTAGTTGGAGAAAAAATAGTATGTTTCATTCGCTAAAAAAATGCGTTTTCGGGACGCGTAAGAGGCTCGCCGGACTCCGCTGGGCGTCCCCTGCGATCTGTCTTACTTGTCCCGAAATCATGTATTTTTTGTACTAATGAAACAAATAACTATTATAGAACTTCAAGTTAGTCAACATTAGTTCATTAATAATATTTTGAGCGAAGTAGCAAGAAATGAAAATGTTGTAATAATGATGTATTCTTGTTAACCCAACTTTGAATCTGTACAAATTATTTTTAAATTAATTTGATACTTTTTGTAATTATGATAAAGTTGGGATAGCAAGTTTCAAGAGAACATATTGTAAGTCTTCTTTATGTGTAAAAATTAATATAAATTACCATATACATAAAACGATAAACAATAGTTGTATAATTAGAATGAACCGTTTTGTTAATGCTGCTCCATATTATTTATTCTCAACAACAGTCAACAAGGTTCAGAATCTATTGTTAACGATTATTTGTAATAAACTGTAGTTCACGAAGTTAATTAGCCATGTTTCATGGTAGAATTTAATAATCTGTATAATTTGGCTTTGATACTTTTAAAAACTTATGTTGTTTGTTTATTAACTTGTGACTGTTGCCAAAGATCTCAATGCAAGTCCATTTTATTTTCATAATTATTTGCATTCTATATATTCAGAATTATCAAACCAAAAATTAATTGTCGAAATTATAACAGCATAGGAAACACTAGAGGACAATCACCATTATATTAACGTAACGTTTACTAACTACAATTTGTTTATAAAGTATGTACCTAATTGGAAAATAAGCTCATTGACGCTGATACAATAATGTATAATGTATTTTCTTCTATTGTTTATACTATACTTTGCAGTATTGCAGTAAGGACATTGAAATCTAAAATACATTTGATGTATTTTCATGATTAATCAAACCATACCAAAAATTCATTCATAAAACCCGTGTTTAAGAAATCTTATATCAACATATTAATTTCATTAAATTCTGCAACCCAAGAATTTTTCTTGGTGGTAATATTTTTGACATTTTACCGAAATAAGATGTCAATTTACAGTTTATTTAGACGCAGTTTAAAAAAAACTTACTTATAAATTATAAATTTTCCTCGGTTACTCTACTCTTAATGCTTATTGTTTGCAATTTTATCGATTTTAAAAATCTTAAACTGCTCATATTTTAGTTTGTACCCATCAAAATAAGAAAACTGTTTATAATTTCATTGCCCGAAACATGCAAATTACTGTTTGGAAATATTTCGCACATGAGCAATTAAGCGGTATACTATAAAAGCTCCAACAGTTGTTCAGAAATACAGTTTTACATAATCCTTACAAAAAAGCCATCTGCGTAAATAGCATAATTTAAATAAAACGGCGCAACTCGCAAGACTACAGAAACAGCGAGCATTCTCATTATAAGTGGTGTAGTGGGTCACACTTATACTGTACGAAATTTTACAGTGTTCGGCCAATTAATTTTAAAATTAACTTTTTTCTTGTCCAGAAGTTTGGTTTATATATTTTTGGATTTCAAATATGAGCCTTTTAGAAAGAACTGTTAAATATGTTTTCAATGAAGTACCAGGTAAGATAGTTTTATGGATAATACCAGTAGATTTTACACTTAAAATAAAATTTTAATCGGCTATCGAGTTTTAAAATTTCAGTCATATCAGCCAACTAACAAAATATTTTTTAATATTTGAAATTCAGGCATAATTTAG
The DNA here is from genome assembly GCA_963082815.1 of Melanotus villosus. NCBI lineage: Eukaryota > Metazoa > Arthropoda > Insecta > Coleoptera > Elateridae > Melanotus > Melanotus villosus. Next base: position 28,509,045 of record OY720419.1, on the reverse strand, counting down.
ATTAATTTGGGTCTGTACAAATATTCATAAAATTTGTATGGAACGCAATCGTAGCAATTGTTTTCATACGGCAGGATATGCTCCACTATTATTGCAACTTTTACACGGGTGTTTTTTACGTTGACCGTATACTACAGAATTACAGAAATTTATACCTACATACTTTATACCGCATTAACCGTATAACACTTTCCTGAAATCATTTTAACAAATTCTTACTCTTTTAAAACTGACTACAGGAAAGATAGCGCCTTTCTCGACGAACCTAAATTCAAACTCAAACTGGGTTCTGAAACTTCTTGTTAAAAAGTGAGTCAGATAAATTGTACAAATTATGCATTGGTAAGTCGTATTTTTAAATAGTTATTGAATCACTGAAAGGTATATGAATTGAAGTGAAGCACACTAAAGATATTCAAAGTTCTATCTTGACATATGGTCGTACCTTAATTGAAATAGAAATGTTTTAATTTTGTGACATTTTTTTGCCCACTGCCAGTGTTTCCCTAAAGCCAAGTAACAAATGGGAAACCCTTTTATTATTGATTCCCCAAACAATTTTGTTCTTAATAAAAGCGTGTGCATCTTTTAAAACCTCAATTTATTGCACTTCAAACAATTGGAGTACCGCTTCGCAAGAAGTTTGAATAACTTTAAATTGAAGACAAATTAATTTAAACACCTTTATTTTTCACCGGATGTGCATTAAGCAAAGTCAAGCAAAATAAAACAATCATATATTAATAAAACGTCAGTGACCAGATTACGACTGGTAACGTCATTGTGCACTAACCAAACTTATTGAAAAGTCCATAAATACAATCGTTTAATGTGGTGGTTAAAACGGCAAATTTGGCTAGTGTACAGGGTACACCATTTTCGAAAGGCTAAACTGTTATACCTACGCTAACAGTAATAAAGGTAAAATTTTTGAGACAAATTTAGTCGTGCGAATTCGAAATTCAAGTCGCCTTTGGTTTTCGGTGTACAAGCGAAAAACTAAATTTTCAAAAATCCTTTGCGGAGTTATAACTCGGTTGTTTGCAGAGGCCATAACAAAAAAATGGAAATATCTTTAGGGCACATTTAAAGCAACATTAGAATTTAAATTTTGTTATTAGATTTTGTGTTATAGTATAAACCTGCGTTTTTGAACCGTAGTTAACTTTGACACCTTTAAATAGATCTACATTTTCAAAAATCTATTGTTTAATACACTTATTTTAAATAAGTAATTAAATATCAATTTCCTAACATTTAATATCGTTAACCCTAAATTACAATTATTGAGCTTCTTCTTTCTCTTATGTCCGAATCCTAAGCCAATGACCTGTTGTTAACTGATAACTATGAGTTCTGTGAGCCCCCTTTACTAGTATGTCGGGCTAACCTTACCCGTCGAAAGAGGTGAAGAAGATCTACCCGAAGTGTTGCTAAGTTAACGGTTATCAAAGGTGTTAAGTATGATAACCGGGACCGCCACCGTGCTCTCCGAAGCACCTAGAAGCTTATGAAGCGTACGACCTTTAAAATTCCGATGGGGATATTGCCGGTCTCGGAAATCGAACCCGAGATGCCTACGCGAGGAACCAAAACCTTTTACACGTAGCTATCAGCTCCTCTAATTATTAAGCAACCCATGAAAAGCAAAAAAAAAAGAATGAAAACAAAGTAAAATATAAAAGAACATTTATTAAATTCAACGGTATTTATTTATTTTATCATGGTTTGTTAAAAGACTCAAAACTGATTAAATTTTGCTAAAGCTTCTTTAACGTCCTTATGTTTGGTTTAGAACGTTTTATCTGTTTCTTCAAATACAATTCTGCCGTAATACAGGATTATTTTCGTCCTTCAGTGTAACTCTGAACATAAATGTATGTACCCACTCTTCAAATTTTAAATAAACAGACATTATAACTATAAATCAATTACACTTTACACTTACTTTTACATCAGAAAAGCTACATGACTAAACGAATACTGGTGAATTTGATAGGTACCATTCATTTTGTTTTTTAATTGATTTTTTTGTTTTCTCTGGTTACTCAATAATTGTATGCAGTTACGATATGCAAATATTGGAAAATTGATTGATATTTTATTTGTTACTTAAAATAAGCACTGGGCGATTCACGTAGGACGCGCCCCTTAAAATCTTCAAATACAACCCAACATACACGGGTGTAAAGCTAGTAGAAATAGCTGCAAATTAAAGAACCAAAGTTTAATCTAGTAGGGTAAATATGTTCATACTTATTGTTTGCCTATTCATCAAAAGTGATAGAAATTTTTAGTCGCAATATAAAATATTTAGATTTTGTATATTTTTGTACTAACAATTTCTATAAATTTATTTTTGCTATTGATACTATTTTTCTTCATTTTCTAGCTATTCTTCAGTTTGGAATATAACCTTGACATGACATTTAATTATGTATTATCATACTGAAGTAAATTACCGCTGACTACATAGGTACGCTTAATTGAGTATTAACATAGATCAAGGTTATTTCTGAATTTGTAAGTTGGGTTGCCTATTCCAATTGTTAAGAGGCGCGTCTTATGTGAATCGCCCAGTATATTAAACGCTATCTCTTGAAAATGTCAAAAAGAAACCTACTTAAAGGTATCAAAGCTAACTACGGTTATTATTTAAAAAAACACAAGTTTATGTTAGAACACCAAACTTAATAAGTAAATTAAAATTCTAATTTTACCATGAAATTCTTCACGAAAAAGGACCCTAAGAATACTTTTTCTTCTTATTTCTATCTCTACAAACAAACAGATTATAACTCCAGACACGATTTTCGCAAAATTCAATTTTGGCCTATAGCTCGAAAACAAAAGGCCATTTTAAATTTCGATTTGCACCATTAAATTTGTCTCGAAGGTTTGACTCGAGACTGTAAATTTTAATACTATAGGTAATTGTATAATTATGGTTATTCAGAAAACAATGTTCGAGCGATATACGTAGGATTCATAATTTTAGAGATAGCAAGGCGATGTAAAGGCAAGTTCACGCGGGTTGCTCCACAAAGCAGTCTCAGGCGGCTCCACCAAAATGTCATTATGATAGTTTCTTAATCAAATATACATGAAATAAATACACAGTTTCTAATGAATGCATATCTTATTGATGATATACTGTCTGTTAAAAAAATTACATTAGACTTGGCCATGGAAAATAAAAACAATGTCTAGTGTAAGCATTAGAATTTATTAACAATCAATTGTCATCAGTTTGCAATAGACATTGTTTTAATTTTCCACGGCCAAGCTTTATATAATCTTTTTGGGTAAACGGTATATGCAAATACATATAAAAGAAAAATAATGGTGTTTCGGTAAGAGACGTTAATAGGTCAATCACATTAATGACCGGATAAAGTCATTGTTAACCTGTAATAATGGTAATTTATGTTAATAATCGACCTTTAATTCCCAAATACAATGGTATTGTCGTTACTGAATATTTTTTACTGGACAATGTTGAAATCTCATCGTAAAGATATTGTATTATACGTATTAATTAACATCATAGTTACACAACAAGCTACTACGACATTTAGAAGTAGGTACATAATTATGATCCAGATTATGTGAAAGCAAATTTTTTATTTTTAGATTTTACATTTCTTAAAATCTTATTTCCGTAGCTATTTGCAGCAGCTCTTTATTTAGAAATTTTTCTTTGTATGACTTAAAAGAAAACCTAAAGTATTTGTATTTCAAGATGCCACTCTCCGGGGAATGACGGCAATGTCAGAAGTTGATATTTGTCATTGATATCATTAACCATTACACGAACCCCTTATCGTTAAACCTCATTGTTCGATATTTAACGTCATAGGGCCGTATGCTGATCTTATGTTTAAAGTTGTCTCTAACTAAAGTCGTGTTTAGCGTAAACATAAAACGATATAGCTTTATATAATTTTATATGTGTATAAGAGAGATACACGATGTTGCCATGGTAATTAAACATGACGTTAAATTTAAATATGAAATCAGATACGGGCCATTGTCCTGTTTAACGTAATTCGCCTTAATATATTCACTAAAGGAGCAAAGTAATGTAACAAAAACTTAATTTCAAGCAAATAAAGAAAACACAATAAAGGTTTTAAAATATTCTATTCACAATCATTATAATCATATTATGTCGATTCCTAACCTTTTAGAGGTTGGGAAATACGTTATTCCTAACTGTAATGACAATCTCTTGGGTGGGAAGTAACAGAAAACACTTCCCATCCACGGGCGGGAAATGTGTATGTACGGTTGCCTAGCTACACTGTCATAGATCTATATGATAAAGTAGGCTAAAATAAATTATAATAGAGCTTTCAAAAAATATTAATAAAATTAATTTAAAATTCAACGATTAATAATTGCGAATAAAATAGTTTACATACCTCGGTGAGAGCTTCATCCCAGGCTCGCGCTGTCTGGCCACAAGGCTTCGCCTCTCGGTCAAACATAAGCCCTCGGCTGTAATGAAACTTTTCCCACCTCGGATGTAATGTACTATTATTTAAACTTAAAACAAGTTACACATAGAACGCGTTGATAATACATACCGCAAGCAATTATCTCTACAAAATTTCGAACAAAAAAATCTTTAGCTCTTCTTCTATGAAAAGTACGAGGGCTGTTCTGTAAATTGTTAGTTAGAAGAAAACTACGGAATTTGTAAAGAAAATAATTTTATTGTTTTTCAAAGTATTCCCCCTTAGACATAATACACTTCTTCATTCTTTGAAACCACTTCTCGAAACACGCTGAAAACTCTTTTTTTGGAAGGTCGTCAAGAATTCGCTGAAATTCAGCAACAGCCGCATTGGCGTCAGGAAATCTCTTACCACGCATCAGCTTTTTAATCAGCGGAAGCAAAAAGAAATCGTTGGCGGCAAGATCTGGACTGTATGGTGGATGAGTGACCAGTTGGACTCCGGATTCGTGTAAAAAATTTAAAGTTTTTGCGGCCGTATGCGGAGTTGCGTTATCGTGGTGTAACAAAATTCCACGCAAACCAGATCTTGGGCGATCACTACACAATTTTTCGAAGACTTGAGGAAGGCAAACTTCTGTATACCAATCAGCAGTTACAGTTTTACGATCTTCAAGAGGAATTACTGCAACTGGACCACTGTATCTGAAGAAAACGGCAATCATTTTTTTGTTTGCACTTTTACCGCGAATAACTTTTGTTGGCATTTCCTCCTTTTCAAACACCCAAACAGTTGATTGTTGTTTTGTCTCGGGATCATAATTATAGTACAGGGTGAATGAGACCACCCGTATCAGTATTTTTTTTAAAGAACGGTGAGTCGTAGAAAGTTGGGATAAAAAAATTTATTATAAAAGTCATACTAAAGAATCGAATGGTGATATTATTATTTCTCGAAAAAGTCAGCATCACGAGTAGTTTTGTCCACAATGTCCAAAACTCCAAAATTTTAAATGGCATCATAAGTCGAAAAACGTATTGTTGAAAAGATCGTTAAAAAAGAAGAAAGTTTTGTAGGAAAAATTATTTTACTACTACCACCCCTTTTAAGTAATATTCGATTAAAGTTATTAAATTTGTAATTCGTTGTTAACAAACAAAATTGAAAAGTCGGCTTTTAAAATCTAGTTACCGAAGTAAACAATGTTACACACACGTTTTAATGTCAATAATTTCATTTGTTGTATTAATCTATCGTCAAATCACCCATTGTTTAAATTGATAATTTGTTGTTGGTTAGTGATATCTGTTTGTGGACAGATTAAAGTTAAAAGTGAATTTCGTTAGAAAGTGAATTAGGTAACTTAAATTAGTGAAATTATGCCTTTTTCAAATTTAGAAGCTTTCGACATGTTAATGGTTTTGGGAGAATGCAGACAAAATTACAGAGCGGCTGAAAGAATGTATGCTGAAAGATATCCTCAGCGTGCCCATCAATCCTTCAATGTTTTTCGGAGATTGGCAGCACGTATTTGTACCACAGGGCAGGTGCAACCAACGTACAATCGCGGAAATAGAATTACAAGACATGTACGTAATGACAAGGAACCTGATATTCTCGCTGCAGTAATTGTTGATCCGCATATTTCAACGAGAGGACTTGCAAGGGATTCTGGAATTAGCCAATACTCCGTAAGCAGAATTTTGAAGGATCACAAATTCCATCCATACCACATGCACATGCACCAAGAATTAAGTGATTTTCAAGGTCGAGTCATTTTTTGTAATTGGTTACTAAATAAAGGTCCCCACTTTCCTAGGAGAGTTTTATGGACTGACGAAGCTAGTTTTAAAAGCACTGGAGAAGTCAATATTCACATTGCGCATTACTGGTCGCAAACAAATCCTCACTGGTTACACACTATTGACAATCAACACCTTTGCAGTGTTAATACGTGGTGTGGTATTCTTGGTGGATCTATCATAGGCCCTTATTTTTTTGAAGGAACTCTGAATGGAATACGATATGCCGAGTTTTTAGGTAACGACTTGATCGACTTACTGGAAAATGTCCCTCTTTTAATGCGAGCAAGAATGTGGTTTCAGCAAGACGGCTGCCCAGCTCATTTTTCCTTAGTTGCCAGGAACACGATAAATCAACTATTTCCTAATAGATGGATTGGCATAGGAAGTACAGTGGTGTGGCCGCCAAGATCACCAGATTGTACGCCTCTAGATTTTTCCTTTGGGGTCGGATCAAGGATATTGTTTATAAAGAAAAACCAGCAACGAGAGATGATATGAAGCTGAAAATTCGGAATGCTTGCCTATCATTAAGTAATGAAGAAATACTTAGAGCCACTGATAGTGTAACTAGAAGAGCTCAACAGTGTTTAGAAGTAAATGGAAGACATTTTGAACACTTGTAACATTGTTTACTTCGGTAACTAGATTTTAAAAGCCGACTTTTCAATTTTGTTTGTTAACAACGAATTTCAAATTTAATAACTTTAATCGAATATTACTTAAAAGGGGTGGTGGTAGTAAAATAATTTTTCCTACAAAACTTTCTTCTTTTTTAACGATCTTTTCAACAATACGTTTTTCGACTTATGGTGCCATTTAAAATTTTGGAGTTCTGGACATTGTGGACAAAACTACTCGTGATGCTGACTTTTTCGAGAAATAATAATATCACCATTCGATTCTTTAGTATGACTTTTATAATAAATTTTTTTATCCCAACTCTCTACGACTCACCGTTCTTTAAAAAAAATACTGATACGGGTGGTCTCATTCACCCTGTATATCCACGATTCATCCCCCGTAACGATACTAAATACCTGCTTTGAAGATCCTCCATCGAACTTTTCTAACATAAACCTGCACCAGTCTACCCGTGCTTGTTTTTGTTCGTCGGTTAACAAATGTGGAATCCACCGACTTGCCAGCTTTCTTACACCCAGATGTTTATGTAAAATGATATCTACTGCAGATGATCCAATGCCTAGTTCGTCTTGAATCTCTCTATGAGTGATATTCCGTTTTTCCTTAATCAGCTTTTCGGTTGCAATAATGTTTTCAGCACAAACAGCTACTGCAGGTCGTCCAGGTCTTGGTTCATCTTCTAACGTACTCCTTCCACGTTTAAATTCACGGAACCAGTAACTAATTGTAGATAATGATGGACTATTGTCGCCAAAAGCTGCCATTAAATTTTGGTGACTTTGGTCGTATGTTAAGCCTCGTTTATAATCGTAGAAAATCATAGCCCGAAAAGCATTCCGCGGCACTTCCATAATGCTTAGTAATAATCAAACGAATTATAACATTCAAAAATTAGGATCTCTATATGCTTTAACTTCAACCTTGCAAAATTGCAACTGGAAACTGTCAAAAGAATAAGCTTTCGATTGATGCAAATGTTTTTGTTTTTCTTCGCATCCATGGCCTGCTACTAACAATATACAGAACAGCCCTCGTATAACATCGAGATCAAGGGCTGTTTTATTTTCTCATTTTCCGATTTTGTTTTCTTCTGACATTACTTTTATGTCGGCTTTTTTAGGTCTAATAAACTAATACCTTTTTGTAAAATGTTTGTTTTTTTAATCTTCTTATCTACTTTCATCAGTATTGGATTGTTGTAGTCAAATTTTATTTTAACAACTTTATTTACATGAAGTTTTTTGGTGTTCCGGTAGAAGTTAATAGGCACCTTTCACGTAAAAGAACCGGTGGTTCCCACATCGATAATCTAAAATGTAAGGCTCATGCAAGTATTTTTGGGAGGGTAAATTTCATTAATGTTTTTTTTTTCTGTAGGAACAAAGTTTCTATCACAAAACATGTAGCTATAACCACTTATTAAAAAAGAGCTAATAGACACAATGCAGCAGCATGATAACTGTGTTAAGTAAAACAGAGTACTGTGAGTAGGTATGGGGATAAAAAATAAAATAAATATAACCTGTTGCATATCAATCAAATCAAATGCAACATTTTTTTAATTATCGGGTTGCTACAATTTACTCGTCTGGTTATTAGGCATGCTTCTGTTAAAATTTACTGCAAGTTTTGTAAAAGCTTTGGTACTTAGCACATTTCTGTGGACATGCATTATGGTACCACAGAATTAGAAATTTGGTTTTGGCACTTAGCCCCTTTGATACGAACACTATCTAATGAAGCAAATATTTTTTACTGGGGCTTTTTATATTTAATATGATGTTCTGTGTTCTACCCCTTTGATAACTTCAAATACATGAGATATGATTTTCGACTGCAATTTCTTCACGTATACCGTTTCATTTCTTCTTCATTGTTTGTTTCACACCATCACTACCAAACCAACCTTATACCATGCTTACCTCTTTTACATCAACAACATCTAAATAACCTGTAGTTTTAGGAACATCTAGTTCACGACTAGACTCAAATTCGACTGAAAATGTTATGTTAATATACAATACCAGTGCTAAAGTACTCATAGTATCTTTACGCATAACCCAAGGAGATCTTCCAACTTATCACTAAACTTTTCAAATCTTTTTTATCAGATACATTTATCTTAACAACTGAAAACAATAATTAAACAAATAATGGCATGTCTACTTTTGCCTCACTTTTAAATTTTGGTTTGCACTTGCTTGTATAATAATTCCTTAATATATCAAGAAATAATATCTGGATTTCAATATCAGGTACTTTGCCATGTGCCCTTGAATATTTTTCTTAATCGAATGTTAAATATTCAAGCTCAACCTAATTTCCGTTACCCCTACGTCCTCAATTTTATAGAAACATTTAAACATGACCAAGTTGGCAGATTTTCGAAACCTCGATGGGTCAGTGCCGAATTTCTAAGAAGATATAAAAACCCCGTGCTGTCCACACAACTATTGCATTTTGCTATATCTTTAAATTTTGATGAGCTATGCTCTTGCTCTTTGACATATAAAAAAAATGATGCATTAATAACCAGCGAAACTATAAACGATTATTCAATAACAAAACATGGCACTGTAATTATTTTAAATGCAAGTTACGTTTTAAAGAATACCTACGCACATTTTATCCAAATTTTTTTTAAACAAGATATATTGTAAAAAGTAGTTAAGCTCATTTAAAGAAATTCTTATTGTTTGCTAACAACAAATACATAAATCTTCCCAGTATTCCTAGTATCTAAGAAATTAATATTCGCCATTATTTCCAGATCCACAAATGGCTCACTACCCATTTCTAGAAAACGGATGGCAGCTAGCAAGTCTATTGGGTTTATATTTATATGGGGTTTACTACTATTTACCGGCTTTCGTTGTTAAAAAGCCACCTTACAAACTTACAACGGTTATCAGAATGTATAACGTTTTTCAAGTTGTCGCATGTTCTTACGTTATCTATGGAGTAAGTAACTTATTTAGTATAAAGAAATTAACTGCTGTCAGTCTTGATTGTAGAATTGCTTATTGAACACTTACAGAATTATTCATGCTTCATGACTCGTTAAATGTCGTTCTTAAAATTAATAAGGTTACAACATCAACGACTTCTGTATAACCTTCTAGCATATTTTACTGAAATCTTCAACTAAAGTCAAAACTAACATAATATGGTAAAATGGGAAGATCCAAAAACGTTTAGACATCAGCTAACAAACAGAATATTAAAGAAAATGTTAATATTTAATATAGATTTACATAAGGAAATATTGTATGTTAGACGTAAAAAACAACGCTTCCACTTCATAATTTATCTATTAAACCATTGGTTGACATCGACTATACCATACCGTACTCAACGTGTATTTCAAATACGAAACCGAGCGTCTCAACAAGCTCTAATTTTTCATTTTCTTCTCTTATTAGAATTATTTAAAACAGATTTTTTTTTAGGCTTTCATATTTGTTAGTTAAAGTAAATAATAAAGTTGCTCTTTATGAGGTTGACCTTACCGTTTCCCTATAAATAATTAAGACATTTTCAGGATCTGAATGTTTTTGGAAATGTATTTTATCAAAGTATTTTCATTATACATATGCGATTTGAAATTGTTGCACTACTCGAATGCCTCCTTTAAAAATCTATGATGATGATATTTATAATACTCTAATACTAAGTGTCTTAAAATGAAATATATATACAGGGAAATTTTCGTTTTAGTATACATATACCCTATGTATACTTTTATAATAAACCCAAATAGGCAACCCACTATACACTATAAACGTTAAAAAATTAGCATGCTGTGGCAAAAATCATCAAATTAAGTTAATGTCAAAAAATTGGTCTATAACTGTTGTCGTTTTTATTTTCCTTTCTGTTTTGTATTGTTGATATTTTATGTTTTAGAATAATCGTTGAATTAAAATTATGTTGATTTTCCACTAATTTTGATTTATTTTTTATTTACAAACATGAAACATAACTTTTACGCACCACGTGACGTGACGTTTATAGTGTACAGTGGGTTGCCTATTTGCGTTTATTATAAAAGTATACATAGGGGATATGTATACTAAAAAGAAAAATTCCCTGTACATCCGGTATGGTTTGAATTTCGCATGTAAAATAAAATGTGCCGCTCTCACACAATACTGTTATGCTAGTAGACCGAAGAATAACAATTAACTAATGACAATTCTTTGTAATGCAATACCAATAATAATGTAGGGGCACATAAAAGTTTACATGCAAACAAATTTCAAAGGCAAGTAGATGTAATTCTTTTTAAGACACCCGGTACATAGTGATTGTAAATAATAAACTAAAAAAAAAAAGTAATTTTCGATATTTAATTTTTTTCAGTATACAGAAATTCTTGTAGCCATAAATATATGTATTGCTTAGATACAAAAATTGTTATGCTTGTTTTTTATTTAGTCACCTCTTAATAAGAGGCATAAAAAGAGGCATAGTCAGCCATTTAAGATACTCTGTGCTAAAGCGTTTCTACAATAATGTTACACCTAAAAACTAAATTTACAGTCAATTGCCGTTGTTAGATTAATGTTAACGTTACTACCCATTTTACAAATTGTCTAACTTTCTGTGACTATCTCTCTCTTCAGGTGCCGTCTCAGTTGATGAGGTTGGCTATCAGTATGGCATATCTCCATCTATCTCGTGTGGTGTGAAGCAGGGTTTCTCTATTCATTCCCAACCAGTTTCTTAAATTACTCATCCAGGAGGTTCTTCTTCCCCCACGACCTCTCTTTTCCTCAATTTTCCCTTCCATAATATATTGGAGTGTTATATACTTGTCGTGGCGCATATAAGTCAATTTGCGATTTCTGATAGTTGTTTCTAACTCGGTTTTGCTTCCCAGACGGTGTAGTACTTCATCATTTGTTATTTTCTCTGTCCATGCGATTTACAACATTCTCCTGTACGTCTACATTTCAAACGCTGTTAGGCGTTTAAACATATCTCTCTTTAGAGTCCATGTCTCACAGGCGTAAAGCAGTGTTGACCATATGAAACATTTTATAAATCGCAGTCTTAAGCTAATGTTGAGTGTGCAGTTGCAAAGTATTTTCTTATATTTAATAAAAGCTGTTCTTGCTATTTCTATCCTTCTTTTAATTTCAGTACTGCACTCTATCCGGTCGTCGATAGCTCTTCCCAAGTAGTTCTATTTTCTTACTTGTTCAATCCTGCGGTTGTTGCAAGGGATGTTTAAATTAATATTGTTTCTACTGATAACCATAACTTTTGTCTTCTGGGTGTTGATAGTTAGTCCCACATTTTTACTCTCTTCTGTTACGCAGTTGAGCAAGGATTGTAAGTCTTCTTCGCTCCCAGCAATCAATGCTGTGTCGTCAGCGTAACGTATTATCTATTCAAAACCAGGAAAAGCACTAAATTGAAATATCTGGTGCATTTTTTTATTATTGAATTGACAGCACTGCATAAATTTTCATAAATAGTTCCATATGCAGTTTTTAATTCTTCTTAACATAGATAAATTGCCTTGTGTCCTCTTTCGGTAAAATTCATGGTTCAACATTTAGGTTACCTTGCATGAAAATTTTTATTTTATAATTAATTAATTTGTTTAAATGTCAGATTTCAAATTTCCCTCCAATCATATAGTAACCAGAAATAACAACATTACAGAGCAAATTATCTGTACCAATTGTTCAGTGCATGCCAACATAAATCTAGTGTCCGCGAGGTCAGTGAACAGATAATATATTATTTAGTAGCAGTCCATTAACTTTTATTCCTTCCGGTCGTTCTGCGAGAGCATTTTGCATAATTCTTTCTGAATATGTATTGAATAATAACGGCGAGAGAACGCAACCCTGCCTGACGCCTCTGCTGATTTTTACTTCTTCGGTTAGTTCATTATCTACTCTAACTACCGCGATCTGGTTTCAGTATAGGTTCTGAATGATTCTTACGTCCTTTCCATCTAGACTGAGTTCCCTGAGAGTGTCTATCAGTTGCCGGTATTGAACTCTGTCAAATGCCTTTTCGTAGTCGATGTAGCAAATATACAGATCTTGACGCATGTCTAAACATTTTTCTGCTAAAACTGTAAGACTCAACAGGGCATCTCTTGTCCCCAACCCAGCTCTGAAGCCAAACTGTGTGTTGCTTAGACTGTTCTCACAGTTTTCCTTAATTCTTTCATATATAATACGTAAGAATATTTTGGTTAGATGGTTTATTAGGCTTATAGTTCTATAATCTTGACATACATTGCTTCGCATTTGACTTTTTTGGTAGTGTTACAAAAATTGACTGTATCTTTAGGGAGTTTTCCTTGATCGTATTCTCTATTACAAAGGTGAGTAATCGCTTTTATTCCTTTTTCCCCGAGATGTTTTAAAAATTCGGATCTTATTTCGTCAGGTCCTGGTGATTTTCCCGTGGAGCTTGTTTTAATGGCCTTTTCAACTTCAGCTGTCAATATAGGTGGTCACGTTCAATCCCTTCATCATCAGCGTATGTACGCTGGTTGTCCATAGATAGATCTGAAATATAAAATGCCCACTCCTCCTTCTTTTCTTCGATAGATGTAAGTAATTTGTTCTGTCTGTTCACTAATTGTCCAGAATAGGTGATACGAGTGATGCCAGCTATTTCCTTAATTCGTTTGTGTAAGTTAAAGTCGTCGTGTTTTTGCTGTAAGTATTCAATCTCTTGACATTGTTCCTTTAACCATTTCTCTTTAGCCTCCTTAATTTTTTCCTTAATTTATAAGTGTGTGGCCTGGTACCTCGCTGGGTTTGTTTGTTTATATTTTCTTCTTTCTTCCATTAGTGCGAGTATTTCACTCGTCATCCATTCTTGTTTTTTCTTATTTCTTTGCTTGTGGATCAATGTTCTTTCTCTCTAATATTGTATCCTTTATCTTTGTCCACATTAAATCCAGGTTTTCCATGTTCTGGTAGTTTAATGTTTCGAAGCCTTTTTCCATTTCTGTAGCCATTTTTTCTGCTGTTCTTTCTTCCTTAAGTTCTCTAACATCGTATGTTTTGACTTTCGCTTTTTGTACTTTCTTGTATTTTAATCTCATCTTAACTACTACTGGATTGTGGTCTGAATTAATGTCAGCTCCTGTATTGTGTTAGCATTCATGATACGATTACGAAACCTAGAGTTAATTGTAATATAGTCAATTTGGTTACGGACCTAGTTTTGTTGTGTATTCTGAGGAGACGCCCAGGTGTATAACCTTCTAGGCGGTAGATCGAACCATGTGTTCGTTATGATTCTTTCCGTCTCTTGGCAAAATTGAGTCAATCTGTCGCCTCTTTCATTTCTTTTTCCTAAGCCATATTCTCCGATTATATTGCCTACTCATCCTTCGCCGACTTTGCCGTTGAAGTATCCCATGACTATGTTTATGTTTTGTTTTTTAGTGCTCTTAAGTAATATATCCAGCTGACTGTACATGTCTTCAACTTCTTCATCTGGTGCCTTCTGGGTCGGTGCATATATTTGTACAATGTTTATATCTGTCCGACTTCCTTGAATCTGTACCATTATTATCCTACTTGATACTATGACTATAACATACCTAATTACAATTCATAATAATTGATGTTGCATTGACACGTAAAACATTTTTATAATGCCATTGTGGGCAACATGGTATTACTAAAATAATTAACATTAATATTAATAAAATAAATAAATAATAATAATGAAGTAGCAGACCAGCTACCTGCTTAGTAAGTATGGAGATATGTCAAAATGTCCTTCATATTTCGTTGATTATGTATACATACAGGGTTTATTATGTCGATTGTTGATTAGACGTTTCTTGGAAATTACTTTCAGCATCCAAATGAAAATTTGCACAATAGTGCATGTTGACATTGCAAATCGATTCAAACATTTTTAAAATTTTACAAACTTCCTGATATATCATTATTTCTAATAAAACACCCTGTATGTTTTTAGATATCGTCCTTCGATGACGACTGCAATGAGTAGTAGGGGCTATCTATCGTTAATATTTCAGTAGTTATTCGATTGTTTTTTGAGAAATCTAACTTCACTTTGAATGAACGCCACTCCGAAAATAATTCAAAATAAGCAGTCTTTCTTAGGATTTAATTTAAGGGCTCTATCATGGAATAGTTAGGACTACTCGATACGGTATTCATCAATATACAAAGTGGCCAAAAAATTCTGACCTCTATTAATTGTTCTCGAATTGTTCGAATTGCCAGTTATAAAGATTTAGCCACTATCTTAAGCTCTCATAAAGTACCTACCAAACTTAATAGATCTATAATAATAAGCATGCAATTACTAAATTTTAAATTTTAGATATTATCTGCTTGCATCTTAATTTTTCTTTTGCATAACACTTTTTTTTATTTCTGAAACACTATCGTTTAAAACAAATTGTAAAATGGTTATGAAATATAAATTTCTATGTGAAAAAATTTATATTTTTCAGGATTTATTGCATTCACATTCACATAAAAAAATCACTGAGATATGAGCTGACAACACCAAAAATTTGAAAAATTCAAATTTGAAATTTAATAACTTCGTACTTATTAATAATTATAGATCTATTAAGTTGGCTATTTTATGAAAGCTTAAGACAGTTTACAGCTAGTCACTAACAAATCGAGTATTCGAAAAAATCGAGGTCAGTATTTATTTATCAATTAGTGCTTGACGGTTACTGTGACAAATCCTGTACATAGAGTGCTCTAACTTATCGGTTTACCACTGAGATCTCGAAAACCGTAAGAGATAGACAGCATATTTTTAAAATTAAAAAAAAATACGCTTTTAACTGTGCTAGGGCCATTGAAAATAAAATATTTGAAGTCCACGTAAAAAGGTTGCCTGATAATGTAAAAAAAAATTACCGTACATTTTCAAACGCTGAAGGTAGTTATAAAGTAACTATGAAAACGTGAAATTGTTGTTTTTTGTTTATATTACAAAGTCAACTAAAATTTTTGAATTCTGTACCTGATATAGCCATACAGGGAAATTTTCTTTTTAGTATACATAAACCCTATGTATACTTTTATAATAAACGCAAATAGGCAACCCACTATATACTATAAACCTTAAAAAATTAGCATGCTGTGGCAAAAATTATCAAATTAAGTTAATGTCAAAAAATTAGTCTTTAACTGTTGCTGTTTTTATTTTCCTTTCTGTTTTGTATTGTTGATATTTTATGTTTTAGAATAATCGTTGAATTAAAATTATGTTGATATTCCACTAATTTTGATTTATTTTTTATTTACAAGCATGAAACATAACCTTTACGCACCACGTGACGTGACGTTTATAGTGTATAGTGGGTTGTCTATTTGCGTTTATTATAAAAGTATACATAGGGGATATGTATACTAAAAAGAAAAATTCCCTGTATATTACTGTCAGATGTGTTTTGTTTTATTTAAGATATCCCCAACGGTTTTCGAGATCCCAATGGTGAGCCTATACAGGGTGCCCAATTTGTTGAAAGTTGTAACTCTTTATTTAGAGTATTACGCTAAAGGAAATAGGATGATGTATTCAGATTTCAATTATCTCGTAGGTTTTTTTTAATATTTTGAAAAAACTGGATACTGCCAGATATTTTAATTTCATGAATTTTTATAACCGTTTAGTTCAGTGAAAAAGTAAAAATGCTGTCGTATGTATAATTTTATGTAAAATTCAATAAACTTTATTGTAAATGGGAATTTTCCCACGATATTTCACTCGACATTCTTATTTTCAATTTTTCGCTACAGTAGTGATCAGGACTACTGTGATAGATAATTAAATGCTAAATATCAGACTATCCAAGCTTATTTTGCTAATAATGGATTTAGTTCTAACTAATATTCTTACTACTAAAGCTTTTTAACCTTATACTACAATTACAGTGTTTAATGTAATACTCTCGTTATTCGATTATTTTGAAAAAGCTTTTTAATGACATCAAAATAGAGTATAAACTGTTAATTCAATTAAAAAGGAAGTCGTTTTATGTCATTGCTTGAAAACGAAGAATGTCATTAGTTTAACTAGGTTTAGCTACTGAATTAAATGATTATGAATTAAATGATTATGAATTAAATGATTATGAAAATAAAGGGTTTTACAATAGGGATGATATGTTTTGAAATTGACATAGCGGCCACATTTGAAATGTCAAAATTGTCTGTCGTTGTCAAGAGTATTTAGTAAAGTCTGCAATTTCATCATGGAAAGATATACGCTTCAGCAACGTTTGAGAATGGAGATTCAATTACTGTCAATGGTGACCGGTACAGATCGATGATAACTAACTTTTTATGGCCTGAACTGAATGATATTGATTTAACTAACATTTGTTTCGAACAGGACGGTGCTACGTGCCACATGACCCGCGAAACAATTAGTTTATTGCGTCCAAAGTTTGGTCAGTTGATTATTTCCAGAAATGGACCTGTCGAATGGCCTTCTAGAAGCTGTTTAAAACCTTTAGACTTCTTCTTGTGGGGTTATTTAAAGTCTATTGTTTATGAGAATAAACAAGAGACAATTGATGCATTAAAATTGATTAATCAACCCATTCGTGACAAAAGGCCTAATTTATTGAATCGAGTTCTTGAAAATTGGGTTCATCGAATTCGGTCTTGCAGGAGAACTAGAGGCGGCAATTTAAATGATGTTATTTTCAGAACTTAATTGCATCGATGACACTTCAAAATAAAATAAAAATGTTTGGTCTATTTCTGTTTGTTGTTGTTTCATTTCAATTTGGAAACATATCGCTCTTATTAAAAAAACCCTTTATATCAAATTGAAAAACTAGCAGTTTCTCGTTTTTTCAAACTATCTCAAAAATTCTACAAGTTTTTCAAAATTTGACAATAGTACCAAATTTGTTGGTTAATTCTGCACAACTTTATTAATTTAACCTTCACGTAACTTTTGAAATAATAAATTAGCAAGTTAGATATCCTGCATACAAAATACACACTTTTACAGATACGGCAATAAACCTTCATGAAAGATATTGCTCCAAAGTTCACCCGCGGTGCCCTTTAAAAGCCACTAAATCAAAACATCTGGACTTCTAGAGCAATATGTGTTTGTGGAGTTGAACTCAATGTAAAATGTTAAATTACAAAAATATAAAATAAACACAAGTCTCATTTAGATATTATTCTTATTTGTCATTTTTGAAGTATATTTATCGTAAAGCAGATTATATCAATTTTTGAAAAAATGTGAACAAAGTTTCGAAAAAAAACATGCAGGGTTCTACACTGCAATTATGAAACCTGGTCATTATCTTGTTGATCCGAAAATTAATCTATCTATTCTTATTTTTAGTATTACATAAGTATTTTTAAAAATACTTTTAGAAAATGCAAAGAATGCATCTATTTTAAAAATACTTTGTAATAACAGAAACCTTATCGAAAGATAACATAAATATTATTTATTAATCTATCTACACGATAGCGTTATTGAAAATTTAACAATGCCTTTCTTTTAGATAATGTCTTCTGGCTGGACGCTTGATTATGTTCTAAGCTGTAAATTAAAGGAAACGGGAGATGCTGCTGCAAGATTAATTCCTTACTTATACACTGCATTTCTTATTAGGATTGTGGAGTTACTTGAAACAATTTTCTTTATATTACGTAAAAAATTTAATCAAGTGTCCGTTTTGCACGTTTACCATCATGTTAGTACGATCGTCCTAGGCTGGTTGGTTTGCAAATATTATCCAGGTATTATACCTTAATGTTACTTATAAAAGTAAATCTAGCCTCACTTCTAATAATAATTAGAATGAATCTGGGATAGTTGCACTACTTTTGAATACGATTGCTTACAAACATTTTTAACACGATCACAAAATGTTACCATCGTATTCAAACTTAAAATATTATAGATTCTGAAGGTTTCTTCTAATTATTAAAATATTTTTAAGTGTTTTATAGGTAGAATATACGAGGTCTATCAAAAAAGTATTCGACCATCTGAGCCGAAATAACGGAACGTGTGGAGCAAGAAACCCTATATTAGGTTTTGCCAGAAACCTTGAGATTCATAAGCGGTAACAATTAGTAAAATTCAAGAGTCATTCGGTGGCAGTGTCATAAGTAATAAGAGTTACCCAAAAAAACATGTACCGGCTGAAAAATGCACGACGTTTGTATAGCAAAATTTAAATAATCATAACTGTATTCTTCGAGAACTGTGGCATTGCGCATCACAAGTATGTATGTTCCAAAAGATAATCAATTATGAAAGAGTTCTATCAGATCGTTCTCAGCCGCCTATGTGATGCATTTCGTTGCAAGAGACCGGACCGGTGGGTCTCACACAACCAGCAGTTGCAGCACAATAACGCCATCTGTCGTTCCCACGTCACACTTGATCCAGGGTTTCCTGTCAACCGATCATTTTTCAGCCTCCCTACTCTTCGTACATTGTTCCATGTGATTTCTCACTATTTCCCAAGGTGGCAACACCACTGAAAGATTTCCGAAATGACAGCCGAGAGAACGTTATGTGTGCGGAGCTGTGGGTCAAAAGTAAACCTCGCCACATACTTTTTAACTGCGCCTAAGATCAATTTCTTTTTAGATAGACCTCGTAATATTAGAAATATAATGAATCATTCTTGTCTATTATTTTCCTTTAAACTTTAGACATACTTAACAAAGGTTAGATTAACCTTGATACGTACGAGGGGCGTTCAAAGTATATTGCAATTAGGGCATTGAAACAACTAATAGCAATATAAATTTATTTATTATTTCTCAATATAGTCCCTCCTAAGTTCTATACATTTGCCCCACTTCTCCTTCAGCGACGCAATCCCTCGAAAAAAAAAAGTTTCCTGCAAACCACGCTTCCGTCTCCTATTTAAGACTTTCGTCGTCCAAAAACCAGCGCCCCCGAAAATATTTCTTGAGTTTTCGGAATAAGTAAAAGTCGCTAGAAGCCAGGTCCGGACTGTAAGGTGCATGGTTAAGTTGTTCGAACCCACAGTCCTTCAGGGCAGTCTGTGCAACTCTGGCTTTGTAGACTGGAACATTGTCATGCAGTAAGAAAATCCCCTTGGACAGTTTTTCTCGTCTCTTTTCTTTAATTACGCTCTGCAATATTTTCAAAACTTGTGCATAATATTCTGCATTAATTGTAGTTTTCGGAGCTGGAGATACCGCATGCTTCCATTACATCGACTCTTCCTTCATTTCTGGGTCCCAGTGGTGAAGCCTTGTTTCATCTCCAGCCAAAAGTCGAGCCATAAAGTCATCGGGATTGGAATTAAAGAGGTCGAGGAGCTCGCGTGATGCTTCCATTCTGCAGTGCTTATCCTGAATAGAAAGATTTCTGGGCACCCACCTGGCTGACACTTTCGACATTTGCAGAGTGGTATGGATGATATTGTGAACACTTCCTTGTGAAACACCAATCTCTTGGGCAATTTATGATACCTTTATACGCCTATTTTCGAGTACCGGTGACTCAACCTGATCACATGTTTATCATCGGTTGCAGTTTTTGGTCCTCCGCACTTTGGATCATCTTCAATGCTCTGGCAGCCGTGTTTGATTTCTTTAAACCACCTAGTAACCGTAGCATACGAAGGCGCATCCGATCTGTACCCTTTCGATAAGCGATCAAAAATTTCCTTTGCAATTACACCCTCTTTACGCAAAAACTTGATGATGCTTCGATACTCGAACTTCTTTAAACTACACTCAGACATATTTCACAACTGACAGAAGGAAAACAAAAGCAGATAGGACAACCAATTTTTGCAAGCAAGGGTAACTAGATTTAATGTATCAAACAAAATTTGCACGAAAATCTAAACTTTGCTAGATACCCCCAAATTGCAACACACTTTGAACGCCCCTCTTATGTATTGAATGCATAACATAACGAGCAAAACACACAAATTAGTAAAATATCCATTTATTGAGTACCTACAATAATTATTTGAAGTGCTTTGTAATTTTTAAAACTGAGCATTTCATTAACACGCAGCACGGTTGCTTAAAAAATGGCACAATTTAAAAACTTAATTTTGAGCTTTCTCTTAGGGGTTGTAGCTCAAAAACAATATGTTTGTAAAGATTATATTCTGTTTGCCAATACTACTATCTAGTCAACAGTATTCACTCACCTTGAAAAACATTAATTTCGCCTTTCCGAGAAGCTAAGTTTTTTAAGTTGCGTTCCTTATAAAACAAAGGGGTAGCTCATAATGTCCAAGACGCCAAAAAAATTATAGTAACTTTTGGCCAAGAATTTACAATAGCTTCATGTACAAGCTCCGCGAGGGTTACGCATTCAAAAACATCCTGTTTTCTAAAGAAAGTAGGAAACATGGTACGACATAAGATTAATCTTATAGATATAAAACAGATATTTAGATTCTGTATGAAAAATGGATCCATGGGAACAACACATAAAGAAATATGTTCAAAAGGAATAATTTTAAAGCAACCGAAACAACAAATTGAAATTTGAATATTACTGTCCCTATTGAATGGGAATTTAAGTACTTTTTACAGTTTTTGAATAATCAAATATAATAATCAAAGTTTTCTTCAAAATTATTTCAGCAGCGCTTAGAACATTGTATCTACTATTTACTTTTCTAATACTGTACCACTTCTTACATTCGTAACGAGAGAAACAACCTATTGGTGAAAAAACCAATTATAACTTGCACTAAAATATATACAAACGAAATATTAATAAAATTTTAAACCGGAGTTGGTTGTTAAGAAAGTTGCCCCTTAACAGACAAAGTTGAAACAAAATTTGGTGCAGAAGGTCCAACCATCATACATCAAACATGCTATAATTCGAATATATTAAAAACAAGGGACCAAATGAACCAATTATAATATCGGAACCACGGGAGATGAACCCTGCCTCATCAATGCTATCCGTATGAAGTAAGATTTTACTTGCTAGTCAAATTAGCATCAGTTGTATTCTCAAGCAATTATGATTGGCGCTTTAACCGGAAAACAAACAGCTGTCAAGTACTTTCAATACGAATTTAACCTTAAAATTATTTTCCTTTTGATTAAGAAATTTAAAAATCCGTTTTCTATTGTACTGTTTTAGTTATTTGCGTTTATTTACTTTTATAATGACCAAGGTTAGATGCAACTTAAATTATTTACCAATTAAAAATTTCAAATGATATAATAATCTAACCAATAAATGTACAACTGTGTTTCTTCTGCAACACAGTAAACCAAATTAAATGTTCATTTATCTAAACTTCACAACACAAATACGTACCACATAAACGAATTCTAATGAACATAGGAATTTAGATAACTAATAAAATAAAATAATGTAAATGTATTAATAATTTGACAGTTTGACGTTTTAGCGATGACACGCGCATTTGACTTAAACTACTCTAGTCAAATAAGCACTTTAATCATAACACAGGCTATTGTAATGCTGTCCTTGTCGTGTGCATGGGGTTTGTGAACAAATGTACACGCGTGTTTGTCGTTACTAAATTCAGCGTGTGATGAGGCAGGGGTCATCTCTTGTGATTCGGATAATATGTATAAACAGGCATCATAGGATGAAAAATCAATATGGCAAGAACTAACTCGAGCGAATCATGTGACAGAATGGGAAAACCTTCCCCTCAAAAATGGAGAGGCACCATAAGATATAAATCTTTATTCCTAGTACAATAGGGAAATAATGCTTTTTTTTTACTCTTTTTAACATTTGGAAGAAAGATTTCATGAAGATGTAGTCCAAAGTTAGCTTTTTCTTCTTAGAGGTGGTCTCCTTGTAGTCCATGTACTGTAGCCAGCAAAGCTTATTGTACCCTCCAGATCAGTGAAACATTTAGAGGATATCTGTGTCTTTAATAAAGTCCAGAATTTTCTTTAAATATGCCGGTCTAACCGCTTTTTCGGTTAGTTTTCGAGCCCCAAGAATGCTACGCCTACTACCAACAAAACCGCCGCAGTGGCACAGAAGGTGGAGAACAGTTACTTCCCCCGCTTCGCGTTGGTTCCTCTATGATTAACATTGTGTATAGGTGCCTATTTAGTTGATAGTGACCCGTAATTACACTCGTCAACGGTCTGACATTCTCCTTACTCATACTGAGTAAGTTAGCTGCTAATTTCTCCGAAGGGCCCCCTAGAAAGACTTTTGACTGGCTATGTCCAGGAGCTTCCTTCCAGTATGCCATTGCTTAAGCAACGTTTCAACCTCCTCGTTTATAACTTCAGATGAAATTCCACAGTCTGGTTCCGGTCCTATAAAAGGCTTATTTGTACCGTTCTTTGCTAGACGGTCGGCTTCCTGGTTTCCTGCTATTTTTGAGTGCTCAGGTACCCATACTAATTTCACTGTATGGCTTGTTCCGAGTTCGTTGACCCTGCGAACACAGTCCAGTCCTAAGCCTGAACCAACCTCGCAGATTCTTAACGTCCTCAGGGTAGCCTGGCTATCAGTCGCTGTAAAGATTCTGTTACTACTCTAGTTTTTCTGTAGTCGTCCTACTGCTGTAGTTTATTCTGTAGTACTTCCTGCGCACAAGTGAATATAGCTTAAATTTCTGCTTGAAATATTGTAACATAAGTCCTCGGACAGATATTCTACATCCCGGTCCATATATTCCAGCCTCAATTGCTCGTGAAGTTTTGGGGCCATCTGTATAAAATGCTAATCCGATAAACTCCACCGGTTTTTGCTTACGTAGCCATTCTTCTCTAGTAGGAATTATAATTCCAAAGGTTCTGCTAGTCTACGTCTTTTTTATCCTATCTGGCACCATACTAAATGTAGGGTGTTTATCGATTTTATTTAGGATGGCGAGGTGCCCTTCCTTATTTTTAACCGCAGGAGAGTTTAATTTAAGCCTGAATGCCCCTCGACTTTACCATCAGGTGAAGAGGGGGTAGATTCAGCAGGGTTTCCAAGGCCGCTGTGGGTGTTGATGACATCAACCCTGTAATTCTTAGACAAGTTAGTCTTTGCACCTGCCTAACTTGTCTGTGCAGCCCACCATATTAAAGCTGAGGCGTATTACTTGCTATCCAGAATGACTCCCAATTATATAATTTCATTCTCCACCTTTAATTGAGTATCATAGAGATATAAATACTACAGTGGTCTTTGTCGGATTTACCGATAAGCCCTCTTCTCTGCATAGTCAATCGTTTTGTGTCCTGCTTCATTTAGCCCTCTGAGAAGATCATCTAAAACGAGGTACCTCAAAAGGAGTGAAAGCACACCCCCTGTGGGCATCCTCGTGGGGCTTGCACTCCCACAGTTTGGTCAGTCAATGAAGCATAACGTTATGTATCCCTCTATGTTTGAGCATTTTAATGATCCATCTACATGCAGTGATGTTTGTACACCTCTATTTCTGACAGCACGTCCAATATATTCTAGGGATGTGTTGTCGAAATCTCCCTCTATATCCAGAAACATACCGATCTTAATATATTTACTTCTCAGTGTGTTTTCCACTTTGCAAGCGCTTCACTGATTGCCGTCTCGCAAGATTTTCGTGGCTGATAGATATACTGGTGAGAACTGAGCGGATAAACGCTCAGTACTTCCTCCCTCTACTTCTATCTATTAACCCGATCAATAGTTTAAGGAGAAAAGATGTCAGGCTAATAGGTCGGAAAGATTTTGCCTGGGCATATGATTCACGCCCTGGTTTAGATTATAAACATCACTTGAACTTCTCTCCAATACCTGAGGCACATATTCTAGTGCTAAGCTAGCCCTCAGTAATGTGCTTAGCCTAGAGTCCAGTAAATCTACATCCTGTTGTAACAGGATCAGAAATATCCCATCCCTTCCAAGCGTTTTGAATACTAGAAACTTATTAGCAGCCCATTCAAATTTTGTTATATCTATCACTTGGGAAGCAAGTTGCCAATTTGCTTTTTTCAACTCCTAAAAGAGCATTACTTGCGCTATACTTAAAGTCTTAAACAATTTTGAACAAAAATTTTCTAAGAATATTTCGAAAAATTTTGAAATTACAGAAGGAAATTAAAACTAAAATTTTTACTTTAACGCTCTGTACTTCTTTTAATATTTATTTTTGAACTGACTAAGATAATCAATCTTAGGTAAATCATAATTTATTGACTTCACGGATGTATTGCTGCCCCGTGTCCTACTACTTAAGGACTACCCTGAATATCAATTTCATTTAAACGCATTTTAGAATTAAACCAAAAGAGCGAAGCATATGCTCTGATCGTCTGATCCAATCAGGTATCCTGGAAAGCTTTAATGCTTTCAAGTTTCAAGCTATACTAGCTATACTATGTTTCATAGATTTGTTGCTGATATTTTCATTTATTACAAATATCTGCAAACTAAAAACAAAATTTGATCCAGTAATTAATAAATTTATTTTTTTATTAATAATAGTTTTCTTTATTTCCTTGAGGTAGGTTATGAAAGTTTTCATTTTGGAATATAATCTTGACAAAAAAAGTCATTATGTATTATCATTCTAAAGTAAGCCACCCAGTGGCGGATTAAGGCTGATCGGGGCCCCTGGCGTGAGGGTAGGACAAATGAAAAAATTGAGAACAGTCAAACAAAATGGGGTGTATCAAAGTATTTAATAAATAAATTAAATCATATTACAAAATACTCTTGAATAAAGACCAATAATTGAAAAAAAACTTTTAAAATTTATACTTATGTTCCTTTTTCTCGATTTGCTTTTAGAGAATTTATTTACAGTGACCGGCAAAAAGTTCGCAACATATGGGAAAAATATTTATTATTAGAGTATCGAAACAACTTTTATGGGGGGTGGGTTCTGCATGTCCGGTAACCTAAAAATTGAGTTTGAGGTATGTCACATGACCACTGGTATGGCGGCAAATTTAAAAAAATCACCCTGAAGTCGGAAGAAGTGGGGCTAGATGACAAAATATCGAAGAAAATTATTTGAAAAAGTTGCTTAGAATTTAATTTTAGGCCCATATGCAAAATTTCAAGCATTTATTTAAAACGATTGAAAATCGCATCTTTTAGTAAATATTTTTGGATTATTTTACAAATACCCAATTTTTTAGTTTTAAATAGCTAGATTGAAGTGGAACCTGTGTATATAGATAACAGTGGAAAAACTAAAAAACAGGTTTTCGCTAGGGCGCTCACTGTTGCAATGGTTTGTATCTAATAGCTGTTTTAAAATTTTAGAAATATTTTTATTCTAGATCACTTAGAAAAGATCAATTTTCTCGATAATAGTCAAGTTTCATCGCTAACCGTGAAAACACCTCACATAAATATCATAGAAACATAGAAAGACAGAAAAGAAAAGAAAAAGAAAATTACATAAAAAATGTAGTTTTCACTTTGTTGGCTATTTTATTCTTCGTTATTTTATAAATTGATGAACTTTGACCATAACCAAGAAAATTTAGCTTTTATAAGTGCTCCAACATAAAAATATTCGTAAAAATTTTGTACAGCTGCTACATACAAACCATTGCAACAGTGAGCGCTCTAGCGAAAACCTGTTTTTTAGATTTAGGCCTGTCAGTCATGCAAAAAACGATAAAGTTCTTCCACTGTTATCCATATACATAGGTTCCATTTCAATCAAGCTTTCTAAAATAAAAAAATTGGGTATTTGTAAATTAATACAAAAATATTTACTTAGTACAAAAAAATGCGTTTTTCAATTGTTTTAAATAAATGCTTGAAATTTTGCATATGGGTCTAAAATTAAATTCTAAGCAACTTTTTCAAATAATTTTCTTCGATATTTTGTCATGTAGCCCCACTTTTTCCGACTTCGCGGTGATTTTTTTAAATTTGCCGCCATACCAGTGGTCATGTGACATACCTCAAATTCAATTTTTAGATTACCGGACATGCAGAACCCATCCCCCATAAAAGTTTTTTCGATACTCTAATAATAAAAATTTTTCCCATATGTTGCTAACTTTTTGCCGGTCACTGTTTAACATCATACTTCTGCTTGCCTCTAAGCATTTTCTTCCAACACTTTGCCAAACTCTTGGATGGTAGTTTTTCTCATTTTCTCAATTGTTTTATGGCACCTCTTTGACTTCATTTTCAAATTACGAATGTGTCAATTTTAACAAATGTGGCTGGCTTCTAACTTACTACTAGTTAAACTGCCGTTTTTGGCAATGTAAATTCGGGTACACAAAATTTATCAACATTGGACTATGCAGCAGATTAATAAATATATGCAGAAATTACTTTATTTTATTTTTCACTATTTACAGATGATAAACTTAAACAGAAGATCCGAATCACGAAAACCATAAAAAATACTAACTACAACATTGTACATAATGTATACATTTTTCAGTCCGAATTGTCGAGGCAATTCAAAAAAATGAGTAAAAAATAATAAGTTCGAATTTTTAGCTGAAAAATTCCGAGTACGTAGCCTTTAGCTCTGATTTGGTTGTTTTTCATTACCGTTATTAGTTTGACCTTGGTGTTTTGTTTCAGCTTGTTTCATGAATTAATTTCAATTTTACTTCCAATTTTCGAACATTTTTGATGGTCCAAGATGGTCTTTGATCTCAGTGTCGGCCTCAATCATCTTTAATCGTGGTCTTTTAGTTTTTTTTTTTATAGAATTCCACGACCTACTGGGATAGATGGTTGATTCCGACACTTATTATTTTATGTTATGTCGATAGGTAAGATTGCTTTAGATTTAAGCTCTGGTTAAGTCAATGTAACTTTATATTATATTTTAGCATTTGATAATGCCTTTGAGAGGCGAAACCTGGTCATGCTTTTTCTATGTAATATAACAAGTGGGAAAGACAATGGCCCGTATTCTGATCTCATATTTAAATTTAACGTCATGTTTAACTACCATGGCAACATCATGTATCTCTGTTATACACATATAAAATTATATAAAGCTATATCGTTTTATGTTTACGCTAAATACGACTTTAGTTAGAGACAACTTTAAACATGAGGTGAGAATACGGCCCATTTTGTTTTACTCATCTTTAGTCATTTATACTCAACCCATTATAAGTATCCGATATGGATGGTCTCAATACAATGGTTTACCCGTAGGGTGTTAAGGTATTACAATTCAAATATAAATTTACAATTTATTCAGTTATAACTATGTACACTAACTACAGTCTATCACTTCATATGAACATGTCTTGCCCATTCTTTTTTGTTTCTGGCCATTCTTGTTCCTTCTTTCCATGTTACTCATCGTTTGGTTAAATTTTCTGCTATCACTCCGTCCCATGTTTTTCGTGGTCTTCCTCTTAATCTCTTTTGTGTTGTTTTCGCTAACCATACCTTTTTTTGACTGCCTTTCTTCTTCCATCTGTACCAGATGTCCAAACCATCTTAATTGTTGCTTCGCGATACTTTCGAAAATAGGTCCTACATTTAGTTCTTACCATATCTGCTCATTTCTTATTTTATCTTTTCGGGTATCTCCTTTAACTGCTCTCAGGTACTTTATTTGTATGGCTTGTATTCTGCTCTTTATTTTGTTATTTAAAATCCAACTTTCTGCTCCATATGTTTGAACACTGTATTATATATTGCTATTTTTGTCTTCCTCGATATTTTCTTTTTTCTTATAAATGTATTGTTCATTGCATAGTATAGCTTTGTCGTATTTTCTATTCTACTGTTTATTTCCATGTCTTCTTTTCCATCTTTGTGTATATTTACTCCTAAATATTTGAATGTCTCTGTTTGTTGTATCATGTCTTCCTATTGTCATCACTTTTGTCTTTTCTTTGTTTATTTTCAAGTTTCCCTTTTTTAGTGCTGTATTCCAGATATTTCAGTTTGTTTGTAAGCCTTTTTTATTTTTTGCATATACTACGTAATTACTAAATATAGATTATTTTTGTATTTTTCTAAGATTAGGCAGCCGTGTTTAATCACAAGGTCTATAAATTTTTGAAAACAATAAAGAAGTTGGGGTTTTATGTTCTAATTTAGCTCATATTTGTTTTTTGTAAAGTTAGTATTATTCTTGACGTGTTTATATGTGACTTGCAAGGCTTTGACAGATCGTGTTGTGTGTTATTTACCTTAGTGTAATCGGAATCCTCTGTATTTAACAACTATTATCTACTCCTATCTCTTTATTTTAATTTATAGTATCGCTAAAATCGCGATAGAAAACGAAAATACGAACCGTTTTAATCAGAAAATTTTGATTATAAAATTTGTAAATTGCTTGTAACTTTTACACAATTTGTTATAGGTGGACTATTTTCTGTAGGACCGATAGTTAATTCGTTTATCCACATTATAATGTATTCGTACTATTTTCTGACTTCCTATGGAAGTGGTATGCAGAAAAAATTACAAAGTTTTAAACCCAAACTGACTCTGCTTCAACTGGTAAATACAATTAATTCCACGATTAATATTAGTTATTTTAATAAATAAAATTTTCAGGTTCAACTTGTTATATTTGTAATGTTATGTGCCATTGGATTGAAACCGAGCTGTAAAATTTCGAAATTTTGCCTACTCTGCTGTATAGTTGACATTACTATCCTTATATGTTTATTTACACATTTCTACAGAAAAAGTTATTTAAAGAAAAACACAAAAATGTAATTCGTTGAATATACAAAAATAAAAATTGTAAAATATTCGTTATTTTATTATTCCGCAATAATCTTGTTCAATAACCATGTTTTTGCTTAAATAATTAAATTCACAAACTCGCTGTAACATAAAATACTCTTACCATCCATCATAAAGTAGTGGTGATTTTATTATATGGAGTGGAAAATAAAGGGTGAAACGGACAAAAAGTAGTCCAGGAAAATTTTTTGTATAACTATTTAGTGTGCACTTTAAAACACGTTAAACGTCAAACTTTGAATGTGTATGTCTGCTGGGCAGGTACTTGACCTCTATGTCACCTCTGTCATAAATCTCTTTGAGATAGTGATGCCGGATGTCAATGTGTTTAGTTCGGGAATGGTAAACTTGATTTCTCATTAGCTTCTGAACGCCCTGGTTATCGCAATATACAATGGTAGCATCTGCTTTATGTTTCAAGAAACCTATTTCCTGAAGAAATCTGCGAAGACAGACTAGTTCTTTTGCAGATTGGGCTAAAGCAATATATTCAGCCTCGGTGCTGGATAATGCTATTGTCGGTTGTTTTTTAGCTTCCCAACTTATAGCAGCATTTGCAAGTATGAAAGCAAAACCAGTATAGGATGCTCGATTGTCTAGATCTGCTCCCCAGTCTGCATCGACATAGCCAAACAACTCCTTAGATGTTTTAAGGCGGATTTATGCAGCCATTTTCATTTACATTTATTTTTAATTTAATTTTAATTTAATTTTCATTTATCATTTTTTAAATGTCCCAATTCATGCAAACAAAATAATAAATGAAAATGAACGCATACCCACATATGAAAATACGCTGACAGATGATGAATGTCATAACGACATAACCCCAATTTTCGCTGGAATAAAATTCTAATTAGCTCAATTAGAACTGAATCGTTGATTTCAGACATTTTAAAGATAATACATGGATAATACAACCCAAACAATACACAATAACAACCACCTGATCAACTTCTTGTCGTTGTCATACCGTACACGCATGTGTCATTTATAATTTTAATTTAAAAGATAAAAGTTGGTCATCTAATTATAAATTAAATGAGAATGAAAGATAAATGAAATAGTAATTTGTAATACAAGTGTTGAAAGCTTGCGTTTGCCACACGAATGTGAAGTTTGCAGCACGAACGCTAGTGAGTGCTGCAGTCACATGAGTGTGGCAAATACAAGCTTTCAACACATGTATTACACACTATTTTTTCTACAACCACAAAAAATTTAAATATTTCTGCAAAATCAAATCTGACATTCATCAAATGTCATTTATGACATTTTGATTTGCGTGCGGAAAGTAAACAAATTAGCGTGTGGAAAGTTTACTTTCCGCACGCAAATCAAAATTTGAGTGTGGAAAGTTTACTTTCCGCACGCAAATCCAGATTAATCCAGATTTGCGTGCGGAAAGTAAACTTTCCGCACGCTAATTTTCACTTGTTCGGCAAACACTCATTTTCAATACTCGTATCTATGGAGACGAAGTCTGAAAATCTCACTTTCCATGGTGGTTGTAGAAAAACGTAAATGAGAATGGTGTATGCATGGTTACATTGGTTTACATACATTTATCTTTTAAATTAAATTAAAATTAAATGAAAATGGTTGCATAAATCCGCTTTTAGAGTATACCAATGCGTAATTTTTCGTACCATTTAAATACCTCATGACCCTCTTTACAGCCATCCAATGTTTTCTTCCAGGTGATTGATTAAATTGGCTAAGATGACTCACGGTATATGCAATATCGGGCCTTGTACATACTGATAAATACATAAGTGAATCTATAGCTGATTGGTATGGAACGTGTTTCATTTCTTCAAATTCTTCATCAGTTTTTGGAGACATATCCTTACTTAATTTTGTATTACCATCAAGTGGGGTGGATATTGGTTTCGATTCTTCCATCCCAAATTTTGTCATTAGTATATTAGTATATTCTTGTTGTGATAATGTGAAAATGCCACTTGAATTCTGGTTGAATTCAATTCCTAAACAATAGTGCAAGGGACCCATATCTTTCATTCGAAAATTTCGTGACAAATTGATTTTAATGTCACTCAAAATTTCAGAATCATTAGTTGCTATGATCAAATCGTCCATGTATACTACAACAATAAGACAAATACCATTACTTTTCATTGTGTACACGCACCTGTCAAAAGATGATGATTTAAGTCCAACATCTTGTAGCTTCTTATCCAATTTCTTGAACCACTGCCTACCGGATTGCTTTAACCCATATATCGATCTTTTCAACATGTAGACATGATCCTCTTTTTCGGGTTCAACAAATTCTTCAGCTTGCTCCATAAAAATGGTTTCTTCGAGATCTGCGTTAATAAAAGCTGCTACTACATCTAACTGATGAACTGTAAGGCTCAGTTTGACAGATATAGCAATGACTATTCTCACTGAACTTTGTCTAGCTACAGGGGCAAATGTTTCCTCGAAGTCTCTGTGCATAACCTTTGGCTACAAGCCTGGCTCTGCGTCGATCTATTTTCCCATTTGCTCTAAACTTTGTTCTCAATACCCATCTGCAGCCAATAACATTAGCGTCTTCAGGTCTTGGTACCAAAGTCCATGCGTCGTTCTCAACGAGAGTGTCAATCTCATCTTGCATAGCTTTTCTCCATACTTGTGAATAAGGACCTTGTAAACCTTCTTTCAGTGAAGGATTAGCAACTTCTTCAGCTATGAATTGCGCTTCTTCAATTGTTGGTGAATTAGAAGTTTGATATTCCTTTCTCGGTCTACCACGACTTCCAGTGTGAATAATTTGTGGACGCCCACGCCCCCTCTTTGCGGATGCATTGATTTTGATAGGAATTTCAACAGAAGGATCGACGGTGTCCTTGGAGAAATCGCCAGAGTTTTCTTCAGAGGATTCAGATTTCTCTTCCTTTTTATTTAACATGTCTGTAGTTATGTCGATTTCATCGTTTTCTTCATTTTCTTCATTGACCTTCAAGTTTGTATCAAAAGGTACTTCTAAATTGTCTTCAAGGATATTATCTTCGTTAGATTGATCTTCAATGAATTTTACGTCGCGACTTTTGATAATTCTCCTCGCTGCTGGATGCCAAAGTCTATAGGCCTTAGATTCATTTGAATATCCAACAAAGATACATTTCGTTGATTTAGCGTCAAATTTACCTCTTCCTTGACTTTTATTCAAAGAAAACGCTTTGCTTCCAAAAATTTTGAAGTGCGAAACAATTGGTTTAGATTTATACCAAACTGAGTAAGGCGTCTGGTCAGTCTTCAAGCTTCTTGAAGGACATCGGTTTCGAATGTAAGAAGCCATTGAGACGGCCTCTGCCCAAAATGTATGTGGAAGTTTTGGTTCGAGCAACATACATCTCGCCATCTTGTAACCCCTTCGGGTAGCTCAGATGGCCAGGGTTATTAATTTCCTGCACACCAGTAATAATGACAACACAGTTGAAAATAAAATATAGTGTAAACAAATAAAAACCTTCCTGTACAAAATAAATAAAATATAATTCAAACTAAGATTAATATAAACGGTAACGAAAAATCATGAATTCCAAAGTAACAAAAATAAAATATCTCTTGGGCTCAGTCTGGACACGGCTTTACTGTGTTAACCTTGAACTGCGTGCGCCTTTCCCAGTTCGGAGAAGGGGATCACGTGTCGGGTTGATCCAGTCTGGCTGAGGCCTTGACGGAGGACGGGTGCTTTACTTCCTGTGAACAAATTAACTAACAATGGCTGTTAAGTGCACAATCGGGATAAATAATCGGAAAGCTCCCCTGTAACGGGTAAGTGATTTTAAGCTTTTAAAGTGCCGTTTCGGTTTCACCTATTTAATTCAACTGCCTTCACGGGCGATCCTCGTGGTTTCTAGATGTGCCCTCGGTGTCTTCCCGGGACGCCGGTTCGGTACGGGTTTGTTGTGTTAGCTCAGTGAAAGAGGGTTGGGGAAGCTCTTCGGCCACTGGGTGCCGAATTGCGTAGGGGAAAGTTTAGGGGGATACTATTGTCGACCTCTTGGTGCCGATTTTAGCAATTAATACGTTCGGGTGTGTTTAGGGAGTACTGGTTAACGGCCTCGTGGTGCCGACTTCCAGCAGGTCTCCGGGAACGATTTAGTCGTCAACTAGGTGCCGACTACTTTCAGGGGTGCGGATTCAAGGGCTTATTCGGCAGCTTGGTGCCGAAGATCACCAGGTATGATTCTTGGAACGGTGGGTTCGTCAGCAAGGTGCCGAACTTTCACCAGGTCGGGTTAAGGGAAGGATTCTTACTCGGTTTTCCTACGGTGCGGTTAATGCGGTGCTCTTCTCCGGATGGCTATCTCGACTCGTCTCCCACGGTGCGGTCGGCTCTTCTCCTCTAGCGCTCGATGCTCGCTGCTTTTATACCTGTTTCTAATCCAGTTTTCTCGCTCTCACCTCGCTGATTGAAGAAGGTACGACAACCACGTCGCGCTCCGGCTGGACATGTTATCGGCGCGATTAACACTTTCGCTAAACGTGTCCCTAAAATTCTTTATTACCAGGAAAATTCCATTTACCTAATTTGTAATAATTAATGTCTTTAGGTGGCACGTTACAATCTCAGCCAACGTTCTATTCATGCGCTCAGCCACACCATTTTGTTGCGGTGTGTGAGCAACAGTACGTTCTCTTCTTATGCCAGACAATTGCAAACTTTCATTGAATTCTTTGCCTTCATATTCTAAACCATTGTCTGTACGTAAAATTTTTATCTTCTCTCCAGTAACATTTTCAACAAGTGCTTTGTACTTCAAAAACGTTTCCTTACCTTCATTCTTCGATTACAAGAAATAGACTTCGACCCAATTCGAATAATCGTCGATAAAAGTAACGAAGTATGAAGAACCACCAATTGATTTTGTTCTCATTGGTCCACAGATGTCTGAATGTACAAGCTCTAACAATCTTTCAGTCTTTGTCGTTGACTTTATAAACTTTGTTGCAGCTTGCTTACCTTGAATGCATGTCTCACACGATGGTAAGTTGTCTGAAACTTTAAAAGATATTCCTTTTACAAGATCTTTGGTAATCAGCTTTTTCAGATCGCTTTCATTCAAACGTCCATATTTTCTGTGCCATTCTTCCAATTTACTCATCTCCGATACCTTTGCTGTTGATTCTGACGAAGATTCAATCAAATACAGGTCGCCACTCTTATATGCCTTTAAAACCATTTCTTGATTACTGTCATTATATATTTCAGCTTCATTGTCCTTGAATTTAACAGTATATCCATTTACAGTCGTTTTTGAAATGGATATCAAATTGGTCTTCAATTCAGGTACATGCAGAGTTTTTTTTAACCTTATTGTTTTTAGAACCTCGCCATTTTTAACTTGCAGTCGAACAGTACCACAGCCTTTAATGGCAGTACTTTTATTATCAGCTAACTTAACTTTCTGATTTTTAATTGGTGTGAAATCAGAGAATTTGCTTATATCATTACACATGTGTGATGTGGCGCAACTATTAAGACACCAAAATGCTTCGGGGTTCTTTGTATTCAACGCCCTCACATTATCTTCTTGAATTTCGTAAGCACCAGTCAGAAAAGCTTCTTCGACATTTGATGTAAACTGTTGTTTTTTAATTTTGACAAAACAATTCTTAGCCTTGTGTCCAGGCTTTTTACAATAATTACATTGAAATGTTATTCGCTTCTTTGAATCAAGATCACCTTTTTGACCATCAGAAAAACTCTGCTGAGCTTTCTTGAATTTAGTTTTATCTTTGCTGTACAATGCCTGGGAATCTTCATTACCAGCATTTCCTTTTCTACAATTTTCTTCTTCTAACAGTTTTATTTTCATGGCTTCAGCTGTCGGTAATTCACCCCTAGTTTCTATGGCACATCTAAAGTTTTCATAGCTACTCGGCATACTGTATAACAGCAAAATTGTTAAAATTTCATCAGCAACTGTAATCTCCATTTCATTCAGTTTATCAACTGTATTAAAGAACGAATTAATATGTTCAGACATGCTTACACCTTCAGCCATTTTCTTAAATAGTAGTTCTTTCAATAATTTTGCTTTTTGAGAAGGTCCAGTTGATTGATACACTTGAGATAATTTTCGCCATACCTCACTTGAAGTCTTACATTGCTTGATATGGCACAGTTCTGATGGACACATTGCAAGAATGATATCAGCTTTTGCTTTTTGGTCATTTTCATCCCACTGAGTAACGGCTCATACTTCTGCTGCATCTTCAGGCTTAGTTTTCATACCGTTCACACAGGACCAGTGATCGTTTTTCACTAAAATTGCTTCCATCTGAAGTTTCCAAGTATCGAAATTACTTTTACCCAATTTTTGGATATGGATAGCATGTGACGTCATTTTTAAAAACAAAATGTGACTTCTTGTAAAGCTAAAAATATGATCACAAAAGAAACGGCACTCAATGTTCCTAATGCGTGTAAGATTTACAGCAAACCTGATTTGGAATATCCAATCCAATCTTCACTCCTCAGCAATCAGCAATTTATTGCTTTTGCTTGGAATAATTTTTCATCAGGCACTTCTTGAGTATTTAACTTACTCTGGGTCCTGGGCCCATAACCTAAATGTTTTGTAGTGGAATTTATTCGTGGGATTATACAACACAAGAAGCTTTTAAATGTATTTAGATTACATTAAATAAATAACGTATGAATATTTTGTTATATTAATAACAACTACAATTATTATTATAAAAGACAGCCACATACTAGATGTTCATATCAATAAGCAGTGCACTGTCAGATATCACTTACTAGGTCACTACACGTTTAATTTAATATTTACAACAGTTTTTGTTTTTGGGAGTTTGCAACCAGTTGTTAAAATAGCGACCAAGTAGGAAAACGGTGTATTAAAATGAGAAGTAATTAAATGATCTGCCATTTAAAATTTCGATCAGCAAGAATAATCAGCGAAACAATTATTTGTGCAGCATTTTATTTTTTGGTTTGCGATTTTAATATACGAACAGCAAATTATGGTAAGCAAAATAAAATTATTATGTCGGCACAATAAACTTTAAGCGGCATATAAATCGCTAGTCGCGCAGCCCAAAATCTATTTGAGCAGCAAAATTATTAGTTGGTCTGCTAAATTATTAAATGAGCAGCAACTAATTTGATTCATCTGCGGGTAAAACATTTGATGTTTTAATATTAATAGGCAAATTGAAAAAGGTTTTATAGTATCGGCAAATAAACAACTTTGTCAGCTACAAAAATAAATAAGCATGATGCTATTTTTTTGAGCAGCTACATTGTTGGAAAGTGCGTGCGGCTCTATTGGTTGGCCAAACGAGCACTTATTGTTCAATAATTATTGTATTAATTATAGGTAGGTTATGTTACCTATTACAGTTATTTTTTTTTCTTTTCTAATAAATACTTACTTTTTTTTCTTTCTACCCGATTGTTTTATTTATTTCCTACTCAATCATTTTTAAAACATACTTACTTCATTTTGGAGCCGATAAAAAAAGTATTTGGTTACTGATCAATTTCAACTGTCATTGTAATTTTACAGCAGGACAAATGTAATAAAATACTGACAACATTGTGCCAATCACATAATTATTTTGATGTAATTTTCTTTTTTTTGCTGCCAATATCGTTTTAATGCTGCTCGTAAAGAAATTGAATGCAAACCGTTTTCATTTTAATTGCCACTCATGAGTTGCTGCTCATTCAATAATTTTGCGGCTCAAATATATTTTAATGCTGGCCAAATCTCTATTGTTTTGCTGACCGTTTAAATCATAGCCTATTAAAATGTTGCACGCCCATACGGAAAATCCAAATCTTTCACACCGTGAAAAATTGTTCGGCGTACCAAAATCTACGAAGGTTTTGAAAAAGTTCAAGGAGTGACTGACAACCGCCAGGAAACCAAGATCAGGGAGAAATCGGAACCAAAACGTCAAATCGACCGAAAGAGCAGTTGTCAAGGCTTTCAAGAGAAATTCGAACCTCTCCGTCTAGGATGTTAGTAAAAAAGTAGAAGTATCACATACAATGATGCAAAGGACGAAAAAGAGGGCCGGATTGTCATCATACAAAGTTGTTATAACTCCTAATCGTTATGATATGCCACGGCCAAAGCAAGAGCGGGAAAACTGTACTCAAAATGTTGACGAAGTTTGATTGATTGATAATGGACGATGAAATTTACGTCAAGACTGACTTTAAACAGTTTCCAGATCAAGAATTTCATAAGGCAACAGGAAGGAGAAAGGTTCAGGGTAAATTCAAACAAACAGATCTGTTAGAATTTTCTAAAATATTCTTAGTATGGTGGCCTGAAAAGCAAATTTTGCGTGACAACTGGTACTATCAACTAGCAGATTTACGTTGCAGAGGGTTTGGAAAAGCGCTTGCTGCCCTTCATAAGAACCCACGAATGTTCTGTGCTGTCTTGGCCTGACCTAGCTTCATGCTACTATGGGAAGGACGCCCACGGTACAGCATCAACAACGCTCCATTTGTACCCAAGAACTGCAACCCACCAAATACGCCAGAATTGTGCCCAACTGAAAAAAAATATTGGACACTCGAAACCTCAAGGAAACTTAAGAAATTGCAGATAGTGCAAATTTAAAGCAGAATGGTGTGCAGCATCAAACAAAATGGATTATGAGATTGTGCAGAATTTGATGGAAGATCTTAAATGCAAAGTCCATGAGTTCGTATTTGGTCCGTAAATTAAAGGATAACTCTCACGATTTCTGTACTTCATCTAATTAATAAGCTGTCGGAAAAACAAAGAACAGATAACTGTTTCAATCAAATAAATTTTTGTACTATACATATTTTGTGTGGCCACTTTTTTCCCGTTCCACCCTTTAGTTGGAGGCCAAGTTTTCCTACTAAAACGGTTAGAAACAAGGATTTGAAACTTTACACAGGGTAATATAACCCTTTTGTCCACGACTATTCAATAATCTGTCAATTATTCATGTGTTTGGTCAAACATAATGCTATCCATTATACACTGCCAGCAGTGAATAATCATTATTCACGGTGTCATGGTACCAGCATTGTCTATGGTGTATAATGAAGGAAATAGGTTATGTTTCTAATCCTACCACTTCGTTTAACATAGTCCTACCATATGGTTTTAGTAGCGTTGTTATTTAAATTTTAATTAAAAATTCTTCGTATTTGTGTTCGTGGACAATGTATAGTTTACGACTCGCTTTAATGGCTACTATTACCTCAGATAATTGCAAACCTCGCTCGCTCGTGTTGCAAACATTATCCTCGGTAATAATAGCATTCATTATAGCGTCGTGTATAATATACTATTATGCAGATTTCAAAGAAAAACAGTAATTTTTTAATGTATACAAGGTGTTTCAAAAAACATGGCATAAATGATAGGGCTGATAGAGCACTGAAAAATAAGTGGGGTTTGCCTAATAAACATATGTCCTAAGACCCCCCATTTTTATTTTACAGGGCATGAAATTAAAAATTAAATAATGATTATTGCCCATATCTTTGACGGCAGTATACATTTTTTTACTAAACTTGGCAGACAGTTTTACTGATATAAGAGACATATAACTGCAAAAAAATCCGTTTACTCACTTTTCCCAATGGCGCACAGCATCAGTACGGGACCCCTTAACACCCCCTATTTTGTACGACACTGCTTAAATTTTAATTTTGGTTGTATTTGTGAATTTGGCAATGCTTTTTACATAAATAATGTATTCTTGTTTCACTTCTTTAAAATGGATATTTTTCGAGATATTCGTACATAAAGAATGGGGTTTACACTAATGCTTATTAGAGTTTAAAAAAAAATTAAAAATTAAAATTTAACTCGACATATCAATAAACACCCTTTACATTTCGGAAGTAATAGGCGAATAGAAATTATAATGAGGCTGAAACATATTGATACGTCGAGTTTAATTTTGTTTTTTTAAATACTAATAGGGATTAGTGTAAACCTCATTCTTTATGTACGAATATCTCGAAAAATATCCACTTTACAGAAGTGAAACGAGAATACATTATTTACAAAAAAAGCATTGCCGAATTCAAAAATACAACCAAAATTAAAATTTAAGCAGTGTCGTACAAAATAGGGGGGTT
The DNA here is from genome assembly GCA_963082815.1 of Melanotus villosus. Classification (NCBI taxonomy): domain Eukaryota; kingdom Metazoa; phylum Arthropoda; class Insecta; order Coleoptera; family Elateridae; genus Melanotus; species Melanotus villosus. The sequence goes on along the minus strand of OY720419.1, from coordinate 28,469,338 downwards.
AAGGGGCTGCTGCTATCGGCCCTTGGCAAAAGTGAGTAAACGGATTATTTTGTTGTTGTGTGTCTTTTATATCAGTAAAACTGTCTGTCAAGTTTAGCAAAAAAAATGTATACTACCGTCAAAGTTATGGGCAATAATCATTTTTTAATTTTTAACTTTCACGCCCTGTAACACAAAAATGGGGGGTCTTAGGACATATGTTTATTAGGCAAAGCCCACTTGCCCACTTATTTTTCAGTGTTCTATCAGACGTATCATTTATGCCTTGTACATAATTTTTTGCTTTTTTAAAAATAACAATCGCACGGTACCTATATTACACATAATCTTTTTTTCGCTTTCTGCCCAATATAATACTATGTAAAAAATATTTTAATTAGTTGCCGCATGCATACATACAGGGTGAATAAAAAGTAAGGAGCCTGGATGATGGAGCCTTTATTATTAATTTTAGAAAAAAAAGTTTTAAACAAAAGTTTTATAGCAAATTATTTTTCACAAACTGATGGTTTTAAATATTTTTTTCAAGGTCATACGTTTGCGCTATGACGTCATCGATACTTTTTTTAAATAGCAACCTATAGTTTTTAGGTCGAAATTGTATAGCATTTTTTGTTCTCTTTATGACCATCTAAAAATATCATACGGTTGCATAAGCGAAATTTCTCGAAAAATCCAGTTGAATGTTATTCGTATACAAACAATGTTTAACATTACTTTATTACAGAAGATATTCAAATTGTTCTTAGCGATGTGCGTTCCAACATACAAGACGCGTTTTCAAAAGACTTGTGCAATCTATCTTTAGGCTTTAACAACCCTCTTCATAAACAGGATAATCCAATTTGTCAAAATTTTTTGTTAAAAACCTACTGCAATTTTTGAAAATGTGCCTAGTTCTTCAACGTTACGAACGCACGAACACATGTATACCTATACAGTTTATGGGCGGGGCAAGTTGACGTCACAACCCAAATGCTAGATGAAAAATGCTGTACATTTAAATTAACTAGACGTTACTCAGAACATTAAAGATCAAATTAAAGACAAACATATCTGAATCTCAGTGAACGAAACAATAGACACAAAAGGACGCTACATTGCTCATTTAGTTGTAGGAGTTTTCAATACCAACAAACCCTAAAATGGTTTTCTTGTCAGCGTCAAAAAAAATTTAACAATGTAGCCGTAGCTAGGTTTGTTACGGTAAAGTTGTTTATTATCTTCTCGAGCGTATTAGCGTCCGAAGATAAAATAAAATTTTATCGTCTTGTATAATAAATAACTATTATTTCGCATGTAGTAGTACATAATAAATTATGTTCGTTTGTTTGTTTATTTAATGGGCGAAATAATTGATTAATGACGATTTTATTTTGCATAAAATTGTGCATATATTAGTAATTTTCAGTGTTATTTGCATACATATTTTCTGATTGTTTGGTGCATATTTTCCAGTCTCTGATAATTGCTCTGCTAATGCGATATGTTTTAGACATGCAATGTGTAACTCATATCCTTCAGCTTGCAATGGAAGATGCATTTAAAACAATAAATCTATCTATTCCTTCATTAGTTAAGCAAAGAAAATAGAAATAAAATTATAACTTTGACGTCTTAATATACCGAAAAAGCAAAAGTTGAAAAACCAACCCTTGTTGATGCTAGAGTGTTTATTTTTATTAAGGAAATGTGTGTCGCATCACAAGGTAAAATATTTAAGAAGCGGAATCAGGCACAATAGACATATTTAAAAAATTTGTGTATGGCGTTAGCACCTGCAAAAATTTGAAAAAAGAAACTACAATATAAGAAATTAACTATGAGGGATATTTTTTGTTATTGGAAGGAATGTAAGATGGCGCTCAAAAAGATGTCAACTACATTTGCTGGCACATTGATAATCTGCATGAATGCAAACTCTATAGAAGATCGAAACATTCATGTGTCACTTGAGGAAACTTTGGGAGCGACGAATGAAATTCAAAATAAAATAACATAAAGAACTCGATAGAAAAGAAAAACACTTAAGGAGGAGAGGATTGTTTACCCTGAATTGTATAGTGGTACATATTATATCTTAACGAAAACTGTTTTTGTGCGGTTCCTTTGAATGTAAGTAGCATAGAGAGGTTATTTTCAGGGCTGAAATGTTAAAAAAGCATTTCGAGGAACAGCTGTTTATAAGAACAAATATAATATTAAAAAAAAAATTCAGGTTGTAAGTATAACGGTTTTTTATTGAAACCCTTTTCAATTAACTGCTTTAATTTTAGCTATAAAACAGCAAAACACTCGGCAGCTTTTGAATTTAAAATGGTTTTTGTACGAGAAGTCTGAAAAAAATGTCGTAAAAGAAGTTGAAAGAAGCAGCAGATAGCCACCGATCAACAATTTTTTCGTACTAAAACATAAATAAAATAATAAATACTAATATGCAATTAATTAAAAAAAATTAATTTCTGTAATTATTATCGCCTATTATTGCCATGCACATTGTAAGAAACAAAAACAACATTAAGAAACGGAAACTGATATCTAAAGACTGATCAAAACGAAACAGATTTATTTTAACTGTCCGCAACTAAACCCAAATTAAAAATTTTGTCGGAAGGCAATTTTTTTACTAACTTTAAATAACACTCTACCAATCAATTTTATTATACTATATGAAATTAAATTTCTCTAAAATATTTATTTTTTACACTTTGATAACATTATCATTATCCATTCTTACGGAGGATTTGGGTATGAGACGCGTCTCAGCTAAATTTGTACCAAAACTTCTCACAGCTGAACAAAGACATGCCCGTGTTTTAGCTGTGAATCACAAAACTTTCTAAAAACGATCATAACTGGCGATAAAACATGGCTGCATGGGTATGATCCCAAAACTAAGGCCCAATCTGCACAATAGAAGAGCCCAAATTCTCCTAGACCCAAAAAAGCACAACAAAGCCGCAGCAATGTTAAGATTGTCTTTTTCGACCGTTAATCATGAATGCGCTCCACCTGGCAAGACAATTAACAAGGAGTATTATTATCAAGTTCTACGACGATTGAGGGACAGAAGGTCAGAACTGCATAAAAATGGCGAGTGGCAATTGCATCACGATAATGCCCCCGCCCGCGCATCTCAACTTGTGCAGCAGTTCCTTACTAAACATGGCATTCCACAAGTCCGACAGCCACCATATTCGCCAGACCTTGCTTATATAGTTTACTAGCGAGTTATATTATATTAAAAACATTAATCCAAATCATTCGGTAAGTTTTCATGATTTACTTATCTTAAGTTTTTTGTATTTTTATAAATTGTCGATCATGGCGCACTTGTAATACTTATTTTAAATTTCATATTTATATACATACCCCGTATCCACAGGGTTTCGCACCATGGAATCAGAACAACGTTAATTTATACCGAAGATCAGCTCTTGCTTTTACTAAAACAGCTTAACTACAAACCCTATTATATTTATCTTTCTATGGCAATAAACGACTAAGTGGCATTTAACTTGGCTATGATTTAAACGGTCAGCAAAATAATAGAGATTTGGCCAGCATTAAAATACCATGAGATCGAAAAAAAGATGATTCTGAGCAGGCCTTGACTAGTACAACACGATTGGCAAGACTGATTTCAAAATGTGGCAGCAGGTTAGAGGTTGATAGATGTCAAATAAATTAAAACGCAAAACAGTATTTATTTAGGGAACAAACTGAAAACTAAGATGAATACATGTTAGAGTAGGTGTTCAAAATGTGATCCTTCACTAGTATTACAACGATAAACTTAAATAATTCTGGAAACAAGATTGCAAAACTGACTTACATTTGAAATGTCACTGTCACATTATAATTCATAGCCATTCTAGAACCAGTGTAGCCAATCGTGTTGTACTAGTCAAGGCCTGCTCAGAATCATTTTTTTTTTTGACCTCATGGTATATTCGAGCCGCAAAATTATTGAATGAGCAGCAACTCATGAGCGACAATTAAAATGAAAATGGTTTGCATTCAATTTCTTTACGAGCAGCTTTAAAACGATATTGGCAGCAAAAAAAAGAAAATTACATCAAAATAATTATGTGATTGGCACAATGTTGTCGGTATTTTATTACATTTGTACTGCTGTAAAATTACAATGACAGTAGAAATTGATCAGTAACCAAATACTTTTTTATCGGCTCCAAAATGAAGTAAGTATGTTTAAAAATGATTGAGGAGGAAATAAATAAAACAATCGGGTAGAAAGCAAAAAAAAGTAAGTATTTATTAGAAAAGAAAAAACATAACTGTAATAGGTAACATAACCTACCTATAATTAATACAATAATTATTGAACAATAAGTGCTCGTTCGGCCAACCAATTGAACCGCACTTTCCAACAATGTACCTAGCTGCTCAAAAAAATATCATCATGCTTATTTATTTTTGTAGCTGACAAAGTTGTTTATTTGCCGATACTATAAAACCTTTTTCAATTTGCCGATTAATATTAGAACATCAAATGTTTTACCCGCAGATGAATCAAATTAGTTGCTGCTCATTTAATAATTTAGCAGACCAACTAATAATTTTGCTGCTCGAATAGATTTTGGGCTGCGCGACTAGCGATTTATATGCCGCTTAAAAGTTTATTGTGCCGACATAATAATTTTATTTTGCTTATCATAATTTGCTGTTCGTATATTAAAATCGCAAACCAAAAAATAAAATGTTGCACAAATAATTTATTGTTTCGCTGATTATTCTTGCTGATCGAAATTTTAAATGGCAGATCATTTAATTACTTCTCATTTAACTTGACGTATGGTTTGAAACAAATCAAGTCCTATTTGAATTTGTACTAAAATCGTCATGAATATTTACACTGTGGAAGAAAAAGTTCAAATAGTGAAATGGGAAAGGAAACAGTTACAGGGAAACGTGTAGACGATTTGCAACGACATATCCCAACAGACCTCGTCCTGTACACACTAATACTGTTGGAAGAATCATAAGCAGATTTGAAAATACTGGTAATGTTTGCCTATGGTTTGCTCAAGATTTGTAGCACCTGATATCATTAATTCTGCGGTTCATGATCGTGAAATTGATAAATATAATGGCAGATGTGTAATTAAGTGCGAAAAATGAAATAAGTAAAAGTTACGTACATAATAGTTATTTATGTAATAAGGATCATAATGACGATCATTATGGTACTAACCGTGAATATTATCGACACGAGGCGTTAGCCGAGCTAGATAACACGGCGTGTACCATAATTATCGTTTATGATTCGAATTAAATACTAGTACATTATGAAATTAGTTTATCGTCGACTAGCATTACTAGTTATTTGTATACTAAGGCCGCGAAATTACATTTTAGCTTACCGAGAGAAAAAATCTCGAGGGCGCTAAAGAATTTCGCGGACGAAGTATACACAACATTTTTTGTGCAGCTGCAAAAAATACGTAATCACACATTTTATTTTTATCATAAATGAATGTAAATAGAGTCGGCTTTCATGTCACAATGTTTCTATGGAAACAACATAAATAAAACGCGTTTCGCGGCCGTTACCCTTAGTAACGCAATACAGGCCGCGAAATCGGATCTCGCGTCCTGTATTGCGTACGCGAAATGACCACTTCGCGTCCGGCTGCACAAAAAATTATTTATGTCTAAGAAATTTAATTTAGTTTTTTTTTTGCTAAAATAATAATTATTCAGGATATATAAAATTATGACGTATTTGTCACAAAATAGTATTTGTTACTATGATGACTGGTGTGGTTGTTAAGTAACGTTTGTTGCTGGTCGACAATAAAAAAATTTATATGCTGGCTTCAATATATATTTTTTTTTAATTTAAAATAGTATTTTTGAAACGACAGGTGCATTCAGTTATTATTATAAAAAATAGTAAGCAAGCCGCGCTTTATTTACTATCAAACACTAGTGTTAAGTAGAAAGCGTTGTTAAAATTAATTTGCAATTTCACAAGTTGCAAATTGAATTTGTAGCAAAATTTAAGAAAATGAGTTATTCTGATGAAAGTTTACCTTCGGATTTGAAGGAAATTGCGGAAAATGTCGTGGACTGAATTTCATTATGGTACTGAGTACCATAATGGATGCATTATGCTCTTTGGACTATAATGAACTGCCTTACGCCACTAAAATATAATGACATAACATTGTCATTATGATACGCCAGCATATAATAGTATATTACGTCACTAGGAGTAGAAAGCCCACTTTTTGTGCTGAGACCAAAAGGTTGCGGCCGAGGCGATAGCCGAGGCCATGCAATCTGGGCGAAGCACAAGAAAGAGCTTTCTGCTCCGAGTGACATATACTATTTTTTCTTCAAGCGCTATACAAATATTTTGCATGTTAATCAATGAAAACGACAGACCATTTGAAAAGTACTTACTTGACTGTCAACAACTTGTGCAGACGCGTGCACAGAAAAGATCTTTCTACACAAAAGAAATATCGTTCGAAAATAATTTTCGAAGCGTACAACACGCTTTTGAAGTAATTTTACCTTTTCAACTGCCTCAATTTATCCAAATTTGACAGTTGTAATCAAAACAATGACAAGTGGCGCCACCACTTGTGACGAGTTGCACTAACATTATGTTACTAGTAACAAAATGATTTCCATTATTGTATTAGTAACATAATGGAGTATTTTTACCTTGTGTATTCAGTAGAAAAATTTTACAATTATGATACGCTTGAAGAAATAATATTAAAGAAACATAAATTTAAATCGTATCAATATCAGCTTCATCAAGAACTGCGGGAGGGAGATTCCGAAAACAGATCTGTATTTTGTCAAATTATGATGGATAAATGCAACAATGAACCCGATTGTCTAGAAAGAGTGTGCTTTACTGACGAATGTACGTTTAGTTTAAATAATCAACCACATTCTCAAAATTTTCGATATTGGAGTACCGACAATCCTCATTTAATTGTAAAAACACACACACAAGATCCACAGAAGGTTAATATTTGGTGTGGAATATTAAATAACGTTGTAATTTGGCCTTATTTTATTAACGGAACGTTGACCGGAGAGACTTATTTATAACTTTTTTGTGCAGCCGGACGCGAAGTGGTCATTTCGCGTACGCAATACAGGACGCGAAATCCGATTTCGCGGCCTTACCCTTAGTAACGGCCGCGAAATATTTTAACGGCCGTTACCCTTAGGAACGGCCGTCAAACTAAACGTCACTTATTTGACACATGAGAGTTGACATATGAAAATGTCAGTTTTATTATGTATTTTTTACGGCTGCACAAAAAATGTTGTGTATACTTCGGCCGCGAAATTCTTTAGCGCCCTCGAGATTGTCTTGCCTCGGCCGCAAGCGGCCTCGGCGACAATTTTTCTCCCGGTACGCTAAAATGGAATTTCGCAGCCTTAGCATACAAATAACTATTAACTGAAACTATTTGTCCTGCAATTCAACATACAATGCTTAGAGATGAGCGACCGATATGGTACCAACATGATGGCTGTCCCGCTCGCAATTCAGCAGTAGTTAAAGAATTCCTAAACAATACCTTTCATGAAACCTGAATTGAACGATGATGGCCAATTGGATTGTCCGTTCGGTCCCCTGATTTGGCTCCGAACGATTTTTTCTTATGGCCTTACTTAAAATCTAAAGTTTACTCTTCCCGACTTCATCCTAATTTAGATTCTCTTAAAGATAAAATTGCCGAAGTGTGTTTTAATATTAGTCCCCGATTGTCAGATAATGTTAGACGTCGAGGTTGTCCTGGCTCGGCCGCAAGCGGCCTCGGCAACAATTTTTCTCTCGGTACGCTAAAGAATTTCGCGGACGAAGTATACACAACATTTTTTGTGCAGCTGTAAAAAATACATAATTACAAATTTTTATCATAAATGAATGTAAATAGAGTCGCCTTTCACGTCACAATGTTTCTATGGAAACAACATAAATAAAACGCGTTTCGCGGCCGTTGCCCTTAGTAACGGCCGCGAAATACAATTTCGCGGCCGTTACTAAGGGTAACGCAATACAGGCCGCGAAATCGGATCTCGCGTCCTGTATTGCGTACGCTAAAATGGAATTTCGCGGCCTTAGTATACAAATAACTATTATTCTTGTTGTTTGTGATTTTTGTGTATTATTTGTTACTTGCAAATTCAATTTTAATGGTCAATGCTTAGCAACCGTTTGACTATCAATTGGCACTGGAAGAGTAGATTTTTAAAATAAACTAGCATCACTCCAGCGCCATGGTGCGTGGTCTCGTGGATGCACGGTATATATGTATTGTTTACATTAAGTCATTGCTTAACTTTTTTTATTGCCTTTTAGAGAATTTAGTGTTACTGGAATCTTCAAAACCACGCTAATTATTTTTTCGTCCTGGTAATTATAATATAGGAACACCAACCAACAAGAAAAAATCAGATCAGAAAATTGAAAAAGAAGAACGAATATGTGCGAAAAGAACTCTAACAGATAGGTCACCAACTGAGATTTCGGCATCATCTTCTGGAGGAAGTATTAACAAAAACCTAATCAAGAAAAGAAAGATGGAGAACAGTACAAAACAAAAGAAAAGGCAGATAAGGTAAACAAAGGAACACCAACCAACAAGAAAAAATAGCAAAAATTAATAAAGGATAGCCAAATTGAAGATGACCGCAGCAAGATAACGGAAAAAGAGAATGGAGAAAAGAGAAGAGATGATGGAGATATTAAAATAAGAAGAAAAAAGAATAAAAAACAATATAGAGATACGAATAGGACAAAATAGACATTAAGGCAGTTCAGGAAATAAGATGGGCAGGTAAAGGCGAAATAAATAAAGAAAATCATTGTGTACTATACCGGGTGTCAATAAAACCTGGGGCACCGCTATTTTTTAAATTATATTATAAGATATCAATATGAAATTTGGTATAAGTACGTAATACAGTGTGTCCCAAATTCAATCCCCACCATTAGGATCTCGGAAACTATAAAAGCTACAAAGTTGGTTAAATAGGGAAAGTTTTAGGAATTTTAATGCTCATTTCACATCCGTTGAGAAATCACAGCCAACTTTGATAGTTTTCGAGATATCTTGGAAAAACCGAAATTTGGAGTTTTCTGTTTTCCAAAATATCTCGGAAAGTATTAAGTTATTAGTTTCAAGACTTGTACATTGTGAAGGCATTTTTTTACGGAGAATCGGGTGGTACCATTTGTTTATATTTATGACGCTTTGTTTCTATTCTATGAACAACTACTTTTGATTTTCATATGGACGCCATATTGAATTTTATCGTTACTAAACTCAGCTCTTTTTTCTCTTTTCAACGATGTATCACACGTACGGAGTTTTTGAAGAAGAGTGGGAATAAAATAATTGTTTTCTTTATTCGCGTAGTAGGCTATGATGTGACTGCAGCACTCACTATCGTTCGTGCTGCAAACTTCACATTCGTGTGGCAAACGCAAGCTTTCAACACTTGTATTACAAATTACTATTTTAACACCCAATCAAACATTAAAATTAATTCCAGCTTGTCCGGAATTATTCCCGCTAACAGCCTTTTTAAACGGCCTGTCGACTGGCCTACTCGCATTAATAGCTAAGTAGAAAATGATAATCACGGATTTCTATCCCTACCTAGTTTTATAACTTTGCTTGCTCTTGTGAGGCAGCCGGTCAATCACCTTTACTGTTGGTAAATTATAACAATGTAACTACAATGTACGGCGTCAATCAGCATAATATAAGGGGTGTGCTAAAAGTAACTGAAAAAAACCAAATTATCTGACAACTGTTTGTCTTAATTGTTGTATCATCTGTTTGAAGTGCCACTTAGAGTGTGAATTCTCTGATCGATTTATAAAAAGTTTCGATTACTTCTGAAAATGGAGAAAAGGGAAGATATACGACGACGCATTTCTGGTTTACTTGGACGGAAAGACAAAAAATAGTAATTAAGCACATTAGCTCGGAAAATATTCCGACCTCCACTATTTATAATGTCATTCAACGTTATAAGGATACTATTCCCTTTGAGGAGAAGCCAAAATCAGGCAGATCATCAATTTTGTCGAGAAAGCAGCCAAATAAAGTATTTGAAAGTGTGAAAAACAAGATTGGTGTGTCTCAAAGCACATTAGCTTCAAAGTATTGTAACAGTTTTAAAACGTTTATTTAAAAGTTCGGTTCGTGGTGTGAATTATTTATCCGGTCGCTAGCAATCTGGGTATTTCCGCGGGCCCGATCATGGATGCCATTCAACTTTATTTTTAATTTACTCATGTAATGATCACCTGCTACCTCTTGTTCCGCAGGAGGACATCCAAATTCGAGGGTAGCCGCAGTTCGCGTCCAAACATCATACAGGCCGGTGTTTGACCAGTGGCTTCGTGAACTGCTGCGCGATTGGCCATCAAGAACAGATGTAAATATTGATCCCAGTCTCGCTGATGGTCAGATACAACTTTGGACAAATATTTTCCTATGGTCCGGTTGATTCGCCCCACCCTCCACCATTCCATCGAACTGCGGGTGTAGCGAAGTACTTCGAGTCTTACGAATGCCCAATAATCGGCATCATTTTCGAATAGTGCAGATCCAAAATTACGGCCTTGTTCCGAATGTAGTTCCAAGGGTACATCAAAGCGGCTGAAGAATTCCTTAACTAGCATTTCGGCGACCGTCGCGGCTTCCTGATTTGGTAGTCCGTATGCTTCCGTCCATTTGGTGAAATAATCCATTGCTACCAGGATATACTTATTTCCCGTATCAATCTCGGGAAACGGTCCAGCAATGTCTATGGCCACTCTTTCTAAGGGATTCCCCACGTTGTATTGTCTCATGGGGGCCCTTCTTTAACGTCTTCTTTGCAGTTAACCCAATAGAATCTTTCTCTAACTTTCTCGAGAGTCTTTTTCACACCATAATGTCCTCCTGGGGTGCCATAGTGAAGATGTCTAAGCACTTCTGACACTCGGCTTCTCGGCACTACGAGCTGAAGCCTGGTGATAGTTCCATCCTCGTTTTCCAGTTCTTGCTTCAGAAGCCCATTTTCTATCTTCAACGAATCCAACTGCGTGGGGTTCGGGGTTCTATTAGAAGGGTTGGTTCCCTGCCAGGTTGGTCTTTCACTCTTCCGTTTCCATTCAAGTACCATTTTCAGTTGGGAATCTTCATCTTTTGGTCTCGTTGCAACTCTTCAGGCAACCAATGGTCGTTGACAATTGTGTTCCTAGAGATACGGCAAATCTTTTCTTCCAGTCGGGAGCAGTGAGGGCAATCTGCTCCACATGGCCTTCTTGAAAGGGCATCGGCATTTCGATGACTAGTGCCCGCACGATGTTTCGTGTCAAAGTCGTGCTCTTGTAGCCGTTCAATCCATCTTGCGGCTTGTCCTTCCGGATTACGGAACGGCAGAAACCATTTTAACGCGGCATGGTCTGTCCTCAGCAAAAACTTCCGTCCGTACAAGTATTTGTAGAAGTGTTCTACGGACTTACGCAATAATTTCTTTCGGCTTTCGATAAGACCTTGCTAAAATAGCCTATAACATCGAGTATAAACTTTCCATCCATCCGTGGGTAGTTTAATATCGGTGCTGTCACTAGAGCACGTTTCAGTTGTTGAAAAGCTGTCTCACAGTCTTCGCTCCAGATGTATTCGCGCCCATCTTCCGTCAGCCCTGTCAGCGGCTTCGCTATATTGGCGAATCCCGGAACAAAACGTCTGTAGTAGGTGCATAATCCAAGGAAACTTCGCACTTTGTGTTTATCCCTTGGTGTTGGCCATTCTTGCACCGCTCGGATTTTATCAGGGTCGGCTGCTACTCCATTTCGTGATACAACATGTCCAAGGTAGTTAACTTCTTTTCTAAATATGTGGCACTTTTTCGGACTCAATTTCAAATTTACTCCAGGAAGTCTTTGGAACACTTCCGACAGGCTTGTCAGGTGTCCTTCAAATGACTTGCCAACTACAATCACGTCGTCCAGATACACCAGGCAGGTTTTCCAGGACAATCCCTCAAAATTGTTTCCATTAGGTGCTCGAAGGTGGCCAGAGAATTGCATAGGCCAAATGACATGACTGTAAACTGCCATAATCCCGAACCGATGGTGAACGCAGTCTTCTCTCGGTCTTCAGATTCCATTTCATCTTGCCAATAACCACTCTTCAAGTCCAGTGTCGAAAACCACCGTGAACCAGATAACGTGTCCAAGGTGTCATCAATAATGGTAATGCATAACTGTTCTTCTTCGTGACCTCAATAAGTTGCCGGTAGTCCACACAGAAATGCGTTGATCCATCCTTCTTGCCAACCAGAACCACTGGTGATGCCCATGGGCTGTTCGATGGCCCAATGATCCCTTGTTTCTCCATGTCAGAAATAATCTTTTCCGCTTCCTCACGCTTCGCCCATGGAAGTAGTCTCGGATGTTGTCGTATGGGTCTGGACTCCCCGGAGTTAATCTTATGTCGTACCACATCTGTTCGCCCTTTTTCATCTTCATCAAGGGCAAAGACGTCTTGGTATTGGTAAATCAAGCTTCGTCTTCCTCAATTCTGTTTCATTGAGATCTTCACATGAATTGGTTATCATGTCAACACGTTCACCAGTATGCTGTTTAGAAGCTGGGTTTGGGGTCTATTCATGTACTGGGCTATTTGGGATACTGGTACACACTGTCACACAAGAGTGTTCCTCTTTAGCGTCACCCGCTCCATATTGAAGTTCATAATCCTCACCGGTTCTGTTTCTCCAACCTTGACCAGCGCTTTTCCTACCAGTATACCGCCGTGGACTTTCTTATCATAAATAGGTTCCATCATTCGTACACATCCCGCCCGAAGATCTCCATCCAGACCTGCTTTGACAATTCGTTTACTTCTACCAGGCAAGGTCACGTCTTCAGTTAACAGAACTCGTAAGGGAAGTTCTTTGTTGCCGATTTTTAAAACACCTTCCTTCAAATCCACCGAAAAACCGAATATTCTCAAGAGATTTATTACCAGGATAAAACCGTCCGCGATGTCAGCCACTAATGCTGCATGTACAAGCTTCTCGCTTCCAATACCGATCGTCATCTTCACTATACCATACGTGGGTATAACGTCGCCTGTCGCCGTTCGAAGCTGGGTACTCGCATTCCGGTTCTTTGACGATACGGCGTGGATGGTGGTCTTCGAGGCATTTCCTTTCGAGGTCAACGTTCGCCCCTTCTTGTCAACATTTTTTAGTTTTCCATATACATTTTTCTTTCGACTCCTTTTTTTCCGGATAATCTTCAGTTTCAACTCTTCGAATCGATCTTGGGAGCCTTCAGGTTCGTCGGCCATCATGCGGACACGCCGGTGTCCTAGCGATGCTTGTTTCACCGTTTCAAATTCTAAAGCGTGAGCGAGTGCATCATCTATTGTTCTTGGCCGCGCTAACCTCAATAACTGCTGTGTTTCTCCATCCCTTAAACCATCTATCAACGTTTGTACTACTAGTTGTTCCAAGAAGGAATTGGGAGCCCTAGGGTAGGCTAGTCGAACCAATCGTGCAATGTCGGCTTCGTACTCTTGAAGATTCTCTTCTGAATATGATTCTTCACTTGCGCGTGGTACACTTACTTGTTGAAGATGTGCATCGCCATATCTCATTTCCAATCGAGATACTAACAGTCGGTAGTCATTCTATTGGCTTGGTGGAATAGCTTGAAGGACGTTCAAGGCATCTCTGCGCAAAGCAACGATTAATGACACAGACTTTACGTGGTGAGCCCAACCATTGGCTCTGGGAGCCTCTTCAAATTGTCTGTGATAGGTGGACCATGGTGTCTTCCCATCAAACGTTGGTGGTTTTATTCTCATTCCGGCGGCAGACCCTTCTTTAATCTCCGGTCTGATTTCGGCAGGCTGTGTGGTTGCTAAGGGTGATAATATTTGATTCTTGTAATAGTCTCGTAGTATCATCTTCCTCAGCTGTCGTTGCTAGTCCCATTCGAGCCATTTTCTCTTCCATTTCACAATTTTATTCTCTAACGTTCTGGAATTTTCCAGAATCTCCTGCTTTAACGTGCTGGAATTTTCGTGTAGTTTGTCTTCTAAGGATTTATAATTTTCTAGAACTTTTTCTAAAAATTCTTGTCTCAGCATTCCACAATTTTCTAGCATATCTTGCCTTATTATTCCAGAACATTCCATTACTGTTTCCTCTAATGCTCTAGAGTTTTCGAGCAATTCTTGCTTTAAAATTTTAAAATTCTCTACTACCTTTTCCAGTATTTTGCCTTCTAGGGATCTAGAACTTTCCAGTAATTGTTGTTTTAATACATTAGAATTTTCGGTTGCCTTTTCTTCTAGGGTTCGAAAATTTTCGTCGATTTTGGTTAGTAATACTTTAAAATCAATTCCGACGCCTGGAATTTCTAAACTAAAACTCTCTGGATCTTGGCCCTCCTCTAGCAACGCTTCTTTGAGGCGTGCTTGCAATTCCTTTTTCGTTCATGCCGTATCTAGTTCCCTTTCTTCCAATTCTCGTATCAAGGCGGCCACTTTCAACTCGTGAAGCTATTTCGTCGCCATTTCGCTTGTTTTAAAGCCCTAAATTTTTAAGCACTTCAATTGTCTTTGTTTTTAATTCACACCGTATACTGCACACCTGACGCCAATTGCACCAGTTTTAAAACGTTTATTTAAAACTTCGGTTCATGGTGTGAATTATTTATTAACAAATTTAAACAAGGTAACAGTTAATACCAAACAACAACTTAAACGCTAAAACACAACAATAATATTAACCCGTAATACTAATTAATTTATTTATACAGTTTGTTTATTTATATTCACTTACATTTATATTAACCGAGAACACTACGCGTCACGTATACCACTTGTAGGTTCTTGGTAAAAACCCGCTGCAGACTGACTGTGTTCGTTTGGTCGCGCCTTATACATGCTGAGTCAAGCTATACGACTTTTTTTTTAATGAGTTTATTATTAGGATATTGTTAACTATTTTTGGTATCGGTATGTTTCGAAGGGTGCTCTACAACCTGGCGTAGTCAGACTTTTGATTGGATGTCAAATGTCAAAGTAGCGATTTTCAATTGTTTATTTTTAAATGGAACAGTACACTCTTTTTTGGCTTAAACGAAGCTGTAAGATGCTCTTAATATTACCCTAATGTTTTTTTTTTCATACAGATTTTCACCGGTTTTCCAAGTACAAGTAACATATCAATTAATTCAGCTCTGCTGTAATGTAGTCATTTTGCATGGAACCATGAACAATATCTAGCAAGAAACTGCAAGCAATCGAATAGCTTACTTGCAAGCAATTATTTTGTCATAGTTACCAACAACTGTTCATTTATTTTATGCAAAAATATCGAGATGGGTCACGGCCTACTAGACTAGAATAATAAATTGGGAAATGGGAAAAACAAATTAGGGTCATATTAAGAACATCTTGCAGCTTCGTTTAAGCCAAAAAAAGTGTACTGTTCCATTTAAAAATAAACAATTGAAAATCGCTACTTTGACATTTGACATCCAATCAAAACTCTGACTACGCCAGGTTGTAGAGCACCCCTCTAAACATGCAGATACCAAAAATGGTTAACAATATCCTAATAATAAACTCATTAAAAAAAAAGTCGTATAGCTTGACTCAGCCTGTATATCCCAGCTTCGTCCTTCCAGAACTCCGTTCCAGAAAGTTCCAATAGTCGCGCGAGTATGAGTTATCGTCCACCGCTCTGGAAGCTTCTCGGTGGATGACGCATATGTGGGATCATGTGTGCTGACGCATCTCTTTACAGTATAGTGTGTGAAGTACGGTGCTGGATCTTGAGCAGAGCAGACGTGTTTGAGGAGCTGCTGCGAGTTACGAAAGTGACGGAAAGTTCCAAGCGAGTGACTAAGTGATTGTGAAACCGCAAGTAGTAAACGATAATTAGCGCCTTATAAGCAGTTTTTAGTTAATTATAAGTAGTTTCAGATTGGTTTTTAACTTTAGGAATTCATTTTGTTGCTTTTAACCAGCTTTAAAGTAAAACTTAGATTGTAGAGCTTAACAGTAGTAATTAAATAGTTTGATTAGTTCATCGGTCAATTAAAACAGTAAAGTAGGGTCAGTTTTAGTCAATTAAGGGTAATTAAATTTAGTTACTTAAGGGCAATCGTAGAGTAGAGTAGGCCACGCTTGGGTTCCACCCACGTGGCGGAAATTTCCGTAGCGGAAATTCCATAGTTGATTAGATCTTTGGGTAATTAGATTTGGTTGAATAACACGGTGTGACTTTCAGGTCGTCTCAGGTGTGTTCTCTCTCTAACTCTTTTCTCTCTCTAACTTTTTTTTTTTTTTTTTTTTCTCCAAGCTGTTTTCCTTCGGTCTCTTTCTTTACGTTTCTTTCAAATTTTTCGTCCTTTTGCCTCTAACTCTTCTGCTTCCCTTGAAAAACCGGGTCGAAAGGCCCTTCCTTCTGTTCCAGGTAGGGAACGCCACCAGGATGCCGCCAGTGAAGCCAGGACAGGGAGTCGTGACCAGGGCGACGAGGACGACGACGCAGCAGGAGGAGCGCCCATCCAGGAGCCGGAAAACGCCAAGCAGCGAAGAGCCGAAGCAGAAGCAGGTCAAGGTTGTGCTGGAGCGATGCGACGAGAAGCCAGCCGAGTCGAGGACTCCAGAGGGAGCATCCAGGGTGGAGGAGCCCAGCAGCGAAGAGCGAAGAGCGACGCAGGGTAAGCGAGGTAAGGTGGTTGTTCTGTCCCCAGAAGGAGCAACCACGGCGGTGGAGCTCGCGGTGCGGAGGATCGAGGAGGCGGTGGTAGCAGCCAAGGAACCGTCGCAGCCCCTGGTGAGGAAGTCGGAGACCGCAGCCAGGCCAGCAAGGGAGCCCCAGCCCCAGCCCGTCCGGAAGGCGAGGAAGATCCGGGAGAGCATGAGCCAGCTCTTCGACAGCAGGGCGATAAAGGTAACGCCGGAAGCGGCGATGCTTCTGTTACAGACCATGGACGCCATGGTCGACCTGGTGGTCGACACGGAGCTGCGGAACCAGCACCTAGAGGGCTTCCTGGCAGCGCAGCAGGAGGAGAGAAGGCAACAGCGGCCGCAGCAGCAGCAGTCGAGGAGGGAGGAAGAGCCGAGGCCGAGGACCGTCGAGGAGCCCAGGGACAACGGAAGGAGCCCGCCGCAGCAGCAGCAGCAGCAGCCGAGACAGCGACAGCAGCAGCAGCAACAGCAGCAGCAGCAGAAGCAGAAGGTAACGCCGGTAAGACAGGTATCTTACAGGGAAGCCGTGAAGAGGCTCCAGGCGAAGAGCCAAGAGTGCCCGGTCGTCATCCTGCGACAGGAGGAGGGAGCCGCAGAGACCGTCACCAGCGAGCAGATGAGGAAGGACGTCGTCAAGAACGTCGACATCCGGAAGGAGGGTGTACAGGTGAGGGAGGTAAGGCTTATGAGGTCTGGTGTTGCAGTTGAGGTCCAGAACATCGAGGAAGCCAAGAAGCTAGAAGAGTCCGCCCAGTGGAAGACCGTGGGTCTGAGGGCCCAGAGGGAGAGGAGACGGCACCCCATCCTGGTGGTGTACGGCGCCGAGGAGGACACCGCAGAGCAGCTCGCCAGGGCTGCCTACGACGTCAACAGGGTGTGCAGAGAAGGCCGCACCCAGGAGCAGTTCGCTGAGGCCTTCAAGCCGGTGAGGATCGTCGGAGACAGGAAGAGCAGACTGGGTGGTAGAGGTCGAGCCACGTCTCTACCGCAGCCTACTCCAGACAGGAAGGGTGAACCTGACCTGGGGGGTCAGTCGGATCCGGGACTACGTTCCGTTGCCTAGGTGTTTCGGCTGCGGGTGCTTCGGGCACTTCGCCAGGGATTGTAAGACCAAGAAAAGCCAATGTTATAGGTGCGGCGAGGAGAACCACAAGGCGAAGGACTGCCGGGAAAGGATGTCCTGCGCCCAGTGCAGAGTCGCCGGCAGGCCGAGCGACCACAAGATGAGCGGGGAAGAGTGCCCGATCGTCTAGAGGATGCTGAGACGCGTGATCGAGCGAACGGACTACGGTGGATAGACAACCAAGAAGACAACAACAGGTTAGTGACAACGAGGAACGCGTGTTCAAGTTCCTGCAGGTAAATGTGGGTAAGGGACAGGTTGCAACCGCGGAGGTCAGAGAACTGGCGGTGAGGGAGAAAGTGGACGTGCTCGCCATTCAAGAGCCGTACCAAGGACAGGGTAGGATATGGGGATTTGGGGTAGATCTTAGGATTTTTCAGGAGAAGGAAGCACATCCAGGAGCAGGAATCGGAGCTGGAATCGTCGTAATAAACCCGCTCCTCAACGTGGTACAAATCGGGTGGTTATGCACATCCCACTGCATAGCGATCTAGATCAGGGACCTCGATCTCTACGTGGTCTCGGCGTACTTCCAGTACAGAGACGACATCGAGATGCATCTCGAGGCGGTCCAGCGAGTGATAACGGCATTGGCAGGGAAATCCGTGCTGATTGCGGTGGATTCCAACGCGAGAAGTCGGACTTGGGGAGATAGGCTGACGAACCATAGAGGTGAGTTAATGGAAGAGTTCATAGAGGCAAACGGACTCTGGTTGCTGAACGACGGAGGACAAATGAGCACGTTCTCCAACGGAAGAGCTGAATCGTGGATCGACCTGACACTGGGAAGAGGCCTAGGAGGGCTCCAGGTGACAGGATGGAGAGTCGAAGACGGGCGTGTTCAAAGCGACCACAGAGTCATCCGCTATGAAATCCGCTCGGAGCAGCGACAGGACGAAGGAGGGCGGCCTCGGGAGAGGCCGTCCATACGAAGGGCGGACTGGGTGAGTTTTAGGAGGATTCTACAAGACCAACTCGACCAACCGATACAGAGGCAAGCAGCGGACAGAGAAGAGTTAGAAGACCAGGTAAGGAATCTTACAGGGGCTTTCAACCGACCCCGTCGACGAGGACTTGGAAGAACACCGAAGAGTGAGGGCGGAGGTAAGGGAAATCCCCGACGTCGAAGACGCGGCCGAATTCGAGATGGAGGAGGCAGAAAGCGTCCTGCGGGGCCTGCCCAAAGGAAAATCGCCGGGTCCAGACGGCATAGCCTACGAAATGGTAAGTGAAGCGTGGCCGGTTATAGGGGAGACGATGCTTCGAATCTGGAACGAGTGCCTGCGGTTAGGAGCTTTTCCGGACGACTGGAAAATCGGCAACCTGGTGCTCCTCCTAAAAGGGAGCGAAAGGGACAGGTCAAGTCCCTCATCGTACAGACCGATCAGTCTGCTATCGGTGTTAGGTAAGATATTAGAAAAGTTAATTTACAGGAGACTAGAAGACAGCCTGGAAGGGGAGAGCAACCCGAACCAATACGGCTTCAGAAGAGGGCGATCCACCATAGATGCGCTGGAGGAATGCAGAAGAATCGTCGAGACGTCGGAAGAGAAATACGTGCTGGGGATATTCTTGGACGTCAAAGGGGCCTTCGACAACCTTTGGTGGCCGGATGTACTCCGGGTACTCAGGGCGAGGAGGTGCCCGAAGAATCTGTATCAGGTAATCAAAGATTATTTATCCAACAGGAGAGTCGAGCTCAGGGAAGGAGAGGGTAGCTACGTAGGGGACTGCCAGAGGGGTTGCCCGCAGGGGTCAATACTGGGACCGTTCTTCTGGAACCTCGTATTCGACGAAAACCTCGAGGAAGACGAACCGTGGTGCAAGAAGATGGCGTACGCGGACGACGAAGTGATCATCGTGGAAGGCAACTCCAGAGCCCAACTAGAGGACCGGGCCAGCGAAGTCTTAGGAAGGACGTTGAAGTGGTGCAATCTTCATAAATTGCACCTCTCCGAAGAGAAATCGGTAGGTCTTATGCTTAAAGGTAAATTTCATCGAGGAAGGCGACCGAGGGTAAGAATGGGGATACACCGACTTCGTATGGTGGACGAGGTAAGACACCTAGGGATATACTGGGGGGAAGGAATGACGATCATCCCTCATATGAGGGAACTGAAAGAAAGGGGACGGAGGCTAGGGATGAGCCTCAAGCGTCTCGTAAAAGCCAGATGGGGACTAAACCACAAGACCGTAGAGATCCTCTACACGAGAGTTCTCGAACCCGTCGCTCTTTACGGAGCGGAGGTCTGGTTCGACAAGCTGAACAGTAGGCTCAGGGACGGGCTAGGCACCACCCAACGCCCGATGCTTCTAGCATCAACGAAGGCGTACAGAACGGCGTCCACGGATGCGCTGGGAGTTCTGGCGAAACGGATGCCGTTGGCACTTAGGGCAGAAGAAAGATGGTACCGGAGGAAGATACGAAGAAGGATCCCGGTGAATATAGGTGAGTTTGAATTTGATGGCAGGGAGCAGACGATCGAACAGGCTCTCGTCGAACTCCGAGAACATATCCCGAGGAAGTGGGAAACCTCGTGGAACAGGTCGGGAGATGGAAGGATCACGCACGGATTCTTCCCCAGCGTGGCAGAGAGGCTACAGATGTCATGGGTCGAGCCCTCGTTCTGGATCACCCAGCTCCTGACGGGGCACGGCGACTTCAGGGCGAAGCTGCGATCCTTCAACTTGATGGACAGGGGCGAATGCGAGTGCGGAGCGGAGGACACGAGCGCGCACCTCCTAACAGACTGCGCGACACAAGAGGTAGAAAGGGAGAGGGGTCTGTTACAGGTCTTCGTGGAACAACTTGGAGTCAGATGGCCACCACGCCCACAGGACCTAGTGGCAGAAGACATATACGACCGCCTCAGGGAGTTCGCCGAGAGAGTTCTGAAGAACCGGGAGGAGCAGCGCCGGCAGGAGGAGTAAGTAAGGTTAGAAGGTAGGAGTAAGTAAGGTAAGAAGGTACGTCCCTCGCTTCATTCCCCTAAAGACGTCCCTGACATCCTTCAGATGTCAGGGGGGCGGATATGCTTAACTGCTTGGTTCGCCTAGTCTAGTCATATTCCAATAGAGGTCTTACTATTTCGCTCATTCGCTTCATTCCCCTAAAGACGTCCCTGACGTCCTTCAGATTGCAGGGGGGCGGATATGCTTAATTGCTTGGTGTCGCCCAGTCTAGTCATATTCCAATAGCAGTATAGTGTGTTCTTATTAAACAGCACCGTGGAGACGATAATTACGTATTTTGGCCAGATCTGGAAAGTAGCCATTATGCAAAGAAAACTCAAGAATGACTAACTGATCACAATATAAGATTTACACCTAAATCAGCAAAGGCTCCACCCATTGACAATTTTTGGTCAATCCTTAGTCGAATGATATTCAGCGAAGGGTGGGAAGCAAAATTATTAAAACAGCTAAAACTGATAATCAGCAGAAGATCAAAGAAGTAGATATGCCTGTTCTCTAAGACATGATGCGGAAGGTAAAATTCAAGTTGTAGCGAAGATGGCAACCCATATTCAGTTTTATAAATACTTTATTTAACTATTAAAATGCTTAGGTTCCGTTTAATAAACACATTTCCCTCATTTATTTATTACTTTTAAGAACTTTTTCCAATTACTTTTAGCCCACCTCTTATATTATATGTATTTCGAAAACAATTTATTTGCATTGTATTTTATGCTATTTGTTTCACATCGAGCAAGATTTTTTATTGCTTTGGCGTTTTAAAATAAAATTTAATCTTTTCTTTCTTGTAATTAATAATTGTTCATAAACCGTCATTTAAAGATACTTTAAGTAACCTTTAAATTTGACCGTTTTACCGGTATTTTCACTTTTGCAGCTTGGCCGGCTTGCCTCATTGCTGATAACTATAGCAATAGACGATTTATAAATCTCTGTAAGGAAATATAAATACTTCAACGTGGTCGACTTTCCTTAAATGATAGTTTTCAAGCTCCTAAGCTAAAAACAGCCGTTACCGAAAATAATATTGGTCTTGTTCGGAACATGATTGTAGAGGATCGGCATGTTACTGGAAGCAGTATTCAAGCAACTCTAAATATTGATGTGAAAACGATTAACGCCATTTTACACAAACATTTGAAGGTACGTAAGCTTTGTTCCCGTTGGATTCCCCACAATTTGACTCCAGTTCAAAAAGAAGGCCGGTTAAGGTGGTGCGGATCTATACTAGACCGCTTTGACAATGGATCGTCTAATCCAGGGGTCGGCAACCTGCGGCTTGCGAGCCACATGCGGCTCTTCAAACAAGTGAATGCGGCTCTTTTAGTGATCACAACTTAATGCCCATACTTATAAACGAAACTCAATTTCGTACTTGAGAACTGCTCAGCCGAGAATCCGAGAATACGTAAACGTCAAAAGGCGAAGCACGTCTCAAGGTAGGGTGTGACCAACCTTGAGTAATGCTCAAGTATGCGAAGTATCGACTATAAGTACGGGCATAAGTGTATTATTATTTCATTGCATAATACATCAAGAAGCTCTATGTGCGCAAACTTTTCCCGAAGAAATTGCAAACTTAATGGATTTGGTTGTTAAAATAATTAACCAAATAATGGCGAAAGGTCTCAATCACCGACAATTTTGCAGCTTGTTGCAAGAAGTTGAAAGTGAATATTCTGATCTTCTATTACACAATAAAGTACGATGGTTATCTCGTGGTGCTGTTTTAAAACGTTTTGCTTCTTATCTTGATCATATAAATACACTTTTGGTAGAAAAAGATGTTGTGTATCTAGAGCTGAGTGACAATAAATGACTGCAAATGTTTTATTTTACTGTTGACATGACCTCACATTTAGGTCATTTAAATCGAAAGTTGCAAGGGAGGGGAAATACTGCAAATGCACTTTTAGAAAATCTGCTTTCCTTCGAACAGCAGTTGATAATATTTTCAAACGATATAATAGAAACCTCTTCCACTTCAATAACTTAAGAAACTATAGAAATGCAACGGAATGTGTGATTGATTACAACATGTTTTATGGCAGCTCTTTCAAAAATACAAGAAACATTTAGTAGCCGTTTCACTAACTTCAGGAAACAAAAATGTACTTTACCTTATTTGGCCAAACCACTTTCTGCCGACATCAGTCAGATAAATTTGTTGCCGTTTCCTACAATTAACAAAGCTGAATTTGACTTTCAGCTGATTGATATAAAACCAAAAGAAATGTGATCTTCTAAATTTACGTCCTTACTAACCGAACTAGAAAATTTGGGGAGAGAAAAGGCATTTCTATCTATGAATCATAAATGGGCAGAACTTTCAAATTGCCCCAAAGAAGAAGAGATCATATTTAAATCATGGAGTGCTCTCCCAGAATCATACAATCAACTAAAAATATTGGCTTTTGGACTTTTAACAATTTTTGGTTCTACTGACTACTGTGAACAAACATTTTCGAACATGAATGTTATCAAAAGCAAAGTCAGAGCACAACTGAACGATACAAGCCTCGAACCTGGTTTGAAGTTAAAAAAACTAACTATTTTCCAAATATGAAGAAACTTAACGGTGCTATGCAGTCCCAAAAGTCCCATTAGCTATTAGCTCTGTAAAACTTTTGTTAAGAATCATGTTTTTAAGTAAATATATGTTTGTTTATTAGCCGCCAAGATACAGTTATAGATTACACAAAATAATAATTTTACAATATTTGCACATTGGCAAAAAGAACAAAAAAAAAAGAAAAAAAAAGTCGGCTAAAGGGCAGGCAATCAGAAAGTCTCCAAGGAGGTTCCTGCTCTTCCTTGCTAGCCCAAATACAATGAGATAATGAAAAAAAATAAAAAAATATATAGAGTAATAGTAATTTACGATACTAGTAACGTTATGAAGCATTTTACATTACGAGAGAAAAGTTTGAAAGAACGAGCGACGAAGGAGCGAGTTCTTTTAAATCTCGAGTAATGTAACAGCAAATAACGTTACGCGTGTCGTAACACGGTTTACATCATCCTATAATAATGTTTTTCTACAACCACCATGGAAAGTGAGATTTTCAGACTTCGTCTCCATAGATACGAGTATTGAAAATGAGTGTTTGCCGAACAAGTGAAAATTAGCGTGCGGAAAGTTTACTTTCCGCACGCAAATCTGGATTAATCTGGATTTGCGTGCGGAAAGTAAACTTTCCACACTCAAATTTTGATTTGCGTGCGGAAAGTAAACTTTCCACACGCTAATTTGTTTACTTTCCGCACGCAAATCAAAATGTCATAAATGACATTTGATGAATGTCAGATTTGATTTTGCAGAAATATTTAAATTTTTTGTGGTTGTAGAAAAAATAGTGTGTAATACATGTGTTGAAAGCTTGTATTTGCCACACTCATGTGACTGCAGCACTCACTAGCGTTCGTGCTGCAAACTTCACATTCGTGTGGCAAACGCAAGCTTTCAACACTTGTATTACAAATTACTATTTTCAAAAAATAATAAATTATTTTCAGTGACAGTTCAATGACAATTCATAAATAGTAACGTAAAACAGCCATAACAGCACGTTATAAGCTTTTTCTACGCCTGTTAAAAAAACATCACTTTTTTTCATTAAATTGCGTTCATAAAGTAGTTGTTTAATTAACACTCGAAAAGCGTGAAAAAAAGTGCCATAACGTTTCATTTTTTCACTCTTTTCCCGTGAAAAAAAGTACCGTAGCGTTTCATTTTTTAACGCGTTTTCAATTGCTGATCAAGTAAATAGTGTGCTGGAAACAAACGTCAGCTAACTTGTCAAATCAACTGTTTTGTGTTGTGCAAATTGCATTTTCGATTTTACTGTGCCGTTTTGTGATAATTTTAAAAGAAAACAAGGTGTTTTAAATTAAAACTTTATAAAATGGATACCGATAGTGACGAAGAATCTAAACAGCAATACTTAAAAGAGTACAATTTGTTTATGGAATGGCGTGTTAAAAAAGGCGTAAATAGCTTCAGTGAAAGAGTTTTATTAGCTTACTTTGAGGCAAAATCAAAAATATGGAAATCGTCAACCCTGTGGTCAACTTATTCAAAATTAAAGTCTACTTTATTGATACATAATGATATAGGCATAAGAAAATATCCGAAATTGATGGCATTTTTGAAGAATAAATCAATTGGATATAAAGCAAAGAAATCCAAAACCTTTTCGAGAGAAGAAATGTATAAATTTCTATTATAAGCTCCGTACGAAGACTATCTGATGCACAAAGTAAAATTTACTTTTTAGAAGGTGCTCGTTCAATGTAATAAACCCTCCTACTACCGAGTGGGGTACAAAAGTACCCCAAGCGTAGTTTTTCTTGGTTAAATGTATGAAATTGGTGTTTCTGGTATTTGAGCTTTTAGGACATTGTCATTTGAAGTTTCTGGAACCTATACATTCGTATAGTACCTTGCAGTTATGAAAAATAATTGATGTATGAAGAAAAATACCGCTTGGGGTGCATTTGTACCCCACTCGGTAGCTTATGTACTTATGTAAAATTTTAACAATTGTTCAGTTGTATATTCGATTTCCGAACATTTTTCCAATGTGTATTTGATTCTACTCAGACGGTAGGTAATTCGGAACGCACCTCTGGCGGTAGGTAATTTCGGAACGCGCCTCTGGCGGTCACACGCAGTTGCTTTGTGTTCGTATGCATTTGTATGACGCGACGTGCCTATAGCTTTCACGAGATTTGTTAGTTTTTACGTCAAAAACTAAAGTTCATAAACCTACCTCAAAACAATATGCTGGTGCCATAAAGGAAAAAAAAATATGGGGTACGAATGTACCCCACTCGGTAGTATACGTAACAAAATTTACACGGTAGCAGGAGGGTTAATGTTTGTATTATACGTATTTTAGGTCGCTTTAATATTTGGAATAGCAGGGGCCTGCAGAAGAGAAGAGCTATATAAAATAGTAGTGGAAGATATTAAAGATAATGGAGAAGTTCTTATTATTACAATACCTGATTCTAAAACTCATATTCAACGCCGGTTTACTGTTATTGGTGAAACAGCTGTAAATGGTCTAAATTTAATAGAAATCTACAAAAAATATAAAACCCAACGTCCGAGTATTGTTAAGACCAACCATTTCTTCTTGCAATTTCGAAATGGTAAATGCAAAACTCAGGTTGTAGGAATAAACACTTTTTCAAAAATTCCCTCACTTATTGCATCGTACCTAAAGTTACCGAACGCTAATAATTACACCGGTCATGCATTTCGACGATCCTCGGCATCTCTTTTGGTAGATTCTGGTGGCGAGTTAATCCAACTCAAAAAACACGGAGGTTGGAAGTCCAGCACAGTTGCCGAGGGATACGTCGACAATTCTATGCAGAATAAAATTGACTGTGCCACCAAAATCTTAACTGGGGTTAATGATGTCAGTAGAAAATATACCTTACCGGATAACAGTTCTTCTAGTAATCTTAATCACTCTATTGTAAATAAAACTATATCCCTAAATACGTCAGATGTAACTAGTTCAAATAGTAATTTAACTACATCAAATGTTCACATTAACAATCCCAGTAATTGTACCTTCAATATTAATGTTACTAAATGAATAATCTATACCTATGTTAAACAAAACTAGTTATTAATATGTACTACAGTTATATAATAAACACGTTTTAGTTCTGACTTAAATCTGAAATCGGACTTTATTAGAATTAATCAAATTAACTATTACAGCACTAGTGCTGTTAAATGTATCATAACATAACTCGTTGCTAAGGAGTTATTACCATGATAACGTTATAGGATGATGTAAATAAATAAACAACGAATACAAAATACTTAGTGATAGTTGTGTTATTACAAAATACCCAATGACTGTTTTAGCTGCAGTTCTTTTTTTAACTTAGTTTTAAAAGAGGTCATAGATGTCGCCTGGGTGTTGCAAAGTTTACTATTAACGATCTTAGTAATGTGGTATGTAAATGATCTTTCAAAAATCGCCGTTTTATGAATAGGGGCTGAAAGTAAACCTCTCTGTATCTAAAATTAAGATTGTTTTGTTTTGTTTCCTGTACTTATTATTTTATTTGTTCGTTTAACTTGTATTATGTAAATAAACTCTGTGCAATGTAATTTATATAAACCTTCTTATCGTTTGGTGGCTCTTTGTAAATTTTGAGATATTTTTTTAAGATTATTGGCTCAGTAGTCCAAAAAGGTTGCCGACCCCTGATCTAATCTGATGTACAACATCATTACAGGTAATGAAACTTGGGTATCCTGCTATGATCCAGAAAAAAAGCAACAATCGACAGTTTGGGTCTTTGAGAATGAGTCGGCTCCAAGAAAGGTTGTTCGTGAAAAAAGCAAAAACAGCATGTTGACGCCAAATTTTTTGGAATTACTGGACGTGTTTCCACTGTAGCACTAGATTATCGCCGTACTGTTAATGGCGAATGGTACACTACAGTTTGTTTGCCTCAAGTTCTCCAAAATGTTCGCGAAAAGCGTCCAAGAGGAAGGATCATCTTGCATCAAGGTAATGCTCAGCCACACCCGGCTGCTCGAACAATTGAGTATTTGAATGGCCGATTCGCCATATAGTCCAGACCTGGCACCTAACGATTTCTTTTTATTTTCACGTGTAAAGGATAAGTTACTGGGTTTACGTTTTACATCGGCCGAAGAAGCGGTTGGCACATTTAAAGACGAAATAAAAAACCTAACGCGAGAAGATTGGAGAAAATGTTTTGAAGATTGGTTTTCACGGAAGCAAAAATGCATTGACTGTGGAGGGGAATACTTTGAAAAATTACAAATAAATGTGCAAAGAGCAGTAGAAAGATGTCGCAGGCAAATAAAAGAATAAAGTGCTGTTTTTTAAAAAGTTTTTTCTAGTAGTCCCACGAGACTTCACTGACGTTCGCCAACACATAATTACATTCATTTTGCATCTATGTATACAGATTATTCTGTTTGAAATGAAAGGTAATACTTTTATTATTAGAAATAATGAACCAAAGAGAGTTGCTGCACTAAACTTGAAAAAATTCCTTTTTATTTTTTTTTGTATATTTATCCTCACTCTGTTGCATTAGTCGTAAAAAAATTGATACGTGGATTTTGTAGTTAATTAAATTCTCTACAAGATTGATTATAAGGGCTTTTATGCTAAAATTAAGTGTTACGGAGTTATTGCGATGTAAATGGGAAACAAACTCGAAATTTTGCAAAGTACGCAATTTTAGCCTTTTTTGGAAGCTTCGCTCCGTTAATATTAATTGTACAAAACACTTCAAATGACATATTTGCAGGAAATTTTGTCCTCTTCAAATCGGTAACTAACTTTTTTTGTGCTAAAATTCATCAGAAAGAAGTTGTAGGCAAGAAACTGAAAGAAGTGTCGATTTTCGGTGGTTTCCAGAAGATAGCGGAGGGAGCGGAGGAGGGGGAATTGTGGAAATTTGGATTTTGCACTAACCAACCATCCTATACAACATATCAAAAATTCAGAACTGCCCGACCTATTGCAGGGTAACCCCCCTTTTTCGGCTCCGTTTACTGGACTATACATACAGGGTGAATAAAAAGTATGGAACCTCGATGCTAGCGCCCTTATTATTAGTTTTAGAAGAAAAAGTTTTAGATAAAAGGTTTATAACAAATTATTTTTCACAAACTGATGGTTTTAAATATTTTTTTCAAGGTCATACCTTTGCGCTATGACGTCATCGATACTTTTTTTAAATGGCAACCTATATTTTTTAGGTCGAAATTTTATAGCATTTTTTTTTCTCTTTATGACCATCTAAAAATATCATACGGTTGAATAAGCGAAATTTCTAGAAAAATCAAGTTGAATGTTATTCGTACCAGTATTTAATGTACGTACTTTTATCACAAAAATTAAACACATGACTATTAAAAACAAATACAAACAATGTTTAATATTACTTTATTACAGAAGATGTTCAAATTGTTCGCTATCTGACAATGTCCAATTCGATGTGAAAATCCCTGTAATACATTCCGAATTACTTCGGCTGGTATTGCCCGTATTTCTTCCCGAATACGAATTTTTAACTCTTCTAAATTTCTGGGCCTGTTTGTGTAAATTTTACTTTTAAGATGGCCCCACAAGATCCAACGGATTCAAATCGGGCGATCGGGCTGGCCATTCGATACTACCCTTTCTACCGATCCACCTATTCTCAAAAATTGTATCCAAATAATAAAATAATAATAATAATGTTAAACATTGTTTATATTTGTTTTTAATAGTCATGTGTTTAATTTTTGTGATAAAAGTACGTACATTAAATACTGGTACGAATAACATTCAACTTGATTTTTCTAGAAATTTCGCTTATTCAACCGTATGATATTTTTAGATGGTCACAAATAGAAAAAAAATGCTATAAAATTTCGACCTAAAAAATATAGGTTGCCATTTAAAAAAAGTATAGATGACGTCATAGCGCAAAGGTATGACCTCGAAAAAAATATTTAAAACCATCAGTTTGTGGAAAATAATTTGTTATAAACCTTTTATCTAAAACTTTTTTTTCTAAAACTAATAATAAAGGCTCCAGCATCGAGGTTCCTTACTTTTTATTCACCCTGTATATGGAGCCGCTACACTCAAAAGCAGTAACAACTTTTACGTAGGTAACGTTTCAGGAACAAATAACTGAATTAAGGAATCATTTACAAATCTTGATACCTATAAACTCACAGCAACCGAATGTGCTTTTGTAGTATTTTTACCAGTGGCGGCTGGTCCATAAGCGCTGCGACACTGCAGCACCCCCAGAACAAAATACGAAAATTAATTACCTATTAAATTTGTACTTGAAAATATCAATAATATAACAATCATTCAATATTTTGCATAATTATTACATAAATTTAATTAATTAAACCGCTTTTAAAAGGAATTATTTTAACCGAAGCTGTAGATTCCATTCAGACACGCTGCGAAATGTAATATTGTCGAAAACGTACGTCGCGTCGGTGAAAGTCCCGCGGAGTTCCGAGACACTGCAAAACGTAGTAGTGTCAAAAACATACATTTCTCTGCAAGTTTCGCGCAGGCTTGTTAGTTCTTAATAACACACGGTAATAGCGGCGCGAACGCTGCTTTCTGTACAGCCGGTACAGCGTCATCATTGTTCGCCAGGAATTTGTAAGCAAAATAACCGGCCCGAAATTTGCTGTCTAAGCAGCGTCAGCTTATTTGTGATTTAATTTGTATGTTTTTATTCAGAGCGAATTAATCTTTCATATAGGTACGTAGGATAATATTCTGTTTTTTTTTCTAACATTTAAATATTTGTTACAGAAAAATACAATTAAATAATAAATATTATTTTAAATATGTTATGATGGATATGTTACTGTTGAATATATTTAAAAAATTACATTTTACCAATTGTCATTACGTGAAAAAATTTAAGCAGTTAGTAAAAACAAAATAGTTATTTATGTATCAAGGGCGTAAGGATATCGATTTTAGCCCACGGTACATAACATACAATATTTTTGGACGGACGAAGATTTTATTTAAATTTTTTGATTTCTAATTTCTAATAAAAATTTTCTAATGGCATTTTTAAAAATGTCAAATTGACGCATTCACCGCAAGAGTGATTTTACAAGTTAGGTATATAAAAATTGTTTTGTAATTAAGGTAATCTACTTTTTTATTAATTTGTTGCGGGTTGCGGGCGTAAAGTGCGCCCGCGGTCTACAATAATTAACTTTACGCCGGGGAGTGCAAAAAATATTTTACTAGATCTTTTAACAAGGACTGGCATGAAAAAATAAAATGGTTGCCTGGTTGCGAAATTAGAAATGCTCTATTTTGTTTTCCTTGCTTACTTTTTGACTAAGATACTGTATTGGAATGGGTGTGGCTGAGAATGGATTTTATATTTAAATAAAAATTCTTTTTATTTCATTTTCCTGTAAGCTAATTTTTTTATGAATTGAGTACAATTTAGATTTGATTTGTTTTACTTAAAAAGCACATTAAAAATATCAAGGATCGTTACTGGTATGTTATTTCGAAAGCTACAGCACCCCCAAGATTTCCAGCCACGAGCCGCCACTGATTTTTACCGTCCTATACTGAAACAATTAAATTAGCGATGTAACGTCGACTGCTATCGGTAGTTTCGTCAAGTGAAATCCACAAATATTTTCCTAGTATTTCCTTTCGAATATTTGCTGATGCCTCTTGGTAATTTATATCAATATATTTCTTTCTGATCGTGGAAGAAGTATGCACTGATACTTCTGGATCGTTTGGATAATAGTGGGTCTTCAGAAAATGTTGAAATACGGTATGTTCTAGCTTATGAATTGGAATATCACAACTTAAAAATAAATTGCTTGAATCTTTTGAAAGTATATAGGGCTTGCTTAGTGGGACTATTTTCTGTAGTCAGCTTATTATTCAATACTTGCTGTCGGGGTGTGGAGCTATTTTCAAGAAGCCTTCTCTTATGCAGTGCAGTTCCTATATGCTGATCTAGTTAAAATGTCATTTTGCGTGGTATCTATTATAAAAATGAAAAATTAAAAAACATGTTATTCTAATATTCGTAGGTACTTACCCTCTTATCACATATTACACAAAGCACAGCTTCTGCATTTTTTATGAATTTGAACTCGCTTTTATTGCCTATCCATAGTTTCACAATCGTAGATTTATCTTTACTTTCTTTTGGCATTTCAACATTACTACTTGTTGCAAAGATCACTTTCAAATGAAACAATTTTTCAAGGATCAAACAAACTGCATTTAATGAGGGTATTTTCCAACATATTTTAAATCCTTAATGACCGTTAGTGAAACTTAGAAATATTTAATCTCCTACATCCCGAAAATAGTCAACAGCCCATTATAATCAGCTTAAGAATTTGTAATTTTCCAACTTTTACCCATCCACCTTATCGTTAGCCTTCATGAGTCGTCGTTAAAATTTAATTTTGAGGGATATTTGTTGAAATATGTATTTTACATAATATAAAAAAATGTTATTATATTTAAGTAGGTACATAATGCGTTTATTTGTACATACGTTTTTATACCAAAACAGTTGGTATATCTAGCTACATATTATGTAATATGTATTTTACGTATTTTCCAGTCTCTAGTTATGACTTACTAGCAAATGTAAATATAAAAATAATTGTAAAATTTGGAAGTGAGGCCATCGAACAAGTAAATAAGTTTAAATATTTAGGTAGTACCATAAACATGAGAGGTACTTTAAAAGAAATGCCAGAACGCAAACAAAAGTTTTCAAGCCATCCGCAAAGACTTCCTAAACAAATAAAAGTTTCATTCCACACAAAATTAACTGTATATAAAACTATCTACCAACCTACTCTTATTTATGAAGCCGAAAGCTAGGTTCCGACAAAAGTTCAAAAACAAACACTGTAAACTGCAGAAATAAAGTTTTTAAGAAAGATTAAAGGGTTCCGAAGATTAGAAACAGTAAGAGCGTTAAAGAATAAAATGGAAGCATAGAAGTTAAGATGGTTTGGACACAGAATACGCATGGACAATAACTGACAGGTCAGAAAGATGTGGCAAACTAAACCAGCAGCAATGGAAGAGGGAGACCCAAAAGAACCTGGAATTACAGCTTCTGGAAAATGCTGCGAGAAAGGAGACTAATTAGTTAGTGCGAGGCGACACAGATGGCTGTGGATAGGAAGAATTGAAGAACCTGGATCAACAACAAATAACAAAGAGCACCAGGCGACTATGAATGAATGAATGAATTTATATTGGTTATGGTAATTTTCTATAAAGCATTAGAAAGAACTATATGAAAATTTCACTTTTTACAAACTATCAAAATAAGTTTATGCAACGTGATCAGGCAATACTGTTTCAATTTCAGTTGTGATTTTTTACAGATCCATTGGCGAAGCTAATCGGATGGGTATATGACAAATGACAAAGAATCGTGAAGGTGAAATAGTAATTTTATGCTAACAATACAAAAAACGGCCAAAATCTAAAGGTACTGTTCGAGTTGTACGCCGTTATTTTATATGCATCTATTAAATTGTATTTAACTGCTAAATATGACTGACAACAAAACGAACTATGAGGTTTTAATAATGTCAATTTCAAATAACATTTTGCATTGCCAACTGAAACAGTATTACTTAATCACGCTGTATAAGAATTTATTTTTAAAAAAACACACCTAAGGTTATTTTGACAATCTCCATAGTTTGTAAAATACGAACAGGGGTATTTATTTGTTCTTTTTTTGGTTCGGCAAGAATCCAGTTGCACAGCATCTCAATATTTCATTAAGCTAGCAATATAGAATAATTGAGTTCAGTTGTACTTAGCTATGTTTTTTAAATTCAAGGTTTAATATTTGAATTCTGAGAATATATTATAATCTTGACAGTCCCGATTACCATTGTATATGATTTATGATTTATAAGACAGCATAAATACAACAGTTAAATTTTTAATTCCTGAATTAAGACAATTGCTTTAGTACAAGATGACGCATGTAACTTTTCCAAAACAGCCCTTGACTTATGTGACCCACATATCGTTACCTAAATAATAAAAGTGTTTGTAATAGTTTGTAGCAATCTAGCAATTGTGCATTCTGCCACAAAAGAAATTACAATTCAAAACGCTAAACTAGCCGGAGTCATAGGCTAGAGAACTCGGGTTAAATTCCGACTGAAATCTGTTTTCACGTTGAATAAATTGGAAGCTTTGCCGTTTTCCCTATATGAAACAAAACTATAGTTGCCATGTCAGTGCGCTATTTGGCAAGATAAAAATCATCCATGATTAGGGGTGGAAGCCTTCTAACTACCTTGAAACTCTAGCCGGATGTTAAAGACCAGCTGAAGTTCAGAGACTAGGCACCCACCGTATGCATTTAATATGTTATAAAACAATCAAACAATAACAAAAACAAAAACTAATTGCGAGCAATACGTGAATCATAATTGTTAGTAGCTACGTGTATTATCTGAGTAATATTGGTAGTCATGTAAATTGTGTTGCATAGGTTCAGAACCACTGTGCTTTAAAAATATCAAAACTAGAATTTTGTGCAAATACATATTTTCGCAATTTTAAGTTTTATGAACAGAAAATTATAAATCTTAAAAACAAATACAGAAATTAAACATGTAAACATACCTGACTGGTGTTATAATTCAAAATTTAAGTAACACAAATGATTACATAAATAACATTTTCATATAATCTTTACTAATTCAAAAATGCGTTTGTTTACACTCACCTATCTCGGGATTTTAACAAAATACTTAATCTCTATAATTACAACAAATGAGTAGATATTTTCAGTTTGTATTACGTACTTCGTAGAATCTCTATTAGGTGAAGACAAAGAAAAATAGCAAGCTGTGGCGTCACCTTCTGAGGCTAATAAAATAACTAGAATTCACAAAATATTATTTTAACAAAAATCATTAACAGCCCAAAAACATTTATAAAGATTCCTAATTGACATATTCAAAATTAACATTCACGAACAGCCTTTATTTCAGAAAAAGACGAATATTTGAAATCCTACCAAATTAAAAAAAAATATGTTTAAGGCAATTCCTGTAAAAATTACTGAAAAAAATTGAATATTCAAAGTATATAAGCAGTCACTAATAGTTACTTAACTACATTAATGGAAGGCAAATAAGATTTACATTGTCGAGCGTTAAAAAAACAGTACAGTGCAATTCACTAAACTTCCAAATTATGTGTAATTTTTCCACTGCCGATACAGGGTGCTTAAAGAATGGCGAAACAACGCTATACCAGACTATTCAGGGACATCCCCTGAGTAGTACAAACATGTTTAACAAAATCTACCTGCTGATTCCGTAAAGATAGAGGTTTTAATTTACGGTAGATGTGGCAACCATGCGTGCTTTATTATTATATTTTTTTCACTACTAGCATTAGACGATATCATTATTGACCTTGTTTTCGAGCCAAGAAGCTGAATTTCTCTCCTAGTGGTCAATAAG
The DNA here is from genome assembly GCA_963082815.1 of Melanotus villosus. Lineage (NCBI taxonomy): Eukaryota > Metazoa > Arthropoda > Insecta > Coleoptera > Elateridae > Melanotus > Melanotus villosus. The sequence continues at coordinate 28,434,396 of OY720419.1, read as the reverse complement.
TTTTCATTATTGACTACTGGTTAATAATGGAAACAATTGCTATGCACTCAGATGCCTATTATAAATACATTTTACATAAATGTCAATTGAAATTAACTCCTCCCCTTTTTCAAGCAAGGCTATTTGATTTTTGTAGATATTTAGAAATAAATATATGCAACTGTGATTTTATTTTTTATTGATGTAAAAATGATTAATTAATAGTATATTATACACGACGCTATAATGAATGCTATTATTACCGAGGATAATGTTTGTAATTGTAATTATCCGAGGTAATAGTAGCCATTATAGTGAGTCGCATACTATACTTTGTCCTCGACTACAAAATACTAAGACTTTTTAATTAAAATTTAAATAACAACGCTACTAATAAAACCATGTGGTAGGACTATGTTAAACGAAGTGGTAGGATTAGAAACATAACCTATAGTATGTCTAGCGAATATACAGCTCCGGGTCGTTAGCGCTGCTAGTTAAGCGAAGCGATGTCAAACTAGTGGCATCCTCTTCTGCATTACTGGTTTAGTCGCCGTAAAATGAACACTTATATATTTAAGAGTGTTCGCGATGCTATCTCTGTTTGGCTGATTTCTTCAACGCAGACAGAGCATCACCGGGTTGTCGTATTGGAAACTTGCTTTCCCGGTTCATATTAAATCCACCACGGTCTTAAACTGGCCCAGATACCGAAAGTTGTTTGTTATACCTACCGAACGCTTAAACAGTTTTTAATATGATTAATTTGTCATATTTTAAAATTCAAATATACCTACTGTGGGTTCTTACACAATTACACTATTAAAATAATGCGAATTCTGTTCTATGAAATTTATTTTAGTATTTTTACTACAGCTGCCGGGGTTACTGATCCGCTCGCCACGTAAGTTGCAGTTGAACTCCCCGGGTCCCGTTAGGTTTGCTTTTACCCCGGTCTTAAAATTCTTAAGGGTTTGCATACCTAACGGTACACCTAACGGAACATCTAACGGGACTTTCAGTTTTAAATAGAAAGCTAACAAATGTTTGCTACAAGGACCCCCTCGCTAGTGATCGAGTTATACAATTGAGATCACGATATGCATTCATAAGGGATTATATTTACATTTGTCGAAATTATTTTAAATTACGATTAGACTACTTAATATTACAATTTATGATGATAGAATGAGTATATAATCTTAAAAGCTATGTAATACGATCTACTAAATTGTCTGTACAGTTTTTAGAATGTTTTTTTTTACACTGAGCTGTAGTTTTTGTTTCACTAACACACACACTAAGAAAATCCGCACTGTAGCCTGTCTGGAAAACGAACACGTCTACCCGATAGAGTTATTGGGGCTGTCGTTGATGTTGTTAGCGGTGTTTCTTGAGGTGGTGTCACTGATGGTGAAATAGTTTGTTCCTCGGTCATTACATACGCCGGCTTCACACGGTCTATTGATACGACTACGTTCTTACCACGGATGGTGATTGTGAATGTTTTATTAGTCCTGCTAACAACGAAATACGGTCCTTCATAAGGTGGTTGTAAAGCTCCTTTGGAGATGTCACGGCGAACGAATACGTAGTTAGCATGGGCAAGATCTTTGAATACGAATACTTTTCTGGTACCGTGCCGTGAAGCCTGAACGGGATGCAGCTTTTCGAAATGTTGGCGAAGTTCCTTGACGTAGGCTGAAGATGGATCTCTAGCCTCGAGTGATCTTCGAGGAGCTAGAAATTCACCTGGAAGACGTAAGGGTTCACCATAAACGAGTTCGGCTGTGGTAGCTTGCAGGTCGTCGCGCCACGCAGATCTAATTCCCAACAGGACTGCAGGCAGAACTTCAGTCCAAGTTTCGGTAGCGTGACATCGTACAGCTGCTTTAAGTTGTCGATGGAATCTTTCGACAAGACCATTGGCAGCTGGGTGGTAGGCCGTTGTCCTGTAGTGTTGAGTGCCAAGCAAAGCATTTAATTCCTTAAACAGATGCGATTCGAATTGACGACCTTGGTCAGTTGTGATTCGTAGTGGTGTTCCGAATCTTGCGACCCATTCAGTGAAAAAGGCTTGAGCAACAGTGGCTCCTTCAATGTTTTCAATTGGATATGCTTCTGGCCAACGTGAGAAACGGTCAACACACGTTAAGCAATAACGAAACCCTTGTGAAACTGGCAAAGGTCCAACGATATCCATGTGGATATGTTCAAATCTGGCTGATGGTGGTACAAATGTTCCTACTGGTGACGACACATGCCTGGATACCTTGGCGCGTTGGCACTGCAGACAATTACGGGCCCAATTCCTACAATCGGACTTTATGGATGGCCAAACGTAACGTTGAGTTACGAGCTTAACCGTTGCATTTATTCCAGGATGTGACAGTTGGTGCAAAGAATCGAAGGCTGTCTTGCGAAATGGCTTGGGTAGAAAAGGACGAGCAGAGTTTGTAGAAACATCGCAGTAAAGGGACACATCCGTACCAGGGAGTTGTACTTGCTTCAACTGGATGGCGGTGTCTTTAACTAGGTACGACTGGAGCTCTTCATCGTGACGTTGTGAGGTAGCCAAAATGTGAAAATCGATGCCTTCTGAGACTTCTTCTATTCTGGAAAGGTAATCGGCAACAACATTGTCTTTACCTGATATATGACGAATATCTGTGGTGTACTGTCCAATAAAGTCGAGGTGTCTGAATTGGCGTGGTGAACACTTCTCTGGCTTTTGTTGAAAAGCGAAAGTGATTGGTTTATGGTCTGTAAATATGGTGAAAACTCTTCCTTCTACCATGTGTCGGAAATGTTGAATTGCTTTATATATTGCCAGCAATTCTCTGTCGTAAGCATCATACTTCTTTTCTGCGTTACTCAACTTCTTAGAAAAGAATCCCAGGGGTTGCCAGTCGCCATTAACGTGTTGTTGTAGGACCCCTCCAACTGACGAATCAGAAGCGTCTGTAAAAATGGAGAGTGGAGCATCTGGCACTGGATGTAATAAAAAGGTGGCTGATGCAAGGCTGTTCTTGCATTCTTCAAAGGCCCGATTTGCTGCTTCTGACCATGTGATGGGAGTGTTGCCTTTTACGTTGTCTTTCAGCAAATCATTCAATGGCGCTTGTAATAATGCTGTGTTCGGAAGGAAACGGCGGTAAAAATTCAACATTCCTAAGAAACGTCGTAGATCCTTCGCTGTGTTTGGTTGAGGGCAGTTTTTAATTACATTTATTTTCTCTTGCGGAGGTTGTATTCCATCTGCGGACACAAGAAAACCTAGAAATTTTACGGAAGTCTTACCAAAAACGCATTTGGCTGGATTGGTGAGAATTCCATAAGTTTTCAACCGTTCAAAAAGTTGCTGTAAATGATGAACATGTTGGTCCTCGTTTTCTGAAGCTATAAGGATATCATCAATATATACATAGATGAAATCCAATCCTCGAAGAACTTCGTCCATAAAACGTTGACACGTCTGGGCAGCATTTCGAAGGCCGAAAGACATGAGACTGAACTCAAAAAGGCCGAAGGGAGTGGTTATTGCCGTTTTCGGGATGTCCTCTTCAGCTACAGGGATTTGGTGGTACGCACGTACAAGATCCACGGTAGAAAAAATTTTCTTCCCGTGAAGCGACTGAGAAAAATCCTCGATGTGCGGTACCGGGTATTTATCTTGAATGGTTCGCGCATTAAGGCCGCGATAATCCCCGCACGGACGCCATTCGATGTCGTTTTTTGGTACCATGTGCAGCGGGGACGACCAGCTGCTTTCGGAGGGTCGAATGATTCCCATTTGCCGCATGACTTCGAATTCCTGCTTCGCTTGCGTAAGCCTGTCCGGTGCTAGTCGTCTGGGCCTACAATGTACTGGTGGTCCTGGCGTTGTACGAATGTGGTGTCTCGTTGCATGAATGGGTTTCAGCGGTGTACCGGATGGTTTTGTAATTTCTGGGTATCGCAACAGCAATTCATGAAACGCCGAAGAACCAGCAACTGCTCGGATGTGGAGCAAACCCGAATCACATTCCGCTACTTGACCTCGACTAGTAAGAGTTGTAACACCGTCGACGACGCGTTGGTTTCGAATATCGACGAGCAGCCCGTAATGATCTAGAAAATCAACACCTATGATAGGTTTCGACACGTCGGCAATTATAAAACGCCACGTAAAATCGCGTCGAAGACCAAAATTCAGACGGAGCGTCTCAAAACCATAAGTCGCAATTGTGGAACCGTTTGCTGCGTAGAGTTCGTATGACGTTTTTACGCGGCGCCGGCGTCCGCGAATAAACGACCGCGGAAACACGCAAAGATCCGCACCGGTGTCCACCAGAAATTTTGTTTTACTTACGGTATCTGTTAAAACGAGGCGGCGAGGTCGGGCACCAGGGTCGCTTGCCACCATTAGCGACTGGCCTGATCGTTTCCCTTGTATGTGCAGGGAGTGGTGCATCTTTGTGCTGATTCACCAAATCTCCGGTGATACCAGCATAAACTCCTGTCCCGTGACTGGCTACGGTTTCGCGAGAGCGAACGTTGACGATCGCGACCAGTGGCGTAACCAAGGGGGGGCCCAGGGGGCCCAGGCCCCCCTCAAGATCAAAGTTATTAATCAAAACAGTCTTTAAGATGTGACCAAAAATGCAGAGTGAGTGTATTGTGTTGGGTTCCGTCGAGTGCATATGTATTTCTGACACAATTGTTAAACAGTGGACTCCCCCCCCCACAAACTACGTGTTAAACCTTAAATAGTTGGCTGGGCCCCCTACAAACTACGTTTCTGGTTACGCTACTGATCGCGACGCGGTTGTTCGCGGGTCATTCCAACGGCACTTATTTCTTGACGTAAGGACGTCGTCACTTCCGCAATTTTCGCGGTAACAAAAAGGGAAAGTTTTTGGAACATTGCTTCCATTGGGTCCACTTGCACCTCGGCGATGCGCGCACGGGACGTTGCTTCGGCGATGGCGTCCGCTAAATTAGCCAGGTCGTCGAGGCCTGCTGTTGTTTGCGTCGCTAAGATTGCCTGATTCGCGGGCGGTAAGCGTCCCAACCAAAGCGGGCGAAGAACGTCATCCGGCACCACTGTTCCCGCCAACACACGTAAATGTCTCAGAAATTGTGATGGTTTACGGTCACCGATTTCCTCGTGCTCCAGTAGACGACGCACTTTATTTTCTTGAGATTCGCTTAATCGCTTAATAAGCTCACTTTTGAGTGTGATGTATTTATTAGTTTGTGGAGGGCGCGTTAAAATGTCTCGCACTTCCGTCGCGTATTTTTGTTCCAAATGGCCCGTGACGTAACCGAACTTGGTATCGTCGCTTGTGATGCCGGCGAGAAGAAATTGTTGCTCGATTTGAGCAAACCACATTTCTGGATCATTTGCCCAAAACGGTGGCAGTCGGACCGCTATGCGATCGAGGGCTGGAAATGCATACGCGGGAGTTCCTGGAACCGTGAACAAAGACGTCGGCGTCAAACTTGTAGCTGCAGTAGTTGTCGCCGTGGAGAACGTGGGGATACCCGTCGTAGTGGTTGCATTTGTGGCCATTGCTTGTATTTGTAAAAGAAACGATCGCTTGCTTAACACAAAAAAAAACACACACACAGAACTTCACGTCACGCGCGCTTTTTCTTTAGTTACAGTTTATTTAGAACCGCACAGATTTGTTTTTACAGATATCACGTCGGCGGTCACCAATTTGTGGGTTCTTACACAATTACACTATTAAAACAATGCGAATTCTGTTCTATGAAATTTATTTTAGTATTTTTACTACAGCTGCCGGGGTTACTGATCCGCTCGCCACGTAAGTTGCAGTTGAACTCCCCGGGTCCCGTTAGGTTTGCTTTTACCCCGGTCTTAAAATTCTTAAGGGTTTGCATACCTAACGGTACACCTAACGGAACATCTAACGGGACTTTCAGTTTTAAATAGAAAGCTAACAAATGTTTGCTACACCTACTCCTATCAAATTAAGAAAAAAATAAAGGACACAGTCAAGAATAGTACGTATTATTTAATAGCGTTATTGTACCGTGAAACTATGTTTATAATTAAAAGAATTACAACACATTCCCTTTGTTTACGATAAATAATTACAATATAAAATTCACACACAATGCAGTGGTTTAAACGAAAAGCGGCGCAGTCCATATTTCAGATTAATGAGTCAGTCACGTCGCACCTGCATCTACTGCATAGGACTTTTAAGCGCTAGGGTTGTATATTCGCTAGACGTACTTTATTTCCTTCATTATTCACCATAGACAATGATGTTACCATGACACCGTAAATAATGATTATTCACTGCTGGCAGTAGTGTATAATGGATAGCATTATACTTAACCAAACACATGAATAATTGACAGATTATCGAGTAGTCGTGGACAAAAGGAATAAAGGTGCTAGTAGTGAAAAAAAGAGTATACAGTACGGTCGTTTAGTCTGGAAAAATGAGAATAAAAAGTTTTCCGCCGTTCATTTATGGAAAAAATCCTCGGACAGGTCAATTTTTATTTTTTATTGCACACATTTTGACATATCATTCAAATTTTTTCCACCATATTTGAAAAAGTTATGATGTCATCGCCATTTTTTTTTTGAAAATTTTGAAGTTCAAGGTCATACTTTTTTGACATTTCTGTTTTTAGAGTTTCACGAAGTATCCAAAACTGCCAAAAAAATTGGGGGTCGTCATTAAAAAAAATTGGCAATGACGTCATAACTTTTTCAAATATGGCGGAAAAAATTTTAGTGATATGTCAAAATGTGTGAAATAAAAAATAAAAATTGATTTGTCCGGGTATTTTTTCCATAAATGAACGGACAACTTTTTATTCCCAGGTTTCCAGACTAAACGACCGCACTATATAAACCACGGTAGAGAAGACTTTTCTCAGCCTTGCAACTTATTTAATAATACTGCTCGGCTGAGAAAAATACCTTCGTATATAATATACTATTATTTACGATACATAAACGGTGCTTCAGGAAATCAACATTTTATTTAAATTAATTTCATCGACAAAGCAGATTTTCGGATATTTTAGCATTAAAGTAGATCTGTTCGAAATTACCGCCACCTACGACTACACAAGTTCTAGCTCTCTTGACGATATTCTCAGAGACTCGCTGCAGCATGTCCCTGGTTACCAGCCGGAAAGCCTCTTGAATTCGTTGAACAAGTTCTTCTCTGTTGTTAACAGGTGTTTGGTAGACGTGGCTCTTTACAACATTCCATAAGAAGAAGTCCAAAGGAGTCAAGTCGGGACTTCTTGCTGGCCACAAAAAGGTACCATTTCTACCAATCCACCTGTTGGGATAATTGATGTCCAGCCAATTCCTCACGGCGGCCACACTATGAGCTGGCGCACCATCCAATTGCAACCAAGAATTATGTACTGCAGCTAACGGAATATCGTCAACGAGATCCACAACGGTTTCTTCCAAAAAAATTAAAAAGGATTCCCCGTTTAACCGCTCTGGAAGGAAGACTGGGTCCATCAAGTTGGTACCTAATATTCGAGCCCATAGGTACATTTACACTAAAGCGGCGTTGGTCATTTCTCCGGTATGTTACGTGGAGATTTTCCAAACTGTAGAAATTTTCGCTATGCTGATTGAACATACCATCTCGGCTGAAGTTTGCTTCATCCGTCCACGTGACACGACTTGGAAAAGCTGGGTTTTCTTCAGTTCGTCCTATTAACCAATTGCAGTAATTTAATCTCGCACCGAGGTCTTGTGGTTGCAGCGAATGAACTTTAGTGTAATGGTATGGGTGGAGTTCCTCGTCATGAATGACATCCCAAACGAGTCGTCGATTGACTCCAAGCACTTCTGCGATACTCATGGTACTCCTTGCAGGCGCTTCTTCAATTTTTGCAAGAACAGCATCTTCCATGTCAGGAGTTCGCACAGATCTTGGACGTCTACGATCGGCAAATCTGGTAAGACCAAAGCTTCCGGTTTCCAGTACCCGCTGGTCCAGTCTTCTAAAAACATTGGGATGAGGATGTGTCCTCTTTCGCCGTAGAGCCTAGCGGCAGCATGTGCGTTTTCGTTGCATCTACCAAATGCCAAATACATGTCTCTGAATTCTCGAACTGAAAACATTATGTTTATTGCTTGACGTACAACGAAAGTACTAAGTTTTTAGTGACAGTTTGAATTTATGTTTCTGTCAACTGCCATTACACAATAAGTCAAAGTAAATTCATAGGTAATTAAATGCAATTACTTACCAAATTAACAGCTTGGTTGCCAGATCATTTTTATGGTGATTTTTGTGCAAAATATGAAAAATAAAACTTCATATAAAGGTATTATTTATTGATTTTAAATAAAAATTATTGTTAAACATTTTAAATATGTCTTTCACTACCGAAGTTGATGAAATGTTCAGAATTGGTTAATAATAAAAATTTAAAATTCCGATCTTATAACCTCGCTATCGTTAAGCAATCACGAGTTAGAATTTTTCAAATACTCAGGGGATGTCTCTGAATAGTCTGGTATAGCGCTGTTTTGGCATGTTTTAAGCAGAGCACCCTGTATATAGAAGCATTGCCACCTTTCCGGTAGACTCTTAGAACTCATTTGATTAGGATGAATTATGCTCGCTTTCATCTTGTAATTTTATCCACAAATTTTTATGTAATTTGGGTATGTTAAGTATTTCCCGCAATGTTTTTCAGGTCTTCAATCGTATTTTTCTAGTCAGTTGTTTCCTTCCTTTTTAAATATTCCATTACTTCCTCCTGTCTCTGTCGGTTTCCAGTTTGTTAGTTATTTTATCATTCTGCTACTATCTGATCTTTATGTCCATCGCATTCATTTTACCTTTATATTCTTAACTTTATCTTCCCCTTCCCTTTCTTTCAATATTTCACAATACATCAGTCTTCTGGTATCATTTTTGTTGGTCTTTCTGCATACTTTCTTATGACCTTTCTTGTATATTCTTAATTTAGTGGTAGTGGGTAGGTACTCCTCCATGATCCCGATAGCGGATAGACTTACTTCGGATCTAGCAACCCTGCTCTCAATTTACCCATGCCCCCTATAACTGAGGTAAATGAAGTATTTTATCTTAGGCCTATGCCCCCCCCCCCTTTCCCGAACCAATTTACCGAGGCAAGCATAGTAACTTATTCGCCATTAATTCCCGAAAGAAGTCGACAGTAAAACATACAGGAATATTATCCCAGGGTAAGTAGGACAAGTCGTCCTAAATCCCACACCGGTTATCCGGTTAACCTGACGCATTCTGGTGAGGCATAAGATCGACATGAAAACACATCCAAGCCAAACTAGACAAAAACATTAAACTCCACCTAGAAACGAATACTATAAAATTCGTGGCCAAAAACGAAAAATATACGAATTAGAAGAAGAACTAAAAAAGGTGAAATGGAACATATTGGGTCTTTCAGAAGTAAAGAGAATCGGAGAAAAACGTATCTGTGTGACACTAACTTTTAATTTTCAAATAGAACGCCCTATATATTAATGCATTTTTGAATTCTGTATAATTTTCTGAATCCAATGATACCACGTAAGTGACATTTCAGTCTTCACTGTTTATTTTAGTTTTCTATTTAATTGTGCCATGACTTACTGTTTGGTGGCTGACTTCTAATTCAAGCGCAATTTGTCTTAAAGAAACAGTCTTATCAATTTCTACTCCAGCCAAAACGTTAATTTCTGTTTCTTCTGAAATTTATTATAAAATTTTCTTCGGGGTCATTATTGGGCTCTCTTCGGAATTGATTTTCAAGACGATTAAAATAATTTCTTGCAGGACATTATCTTTCAGGATATCGTTCAGCGTGAAGGTCGGTAGCCGCTGCTGCATTTTTCCTACATTCCCCATAAATAATTAACATGTCCACTTTTTCATTTCTTGTATAAATTTGCCGAATTTTGAGCAAAATTAACAAGAATTTTAAACAATATTTAAAGACACAATAAATACACTTGTAAATCAACAAATGTTTGACAAGCTAAATATTTCATTGTTTTCAAAGCCACCTTATTTACTTCTTGCCTTATAATTGGAACGAAATTGTATTTTCTTATTTTCTCCTAGCTGTAATTGTGATTGTATTTATCGCAGAGTTTAATAAGGCGTATGAATAAATTCCATATTAATACTATATAGTGATAAATGGTACCACAGTACCAATATGGTTACATTTGAAAAGATTGTGTTTTGTCTCAAAAACCATTTTGGTGAACTTTATTTGCTCATAAATCACATAATTTGGTATTTTCGACAGGATTTCGATTTTTTTATACAGTGTGGAAATTAGGTAAGGAGTAAATTCGGTAACACCGTTAATCTTTGTGATAGAGACGAAATTTAAAATAACTGTAGCGATTAAAATTACAGCGCATCCGAAAAAAATATTTTTAGATTTAACTTTCATTTGTTTTAAAAGTTATGACGTCATCAATATTTTTTTAAATGACATCCTATATTATTTGTTTTTCATTTCAATAGAGTATTTTAATCTGTTTTCAATAGTATACAATTTTGAAGAGTCGTATAGGGTGTTACATTTGAAAATCAAAAGTTAGCACCGAAAGTGGAAAAAGATCATTTATAGGTACCTATGTCAAAAAGTGACGTTTATTACTTTTATAGAATGTTCCAAATTTCAACCATTCATCTTGAAAACTAAAGGAAAAAAGGACGGTGTACCATGATCTTGTTACATCCGCTAGATGCTAGACTATTTCTTATACAGATTGTCCGAAATCCAATCTAAACATACAAAAATTAATGAGTGCAACAAGGAAGACATAAACAATATGGGTAGTACAACAAAGATAGAATGAAATCATGGCTAGGTAAATTTTTAAACTAAAGATCTCTCGCCAATAACAAGCAAGCAAGCAAAAACATCTGTCATAGATATTTAGAGAAGCATTAGAAGAAATCATTGTCAAACAAGAAGAAACAACAGTGGACATTAATAAAATTAGCTGACTAGAGAAGCAACTAGTAGATGTAAAAATGGGAATAGCAAGAAAAAGCAAACAAAAGGAGGACAAACTAAGCGACGGGACAAAGAAATTAATGGACCAAAGACGAGAACTCCACAGTAAAGGGAAAAATAAATCAGTTGAATGTGTAAAGCTGTATAAAACTATAAAGAACAAAATAAAATAAAACTTGAGAAAACATAATGAAGCAATACTTGAAAATTTTATTGAAAGAAACAGAGGAATGAAGTGCCTGAGGCCTACACTGGGAGCAACTAGTACTTATAATCTTCAGCAGAGACAAAAACGGAAAACAAAATACGTGAATTCAGAAGAAATTCTAGACATAAAAGACTTCGAAATAAAAGATCCATACGAGTCCTAAAAAACAACAAAGCAGCTTACTCATACAGAATCATAGCAGAATACATTCTTAATTTGGTGTTTTTGTTATTATTCTTGTTTCTGAGTAGGTTTTTATAAGTGTTGTGCAATTTATGTATGTCAAAATTTATATTGTTTTTGATATTAAGTTAAACTTATAAATATTTAAACGTATTAATTTTTCAAAAGTATGGATTTTCGATTTAAAATTAATTATTATTACTCCCACTTTCGCGCTGTTGTTGTCATTTAATATATTTTGCATTTCCTGCCAATACAAACACAGCTATTACAAATTTAATTTTGGGGATAATACTTTATTGTTAACTATAACTAAATTTATTTATCAGAAACCAAAGCAATAATTACATAATGCTTAGCTTTGAAAGCAGCTGTTAACTTTCCTAGGGAAGTAGTTCATATTTACTTTCCTATTAACCTTGACGTACACTAACAAATAGGTAGTAAAGTCAATTTTTCAAATGTGGCGAAAAATACATTAAATATAATACGATTATTGTAAAATGCAATCATTTCGAAAGTCGTTCACAAAAAAATATAGCTAAACATTATTTTCAGTTGGTTACTTCTGGGTGGACAACTCAGTTTTCTTTCGGCTGCCAAAAAATTATTCCTGGAGACAGTGGCGGATTTACCCATAGGCGCACTAGGCGCGCGCCTAGGGCACCACTTCGAAGGGGGCACCAAACGAGGCGCCAAAATAAATATGAAAAATGAAATATATATTTTCGTAAAATGTTTATGAGTTATGACTATCATAATTGTTGAAGTATAATCCACCTATCTGCATTTCATTAGTGCAATGTTGTTACATTTACATTACATAGATATCTTAACTATCGTATGATCAAAAAGTCCTTGCATCGAGGTTGCTGTTACATTTTATCGACTCTAAATGTTTTATATTCTTTTTGAAGCCTTTTAAATTACAATCTACTCACTTTCAAAGGATTTCAAGTAAACGTCAATGGCATAAAAGTAATAAAAGTATATAATTTCAGAGATAACTTAAATTCCACAACAACCGCGATGCAAAGACTTTTTGATCATACTGTACATAGTACACTAGATGGTCAGCACGAGCTGATGCAGTTCTTGCACTCAGAATTGGTTTTAATAATATCAAAAAAGCTTTAACTGAAATTAAAAATTTAGATACTACAAAAAATATTGCTAAACGTGAAGCAGAGGGATTAATCAAAAAATTTGAAAAGTACGAAATTGTACTAATGATCGTAATTTGGAATAAACTACTGCAACGCATTAATGCAAGAAGTAAAAGTTTGCAGGATCAAAAATGCAATATTTTAAAAGGTGAAGCCTTGTTATCATCACTTACTACATTCATCCAAGAAACAAGAAATCATTTTGATTTAATTGAACAAGAAGCGGAGGCTTTAATACAAAATAAAATTTATGCTGATAAAAACAGTCGAATAAAAAACAAACGAATTTTTTCGATGAAAATGTGGAAAATGAAATAATTTTGCAAGGTAAAGAATTCTTTATAGTGTATACCTTCTACGTAATATGCCACACATTGATATCAGAACTAAATTCAAGAATGTTAGTTTATAAAAACATATTGAACAATTTTCAAATATTTTTTTATTTTGAAATTTCAATTTCTAAAAAACAAGAATGTATTAATAATTTTAAAAATATATATAAAAATGGCATAGATTCCAATAATTTAAATACTGAAATAGAACAGTTTCTTTTATTTTTACGAGAAGAAAATGTATCATCACTTGAAGATATGTATGATGTCGTAAAAAATGGACTCGGCTCAACCTTTCCGAATGTCTCTATCTTATTAAAAATATTATTAACGATACCTATTTCCAATGCATCTGGAGAACGGTCGTTTTCAGTTTTGAAAAGAGTCAAGAATTATTTAAGAAATACAATGCCTCAAACACGCCTTAGTAATTTAGCCTCCTTATCAATTGAAAGCGATCGATTAAACGAAATTAATTGTGATACATTAATAGACACATTTGCCAAAAATAAAGTAAGAAGGAGGCACATTTAAAATTAAATTGACACTCATACTTAAAATCATAGACCTAACTGAGACCATGTTTTTCGTCCTAAAAAAAATATTTAATCAAGTCTCCATTTTTCACGTGTACCATCATATCAGCACCATCGTAATAGCTTGGCTAATATGTAGATACTACCCAGGTATCAAATATTGTTTAATTTACAGTTTACAATAATATTATGCTAAGTGCTTAAGACTAAAACTTCAAATACAGATTACTGAATGTAGTATACTGCAGCATAATACTAACAATTCGATTATTGTTTGCTTAAATTACTTTGCAGGAGGAATGTTTTCATTACCTATAATACTTAACAGTTTTGTTCACGTTTTGATGTACACGTATTACCTGTTGGCTACTTTCGACCCTAAAATTCAAGAAAAGCTAAAGAACGTAAAGTCAAAACTAACGGTGATTCAACTGGTAAGAACGAAAATAAGATGCAGAAAGAAGAATAGTTCAATAACTGAAACTGTATGTTCTAGGTTTAAATCGTTGTAATATTGCTACATTCTGGACAAGCTCTGTCACCTGGCTGCAGAACATCGAGAATAATCAGCATCACTGCTGTATCTGACATGGTTATTGGTTATTCTTACATACTTCTTCGCTGGTTTTTACAAGGAAAGTTACATTAGGAAGAGACATTTCAAATAAACTCTTTCATGAAGAGCCTATCTTCCTTTCACTGCAGTTATACAGGGTGCCCCAAAAGTCAACGTCATCCCTTGAAGGGCTAATAGGCCAGCTCATGACTGACCAGAATATCAAAATATGACCTTAGTAAAAAATTGTTAGTTTTTGAGATATTGGTACTTTTATGAATTTCGTGAAAATTGACACCTTAGATCAGTTTTTCGAGTGCCACAGCTACAAAATTCCATATTTTAAGATTCTAGTCTTTGTTACGTAACCCTGAATAGGCCTGCTATTGATTACAGTCCAAAATAAAATTAATAGTGCCATACCTTTGGGGAAAAAAAAACATTTTTGCCCGATGCACGAGTTAATTTCTTTTTATTAGCTAACTTGGACTCTTCATACTGTAAAAAAAATTACCACGCTAACCTGGCAAGTTATTTTAAAAAATTGCTCATTTAGTGTAGTTTTTAAAATGGTATAACATTTTCTATGCTTTACTTTAGAAAAAGAAGATATTGCTATTTTACTGAAAAAGGAGCTCATTGTGAAATTATTTCAATAATTAGGAATTCGAATGAAAACACTTGTTAAATTAAAGTGACAGAGGTATTTATTAAAAACTAATAAAAACACAAATAAAAATCAAAGAATTTGTTCAAATTGCCTGCCATCAAGTCGATCTTTTTATCCGTCTTGCACTTCCTGCGACATTTGTTTGTTGTGCGGATTCATTAATACGGCGTCTCAATTCATTTACATTATTTATTGGTTTTGCATAGACCTTCTCCTTTATGCAACCCCAGCAGAAAAAAATCTAGTGGATTTAAATCCGGAGACCGGGGAGGCCACAAAATGGGACTAAGACGTCCGATCCATCTCTGTGGATAAGTTTGGTCCAAATAATTTCTCACTCCTCGTGCCTACTGAGCTGGACAGCCGTCATTTTGAAACCACATTGCCCTGCGTGTGGCTAAAGGTACATCGTCCAAAAGATTTGGCAGTTCATCTTCTAAAAAATCCTGAAAAATTTCCCCGTTTAGATTTTCAGGTAAATTCAAAGGGGCCAATTATTTGACCGTTTAAGATGCCGGTCCACAGATTAACTTTGAAGCGATGCTGTGACTTTTGTTCTCGCATTGAATGTGGATTTTCAAGAGCATAACTATGAAGATTGTGCATGTTCATAAAGCCATCTTTTTTGAATGTGCTTTAATCTGCCCATAAAATTTTATTTATGAACTCTGGGTCTTCCCTATGTTTCTGCAGCATTCTTTGGCAAAATTGGACACGTATTGCGTAGTCACAAGGAAGCAACATTTGCACACGTTGCACGTGATATGGGTGGTACTGATACCGTCGTGTAATTCTGTTTACAGTGGATTCCCTGTACGGCTTTCAATTGCTCGCGGCGAAGTAGTCGGATCATTTTCAATCTCTTGTAAGACTTCTTCATCGTAATCAATACGTGGTCTTCCTGTCCTAGCGCGATTGTGAGGCATTGTGCCTTCCGCATATGCTCGGTGAACATTTATGAACACGCGATGATCAGGATGTCTCAAAGCATTCGGGTATCTTTCGCGATACAGATTAGCTGCAGCAACACCATTGCCTCTGCATTCCTCATAAATGTAATGCATGTTAGCGTATTCCTGAGAAGTATACTGGTACGGCATAATGAGTAATATTGAACCTCAAACGCGTAACACAAACACAGCGTCCAGAAGAAGGCCAGGTCAGTTCGTTATTATCTCCAATACAATAAGTCAATACAATAAGTTAACAAATAATCAAAGTTGACAAAAGAGCATCATTTTTTATTTACTAATGTGTTAATTGCCATATGCGTTCGAATATTGGTTCGATTTTGTCCACTGTAACGAATGATTAATTTGACGAATTGAGCTCCTTTTATAGTAAAACAGCAATATCTTTTTTTTCTAAAGTAAAGCATAGAAAATGTTATACCATTTTAAAAACTACACTAAATGAGCGATTTTTTAAAATAACTTGCCAGGTTAGCGTGGTAATTTTTTTTTACAGTATGAAGAGTCTAAGTTAGCTAATAAAAAAAAATTAACTCGTGCATCGGGCAAAAATGTTTTTTTTCCAAAGGTATGGCACTATTAATTTTATTTTGAACTGTAATCAATAGCAGGGCTATTCAGGGTTATGTAACAAAAATTAGAATCTTAAAATATGGAATTTTGTAGCTGTGGCACTCGAAAAACTGATCTAAGGTGTCGATTTTCACGAAATTCATAAAAGTGCCAATATCTCAAAAACTAACAATTTTTTACTAAGGTCATATTATGATATTCTGGTCAGCCATGAGCTGGCCTATCAGCCCCCCAAGGGATGGCGTTGACTTTTGGGACACCCTGTATAGTGCAATCGTAAAACGCCTTGGGCTGCCACCTTTTCAGCAATGTGTCACCGAAAAGTCTTCCAGTCTTAGGCAACTATTGACCCGAAGAAGCTTGTAGTTTCGTGCTTATGCAAATGTCAATTATTTTAAACAAGCAAAACATATAACTGTCATTTCTAAATTAAAGCGTAGGTTGTTTATTTATTAAAAATGTTTTAGAACACCATCAGTTGTTATTTTTTTTGTAATTAAGCATTTATTAATAAATGTACCACGTTATACAATCCACAGCAGTTCAAGACTCCAAGACTTTTTGATCACACGTTACATGTGATAACTTATACTGATAAATTTTGCACTTTTCACAGAAGATACACAAGAATACATAAATATGCTATAATAATAATAATAATAATAATAATAATAATAATATTTATTTAGCTTTACGTACATATAAAATGTCACAGCCATTGTCAGTTCAGTCAAAATCTTACATTTATATAGACATATACAGTCCAATTCTGTAAGAGCATTGCTATGTAAATTGTTACATAACAAGATTGTTACGAACGTAACTGATAACAATAATCATAGCAATATTTGCCATAAATGGTATTCAGCAATTTCCCGAATAACAAGAATTGTTATCGTTTTGGCATAGCAAGAATTGTTATTTGAATCACATGAAGTTAGCTTTCACGCGTGCGCATAATATTCGATGTACGTTCGATGTACTAAACAAATAAAAATTTAAATTTGGCGCTACAAAGACCAACCATTGAAACCCTTTCATGCTGTTCGTTGAACTCCTTCAGTTTCAGCCACATTTTTTGCTGTCTGGCCATTTCTTCGTCACCTTCACGTGGGTTAAGTTCACTTTTTTATATATACATATACTGTAACATAACCACGTGCATACTAATTAGAAACCCGTTTTCTTGGATTTAATTTGGTAAGTACCTAACAATTTTTGGTGTTTTGTTTCTTTTGCAATTTTTTGCATGCTCACTTTTTTTAAGAAATAATGGAAACAAAAAAACCTAGAAGCAAAAAAACATCTTCCGAACAGATGGAAGCTATTATAGAATATTTTAAAACCAATAAAATATTATTAACGGGAAAGTGCCATCCTAATGCCACACAAGAAGTCGAGAAAAAATGGGATGAATTAACTGTTATTTTAAATAATATTCCTAGTGGAGCTAGGAAAGACAAAAAACAATGGAAATGCGTAAGTAATTCAAAATACATGCCCTCACTACTCAACTACTCACAATAATTAATGTAGTCAGAATTTATCACGCAACTCTCTTTTAGTTTTTTAGTGAATGGAAATCAAAAACAAAAAAGAAGGCCAGACTTCACAAAAAAAATTTAGTAGTAACAGGAGGTGGAGGATATATATGTAGCGATCTAACAGATCTGGAAAATAGATTAATGAGATTAATTGGCTGGATTAGCGTTTTGGGATGTGATGAAGTGCCAGAAGAGATAGATCCATCAGCTCCCGTACCTCTTACTGAAATAGTTTCTGCCAGTAGTCAAGAAGGGCCAGTTGAAGATGGACAGTATGAAATAGGAGGTGATGGACTTGCACGATACATATATGAATCAGAAGAAGAGCCCGAGTTGCTAGAGCCTCTCCGTGTTTACTCAGAATTCCCAGAGCCCGTTCACGTTCAGCCTGAGTCACCAGAGTCTGTTCATGTTCAGGCAACACCTGCTACCACGATCACAGCTAAGGATGCTGTGAACTGCAGTAAGTTAATCTTTATGTGCCTAAGTAATATATGTATACATACATATTTTTAGAATTTAGTAGATACAAGTATGTAATTGAGTTTCTATTTTTGTTGCAGGAACTAAATCAAAAGCTGTAAGTTTTCGTTTAAAAAAAAATAAAAGAGTAGAGCAAAGACCTAAACAGTCGCAGCTTGAAAAATCTGCAGAAATGTATGCAGAAAGTGCAGCGGTAATGGCGCGTTCTGTAGACAATATGGCAAGCAGTATCAGCGAGTTGGCCCAAGCTATTACCACTATAGCGCAAGCTATGGTACAAATAAAAATTGGTGAAACTAATAAGTAGCTAAATAATTTATCAATGTAGTGCTTATGGTTAATGTATATATTTTTTAATTTTAAGGTGTAGGTACATGTAATGTTTAAATATATTTATGTATGTATAAGTAGAAAGATTTTTTATATGCTCGAAGCTTATGCCACGTTGAGAACTAATTATTTTAAGTTTGAAGGATTAAGTCTGTGCAATATTCATATATGTTTATGTAAAATACTTTTTTTAAAAATTTTTATTTATTTAACTTCAGAATTTACCTACATATATATTCAAAATATTTTGTTTTGCTAAAATTAATTATGATTAGCAATCATATTAATTAGTTGCCTTCGGACATATCGACCTTCTGTTAGAACGTCGATCTCATTTTCTGCAATAATTATGAAGTGTTATAATAATCAGCATGTACATTAAATATCTAAAACTTTACCAACTACTATATCATGTTGAAACTCAATTGGACCATTCTCCTCATTTTCTAAATAAATATCTGGCACTGCATTTTTTCTACAAATATTATGCAGTACTATACATGCATATATAATTTTTGCAGCTGCGGAATGTGAATAGTGTAGAACTCTATGTCTTAAAAGACAACGAAATCTTTGCTTAAGTACACCAAAGCAACGTTCTATGACATTTCGAGCAGAACAATGGCGAGAGGTATATAAGCCTTCTGCAGTATTTGGATCTACCCCAGGAATTGGTGTCATCAACCAGGGTTGAATTGGGTAACCTGAATCACCAATTAGCCACGTGTTACGTTCTCCATTTTCATAACGCTGTTTTAAATGCCTGTTTATTGTTGACATCTCCCATATGGCAGCATCATGTGTCGCACCTGGATATCTTGCATTAACATTTGTGAATACCATATCTGCATCACAAATCTGTAAAGAATATTATGTAAAGTAAACAAGAGGTACTTTTGGTGCACGAAGTCTTAGCGAAACACCGATTCATGAATTGTGCAGGGATAATCTACCTCGCTCACTTGTAATGCATACACAACCTATAGTGCTTTTTACAACCTTGTGACGTTATCCTGGGATCTCGATCACCAAGACTTCGTGCACTGGCTGTAGGTATATTTAACTTATTAACACGTACACCTTGAACATTAATACTATGATATCCTTTACGATTCAAATATACAATAGCAGGATTCACTTCGTCATCTGTCTTTGGTGCAACTATCGCAATATGTGTGCAGTCAATTGCTCCAATAGTATTTGGAAAATTTTGTTTTTCAATAAAGCTAAAACATTAGAGTATATTTACTTTCTTTAAAAATTTCCAATTAAAGCTAGGTACCTATACCTTCTTTTTGATATGGAGATTTCTTCCTCACTAGTAGGAAATTTTATGTATCTCGGTAGTAAATGTATTGCAATAACATTACTGATTCTTGTCATTATTCGGCTTACTGAAGGTTGGCTCATTGCAAAATTCAAATCTTGCCCTACTCCAGTTTGGTATGAACCATGTCCATAAAAGTTTAAACAAACTAAAACCTGTTAACACAAACAATAAAAATCTCATTCTTTTAATTAAGAGAGTGGTTAACTTACTTGTAAATGAAATGGAATCTTTGTTTTCCTAATTTCATCATCTGCAAATTCCTGCAGTTCATTTATTAAGTTTAACACTAATTGTTTATGCAGACGAAATAATTTTAGAAATTTTTCTTCTGGAATTTCAAAGCAATTACTGTTATCTCTTAAATTTCGGTATTCTAACCGCAATTTTCTCCTAAAAAAAAAGGGAGGGTTTGAAATTAACTGTGAACTTGTTTGTACCATTATAAACATGTTTAAAGTGATTTATACTTACTGATCATCAACTCTTTCAAATTCATTGATAAAATTGAAATGAAAATTAATTCCAACCAAGTCCATAATTTATTAGGCTGCAGTTGTCACTTCAATATTTTTTGCAAGTGTAGTGCTTGTTATACTCTAAACAACCAGCAAAAGGTAATTGCTATCTTAAAGATTCGTATAGCAAAAAATTGTTAAAATGACAGATGAAATTGTTACAACTCAGTTTAGTGAATACAAAATTTAAGCAATCTTGCTACATAGCAAGAAATCTTTAAGATAGCAATAGATTGCCTTGCTATGTTCTAGCAATGCTCTTACAGAATTGGACTGATAATCATATAAATATCACAAGCACAAACAATAAAATATTCATTTAAACTGTAAAAGGCATTGTCAAGCAAAAAAATTAATAAAGATGATTAAATTTTTTTAAAGGTTCTGTACTTTTAATTAGGTAAAACATTATATACTCTTTTTGCCGTGGAAAGTGGACCATTTCTAAACAATTCAAGCCTAGCCGGGATAGATTGCAATTTAGGATTTCTCAAATTGTATTTCTGAGCCCCTTCAGAAATATGAAACAAATTTAAGTTTTTCTTTATATGTATTATAGCATAATATAAATAGATGCATGGTCATTCTAAAATGTTATTTTTTATAAAGATGTTTTTGCAGGAAGTTCTTTGAGGTAAATTGTACATAATTCTCAAGCAGTTCTTTTGTCGAATAAGTAAAGGTTCAAGCTGAGCCGAACAGCCCCACACTAATATAGCATATTTATAATTTGGGTATATCATAGCATAGTAGTATGTTTTACAGACTGTCAAGTTACTACTAAAACGCAATCTTCTGAGGATATATTTCTGTTTATTTATTTTACTACCTAAAGTAGCTACATGCGTATTCCAACTCAATTTTTCATTAATATAAATGCCTAGGCACTTTAAACTATCAGCTCGATGCAACGTTTTGTCATTTATCTTTACTTCTAAATTATTAAAATTGTTACAATTTTTTGTTTTAAAGTACATAACATTAGTTTTAGTATCGTTTAATAGTAACGCATTCAAAGAACACCACTGCTCTATTTTGCCAACTTCACTTGAAGTCAGCGTAATTAGGGAGTTTTCATTATTGCCAGACGTGATCAAGCTAGTATCATCGGCATAAATGACTGCTTTTGACGATGAATGTAAAATATCTGATAAATCATTGTTGTATAAGCTAAAAAGAATTGGACCTAACACTGGTCCTTGCGGCACACCTGTGTTTATTAACTGAGGTTGAGATTTTCCACTTCTCTCTTTACATCTGACCTCAACATATTGTGTTCTATTAGTAAGATAAGATTGCAACCAGCTATATGCAACACCTTTTATCCCATAGTCGTGTACTTTATTTAGTAATATTTTATGATTAACCAGATCGAATGCTTTGCTCAAATCACAAAACGTTGCAATTACTTTTTGGTTATTATGGATTCGTAATAAAATGTCATCAATAAGAGTAAACAAAGCCGTCTCTGTAGACCTGCCCTTCCGAAAACCATGTTGGCTGTCGCTAATAATTTTATGTTTATTTAAAAATGCAATTAATCTGCATGCAAATATTTTTTCTAATATTTTGGCAAAAACCTTCAGCGGGGATATGGGCCTGTAGTTGTTACATTGATATTTATTACCCTTTTTAAAAATCGGACATAAACGCTGCAGCTTTAAGAACAAATCCATTTTTTCTTTGAATTAAATATTTCTTCACAAAAGATTAGCTGCAATGATGCAAACATAAGCATTTTCATAAATTGTTCTCCCAAATTTTTTTCTGGACATTTTCGAAAATCAGGTTAAAAGCACGGGCGAAACATAATACTTTGTGTTCCCAAGGGTTGCGATAACATTCAAAATTAAATATTTTGGCAGTTCTTGGTGTCAACATTCAACTGCCATTATCGTTTAAATAAATTTCTGTGGCTATTATTCTTCTGAAATTTTTATTCTGTTTCATTTTATCATGATATCTAAAATTCTTTATAGGTAAAGTTCCTATCATATACTACATATACAAGCTATATAAATTTACATCGTCCATAAACATGAAAGACAATAAATATATTAAATGTTACCTCCAAACCTACCGACGCATGAAAAATTGTCACACGTCTGCTGTATAACGTAATATGCATACAATTTAAGTTGAATACGCTATTTCTCTGCTGAGAATAAAACAATTATTCCAGCTAAATTGAAATTTGTTCGAAACTGGATCAGGTAATTCGAGAAAATTGATATTACATGTAAAAGAGGAAAATCCCACTCTATTAGTGTATTAGTTCGTCAATATTAATCAATTATATAATTACGTATAATGTGAGTTGTGCGTTTAACGAATAAAATTATAAATAGTTATCTGATAACCAGCAGTCAAAAGACATGAAAGCTAAGTGATTAATTATTATTAAGTATTTCATCAGCCAAACAATAATTACTGGTATGTATAAACCATTTTATAAAAGATATGCGTGAAAATTGCTTTAAAAATTCTCAACGATTACTGTTATTTAATCCATATTTTAATATTACGTTGCCAATGAAATATGTAAAAATTATAACGTTTATAAGTTTATGAACACACCGTTTATATTCAGAAAGATTTTTCAAACATTTAACGTACAATAAGTATTTAATTAATATAGGAGATCTGGGGTTACGGATACCAACGATCTCAACATGAATTAATTACTACATTACTAAAAAAGTAACAAACTTGCCCTGTAATTGCCGGCCTAGATCAGATAAGATTTTTAACGAAAACAATATCTAAAAATATGCCCTCTTTCGGATATGAAGTAAAACCCTAGGTCCTATGTGATGCGTGTCACAATAAAGATCTCTACCAATAGCTGAAGTTCCTTAAGTTTGCCAAAATTCTAGGCAGGTAGTGCAAAATGTCAGACGACACACGTTGAAATCCTTGGTCGTCACAAGCGTAGGTTTCGCCCAAAGAAGAAACAAACAAATTCTTATAAACGTACAATCAATTGAATTCTCAAAATTCTGTAGGATTTACAATTCATTTCAGACAGCAACTTAAAAAATCAGCTAAAAGGTGATATTTCAAAATTCCACCTAATATTGCTATATTTGTGTTGTTAATCGTGATAGGCGAAATTCAATTAGTTTAATGAGTTGTATATAATGTATATAGATTTTCCATTAGTTCTCATTTAAATTGCACGCTTGTAGTTATTACATGAGATCTATGATCTATATATAATTTATATGTATAATATTTATACAATAAATAACTATATATAAGAAATAACTAATAACAAAGATAATAGGCCAACGAAATGCGTAATCCTTTGCATATTACTGTATTTAAACATTTCTATCTAATTAAAAACGTATTTGTAATGTCATTAAAATACTCGACACACGGAAACAAGAAAACTACTACAACCTTTGCTCAGTATTTTCATTAGAATAAACTCAAACTAAATATTATTAGAGAGTTTAAAAATTATTTCTTAATATACAGCAATACATTTTTAATTGTTATAAAATGACGTGAAGGATAATAATATACACTGACCGGCAAAGAAAACCGGCCACCTTGAAATATTTCACAAAAACACTTAAACGTTAATTAATTTAACTAAGGATTGGCATTAGGTTGAAGAACCATTCATTGTTGATACGGCATGCACAAATTAGCTAAGAAAATAAGACAAATAAACTCAGAAATAAATTTAATTTGAAAAAAAAGAAACAGTGAAAAATCGATTTTCTTTTAATTGCAAAAAAAATATAGGTGACTGTTTTTAATGGACCTTCTGGTAAATTATTATTAGCCTGTATGTCCTCCTCGAGCCTGAATTACGTCATTCAACCGTGATTTACGGTAATATGTTAATGCTGTTGAGAAGAGAATCTCGCCTGTTAACATTAAAACTAGGGGTATTTTGGAATGGAACAAGCATCTTAAAACATTGATAACTAAGAAAAATCAGCTTAGCTCTTTATTTAGTTATAAAATATGCGGTTAAGGGAACCCTTTATAAAATATTTCAGGGTGGCCGGATTTTTTTGCCGGTCAGTGTATATTACTTTCTTGGCTTGTAAATAGCCAAAACAAGGGAAATAACTATTTTTGCAAAAGGTCCAAAACAAGTTCATTTATAGTTACAATAAATACAGCATGGCGATTTTCTAATTATATAAACTGGGTAACTGGGTATATTTCTAGTATTCTGATTTTATTTATAACTGGTTGTTTCCAATAAAGTTAAGAGAATAGGAGAATACTTTCAAAATCGCAGGTAGCACTGCTGTTAGTAAAATGATAGCCTTACTTTTGAATATGAAATTAACTGTTAAAATGTATTCTTATCAGCTGTTTTATCTATTTTCTTTTAATCAAATTGTCAATTAAGGTTATCAGTAAAAACCAAACGCAAATTATTAAAAACAAAATGAACTTGCATATGTGAAAAACATTTCGAAAGTCATTTCAAAGACTGTAACGGGTCTCACCACGGGTCTCTTCACGGCCGGCTTTTCGTTACAAATTTAAGCTAAAACTTAAGATATTTCAAACAATACCTTTAGCGGATCAGAGCTGCACTAAAACGGTAGTTTAGGTTACCTCATGTTACGCTTTAGCTCAAACCAAAATTAAAATACCGACCAACTTAAAAATTGTTGTTTAATTTTTCGTTTAGTATTTGCTTCACAATAACATCGAAAACTGCAAAAAAAAAAAGATAACCCAAATAAGCAAATCAAAGTAGAACAAAGAAACAACTGTTAAAAAAAGCGGAATACAAAATTTTAAAGAAGCCGTTAAAGAAACAAACAAATTAATACGATAAAACAAAGGGAGATATTACGGAATAGACGTGAAAAAAAAATTGAAAAAATGAAAGTATTAAGAACCGCAGAAAATAAGATAAAGGACACATTACTTACTTACAAGACCAAAAAGGTGAGAAATCGAAGAATGCTAAAATAACACAAAAATTTTACATAAAATCGTACAACACTAATTAACGACCATTAGAAACGTAATATTGAGCATAGTTACCACGGCAACGCCCAAATTTCTTGGAAACTTTTTGTCTATAGCTAGACAACCTAGGCGAAATTAAAAAGTGGAAATTTTTATGTCAAATATGACAGTTGACATACAAATTTCTATGGTTACGTTTCTAAAATTTAAAAATGTGTACTGAATTATTATTGCTTTTAGTGGCGATGTCGTTATGATTTTCTTACCGAATCTGCACTCGAACATTAATTCATGTCCGGAAAATTTTTAGTAGTGCATTTCAACATCGTAATCGGCCCTCGCGTTTAATACGTCGTTGAAATGCACACCTAACAATTTCCGGAAAGGATTAATGCTCAGCTGGTGAGATTATAAATGACAATTTTCCTCATAATCTGTCATTCAATTAACTCACAGTATTTTGGTGAACTGAACAAATCACAATCGAATTACACTGACAATTTTACTAGTCGTGAAATTTTCACGGAAATTTTACGTCTAGCAGCGTTGCTTAGACACAACGTCTGTCGTTTGGTGGTTTGAGTGACAAGTATTTCAGTAATTTCAAATATGTATTATAATTCGAGGAATTGTCATGCCGAATACCACTCGTGACTAGAATTTTACAGGAAATTTTTGGCGTCATGATCACTCTTGCTTTTTGCCTTAGAAAATCGCACTCGTGACGATTTTCGTCGCAGCAAACAGTCGTGATCATGACGGCAAAAAATTGCCGGTAAAATTCTACTCACTTGTGGTATCACTTATGAAAATTATATGATACCAATTAATATCGGACCCTAAGCAACATTATTAATAGAAATAGATCAAAGATATTCGGTTCTGGATCAGAAGTAATGCCAGTTAGAAGACAATAACATTCTTTTACAAAAATAAAAAATAGAGCTTAATGTTAATAATAATATCAAGCGATCCAGTTTAAGGTCACCTTCAGTGAACCTACGATTTAAGTCTTAACTAATAACAACTTATGAAAATTAAGGTATCCAGATTACTGTTTGTTTTGTATTTTATCAGTACCTCCTGACCCAAGCAAAAACACTACTTTTAATTCCATGGGCTCACTTGATATCTATTTTGAGGACATGATAACCAGGGCCGTTCCGACCCGGGGGTGCTAGGCGTGCGGGGCACACGGGCGCCAAGCCGGTTACATAAAAATTAAAAAAGTCTTTTCAGAAAATTTTAAAAAGCCACAAGTTATAAATAACTACTGTAAAAACTAATTTACTGGTAAAATAATTAATTATTCTGATTGGTATACTATATTTATACCTACACATTTTAAAAATTGTGTAATTATGTAATTGGTTACTGGAATTAAACAAATAAACGTTTGCTTTAAAAACGCAACATAGCGACGCAAAATAGTTTTTGTTTTAACATTTTGCGCGTCGTTGACTGTCGACAGGTCGCGCCGTGCCATCGTCGCTAAACTTTTTTACGCACAAGATTTTGCAGGAAATGACTTGTTTTTAGCCAGATCTTATAAATACTTTAAAAAATTGCTCTTGGTTCTTAATTTTTGTATTCGATTTTGTGATCATTGTTTAGGCAACTGAAATTTTAATAAAGGTAAGTACCTACACTTTATGATACATTTCATTTACATTACAAAAAGTATGTCGACACTTTTACACTTTATGTCATACGTTATTTTTTTTAATCGAAAAAAGCTTTCTGGAGCACGATACAGAAAAAGAAAACTTGAAAAAGAAGAACTACATAGGTAGTTAAAAAGGCAAGCGGATCACTTAGAATTGTAGAGTTTGCCAGAGCAAAAAAGTCTTCTAGAAACGATTTTCGTTTGCACTTTGTTGCTAAAAGCTACGACCCACTTTAAGTTATTCCCCATGTAAAAAGAAATCATTCTGGCCAGGTCGTGGAAAAATCGTACTGTACAGGGGGGGGGCTGGGGGAGGATTTTGAAAAAAGGGCAAAATATTTTTTTTGCGTTTTTTACATCTTCAACGTCTCTGTTTTCATCCTATTTGTTATTATTAAAAAAAATTCAGTCAGAAATATTTTTAATTGAATTTTTAATATCGACTCCACAATGCTTTTATATGGAACACCGTAATGAATAAACGCTCATCCTGAAACAACATAATTCTGAATTCCTTTCTCTCCTCATAACTCGAGAATGCCTTGGTTAATCGAAAACACCATTTCTATAAATGTTGCAGATCAAATATAGGGGATTACAGTGCTTTTTTCAAATTGTTAATCCGTTGGATGGTGTCGTCAAAAAATTGAAAATTGCAGAGCCATGTTGTATTTCAACACGGCGGCCGTTAACATGCGAGGAAGGTTCATTATAGGTAGAGGGCCAAGCGATACGCGACTTTGTTGGTCGGAGCGCTCATAAAGTTGATATTCGCTTGATTATAGTGCTTTCCTTATAATTATAATATGTAAATAGTAATTCATAGATGAATTCAACAAGGGACTTTTTGTAGTGTGCATTTTGGTGTTGTTATTATGAGTTATTAAGATTATTTAACTGTCAATATATATTTGTGCTGTTAATTAAAACATCGACGTGAGCAGAAGTAAAGTGTGTTGTTAACGTGGTTGTATGTCGAGGTGGTTTTGAGGCGAGTTTTGATAATAAATTATTGGGTAAGTATTTTTACACGTATGTAATGCATTTTCTAGGTTAGGTTAATTCTTTATAGATGTATTCAGACCATTTACCAATGGATACAAACAGCAGTACAAGTTCCGACAGCGAGCTTGAGTCAAAAATTAAACTTAAATCTGTTACTATACCTGCAAAGAAGAAGAAAAGTTTTAATTATTGGGCATGTGTTTTTTGTCAAAAAGGAAAAAAATTAATCGGTTCAAAGCAAATATCCAAACAACGATTTATTAAATGCACGGAAATTCGTATGAATAGTTGTCGAGGAGAAGATCCAAATTTGTCCCATATATTTTCCAATTTTAATGAATTGAAGGAGAGAGAGATACTATGGCATAAGAACTGCTATAAATCTTATACTAGTTCCATAAATATTGCTTCATATAAATCAAAATATGCAAAGGTAAATACCAATCTTCCCCAAACTCCATCAACTGAAAAAAGGACCCTACGTACTATTGCTTTTGATGTGAGTAAATGTCTGTTTTGCCAAAAACGTATATTAAACCAAAAACTATGCCAAGTCATGACCAAAAACATGGAAGACAAAATTAAAACAATATCACGAAACAATCCCATATTTTATTCGAGAGTAGGAGAGACTGATTTAATTGCTTCTGAAATAAAGTATCATGCTTCTTGTGTTTCCACTCAAACTCGTGAAATACAATATGTTAATTTAAATACAAGTGAACAAAAAACACAGGAGATTGAAAACGAAACATTACAAGATCTACTTAATGAAATGGAGAAAGGTTTGGAACAGGGGAGAGGTTATTCGACAACATCAATTTGCAAAAGATATCGAGATTCAGCTGGAGAAAGTGTAAGTGATCGAGTTTTGATAAAAAGAATTTCCGAACATTTTGGGGACAGCGTCGAATTAATAAATTCTGCCAGACGCAATGAACCAAGAATATTCTTGAAAAAAGTTCCTAAACAACAATATATTGATACAATAGTACATCAAACTGAAACCGAAGGTTTCGAGTTCTCCTGTGGTGCATCAGAGTTGCAAATTCTTCACAAAATTTGTCAATATATAAAAACAGAAATAAATCAAATACCTGCATACAATGATTTTAAAAACTTAAAAATCAATGACTAAAAAAGCATATTCCAACTAACTTATATTTTCTTATTAGTCTCCTTGTTTGTAACAACTCGGACACTGACCCAAAGGAAACTGAAATACTCAATATTTGCCAAGACATAATTTTTGCTTCTTCAAATGGGAAAATGTATACTCCAAAACATATTGGCCTAGGACTTCTAGTTCATCAAGAAACCAGATCAAAGAAACTTGTTGAAGCAATACACGCTTGTGGTCACTCTATATCATACATCGACACGTTAAGAGTACGTAACAGCATTGCCCAAGAAGAAATAAACTTATATGTGGACAACGAACAAGTAACAATTCCAAGACAACTGGTACAGAACAAATTCATTCAGTTTGCGGCAGATAATATTGATATATTAGAAGAAACGTTAGACAAGGTACCGACGTTTCATGGAACCCAAATGGCCGTTTTCCAGAGAGGTCCGGTGAATGAAATCATACCTGGAAATTTTGGTTTTTTGCCATATAAAAGAAAACTGGCCATTCCTAGTGACTTTCATTCACTGGAAAATATACATTACAATAAAAATCAAAAACAGGTGCAACCTGAAGAGATCAAGAATATTATAATTGAAAAGGGTGGAAATCTCAGTTACGACATAAAATACCAAAATATTGCTTGGATCATGTGCAGGATGGCTGATTCAGAAAAAGAAGACATGGTTATTCCACAGTGGTCTGGATTTCACAGATTAATGTTTGAAAACAATTCTCATACAACTTCATACGGATATTTACCTTTATTGCCTCATGTTTCTTCAGATTATAACACCATTTGGACTGTAATAAAAAGATGTACAGAAATTAGTAAGAAATTGAACAACAAACATACTGTCGTAACCTTCGATCAAGGCAATGTATTACAAGGCGAAAGAACTGCAGTGGAATAAACCAGAGGATACAAAACATTTAATTGTTCGTTTAGGTGGTTTTCACATTACCATGAATTTTTTAAAGGTGATTGGGCAGTACATGGAAAATTCTGGACTTTCAGATGTGTGGATAGAAAGTGGTCTTTATGGTCACTCCACCATTGATGGGATTTTAGCAGGAAAAAAATACAACAAGGCTATACGGGCCCATAAGTTAACATACGAAAGTCTCATGAGAATATTAATGTCCCTCTTTAACAAATGGCTTATCGAGTGCAAGAGTTCATCAGTGCACTCTATAAATTTAATTCATCTTTATTTTTCCGAAATTCGAAACTGTTTGAAAATAAAAGAAGACGCATTACCACATTTTTATAAAATTTCAAATTTGACAAAAGATTTATTTGAAGAATTCCCAGAATTTGTGGAGTCACAAACAGTGACATTTAAGTATTGGTATTCTTACATAGAATTAGTTGAAATTTTACTAGAATTTCAATTTGCTGAAAGAAATGGAAATTGGGAGCTGCATTTAAATAGTTTCCGAAAAATGTTACCATGGTTTTTCGCATTTGACCACACAAACTATAAATGGTAAGTTTAATCAAATATCAGTGGATCAGGCGCTTGAACACATAAACAGAAACTCGAAGGATGCAGGAGGGATAGTAGGCCTAACTAAAAATAGTACGAAATTAGATGAGTGGTTCTTGAGCTACAACGTTGTTGGTATGATATTAGATGAATTTCGTTCATCCTTGAATATTGGCAATAGCGCATTCAGTCAAAATATCGAATGTGGAAGAAAACGAATGAAAGTAGATGAAGATTCCGTGCAGAAATTACAAAGCGAATTTTCAAGATTCAATGTTTTTTCTAAGAATGAAGATCGCCTACTTGTTATTTCGACTAATCAGATTGCTTCTCCGATTGTTCAAACTTCTTTACTTAGCGCAGAGAAAACTGGAGAAGAGGCACTGAAAAAATTTTTAGATGTCGTTGGTATTCCTGATTTTTATGACCCGTTAAAAAAAATCAATCTAAAAACATTTAAACATTCCACAATTAAAGCAGCAGTTGCAGATAATAGAAACACTTTTCAAAAGGGCCAAGAATTTTTACAAAAAACATTAGCAGCCAAAGAAATGGGGAGAAATATCAAGTATGAAGATATTTTTAAACATGAATTGACAGCATATCCAATGTCCCTTGCGCCTAATGGAATAATATCTACACCTTCCAATAAATCCACATTGGGTAATATTATAGAAACCTTCACTACTAGTTACAAGGATTTACCATTGGGAAATCATAAAACATGCCATATATTTGACGGGATGGCTTTAGTACAGAGCCTTGGTAAACCTGCTAACGTCAAGTCATTTGAAGAGTACGCAACTATTTTTAAATCAATTGTATTTAAAAATCCCTACTGTGCAGACAGAATAGATGTGGTCCTGGATCATTATGAAGAATCTTCAATAAAGAATTGTACACGGCAGAAAAGGGGATTAAAAAGAACATTAGAGCGAAGCATTGAAACTGCATCTACATTGTTACCTCAACAATGGCACTTATTTATTCATTCGATATTTAATAAAAAACAACTCACTAACTTTTTAAGTCATCAACTGTATGATCAGTCCTTAAATTTGGCAGTTAAATTTGTCACCAGTGGTGGTTTCCATGACGTACTACATTATAAGGCAAATTACACTTTAAATCAAGACTTGTTAGCATCATTCCACGAAGAGGCTGACACGAGAATTATACTACATATTTTATCAGCTAAAATTGAAGGCCACACAAGATGTATAGTAGACTGTAAAGATACAGATGTATTGGTGTTGTTGACTTATTTTAAAGATATGTTGACTCCGGAAATTTGGATGAAAATTGGAACTCAGAAAAACCAACGATTTCTTGCCATTCATGAGTTGAGAATGGATAGCCAAATGATTAAGTGCCTACCTGCCTTTCATGCATTGAAAGGTTGTGATACAACTAGTCAGTTTGCAGGGTTAGGTAAAAGAACCTGCTGGAAGGTCTTTTGTACCCATTATAATCTACTTTCCAAGGTCGGGGTTGAAAGAGATTTAAGTGAAGACGTTTTCAATAATATGGTGAAATTTGTGATTCGTTTGTATACTACAAATGACAATATTAAATGTATAAACTTCCTTAGAGGAATCTTGGCCTCTTCTAAGCCCATCAACAAATTACCTCCTACTTTGGATAGTCTAAGCCAACACTGTCGTCGAGTCCATTATCAAACAAGAATATGGTTAAATAGTGCTATTCCCCAACCAATTCTAACCGATCTGACCTCTGCTGGCTGGAATATTGAAAATGGAAAATTAGTACCCGTATTAACAACAGAAACAATATTTCCAGAAAATACCTCCTTTCTGAGTAGT
The DNA here is from genome assembly GCA_963082815.1 of Melanotus villosus. Classification (NCBI taxonomy): domain Eukaryota; kingdom Metazoa; phylum Arthropoda; class Insecta; order Coleoptera; family Elateridae; genus Melanotus; species Melanotus villosus. The sequence goes on along the minus strand of OY720419.1, from coordinate 28,401,941 downwards.
TGCAATTGTAAGAAAGGTATATTTTTGTTTATTATTACAGTTTATAATTTAAGTTTACATACCTACTTCATTTTAGAGTGCACCGGACCCCGTTGTTCTTGTAAAAAGAAAAAAATCAATTGCATTGGCTCTTGTAAATGTATGGCTCTATCAGCGTGTGGGAATAAAAGCAATACAGCTAAAAATATTGTGTTTGAAGATGTTTCATCTGAATCTAATTCTGATTCTGAATAACTAGCATAAATAAAATAAGGTACTCATTATATTCTTATATGTATAATATACTTACATATTAAGTTAATTTGATTTTATGCTTTAATGTCTTAAAGAATATATTGTTAATGAATTGTTTAAAGCATTTCGAAATTCGAATGTATCCGAAAATTAAATTAAAGCAAGTGTGGGCTCCTGTAAATAAACCACAGAAACAAGCAAATATTAACTCTATGCGCGCTCCGACCAACAAAGTCGCGTATCGCTTGGCCCTCTACCTATAATGAACCTTCCTCGCATGTTCACGGCCGCCGTGTTGAAATACAACATGGCTCTGCAATTTTCAATTTTTTGACGACACCATCCAACGGATTAACAATTTGAAAAAAGCACTGTAATCCCCTATATTTGATCTGCAACATTTATAGAAATGGTGTTTTCGATTAACCAAGGCATTCTCGAGTTATGAGGAGAGAAAGGAATTCAGAATTATGTTGTTTCAGGATGAGCGTTTATTCATTACGGTGTTCCATATAAAAGCATTGTGGAGTCGATATTAAAAATTCAATTAAAAATATTTCTGACTGAATTTTTTTTAATAATAACAAATAGGATGAAAACAGAGACGTTGAAGATGTAAAAAACGCAAAAAAAATATTTTGCCCTTTTTTCAAAATCCTCCCCCAGCCCCCCCCCCCCCCCCTGTACAGTACGATTTTTCCACGACCTGGCCAGAATGATTTCTTTTTACATGGGGAATAACTTAAAGTGGGTCGTAGCTTTTAGCAATGAAGTGCAATCGAGATGACACGATAGGACCCAGGAATTACTCTACTATCGATATCAAGTCCGTGATCGTCCGGTGTTCGCTAGAAGAAGTAAGCTCTGACTCTGAAAATATTCAATTTTCTTATAAAAGAGCTAGAAAAGCAAAGTTTATTTAAACTTTTCTATATTTTATATTTAGTACTTACAAGTGTTTAAGTATCTGTATCAGATAGGCAGTGTATCTATGTATTTAGTTTATGTATTTACTTTATATTATTTATTATAGCATACAGGGTGGTGACTCGAACACCCGAACATAGGGATTTAACATGTAAAATCATATTTTCGTAATTTCCTGCTCCCCTAATTATTTTAGGTAAAAAAGCTTCAAATAAAAGTTGTAGAGCATAAAATTCTGCATCTGAGTCAACAAACAAAATTAATTTGCGTGCCTTGTAACCTCAGAAATTAGAAATGAAAATGACGTAAATCACTCCAAAAATAGCGATAGCCATGGAATTGAAATAAAAATTAACAAATGTTAACGGTTTATCTGTCAAGTTACGCTGCATTAGTTTATTTTTATTATTACTTGTAATTACTGTTGAAGTGAAAATATGGCCAACAATTATACAATAAGTGAAAAAAATCAATTTTTAAAGTTATTTTACAGTGGTAATAGTATAAGACACGTGCGAGATCTAGTTGCGAATTTATATCCTCATAGACCAATTCCGTCGACATCAACAATCCATACGATCATCAATAATCAAACAAAATATGGGTCAGTGTTCGTCCCTTGCAAGAGTTGCACTAAAAAACAAATAAATATTGCACCAGAAGAAGATATTGAAGCTGAAAATCATAATGTTAACGAAATTAATGTATTAGCTGCGGTATCAAATAATCCAAATGTGAGCCTTAGAGAAATTGGGTCTGGATTAGGTTTGCACCACACCACGGTCCTAAAAATATTAAAAAAACACAAATTTAAATCTTTTAAATTTTCCGTCCACCAAGAAATTTTTGAAGAGGATAAATTTAAGCGTATGTCATTTTGCGAAAAAATCATGGAAAAATTAATTAATTAATTATTACATTATAATCGGTAAAAAAATACAAAAAATATAGCAATTTTATTTATTTTTTGTTTTTTTAAATTTAAAATTAATTTATGTACCATTGTTCACTTCAACAGTAATTACAAGTAATAATAAAAATAAACTAATGCAGCGTAACTTGACAGATAAACCGTTAACATCTGTTAATTTTTATTTCAATTCCATGGCTATCGCTATTTTTGGGGTGATTTACGTCATTTTCATTCCTAATTTCTGAGGTTACAAGGCACGCAAAATTAATTTTGTTTATTGACTCAGATGCAGAATTTTATGCTCTACAACTTTTATTTGAAGCTTTTTTACCTAAAATAATTAGGGGAGCAGGAAATTACCAAAATATGATTTTACATGTTAAATCCCTATGTTCGGGTGTTCGAGTCACCACCCTGTATGTACTTTTGTTTATATTTTGTTATTATACCGGGTGGCTGGAAAAAAACGAATCCTGTTTAAGTCCTCACATCTCCGGAACGCTTTAAGATAGCGATTTCAGTTTTTGCTTTCTAAGAGACAATAGATTGAAAATTATTCCTGCCAAATTACAAACAATTATTTTAAAAAACAAAGCAATGGCGAATTCTTTAATATCAACTAGAAAAAATCAATTACACGTTGATAATGTTCTTAAAAATTCTACCAATAAACATCTTGTATGGTGTATTGTGTATTCTACTTATAAACATGTTGTATGGGACCTCCATTTTTTAAATTCACAATTATTAGTCTATATTTAAACCATAAAATTGCTCTTCTGTTTAAATTTATAGACACTTCTGGCCTTCTAACCGCCGGCGCAGATCTTCCAAGTTTGCAAATGGTTCCCGTCTTTCAGCATACACTTTTTTTGCAATAAATTTCACACTGAGTAGTCTAAAAGATTACAGTCTGGAGGATTAGGCGGCCACTAGTTTACTCGAATAAAAGATGGCGGGTTTTCTTCTAAAAACTTTTGTGTCCTTGTTGCTCTGTGAGATGGAGCGCTGTCCTGGATAAAAACATAATCGCTCATGGTGTCATGCGTAATATCCTGGAAAGGAAAGAGTCGGCTATTTTTTACTGATCGTCAGTTAACCAAAACAAACGCAGATAGCTACATACGGCATTTACGTGACAATTTACTACCGGAAATGCATCGATTGTACCCGAATAACGATTATGCCCAATCCCACAGAGCAGCAAGGACACAACAGTTCTTAGAAGAAAACACGCCATCTTTTATTCGAGCAAACCAGTGACCGCCTAATCCTCCAGACTGTAATCCTTTAGACTACTCATACTCAGTATAAAATGCATTGCAAGAAAAAGTGTATGCTGAAACCATTTAAAAACTTGGAAGATCTGCGCCGACGGTTAGAAGATCTGTGGCCAGAAGTGTCTATAAATTTCATCAGAAGAGCAATTTTACAGTTTAAACATAGACTAAGAATTGTGAATTTACAAAATGGAGGTCCCATACAACCTATTTATCAGTAGAATACAGCATACACGATGTTTATTGGTAGGATTTTTAAGAACATTGTCAACGTGTAATTGATTTTTTGTAGTTGATATAAAAAAATTCGCCATTCCTTTGTTTTTTAAAATAATTGTTTGTAATTTGGCAGGAATAATTTTCAATCCATTGTTTCTTAGAAATCAAAAACTGAAATCGCTATCTCAAAGTGTTCCGGAGATGAGAGGACTTAAACAGGGTTCGTTTTTTTCTAGCCACCCGGTATGTTTATAGCAATAATTATGTTAATTTATGATTTTATTAAGTAAAATGTTTTTTTTTTTACATTTTCCGTGTCTGTGTTTTATTTAAGGTAATTTAAGGTAAAAATATTTCAGAGAAATTTCAGTTAATCAATAGGGGGGGGGGGGGGGCACAATTGTTCTCGCACACGGGCGGCATATACCCTAGGAACGGCCCTGATGATAACTTTAGCTGTAGAAAACTAACAAACTAAAGTTACTAGTAAGAAAAAACTTACATGGGTAACCATCTTCAAAGACAGTTTTGTAATCAATGTGTCCTACCTGTAGCGATGTATGGTACGCTAACATGGACGCTTACAAAGCCAGCTATGAGCAAGGTAAAAACTGCCCAAACCCAGATGATTGGAACATCATTAAGAAACTATAAGCTAAATACCTGAATCACATAAAAGATATCGCAAAAGCTGTGGTGGAAAAAATTAAAATAGAACTCCACAACTCACGTGGTAAAATCCGAAATCAGATGGTCAAACACTACATTGAAATAGAGACCATTTCCGTTATATGCAGAAAAATAAGAGGGCATACACCAATGAGTAAACGAGCGACCTGATTAGACATGAACCAGACTAGTACTGCGAATTTATTCGATTTCAATGAATTAAGATAGTTCCTGGACTTGCAATTTGTAATCCTGCATTTAACAGTTTAATGTACAGTTGTGGACAGAAAAAAATAGGACAGTGTTTTTTTTCTAGTTTAAAATGGCCCCTGTATTGTAATTTGATTGCAAGTCAATGTGACAAATTAATGTCATAATTATAATAAAAGCCAAAATCAAGTTACTAAATTTTATAGGATAAAGTTTACTTGATTTTTCGACTTGTCCTATTTTTTTCTGTCCACAACTGTACCTATCCTAGCTGAAAATATCCATTAGGAAGTATCTGCGGACCTCAAGGATTACCTATGTATGATTAAACGAAGCATTGAATTTCTAGAAGACCAAATATTCTGACTGAAGAAACCCATGCTGATATTCAACCACGAATGGACCATAGTTTAAAAAAATCAGTTCGAAAATTACCATTACATTTAACATTTTTAAAATCTGTTTAAACTAGGGCCTAATTTGCAGCCCGCAGTTAATATAATTATTAAAACCTGCTTCAAATATTAATTTTTCGGTCCAGGTAATGAAATCTGATGTTATGTCAATGAGAATGTCATTTTTGAGTCTTTGTCATTTTAAAACATTACCAACTGTGCCAAACATGTTCCTTACAGAGGTAAAAATCAGGTCACATGGTTTAAATTTTTATTTACTCTCACTATACTACAATCAACAATCGAAATTATGCAAATATTTAGGCGGCATGTGAAACAAAACTGATGACGTATTTGTAAAATACCTCAATTGAGTATAATAACAACTATACCAAGATAATAACATGGCTAAGCATTTCCAGACCAAAAGACCTGAATATTATAATAAATTCTTAATAACATGAATAGTCGTGTATACATTTCTGATTTATTAATGTACTATAATCACATTTTAAAGATAACTGGTTCCTAGTTTAAAACTGAAGCTGATGAATTTTAATCAGATTACAATTTGGATAAAATCTATATTAAGTAAATTTTTAGAAGGGAAATAATGAAAATTTCGGTAAACGGATTTTTTTCCACATTTACTTTATAATCCTGCCGCGATGAACGCGTTTCTGCGGCTATGTCAACTTAATTATTAAAATTTAACGAAGGCGTATATAGATAAGGTAAACTTTTTACATTACCTTAAAAATATTGTTTCTTTTGATTACATGCACAGTAAATACCGCATTTATAATATAAAAAGTAGATAAAATAAAGTGTATTTTACAATACTTTTTTAATAAGTTACCATTGTTTCCGAGAGTAAATAGTTCACATAAGTGGACTTCGACTCCTTCGTCAATAAGTAAGCTTTTGTCACATGTCACATCACCAAAAAATGCATAATGATATCTCTTTTGTGGAGTAGTTAAATAAATAGTCTCTGTACCACATTGTAGAAATGCATTTATGAATGCGTACTGTAATCTTGGCATAAAAGTTTGACTTACTGCCCTCGATACATATTTAATACACTATTTTTGTGTTTGTGTTACCCGAAGATTAGTTGTTACCTACAAAAAAAGACTAATGTTAAATATTCGAACAAGAAAATTGATAATTAGGTACATTATCTAAACCTTCCCGTTATAAACAAAAAATTATAATAACCCAAAAATCTATCAAATTTAAATTACAATAATTACGAAGCTTATAAATAGTAATGGACTAATACACGACCTTGCACTTCTTATTACTTACCATTCGCGTTTCAAATAAGTAATCGGCGTGAACGGAAAAATAATATTTTTTAGTTTTATTTCAGAACTAATTTTAATGTTTCCCTATATTGAATTAAAAGTAAAAGCTGTGCTTCTAACTTCAAACCAACATAAAATAGTAAGATAAAGTACTACCAAAGGATAAAGTATTGTATGTTAATTGGTACTACAGAAAAGTTTTTACTATTTAAGGTTTTAAAAACGAAAACAAGAATATCATTTTAAACAGAATAGTTGTTAAGAAGCTTAATTTGAATATTTTAAAACTTCTTTTAAAGCTTCTTACGACATTCTTTTAACGTATTAAGGAAAATTACAAGCTCATTATAAAACGCACCAATCAACATTTACTTTACCTTAGGTTGTGTTTGTGCCGGAATAGAGCAGATTTCATTTTAACTCACGTAAATGGTTTGAAAATTACACATTGGTTAAAGTATAAATTTCAGCAGTACCGTACAGTACTACGGTTTTACAAACACGTGCCTCGTATAGTTGAGTGATGTACTCTCCAGATTAATAGTTATAAACAGTTTGTGTAAATTCTGTAAGTACTTCCGCCTACATTTTTTTACGATATCTAAATCATACATTTATTGTTATTTTAAATAGGCCTAAGTTATTTTCTTTATAACAATAATTAGTAAATATAAAAACCAGCGAATGATAATTTAACAATTCAAAATTTAATAAAAATATAAATTAACGTATAATTAATTGTCTGCCTGTTTAGTTTACATGAATATTCATTGTGGCCACCGAACTTTAATGAACGTTTTTAACTTAAAAATTTATTAGTAAATATAGTTTTATCTAGACTAAAGAAAAAATAGAATTTTAAATTAGGTTTTTGTTAAACAAAAAAAAAAACAAAATTAAATCAACTTATAAAGCAGTCGACCTTAGCTAGTCAGCAGTGCACTAGTTTTGCTAATAATGCGTTTTACTTCGAACATTCAAAAATTTTTATTTTTATAGATTGTTGGTTATAAATAGTGTTCAAATGAAAACTCATTTGCCATAAACTTTGGCTTATAAATGTCGTATCACCTTTAATTTTATTTTTACATAAATTAGTTACTCTAAAAGTTTTAACTATTACTTTATTTAGAAGTACGTAAACATCCTCGAAAAATTCAAAAATACAAGTTAGTAATATTTTGGATAGTTTTGTTAAATCTCTAAAACATGTACTTAAAATTCAAGCCTGGAGATGAAAAATTGGAAAACAAAAGGACAAGCTACAAATAGTGTGAAAATAAATCTGAATTACATAGTTCAAAAAATCCTGAAAAGTTCGGAAGTAGTCCTGTCAGTTCCGACAACAAAATTAACACTTCTAAAACAAATTTCTAACCTCTATCATAATGTATAAAATATCTATACTCTTCTTTGCCAACGAAAGACAAGCTTTATTTATTTTAATTTTAACATTAATTTATCCCTAGTGCTGTCTAATCGAGACAGAATGCGTTTTGTTTTGCACTGAAACATTTTTCATTCATAATTCATTCTTCTCAGAACTACTCATTTAATTTCATAAAAATCTAGTAAAGCCGATACTTAAGGTGGTTGTACTCAGTAAATATTTCATAATATAATTCGCCCTAAAATATATTAAATTAAGTTTGAACTTATAGAGTGAATGGATACTAACTCATAGCATCATGTTATATATATCTATGTTTATAAAAATTAACAATTATACATAATTACGATTTTAGATCAAAACATACTAGCCGCCTTTCTGTCAACATTTTTGTGGTTTTGTTTACATATTCGTTTTCCTTGCAATTTGATCTAGGGTGCAGTGTAATTTTCGTTCGTAACAAATTATTAAATCTTAATTAAAAATATAAATTTGTATAAGAACAAACTCATCTTGGGTAATGGTAATCACAAATATCCGTTTTAGAGTCTTAATAATGCCCCAATTTTGTTGAAAAGTTTACATAACCTGTAGGGCTCTATATTTAGTCCAAAGGAAAAAACTCAACTCTAAAAGTTTATAATTGTGCATGTGAGTGTGTTTTAAATTAATCAGAATGTTCAAGCTCAACTGTGTGAAACAGGTATAGGGAGCGATAAAGATAAACAAGCGCTTACCTGCCTACAGATTACAAAAGGTTTACTTGAAAATAAAAACCAGATTTTTAAAAGCACTTCTTACTTGGGAAACATAAAGGTGGTAGGTGACAAAACATAATAGTTTGTCCTAAATTATTTTTACTGGATCTTTATTTATTTATTTGAGTGCAGATGTATTTAAAACTTGTTGACTTTATTTGAGATCATTTTCTGAGATTTGTAAATGTACATTTGTTACTTATTATATTTTTTTAATTTAATTATTTGTTTTACTGCTAGTGACTATTATTTTTAATTTAATAAACAATTAAATATTCAGTTCTTATGATATAAGTATACATACTTATACGCAAGTATATCACAAGTACACATTTTTGTACTAATAGTAGTTAAATTACTTTCTAACATTATAAGATTTAAGAACTAACTAAATTTACAACTGTTATTTGACTTATTCAACAGCTTCTAAAAACCATAGTATGTAGTAAATTATTTTTGCTGTTTTTTTTTTTTTTTTTGAGACCACGGGTATTTAAAGTTATTTATAATTTGAAATTTCAGTGTAGTTCGTAGCTATTAATATTTAATTGCAATTTTAACAGAATTTTTAAATTTAAACCTCGGTGGTGGGCGCGATGTTTTAACAATTATTTAAGTTAGCTAAGTTACTTTTTAATTTTTTCGAAGAAACGCTGGAACTTTCTCCAATAAAAATCACTCAGTTAAGATGGTAAGGACTCATACAACATGTATAGTTTTGTTTGAATTTATGTTGTTTTTATACCTTAAACTATCAGTGTTCGCGGAATCACAATCAAAAATATAGTTCTCAAAAAAACAAGACTTAAAAAAGGCTCATTTAATAAAATTGTTAAAGTTTGCTGCTAGCAATTTTTTATCTTGATATATGTTCCGCTAATTTGATTTATTAAACTAGACATAAATACAAAACTCTTAACGTACTACTTTTTTGTGCAATTTTTCTACAATTCATGTAGAGCAAGCTAGCTTTGGTATTCTGTAGTAAAGATGGCCTTTTTATGAAAAATGTAATATTATATGATTTTCAATGTCTGCAAACGTGCAGTTTCGACCAGTGCGATTTCAGCTCATGAAATTGTATTATTTTTTAACGATTTTTATGAAATTCGTTCAAAGTATTATTTGTTGAAGAAGTCAAAAAACAGTTGTAAATTTAGTTAGTTCTTAAATTTTATAATGTTAGAAAATAATTTGACTACTACGAGTATTAGTACAAAAATGTGTACTTGTGATATACTTGCATATAAGTATGTATATGTATACTTATATCATAAGAACTGATTATTTAATTGTTTATTAAATTAAAAACAATAGACACTAGTAGTAAAACAAATAATTAAATTAAAAAAATATAATAAGTAACAAATAATGTATATTTACAAATCTCAGAAAATGATCCCAAATAAGTAAAGTCAACAAGTAGTGACCACTGGTTTTAAATATTTCTGCTCTCAAATAAATAAATAAAGATCCAGTAAAAATAATTTAAGACAAACTATTATGTTTTGTCACCTACCACCTTTATGTTTCCCATAATAAGAAGTACTTTTAAAAAGTTGGTTTTCATTTCTAAGTAAGTCTTTAGTAATCCGTCTTACCCATCTGCAGGCAGGCAGGTAGACGCTCCCTATATCTGTTTCACACAGTTTAGTTTTTAGCGCCTCGATTAATTTAAAACACACTCACATGAATAATTATAAACTTTTGGAGTTGACTTTTTTCCTTTGGACTAAATATAGACCACTACAAGTCATATAAACTTTTTAACGAAATTGGAGCATTATTAAGACTCTAAAACGGACATTTGTGATTACCATTACCTAAGACAAGTTTGTTCTTATACAAATTTATATGTTTAATCAAGATTATAGGACTTCATAATATCATAACTTGTTACGAACGAAAATTACACTGCGCCCTAGATTAAATTGCAAGGAAAACGAATATCTAAACAAAACCACAAAATTATTGACAGAAAACCAGCTAGCTTGGTTTGATATAAAATCGTAATTATATGTAATTGTTAATTTTTATAAACATAAATATACATAATTATAATGCTGTGAATTAGTATCTACTCACTCTATAAGTTGAAAATTAATTTAATATATTTTGGAGCTAATTATATTAGGGAAAATTCATTAAGTACAGCCTCCTTAACAAACAAATACCCGAATTTTTAACTTTTGTAAATAAACATGGGTTTACAACTTATAAAATTCAAGGAACTAACATGGTATTAGGGGTCAATAGTTATTACCTGTTTTAGTTTGAAAGGTTTTCTCAATGGGGATGCTTCGGACCTTTATACCACATAAATTTATGTGTACGTCTATTTTGTTGACGTTGAGGAAGTTTTAAAAATGTAAGTTTGGATGCCTAATTTTGTTAGAACGAATTTTACATCGAGTACAACCGTCTTGCACTGTGCCCACTTTGAAAACGGGATGCCTTATTGGCTCTGAATAGGCAACCCAGTATGAGTGATTGACTTCTCAGTTTGTGTAAGGGGTCCAGATTTAAAATAACCACCCTGTATATGATATTATATAGCACTACAACCCATATTAATGGCCATATATAACTTTTTAGGTTACTGAATAACGCAGCTATACTGTTTCAACTGGCAGATACATCTTAAAAAATCTAACAAACGCCCGCACAAAAGTCCAAAATGGATAGCATAAACGACTTTATGGTTTATCTTGTGCCAGGTAAGTCAACCAATGCGTCTCCTATTCATCATCATCATCATCAATTGAACATGGAGCAGATCCCCTGTTAAAATAATTGAATCGACAACCATCTTTTTTACTTATCTATTTTAAAATAGAAAGGACCACAAGCAGAATTGTAAAATGTAAAAGATACAAAACATCTCCGTTTATTTATTTGTAGATCATAGACTGGATAATTATCCTTTGATGTCACAACCATGGGCTATGTTAGCAATAGTAGCACTTTATTTGTACGGTGTACTTTCTTTTCTTCCATCTTATATGGCTAAAAGAAAACCGTATGACTTGAAGATTGTAATAATGCTGTACAATATTTTCCAAATAATTGCAAGTTCGATCACATTTTACGGAGTAAGTATTAACTGTTATTACGTTATTTGCGTCAAGATTAATATATTAAACCTAAAGTCAGCTGCAAGTGAAAAATTCACATACACACTTAATTGTTTATTGAAAATAATGTTAATTACTGTGTTAAGACATTGCCTGTGAGTAGAATATGTGGACTCAAATAGTTAAATATAAATAAATAGATCGGGTTCTAATAACATAATTAATTAAAAATTTTAACCAATCAATTGATAATGCAATGGCGCATAAAGCCGAAGGTCAGTGGTTCACATCCCTGCGGAGGTGATTGATATCTTTGTATATATAAAATTTTCATAATTCGTTAAAATGCATTAAAAGTATTTCCCCAAAGAAATGAGATTTTGCCAACTTAGTTTCCTAAGTAATTAATTATCTACTCTTCATTCTACATTTTATATAGTTAAATTTACCAGGAAATGAAAATATCGACACAAAATCGCTTACAATACAACTAAAAATTGTCTGGCATCGAAAACAGTTTTGATTATGACGTTGCAATATCACAAACGTCATTAAAATTGTGGTAAATTTTACAATTTTTACATTAAAATACAAGCACTAAATTAGACGACACTGTTTTTTTAGAGTATCGCTGAATTTCGAAATTAATCCTCAAATATTTGATGTAACGACATTACAGTACAACTAATTAACTGTCCATATAATAACAATTAATAGATTTTTAGAATTTTCCAAATGGACATATTTTATTAATAATAATAGAAAACTTAATAGCTATTCCGGAAACATTAAACAAACACATTTTACATAAATTACTTTAACATTAAGTTATTTAATTAGATAAAATACCAGACATAATTAACGAAGTTAATTACACCAAAAATCCAATACTTAAGATTATTTAAAATTCGATGGTATGCGGCACTTTCATTTATTTATTGTTATACTAAAAATCCTAATTTTTAAATTATCCTCTGCAATTACTTAATATATTTTTCCATGAAAAACACTACTTCGTAATGTTAATTATATTACGTCAATCTACGCATTTCTTTTAAATGCCAGAATTTTTAAACTTGATCTTTGGTTTTCCAGCATTATTATTACACGCTTTCCACCTTTTATATTCAATCAGCAAAGTTTCGAAATTATGCTTATGTTTATTACTTACAACACAATTTCTATCGCATAGGAAACATTGTTGACACATCATTTAAAAATCCTCTAACTTTTAATTCATTATTTTGTTTTTCAATTTTTTCAAATAGTATGGCGATTTGTTTCCTTTCTTTTTTATTTGTTTTTTTGGCGACCTATTAATGTTTTACAAAGGATTTTAAGTCGTATTAATCTTTTATTATAGGCTTCTGTCTATATGTTTGCACTTGTTTTAGTGGTTTATCAACTAATGACGATAGTCAACTTTCGCACTATCTTTTCATTTATCTTCCTTTGGTTCTTTTATCATAATCATGTCACGTGTATTCTTTCTTATTATTAGTGTACCACTACTGCGCTGCTGACGTCTTTTCATTTTTTTGTTTACGTCTGGCATTCTGCGTTCTTCTTAAACAGTTCGCTTTCTTACTCTATCCATCCATTATCGTTCGCCATAATTTGTTTTATTTCAAGCTATTTCTGTTCTTGCTTCAGCTCACTTTTCTTGTGTATAAAAAACTAATTTTTCCATATTATGTCTCTCGGATAATTCGATATTATGACTCCTTGAAGGGCTTGCTTTCATACTTAGTTGCTTAGTTCTATCAATTACGATCGTTCCAGGTGTCTGTTCCTCAGTAATTAAGAGTGGTTAAGGCATTCGACTACAGCGTGGACGATTTCGGGGTTAAACCCGAATCAGATGCTCGGCGGATGGCCTACACACTCACTGAAAATAATTGTAAATAATGTATAGCGTACGAAACAACCAAAGTATGAAAAACGACTTAGGAGGTCTTAACCCTCCATGTTACCGATCATGCTCCCTCGCGGAGCGTTAGTGCTGATTGTCTAGTTTCAATGCGCAACATAGGAAAATTACATATAAGTTCCTAAATTTCAGTTTCTATCGCTATTATGTGTATAAGGAAGGAAAAAGCAGATTCATTAACTTATTATTAATATTGCCAATTATATCTATTTCGCCGTATAATTTAAACTGATTGAATGCCTTAGCCAGATCTACAAAACTTATAAAAACAGGAGAGTTAAATTTGATGACTTTTTTACAACGATTGTTGTTCGTTGCTTACTTGCATTTTTTTTTTTTTAATATGGCGTCATTTAAGTCTAGCTGTTTTTGTGAGTAGTTTTAAGGTGCTATTCAATAATGTCATGCTGCTGTAGTTTGTTTTTAAATATAGGTATTGTCACCCGATTTTCCAATTATTTGTATTTGGCCTTCTTTCATAGTATAATATTCCTCTATGTTGTAACAACTCGTTTGCTATATTATCTGGCCATGTTGCTTTCCTATTTTTTAAGCTTTTACTTGCTGCATCTGTTTGCATTGTATCAATTAGATTCCCGTTATACATGGCTGTGTTGTAGAGAGGAAATTATTCTTCTTTCCTTTGTAGAATGTCTGGAAATGTCACTTACATTGTATACCTTTACTTTTACAATTCCTAATGTTTCAGAGTTTCTGGTACGTAATATTTCCGAAATTTTCTTCTGTGATACGTACATACTACTTTCTGTTCTCTTCGTATTTGTATTTTTACGTACCGGTCTGCTATTGTTTTGTTCACTTTTCTTTGGGGAACGATATTCATGCTTGCTTTTCCAATTAGGAGTTTGTGATCTGAACTTATCTCTATTGAATGGAATGTGTGTGCAGCTAATGTTTCCTTCGATCTACACCTGATTGTTGAAATCATAACTGAATGATAGCATGCGGATTATCGATGGACCATACATTATGACTGACATTAATCTAACCATTAGTAAACTAAGCTTCATCGGACCATAAGATAATCTACATAAAATCGATTTCTGAATATCTTAATGCAACAATCAACAATTGAATCCTATGCCTTGATGATTGATCTCATGGGACTAAAGCTTTGGCAAAAATTTAATTGTACCACAACATGTCGAATACTAATTTTAGGATCATCCAAGGTTATGGCAATAAATAGCATTTACTTCGTTGTCGTGTTTAAAAAAAAGATTGTCACCTGTTTGGAAATCTCCAGACACATATCAACAATTTCCATCGCAATAACTGCATATGTGACCAATTCCGCATATTTTTCGTAATAGAAACTCCAATTGATTGCAACAGGCATAAACACTGATAGAAGATTGTTTTTTTTTTTAAGAAACCTAACTAACCATGCAGGGTAAAACATAAGTTCGTCGATTTATTAAGTTATATTGGCTAAGTTTATTCCGCTCATTATGTTTCACCCTGTATAAAATTATATTAGCAAATGCGTCCATATTTCCTTGAAATTCAAAGTTTTATCGAGAAATAGATAATTTGTTAAATAGTAATAGTTCTGGCCCAATCAATAAATAAATAAATACAAATATTTTCTAATCTTTTGAACGAATAAGGGATGTACAGCCTTAACTGAAGCTTAAGTTTAAGTATATTTAAATCTTGGTAATCTTTAACAATACAATTGTTTCCATAGTAAATATCTGAAAGTTAGATTTACCAGAACATAAAAAAGATCAACAACCCTAAGTCGCCTTAATCTAAGCTTTAACTTAAATATGTGCTGAAGTACAATACTTCAGTACAGGTTTAATTAGAAATTTAGCTAGATTTTGATTAAGGTAAGGCTTAAATAATATTAACATGTGTTTAGAGTGAGGACTTAAGCTCTAGTTTAAGCCGACTTAAAATAAGCTTCCGGTAAACTATTGGAAATACCGATCCTTAAGGCCCTATTTATAGAGGGTTCACTCAGCAATAAGATAGCTTTCAAATAACTTTCACAAGCATAAAAAATAAATATAATAATTTAATGACAATTTAACGATCTAACGATACAAAATTATATTGCTTAGAGGTAATAGAGAAATCCAATCTCTGGATTTCTTCGAAAATAAAAAAGTCTGTTTAGTTTTAATTGCTAATAAACCCTTTAGATTGCTACCTCAGGATGGACAACCCATTATTCTTTTATCGGTTGTTACGATATTGGACCTCCAGAAGATGAAATGGCAATGCGAATGGCTGGGTTCCTTTGGTGGACATGGGTCCTTAGATTAGCGGAATTAAACGAAACTGTGTTCTTTATATTAAGAAAAAAATTCAATCAGGTGTCCTTTTTACATGTTTACCATCATTCTACTGGTGTCTTTCTGGGGTGGATTGGATTAAGATCTTATCCAGGTAAACAAATCTTCTTTATCGCTACTTCAAATAACCTTCAGCTTTGAACCTTTAAGGCCGCCATGACTTATAATAACACCTTTTTTATAATACGGTATGTAATTGATCCGAGTGTTTTTACTTCTAGGTGGAATGTTATCGTTTGCTGTAATGTTAAATTGTTCCATTCACGTTATAATGTACACCTATTATTTATTGGCTTCATTCGGGCCTTCAGTGCAAAGGAAATTGGAAGCTATTAAGTCTAAAGTAACAGTACTCCAATTGGTACGGAATATTAATTTTAAATTTTAAGTGTAATTTCTAAATAATTTGCTATTTTACAGATCCAATTCGTGTTAGCCATATTCCACATCAGTCAAGCAGCATTCAGTTGTAAACTCTCGGTTCCTCCTGCGATAGTTTATATTGGGTTAGTCCATTTAACAAATCTTCTGTTATTGTTCTCCTACTTTTACATAAAAACTTATATTAAGAAACCTAAAACTCTTTAATACTATTTTCTCATCTAATCTATGTATGTAAGACCACCAAGATTTGTTAATGTTTGTATATGCTTAAGCAACAATAAAGTGGAGATACTTGTTTTTTTAATTATTTGTATAAATAAAAATTACATCCTTCTTGTTTATCCCAGATTTACACTTAAAATTCTGCTAAACTGAAGTTAAACTGATCAGTCACTACCTAATTAAAACAATCAAATGTTCAACATACCACAAACATTCTTTCGTGAATATATGAAAATTGAAATACTTTTTCAAGCCAAAAAAGTGATTTAATTTTAATCGATAAACAGATATGAAATATTCTTTAATCAGTTTTAATTCTAGATTCTATTAATTTATTTTGATTAAATTTACTAAATGCCAATGGAAATATATATGAAAAATATAGTAAAGATGTATGTATTACCCATTCGCCCAACTTTTAGAGAGACTTGAAATAAGTATATATTTTTTTAGAACAATGTAAATCATCTGGCTACAAATAGAATTTACGTATCGTTGCATGAAGGTACCCAATTATAGAAATATTCAGTCACCAAAAATCATTTTTGCAACACAAATTGTTGAAAGTTTTGCAAAATGTCAGTAAGTTACAATTTAAGTTATTTGCTAAAACCAAGAATAAAAATATATTTATTTGTAGAAAACGAAACCGCATCATTACGAACTCCTTTTTTATTTATACTTGGTCTAATCTAAAACATGCTCTGAACTAGAGATACCTGGTTTAGAATGCAAGTATGCTAACCCTACACCCCCGAGATCAACAAAATGTTAACTTTTATTTTCAAATAATGCATGTTTATAATAATAATTACTTACAAAATATTATTTTGATAATTGGCACTTTAAATATTACATACAAAAATAATATAGACTGTTTGCAGATTTATTTAATAAAGTAACTGTGCAAAATGTAGCCCGCCTGATCATACACGTGTTTAATTTACAAATAAACAAATTTGCCATGACTTTTCTTAATAAAAATTACGTAACCCTTATATAGAAATTACATTTATTTAAATACGTTCCAACTTGGTGAGGAAACCCAAAGATGTAGTTAGATTTTACAAGAAGTAGCTAAAATAGTCGCTAAATCCTAAAAATTAATTTATGTCGCTAGACGTAGTTCCTAATCCCCTAGATTTGACGACTTTTCCCCCAAATTGGCAACCCTGTAAATGACCTTAAAGCTTCCTGAGTGAGTTTGCTACAATAATAATTGAATGATCTTACTTTCTAAGTTGTGTTACAAGAGCATTACTACCAAGTTCAGTAGCATTTATGGAAAGACTAGGTATGTAGGTATAATAATTACGCATTTATGAAAAAACACTCTCATGGTAATATTTAGAACTGCATTGTTCTCACAAAAATGTAAATTTATTATAATTGAACCAAATCGTTGCAGCGTACGTACATTGTACTTTTACGTAAAAAGTTTTTTATAAATGTTGCTTATCATTTTTACGTGTGTAAATCACGTCTAACGACTATACAATACAAAAGTATAATTTTGCTAACTTTTATTCATACGTCTGTTAAAAACAAAAATGAAAATTTCTTAAATAACTTATAATCAATAATTTTTACTTTACTTTCTTCTTAATGTAACTGTTAATGTAAAATTTTATGAAAAACCCTAAGTTGATCATTATATTTGGCAAATAAATATATGCGACCACGTTATGGACCTTGCAGCTTGGAGAAAGGATCTGAAGAGTATGAAGAAAGATTAAGGAAAGCTGAACCTAAAACATAAAAGACCGTTAAAACTATTTTGTATTGTTGCACTACCATCGCTTACCATCTGAAGCATAGTTAGCTTTGACTTAAAAAATTCCAGTCTTCTTTGCATTTTTGGACCACACAAAGCCAATAAATAATATGTGTACATTAACACATGAATAAACGAATTGATCATGATGGTAAACGAAATCATTCCACCTGTAAAGAGAATAGTTCTCAATGTTGTAAACGTTTGATTAATTCCAGTAATATTCCATAGTAAATATTTTAATAGTCAATTTTAGCAAAGTTTCGAGCGGAAGTATATTTTTAGTATATTCATTAGCTGTAAACAATTTTCTTCTGATAACTTACCTGCATAATATTTACAAGACAACCATCCCACAATCAAGGTAGACGCGTGGTGATACACGTGTAATACTGAAACTTGGTTAAATTTTTTTCTTAATATGAAGAAAACAGTCTCTATCAATTCCAACATTTTAAGCATCATATTCCACCAAAACAAACTAGCCATACGTATGGCCGTTTCATTTTCGGCAAAATCCGGCAATTGGCAACCAAGTGTGTAATGCGTTGTCCAACCCGAGGTGACTATCTATAATATTTATTTAGTTTACTTTAAAATTTATTAGTACAAAATGTAGTACCTACTAACAAATTTTTAAAAACGCCAATATAAAGGAAAAAACGTCGGTGGATTTATTTATTAAAATGTAAGTTAGGTACTTATTTATACGAAAATAGTCCCAAGACAATAAATAAACTCTTAAATTATCCAGGAACGAAAACATTCGGTTGTACCATATATAACTACGCTATTTATGAGTTTGTTTAGTGCAAGTAATTATTTCTTTATTGCACAAGTGCCATAATGAATAAAATTGAATTAAACTGTCACTGTCAAGTAAATGTTATAATAAACGCAAACATTTTATCTTTCTTGCCAAAAAGCAACATATGTGAACATTAAAAAACAATTTATCAAAATTTATAATCAAAATGTACTAAACAAATTTAGAAAATAAAATGTGATTCTGAATCAAGTAACTTGACAACTTCGCCATAAAAATGTGATACGCGGTTTATTTACAGAACTATTTCAACGACATATATTTTATTTTACAAGATATTTATTTAATATTTAAGTGAAAACACATCCAAACATAAAACTATGCATGTAACTCTTGCATAATAACTAATACGTTATATGGATATACCCTCACTCGACTAATAAATGGGCTCATCCAATAAAATCTTACATTATATATTCGTTGCGTAAATAGCTGTTATAAAACATAAAACGGGTTTATGTATGACAATATGTCACAATAGAGGTAGATAGTTTTGTTAGGGTACACAAATTTTCCTCGTTCTGATATAAATAAGTCATTAAAAATCACGTTGAAGTAATTAAGTAAACTAAGCTCACTAATAAAAATTAAATGTTGCTTTTTAATTAACGCAGGTCAAAAGAAATCAGTATAACTTACTCCATAAAGAATAATCGAGCATGCGAATACTTGGAAGGTGTTATAAACCATTATAATACCCTTTAAGCTGTAAGCTTTCCTTTCAGCCATATACGAGGGCAGAAAACTATAAACCCCGTATAAATACAGCGCCACTACTCCTAATAATCTCCATGGCTCTGACATCAAAGGCCAGTTGTCTACCCTGTTATCTGAAAAATAATTCATTCAACTCCTCAATTCTGCAAAAAAGTAAAGTAGAGAAACCTTACCTGCAAGTTCTTTGAACAGATAATCCGAGACATTTCCGAAAGTGGTCATTTTTCCTTCTGACTGCTAATAAATAAATGTAATACATAAATTTTAGCTAACTACCATTTAATTTGGTTTTTTGATAATATTCTGAAGCAATGCAAAAAGTTTCCCAACGTCGTTTGTTTTGTTAGATGTTTTAAAAAGTATCTGGAACGAAAATTCTATTAATAGTTGAATGCATTAGGAATATACAAAAGGTTTCATTTATTAGTCATTGTTTATTATTTGCTTAGTTTGGAAAATATTAGACACCTGTCATAGGTGTTAATTACAACTTTTATAAATATATTATTCACTTCTGTGTAAAAAAAGTCAAATTCCTTACCACAGTTAAGTGTTAAATACAACCAAAACAGTAGTACACTAAAACAAATTCATATTCTGATGTGTTTGCCTCTAATATACATATAACAATAATAACAGATATCAGCTATGGCTTCTTAAAAAAAATTAGATTTCATTAGTCTTCTTCGAAACGATAACATCTAAAGTGGGATTTTTTTTTCTTGAAATTTTAATGATAGAATATTACATTATAATTTGTTTTCCCCATAAATAGTCTTAAATAAGAATAACAATAAGAATAGACAGGCAGACAATTAAAACTAGTTTATAAATGCTCATTTACTCATACGGTCATAAGTATCTGAAAGTAGTAATGATTTTAGTTTAAAGACATTGAAAACTTTGTATAATAAGTAGTAAAAATAATGCTGTTAATCCAGCAAAATATGAACTCCAGCTCAAATAACAAAATAAAACCGACCCCTTTAAGTACATGAACAACACTATAATTAATTCGTCGCCTTTTATGTTATACTTGCGCCCTGAAAGGTTTTTTTTTCGTATCTAGCAATCTTCTAGTTCTAATTAATACAAAATCGAGGCTTATGGCAACCAAGTACCACAGCACACTATCATTTTATAATATGGCATTTGGAAAGAATCTAATTTCTAATAATTTTTAATCTTTTAGAAATGTTTAGTCCTAAGCCCCTACTTTGTAACGGTAGCACCAAGAGGTATGTAATTTAATTTCTTATTTAAATAAATCTAAAGAATTATTGTTTTCGAGATATCACAATGTTGTCAGTTTATTCCTAATAATTAACAAATTACGCTTACCCATATTTGTACTTTTGTTATTATTCACTACAGTATAAATTTAACAATTTGCACAAATTGGGACTAAGTCGCGTTCAGATTAACACATTGTTCGGTTATCGAGAAGGCGTTTAAATAAGAAGCAAGCTTCTCGTGAATTTGCCTCTCGAAAGAACATTTTCTTTTTATGAAATTATATTATTAGAAAAATAATTTGGTGCATTCAGTTGAACCTAGCAAAGCTATAAAAATATAAAAAGAAAGAAAAACAGAACTCACTTCGTAATTTTAAAATGTTATAACTTCTTTAACAATTTTCTCTTAAAATAAAATAAAAACCTGCATCCTTGCAATTCACTCTTTGAATTTTATATTCACAAAAACAGTAAAATAATGAAACATAAACGTTTACATCAGCTGTTAAAACAATTATTGCCTAATTGTATACTTTTTTCTGTGTATTTAACCACCACTTGTTAGAATAAAGATTAAATTAGTAAAATTATGAAAACACTGAACGTATAAAATATCAAACTCGGCACAACAAACTTTCAGAAAATATTACTCGCATTTAATCGCCTAGGAGATTAATTAAATTCGAATGACTATATTGTCGAATTACGTATTATATTAAATTACCACCTCGACACCGAAAGGTAGAAGAGGACAGGATTATGTATGTATGTATTAAATTACTAATTAATTATTTATTTAAACAACCGATTTTCTTTTACGCACCTGCAGTGTTCATTAACGTAACTAAGTTTGTCGTCTAATCTAGATAATGAAATAGTATTTATAAATTAGTTAAAAACTCACCAATCGGCTATTTCTTGCAAAAAAATAACTATAATCACTTTAAACATTGTTTAAAAACATTTTTGTTAGCGTGAAACATGCCCCTTTGTTTTAACTGTAGGACACCTTTATTAAAAACGAATGATATTCAATGCCCGTCGAATTGTTTGACACTTACGGATAGATAAATATTACTTTTGTCGACGTCCACAAACCTTATGTATATATGTAACTTATAGACCTCTCGGAAAATACTCTCCAAGGTTTAATGACGACAACCAAATTACCCAGCTTAAGGTGTTATGTTAATATTTACTATTTAATCTAAATTTGTTACCTCCAATTACCTTGCTTAAAATTACTCAAAAAGTCGAGTGATAATTTGAAAATAATTCTAAGAACTTGGGAAAAAGTATTTTAATTAATATTTAATTTTTCCTTCTAAAGTTCTTTTTTCGTTAAATTAAGACTAAAAAATGATTTTTCTTTTAGCTAAATAAATAACTTTGATATTTAATTAAAAATTTAGTAAAACGACGTTTAACGATACACATTTGTTGGGTTTAGTTGACTTTAGTCGAGCCTTGGATAATTTCAGTATTTAACATTTATAGAAATTCATTAAAATGACTTCTGAAATTATTAACTACAGCACTAGCTCTAACAAACACTGATTCTAATCACTCTAATCTACTTATTGCATTATTAAATTTTAAGAATCTGTACAGGAGTACAAGCAAAATATAAACATTTTTTCTTAACAACAGAAAGATATTTAAAAGAAAATCGAATACGAGTATCAATAATGTGATAAACTAAATTGCTGTATTTGATTTTATCTAAATAATAGGTAGAATAATTATAGTAAAAGTTATTATACCAAACATTAACTTATAAACAGACGTAAATTTTATAAAAATATTTTTGTACATTTAAAGTGTCCATTGTCACAGTAGCATAAATTACTACATATTATTTGTGAAATGTAGAGAAAGACTAATAAAGAAAGACAAAATACTGTGCGCTAAAAATACAGTTAGTCATTATAAATGAGAGAATTAGAACAAAATAGAAAATTTTACAAATAGGTACAGAGTTAGAACAGAAAATAAAAAAAAAACCTACCGATTACGCAAAATCAAGATATCTTCGATTTGAAATTTTATTGATACTACAAAAAAATATTCAAATTGTGCGTCGTTTACAACTTGGCAGTGATGTAATCGATCAATAAAATATCTTAGAGTGAATTCTGTATCATTTGTGGCGTAATGCGATTGATTTCTTCAGCTATTCGTCCTTCTAATTGTAATTTTTCGCATTGCTTTATTATGAATAAAAAAAATTATGTTAATATTTCTGAAGGTAGTTCTTTCTTCTGCATCCGAAAATGATATAAAAATATACTGGGTGTCCCATTTAAAAAAATTAATTAGGAAGCATTTCCTGTTCAACAGGAAGTGAAAGAAAAATGAAAATGTCATAAATAAATTTGCTAGTTTTAATAATATATCCATAAAAGATTTCAAGGAAATTACTTTTCAAATAACAAAGTTATTCCACCGTTCCGGGACTTTGTACTAACCCTGTATCTATGATGTAAATCCCTCTGAACCTGCCACGACCAATATATTCCTAGAAGTGATTTTTAATGGGGAACCTGCATAGATTTAATCTATGCGAATTTAATCTTGTAAATAATTGTATAAATTATTTAAAACATGTACTTATATATTACAATAAAGAATATTAATGAATTGCTTGTGGTAGCTGAAATAAATAATTTACAATTTAAAAAACTGTTTTTGGTTTAAATTATATTATAATTAGTTCATTTCCTGTGAGATCTACTATACGTTAATTTGTTACTAACATTGTACTTTATTATTATGGACATTATTATTATAGCTATTTTTTCGGCATGAGGTTGGTGTTTTTCCTTTTAACAAGTGTATGTGTATATCCAAGTTAAAAGATGAATAATTCTTGTAGCTATATTATTGTTATTTTGTTTTGATTTTCTCGTCTTGTGACGGTTTCAATAGTATTATTATAATTATTTTACATTTTTTTTCCGAGATTTACTAGTCCGGTATCATTTGGATAAGAGGTCAAATTTGTTTTGAAGTATTACTATTACATTTTTCCTCATCTGTTGATGATACGATCTCCTTTTCTAACCGGCATTTTGTTAACTTTAATTGATATTAACAAAAATTGTTCCAAATAACTATACTACACAATTTGGATAAAATAATTTTTGTATTTGGTGGGTTTTCAGATGTAAAACTAGCTTAGCTATGCATGTCACCTTCTCTACCCTTACCTGGACAATCTTATAAGAAAGTTGTTCGAAGATATGGGTATCAAAAAACAATTAATACTATGTACTGAAAACCCTCACATGCCTGATTGCGACTGGTTGTTCAAAGAATATTTTAAATATGATAGTGGTGATGGCAAAAATCTTCAAATTTGGAATTCCAAAACGTTAATATATTTATTTAAATTTGAAACAGTAACTAATCTAGTCCAATCCTAACATAATTCAAATATAGTTCGGTTCGTAAACATTTTCACGCGACCGTCGGGATTTGAACCTAAGGTTCGCTGGTTGCGAACCAAGCTCCCAGCAACAAATTTAATTGACCAAACTACACAGAAACTCGTTTCCGTTACGAACCAGAAAAATAGACACAAGAATGTGAACTCCAGTCAGCTGTACAGCAAATTTAGAAGAAAAGTAAATATTTTAACGCAAGCGCACGGGGACAAGATATTGAAGGTTTTGCAGACACGTTGTTCGTACTAATCGTAATCCATTTCATTTTATAATTTTAGCCGTGTGTAATTTACAAAATACGAGTATTAAAATGAAATTATTGATATTGAGCCCAACTTTTTGATAGAGTTTATGAAAATGTGCAATTTTAACAGCTAAGTGCTACATTTTCAAATAATTTAAATAAATAAACTTTCTGGGCTTCTCTGAAAACAGAGTAAATTAAAACAGAACTAGAAACTGAAATTGCGATGCAACATAGATTAGTAATAGAAAAACTGAACTACGTGAAGCAAATATACTAGAAAGAAGAAGCAACCGCGTATTTATAAGCATGCAAGGGCTAAATACCAAATAGAAGTTGCTGCAAAATTAGTTATAGAGAAGAAGAGAAAAACGAATGTACTCTGGAAGAAAGATAGAAAGCATTTAAAGAAACAGAGCAGCAGTGGAACGAAGTAATATAGCCTGCATTCAAAGAACTCCCACTGGTGTAATGAAGAAGTGAAACAAGAAGTCTTAAGAAAGAAAATAGCTTTGAAAAAAAATTCTAATTACAGACAAAAGTATAAGTACGGAAGAAATAATGTAACAAAGACGAATGTCAAAATTTGCGCTAAGTTTAAAATGAATTTAATTTATTAAATTCATTCACGTGTAGTTGAAATGACGTCATTAGATCAAGACATTGACTAGGCGAGCCGCACGCGCAGCATTCTTGCAAGATAACAGGTAGACATTTCACACGCTCATATTAAGAGAAGGGGATCACTTTTCCGTATATAACTGTGACCAAAAATACAGTACAAGACAAGGTCTCTATCCGGTCATCACAGAAGCAGTCACTACGAGAAAATTGACACCATTTAAGATGCCATACTAGTCAATACATGTAAAATTTGTTTTATTTATTAATTCTGGACTTGTCACATATTTGTGTGAACCGT
Source organism: Melanotus villosus (assembly GCA_963082815.1). NCBI lineage: Eukaryota > Metazoa > Arthropoda > Insecta > Coleoptera > Elateridae > Melanotus > Melanotus villosus. The sequence goes on along the minus strand of OY720419.1, from coordinate 28,376,538 downwards.
CTAAATTCTATTTACGGACTTAGACGTTTCAAATGTAATTGTTTGATTTATTAATTCTGGACCTGTACAAAATATTTGTGTGAATCGTATAAAAGTGCTCTTTGTGGAAATTAATTAAATTCGTTTTACGGACTTGGTCGTTTAAATGTATCTGGAAGTTAGTTCTTAAATTTTAGAGACTTTATTTAGAATTTGAACTTAGAATAATTCGTGTCAATTTGAACTTAGTTTATTGGAGACTCAGACAGAAAATGTAAGATTTGGTAACACTAAAGCACGTATATAAAATATATAAATGTTAGTTGAACGACTCTAAAACTAATAATAACTTGTTTATATTAATTCTTGACAATAACCCCTTCCCCGCTTCGCCACAATAATACGAGTAGAATCTTCTAGAATATATTAAAAAGTTCAAGAGGAAGTAAACTAGAGAAATTAGAAACAAGAATAAAGAATTCAGATACAATTACAAGATAACCTAGACACATGGGTGGAATATCACAAAACCAAATTCGAAGATAAAGAAGTGAAAGGTCAAGCTAGTATAAATAAAACTAGTAATGATTACTTGACTAGGATTAATAGGAAAAGCTTTTGGCTACTGGATATATGTATTGAGATGATATTTAATTAGATGCGTATAACTAAAGGTTATGTTGTTTGTTTAATTAATTAACGAAAATATTATTTTACAAAGTAATGCAGATTTTTAAATTACTAAAAAAATTGTAATATAATTTTAAGATAGCTAGATTAGATTTAAGTTACCTAGTAATGTAAATAAGTTATTGTTATGATTTTTGTTAGTAAATAATTTAGCTAGGTTTGTAGTTGTAGAAACGTTGTATATAATTTTAAAAAATGAAAAACAAATGTGGAATATAATATCCAGGAGACAAGAAAAAATAAATAAACAAAGTTGTTATTTGATAATCGACGTATCAACAACAAAATTTGGTTTGCTCTTATAAAAACGAGTAAATATTATAATCAATTATAAAAGGTGATATTATATAATCAATTATAAAAGGTGATAATTAAAGAAACCAGTGTGCAGTAAAAGGAGGGTGAATTTTGAAACAAAGAAAAATAAAGATTGAATTTCAAGCAGTTAAACGAGTGTAGTTCAAACGAAAGAAGTTCAGGAGTTGGAGAGAGAGCAATTAAAATAAGGACAGTTTTCAAGTGGGGACGAATCGAGAGCAGGGGAAGATTGAAAAGGACGAATTGATAGCAGGGGAAGATTGAAATTTTGGTTATTAAAATAATTGGAATTTTGGGAAAGAGGAAGAAATCAAGACTGAATAGTGAGTGTAAAGAATAATTTTAAGTTAATTATAAGCAGGGTTGATAGGGAAACTGAACGTAATAAAATACAAATCTGCATTATAAAAGTTTGAGTAAAGTTTTATTTTGGTAAAATAAATAAATAATAAACAACGAACCTATTTAACGACCTTGAGATAAGAGCCATGCAAACAATTAATTAAATTAAAGAGCAAAGCAAGGTATAATTTCAAATGTTGAATGTGAGACTAATTATAATAAATTAAGCTTAATTTTTTTTAAAGAAACACTCACATAACAGTATATATGAAAAGCATGACAAGCAGGAAAAATACTACACGATTGAGAGAAAAGTATAAGAATACACATTATACGTATAAAAAAGAGAATATTCAAATTGTCATAACTACAGAGCCATATGCTTATTTTCAACGAGTTTTAAAGTATAGGTACGCAAGATTACAAGATTAGTAAAGAAAGGTTAGGTATTTTGACAATAATCTGGAATAGGAACAATCAACTTACAGAACTAATAGACAAACAAACAGCAGTAGGTATATGCATATGTAATGAGAATTATTACAGAAAGGAATATGATATGGGAGAAGAGTTGTTCGTAACATTTACGGATTCATGAATAGAATGTGATAAGCCAACAGTAGAGATATATGGAAATGTTTACAAAAACTAGAAGTTCCGCGAAATTTAGGAGAATAACACCACATACTAGAGACTTAATGGAACAATGAAAAAATATGACTAAATCGTCACCAAAATATAGCGAATTAAACAAACAAATAAGAAAGAAAGTCAGAGAAGACATTAGAAGCTACAATACAGAACTCGTTAAAACTGTAATTGAAAACAAAAAAATCATGAAGGTTATTAGACCTATGAGTTCAACCGAAAGAGCACGAATACACCAATTGAAAAATGAAAAAGGGAAAACAAAACAGGAAAGAAGTGATGTGATTCGCATAGTCGAAAAATTCTATGAAAACCTATACTCTTCATTAAATCCGAACCCAAATGACTTACAACCTATCAACGTCGCAAATGTCGGTTCAAAAGATATGTCGGATATCTCAAATAAAGAGAAGATAGTATTACCCGAGAAATTTTACAATTAAGATGTATTGCAGCAACAGAATGAAGATCCCAAGTCGTCCTCTTACATAAAAGGGGAGGTAAATTGAACGTCGAGAATTTCCGACCTATAAGTCTTGTTCGACATATGTACAAACTGCTCACAAAAGCTATCACCAACAAACTAACTACCTAATAAGTTTGACAGCTATCAGCCTCTGGAATAAGCTGGGTTTCGTAAAGGATATAGTACTGTTGAGCAAATTCAAAACAGTAATTGAGAAATGTAACTGTTCAGTAGTTACCATAGTTGCACCCGTTAGTAACGAATTTTGTTTTTTTCTGTTATCTGTTTTCGAACGAAGCGTGTTAATTCATCATCAAAAAATGTGTGTTTTATTAATAGTAACGTGAAATCGAAAAAATTTCACCTCAAAGTTTGCCATGAAATAGTTATTTTTTGCATTTTGACAAAAAAAGTAGACTTTTTTTATTAAATAAATCGTAAAGAAAACAACACTTTTTTTAACTATTTAATTTTACATTTTGCATTAAGTAAGTGTGCTTTAAATAAAATATTGTAAATTGTCAGTTTGACAACTGTAAATTCTCAAATCCTTTTTATCCTACAATAGTTATTTGTACAACTAGTAGCCGGAGTGCATCAATCAAACGAGTGAAAAAAAGATGCTTTCATACGAGTTGTACACAATATTTTTTGCATTTTGACATCTTAAATCCCTCAAAACAGGATAAAAAGGATTTGAGAATTTACAGTTGTCAAACTGACAATTTACAATATTTTATTTAAAGCATACTTAATGCAAAATGTAAAATTAAGTAGTTAAAAAAAAGTGTTGCTTTCTTTATGATTTTTTAATAAAAAAAGTCCACTTTTTTTGTCAAAATGCAAAAAAATATAAATCATGTCTTTGCTAAAGTCATACGACATAAGCCATTAGAACAACTAAATCTAAAACCACGCCTAGCTGATAAAAATTAGAGCAGATTAAATTATTCTAAAAACTAAAATTAAATACAAATTGAACAGAAAAATGTTATTAACGGAAAATTATTTTAAAGTAGATGAGTTATGTGACCTCCATTTTCTTGGTGGCAGATTTGAATTCTGTGTTTAATAGAATTAGTGACTTTTTATATGCCTGACAGCAAAACAGACATAATCTCACACACCTCACATAACCTATAAAACAAAAGCTGACATGCCTAATTTTGTGTTTTCATGTTTCATAGCCAATTTGAGGTGGAATTTTTTCGATCGCATGTTATATTATATACGGCGCTATAATGACTGCTATTATTACCGAGGATAATGTTTGCAACACGAGCGAGCGAGCGAGCGAGTTTTGCGATTATCCGAGGTAATAGTAGCCATTATAGCGAGTGGTATACTATACTTTGTCCACGAACACAAATACGAAGAATTTTTAATTAAAATTTAAATAACAACGCTACTATTATCCATTCAGTTAACTCCCGTGACGTTTACGCTATCAAATGAAAATTTTTGAGTGTACTTTATGTACAGAACCTATCAACTTTTTTAGTGAATATACTTAACGTCAAACTGAAAGTAAGGTTATGATAAATCATTTGTCATTTTCGTAAAATTAAGTAGAAGAAGGTAAAAATGGTTTATTAATAATACAAGTATGCAGTGTAGTATTATGAGTATATGCAGCCTAAATTAAATTCAAAAATTATTATCTATGATGAAATTTCAATCAGTTAAAGGTAGCATAAAGTTAAAGAAAAGTATCATCAAAATCGTCTTCAGTATCTGAGTCCATTAAAGAAATAACAAGTGGAGGAATATCATTAAAGGTATAATTTCCCATTAATTTTTGCCAATCGGCTTTGATTAGCTTCTCACAATGTGCAACGCTATTTTTCCGCATTTCAGGTGTAAATTGAGATAAGGCTTGTTTCCACACTTCTTGGACTCTATTTGGTGCAATATTTGAATTTTTAAATTAAAAAATCCTTTCGTCGGTCACAAATACCCTGCGTTATTGTTACACCGATTATGAAATTGTAGCTTTTATTTAGTTTCTTTGCCGGCACCAGCGAACTAATTTATTGTTTAATTTTTAAATTGCCCTGCTAACAGTAGACAAAACAATAATGCATTCGTTCAGAAATTTGTTTACAGAACCTAAATTCTCGGTAATTAATTAGGCAAGGACATCAAACTTTTTGAATCCGGGGTATTATTTTCAACGACGTTAAATATTTTAAATAGTTCAGTAGTATATGTATCAGACGGGAAATTTTAGAAAAAGGCTGAATTTCAGGCTATAAACTTTTTTGGTATTTTTTAAGCAAACTTAAAATGACATAAGTAAGATTTTTAACATAAGTAGTCATGAATGACAAATTTAAATAAAGTCGGCGAAATATTCGGTTATGCCCAATATTACAATTGCTGAATAGTAATAAACACCACCTACTTAAGCTACACATATCGTCTCGATATTTTTTTAACTTTAACCACTTTCGCGTCTTTCAAAAAATATATTGCAAGGACAGAATCTAATTCCGCAGCCAAGTTAATTAAGCCTACATAAATACCTGGATTATCTGAAGAACTTGTCCCATCATGGCAAGGTCAATTCAAAACCTCCACAAAATTGAATTCACGTTATTAATCAACGTAAAATATGCCGATTTCTCTCCACGTCTTCGTTGCACTTTAATTTATGCTGCAAATAAGCACCATTCAATTGTTCGCGAATATTAAAGTCCATATAAGAATTAAGATGAGAAACAGAACGCGCTCCCACAAGTGCGCCTAACCTTAAAGACAAATCGCATAAACAGCTCTTACTTACGCGCACGAGTTGCGCTCTTGGACTACCTTGAATCTGTCAGGGTAATGATTAAATGTGCCCCAAAGCAGATCGATAATATGCGAGTTTTACTGCATATTTTCCACCGTGGTTGCGCAATCGCCACCAAAAATAGGTATCATTTTCATCTTGTCCCCGGACGAAAGCTTTGATAACTTCGTTTCGGCAGGCGACGCGGCAATGGACTATAATATTGATATTATAGGTATAACAATAGATTGTTGTGTTAAAAAAAATAAAAGTTTGAAGTGAGAAGTGTTATTAAAAAAAGCTTTCTTTCTCTCGAGTGTAGGGAGGGCACGTGCCCCTGTGCCCTTTAGCACCAGCCGCCACTGGCACAATATCCCAAATGCTTAACCCTTAACCTACTTGATAATAGTGAAAGCTTACATAGACTAAAAAGACATAAACCGCTAGACCTGCCGCATAGATTCGATTAACCACTAATAGTTATAACGCAGTTTGTAGAAAATTATAAGTTGTAAATCGTTGGATTTCAATCACGTCTATATCTCATGCCCACTATTTAAAAACTTATGCTTATTGTTATTTACAGATTGCAAAAAGATACAAAAATAAAACAAAAGAAAAGAAAAAAGTAGATATTATGATATCATCAGTTAAGTTCTAGAATTAAAAATTTGTAAGCAAATATTTCGGGAAGTTTGTTAAACCCATTAGGTGTTCCCAAAATTCATTAATATAAAAGTTAATTAAAATTAGGAAATGTTTGTAAAATACTGTGACGTTTATATTTATCTATATTTCACGCTAAAGTTATTTGGAATAAAATATTATTAATGACAACCGAGTGTTACTGTACATATATTCTATCGTAAACATGGCCCTAAAAATAAACATTTCGATTCACTTAGCACAGAAGCAAAATCTTTTCTAAACAGATGTTTAACATTTAATTTTTAATAGTAAACTATCTTCGCAAGGCATCACGGCAAGCAACTAAATTTAGTCAGTAATTTAAGCAATTCGAAATATTTTATTAGAAAATCAAATAAACTGAAGACATTAGAGAACTTAGGGAAAGTGTAATCTTGACTTCATTCGGTAATACGTTCTTTGTTTCCTAACGCAGTGATTCCACAATCTATAACATATTTGAAAGGAATTCAAGAAAATTAGGAAAAATTTAACAGTTTTCGAAAACTACTAAAATTTTAATTCTGAAATTTTAAACACATCATAGGTTTTTCCCATACAGCGTGTCCCAAAATACACTAATCGGCACAACATCTAGAAATAAGTAAAAAGTCCCACTAGCACTAGCAACTAGCACTAGCAAAAACTACAATACAGGGTGTAACACAACTTATCCGAACAATTTTAACCATGCATACACCTTTAAATAAGAAGTCGATTTGTGAAAAAAAAATTAATAAAAGTCCAACACAAAACGAGATAAAAATTGTACGCTAATACAATGTCCATCACTCGTTAGTGTACACATGTGCCATTTTTATTGAAAAAATATCTATCACTTTACTACTAACAATTCACACAGAAGCTGACAGATTACTACATTGTACTTCTTTTGTTTTTGGCAGTTTTATTATGCAGTGTTCGATAAATTACCATTTTTGTCATTTTAATTAATTTGTAACTTTAACAATTTTTATGTCGTTTTGTGTTGGACTTTTATTAATTTTTTTTGACAAATCGACTTCTTATTTAAGGGTGCATGTATGGTTAAATTTTTTCGGATAAGTTGTGTTACACCCTGTATACTAAAAAACTACAAACAATTTTTCGGACAACTAGAAAAACTAACTTTTTAGTTTCTGGAATGGAACAGAAAATTAGATGGTCGGCTACTTTCATTGAAGATTTTTTCTCAACCTTTTCTGGAAATATTTGAGAATACGATTTCTATCCCAAATCTTTACTACTCTATATTTTGAAAATCAAGCGCTTGCCAACCCATTTTAATCTAAAATTTATAGCTTATTTTTAGATCCAGGGCATTTTAGGACTGCCAAATCGACGCACTAAGCCCATCGATATTTCAGTTTCCTAATACAAGGTGGCGCAAAATCAAGTCCCCTATGAGAAGTCGCTATAATTTTGTTTTTAGTTGACATATATTAGATTTTCTTTGTCAGTTGAAAAGTAGACACTTGGGAAATTCATTATGAATCGGTATACGCCTCAAGAACGCGCAGAAATTGCAAAAATTTTCTACGTAAACATTTTGAGGAGAATGTTTCCTGGGCGTATTATCTCCAAAAACGGCGATGTGGTGTATCCAAGATCACCTGATTTACCGGTGCCCGACTTCTTTTTATGGAGCTATCTCAAAGATCGGGTTTTGTGAATAATCCTGAAAATCTAGAAGAATTAAAAGCCAACATACGGGAAGAAATCACCAACATACCACCAGAAATGTTGGACAACGTAATGAAAAATGCTCTAAAAAGAGCTCACTCTTGCATTAATGCTAGGGGTAGTCATTTGGTTGATACCATTTTTAGTGTGTAGCATAACAACATTTCAAAGTTCAAATAAATATTTATGGTTCACAAAATGAGTGTTTTTTAATTAACCTTACTGATATACAAAAAACAAATCAGGGACTTGATTTTGCGCCACCTTGTAGAAGTCCGCACTTTAACCTTTTAATCATGAAGGCACCTGAGTTTTTAAGCTGCCATCCTTTCTGAAATCTTTCTGATGCAACGAATAGGCTGGATGTGGAGGGACTTTGAATCTCATTTCTACCGTTTTTAGTGTAGTTGCAACACAGTTGTGCGTCGCCGCAATACCGTCCTACAAAAGAACTCCTCATCTCGGTCATTCACGACATTTGATTTGGATTTGTTCCCGAAATTTGGTCAGAAGATCGCATCGTTGATGGTTGATGGTACGGTCATTATCAAGAAAATTAATACGCCGCCAGAATTCCAAGAAACCGAAATTATCACTTTGCCTGTCAACGGTTTCATTCTAAACTTCTTTGAAGGCAAAGAGTTAGAATACCACCACTCAATGCTGGTTTATTTGGCGGCCCGATGATAGTAATGGGCCCAACGTTTGTCCACAGTGACAAATCTGTCAAAACAGTTGTCAGTGTGAACACGTACCACAAGCTCACAACAAATAATAATGTTTGCTCGATCTTATTTGTGCAGTGGTGCCGACATTCGAGACACCCATCGGGTTGAAACCGTATTTATATGCAAAATTGTTTATCTACAACCACCATGGAAAGTGGGATTTTCAGACTTCGTCTCCATAGATACGAGTATTGAAAATGAGTGTTTGCCGAACAAATGAAAATTAGCGTGCGGAAAGTTTACTTTCCGCACGCAAATCTGATTTGCGTGCGGAAAGTAAACTTTCCACACTCAAATTTTGATTTGCGTGCGGAAAGTAAACTTTCCACACGCTAATTTGTTTACTTTCCGCACCCAAATCAAAATGTCATAAATGACATTTGATGAATGTCAGATTTGATTTTGCAGAAATATTTAAATTTTTTGTGGTTGTAGAAAAAATAGTGTGTAATACATGTGTTGAAAGCTTGTATTTGCCACACTCATGTGACTGCAGCACTCACTATCGTTCGTGCTGCAAACTTCACATTCGTGTGGCAAACGCAAGCTTTCAACACTTGTATTACAAATAACTATTGTAGCATCTAACCTATTTCTCGTCTGCCTTTACGGATGGTCGATTATAACTAGAAAACGGGTTGTCCTACCAGAGAAACTCAAGAGGTCTTTTCTTTTTAGAATTGGTTGCCGATTAAGAAACAAATACCTATTTTAAAGAAAAGCAGTGGCGTACTATTTTTTCGCCAAAACTATTTATTTTTTACTGTCACGCAAGCCACTGCTCGAATTGTCAAAACTAATTGGATCAAAAAAGAGTCTCTTCATGCCAGTATAATGCATACCTACACACAATTTAATATCTTAAATCGTTTTCGAGATATTTAAAAAAAAACTTATTTCTTGGACACCCTGTATCTCGAAAAGGAAGTACTTTTGATCCCTTATTTATAGGAACTTTTTTTCTTATTTTGACCTCTAAAATACTTCCTTACGCTATGGACCTAGAGTCATGGAACACCCTGTATAATAGGAAATAGCCTATCGCCTTTTTCAGCCAACTTGAAAAATTTGAAACCGAATTTAAGACCAACCATTTTCCTAGAATATGGATAAGGGATGTGGATTATGGTTTTACAGTTTTTGATCAGTTTAAGGCCGCGGTCTCTCACGTAGGCATCTTGGGTTCGATTCCTGAGACCGGCGATATTCTCGCCGGAATTTAGAAGGTCGTACGCTTCTCCGTACTTCGGAGGGCACGTTAAGCCGGCGGTCCCGGTTATCATACTAACACATTTGATAACCGGTAACCTGGCAACACCTCTCTCGATGGCTCACAGAACTCGTTCTTATGAGTTTCCAACAGGCCTGCGGCCTAGGCTTCGGCCATAAGAGGAAGAAGATCAGTTTAAGTATAAGGACATTTATACTGCTACGTAGATACTTTCAAAATTATAAATGATAGAAGTATTAGTTTAGAATTAGATATTTCTAAGAACTACATCGATGTTAACAAGTCGTAAATATCTATTATCTACGCCTGCTAGAATAAGAACCTATTATATCATTCATTTGAACTGGATATTAAATTTTATTATCCCACTGAGTGAGATAATGAAATCATTGTCAAACTCAGTTGGATAAGACAATTTATGACCAAAAGTTTTATTTTTTATTGCTCATACTTAATTTTTGTTTTTCTCACAATTTTCACCACAAATCAAGGAAAAATTAAAAACTTCTTTTAAAATTTATTTCCCTGAAATGTTGGGTTATGCTGGCATGTTGCCAGATATCAAAATCGAAATTTTTATAAATAGTTCCATATGCAGTTTTTAATTCTTCGTAACATAGATAAATTGCCTTCTGCCCTCTTTCGGTAAAATTCATGGTTCAACGTTTAGGCATGAACATTTTTATTTTAAATTTGTTTAAATGTCAGATTTCAAATTTCCCTCTAATCATATAGTAACCAGAAATAACAACATTACAGAGCAAATTTTCTGTGCCAATAGGTACCAATTGTTCAGTGCATGCCAACATAAATCTAGTGTCCGCGAGATCAGTGAACGGAATATACATAGATACAATGCCACTCTGATTTGAAATAAAATACCATGCTACCCTGATTTTTAAAAAATGGTCTGTCAAAATTATGTATTTTTTTTCAAATTTGAAAATTATGTAATTTTTTTCAATTTTGAGCAGTTGTAGATAAAAAGTTGTATTATTATAATAGAAGTGGGATATGGACATTATTAACACGCCGAATATCGCATCTTCGGTGATTTACCTCTGTAGCTCAATGGTAGAGCATTGGCGCGTATAGCCGAAGGTCAGTGGTTCGAATCCCTGCGGAGGTGATATTTTTCTATACAGGGTGTCTGTAAAAGGTCTGTACAAAACGCTAGCACAAATTCCCGAGGCTAGAATATGAGGATCTAGCCCAATTTACCTTAGTCCAAAAGTTGATAGTTTCTGAAATACAGGGTGCCAAAGTTATTATTTTTTAAAACTTTTTTGTAAATATTTATCTTAATAATAGCATGATTTGCACGAAATTTTGTACTTAGGGGTTTTTTAGGATGAGAAATCGAGATCTGATCACAGTTTCGATGCACATTGCAGAGGGCGCCACCAGCAGCACTTCGCCTACATCTAAAGCTTCACAACTTTTTTGTCGAGAATTCATTTCTCTTTCGTTTACAATAAAAATATACAGGGTGTTCCATTAACAAAAATACTAAATTTGTAATTTCCTCGAAAATGTGTTATGCAATTGTTTTTTTATTAATTGCATATTAATCAGCGCTAAAAAACACTACTAGTTTGCTAATTTAACCTACTTTGTAAAATCAGTAATAACAAAGATAGTAATAGTGCCGAGTTAATTTGAAACACGGTGTATAGAATTTACATAATTTGTTAAAATAGTATACTGTGTTATTAGGAGTAAAAGTGTCATTTTGTGTGCCGAGTATGACGTTTGAACGACGAGCGAAGCGAGTCGGGCAATATCACACGATGCACACAAAATCACTTTTTCTCCAAATAGCACATCTTATTTTTCCTTCAAACGCATAAATTAAAAGCAATTCAGCAAGAAAATTTAAAAAAAACTCCAAAATGAGCGTTATACCAGCTGTCATTGCTACGGATTGTTTTGTTATAAAAACAGAAAAATTACGAATTGTCATTGGCTCATTTGTAATTTTTACTCCTAGGCAGACAAATAAGCTACTTTTACTCCTAGGAGAAAAAATGTCTGTTTAACTTTGTGTATCCAAGGACACAATGTCGTGTTTTTGTGGCGTTTGAAGAAAAAATATATTTTTGCTATAGCAGCTGTTAAAGTGCTACTTTATCTATTAATTTGAGTAGATAAAGTAGCACTCTAACAGCAAGGGTAGATAAAGTACTATTTTAACAGCAAGAGTAGATAAAGTACTTTATTTTTTGTTTTTAACCCTAAAACGCCCATACTAATGACATTTTAAAACGTGACTCGATTTGTAATTTTTAAAACATCAATGTCAAATAAATGTCAAATAAAATTTATTTTATAATTGTTTTCCTTTAAAATAAATGCTATAGAAAAAAATAGAGTATTATACACGACGATAACATTTAATTATCTTCTCGAGCGTAATTAGCGTCTCGACTAGCGTCTCGACGCTAAACGCCCTCGAAGATACAATTTTATCGTCTTGTATAATAAATAACTATTCCTCAAAGGAATGAATCCTACAAAAATTTAATTTATAAATAATTTCCCTAAAATGAGGGTATTCATTACAAGAAATCAAAGCTGTCCTGATAGTCGATGTGAACTCGCTTAGACTTTAACGGCTCATTGACTACGGGATATGATTTCTAATGCACACCAGATTTTACAGTTTCCAATTACTATATGTAGACGAATATCGCTCCTTCAATGATCTTCCTCTATAGTTCAATGGTAGAGCATTGGCGCGTATAGCCGAACGTCAGTGGTTCGAATCCCTGCGGAGGTGATATTTTTCTACATACAGGATGTAACAAGTATGAACAGACAAATTTTAGATACTTCTAGATTTCCATTTGCTGAACAAACAATTCTTATAACAAAAACTTCTATTCCTTATAGTTCTTGAGATAAAGCACAAGGCTTGGATGTTTGAGTACCGCATATTTTTTAAATAATTAAGTAGGCTTATTTTAGTTGTTTTGAGTTGTCATACTAATGTCAGTTTGTTAGACTATTTACAATTTTGATTTAGTAAAACAAGTTTGTGTTTAAAATGTGATATCCCAACAACGAATATACTGACATGGTCCTAATCTACGGACAATGCGGTTTAAATGCCGATGCTACAAGACGGCAATATGCTGTGCAATTTCCTGTATGTCGTTTACCAAATGTACAAACTTTTATTAACATTGTTAGAAGATTGCAAGAGACAAGTCAGTTACAACCGAAAATATAGAATCGTGGCCCCCTACGGGATTTTACTTGGGAACAAGAAATTTTGGACCGTATTGAAGACAATCCCTCCGTGAGTAATCGGCAAATTAGCAAAGACTTAAATATATATCTGTTTTGAGAATTTTGAACCATAATTTATTTTATTTATTCCACTTTAAAAGAGTTCAAGAGCTATCTTCCGCGGATTATCCTGCAAAGATTGAATTCTATGAGTGGTTAACTCAACAATATGCAACAGACCATTTTTTTTGTTAACAAAATCATGTGGACAGATGAAGCATGCTTTACTCGCCATGGAATTCTAAATTCGCGCAATAGCCATGTTTGGGATTATGAAAATCCACACGCTATCCAACAACGGAGTTTTCAGCATGAATTCTCATTGAATGTTTGGGCTGGCATCTACAAGACATTTTGCCGGATCAGGTGCCTTTAGCAGTGAGAAACAATAATTTCATATTTATGCATGATAGCACGGCTCCCCATTTCAGCGTGCAGGTGCGTAATTGGCCAGATGAAACTATTCCTGGTCGCTGGATAGGACGTCGGGCTTCCACAAACTGGCCCGCACGAACTCCAGATATGATTGATTTTTTTCTTTGGGAACAAGTCTTTAGTGTACGATGGCGAAATTGAGGATATAGAGACTCTTCGACAAAGAAATTCAGAATGCTTTTGAAATTGTGAGACAGGACATGCATGTGTTCCAATCTGTTCGACAATCTATTGCTATGCTAGCACCTTTATTTGATAAATGCTAAAAAATGTTATGATGGTTTTTTTCTTTGGCTTTTTGAGTTAATTACAATTTTAAAATTTGCTTACCCTGACAGAATCTTTATTACTTTTACTTTTATTTTAAGCTCCGGCTAACTCAGTATCTCTTAGGCGTTGATGAGGTTCTTAATTTGAGATTAATTTAAGTTCTTAATTAAATTCAGTTAATTTTGTATCAATAAAGTCAAATTATAAAGTGTAATACAGATTTATTAACAGATTGTTAATTATAAATTTAATACACATAAATTGCCTACTATTCCCTAACTAAATAGGATCGAATTTAATGTTACTTAAAAAATCGCTAACGTTTGTTGACTTCTTATTTAATGTTCTCACTTTTCAATAAATTCAAGTATCACTTTCGGACTTCTTCCAGTTCAATGAAATATGCGTCACATTCCAAATTCTTCCTACTAAACTTCTAATCTTCTTTTATACATCTCAATATTCAAATATTTTTAAATGATAATTATTTTATATTTGCACCATTAACAGGCTTTTATATCTTCTATAATTAACTTCATTTAAATAATCTTGCTTTTAATTAATTTATATTCAAAGCTTTTCTTTTGCAAGATTTGAATAATCTGTTTTTCAGAATTTTTCATCTGTTATAATTTTTTATAAAATTTTCGTTGTCCTGGTTAATTTATCCATCTTCGTTTACTTGATTTTCAAATACAGTTATTATGATTAAATCAGATCCTTCTAGCTAATTTTATATTACATTTTTAACATGTTATAAGTAATGTACATAATTCAATTTTAAATTTTTCAAGCTATCTAACTTATTTATTTATTTACATTTTTTTAATTGAATTTTAAAATCTGTATACAATTTAATTATTTTATAACTGATGTCATAACATTTTTAAAATTTCATCCTAGTTAAAATAAATTTATGAAATATGTAACATTACTCTATATTGCGAAAAACTGCTGCTTGTATAGAAAGTGGAGGAGAGCATTTTAAACAGAATTTGTAAAACAATTTTTGGTTCCGTTCTTCCAGCATTGTGTTATTTTTTGCTGCCCTTTAATTTTTAAGTTACAAGTATTTCTAATGTAATTAATTTTTATAATTAAAAGTTAAATTCAATAGTTAGTTGGCATAATGTTGGTAAATACCCAGTGTATAACCTACCTGATTTTAATATAATAAATTCGAGTAGCCTGTAAAACCTTCATATTTTTCTTATGCATCTTCACATTATAAAATAAAAAACTGACCATTAAAATGGCCACTCGAATCATGTTCAAATCAAAATATATCTGCAGTTCTCAAACATAAAAGCCTCCAACTTCATCTTCTTTTGCCTCAACAACTATAAAGAATGAAGAATGGAATTTTTTGTTCAGCACATGAAAATCTATTAGTTTCCAAAATCTTTCTATTCATACTTGTTACACCCTGCATAGAATTTACATAATTTGTTAAAAAATATATTTCCCCAAAGGAGTGAATGCTAAAAAAATTTAATTTATAAGACTATTACGTATCTAAAATTATCATCACATCGTATTTTGTAATACAATCACAATGCCTTAAAATTTCAGTTGCTAATTGTATTAATCAACCAATGTACTACTACTTGTAAAGAAAAGTTTTACAGCTAGCCAAAATTCTTAATATAGAAGTTAAAAAAATATTGGAAGGTAAAGTAAAGCTATTTTATCCACTCAAGGAAATCGGAGCACTCGTGGATATAATTTCTGTTGATTGATTCGCACTGTAAATCACTATTAAATTACAGGAATAAAACTTACCGTTTAGACTTCCTACCATCCACTTTTGATTAAAAGATTTCGTTAAGCACCATTCCGAATGCACTTTTTACGGAAACCCTATAAGAAAAGTTAAAAGTTCGACCGGTACAGATTGAAAATAAAATTCTAGTGAATTACAAAAAATATGTATTTCATAAAACAGGATATAAACGGATATAATTCAATTCAGAATTGACTACAATAGATTTATTAAATATTCATTTGTATAAATCACATGTATTATATTATCTCCTATTTTAAATATACTAACGTGTCAACTAGATTGAAATAGATAATTGACGTACATATAAAGGGTGTCAAACAAGTAATGCATTTTTACGCCAACTTTGTAATATTATATATGGTATATTTCATAAAAAGTACGTAAAGTGATTGACTATGAAACAAGTAACGGCCTAGGACATTTAGCCGCACCCACTTCGACGCGACCGTTTAGACGCGGCCATTTCGCCGCATACATACTTGGACGCCACTGGGACATAGGGACAAAATGACGAGGTAAACTTGGGAGCGAGAATTTAGGACGCAGAAACATTAGGACCTAGGAACATTAAACCTCAAAGTAAGCAACCAATTCAGTTCACTCTAATATTTAGTATTATATTTATATTTATTACTATATTTAAATTATATCGGGTATCCCAACGAGTAGAATTTTTCAATGATTTTTTAAATTATTTTAGATAGATCTAAATATTATTAATGATAATTATACAAAACCGCATCTTACGTATTCTAAAAATGTTACTTCAAATATAGCCTATGTGTTTCTTAAAAAGATAGGAACAAAATCTTAATATACCTTTTTTTTATCTTTCTAGACCAGTGTTTCTCAATCTTTTTTTTCTCGTGGAACACTTTTAAATATTTTTAAGTTTGACGGCACACTAAAATGGATCTTTCACCGTGTGATTATTTCTTATGGGGCTACATGAAAGCTCAGGTTTACATAGAAAAACCACGGACTCTTAAAGCTCTTTCGGAAGCCATAACTTGAGAACAACAACAAACAATTCCTGGACAAGAACGGTCGCCACTTGGATGGAGTCATTTTTCACACCAGAATTATATTCTTTTTGTTTGTGTTTTATGTTTCTTAAATGGCATTATATATGTAATCTTTGAAAAAAATTAAAATTGAAATTTGTTGAAAAACATCTGTGTTAGAGTGTTTTGAAAAACGTATCACCTCCCTGCCGGACCCTGCACATAGTGCACATACGGTGTGACCATTTTAAATCGTGACCCCTTACTGGCTCTGAATATGCAACCCATATTACATTACATATATAGTCTATACCTGTAATGTAATGTGGGTTGCATATTCAGAGCCAATAAGTGGGCACGATTTAAAATGGGCACATGGTATACAATAAATAGCAGAAAATGAATTAATGTTACTGTGGCTGAACGTGTTTCCGTTTCTACTGAAAGCCACCTGAAAGCTGAAAGCAACCGACTGTCGATACTGCCAGTCCCCCAACACAACACTCTTTGCACAAATGCATTTCTGCAAGGTTGTGTATGGTCTGTAACGTTTTTACATCTGTGCGTCTCACTTCAGCTTAGCACAGCTAAACTCACTTCATGTTAGTACTGTTAGTAGTGAGCCAAAAGAAACAAGAAGAAAACGCTTACTCAAATGGGCCGCTATTGCGCATTGCTTTTTTTATTGCTTAGTAGCTTATTTACTTACATTAATTCTACCAAATTTGGCGGAACACTTATAGAAACGTTTCGCGGCACAGTGATTGAGAATCACTGTTCTATATAGACTATTAATTTAGTGATAGGTACAAATTGTAGGAGCTTATCACTGACAACTTAATAATCTTTAAAAAAAACTTGACTTGTGGACCACCGCTTCAGGGCTACTAAATACTTCGAATAACTCAACTAAATTTTTAGCCAAATAAATTTTAGTATATATATTTTTCTTGTTAAACATTTATATCCTCTTATAAATTAAATATTTGATTTAACAATCTTTTAATTTACATACAGGGTGGTGAAGTGCTTCACGCGCGGTAGCAATTTCAATAGTAAATTTTAATATGTAAATGTTTGCTAATAATTTTAGACCAGAAGTGCAAATAAGTTTATACATTGCTTTTCACTTCTTACTTTCTCCATCCAGTTATCAATGATGACTTGATGTAAACTTTTCATTACTTCCTTCTTCCACCTAGGCATTCCACATCTTTTTCTTCCTCCTATGTTACTCTCAAATGCCCTTGCTCTATGCTCCGTCATCCTAATATGTCTCTATGTTCTAACCATCTAAGTCTTTGCGATCTAGCAATTCCTATTATATCCGGTTCCTCGAACAATTGTTTTAGGTCTAGATTAGACCGCCTCGCCCACACATCGGTTATTTTTTTACCTTTGAATATCTTTCTTAAAACTTTCCCTTCCTATACCTAACCATAACATGTTTCGCTCTGTTGTTCCTAAAATCCACAACTCGCTTTCAAATGTTACTATCGGACGTATGACAGTTTTATAAATTCTCAGTTTTAATTTTCTTTATATTGTCTTATTGTTTAATAGCTTATTAAGTGAGTGTAAGCAACGATTTCCTGGCATTATCCGTTGTTATATCTATTTCTTTGTGTCTGGTTTTCTACTGAATATTGTCCCCAGATATAAAACATTCTCGAATTCATCAAAATTGTATATTTTGCTGCATAGACTTCAACTTTCAATCGTATTTTTTTCGAGAATTTTCTTATGTAAGACCCATATTGGTTTACACGGCTATAAAGAGAATAAAGAGTACTATCAGAATGACCGAAAAAAAGCATAGTGTGCAATTTGAAAAAAAAAAGTTGAATATCGCTGCCATAATATGAGTACAGATTTTCTAACATTTTCTTTCCCCATCTTATAGAGAATTTGCTCCCATTTACGAATATATATAGTTTATTATAGTTATTTTTAAAAATAACAAAGTTATAGGCCTGGGGAGTCATGTCTGAGACACCCTGTATACTATTTTTGCACAAGCAGAACCACAAAAACCTATCTACAACTATTGTATTGACAGCGTCACAATATAATATAAACTACCTAGGGAGAAAATGTGACATATAAACGGAGTTTTTCTTCAAACGTCATAAAAACACGACTTTGTGTCCTTGGATACACACAGTTAAACATTCACTTTTACTCCTAGGAGTAAAAGTGACATAAACATTCACTTTTACTCCTAGGAGTAAAAGTGACACTTAATGAGCCAATGGCAACTCGTAATTTTTATTTTTTATAACAAAGCAACGACAGCTGGTATGACGTTCATTTTTGACTTTTTTTAAATTTTCTTGCTGAATTGCTTTCAATTTGTGCGTTTGAAGAAAAAATAACATGTGTTATTCGGAGTAAAAGTGATTTTGTGTGCCTCGCATGAATAGTCCGACTCGCTAGCGCTCGTCGTTCAAACGTCATGCTCGGCACACAAACTGACACTTTTACTCCTAATAACACAATATACTATTATAAAACCTGCCGAATAGCAAAAATGGCCATTATGCAAATTTTTGCCACTGCTTGCTCGTGGCGCTAGTTATCCATCTTTGACAGCTGTCAACTGGCTTTAATTTTTGGCGGTTTATGACAAGCACGGGTTATTGGGTGTTTCATATTTAATGCAGAAAGTGTATTTCAATATAAATTAAAATTTTAAACAGGTTTCCAGAACGTTATGAGCTGTAAAAAATTAAATAAATAAAAGTGTAAGAAGGGTGCAGATACTTACTACTTTTGCTCGGCACTACTGTGATACTACTTATCCACAAAGAGTAAGTGTATTTGACTTTGTTACTTGGAAACTCATGATAAGTTACACCCGGCGGACTTGAATTATGGCAAGGAGAGATGCAACAAGACATTTTTAGAAAGTAATTTTTGTTAAATAACCAAAGGAATAACCAACAATTAACGAATTTAATATTATGTTCGAAAATAGAACCACGGGACCGCGGTTATGGTTCGAGGTTCCTGAACGGGTACGGTTCGCGTTATTATTTTCGAACGGCGTGGTTACATATAACCTATAAAACAACTGTCACTCTTTTGCGCGAATGGTCTGTAGTGTGTAATAGTTGTGAGTTTAAGGTTATGTCACAATATTTTACCACGAAACCGCGCTCAAATCGCGGTTACTGTGGTACGCAGAATTGACCACAGCGTTCAGGAACCGCGTCCGTAAATAGTACCGGTTTCCTGAAAAAACTAACCGCGGCCCCGTGGTTCTACTTTCGAACATAATATATAAATTAGAAATACAGCTGTCAGTGAAAGGATAACCAGAGCCACGGACAAAATTTGAACTAGTCGATTAACTGTCAAATAGCCCTATTCTGCAGGCTTTATAAACCCCGTTTTGAATCAACGCAAACGACGTTGTAAATTCATGTATGGAGAATTATATCATCTAGATGTCGTCCATTTCGCCGCTGGCACTCTTCCAAGCGATGCCTTAGATTTTCCATTACGCTTGTGCATAAGGCAGGAGTAACGGCTTCAATCTCTTCCTGGATACGATTTTTAAGCTGAATCAAATTTGCTGAGGCGTTATTATAAACTAGACTCTTAAGATATCCCCACAAAAAAGGGGTTTGGGCCAAGTCCGGGCATCTTGGGGTTCAGTTGATGTCGCTTCTTCTTGATATCAATTTATCCGGGAACCATTCTCTTACAGCTTCTAATGCGGTATTTGCTGAGTGGCTAGTAGCCCCATCTTGCTGGAACCAGCACTGGTCATTAAAATCATCAAATTCTTGGAGAGCAGAGCCAAAAAATTGACGGATCATTGCGGCGTATTTGTCAGAATTTAGAGTAACTGTTTGTCCGTTGCTATTTTTAAAAAAAGAATGGGCCTATTATGCCACTGTAGGATATTGCTGCCCAAACAGTAACTTTAGGGCTATGGAAAATGGCGTAATAGAAAATCTAAGGCATCGCTTAGAAGAGTGCCAGCGGCGAAATGGGCGACATCTAGATGATATAATTTTCCATACATGAATTTCAAATAAATGTAGTTTTAAGTTCCATATAAAGATAGTTGTGAAAACTGATGATAGCTGAGCAAAAATTAGAAACACAAGTGCAAAACTCTCTTAGACATCTTGTATTTC
The DNA here is from genome assembly GCA_963082815.1 of Melanotus villosus. Classification (NCBI taxonomy): domain Eukaryota; kingdom Metazoa; phylum Arthropoda; class Insecta; order Coleoptera; family Elateridae; genus Melanotus; species Melanotus villosus. The sequence goes on along the minus strand of OY720419.1, from coordinate 28,356,059 downwards.
GCTGGTTCAGCACCGATCTTCCCACTGTGCACTCACTTATGTAGATAGTCTCCCAGCACTCTGTTCCACTTTTCTTGTTAGTTTATTCTTTAAATGAGATGCAAGTACGCAATATTAAGCAAAGCTTCTGTATCTCCTTTCTTGGAAACTGGACGTTTTACTGCCTGATTCCAAGCTCGCGGCATTTTTTTTCCTGCTTCCATATTTGTTCTAAGAGGTTTTACATGCACCCCGCTAGTTGTCTTCCTCCGTATTTAAACATTTCCGCGTCTATTTCATTACTTCCAGGACTCTTAATGTTTTATAAGTTTTTAATTATATCCTTTACTTTCTTTAGTGTTGGCCTCGGTGTTGGCGCTTCTGCATCCTCTCCATTGAGCTTTCCATGTTATCATCATCTATTATTTTCCCGTTTTGTTCTTCTTCTCCAGTTAATAGATCGTCAAATTAATTTTTCCAAACTTTCAATATTTATTTTCCCTCGCCTATTACTTCCCGTTATTGTTCTTATAAAATACCGTTTCCGCCTGATATAATTTTATTTCTCGCTTCACATCTCTATAAAGACTTCTTATTTCATTACTTTCCGGTTTTCTTCTACTTCGTTGAATAAATGTTCATTATAGTTTAGTTTCTTCTCCCTCCCAATTTTCTTATGATTGTTTCGATTACAAAATTGTAGCATATATGTATGCCTAATTTATAATTTAAGGATTCTGTATAGTGGGTTTGGACGAATTTCTATTATCTTTATAAAGAAAAATATTATGTACCTACATACTTCCATTTCTATGTATAGCGTCTACAAAATTCGCTTAAATTTATTAAAAATATATCTCAATAGGAGTCAGTCGAGTTTAAATAATTTTTTATTGTTATAATTTTGATCTGCAGGTTTATAATAAAGTATCATAAATTACCTACATTATTTGCCTATATAAATTAACATATTGAAACGTATATTTACTTAAACTTTCAAAGTTGGCTGTACAAATGCAAACATGTATTGCATTGAAATGCGTTTTATGTCAAAAATGCATATAAATTATATGTAGTTTATGAAGTTAAGTTATTCACTTAAATGTATAATTAATACTAAGAAGCACTGAATTGCAACTGAAAAATCAGATACCTTATTAAATGCTAAAGTGTTCATACTAATGTCTTATTTAACAATTAAATAGAAATAATTCTTCCGGGAAAAAGATCAATAAACGTTACTCTCAGTCTTTAAGTAAGGTTCTCAGTTAAGTGTTAAATGAAACATTATAAATATTAGTAGTAATAGTATTAAAGTACAAGTGAACTAATTAATTTTTACTATATTGAAGCTTTACATAAAATAAACTTAAAATAACTTTGATTTCCTAAGATAGCTACTTATATAAAACTTTACAAATAAAGCTATGTTAATAATTACATTAGGTAAATAAATATAAGCAACTACGTTTGGTACTTTACATCCTGGTAGAAGGACTTGTGTACTATGCATCAGAATTACACAGAGCTGCACCTGCAAAGAATAGCGCAACGGTACTAATAAAAAGGAACAACATTTAACAAAATTGCTTACCATTTGAAGAATCGTCAGTTTAGATTTTACTATTTGAAGCTTCTGCTGCATGGTAGATCCAAACGAAGCCAAGAAGTAATATGTATACATCAAAACGTGAATGGATGAATTTATAAGTACCGTGAACGTTATCATTCCACCTATAAGTAAAGTGTTAGCTGGTTTTTATTGTATTACTACATATTTATAAATCTAAAGTAAGATTTACGTCAAAATTTGTTTTCAGTAGAACGCTATCTCTTTTCATACTTTTTAATCTATAAACAGGTTTTGAAATAAATTTAAGGACTAGTCTATTTTATAAACTATTTTTACAACCAATACATTACAGGCCATCATAACTCTAATATTAACAGCAATATTTGCAATTCAAATTATGTACTGCATACATTTGTAAAAAAAAAAGTAGTAAATGGCCTATAAACTGATCAATTAAAATTCATTCGGGCGTTTGCTCTACTCTTTGGACCATTTTACAGGAATTCCAAGGTATCTCCTACACCTACGCAAAAAGCAATAAAGGTGTCCCAGGCCAAATTTTTGAAACAAATTTAATGATGCAAACCGAAATTCAAAATTATCTTTGTTTTCGAGCTACAAATTAATGTTTCAAAAATCCTTTTCGGAGTTATAACTGGTTTGTTTATAGAGATAAAAACAAAAAGTAAAAAACAATCGAATTTGACTCTTACATAATCCCTCAAGGAGAAATAAAGGACTTCCGACCATCTTTGAGGCACTTTTTTGTGCAGAATGTAATGATTAGATTACAATTAATTTGCTTAGATAGTGTTGCGTTATAAACCCCGCCACAGATGCAGATATTTGCCTCAAGACTTGCGTGTACGGTTAAAACCGTGCATTCAAAACCGATGGTGTGTGGTAGAAACCTGTAGACTTATTTAGAATGCGCATTCCAATAAGCCCGTCGCAAAAAAACCTGGCGTTGGCTGAATTATTCCCCGTACAGTTTTGAATGCACGGGGAAAACTTAGCGAGTGTGGTGCAAGATTGCACAATGAACACGTTTTTATTCAGTGCCGTCGGTACTTATTATTTTGTTGGTGTATTGACAATATATACAATAAATTTCAAATCATGTCGGATTTACTCAACTGCTCCCGTGATTTTATTAGTTCCTTCATCGAAATTTATAGAGACAATCATTGTTTATGGAAAATAAAATCGAAGGAATTCTTAATAATGCAAGCGCACGCTACTGCCACTAAACATGATTCATATTATCATATTCTGATAACGCAGCCGACATTTTGCAACAACTCTTTAGAGTCCAACTACTGACAAGTCGCTACGTGTGTGTGAAATACAGACTACATTCTTTTTGCACGGGTTTAAATGTAGCTACATTCAAAACCGCACACGCTAACCTCTGCATCTGTGGCGGGCTTGATCAGTTTTGGACCTTTTAACAAATCACGTAATAAACAAACAAAAAACCAAGGAAAACAGAAAAATACTAAATTTGTTCCAATAGGCAAATACACACATGTTATTACCTCTTAACTTTTTTAAATAGTCGTTCGTACTTGCATGTCTCAAATGCTTGTCACGTACTTATATACAGGGCGATTCAAAAGTATTGTCATTAATTTTAAGGGTAGGTAGAGCATATCAAATAGAACAAATCTTCTCAATAAACCATGTGTCGCAAGTAAACGATAAGCTCAGAAAAAAAAAATAAAAAGATCAATACAAAAATTGGTTTGGGGTCACTGGAATCTAAATTTATCGAACGCCTTTCTTGTTTATGGTGATAAGAGAGTCCAGGTATGTTACGTAGGTCAGTATGTCTCTCAGTATTCTTCCAACGTTTTAACGGTAGGTCAACCTAACCTTTTATCAACCAAATTAACTGACGTTATTTTAATTTATAGGGAAGCTCTTCAGAATGCTGCACCAGCTCGGACAGTTTGTGTTTGTATTTGTGGTGTGTGTGTTTGTGTTTGTGTAGAAGCTAATGGAGGAACATTTGAACATCTTCTGTAATAAGGCGTATTCCTCTTTTTAACAACAATTTTTTCTAATATCAGTTTTTAAACATTTCAGTGATTGTTTCCTGCCAGTGTCTCAAGCATGAAAAAATGTGACAGGAAAGTAAAACCTGTAAATTACATAATTGTGTAATGTTTCATTTACTTTTGTAGGGTTAAATTTCTATCGCAGGTTTTTTTAATGCACATTAGCCAGCGGTTCTCAAAAGTGTTTAACAAAATTTAAAATAAGGAAATCGCGATAAACTTTAAATTTTATCTGTAATGTACTTCTATTAAAGTCAGCATATACCTATTTAATTTAATGACAATACCTTTGAATCATCCTGTATACATATTGATATGATATTGATTTTTCTCCATGCCCATCTAGTAAGTTACACTTACTTTGACATATAGATTGCAGGTAAGTTGATTTTACTGTTTGTTTACTGGTTGTCATGACATTAGGGAAGTAAGGTAAAACCTACCTCCCAAGGGAAGTAAGTGAATTACGTGTTATTACAGTAATTTTAGTTTTGTAGGTGATCTGAACGGGTTTGAACTTAACTGATCCTAACCTATTTGAAATATAAAAACTTGTTAAGATAAGTAGGGTTAGGGTATAACTAAAATTGTATAAAAAGAGTTAAGAACTAGTTTATTAGATTATATTAAAAACCAACCTTTATTAACAAATAAATTTCGTCAGGAGCTTCATTCAAAAAAAGATTAATTTCGAGTATAGTAAATACGTTTGACTTTCTAGGTTGATAACCATCATTTTTTCGGTTTAAAATTTAGAAATATCCTTATTGTAAATAAATATTGTGCCTTTCAGCATTGAATACTCACACCATAAGCTCGATGGAGATTTTAATTTGACTGATATTTCTAAAAAATACGCCAAAAACACGTTTTCTTCCACTGAATAGATGTTTTTCCCCGCGCACCATTTTTTAAACAACTTGTAGGCATTTTCATAACAGATTTTCAATTTTTCTGGTAGTAATTCCAAACACGCAATATTTGCCACTTCATCTACGCTAAATTCCCTATTGTCTTTATCACCTATTTGCATTTTATCTTTTGAAAACTACCAAGAAACGCAAGTACAAGTGGTTTTTTATATTGACAGAAACAACTGAAAAACAATTGCTACTAAGCAACTCAACACTAGGTGACTATTTGCTGTGTTTGTAATAGATTAATTTTCTATCAATTAACGTGGAATTATTAATGGAAAATTATTCAAATTTTTGTTGGGCATGGAGAAAAATATTATAAGTATGCTCGGGAAGTAACTATGTACAACCAGTCTCGAACTTTGCCAGCCCTCGCTCGCTCGGGCTGGCAAACTCGTTCTCGACTGGTAAAAGCTACTTACTTCCCTTGATGCTTAAATAACTATTAAAATAATAATTTAGAATACAATCATCCATAAATAAATAATAAAAAATAAAGATTGCTCGAATTAAAAGGATGCAGTTTTAAATATAAAAATTTGTCACAATAGATTAGATTTTAAGTATTGGTTGTAGAAATTAATTATTGTTGTATATGGTTGCATCATATTTAGCTAGAGATATTATTGTTATGCAGATGAATGAATGCATGAATGTGTTTTAAAAAATACGAATGCTTATTTTGGGTAAATCGAATGGGAAACACCACTGGAAAAATAAAAAGAAACAAAATGATAAATAAGGAGATGGTTTTTGAACTGAAAGTATAAGGACGTAAAAATAGTTTGCTCCTTCAAATTAATTGATAATTTAATTTAAATCATCAAAACCATCCTTTAATATTTATATTTAATGGAATATTAAGTTAGAAGAAGAGTAAATAAAAATAATAATAAACTGCAAGTGTATTACATTTGGAGTTGGATTGAAATTGGATAATCAAGGTGAACTGAAGTTGGATAGAAAATAGAAAATCGAGGTGAACTGAAATTGGAGTAGGATTGAGATTGGATAATTGAGATGAGCTGAAATTGGAGTTGAGGATCGATAATCGAGGTGAACTAAGATTGGTATTGGAATTGGAGTTGACGCAGAGTGAACGAAAGATCGGATTCACGAATACTGTAAATAATTTGAAATTTGGGAATAGGTGTGAGTGATTAAAGTTAATATCAAATTAAAATAGTATATTATAGGGCAAGATAGGGATAATTTTGTAATAAAACTGTATTTATTTGAAATTTTGTGAGTAATTTTTATTTGTCTTGAAATTCAATTTAAAATTGGCGAACCCTGAGAACGACCGTAAGATAAGAGTTTCTCAATCAAATTAAAGTATAACAATAATTGTCGACACAACGTGGGAAATTTATAAGCTGTTTTGCAAATTATAAAGGTTTTCTGCAGCATTATATCAATAATTGTCGGACCAACGTGTGGCTGTTAATTAAAACGTGGACCTTTATATCAACATATGGGTTGTACTTCTATGACATCTTAAATTTATCTGCCAGAATAGGTTATATTTGTTGTTACATAGTGTAAAACATTTGTAATGTCTTTTTTTGTTTTATGTTTTGTTTATTTCGTGGTTTGTCAAAAGTCCCAAATTTGATTAAAAATTATTATAAAATGTTAACATCTTTATGTTTGGTTACATATGTTTTGGACATGTGTTCGAATATAATTCTGCCATAACATAGGACTGTTTTCGTCCTTTAATGTAAAACAACATGTCGTACTCAAATTTCTGATAGACAGTCAACTTAGATAAAGCAATTACACTTTAAATAAGAAAAACTACATTAAATAAACAAATACAGTTGAATTTATCAGGCAACTAAATGATCCGTCACTTCTTTTGTTTATTATTCATTCTTGTTTTGTTTCCCATGGGTTGCTTGATAATTGTGCCCAATTGCAAATCGACGTGTTCTGCGTTGCACTTTTGTTTTTCAACGAAATAATGATTAACTAATTGCCTAAATGCCTATTTACTGAAGTGTATATCATATTCCATATCTAAACCTCACCAACACGGCAACTCTTTTCTAAAGAAGAAGTAATGGTCAGTTAGAAAACAAACATAGCTACATCATGACTGACGTACAAGCAGGTTTGAGAGCACCAGAGGATGACAAAATCAAACTGGTACAAAAAAATAGGTTACAAGGATATCAACGTAAAAGGTATAAAGGCTGAAAATCATTCTGATAAGGCAAGGTGTACCATTATTAACCAGAACAGTCATGTGGGGATGGCAAAAAGAAGTCTAACTGTAGATTGAAAGAAAACTAAAAACTAAAGAAACTTAACAGAAAAACCAGTAAAAATAGTAAAATGTACATTATTTACGAGTGAAAGTAAACAATCGAATCCAAACCGAGTAGATGACTTGCACATGCATGGCTATTAGATAATAATGCAAATGTGAAATAAAGGATATGCAGATTTACAATAAATTGGCATAAAACCGTGGGTAAATGTATCTACAATTTGGTAATTGGAACAGCATGTTACTTACAAGTCGTAATTAAATATTGTGAATGATGGTAGCCATTATTATTACTTTGTCATCAAAATGTTTCAAACTTGATACTATCATACGTAAAATTGAATGGAGATTCCAAAAATTAATAAATATACAGGATGTTTCATTTAAATATACAAAGTTAATGTCAATTCCGGCGAAACCGGAAGTGGCAGAAACTTGTTTCCTATGTCAACAAATGCCATGTAAAGAGTATATTACATATACCAAATTTCATCTAGATATCTTAAGAAATAAAAAAATTATGGGGGTGCCCCAGGTTTCGTTGACACCCGGTATAGTGCTTGAAGTAAAAACAGTATATGTCACTCGGAGCAGAAAGCTCTTTCTTGTGCTTCACCCAGGTTGCTTAGCTCGGCTTACGCCTCGGCGGCAACCTTCTGAGCTCAGCACAAAAAGTGCTCTTTCTACTCCTAGTAACATAACATACTATTTTTCTTCGAACACATAAATTAAAAAACAATTTCAGCAAGAAAATTAAAAAAGCGTCCAAAACGAGCGTCATACCAGATGTCATTGCTACGGGTTGTTTTGTTATAAACAGAAAAATTACGAATTGTCATTGGATCATTTGTAATTTTTACTCCTAGGTAGACAAATAAGTAACTTTTTCTCCAGGAGAAAAAATGACTGTTTAACTTTGTGTATCCAAGGACACAATTGGGCGCATTCAGGGACGGTCAGCGGCTGATGCGCTAAGTTAGCAAAGTCCCTGTGTATATGTATAACAATAATATAATAAATTCAAATACTCTGTTAAATGAACAAGTAGATTTAAACAGCTCGCCCTTACTTAATTTATTTCGGTCTTCTGTGTAAATTTCTAAACCCTGTCGGTGCTTTGAAGAAAACCGTCACCCTAATCCTACTTTTGTTAAACATATTTGAACTCCGTAACATTTAAGTACCTAAATTTCTGTGTAAAATTAAATTTCATTATGTTTTATTTTTAGTTTGCCTGTATAAATTGTTAATTTGAGCTTAATCTTGTACTCACAGTCACCATCTGAAGATGCCAGCGTTTGACGAAACAATTGTCATGGTACAGTAATAAAATTTGTGAAAATCAACTTTGTATTTGTTTAATTATAACAGAATAAACCCTGCGAGTAAAATGCTTCAAGGCAAAAATATGAACATTGCACTTGCTTTGGAATCTATCGAAAACTTAAAAATATTCTTACAAGACTATCGAGCAGATACAAATTTTAAAGAAGTTCTAAATGCGGCAAAAGAACTGAGTGAAAAGGTGGATGGAGAACAAGAATTTAAAACTGGTACGGAAGTTCGACGACGAAAGAAGACACGAAAATTTGAGTACGAGCATCATGACGAAATCGCCAGAAGATAAATATAGAGTGAATGTGTTTTATACACTTCTAGACGTTGCAGTGTGTTCGTTAATAGAACGTTTTGAACAACTAAAAACATATTATGATAATTTCAATTTCTTGTATAGATTACTACAAATGAATAACGAAGATTTACGAAAAAATTGTGACGATTTAGAGATTCTCTTGAAGGACGGCGACAATAAAGACATAAATGTAATAGAAAGAACTACATGACGAGTTATGTGCTTTCCGGGATATTTTCCGGAAAGATAATTCAAATATTCAAAGCCCTTTCGATATTCTTAATTTTATTGTGTCCAATAATTTATCTTTCCTTAACTTTTCAATTGCTTTAAGAATACTATGAACATCATCTGTTATTGTAGTGAGCGGTGAACGTTCCTTTTCCAAGTTGAAATTTATTAAAACACGTTCACTGCTACCGCAGATCGTCAATCGTCACCCTTACCCAGAAGCGGACCATACGGACCCGGCCCCATATTAGAAATTAATATAAGGCTAATGCTGTATTCTGACAATGAGCGCTGGGCATGGTCAGCAAAGAGAGACAGCAATATTGATAGCTCCATGATAGCTCAGATAGCTCTATCTCATTTTGCACCCTTTTTAAATGTGCGCATGCTCGTTGTGTTGAAAAAGGGGACAAGTTGAGATAGAAACAAATATCTTTGCACTCTGATGTCGACCACGCTGAGAAGATAGTATCAGCGGTATATTTCTAATACGTATATGCCCGGCCCACTAGCGTCCATGTTTACGCAGACACGTAAGAAAAAATCCGAAACGGCAAAAGTTTTTAGATGCCCAGATGTCTTGGCTACACGCTACTCCATGCACATAGCAATTCACACAACGCTTATTTCGTGCTGGTGTATAGAATTCAAATTTGCAGGTGTCACGGATCCATGCCACGCGCACTGCGCGTAGGACCATCGCGTCACGGATCCGTGCCATACGCACTGAAAGTGTTAAAAACTACTTAAGAACAAGTATGTCACAAAAAAGGCTTGTTAGTTTGGCATTAATAGCTATTGAAAATGATATATGTGCGGAATTAGACTTTAAGACCATTATTTCTAATTTTGTGAATATAAAATCAAGGACCCTAAACTTTTAATTAAAAAAATATTTATGTAATTTGATTTACTTATTTTCTGTTATTCTGTAAAGATTTTATTTTTTGAAAACTACTTATATTAAATGTTCTTTATTTTCCTAAAGGATATTCCACTTATAAAAATTATTAAAAAATAAATTATTTTAGTATTTAAAAGAAAAGAATGCAAGAATTTTTTTAACTTCAGTTCAAATTAAAATCCATTTTAATTTAGTTAGCTATTCGGGTAGGTTTTTATATTCAACAATTAAAGTGAAGTGGCTTTATCCAAATTTTCGTTAATTTTGAGAATTTTTTGAATATTCGGGTTTTTAACGATTATCCTGCCTAGTCAACACCCCCGGTTCGTTACATTTAGCGAACCAACGTGTGGTTGTTCTGTCAAAATTTATTTAAGAAATTTCAAATAATTTAAATTTTTATTATCGTAAAAAAGCATCACACGCCCGGGTCGTTACAGGGGCGCTTAGATAGAAATTGCATGCGGGCGCCAAAGACCCTAGCGCCGGCACTGTATACAAGATGCTGCATGGGAAGCAACACCCCAAATATCGACCAAGGGAATAGAAGAACAGTGCCCTCTAGTAATAAAACAAAAATTTGCTGAGAAAAAAAGGTTGAGAAGAATTTGGCAATCCACACATTATCCTTCAGACAAAATGCGGTTTAACCAGGCCGCCTCTGAATTGGAAGAATTAATAAAACAGTTAAAAAATGACTCCTTCCAAGAGTACCTAGAAAACCTGAGCGCATCAGCAGACTCCGACTTTTTGTGTTATGGAACGCAACAAAAAGCATTAAATGCCAGCATAAGCCAATACCTCCCATACAAAGACATGACGGATCCTGGGCACGCTCAGATAAAGAGAAAGCCGAAACTTTCGCCAACCATCTCATAACAGTGTTCCAACCACTACCCTCCCTGATAACCGCGAACGAGGAACAAGAAATAAACAAGACACTAAACACTAAAAACACCTTACCAGATGACACCACTTCCAAACCTCTTTGCAGTTAGTGAAATAAAGGTGATGATCAAAAATAACCTAAATTCCAAAAAAATCCACAGGCTATAACCTCATCACCGGACAATTGTTCAAAGAACTCCCATATAAATATGCTTTCATGCTAACTGTAATATACAGAGTTTGTCAAAAAGTCCGGATCATATGGGCCGTATTGAATAAATACTTTAATAAAAAAAAAGTCGCATATGATCCGTACTTTTTAACAAACCCTGTATAACGCAGTGTTAAGGCTAGAATACCTCCCGGCTCAATGGAAGGCCTCTCAAATGATCCTCATACCAAAACCCGATAAACCGCAAAACGAGGTCTCATCCTACAGACCTATCAGTCTTTTACCCATCATGGGCAAACAATTTTCGAAAAATTATATTTATTATTTCAACGGACTGTAACTTCAGAACGAATAAAGATCGACCTACCATTTTTGTGTTTTTTAGTCTTAGAATTAAGTCTATTTTATGCTCCCAAAATTTGAACATAACGATATGGAACACCCTGTATAATGAATATTGTATCATAAATTTTTATTTATTGTATGTGATGAAGATTGCAAATAGGTACATTAATAAAACAAAACAAAATAATCCACTCTATGAAAAAAGTAAGATAGTGACTGCATTCAAACAAAAAAATTCTTCCTTATCCCTAAGTAACGAAGGTAATGGTCGGGTGGCAACTGGGCCAGGCGACGCACGGTTTACGAAGCTCTCCGGGATGCTTTAATGTTTTTTTTAAGTTTTCTTTAAAGAAATAAATCGTATAACTAACACGCCAGAGCTGTCGGGGAAATTAAAAAAAAGTGTGCCAGTGATTGCAATTATAATAATAAGACCGGTGAATAAATAAATTAAAAAGTGGATTTTGTGTAAATGCTGTGTGGGTGAACAAGGAAGGCGGGAACAAAGCTACAAAGGCAGGATTCAAGCGGAGTAAAAAGCTAAGTACATTGTAGAATTTAGTAATAGATAGGTGGTTTTGGCCTGGCATGGATCGAATAATAACGATTGTCTGTCTTAGTCTTAATTAATTAATGCATCCGAATTGGCGTACATAGCATTTGATTTATGGTGCGGAGTGAATGCAATAGGGTTGCAAGCAGCGTCACCAATTTCACCCAACGGTCAACGGTCCAGTCCGTTGGGGTAGATAGCAGGTAGATTTGCTGCCGACCTTTCGAGGAATTTGTGAAACCGAAGCTGTCCCTCCAGTTCAAATAAATAACGGGGCGGCAGCAATGATACAGGGAGAGCAAAAAAGGTTAACCGAAAAAAACCTTGCAAGGCAGGTATTGTCAAGCTTTTGACGTTTGCGTTGCACGTTTAAAATTTCGTTTTTTTCTCAAGTGAAAGCCTTCATAATCTTCTTCATAATCAATCATTTAACTTACTTGATTACGTGATCTAAGCTAATGAATGTAATTAGCGTTTATGGTTAGGGGATAATTTACCATTTACATAGCTCAACACAAAGGGATTAACCTAAAGCGACAAACAAAATTTCAAAATACACACGAAGTAGGTGCAGTCCGGGCTTACATACATACGAAGCGGCACATTTTTACTATGTTCATTCTTCAAGGAGGCGGTACGGTCAGCCATTCTTGCTCTCTTTGTATCTGCAGCGTTAGTAGGCACTGTTAAGAAGGCAGGAACTGACCATTTCAAAAGATGCGGGTGGTTGCAATCCTTAAAATATAGTTGTAAGGAATGGAAACCGAATAATAATGATGCCTAGCTTTGCAGAAATTCGGTAATAGGCAATAAGCGCATGCGATTAGTACATATTTGTAAATACATCGAAAGTAGGGTTCATAACTAGTTAGTATTGTTAGTAAGTAAGCATAAATACAAAACGAACCAGCGTAAACTATACTAGGAGTGGGAAGACAGCCGAAAGTCATAGGCAAAGAAAGGGAACGCGAAATCAAGCACACCACCCGCTATGGGATTCTAGTGGAGAAGATAGCAGATGACGAAATCCGCATACTTACAGGAATTGACGAATCAATTAACAGAGGGTACAGGAAACAAAAAGGAACTCAAGAACGTAGCCCTGGACATAAGAAGGAAAATCGCAGATATGTTGAGAAACCCCAAAAAGAAAGGCAACTGCAGCTGGAAGAAAATATTAAAGACAGCCCCAAAATACGATTATCTGGATCGCAGCTTCGACCCACCTTGCAAACCGATGCCTATATGGAAGATTTGGGAACGAAAGGATTATGGGGGTAAAACAGCACTGGAACAAGATAAAGAGCGATCGGGTATACCAAAACAAACCTGGGAAGAAGCGGCAAGAAACAAAATTATCATAAAGGAGTACATAAACCGCATATACGACTCAAGAGAAGAATCAGATATCGAGGAAATAGAATTGAAGGAAGAATATATTAATATCAAACAATAATAATGCAGAAGAACAGCGAAAATACAAATATTATAATAATAAGGACAATAAAAATAAGGAAACAAGGAATATACCTGTGAAGTGCAATGAAAATAGTAAATAAAATAATGATAATAATAATGATTAGACTACATAAGTTAGAATAAAGTAACATGTAACAGGGCAGGCATGTCTGTGCTAAGGAGTTGCATATCATAGACATAGGAAATTAACGGATATACTACTAGTACAAGATGACAAAACATGTTTAACCATCTCGGTCATATATCCAACTCCCATTGAATATGTGATCTACTAACTACCTTGCAGTATAGAAGCGGTGTTCTGCGGCAGGCGTCACAGGCATGTTAACGTTATATAGTGCTCCCAATCCCCACCTATCTTAACAGATCCCTTCACACCCTATTGGCATGGGGTGGGCCTGGCGTAATCCAGAATTGATCCACGGGGATCTGCTCCATGTCAATTGATGATGATGATGATGATGATCCCTAAGTAACGAAGGTAATTCCAAAACGAGAGAAATGAACTATTCCACAATAGGCACTTCAAATATTGACAACTGCATTTAGATAAGAAAGTAGGTTTTTTATAGTTTGTTTGATTTTTAAGGCATAAAACTAATCTCACTTTTATAACTAAAATTATCTATTGCTAATGATACCCATATATCAGTATTTATTTAAATAGTTAGTTATATATACGAGGGTCATCCAGAATCTAATACCCGTTTGTATGTATGCTTTTAAACAAAAATTATTTTACCAGTTAACAATATACAGAGTGTCCAGGATAAGGATGAAATGCATGGTGATCTCGAAAACGGTAAGAGATAGAGATTCGGTTAAATTAGAGAAAATGTTCAGCAGCTCAAATACTATCAAGATCCAGCTTTAAACTCCGTAGATTCTCTTTTGTTTTCGGCACATCACGAAAAAACTGAATTTTTCAGATTTCATTTCATCTGAACATAACAAATCGAAATCACGACTCCCTGTAAGCTTAAAGGTCATATTTATTATTATAAATGCTTTTACATTGTTTCCGATAAAATACAGAAGCAAAGCCGATATGATATAACTAATTTATAAAATACGCAATCACTATCGCATTTTTAAAGTGTTCTTTCGCAGTGGCATGCTATTGTATATAAAATCAACAGAGGTAAAATTTTTAGTAGTTTTAACGATTAAACAATTACTTTAAAAATGTTTATAATAAATACCCTGCACGTTCGACGCCAAAGCGAAAACGTATACATAATTAATACGAGCCCTGTTGCAAAGTAGTTGGCCTACCTATTTAATTTAAACATTAATTGAGCAAAATGATCTGAAAAGCATAAACTTCAATAAACGACTTTATAAATAAAACTTAGTTTATTAACACTACAGCTGTATACAGTGTGGTGATAAAGTAAGGAACAAAATTCATAATTGCGTTATTTAATGTTTTCAAGCAAAACGCTCGGACAGATCAATTTTATTTTTTAATTAGCCACCTTATGACATAAAAATTTTACTTATGACGTCATGTATTTTTGCACAATGTCGTCATCATTGGTTTTTTTAAATGACAACCCCAATTTTTTTTTGCAGGTTTTTATAGATGGTCCAACTACTTAAATGATGCTGTAAAAAATTGTTTTGTTTTTGTTTTTGTTATTGAGAAAATAACACACTTTAAAAAATAAAAATTTATCTTTAATGGAAAAAAATTATTATTACACCCAACAAACAAACAAAATTTAGAGCAAATGTTCAAATTGTTCTCCACCAAACATTTGGCACTGAATTTTGTTTGTTTTTTGGGTGTAATAATAATTTTTTTCCATTAAAGATAAATTTTTATTTTTTAAAGTGTGTTATTTTCTCAAAAAAATTGTTATGTAAGGGACCAATTTTTTTACGTCACCATTTAAGTAGTAAGGTCTATGAAAAACAGCAGAAAAAATTGGGGTTGTCATTTAAAAAAACCAATGATGACATCATTGTGCAAAAATTCATGACTCATAAGTAAAATTTTTATGTCATAAGGTGGCTAATTAAAAAATAAAATTGACCTGTCCGAGCGTTTTGCTTGAAAACATTAAATAACGCAATTATGAATTTTGTTCCTTACTTTGTCACCACACTGTATAATTAAACTACTGATATTATTTGAATGGTAATTATGAAAGTTATTACAAAAATTGTATCCGTTTTTGCTGTGGCATAATAATTGGCCTAAAATTGCGCCACATCTCCCTTATTCTTAATAACGGCTTGTAATCTTTTGGGTAGTGTAGCAATTAGGTTTTCACAATTTAATTCTGGATAAAATTATCCCATATGTTTTGAATCGCTACTTTCAATTCACTTACAGTTTTGACCGATCTTTTGCAACGGCAGAAATTCTGCAATTCTTGCTGGTTGCAAATTTTAGATTGCGTACTTCTAATCTACATACATCATATTGCAAGGTAATACCAGTTTATAAAGCTACTATGAGGTTAACAGTTTATCAACAAATTTCTATTGTTTATTTGTTTATTGGAAACTTGCATAAGCAGGCCAACTATTTTGCAACAGGGCTCGTACTTTGGAGAAAATTTTTACCGTGACCAAATAATCCAACATGCTAGAAGGCCGTGTGAATCATTTAACATATTTAGTATTCGAACCATGTGAGAGTACTACGAAAACACATTTAAATATTTATTCGTCACCTAAAAAAATCGGCTTGATTTTGGCGGCCTTTTGTAATTTGGTCGGGAATTTTTCTCACTGACTAATTATAATTTTTATACTACTTCGAGAAAGTAACACAAGTCAATAACTTACTTAATGAGTGATTAACTTAAACAATACCTGCGAAATATTTGCAAGCAATCCACGCAATAACGAAGGTTGACACGTGATGGTAAACATGCAAACCAGAGACTTGACTAAATTTTTTTCTTAATACAAAGAAAACCGTTTCAATTAACTCCACCATTTTTAAAATCATATGCCACCACATACATTTTGCCATACGTATTGCCATTTGATCTTCCGAATAATCGACTGTTTGACATCCAAATGTGTAATGGGTGGTCCATCCAGAGGTAGCCACCTGTAAATTTGTAATAAATCGATCATAATAACAATAAATTTAAACACTGCACTGCCTAACCAAAGCCTTCAAATTTTATCCTAGTTACTTTTAACTGGTTTGAGATTCGAACCTATGTCATGTCTTCCTTCACTACGAAAGTTTAATTAATTTTTAAACCTATTTTATAATGTTTCATGTGGCGTTGGCGCTTTTACTTTTTATGTTAACTTTTTGCAACGAAATAATCTCGATGGCGAATTGGTAGTATAAAATAATTCGACATTTGACGTTATAAGGTTTTAAAATTCTAGAAATTTATGATTGTTACGCGCGTCATTACAGTGAATCTTAATTTCAAAAGTAATTAAGGCCGACATTACTAAAAGGTTTATTCATTCTAGTTAGTGTAAGAAACGTAAATTACAAAAGCAGTTCAACATAATCGGTTATCACCTCATACATTTTTATATGATTTAATCGATGTAAATTTATGACGTAGGTACATCGTAATGAATATGACTGAATTTGTAAAACTTATATAATGTATTATAAATAGGCTTAAACACTTATTACGAACTTCCACGAATTATCTTACCAATTTTTCCCAAATTTACTTAATACTGTTTAAACTTTATTTTAGCATCAGGTTTATTTGTTAAAACTATTAAACATCATAAAAACAGTACCTGAATTCTTAAAACCCTTATTTTTTCAGAGTTATTACTCGGAATTTCAAAATGTTATTCGTACTATAATGGATATGTACAAGTTATTTTTGCTAATACGTAAAATAAATATTAGTATTTTATGTCAACACTTAATGTATGTATATTTACACTGTAATACTGTTAAATGGTTGCTAATAGGAAAACTTCACAGATAAGGTAAATGATAAATAAGTATTAAATGCATTAACTCCGACAAAGAAAAGAAACGATATCACTTATTAACCAAGTTGCTCAAAATTTTATATTTAGTTGGTCGTAAACTTTCAAAAACTTTATTTCAAGTTTGTGAAGCAATTAATTTGATTGCAAAGATGATTAATTAATTATCTAAGAAAATAAGTACAAGTGCAAGTAGCAAATCTTAAAAGGGAAAAGAATACTAAGCCTTTGTAATTTTTAGATCTTCCAGTGTTCAATAAAAAAATATTGTCTGATGTTTAGCTAATTTTAACGACCAAACTAATTCATTTAAATTTGTGTTTATTTAAAAAGATATTTGTATAAAATAGTGTTGATTGAAATTTTGAAAGCGAGATCATCAAACTGAGACTATAAATTCAGTAAAGAAATTTTTGAACATAATACGTGACAAGTTACAGGAAATTAATTCTAACGTAACAATGAACCAATTACCTTTCCCTACTTGAAATCATATGTTACTTAATTACTATCAAGGAAATTCAGTTTTAAATTAACATGAGCGGCTCTCATTTGTTCTATTTAAAATAATAAAAAATGAATTAGGCTACGTTATTTAATTTAACCTTGCAGGCTATAAAATTTTAATTTGATTAATCTGAGAATACTTTTAAATGCTAAACAAGAAGTAATTGCTCGAAATGGAAAATTTTCTTAGGCATAGTGGTGGTAGGCACTTTTTCTGTTAGAAACAAATGTTTCCATTATACACAAATGAATAAACACATTAAATAAAATAATGAGTTTTACTTACGCCGTAAATAAGCACAGAGCATGCGATAACTTGAAACACATTATATGCTGCAATTATTCGCTTTAAACTAAAAGGTTTTCTGTCCGCCATATACGATGGTAAAAATACGTAAATTCCATATAAATACAAAACTATTATGAAGAATAATTGCCATGGTTGAGCTAAGAGAGGCCAGTTATGTACCCTTGGATCTGTAACAGATTTACAAATTATACTACGAGTAAAACACAACCCATTCGCGGAAGAACCTAAGAAAAATCGTATATTGTTAACTAATTCGTTTTTTGTAAGTTGATATTTAAATATTGATTAAGAACAAACAAACAAAATTTGTTGGTTGTGTATTAAAACTGCAAATGTATGCCTATTTACAAATGTAAAGTAAAAAGTTCTTACCCGATAGTTCCTTAAATACATAATCATAGGCTTCATTCATGGAACCCATTACTACAATTAAAGAACGAAGAAAATGTAATTCCTAAGTATTCGTTGTTTCACCTAATAAGTATCTCTATCAAAATCGTATCTTTAAATCAAACGTATTGGATAGAATAGATGTAATATTATGTATTTATTGATGGTTATCTGCGCACGTCCCTAATATGTTCATTAGATATCTGAAAAAGAAAAATAGTAGAAATTAACTATAACACTGAGGAAAAATGATAAAATTACTATTATAATTTTATTATTAATTTTAAATATTGTATGTTATGCCAAAAGAATAAAAATCCTGGGAAATTATTCTCTTCTAAATCATAATCAGTCATGATTTTAATATTACGTATGTTCTAACGTGGATCAGAAACTATCCGACGCATGCGCAAAACAAAAAACTATTTATTTGTTTGCGGGTGCCAGTGATTTATACGCGCGTCGACTACTACAGTCGGAACTACCCTACTAGAACTGTGCAGAAACCAGGGAATTGCACCCCTGGAAGGGATCTTTATAGTGCCAAACATCGTATTGATACGAGACCTACGGTTTTACCTCTTATCTGAATGAAAAATTTACAAAGCAAATATGCTAACTTCGACACCATCGAGGCCGTTAAAACAAGTCTGCCAACAGAATCTGATTTTGATACTGATACAAAATCAGATGTTCCAGCCCGGTTGTTGACAAGTTGCTAACTGATTTCTGACAGTCGGAGAAATTGGCAAACTTTTTACTAATTTTTCAGACAAGCTTGCGCACAGGTTTTTATATTGTTTTGTGTGCGCATGGTTATTAAGTATAAACGTGTCGCCTGCGTTCCAGTAGACAATAATCAAAGTCAATAATTTCCAAACAGTTCGATTTCAGACATGCACAATGGAATCGTTTATCAAATGATTTTTAAATTTCTGTTGAAATAACCTTAATATTTTAATATTACATTAGTTATGGCTTGCCAGAATCACTATAACTTGAATATCAGTTAACCACAATTACTAATCATATTTTATAATTAATTTGTTTGGGAGGAGGTGAAACTTAGTCGCGAACTAAAGAGCTCTCTTTGTGAACGGCTTACAATAACGTGGAAATTTTTCACTAGCCGCCAAGGTTTGAAAACCATACACGGCCTTAGTAATCAGTGCCTTATAATAATTTTCAAAATTTTTTATTTTCATTACTTAATCATATTGCCAGCCTAACCTAGTATAAAGTATAGTTCGTCCCAAACTTAGAAAGTTGTTTAGAGTTTATGAAGAACAGAATTGCCATATTGCGCCCCCCTAGGCCGACAAAACACAACGCGTCATTGCGCACATACTAAAATATGTATTAAGAGAAGGATAGATAACAAAAACTTTCAAACTCAACGAAAATAAGCATGCTTCATCGGAGTCTTTTTTCTAAGGTTGAGACGGACTATAATAAATATCTCAACGGCTCACCAACATTTGTATGCCATTTTATCAAGTCGCCGATCTTGACTAGAAATATGTTTATCGCTGGTAAAGCAGAAAACACTGTATTTGACAATTTGATATCTAATGTTATAATTATTATGCTACGACATCAAGGTTATGGATAAAAGACTTGACAGTATACAAATATCAGGTCATCACATTCATTTCCGCAACGTAAATGAAGAATCGAGTCCACTGTACGCGGGAATTGGAATGAATTATTTGTTATTTTGTACCTTGAAATTGTCACATACATATTTTTACAAGGAAAAACAAAACAACGTAATTCTTTTTAAACATACACATTTTTTACATTAATCCTGTCATTCTCAAAATGGCAATTCAGCAAATAACACAATAAAGCATGTACTGCAAATATGTCTTGATAACACAAATAAAATAAACAAACAAATAAACACCAAAAGTAACGTTGCGACAATATAATATTTGTATTCTGGCAGTCTTATATGCTACGACACGACCAACTGATAACGCGACATTGAGGCACTCGTTAGTTTGATAAAAATAACGATCGGTTATGCAAAATATATTAGAAACTCAAGATCCTTTATATGATTATATATTATATGCAACTGCAAAAAATTATGTAGACTTTTAAAAGGTAAAGACCAGAGCTCAGAGACGAACTCCTTATACGCGTATCGAATCAATGTCCTAGATCTGTTTTAGGAAATATCGATAAATTGCACTTAAACATAATTATTATCCTAGACACACTTTATACGCATCGGACGGATCGGATTTTTTAACGGTAGTGCGTCCACTGGTCAAGATTTTACCAACAGATAGGGTTCGACCTGTATAGCTGCGTCCACCTAAGGGAATTTCCTGTGACGTCATCCTTACGCAACGCACGCTTCGAAAAAAATTGCCCTCCTGGGGATCCTGGATCTGGATGGATTATCCGAGTGCCGGTCCGACCAATACGAGCAAGTGAACGCAGTTGCATTTAATGTAATGAGAAAAATATTATATATAATAAATAATAAATCCATTGTATACTTGTTTCCTGTTAAATAATGGCTTCCATTATTCACACCGTTGAATTATGACTTATAACTCATAGGCCGTGCCCATCATAAAACTGCATAACCCATTGCTCACCGCTTTTTACAATCGCGAAGATGCAAATCCTTTATTTCACAGTTGCATTATTATCTAAAGTGTATTCACATAAACCGTGCACTCGATGTAAACAAAACCTCGTGATGGTTCACAACCACGAGGTCGAAATAGGGGCTGTGATTGGTTGTATACTGGTGAAAGTTTCCTAATCCGATAAGCCGGTGACGCATCTTCACATAAGTACGTATTTACGGTACCTACTTATGTACACGTTACAAGCGCGTACTCTAACGTAGCCAACAATTTTACACAAAGCATTTGCCGTGCGAATCAGCTGCTGTCAAACTTGTTTGTTTACATCGACTGCACAGCTTGGCTGAACAGAGTTTAGCCTTGTACGAAGTATTTTTAAGGTATTAGGTGTAGCAAAAATAACGTTATTTTAAGAGCTTCATTAAAATTGAGAACGGTTTATTATTTCCCGTCCCAAAAAAGGTATTTTCACCAATTTTCATATGAATATCCCGAAAACTTTTAAAATTACAGAAGAAAATTAAAATTTCGACTTTGACACCCTGTGTCTCCCTAAATATTAACTTTTGGACTAAGGTAATTGTAGGTAGATCGTAATATTTTGGTCCACTCGTGAAATTTCCATAGCAATAAAGATTCGTGAATCTAGTTAAAATTATCAAAAAATTATCACCACTTATGTAATTACTGTTGATAAAAATATGCAGTTTGATTTTATTTAAATTCAGAATACACCAATAAAATACGCCGTGAATATTTATATACTAAAGGGAGATTGATACAATGTGAGTTTTTAAAAACTCAATTGCAGCAGGCCGTATTCTGTCTTAATAACCTTAGAACTGTCTGTATTAAGTCAGAATACGGCCTGCTGTAATTGAATTTTAAAAAAACCACATTGTACATACAGCGCTTCAGCCTAGGGTTGCCAGACGTTCAGGTGTTCCGGAATTGTCCCAATTTGAGACCACAAATTTAAAAAAATCATTTTTTGTAAAATGACAGACTACGTCAACACTATAAACAGTTATTAATAATAAATAATAAAATTGCCACGGACCGTGTCGCTAATTTATCGAGATGTTTTCAGTTACAAAAAAATTAGGTACAGTAAAATTTATTTTAGAACGGAAATGAATTTACAGTAGGTATTGCCATTACCATACTACAACTTTTCTACTATTAATTAAACTTACGTAATTTATGATAACTTCATGTTCTTTTTTACCAATAAACATCAGGATTCTTAAATTAAATTGCGTTTTATATAGTAATAAAAAAAGGTAACAAACAACATTTTTAGTATAATGTGTTCGATAGGGAAATAAAAGGAAACTTTCAGAAAGTTTTTGAAAAATTGTTGATGGTTAGGATTTATTTCGTTTTTACTTATTGACTTAATTTTTAAAATACGTTTTTTCCTTCAAAACCCAAAACTATGTATACCATTGCCGATTTATAAGGGTTTAGATTCGTTCTGTTGAGCTATTAGGTTAACATTTTAACCCAGCTGTTCCAAGAAAAAAAATTAGATAAGGGTTGGCAATGAGAAACAAAAATAATGTCTATTGCAAGAATTCCGTTTTGCAAATGTCAGTAAAATTGCAAAAACAATAATTCTAAATTTTGTAGTAGACATTGTTTTTGTTTCACATTCCCAGGCCTTATCTAAAAATTTTTTGAACTCACTGTAGTTTTGTTTAACAAAATTTTGTGCAACGTAACTGTGTTTTTTTTAATTGTTAAATATACATACATATTTTTATTCCAAATGCTAAGTCTTTTAATACATAATTATACTGCAAATTTGCTGTTTAGTAAAAAACGAAGTCAGTAAATAAAATTCTAAGCATAAGATAATTATAAATTGTGTCTGGGACAAATAACTTCATCCATAAATATACCCATACAATAATATCTTATACGTTCTTATTTTATAAACACGCTTGAATTCGCATGGCATTAATATCAATACGACTAATGTAGCGTTATTAATAACGCACGTATTTTGTTTGGTCAAATGTTGTTGATATGTTAGGATTATTGATATATCGGTTTTGTTCTATGATGGTTAAAAACATGACTATGTTTTAGTACAAAATTCTCAATCAGAGATGGCCAAGGTGCTGCCATCTCTTTGTCAGAATTTTTTTCGGGGGGTTACATATAGAAAGGTACCGTTGCGTATCTATTCTATTCTTTAATCTGTGCTATTACTCAATTGAGTGAAACTTCACTTCCTGGAATAATACCTAACATAATACATTTCTTATACGATATACTGTCCGTTGCATATGGAAGTGGGTCTATATTGCCATTATAATTTAAATTTAAAAAAAAAACATATAGGGTATAAACAAAAACAGGCGCACCCCCTTTTTACTTATTATTTTTTGTCGTTGAAACTAAACTTCCAGGACTAAAAAACACAGAGGAAAGACGTAAATTTTTGTTTGAAGTAGTTACAAGGCAATTTAATAGCGAACGGCGTACTCGTAAGTGAACATTATACTCCGCCATGTGACTCCACCTACTTCATAATTTTATTGTGAAAACTGTCAATCATGTTAATTTAATTTTAATATTATTACATTTTTTGATATTTTTTCCAGGCGGTCGAAAAAATAGTGTATGCGCCTTGTTCCGTAAGTATTTTTTTGGCCTCGCATGCTTAGAAAACCTCGGTGCATGCTCGTCCAAAAAAATATTACTTACGGGCACTTGGCACGTAATATACTATTTAGTAAGTCGTTAGCACTATGGATTGAAAAATATTTTTTTTTTTATTTTTCGGGAAAGTTAGATATTTAGATTCCAAATTTTCTCCAAATCGAAAGTAAGTTGAGGTCATTTTCGGTGAAACCGCAAGATTTTCTAAATTACCTTGTAATTAAATAAAAACCCATTTTCCTCAATATTTAACCATGTAAGTTTTATTTTTTTTACCCGAAAAAATAATAGGAAAAAGGGGGATAAGTCCATTTTTGCTTACATTTTATATACAAAATGAATTATGCGTAGCATGAGTATTTACATTTATAGTTATTTATATTTTATGATCAAACTGCGAAAAAGACGATATCCCATTTACAAGTCATTCACTTTCAAAAATTCACCAACTGGAGCTCGAATTGAGCTTTACCAAAGACAAAACAAATCTGAAATAGAAATTTCTAAGATTGCTGTCTACAAACAAACTAAAACAAAATGTAAAATTAGAAGGTGTTTATTTATTGGATGAGATCTATGCTTGCATCGACTGCTATCGTCAATAACACTACTCGACTAAAATTTTGCTGAAACCCAAGGAACTACTGCCCCAAGAAGTGATCTTTATCGTACCAAACATTAAATTGGTACGGAATCTACTATCTACATGTCCTATCCAGTTTCAGAATTTTCCTCATTAAAAATATGACCTGACGTCGGTCCGAATCGAACCCAAGGACTTTAGTTTATAAGGCAACCTTGCTAGTCCTCTACATCAGTGGGGCCAGCTAAAAGATGTTTAAATTGAATAAATAGCATTAAATATTAACCCGTATTTTCATCTCATGTTTAAAGTTGTCTCTAACTAATGGCGTATTTAACGTAAACATAAAACGATACCATTTTAATGTGTTGAAAAAAGACGTACAATATTGCTAAGACAAATCTGAAATGTAACTTACAAACATCTTGTTATTAATGCCCCCTATCTTTAATTAAGGCACGACTGTTTGCTTGTGTGCTGCGCTATACAAAAGCAGATATCTTTTTATTTATTTAGTAATCTGAAAAAACTCAAGCTGGCCAGTAATATTTTAAAAAAATCCATATCACAACCTTCCTTACTTCTTATCTCTATTTGGATAATGACATAATACAATCTGCACACATTCAACTGATATCTGATTTTTATGAATTGTTAAATATTATTTTCCTCCCCTTTTTTACTGATATGCAGTTAAGACTCTTATTACTAATTGTTTAAAGAAGTCTAATAAGAAATTAGTAGTATACAGGGTAGGTACCTTTAAAAGGTATACAATACAAAACACTACCACAACACATTCCTGAGACACAAATATGATTATTTAAGCTGTCTAAAACTTTATGTTGGTGTAATGTATCAATTTAGTCACAATTGATACTGTGGACAATTGACACTGCAATTTAATAACATTTTCAAAGGCAAAGTCTGCCTTGTCTAGCGACCAGATACATTGGCTGCAGTTCATAATGTGCAGTAAATCAAATTTTTTTACCTAAACGACGACATATCGAGAAAGCGAAAGCTTCTTTGCATGTGGATGATGAACTTTTGACTACTTACGAAATACCCACTAATAAAACAATTATGTCAAAAATACCTTTTTGCAATACGGATTCACATCCGCAAATTAATCAGCATCGCCAAGAGCAATATTTTCTTTATTTAAAAAAATAAAATTTTTTAAAGATCTTTGACGTTCAATAACGCCTTAAGGAAGCTCTTTTGGATAGAGGAAAGTTTAGTTAACCCGTCCTGTTTCGGTCTTTTCGGAATACATATGTGGTAGCGTTTTATGCATACCTTTTAGAAACGCGCTGTATATCTGAATACATCACTCAAACCTTTTAATTTTGAAAACAAGATAGACTTGTTTCCGAAACATTACGTTCAGTGTTTTAATAGTTTAATCATTTAATTTATAGCCAGGGTGGCACAGTGGTAGAGCGTTTTAGGCTAGCGTTGCGCTAATCCTTGGTTCAAATCCCTCTGCTGACCTTTCATCGTTGGGTAACTAGTTAACGACGCTCTCTTTCGTATACGAGCCTAGGAGGTAGAGTAACAAGGTCTTACACATACATACACATTCCAGTCTACACATTACAGTCTACACATTACAGTCTACACATGTTGGTATAAACGGCGCACCAACTTCGTAACCCGCAGCGACGGGCCGGTTTTGAAATGCACGCGCAGAGCCTCATACGTTAACGCGCCAACTTCGACACCGAAAGGTATAAGAGGTTACAGATAATACATACAATAATTTAATTTTTATTTTAGTAAACTCGCCACAACGAACTTTTAATCGATATTCCACAAAGCGACTCTGGACATGAGTAAATATCAGCGACATACTACAGGGTTTTTTCGAATTTTAAACTATTTATTTCAGGCACGGTCAATAGATTTTTTGTTGTAATAGGGAAATATTTTAATTATTTGGCAACAACAATTTAAGAAATTATATTCGTATTTACAATGTTTTGCGGTTTTTGCTGAAAAACTGTAGAAATGCATTTAGATTTCCAAGAGAAGTTCTTCTTAAATTTCAAAATATCCAAAAGTACTAAATAACCATTTCTAAGTCATTTGTTTTTTAGTCTTGTCAGAATGTTGTTTTAAATGAAAACAAAAACTTTTCTGTGTGCCACGAAATAATGCTGTGCTCGAAACGAAACATTTCTGTTGATATTGTTTAACTTTCAAATACACTGGCGAGCAAAAAAACCGGGCCACTTGAATATTATCAAACGTAGTGCACTGAATGTGTTTGAAACTGTTTATAACTATTCAGCATTTATGTAGTAGGCTTAGTAACATGTGAAACAATAAAAAAATTATCTCATTTGTGAAACAATTTAAACTTAAGTGCATAGATGTTCATTTTGAGTGGTTAATTTGAATTAATATTTGTTCTTTTTATCAGTTCTTTGAGTTAATTTTGATTATTGCGATACTGTATCATTATTTAAATTTGGCGTTTAGTAGTATCACTAATAAATTTCTGTAAAATTGACAACACATGCAGCTCAAATTATTGCTCTGATAGAAGACGGACGAAGTCAGCCTTATGTTGCAGCAGCTTTAGGAATCAGCCGTTTTAGTGTTCAAAGAGTGTGGCAATGCCATCAGGAGACGGGTTTACTTGGAAGAAGGCCAGGTTCGGGACGAAGAAGGGCTACCTCAGAGCGGAATGGCCGTTTTATTGTTTCCTCCATATTAAGAAACAGGCATACTACTGCAGTTAGCGTGAAAAGTAGTCTGTTGGAAGTACGTGGTACCAATATCAGCGAGTGGACAGTAAGAAGGAGACTTTGAGAAGTTAATTTAAAGGCATACAGGCCAGCCACAGGGCCTAAACTTCTCAAAACTCATCGTGTAGGCAGGCTTAATTTTGCTCGTATCCACAACAATTGGACGGCGGAGCAATGGCGTGTTGTACTCTTTGCAGATAAGTCAAGATTTTGTTTATTTGGTGCTTATGGCCGAGATTGAGTGTGGCGAAGACCAGGGGAACGCTACGCACAGTGCAATTTCTCTCATCGCTTCAGTTTTCAGGAAGGATCTTTGGTGGTTTGGGCCGGTATTTCTTACGAAGCTCGCACGGAGTTAGTCTTCGTTGATGGAGGTTCATTGACAGCAGCTCGATATGCGACAGATATCCTCCAAGAACATGTGGTCTCGTACGCTCCATTTAAGGCGATGCTTTTATTCTAATGCACGATAACGCTCGGTCACATGTAGCAGGAGTTGTAACTGACTATCTTCATGAAGCAGAGCTAACTGTCCTTCCTCTTAGTCCGGACTTGAATCTGATAGAGTATGTCTGGGATGAGCTTGGGAAACTTGCTAGAAGTCGAATACCCTTATCTGATAACTTGGAAGAGCCTAAAACAGCACTTGTAGAAGATTGGAACAACATCCCGCAAGAAACCATTCAGAAGATAATTACAGGAATGAATACAAGAATGCAAGCAGTTATAACAGCAAGAGGAAGGAACACTTCCTATTAAAACTCCAAGAAGACACTTTTGAGTTGCGTTATTTCGTTTATGTTTCCCTTTTAATTTTTTGTTAGTTCTCTAAGCATTTCTTTCGTTAAATAAAAACAGTAACTTCATACATACATCTACTGAAAACCCACTATTTAAGTTGTTAACAAACCAGACAGATAGTTATTGGTAGTTTAATATAGTTTTCAACATATATAATATCTTGAATCTGAAAATATACCGAAATTTTTAAGTGGCCCGGTTTTTTTGCTCGCCAGTGTAGTATAAGCAAGTGCTTTGTAATGTATTCTCTTAGTAGATAGTAGATAAGGCGCGATTTTTATTGTCTGAACTAGAAGAAATTTTGTTTTTGCAACACAGAGCACTTAAGAATTTGAACTGCCATTGAAGATTGTCAAAATCTCAGTTGAAAATTATATAGTTTATTTTAATATCTGTTAAATAAATCGTATAATATTTATAAATAATTAAATTTAGTGCTCACCACATAGCAGTAGGATTTCATGGTTTTTGTTTCATTCCTGAGTTTGACGTTTAACATTATAGTAATTTAGGTTATTGTCAGTATAAATAAATAAACCATGTAATTAAATATACAATCGTGGTCACAGGTCACAGACAACCTAAATTCAAAAATAAAAATTATATTTTTTACTTGTTACTAATTATAAACATACACACAAAATTATCGAAATTACCAAATTTAAACAAACTACCAATTTAGTAGACCTTTTTTTACTTTTAGTAAAATTTTATTATCATTCTGGCACCCCTGCTGAAAAGAAAAACCTTTTAATAAAAATTAAATTAAAAAACAAAAAAAGAACATAATTTTGAAGTAATTACTTTTAGCTGTCACGTTCCAATCTGTGTGAAAGTACTTGTATAATACACTGTGACACTCAGAGGCGACTCAAAGTAAATTTTACACCTGGGCAAGCTGATACGAATTGGATTTTAGCGCCCCCCTCCAACTTATCCGGCCCATAAGCCCCCCTGTTGACACTGTTATTTTTTTCCTAGTTCGAATTACAGATAGGCATTTATTTTGTCAACAGCATAATCTTTGTTACATAAATTCAGAATTCGACCTAGAAGCTTTTAGATATGGTAGAGGTGTCGTAAGAGTCCGTATTTCAATACGATTTTAAACTAAAACCTGGCCTAAGATAGCTTAAATGTGCGCTTAAATGCAGCAAAGCTCAGTTTAAGTTGTTGCTTAGGTAAGTCAATTTTTAGCTTACAGGACAGTGTACGCCGTTTCTGATTACGATAGAAATATAATGGTATCCCAGGGAAATTCCTAGTTTAACTGAACTTTAAAGTGTGTAAACTAAAGAGATTCGAACCATTCTAATGGCCAATATTTTAATAAAAACTTAAGTAAAACCTTAACATAAGAGTCAGGGTGACCACAGTGTAGATTTAAATAAAGCTTGATAATTTTAAGCAAGGCCCGCTGAATTAATATTGCATATAAGGCCTGCCCACTTCATTTAGCCAAGACGTATTTAGCAAGGACGCAGGCGCCATTTGCGGTGAACTATAAATTTTTTAAGGGACAAATGTATAGTTCACCTCAAATGGCGCCTGCGTCCTTGCTAATTGCGTCTTTAGTCGAGTCAATAAAGCGGAAAAATCGTCAAAACTTCTAAACCCGCAAAAACAGAACCGATTTTGATGAATTCTTTTTTTAAATGTTTGTTATACTAAATTATTCAAAATCAGAAACATTCCAGCTGGCGCTATCAATTATTTATATTGTTTAAAGACATTGTCAACTTATGCAACATATATTATTTAGTAAATATCAAAATACGTTAGTTAAAATACTCGTAAAAGTACCCGCATTGGTAGAATTTCAATATCTTTGATAATCACCACAATAAAACCAAAATAAAATTCAGATCCTACGTACATGACGTCACGAGTGTCGACAACATAACCTAAATTTAGCGTGGTACTTGTAGCTATGCTAGAGCTCTTACCGGCGACAGACGTAGTTGACGTCATAGCTTAAACTTTTAGCTCCCATAACACGATAACGAATTAAAATTCGGCAAAAAAAATTTGCAAAGGTGCAATACTCAGTTTACTCAATCAAATTACAAAATAAATAAAAATCGACTTTTCATAAGTTGGCAATGCCTTTAAATAATTTAAAAAAAAATTTGACAATTTTTTTTGAAATTTGAACAAAGTATAAGTGACTAATTTTGAAGATTTAGTTTAAAAAATAATTTTTGAATTAAAAAGTTTCAAATTTTCCAGTGAAAGATGTTAATTATTCAATCATTCGGATGCAAGAATTGAATTCCAAATTTGAAATTTTTGAAAAAACTTTGTATAATTTGTGAATCTGCACTCTCTTGTTCTTTGCAAATGCAACAACAATTAACTGTAGGGTCTACAGTATCTTGTTGCTGTTCCTGTAACATATAAAAGACTGTTGGAAAATGTTTGTAACACGTATGATTTTAAATATGAGGATGAAATTCAAAGGGAAATAGCTGTAAGACAGGAAATATATTTCTAATAATTTAAAAAGATTTCATTACATTCAAAGAATAATTTAACACAAATTGTTTTAGCAAATAATTTTAACGACGTGCATGACGCGCGGAAAATTCAGTGAAAAAAGTACTGTAGAATTAAAAATATTACACTTAAAGGGCTAAAATTTTTAGAATCGTTAAATCAATACGTCGCAAATAAGCAAACAAAATTTAGTTAAGATTGAGTAATTATTTATTAAACGGGAAACATTTTTTAACTTACATGCAACGCAAGCGATTTTGCTGTAATGATCAAAATTACAAACAAATATGATTTTATATGATTTTACAGCATATAAATGTATCATAATAACTGTAATAATGTAATATAAATGTAACACAATAATAAGAATAATAATTCGATTCTTCGAAATGCATAAACAAATTTAAAAGCAAATATAATCCAATTATTTTCAATACAAACCAAGAATAAATGAGATATACTAATTACTTTTTTCTACTCCCACCACGGAAAGTGGGATTTTCAGACTTCGTCTCCATAGATACGAGTATTGAAAATGAGTGTTTGCCGAACAAGTGAAATTAGCGTGCGGAAAATTTACTTTCCGCACGCACATGCATGATTTTCGGTGCGGCAAAGTATAATTTTGCCGCACCGAAATCAAAATGTCATAAATGACATTTGATGAATGTCAGATTTGATTTTGCAGAAATATTTAAATTTTTTTATGGAAATGTGGTTGTAGAAAAAATAGTGTGTGATACATGTGTTAAAAGCTTGTATTTGCCACTCTCATGTGACTGCAGCACTCACTATCGTTCGTGCTGCAAACTTCACATTCGTGTGGCAAACGCAAGCTTTCAACACTTGTATCACAAATTACTATTTCCATCGTGTTTTTACCTGTCTCTTTGCACTTTTTTCCAAATTTTAATCAATAATTAAGTTCTCTTCAACAATTTTCACTAATATTTTCAATATTTAATGTTAAAAACTTCTTTTAACAGATTAATAACCTCAAAACACACGCGTTCACTCCGAAAATCATGGCGAAACATCTGGAGTTCGACGTTGAATTCCTCTACCTGTGATACAAAAGGTCGATTTCTTATGCGTGTTTAGATATTCTTATAAAAGTATTGATTTTTTCAGTTGAAAATATACATATGTCTATATATTTGTATATTATCTTCTTGCATCCGACTGATTGAATAATTAACATTTTTAAATGGAAAATTTGAAACTTTTTTATTCAAAAATTAGTTATTATACTAAATTTTCAAAATTAGTCATTTCTATACTCTATTCAAGTTAAAGATAGAGTGGATGTAAACAAATACATGCGCTGTTCACGTGCTTGAAAGAAGCAGGGTAGTATTAAGGAAATTCGTAAAGATTTGCATACAAACCAGTGTAGCAAAAAATATTTAAAAAAACAAATAAAAACAAATTTGAAATGATGTTAATAATTAGACATTTGGTAATGAATAACATTTTATAAAGAACATTTTATTCGATGATAAAGTTAGGTACAATAAATAAAAAATAAAATGAAAATAAAATAATTTTAAGCCGCACATGTACTGATATCAACAACATGTAATTCACGGGTGCAGTGGTGAGGGTTCAGCCAATCGCATTAGCCAAAATGCAGCGCAGGTGCTGATCATGCGTTGATCACGCGCCGATCATTGTTTACATCCACTTTATCTTTAACTTGCATGAAGTATAGTTAAAATTCCATCGAAGAAAAAAATCTTTTAATAATTTTTTTCTTTTATTGTTTAAACAATATAAATAATTGATAGTACCTATCCTTACACTTTTATTTATTAATAAAACAAATTATCACCCACAGATTAAAATCATGCTGCATAATTTAAGATGTACCTAATATATTTTATTGTAGGTAATAAAGAATTTTCAAAAGAGCAGTTCTTATACTTCTGATATTGAGCGACCCCATGCGTCAAATATGTAATGTAATCAAGATGATTCAGAGATCAACCTATTAATAAAATATATATAATATAAAGATTTTTATCTATAACATGAATGTTAAAAAAGTATATAACCTTATTTACTATCCTATCACTAATATATAACCACTATAAACACACAAACAGGGTTTTTTTGAGAATTTGAGTTTAAAAACAGTGCAACGAATACGGGATTGCATATACCGCCACTATTTGTTTACCTCCAGATCAGCTGTACGACACCATATTGGTGACGTCACTGGAAATGATCCATTATGGAAAAAAAGAGTTTTTTTCACTACTAGTATTAGAAGATGTCATTATTGACCTTATTTTAGAGCCCAGAAGATGAATTTCTCTCCTAGTGGTCAATAATTTTTTATTATTGACTACTGGTTAATAATAAAAACAATTGCTATGCGCTCAGGTGCCTATTTTAAATATGTTTTACCCAAATGTCAATTGAAATTAACCTCTCCCCTTGTTTTCGAGCAAGGCTATTTGATTTTTGTGGATATTTAGAAATAAATATACGCATCTGTCATTTTATTTTTTATTTTTGTAAAAATGATTAATTAAAAGGAATAAAGGTGCTAGTAGTGAAAAAAATAGTATATAAACCACGGTAGAGAAGACTTTTCTCAGCCTCACAACTTATTTCCCTCCATGCTTCGCATGTCGGGAAATAATACTGCTCGGCTGAGAAAAATATCTTCTCTACCTTGGTCTATAATATACTATTATCGATGTGTAGAAAGAGGGGGTCGGTGGTTTTCGGTGTGGTAATCCCCCTCTCCCATTCTGCCGCCATCATGAAAAGAAGTGTTAATTAGTTTGTCGGCTATATCTCTATAGCCGTGAATCTTTTAAAAAGTTTATACAAAGCCTTTTTGTAAAATTCTCATTCTCTGCAACTTTCATTAATAACCTTTTAACGTAGCATTAATAATAAAAAAAGTTATAAGCCCTTAACTTTTTGTATTTTCCGGCTTATAACCTTTTTATTATTAATGCTAAGTAAACAAGTTATGAATAAAAATTGTACATAATACGATTCTCTACAAAAAATGTTTCTTCAAACTTTTTGTAAGACTAACGGTTACAGTGATATAGCCGAAAAACTAATTAACACTTCTTTCCAAGATGGCGGTCAAATAGGGAGGGTTATCACCCCGAAAACCCTCATTTAGACTCAACACTGTCCCCCCTATTAATCGTAAAAAGAAAATCGCTGTCTACCCAAATGCAAAATTTGCCTTTTAATTTCGACCATTTGACTGCACTAAAGGGAAAAATTGGGTATTGGTAAATAAATAAAAAATTACTCACAAAAAATTCAATTTTAAATTTTTTTATATAAATCCTTGAAATTTTGTATATAGGCCTATAATTAAATTCTAAGCAACTTTTTCAAATAATTTTATTCGATATTTTGTCATTTAACCCCGCCTTTTCCGACTTCACAGTGAGTTTTTTAAATTTGCCGCCATACCTGTGGTCAGGTGACATATACATCAAATTCGATTTTTAGGTTATCGGACCTGCAGAACCGATCCCCAGAAAAGTTTTTTCGATGCTCAAATAATAAACATTTTTCTTCAAACGTCATAAAAACACGACTTTGTGTCCTTGGATACACACAGTTAAACATTCACTTTGACTCCTAGGACTAAAAGTGACATAAAATGAGCCAATGGCAACTCGTAATTTTTATTTTTTATAACAAAGCAACCCGTAGCAATGACAGCTGGTATGACGTTCATTTTTGACTTTTTTTTAGATTTTCTTGCTGAATTGCTTTTAATTTATGCGTTTGAAGAAAAAGTAACATGTGTTATTCGGAGTAAAAGTGATTTTGTGTGCCTAGCATGAAATTGTACGACTCGCTAGCGCTCGTCGTTCAAACGTCATGCTCCGCACACAAAATGACACTTTTACTCCTAATAACACAATATACTATTATCCCTATGTTGCGAACTTTTTGGCGATCACTGTATATTGCTACGAACTACCCCCGGATAGCTCATTATTAGAGTCGTTCTGAAGAATCGATAATTTCTTAGTCGTTTTAATTGTATATAATTTTGTTCTATAATAACAATAATTCAATCATAACAACGGTAACTTTTTATGCAAATTTATTAACATTATCTTTTAATTTATATCCTATCTTCCCTAACCTTCTTAATATTTATTTGTCTCACATTTATTTATAATAGTTTTAATACACTCACGCAACTGCGAATCCTATCCAAAATCTAATGGACTCAAAAATTCAAAATCAAAAATTAGTACTCTGCCACCCCCTATTCCAGGGGTCGGCAACCTGCGGCTCGCGAGCCACATGCGGCTCTTCAAACAAGTGAATGCGGCTCTTTTAGTTACCATAACTTAATGCCCGTACTTATGAACGACACTCAATCTCGTACTTGCGAACTGCTCAGCCGAGAATCCGAGAATGCTTAAACGTCAAACGGCAAAGTATGTCTCAAGGTAGGGTGTGACCAACCTTGAGTAATGCTCAAGTATGCGAAGTATCGACTATAAGTACGGGCATAAGTGTATTATTATTTCATTGCATAATACATCAAGATGCTCTAGGCGCGCAAACTTTTCCTGAAGAAAATTAATGGATTTTTCTCGTTTCTCGTTTGATTGATGCACTCCGGCTTCGCCGTCGTGCATCAAACTTCAAACTCATGAAAAAAAGTATTGCTTTCATTACTAGTTGTACAAATAACTATTTGCAATCAGTTTACAGAACACTATAAGCAAATGAGATTGTATGTGTCAGGTGTTGTAAAATAGTAGGGGAGCTGTTGTCCATTGACAGCAAGCTCAGCTAGTTACTTAAATATTATTTGTATAGTAAAAAAGATACATGAATAACTAAAATCTTATTTGAAAACTAATATCTGACAAACTTATGATGATAATTATAGCTCTTTACTGTTATGTAAATCGATAAGGCAAGTCTAGAGTTTTGTGTCTTTTTAACCTATGTATTTCTTCACTATTGTCTAATAAATTTAGCGCTAGTGAATTTGTATGCACTTCCAGCTTGTTTAGGTACCTTGCACTGCACTTGCTCACTTCTTGTTTCACTGTTAACACTTTTAAATCTTGGAGTATTTCTCTGTTCGGAACGAACCAAGGTGCATTTGTTATTGTTCGAAGAACTTTGGCTTGAAACCTTTCCAGGATATTGATATTCGACGTTGATGCAGTTCCCCATAATTCGATACCGTATAACCAAATTGGTTTAAGGGCAACTTTATATATCAGTAATTTATTACTAAGTGATAACTTGGATCTGTGTCCTATCATCCAGTAGTATTTGGTGAGTTTGTGGCCAAGTTGTTTTCTTTTATTTAATATGTGGGTTTGCCATGTCAATCCCTTATCGAGATGCATACCCAGGTATTTCACATTATTTGCTTGTGGTAAATTTTTGCCATTAAAGGAGACTATTGGAGTTTGACCTTTGCATTTCGTGAAGGTAACTTGTGCCGATTTATCCTCATTGATTTTGATTCTCCACTTCCTCGCCCAATGTTGGATCTGATCTAGATGGTGTTGTAAGGTTCTTGCAGCCATATTGGGATTTGTGTGTTTTGCCATAATGGCCTTGTCGTCTGCGTATGTTGCTGTGCGAGTTTCTGGATCGGTTGGCAGGTCTGCAGTGAAGAGTAAGTATAAATAGGGCCCTAACACACTTCCTTGTGGTACTCCTGCCTTTATAGGGAAAATTTCCGTTACTTCTTGTCCGTATTTAACACGAAAATATCTTTCTTGCAAGTATGATTGTAGTATAATATACAATGTGTGCGGGAGTGCTGTCTTGAGCTTATACAATAGTCCTTTATGCCAAACCCTGTCGAAGGCTTGGCTCACGTCTAAAAAGGTTGCGGCGCAGTAGCCCTTCTCTTCAAAAGTCTGGTTTATAATTTCAGTACCTAACTCTGTGGACCTGTTCAATAGTACCGTACCGTTTTCTGAATCCGAATTGGTGTTCAGGAATTAGATTATTTTCTTCTACTATCACCATTATCCTTTTTAGCAGTAATTTTTCGAGTAATTTGCTCAGAACTGGTAAAAGACTTATGGGTCTGTACGAGGTGACATCATTTTGTGGTTTTCCTGGTTTATGGATAAGGATAATGTCTGCTACCTTCCATTGTGCTGGAAAGTACCCTGTACGGAGCACTGCGTTGAAAATTTGTGTTAAAAGCACTATTCCTCTTCTTGGGAGCTCCTTGATGTGCTGTCCTGCAATAAAATCATGGCCGGGAGCCTTTCGGGGATTTATGCTTGTCTTTATCATGTATTGTATTTCCCTTACTGAGAAGA
This sequence comes from Melanotus villosus, assembly GCA_963082815.1. NCBI lineage: Eukaryota > Metazoa > Arthropoda > Insecta > Coleoptera > Elateridae > Melanotus > Melanotus villosus. Next base: position 28,319,684 of record OY720419.1, on the reverse strand, counting down.
ATTTTGGTAACAATGACATCTGATGTGGGGTCTCGAGGACCTCCCGGATTTCAGATTCTTCTATTTGTGTGTTTTGGGAAGGTAGTGGCTGGAATACGGTCTCTAAATGTTGAGCAAAAGTTGTAGCTTTCTCTATGTCAGTACGTGCCCATGGCCCATTTTCTTTGCGTATAGGGGGGATATGACTTTTTGCCTGCGTTAGATTTTTTGTGGCTTTCCATAGAGAATAGTCAGTATCTGATGTGTTTGTCAAGTTTTCCAGGTATTCTTCAAGAGAGCGGTTTTTATGATTTTTAATGGCATTGTGTAGTTGTTGGGAAGCTTCCACGTATCTTAACTTGTCCGAGGGATACCTGGTGCGTTGCCAGATTCGCCTGAGACGCCTTTTGTAAGCTATTTTTTCTTTGATTTCAGTTGGACATTTTTGGTTTACTCTCTTTATGTGAATTTCCGGTGTGGCTTCCCAAGCAGAGGTTTGTATTAGAAGAGTAAATTCATTTATCGCTTCTTCTATGTCTGTTTCTGATTTTAATGGAATGGATAGATTTACATTTTGCTTAATAAGTTGTTTGTAGTATGTCCAGTCCGTTCTTTTGTTCGTCAAGGTTGGTGGTTTTTGTGTTTCTAGTATGTTTGAGCTAACTGTAGCTAGTACCGGTGTGTGATCTGAGCTCAGGTCGAGGTTGGATTCAACACCAAGGTACCCTTGTGCAATGCCTTTTATAACGAAGAAGTCGAGAAGATCCGGTATCTTTCCTGGGTCCGTGGGCCAGTAGGTGGGTGAGAAGGTATATAGATAACTGAGCTGCAGTTCTTGTATGACTTGATATAGTAGTCTACCTCTACCAGGGGCTGTGATCCGTGAGCCCCATGCCGTGTTTTTTGCGTTGTAGTCTCCTCCAGCCAAAAATCTGCTTCCAAGTGAGTTGAAGTAGGCAGTCATATTCTGTTTGTTTGGACGATAATTTGGTGGGAAGTAGACTGAGGAGATTGTAAGGGGACCTAGCCAGTCCTCAACCACCACACTTGTCGCCTGTATATCATTTTCTTGGTGCTTCTGTATTTCATGGTGTTTGATGTGATTTTTGATTAATATTGCTGTGCCTCCTCTAGCCCTCCTGTCAGCATCTGGATGTGGGGTGTGGTAAAGGATAAAATTGGGTACATTAATACTCGTATTACTTGAAAAGTGTGTTTCAGTCACTAGTAGAATGTCAATTTTATTATAAGTGAGAAAAGTTTCAACTTCCTGCCTACGCGAGGCTAGACCGTTTGCATTCCATAGAGCTATTTTATGGCGTAGTACTATTATTGTTTTGTTTTTGTTTTTGTTGTATTAAGAGGCATGTTAAGCTATCTATCTTGTCATTTAATCTCTTTACTTCTGTTGTTAGTTGACTTATTGTTTGTTGCTGGTTTGCCACCATATGTTTCAGGAAAGAGATTATATCATTGTTTTGTTCTATTAATGGCTCCGGCACTGCACTGTTGGTGCTTGCATTCCCATTAATTGCTTGGCTGTATGATAAGTAATTTGTTTTGTTTTGTTTTGGGCCAGCGTGAAAGCTTGATTATAGGAGGGCAAGTTTAGGTCTTGTTGATTTGTCGCGATCTGGTTTTCTTGGTTTGAGTTTTTTAGCTGCTGCTGGCGTTTCTGTTGTATCATTTTCGTGACTACTCCATTTGGTGTTTGAGATCTTCTGTTTATTATTTCTAGGTAAACTCTACAAATCTTAGCATTTGCTGGGTGAGAGCCACCGCAAAGGACACATTTGGGTTCCTTTCCGTCTCCCTTTTTTTTGAGCATGTTTTGTAATCATGATTGCCGGCGCATTTATAGCATCGGTGAGGTCTAGTGCAATTGTTCCTCGTGTGCCCGTAGCACCAGCATCTGGTGCACTGCGTAAGCTTAGTTTTCTTTATGGGTTCCTCAAATTGTACAACCGCGTTTAATAAGCGCTTTATATTAAATATTTCTGTATTGTTTGATTTTCTTTCCAGATCAATAAAGAATAGATTTCTTGGAATTTGCTTATCTTTCCATGTATAAATGTTTGTAATCGCTACTACTGAGTGTCCGAGTTCCACCAGCGCTTCTCGGATTTCTTCGTGTTCAGTGTATGTTTCGCAGTACTACTCTGAACTTCCTGTCTTCATCTTCATCATGTTTTTAAATAAATATTTGTTTCGTTTCTTTTACTTATTATTCTATTTATACGTTTAACTTGTATTATATAAATAAATTCTGTGCAATGTAACTTATTTAAACCTTCTTATCATTTGGTGGCTCTTTGTAAATGTTGAGATATTTTTTTAAGATTATTGGCTCAGTAGTCCAAAAAGGTTGCCGACCCCTGCCCTACTCATTTCCAATATCCAGATAAGTAGAGGATTACCTCCAGTCGATTCCAATATTCAAATGAACAGAACAATTTCTCATTTAACTCCAATATCAACTTGCAACTTCCCTTTTTCTCACAGGAAAACCCACTTATTTCTTTATTTTATCTTCTCTTAAAGGAAAACACAACTTCCTTTTTAAGAAGAATCATTAGCACCCCTCTTTTTTATTTATAATTCTCTTCAAGGAAAACACAACTTTCTTTTTAAGAAGAATAATTAGCACCTCTCGTATTTATTTTTATTTTCTTGTCTCCCGTTGCCCCGGTTCCCTAATATTTTCTTCCAATTAAAAAAAATCTTTCCTGCTCCTTGGTAATGGTTATAAAATAATAAAATTCTTTCAACACACATCCCTACGTTTGTAGCTATTTAAATTACAAATTCAACATAGTAACATTTCTTTAACATTTTAACTATTCTACCCTGTCTATCTAGATTCTTATTTTTACATTTCAGTTCTGAATCAAATTAAGTTAAATCTGAATAAAACTCAATTAACAACAATTACAGTCAACCATAAGTTTAACTTCAATAATAAAATACATCGAATTCCAATATCTTTTAGACCGTAATGGTGCGCATGTTGAAGACATTTTAAAATGAGGACTGATTGGTTTTTCGTGTATTTTATGTAAATGATTGTACGCAATATTAAGGCCGATTCTGTAAACAGTTTTACGATTCTAGATTTAAATAGATTTAAGGGTAGGCTACAGGGCCATTCACGAAACGTTTCGTTTGTCTTGTAATAGCAATTACTTTTTCGGGCAGTGCTTGAAGGGTGGTGTCCAAAAAGGGTCTTTCTTTGTCCTAGCTAAGACGTGTGCTTAACCAGATGCACTCCAGCAAGCTAGCGTAGCAAATAACCAATTGTTAAAGAGATCTGCTTACATTGCGATACTGCAAACGGAACTATAACTCTCGTTAGTAATATAAAAGCATTTCTAGGAAAATTAGTTTCTTATGAAGTGCTTTGTACCAAAACCGGTCAGCCAATCGCGGCTAAACTTTGACACAAAGTTCAATTTGATTTGATGAACGGAACCCCTTCTAGTTTGGGGTGTTCCAAAATAATCGTATAAATACAATGATCATCAGATCAAAGAGGATTCCATTCCTTCCTCTATGCACACTAGCTACTCTAGGAGGTATCCTATTAGGCTGTTGCTATTATAACCCTTCATTGACTTCCGCTCCGACAACCTTCTTTCCTTAACAACCTACTCTAGGAGTTATCCTATTGGGCTGTTGCTATCATAACCCTTCATTGACTTCCGCTCCGACAACCTTCTTTTCTTAACAAGCTACTGTGGTAGTTCACGCTCTCATTAGGCTAGTTAGGCCAATCTTCCTGCATCCCGTTGGCATACGCTAGCTACTCTGGGGTCGTAAAAAGCCCTATTAGGCTCGTAAAATTCCTTTGTTTCGTTTTTCTTTTCAGGAGATTCGACACCTAGGCCGCCAAGTCGGTTACGGACATCCGCCTTCCGAATAACCAATACTAAGCGTCGCTAGGAGTGAACATTCTCATCTGTTTGAATAAAAACTTAAAATTTTATTACGTGTTTTCTGTGACTTTTCTTTCCTACCCTTTCTAAAAGACTGGTTTACAAATACGCAACGAAGAGCAACCAGGGTCCCAAAACTTCTGGGTTTTCACCAGTTATTCAAAATTGTGAAGTTTCAACACTCCGCATCGTTACAAGACCACAAATATCATCTCAATATATTCCTTTCGGTGAGCTACGACAAAATTCTGTGCCAAAACAAAACATTCCTGTTGATATTATTTATCTTTCAAGTCACATAATCAAATGCTTTATAATAATATCCCCTTAATACATTCTTAGAGAAGGAATGATTTTTATTGTCTGAACTAGAGGCAATTTTTTCTTAACATCACACATCACTTAAGCATTTGAACTGCCATTAAAGATTTTCAAAATATCAATTAGAAATTATATAACTTACTTTAATTTCTGTTAAATATTTATATCGTGTACGTATAAATAATTAAATTGAATACAAGTTTATGACTACTAACAAAATAATAAAAAACTGGAAAGATAAAACATGACCTAGAATATTTAAGTAAGCTAATTAATCAGAACCCGAAATTCTTAATTAGTTGTGGAGGGAGCGAAAGTAAATTCTAGCAGTACAGCCTTACTTAGAATTTATAAAACGAGCAAACAACATTTTTTAGATAACTAGGCGACTTTGATACAATCAAACTTAATTGTTTGTGTAAAACAAATACAATTATTTTGTAAGCCTTGCTACACTATAAATATTTATTTATTTAGATTTCAGCTGTTGGTATTGCAACCTGTTTGTTATTATTTGTCGGCCAAAATATAGTGGATGACTTTAATTTGCGTACTTTTTTACCGTCAGTTAATATTAGTTTTATAACAGTTTTATTATAACTTTACCAAATTTGTTTTAATAATAATATTATTAATAATAAATTACAGAAATGCAGTGGCGGCTCGTCTAATGACGCAGCTGAAGTGCTGCTTCACCTATATTTTTCGGTTAAATGTTTTTTTTTTTTTTATTCAAAATCCGAAATCATTTTAATTTTTTTTCATTTTCTTTAATTCAGTTGATATAGAAAAGAATTTTAATTTATGTACCTATTTCAATTTCAATGCATTTTTTTAAGATGCGTGTATCAGTCTGTATTCGTAACCTATTTTACCATAGGTACGGATATAAAAAATAAAAATACAGAAAATAGTACAAAAACCTCATTTCGAAAAACTCCATCTGCAGTATTACTAAAGAATATCAATTATAACCGTCTAGATTCTGACGTCAAAATCTAGAAGGCCTTGGTATACAATTAACTAGGACGCATTTAATGCAAATCTAAGAAGGGTTAACAAATACTAAGCTTTGTAAATACTATGTGAAATATTGTTTCAGTTGGCAATAAAATATTCTACTTAAAATTAACCCTCCATATTTAGAGTAACAGTTTTAAACTTAAAACCGTTCTGTATTTTCACCTTAAAGCTATTGCTTTACCTACTTGTTGAATTCTCGTCATTTCTGACATACCTTACTAATACGTTCCGTCAAATTAAGATGCACATCTGGTTAACAAGTTACCCTCAATTAACCCACAAAAAATCTTTTTTTAACTAATCCCACGACTATCGGCAAACTAAAATATGTCATTTCGCAAGAAATTGAAAATATTCCACGAGATATAATAAAAAATGCTGTTCACAACATGGAAGAAATATTGTTGCTCGTTGAAGAACAAAATTGTGGACATATTCAACATTTAAACTGAATCCAGTAAACCCCATATCTTTATATATATATATATATATGTTAATTCATATCTACTTCAAAATGTAACTTACTTTTGAATAACCATATAGTACTCCGTATCAGAATGTGTAAAAACTCGCGTACAAGCTCTCCGTAACTTTATTCCTTGGACAATAATAAGGCGAAATTCTTATAGCGAAAAAGCCATCAGATGCTTCCTCAACCCGTGCGAAGTCTTCAAAGTTCAAAATTGGCAACGCGAAAAGGAAGCCGTTTTTGCAAAATTCTGTTACTTATGATACCAACAATTTAGTATCGTTTATAATTTAAAAGTACCAAAAAAAAATACTGATTTTCATAATTTCAGTTCACAGAATTCTTCCAAATGTGTTTGCTTGTATCAAAAATACGTTTGGCAATATTATTGCAAGTTAAAATTAAAATTAAATTATTTTGTTGTTACTGTTTTAACTGATAATCGATAAGTTGGCTGATGCCTGTATTTTCACATGCAAGGTTGTCAAATTTAAATTTCTTAAATTGTTATTCTCGGGATTAACTCAGCATCTACGAACATCTTTCTAATAAGAGTTTCTTCTTATTTTTGTCCAAGGAATAAAGTTACGGAGAGCTTGTACACGAGTTTTTACACACCCTGTATACGGCCAGTCCATTCCGCTTAAAAATAGGTTTTGAGACAGTAGGCCATAAAGACCGGATAATGGTGTCGTCTATTAGATAAACTAGTAACCAATTCGGATTAGATAAACTAGTAACCAATGCGGAAGATAACTATAAATTATCGAATTTATAGCATCTTTGGCAAGTATATACATGAAATTGATTAAATTATTTGATCTTATGAAATAATTAATTAAAGCTATGGTTCGAATCTGCCGTTAGTGTAAAAATAAAAATTTACTACAACAAAAAATTCAATATGAAAGATGTATTGCACCATTAATTTCAACCACCTTACCTAGACCCTTATTAAATTAATTTCTCTGCAGTATCATGGGTATAGTGTGCCCAAAATAACTCTTTACGGAACTAACCCAGAAAATTACTAATCTTGTACGACAGGCCTTGCCGTATTTGAACGTGTTATACAGCTGTTGGAACCAAGTTTCATGAAAAACGCTTTGTTGGCTTACCGATATCATAAAACTAATTTACATAAATATGTGCAATGATAATTATTATCGAAGCAAAACCGGAAATTTCAAATATTTGTTTTTTAATAAATTGGTTGAGAAATAGTTGACACTGTTGACAGTAACAACAACTTCATAAAGGAGGCATTAGATTTTGGCCCCGATAATACGGTTATACTGCTGAAAATATAGAAAGCAACTAAAATCTAAAGGCCATGCGTCATCTTTTTGTAAACATAAATTACATTTGAACTTTCATATGTCACTGTCAACCATAGAAAATAGAGGTTAACACTGGTACTAGCTTCAGGTAAAATCTTTGATTGCCAACGGGAACAGAATATCTTGGTTGCACTGTGCAAAAATTCCTTAACTTTAGCTGGGATCAACCTAAGTTTTCGACAATATAATTTATTATAGAAAACTTATTTTAAGGATATTTTTTTATGAGGATGTAAATAACGAAATCTTACACTAAATAAATTATTAGTAAATGGTTCACTCACCAGCAAAAATGAAGGATGTCATATCGGTATTTTTAATTATTCGCAAAATTTCTTTATCAAACTGAAAAATAGTGGAAATTAAAATTAACGCAAAAATGATTGTTATTTTGACCAAAAAGAGAACTTATTTTCTTTACAATACCTTTATAATTCCTCTTAACACAAGAAAAACATCACTATTTTACATGTTTCATGCTTGTTGTGCGTTATTTATATTTAACAATAATACAACTTGACAAATAGGTAACAATCAGTTGTTTGTTTACTTGGATAATTTCAAGGCATCACTGATATTCTGCAAATATGTCATTTTAATTCCTTTATTTTTACCTCGCAAAAAAAAGAAATGCAATCAAAAGAAACTTTTTACAAAACGCAATATTTAACTTATGTATCAAATTAATGGGTCATTCATATAACAACATTTATAACAATGGATCATCTGATAATCTGATCTTAATTAACCGTTTGAGACTTTGAGATATGCTAAATGTGTTATCTATTTTAAAACTCTGGCAATTGTTTTAAAATTAATATCCTGTGTAACTTTTTAACAGTTAGGGCCAGTTTTACAATCGATGGTTAACTACGAGTTTGCACTTAACTAGAAGTTAACCTACTCTTACCGTTTTACAATTGATGATTAAAATTTAACTTGTAGTTTACTTTTACCAGAACAATAGGTTGTAGTTAACTATAAGTTCTAATTTGACTAATACTTCCCAACCTTACATTGTGACATTGTGACATTGCGAATTGTGTGTATATATTAATTATATATTATTGTTTGTTATTAAAAATGAACGATAATGACGTAAACGCATTTAGTGAAGATGAAGCTGAACTAGTACGACGTCCTAAAATAATTAGACAGAGACCAAATTTTTTTGAAGAGTATGATCATTTGGATTTTTTTAACCGCTTTAGATTGTCAAAAAGGACTGTGGAAATGTTGTTAGATGAAATTGGAGAAGTTTTGCAGCATCTAACGCACAGGTAGAAGAAATTACCAAATCGTTGTATAAAATTAACTTCATTTAAAATAAATAATTTCAGAAATGATTGTCTTTCACCGGTAAATCAACTCCTATTGGCATTAAGATTTTATGCAAATGGAAGTTTCTTGAGCATCGCAGGAGATTTTGCGGGTGTCAGTAAATCTACTGCATCTCTTACTATAAAACGAGTCAGTGTTGCTTTAGCTGGTTTGAGGCAAAATTACATAAAAATGCCTCAATCAGAAGAGGAATTAGCAATTTGCAGACAAAATTTTTTCCAAATTGCACGTTTTCCTAAATGTATTGGATCAATTGACTGCACCCACATAAAAATTTTATCACCAGGGGGGGATAATGCCGAAATTTTTAGAAATAGAAAGCAATTTTTTTCTCTAAATGTACAAACTATTGCAAATTCAAATTTAGAAATACAGGATATAGTAACAAGGTGGCCAGGATCTGCACATGATTCGCACATCTTTAGAAACTCGCGAATATATAATGATTTTGAGGCGGGTCAATTTGGAGACAATTTAATTATTGGTGATAAAGGTTATCCGATTAAGCCCTACTTGATTACTCCCTTGCATGTAGTAAGAAATGAGGCAGAGCAATTATTCAATGAATCACTTACACGAACTCGAAACGTTGTAGAAAGATCATATGGAGTATGGAAACGTAGGTTTCCTGCTTTAGCTATGGGATTTCGAATAAACTTAGATACAACGCAGGCTGCTGTAATGGCTACTGCGGTTTTGCATAATATTGCATGTAGAAATAATGAAGACGTACCACAAGTTAATATTGAAGAAGAGAATGCTATTAATTTCATAAATAATATAGAAATTGCAGATATTCCACAAGAAAGAGGAGGTAGAAATAATGTGACACGATATAACCTTATTAATAATTATTTCTCTAGATTATAACATTTATTATTAAAATACAAAATAATACAGAAAAATAATGTTATCTAATTTAATGTTTTTGCCAATTTTTTATTTTGTAATTCTAATTTCTTTCTAAGAATTTCCATTTTTAAATTATGTTCCTCTAAATAATTTTCTTTTTGCAATTTAATGAATTTTAATTTTTCCTCTATTAGCTCATGGCTAATGGAAACATATTCCTTATTTTTGTTTATTTTATTCGTCATTTTCAATGTCGTCTCTAAAAAAATATATATAATATACTGTTTTCTAAACATGTTTCTGCTTCTAAAAATGTATTTACTTGGAGTCTTTTTGCCAGAAAGCTTCGTGGACATAGGCCTTTTGAGGCTCGCCGGTGAGTAATTAGTCCAATCAATTACTGGTGTTATATTACCAGTATCTGTGCTAGTATTTTCTTCGGCTGCTGTAGGTTGCTCCCGTATTTCACTCAATTTTGAATTATCAACAGAATTAGTTGTTTCTTCATTACATATAATGTAAACTTCTAAAAGAACCGCGACTTCATAAGAATATAGGTTTTATTACAATTAGAACAATAAAAAACCTTGATTGGAATCGCAGTCATATTTGTTTGTTAATCCGTCAATTTGGGGCCCAAGTAATTGTTTTATTTTAATATCAATATCTGTAATTTCAGTAGGAATAAAACTTCCTCCTCCAGTTTTCATAATATTTGCTTTATTTGACGAGTATTTCGTTTTTTTAAATTTTGATACTTGGTTTTTAAATTTGTAGCACTTCTTTTTGTAGTACTACATGACGAAAATTCTTCTTCAATTGCCTTCCAGGCAGATATCTTCTGCTGCCAATTCACAGCTCCACTTTTTTTGTTTTCTATTACATTTTTATGTTTTTCTACCAAAGTAATCAGTAAATCTTCTTCAAATTTAGTGAAGTTATCACATATTTTATGTGTGTCACTGGATTCGTCCATCTTTAACATATTTAAATTAATAATTAAAATTTACGAAATTTTCCAAGGCTCGCCAGGGCGCTGAAATAGCTATAACTTTGTACAAAGGCGCCTTTTGCCCACGGAGTGGCACTGACTTTAACATTACGTTACTATTAAAATTGGTACTTACATTCATTAGCTATATTAAATCCTTCACAATACCAACTAACAGTTTGAATTTTCAAAATCAAAATATGAAATATATTCAAATTTTTGACAGATCATCAATGTTGCCAATATTCTCTCGATAATCTCATTGTCAACTTTTGGTTAACTTGGAGTCATTAAACTGCCAATACAAAAATAATTCAAAAACGCCTCTCAAGTAAACTCAAAGTTAACTTGCAAGTAAAGTTCAAGTAACCATAAGTCTTGACCATCGATTGTAAAACTGGGCCTTAGTGTGGTCACTAACCGTATAACTTATGTAACAGGATTGAAATATCAGTCTTTTCAAATTTTTATAATCCGCCTTCCACTGGAATTATATACAGGGTGTATCAGAAATAAGTACCTACATTAAATTTTTTCAGTGGTGGAACTCGTCAAGAACTACAACATTTCTTATTAATTTTTTTTAATCTCACATTTATTTTGCATTTTTACCCCCCCCCCCCTTAAAATAACGAGTTGTTTATGTATTTTCATAAGTAATACCACAAGTGACTAGAATCCTACCGGCAATTTTTTTGCTGTCATGAACACGACTGCTTGTTGCGACGATTTTCTAAAGAAACAAGCAATAGTGATCGTGACAGCAAAAATTGCCTGTAAAATTCTAGTCACGAATGGTATTCGGAATGACAATTCCTCGAATTATAATGAAATTACTGAAATACTTGCCACTCAAAAAATTTTGACAGACATTGTCTCTAAACAACGCTGCTAGTCGTAAAATTTCCGAGAAAATTTCACTAGTAGTGAAATTTCCAGTATAATTCGATTGTGATTCGTTCAATTCACCAAAATACTGTGATTTCATTGGATGACAGATTATGAGTGGAATTGTCATATATTATACAACAAGACGATCGAAAATACTCGATTATACGAGACATATTGCCTAAAACACCACGAGACCGAAGATCGAGTGGTGTTTCTTTAGGCAATATGTCGAGTTTCGAGTATTTTAAATCGTCAAGTTGTATACAGGTAGACTTTTTCATGAATAAAAAATATACTAAGAACTTTAACATTTATTTATTATTTTTATTGAACGTACAATTATTGTAGACATTGTGAATAGAGTCTGATGAGGTTTGTGGATCATTGGCAGTCGAAGTGGGATTACTTGAAGGGCAACTTCTCAAATAGGCAATGAGGTTGTTGTGTTGTTCCGGAGTTAGTTGTAAATAGGGTTGGATGGAATTTCCTGATGTGTGACCCGTAATTTTAATGATTAATGAAGTGGCATATTCTTATACCAGCAGCTGTTGGGGTGCCTTTGCCAGTCCTTATTCACAGTTAGAAATACACGTCTAGTTTTTATATTTTTAGTTCGTTTCGACATCATCTTTTTTCATAATCTAGCTACAGGGGTCGGCAACGCTTTGACCGCGGGGGCACGTGCGCCCGCCAAGGCTTTTTGATGCGCCCTCTGTGAAATCAGACAAAAGTAAAATAAACCCAAATTCTACTATAATACGAGTACCTCGACCTTACTCCAAGAAAATACAATTTCTAATTTCGCGTTTTGCTGTCATCTGGTGATGGTAGTGATCTCTACTATACAACTATAGGTACTAGAGATCACTGGTTGATGGCGCTGGCATGACCGTGCCCCTAGAGACCCTGTACAGGGTGGCCCATTTTCGATGTTTTTAAATGGGAAGTACCCTTAATATCTGAGATAGGCAAAAACTGATGTCGGAGTCCAGGGCTCTTTTTTGATGCAGGTTCAAGTCCCGAAAACAAAATATCGCTATCTTTTGTCATTTTTTAGTTATAGCCCAAAATTCAAAATTTGGCCATATAGAAAACTTCAAATAACTCTCTTGGTTTTGAAGATATCCAAAAACGGTAAAAACATTCTACAGGCACTTTTTCAAGTAGAATATGATAGTCAATTCAGATATCTCCTAATTTTCATGTTTTAAGAATTATGGCATAAACTTGGTGTTTTTTAAATATAAGTCGTAGTTGGCCATGATATCATTAAATTGCATATTTTTTCTGTTTTCCGAAAATATATAGTTTATAGGGGTTGAATGCAGTAACAATACCTTTTTTGAACAAAATCAGATTATATGATGTTGTTAGCAATTAGTAGGCCATGGTTGATGATAGCAATAAAGAAAAGCTAATAGAGCCGGTGCATGTGACGTAACCAGGCACACAATAACGTGCCCGACTGAAAATGAACGACAGTTTTGAAAGTTAACAAAACTAAATAATTAATTTAATATTTTGTAGAAAATCTCGCGTTATCTTTAATAGCTTTTAATTATCTTGACATATGGAGATTTTACAAGTTTCTACGTATAACCTGGCAAAATTTGTAGTTTCTTGTTTTCCAGAGCTTTTCTCTAATTGCTTTCTCTGGGAAATATCACGTTCCCTAATACTCGTTTTAATCCACGATAAAATTTTCAATTACGTTTGTATCAATTAAAAATTTTAAGTAACTGAAAGTTTCCTAATTATGTAGGCTAAACCATCCTTCATCTGGTTAAACACATCTTTATTCGGTTTGATATTGTAATATGCAATATTTCCTTTTTGATAAAATTAGTATACAGGTGCATACAAATCTACCCTTTGTTTCCCCTACAAGTGTTCAGCTGATGGCCTAGTGACGTCAGATGCACCCGCTCTATTAGCTTTTGTTTATTTCTATCATGAAGCATGGCCTACTAATTGCTAACAACATCATAAAATCTGATTTTGTTCAAAAAAGGTATTGTTACTGCATTTAACCTGTATAAACTATATATTTTCGGAAAGCAGATAAAATATGAAATTTAATGGTATCATGGCCAACTACGACTTATATTTAAAAAACACAAACTTTATGTCATAATTCTTAAAACATGAAAATTAGAAGATATCTGAATTGACTATCACATTCTACTTGAAAAGGTGCCTGTAGAATGTTTTTACTGTTTTTGGATATCTTCAAAGCCAAGAGAGTTATTTGAAGTTTTCGATATGGTCAAATTTTGAATTTTGGGCTATAACTAAAAAATAACAAAAGATAGCGGAATTTTGTTTTCGGGACTTGAACCTGCAAAAAAAAAGAGCCCTGTACTCCGACATCAGTTTTTGCCTATCTCCGATATTAAGGGTACTTCCCATTTAAAAACATCGAAAATGGGCCACCCTGTATATATTAGGATAAGAGTTGGGAAAATGAGACTATTTTGACAGCAATTTTTGATCCAAACACGTGATCAACACAAACGTCATTTTAATTGTCATCACAGTGTCACTTAACCAGTCAAATATAAAAACCGCAAATATTTTAACACAAGATTTATTTGAACAGATTAACATTATTTTCCTTTATTTCAGCTCTATTATTACAATTTCTTGCGCTGCAGCCAGTCATTTTGTCGTATTTGGCCCTTTATTAATAAACATCAAAAGTGTCAATTTTAAAAGATTTCAAGTAAATGCATTTTAATTAAGTAGTCCATGCAAAAATTGATCCAAACCAATCAAACTGTATCACGGCATTTTCCCAACTCTTATCTTTATATATACAGGATCTCTACGTGCCCCTAGAGACCCTGTATATATTAGGATAAGAGTTGGGAAAATGAGACTATTTTGACAGCAATTTTTGATCCAAACACGTGATCAACACAAACGTCATTTTAATTGTCATCACAGTGTCACTTAACCAGTCAAATATAAAAACCGCAAATATTTTAACACAAGATTTATTTGAACAGATTAACATTATTTTCCTTTATTTCAGCTCTATTATTACAATTTCTTGCGCTGCAGCCAGTCATTTTGTCGTATTTGGCCCTTTATTAATAAACATCAAAAGTGTCAATTTTAAAAGATTTCAAGTAAATGCATTTTAATTAAGTAGTCCATGCAAAAATTGATCCAAACCAATCAAACTGTATCACGGCATTTTCCCAACTCTTATCTTTATATATACAGGATCTCTACGTGCCCCTAGAGACCCTGTATATATTAGGATAAGAGTTGGGAAAATGAGACTATTTTGACAGCAATTTTTGATTCAAACACGTGATCAACACAAACGTCATTTTAATTGTCATCACGGTGTCAGTTAACCAGTCAAATATAAAAACCGCAAATATTTTAACACAAGATTTATTTGAACAGATTAACATTATTTTCCTTTATTTCATCTCTATTATTACAATTTCGTGCGCTGCAGCCAGTCATTTTGTCGTATTTGACGCTTTATTAATAAACATCAAAAGTGTCAATTTTAACAGCTTTCAAGTAAATGCATTTTAATTAAGTAGTCCATGCAAAAATTGATCCAAACCAATCAAACTGTATCACGGCATTTTCCCAACTCTTATCTTTATATATACAGGATCTCTACGTGCCCCCAGAGCCAGTAGAATAAACTGGCACTTAAAATCAAAATATAGAAGCAGAATTACCAATGCAAATCTGGACCATTGTATGAGAACAGGAACAGGAACTTCAAATTATGAGCCAGATTTCATCAAGTTGTCGGAAGAAATGCAAAGCTAAGGATCACACTAACTGTAATTATTAACACCTAACTTACATGTTAACTATACTTATGCCTCTTTGAATATACATTTTGTACTGCGTTTGTGTAACATTCTTTGTTTTATTTAAGTGTCATAATATGTGGTACCACTGCAATTATTAATGCGCCCTTCAGGACTAAATCATTTCAGAATGAGCCCTTAGGTTGGATAAGGTTGGCGACCCCTGATCTAGCAGGACAATGATCGGGTCTTTGTGTATTTACAGTCAACAATTTTGCTTCCGTAGTTCGTTGATTTCCTCCCTGAGCTGTTTTGGAAAAATGGTGTTGTATATAATACGCTCTGTTTTTGCACCGTAATTATCTGTTTCCTCTTCAAAATGGTCTAGAAGACCCGATGCTGCCTCACCTCCCCGCCAAGCAAGTTCCACAGCTGCAACGTGGTAAAATTTACGTTGCAATCCCATGGGTGTGTTCTCATCTAACGTGTCCAATATTTTCTGAATTTCTTCAAGTGCTAACGCTACGGAGCTGGTTTTCCGTTTTGATGGGATAGCTTGCAGAATTCTTCGTTTCGCATTTTTTTGCGAGTTCTGCAGTATGAAAACCAATATCTTTGAAGGGATCGATGGTTCGCTTAAATTCTTTGAAATACATTTGCTGAACCATTTTTGCTGTATTGTTCCAAATCGTCTTTACAACCCCTTCCTTGTATTCGGTACCATCGTTTTTCCGCATGTTAAATGCCCAATCTTTGAGAATATGAGCGAGTTCTTCATTAGATGTTGTTTCATTTAGTTGGTAATGTTGGGACTCACAAAATTGTCGAAACTGTCTTGAAACGTACTGCTCCGTTTTTATTGTGTTTGCCGGTTTACTATTTTCAATTACCTACTTAGTTCATTGATATTTTCTGTAGAGTTTGTTCCAAAACGATTTATTTTGCAACTAAAACGAAAACCACAGTCTAAAACGCACAATTAGAAAAAAATTGCGTTGTTTACTAATAAATTATTTGACTGTCATGGAGTTGTCATGAATATCTTGAAATTTAAGAATCGAGTCTCATGCGGCTGAATATACAAAGGTTTGTATATTCGATTCGCCATGGTTATTGCAATATAATCGTTGGAATACGTGGTATCTAAGGAAAATTGCATATTCTGATTGGTTCATAAGGTTATGAACGTCGCCTGCGTTGATTCAAAACGGGGTTTATAAAGCCTGCCGAATAGGGCCGTTTGACAGTTAATCGACTAGTTCAAATTTTCTCCGTGGCACTAATTATCCTTTCACTGACAGCTGTATTTCTAATTTAAATTTGATAATTTTTGGTTATTCGTTTAGTTATACAACAAAAAGTACGTTCTAAAAATAACCAGTCCAATCCCTCTAAAGTCTTCTTGGTTTGTGCCGAGGAAAAGTAGTAAGTATCTGCACCCTTCTTACGCTCTTATTTAGTTAATTTTTTACACAGTCTCATAAAGTTTTGAAAACCTGTCTAAAATTGAAATTTATATTGTAATACACTTTCTGGACTAAATATTAAACATCCAATAACCCGTATTTGTTGTAAATCGTAAAAAATCAAAGCCTGTTGACAGCTGTCAACCATGGATAACTAGCGCCACAAGCAAGCAGTGGCAAAAATTTGCATAATGGCCATTTTTGCTATTCGGCAGGCTTTATAAACTCCGTTTTTAATCAACGCAGGCGACGGTTATGAATGAAATAGTCACTATTTATATCACGAGAGCATAGAAAATAATCGAAAATACTTTGACGAGTTATGAGACGTATTGTCAAGAAACACCACGAGTCGTATAGCGACGAGTGGTGTTTTGCGATGATACGTCGAGCAAGGAGGCAAAGTATTTTATTATTTGCGACTGCTCGAGTGGTATACAATTAGATTATATAATGAATAAATAACAAAACTGAATTTTATGTGCAAGTGGCGTTTGTTGATAAACAATGTAAATATGGTTGCTACGAAAAAAATTGAAAAAATACTCATAGTAGGTTTCAGTTTTACATTGTGTTAAGAAATGTTGTAGTTCTTGACGAGTTCTATTACTGGGGTATTTGATGTACTTATTTCTGATACAGCCTGTATATACCGGGTGTTCAGCGAGGAATGGGGCAGCGTGATATCTCGGGAACGAATGCAGACTTTAAAATTCTGAAAACTTTGTTATAAATGTCCGTTAAGGGCAAATATTTCATGGTAAAAAAAATTAAATTAAATGCGTCACCGTTAAGTGGCGTTACCTAACTTTATTTTTTTAAATGGATTAGCCTACTTTTTATTCAATTTTTGGAATTTTCGACACATTTGTAATAACTTTCCTTATAACTGCTACCAACCTATTTGTTATACTTTTCGAGAAAATATTTTTTATAAATTTAAGACGAAGATGTAAAAGGTTGTATTCTGTAGAGATAATAAGCAAAGATTAATTTCTCGTAAATTTTAATAAAACTTAAAAGACAAACGAAAACATACCTCAAAATCAAATTGAACATATGATATCGCGCTGTCCCATTCCTCACTGAACACCCGGTATATATATCCTCTTAGATACATACCCAATCAATATTTAACCACTATTCGACAGTTTTATAAATTAAAAACTAGTATATAAACAGTCATGGGCACCGGCAAGGGGGGGCAAGACAGGGCAGTTGCCCCCCCCCCCCCCGGCCTTTACAGCGAATACACGTAAGAAAAATTATTTATCAAATGTCAGATATATGAATATGAATGCAGCCAAGGACCGACAGCTCAATATTTGCATACTGTGGCAGTAAGACCACCCGCGTATACCGGGTGTCAACGAAACCTGGAGCACCCCCATACATTTTTATTTTTTAAGGTATCAAAATGAAATTTCGTATATGTAATACACTCTTTAAGTGGCATTTTTTGACATAGGAAGTAAGTTTCTGTGACTTCTTGTTTCGCCGGAATTGACATCAACTTTGTTATTTTAAATGGAACACCCAATATATTTATTAATTTTGGAATCTCCAAGCCAAGGACCGACAGCTCAATATTTGCATACTGTGGCAGTAAGACCACCCGCGTATACCGGGTGTCAACGAAACCTGGAGCACCCCCATACATTTTTTATTTTTTAAGGTATCAAAATGAAATTTGGTATATGTAATACACTCTTTAAGTGGCATTTGTTGACATAGGAAGTAAGTTTCTGTGACTTCCTGTTTCGCCGGAATTGACATCAACTTTGTTATTTTAAATGGAACGCCCTATATATTTATACATTTTGGAATCTCCATTCAATTTTACGTATGGTAGTATCAAGTTCGAAGTTTTGATGACAAAGTAAATTTTTGCAGAAATTAATCTAGAGTACCATGTACCATGACTTACGCAAAATGAAAGTCAAGGTTCCCCAACACTCGAGACAAATTGTTTTAGAACTTTAACTATTTTAGTAGCTGTATTAGAATTACCTAAAGTTGCCAAAAACGCTTTTTCGAGAATAACTCTATTTTTTCAAATGGCACTAGGGTGGGACACTAGGATATTAAAAACGAGCATTTTTCAAGGATTTTATTGATATCAATAACGCGGGATTATTATGAAAATTTAATTCGGAATAACACTTTCAGTTCAATAAAACCGTATTTTGGACATTTAAATCTAGACACTGGGTTTCAAAACAAGTGAAACAAATGAAATGCACAAAAAAAGTGACAGACTTGCTACAGTTGAAATGCTAAAATAATTTGTTTTGAGCGTCGTAGCACCCTGACTTCTATTTTTTGCAGGTCATGACATACTAGATTAATAAATAAACTTTTCTGCAAGTATTTACTTTGTCATCAAAATGTTTCAAACTTGATATAACATACGTAGAATGAAATAGAAATTCCAAAAATGTATAAATATACAGGGTGTTCCATTTAAAATAACAAAATTGAGGGTAATTCCGGCGAAATCTGAACTGACAGAAACGTGTGTTCTATGTCGAAAATGCAATTTAAAGAGTATAATATTACATATACCAAATTTCATTTTGATATCTTAAAGTATAATATAAAAAATAGGGGTGTCCCAGGTTTCATTGACACACGGTATAGTATATTAGGTATCCTTGCCCTATCTTTAATTTTAACCTAGCGGCACCCATGTAAATGCTCAAGGTTTACACTTTGTAGAAATATAGGTTGTTATAACCTTGTATTGATATAAAAAAATGTTTTAATATATGAAATAGAAACTCCCTTTTTTTGTAAAAAGATAAAATTAGATAAAACGTAAACTTCTACGGTTATGATATAAAACGCATGCTTAAGAGATTTATATTCAAATTAATAGCTCACCCGATTTCAAAATCACAAAACGTGCGAAAATACTTTAAATTTAGTTTATAAGACACCGTACAAAAGTAGTACCTATTACCGTTCTTCCCTTTTTTGTATGACAAGAAACTAAAAGCAACGCAGTTACATTATTTCTATCTTTTAAATACACACGAAAAATAAACAGTATATGTAATTACATAACAGTTTTTTTTATGACTTACGCACTATCCACGGTCCTTGAAATCCCCTGGTAATTTTTATTAATAATAATCATTAATCATTATATATTCGTCAACCGAAATATAGCTTCGTTATTAAATCCTAAACAAACCGTACAAAACCAAATTTGCTTAATATTTCTTAGTCAATACAAATAACAAAATCGCCTCACTAATTGATATAAAATTATAAGAGCGAAGAGTAAAATTGGTGTATATTTTTACACTTAAAAATTAGTATTACATTTTAACTCGGCATTATTTTCCATTAAAGGCTTAGTACCATCAATTTTATTTTACAAATAACCTTTTAAGATTTTCATGTTTGGTGCTTTATATTTATTATGTAATAAATTTTCATAGCGTTTTGCAGATGTTCTAATTTGATAGGATTCGTAAAAATTCCTTAAATAAATTCTCATAACAATTATCTTTTTTTACATAATGAACAAAAACTCTATTCCTTGCAGGACAAAATCATAAAAATAAAATTACGCATTGTTCCCTTGATTTTAATAAGGTCAATTCAACTTTAGAAATTTTCCAAAAGTTGCTAAATTATACGAAAAGAATACAAAGTAGTGAGTCCTTTCTGAAAAAATACGTTAACGCATAGTCCTTACAGCAACTGCAAGCCTACTACAATGTGACTTAAAGCATACACAAAACCAGATCTTAAACAAATTTTTTCCTAAAATAATAGGAATTAATAAACGGCTAAACTACTTCACCAAAACAACTCTTAACAAACAGAAGCTTACCTATTTATATTAATGTTTGAAACATTTTCAGATGTATTTATTGAAATCGAAAAAATTTTGCACGAACTAACAGAAACATTGAATATTGTAATTGAACACTTATAATCAATTATACCACCCAAGGCACCCAGAAAATAATAAACGAAAACCTGCCAGTTTTAGAACTACTTTACCTTTTCTACAATTTACCATTTCACTCCTCCTGCACTGATCAAAGAACAAGTCAATGACGCACTCATTGCTTAATAACCATTACTAAAAATAATTTAAAAAACATAATCTACTGAATAATCAATTCTGTATTGTTTTAATAAGAAGAATCCTAAGAATTAGAACACTATGAGCGTCTTAATTCGAATAAACTAAATCACATTTAATTAGGTACAGTTACTATTTAACGTTTTAGAATTCCACATTCTAAAATGCTGCTAGGTTTTATTTAATAATTTCTAAACAATCAATAAATAAAGGAAAGTTACGGTGTTAATTGTTATTTTGTAAGAATAAATGTCGCAGGACTTTTAATTATTTGGAAAATACAGTCCTTAAAACCGGCAATAATGACGCAATAAACATTGGTATTACCAGCTATTACCAGAAAATTTTCAAAATAGTTTATTAAATATTTGCAATTAACTCAACAACTCTACAGGGTGAGCCGAATTCGATCTAATTGCAGGGTTTCGTGATAACTAAAATAGCGTTTTTATTTCAAACAGTCGGTAAAAATGTCTCGGGAATTATTTGTATAACATTAAAAAAGTGGTTTAACAAACATAAGTAGGTAATAAAGTATTTAATCAATAGTTTTGAAGATATGACATATTAATATTTTTGCATTTCTTATTTTATTAGCTTTCAGAATATGTATAGTTTGTTACGGTTATTTGCAGTAATAAGTGTCTTCGTCCTTTGTACCGCCTTAAGAGTAAGCCAGAATTGTTCAGTCGCGTGATCACAAGTGATGAATCATGGATTTTTGAGTATGACTCAACAAAACGCCAAAGAAAGAAAGAGCAATTCGAAAATCAAATTGATGCCCATTTGTTTTTTTTTTTTGCGGGCAAGGGATCGTCCACAAGGAATGTTTGCCGACAAGATAAACTGTCAATCAAAATTTTTATCGGAACGTCCTTGAAAGGCTCGGGAAGACGGTGGCACGTGTGCGAGCAGGCATTGCAAGCACTTGGATGCTGCATCACGACAATGCCCCATGGTACACGACAATCTCCATCAACGCATTTTTACCAAAAAAGAAACATTCCTATGTTTCCCCAGACCCCATATTCGCTGGATTTCAGATTCTGTGACTTCATTTTATTCTCCGGCTGAAAATCATTTGAAAGGGCGCCATTTTTTGGTACTTTGGATAATATCCAGAAGAACGTAAACAATGGAAAAAACGCCACCATCAACGTGTAGCTGCCAAAGGAAACTACTTTGAAGAGGATAACCTTGATTTGTAAAAAGAATAATATTCATGGTTAAAAGAAAAGCATATATCAAGTACAACCTTCGTCTGTTTCAGCGGTATTTAAAGTAGAATTATCTTGTTAAAAGAACGTCTTTCGGATTAGGAACGAGTCATTGTTGAAAAAGAAGAACTCGATGTTTCGCCCTTAAGGGATTCATTAGTAGGAAAAAATGACACTAAAAGAGCACTGTAAATCAACGTGTCGACTAACTCAGAGGCGAAACTCTTTTAGCAAGAGGAAGAATTTGTAAACCAAGCCAAAGACGAAACACTTCTAAATCCCCCGTTTTTCAACAAGAAAATCCGTGAGACTATTGAAATCATCAAGACCCCTAATATCTTGGATTGTCACTAAAATGCAGCATAAACACGACTGCGTTACTAAAGTTTATTTATAAATGATTCCCTTAAATAAAATAAAAAAATTAGGAATATCCTTCACTAAATACTTATTATTTAAAAAAGAATCTCAACATTCGGGGGTACTCAAAACTTAAATTTCTATCATTTTCGGCATTTAACTCGATGTTTCTTGAACGTTAGTTGAGGAGACTTTTTAATAACAAATATCCCACTTAACCACTATTGCTCTGTGTCTCATCAATTGTTTTTGACAAGCATATGCCAATTTTTTGTTTTAAATACAAGCCCACTGCGTTACAGAATGCATAAAAAATAAATAAGATGTTGCATGACTTACTTCAATAACAAATATAATACCACTATCACTTTAGCGACATTTAAAAAGTATACCTTTTTTGCATAAAACAGATGACACAATTGTTTGTTTTTTCAATTAGCTCTGCCCTAACTTTAAGTATAAAAAAATTGAAGCCTCTTTAAGATATTAGATGTAGCAAAACAAGCATTCTTTTAGAAGTTATGTATGTATATTAAAAATGAGAACAGATTACTGTTTCCCATCCCAATCCCTGTATCTGTCTAAATATTAACTTTGGACCAAGGTAATTTTAGGTAAATCGTAATACTTTAGCCTCACAAGTCTACTGTTGGTTTGTGCCCCATTACTTATGCACCACCCTGTATATATTGTTATAATTGGGTTCTGCCTTTATAAAATTATAAATTGAAATGTCAAGTAATCCAATTTAACTTTATAGAGCCCTATCTTCTGCTCAATTCCATCTCAATTGAAGACTGTATTTTATTTCTCAAAATTCGAAAAATTTTCTCTTCATTCACTGTTTTTCTCTATTTTAGAGAATTACTGATCTCAATTAACATGGATAATCAGATTTACACGTATTTATTCGAGCAGGAAGATTCTTTACTTTGTGCTCGTGAAATTAATTTTCACAAAATTGTATATTATTTTTGAATTGTTTTTGTGGTCTCGGTTTTTTCAAAATTCTCCTCTAATTAAATTATTTCTACATATTCCTATCAACCTTATTTACAACACCCTTTACTAGTACTCTATTTAGCTAATAATGGTTTACATTACGAATAATTTTTTTTAATTTTTTTATACAGAGTGTACATATACAAATTGGCGCAAAAGCTCCAGGTAGCGATATTCCGTGTACAATTCTGAGTCGAAAACCTTAATACTAGAATGATGTACCATGCTTCCCCTGTCTTCACAAGGTCCTCAAAGTCTCAATGTTTAGTTTTGAAATAAGCATTATTATTGAATGATCTGTTGAATAAAAGATTACAAGATGAAATAAAAGAACGTTATAAAAATAATTTTTGCATATAATTGTCTTTCAACCCTGAAATTTTAATCTTAACATTTATTCATTTATTCATTTATTCATTTAGGTCTGTCCTTTAAAAAAACGTATAACAACACTGCACAGCTAACTGCCAAACGTCCTCGTATGGTCAAAGTTTGACGTTTACAAAACTGTTTCTAATTCGTGTCATCTCTAAGTTTTGCGTTTTTTGTGTTTTATTCGTTATCTTGTTTACTGGTTTGTTCTAATTTTGCGTCATCCCTGTTTTTCGTATTACTTTTTTTGTTATCTTGTTTGGTTTATTAAAGAATGTATTTCCCTTTTAATGAGTATGCTGATATGTACTATCACGTGCAACAGTAATGACACCCCTAAGTGTTTCTATTGTATGATAAACAGCCTTGCAGCAGTCGATGAATACCTTGGGCATAACCATAAGGCCTTGTAGGTAAGATTAACAAGTTAGAATAAAAAAGTTGCTCATCGACTGCTGCAAAGGCTGTTTATCATACAATAAAAACACTTATGGGTGTCATTACTTTTGCACGTGATAGTACATGGTATATGGGTTTTGTGAGGGAAACTGTAACATGTCAGAACGAGAATATCGCGCGCGTTTTCCTAACCGGAGACATCCTACTGCAAACGTATTTCGAAGACTAAATGAGCGTGTTCGTGAAACTGGTTCATTTATCCGAAGAACAAGGGACACCGGTCGACCAAGAGCAAGGCGTACGGTTCAACTGGAAGAGCAGATTTTATATGCATTAGAAGAAGATCCCTATGTCAGTACCCGACAAGTAGCTGCTACATTAAAGTTCCCAGTCATATGACCGTTCATAAGGTACTACAAGAAAACCTACTACGTCCATTTCATGTTTCCAAAGTGCAGCCCCTCTATGAAAATGATAACATTGCTCGATCTGCAACGCCACCTTAATCACAGGGCTAAATGGGCTATAGTCGCGGGGCGCCAGCCTTTTGGGGCGGCAATTTTGCAATACGTCGGCTGAAGTTGAATTTGATGCCAATACCGAATTCAGCATAAATACATGCTATGTTAGTATTGATACACTTCTATCAGAAATACAAAAAATAAAGTGTACCTATGATGACATTTACTATTCAAAATTTGGCTTTCTGGTCAATTTGAAAAATTTAGATGAAGACACAATTAAAAAGAATACTGCAGTTATGTAAAACATATGTTGAGTATCTAGAAAATAATTTTATCGAAGAATGTCTTCATTTTAAACACGTTTATTTATGTGAAGATAAAGAAAATATATCTACTGCGGAACTTAGTTTGAGGACAATAATTGATTCAAAAATTAAGTCTACATTTTGCTAACGTGGCCACAGCAATGCACATTTTTTAAGTATTGCCGCTACAAATTGCAGCGGTGAAAGATCTTTTTTCTACTCCCACCATGGAAAGTGGGATTTTCAGACTTCGTCTCCATAGATACGAGTATTGAAAATGAGTGTTTGCCGAACAAGTGAAATTAGCGTGCGGAAAATTTACTTTCCGCACGCACATGCATGATTTTCGGTGCGGCAAAGTATAATTTTGCCGCACCGAAATCAAAATGTCATAATGACATTTGATGAATGTCAGATTTGATTTTGCAGAAATATTTAAATTTTTTTTATGGAAATGTGATTGTAGAAAAAATAGTGTGTAATACATGTGTTAAAAGCTTGTATTTGCCACTCTCATGTGACTGCAGCACTCACTATCGTTCGTGCTGCAAAATTCGCATTCGTGTGGCAAACGCAAGCTTTCAACACTTGTATTACAAATTACTATTTCAGCACTTAAAAAGAATAAAAAATTATTTTTTGTTTATATAGTTTGTTTTTGTTCATATTGTTTATTTGAATTTTGTATGAGTTATACATATATTTTTATTTGTTTATTGGTAATATATTGACTTTTTCTAGTTCTGAAACTTTCGTAAAACTTCACCCCCCCCCCCCCCCCCGGTGTGTTTTCTTATGAAGAGGGGCGCATTATTGTTAGTAGCTCGCGGGCGCCATATATCTTAAGACGGCCCTGTCGATCTGACTTTTGCAACACTATTTTAAATAGAATTCGTGACGAAGATGACTTTTTGAGACGTATTCTTTGGAGCGACGAGTGTATGTTTACTCGAGATGGCGTGTTCAATACACACAATACCCATTATTGGGCTGATGAAAACCCGCACGAGTTTCGTGAATTTGGTCACCAAAGAAGGTTTTCTGTAAATGTTTGGCTAGGCATCATAAGTCAGAGAGTTGTTGGACCAATTTACCTACCAAACCGCCTTAATGCCAATGAATATCTTAATGTTTTGGAACAAGTGATTGATGAGATACCATTGAATATACTACCAAATATGTTATTTATGAATGATGGAGCTCCTGTTCATTTTGCTCTTAATGTAAGAGAGCGGTTGGATGACCACTACCCAGGAAGATGGATTGGTCGCAATGGACCCATTTTATGTCCGGTGAGATCCCCAGATTTCAATCCATTGAACTTCTTTATTTTGGGTTTCATTAAAGAAAAAGTTTATGCCACACCTCCACAAAATGTTGATGAAGTTAAAAACAGAATTGCCGCAGCAATATTAGAAATTACACCTTATAAGCTGGAGCGGGTAATGCAAACAATGCCAAAAAGAGTACGTCTATGTTTGGAAACAGATGGTTTTCAGTTCGAACAGTTAGTGTAAATTAGTATGTTAGGTTAGACAATAATGGTGTTGATCGACTACGCAAAAATGCCCAAAATTGAGTCACAAAATAAAATCCTAAGTTAAAACTTTTGGAATGTATTATGTTTAAAATAAATAATTTCTGAACTTAATTTTATCTCTCTAGTGGCACCTACAATTGAAGGTCTTAAGCCTATCCATCTGCCAACGAGTAAAATCACGAAAAATTAGTTTTAACAACTCCAACGCTGTATCCTATGTTCAATGTTGCCAAATGTACGTTTCTTTCGATTGGTTCGTAAGAGCACGGGAAGCATGGTACAACATTTTTGTATTAAGGTTTTCGACTCAGAATTGTACAAGGAATATCGCTACCTGGAGCTTTTGCGCCAATTTGTATACACCCTGTATAATAAAATTAATAATCTATCTGGGTATCTTATTTACTTTATATTACATATTTATTTAAATAATTAAATTATTAAGTTGCCTGGTGTAAATACCTCCATATTAACCGTTGGACATGGGTTCGATTCCAGCAATAGCCATAATTTATTATGAAAACAATTTCAATTTGTGTCAGACTAGTCAGTTTAGAGGTAAGTTAAATGTTTTGTAACTAGGACCTTTTGGAAACTGATGATGTGGCGTTGGTCCTACTGGTCCAACTGCAACCCAGCAGGCTTAGGATATGTATACATGTATTTTTCATTCCTTTGACGGAGTCGAATCCATCATACGATTTAAATATGTAATCAATAACAACTTTAACTTTTTGGAAAGGTTTCTAAAAATAAATTGTTTTCTGAAACATTAGGACGTAACTCTATAGGAAAATCAATGTTTAGATCTAATTCCACACCAATAATGCCCTTGAAATAGTTTGACATATAATGGATCTTTTTACTTTTCAATAAGTGACCTTTAATACAAATCTATATGAAGTAAACATTATCAAACATTGCTGGGTGTAACTCGATATCATGAAAATCACGTTTAAAGCATGCACTGTGTATTTTCCGTTCACACGACTTCTGAACCGAGTAGGCTTTGAACTACGAAATAAACCCAAATGTTTATACTTATACTTATACGCTGGATATTGAGAATAAAAAGATAAATGGAACAATTAAAAAAATACAGACAGGGTAATAGGTACTTTATCTACTTTTGTAGAATGTCTTGATTTGGACATTTTCTGCTACCTACAACAAAAATTAATTCACATTCTGTTTTAAATATAATGCCTGCAGCATAGCATACAAATATATTGACCTTTAAATCCATTAAAACGTATGAATATAATACAATACTAAATAAGTCAAGGACGCACGCGTAATCGGTACCTACAGACAATACGAAACCGAAATTAAATCAGCTCCTCGACATTGAAAGTTCTAAGCTTCGCTTATTTAGTCCAAACTCTTATGGGTTCGTGTTTTACATTATGTTCTCATTTCATTTGTTAATTTAATTTATTGCATACCTATATAAAATACGACTCATCAATTTCAATATCTTAAAAGTTGGTCGAGTGAGTTTTATTTTTGCTACCAAAAATCCTAATTTATTTATTTGAGAAAACTCTGTATTCTAAATGGTTAAACCGGAATTTTAATTCGTCCAATTACAATTCAGAGTAATAATTCGCCGAAAACCTTTGCACTAAACAAATTTGCTGCAAGAAGAAGATAATCCAGTGAATTATAAATTCAGCTTGTAGAAACTACGTGATTTCATACAAACACGTACAACTTGATAATAATATTCCAAATAAAAAAATTTCGACTGCCGAAACACGCATGTTTTCTCTCTAGATTACCAATATAAATATGTATATAACACCATGAAGTTCGTGGTTTATAACAAGGTAATTATTCGATTTTTTCCAGACATAAATGTGAACAAATCGCGAGCTATTTTTATAATTAATAAATAATTATAAATCGAAACTTTTTTTTAAGTTATAATAGCTAAAGATTTATTTTTAAATAATTTATTATAAATTTTATTAAATCGCATAATAATAAATACTGTTATGCAGAAACATATTACAACGGCAATAATGAATGCAATGTGCACTGCAATGGAAAAACAGCAAGCTATTCCGTTATAATTAACTATAAGTTCTAAGTAATTATTAATTATATTAATTATTAAACCATACTTAATGAAACATTTAATTATAGAAGTTATAAATATGCATTACAGAAGACGAGGTTATTTTATGATGGACAAATAACAGCATTCGTTTTAAACTATTTAAAGGGAAAATATTCAGATAACAAAATTACCTTTTAAAAAGTTCTTAGAACACATTACAGCCAAAAACGTAATGAAAAATACCATTTCCTACAACTAGGTATTTCCTAAAAGATTCTTATTGAAACTTTAGAGATATTCCAAAAAATAAGTTTCTGTCCGTGTAAACTAATTCAATTTAAATAATTATACTTTTTCGCTTTTTTAATACAAGTAAAATGGGGTCAAAAAAAGTTTTTTAATCTAAGTAGGCCAAACTTTAAAAAATTAAACAGAGAATACCTATGTCAAACATTTGCCAAATATGATTGATAACACAAGGAGGGCGGTTGAACACAATTTACACCAAAGGTTATTTCCTGAATTAAAGCCATCCTTTCATTAAGTATTATTGAGCATATCGTTGAAATAAAACTTGTGTAACATTTTAAACAGTATTATCAGTATTATGACATTTAAAACAGTGGCGGCTCGCCAGGTGAAGTAGGTGAAGTGCCTCTTCACCTAATATTTCACTCGAATTAGTTTTTTTTTTGTATATAAAAATGATTATTCTTTCCATTTATCTAAATTACTAAATAGTTTAAATTATAAATGAATTTTATCCCCGTTCAATACGCAAAACATTTCTTATAGATATAGGTATGTATTTCGCAGCACAGTATCAAATTGCAGAGCTAAACGTAAATATGCTTGGAAGTCTGTACTATTCACTGGGTTGCTATGGTAACACTGACGTCACTCGCATGAAGCGGTACGTAGGTTTTCCACAAGTGAAGAGTGAAGGATCTTTTTAGGCAACATCAGTCGCCTGTCGCTGTGGATACCGTATGGTTGTATGTTTGGTATAATTTCATCTAACTGAAAATTAATATTAATTATACCTAAATTTGATAACCTATCCTGGCCCGTTGTTGCTCTAATATACGTTTTTAGTCGTCTTAGTACACTAAAAGATCTTTCACAACTACAGGAATTGATAATGCAATTTTCTGTATTCGTTAGATTAAGAAACATTGCTTCATCTAAATGTGAAAATAGTGAGGATATATCACTTGGTTTAGGCGTCAATTTTTGATTATAATTTTGACAAACAAGGAATTCAGACTATAAGTCTTGCTGGTTTATATTATAAACATTTAAGAATGACTGAAATCTGATTTAAAAATCTCCATGTTTTTGTCGGAAAAACGTTTTACCAGCTCTACAATCATTCGGTCGAGGATAGAAAAATATACAGTGAGAATAATATAAGACTACACATGGCTGAATCATGTAAAATTACACATAGGACATTTTACTTAGTGTTACCATGGTGATTGTAAACAAAGCCTCCAATTTATTATGGGTGAATAACGAAAAACTACACACTTGTCCCCAGACTACTGTTTTTATCGTAATCAATAAAACAAAATTATGTATTGCATTTTAAATGATATTTAGTGGAACAAATTTTAACTTAAACTGGACAAATTACATCAATTCATACAAATAGATGGTTATTTAACGTAACGACATTTACCAAACCGATTGTCATTGCAAATTCAAAATGACAATTGTTACTAGCATGGGCAAATTGATTAATGTTAATATAAAGTTACCAATGTATAGTCTTACGTTATTCTCACTGTATATACTGCGTTCCCCTTTAATGTTCCAAGACTTGAAAGAAAAAGTAAAAATTCCAAAAAGTCTAAAAACTTTTTAATGTATTGTACCTTATATTATTAGGTATTTATTCTTGCATTACAATTGGGGGGGCGCAAACGTCAAATGGGGGGGGGGGCTAACGACGCCCCTGACCACAATAGCACTTCACCTATTATTTGACCCACGAGCCGCCACTGATTTAAAATTAAATCAAGTTAAATTATTATTACATAGGTTTTAAAGTTTTTAGTCCTAACCGCACATTGACGTCCATGTATAAAACCTAAACGTATTTAAGTAATAAATAGTATATATATCAAGATTATAGTTAAATTCTACAGTACAATCGACAAATAGGTACTCACCGCAAGATTAGATCTCCCCGAAGAAACCAACAATGTTTCAGTTGGTAATAAAATTCTGGTGATTTTTTATTGGATCGATATAAATAATATGTATGTTAAGTTGTTAATCAAATTTTATAATTAATTTGACAGAATGTCAAAT
This sequence comes from Melanotus villosus, assembly GCA_963082815.1. Lineage (NCBI taxonomy): Eukaryota > Metazoa > Arthropoda > Insecta > Coleoptera > Elateridae > Melanotus > Melanotus villosus. The sequence goes on along the minus strand of OY720419.1, from coordinate 28,289,155 downwards.
AATAGATTGTATGGCTAATGACAAAAATTTAAATTGCAAAACTTCGTTTTTAATGTCAAAAATAAAGAAATATTCTAAAATCTAAAAGTACAGCTCGAATTGTGCGAACAATAGGAACTCCCGATTTCAAGAAAGTTTTGTTTGTCAATTGAATCAATATTTCTTCATCACACTGCATACCACTTGGGATTTTTACTATACAATGGCTGTACGAAAGTACAGTTCTATGCAATAAAATCTAGTACAGTTGTTTTTGGGCAGAGTGATCGGGCTTTGGTATCTATAGAAACTATGTTTTTGTTAGATAAAAGTCAAATTCAGAGATAATAACACAGTAGCCAAAAAACCCACTTTAGAATAGCAAAAAATGCCAAAAATCATTCCCAAGAGTTGTACTAGATTTTATTGAATAGAACTGTACATACTAAAATCGGGTCTACTTGAGAAGAGCAGTTACTACTATGGTTATTCAAAACAAATTTCAAAATAATGCCAGTATTTATCCTTTTTCATCGATCATGTCATCGCCTATAGCAACTATGTTGGAAAAACCTACACCATTACTAAAAATAACCGTTAGTACAACATTTTGAGGTTAAATTCTCTAAAGGTTTATTAAGAAGAGTTTGACATTTTATATTTCTTAATTGAGGTTTTCGCCACCAGTTGCTAAAATAGACTTAAATTAATTAACTATTTAATAACTCACTGAACGTAATGTTTCGGAGACACGTCGATCTCCGTTTTCAAACAATTCAAAAATTTTAAAACAAGTAAAGTTTTGTAATTTCATTGTGATTTCATTTGACATATAAAACTATAAGCATGTTGTTATGTCTATGTATGTATATACACTATACAGGGTGATTCAAAATTATCATTAAATTAAATGGGTATATGCTGACCTTAATAGAAGTACTCGTACATTACAGCAAAAATTTAAAGCTTATCGCGATTTTAGTTTATTTTACTAATTCATTTTATTTTCTCAGACATACTTAGAATGGTGATGTTAATAGATATCTACATATCTTTCTCTCTATTGTGTGATTTGATTTTGTTATGTAATATGGTTTTGTTCTGTTCGTTTATTTTCAATTTTGGTGAAAGTTTTTTGTATCATATTTTTTGGACGGCCATTGTTTTGAAGAATATATGTAATAATTCTTTTTCTTAGAGTAGTTTGTTTTTGCTCTATCAAAAAGACTTTTCACAGCACCTATTTCGACGTTTTGATGATGGTTAAAAGTAGAATGTGAATATGTTAACATGACTTCTACATTTCATGACCGGTGTATTGAAGAAAGGTAATTGGTTATTTTGCTCTGTTTCTAATGTAAATCTGATGGAGCTTTCTTGGTTAATTATAAAAGACAAAAGACATAATCAACGTACCTCCATCAAATTATTGGTCTTTTTGTGTATTTATGAACGTATTATCGCTCAAACTCTTACATGAATGTATTACTTATAATTGGAGACAAAGGCCCGTGGCCATCCCGAAGACCCGTTGGTAATAGTATGTGTTGAGGTGGAAATATTGTTTTGATGGAAAGAGTTAAAAATTCCACGATTGTGTTTATTCAAAGTGTTGTTCTATTTTGAAGTGTGTCGTCGTTTTCCAGTCTATTTTATATTATGTTGAATGTTTTGTCTATGGGAACATTTGTGGATATACTAACTACATAAAGACTGACAATTAGGTGGTTTTGGTTTATGTTTGCTACTTTGAATTTCTCAAGAAAATGCTTTGTGATTAAGATATAGGAATCTGTATCTGTATCTGTAAAAAAAGAGAATTGGAAGGAATGAATATATGGAGGAATTATTTCATGATGAACGACAAAAGACACCTATAATAGAACGAAAGTAAAATACATCGGACATCGCTGAATAAGAAGTAAGAAAGGCAGTCAAGAGGATTAAAAATAACAAAGCGCCAGGACCAGACCAAATACATGGAGAACTGTTAACGGTATTGGAAGACGAACACTTAGAAATAATAACACACCTGTTTAACAGAATATATAACACGGAAAACATGCCGGAGGAATGGTTAACATCAACATTTATTCCCATTCCGAAAAAACCTAATGCAAAAAAGTACGAAGAACATCGAACCATTAGTCTAATGTGCCACATCCTCAAGATATTTCTGTACATTATACAAAGCCAAATATATCCACTCTTAGAGAAAAATATCAGTGAAACACAATTCGGGTTTAGAAATGGTCTAGGTACACGAGAAGCACCTTTTAGCTTACAGATGCTTATCCAACGTGCAAGGGATGTTAACTGCGTCGTATTTATGTGCTTCCTGGATTCGAGAAAGCGTTTGATAAAGTTCAACAACAAGCACTAATAAACCTCTTGAAATCATCTGAATTAAACTATAGAGATCTTCGAATCATCGCAAATCTCTATCAACAACAAAAAGCCAGGTACGCGTTGGTTTGAATTTATCGGAATCATTCGAAGTTCATAGAGGATTACGGCAGGGATTGTTTTGTCGCCGCTCTTATTTAATTTTTATTCTGAACACTTGTACCGGGTGATCAACGGAATTCATAATTAGAGCAGGCTGTGATATTTACCATAAAGTTGGCAATAGACTTGCAGCTTGAAATTAAAAATTTTAAGTGTCAGAATTGAGGTTACCCGGTGCATTGAAGCTGACGGACAACACTTTGAACATTTATTGTAATTTCAATTAAAATTTTCAATTTTTTCTTCAAACTTATTTTATTTCTGCGTTTCAGCAAAATAATGTTTACTATATCATCAAAGATCGTACAAAGCACGAGCATAACCTCAAATACAACAATTGTCAATTTATTATTCATTTCTCAGTGTGTCCAACTACACAGCATAAAATAGCACCAATCATAGCCTCCTCTAATTATGAATTCCATTGATCACCCGGTATAAGAAAGCATTAGACGATACGAATCTTGGGGTAAAAATAAATGGCAAAACTGTAAATAACCTGAGATACGCTAATAATACGGTGGTACTAGCGAATGGAGCCGAAAGTTTTCAAAGTGTAATAAACCCTGTGGCAGAAACAAACAAAAAATACGGTTTAAAATTTAACATCAAGAAGACAAAAGTGATGATTGTGAGCAAGAATGCCAATATCGATGACACATTTGAAGTTGAAGAAGAACCACTTGAAAGAGTACAAACTTTTGCATATCTGGGTTGCACCCTCAATGAAAAATGGGAGCACACACATGAAATCGGTATTGAGTCGATTGAAAAAAATTCTGTGTGACATTAATCTAAATTTAAAGATCAGACTCTGAGTGCTGAAATGCTATGTGTTCTCGGTACTGTTGTACGGAGAGGAGGCATGGACCCTAACAGAAAATGCATACAAGAGACTGGAAGCCTTCGAAATGTGGTGTTATCGCCGTATACTAAGAGTATCTTGGACACTCCATATTACTAACGAAGCTATCCTACAACGAATCAATAAACCCAAAGAGATCCTGACGAGCGTAAAGAAATTAAAAATGATAAATTGGCGTCTGCGTGCTACGCCTTAAAAACAATAAAAGGCATTGTAAATTTTGGAACTTTACGGCGTACTTATTTTGCTTACTTCCTATCAATAGCATCATATGCTATCCTTGTCTGGGGTAATTCGAGCAATGTTGCTCGTGTTTTAAAGCTACAAAAGCGTGCAATACGAATAATGTTCTCTTTAGGCAATAAAACTTCTTGCAAATTCTATTTCAAAAAACACGATATACTCACCATCCCATGTATCTACATGCTTCATTTATTAATTTTCGTGAAAAATAATTTTGATAAATTTGTGATTACCCAAACTAGATCTAGAAATTTAAACATTATATATCCCAAGCACAACTCACAAAAATTTAAAAAAAGCCCATACTACCAAGGTGCATTAGTATTTAATAAATTACCAAACGATATAAAGTTAGTCAAAAATTTAGCCAAATTTAAATCAAAGGTTAAAAAACGTCTTATTAGCAAAGCTTATTATACAGTGTCTGAATATTTAAATGACTAAATGAGTTAACAAATTATCACTCTCGATTTTTATTTTCTTTTTATTGCAGTTATATTATTTATGAGTGTATGTATTAATGTGCTGTTATTATTGTAACTTTTGTTAGTGTTTATGTTACATGTTATACATCTCTGTAAAGAGCACTGAAATATATTATTATTATTATTATTATTATTATTATAAGTCAAGGTTAACGAAGTACCCCATTCCACACCACCTTTGAGGTTGAGTACGAGGCGCGTTTTTTTTACGTGGTATCCACTGTCTCAGCCGGTCCAAATATTCATAGTACTTAATAGAAAAAAGTCAAAATAGAGTTACATTAAGCTTCTTCATCCTCATCTTCTTCTCCTTCTATATCGCATTGTTCCAGGTAATCCTTAGAAAGATTTTCTAATTGACTCTCATGTTTTTCTCTATCAAATCCTGTTTCCACGATATCTTCGATGGTATTAGCATTTAAACACGATTGTCCAGTCAAATAAGTATTTCATAGCCTTCAATTTATCTGTAGACTATTCTATACCTAAAGTCAATAGAAAAGAAGATATAAGCGAAAAACCAATTTTTCGCACCTTTTAAGCCCTATAACTCAAGAAGCTCAAGGTCAAATCAAGGGTACTTTTGATATGTTGTTTAAAATCACTAAATAAAGGTGTACACAAAAATTCAGCTCACTTTGAATTTTTCCGAAGTTTTGCCACATAATTGTCTAATTTGACTGGACTATACAGCCTGGTTGTAAAGTTGTCAAAATGATGGTTGTATTTAATGAAGCACGGGTTTCACAAACAAATATTATTTACCAACTATAGCTAGGTGAAATTTTATTGATCGCGGAGTACATAAATAACACTATTTTTATTAATTATTATTCAGTATTTTATGTTCAATAACGTCGAAGCTCCTAACCTAAATTATAGAATCAATTCTAATACGTAACAACTTACAAAAAATTAGCCTTGTACTTGACGCAGATCGACATTTTTTCATTATGAGATTGTGTAACTACGAATACGTTATGAACACACCAGCACCACATTGAATGTTCTAAGATACTTTCCCAAATTAATGTTGAAAACCTTCGTCATAAGTCATAACAAAAATATCCACAGATTATTGTATTTATTGCATATTAACGGTGGTGGAATATCTGAGTATACATATTTTAAAGTATGTTTGAGTAATGTTAACGTTATTTATGTTTACTTTTATACCTTATTATTTTAATCTTTAAGTTAGTTACATTATGCGTTTATACGTTTAGAGTAAATTATTGTTCATTAAGGTATTTAACTGCGGCTAAAATTTATGGGTAAAACTTATTGATCGCGGAGTACATAAATAACACTATTTTTATTAATTATTATTCGGTATTTTATGTTTAATAAGGTCGAAGCTCCTAACCTACGTTATAGAATCAATTATAATACGTAACAACTTCCAAAAAATTAGCCTTGTACTTGACGCAGATCGACATTTTTTTCATTATGAGATTGTGTCACTACGAATACGTTATGAACACAGCAGCACCACATTGAATGTTCTAAGATACTTTCCCAAATTAATGTTGAAAATCTTCGTCATAACAAAAATATCCACAGATTATTGTATGTATTGCATATTAACGGTAGTGGAATATCTGAGTATATTTTAAAGTATGTTTGAGTAATGTTAACGTTATTTATGTTTACTTTTATACCTTATTATTTTAATCTTTAAGTTAGTTACATTATGCGTTTAGACGTTTAGAGTAAATTATTGTTCATTAAGGTATTTAACTGCGGCTAAAATTTATGGGTAAAACTATACAAAAATATATATTACAGGTTGTAAATTACAAAATGACGAACAAATGATTTCTGGTATGAGGTTTAGTGTGTGTACAAGTTTCAATTGAATCAGTAGAATCTCTTAGTCCAGACATTAATTAATTACGAAAGAATGAAAGAAATTATTAACTGTAAACAGCTATTAATTAGTAACCGTTCAATTATTCCGAGACTTCAAGTCCTCTTTATTCCATGGCTTACTGGAATTAATAGTTAGTAACTCACGATCCTGTTTGCATTTTGTTGTACTAAAAGCATTGTCAACCTGCGAGGGTGGCCCAGTGGTAAGAGCGTCAGGCTAGCGTTGCGCTAGTCCCTGGTTCGAATCTCGCTGGGTGCAAGATTTCCCGGAGTTCGGTATCAAGCCCTGGTGACCATTCGTCGTTGGACGCTCTCCTCCGAATATCGACCTACGAGGTAAAGTAACAAGGTTCTATACGTACACACACATACACTATACACACGGTGCGGTATGTAGGCAAAAAACGGCGCACTAATCACGTGACTCGCATGCGAGCCGGATTGTGCATTGCACCCGTAATCCCTCATACGTTAACGCACCAGCACATCCCTATGTCCCAAAAAGGGAATAATTGGAATAATAATAATAATAATAATAATAATAACCCCGCAAGGGGTAGTAGCAACTGCTACTATTTGGGGAGTGACGACCCTACGGACCCTGAGTTACCTGGCAGTAGGTATAAAATGCAAAACCCCACATTTTACAATGTGGTGAAATGTAAAATATGCCAAGAAGAAAACAAGCAGATATACCCCAGGCAGGTAGAAGCAATGCTTCAGAATCCTGCACCGCTTTGGCGGTCTGCCCCATGGATTCTGGGGGGGGGGGCAACACCCTGGCAACTGACCACCGTGCGTTAAACAGACTGGCGCCGGTTGAGGTACTTGAAAACAATACAGTCTACAACAACGATCAACCTGATCAAAATAGGCTGGATGGACATCAAACAGAGGAAACTCGAATTGACCCACCCAGTAAAGCTCTTCAAAACACAGACAATAGAGTAAGTAAGCAGAAGAGACAACAATGGTCTGTGGAACAATATAAGGATGTAATGTGGGCCTACTACTGGGCTGTTGAAAACAACATGGAAGCACCAAAAACTAGAGGCACGTACACAATCTGGCGAGAAAGGAATCCAAATATCTTTCCCGATATGGATGCTAACAAGCTAGCTACCCAACGACGATGTATAGAGAACAATAAATGGCTAACCATTATCGAGTTGGAGAACATCAGGTCTGAAGTAAGAAGACATATAAATCAACCATGTGACGTACCAGTAGAACAGGAAAACCAGAGCGAAGACGAAAATGAACCTGAAATGCAATACCAGGAGCTAGAAGTTCCTGAAGCTGACCGACTAGAAGCTGAAATTAGCTTAGAAAATAATAGCCAAGAACAGGCAATCTCAGATGCAGAGGTCAAAATTAGAGCAAAACTACTTGAAATGAGGTGCAGTGATCGTGGGGGCCGTAAAAGACCGAAGAAGGTTTGGCCTAGTAAACAACTAACTCAAAGTATCTCTGAAGCAAATAAAGCATTAGCACGGATAGCACAAGAACGTGTTCTGAACCTTACGGAGATCAATGAACTGATGTATGCTGCAGCTGCTGTTATCGCAGGCGAACTGAATACTTACACCAAAAAAGTAGAGAAAGAACCGAAATGGAAAATAAGACTCAAAAGAAAAATTGAAGAACACCGAAAAGACCTCTCCATATTTAGTGAAATAGAAAAAGGAGTCATCAGTAGACATGTTCGTGCACAAGCCAACAGAATATTTGCAAAAGCTAAAATGGACCGCAGCAGAATTCAAGAATTATAACAGCAGACCAGAATGAAATTATTAGCAAAAGCACAAAGATTGAGGCGATATGAAGGAAGATGTCAGCAGTTTCTGCAGAACAAATTGTTTCGTGAAGATACGAAGAAACTCTATCGTCTGCTTAATCACCAACAAACAACTGTAATAGAAGCACCAACACAAGAAGCTACTGAAACGTTCTGGCGAGGCATCTTCGAAGATGAAGTCACCCACAACAGAGATAATACTTGGATAAGAAAAGAAAGAAGTAAATTCTCAAGAGTAAGACCAGATAATTGGAATAATCTTACCATCGAAGAGGTCGTAAGAATCATCAAGCGCTCACAGAACTGGAAGACCCCTGGGCCCGACAACCTGCAAAACTTTTGGATCAAAAGCTTTGACGCTCTGCATCAAGACCTTGTAAGAGCAATGAATGAAGTACTACAAAATCCAGAACTGATGCCAGATTGGCTGACTAGTGGAAGTACATTACTACTGTATAAAGGAAAGGATCCAAAAGAACCCAAGAACTATCGCCCAATTACATGTTTGCCGACAATGTATAAGCTTCTAACAGCGGCAGTATCTGAGAGACTGTATAATCACTTGGTAACCAACTCGATCCTGCCAGATGAACAGAAAGGATGCAGAAAAGCGTGAAGGGGATGCAAGGATCAACTGCTAATCAGCAAGATGATCATTGAAAATGCAAGGAAGAGAAAGAAAAATCTAAACATGGCATGGATTGACTATAAAAAAGCGTTTGATAGAGTCCCTCACTCGTGGATTGTTGAAGCGCTAAAGATATACCGTATAAATCCCACCATAACTAAATTCATTGAAGGGTCAATGACAGGCTGGAACACCGAGATGCACTTGTTTCACCAGAATGGCAACGTAAAGACAGGAAAGATCTCCATTAAGAGAGGCATATTCCAAGGCGACTCCTTGTCCCCTCTACTTTTCTGTATGTCTCTTATAGCATTGACAAAAACGATCAATACAGAAGGACTGGGATATGCAGTTGATGATAACAATACCGTCAGTCATTTATTTTATATGAATGACCTCAAAATATTCACTAAAAACGAAAAACAGCTTAGAAGAGTAATACATATCGTTAAAACATTTAGTGATGACATTAAAATGGAATTCGGCTTGGACAAATGTGCAACTATTGCAGTTAAGAAGGGCAAAAGAGTGGAAAGCCGAAATACTCAACTCGAGAACGGATTAATCATTAAACAGTTAGACCAGAATGACGTATACAAATATCTAGGAGTGGATGAAATGGACGAAATCCAACACAAACAAATGAAAGCCAAAATCACACAAGAATATAAAAGACGAGTGCGGCTGGTACTTAGAAGTAAACTCAGTTCTAAAAACAAGATCAATGCCATCAACAGCTTAGCCATACCTGTTCCCACCTACAGCTTTGGAATAGTTGATTGGAGATTGGACGAAATAAGAAAAATGGATAGAAAGACTCGAAAACTACTGACAATGCACGGTCTTCATCACCCTAAGGCAGACGTCGAAAGACTATACATCAAAAGACGCAATGGAGGACGTGGACTTATCGAACTGGAGTCTGCGTATAACATTGCTATAGTGGGACTGAGTGAATACATTGGACAGGGTAAAGATAAATTCATGAAGATGGTTAAGGCACACGAAGCAAGTAAAGCGAGATGCAACTCCTTAACAAGCATAGCAGACAACATCCGCAAACAGTTCGATCGACCTGAAAACTTAGCTCCAACATCAGAAAACACCGACAATATGAACACCCGACAGAGACGTACAGACTCCGGTAATATCCTGAAAACAAGGATGGAAATGACAAAATTAGAGTACACTCAAAATAAACCCCTGCATGGTCAGTTCTTTAGAAAATTAAACAAGCCATACGTTGATAAAGAACTTAGTTTAGCTTGGCTCCGTAGTTCTGATTTGAAAGGAGAAACGGAGAGCTTACTAATTGCTGCACAAGACCAATCGCTGAACACCCGGTACCATCAGCAGAGAATTCTAAAGTTGCAAGTCGACAGCAAATGCAGAATGTGCCATCAAGCAGAGGAAACAGTCGGCCATATATTGTCGGGATGTACCACTTTAGCGGCAAACGAGTACACCCACAGACATAACAGGGTGGCCAGTTATGTGCACTGGAAAATATGCAAAGAAGTTGGTGTAGAAGTGTCCGATAAATGGTACTCACATGTCCCAGACGCTGTTATCAACACGCAGGACTTAACCATCATGTGGGATTACGGTATTCAAACTGACCGTACCATTAGGGCCAATCGTCCAGATATAGTGATCCACGATAGGAAGAACAAGAACCGCCTACTTATAGACGTTGCTGTACCAGACGATCGCAACATCATGATCAAGGAAACCGAAAAGATCTCAAAATACAAAGACCTAGAAATTGAGATTAAACGGATGTGGAACACCAAGGCTAGAACCGTTGCAGTGGTTATAGGTACTCTAGGCATTGTCAGAAAGGGAATTCGGAACCAGCTTGATTTGATCCCAGGAAAACCGACAGTCTTTGAGGCACAAAAGATCGCTTTACTAGGCTCAGCACACATCTTGCGTAAAGTCCTTTAGCAGAGGAAATCCTTAGGACTCTGGTTGAGTCCCGGAAGTTAAACCGACAAATGTATAGTCGAGAAATAAGATAAATGAAATAATAATAATAATAATAATAAAGCATTGTCAATATTATCAAGGACAACTGTATCAACAGGGACTTAGTTCCTTATATACCCTGTCGTTTTGTATTTTTTTTTAGTAGAACCTCCCTTTTTTTTACACTTTATCAGTTTTACAAATTTGCTCTCTATACGACAACCTATTACTGTAATAGATTTGAACATATTTAAATAAAAATTTCAGTTTTTTTACACTTAAATTTAATAATGAACTTAAGGCATATGGAACAATTCGTTTGAGTTTGACAAACTTACAGAAATAGTTCTAATATGCACCACAAAAGAGCAGTAAGTATTCAAACCATACGCTTCTAATTTTAAAAGCACAAAGCACTGGGTACCTGAAAAACTATATTATTACCACAGTTGACCGTGGTGTAGTGGTGTTTATTGCATATGGATGCAATGGATGGATGATGGATAAACTGCGTATAATTCAAAGTATTTATCAGTAGTCGGTATCACGACTTGCTCGATTTTAAGTATTCAAAAATTCCATTATGACTTTGTGTTCCACATGGCGCTCTATACCTTTCTGATTTGAAACTTAACTAAACAGCTGCTACTGCGAGCTGCAAGTGTAAATTTAATATGAGCTCATTTAACCATATTCAAAATAATATTACAATTACAATTTTAGTATTTTTCGTGATAACAGTTTATAAAATATTATCATTTCATGCTTTTCCAATATTTTCTAAATTTGAAAAAGGATGATTTGTCCCAAAAAGGGCGCCTGGGCTAACGTTCTCCCTGAAGAAGAGTTTTCATAACAAACATTTTTATAGTGAACACTAAAAACACATGCAGTTTCAGATATTTTTCTTTCTAAAAAATGTATTCAAATAGAAATAGAATGTATATTAAGAGAAGTATGTTACTTCGTATAATACGAATCGTATTATAAAGAATTTCATTGGTATACCAAAATCAAGATGTAAGTGTTCAAACCATATCTTCCTTAAGACAGAGTGCTGACGAAATTTGTGAAAACATCTAAACGAATTTGAACTAGTGCTGAGAAAAATGAAATATTACCTCGAAGGCATTATGTATTGATTTAAAAAAATAATTAAGTTACCAGTACCTAGTAACACAAAAGTAGTCTTATCAGTAACTCAATAAATAATAATACAACACTATTAAACAATAAGATAACAGAAAATATACCACAAAATTAACCATAAACAGAATTAACTACCACAAATTTGAAAATAAAAAGATAAATTTTGACAGAACCCCGCAAATCTGGGTTACTGAAATTTACACTTACAGAAATCTGCCATATCCGGTTAAAACAATTTCCGACTGTTAGTGGCAACGAAATAAAAAAAGAAGGAAGGAAACTAAGGTATTATGGTGCATAACTACAAGTGTAACGGAAATACGTCACACACGCCATATTGAAACACCAACCGGTACGAGTTTTTATTGGTAGTCTAACTGTTTGCTTACGTTTTTGTCTTTGACAGTTGACGTATTTAGTGTTCTCAGCCAATGAGCTTCTAAAATCCGCCATATTGAGACACCATCTAAATTGCATACTGTTGGTGTTATGGTCCTTCCTTCTTTTTTTATTTCGTTGGTTAGTGGTGGCGTTCACAGCACACCTGAAACTGTCATCTGAACAAGCCGTATAACAATGTTTGTCGTCAAAATCAAGCAAGTTGTGATCATTATTTATAGTAAACTATACAATAATTATAGTCCAGGGTACAGACCCCTTTTTCTCAAATTATTAACACTCGTCTAAAACTTCGTGAATGGCTTCATTTTAACGTAACCTACAACTTTTTGATCTACGAAAATTCTCGGAAATGGGCAGTTTTCATTCTGGAAATCGGAAAACACGTCAATTTAATGATGTACTAAAAAGGTATGATCAACCCTTTGCTTTCCACTTTAATCGTAAGACAATTTGATAATAAAACCGAAATCAAAATTGGCCTACAAAAATATTGGGCCGTTTGCCGAGACCTCCACCCCCAACATGTGAAAATAACGAGGGTATGAAAATTTATCAACAACCAGCTGATTTTCACGAAATTGTTTAATAAATATTAGTACAATCAAATGGTCATACTGGTCTACAATTTTCATGGGCAGTGTTTTCAGACCTACGCCCTAAACATGTCAATTTTACGATAACCATTTTACTGATTAAGAACCATTCCTTCTTCTTTTTTTTTTCTTTTGAAATGAAGCGTAGAACACGCTGAAATATGTGGCCTACAATATAAATGGGCCGTATATGTACAGTTGTACAGTGTGTCCCCGGATTGAGTTCACTATAGGTATAATCGACAAAAAATTTGAGAATTTCAATTTCATGTTTTGGGATTCCGCCCTGCTTGATTTGAAAAGAATTTTAAGCAGATTTTTAGTTTTTTAAAAATTAAGACGGCCATGAAAAATGTGAAAAAACTATTTTCTCCTCAGGTAAAGTGTCTTTTTGGTCAATAATACGGCAAAGTATTATTAAGAAAAGTTGTTCAGAATATTAAATTATGGCTCTGTACAAAATTTCAACCGATATATCGAATAAATTGATATATCGTTACTTTTTCCATATCGATATTTTCCATATTTTTTTTTATATCGCGCAGCCCTAATCATAACAGCTTTTCACTCCCTCCACTTACTTCCTACCTCCATGGTTACATCTGTATTACGTTACGTGTTACCTCGTGGTTCTTAATTATGCAGTGCTTTTTGTGTACATTTTTGAGTGAAAAACCAGGATTTCCAGAAAAACAAGAGGGTGTAAAGCATTTTTCAAAAGAAATATGGCTTTCGTCCAAACAATTTTTGGAGATTCGTAAACGTCTTAACCATAAGTTTGGCAACGCGTTTCCGCACGAGAGTTGGGATAATGATACCATAGGATACCATTCATCTTGTTATAAGGACATTAGAATTAATAAAAAATATTTATTGCAAGAAAGGTAAGTCGAATATTGTTCAAAATACCGGGTATTTGACCTAAGGGGCGAACATAGGGAAATAGCATGGGAAATCGTATATATGCAGATTCCTGCTCCCCGTTTGAGTTGATAGGGTTGATAGTGGCATCAATCGAAAGACAAAGAAAATGTGCTTAATTTGATACTACCTTACTTGAATTTGTTGCTTGTTTAAGAAAAAATTTTGGCATAAAGAATTTGATCATGGCTAGTCTGCTGAATAAGATGCAAATTATTTATTGCAGTTTCTTTCTTAAATAAGCAACAAATTCAAGTAAAGTAACATCAAATTACGCGCATTTTTTTGTAATGGGCCAAAAACTTGATAACACATTTTAGATTCTGTTCCAATATCCCTATCGGAATAGTACTAACGCCTTTATGTAAGATTCCCTTAGTGCCACACCGCAGAATCTATAAAAACATGTTTTTTTGAACGTAACATCGACGTTCTTCCGTTGTGGCAATTCACCAAATTTGAATGCCATTGAGAACTGTTGTTGGGCTTTAGTTAAAAGTAAAGTTTATAGTTTTAGAAACGCTAATTTAACAAATTTTAAGAATAGAATCCTAAATGTATGGCAGAACGACCCTGAAACTAAAACTATAGCGAGAAAATGCGTAGATAGTATATATGGCAGAATCAATCAAATGGGGGGGGGGGATAACAAAATTTTTATTTTAATTGGATTTCCCAGTAAAGTAATAGTTAATAATAGAAATTAAGTTTGTGTACATTATACCTATATGTATAAGCAATAAATGTGTTCTAAAAGAAAGATAATATTGAAAATTACAAAAGTTTCTAATTAGTTGGCCACCTACTGTAATCCCAAAAAGTATAAGTATTTCAATCTAATAAGCTATTTAAAGAAAATATTAAATTTTCTCAGATTTTCAAAAAAATTGTTTTTTCCAATTTGCCAGCTTTTCTTTGCACATTTTATGACATTTTCGAATTTTACATAAAATTTTAATTAAAAAACAAGTGTTCTATTTTTTCACATTAGAAATATTAATACGAAGTAATTAATAATGACCAAATTAATTTTTTATATATACGGAATCATAAAAATGTAATTTTTGTCTTTTTTTTGTAGGTTAAGCGATACAGCCCAATATTTTTGTAGGCCACTACATATTACTTAATCACCAAATAGCTCACCTATCATGTGTGCTTCGTGGCCTACAAGTGTTAATCAGTAAAAGGGTTATCGTAAAATTGACATGTTTGGGGTGTAGGTCTGAAAAACCTGCCCATGAAAATTGTAGACCAGGGTGACCATTTGATTGTACTAATATTTATTAAACAATTTCGTGAAAATCAGCTGATTGTTGATAAATTTTCATACCCTCGTTATTTTGACATGTTGAGGGTGGAGGTCTCGGCAAACGGCCCAATATTTTTGTAGGCCAATTTTGTTTTAGATTTTATTATCAAATTATCTTACGATTAAAGTGGAAAGCAAAGGGTTGATCATACCTTTTTAGTACATCATTAAATTGACGTGTTTTCCGATTTCCAGAATGAAAACTGCCCATTTCCGAGAATTTTCGTAGATCAAAAAGTTGTAGGTTACGTTAAAATGAACCCATTCACGAAGTTTTAGACCAGTGTTAATAATTTGAAAAAAAGGGGTCTGTACCCTGGACTAATATTGTGATAATTGATTTTAAGAGTTAAAAATGTGTTAAGCGGCTCCGCTATTAATAGTGGATGTTAACCGTAATCGTAATATACAGTGTGTCCCAAATTCAATCCGCACCATTAGGATCTCGGAAACTATAAAAGCCACAAAGTTGGTTAAATAGGGAAAGTTTTAGGAATTTTAATGCTCATTTCATATCCGTTGAGAAATCACAGCCAACTTTGACCGTTTTCGAGATATCTTGAAAAAACCGAAATTTGGAGTTTTCTGTTTTCCAAATATCTCGGAAAGTATTAAGTTATTAGTTTCAAGACGTGTACATTGTGAAGACACTTTTTACGGAGAATCGGGTGGTACCATATGTTTATATTTATGACGCTTTGTCTCTATTCTATGAATAACTACTTTTGTTTTTATATGGACGCCAAATTGAATTTTGTCGTAACTAAACTCAGCTCCTTTTTCTCTTTTCAACGATGTGTCACACGTACGGGGTTTTTGAAGAAGAGCGGGAATAAAATACATTTTTTTATCATAGCCTACTACGCGAATAAAGAAAAAATGTATTTTATTCCCGCTCTTCTTCAAAAAAACTGTACGTGTGGCACATCATTGAAAAGAGAAAAAAGAGCTGAGTTTAGTTACGACAAAATTCAATATGGCGTCCATATGAAAATCAAAAGTAGTTGTTCATAGAATAGAAACAAAGCGTCATAAATATAAGCATATGGTACCACCCGATTCTTCGTAAAAAAGTGCCTTCACAATGTACAAGTCTTGAAACTAATAACTTAATACTTTCCGAGATATTTTGGAAAACAGAAAACTCCAAATTTCGGTTTTTTCAAGATATCTCGGAAACGATCAAAGTTGACTGTGATTTCTCAACGGATATGAAATGAGCATTAATATTCCTAAAACTTTCCCTATTTAACCAACTTTGTAGCTTTTATAGTTTCCGAGATCCTAATGGTGGGGATTGAATTTGGGACAGACTGTATGTTCAGTACTGTGTGAAAGAAAGTAGCACATGTGAAATAATTTTGAAAAAATAAGATATGTATGTAAACGAAAATAATTTTAAGAATTAAAAAGTAAATATCTGTCAGTTTGAAAGGTTTTAAGACGCGTTTCAGTATTTTGTGTGAACAGGTAAAAAATTTTCTGAAAGATATAACAGAGATGTAACACCTGCTTTAACCTTCGGATGGCCAAGAGGGGTCTTTCGGGACCCCACATCATATTATTTTCTATATAATTTCCGTTTTGCGCAATATAATCCTGTAATTATTTTTCTATCCTACTTTTTCCTCATTATATGGAAGATGCGTATGTTCATGCGATAAAATTTAAGTTAATTTTCTTGAAAAAAATATTTTGTCGTTTGGGGTCTTCAAAGACCCCTATTGGCAATAGTTGTGGCCTCGCGCTTTAGACAGAAAGGTAAAAACAAAATGCCGGACTTCCAGTAACTTTATTTGTCCCAATCACTCAATAAAGCTCAGTGTGTGTGTGAACTGTAAGAATAAGTAAGATTCTTGCCACTAACACTTTTTTTTATTATACTCGTATTAGACTAATGTAGTTTTCCTATTTAAAATAATCAATAATACAAGTAAACACTAAAAAGATTATTCTTTCATCGAATGCCCAACCATTTTTTAATTTACTTATCTGACGCAGAAGTTTAAGCTCAAAAAGAACTGGGGTCCGTAAAGACCCCTCTTGGTAAATACGCTAGTTGCAGACCCTTGGTCATCTGAATGTTAAAGGATTTACGAGAAATTTTCGACAATAACTATTATTTTTAATTGATTTGGCATTCTTAGCATTTACCTACTTGATTGTTATGTTTATTTCAATTCGTTTTTGTTTAACATTCAAATATCGATCTACGATCGAAAATCTATCGTAAATCTTTTAAAGCAGGTGTAACATCTCTGCTATATCTTTCAATTTTTTTTTTACCTGTTTACACAAAATACTGAAATGAGTCTTAAAACCTTTCAAACGGACAGATATTTACTTTTTTAATTCTTAAAATTATTTTTGTTTACATATCTTATTTTTTCAAAATTATTTCAGATGTACTATTTTCTTTTGCACAGTACTGAACATATATTACGATTACGGTTAACATCCACTATTAATAGCGGAGCGGCTTAACACATTAACTCTATCAATGAAAAATGTAAAATTGAAACAGCCGGTATAATATACATAGTTTGACATAACCATACGGGGCCGTTTTGTCAGTTTTAGTAAGATTGGCCTATTAAAAGTATATCCTACTTATTCATGATAATTGTTGTAGATTAACTATATTAAAAAAATTACATGAAAATAAAAATTGCCCAAAAATTATACCAACATATGTTTTTATATATTCCAAAGTAATATTAAAATCTACAGAAATAAGCAATCAGTAGTTCTCTACAATGTGTCCATTTCATCCCTTTTACTGGTAGAAATAGACACACACATTGCATGTTACAGGTGCACCTTAAACAGTATAAGTGGTTATGCGATAATATCGACATCCTGTAAAAATTTTAAAGAATATAACAACTTAATGGAAATTTATTAAATATTTTGTCAATATCAAGTTATTAGTATTAAAATATATTTATTTACAGTATGTCCCCGGATTGAATTCCTAGTATGTGATTTTTTAATTTGTACTTGAAAAGGGCATCTTATGGGATCAAAGCTTGCGTGATTGCATAACGACTTAATTTATATCAAAGATCTGCTATCTTATACTGAATTTTTTAAAGTTGAGTTTTCTTTTACATGTAAACAAGTGAAAAGTACCTTAAATTTGCATGCTGGAGAAAATACTTTAAAAATTAATTTGTTTGTAACTCAATTTAGAGACATACTGTATATATTTCCCATATTCCAAGGTGTATATTAACTAAACTTTATATATTAACATGATTAAATTACCAGATTAAAGTAATTTCAGAATTGCTGTCTTTAACTTTAATACGTGTTTGTGTTTAACCTAGACTGACTTAAAGCTAACTAATAATGGAAAGGCCTATTACCTACTTATAATATTGGAATTATCGCAGTTAGTTTCAACGAAAATTGTTACTAAGTTAAAAACTCTTTTTAAAACCATTAAAGTTTGTGATTTCTTTCTGTAAAAACTGCAATTCAACAAAAACAAATAGCAACTTAAGATATTATAATAAATAATACAGTTTGTGGAGTATTTTCAAGGTTTGTAATTTAATTTTACTTAATGACTTAAGTCAATTAATAAACAGTAGGCATCTACGTTTATATTGAATTTCATCAATAATGCCTGGAAGCTGGAAGTTTAATATGGCTTTAAACATCCTCACATAGATAAAAATTCAAATTAAAACACCCAAATATAAAATTTTTCTTACACTTTATATTCCATATAAACAAAAACGATTTATTAATAAACACTAAAACTTACATTTAAGTATCCTTTTTCTAAGACTATTAACTAATACGTCCTTCATATTCGCCTTTTCCATTAAATTATTGCTTACATTCTTCCCACCGTTGAATTATGACTTATAACTCACAGGCGTACCCCATTACCACACAACAGATTTCATTAATCACTGAGTTCTGTCAATCTCAAACTTCACTCTCATTGAGTAATTACCATCATAACATGCTCATCGAATAACATACTATTTTAATGTACTTACATTTTAATCCACTTAATTCTTTTTCATGTTTCTTCCACTTAAACGGAATCATACTAAATAGATTGTATAATTTTCACGTAAATATAATGGACGGCAATTACAGTTAATGATTGTGTTTATTAACAAGTTAGACTAGTTTTCATTTAATTATCTATTTTATTTTGCCAAAATTAAATTGGAAGCCTCTCAAAAATAATAAAAAAGGTATTAATGCGGCGGCTACCCTTCTCTACAGTTAGTTTTGAGAAAATATGTTTAAGATTTATAAGATGCAAATAGTTATCCCAATTTTTATTTACTGTAATTTAGTTGCTTCTAATTTAAACAAAATTATACATATTATGCATAAGGTGATATGGTTTATGGTAGAACCAACGTTGTTAGTTCAAGTCAAAGTAATACCAACAAACTCGACTTGGTTTAAGTAAAATGTGATTGCATCATAATACAGAGTGTCAATTTTAACTTGTAACCCTTTGCTGATTAGGCAACACATATTACACTTAATGGACAAACTCTTTTAAAAAGTTTGATTGGTTGCCTACTCAGGAGAAGTAAGGGATTAAGGTAAATGGGCGTGTATATTATGTAATAAGTAGGTACCGCAAAAGCAAGGAGCTTTCGGATTTAATCAATTAGAGATATACCCTTTAATTTCATGGCTTACTAAAACTCACCCTAAAGCTGTAACTTTTTTGCGATTTTTTACTTAAACTATTAAATCTAGTATGCCAAATGCTGTTGAATTTTGAATTATAAATAATTGATGTTACTCACTAAAATTATTATAGTCATTACAACAAATCTTCTGAAATCCAATATTTACAGTACCCTTAATGTTCTTACTTTTAAAAGGCTGTATTTATATGGCTTTATAAGCATCTCTACAAACATTTATATTACTAATAAATTCAATAATGAACCTAACGTTTCCAAAAAAATAACACTCATTTGTATTTGTGTCACTGCCAACATTTAATATTTTGAAATCAATTTTTTTATAAATCTTATAAATAATTCAGAATTGATTTTTAAAAATAAGTCATTAACTACTCACTTTAAAACGAAACAAGATTTCTACACCCTTTGGCTTTGTAGCGTGAAATAGGTTCCTAAATTCACATTTAATATCACAGAGCAAGATTTTAACAGACAACTAAGTTCAAGAACAAAGGCCTCCTACTATAGCTAGTTTTGGTTTCGTTGTACTCTTTGGTTTCATGCTAAACATAAATAAATGTCTAATTTATAGATAAACGTAAAATTTATTAAATAATTGAATAAAGGAGGCTTAGCACTTAATATCTCTAAAATCGCTTATAAATATACAGGATGGTTCCTAAATAATGAGATTCTGAGTACCAGTAGATTCGTGAAGTCAAAATATTACAATTTTCCTAGGTTTTACCTTCGTGCAAAGGATAATATTAAAAGAGGTAGGTACAGAGTGCTAAAGCCAAAATTATAATTTTAATTTTCTTAATTAAAAAAAAATAAAATATAGACCTACTACAACTAACAGTACCTTGATTTGTAAAAGTTAATTTTGTGACTGAATTAAAACAAGACAACAAATGTAATATGCATTGATATAAAGGTTATTGCATTTCCATTCAATTGCTGACAGTTTCTGCGTCATCTGCTTATATACTTATTATAAATTCAGAATTGTAAAATTGCAAACCAAAGGTATATAAATACAGTAACAGTATAACGAAATGCAATTCTACCAACGATATTTTTCTAGAAAATAGTTTGAAGCAAAGCACAACTCGATTCATATGTACTGTTAATAACTGATAATACACAGACGTAGAAAACTTAAAATAAAAGATTAGATTTCTTTCATTTTAGTGATTTTTATTTTTACAATCACGAAAACCTTTACTGACAGAATATGATTTGGTTTCAAATTTGTAATTAAATATATTTCTTACATTAAGTAAGATTTCATTAAGTTGATATTCACAAATTTTTAAAAGTTGGACGTCTAAACAGAAAGAGAAACGCCATTTTAGTAGGTTATTTATAACTTCTGTCTAAGTTTTTTTTTTTTTAATTAATGTTAAGCCAGATCAACATACAAAATGTTATACATGACTGAGTTAAGTTAAATTATATTTCATGTTTTAATATTTCGGATTGGTGTGGAGGTATATGACTCCTCGAGAGAATTCTATCTAAGTAAAATCCTAGGTTTGCAATATGAAAGGAAGTGTGAGTTGATAAAACAGACGTTTCTAAATAAACTTAACAAAAACAAATACGAATATGCGATACCGCGTTTCATTTGTAATTTCCAAATATTGTTTAAACACTTATGTGTTCATTTTTAGTACTATAACGTCCTGTTCCTAGATAACAAGTAATTTATCATATATCGGAATGTAAACGTTATCAATATCGTAACAAATATGTTTATTGAACGGATGTAGAACCTGCAGTTCACATAAAAAGAAAATAATAAATTACCTTGCAAATTACTATCCCATAACGAGCAGGACCGACCGATAACATGACTGACAACTAACTGCATGTACATGCAGTCCATACATACAATTTTTTCGCGAATAACCCTTATTTTAATCTCGACCTTACTATTTTTTTTCTAATCTAACCTTTTTACAGCTTTGACATTATTTTTCCAGGCAAGGTCAGCAGTTACGCGTGTTGTTACGCAGTGTTAAGTAAATTCTTAAAGCATATCGTTGCTATTATATTCGAAATATGAAAAGGTAATGTTTGCACCTCTACTTACAAAACTGCACCTGTAATAGATATTCAACTATAATTATTTGATTACAACCAAGTATTTTATTACATAAAGGTGAAAATTCTGATTGTAAGTTTTTTCGAATTCAAAAAATCTTTTTGTAATAATTGGTTCCGAATGCAAATTTTGACTTGTTATTTTGTTGTAATAAATTCTGAAAATTCTGTATACAGGGTGTCCTATTTCTTGTGCGTTATCTTCAACGGTGGAAACAAATTAATTTGACATACCTACCAGGTGCGATCAAAAGGTTATTGGTAAAAATCGCTTTTCCTATTATCTTATGTAAAAGGTAAAGACGTCGGTACTTAAACACTCCGCGAGGGAGTATGGCCGGCAACATGGGGGGTTAAGGCCTCAAAAGTTGCTTAGTTAATTTATTTTAAAAAGTTGAAAAATATGTTCTAAATAAATAGAATGTAAAACGATACTAATTCTATAATAAATGTTGACAACGTTCTCACTTGCACAAGTGGTTGAATATTTTATGTTAATATTGTATGTTATTAACAGAACGTCTTCCGGGTTGGAACCGGGCCATTGTTGAGACAAAAGAATTCAACGTTTCGTTAAGGGGCTTCTTCTGGAGGAAAAGAGAGCACTTCAAGATAACGGTAACTCAACGTGTCAACCACGCCAGAGGCAAAACTCTTTTAGCAAGAGGAAGAAGGGAACTATAACTCAACTTATAAACCAAGCCAGAGGCGAACTCTTTTGAAGAAAAACAGAAAAGCTAGCGACTTTATACTGGCTATAACCGGTAAAGTGTATCCGACGAAGATGACGATTGGTCAGAAATGGAGGGGGCGGAGCCAGTAACGAAGACAGACTTCCATATGTCCGATAGTTAGTAACCAGTGTCACGATTCAAGTTGTTGGGGGTTTTGATGATTTCAATGACCTCAATGATTTTCCTGTGAAAAAATAAGGGGCATTGGCAGTGATCGAAGATTTTTCAAACAATATCTTATAGCCAGTGTCGTGATGATGATCAGCAACAGGCAACAGCTGAGTGTGAGAGAAGACCTACTTTCAAGCAACGGTTGTGTTCACAGATACGTGTGTGTACGGAGTGACCAGTTTTCCCAATGTACACTAAACCACAAGAACAAAGGAAGCTATATACACCTCTTGATGACAAGAGTTGAGGCGTATCTTTTACTGAAGGGAGTAGCTGTGATACTTTTGGAGGGGGTTTGAAGATGGTTTTGATGTTATGTTTTTTTGAGAATCCTGCCTATGCGATCAGTAACTTGGCGAATGTAGGGCAAGAAGGTAGTAACCTGTGATGTACAAGTGTTCTGAGAACTTCCAGAGTGTGGGAGGTGTAATTGTTTTTCGGTTACCTTCCTAACACCCCTTTTGTTATAGCCATTCTTGACGAGATTGTCTAAATGAGGAAATTAATTACGGAGGGCTTTCGTGCCGGATGATGATGTGAAATGGCGTGAAGATACCTATCTTTGTGAATGGGTTTACGATAAACTGAGGGTACAAGATGACCACTCGGTTTGCGGGTTACCAGGACGTTGAGGAAAGAGAAAGAACCGTTCGATTATAGTTCCATGGTGAACTTGCTACCAGGGTGCTGATTACTGAGATGTTCTAGGAAAGAAGCAAGGTTATGTCTGGTAATCCGTAAACCGAGTGGTCATCTGTGGTCTGTTAATACTGACACTGGTCTTGAAAGTCTTCGAATTCGTTGTACGCTATTGTTTCTTTAATAAATTTTTGTAATATATGGTTTGTGTTTTGCTTCATGGCAATTTTAATTTAATATTAAAAAACTTTAAAAATGGTACTACTTAATTTTTTTAACAAATTAATTATAATATGATTTCTGTTACCAAGTATTCAACCATGTATTCAACCAAGTTAATGGCAACACTATCCAACTATACAAATTACTGGAAAATGATAACAGTTCGCGTACATGAAAATCTGAATTCCTCGTAAAGGGCACTACTTTGCCTATCTACCCGTTTCTCTAACTTTACAAATAAAAAAGTTGCCAATATAACGTTCAAATAAACCACTCTGTGATTGTGGGATTAATAGTATATTATTATATGAGCGATTATGACAGCCATTATTCACGAAGATGACGTTTGAGCCCACGAGCCGTCAGGCGAGTGGAACAAATCATCTGAGCGAATAATGCCCATAATCGCGAATGTAATACGATACTTTTTCTACACCTATTAAACAAATACATTAGACTCAAATTAGTCAAATTTGATAACTTTGTAAACAAGCAATATGACAACACACTTGGGCGTGTCGATTGTCAGCCGCAGAAGGAGTTGATCGCGGGCGATTTAAAATATGATTGGATTAGCGAAATATTGATTTTTGGATTTGTATTTGTGATTGGCCGAAATCATAATTCACTGCAGTGAATTATGAATCCATAATTCACTGCAGTGAATTATAGGTACTATTTTTCACAAAAAAATGCTAATAATTGCAATATAATTAAATAGGTGTAGAAAAAATAATTTACTTTCTAATACTTATTAATACACCCTCGTATATTTATATTCTGTTGTTTTTTTAGTATTCATTTCTCATAATATGTTGCTTACATTAGTAATTGACCTAACATTCTTTGAAGGACCTACATCCCCCATTAAGATTGCTAAGGCATGAAGTCCAGAAAGCGGTACCTAGCTACCTACTTCCCCAACTCTCTTGGACCAAAGAGCTTAACTTCTCCTTTCGCCATTTCTTTGGAAAAGTCTTCTCACGAAATTATTCTGCCTCTTAAGTTTCTTTGCTTTACTTGTTATCATTCTCCATTCTCCCCGGTTTTTAAAGCTTTTGCTTTAATTTTTCTTGATCTGCCCTTTGATTCTTCTTTTCCAATGTTTCTTTCATTACTTTTTACCGCTCGTGGCTCTTCGATGTGTCGATGTTCTAGCTAGACAACCCTTCTACTTTTGATTTTGCTCGAAATACTCCAGTTGTTATCATTCCGAATACCTAACGGTTCCTTATCCTATGTACGAGAGTAGCACCCATAATTTCTGCAAACTAACAGAAAAGGTCCACCCAGGAAATCAAGCGTACCATTAAACAAATGTTTATTGTTTTGTAGTTTCACAGTTCAAATTTAGTTTTGATAATTGCAACAGTTATTTTATAAGCTAATTTTAAAGTAAGCGTTGTGCAGCAAAAATTTAACCAGAGAAAATTTTAGAGCCATGATCTACTATGATTTTAAAAGTTTTCTATCTCCGAAAGAAAACGTTGCACGACTTCGTGCTGCATTTGTTGACTGTTTGCAGCTGGCATAACGAATTTAAATTTGAAAGCGTTTCACTCAGCGACGTTTTTCGCGAAGCAAGACCAATTTCAGCAGTTACCGAAACAAACATAGACGCCGTGCGAAGAATGATTCAAGAGGACAATCGGGTAACGTATAGAATTATTAGGAGCACCTTGGGTATTGGCATGACTGCATTTGGGTGTAAGGAAAGTCTGTTGTCGGTAGATACCACACAGCTGAACAAAAGTGCAAAAACAACAACGTGTGGAATGGTGTAAGAAAGCCCTTAAGAAATATGATGAAGGTAGGTCTAAAGCAGTTTACAATATCATAACTGGTGACGAAAGCTGGATATATGCATTTGAACCTGGATCGAAGCGGCAATCTTCGGAATGGGTGTTTCCAATAGATCCTATTCCAATTATGTGAAGCAATCGTGAAGTGTTGGTAAAAAAATGATAGCCTGCCTCTTCTCAAAATCAGGACCTATCGCAGCTTGTCATGCTTGAAAATAAACGTACGGTTACTGTAGAATGGTACACAACAGTATACCAATCAGACGTTATTCAAAAAGCTCGTTTACGGCGTCCAAGAAGTGAGAGCACCACGACAATGGTTCATGTCATACCGCACATTGAACAAAACATTTTTTGGAGGCTTCCGGGTTAAAATTGCCATCATCCGCCATATAGTGCTGACCTGGCACCCTCCGATTACTGTTTATTTCTTCGACTAATGGATAAAATACGTGGTGTGCGATTTACAACTCCCGAAGATGCCGTGAACAGCTTCAAAAACCTGGTTTTTCAAGTGACTCAAGAAGAGTGGAATTTATGTTTTGAAAATTGGTTTTATCGAATGCGTAAATGTATTGAGTTTATGGTCGAATATTTTGAAACACTGTAATAATAGTATATTGTGTTATTAGGAGTAAAAGTGTCATTTTGTGTGCCGAGCATGACGTTTGAAAGACGAGCGCCAGCGAGTCGGACAATTTCATGCGAGGCACACAAAATCACTTTTACTCCGAATAGCACATCTTACTTTTTCTTCAAACGCATAAATTAAAAGCAATTGCTACGGGTTGCTTTGTTATAAAAAATAAAAACAGAAAAATTACGAGTTGCCATTGGCTCATTTTGTGTCACTTTTACTCCTAGGAGTAAAAGTGAATGTTTAACAAGTGTTTAACTGTGTACACACAGTTACACACTTGTCCAAGGACACAAAGTCGTGTTTTTCTGACGTTTGAAGAAAAAGGTAATTTTTGGTTACAAAACTTTTTATTAGTTTGCAGAAATTTACGGTGCTACCCTCGTACTTAATTTTCGTTAACTGAAGATTTTTTTTGTGTTTTCTGTTCGTAGGTTTCTTTTTTTTGCAAATCCTTGCGCCTATGCTGCGTATATTGCACTGGCTTAATGAGTATTCTACACACCGTTAACTTGGAGTTTATATGAAAATAGCAAAATTGACTTTATAGTCCTGTCAAAATAGACACAAAAATGCCCAAAGTTTTGGAATAATTTGCATGGAGCTGAATTTTTGTGTGGACCTTCACATTATCATTTTAAATGAAATGTCAAAAGTCCCCATCGATTCGAGTGCTGCTAAAAATTTTACGCGGGGTCAAACGTCATAAAAAATTATATTTTGAGAATATCTCGTTAACGGTTAGTTTTATTGTAAAAATACTTATTAGCGAATTTGTAGCTCATACAATTTTCCACAAAAAATGTTCAATTGCGTTTTTTTATGAGAGTGACTATTATCGAGATATTGCGATATCAAGAATCTTTTTGAAGAAATGCATTCCTTTCCACACCACCTTCGAGGTAGAGTACTCGGAGCGTTTTTTTTTTTATAATGTGGTATCCCCAGTAGGCCTAATCCACAATTTTCTTAAGAAAACAAAAAATTAGTCATGTTCATACTCCATTTCTAAAGTTACATATTCTTATTCTTCTTCTTCCTCTAGCTGCTGTATTTCCACAGGCTGCGCCAATAAACGCGTTGGATCTGGATTCTGGATTTTGGGTAGAGGGTGACTTACGTCACGTGCACTTAGGCCTCTTATGGGCCCATTGTGCTGCCTCCATTGCAACATCCTCTTCTAGGCGCATCACTCAAGCCATCCTAACCTTTGGACGAACCTGAGGATACTAGCTAGAGGGATGCTGCTAATACTGGCCATACTAGGCCAGAAGTCCCCTAGCACGGATCCTCTGATTGGAGCGGGTGCAGGGCAGTCGCACAGAATGTGCTCTGCTGTCTCGTCTTCTAAGTCGCAACCCCGACAGGTTGGGTCTTCGCTTAGTCCCATCCTGTGCATGTGCTTATTTAGTTTACAGTGTCCTGACAATATTCCTACAACAAGTCGTAGTTTGTCTCTTGACAGCTGTGTACAAAAGTTTGCCATCTTCAATGAGGGGCTTCTGATCGCCATCCTTGCATGGTGGCATTTGTTCATGTTGACCCATCTTTCGCGGTGGCGATTGCGGGTTTCCTTTTCGATTAAGGTATTGAGCGCAATTGGGGATAGTGGGAGTGCAGGTTCGGGACCGTAGAATGGTTGTTCCGAGCCTTGCCTCGCCAAACATCCGCTCGCTCATTACCATATAGTCCAGAATGTCCTTTGACCCAAACGAGTTCTAGGACATTGTCAATAGCGACTTGCTCCAGAGTGCTACGACATTGGAGTATTATTCCTGATACAACTTTGCAGTTGTTCAGTGCCAACAGAGCAGCTCTGCTGTCGCTTGAGATTCTGATAATCTTGTTCTTGATTCTGCGTACAAGAATTGCATTTGCACCCTGCATTATGGCGGCAGCCTCTGCTTGAAAAACTGTGGCCAAGGTGCCTAATGATGTGTTTTCTTGGAGGTCTAGGTCATCTGAGAAGATGCCTGCCCCTGTACCTTCTGAGGTTTTGGATCCATCAGTATAGATGGATATATCTGGATCGGATGCATCTTCAGAATTCAGATAGATTCTGAAGTGCTTCCTGAATATGTAGGTTGGTGGGAGAGAATCCATTTTCGCTCCCAGGAGGGGCATCCGAAGGATTTGATGGTGTCTTCCCCCAGCACCTGTGTCCTTCCACAGTCCCTTCACCCGCAGTCTAAGAGCAGACTTCAGTGCCATCTCCTCCACATGGAGATCCAGTGGTGAGAGGCCCAAAGCAGCTTCCAGAACTGCGGTTGGGGTGGAACGCATGGCTCCCGTTGTACACATACACGCCAATCTCTGTATGTGCGAGATCTCTCTTGCTGCAGTAACTTGTCTGATCCTGGGCCACCAGACAAGTGCTCCATAACATAGCATTGGGCGAATTACAGCCGTGTATAACCATAGGGCAGCCTTCGGTAATGGTCCCCAAAGTCTGCCCATTGCACGACGGCACTGCCAAAATGCCATGCTTGCTTTTTCAGTTTTAACCTTTATATGTTTACCCCAGTTCAACTTTTTGTCAAGTATAATTCCCAGATACTTGACTTCATCTGAAAAAGTTAGAGGGGTTTGGAAGAGTCGTGGTGTTTGGATGACAACCTTCCTCTTTTTCGTGAACAGAACCATCTCCGTCTTGGTCGGATTAACCTGTAGAGAGTGTTCTGCACACCATTGCTCAGTCATCTTAAGTGCTTTCTGCATCAAACTGCACAGCACTTGCTCAAACTTGCCAGTAAGCAGGATAGTTATATCATCTGCGTAACCTACTGTGTAGAAACCTGCGCCATTGAGGCGGTCGATGAGGCTGTCAACTACTAAATTCCATAGTAGTGGTGACAAAACGCCACCCTGTGGACAGCCTCTGGATACCGTTCCTCTGATGGTGGTTGTTCCTACTCTAATGTGTACAGCTCTATACCTAAGAAACTGTAATATCCATTCCCGAAGGATGTCGTTCACCCCACGTTGCCGAAGGGCTGTGTTAATACTATCGAAGGTCGTATTATCATACGCTCCTTCTATATCTATGAATACGCCCAGGGTAGACATTTTATTGTCTAGTGTCTTTTCGATTCGCCCTGCCACTGAGTGTAGTGCGGATTCGGTAGATCTCCCTGGAACATATGCGTGTTGATTGGGATGTAGTGGACTGATTGTCAGTACATTATCCCTTATCTCTCTGTCGCACAGTCTTTCCAGCGTTTTCAGAAGAAAAGATGTTAGACTGATTGGACGGTAGGCCTTGGGTAGAGAGTAATCCCTACGACCTGGTTTAGGTATAAAGACTACCTTTACTTCCCTCCATTTCTTTCGAATGTATCTAAAAGCGATACAGTTCCTAAAGACTCGCAGCAGATATGGTAGCAGAGCATCCAGACTCCATTGTAATAGAGCTGGAAATATGCCATCCAGTCCTGGCGATTTGAAGGGATGAAATGCTTTGATCGCCCAAATTACTTTATCCTCTTCCACCACGTGGTTCGCCACTTCCCAGTCCTCCTCTCTTGGAGTAGGACTGGGAGTGTCGTTCCATGCGGGTAGAGGCTCGATGAGACACCCTGGGAAATGAGTGCTCATCAGCAGCTCTGCTGTCTCTTCAACGTTAGTGGTAAAGCTACCGTCCTCACGTTTTAGACTCGCAGGTTGCTGTTGTGGGTCTTTCGACAGAATTTTATTAAGACGAGCAGAGCCCTTGGTAGATTCAATTGCATTGCAAAATATCTTCCATGACTCCCTTTGTCTTGTTCTTATTTCCTTTTTATAAATTCTTTGGTGATGTTTGTACATCTCCCAATCATTTATTGATTTTGATCTCTTGGCTTTATTGAACAGTTTGCCTAAGGTAGATTTTAGCTTCTCAAGCTCTTTGCACCACCATGGAGTGGTGCTGCGAGATGAAGCTGTCTTTACCGGGCATGCCTGATGAAAAGAGTCTATGATCGAGTTCTGCAGGAGGTCAATTCCATTCTGCAGATCCTCTATCGTTGATACATTGTCTAGTGGTGGAAGAAGCCGTAGTCGCCCTTCTAGACATTCTGCATAGAGAAGTCTGTTGGTTGATTTTAGGCTTCTGTACTCTTGTCGAGTGGCCTTAGCGTCTTTTAAGCTAAAGCTTATCATTCTGTGATCCGAGAGGGTTGCCATAGGCAGCACCTGCCAGTTCACTATATTTTTAGAAATACTTGAAGAAGCCAGTGTAATGTCTATTACAGTCTGACATCGAGTTGTGACAAAAATAGGTTCACATCCCCGATTAAGTATTTCCACATTGGTGCCAGACAGGTATTCGAGTAATGATCTACCCCTGGCATTGATGTCGGCACTTCCCCATACCTGATGGTGTGCGTTCAAGTCGCACCCAATAATCAGATGCTTTCCATTCCTCTCACAGTAGTTGATGACTTCCATCAGCTCAACAGTGGGAGGGGGATCTGTTGCATCTCCTGGGAGATAAGCTGAAACTAAGACTATATCAGTTTTTTCCCCCATGTCGCAACTAATCTGAATGGTGGTGATATCACGTCCACTCAGGTGTGGTAGCAGGAGAGCTTGAATATGACCTGGAACAAAAATACAGGTCCTTGGCTTATTCTGTCCTTTATCCACAAAAGTGGTTCCTTTTAAGCTGCTCAGACCAGAAATCCTCGAGTTAACTACCCAAGGTTCTTGAATGAGGGCAATGTCCGGCTTACTGCCTAGGTAGGTTGCTGCAGCCGCCCGGCAGTGTTGCAGGTTAATTTGTTTAATGTTTAGTCCAGACATTGGACTTGAAAATATATGTCACTTACTGGTCGTCACTGGAATGAGAGTTGGATCGATTACATCTTTATTGATGTCGCACACATCGTCGTCCTTTACGAGTAGTTGCCACATACTGCTGAACAACGTAAACCTACTTTTCTGCAACCACAATTATAATTACAGCCCTTGCTGCAATTGCAAAAATAGTGTTCAGCAGTATGTCTGGAGCAGGTGGGAGCAG
Source organism: Melanotus villosus (assembly GCA_963082815.1). NCBI lineage: Eukaryota > Metazoa > Arthropoda > Insecta > Coleoptera > Elateridae > Melanotus > Melanotus villosus. The sequence goes on along the minus strand of OY720419.1, from coordinate 28,258,446 downwards.
AGTTTGAATTGGCTCCAAAACGTTGTTTTTCCATGCCCATCCCCAATGTTCAACAAGAATAATTTATTTCAATGTTGTGCGAAAAATTCATAGCTGATAACATCTGTGTAACACGCGCAGAAAATGACACTGTTGTTATAATAATCGATACAGCCATAGAGCAGTCTCATGCAAGAACAAGTATTGTTAAAGATGTATTTGATCCATCCTGTTTTTTGGCGCATCCTGTGGAAATACAGCAGTTATAGGAAGAGGAAGAAGAAGAATATGTAACTTTAGAAACGAAGTATGAACAAGATCAATTACTTGTTTTATTAGAAAAATCGTGGATTAGGCCTACTAGGGATACCACATTACTAAAAAACGAGCCGAGTACTCTACCTCGAAGGTGGTGTGGAAAGGAATGCATTTCTTCAAAAAGGAAGCAGTTTCAATTCTTGATATCGCAATATCTCGATAATGGTCACTCCCATGAAAAAAAGTAATTAAACCTTTCTTGTGGAAAATTATATGAGATATAAATTCGGTAATAACTATTTTTATGATAAAGCTAACCGTTAACGAGATATTCGCAAAATACCGGTTTTTATGACGTTTCGCCCCGCGTAAAATTTTTAGCAGCACTCGGTTCGATGGGGACTTTTGACATTTCATTTAGAACTATAACATGAAGGCTTACATAAAAATTCAGCTCCATGCGAATTATTCCGAACTGTTATGTCTATGTTGACTGGACTATTTAATATTATTTGAAACATGCAAAGACACTTATTTTCTGACTCTATTATTGAATTTAAATCCTAGGATATCTGAGTTTTGACCATACTCACTGAACCCTAAATAGGTACTTAAATTTGCCAACTATTTCGTTTTTTTACTGATCTGCCTGTTTTCTTTTTTCTTGATATTTTGGTCACTTTTAACTCTTTTTGCTGTTTCTAAAAACTATTTTTAGACGTATTTTCTTAGCACTGCTCATTAAATCTATACATATGCATATCCACATATCTAAAGTTCTCGAAGGTTCGTATCATTTCTAAAATGTGATTTTTTATTATTATTAAATTTGGTAGTACAATACCTTCAACTTTTCATGAATTTCATAGTGTTTAAAGTTCAAAACGTTGTAACGGAAAACTTGCTTCCCCCCGTCTCTTTGAGAAACTACATCTTCCTATTTCAAAATTCCGAGCATACAGCAAACCTACTGAAGTTCTATCACCCTCAAAATAATTGTATTTTATTTTGAAACGCTTGATGTAGATATATAAACTTCTTTTGATATTTTTCGAATTTTAGAAAGAAGTACCTAGAAGTTCTTACGGTGCAAGTTTATATTCAATCAACTTGAAAATTTTCCCAATAATACAATCCTTTAGTGACAATACATTTTATTATGCCCATAGCTATAGTACATCGCTTTCTTTTGGTAGTCGACATACTTATATTACTGGGTACAACATGGCAAAGCTGTTCTTTATAAATCCTATACTTTTTTCAGAGTTTGAGATGGACTAGAAATATTTTGTATTCAACACTTAAAATAACGACGTCTTTATAATACTCCAACTTCGTCGTAATGCCCTTCTTCTATTCCTCTAGTGTTATATTGTTTAATTGCTTCTTCCTTGCCATCCCTTATTTTTATTGTAGGTACTATAGAAAAATTACTCATCGCCCCACTAGATTAGGTAGAAAGTTTGCAAAACTATCTTCACCAACAATAGAGTTAAATGGGTAATAAACCAGGAAGGGATGGAATTTCTCCAGTCCTACACCAATATGGGAACGCAGTCATCATTCCTTTATTAGCATATCCCTTCAGAGCTAGTTACTCATTAGCATTATTCATTAGGATACATACCATAGACGGGTAAACGACCACCGGAAGAACCGACCAATCAGTCTTACTTCTTTTTTCATAGAAACAATGGAAAGGATAGTAGCCTTCCATATTAAAAGCGAAATCCTTATACGAAATCCGCTTCATGTAAAACAATTTGCATAGCAAAAAGACACTATCTGCAAAAGAAGTGACTAATATGTGCGTTCATAGATATAGAGGATGCCTTTGACAACATCTCCTATGAATCGATAGGAAAAGTCGCAAACAATATAGGCATAAATGCTTCTACCATGACATGGATAAAATCCTTAGGAAACACTATTTTCCAAACGGAAATTCACGCAATAGATCTATGCGCTCAAGAGTGTATTGAAAAAGGCCTGCGAGGAATTAAAATTTATATTCTTTCAGACAGTCAGGCTGTTCTAACAGCTCTGAAATCCTATATTTTTAAGTCTAAAATAGCCTTGGACTACAAAAAGATCTTGCAGCAATCGGCCGCAAACAACACATTAATTTTAAAGTGTGTGCTGGGGCATTAAAAAGCAAGGGCAGGGGCGCCATTTACCGGACCAGGACCGTTTTGTGGAATAATCAAAAGCCACCTCCTCCAGGTTCGGAAAACGGGCTAAAAGAGTCCTCTTGAAGGAATACCTCTGGCCAAAACTAAGCAAAGAAATTTATTTACTACTCGCCAAAAAGGCCTGAACAGCTCCTTTAACTTGAGAAGGCCAATAAATATAAGACTAATAACAGGTCTTCTTACTGGTCACTGTCATTGGTGAAGCTGCAAATGAAACTACGGCACATTGTGTATTATGCGAATTTGTTGCGGCAGCTCGCCGAGGGCTTAAATTCCTCACAAAGGCTACACTTACACCTACCAAAATAAGAATGACCTCCAAGGATATTATAAACTTCGCTACGAGTTTAAATAAATTGGTAACATAAATTGTACCTACGGATCAAATAATGGAAGGCAATTATAAAGATAAAACATACATCTTTATTTATATACCGTGTGTTCGGAAAATATCGCATAAGTGCATTAAAATTATAACAAACTTTTTTTTTAGAAAAAATCTGAAACACCTTAAAACAATTTATTAAAAACGGATTTTCTGAATTGATCATTTTTTTGGAGTTAATTTTTGGAAGGGATATAACACCGTCGAATATTCTTTTTTTAATAATCATCCTGTATTTTTTAAACATTCAGTATTTACGGTGTATAAACCTTGCTTTTTAAATAACCCGAAAGAAACAAAGTCAACAAAGATTGATCCGGGGATCTAGCTGACCATTTTTTGGGTCCTTGATTGCCAATCCATCTATTCGGAACCACCTTATTTAAATGCTACTCCATTAAAAAAAATATATTAGACGATCCCACATCCTTCCAAAAATAAATTTTTCGGGGACGTAGATTAGAGTAAAGTACAAGGTAAAACAGTTAATCCTGCTAAAACAATATGCATGTCACAAAAAGGAGTGGAAACCATTTAAAATATTTCCATACGGTAAAATATATAGGTTCCTAATTGGTTCAATTAGTTAACCAATTAATTATAAGTTTATAACTCTTCTGTTAATTATTTGTAATATAATATCGGTATGTTAATTAGGTAAGAATTCATTTAGCTGAAATCCTTGACACACTCTTAAGCTTAAGTAGAACTTATTCAATAAATAAGTAAACAAATTTAGAAAATGTTAGTTATTATGTTCAACAAAATACTTTAAGTTTCATAGCAAGCAAAATATTAAAATAATTTTACCCAACCTAGCATTAATTTGTCTTTTGACATAAAAATAACTACATAGTTACTAAAGCTCATAGCAAAACTTGTATTTTACTTTTGTACTCTACGCATTGTAGCATTGTAATCTTGATATCAAGTTTATCAAGAAATGAAAAAATAAACAAATGAAACTATAACATCTTTATTGCACTTAATAAGTGAATGATAACAAAGACAAAACAGAATATTCGTCACGATTGTTATACACTTTCTTGTGCCCTGCGATATTCAAATACGCTGCCTCTTTCAATAAATGAAGTAGGTTTCTTGCAAGTACGGTCGCCACCAGTAGAAACTTCAGTATTTGAATCAGGCGTCCCGTAACCTCCTCCTCCAGGGGTGTGTAGTTTAAATACGTCCTATAAAGAAATCATCATCATCATCAAATAGTAAGAAAATTAATCTTTTCATTATTCATAATTTGCTTTCAAATAAATAAAACAGAAATTTTCAAAAAATTTACAGGAAAATATGTAAATGAATTTAGCTGACAGTTACGATGCACGGCACATAGGAGCAATCCTCTACGGAGCAGCACGGCGAAAAAATGGGGTAAAGAATTGAAAAGGGTGTATTTAAAACAACACTAAAGATAGTTTATTTTCCTATCTACTATTCAAGCTAATTTAAATTACTTTAGATCAAATTAGATAAATTGAGAATTATACATGATGTAACCAAAAACAGGCTTGTCCACTTTTTCTTGGTATTTCTTGTAGTTGAAAAATGAAACCTACAGGTCTAAATGAGGAGAAAAAACTTGTTTTTATAAACAACAAATCAATTTAGAAATCCTCCGGTTTCGCAGGAAATAACTTCAACAATTAATTTATGTTTCAATGGAACACCCTATATATTATATACAATGACACGGTCCCAATCCGGAAAACGTTTTGTTAATAGACAATAATGACTCACCAACTCAGAGCACCAGATCACGAACAATACTAAAATGTTAAAAACCCTTTCAGTAATTTTTGCAAATTAAACCTAAAAATGAGAGATAATATACGTATTATATCAAACAACAAAAGAGAATTTATTCAACTGAGAAAATTTTGATAAAAAGAACGAAAATAAAATAACTGTCAAAAGTAGTCCAATTACTTATTGGTTTTCTTTCGTTTTGTCAAAGCCTTCTTAATTTAAAAAATTTCTTGAGTTTTGTCTTATCGCTTACGTTTACAAATTTAAAATACAAAAAGTATTGAACTGATTTTCAAAATCTTGATATCGGTAAATAATGTGTAAAAACATTGTCTTTTCAAATAACCAAACGAAAATTTTTCATTTAAATGCATTTTCTGCATTAGAAAACATCTACAATATGCACTTAAATGTGCAGTTAAAAAATAATATACGAGAGTCGTTAATAATTCAGGTAAATTTCTATGAGACGGCCACTATCTGTTCGGTGACGTCATAGCTGGCAAGTGTCACTCTTCAAACAAAATCATGGCAAATTTTAAACAAAAGCCATCGCTGGTTTTGTTCTACAGACGTTTGAAGTGTGCACTGTAGCTGTTAACATAAAAATGGGAAAAGGTGAATTTCCTGCAGTCATAAAACATTTTTATTTAAAAAAAGTAGACGACTGCTGATGGAGTTAAATGAAATTTATGGGTGCTCAAAATGGCGACTTCAGTCGCACTTTTTGTATAGCTACTAGAGCGCTACACCACGGCCGTGGCTACACTCATTCCTGTAGTTTTATATTCAAAGGTAAACACAAGTTTACTACTTTTACTTATTATCTTATTAAACAACGTTGTCAGATTTATTGATCTTCAAACCGCTATATTTTCAAAATATTGCCTAAAGAATTTGTTTATTATTTTTCTCGTACTCAAAGAGTATCCCGAAACAGCGTACCAGAGAGTTTATCCGCAATTTTTGAAACACCCTGCATATTAACGCAAAGATAAAAATTGAATTCACACTAGTTGTTTATTAAAATATGCATAATTCCATCGATTACCAAAGCTAATGGAAGCCAGGTATGCTTAAGAAGTACTCGTAATAATTTCTTCAACAGAAATAGGTACTCGCACACCTACTAAAGTGATCACCAACTTTCAAACAATTGGTTAATATAAAAGACAACTTCAATCGATTTTGTGTACACCTAAAAATATCCAAGAAATTATATTTCTATCACAAAAATTGGCAAGTGATTTTTCATTGCATATCTTTTCGGCGCCGGCTTACTGTAACATAACCTTCTGCAGACACCTAAAGTCTAAAGTTTCAAAGCAACCGTTTGTTCAAATATTAGAAGAACCGTATTTAACCCTCATCCTCGCTCAAGCCAAAGTAGGTACCTCGTACGCTCTTGAATTCAAATAGACTATCACAGATACAATCACCGTTCAAACACGTTTAAAAATGCCGCAGTCTGGGAAGTAAATGGGCCGTAACAGATCATAAAGTACGACAAACAGGTATAAAAAATGTATTAGCGCATAAAAGTTCCTGTTTTAAGAGTTTGTTTACTTTAAAGGGGAACACCCTTGCATTACAGAAAAATGGCGCATGTTATATTTCAATATTTCCGACTTGCGTATATTACACGTAAATACTAGCAGGAAACATATTAAATTCCTAAAGTTTTAGAAATTTAATTTTTGTAATTTGAAAATTTGTGATTCTTTCATCTTACGCCAAATATATTTGGTAAGAAAAAAATTAATCTTATCGTAAATCAAATTGCTAATATTTAATCGTATGCCAAATAAAATGAATATACGTTTGACTATAGTCAATTAAATTACTACAAATAACACATGTTCACGCATGATGGGGATTTCCTATAATTTACTAAAAATGCCATTTTGTTTGTTACAAGTGTAATGTGTTTGAAATGCATGGTATGTTTAACAACGGAAGCACACATTAAAGCGAATATACCTTAATAAAATTGTTGCCTTAACTTTGAGAGGGAAATGCGTAAATAATAGATATGTATTTTTCCAGAATCACAGGCCATTAAAAAAATTCCAAGGTAATGCGTAGTTATTGTCCTATTATCATTAGGTATATGTCTATGGGCACGTACACAAATAAATATATTTTCCAGAAAAAATATTAAATAAACCACAAACTGTAACTGTAATAATCTTCAAAATTATAAGTTATAATTAGACAAACCACGTTATTAAATAATTTGCATTTAAAGTAACCGTATGTCTACGACTAATGGCAACACTTTAACATTATGTAAAGTTCATAAATCAATATAATTTTCATTAAGAATAATTCTGCATTAATGTAAAGGATTCATGAAGAACCTACAAATACTGACCTAAAATAATATGCATCGGTCTATATTACGTAGTTGAAAACACGTTTAGTTGGTTTATTAATCATGTATTTTACTTGAAAACCTTCATAAGATAAATGCAAGCAACTGCAAAATTGATTTTGATGTAAACACTTTCACTAAAGATCGTAAATCAACTTTAAAGGCTTTGACCTATATTTATGTAAAAGCGAACGTTTAAGTGAAAACTCTTCTTACAAAGTTAATACATTTTCTCTTCGTATAAAAAGTATACTTACACCAGATTTGCGTACCGCCTGATTGTAAAGTGTGTTCTAAACAAAATTCGAGGTGGATGTATGGGTAACTTTGTTATTTGTAAAGCTGCGACACAACCGACTGCTGTTATCGTGCCAATTCTTGAGACTAATTCAATGATGGAAACATAAATAGGGGATCTTCTTTTGTTTTACAGTTATAGAGGAAAATTACTCAAATCCTACTAAGCCTTATAATTCCTTTATTTAGAAAAATAACTGATAATGGAATAGAGGGTATTTCTGAATATTAAGTAAATTCCTGTGACATACACTGGTACACGGACTTTTTAGAAATTTTTAAATACGTATCATTTATTACAGTTAATGGTTGAAAAAAGGGTGTTATCGGCCATTTTATACTAAAATTATCATTAACCATGGCAAACATATACCGATTTGTTGACATAGAAAACAACTTTGACATTTTAAATGGAACACCCCGTATATTTATACATTTTTGGAATCTCCATTCAATTTTATGTATGGTAGTATCAAGTTTGAAACATTTTGTTGTTTTTAAAAATGTGGCTTTGACACCATCGTCAACGTCCTTAAAAAAATAGGATATGACACAAGAAAAAGAAGAAAAGAGATTACATGTTCCTATAATACGTCGTATTTGAAACTTTGTATTATTGTCCTAGCGTTGCACTATTCGTCTGCACAAACTGAATAACCATAAATTTACCACAGTTGCGTTCCATTTATTAGGAACAGATGCTATCTTAGGTAGATTTCATCCGATCACTAAGAAGATTGGACATAATAGAATTTTCATTATTGTCACATAATTGTATTTATTAAAAATTGCGATACAATCTGTCTAGCTTTCTATTAATATACTTCTGAGTTTTAAAACTTATAACATTATTGTTTTATAGCTGTTTATTTTGTTATGGTTAGGGAGCGGAGTAACATCAAAAATAAAGTGTGAAAATATGCTTTTTCTGCATTAGAAAACATCTACAATGTGCAGTTAAAAATATAATATTGACGGAATAACATTATTTTTCCTCTTATGGCCGAAGTCAATGGATTAACCACGATACTCACATTTAAAAACATATTAAATAAGATGTAAACACTGAAAACATATTTTTTAACATTGGAAATGTTTATGCGCTCGTATATTGGACAGAGTTACAAGAATTTTAGTAGATTTGCGCGACACCAAAAGTGTCGGTAAATTAGTAATTTCCGTAGCGCGTTCTTTTGTCTATTTTTCAAATACTAGGTAGGTGTTGGATAAAATTAACTTTTGAGACAAGTGGAAGGATTTATGTAACAATTTAATGTGTTTTTAATAACCAAATATGTAACAATTTAGTTTCTATGAAAAGCACGTTTTGTTGAGTCAGGCAGATACCGGATACCGTATGGGCTTAGTACTGACAAGATGTCCACTTACTTTTTATTCTAATTATTGTATTTGTGTTTTCATAATTTAACTTCTTTTATCTAACGTTAGACTTTTATTGCCCACAGAATTATAACACAAGTACGAGTATTTTAGGTCATAACAGTGTAATATTTTTTTTATAGAAAATTAAAGTGGCCACACCGTCACTAGTTAAGAATATTTCAAATGAATGCAGACATTATTTATCAGGGCGGGGACTTTGTTAGGATGTGAATTAAGATAATAATTAAATGAGAACAACAGCAAAATATGAACATAAGACCAGTTTCAATGTTAAATATTGAATGTCCCTGTTCGGGCAATCGAGCTCGATGATCTCATAATAGTAAACATTTGAATTATTCGTATAAAAGTGCGTAAGAAGAATAGACAAGGTCTGCTATATTTTGAGTGGATAAAATCTCTTTATTAAACAATACCTAGCAACCCAAATTTAAAGGTACAACGATTTTCATTCTAAAATTCACGTCGCCAAGGAAACTGGATAAAATGTTTATAGCAACAGTGTCGTCAAGGAAAGTGTGGATAAAATGTTTATAGCCACACTTTATCCACCCTTCACGTTAAAATGTTGCTTTGATAATTAGATTTGACACATTAAAATGTCACTTTATGTGTGTAAGAATTGGAAAAAAATTACTCTCAGAGGTGTGATATTTTCACAATTTCGAAGTCGTAAGTGAGGTAAGTTTATATGTTTTATATATTATATATGGCATTATCATTTCCAATGTATCCGATGGTTGCAAGGATTGCGAAATCTGTGAATTTTTTATTCGAAAGAGAGCATACATAACTAATTATAAAAATATGAATAATAGATATGAATCATGTAATTATAGTAAAACTAATTCCAAGTTAGTTTCAAGAAAATCTATACGCGTATGATAAGGTATTTTTCAAAATTTTCGAAACGTTGCCGCCAGTCACCTAAGAGATGTTTTTAATTTGAAAATCAACGTTCCACATTACTTGTACGTAGTAACTGGCAAGGCCTAAACCAACATAATATGTGATATTTTGATAATGAAAGTTGAAAATATACATCATGCTTTAGCATATCGAAATAGGCACACATATTCAAATACCGCGTGTTTAACTTAAGGGGCGAACATAGCGAAATAGCATGGGAAATCGTACATATACAGTGTGTTTCATAACGTACGGAGGAGACTGAAAGGGTAGCTAGAGGGGACCAAAATAAAGTTATTTTCTTAATACACTTTTGACGAAAACCCAATAACAAAACAGTTACAGTGCTTTAAACGTCTTAAAAAAAGTTTGCCATTAAATGGTAATTCAACTTTGCATTTTGGGTAGGCCGCAATTTTTTTTGTCGGTGTATAGAGGCGTCAGTGGCGAGTTTAAATCAGAGTTTTCAGGGTGATGGCCCCCCCACCATTCGGCCGCCATCTTGAAGAGAAGGGTTAATTAGTATTTCGGCTATATCTCCGTAGTAGTGAATCTTAAAAAAAGTTTGTACCAAACTTTTTTGTAGAGAATCGTATTATCTATGATTTTTATTAATAATATTTTTACGTTAGTTTAAGTTATAAGCTGAAAAAGAAAAAAATTGATTCTTTGTCTTTTTCGGCTTATAATTGTTTTATTATTAATGCTACGTAAAAATATTATGAATAAAAATTATGTATAATAGGATTCTCCACAAAAAAGTTTTGTACAAACTTTTTGTAAGATTCACTACTACGGAGATATAGTCGAAAAACTAATTAACACTTCTTTTCAAGATGGCGACCAAATGGAGAGGGGGGTACTACCCCGAAAATCCTGATTTAGACTTACCACTGACCCCCTACACATCGTCACAAAATCGCTGCCTACCCAAAATGCAAAGTTTGCCTTTTTATTTCAACCATTTGATTGGACTAGTCCGGTCAAATGGTAATTCAATTTGCATTTTGGGTAGACAGCGATTTTCTTTTTGCGATGTGTATGGGGGTCAGTGGTGAGTTTAAATCCAGATTTTCGGGATGGTAACCCCCCCCCCCCCCATTCGGCCGCCATCTTGAAAAGAAGGGTTAATTAATTTTTCGGCTATACCTCTGTAGCAAAAAGTTTGTACAAGGCTTTATTGTAGAGAATCGCATTATCTACAACTTTTATTAATATGACCCCACCCCACCCGCCCATTCGGCCGCCATCTTGAAAAGAAGGGTTAATTAGCTTTTCGGCTATATTCCTGTAGTGGCGAGTCTTACAAAAAGTTTGTGTAAAGCTTTTTTGAAAAGAACCATATTCTCTAAAAGTTCTATTAATAACTTTTATTACGCAGCATTAATAATAAAAAAGTTATAAGCCCTTAAGTTTTTGTCTTTTCCGGCTTATAACTTTTTTATTATTAATGCTATTTAAAAAAGTTTTAAATAAAAATTGTGCATAATATGATTTTCTACAAAAAGGCTTTATACTAATTTTTTCGAGATTTCCGACTACAGAGATATAGCCCAAACACCAACCAGCCCTTCTTTTCAAGATGGCGGCCGAATGGAGGGGCTTACCACCCCGAAAACCTCGATTTAGACTCACCGCTGACCCTTCTACACACCGATTAAAAAAAATAGCTGCCTACCCAAAATGCAAAGTTTGCCTGTTTGTTTCGACCATTTGACTGGACTAATAGGCCAATTAGCCTAACGTCCGTTATCTGTAAATGTATGGAGAAGATAGTGACTAAAGAAGTTGCTAAGTTTCTTCTGGACAATGACGTCATTCCTCCTAGTCAACAAGGCTTCATCCCTGGTTGCTCCGTGACATCTAATCTCCTCCAGTGTATCGACTCATGGCCCAAAGCATTTAATGACAATATCGCGACTGCCATTATATACCTTGCTTTCCAGAAGACATTCGATCGTGTGCCCATTGGACGTCTCCTTACCTTTACAAACTCGAATTCTATGGTATAAGAGGGCAACTTCTGGTATGGATAAAGGATTTTCTGAGAAATCGCTCGTTCGCAGTTCGAGTTGAGAACATTCTTTCCGATCATTGCCCAGTTCTAAGCGGTGTCCCCCAGGAATCAATCCTGGCAGAGCCGTTCTTGGAGCAGTTGGCGCCCAGCTGCGAACTAAATATTGGGGCCTTCAAAAATGAAAAAGCCGTTTCCGTTTTTCAATTTTCAAGGTCAAACGGCTTTAAAATGAAGGTCAAGAATTTTGGTTGCGTTCACAAAATCTTATCTTATCTGATCTGGTAATTTGTAAATTCCTGTAAATTCAGATAAAACCATAGCAACCATCATTGCTGTTAATTTTGCATAGTTACAAATCATTATCGAACTTTTGTGAAACTCCCTCATATTTTTTTAAATTATAGTTGAGTATAGCAAATAGCAATTATTTATGTTATATTGCCAATACTGACGACATTGACCGTAGGTGGACGTGCAACAAAGGTAAACAAAGCATCACACCGTCTCGTCCATCGCCGATGCGATTTTTATAAACAGATACAGGGTTTCCTTTTTTATGCCGCATTTATCCTGGTCCACGCCCACTTTTCGTTGACGTAAGGTTGAAAATTGCAAAATAGAGTATAAAATAATAAAATTAAAAATTTTTCGGCGCCCCTAAAGGGTTAGCGCACTGGTGCCTTGCACCACTTGCACCCCGGGATAGAAACGGCCCTGAGTCCTAGGACCCATCTAATTTCTAGTACCTATATAACGACAGATCAATAAAAAAACCAATTACGGTAGGCTGTGAAATTGAATTGTCAAATTTGTTAAGTTTTTTATTTGGTGAAAAAAATTTAAAGTTTGAAAAAATGGTATTCACTACACAACAAAAAGCGAAAGCTATTGAATGTTTCTTTCGAACCGGCGTAAAAATAAATGGAGGGTGGCAATATTCACTTCATGACTGCATGACTGATTTTCATGAAGAATACCCCGATTTAGTGTTCAATTACAATTAGTTTCGCGACGTTGTAACTAAATCTGTGCAGTTATTTAGAGAAAGTGGTAGTGTCGCTCGTAAAAGTGGAAGTGGACCGCCGCTTAGACGAACAGAAGCAACGATTGAAGCTACCCGGCAGATTATGGATGAACAGCCAAAAACTTCCATTAGAGTATTGGCTCAACAAATAAATTTATCTTATGGCACAACTCGAACAATCCTAAAAAGACAGTTAAACCGTCATGCATATAAACTGAAATGTTTTCATGAACTTTTACCAATAGACCTTCCAAGACGAATAGAATTCTGCAATTGGTTTCAAAATAATCTCAACAATGAAACAGCTCTGAACACTGTATTTTTTTCTGATGAGGCCTGGTTTTATCTTTCTGCATATGTCAATTCACAGAATATGAGGTGGTGGTCAAGTGAAAACCCTCATTTTTTTCAACAACTCACCTCAAATGTTACATAAGTTTTTGCTGGATTGCAAAGAAGAATTAGTTTATGTTTAGACGTAAATGGACAACATTTTCAACAAATCCTATAGTTTTATGTAAATTTCAATATCGTAAATTAATAATTTTTTCATTTTTTTGTTTCAGAGTCAATTTAAGGTTATAAACTTTGTTTACAATAAAAATGTCAAATTACAAACGTTATAAAATGTCATTCTGTGGATGTGGCTAAAGTACCAATTCAAAATAATTCAATTTCACAGCCTACCCTAATTGGTATTTTTATTGATCTGTCGTTATAAGCGACCTGCCCAACAGTATCACCCCCAACTTCAAGTTATTTTGCGGATTGACACCAAATTGTTCAAGTTTCCTTTTGACTGCCGCACACGTCATTTGAACAAAATTAACGAGTGGTGTATTCAGTGGTTGCTTACAGTGAACGTGGATAAGTGCTCGGTTTTGCATATTGGTCGTAACAATCCTTTAGTGCAGTATGAATTAGGCGATGTTTCCTTAAAACCAGTGACCGAACAAATTGACCTTGATATCACCATAACATTTGACTTGAAATGGGGTGGCCCCGTCTTTACTACAGTTAAAAAAGCAAACTTCCTGATATATCAAATATCACACGCGTTTAAAAACCTGCCTGCTAGACTACGGTGCTGCAACCTGTAACCCATATTTTGCGTAAGACATCGACCTATTAGAAAAGGTCCAAAGAAGATTTACGAAACTTTCTCCTATCCTGCGTCCGCTTCCATATCATGAAAGGCTGAAAATCTTAGGGTTGCCCACTTTAGTTATCACGTGTCAAAGAGGTGATCTACATCTAATTGAAACATATAAAATCATTACCGGCCATTACAGTTGCAACCTGGATACCATATTCCACCTCAGCCAAAACACTAGTCTGAAGGGCCACAAGTAACGTATGTTCATTAAAAAAAAACTCGCAGCAATCCCTGGAAATGATTTTCATATGTAACATACAGCCTAACACATACTTAAAACAAATTTTCAAAGCACTCTAGAGTTTTTTTTTTATGAACAAACTTTACAAGCTAGTGTACCAGACTACCTAGACAGCAGTTTATTACCAATCGTATTGTATCGGCGTAGAATGGCTTACCGGCGCACATCCTCGATTCCGTAAATTTCAATGTCTTTAAAAACTTGTTGGGCGCGCACATGTCGCTTTGTTTTACGAATATGAACTATACGAACTTCAATTTGTATCTTTGTCTATATATATTATGTATGTATCTGACGTATCTGTATTTTGCCAATATGTATGCTATTAACTTATATGAGTCCAGTCGGCCACTGGCCGTCTACTCTGTATTTTCTAATAATAATAAATAAAAATATAAAACGTAGGCTAACATTTACGACAAAACAATAATCTTTAGCCAAAAAAGGCAAAGAGCAAGACCCCCTCATTTTTTTTAGTTATTCGTCGTAGAACGTAAATTTAAAGTTTCATTGGCCTGAATCGTTATTTATTAAAATATAAGTTACCTTCAATGCCAACTACAATGTTGCTAGTTATTATTTAATTCGAATCGGTGCTGATTTACTACTTTTAGTGATTATTTTCAAATGTTTCCGGCACACATACCACAACATTAAAGGCCCTCATTATACTTCATAATGCAATACCTGTTAGCCCTTTCTGGGTTATAGTTTAAAATTGCACCATTGAATGTAAAAATCAATTTTTGGAAATTTTGCAAAGAGACAGATTGAATTCTATATTTTGTTTATGAAATATTCTCTGAATATTATATGTGGCGCTAGATTAAAATTTTTATCAACACTGTGATTAATTTTAATATAAGGACAACTGGTTATTTACACCAAAAAAATATTTGGCCGGATATATTTCTATTTACAGTTAAAGTTCAAATTAACAGGAGCTATCGCTATTGATTGATAACAACTACGGAATTGGAACAAGAAACAAGAAAGTAATCAAGCAATCAGCAAGAACAACAGACTTCAAAAGTACACGATTAGTTGTATAAACACAAGAAAGCTGAAAACCGTTTCTTACCCCAGCCTGTACAGGAACTGCCGTTTTAGGACCAAGATTGATTGTTCTTCCATCCGCTCTGATCAAAAGATTGAGACCCCTTTCTCCGGGCATGCCACCTGTAGAGAACAAAGATGTGTGAGAATAATAAAAGGCACATTTGACTGACGGGACAATAGAACACGCAGCTGTCAAGAATGCCCTTTTCTCTTGCCTAACCTGCGATCAAAAGCTCAAAACAGGAATTTGAAAATCGAATGGCGTGAAAATGGCCAAGAAAATATTTATGTAAATGTCTGTCGTATATAGACTGAAAATGATGAGGATTTAAACACGTGAGAGAATTTTTCAAAGAAACGTCAGCATCTAACTCTAATATCATCACAATAATGTTAAAAATTTTCGGTTCTTGCAGTTATAAGGAAATTGATTGACAAATTTCGAATACGGAAGAAAAAAAATCTAAAGCTTGTAAATAATTATTTGTGCTATTCTCTCACACGCTAAGTGCTCCTAAAAATCACTTTAGCTAATTCGTTGCTCCATTTAAACTAACAATAGTAATAATAATAATAATATGCTTATTGTAATAACAGACAAAAGGTAGGAATTCAGTGAACTGTTCTTCCAGTCGTGAATAGTACAAAAAATATGAGAATTAACATAACAAGAGCAACCCAACTTAAAATAATTAACATTTACTGTGCATTCAAAAAATTACAAAAGACATTACAAACTGAAACTAAACATAGAACTAAATATAACGACAGATCAATAAAAATACCAATTAGGGTAGGCTGTGAAATTGAATTATTTTGAATTGGTACTTTAGCCACATCCACAGAATGACATTAGTCATGCAGTCATGAAGTAAATATTGCCACTCTCCATTTATTCTTACGCCGCGCCGGTTCGAAAGAAACATTCAATAGCTTTCGCTTTTTGTTGTGTAGTGAATACCATTTTTTCAAACTTTAAATTTTTTCACCAAATAAAAAACTTAAAAAATTTGACAAGAGCGTTCAGTTTTAAATTTTCATGTCAGAAATGTCATTCTGTGGATGTAGCTAAAGTACCAATTCAAAATAATTCAATTTCACAGCCTACCCTAATTGGTTTTTTTATTGATCTGTCGTTACAATACAAAAGGAAAAATAATGAAAAAAATATATTATCCCTATGCATTTTTAATTGTTTTTTTTTAACTTAGCAAACGGCAAGCTAAGGTAATCTATTATTCTGCTTAACAAAAACATATGAAAATGACCCTTAATTCTTTTGCTGAATGTTAAGGTATTGTAAACTTTATCTGTATCTTGTTGATGTCATATCTTCGTTTCAACAATAGGTATACAAGGTGTTTCTTTAATATTGCAAAAAACTTTAAGGAGAGATTCATTGCCAAGAAATAAGGGGGGTCTTCTAAATAAACTTATTTTCAAAAAACGTCTTCTATCGGAGTTGCGCCTCTTTAAAGGGGTAGGTTAAAATTCAGTTTTTATTTTATTTATACAAGTAAGAATTATTTTCAGTCATGAAAGTTTATGTAAAAAACTAAACTTAGATCTGTGATTCCATTTAATTCAGACATTTTATCTACATAAAGCTTTAGGAGTTTTCCATAACTAATGTTACAAACAAATGGCATTTTGAATTCCTTGTAATTTTTACTGTACCGGGTGTCACCTAAACCTGGGGCACCCCCATAAATTTTTTATTTTTTAAGATAAAAATGAAATTTGGTATATGTAATATACTCTTTAAATGGCATTTGTTGACTTAGGAAACAAGTTTTTGTCACTTCCGGACATCAACTTTGTTATTTTAAATGGAACACCCTATATATTTATACATTTTTAGTAGCTCCATTTAATTTTACGTATGGTAGTATCAAGTTCGAAACATTTTGATGACAAAGTAAATTTTTGCAGAAATTAATCTATAGTGCCATGACTTACAAGTCAAGGTGCCCCAACACTTGAGACAAATTGTTTTAGAACTTTAATTATTTTAGTTGCTGTATTAGAATGACCTAGAGTTGGCAAAAATGCTTTTTTGAGAATAACTCTATTTTTTTAAATGGCACTAGGGTGGGACACTAGGATATTAAAAACGAGAGTTTTTCAAGAATTTTATTGATATCAATAACGCGGGATTAATATGAAAATTTAATTCGGAATAACACTTTCCGTTAAAAAACACGTATTTTGGACATTTAAATCTAGACACTGTGTCTCAAAATGAGTGAAATAAATTAAATGCACATAACAGTGACAGACTTGCTAGAGTTGAAGTCCTGAAATAATTTTTTTTGAATGTCGTAGCACCATGACTTCCATTTTACGAAGGTCATGGCATCCTAGATTAATAAATAAACTCTTCTGCAAGTATTTACTTTGCCATCAAAATGTTTCAAACTTGATATAGCATACGTAGAATGAAATGGGATTTCCAAAAATGTATAAATATACAGGGTATTCCATTTAAAATAACAAAATTAAGGTTAATTCCGGCGAAATCGGAAGTGACAGAAACGTGTGTTCTATGTCAAAAAATGCCATTTATAGCTATTAATATAACAAGAATATTATGCGATTTATAATAGACGAGGACGTTGCTAGGTGACGAGGCGCTAGCCGAGTCAACCACGCAACGTCCGAGTCGGTTTAAATCGCATGATATTCGAGTTATATTTCAAGCTTTATCGTATCATTGGCAACAGTACACAAATAGTATGTAACTAACGAATTATGAAGTTGGAGTTGCTATGCTATTATGTTATGTATAATTACTAATAAAAGTGTAATATAAAGTTGACTTAATAATCAATGATACGATAATAGTATTTTATGTATCTAGGACGAAAAGTAAGTCTTTAAGGTATGAGCAAGTTGTTTACGGCCGAGGCGGGTAGCCGAGGCCGTAATTACTTGCGAGTACCTTAAAGACACTTTTCGTCTGAGGTACATACATAATTTTATGTCATACTGGTTTCTAAAGTTGTTAAATTATTAAAAGAAATCTCCAGCAATTTGTAGCAGTATTAGTTTTAAGTAAGTAGTCTAAGGCGCAACAATTCGTATCTCCTAGCAACGAGCATTTATAGAACAAAAAGTGACACTTTAAAGAACTAGGACTTTAAAATGACACTTTAAAGTCCTAGCACTTTAAAGTGTCACTTTTCGTCCTATAAATCGTTCGAAAAACGTTGCTTTAGAAGCGAGTATGACATAAAAGAATATACTACATATACCAAATATCATTTTGATATCATAAAATATAATTTAAAAAATAGGGGTGCCCCAGGTATAATTTGGCAAAAGGTAGTAGAAAACCATGGCGCAATAATCAATATGGAATTATATTAAAGTTTTTGGCGAGTTTTAATTTAGAATTTTCATCTAATAGAAACTTTAAATAATACAAATATTTTAGTTTAAAGGGGGCAGCTTTAAAAATATTATTTACATGATTGCTAACATGCAGTTTATTAATTATCTTCTTTAACCCTAAACTTTTAACTGTTAAAAGGATCTATGCAAGTTACGACAGTTTTATGTGGATTGATTCTTAAACCGTTTTTGCTCCACCGCAAAACACATTGTCCAGGTACGGATTTAATAAATTTACAGAATTAATAGCAACAGCTGCGTATACGTATTTATATTGCAAGTGGTCGGCATATAAATGCGTATGGCATTGTTTTTGTACCACCCCAAGCAAATCAATACTAAAAATACTAAATAAAGATACTATCTTAGGGAACACCATTAATGGTTGGCCGACGTTGTGAATAATTGGTGTTTACTTTAACTCTCTGCATTCGTTGTTTGAAGTAGTTATAAAACTATGGAAATGCAATGATACGCTTTAATGTAATAGCTATTTATGCAACGAGTTGCAAAATGATGGACTTTTTATCACCAGGCGTGAAATTGTTCGTCGAGGCGAAGCCGATATGAACAACACGCCATGTGATAAAAAGACATGTTTTGCAACGTGTTTCATACAAGATTTTATCCAATTCAGATAACAAAATGTAAATGCCACATCTTCTTAAAAAAGGAGTTGGGTCATCGTGATAAAATGGGAGTGATAAAATGGGAACATATTTTGTAACTAGTTACAAAATGAACCCCTTTTCGCAACTCAAATCATCTTTTTGTAACTAGTTACAAAATGGGAGCATATTTTGTAACTAGTTACAAAATGAACCACTTTTCACAACTAAAATCAATGTCGAAATGTTGACATTTCGTAACTGAATTGGATAAATAACTTATCGGAATTTCATTTATTTTCGCGAAAGTAACGGACCAAGTTTGGACCAACTACTATAAAACCCACCACAGTTAAAGAGTATTTGTTTATTTCCTTCGTTTTTAATTCATTTTGGCCCACTCATTCACTGAAAAGAATTGGAAACCAAAACACAGTGGCGGAGTAGAACAGATTATAAGCGGTTGTGGAAGGTGTAATACCTAGTTGTCTACTACACTATCCCGTATGTATAGCGAGCGAGGTAACCTGCGTAATGAAACGTACTTTCTTTCTACGAGTTCTACATTTACTTATTTTACCTACTCAATTTTTCAAATAGTATTTACTTTACATACCATCTAATCCATAAGGCTGCAAAACTCTTCTTTCGGTTAAAACAGATAATGTCAGAGGTGACCTAAAAAGAAATTCTCGAATAACTCCACATCCACCATAGAATTTTCCAACACCTCCAGATCCATTACGCAGCATAAATTTTCTTAAATGCACAGGGTAACGTCGTTCCATTATTTCAATATCGGTAATTCGAGTGTTCGTCATATGGGTGTGAACTCCTGAACACCCGTGCCAGGTTGATCCCTAACAATTTATATGGTGTAAATATGTCATTGCTGAATATAAATAAAGTTTAGTTAACTTACAGCACCACTTCCACCTGCCACAGTTTCATAACAACCCCAACGGTCGTTACCAAATGTAATATTATTTGTACAACCCTGAGAAGCAGCACACGCTCGAAATGCCTTCAAGACAACATCAACAATCCTCTGAGATGTTAAAACATTGCCTCCTACGACTGCTGCATCATCACTGGGATCCAAAAGTGAACCTTTAGGAATAATCACTTTAACAGGAGCCAGGCAACCCTACAGTAATAGCTCTTGTTATAAAAGAAGCATACACAAAATAAAAACAATAATTACTTGATTAAGAGGTACATCATGACCAACCATACACCTGAGGCAATAGATGAGCGCTGACAAAGTTATAGCCTTTGGAGCGTTACAGTTACCCCATACTTGTGGACCCGTTCCACTAATTGAAATAAAAATTAATTATTTTATGTAGATTTCATGTTGAAATTTCACATGTCTCTAAATCTCTACATTATAAACAATAAATCTAAAAAAAGTTTTCTAAAACTCAATTATTTAAAAAAACAATAAATAAACCAAATTACGAAAACACAAAATAAACTGACAGAAGTAATAAAATCAAATATCGGAAAAATATTAGCATAACCTTAGCTTGTCTAGTAACAAGGATTTCCAAAGAAAATAACTTTAAAGTAAATTTGGAAAAACCGGCCCTTAAAGTGTGTTTACTAAACAAACAAATATGATTACCTACACCTTTAAACAAAATTGGGAACATTGTAACTACCTACTATAAATAATAGTTTCAATTCTATTCAACTCTAAAAGATTCCATTTACTAATAATTTTTAAACAATGTTGTGGCTTAATATAATTTTTTCGCTGTTAATGTATTTTGCTGACATAACTCTAAATCGTACTAATTAAAAATATATTAAGTATTTGAAAACCAGGGTCAAGGAATTGCATCAACATTAGTTTACAATGTAATGTTTTCATTTAAAATTTTTTTATTAGAAATCTATTTAAATAACACTAAATTAATGGAAATGTAATCCCTAAAACGCAAATATATTATGCTTTAGATACTCACGTAAAATCGCACACTGCTGACCCTTCCTTTTCATCTAAGGCAACCTTTAAACATATAGGAGATCCGTCATCCATATGATCCTCGGCTTCAAGAATAGATCGCCCTGTTCTCTGAATAGTTTTTCTGGCAACTTCTCTCAACATATCTCGCACAGCAATTTCAGCATTACTTTGAATATGACCCATGTATGCTTGCACAACTTCCAATCCATACTGGTCGATCAACTCTCCTACCAACAAAATTCCCTTTTGATTAGCTGCCACTTGAGCACGTAGATCTGAGATATTATCATTTATATTTCTTCCGCCGGCTCCCAATAGCTGTTTAGTGAGTTCATCCTCCTGGAATTTCCCCTTTTCAACCAAAAGGAATGACTTAAAAGCGGCACCCTCCTGATCTAAGCTTGTTGAATGAGGCGGCATCGAACCTGGGGTTATACCTCCTATATCCGCATGATGTCCGCGGCTAGCCACAAAGAAAACTGGAGTTCTTTGATCTCTGGTAATTAGCGCAACATATAATGTTTTATAAAAAAAGACAACTAAAATCGTTAACACTAACTTACTTGTAAAAGACAGGCGTAATTACCGTAAAATCGGGCAAATGAGAACCTCCGGCGCCGGGATGATTCGATAATATTACGTCTCCTTCGCTAAATACTTTTCGTATTTTCATTTGAAATTGCACAGCTTCTTGCATTGCTCCTAAATGCACCGGAATATGTGGAGCATTAGAAACCAAACCACCATCGGGCCCAAAGAGTGCACAAGAAAAATCTAAACGCTCTTTTATGTTTGTTGAAATTGAAGTTCGCTGCAGAATCCTACGATATTATTATTTAAAATTCAATAATAAAACTTGTATTTACAAAAACAAAATACCTTCCCATCTGTTCAGCTATACTCATAAATCTGTGTCCAAAAATACTGAGCTGTATCGAATCTAATTCGGGTCCAATTTCTTTTATTTTTCCAGTACCAATAGTAATTTTCACATCTCCAAATTTGGTAATTGTTGCTGTACAATCAGGTTCGACTAATAAAGTACTAAGCTGATCCATTATTATGGCTGGTCCTTTAATAATATGATTCGCTGCCAAATTTTCTAATAAGTAAACGTTTGTGGAATGATAACCGCCTTCAAAATAAACCTGAACTGTTTTTTCAACCTTAGATTCTCCAACAGCCTTCAGTTTCTCATCCTCTGTTTCAATGGCACTCTTTCCAACACCTCTAACTCGAATATCATCCACAATCACATTTCTTCCTTGTATAGTAAATCCAAATTCAGTACGATATCTTTCCAAAAATGTTTTTAAGAAATCGCCACGTTTTGTAGCATTAACTGACGTTGATGGACTGCACATTAAGGCACAATCGGTTCCATCATATCTCATATGCAGGTAAGCTTCACAAACGATATTTTCATCGGAGAACCCTTGTTTTCTTAATTCGACTTTGCATTGTTCGCTCAAAGCATCCAAACGCTCATCAAATGCAGCATAATTGTTCTCGTTATAGATTCTGGCACATGGTTCTTGAGCCTCATGAACCACATCAGCAAGTGCCATTCCATAGGCTGATAGTATACCTAACATGAAAAACAATATGCTAAAATTTTATTATAAAAGTAAAACTACGATTCAGACCATATGCATAACAAGAAGTCCTAGTTGCTGTATCTAATAAAGATTTATTATTATTATTACTATTATTACTTATTTCAAGTTATTTTCCATCTCAAAATTATTTAAAATAGGAAATACAAAGACGAAAGCTAGAAAAACTCTTAGAATAAGTATCTTACGTAAAACATAAGAAGCTTAAATGATAAAGAGTATCAACTCACAGAAGAATTTGAAACGGCAAAATTAGTTTTACTAGCAATTAGTAAAACTAAGAGAAAAGTAGCTATAGGATGTGTTATGAAATAATGAAATTAAGATTTATAATATCAGGAAGAGTTGAAATGCAATTATATCAGTAAAACAAAAAACTTCAGTAATAGTCTATAGAGCCAATAAGGACGAAACTGAAGATTTTGGCAAAAAATAGAAAACATAATTTTTGTGTGAATAGTAATTCAATAGTATTGATCAAATTTTTACATACACAAAAATACATGTAAGTACACAACACAGATTACAAGTAGAAATAGAAAGCCAATCATAGGCAATGTACTCGTCAATAGAATATTTAGAAAAGGATTTATAAATGTTGAAGTGAGAAGGGTACCAGAAATTTATAGTGACTACTGGTAGTGAAAGCGACTAAAAGCAAAAAGACAAGCCAAATATGTTACAGGAAACGAAAACAACGAACAAATTTAGAGAATAAATCGAAATACAGGTGTGAAAAGAAACAGAATACCTAATGCGAAACTAGAGCAAATATGGCGTCGTCTTCAAGAAATTATTATAACGGCAATAATTGTGAATAAAAACAAAAAACAAACTGGATGGTAAAACTAAGAAATAGAAGAGCAAATAAAAATCAAGAAATAAAAGCGGAAACCGTACTTATATTAATCCAACGAACGGAGTCTGTGATCTGTTCAATACCGAACGTCAAATACCCTGCAAAATCACAAAAATAACAATTAAGTTGCAGAAATAGGTATTTGTTAATACTAATTATTAGTTTGGGTATTTGATGTTCCCTTACTTATATTTATTAAAAAAATCAGAAGACAGCATTACATATAAACAACGAATAAGTGTAAAAGAAACTGTACCACAAGCTAAGCAACAAACATGTTCAAAATTCGGCAATAAAATGGAAGAATACAGTCAAACAAACCAAAAACTATTTTGCAAAGTGCTAAAGAACTTAGGAAAAGAAAAACGCCATACTTTGAAGCATGTGAATGCGAAATATAATAGAATAATTAATGACTGGAGAAAAAGAAATTATGGAAATACGGGAGAACACTTTCGAGAACTATTCAATTCAGAAGAAGAAAGTCAAAAAATGAAGAAAAATAAATCGTACACAAGATGAAGCCGAAAACAATATGCAAATAGAAGTGGTAAAAACAATAAAGTACCTATACGAAAAGAAAAAAATCGGCACAATACTCAAAAATTTTACGGACGCGAGGAAAAGAAACGATAACAAAAGTTTTCAACAAGACGTGGAAAACAGGAAAAGAGCCATAAGATTGGAGGAACATCAACCTAATAGAAAAACAACTGGAATGGTTTGAACATATTGAGATGATATTGTTTTGATAGAGTTTTGATAAAGTGAGTTGTGGACACCTTTTAAAATTATGGAAAATTATTGTTAATTAAATTTAAATAGTTATAAGGTAGAGATTTAATATTGTAAATAATTAGGGTAGAATATCTAGTGAGTTAAATTTTGTAAATATGTCATAAAATAATTTGTAGAGTGTTAAATTTAGAAACTAAGGTATGTATGTATGTAATCGTTATCCTCTTATACCTTTCGGTGTTGAGGCTGGTGCGTTAGCGTATGTGGTCTTACGCGTGAAATTCACAATCCGGCCCGCATGCGAGTCACGTGATTAGTGCGCCGTTTCTTGCCTACATACAGCACCATGTGTATAGTGTATGTGTGTGTACGTATAGAACCTTGTTACTCTTCCTCGTAGATCGGTATTCGGAGGAGAGCGTCGTTAATTAGGTGCCCAACGACGAATGGTCACCAGGGCTCGATACCGAACTCCGGGAAAACTTGCACCCAGTGAGATTCGAACAGAGGACTAGCGCAACGCTAGCCTGACGCTCTTACCACTGCGCCACCCTGGCCGTTAGAAACTAAGGTAATGAAATGTAAATAAAAACAGTTGGATATTTTCTTGGAAAAACGTGAGTTGAGTTTTTTTGAAAACTCTTAAAACGTATTAAAATACCAAAAGAATATTCTTAAAACAAATTGTAAGCAGATAAAGATTGAAAAGAAGTAATATTATATCAAGATAATTTGGATTTAATTTAATAAAAGTTTATTTGGAATAAAAGTTATTTTTTTGAAGAAGTTTATATAAATTTGGATATTGGACAAGTATAAATAAAGCTAAAAGAAGGAAAGTGTGTTGTTGGTTGGAGGATAAGGCAGGTTTTTGTGAAATTGGAGTCAGGGGGGAAGGTGTACTGAAGTTGAAGAGGTTGGTGTAGTGTTTGGGAAAGTGAAAAACCAGACAGGAAGTGTTGTTTTGTTCGAGTTTTTTGAAAAAGGTAATTTGTAAATTTTAATTTTAGAAAGTGTTCGTTAGTTATTAGAATTTGTTGTTGTTATAATTTGTGAAAATATGCATAATTTTGGAAGGTGTTTAAAATTCAACTTGGTGAATTTTTATTAAATATTGAAATTCGTCCAGGCGATCCCTTTTACGACCCTGAGTTAAGAGTTTTCTAAAGTTTAATTTCAATTATAAACAAATTTTGAGCTAGTTGGAAGATTTTTAAAATTGTATGTGTTTCTAAAGTGGGAAGAGCATATCAATATGTATGTGTACAATTCACAACAGACAAATTAAACGCATATGGGAAACAGAAGTACAAGACAGCAGAACAAGAGGATTACCCACAAAAACGTGAAACGATGAAGTAGTCGTAATATTGAACAAAAAGACAAAACATGGGCAAGAGCTAAAAAACAGGTAACAAACAAGAAAGAATTTTGCACGTAGTTGAGAACTAATATAACTCACCTTACATCTTACGTAGAAGTTTTTTGATTACACAGGGTGCCCAAATTAACCGGCTCGCCATTGGGATCTTGAAAACTATAAAGGTTGCTTAAATTAAACAAAATGCACCCTACAATGATACATGGTTATATTGTATATTAGGGGACTTGTTTACATAGATTTCAAATATTTAATTTAGAATTAAGTATGTACAGTATTGTAGAATTGTAATACCAATTGTCTTACATACAATGTAAATCATGGACGGCCTGGCGCGGTTAAAAGCTTTCTCCTGATTTAAAAAATGTATAGTTTACTAGTAGGCCAGGCGTCAGGGAGTTCGGCAGACGTAAATATCGGTTTTAATCGGGAAAAAGATTTATCTATTGGAATCGGTTTATTGTAGGTTTCTTTTATACGTACTCATTTATCCCCCTCGCACACCCCCGGTACACCCCAAATTTCGGCGAAATATCGCCCAAAAATCGTTTTTTTTTATCAATATATCTGTTCTAAGCGGTCCTACGACAAATAAGGTGAATATCAAAATTAAAGGTAACCGGATTCTCTGTCGAAAAGGTTTAGACATATTTTTACGTAGTATTAATATTCTCAGAGCTACAGGCGTAAAAAGTCACGCGTCGTACCGCATTCGCGCAGTATATTATACTTTTTCCTATATTATCACGCTTTTAGAGTCTGGGTGAATACATTTATTATCGATTTTCAAATTATAAATATATTTAAAACATTTAGTATTTACAAAATAGGTATTTGTTTCTTAATCGGTAATCAATTCTAAAAAGAAAAGGCCTCTTGAGTTTTTCTGGTAGGACAAACCGTTTTCGAGTAATAATCAAAAAACTTTTCCTTTGCTAGCGTTTTCTGAAATAATAACTAAATAGTTCAAATTATTTTTTTTTACAAAAGGTTTTCGATTATTACTCGAAAATGGGGTTTCCTACCAGAAAAACTCAAGAGGCCTTTTCTTTTTAGCATTGGTTGCCGATTAAGAAACAAATACCTATTTTGAAAAAATGCAGTGGCGTACTATTTTTTGCGACAGAATTATTCATTTTTTGCAGCCACGCACGCCACTGCTTGAATTGTCAAAACTAGTTGAATCGAAAAAGAGTCTCTTCATGCCAGTATAACTAGTGCATACCAACACTCAATTTAATATCTTAAATCGTTTTCGAGATATTTAAAAAAGAACTTATTTCTTGGACACCCGTATCTCGAAAAGGAAGTACTTTCGGACCCTTATTTATAGGAACTTTTTTCTTATTTAGACTTCAAAAAAACGCCCTTAAGCTATGGACCTCGAGTCATGGGACACCCTGTATTTGTAGTTTGAAAATCAGGTGCGTCAATCCGATACGACACGCGACTTCCCCCGCCTGTAGCTCGTAGGATATTGATATTACGTAAAAACGTGTATGAACCTTTTGGATGGAGAATTTAGTTATATTTAATTTTGATATTTACATTATTTGTCGCAGGACCATCCACAACCGAGATATTGGCAAAAAAACATTTTTGGGCGATATTTCGGCAAATTTGTGGGTGTTCCGGGGGTTGCTTGAGGAGGATAAATGAGTATGTCTAAAAGAGGCCTACAGTAAACCGATTCCAATAGTTACATCTTTTTCCCGATTTAAAACGATGTTAATCTTCGAATCTTCCTGACGCCTGGCCTATACGGTTTCTTTTACGAATATCGGTGATATTTCATGAACATTTATTTAAAGATTTATTTATAGTAGGCATAGTTGTTAAATTAGAAATATTGATGTCATAACTAAAACATGATTATCAGCAGTTATTTGTAGTAGGTATAGATACTAGAATAACTGTATTTAAAAAAATAAACGATATCGTATTACCGCCGCTTATCATAAAATATTTCGAATTATTTTATAAAGCATGACCTAACACAAAATACATTTTACGAAATGTTCAAATAGTTGTCCCTTGTTATTGGCGCAGAATTGATACTATAACGGTTTTAAAACGTTTATATAAAACGGTTCGTTGTGTGAATTATTTATTAACAAATATTAAAATTATTAAACAAAAAATAAACACGAAATAACAACTTAACACTAAAACACAACACTAATATGAATTCTAATACAAAACACTAATATTAACCCTAATTAATTTATTTGTACAATTTGTTTATTTTATAACTATTCACGTATATTTATATTAACTTTACCGACGCGCATATATTCAAGACCGTTTTAGACTGGATTAAACTGAAATCTCGTAAGCGACCGCGCCTTATATACAGGCTGAGTCAAGCGCATTTTTGGTATCCGTATGTTTAGAAGGATGCTCTGCAACCTGACATAGTCAGATTTTTGATTGGATGTCAAATGTCAAAGTAGCGATTTTCAATTGTTTATTTTTAAATGGAACAGTACACTTTTTTTGGGCTTAAACGAAGCTGTAAGATGTTCTTAATATGACCCTAATTTGTTTTTCCCTCCATTT
Source organism: Melanotus villosus (assembly GCA_963082815.1). Classification (NCBI taxonomy): domain Eukaryota; kingdom Metazoa; phylum Arthropoda; class Insecta; order Coleoptera; family Elateridae; genus Melanotus; species Melanotus villosus. The sequence goes on along the minus strand of OY720419.1, from coordinate 28,230,264 downwards.
TGACGATGTTAGCCTTAAATATGCAATTTATTATTCTAGTCGAGTAGGCCGTACGCCTTCCCAATTCCGTTGTAGCTTCGGTGATAAAGTACGACGCCTCTACGGGTTGTACAGCCAAACCAAATCTCCAGGCTGAAATCCGCCTTCTCGGGTTCTTACGTCGTAGGAATTCTTCATCCAGTCGCTAGCACTCTGGGTATGTCCGCGGGCCCGATCATGGATGTCATTTAACTTCATCTTCAACTTAGTGACATAATCGTCTCCTGCTACTTCTTGTTCCGCGGGCGGACATCCAAATTCAAGGTCGCAGGGTAGTCGCAGTTCGCGTCCAAACATCATACAGGCCGGTGTTCGACCAGTGGTTTCGTGAACTGCTGCGCGATTGGCCATCAAGAACAGATGCAAGTATTGATCCCAGTCTCGTTGATGGTCAGATACAACTTTAGCCAAATATTTGCCCATGGTTCGGTTCATTCGCTCCACCATTCCATCGGACTGCGGGTGCAGCGGAGTAGTTCGAGTCTTACGGATGCCCAATAATCGGCAAACATTTCCGAAAAGTGCAGATTCAAAATTGCGGCCTTGATCCGAATGTAGTTCCAAGGGTACACCAAAGCGGCTGAAGAACTCTTTAACTAGTACTTCGGCGACCGTCACGGCTTCCTGATTTGGTAGTGCATATGCTTCCGTCCATTTGGTGAAATAATCCATTGCTACCAGGATATACTTATTTCCCGTCTCAGTCTCATATCTCCGATTTCAGTCTCGGGAAACGGCCCAGCAATGTCTATGGCCACTCTCTCTAAGGGATTACCCACGTTGTATTGTCTCATGGGTGCCCTTCGTTTTCCTAGCGGTCCATTACCTGCGGCACACAGCTCGCACTTGCGACACCATTCCTTAATGTCTTCTTTGCAGTTAACCCAATAGAATCTTTCTCTAACTTTCTCGAGAGTCTTTTTCACACCATAATGTCCCCCTGAGGTGCCATCGTGAAGATGTCTAAGCACTTCGGACACTCGGCTCCTCGGCACTACGAGCTGAAGCCTGACGGTAGTTCCAACCTCATTTTCCACTTCTCGCTTTTCTGGTTACGCAATAATTTCTTTCGGCTTTCGATAAGACCTTGATAAAATAGCCGATAACCTTTTAATGTCCATCTTGTATTTGGGAAATAACACTTCCAATGGCTAGATTACTCGCATCCGTATGGAGTATAAACTTTCCATCCATCCGTGGGTAGTTTTATATCGGTGCTGTCACTAGAGCACGTTTCAGTTGTTGAAAAGCTATCCCACAGTCTTCGCTCCAGATGCATTCGCGCCCATCTTCCGTCTGCCTTGTCAGCGGTTTCGCTATATTGGCGAATCCCGGAACAAAACGTCTGTAGTAGGTGCAGAATCCAAGGAAACTTCGCACTTGGTGTTTATCCCTTGGTGTTGGCCATTCTTGCACCGCTCGGATTTTATCAGGGTCGGCTGCTATTCCATTTCGTGATACAACATGTCCAAGATAGTTAACTTCTTTTCTAAACATGTGGCACTTTTTCGGACGACTCAATTTCAAATTGGCCCCACGAAGTCTCTGAAACACCTCTTTTAGATTTGTCAGGTGTTCTTCAAATGACTTGCCAACTACAATCACGTCGTCCAGATACACGAGGCAGGTTTTGCAGGATAATCCCCTCAAAATGGTCTCCATCAGGCGTTCGAAGGTGGAGAATTGCATAGGCCAAATGGCATAACCGTGAACTGCCATAATCCCGAACCGATGGTGAACGCAGTCTTCTCTCGGTCCTCAGGTTCCATTTCCACTTGCCAATAACCACTCTTCAAGTCCAGTGTCGAAAACCACCGGGAACCCGATAACGTGTCCAATGTGTCATCAATGCGTGGTAAGGAATAGCTGTATTTCTTCGTGACTTCATTAAGCTGCCGGTAGTCCACACAGAAACGCGTTGATCCATCTTTCTTGCCAACCAGAACCACTGGTGATGCCCATGGGCTGTTCGATGGCTCAATGATCCCTTGTTTCTCCATGTCAGAAATAATCTTTTCAGCTTCCTCACGCTTCACCCATGGAAGTCGTCTCGGATGTTGTCGTATGAGTCTGGACTCTCCGGTGTTAATCTTATGTCAATTCTGTTTCATTGGGATCTTCACATGAATTGGTTATCATGTCAACACGTTCACCAGCATGTTGTTTGGTAGCTGGTCTTTGGGATTCATTCATGCACTGAGCTATTTGGGATACTGGCACACACTGCCCCACAAGGGAGTTCCTCTTCAGCGTCACCGGCTTCATATTGACATTCATAATCCTCACCGGTACTGTTTCTTCAACCCTGACCAGCGCTTTTCCTACCAGTATACCGCTGTGGACTTTCTTATCACAAACAGGTTCTTTCATTCGTACACATCCCGCCCGAAGATCTCCATCCAGACCTGCCTTGACAATTCGTTCACTTCTAGAAGGCACCGTCACGTCTTCAGTTAACAGGACTCGTACTACAGGATCGTCCATCGGATGTAGAGGAAGTTCTTTGTTGCCGATTTTCAACACTCCTTCCTCCAAATCCAGCGAAAACCCGAATTTTCTCAAGAGATCCATTCCTAGGATGAATTCGTCGGTGATGTCAGCCACTAATACTTCATGTACAATCTTCTCGCTTCCAATACCGATCATCATCTTCAATATACCATGCGTCTGTATAACGTCACCTGTCGCCGTTCGAAGCTGGGTATTCGTAGATGACAGCTTCACGAATTCTTGCAAAACGTCTGGGCGTATGATGGATTTTGTCGCCCCAGTATCAATGAGTAGCGGAACAGTTTTGCCGGCAATGTTCCCATCAACAAACATACTGGCATTTCGATTCTTTGACGATACGGCGTGGATGGTGATCCTCGGGGCATTTCCTCTCGAGGTCAACGTTCGCCCCTTCTTGTCAACATTTTTTAGTTTCCCATGTTCATTTTTCTTTCGACCCCTTTTTTTCCGAATAATCTTCAGTATCAACTCTTCTAACCGATCTTGGGAGCCTTCAGGTTCGTCGGCCATCATGCGGACACGCCCGTGTCCTTTTGACGCTTGTTTCGCCGCTTCAAATTCTAAAGCGTGGGCGAGTGCATCGTCTATTTTTCCTGGCCGCGCTAACCTTAATGACTGTTGCGTTTCTGGATCCCTTAAACCATCTACGAACGTTTGTACTGCTAGCTGTTCCAAGAAGGAGTCGGGAGCCGTAGGGTAGGCTAGTCGAACCAATCGTGCAATGTCAGCTTCGTATTCTTGAAGATTCTCACCACTCTTCTGGATCCGATTCTTCACTTGCGCGTGGTACACGTGTTGCAGGTGTGCGTCGCCATATCTCATTTCCAATCGGGAAACTAACAATCGGTAGTCATTCTGTTGGCTTGTTGGAATCGCTTGAAGGACGTTCAAGGCGTGTCCGCGCAAAGCAACGATTAATGACACAGCCTTTTCATGGTCAGCCCAACCATTGGCCCTGGCAGCTGCTTCAAATTGTTTGTGATAGGTGGACCATGGTGTCTTTCCATCAAACGTTGGTGGTTTGATTCTCAATCCGGCGGCAGACCCTTCTTTAATCTCCGGTCTGATTTCGGTAGGCTGTGTGTGAACTTTCGAGTACTTTGTCTTCTAAGGATTTAGAATTTTCCAGAACTTTTTCTAAAAATTCTTTTCTCAGCATTCCACAATTTTCTAGCATTTCTTGCCTTATCATTCCAGAACGTTCCATTACTTTTTCCTCTAATGCTTTAAAATGTCAGAATTTTCAGCTACCTTTTCCAGTATTTTGTCTTCTAGCGATCTAGAATTTTCAAGTACTTTTTCTTCTAAGGATTTTGCATTTTCAAGTACTTTTCCTTCCAATGATTTACAATTTTCTTTTAAAGATTTACAATTTTCGTCGATTTTGTTTAGTAGTACTTTAAAGTCAATTCCGCTGCCTGGCATTTCGAAACTAAAGGTTTCTGGATCTTGGCCATCTTGTAATAAAGCTTCTTTCAGTCGTGCTTGCAATTCCTTTTTGTACCTGCCGTATTCAATTCCCTTTCTTCCAACTCTCTTCTCAGGTCTTTCAACTCTTGGAGCGATTTCGTCGCCATTTCACTTGTTTCAAAGCACTAAATTTTTAAGCAATTCAACTGTCTTATTTAATTCACACCGAACACTCCACACCCGACGCCAATTGTAACGGTTTTAAAACGTTTATATAAAACTTCGGTTCATTGTGTGAATTATTTATTAACAAATATTAAAATTATTAAACAACAAATAAACACGAAATAACAACTTAACACTAAAACACAACACTAATATGAATTCTAATACAAAACACTAATATTAACCCGTAACACTAATTAATTTATTTGTACAGTTTGTTTATTTATAACTATTCACGTATATTTATATTAACTTTACCGACGCACATATATTCGCGACCGTAAGCGAGCGCGCCTTATATATAGACCGGCTTTCAGTCTCGTAAGCTCTACGGGCTTCCAGATCACTCGCGGCAGCGGTAGAAAATTCGAGAAGGCGGATGACGCATGTGATCTCGCACCTGCTCTCCGCGGCTGCTGATGCAATTCGTTACAATACCTATGAAGCGTAGTGCAGAATAACTTTCTATTAAACATCTATTAATTTGTTGAAATGCTTTCACAATTGTTTCCTGTATTCCTGTTTCCAATATTATTTTATTGGTTTCGACAAATAATTAAGTTTAATGTACCTATTCCAGTTAAAAAGTCTAAATGGGCTAAATCTATATGTATTTATCCAGGATTCGAAATACTGTTAAATATTCCAAAACAACTACATTATCGGCTGGCGTGTCATCCTATTGGATTAGAACAACATTGTGGCATTAATAATTAACGGAATATCAACAAATCTTCTACTTCTGTCAAAAGTAACTGTAAATAGAATTCACCCTTCAGAGAATCTTTAAAAATATTAATCGGCTAAATTATTCTGCGATCAATAATACGGGGCGGGGCGATCCAGAAAAAAAGGAATTAGAGCAGGCCCTGATTAAGCTGTTAAGGTTGGTAACATTGCTTCTCATTTTTTAAATTTCATATCAATGGTAATCTGATTTGTCACTTTGAAAATAAATTTGACATTTTATAACCTAAAATAAAAGCATTAGTGGACGTAATTAAATTTATGGTTATTAAGTAAAATTATTTATTTATTTATTTAGACTGCCTACAAACAGGCAATTACTTACTATTATTTAAAACACGAACAATAATATTGTTGCATGATTTTGACAGTTAACGTAACCTCTTCAATGGTCAATAGTGTCTCTGTTTACGCTCCCAGTAGGCGAATCACGGGATACCAACTTTGGTAACTAGGTCACGGCCTGCTCTAATTCCTTTTTTTTGGATCACCCGATATTTTTATATGTACAGTGACCGGCAAAAAGTTCGCAACATATGGGAAAATTTTTTATTATTAGACTATCGAAAAACCTTTTATGGGGGACGGGTTCTGCATGTCCGATAACCCAAAAATCGAATTTGAGCTGTGTCACGTGACCACTACTATGGCGGCAAATTTTAAAAAATCACTATGAAGTCGCAAAAAGTGGGGTTAGCTGACAAAAATCGAAGAATATTATTACAAAAAGTTGCTTAGAATTTAATTCTAGGGTCATATGAAAAATTTCAAATATTTATTTAAAAAAATTGAAAATTGCAATTTTTTGTAAATATTTTATTATTAATTTACAAATAGGTACCCAATTTTTTCCTTTTAAATAGCTTGATTGAAGAGGAACGTATGTACTTGGATAACAGTGAAAGAACTTTCTCGTTTTTTCCACAATTGATAGGCCTAAATCTAAAAAACAGGTTTTCGCTAGGACGCTCGCTGTTGCACATGGCCCTAAAATTAAATTCTAAGCAACTTTTTCTAATAATTTTCTTCGATATTTGTCTTTTAACCCCACTATTTCCGCCTTCATAGTGATTTTTTTAAATTTGCCGCCATACCAGCGGTCACGTGATATACCTCATATTCGATTTTTAGGTTATCGGACATGCAGAACCCATCCCCCATAAAAAAATTTTCGATACTCTAATAATAAAAATTTTTCCCATATGCTGCGAACTTTTTGCCGGTCACTGTATAATAGACGTGGCATTTCTGTTCAAAATGAACATTGTTTCTATTGAACAATCTATTATTTATAAATCGACTTTTATCAGGCCATAAAATATAAATGAAAGAGTATATTCAGTGCGTATTTGTTCTATGTATCTTTCGATAGTGTCTCCCTGGCATAATCCTTGACACGTTTTGTGTTTACAGGGATGCTATTTTTATCTTTTTATTGCAATATGATTAGTTATGATTTAGGAATTTCATAGGCGAGAAGAATTTTCCTAGCTAAAATATTAGGGTTATGATTTACCTCTTGTAAGACAGTACCTTTGGCATCTTCATTAACACCTCGTAATACTCTTTTATAAACTTACAAAAAGCACTATGGCCTTTTAAATGTAATTCTAGACAACCAAAATTTCTCCTCTCTACATATTTCGGTAAGAGTTATTAGCGGCATATCTTAAATTTTTTGTGTTAACCTGTAGCACGAAAGGGCGTCCTAATCGTTCTTCATTTGTAAATTTATTCGTGGTTAACTACTCGACTATATCTTAAACTGTTCATTTGATAACTAATACAACGTGGTTTTTTAAAAACTCAATTGCAGCAGGCCGTATTATGTCTTAATAACCTTAGAACTGTCTGCATAAGTCGGAATACGGCCTGCTGCAATTGCGTTTTTAAAAAATCACATTGTATTAATAGCATGAAAAACAAATCAATTGGTAGTTTCCTACTATGCATACAAATAAATCTTTAAATAAATAATAATGTTTATGTAATAACACCGATATTTAAAAAAAATGGTATTAAAGAGTTGATAGTAAATTCTCATAACCAAAGAGAAACTCGAAATTTTAGTGTTTCTAGTTTTTAGCTTCAAAACCAAATAAAATTTGTTGAATTTTCGAAACAGATAACACATACGTGTATATCATCGTAAGAGCCGTTTTGTCTAATTTAAACAACTCCCTATCTCTAACGGCTTTCGAGATCTCAATGATGAGCCTATTAGTCTGAGCACCCTGTAGATATCTAGAACTAAAACTTCAATTATTTGAATCACTCACCTTAATTCCTACAATACATAAATTTTGAAATAACTAAAACTTAAATTAAAATATTTCATACTTTAAATGTATCATAATATTGCACTAATGTTTTATTTTATCTAAAAAAAATTACCAGCATATTTATGTACGAATACCACAGACATGCCCAAAGATCTCGCAATAGCACAAGCATGTTGTCCACCAGCACCACCAAAACATGCCAGAGCGTGCCTTGCTGTATCGTAACCCTTTGCCTGAGTAAGGGCTCGTATAGGTCTGCACATTGCTTCATTAGCAACACGAATAAAACCCATGGCAGCTTCTTCCAGCGACATTTCTTCCTAAAACGTCTCTTAGTACCTTAAATGCATTCGATCATTTTTGAAATTCACCTTTTTCCCCGATTCCTGGCCAACTAAAAATTCGTTAATGTTCTGTGTTAACTCTTGAAATTTAACCAAAGTGGCTTCTTTATCTAAAGGCGAATCTTCATTTGGACCGAATATTTTCGGAAAATATTCGGGCAATAAACGACCTAATGCTAAATTTGCGTCTGTAACCGTAAGAGGGCCACTTTTTTTATAACAAACAGGTCCCGGGTGAGCACCGGCCGATTCTGGCCCAACCACAAACAAACCTGACCTATAATCATCTAACATTATTATTCATGTACTTAAAATATTTCATAACCTTGTTAGAAGTACCTAAAGAATAACATTGAGCCACCACCTGCAGCCACAGTATTTACATCTAACTGCGGTGCTTGAATTGTCACACCGGCTGTTGTGCTTTCATAAACATGTTCATATCTACCAGCAAACCGTGAAACGTCCGTCGATGTACCACCCATATCGAACCCAATAACAGGCAGGTCTGTTTCCTTTTTCCAAGTAGTTACGGCGTATCTAAAAATATTAAAATGAACAGCAACAGCTTAAAACTGATTGATTTTTTCATACCCGACGACTCCTCCGGCAGGACCCGATAAAATAGCTTTAGCACCGTTGAAATTATTCATAGGTGTCAACCCACCGTCGCTTTGCATAAAAAGAACCCTAGTGCCCTCTAAATTATTTTTAAATCCTTTAGAAAATCCCTGCACGTATCTCTTTACGTGCGGCGTTAAATAGGCATCCGCCGACGCAGTAAAACCGCGGGGTACAATTCGAACCATCGGCATTACATCGTGAGAAAGTGAAACATGAGTAAACCCTTAAACAATGAATCAGAGGACAATAAAAGTCAAAATATTTCTTTAACTAAGATAAATACCTAACTCTTTAGCTATTTTCCCAACTTTCACCTCGTGTTCTGAATACATGTAACTATGAGCAAAAGCAACCGCAATGCTGTTGATTCCCTTATCTTTCACGCGTTTTAAATCTTTCCGTACTTCATCGGGATTCAAATCGTTTGTCACATAAAGCTTTTCTCCAGTTTCGCCTTCTACAATTTTCCATTTAGTTGCTTGTTCGCCCAACTCGCACTTTCCCGGTAGCTCAGGTATAACCCTGCAGTCCACTTCGACTACTTCCGAATAAAGTACCTCAGGGCGTTGGATGTTCTATCATAGGATTAAAGACAACATTTATTGGTTTCTTTTTATAGCCTATAACTTACAAGTTGGAATATACTCGGTCTGGCTTGATTTCCAATTAACAATATATCACGAATACCTCTGTTGGTCACTAAAGCCATTCGTTCTCCTTTTCTTTCTAATAAAGCATTTGTAGCCACTGTTGTTCCCATTCTTATCCATTCTATCAGCGCGCTATCAACGTGACCATCGGCATCTAAAGCCCTTTCTGTTTCCTAAAATCACGATGTTTGAAAATCTCTTGTATAACATCATAAATTACTAAGTAAAATATTTAGATTTTATGATTAATAGTTTTATTTTACTGTTATTGCCTATTACGCAACTGGAATTAAGTTGTAGTGACGAAAAATATCCTAAACTTCTATACTAAAACAAAAAATATACACTATAACAAATATTGCATTAGAGGGCATAATATAAGTGCTTAAGACAGTTATATTTCATAAAAAATAGCCACATCATAATATATATGAGATAACCCGAAAGCCAATTTTTATTCGAAACTGTGCCTCAATCAAAGAAAGTCGATAAAACAATTCACCCGTCAAGGCTAAAGGTGGTCAGACTTTATTCTGCTTTTACCCCAACGAGTACACCGTCTACGGGTAAAAACGAAGCATGAGAGATCCACAGACTTAATTTTTTTAGTCAGTTTTATCCGGACGGGTAAGAACGAATACATCCACTCACATTCCAGCGTTTTGTATGAGTTCAAGTAGGGTGGTTAAAAATCAAGCAAATGAGAGAAAGCATTATCATCGATAGGTTTAAAGAAAACTAAAATAGCTTAGGGACAGGCGAGATTATCAGATAACGAACGCTACACAAAACAGTAAATGAATAGAATAGTCCAGTCAAAATAGACATAACAGTTCGGAATAATTCGCATGGTGCTGATTTTTTGTGAGGACCTTCATTTATAGTTCTAAATGAAATTTCAAAAGTCCCCATCGATCGGTGCGCTGCTAAAAATTTTACGCGGGACAAACATCATAAAATACGATTTTTTGCGAGTATCTCGTTAACGGTTAGTTTTATTCTAAAAATTAAAAATAGTTATTAACGAAGCTTATGCAATTTTCCGCAAGAAAGATTCAATTACTTTTTTTAATAGGAGTGACCATTATCGAGATATTGCGATATCAAGAATTGAAACTGTCATATTTTTGAAGAAATGCATTCCTTTCCATATCACCTTTGAGGTAGAATACTCGGCGCGCTTTTTTTATAATGTGGTATCCCTAGTAGTAGTAATCCACGATTTTCCTAATAAAACAAGAAATTAGTCTTGTACATACTTCATTTCTAAAGTTACATATTCTTCTTCTTTCTCTAGCTACTACACTTGAGCCGGTTTAAACTAAGTTTTAACTTAAATCGATATCGGTATATGGGAATTGGGCCTAAAATGACATACCTACTTTTTGTTTGAATTTATTTTTCGATGTAAATATATGTATTGCTTAAACTCTTTGTAAAAAAATATTTATAAGATGCTCATACATTGCCCTTTTCATCTATCACATTAACAAAAGAATTCTTGAAACTTATAGTTATTATTTATTGCACTTAAAGAAAAACATTACAAAAATGCATTTTGCCCTGATACACTGGGCAAAACGACGTAGCTGTATCTTTTTGCCCAAACGAGGTAACTAAATGTTTAATTTAAAATAGAAAATACATATGTAATTGAAATATAAACTGTAATATTTGTTTCAAAAGAAGAAGTCTCTATAAATGTTTAATACAAAATAAAAAATACACACGTTATATAAATAAAAACGCAATATTTATAAAAAAAAAGAAATCTATGCACAGAGTTCACATTATTTATAATACTTTAATTTTCTGGAAACCCCGGCACAGTCACAGTGCGCCCATGCTTGGCATTCCTGGCATCTAATCCACACTTCGCCCGGCTTAGATGATTAGATCTCACACACATTCTAAACAGTAATTTATTTCATACTCATAAGTGAGCTATTACGGTATCAGAGCCGGTAAATGTTGCTAACACTTACCGGACTATTGTTTTATACAGCCAATCAGAGCCCGTAATAGTGTAACCAAGCAATATTTACCGGCTCTGAAGGGCTCTGATACCGTAATGTCACATGTTGACGTTATTGAAAAAGTGTCACATGTAAAAATTAAAAAATCAAATTATTTACAGTATGAAATAAAACGTTATACGATACGTGCCCGGGAAGTTATTATTAAAGTACTCGTTTAGAAATTCTTGGCTCGGCTCCGTCGTCGCCTCGTCCATAAACGTCTAAACTCGTACTTTAATAGGTCACTTCCCGGACTTGTAACGTAAATTACTATTACGTTACAAGTCCGGGAAGTGACTTATTATTCTTTTGACAGAAGCGTGTAAAAAAGTGACAGATGTGTGCAAAAAAATTTCACAAAACTTTGCACAAAAACATTCATTAATCATACTAAAAGCTGCTCCAAATTTGGTTTTCCGACAAACGTTTAGGAATGTTACTTTCCCACATTCATTTTGCGTGCGGGAAAATCCACTTTCCCGCACGGAGTTAAGGAAAGTGACAACGATTTCTGAAAAATCAGAAAATCGCATAGCAACCATCCTTACTAGATTATTACTTTAAAAGGAAATGTCAAATTTGACAACTTGAAAACTTACAAAATGATAGTTTTGAACGATTCCTAAACGTTTGTAGGAAAAACGTTGTTCATAACACGTGCGGGAAGAGCGATTCCGAAACTCATGCAGGTACAGAAACTCGCTGCGCTCGTTTCTGTAACGTCCTGCATTCGTTTCGGAATCGCTAACTTCCCGCACTTGTTATGAAAATAACTATTTACAGAAATTATGTATAACATCGACAATAGAGTACTTACAACAATTGCTAATATAATTTCTTAAAAGCAAACTTACCTTAAAATTCACACAAAACTTTTAAGCACAATTTTTCACGCTTTATCTCTAGACTGCCAACCTCCATTATGTTTTTGCACAGTTTAATATACCTAGCAACATCTCTATTTCAATCTTTGAATATAAAGCTAACAGGAATGAGGATATACAAAATATACGTGAGACCAAGATAGATGATGCAAATGGCGGCTGAATGTTTCCGGTATGTCAGTGGCGTACCTTTTAGAATGAATACGGGATGCGTAAACCTTTGAATATAAAATATTCAAAGAAGTAAACTGACAAAAAAATGTAGTAAAAGTATGAATGAACAAAAATTAGAAGCTGCAAGAAATAAAATATTATAATACTGACGGTTAAAACAGTTTTTTAAATATATATTTTGCAAAGTGCTAATTTATATAAAATACGTACATATGTGACGCCTATGATATTCACTCGTGACCTTTCTTTGACATTGAAATTATAACATCGAATTGTTCTTAAATATTATTCGTAATGAACGTAGTTACATTAAATGAAGGTAAATACTTACTTATGGAAAGTTATTCTTAAATTTTTATTTGTCCTTGTTGGAGAAAAACCACAAACAGCACAACTAACCTATTATTTGTCAGCTGTCCGTCTCAAAACTATGACTACAAATAGATTATCAAAATGGCGACTTCCGTCGCACTTTTTGTATGGCTACTAAAACGATACCCTCCTTCCTGTAGCTTTATATTCAAAGATTTCAATAGGTTAATCAAAACACCTGGTGTGTCATTTTGCCCTGCTATGTCATTTTGGGCACAATTCCCGTACTGATAATTAGTCTGTCGTAAGAGCTTCATATTTAAATTTCTGTATAAAAAGTTACACAAAAAGTAAAATATATCCTATTTTATTTAATAAAATTGGAAAGCTTAAGCGTACATATTACAAGGTAAAGCATACAGAATTTGGGACCATTGTAACTCACTATAAGTACTCGCTAACCTCCAATCAATGTCTTTCAAATCGTTACCAAAATTAAGCCCCCCTTCCCAAGTACTTTGGCTTTGCATTACCCAACAGGCTTCTAATATATTTCCCTGATTTTTGGCTAAAGCCGAAGCCTTCTTAAGATAACGCTTAGCTGCTGAGTTTTTTCCTCGTATCTCACTATAATAAGCTTTATAATGTAGATGTCGAGGCATAAACAATTTCCACTTCTTTGCAGCAGCATAGCAGTGCTTCAAATGTAGTTCTATTCTTTTCTTTTCTAAATGTAAAAATGTCTTTTGCATGGCTATGTTCCACACTAATGCTATCAACAAACTCTCTGTATATTTCATTAAATTCGATACAGCAAAAACCGAGGAAAATTCCGATTTTTCGAGACGTATCATGGTTTTCCACTTTAAAGCATCGGCCCACCTGTTGTTTCTCAAATGATAAATATGTAAAAGAGTTATTATTTTAGTTTCAGAATTTGTGTAAGTCGATTTATTCGTTTGGGTTTCAAAATGAGCCTCGGCAAATTCTTCACACTTCTCTATCGGTTCCAATAAAAAGCTCGTTTCTATGTTGATCTCGACGCAAAACGCGTAATAATCGAGAAGTATGGATTCGTCTACGGTTTTCCCTATATTGTATAACAATTTGACAATAGAAACTGCATTTTCTATTCTTTGTACTAACAATAGGGCACTGGCTAACGGCGGTATAACTTCCAGCTGAATATAATAAGCTTGAATTGTAATATTCAAATCCATAGCTCTATATCCTATCCGAATAGCCTTATTAATGTTGCCGTGCATTAATCGAATTTGAAAAACAACAGCAATAAGTTTGCATATGGCATATAATTCGATGATTATATTTCCAGTATAATTTTTTAAAATCTCGCGACTAATACACCGTTCCAAACGTTCACAAGTATGCGAATCTCCACACCAATTATAAAGTTCAATAGCTGTCGAATAAGCATCACAGAGAATCGAGATATTTGCGTTACCATATCTTAAGAGGCAAATACTTCTCTGAGCTGCTTTTCTGGCAAGTTCCCAATGCCCTTCAGCTGCAAATATATGACTTACCAAATTCAAACATATACCAAAATCAGTACTGAGTATCGTTCGCGGTCCAATTTTCCACACCTTCGATAAAGAAGCATTATTAAGAAAAGACGAACGGTTTAAAAATAAATGCGGTAATTTATATTTCATAGATATCATTGGAACATGGTACTGCCTTAGACTTATCGTTACGTGTATCTTACTAGTTGGAATTTCTCCTAACCTAAAATTAGCTTCTGCCAACAACATGTGAATTTTACCCATATGTAGCTTTCTAAATTGTTCGTTAATAATGGAATTTTTACATCTAGCATCCATCATACACAATTCACTCGCTTCCGTTAAAACCGGGATAGCATCTTTGTACTCATGTAATGTAATAAGAACGACTCCATATTGCATGAGATAGAAAATCTTCTTTCCTAAATGTCCAGCTTGCTCGCTATGATAAATTAAGTCTGCGTAAACTCTCGTTAAAATTTCTAGGCAAAAGCAAGTTGTAGGGTCCCATATTTTTCGTTTAAACGTCCGTACTGTCATTCTATCTCCACTCTGAAGATCCGAAGATATACTGCTGTCATCATTCGGTAACCTCTTCCGAATATTTTCTCTGATAATATCTTTGATACTACTAGGATTGTGCCAATCAAACTGGGCTGAAGGACGTGGTTCATTGTTTGCGTGCGAATTTCGAGTGTCTTGCATCACTTGTTTAAATGATCGTAAATTTATTATAGCTGTCGAATTATCTCTCAAACAATTAGGGCAGGAATTATTTTGATTTTCCAACACATTGGTTATCCTAGAATGTAATTCTTTCCTCTGGTTTGCTGGCAATAATTCATAAGCTACTACCCTCAAATTCTTGTTTTTGAAATGAAGCAGTTTGCAATAGGCGTAACCAGGTAATTCTGAACTTTTTCGTCTCGTTGTCGACTGATCTTCGTCTGTAAAACAACGACAACACAGTTTTTTAGTAAGCAATCCACCTGAGCTGACATATCTGGTCCCACAATCTAAAACTTCTTCTTCGTATAATTTCATTATGGCCGTGGCGAAAACGTTTTCATTTGGATACTTAAGCATTACAAATAATAAAGAACGAGAAAAAATTTCTCCCAAAACCGCACCAGTTTTTATGACTAACTGTTGATACGGAGCAAAAGAATCGAATAAATCCAAAGATATTGCCGCTAAAGTTAATTCTTCGGATTGCTCCATAAATTTATCCGATAATTGAGCAACTGACAGCAGTGTTTTCTTTGTTTCTATTTGCCTTTTATTGCCCAAGAACTTAACGTGTAATAATTTGGAATCGGGGAAAACGTACCTATCATTGTCTTCGTCATCTTTACATACACATTTTATTTCAAGACATCCGTTGTTAACCAATCGCAACAAACAGCATTCAATCCAACCAGGGCGCCCTTCGCAGGTATTAGTAAGCAAGGACACCAACTTTTTAGGAATACCTCTAATCCCCAGCATTTGACAAGCTAAAGCAGGAATATGTTCAGATTCCATGGGTGCCATTTCTAACATTTTTACGTAATCGCTAAGAGACAATTTCCATTGAATATCCCACGTATCCTCTTCGAACTGACCAGCGCATATCAGCCTAACACATTTATTTTTTAAAGCTGCTTCGATCACTTCTAAACTTCTCATATCGATATAATGAATATTATCTACAAAAATAACGGTAATTCCAGTTTTACTATAACTGCAAATTGTTGTAAACAAATCGATGATGTTAGCTTTTTTAGTTACCGCTCCTATCTGCCTTTTTTGTAAAATTTCATTTAAATTCCATATTTCTGATGGTAGGGATGTTATAATGCCCCCTTCTCCAGAATCTAACTTTGCCTTAGCGTCGTATAGTTGTTTATACAACAAAGAAACGCAAAAATACGGACGAAGAAAAGCTCCCCCTAACATGACTGCCGTAACTGCATGCCCTTCTTCTTCGCATTGCTGCACGGCCGCTTGTAATACTCTGGACTTTCCAGTTTTCTGCTTGCCATAAAAACAAATCGCGGTATAGTCATATACTTGCTCAGGATAACAAACAACTTCGTGTACAAAATCGAGCTCAGTTTCTCGTCCTATAATAGGTAAAATATTTTCTTCGTATAAGTTCTTTTCTTCAAAGTTTTCGTTATATTCAAATATATGACCGGCATCTTCGATTCCTTTCAGTTCTATTGCAGGTTGCATTTGAAAATAATAAGACGATAGTTTGGAATTTTTGTAAGTTTTAAAATCGCACGTTACTTTGTGCTCGAAAGCACACATCATCCTAGCTGCCTTATTAACGGATCCACCTATAACCGTATATTCTCTTCTAAACGGATGGCCAACTACACCACAATATACCAAACCGTTGGTAATTCCTACGGAAACACTTTTCACACCTTCTAATCTAGCAATCGTCTTGCATATTTTATAACCAGATGTTAAAGCATTTTGACTTTCCACTTCGTGCTTTATACCGCGAAGTCCAAATAACACGAGCATCATAGCGTCCTTGTCAAACAACGACACTTTATTAACAACTCCCAGTAACTTGAAAACAATGCTACACACTATTTGATATGCACTATTCACCATATCAACGAGCTTTGGTTCGTGATAAGTCTTGGGAATTATGTTAATAAATTGTATAGTCACTTCCCGCATCTCAGTTAGATATTCCAAAGGCTGTCTTTCCTCTACCTGCTCCTGAACAGGTTTAATTATAAACGGCTTCATATCAGAACCAAACCATTTTTGGGTGGCAATTCTCAAAACATCCCTTTGGGGAAGAGATCGAATAAAATTTTCGGTTATTCTGCTGTCAGTCAGCGTATCTTCAAACTTCTTCTTAGCATGTAACGTATTACGATGATTTATATGTTTTTCGCAAAGTTTGGAAACCATAATATGCTTCTGATCATAATGGTCCTTTTTGGCTTTTTCCTTTGGTTTGTATAAACAACGCCATACCTGAAACATAACGAAATTTATAATGACTTTTTTTAATTCCAGTATCAGTATAGCATGATTAAAAATTAAGTGAATCAATCTACTATAAATTAATCCTTAAAAATTATTCTGATTTTAAGTAAAGAAAACTTTTTAAAAAATTATCAATGATATCAGTAGTTATCAAAACTTGTTCCCGTGTTTTTTTCTGTTAGAGTACCAAGCCTCAGAATAGTAAACTGGTAAAACACTCTTTACATCTACACTGTATTGTGCATAGAGATGGGCACATCTAGATATACTCACTCGATGTTCGATGTACAGCATTTAAAACATCGATATTTTCTCATATTGTAAAAAGATATTATTGTAAACGAATACTATGTAGATTATCCCTTTTTTTGTTAAACATAGAACTTCTTCGAGTGGCATACCCTTTACAGGGCGTTACCGTCTTCTCTCCATATGCCTGTGGTGTGCATGTCAAGTGACCTACAGACATAGGGGACCTACAGCTTTACGTGGGCTCCGAACCACGAAAGTGCTTACACTGCTTCTCCAGAGAAGACATAGTACTTACGTAAATCAAATAAGGATAGATGCGCGGTGAACAAGCATTCAAATAAACAAATAAATACAGTTTGTAACAATCTGTAATCATTATAAATTCAAAAAGTGTGAAATCTAAGTAATGACACAAATAAATGGATTTAGAGGGTAATTCAGTTACCAATGCCATTAATTTTTTCAACTGTATTTGAAAATCGGCTTGTTCCAGAACAATTTGCCATATGTAAATCAAATGTATTGAAGAAAGCGGGTAACTATATTTCAAACTGTAAAATATTAAAATATACCATTCGAACAAATACAATCTGCAACAAGTTAATGCTGAAACAGAAGCACATAAAATGATGGTGTATGCTAGTGTTGAACAAGAACAATGGACCTAAGCAAGAACGCAATTCAAAGAAGTTTGTGAAACAAATAGCTACAAGTCCGGAAATCTTTCAGGTAGATGAACCGCGAAGAATGCTGTTCTGCAAAGATATTACAGAAAGAACAAATGCTCATAAATATTTATTTCGACCGATTTGCTTTACCGATAAATTTTCATATTTTTGACCAACACAATTCTCTGTTGTCCGATTGTGGTCTCGGAAAAATCCACACATTCAAATGAATTATTATGGTAGCCGATACCCTGGGATTTGAACAACCACGTAGTGCAAAAGCAAATAATTCTAGAACTACAACGAGGGCCTATGAATTTTCGAAAAATTTGGTATCACCAAGACGGCTATCCAGCTGAAGTTCAACTTTATTTAAATATGTGTTTCCCAATAATTTGATTACTGTTAGAAGAAGAAACCGACTTGGCGCTGCTGAATATCCTGTGTGGGGACGCACGCAAAACTTTTTATAACAAGATGTGGGGAAATTACGTGATAAAGTTCTCCCGCTTTCAACAATGGAAAGTAGGCAGCCTACGCCATCTAGTATGAAAGCGGCAGAACTTTATCACGTAAGGCCAGACCCGCTGAATTAAATATTACATATTAAGGCCTTACCACTTCATTTAGCCAAGACGAAATTAGAAACAACGGTGGCGCCAATTGAGGTGAACTATACATTTCTCCATTAAAAAATGTATAGTTCACCGCAAATGGAGTCACCGTTGTTTCTAATTTCGTCTTGTTTAAAGAAGTGGTAAGGCCTTATATGCAATATTCAAATTCCCGAGGCTAAAATATGAGAATCTAGCCCAATTTACCTTAGTCCAAAAGTTGATAGTTTCCGAAATACAGGGTGTCAAAGTTATTATTTTGTTAAACTTTTTTGTAAATATTTATCTTTAATAGCATGATTTGCACGAAATTTGGTACTTAGGGGTTTTTTAGGATGAGAAATCGAGACCTGATCACAGTTTCGATGTACATTGCAGAGGGCGCCACCAGCAGCACTTCGCCTACATCTAAAGCTTCATAACTTTTTTGTGCCTCGGTATATTAAATTTCTGGTTAAACATTCTTATTCCTTGGCATCTTTTGTCCATAAAAGGTATACCTATAAGGTGTCCCTTCGAGCAGCCGTTTATGAGATAATCGAATTTAAATGTTTTATTGCGTACTGAAACTCGTCGTAGCCCCCCCCCCCCCCGTTATTGTCTCTACAAATCTGTGCCCTTCTTATAACTTCTTGACTAACACGATTTAGCTGGTTGGGGGTTATACTATTAATCGCTACCCTCACCCTATTTCGCAAGTCATCAATTGTTGTAGGTGGCGTGCGATATACAATATTTAATGTGTCCCCACAAAAAAAATCAATCGGTGTGAGGTCCGGTGATCTTGCCGGCCATCGAACAGGTCCATTTGTAGCAATCCAATGGTCATTAAATCTGTGATTTAAGTATTCATACACCCGTCTTGCATTGTGTGGAGGGGCTCCATCTTGTTGAAAATAAATTAAAGGTAAGATTCTCAATGGCAATTCTTCCAAAATCTCTTCTATTTCATTTCTTAAAAATTGTAGATATTGTTGGCCAGTTAATGAACCATCAAAAAATATTGGTCCGATAATACGATTATTTAATATTCCGATCCACACATTAAAGCCAAATCTTTCCTGAAAATTTCCCACTCTCAGAAGTTTTGGATTTTCTCTAGACCAATATCTTGTATTATTTCGGTTAAATATGTCATTGTTGGTAAAACGTGATTCGTCGGAGAATAAAATGTTAAGATGAAATGTATTGTTAGCTACATGATTTTGTAATAACCAATTGCAATAATTTTCCCGTCGTATGTAGTCATTGGCGTATAAATGCTGATGTAATTGGTATTTAAATGCATGAAATCGGTATTTCTTCAAAATTTTCCAAATTGTTTGGTGACTAACTTCACATTGAATAGCAATTTGTCTCGTTGAGAAGGTCGGATTTACTTCCGTAAAAGCTATTACATTGATTTCCATTTCTTCACTTACTATAAAATTCGCCTCTTCATTTTCTGGTTCTGTTCTAAACTCTTGTTCAACTCTACTAAAATAGATTCTGTGAGGATGACGCCTATCAGGAAATCGTTCTACGTATAAAACAAAAGCAGCAACTGCGTTTTTTCTGCATTCGCCGTAAATTAAAAGCATGTCGACTTTTTCATTTTTCGAATAATTTTCCATATTATTGCAATTTAAATTTAAATAAACACAAAAGAAATATTTTTAAAGCACAAACTACAACAATTTCACTGTTTGACAATTAATTAAACAAAAACAACAGTTAAAACAATTGAAATTATTCCATGGATAGCTAAATTTGTAGCTATCACTAATAAGAGCTAAAAAGTCACTTAATATTTTATTTTCCGTTCCATTGGAATTTTTGTGAGTAAAAATATGATTTACGTATGACATTAGCAAAGCAATTAAATACTCTTTAAGAAAAAACAAAAAATATTGGTAGGTCCCATTTAAAAAAATGGAGTTATGGCTAGCTATTTCATACGAAAGTTTTTTTTTTTTTTAATTTTTCATTAAAATTTAAAAATATTCTGACTATTGGTCTCAACTACTTTCGATTTTTTACCACAATTGTACTAAAACATGTTTACAATAATTTTGAATGCCCACTTGTTAAATATTGCTAACTGGAACATTGATTTCATGGCCATCTCCCTGCAGAGAAACAATTGCAATTTTCTACGCCATTTATTTACCAATTTTAAATTTGAAAAAACCATTGAAAAGAGAATTTCGAATAGTACAAGAATCTGTTAAAAAATATACAGGGTGCTATTTAAAAATCTGAAGTTGATGTCACTTCCGATTAAACCTGAAGCGCTAGTTCAGTGATTTATACATCGTATAATGCGTTTTTACCAATAATTCAACATCCCGAAATTTCATTTCATTAACTTAAAACTTGTGGAAAAAAAGGGGGGTGTTCCTGGTTTCGTTTACACCCTGTATATCCCCAATTGTTATTTAAAAAAATTCAAAGTGGAGGTCATACACGACAAACTATTCAGTAAGTAAAAAAATTATCAATTTGTCTTTAAAATCTGGTAAATCGTCATATTGCACCACGTAAAGTTCCAAAGCTGTATCTCTAACCGTTTTAGCAGAAAAGCTGTGACTCCAAACGTTTTCCACCCCGTATTTGGTATTTTCTGTAAACCAAGTTGCGGAGTGAAATTTATTGTATTTCCACAAATTTTTAATTTGCTACCACAGATATTATATTCGAAGTAAATATAATTTAAATCGATTTAAAAAAATACTAAGTTGATTTAAAAAGTATATTAATTTGTTTATTTTATAGAATATCGGTTTTCACATCGTTATTACTACAAAATGTTGTTTCTTGCCCATCTCTACTAAATATATTTGTTTGCGGCTGGTATTTTTTTAATTAGAAGAATACTGAAAACTGACAAACCTGTTTCTAACAAAAGTTGTATTTAAATTAAATTAACAAGAGAATGCAAACTAATAGCAAACTACATTAAGCTTCTTTACAGATTCGTAGGATAAAAGGTTTTACGTAGCATCCGTTCGAACTGTGACCATAATTGAAGTTTAAATAATAATAATAATAAGAAATATTAATTAACAACGAATGCGTTTTGTAAAGAGCAAACAAACTGCTTACTACATATATACAATGTGATTTTTTAAAAACTGAATTGCAGCAGGCCGTATTCTGACTTAATACAGACAGTTCTGTTCTAAGGTTATTAAGACAGAATACTGCAATTGCAATTGAGTTTTTAAAAAATCACAAATAATGTATTTAAGTGCCTGAAAGCAAGCGCTTTTAAAACTATTTAACCTAAAGCAAGACGTTAATTTATTAAACTCGTACTTACCTTCACATTACCTCCAACTGCGTAAGTAACTTCATAACTCTCTTCTGCAACATGGCCCCAAGCTGTAGGTGCAATTACAACATCTCCTGAAACGCTAGCATGTTCAGCGGCCTTAACATCATTAATTGCATCGCCAAGGATAACGTAGTACTTGTTATATTCATCGCCAATTACAGAAAACGTCATATTACCGCAAGCTATCGCCAGTTTAACTTTCAACAGCACATTTACTTCGGTATCAAAGCGACCCAGAGTTTGTTGAATAAACAAAGCACAAACTATTACTTCGTGTATCACCCGGTAGAGACATTGATCGGGGCCAGCTCTCCAGAGTGCCAAGAAAGCATCACCAGAAAATTTTAAGACGTCACCTCCGTAGAAATATATCACCTCGACGATAGCACCTATGTAAGCGTTTAGTGTGGCAGTCAAACGGTAAATTCCACCTTTTCCCGTTTTGTTATATTTTTCGCAAAGTGGAGTGAAACCAGAAACATCGGCAAAAAGCAACACGCCGACAAAATGGTGAACCTTTCCTAAATCGTTCTGTGGCAATTTTAATATCAAATCTGGCAAGAACGTAGTCAGAACTTCGATACTCCTTTTAATCTGACTCAGTTCCAATTTTCTCATTACGTCTGCTTCTTTTAGAAGATTTCCCCCCAAGGAATTCCATCGTACCCTCATTTTGATATAATTATAAGTAAATATATGAATACACAAAAAAAGTATATATAATTATTAGATTATAGTCTAAAAAACCGCTTGTATTGTATAACTTATAAATAAAATGTTTCGATTGACATTTTTCTTTTGTCAATTCCTGGTAAACTTGATGCGATATTAGAATAAGGAGTTTTTGCAAAACATTCTAATGTTTTCCTTTCACGTGAATGTTAACGTTAATTCTATTTATATTCAATTAAAACAATCCTTAACTTAGCAACCATATTTTAACGTTATTGTGCAAATACTCCCATAATATCAGAGATCAGAGCATACCGTAATATATGACTTACCTCTTGCAAAATTCTTCTAATACCTTCAGTGGGAGCATCGTTGTAATGCTGAGGATCTTCTGAAAGTAATTTTAAAACGCGAATTTTTCCACCAGGGCATCGTGCGAACACATCCGTAAAAGTACCTCCACGATCTATTGCAAACTGAAATTTGCCCTCTTTCGAATTCATCTCCTTGAAAAATTCACACCTTACTTTAGCATAAATAAAACGTTTAATTATTTAACAAATTTATTTTACATGAAAATAGCATTTCGTTTAACTTGAATGTTACATAAAATTATTGTTTTGGAACTAAATTATACATTAATTTGATTAAACTTGGTGAAATGTCTCAGGTTATATACATATCTTATGCAGTTGTCATGTTTTGTTTAAAGAACTTAAACATTATTAAAAATTCTTGAATTATTCACTTCCAGGAATAAATACTAGAACTAACAAAACCCAAAGGCTCGTAGGATTTTTAACGTTAAACTTAAAATCTTCAAATCCAGATTAAAATTTATATTTTCAGATTTCTAGATTTCAATAGATTTTATTTAATGCTTTAAATACAAATTCCGAACTTTAAACACAAATTTTGATTTTTTTCAAACCTCGATTGATACCAATCCGTTTAATTTTATACAAAATAATTCAAAACAAGTTATATTTTAAGCAGAACTAACTACTACTACTACTAACAGCACACGCCAAGGAAGTTTAAAAAGTCGTTATATTAAACTAAATAGTCGCAAGTCGGAAATGTATGAAGCGGAAAATACAGTGTGTCCCGTAAGTACTGCGACAAACTTATAACTAGCTTATTATTCGAAATAGAAATTAGCCTTAACAAAAGTTGAATGATTATTAAAATATTTTGCTATGACGTTTGCGATAAAACTGAAACTAGTATTAACTTTCATTTTTTTTTTATTCTTTGTCCGTATCCTGTAGTTTTTTTTGCAGATGATATCAAAAATCTGTGTTTTATTTAATAAATTGCAAATCATTAAACCTCTTATATTTAAAAAATAAATGCTAGATTAGCTAGATATTCAATCGGGCGCCTCGCCAGGTGGCGGATAGAGGAATGCTCGCTAGATATAGCGGACTCCGAAGAAATAAAATATCCGGGGTGGACAAAAACTAGCACAGCAGGCAACTTCCAAAAATTGAATTAATGGCTCCCCATCAAACTAGTTGTATTTAATAACAACTTAAGTGCGGCGAAAGAACCAAATCAAATAAGGTCATCGATGGCGTCTATAATTAGGTGTATGCCTATTTTCCAGTTTATTGCGTAAACACACATTTACCTTGCATAATATACCCCCCTAGATTTTTTTTTCAGTTTGATTGCGTTTTAGATATGAAATATACACTTGAAGTTTTCAATTTTCATTTTCGGCGGAGACCGAATACTAAGCTGCTGTCAAAAACATTATTGCTAACCGTGTTGCCAATTTTTTTTCGCGTAATTTAAATGCATAAACCTTAAAATATGTGTACGCTTTTTTACTTTTTCTTGTGGAATTAAGATACAAGTCAACTTATGCATTTATTAAAACTACTAATACCTGCTGCACCAAAAAAATTAAAACGTATGTTTGCAATAATTTTAATTTCCCCTAATATAAAATATGAACTAACTTTATTTTAGACATAGTTAAAAAAAATAATGTCGCAGTGCAACGGTTGTTTATTAGTATTACCTACCCTCACCTAATATCCAGACAATTACTGCTTAATTTAGAAAAACTAGAAAATAACATAAATTACTTCGTTATTAAAATAATACGAAAACGCGGCTACGTAAAGTTACTAAATAGCCCCTTTAAAAAGAAGTGTTAATAAGGTGTCATATGACGTATTGTCTACTTATTTTAAAACCTTAGACTCCAAGTTTCAAAATATATATCTAATAATTAATATAAAAATATAAAACGTAAATAAAATTAGAAAATAACGCTGCTTGTATTTTAAGATTTACCATTTAACTAGAGATATGAATGTACTTGCACTAATTAAAGGAACAATATGAAAATTTTGCTAAATAAACATAACCAGAGTAACCAGAGGATTCGTATATTTAAAAAAAATCATAAAAGAAAACCACGAGATATTTTCAGCCTAAAACTTAGGCAACCAATACAACTAAGAAACAAAACCTTGACCCTTATTAAACCAGCACAATTAAAAAAAGGATACACGTGATAAAGTAATCGAGCTGTTTTAAGGCTTATAAATGTGAAAAATTATAAAGTGCTTTAATTATTATATTCTCGTTTTATTTCTTACTTAGTAATGAAACTAAATGTCACTAAAACAGCATACTTATTACATAAGAGCTAAAAATATATTTATTGAAATATCCTACCTACGTACCTGATAGTAGAAAAATGTATCACAGTTCACGAATTATCGAACACAAAAATTAAACACGGAATGCAGGGATAACGCGACCATACGTAAATATTACCTGTTCTAAGGTTAACCTCAACCAGGACAAACGCAAATCACAGCTAAACATAAACTTTTAGATTTATTTTTTTTTTCTTAGATTTATGATACTATTGTGGCGGCTTATCTCTCCAAATGGAAATATTTTACTTTTAAATAGATGAGTATGCAGATAATCAAAACTACTTTCCTGTACAAATTATCAAAATAAGGACAATAAACACAATCATTATGTTAGTTTATTAATAGACTTTTTGAAGCGTTGTTTGTTTGCTTGTGATAAGTGTAGGGTATATCTATTAATTCACTAAATGTAGATAGTTCTTCAAAATTTTTTATTTCATGACAACCATCTTTATTTCCAAGAATATTCAGTGTTGCTTTTCATTTTTTTCATTATGCCAATTTCCACCTATTAAATATACTACTAGGATTATAATCGAGCAACACGCAACATTAAAAAAATTGAATACACTCTATCTTTAATACTTTTCAATGATTACTTTAAAAGTTTATTATAAAACACAGAAACAGGAGTTTAATATTCTTAATTTTAATAAAAGAAAGGTTTTGGGTTTGATTCTAGGCAACGTCAAATGAGATGCAGAAAAAATCTGAAACATAGGCCTCGTTTGGCCAGCGTGATATGTAGACTGATAAAGAACCCTTCCAGGATTGAAAGTCCCTTGGGTTCGGCTGGATAGGGTTAAATGGCCATAGCACCTTGTGATACTTGGCACCCACAAACATCTATCTAATCCAACAAATAAATAAACAAACAAATACCAAAAATAAACACGGATTTTTGTAATTACAATTTAAAGGGCCTTTGGACAGTGTATATTTAACAAAGTTAATTTTAATAGCTATGAAGAAAATAAAAAAAAATGGTTATTTATTTATTAAATATTAAATTTATTAATTAAGCAAATCAATATTATTTTTAAACTTATCAAAGAATGAAACTTGCACGCTGATCTAACAAAATCTTTAGTAGGGACCTATTTTAAAATTTTAAAGATTGGCTTTTGTATGTAAACTAAATATATATTCAACCCTAACAGGCCCATAGCTTGTCAAGGAGGACACACACCAAGCCATAGTAAGCTGAGCCTGGTTCAGTTCACATATAATGTTTATAAAAATAACAACTCTGGATGTTTCCTTTTTGAGACATTTTGCAAGTAACGAGATAATAGCATTTGATTTATATTTCACGGAAGTGATATTTTTCTACATAAAGATATTTCAAAATTAAGTCAAATAATAAAATGAGTTACTTTCTTAAGCAGAGTCTGCTATATCTTTAAAATCATTAAAATCAATAAAATATAATTAGGGGCTCAGTAAAACAGCAGATTTAAAGTCTGCTTCGTAGTTAGCTCGCACAAGATTCAAATTTCATCAGAGGTATGAAGCTTTCCCTGAATCACCAAGATATGAATCCCGTTAGTTAAGTTTATGTTATGTAAGTTATATGACCCAGGCAGTCCTGTCATATTTAAAAAAAATTAAATAAAATAAAATATAAACTACTACCAAAATTTCGTAGCATTAGTTATTGTACCTATTTAAACATTACCGCATATACCATAGGTACAACCTGTTTGTAAAATATGATAATAAGTAAATATTTAATTTTTTGCTCAATTTATTGTTTACAACTATGTACTTGCTAATTAATTTGTATGTACAACATTTTATATAATCATTACTACAATTTACACTTTTCACACTTCACATATTGTCACATTACATATTGATTATACAAATACAAAACACTAATGCAAAAAACATACAGTGCCTGTTACTAGTTTAAACCAATTTTTATACAAAAATGGAATCCTTATTTAGCTTCTTCTGTTTAAGTTTGATGTTTATATAAAGTCTTTATAACATATGAATTTACAATGATACAATTACATATCTAGATACATTTTAAAGTATCTGAGATACCACAATAATTTTATTTGTATCTACATTCAATACAGAAGCATCTATTAAAAATAGATATAAACAAAGCATATTCCAAAATGTGGTCAACGGGAAAAAGAATTGTAGGTACCTACTTATTACGTAGAACACATATGCATAAGTACCTACTTGATATTCTTGAATAATTGATAAACCACCGAAAATATAAATATCAATCTTTACTGATTTAAATGGAGCAAATCGCACCAAAGAGGTAATACTAATTCAAAGTTCTGTTTTCTGTAACATAAAGGCATGCATTATTGGAAATAGGAGTATTTTAATTTTGTCTTTTTGACTCACTGTTTATATTGTAGTACCCATTACTACCTATATAATTTCTGGTTTTATGTTTAAATAGTTTAAGAAAAATGTGTTGGCAATGAAATATTCTAAAGTTTCTGTGTACACTGAAAGTGAAAACATTATTTATGCAACTACAGAAATAGATTTTGTGTTTGTATTGATAAACAAATTTAATATTTTGTAAAAATTTTATCTGTATCTGATCTAGGTACCTACTTATGAAAATGTATCTTTAACAATACTGTGAATTTACTATAATAGTAGGTAGGTATCACATTTACAATTATTACTACGTATTATTCACCCATATAGGTACTCAAGTTAAAAAATTACTAAAACAAAACCGAAAATGTTCTAGATGATTAAAATAATATCTGAAAATACGGAACTAGAATTATATTATTCTACAAACTTCTACTAAACTCGCAATTCGACAATATTTCTACTGAATTATGCAAATGCAATCTGAAGGAAATTGTTGTCAAATCCGTGACCGACAAAAGTTTGCAACATGGGAATAAATTTTTATTATTAGAATATCGAAAAGAACTTTTCTAGGGGATTAATCCTGCATGTCCGATAACCTAATAATTAAGTTTTAAGTATGTCACTCGACATGTGCTTGTGAAACTTTGCACATGAGCCTAAACTTAAATTCTCAACAACTTCTTCAAATTATTTTCTTCGATTTCTTGTCATTTAACCCCACTTTTGAAAGTTCAAAGTAAT
Source organism: Melanotus villosus (assembly GCA_963082815.1). Lineage (NCBI taxonomy): Eukaryota > Metazoa > Arthropoda > Insecta > Coleoptera > Elateridae > Melanotus > Melanotus villosus. The sequence goes on along the minus strand of OY720419.1, from coordinate 28,202,216 downwards.
TTTCTTTTAATTGGTCATGTGACATACATTAAACTTGATTATTAGGTTATCAGATATGCAGAAACGTTTCCCCCTGAACAGTTTTTTACTCTTTCTTGTTCTTTTCCATATCCCTTAATACCTTATGGCACCGGGTATTGGAATGATATCCATTTTCTCAATTCTTTTCTGTTAGCTGCTAGTTCTTTTATTTGTTCTGGTGTAGTGCCATGTAACTTTATTAGTTCTTCCACTATTTTTGATAACTGTTTTACGTGAGCGTCCTTGTCTTTTCTTCCATATTGATTTCACTTGTAGGTAGGTATTTAGTTTTCCTGTTCGAGTCCATTCTAACCGCATGCCCATGCCATTCAAGTTGTTTCTTTACTATCTTTGCGCTGATTGGTTCTTGTTCTAGTTCCTTGTATACTGTTTCATTTCTCCACCGATCTAATTTATGCCCGTACTTAGACGAAACTCAATCTCGGACTTGAGAACTGCTCAGCCGGGAATTGCCGAGAATGCGTAAACGTCAAACGGCGAAGTACACAGAAGTACACCTCGAGCACATCTCAAGGTAGGGTGTGACCAACCTTGAGTAATGCTCCAGTCTGAGATCGAGCGAAGTATCGACTATAAGTAGGGGCATTAGTTATCCCTTGGATCTTTCTTAAAAACTTCATTTCCACTGTTGTTAATTTTCTTTTGTGTTCTGGTAGTGTTGGTTGGACTTCTATTGTATGGGATTACTGTTGTGTTATAGATTTGCTGTTTTATCTTCTTATTTATTTCTTTCTTTCCTAGTTTTATTTATGTAGTAGTATATATTAGTAGCTTTCTTGATCTTGTCTGCTATCTCCATTTCTATCTTGTCATCGCTACTTATAATCGATCCCAGGTATTTGATAGTAGTTGTCATTTCTAGGTTCTTTCCTTTGCATGTAAACAAAGGTTGTCTGTTCCGGTTGTTTCGGCATATCCACATTGTTTTTGTCTTCTTTTTTTATCAGCACTCTGTCATCAGCGTACATTAATACTTCTATTTTTATTGGTTTGAGTTCTCTAATGCCTATCGTTGTTTTTGGCGGCTTTTTAATACAATTCTTTATTATTCTGTCCATATAGATAATGAAAAGGAGTGGACTTAAAGCGTCTCCTTATTGAATTCCAGTGTTTTTTGTGAATGATTCTGATTTTTCCCTATATATTTGAATTATTCCTGTGACCTTCCTATAAGTGCTTTTTATTGCTTCTATCAATTGTGGTGTTTTTATTTGGTTCAGGCATTCCCATATCATATCCCATTGTACTGGGTCGAAAGCTGCTTTTAGATCTACAAATGTCAAGTACAATTCTGAGTTTGTTTCTATTTTATCGTCAATTAGCTTCCTGATCACACTTATATGGTATGTTGTCTGTCTTGCCGCTCTAAAGCCTCCCTGTTCGTCTTCCCTTCTTTTTTCTACTTCCTGTTTTAGCTTTCTTTCTAGTATTTTGCTATAAACTTTTAAGCCTACGGCGTCCAAGTAATCGCTCTATAATTGTCACAGTTTTCATTTCCCTTCTTGTGTATCGGTATTATGGTGTTCTTCTCCCAGTCCTCTGGTAGGTATCAGTTTTTGTTCCCAAGCTTCGTTAATTATTTCTGTTATCCATTCTATTACTTTCTTTCCTCCCCATTTAATCATCTCTGGACTTATATCGTCTGGGCCCCCTACTTCTAATACTTTTTTTGTAAATTTTTCTTCGTAATATTCTCTCCATATTTTTACATTTTCTTGTTTGTTTTCACTTATTGTCTTTTCTGATATTCCTATCTCTTTACATTACTTTGTAGATTTTCTACTTTTGTTCTTGTGTAATCTTTTCATATTCCTTTTGCGGTTTATTTATATTTAATTTTGCTGTTACTAATTTATGCTGAGTGTTTAGTTCCACGTTTTTTATTATTTTAATTTCTTGCATTAATCTTTGCATTTGTTGTGTATTCTACTATATCTATGTGGCTTCTTGCATTTCTTTCTGTTGACTCAAATGTGTAGTTAATTTCCTGCTTGTAGAATGCGCTGCCTATTTTGAGATCATTGGCTATGCTAAACAGCAGCAATTTGTCTCCATTGCTATTTCTATCTCTTTCCCCATAGTTTCCCATCCTTCCTAATCCTTTTGCTTTATCATCTCCAGTTAGTAGTATGTTTTCATTTGCTTCTCTATGTTTATCTAGTACTTCTAGTAACTTATTTTAGTAATTTTCCATTGATTTTTCATCTGTTCCTTGTACCTACTGATGCGTACATTTGTATTATTGTTATTTTTGTTTCCAGCTCTATTTCCATTGATATTATTCTTGAATCTATCGGGTTGCAGTTAGTTCATCATTCTTTGATTAACTTCTTTCGTTATTATTATTCCAACTCCTTCTTTTGCTTGTGCCCCTTCTACGTATCCTGAATAATATAGTATAAATCAATCTTTGGTTCGTTTAATACCTTGTCCTTGTTTTTTTGTTCTGCTTATACCAATTATCTGAATTTTTCAACTCTTCATTTCCTTTATTAATTCTTCTTCCTTTCCTTTCATTGATGTTATATTCCATGTTGCTGTTATTATTTGGTTTGTACGTGATTAATTTTTAGGCTTTTCCGTTTTTGAGTCTAACAATAAAAATGTTTCCCATATGCTGTGAACTTTTTACCAGTCCCTGTAGAACCCTTAAAAGAATGGAAAAAACAAAGGTTATTCTACTTTAGACCAATTTCTCGGCCCTTCCTGTTATGATTTTATTAGAAGTAAAATTATTGAAAGTATTTTTTAAGACGGATATATAATTTCCCATATTAAAAGAGAAGTACGGGTTAAAAATAACTTAATTTAAAATCAGCATTTAAAATCAAGCTACGCCAAATAAAAGCTATAAAGTTTCAGGAACTATTAAGTTTCTAATGTTATTAAAACTAGAATGCAGTGCAGGGCTTTACTAGAGTAAATATCGGAATTAAGTTTAATTTGTAAAATTTTTATAAAATATTTCTCTAATTAAAAAGGGGGAGCTTTTTGAGAAAATGTTTTATTTTATACATTTTTTAGCTAATAAAACAAGTAATTAAAATGTCTGAAGTAATTATATGTGAAGCAAAAGTACGGAAGCAAAACAAATGTTTTATACATTTCCTAATCACCACAAATCTCCCAAAGGATTAAAAGTATGGAAAAGTACAACAAACTAACAAGGTTTTCGATGAGTTAACATAATAAATGAATTTTTTATATTGCATATTTGTTAGGGTCATTGTGATCAATCCGGCCAGTGTTAACAATGTTTTGACAGAGGCATTCATTGGAGGTTAGAGGTAGAGGAAGAACAGTTTTTTAATTGCTATACCAAGTACATTATCCACATTGACCGGTCGGATTTGCCGCATTGACCGTAACATATTAACCTATGCCAAATTGATTTTAAGTTTTTGGCAGATTTCTTTACCAACTGCATGCATTACCATAAAATACCTAACCGCATTAAGAATATCCACGTGTGGACATGTAAAACTGCACTTTCAGAATCTCGATTAGTACATTTATCACTTTCTTATAAATTAGAAATAATCTCACTTTCATGGCATAAACATGCTAAGGCATTTTTCACAACTTAAATCTCTCTAAATTTTCATCTCTCTCAAAAAAAAAAGGTACACAAGGGATGTTTTCTATTTGTTTTTACATAAGTAATGCTTGCAACAGGTTTGTAATGGTTTGAATAGTAGTTTAGGTTCATTACATAATACCATATTTCCTCGATTCTAAGACTCTTTTTTTTTTCAAATTTTAGGGTGTGAAAACCATATGCATCTTACACTCGCGGGCGTTACATTCGCGGGCATCTTACATTGGAATGTTAGCATGTGAGCGAGTTCTTTATTCGTGCGTAGGGCAGTTAGCAGTGGCGGTTTGTGATAATTTATTTTGGGGGGCTCTAGTTGCTGAGAGCATATAATTTTCTTTAAAATGTACCTATTTTTGGTCACCTGTTCATTGTGTTTTATAATATTTTGTCTACAAACTGAGTCCAACTGAACTGCTATATTTACAGAGCCCAACATAGTCAAATCCGTACAACACTTTATATGATGTGCACTAATAATTTCATGTTTTTTTATTTTTTGATTTAAATGCTTTAATCTTTAAAGCCTGTTACCGACCATGTTTTGTCCATTCCATCGAAATAAAATGAGACACATGGAAAACAAAACAGAGCATTTACCTCATCACATGCCGAAATCCACTGACAGTTTTTGTAAACTTCTTTTGAAAAATGCCGCGTGAAAGTGCATGCACCTACTCGGTCTGGTTGGTTGAGGTCCAATTCTGGCATTGGTCGCCCAAGTTGCTTAATTTTCACTTTTTCCTCTAATGTCAGAGTTTTAAAATTCACTTTCAGAATACACTTGATATTTTTTTGGGACATTTTGTACCCAAAACACTGGACACCAAAACAACGAATTCGAATACAAGTCTCAAGCTGAGCAAACAACAACACCGTAACGTATTAAAACACGTACTGGGACTCTAGAATAGTGAGCCTTGGGTTTAACTTATATATATATAATCGCAACCCTTTTACCATATTATGGTGTAGGGTGAAATTTGATTTCACATGTGATAATATCTTTATTTCAACTATTTTACTTAATTACTATTTCACTTTAGTTTAATGTCTGTTTATGTATAAATTTTTTCCACTCTTTTCTGTCTTTCGCTAGGTTTTTTGCTTCTGTCCATGATTTTCTTTTTCTTTTTAATATTCCTGCTATTACGTCATCCCAAGTTTGTCTAGGTCTTCCTCTTTTCTTGTTTTTCTGAATTCTTGCTTTCCATATTTGTTTTACTGGTTTATTCTCTTCCATTCTTTGTAAATGGCCCCACCAGCTTAGTTGTCTTTCTTCTATAAACTCTAAAGTTGACTGTATTTCTAGGTTTTTTCTTATGTCTGTATTTCTCAGTTTATCCCTCTTTGTGACTCCTCTAACCCTTCTCAAGTACTTCATTTCCGCCGCTTGTATTTTACTTTTTTGTCTTTCTGTGAGTATCCAAGACTCACAGCCGAAAGTTACTACTGGTCTACATATTACTTTAAATACTTTCATTTTTGTTTCTTTGGAAATTTCACTCTTATTTATAAATTTCCTGTTCATTGCATAGTATAGGTGTAATGTCTTCTCAATTCTATTATTTATCTCTGCTTCCTGTGTTCCTTTTCCGTCTATTATTACTCCCAAGTATTGGAAAGTTTGCACTTGTTCAATCCTGGCCTCTTCGATTTTTATGTCTAATTGTTCTTGTTCTTCTCCTATTATCATAACTTTAGTTTTATTTTTATTCATTTTCATTTCATTTGTTTCTAATACTTCGTTCCATATTTCCAAGTTCTTTTGCAATTCTATTCTATTCTCAGCTAAGATTACAACATCGTCTGCGAAAGCTCCCTGTGATATCTCTACTTTCTTTAGATTTCTATAACCTACTTTTAGCTTTTTCATTCTTGAATTACTCAACGATACATATTTGAGGACTTAGGAGTTTCGTCATCTATACGGTAATTTAAGGAAATATCCCAAAAAATTAATAAAAGTGGTCTTAAAAAAATTCCACTTATTAAATTTTGCACGTCCATCCTCTATAATAGTAGAGAAATATAACGGTACTTTTATAACTGCTTTGGTAGACAAAGCAATGCTCCATTATAAACACGCAAGCAAATTAATGTGAATGAATGCATTCTTTTTCAAGGCTTTGCTAATATCGGCGCTATTATCGCTTATCGCATAACCATACCCATACCTACATTGGTGGAACTGAAAAATTGAAAAGAAAGAAGAAGTGAGATGATTACCTATATTAAGCATCAAACAAACAGTATTGTGAAATACGTCACTGAAACAAGACGACCAAATGTCGTTGAAGAACACTCGTATCATTGTTTAATTATTTCATCCATAAAAGTTATGAAAAGCACTGGGCTCAGACCTCCCCCTTGCCTTAATCCTCCCTGTGTAGTAAATGTTTCTGATCTTCTGTTGTTACTTATGACATTGCTAACATTATTCCTATATATTTTTTGCATTATTCTTATTAATTTGTCTTCGACTCCTCTTTCTTTCAAAATGTGCCACACTTTCTCCCTTGGTACTCTGTCGAAGGCTTTCTCCATGTCTATAAATGCTAAAAATATCTGTTTCTTCTCTTGTATTGATTTTTGTGTTAACTGTTTTATCGTGAATATATGGTCTTGACAGCTCCTTCCTCTTCTAAACCCGCTTTGTGCTTCGTCAAGGGTTTTCTCTACAATTTCTCTTACTCTCTTTTCTAGAATCTGTTCGAATATCTTCATAGTTGTACTTAATAGTGTTATCCCTCGATAGTTGTTGCAGTCCGTCTTGTCTCCTTTTTTATGTATGGGAACTATTAATGCTGTCCGCCAATCTTCAGGGTATTCTTCTTCTCTCCATATTTTATTTAGTATTTCCACGAGCATTTCTTCTCCTTTCTGTCCCATATTTTTAATCATCTCCGCCGTTATTTTATCTGCTCCCGGTGCCTTCCCATTTTTTAACTTTTTTATTACTTCTTTTATTTCTTCGATACTTATTTCGTCTTCGTCTGTTTCCACCATTACTACATCATGTTGGGTATTTTCGTCTATTTCTGTTTTCTCATTCAGCAGTTCTTGGAAATATTCCTTCCATCTATCCATTATTTTGTCTTCTTCTGTTAATATATCTCCATTTTTGCTTTTAATGTAATTTGGAGACTGATTCTTTTCTTTTTTTAAATTTTTCAAAACTTTGTAGAATAATTTCTGGTTACTTCTGCTATCGCTTTCCATTTTTTCTCCAAATTTTCTCCATGTGTTTCTTTTTGCTTCTTGTACAGAGTCTTTTACTTTTCTTCTTTCTTCCTTATATTTGTTATAATTTTCTGCTGTTTTTGAAGCCAAATAATTTTTCCATGTCTTTTTCTTTATTTTAACTAGCGTCTTTATCTCCTCCGACCACCAAGCTGTTTGTTTTTTATTATTACTTTTATTATTTATTCCACAGACTTGCTTGGCCGTGCCGAGTAACGTATTTTTAAAAAGTTCCCACAGTTCATTAACATTCCCCATTTGTTTGATATTATTTAAGTTTCCAAACTTTTCTGTTATTATTTTTGTGTATTTTTCAGCAATTTCTTTATTTCTTAACCTATAGGACTTTATTGTATTAATCTGCGCTGCTATTTGTCTTCTCCCATTATTATTTCCTTCGTTTTCTACTTTTCCTCTAATTTTTGCTACTACTAAGTAGTGGTCACTCCCTATTTCGGGACCTCTTTTAACTATAGTATCCATTACTACTCTTCTGTTATCTTTTTCTACTAGGATATAGTCTATGATAGACTTTTCTGCTCTGCTTATTACCTCCCTTGTAAACTTGTAAATTGTTTTGTGTTTGGGACATTTTGTACCCAAAACACTGGACACCAAAACAACGAATTCGAATACAAGTCTCAAGCTGAGCAAACAACAACACCGTAACGTATTAAAACACGTACTGGGACTCTAGAATAGTGAGCCTTCGGTTTAACTTAAGAAAGCAATAGATATCCGCAATCGGCAATTTCCGTTCTCAGTTCGTTCATACATATGTTTCTTATGCAGACGAAGGCGTGTTTCATCTGAGCCCTCATGATTTAAAATATAGGTTGGTGGGGCGTAAACGCGTCATTGTCACATAGCCGTTGCGTCGCAAGGGGGTAATAATATGTGTTATACATTAGTAATGTTTTATATAGATATGCAAAATTAGTATTGTAATAATTAACAATCAATTGTATGTTATAATTAAATAAGTAAATTACTTTTACTCTTTCCTAAGAATGGTTTTGAGAGGTTCGAGCCCTTGAGCCCCTATGGAGCAACCGCCACTGGTAGTTAGGTGCAACAGTCATTCAAAAAATGTTACATAAGTAATGAATTTGATGGTACTGAAGACAATCATTAATAAAATTTATTTATTTTGCATTTTTTAATTGAGTTGATTATCTATACTACTACATGTTTCAAAAAAAATAATATTGAAACCTACAAACTTAAGGTGTGTCTTAGATTCAATGGCATCTTTGAATCGAGGAAATACGGTAACATATTTATATATTTCGACAAAAATTATAGGTGATAAATTTACCGCAAGTACTACACTCTTGTAGTGCGATCCCAAATTTAACATGTAAGCAATGGTGTTACATATTACAGAATTAATATCAAGTTGTATTACTGCGAATAGGCATTAGGATTCATAAAAAGATGCAATTTTTAACCCAAACTTCTGCTTTTTAATTTTTACTTGAGAATTTAAGGAATCATTACCTATAGAACTGTTTCAAGGAATAATTGTTGCCTTTAGTTTACTTTTTTTGATACTTGGTTCTTCGTTAATTGTTTTAAAGTTAGAAAATAGGATGTACAGCATAGTAACTTTCACAATTTTCTTCCGTTCTTTGCATGAATATCATAAGCCTCTGACGGCATGTTAACCCTGTTACCAACAACCATTAATTTCAGATCACTATGGGTCAATATTCTTCTTATTTGATAGCCTCCTGCCCAGCGTACGTAGTACAAAGAAGACTCACAGAACTCCTATACAACTTAATAACAGGCCATCAGCTTATGCTTCGGCCATAAGATGAAGAAGAACATTATATTACAATAATACAATACATCACATGATTCTTTTCAGTTTAGTACTTTACAGTAACGATGTACGGGGTTGACCATTTTCGAAGAGATTCCAGGGCATCTCCATCACTATCATGCCTGCATAAAAAGGAGTAAAAAAGTCTCACGCCAAATTTTTGAAACAAATTTAATGGTGCAAACCAAAATTTAATATCGACTTTTGTTTCCAAGCTAAGGCGAAAATAAAATTTTCGAAAAAGACGATTTTAAATTTAAAGTTTGTGCCAAGACTCCTTTATTAAAATAGGTGCAATAGTTAGGGAGACCTAAAATCCCTTTGAAAATGGTCTACTCTGTGCAACAATAAATAAACTTTTTCGTGAATATAGAATATAAAGCAGAATGATTCAACCTAATAAAAAAATTTATTTAAAGCATAACATCATTTTGCCAACATTAAGTATGTTCTTAAACATAATGAAAATCATAAGGATTTTCAAAATAATCACATTTTACCGACACTAAGATATGGATTTACGTTCTAAACAATTACCATGTAGTTCAGCGATTAGCTTTAATGAAATTAATGAGCCCATTGGTTGAAGCATCATGAGATGACACAGGATTATTGTCTTTCAATTCGGGTTCAATAGCTTTTGCCAGCTGTTTACCTAGTTCGACACCCCATTGATCGAAAGAGTTAATATCCCAAATAACTCCCTGGGTGAAGATTTTGTGTTCATAAAGGGCTAATAATCAAAAGTTAATTTAAAATTAAATTATAATAAATCTAAAAATCATTCTAAACTTACCAATAAGTACACCTAAAATAAACGGTGTAACTTTCTTAACAACTATGCTATTGGTGGGACGATTTCCCTGGAATACTTTATGCGGCAGAATATGTTCCAAATCGGCTCCCTTAAGCCCTTGCTTTTCTAACTCTGCTCGTGCTTGATCGGAAGTTTTCCCAGTCATAAGTGCTTCTGTTTGGGCCAAAAAGTTGGCCAAAAGTATGGTGTGATGTTTACCACCACAAATTGGATTTTGTGTTTGTGCAGGAGCAATAAAATCACACGGTATAATTCTGGTACCCTGATGAATTAATTGGTAAAATGCATGTTGACCATTTGTACCTGGTTCACCCCATACAATTGGACCAGTAGAATAATTTACCTATTAAAAAGGTTGAGCTTTATTTCTATAACAATAAGCCTTGAACTTTACTTACAACTTTACCACTTCTTGTTACGTATTTTCCATTACTTTCCATGTCACCTTGCTGGAAGTAGGCTGCAAACCGATGCAGATACTGATCATATGGCAATAAAGCTTGAGTTTCTGCTCCATAGAAATTGTTATACCAAATACCCAACAGTGCTAGAATTACAGGTGCCTAAAATAATTTAACATTAATAATTTTTGGTATTCCACAAGAATTGATTCATTACATTATTATATGTTCACATTTTTATTTAATATTATCGTAATGTCCTCGACACCCTATAGGGTAAACAGAGGAGAAGATTAAGATAGATAGAAGAATATCGTAGTGTACACTGTACAGGGTGCAAACGAAAACAGGCTCACCTCCTTTTTTCTTATTATTTTTTGGACTAAATCTAAAAGGAAAGTGTAGTTTTTCAAACTACTAAACAGTTTAAAAACACTCAACTTTCGATTTTTACATGGAGCATTGTATATATTTTTTATTATACCTGCATCATAATCTTTGTATTTCAAACTAATAAGGTAATAAGCGTGCGAAAAAGGACGATTAAAACACGCCGTGTTTTAAAGTTGCCTAGGTAACAACAACGATTTATATCTGTTGTATCTTTAACTCGGTACAGTAAATTGTAATAAGTACTCACCAAATCTCGTCGTTTACTTAACAGAACTTTATTAAGATACTACTTACAATATAATTAAATGATTATTCTCAATAACACAACTTTGTACTTTACTGTAATGGTAATGTAATTTACTCATCTGCATTCACTGCACTGCCTGAGCGTATGTGTCCTTACTTCACTAATAACACCACCGGTGAACCGTTTAACTGTTACCCGGATACTGTCACTTGTATACGATATACCGGGTGTCAACGAAACCTGGGGCACCCTCATAACTTTTTTATTTTTTAAGATATCTAAATGAAATTTGGTATGTTTAATATACCTACTCTTTAAATGACATTTGTTGACATAGGAAACAAGTTTCTGTCACTTCCGGTTTCGCCGGAATTGACTACAACTTTGTTATTTTAAATGGAACACCCTGTATATTTATACATTTTTCGAATCTCAATTCAATTTTACGTATGGTAGTATCAAGTTCGAAACATTTTGATGACAAAGTAAATTTTTGCAGAAATTAACCTAGAGTGCCATGACTAACGCCAAATGAAAGTCAAGGTGCCCCAACACTCGAGACAAATTGTTTTAGAACTTTAACTATTTTAGTTGCTGTATTAGAATGGCCTAAAGTTGGCAAAAATACTTTTTCGAGAATAACTCTATTTTTTCAAATGGCACTAGGGTGGGACACTACGATATTAAAAACGAGCGTTTTTGAAGGGTTTTATTGATACCAATAACACGGGATTAATATGAAAATTTAATTCGGAATAACACTCTCCGTTCAAAAAAAACATATTTTGGACATTTAAATCTAGATACTGGGTTTCAAAACAAGTGAAACAAATGAAATGCACAAAAAAGTGACAGACTTGCTACAGTTGAAGTGCTAAAATAATTTGTTTTGAGTGTCGTAGCACCCTGACTTCCATTTTACGCAGGTCCTGCCATCCTAGATTAATAAATAAACTCTTCTGCAAGTATTTACTTTGTCATCAAAATGTTTCGAACTTGATACTACCAAACGTAAAATTTAATGAAGATTCCATAAATGTATAAATATACAGGGTGTTCCATTTAAAATAAGAAAGTTGGTGTGAATTCCGGCGAAACCGGAAGTGACAAAAAATTGTTTCCTATGCCAACAAATGCCATTTAAAGAGTATATTACATATACCAAATTTCATTTTTATATCTTAAAAAATAAAAAAATTATGGGGGTGCCCCAGGTTTCGTTGACACCCGGTATATATATCATATACAACTGACAGTATCCGGGTAACAGTTAAACGGTTAAATGGTTCATCAATTCCGGCAAAACCGGAAGTGTCAGAAACTTGTTTCCTATGGAAACAAATGCCATTTAAAGAGTATATTACATATACCAAATTTCATTTTGATATCTTAAAATATAATGTAAAAAATAGGGGTGCCCCAGGTTTCATTGACACCCGGTATAACAATAACAAATTTACATAACAACCAAACTACAACTGCTAATCATCGCTATGCAACGTGATGGGATCCACACGTCACCTTGTAAAATGAATCTAAGTTTTTCAATTTTTTACTCTAATTTTTACAATGTAATGCAGTGCAGGTAGGTATAATAAAAAATAGTGTATAAGAGCCTTTAAAGCACTTGCGCCGCTAAAAATACTCAGCGTTGCCTCGTGTTCTTAAACCCGTCGCGCGTACGTTAAAGGCTTTCTTATACACTTGTATTATAATATAATATTTAAATTTTTTGAATTTTGAGAATATTCTGAATATGAATGCCTAACTTTCCCAATTTTAAACGACTGAATCCCAAACTGGACAAAACAAGTAGTGAAGGTTTTTACTTCAAAGAAACAGCTTTCTATTGGGGATATTGCCAAAACATTGAGAACATCTATTGGAACAGTTCAATGTGCTAAATAAATAAGACATCAAAAACAGGAAAACAAGGAAGTGAAAAACAGAAAATTTTCATCAAGGCTCGTGTCCAAACATTATATGACTTGATTCTTTCTAAAATAGATGCGGGTGTGATAATGGATGATGATACCTATGTTAAACCAGACTATAAATGATTGCCAGGTCCCCATTAATACACTGTTCGTGAAAGATTAGAAGTCTCTCGCTCTCTTTTTAGTGCCTTATCCTTTTCAAGGCATTGGCCAGGAGGATCGAAGCCACATTTTTAAACGACTTGGTGTCATGAACTTTGTTATATCCCCCTTATAGTTACTAAGGAAATGTGTTCCCTGCAGTGGTTTCCTGATGCCTTCTGCAGAGTTTGTGACTATGTATTAAATGTCTTGTTACTATCTGAAGTCAACCACTCTGCAGACAAAATTGTTAATTGTAACCAAATGATTAAATGGCTTCACTCGCTCAAGTACCGATCTCAAAAAGTGGGAAATTCTTTGTAAAAATCCTCACCACTGCATAAGATCGAACCCAACACTCCTAGCTAGGAGCCCAGCCCTCTTACCACTGTGCCAATGAGCTTCACAAAGCGATCAAAAGTCAGCCAAGCAAAAATTATTACTGAAAATTTTAGAAAATGGTATGGCACTGATAAAAACACACAGTGGTGAGATAGTATTTTGGGCTGACTTAACCGCGTGTCATTATGGATTTAGGACAGTGCAATAGTATAAGAATAACAACTTAATTTTGTGCTCAGAAAGATAAATTCTCCAACTGGTCTGAAGCTTCATCCAAACGAACACTTTTGGGCTTTAATGAAAGCCAAACTTCAAAAAAGCGTCCGTCCTGCTAATTTTAAGTTTCATACAGACTCTGGAACAAAGTAGCCAGTAATGTATTGGCCTAATATTAATAAGGATATCCTGTTGTAGAAGAGATGAAATTTTGTCCAATAAAATAAATTTTCTACATAAAATTTATTCAGTTTATTTGCAAACGTTTCGGGAGTAGTACTCCCTTCTTCAGTGCGTTGTCATACATGTTAAAAGTTGGTGTAGAATTAAAAATACAGAAAATTTTTCTTTTTTTTTTTGCGGTATCTACAATAAAACAATAAATTTTTTTATAATTTGACTAAATATAGATATGTGAAAGACTTTTAAAAATTATTATATGATAATCATACTTACAAAAACAAGATAGCTTATGGAAAACTTTATAACTAGGAAGGTTGTATCTTCCATCTAATATTAGAAAATGTAAGAATAGTAATGTCACACCATGATGGTGTATACTCGACAAATATTTAAAACTGTATGTAATTAATAAGGATATCGAAGACTTTGCATTTAGCACATCATTTGGTAAATACAAGTTTAATAGGTTGCCATGTGTTTTCAAAAAATGAATGAAAAACATTTCAGTGACTATATTCAAGGGGTAACAGTATATTTTGATGATCTTATCATAGCAGGTAGTAAACAGGAAGAACATGATGAAATTTTAAAGAAAGTCTTGCAGAGAGCCAAAAATTTAAACATTAAATTTAATAAGGATAAAGTTCAATTTAGGAAAGACAGTGTAAAATTTTTAGGGCACTTATTTCATCAGCAGGGTCTTAGAATGAAGACAGGTAGCTCAGTTGTAAGAGGGCTAGGCTTGCATGTTGCAAGTCCCGGGTTCGAATCCCTATGTTAGCGGAGATTTTTTTCTCAGGCCTCTGGGATCGGTACTACGCCTGATGAGACCATTCACAGCTGGGCTTAATTAACTGTGCTCTACTCGGAAGACTGGTCTACGAGATAGAGTAACAAGACCACTACACACGTAGTAACACACACATGACACAGCCCTCTGACTTGAAGTAATGCTTAAAGGCGGTTCCGAGCAGATTGGCTATACATGCATACAAGACACACAAAATGAAAGAAGAAGGGTCTTAGAAGTGATCCAGAAAAAGTAAAAGCAATAGAAAAGATGAGTAACCCAAAAACTAAAAATTAATTACAGGTTTGATGTTAGGACAGGTTGCTAAAAACAAATGTAAAATTTCAATGGTTAGACTGTCACACAGAAGGGGTAAAAATTAATAATGAATAACTAAAGCACCTGTGTAAGGCACATTTGTCAAAAGTGTGACACCTGTCACTCAGGCTGATGTATCAAAAAATGGATTAGGATGTGTATCTTAATGTAAAATGGACGTCCTATCGCATATGCATCGCAGGCTTTGACCTTGACAGAGCAAGGTTATGCTCAAAATAAAAAAGCTTGGCTGTACAATTTGCAGTTAAAAAAGTTCATCATTACGTGTATGGTCCAAAACTTATAGTAATCACTGATCATAAACCATTGGTGTCAATCATGTAAAAAAGTATTGCACAAATTAACTCAGCACATTTACAAAGGATAAGATTAAAACTATTAAAGTAAATCATTGAACTTCAATATAAACCAGGTAAGGACCTTCATGTAGCTGATTATTTATCACACAATTATATTAAGGGGGGGTTTTAGTAGCATGTTTACGCGCGGAAAATTGAGTAATTTTAAAATAACGGTACGGTTAAATAATGACAGTTGAAAAGAAGGACGGGTATGAATTAAAATTTTTAGACCTTTCCTTCATACGCTACAAGGCCAGAACGACCAATTTTAATATAGTAATTAAATTATGGCCTATTATAAAAAACTTACGAAAAGGGACTTGCACAAGACATCCATCAAGAATGAATTGATTTTCGCCTGTAGCGGGGTGGGTTTCAATATTACCTTCCTATGCATGTATCGACCCTTTTGCAAATTTGTACAATTTATGCGTGATCTTTATTTAACTCTAGAAAAAATTGCGTATAAATTTTTAAAAACTGATTAAAGATAGGCAACCCAACATTCACCGACTCTGTCAATGTCACTGTCAATGTTTACAAAGAGATTAAAAATCGGTATTCGCAAATACTTATACCTACTGAATTTAGAAGTTTTTTTATGTAGAAGCAATACTAGAAAGTTAATAAGATAAGTAATAATTAAAACACTTTAGGGATGAGTAATTTGCGTTTTGTCAAACACTCTAAGCACCCTGCACCATTTGGTTCACCGCTTCTTGGCTGTTTTTAAGTTAGGCAACCCAAGATACTTCAAAACGAAAAATAATTTAACTAAAATCCACCCTTAATGATCCTGTGCCTCCTGTACATGGTTCATACAGTAGTATCAACTCTTAGAATGAGTGATGTTCGGAAAGAAGACTTTGGTATTTTTTGAACATAGGGTTATTGTTCCATAAAGTTTAAGGTCAAAAATGCTAACAAAAATTTCAAGATCTAAGTTCAGAGCTAATGAAGTAATGTATTGGCCTTCTATTAATAAGGATATTGAAGACTTCATTACTAAATGTGAGATTTATGAAAAATTTCAAAATAGTAATTCAAGGGAGTTTTTAAAACCACATGAAATCCCAAATAGACCGTTTGTTAAGTTAGGTGATGATTTCTTTAATTATCAGGGTTGTAGCTACTTGGTTGTGGCAGATTATTATTCTAAGTGGTTAGAAGTAGTAATTAAAACTAAAAGTAAAACAGCAAACGATGTAATAAATGTATTAAAAACAATATTTTCAAGTTATGGTGTTCCAAGTCAAATAGTTGCAGACAAGCAACCATTTGGATATTTATTAAAACAATTTCCTATTGATTGGAACTTTGAAGGGGTTTTAGCAAGCCCACATTACCCACAGTCAAATGAGTTCAGTGAACGATTTGTGCAAACAAGTAAAAACATGTAAAGGTTTGCAAATTGCCTTATCAGAATATAGGACAACCCCACTACCTGGTATTAAACTGTCACCGGCTCAGCTCTTATTTAATAGAAAAATTAGCTGGCTGAGTCATTGTTAAAACCTAAGTTACATAATAATTTGGCTAGAGAAAGAATCAAGACTTAAACGCCAACTCCCCCAAGACATTTGGTTAAGCTCCAGTGATTCCGACATCGATTAGCATGCCAGCTACAGAGGAATCCTAAAACGGGATGTCCTCATTCCAGCCAACCAGCCACAGCCATTCTTCACACAACCCAACCATGCATAGCAACTGGTTTGCTGATCTGGTTTTAAAAGGAGAAAAAAAAAAGAAAAACAGCAAATATGAGAAATATTACAACCAACATGCTAGAAAGTTGCCAGAGATTAATGCAGGTGATAATGTATTAGTTAATTACAATAGAGGCATAAGTAAAGAATGGGAGAAAGGGAAAGTAACAGAAAAAACTAATTTTTCTTGTTCATTTAAAATAAGGACAGAATCTGGTGGTATAATTAGACGTAATAGGGTACACTTAAGAAGAGGTGAAAATAAGGCCTATGAAAAAAATGATCACTTAAATAATCAGCTGTAAGAATGTAGATAGGACATAAACATTCAAAGTGAAGCAGAAGAGGTAGATAGGCAGGATAATGATTGTAGTAATAGAACTGTAGCTGTAGGCCCTGAGGTAGTTGAACGTAAAAATAAGAGGATTGTAAAAATCCAGTAAAATATGATGATTATGTGGTGACATGGCCTAATAAACGTAATAATGATTAAAAAGGGGAGATGTAGAATAATAGTAAATTGTAAGTTAGCTTGTATGGAAAATAATCATTAGTAGAGCGTGTTCTCTCATAGCAACAGATAACAAATGACACCCGATAGTTATGTTAGTTACCAACTTGTTAGAAGCGTTCAGAGCTGGACAAAATCACGAATGAAAGGAATTAATTCACAATTCACAAATCAATGTAATTTTATTTTCGAACAATTCACAATTCCAATTCATTTTCGAAGTGAATTAATTCACAAATTAAAATGATTTGTGATTTAGGTATGTAAAATACAAATCACAAATCTGCTTGTGAATTGGAGCTTATTAGGGCTTGGGGCTTTGGATTTAAATCACACTTACAATTAAATAAACAATATTATGAATTTATTTATTTACTTTATGGAAATACAGGTACAAATAAAAAAATTAAAATTATATTCGCAAATATTAACTAAGATCTCCAATAAGGTAATGTAAATTTCGGGTAAATTTAAATTAACTACAAAATTACAAATAATTTTAAATCTGGGCCGATACATCACTATTTGCTTTTAAAACTACCAGTGTTTCAAAATTTGTATCAGACAGAGCATGTCTTCTCAGCGAATTTATCATGGATACGAACGAAAACAAACGTTCAATGGGTGCCGATGACGGGAGACCACAATGTTGATTTAAGCCCTTTAATTTGAATTAAGCCCAGGAAAAAGGAATGAAGCCCAGGGAAAAGGAATTAAGCTTATTTTTGAGGAGTAAATCAATTCACAAGCCCAAATCAATTGCTTTAAAGGACTTAAATCACAAGCCTAAATTGTAACTTTTTGAAAAAGGCTTAATTCATGTGATTTAAATCAAAAAAATGTATTTAAATCAATTTACAATTCCTTTTGATTTAATTCATGCCCAGCTCTGGAAGCGTTTAGTGTTTAATACAAAATTACTAATTTAAAAAATGTTATTAATATTAATACAACACAGCCAAAAATGTAGACGAAATTGTTGTCCGACCTTTAAGAGGAAGCATGAGAAAAAAATTCAAGAACTGACCAGAAATGCTTAATTTTTATTTCTGGAGAATTGGGTAAAGAATAGAAATTGATTAGAGGTGTGCCAGTCGTGAACGATTCATTCAAAAAGAACGAATGTACACTGAATCAAGTCTTTACTTTGAAGTGAATTGATTCAATGATTCACTCAACTCGGTGTGGAAGCGCGCCGAGCCGCTGAGTATTTTTGTTTGAGCGGGATTTGTGAATCGATTCAGAAGTGAACTGTTCAACTCGTTCGAGTTTCGAGTCTATAACATTCCTATGTAAAATTTACCAGTAAATCGAAATCGATCGTGTAAAATTTGACAATGTGGTGTTTAGACTGTGTTCAAAGTAGATTCAAAATTTAATATAAAATGGTAAATAAGTAAATCAGTAAATATATTTTTTTGTGTTATTATTTCAATTCCTTTAAAGTCATTTTTAAAACTTCCAATTACTGCAGCTAAGTTTCAAAACAAAGGATGCAACTAACACTATCTACAGTGAATCGGCATAATATACTTATATATTATATAACAGCACTTTAAGCCTTAAGGTCTATGGTTTTCTCCACATTTGTCTATCCTGCAGTAGGGCCTCCCACTCCCATAACTCATATTCCATTATGTCTTCCGTAACACAATCCTACCATATTTTTCTTGGTCTTTCTGTTTCTTCCACCTGGTTCTAGTTTAAAAATTTTTTTGGTAAGAACTCCATCTCTTTTCTCTCTTCGAGTTAAGCATTAGTGCTTCTTTTCCAGGTTCCATTTTCTTTTATTTCTACAAAAATCTTTCACAAAATTCTTCTTTCCCATATATCTGAACATTTAATATTTTTCATTGTCAACACCCACCTTTCACTTCCGAACAAAACTATCGGGCTGTATCACTGTTTTATACAAACTTAATTTTAAATTTCTTGAAAGCTCTTTTTCATTTAAAACACTATTTAACGCACCTCCACATCTAGACCCAGCAGCAATTCTTAAAATATTCTTGGGGTTTCCATCACTAATTATTTATGCACCTGGGTATAAATACAACCAAACTTATATGGAATCACCTTTGATTCCAATACGGCAGAGTTTAACAGGAGGCAGGAAGGTGATTTGGTGCCATAGTTAGGGTGTGGAGAGGTGCAATGGGAAACAATTTCGTTTTCATGCACATAATGCCAGCAGAGTTGCTACAGAATTCCTGGAAACAGAAGCTATCGCTGTTCTCGGATGGCCTGCCTGCTCATATTAATCCGATTGAGCATGTGTTGGACTTCATTAAAAGAAAGATTAGAGTTGCAGGAAATGTGGAACAGCTCATTCGAGCCGTTCAAGAGGAATGGGCAAACTTACCTCAAGAACATGTTGACAGTTTCATTAGAAGCATTCCTCGTGGGATTAAAGCTTGTATTAGGGCTAGAGGTGGCAACATTGACTATTAAAGTGCAAAATCAGTTTTTATTTTTCTTTAATCAACAACTTCAAATCTTTAATTTTTACATTTTCTGTAAGTTTCTATTAATTTCAAGCATTTGTTACATTTTTTTATTGTTAATCATTAAACTGGTTTAGTATAAAGTGCTTTTCATTTTCCATTAGAAATTTTTTAGAAATACTTAACAAAAACGAAAATACTGGCTGATTCCATATAAGTTTGGTTGTGTGTATTACATCATTTGTAAGTTTAAACACCTATTTCCTCTTCTTAGTTAGTGACATAATTTCCAAATTTTGGTTTTCTTGTAGCTTATTTCTTTTGTTATTCTTGATTTTGTGAAGACCTTTTATAAATTCTTCATAATTGGGTAGCTCTATTTGATTTTCGTTATTTGACAGTTTGACACTAGTTTTTCTTGCGTTTCCTCGTCAGTTTCTAATTCCCCCACAGTATTTTTGAAGTCTTTTGCTCATAAATCAACCATTTGAAGATGTAACTTTCCTTCTTAACCTCTCAACCCTACTGCTTGCTTGTATCCTTTTTTCTCCATTTTAATTTTATTGTAAAAGCTCCTAGTGTTCTTAGCATTACATGCTGTTTGATTTTTAAAATATGATTAGAAGGTTTACATTAAAATCTAGAAGGTCGTGATTTTAACTATGCCTTATATTCTCTGCCGACTAATCAAGAAGTATCATTAAACAAACGATATGTTTGATAAACAGTCAAAGCTACAAATTCTTCCAAATATCTTTTCAAAGATAGTAATATATATACCAACTGAAGATGTCTGGTTTAAAAAGACTTGGAACCACACACACCTGTGAATTAGCAAAGGGATCAAATAGCTGTTTACCAAAATTACCTCCGCAAGCCAGTAGAACACAAAAATGGTTGCGAGAATTTCATAAAAGTTTAATGGTTTCTGCTACCAACACAAATAGTAGATTTTTCTTTAGAAGTCGAGCCGCAATCTTTTTAGAAAGGAAGAGGCATATTCGAACTTCTTATGTGTACATTATTCATCCATTCAGTAATTTCTGCGTTAAAAGAGAAATAATAATGTGTTTGTTATGGATGTTGGCATTTTTTAAAGACCCTTTTACTACAGCATTCTACAAGAATGTCGTAGGAACTTTAAAAAACGATATATGGCGGATCGTTGACCTTATAGTGGATATAACAATGATAAGCAACATTGTGCTATGTTTTATTACTGGAACTCATAAAACTCAAACCAAGGAAGTTATATTGGAGCCTTCAAAAATCGTTAAGAATTATTTATTAACTTACTTCTTTTTTGACTTTTTTGGTACTATTCCTTTTCATTACATTGTAACGATGTTTTTCACACCAAGCAAAGAATATGAAGTATACTTTACTTTCATAGCTTGTTCGCACTTTTTACGTTTTGTGAGAATAAAAACGGCGTTAGAGTATTTGCGCAGAATAACCGAAGCACTACATTGTGAAGACACTTCGCACAAAATAATATGCTTAGTGTTACTGTCTTTTTATTTCTTACATTGGTGGGCTTGTTTTATTTTTATAGTACCAAAATTAGAACAAGGATTAGCAGGCAGCGAATTTTCAGATTCGTCCTGGGTTGTTATGGCAGGTATCGAGTTAAACACATCGAATGTAACTTTAGGATACAGATATTTGCAATGTATGCTTAGTGCTTTCTGTCATTTTTATAAAGCTGGGTATGGAATGTATATCACCGAAGTACCTTTAGAACAAATAATGTTCTCATGTCTAATGATAACCGGTATTCTCTTTAACTCATATGTTTTGGTAGTTGTTTTAGAAATGGTACGATCTGCCAATTCTTCAGAGAGCAAATATGAAGAACTAATAAATCAATTAACGGAATACGCTCAAAAAAAGAAATTACCTCCTCACATCAGGTGCCGTCTCATGCTGTATTATGAAAATCGTTTTCAAAAACATTATTTTAAAGAAGACACCATTCTTAACACACTCTCAAACCATTTACGAAATGAAATTTTCCTTCATAGCTGCAAGGGGCTTGTTGAAAAAGTCGCAATTTTTCAGGGATTATCAAAAGGTAGCGTTGGCTCCATAGTAGGATGCCTTAAACCTGAAGTTTTTCTACCTAATGATATCATATTAAAAGTTGGAAGAACGGCTGAAAGTATGTATTTCATTTCTTTTGGAACTGTCGCTTATATAACAGGTTCAGGAAAAGAGTTATGTCATTATGAAGATGGTGACCATTTTGGTGAAATATCACTTTTTATTAAATCTGTGAAGAACCACTGCGTAGGGAGTGCAATAGCTCTTGAAATTACAGAAGTATTCAGATTAGACAAAAAAGATTTGGATCACTGCATATTTCAAGATGAAGAAATTGGTGAACAGTTTGAGAAAGTTGCACAAGAAAGGTATGCTACATTAGAAGCACTTGAAGAGCAAGATGATGATGATGAAAGCAAACACAGACATGACGTTCTATATGAATTACGAAAAGGAAGAATTTTAGAACATATGCACAGAAGACGTAGACGAGTTTAAGTGTTATTAAATTTTGTAATTCTAGTTTATTGTTGATATCATTATATTATTTATGTATCACTTTATGATGGTAATTAATTTGCATATATTGCAGTAAAATTAAAAACAAATTGATAAAATTTAACTTACATTCTTTTCGAGAGGAGCCGTCGTAAAATGATTATCGAGATGATGGGCACCTTGTAACAACTGTTCAAAGGAATCAAAACCAATCGATAAACAAATGCTTAAGCCAATAGCGGACCATAATGAATAACGTCCTCCGACCCAATCCCAAAATCCAAACATATTGGCAGGGTCGATACCAAACTCGGAAACTTTCGGTCCGTTTGTGCTAAGAGCGATAAAATGTTTTGCCACGGCAGATGACTGCAATTAAAGAAAATGATAAATGTTTAATTAAGAAAATCAAATACAGGCTTACATCTTTTGCATACTGCAACAACCATTCTTTAGCAGATGTTGCATTTGTAATAGTTTCTTGGGTGGTAAATGTTTTTGATGCGATAATAAACAATACAGTTTCAGGATCAACCTTTTTTAAAACTTCTGCAAGATGAGTTCCATCAATATTAGACACAAAATGCATATTCAAGCCTTTGCTATATGATTTTAATGCTTCCGTAACCATTAAAGGACCCAAATCTGAACCTCCAATACCAATATTTACTACATCTTTTATGTTCTTGCCGGAGTAACTAAAATCAAAATAATATGGTAGTTATAATTAGTGTTGTTTTGTTTAATTAAAAACTAAAATTGTACAATTAAATTCTGTAATTATCAATTTGTCCCCCGCCCCTAATATTAATTAGTTAAATTATGCAGGCTGTTTCAAAAGGTTTGAAACAAACTTTAGCCATAACCTTCTGGCATTCAAAATAAACAAACATATTGTTTATTTTACTTTTTTGTTAAATATTTATATTATTAAAATACTTTTTCAACAAAGTAGTACATCACGAAACTATGCATCCTACAATGCATTTGTTTTGTGACAGGGCCTACTAATCTGAAACAAAAATACGCAAATTGTTAATTTTAACTGACATCCTATCCTATTCACTATTAGGATCTCGAAAACTATAAAAGCTACAAAGTTGGTTAAATAGGGAAAGTTTTAGGAATTTTAATGCTCATTTCATATCCGTTGAGAAATCACAGCCAACTTTGACCGTTTTTGAGATATCTTGGAAAAGCCGAAATTTTGAGTTTAGTGTTTTCCAAAATATCTCGGAAAGTATTAAGTTATTAGTTTCAAGACTTGTACATTGTGAAAGCACTTTTTTACGGACAATCGGATGGTAAGATATGTTTATATTTATGATGCTTTGTTTCTATTCTATGAACAAATACTTTTGATTTTCATATGGACGCCACATTGAATTTTGTCTTAACTAAACTCAGCTCTTTTTTCTCTTTTCAACGATGTGTCACACAAGAGCGGGAATAAAATACATTTTCCCTTATTTGTGTAGTCGCTATGATAAAAAAAAATTTATTTTATTTCCGCCCTTCTTCAAAAACTCCGTATGTGTGACATATCGTTGAAAAGAGAAAAACGAGCTGAGTTTAGTTACAACAAAATTCAATATTGCGTCCATATGAAAATCAAAAGTAATTTTCATAGAATAGAAACCAAGCGTCATAAATATAAACATATGGTACCACCCCATTTTCTGCAAAAAAGTGTCTTTACAATGTACAAGTAGTTCCCAAGATCCTAATGGTGGGGATTGAATTTGGGACACACTGTATAATGCCATTTAAGAAACATAAAGCACAAACAAAAAGAATGTAATTCAGGTGTGAAAAATGACTCTATCCAAGTGGCGACCCTTCTTGTCCAGGCATTGTTGCAGGCGGGTGGAAAAGTTGTTAGAGGGAATTAAGGACATTTTTAATTAAGAAAAGCATGAAGGCCACGTTTTTTTAAACACCCTGTACGGCATTATTAAAGAAAAAATAATTTTACGTAAAAAAGCTCTCTTGACATTTTTTGCTCAACAAAGTCGTTTTTTAGATAAAGTTGTTATTTGTTGCACAAAAGCAATTTTACAACACCACACTGGAAGATATTTTTGTGTATACCTCAAAAATGAATTTGTTGAGTTAAAAATGCCAAGAGAACTTTTTTACGTAAAATTAATTTTTCTTTCATAATATGACACAGGATATTTTAAAAACGCGACTTTCATATTTTTTTCTTAATTAAAAATATCCTTAATACCTCCTAACTATGCCACAGGTCAAATTAGGAAAAATATTTTTTCTATAGCAACTGTTAAAGTGCTATTTTATCTACTCAAATAGTAGATAAAGTAGCACTTTAACAGCAGGGGTAGATAAAGTACTACTTTAACCTTTGCGTTCTGTCGAAAATTTCTCTCGCTGAGTACGTTGTGGGTACATTTGGTCCGCACTAGTTTTAACATGTAATATTACTAGGAATAAGTGAAAGATATTTATTAGTTTGATTATTATGCATGTGACTAAAATATTTTTTTATGGTTTACCTTTATTTTAAATAAATTAAAAATTTTTGTCAAATATATTTATTATACAGGAAGAAAAAGCGTTGACGTTGCCAACTAATACATTAATAATACATAATTCAAAAATATCTCCTATTTGCAATTTACACAACAGACTGCAGAGAATTCGTGGCATACAAAATTATTACAGCCAGAACATCTTATTCTACATTTTCTGTCTTTTTTATAATTACACAAATGACATCTTCCTCTTTTTCTATCTTGCAACTGTTCTGCTGTGGATGTGGTTTCTTCGGTTTCATTTTGTATATTTAGAACTATTTTACGGGATACTTCATTTACGGGTAAGTTACTTCTTCTTTTCATTAGATTTTTGACGAAGGATTTTCCAAGTTCTTCTCTATACATTCGCCTTTTACTTAATTTGTTTTTGTTCCAATTTGGATTTATTTCCCTGAACAAAACAAAAGATATACGCAGACACATCAATCATATTATAGAATACAATCATGGGCAATCTTTGAGTTCGCCGTCTGCAAGTATATGTTGCTACCAACTTATTTAGCGTATCAACAGCCCCTTTATTGGCGTTATAATCTAGTATCATGACTGGCTTCTTGTCTTCTCGGTGACTAATTTCTTTTGTCTTGTGTAAGGTACTGATCGTTACAACTAGTTTGTTTTTCTAGGGGATGTAAGATGCAACAGTGACATCCTTGGAAAATCCAAAACGTGTCGTATAAATTGGAACCTTTTCTGTTGTTAAAATTTCAAGAGGTAACTCCGTCTTATTTTTGCGCATGGTACCTAGTATCGTTATGTTTCTTTTTAGTAACATTACGCCCAAATCGTAAGATGAAAAGAAATTGTCACACGTAAGATTTCTTCCCTGAAGAGCATAAGTTAGGTCTAGGGTAACACGCCTACCTTGATTTTTTTCTGGGGGCTCGTTCGGTGGTTTTCGAAGATATACTTGCAGTCTGTAGGCATAACTTGAGTCGCTGTCGCACAAAACCCACATTTTAATACCATACTTAGCAGGTTTCGAGGGAATGTACTGCTTGAAGGGGCATTTGCCTCTAAAGCCAACTAACTGCTTGTCAACGGTAACATCTTGTCCTGGGTTGTACAGTTTCTGCACATTTTCAACCCAAAGGTCCCATATAACTCGTATTGCCGCTAATTTATCTCCTTTTCGTCGTTCAGTAACATTACTAAATCAAATGATGATTTGACGTCATGTATGCAGTTACTGGCATATAAAGTCGGACCTGGTAAAGTTTTTATAACATTGGCCCCTGATAGTCTACCTTGTGGCGCACTGGACTGCAAATTCCACACGATGCTCTTATTTTTTGACGTCATTGTATTGCATCCTGTCATCCGCCATCACAATTTCTAGACGTGCTTGGTAAGGGGACAACATCGGCAGGAACGGGTACCAATAATTCTTCATTACTACTACTATCTGAAGATTCTGGGTTGTATTCTATAACATCTTCTGATTCTGAGACATATTCTTCAAATTCAGAGTCCCCTAAACATTCGTCCAACTCAGCATCTGTTAGATGTTTTTTAGCCATTATAAAAAACTAACACTTACACGTCACTGAAACCTAAAGTAACTTTCTGAAATACAAATAAATCAAGCTTATAAATTTTTCCGGTTGTAAAAATATTATAATATAAACCAACCTCACAAACGAAATACATCTGCATCTGAGAACTTATAACACATAAATGCAGGTCTGGACACGTTTCTTATCGCAACGACAGCGCTGAGTCACACGCGCATGCCGAAATTCAGTTAATTTTATTGGCCGGACCAAATGTACCCCCAACGTACTCGACGTAACAAAAGTCATAAGGCGTAAATCGCTTGAGATGTAGATATTTTAAGTGCTGAATATGGAAACTTACATCTAAATAATAAAAGTCACTGTGGAGACCAAACAATTAGTAATATTATTTATGATCACATTATCTGAGTTACAAGTTACTATGGAGAATTATTGATAGTGACAGTAAGATGTTATGTATAGTAATTTGTAATACAAGTGTTGAAAGCTTGCGTTTGCCACACGAATGTGAAGTTTGCAGCACGAACGATATTGAGTGCTGCAGTCACATGAGAGTGGCAAATACAAGCTTTCAACACATGTATTACACACTATTTTTTCTACAACCACATTTCCATAAAAAAATTTAACCCTTAAGTGCGCGCGCGGGGGGGCACTAATTGCTCCGTTCTCAGTAAAACAGTAATTAACTTACTTTTTTGGGCACAAATATGCCCATCCGCCCATCTAACCTACGGCTGGGGTGTCGACACTCTGTACTTGCGTTTCTGGTTAATTTGAATTAATATCCTGTGAGATATGGACGTACATGCACCAGATTGTGCCAAAGGTGCACAACGTGCTCCGGCGCGACCACTTATTTAAGTAAAAAAATTTTTTTTAATTAATATTTTTTAATATTATTTTGTTATAAGCGTGTTTTATAAACAATGTTATAGATTGTGCCGCTTTGGTTTTGTTTGTAAAAGTTGTTTTATAGTAATAATAATGATATCAATACTTCTATCATCCTGTATCAAAAAATATATATATTTAATTTTATGTTTTTTTTCCTGTATTGCACATTATTTATATATTTTAGGGATATACTAAATAAATAAAAATATAAAGTATATTACTTTTACATTTTGAATAGTTTTAAAGCATTTTAAAAGCTAGGTGCACAAAGTGCTCCTTGCGACTACTTACATAAAAAAAGCTGGCGCGCCTACTTAAGGGTTAAATATTTCTGCAAAATCAAATCTGACATTCATCAAATGTCATTTATGACATTTTGATTTCGGTGCGGCAAAATTATACTTTGCCGCACCGAAAATCATGCATGTGCGTGCGGAAAGTAAATTTTCCGCACGCTAATTTCACTTGTTCGGCAAACACTCATTTTCAATACTCGTATCTATGGAGACGAAGTCTGAAAATCCCACTTTCCATGGTGGTTGTAGAAAAAAGAATTTGTGAAATTAGAGCAGAATATAAAAGCATACACCACAGTATTTACTTCTTCCTATAGTGGGGTACCACAGTCACGAAACCTAAGATCTGTATCTTAGTTAATTATTACATAGTAAATACTTAAAGTTTTATTTGGACCAAATGTACCCAGAACAGAACACAAAGGTTAACAGCAAGGGTAGATAGATAAAGTACTACTTTAACGACTGTACGCCCATACTAATGACATTTTAAAACGTGACTCGATTTGTAATTTTTTAAAAATCAATGTCAAATAAATGTCAAATAAAATTTATTTTATGTCATACTCGTTTCTAAAGCAACGTTTTTTGGACGATTTATAGAACAAAAAGTGACACTTTAAAGTGCTAGTATCATTTTAAAGTCCTAGAACGAAAAGTGACACTATAAATGCTCGTTGCTAGTAGATACGAATTGTTGCGCCTTAGATTAGTTACTTAAAACTAATACTGCTACAAATTGCTGGAGATTTCTTTTAATAATTTAACAACTTTAGAAACAGTATGACATAAAATTATGTATGTACCTCAGACGAAAAGTGTCTTTAAGGTACTCGCAAGTAATTACGGCCTCGGCTACCCGCCTCGGCCGTAAACAACTTGCTCATACCTTAAAGACTTACTTTTCGTCCTATATACATAAAATACTATTATAATTTTGTCCACGACTAGTCAATAATCTGTCAATTATTCATGTGTTTGGTCAAACATAAAGTTATCCATTAAACACTGCCAGCAGTGAATAATCATTATTCACGGTGTCATGGTAACATCATTGTCTACGGTGTATAAGGAAATAGGTTATGTTTCTAATCCTACCACTTCGTTTAGAAAAAAATAGAGTATTATACACGACGATAAAATTTAATTATCTTCTCGAGCGTAATTAGTGTCTCGACTGGCATCTCAACGCTAAAATACGCCCTCGAAGATAAAATACAATTTTATCGACTTGTATAATAAATAACTATTATTTGAAAAATCTTCACTATTTTTCATGTAGTTAACGCAGTTAACGTACTTCCTAAACTTTCACGACCACCCTGTAAAGGTTCAAATCTGCTGATTATATACCTTACAAGCAAGTCTGGTGACATCACATGCACAAGTTCTATTAGTACACGGAAATTAAACATTAAAACATAGAATAGGAGAAATAATTTATAAAGTTTTCATATTACGTAGATAAACTCTCAGCAGGGGTAAAAAAAAAACCCGAAAAGTTCCCAACTGATATATGTCCGCAACATCCCTTATCTACCAAAAATCACCCCCCAGTTCGTACATTGTGCTTGTTTTTCTCATTTTTCTCTTTAGCCGTTGTTTAAACGGGAAATGTTTATAGAAACAAAAATATATTAAATTTTACACAAAAAGTGCTATATTGATGTTTTGTTTAATCCCCATCCAATTCGCGAAAATAATCTTTAAAGTTAAGGGTAGAAATTAGGGCGCTGTTAGAAATCAATAAAATGAGGTTTTAATTGCAGCAATTTTACGTAGGTACTTTACGTATTCTACACATTATAACACAACAGTGGTTAATACTATTCGGTTAATAGACAGATATAGTGCTTGTGTTGGACATTTGAAACAACTTTATAAAGAACTATCCCTTTAACTTTAAACGCAATTTGCCAGAGTTGGATGGAGATTAGCAAAAAGGACAATATAACCTTCTTTGTGTAGAATTTAATAATAAACATTTCATTTCCTATACATTTTGCGAATCGGAGCAACGGGTTAGAAAAAAATTTTAAAAAACTGTAACCTATACACGCTAGGGGTGAGTTTTCATGAAAACGGGGGATGCTGCGGACACTCGTTGGGTGAGAACTTTTCGGGCTTTTGTTCCTACCCCTATTGGGAATATAATACGTAAATACAGGCTGTTTGATAAAAAACGGAGCAAGCCCTAGCACTCTTATTTATTAACTGATTTTAATAAAAAAAATTTTGGTCTTATAACTCATAAAAATCTACATTTTGCCGTAAAAAAAATTTTTTTTTCGGCCTCATTGGTTAAGCGTGGTGACGTCATGATGAATTTTTTAAATTACACTCTATATATTTTTTTAGATATTCCCATAGAGAATTTTTTTCTCTTTTCAACCCTGTAAATATTTCATATGGTTGCATAATAAAACTTTCGAGTTAAAGACAAAAAACCAATACAAGACTGAAACATTACGAACGTTTATTCTAGCAACTTTGAACAAATCGAGTGTGCCATGTTAAAATACATTAAACAGATGAAAACTATTAAAACAAAAAAAAACACAAGACATGGAAACTACAGGTATTGTTCAAATTGGGCACCATCGCGAGTTACGCATAGCTGGCATCTTTTTGCTACACCAAATGTTGCTTGTATTGGTTTTTTGTCTGTAACTCGAAAGTTTTATTATGCAACCATATGAAATATTTACACCGTTGAAAAGAGAAAAAAATTCTCTATGAGAATATCTGAAAAAATATATAGAGTGTAATTTAAAAAATTCATCATGACGTCACCACGCTTAACCAATGAGGCCGAAAAAAAATTTGTTTTACGGCAAAATGTAGATTTTTATGAGTTATTAGACCAAACATTTTTTTTATTACAATCAGTTAATAAATAAGAGTGCTAGGGCTTGCTCCGTTTTTTATCAAACAGCCTGTATAAAAACTTTATAAATTATTTCTTCTAAAAAGTACTATTTGCTTGTACTATATATTTGTTCTTCTAATTTAACAATTTAATCTTCCAAAAACTTAATTTAGGTTATAATTAAATTTCCATAATAACACTCACATTCCATTCTTGAGTTATTTTAATAATAATTTTTAAAACAGTTATTTATAAAGTTGTTAAAGAATGCAAATTTAACAGGGAACCTTTCTGTCACACTCTTTTATATTATTTTAATTGTAATATAAATAACTTAGTTAAAAAAAGTTCTCTCCAATTAATATGATTTATATGTAAGGATAGTCTTATGAACGGAATATCAATTATCCTAATCTAAAGATTTTAGGTGCCATTTGTAGGCCCGACAAAATAGGTATTACATTCGACAAACTTGGGAGTGAGAAACGATAGAAAGAGAAAATCACAACAAAATATTCATAGAACAACAAATTTTATAAGTAAGCCACAAAACATGTAGTTTCACGACAACAAATAAAATATATAGGGTTGCCAACAGTGTCATTTTGACCCGAAGACTTCGGGTTTTGCGATCATTCTTCGGGCTTCGGGTTTCAAATAAAATTATTCGGGTTTACCGGTTTACTTAACAGTTATACTCATTGCTAAAAAGTTAGTAGAATTTTCTTTTGACAACAAAGTCAAAGCGACAACATCGCATATGGCGACAGCTAGATCTGAGACAAGGTTGCCAAATTGGAGTATTTTCCCCAAATTTGGGGAAGTTTTAGGACATTGGGGAATTTTTTTCCGGAATAAAAAGTTGGGGGAATTGAAAAATTCGGGAGGATATTTAGGGGGATTTTTTAAAAATGGTAAATTATATGAAAATATATATGTAATTTCGATTAAAAAATGTATTATGGAGATTATGGTTTATTTCAGCGCGCAGTGCCCTCTATTGATCAGATTGCGAAAATTACAAATATGTACCAGTGTAAAGATAATGATATATTAGTAATAGACGCATTCTCTGATATTTGAACCTACTTGACTGGTTTTATGTTAAAATTTTATCGCTATGTGTTATGTATTATCACTATGTTTTTTTTATCCTTATGAAAAGTTGCATAAACCAGCCTTAACAGGTATTACTAGTACATACTTTTCTGTGTTATGTTTAGAAATTTATGTTTTTCAATAAAAATACACATTTTATACAACAGTTTTTTCATAAACCACTTTTTCTATAATAATTTTAAATTTGAGTGATTTGAGGGAATTTGGGGGAATTTCAGTTTCGGAGTGGGGGATTTAGAAAATCGCATCTGGCAACTCTGATATGCGAATTATTTGAAATAATATATCTTCGGGTCAGCATCGACTCGATGTTGGCAACCCTAAAAATATAGCGGCAAAAATATTTAAATGAAATACAAAATATGTAGTTGCAACACTACCACATGCGGCAAGCGCATTGTACATTATGTTATGTAATGTTATATTTCATCACATCACTTGCTTTTGTTGTTGTGCATTTTTGTTATTATAACACTACAGGGAATTTTTCTTTTTAGTATACCTACATATCCCCTACGTATACTTTTATAATAAACGCAAATAGGCAACCCACTATACACTATAAACGTCACGTCATGTGGTGCGTAAAGGTTATGTTTCATGTTTGTAAATAAAAAATAAATCAAAATTAGTGGAATATCAACATAATTTTAATTCAACGATTATTCTAAAACATAAAATATCAACAATACAAAACAGAAAGAAAAATAAAAACAGCAACAGTTAAAGACTAAGTTTTTGACATTAACTGATTTTTGCCACAGCATGCTAATTTTTTAAATCATCAAATTAAGTTAATTTCAAAAAATTAGTCTTTAACTGTTGCTGTTTTTATTTTCCTTTCTGTTTTGCATTGTTGATATTTTATGTTTTAGAATAATCGTTGAATTAAAATTATTTTGATATTCCACTAATTTCGATTTATTTTTTATTTACAAACATGAAACATAACGTTTACGCACCACGTGACGTGACGTTTATAGTGTATAGTGGGTTGCCTATATATTGCGTTTATTATAAAAGTATACATAGGGGATATGTATACTAAAAAGAAAATTTCCCTGTACATAGGGTATATGTATACTAAAAAGAAAATTTCCCTGTATACTCGTACAATAGAACAAACATGCAGTACAGCGATGGCGAACCTATTAGTAGAGTCCGACCGAAGTTTCAGTTTCAGTTTCGACCAGTTTCGGCCTAAAATTCGAGTTTCGGTTTCGGCCAAAAAACAGCCGAATCTTCAGCCCAACCGAAACTGTCTTCATTTAAAGACACCCGACCCGAGTGAGACGTAACGAAGTTCGGTCGTTAAGTCTCGGATCGTCCTAGTGGAATACTCTGCCAGCTAAAAGCTACGTTTTCCTAGACACGAGTCCAACGATGATCGCTCCACAATAATCACTCAGCGATCATCGCAAAGTACTATCCTCCGAGTTTGTATGTTACCATTTTCCTAAGCGCGATAATCGTTACAGTCGTTAACGTCGATCGTTTAGCGACTGTAGTCGCCTGCTCGGGGAGGAGTCATAATCGCAGTCGTTGACAATTCTTTCTGAATTCTATACGTGTTGTACGTTCAAATCAAACTGCGAAGGGATCAATCTAAAATATTCTCGAAACTTTTCAGCGTCGTCCCACAAATGATTTTTGAAGAGTTGTAAAAAACAACCTTCATTACCTATTTCTCGTTTGGAATATTTGACGCACTCCTTTTCTGGAGGAAGGAAGTTTTGCGAAGTATTGCTCCTCAATATCATCCTCATCTTCTTCCTCTAGTAAATACGCAAGAAAAAGTTTATTCTTCAAGCTCATCATAAATAAATACGCACCAAAACAAGCAATAAACTGTTGCAATAGCAATAAAAAACGTTTGTAGGAAAACACCTTTACGTTTTGTGCCAGCGATGATCGCTGAGCGATAATTGCTGAGCGATCATCGCTCACTAATGGACGCGTCTAGGAAAACGTAGCTTAACTCGTAACTATAAAATTAAGTTTGCTTTTGTAGTCATTCAGTTCTTGTTTAGAATTTTTGTTTTCGTTTTAAACAATTTTAAATTTATTATACATAAGTGTCAGTAAAGAGATTTTTTTATTTTCTTTCTTTCTTTCTTTTTTTACTTTAAGTGAGTATAATATGTTAGCAAATAAACAGAAAGGTTACGTTTCAAATATAATAAGTTAGTATAAAAATACAATCTAAAGTATAAAGGAATAATATGTATAAGAAAATACAGTGCAACCTCTATAATCCGAACACACGATAATCCGAACCTCCAGTAATCCGAACTCATAACTAACTCCAGTAATCCGAACGACTTCGACAATCGAAAATTCGATAATCCGAACTAAACTTCAAAATCCTAGTTACGTGCGTCAGAACGCCACTATTGCATTTCTGATTATGCAGACACAAAATCCGATGTGACTAATAATGTTTAATTAGTGGACAATGTGCTAAAAACTACGGCGTCGGGAAATCTACGATTAGTGATATTAAGAAAAACAAAGACAAAATTATTAATTTTGTTAGCACTGCTGATAAAGATCCGAAGAAGCAAAAAACTCTGAGGGCCGCTGAACATCCAGGAGTTGAATCTGCACTTTAACGTGGTTTCTTCAAGAAAGATCTCGTAACACGCCACTGTCGGGAGAAATTTTACGAGAAAGGGCAAAATTTTTCTATGAAAAGATTACTGGCAAATCTGATTTTCAAGCAAGCTCTGGATGGCTAGACAAAAAAGCGATTTGGAATACGGCAACTAACTGTTAGCGGAGAAAAATTATCCAGCGATGTTTCCGCCATTGAGCCATTTCAAAGGCAATTCCAACAAAACGTTGAAGATTTTGTTTTTATTATGTGAAACTCCTTTTTAAGTAAAATTCGTTAATCCGAACAAATGCCAAATCCGAACCACCCTAATTTCTATTAATTCGGATTATCGAGGTTGCACTGTAATTATAATTATCGTTAATTTCATGTTGAAATTTAATTTATTCAATTAAAAAGAAGCCACATGACTACTGAAGAATACAAAATGAATGACTGGAATATGCATTTTCCTGTATTTAAAACAAGTAGTACTAACTTCTATGTAAAAAATTAGTTAAATTAATATAAAATTCATAAGTTTCGGTTTCGGCCGAAATTGGGACGAAAGCCGAAATTCGGTTTCGGTTACGGCTTCAAAACTTAGTTTTGGTCGGACACTACCTATTAGACAAGAGAGTCAAATTTTTTTTTAATTCCAGCTCATGGGTCAATTCTTATTTGAGTAATTATAAAGGAAAATTAAAATATAAATTATTTTAATAAGATATATACAATATTTTCTAATAACAACAAACAACACATATTATTACATTATCCACACAATAGAATTCACCATACCTATTCTACTACTTTTAATTTTTCTATAAAGAATAATATCCCGCAAACATTTCCTAATATAAATATTTTTTCTGGAAGTTTTTTGTTGAAATATGTGAAAAACTGATAGAAAATGTATTTGCTGCAGCATCAATTGTTAGAAACACCTAATTTGACGTGCTAAGTACATATTTTGTCGTTAATTGCGACACTTTTGTCTCGCTAGATATGCCTTTAGATGGACGTATTTTGTAGTGCAGTTTAATATTCTCCAAGACTTTATAACTTTAACTTACAAAACGAAATCTTATATTCTTTATACCTGCATAATTACCATGCAAACCCCTAGTAAACATGGTGTAGTGCGGTAACTGCAGCAAATGTGAAGTACATGTAGTAAATGTGAAATAAATGTACCTAATAAACGTCACACAAATCATTTTAACATAAACAAGTGTGAAGTGGCAAATTCTTATGTGATTTTCTTCAACATAATTCAGAGTTTTTATAATCTGCTACTATATTGTAACAAAAACTTAAATTAATACAATTGCAAAGAACTCATATTAATCTTACCCCTTCCATACTCCGCTAAGAAGAGCATTTGTAAAATCCTTCATGTGGGCCAATACAGCATTCACATCCGGAGTCACATCTTTACCTTCAACTAGAATAGGTCTATTACTGCGATTACGTAAGGCAATATGCAGTACTGCTCTATTTTCTGTGAAATTGATCTTCTCTCCACTAAACATAGCATCTCTAGCTTCTTCTACTTTTCGAGCGTGTGCCAATTTGAAAAGAAGACCCATCAATTCAGATGTCACTCGATTCTTGGAATAATCAAGTAAAATATTTCCATCATTTGGTGTTGAAATCTTTATACTATAATATAAGTAAATATTTTTATGTTAAATATAGTTTTTTTAAATTACAATAATCATCTATTAAAATCCAAAAACTTTGATCTCGCTTTACATTATACAGTAATTATAAAATAATAACTTCAATATCAGTAAGTTTAACATCAATTGATATTTGTTATAAATCGTAAAAGACAATATTAAAGCATTTTTACACAATATTTCAACATTATAACAAAATGGGTATTTTTAAATAATTTAGAGATTATAGTTTAAGATCAACATATCATCTCCAAAATCTATCATTACTACAATTATTTGATGCATATAAATTCATATTTTTATTAAAAACAAGGCAAAATCCCAACAAGGACAAGTGAAGGTCGTCAAAGTCAAAAGTTACAGTAGAACAGGGTGGAAGCCGGCTTACCTGAAATTATCAAATCGGGATGGATCTTTTTTAAATTCTTCAGAAATATTAATTTTACTTCCATTCTTATTGTAATAATCTTGAATTGCTTGGTAAGCCGGTTCAGAGGTTAAAAGTTGTCGCGCCTCCATCTTTAACAAAATTTTGCTACCACACGCAGACAGCTCCAGAAAGCAACTAAACAAGAGTGAGATTGAGAATTTCAGGTTTACTATTACCGCTATCTTAAAGCGCATGCTTACCGTTTATAATTTTTATTTAAAAATATTTTCAGATTATTTGTAAGTAAACTTGAACACATTTAACTTTGAATTAAGATAAGTGCCGCTATTGTACCTACCAACCTACCTATTACTATAATACGTAATTTCTTATTTTACAACGAATAATGAAATTAGAACGAAATATTATTATCTATATACCGGGTGTCAACGAAACCCGGGGCACCCCCATAATTTTTTTATTTTTTAAGATATCTAAATGAAATTTGGTATATATAACATACTCTTTAAATGGAATTTGTTGACATAGGAAATAAGTTTCTGTCACTTCCGGTTTCGCCGGAATTGACATCAACTTTCTTATTTTAAATGGAACACCCGGTATATTTATACATTTTTTGAATCTCCATTCAATTTTACGTATGGTATTATCAAGTTTAAAACATTTTGATGACAAAGTAAATTCTAGCAGAAGAGTTTATTTATTAATCTAGGATGCCATGTCCTGCGTAAAATGGAAGTTAGGGTGCTACGACACCCCAAACAAATTATTTTTTTTACTACTAGCATTAGAAGATATTATTGACCTTGTTTCCGAGCCAAGAAGATGAATTTCTCTCCTAGTGGTCAATAATTTTTCATTATTGACTACTGGTCAATAATGAAAACAATTGCTATGCGCTCAGGTGCCTATTATAAATATATTTTACACAAAATGTCAATTGAAATTAACTTTCAAGCAAGGCTATTTGATTTTTGTGGATATTTAGAAATAAATATATGCATCTGTCATTTTATTTTTTATTTATGTAAAAATGATTAATTAAAAGGAATAAAGGTGCTAGTAGTGAAAAAAATTGTATATAAACCACGGTAGAGAAAATTTTTCTCAGCCTTGCAACTTATTTCCCTCCATGCTTCGCATGTCGGGAAATAATACTGCTCGGCTGAGAAAAATGTTTTCTCTACCTTGGTATATAATATACTATTAGCACTTCAACTGTAGCAAGTCTGTCATTTTATTTGGACATTTCATTTGTTTCACTTGTTTTGAAACCCGGTATCTAGATTTAAATGTCCAAAAGATACGGTTTTTTTGAACGGAGACTGTTATTCCGAATTAAATTTTCATATTAATCCTGCGTTATTGGTATCAATAAAATCCTTGAAAAACGCTCGTTTTTAATATCCTAGTGTCCCACCCTAGTGCCATTTGAAAAAATAGAGTTATTCTCGAAAAAGCATTTTTGCCAACTTTAGGCCATTTTAATACAGCAACTAAAATAGTTAAAGTTTTAAAACAATTTGTCTCGAGTGTTGGGGCACCTTGACTTTCATTCTGCGTACGTCATGGCGCTTGTAGATTAATTTCTGCAAACTCTGTCATCAAAATGTTTCGAACTTGATACTACCAAACGTAAAATTGAATGGAGATTCCAAAAATGTATAAATATACAGGGTGTTCCATTTAAAATAACAAAGTTGATGTCAATTCCGGCGAAACCGGATCTGATAGAAACTTGTTTCCTATATCAACAAACGCCATTTAAGGAGTATATTACATATACCAAATTTCATTTAGATATCTTTAAAAATAAAAAATTATGGGAGTGTCCCAGGTTTCGTTGACACCCGGTATAGATATAATCGATCCTTGTTGAACCCTTAAGGTGTAAGGTGTGTAGTCTCCATTTACTGCTCATCATAGGCAAAATTCCACCAACTCTTTTTGTCTCTTGCTCTTTGTTGCGTTACGCCACGTTCCTCCAATATCTTCTCCACGTTTTTTTGTTCCATGTGTTAGCTGGTTTTCATCTCTTTCTCTTCTCTGGTATCCATGCCTCCCAAATTCTCTTCACCGGCCTGTCACTTCTCGTACTAGATGACCATACCATCTCAACTGGCTCTTTTCGATATTTTTAACAACTGGTTCTGTTTCCAACTGACCTCTTATCCCTTATTACTGTACTTTTTATTCTGTCTCTTTTTGTTAGGTAAGTACCTACTCCTAGAACTCCTTTTAAGTATTTCATTTCCATGCTCTTTATTCTGGCTTTCATTCTTTTACTGAGTAGGTACCCAACACCCAACTATCACAGTCATATATTAGGACTGGTCTAAATATAGCTTTGTACCTAAACACTCATTTTTGTTTTCCTGGATATTTCTTTATTCCATATGAATGTATTCCTTAATGAGTGGTACAGCTTTGATGCGTCCTCTATTCTAGTGGCTATTTCTGTTTCTTGTGTAGGGTACCGTCACTACCTTTGGTTGATTCTATGTAAATATTTAAAACTATCAACTTGTTCAATCGTCTTGTCGTCTATTTGTATGTTCAGTTTTGTGTCTGCTTTTCCTAAGACTAAGACCATAACTTTAGTTTTATTTATGTTAATTTTTAAATTTTTGGTTAATAGGTACCTAGTGTTTCTTTCCATTTGTTCAAGTTGGATCTCAGCTCGTTTTCGTTCTTCGCAAATATGACCAAGTCGTCAGCGAATGCACACTCTTTTACGTACTCTGGTTCTAAATTCATATGACCTACATATATTACTTTTGTTCTTGTTCTTGTTTCTTTGATGACATCGCCATTACCATGTTAAACAGTATTAGGCTTAGCACCCCTCCTTCCTCCTTGTCGCAATCCCATGTTCACATTGAATTCTTGCAATTCCATGTTGTGCGTTCTGACCACATTTCTGTTGGTTTGATGTAGGTACCTATATTTTTAGTATGGCTCGTTGAAGCTTTCCTGTAACAGCTCTGAGTCTTAAGCTTTCTGTTATTATATCTCTTGGGGCCTTGCTGAACGCTTTTTGTAGATCTAAGAAGGACTAGATGTAATTTTTCCCATATTCGTACGCTCTTGTAATTGTTTTATAATAAAGATAGGTATGTTTGTAACTGTTCCATGTTTGGTTTGATTTCTTCCTTTAGTCTTTGTTGTAGTATTCTTTAGTAAACTTTTGAAACGATGCTTATTAGGGTAATGCCCCGATAGTTTGTGCAATCATGTTTGCTTCCCTTCTTAAAGATCGGAATGATAATACCTACTCCCCAATCCTTCGGCACTTTTTCTTTGTTCCAACATCTGTTACACATTTTGGTTATTTCTTCCTAGGTCCTTTAACATTTCTCCCGCAATTTGATCGTAAGTATTCCGCAAAGTTTCCTTTCTTTAATTTTTTTTTATAGCTTGCATTCCTTCCTCGTCGTTTATATTCTGTCCCTGAAGCATTTCATTTTCCATTTCGTGCCATGTTATATTTCTCATAACTTCTTGCGGGTTTAGTAGATTTTTGAAATATTCCTTCCATCTTTCTATTATCTGTTCTTTATCGCTTAGCATTTCTCCTTTCATATTCCTTATTTGTACCATTGTTTGTTGATGTTGTTTTCCAGTTCTTACATTTTTCAATACTCTGTAGAACAGTTTTTGATTAGCGTAGTAGTCTTCTTCCATTTTGTTTCCGAGCTTTTCCCAGGATTTTTGTTTTGCTTCTTTGACTACTTCTTTAACTCTCTTATTCTGTTCTTTATACTCATTGTAACTTTCCTTTGATCGTTTCTCAAGATACTGTAACGGTTTTAAAACGTCTATTCAAAACTTCGGTTCGTGGTGTGAATTATTTATTAACAGATTTAAACAATGTAGCGATTAACACGAAATAACAACTTAACACTAAAACACACAACACTAACTAATTCTAATGCAAAACATTAACTAATTTCAGAATGTGGAAGTAATATGTTCAGTAGAGAAAATTAAATTTTCTCTACTGAACATATTACTTCCACATTCTAAATTCAAAAATATTCAGTAAACAACCAAAATAACACTAACTAATTTATTTAATGAGTATTTATATTCACGTATTATTGTTCGCTTATTATGTTTCCGGTAAAACTAAAACTGTGTTCGTTGGATGGCGCCTATTTATACCCGCTGCGTCATTCTAGAATCCATTATCCGAGAGAGTTCTCACGGCTTCGTGAATATGCGTAATCGTCGACCAGTCTGAAAGATTTTCGGTGGATGACCTCACACGTGCGCTGACGCATCTCGTTACACTGCCCCCCTCTTCAAGTCTGTTCTGTCGCAGCATACGTTTCGGCCCTTGATTCCTGAAGAAAGAATTATGACGATATCGGCATTGTTCTCCTCTTATGCATGTTCCACTGCGGTAGAAGTAACGATCTACACTCCTCTTCATTTCAGATGCCGACTTAACATTAAAACTGCAGACCAGGATAGCCGACCGTGGGGTTCTGTCTTCGGAGTTCGTCTAGTCGCCCAAATTTCTTCTTAAATACGACCGCAATCCCTCTTCCCAAACTAGGGTCCTTGGGAACGCAGTGAGCTATCGAATAGTCAGTAGGAACCTTGAAGAGATCTTGCTGCACTTCAGTCGTCACCCCAAATCGTGCTTTCCCGGTTCCGGCACGAATTCTTCAGAAGTCTTCAACAGGTGGGGTTCTGTCGTTACTCCCCTCGTAGGGTGCCAAACGATTGAAATGTACCACCTTTGGTTTTCCTCTGGGTAGTTTCTGAATGCGATAGATCACGTCGGTTATTCTTTTCTTCACTTGATACGGACCTTCCCAATTCCGTTGTAGCTTCGGTGATAAACTACGACGCCTCTGCGGATTGTATAGCCAAACCAAATCTCCAGACCGAAACCCGCCTTCTCGAGTTTTTGCGCCGTAGCAATTCTTTATTCGATCGCTAGCTATCTGAGTATGTCCGCGGGCCCGATCATGGATGGATCAACTTCATCTTCAGCTTAGTGACATAATCATCTCCTGCTACTTC
The DNA here is from genome assembly GCA_963082815.1 of Melanotus villosus. Taxonomy (NCBI): domain Eukaryota; kingdom Metazoa; phylum Arthropoda; class Insecta; order Coleoptera; family Elateridae; genus Melanotus; species Melanotus villosus. Next base: position 28,161,200 of record OY720419.1, on the reverse strand, counting down.
TTGTTCCGCGGGCGGACATCCAAATTCGATGACGCAGGGTAGTCGCAGTTCACGTCCAAACATCATACAGGCCTGTGTTTGGCCAGTGGTTTCGTGAACTACTGCGCAATTGGCCATTAACAACAGATGCAAATATTGATCCCAGTCTCGTTTATGGTCAGACACAACTTTACCAAATATTTGCCCATGGTTCGGTTCATTCGCTCCACCATTCCATCGGACTGCGTGTGCAGCGGAGTAGTTCGAGTCTTGCGGATGCCCAATAGTCGGCAAACATTTCCGAAGAGTGCCGATTCAAAATTATGGCCTTGATCCGAATGTAGTTCCAAGGGTACACCAAAGCGGCTGAAAAACTCCTTAACTAGTACTTCGGCGACTGTCGCGGCTTCCTGATTTGGAAGTGCATATGCTTCCGTCCATTTGGTGAAATAATCCATTGCTACCAGGATATACTTATATCCCGTATCAGCCTCGGGAAACGGTCCAGCAATGTCTATGGCCACTCTCTCTAAGGGATTCCCCACGTTGTATTGTCTCATGGGTGCCCTTCTTTTTCCTAGCGGCCCATTACCTGCGGCACACAGCTTGCACTTGGGACACCATTCCTTAGCGTCTTCTTTGCAGTTAACCCAATAGAATCTTTCTCTAACTTTATCGGGAGTCTTCTGCACACCCTAATGTCCTCCTGAGGTGCCATCGTGAAGATGTCTAAGCACTTCTGACACTCGGCTTCTCGGCACTACGAGTTGAAGCCTGACGGTAGTCCATTCTCGTTTTCCAGTACTCGCTTCAGAAGTCCGTTTTCTATCTTCAATGAGTCCCACTGGGTCAAATACGCCTTCAGGGTTCTATTAGAAGGGCTGATCCCCTGCCAGGTTGGTCTTTCACCCTTCCGTTTCCATTCAAGTACCTACCATTTTCAGTTCGGGATCTTCATCTTGCTCTCGTTGCAACTCTTCAGGCAACCAATGGTCGTTGACAATTGTGGTCCTAGAGATATGGCAAATCTTTTCTTCTAGTCGGGAGCAGTGGGGGCAGTCTGCTGGACATGGCCTTCTTGAAAGGGCATCGGCATTTCGATGACTAGTGCCCGCACGATGTTCCGTGTCAAAGTCGTACTCTTGTAGCCGTTCAATCCATCTCGCGACTTGTCCTTCCGGATTACGGAACCGCAGAAGCCATTTTAACGCGGCATGATCTGTCCTCAGCAACAACTTCCGCCCGTACAAGTATTTGTAGAAGTGCTCTACGGACTTGACGACAGCCAACAACTCTTTTCTGGTTACGCAATAATTTCTTTCAGCTTTCGATAAGAAATTGCTAAAATAGCCTTTTCATGTCCATCTTTTATTTGGGAAAGAACACTTCCAATGGCTAGATTACTCTCATCCGTATCGAGTATAAACTTTCCATCCGTCCGTGGGTAGTTTAATATCGGTGCTGTCACTAGAGCACCTTTCAGTTGTTGAAAAGCTATCTCACAGTCTTCGCTCCAGATGTATTCGCGTCCATCTTCCGTCAGCCTTGTCAGCGGTTTCGCTATATTGGCGAATCCCGGAACAAAAAGGCTGTAGTAGATGCATAATCCAAGGAAACTTCGCACTTGATGTTTATCCCTTGGTGTTGGCCATTCTTGCACCACTCGGATTTTATCAGGGTCGCCTGCTACTCCATTTCGCGATACAACATGTCCAAGATAGTTCACTTCTTTTCTAAATATGTAGCACTTTTTCGGACTCAATTTCAAATTGGCCCCACGAAGTCTTTGGAACACTTCTTTTAGATTTGTCAGGTGTTCTTCAAATGACTTGCAACTACAATCACGTCATCCAGATACACCAGGCAGGTTTTCCAGGATAATCCCCTCAAAATGGTCTCCATCAGGCGTTCGAAGGTGACCGGAGCATTGCATAGGCCAAAGGGCATATAGCTGTGAACTGCCATAATCCCGAACCGATGGTGAACGCAGTCTTCTCTCGGTCCTCAGGTTCCATTTCCACTTGCCAATAACCACTCTTCAAGTCCAGTGTCGAAAACCACCGGGAACCCGATAACGTGTCCAATGTGTCATCAATGCGCAGTAAGGGATAGCTGTCTTTCTTCGTGACTTCATTAAGCTGCCCGTAGGCCACATAGAAACGCGTTGATCCATCTTTCTTGCCAACCAGAACCACTAGTGATGCCCATGGGCTGTTCGATGGTTCAATGAACCCCTGTTTCTCCATGTCGGAAATACTCTTTTCAGCTTCCTCACGCTTCGCCCATGGAAGTCGTCTCGGATGTTGTCGTATGGGCCTGGACTCTCCGGTATTAATCTTATGTCGTACGAGGGACGTAGTTAATTTTGTAAGTTAACTAGTTGTGCATTTTTAATTCAGTTAAAATGAGCATTCCGCGAACTGCCTTTAGAGCTATGATTTTCTATGACTATAAAAGACAGTTAGGATACCAGCAAAGCCATGAAAATTTGACAGCAGCTTTTGGCGATGCTGCCCCTTCATTATCCGCTGTTAGTCATTGGTTTCGCGAATTTCGACGAGGGCGAGAGCTGCTAGAAGACGACTAATAATTCTTGTTTCAAGTTTCAACGTTCCACAATTTTCTAGCATTTCTTGCCTTAATATTCCAAAACTTTCCATTACTTTTTCTTCTAGTGATCTACAATTTTCAAGTACTTTTTCTTCTAGGATTCTAGAACTTTCCAGTAATTCTTGTTTTAACACACTTGAGTTTGCGAGCAATTCTTGCTTTAATATTCCAGAACTTTCTACTACCTTTTCCAGTAATTCTTGTTGTAATGTTCCAGAACTTTCGTCGATTTTGTTCAGGATCACTTTAAAATCAATTCCGGTGCCTGACACTTCAAAACTAAAAGTTTCTGGATCTTGGCCGTCTTCTAATAACACTTCTTAGAGGCGCGCTTTTAACTCGTGAAGCAATTTCATCGCCATTTCACTTGTTTTAAAGCACTAAGTTTTTAAGCAGTTCAGCTGTCTTTTTCTAATTCACACCGAACACCGCACACCTGACGCCAATTGAAACCGTTTTAAAACGTTTGTTTAAAACTTCGGTTCGTGGTGTGAATTATTTATTAATAAATTTAAACAATCTAACAGTTAACACGAATACACGAAACAACAACTTAAACGCTAAAACACAACACTAAAATTAACCCGTAACACTAATTAATTTATTTATACAGTTTGTTTATTTATAACTTATAACTATGCACTTACATTTATATTAACTTCACCGACGCACGTATTCCCGAGCGTTTTGTAAGCTGGATTAGACTCAAGTTCGCTAAGAGAATGCGCCTTATATCGGGTGGTGCATTGCATCACGCACCATAGGAATTTCAATGGTAATTTTTTAATATGTAATTATTTGCTTCCCTAATAGTCGAGTCAATAAAGCGGAAAAATCGTCAAAACTTCTAAACCCGCAAAAACAGAACCGATTTTGATGAATTTTTTTTTTAAATGTTTGTTATACTAAATTATTCAAAATCAGAAACATTTCAGCTGGCGCTATCAATTATTCATATTGTTTAAATAATTTTTAAAAAAATTTTTGGACAAATTTTTTTCATGAAATTTTAACAAAGTATAAGTGACTAATTTTAAAGATTTAGTTTAAAAAATAATTTTTGAATTAAAAAGTTTCAAAATTTCCATTGAAAAATGTTAATTTTTGAATCATTCGGATGCAAGAATTGAATTCCAAATTTGAAATTTTTGAAAAACTTTGTAGAATTTGTGTATCTGCACTCTCTTGTTCTTTGCAAATGCAACAGCAATTAACTGTAGAGTCTACAGTATCTTGTTGCTGTTCCTGTAACATACAGGGTGTCCGCAAAAAGGAGGTCAATCCGTTAACCACATGTTCCTTGAGCAAAAATAATATGACTTTTATAATGCCATTTTTGATTTTAGATCCACACGTGCGATGTACAGGGCGTCAAAGTTTGAAATTTAAAACTGATTATTTTTAATAAATGAAGTATTTAATAAGCTATCAATTTCAAATTTGGTACAGAGCTTCAACATAAATAGTCACATCTTTTGATAAAAGCAAAACGAAAACAACGGTCAAATAATCAAAATACGGGGGGTGCAGTACCCACTGACCTCCCCTGTTTTTTAGTACCTACGCCAGTGACTTCCAAGCTATTTTTTTTTTGAGATAATCATGCATTTTGGATTATTTTTTGTCTCTTATCAAATTTTGATAAAATCGTTCGTTTTAGAGAGAACTTGAAAAGTACTGGTCCTTGATACGCGGTTTACAGTATTAGATCCGTATGAGATTGCCGTAAACCGCGTATCAAGGACCAGTACTTTTCAAGTTCTCTCTAAAACGAACGATTTTATCAAAATTTGATAAGAGACAAAAAATAATCCAAAATTCATGATTATCTCAAAAAAAAATAGCTTGGAAGTCACTGGCGTAGGTACTAAAAAACAGGGGAGGTCAGTGGGTACTGCACCCCCCGTATTTTGATTATTTGACCGTTGTTTTCGTTTTGCTTTTATCAAAAGATGTGACTATTTATGTTGAAGCTCTGTACCAAATTTGAAATTGATAGCTTATTAAATACTTCATTTATTAAAAATAATCAGTTTTAAATTTCAAACGTTGACGCCCTGTACATCGCACGTGTGGATCTAAAATCAAAAATGGCATTATAAAAGTCATATTATTTTTGCTCAAGGAACATGTGGTTAACGGATTGACCTCCTTTTTGCGGACACCCTGTATATATGTTAGGGAGAGCATTGAAAAACCAAGTTTTCCAATAGAGGATTCACGCATACGCCAGCGCTCATTAAACGAACTAATTTTTGCATACATATTTAGAAGTAAACCAGTGAATTCCGAAACCGCTATTATCGACATTTTCAAATTTTTTAAAATAAATACTTGAAATTTTGCATATGGGTCTAAAATTAAATTCTAAGCAACTTTTTCAAATAATTTTCTTCGATATTTTGTCATCTAGCCGCACTTTTTTCGACTTCACGGTGATTTTTTAATTTGTGGTGAAATGTCGATAACAGCGGTCACATTAAATGCTGGTATGTCATGTGACCACTGATATGGCGGCAAATTTTAAAAAATCACCGTGAAGTCGAAAAAAGTGCGGCTAGATGACAAATTATTTGAAAAAGTTGCTTAGAATTTAATTTTAGACCCATATGCAAAATTTCAAGTATTTATTCTAAAAAATTTGAAAATGTCGATAATAGCGGTTACGGAATTCACTGGTTTACTTCTAAATATGTATGCAAAAATTAGTTCGTTTAATGAGCGCTGGCGTATGCGTGAATCCTCTATTCGGCTGACCTCGGGAGAACTTTCTGTAGCCAAAAAACCACGAAATTTTAGGACTTTTTTTGGTTTTTTCAAAATATCTCGGATATGATTCGGTCTAGCGCTTTCTTGAATCTTTCTCATCTTAAAGAGGACAAAATTTACAACAAATTGTATTATCACAACTTTTTTCTAAACCCAATAACAAGCGCGCTACAGCATCCGATATATTGGAATGTTTTCCCAACTTGGTGAAAATAGCACTTTATTCTATTTTCTGATCATATTACTCGTATTTGTATTTGGTGTTACAATTTTTTTAGTTGTCAATAAACCGTCTGTAACTAGTTTTGCATTCCCCCTTCTATTCCCTCCATCAAATCCTTTCCATTCCCCCCCCCACTCGCGCCGTCCCTACTAATAATGGTAAATTTGACATCAGTTTCCCCTTGTGGATAAAGACCGGTGACAACCAATCCATCTGGGTCGGCTTGGAGTTGCTCTATCATATCCATCGTTTCGTCTTCATCTTCCTCTGTGGCAAAAATCTCAGGCACACAAGTGAGAGGCCAGTGAGGCAGTGTTTGTTTACAAATCGCTGAGCATTTCAAACCTTCTTTTCGCCTGGTACATGCTCAACTGCAAATCTTCTTGCACGAACAAGAAAGGACTTTGAGTAGCTGCTCAGGCTTTGGATCTCTACTCGTTTCAATAGGCCTTAGACCATATTTGTTGCGTACCCACCCCCACACTTCTGGATTTTTTAGTTTTCCGGCCAAGTTTGTTTGTACCTGGTGGTAACATCGTAGAGCATGATGTCGCGCAGCATCTCATATTGGTGGTAGCCTGAAAAGATTGAATTTACTTTTTGTTGCCCATTTCCTAAATATCCGATACCACAGTGGATCCAGTGTTTGGTCGGTCCTGATGTCACCACTGTACAATGCAAGAAGAAACCTTTCTCCTGCCATGGCTATTTCCTCAGTGATGGCGTCTGGGTTCTTGAACACTTGCACAACTTCCTTCATCTGGGGATACTTCTCAAAAATGGTCCAAAACCTTTTTTTCCATGGCCAAAGAGAGAAGTGGTATCGCAACCGCTAAACGCATGGATTAAAAGAATATTTTCAGTGTCATCCTTGGATGATGTAGTTGAGAACAACACATCTGCTACACTCCCTCTTCCAGGATTAAGAAAAACAAGTTTTTGTCAGATTGTCCTAGCCCAGTCGTCAGTACAAGAAGATCAATATCTTCCCCAACTATTACTACGCTTTCGAACTCCTGGCCCTTTGCAATGGCAGTTGTAACGATTTTAACACCAGCAGCCTCCAGCAGAAGTATGCAAGTATGCATCTTAAAACGGCGCAACCTTTCAGAACCCTTTGTGCCACTATTTGCAGCATCTGATGGATATTCATCAAACACAACTGCAACCTGGGATTTATAGTGTTTTCTCAAGTAAGAAGAATAACTGTTTGCAATTGTAGCAAAGGAATCATTTCGAGGTCAAGTAACTTTCTGTAGGAGATACCCTCCATCAACAACAACAAACTTATTCTTCCCAACCAATATCTGTTCCTGAATTGGGGTAAAAGCGCTATACCTATAATGAAGACTTTGTTCCCTTCCGCAGCAGTTCTTCTGAGAACATTGACGTAGGGTAGGGTGCGAGTTCGTATGTGAAAAACAGCTGTCATTCTTCCTCGGACTGCTTAGAAAGACACTGAAACAACGTTAGTGGATCAAAAACATTAACTTTTATGTTTCCTGATTTTATGCAGCTTACAACTGATGCAAGGGTTACTATCTTATCTCTTCTCTTGAATTTCACACTCTGAAAATCTTTATCAACTATTCTTCTTACCCCTGTCATTCCCACTTCTTGGGACATATGGCAGTTCACGTCTGCTCCTCCAATGATTCCACTGCTCAGTTGCATTATCACATCAGTTTTATTTACCGGGCTTCGGCATTCGGTACACCTGCCTCTTCCCTCTCTGTTCCTATCGCCTTCTCTTCTCTTTCAACCTTATGGACCCCAATCCCTAACCCTTATCTGCTGAAGATATTTTATTTACAACTAAAAATGGTAACACCAAATATATTGTTATGTGAGTGTTTCTTTAAAAAAAAAATTAAGTTTAATTTATTATACCTAACTAGTCTCACATTCAATATTTGAAATTATATCTTGCTTTGCTCTTTAATTTAATTAATTGTTTGCATGGCTCTTATCTCAAGGTCGTTAAATAGGTTTGTTGTTTATTATTTATTCATTTTACCAAAATAAAACTTTACTAAAACTTTTATAATGCAGATTTTTATTTTATTCGTTCAGTTTCCCTATCAACCCTGCTTATAATTAACTTAAAATTATTCTTTACACTCACTATTCAGTCTTGATTTCTTCCTCTTTTCCAAAATTCCAATTATTTTAATAACCAAAATTTCAATCTTCCCCTGCTATCAATTAGTCCCATTCAATCTTCCCCTGCTCTCGATTCGTCCCTACTTGAAAACTGTCTTACTCGTTTTTATAAGAGCAAACCAAATTTTGTTGTTGATCCATCGATTATCAAATAACAACTTTTTATTTATTTTTCTTGTCTCCTGGATATTTTGTTCCACATTTGTTTTTCACTTTTTAAAATTATTTACAACGTTTCTACAACTACAAATCTAGCTAAATTATTATTTACTAACAAAAATCATTATAACTTATTTACATTACCAGGTAACTTAAATCTAATCTAGCTATCTTAAAATTATATTACATTTTTTTTTTTAGTAATTTAAAAATCTGCGTTACTTTGTAAAATAATATTTTCGTTAATTAATTAAACAAACAACATAACCTTTAGTTATACACATCTAATTAAATACAGGGTGTCTCTAAAATGCGTGGACATGGCTTGACCACAGATTCCTGGGCACAAAACAAGATGATTTAACCCAACTTACCTATATCCAAATTTGTTTCATTAAGCCAGTATTCTGCTTTAAAGTTCTTTGAAAAAAAATTAATTTTTCTTATAACAACAAGACGCTTGGATCGATTTGGATGATATTTGGCATGCCACTCCATATGGACATAAGACATCTTTTGACATGATAATGGTTATTATCAATGGACCACTAGTGTGTGAAACATGTATGTCACAGCACATATCAGGCAGTAACTCTTTAACGGCAAGACCAATAATTAAAATAATATTTTTTTCAGAAAGAAGCATTCTATATTAAACTTTTTTGTCTCTTTCTAATTTGTGATATCTGTTACGGTTTAATCACAAACATTTAAAATATGAGTGACTGCACTGAAAATTTCTTAAAACAAACTAGGTATTCTAAGAAACAAATGAGAAACAGATGAGAAACAACTAATTGCTATCTACAGTAGCAATTGTTTATCGTTTGTCAAACATTTCAAGTAGTTAACTTGTGATTTTTAACAGTTCATTTTTTTTTTTTTTTTTACATAATAATGGCTATAAATCACCCTTATAATATTCAGCGCAGTTACTTATATTTTAAATTTTTGTGATTAAACCGTAACAGATATCACAAATTAGAAAGAGACAAAAAAGTTTACTATTGAATGCTTCTTACTGAAAAAAATATTACTTTAATTATTGGTCTTGCGATTAAAGAGTTACTGCATGATATGTGCTGTGACACACATGTTTCATACACTAGTGGTCGATTGATAATAACCATTATCATGTCAAAAGATGTCTTATGTCCATATGGAGTGACATGCCAAATATCATCCAAATCGATCCAAGCGTCTTGTTGTTATAAGCAAAATTAATTTTTTTTCAAAGAACTTTGAACTAGAATACTGGCTTAACGAAACGAATTTGGATATAGGTAAGTCGGGTTAAATCATCTTATTTTGCGCCCAGGTATCTGTGGTTAAGCCATTTCCACGCATTTTAGAGACACCCTGTATCATCTCAATATATTATTATACGAGTAGTGAAATAAAGTGCTATTTTCACCAAGTTGGGAAAACATTCCACTATATCGGGTGCTGTAGCGCGCTTGTTATTGGGTTTAAAAAAAAGTTGTAATAATGAAATTTGTTGAAAATGTTGTCCTCTTTAAGATGGAAAAGAAGAAAGAAAGCGCTAAACCGAACCATATCCGAGATATTTTGAAAAAAACAAGAAAGGTCTTCAAATTTCGTGTTTTTTTGGCCACAGAAAGTTCTCCCGAGGTCAGCCGAATTGGAAAACTTGGTTTTTCAATGCTGGCCCTAATATGTACAAGTAAAAAAAAGAAAATCTTCTACCCGACCTTTTGCAAGGTAACGACCTTTTTAAGTACCTATTGACTGGACTATATGGACCATTAATCATACCAAAAAATCAAGTACTTATCTTTAAAATCAGTAAAGATATAAGGGTGCGAATACCAACCTGAATCACCCGGTATATTCTGTTTTTATTGCCTAATAAGTGCATATTTACATGATTTTTTTAGTGCATATAAACCGTATATTTTATCATTTTATAGTGTATATTTTTCCAAGCTCAACTTATGTTATGATCAATTAATAATATTAGTGGTACTCACAACGGTACACATGGTTTAATAGTCAAAAAATCACATCAAATTATTTGCTTTTATTAATTAGTTATTAACATAGTAATAAAATTAACCACGCATTTTTGTAGATGACGCACGTATTGGAGTGTGAAAACCTGTTGCATGAATAAAACGAATTTTTTCTTGCTTCTTCTTGGGTGCCCTATGTTTACGTATTATTATATGATGTAACAGAGTATTGATTAACATAAATATAATTACATATAGCAAGATTTTAGACAACATTAATATAAACAAGTACACAGATTTGTATGTTAACATTACTTTTTACTTATAAACTCCACAGTAGTAAAAACCATATGACTAAAATCATAATTTAATATGTTCGCCAATTAAAATTCTATTAAAAATACATAAACCAAAATATTTATTACTTAAAATTTTACCTTTTAAAATGTTTTACAAACTAATATCTGAAGTACAGGAACAACTGAAGTTGAATATATTGAAAGCACACAATTTAAATTTAAAAAATATTGTGCTCAAATTTTTAGTGTTTCTAAAAATTTCACTGCCAGTGCTGTACCTACTACCTAATCACAAATTACCCAAATTCTATTTTAAGAAATGTAAGATTTCGGACAAAAATCTATCTTCAGAATGTTTATAATTATTATAGCAGATAATACTGTTGCACTGGATTTTTCTATTAATAATTATAAACATTCCAGTTTTTAATTTTTTAGTTCATACATTTCAAAATGGAGACAAACTTTCACTGTGAAAGGCATAATTTTTTTTACAGCACCAATATTAACATGTTCGGTGCCACCGGCTACTTACGGGGACGCGTATGAGCCTGTGCCAGGGGCCACGTACGTGGCCAGTTGTAGGGATACACTAAACACTCAGTTGTTTGCTGGCATTGATAGTGAGTGAATGTTTTTCGTGTCGGTGTGGCAGAAGAATGTTTTAGAGTGAATTTTATCGGGTTGCGCGCTATATTTATTTGGAAAAAGCTGGTCAAAGCGAGAAAATAGTGTATGTTGTAAATTTGTGACTGTAAATAGACAATTTTGGACATAGTTTCATTTCTAAGTTGTGATTATTTGTCTGAATGAGATAATAAGTGACAAAGGAGTTTGTTGAATATACAGTAAAGATAAAAATTTGACTGTAGGAGCCTAGGAGCCGCCGACTCCGATCGGTGCCATGCTTGGTTCTAGCGGCCAGTATCCCCAGTCGAAGTGGGCAGTGAAAGTGTTAAGACGATAAATGGGGAGATTCTTTATACATTTCAATAACAGAATAATATTTCATAATTTTATTTATATAAGCACAAAAAAGTTGAACATTTTGTAATATAAAAATATAAAACTAACTTAAACTTGATTTAATTTATCTTCATTTTCCTTTTTATATTTATAATGCAGCTCCATACAATCAATATTATCAATGTGAATCCAACCGGTTGATTTCATGTGATAAACACGAACAATACCACCTGAATAAGCGTCACGATGGGTAGCATGGTAAATTGAACGTCTTCCAAGTTCGTATGCTTCTTCATCAGTTAAATCCCATTTATAACCGGAATCCAATACACCAAATGCAAAAATAGAACCGGAACCCACACTAAATGCTTTACCTATTGTACGAGTACCCTCTGAATCCACATAATACAGTTGAGGTCCCTACATTTTAAATAAGTTAATTAATTTACAACTTAAAATATAAACACATACTCTTTTATCCCAGCCTGCAATCATCATTCCCATTGAAAGGCCCATGCCTTTGTAATTGTATACCATATTTGCCATAAGTTTTGAAGCTGCAGCTACAGAAATACGTTCACGATTACGCAGTTCATACATACGACACTGCTTTGCAAGTACTCTATCCCAATACACACAGTCTGCTGCACCACCAGCCAACGTACCTAAAATAATAATTATGATGTGATTACTATTTGGTGGTAATTTTTTACATGTATATTTTAATTTACCATTAGTTTCTTAACACATTCACTATAAATTTTCATTTGTATTCTATTGATTATTCAAAAAAGATGCAGAAAATTCCAAAAAATTATTCCATTGGGCTCTTTTAATATATGAGAATAGTATATTTTACAACAAGACATGAAAATGACGTTTTTTTCGTGAGATGAGAAGTTGCCCACGAGCTACGTTAGCAGCGAGTAGGGCAATCAGGAACGAAAAAAACGTATTTCATGTCGAGTAGTAATAGTTATTTATTATACATGCGGATTAAATTAATGTTTAATGAGCGGTACGTTTACACGCGCGAGCGGCGGTAGCCGCAAGCGCGTTAATACCGCGAGTTAATACATTAATTTAATCCGCAAGTGTAATACAACTGTTTATTCAATTTTGACATTTACTTGACATTTTTAAAGCGATTTGACATTTTTAAAGCGCTAGCGGAATAAAAATTTTAAATCGCTAGCGGAATAAAAATTTTAAACGATTGTTTATAAAACATCAACTTTTATGGGCAGGCCAGAAACAAATAAACGTCAGTTTATACGGCAAAATTGAATAAATGCTATTTTTTCTACGACATTTTAATTATCTGTTTGAAATAAGTTTTAATTCGACTTAATTCAAACCGAATTGTGTCAATGCAAATTATTAATTGTTTGTTTAATCGGTTCCATAGTAACACACGCATTTTTTTATTTTGTTGCCATAGATTTGGAATTCTTGTTTTCATCTCTAGAAGTGAATATGTTTTCATCTCTAGATAGAAAATGTAGCGTTTTCGCATAGGGTTTATCGTGAAGAAAATACTTGTTTTCGTATCATGTGTAGAAAAAATTATTTAAATTCATGCTCATAGGTTCTAAGGGTTCTAAGTATAAAAAAACAGAAACAGATGACAATGAATTTCTACAGAGCATCTGAAACCCATGGCCTCTTGTATTATTATGAACAAAGTGTCTAGCCATTTTTGTTTATTAAAGTTAAATATTTAATTTGCATGGTCAGAAGCTATGGAGTATGTGCCAACCCCATATAAAGGTGCATACACCAAAAAAGGAAGAATTTACAATTGCAACACAAATCTGCTTTAAGAAAATTATTTACAGTTAACACTCTACCTCATACAAAAATAATAGTGTTTAATACATAGACTTTCGTACTCATTTAGCACACGTACGTTAACAGCCCCCTAAACTGCTAGACTGCCAACGAATATATGAAAAATGAATAGAAGACATGGCATGGACGCTTCTGAAAAACTGATAAGCTAATACGGCCAGTCATAGTGAAATTTGTAAATAAGTTCTCGGATTCTACACCTATACTGAACAAAATCAATGGAAAAAACATTTTAGTGAATGATAACCAATTACTAAATTGGTTGCTATAATTGCTGTATTCACAGCTTTCGATACAGTAATAAAAACTTACCAAGCAAAAACTTATTAATTTCGACGATTTTCTTCATGGTTTGTGATCCAACAAAATCACCTCCTGTTGCTCGTGAATCCACTGCAAGTACAACGCCACCCTGATATTGAAAACCTAATGTCGTAGTTCCATGATCAAATTTTATTTTAAGGTCACAGCCAGTTTCATCTTTAGTAAGCTGAGCCAAATTACCAGCAATCTAGGGATTGCAAAAATTTCATTACAAAGAAAATTCCCTTTAATATCAATAAAAAGCTTACGTTTTGGAAAGGAGGTAGAGCCAAGTTCATATTATTACCAAAGTTATTAGTATAACTACACACATCTTCTTCTAGAGAACTCTCTTGTTTAAATGTATCAAAATTTTGCATACCACAAACTTCTGCGAGAGCCATTCTGACTTTTTCTTTAATTCGTATTCACTTCGATCAGCAAATTCTCAAATCTCAAATGACAATGCAAAACGCAAACAATTGAAATATAACCACACTATTTACAGCAGTTGGTAGTCCAATGAACTATAAAATTTAGGGAGGAACAAGAACACGTATTTAAGGTGCATTCACACTCAGAAATTTTTTTGCCCGGAAAGTTGACGGAGAAATTTAAATGAACCAATCAGGAGGTGCGTAGAATTTGAATCGTAAGAAGCGGTAAATTCTACACACCTCCTGATTGGTTCGTTTAAATTTCTCCGTCAACTTTCCGGACAAAATTTCTGAGTCTGAATGCACCTTTATACTCCCAATGATGTTCAAAATTATCATACCTCATTGCCATGAGGGTCAACCTATCACTCTGCTATGTTAAGTATACAGCACACTCTATAAGTTAAGTACGGTTTACGAATTATAGAAACATGCCTTTTTTTACTTCTTTACTTGTTAACCTAACTTTACTTATTGTCAAAGTTGAAAAAGATCTGCGGCTTCGATTATTGTAACATATAATTCTATATTGTTTAATGTAATCCACATAAAATAAACTACAATGAATTCCACACTGAACCAAACAAAGCAGTTCTGTTCTTATTTAGCAAGCAGTAAATATACAAAATCTCTTCATAGAAGTGAGTATTTTTTACTCTTAAAATCATGTTAAATCTAAAAATACTTTAGGATTTTTAAGCAATATATCAGAAGAAGCAAAACGACAAAATGAATTATTTATTCTTGAAAGCAAGAGGCAACAGGACAACATTGGACGTATTGAGAAAATTGAAGTTAATTATGAAGGTCTGCCAGAAAATGTAACATTAGTTATGAATAAAGGTTTATCAACACCTTATGACTGTGCTAAACGTTAGTAATTCAACAGAATTATTTGTTATTAAATAATTGAATTTTATGTTTGTAGACTTAGGAGAAACGGTTGCAAATCGATCTGCAGTAGCTTTGGTGAATGGAGATACTTTATGGCATATGCATAAACCACTACCAGACTCATGTAATCTTGAATTGTTACATTATAATATTCTTCAGCCAGCTTCAGTTAATAAGGCATTTTGGCGGACATGTAGTTTTCTTTTAGGAGCTGTTATAAGTAATTCATTTAAAGATAATGTTCCTATACAGCTGCACAGTTTTCCTAGTCCAAATGGTGTGTATTATTTATTATTGTAGCAAAAACTTCGTAAGTTTTGATTAGATAATGTATGGTACAAAAACGATCCATTGTTAGCAAATTTTTAGTTTTCAATAATCATAACATCTTATAATCTAAACTAACATGGCAGTATTGCCATGTTTAAATTGTGAAGCTTTAGCAACCCTATCTCAGCTCGCTAGGCCCTTGGCCTCTTCTGTTATCTCCTTCCTTCTTGTTGCTAGGTCTTCCCAGTTTTCTACTTTTAATTCTTTCAGGTCTTCTTCACTTCTGTTTGTGCCCCCTAAGGTCTCCTTTATCATCTCTTTTAGAATTATCTCATTTACTATTGTAGTTTCTTTAAATAGGTCATAAAGTTGTTCGACAGGAGGCTGATAACCTCCTTGCAATAACGCTAATCAAGAGGGCCAAAGCAAGCCATATCCCACACAGGGACGAAAGAGCCACCAAAAGAAGAAGAAGAAATTTCTTTGTTTGTTCGTCTTCGCCATTCATTTCCTTCTTTAATCCCTCCGAAGATTTGTATCAGTATCTTTCTCTCCCAGATCATAAGTAAGCTTTTCTGTGTACACTTTATTTAGGGAGCACACTTCACTTCCATACAGAAAAGTTGTCCTTATAACAGTTTTATACAGTCTTAACTTCACTCTCTGCGAGATATTTTTATTTTTTAACGCTAACTTTAGAGACGCAGCACTTCTCTTTCTTAGGAGCATTCTTCTCCCAATTTCACTATATTTATCATTTGTATCCGTAATTTCTGTGTCAAGATACACAAAATTTTTAACTTGTTTGAAACTATACTTTCTATCATCCACATCACTTTTTACTTCCAAACTATTTACATCCCTGATGTTCTTCGATGTTGTAAGTAGGTCCTTCATTTTTTCCTCATATTCAAGCCACATGTCCCTTGCTTCTTTTTCTATTTTCTTCACAATACTTTTTAGTTCCTCTTTTGTTCTCGATATAATGGGCAAAACATCGGTGTATGCCATTATTTGGTAAGAGCTCTTTAAAATGTTCTTGTCATGCGTGACCTTGCTGCTCCTCATTATTCCCTCTAATGCTATGTTAAATAACGTTGTGGATAGTGGGGTCCCCTTGACGTAAGCCTTTGGCAGTCTTAAAACTCTCTAAACTTGTACCCACTATCTTTACCTGACTCCAGGTCTCTTCAAGAATCATTTCAATCAGTGTTATTAACTCGTTTGGGAAATTTAGGTCTGTAATTGTCTGGAATAATTTCTTTCTGTTCAGGCTGTCGTATGCTTGCCTAAGATCTATGAAGAGCATGTATAGAACTATTGCTGTGCTCTTTGTTTTTCTTGTATCTGACGTAGAGTGAAAAGTTGTTCCGTTACCGATCTCTTTTCCCCACATTGGTACTCTCCTTTGTTTCCGTGTTTTTTCTCGGTCTGTTATTTATTATGGTGGCTATTAGTTTGTATCCGACATTTAGAAGGGATTTATGGTCTATAGTTGGTACAGTCGAGTCGATCTCCTTTCTTATAGATGATGTTAATTACTGCCTCCTTCTATTTTTTCAGCATCTGTTTTTTCTCCCAGGTTTGGCATATAATTTTGTGTACTCTTTTTGTTAGTTGTTGGCCCCCATATTTTAGTAATTCACTTAGGATGTTGTCACTTTTTTAATCGATATAGCATACCTCTAGTATGGAGAAACTGAGTTTGTCCCAATTTCTAACAAGAGCTTCGGCCACCAGGTCGATATTTTTTCCGTTTTTCCCGTAAAACTCAAAAACGAAGCATTCTATTGAGAAAGTCGTAAAACGTAGAGCATTAAATTATGCGTCGAATGAGTGCTCACCTTTGAATTTCGGTTGAATAATACACTTGAAATCGTTTTGTCAAATATCAAGTATTTTTTTCATTTTTCGTTGAAAATGCAGTTTGTCGTTTTTCCACTACTGATATCTCCAAAACAACCTGTCTTACACCAAAATGTGATAGAATGAAAGTTGTAGATAATTTAATTATTTTTCAAATGGGCTCTAAGTTTGTTTAAATCAGTGAAGTATCACTGTAGATACACGCATTTCTCCATTGTGAGTTGTTTTGCGCAAAATGAACCGTCAAGGAATTAATCCTTTTTTTCCTTAGTTGGCGGTGTAAATTATTTAAATAAATAATAATTGTACAAGAAACGACTCACAGGCGACAGTGAGTAACCTGAGTGTAAACAAAGGAGAATTAATAATTATAATTACATTATAATCAACTTGCAACCACGGGTGCAACTTCAAGGGTGTGAAGTTCCAACAGAAAAATAGAGTAATGCCACTGCGAAGGATAAACTTTGAAAAATCACAATGAAGAAGTGCCTCTCAATCCTGACACAATTTTTAGAAGAATTCCTCTCAACATTAAATCAAAAGAACAGCTGAAAACTTACTTTGGATTCGAGTTGGCTCCTAATCCATTGTCCCTCTTTAATGAAAACGGAATGCATAAACCACGCAAATCTGCTTTGTATGATGTTTTGATTCCAGTCAATGCTGCTCACATGAGTAACACATGTTAAGTCATTGAGATGGGGTTTACTGTTATATCGAGTAGTGTGGCAATCTAATGAACAATTCTCATCAATAATAAACAAATATGTGGACTTCGTCAAACGCTACTACGGCCAAAGAGGAAGCATCTGAGGAAAGTATCAAATCAGCCGAGCAAATTCGCAAAGCTAATAAGCTGACATCAGCTGAAGTCATTTTTGTTGAGACCATGACAGTGACGATGCCCAAAGAACGATTCCTGTCTAATGACCGGAACAAGAAGCGTCTAATATATTTGTTAACACTTTCACTGCGTATGGCACGGATTTGTGCCGCGATGGTTCTACGCGCAGTGCGCGTGGCACGGATCCGTGACACCTACAAATTTGAATTTTATACACCAGCACAAAATCAGGGTGGCGTGAAGTGCTATGTTCATGGAGTAGCCTGTAGCCAAGACATCTGGGCATCTAAAAACTTTTGCCGGTTCGGATTTTTTCGTACGTGCGTGCGTAAACATGGACGCTTGTGGGGCGGGTCGTCCGTGTGGTCAGCTTCTGGGTAAGGATGACTTTCTGGAGTAGCAGTGAAAGTGTTAACTCAGAAACTGAGAGCTGAGCACTTCATTGTTGACCAAGCCATTGAGGATGCAGATACTCTAATTGTTAAAACTGCGATTGAGTTGGTTATCCCCTGTGCCTCTGTGGCCATAGTAGGAGAAGATATGGACCTTTTGGTCCTTCTGACTGCACTAGTCCCTAATGCCGACAACATCTATTTACTCAAGCCAGGGAAAGGACAGCAAGATAACCTTTTATTCAGTCCGAAGAATTTCAAGTTCTCTGCACATATGAAGGAAAATATCATATCTCTACACTCGTTCAGCAGTTGTGACACTACTTCACCAATGTTCAGGCAGGGAAAACTGAAGTTCCTCAAAGTGTTAGAAAAGAATTCAAACCTACAGCAAGCTGTCAGGGTGTTCGATAATGCCAACAGTACTACAGATGAAGTTGTTAAGGTAGGACTGCAATTCATTGCGGTCCTGTATTCTAAATGTAGTGACAGGCCACTTACTGAGTTACGGTTTGAACTGTATCAGAAATTCCTATCAAAATGGGAGTTCAACCTCGCCTGTCTGTTCCCAACTCAGGCAGCTGCACATCGGCATTCTCTGAGGGCCTATTTACAAGTGCAGATTTGGAGTAACAACCTCCTTAGTCCACTGCAGTGGAGCTGGAAGGCCTCCAAGCATGGTTTCCTCCCCATCGATAAACAAACCGGCAGCACCAGAAGAGCTCCTGAACAACATTTCATGCATGTGTAGCAAAGGATGCCGTGCAGCCTGCTCTTGCCATAAAATTGGCATAAAGTGCACGATAATTTGCACACAATGCAAAGGCCAAACATGTAGGTACCAATTATCCATCTGAGGACATCCTCCTTTCTGAGGTAAATATATTCTCTTATTTTTTAATCGAAATACAGTTAGTGATGTAAGTCTAAACTTAACACCTATAAAGTCAACTTACTTGGTTTTTCGAATGAGCTTACCTTGCCGAAAATCGAAATATTTTACATATTCGGATTCTCCGCTATTACATGCTCCACCCTTCGTTCCCTCCTATTTAGAAATACTAAGTATTCACTTAAGTCTTGTTTCTATTCGTTTTTCACAAGTAAGCAGCTATGAGGAGGAAATTGATCTCATAGAAGACCGCTTATTGTCACAACTTGAAGAGGAGGAGGAGGAGGAAGCAGAAGATGAAGGTTTAGAGGAGAAGCCGCCACTACCCAAGCGGTTGAGAACGAAGTGAAAATGAACTAAATTATTAAGGATTAATTCCCTAATGGTTCATTTTGCTCAACTCACAACGAAAAAATGCGTCATACTTTACCGATTTAAACAAACTCAGAGCCCATTTGAAAGATAATTAAATTATCTACAACTTTCGGTCTATCACATTTTGGTGTAAGACCGGGTTTTGGAGATACCAGCAGTGGAAAAACGACAAACTGCATTGTCTAAAAAAAATGAAAAAAATACTTGATATTTGACGAACGATTTCAAGTGTATTATTCAACCGAAACTCAAAAGTGAGGTACTCATTCGACGCATAATTTAATGCTCTACATTTTGCTAAATAGCGACTTTCTTAATAGAATGCTTCGTTTTTGAGTTATACGCGAAAAGCTGAAAAAATAACGATAATTTCGTGGTTTCTTCGACCTAGTGGTCGAAGCTCTAGTTAGAAATTGGGACAAACTCAGTTTCTCCATACTAGAGGTATGCTATATCGATTAAAAAAAGTTTCCAGGTTTCCTCTAATTATTCGATACCAAAATGCTAATTTTACTACTAGGCCAGTCGGTAAGGGGTTTATTGTGGAAATAAATGGTGGCAAGCTGGAATAAATTTTATTCTCTTTATTGGGACTCCCAAAAAGACATACTAATTTTGCACGGTCTAGCGACCCCGGATTTTACCACTATATCGAAAAAACCTCGTGAAAAAAGACATTTTGATAGTTTGAATTAACTTTAGAGTAAAATATCAAGTTATTGAAAATACAGTAAATAAAATTTTCTACAAAAAAGACCCGAAACTTTTTTCTGTTAATTGATTGGTTACAGAGTTACATTCAAAGCACGCAGCATATATTTATTGTTCTTAACATTTCTTTCATTTCAACATCCCGCTCGTTCCAAAATATTTTTCATAATTTTAAATTAATACTAACGTAGACTTCGTACCTAGAAATATTGTTTTAGAATATCTTGTTTTCTGTTGCGCCTATTTCCACACAACCTAGCGGTAAAGCACTCGGCGCGTTTTTTTTTTTAAGTGGTGTTCCCAGTATATGGAAAATACTTATTGTAATTATACGTGTTGTCTACTGCTTTTTGATGTTGATGGTTTATCTATAATCTCATTGGTGATCTTATCGGCACTTTGAACATCCTGCTCCTGTAATTCGGATTCAAAATTCACCTCCATAATATGTTCTTGGGAGAGGAGGCCCTCTATTTGCGCGTCGATTTCTTTATCATCGCCCAGTTGCTCTATAACTTTCAGCATTCGAACAAGCCTTTCCGTGACATGATCCACATACTACTGAAGAGACCTTCAATCGACGAACACTTTCAGCAGTTTTATTAGATTTTGCGTTGACGTTTTCCGGATATCCATCGAAAATTGCTTAATAAATTTTTTGTTGGTGCCACACAACTCTGTGAATAAGAAATCCTCCGTCTACTATGTATACATGGTCTTCAAAGTTTGTTTTCGGAAATCGGTACAAATGCTTCGTAAAGAGCAGATGTTTTCGTTTTACGCATTCCTACCTCATCGAATAGTGAGAGCGGATAGGGAGCTAGCTCGTACTGAAAATACTCTTAAAATTGTTTGTTGGATTTCTTGGAGAATGAAATTCTTTGAAACAGCAAAGTATAATCTTATCATCTATTTTAACTCCTGAATTTACTGCCCCAATTGGTGTAACTCTTTTTTTTTCTCTGAAACTTGACATTGCCAAAGTTGCTTCCAACAATACCCGTCATTGCAGATAGGCATAAACACACATGGCAAGTTCAATATGAATATAATTCAGTTAGATAACTTAAAAACACGTATTAATAGCGTTTTAGGACAGACAATATTAAATAATGAAATAAATAGAGCAGAGCATTCCAAACTTTTCATGTTGGTGACACACTTTTTAGACAAATATAATTTCGCGACACAGTAATTCAGTCTAGCAAACCAGAGGTTAAACTAACCCCTTATAATCGATACAGACACATACATAAATTGTAATAACGAAATGTTTCACGACACAACCTATCTCATGAAAACCTTTCATTTATATTAAAAATATACAGGGTGAGTCATAATTAGGTGTAAATTTTTTTAAGGTCAAAACAAAGCAATTAACCTAATACACCTTAGTACCAATATGCTCCCTTACAAAGATACAAGGTGTTAATGAAAACATTTTTATTTCTATATTTGGAAAGTAACCATTTGAATTTTTAAAATCAAGTAGCCTGATTTTGCAGTTGCAGCAAACTGATTTTGCAGTTGCAGCAAAGAATTTTCAAGGCTGCTAATGAAATTCGTGAAAACTATAATATTCAGCAAGTGTATGAATCGCTAGTACGACGGTGCCATGCTTGTATTGAGGCTGGAGGGGAGCATGTTGAACATTTGCTATAGTTTTCTATTTTTAAATCATTATTTTGTTAATTTTGTGTTTATTATAATGTATTTTCAAATTAATCGGATAATTACCTTCCAAGTTATAGTCACAAATAGAAATAAAAATGTTTTCATTAACACCCTGTATCTTTTTAAGGGAGCATTTTGGTACTAAGGCGTATTAGGTTAATTGCTTTGTTTTGGCCTAAATAAGCCTTGGTAAAAAAAATTACACCTAATTATGACTCACCCTATATAATATTTCCAAAATTAATGTCATTGTTATAATTTATGAGGAACAATAATAAAACAAATTAAATAACACCAATAGCTACTTATCATTTTAATGAGATAGTCCAGTCAAATTAGACAAGTACTACCTATGTGGCAAAACATCGGAAAAATTCAAAGTGAGCTGAATTTTGGTGTACACCTTTATTTAGTGTTTTTAAACAACATATCAAAAGTACCCTTGATTTGACCTTGAGCTTCATGAGTTATAGGGCGTAAAAGGTGCGAAAAATTAGTTTTTCGCTTATATCCTCTTTTCTATTGACTTTAGGTATAGGATAGCCTACAGAGAAATTGAAGGCTATAAAATTCTGTACAAAAAAGTACTCTTGTAGGTTCTTCGTGGGACCAACCGTTTTTGCGAAAACTGGCCATGAACGTTGATCCGAAATATAATATTACAGTTATACCACAGAGCAATATTAATAAAGGTACGTTTTCGTAAGGACAAATCGGGGCGACTTTTTGGCCGGACATGTTTGCCGACCGACAAGTTGGTAAAATTGACAGGTGTTTATGTTGTCACTTGTCTGCAACCGACATGTCGAGAGAACGATCTTCGAATCGAAATCTGCAGTTTTCAAGATGGCAGACGATGAAGTAGTACAGGTTATAGCAACTTTCATAGTGTTGGCAGGAAGCCATGCGATACTAGAAAGTCAAAACGGATATGCAAAAGATGGTACGTTAGAAGGTTTTTAGCGAAGAGACGTTTGGAAGATGCATATACGTAGCTGGTTCATGAATGGTCTTCGCTTGCACCTACTTGTGCCTCTTGTTATTAAAAATTGAGTGTTTACGTAGTGACAAACGAACGCCGACTCGACATGTGCGGCTAATTTTTGCATCCGACATTAACATGTCGTCCGACTGTCCCAACATGAAATGCATTTCGTTTACATTAGAACAGACAAGTCGGCGGACATGCCGGCCAACATGTTGCGTCCTTACGAAAACGTACCTTAAGAGATACAGGCTTTATGGGCCTTGTCGTCGGGTCTTGCCAGTTGGGTTGCATACGCACTATTTTGCTATTTTTGCGAAGAAAGTGGAATTTTATACCTGCCTTTCTTAAAAGTTTGTCTTTGGCAGACGCCTCGAGGCACGCACCCTTAACGCTGTTGCCAGAGTTATAAGAGAGAAAAATTTAGAAGCCTTTTTAAATTTAGTGTGCAGATGCCTTTCAAATTAAAAATATTTACGGCCGGCATGTAAATCAGTAAATCATTTGCTGAATAATTTTATGGACTATTAAATGTCCTATAACGGTGCCTATAACAAACAAAATTCACAATTCAAGAAATAAAAATTGAACAAAAAAAATATATTTTAAATACTTACAGAATATGTTACACAATGCATTATTTTGTGACCTAAAAAATTATATAATACCAGCACAATAAAGTAATTCAGTTTTCATTATCATTTATGTAATTTTATTTTATTTTCTCATTTTTTATGGTTTATCAAATTTGACAAACATCATATATGCCGTAAATGACAACACATTGCGCTTTATTGTAGTTTAAACTCGTAATATAACTTATTTACGTCCTTGATACACAAATAGTTACTTTTAACGGATTCAGAAGAAGTAGCTGTGTTTTAAACAGGGATAACTTTCGTATTTATTATACTTAATTTAATTATAATTTATATTAATATTAATAATAAATGTAATCCTTCAGTAAAGGCTGGTTTTAAGGGTAAAATGAATCGCCTTAGGCATCAAAATTACGAAAAAACATTCAAATAACTTGACATACCCGTGTGAAAAATAGTTATTTTTGTAACTAGTACCTAAAATCAAGTTTTTTGGGACGAATCGTTGCTGTTTCCGGACGAGGCGAAGGATTTTAAGATTAACAATCCTTCCTTGAAAGGTCTACCGATTTCTAGCGTTTTTATGACTCTGGCGGTTTTACTTAATCTTGTAAAAATTACCGCTCAGTAATGGAATATTAAACAAACCCCATAGCGCCATAACAGAACAATTTTCATAAATTTGCTTATTAACTGTTTTTGAAGGGTACCCATACAGGTAAAGGTACACTTTCCTATTGTAACAGAATAAGCGTAGAGTTGTATAGGGGCGACACTTAAAAAAGATTAAGAAATTGAAAGAGCAGCCGACCAACATTGTTTATTGCCGAAGTTATATAGCATCATTCGGTTCTTGCTACGCAAAATTATTATTTCTAGTACAGTAATTATCTTTTCTACATAATTCTAACTTTCAAATAAAGTAGGTACCTTTTAAAATACGAAGAGCCTCCTAAAAATTAGAATTTTAACTTTTCAAATTATTTTTTCAGGCAAGAATATAAGAAACTTGTTACAAAAAGAAATTATGTAGTGTGCACCAGATTGGAAATATACCTTTATAAATATGTAACATTTTATTGAACAGAGATAGAAAAACAAATTTTACATCATTTAAGATACCTACTAAAATAAGTTTGATTTATGAAACATGGTATGGTTCAAATGACCATTTTATTGAACTACGTACTCTTAATCGCCTGAGAAATTCAGCTATTACTCTTTAAAGCATATCTTACGAAATATTTAATTTTCACATGGTTTTGTTTTACATAGTTAGTTACTTTTGAGTTGTAACAGTTGGTTCGGTATGTAACTATATTTGTTGTTGTTGTTGTGTCTTTTCCCGTAACAAGATAAATTCCTGCGTTATGTTCCAAAATGTTCAGTTACTTTATCATAATTATATAATAATAAACCGTTGTTGCACATTATTAACTCTTCTTATTGCGTCCCGCTAACAATATCTTGCACTTTAAATATCCCCTAAATAAAAAAAAGGCGGGTGCCATTTATATCAGGTATGAAAACGACTTAGGCGGCCTTAACCCTCCATGTTGCCACTTATGCTCCCTCACGGGATATTAGTGCCGATATCTTTACCTACCTTACCGTTATATATCAGGAAAATATCGCGGACATTAAATTTACACGGAATAAACGTTGAATTGTAATGGACGTAATGGTGAATGAAATTCATTGAAATTTTTTTATTTAATGATAAATTATCTCTACTCTTTTGATTGCCATCTGTCACCTAGTTAGCGTTCATTGTTTAATTTCAATGCTTTATTTTAGCCATTTTGTAATACGTGATTGAGTGTATTTAAAACGATATTCTGTTACTGAACAACTGTATCTACCTGTCAGCTAGTTGAAAATTTTCTGTTTTTATTTTCTAAATTTCAATACATAATCGTTTCATAAACTTAAAAAGATATTATTTTAATCTTTATTGCGAACGAACGAACACTAAAGATAATTTTATTTCTTTAAATTGTTGCATTCTATTACGCAATTGTTTCTGCACAACAGGTTTTTTGAGTTAATTTATAATGAGAATTGCATTGCGCATTTCACATGTTAACCAATTCTAGTGCTGGTTTCCTTAAAACTCCGATGATTTTACTACAAAATTGTGGTTATAGGTCATAAAATGATTCAGGTACAAATAAAGAAGAATAACTGGACTGGCAATTCTTAAGTTAAAAAGGGACAACTGACCCTCTCTAGCCTCTCCGGTCTACCTTTCTTTAATGACTCTAAAATGTAAACGAAATCAAACAGAAATACCGGCAACATTGTTAGAAGGTTCAGCGTAGGAAATTTATAAAATGGTTAATTCTCGGATAATCCTAAGCGACGTAATTCTGAAACCCCTCCATCAGAGGGACGCGACCCCGAACTCTAACGGACGGGTTTCTTTAACCTACAACGTTAATTCTTTAAGGGCTGGATCTCTTATTAATATCTGCTCTGTGGTTATACCCAGTTCCACCCATTTGAGGTCTGAATTATAATAATTATAATATCGTGTTTAAATGTTAATACCATCGAAGATATCGCGGAAACAGAATTTGATAGAGAATTTGAGAGTCAATTAGAGACTCTTTCTACGGATTACCTGGAACAATGCGACATGGAGGAGGAGGAGGATGAAGAAGCTTAATGTAACTCTATTTTGACTTTTTTTATAAGTATTAAGAATATTTGGACCGGCTGTGACAGTGGATACCACGTAAAAACGCGCCTCGCACTCAACCTCAAAGGTGATGTGGAATGGGGTACTTCGTTAACCTTGACTTAGACGTTTAACATCACATTACGCGAAAACGGTTGGTCCCACGAAAAAACTACAAGAGTACTTTTTTGTACAGAATTTTATATCCCTCAATTTCTCTGTAGACTATTCTATACCTAAAGGTAATAGAAAAGAAGATATAAGCGAAAAACCAATTTTTCGCACCTTTTACGCCCTATAACTCATGAAGATCAAGGTCAAATCACGGTACTTTTGATATGTTGTTTCGAAACACTAAATAAAGGTGTACAAGAAAATTCAGCTCACTTTGAATTTTTCCGAAGAAAAATCTATATTTGACTGGACTAAGATGTGAGCTTGATGGGATGAACACAGCTTTTGAATATTTTGTGGAATATTAAATAAAGACACTCGCATTTCGTCATCAAACATTTTTAAGCTTCCGCGTTTCAATGTCTTCAAGTTTGTCATCGTTGAAAAGAATACTTCACAAGTGTATGTAGTGGAAAACGCTTTTTTATCTATGTTTGGATGCATTTTTAAAACCCGAATCAAAAAGTTGTCTTAGTCACCCTCTTCATACATCATTCACAGACTTCGATCATTTTTTATTTCAGCTAATTTTTCTTCTTCAATAGGTAACAAGATAATCGTTGCAGTTAAAAAAAAATGAATTTCTGATCCAATCACAGTTTTGGATTTCAACATTAATTTGGGAAGCACTGATGAACTTTCTCTCCGAGCAATGTTAAATGGTCAACAATTAGCGAGCTGATATAACATTTTAGCTCACAGTCAGTAGTTTTGGAAAACATTTCAAAATTTCCTTCTTTCACATTGCAGTCGACACACTAATGTGTCCCGATACACAGTTTGGAAAGCTCTGAAATAGAGAATGGCACATATATGCTGCGAGCTTTCAATATCTGTAACTCACTCAGTAACCCATCAATTAAAAAAAAAGTATCAAAGAATTTTTGTAGAAAATTTTATCTACTTTATTTTCGATAACTTGATATTTTGCTCTAAAGTTGATCCAAACCGAGATATTCCCGAAAATCAATAAAAATGTCGTTCTTCACGTGGTTTTTTCAATATGGCAGCAAAATCCGGGGTCGCTAGACCCTGCAAAATTAGTATGCCTTTTTGAAGGTCTAAATTAAGAGAATAAAATTTATTCTAGCTTGCCACCTTTTATTTCCACAATAGCCTCTTCTAAACGCCCTACCGACTGGCCTATACAGTAATATTGTATAAATACTAGTAATATCCACAAAACATCCGAATTTAGTTTCCAAAGTTTTTCTGAATAATTTTTATAATAATTATTGCACCACTATAAAATCCTCTGTTTAATGTTACCTGACTTTTCTTTACAATTTTTGTCAAACAGAAATGATAATATAAAACTTATGACTTACATTTAAAAAGTGTTAGTTAATGCCTTTAAAATACAAACCTTTTAATTTTACAGTGAAATCGGGGAGCTTTGTTTATGATGCGCAAGTCTCCCTAGATAATTGGACACCAGCAGAAAGCGAATTACGTGTTTTATCAGCAGAGATGATTAAATTTGTTCAACAGAATCATCCTATAAAATGTTTAGATGTTACTATAGATTTTGCAACACTGATGTTTAAAAATAACCCCCATAAAACCCAACAGATTCCAAGTATAGCGGCTAATAATGGTGGAAAAATAACTTTATTCAAAGCAGGACATCACGTTGATATATCAAGAGGGCCCATGATTACAAATACAAATCATTTAGGAAGAATTACGATTACCAACGTTTTTAAGCTTGATACAGATATTCCTGAAGGCCCTGTTTACAGATTTCAAGGAGTTGCATTACCGAGAAGTATTATGTTAAATCACTTTGCATATTCTGTACTGGAGAATAGAGCTAGAAAATTGGTAATAAATTTAATAAACATAAAAAAGATTTATTATCACTATAACAATATTATTAGGATATTAATTGGTACCTATCTTTTCAGAATTCAGCGAGAGTTCCAGGTGTACAAGGAATAGCTGACGAAGAGAGTAGTTTCGTTAAACAGGCTGTAGCTTAAAATAGTAAACTTTGTATTTTGTAAAATTGTAATTAAAATTGTTACAGAAGCATTTCTTTCCTTTTATAATATGGTACTTATGAACTTTGACATGTTTATCCTTATCTTATTGACTTTCCCCAATGTTATCATATACATATAAAATTTTCAGATTTGGCTTAATTGCCTATTTACGTAAATCCTGGTTTATATTGTTATTTTTTATTTTTTTATAATTTTTCGGTAAATATTCACCAGTTTAAGTTTTACATAATTATGCGAAAAAGAAACGCCGATGTTAAAGTCCGGATTTTAGCTTAGTAAACTAATTTTGCTGCTTTATAGGTGAATATTTGCTTATTACAAATCATCTGCAAAATAGTTATTTATGATACAAGTGTTAAAAGTGATATTTTATTTTGTGAGTGGGGAAAATTGCGAAACGAGCGTAGCGAGTTGAGCAACCCCACGAACAAAATAAAATCACCTTTAACACGAATATCATACACTATTTTTTCTACAAACGCCATTGAAACCATTTTAAACTCTCTTATTCGAGATTTCAAAGATTACCTAAAAAATCTAGTACTCTGTGACATTTACGGAACAATTTAGAATTGAGCTTACATATGTATTGTTTGACATATGCTTGTCAAAAGTGAAAAAGAATAATTTAAGATGAGTTCTAATCTAAGTAAAGAAATTTTGATCGATATAGAAGAAGCTGCTAGTAGGGCAACATTAGATTTGTCGATTTGGTAGGTACTATTGAGTTATAAATCAAAATCAGTCTTTGAGTAATATTTTAGTTGTCATTGTGACAGCAGACTTTTAACACTAGTGTTAAAAGTAAACCACGTGATCTACTTTTAACACGCTGCAATTTAATATTACATTTTTAATTGCAGTATGCCGTGTTAAAAATTCAGTTTTTAGTAGTGTTTGTAGAAAAAAGTTATTATTTAGTCGAACATTAAATAAAAAGAAATAGTTGCCAAGCAATCTAGTGGTATTTAATGACAAGGAAGTTATTGATCCCTCAAACTTGACAGACAACATAGTACATACAAAAACATTACATTACAAACGTGTGTATTTTGCTTATCAAATGTTATTTTCTTACTGACTTTGAGCAACCGCTCGTGATATTTGTTATCTTAGCAAAGAATATAATTGATGTTATTCGTATTACAGACTTCATTTGGTAGTCGAGTACAATGGAGGTTATATTAAAAGTGTTTTGTTTTATATTGTTAAGTTTATCCTGTGTAGAAGGTAAGCATAAACAGTTTCTTGCATAGATTAAAATAAAAATAATAAACCATTCATTGTAGTGACCGCTGAATGTGGAAATAATGTAAAGACTCCGGAATGGAATCCTGTTTATACGGTAAAGGGAATTTTATATATTCCATACGCCGAACTCGAAGAACCTTTCTATGCATGGTAAGACAACTTAAAATATTACTTATTAATATTAATTTTCTACAAAAAAAGAAAAGAAAACTTGAAAAGTTTGATAATTGGACTTTGATAAGTAGGTACCCTTTATTCTTACTTAAAACGATTGCTTAAACTGTTATGATTGGTTGTTTTACTGCGACGTATATTAACAAATAATGTTTTAATCTGTTTAGAAAAACATGATAAAGTTTTCTTTTCCCTGTAAATTCTCAAGCATTTTTAGGTAACTACTCGATGTCGTGTATTCTTTATTTAAAATTTTTGTTTTTAAATGTTTAGGTAATATAGAGTTGTTATTAATAAACAAAAAGCAATTTAGCATGTAAATTAGTCAGTGAATTAGAGCAGTGATCATTATTTTTATTTTATTATATCTATTATCAGTTCCTCTTCTACCATTTTGGTGTCGAGGTTTAGTTTGTTACAAAAGTTTTTCCGTGCTTTTTGGTCCTTCGCTAAAGTTTTTGCAGGTGCTGCCTTTTTTCTCCAATCCATACATTTTTGGCCATCCCCTCTGTTTCTTGGTATCGATGCCCATTTCCCAAATGCTTCTAGTGATTTGACTTTCTTCCGTTCTCCCAAAATGTCCAAACCCCATTGACGTTTTTCTGTATATTTTTTTAGCGGTTCTACTTGTAGGGTGATTCTTGTTTCTTGGTTTTCTATTCCGTCCAGTCTTGTGACTGCAGCCACTATTCACATGCTAGTAATCTGGATTTTAATCTGTTAGTTATAACACCCAGCTTTCACATCCGTAGATTAACGCATGCACAAATACGGATTTGTAAATTTTAATTTTGGTTTCTTTAGTCACTTCCTTAGAAAGGTTTTATTTAATTCACCTCACTCTAGGTCACCTTTACTATCTATTATTGCCCCCAAGTATTCAATTTTATCAGTTTCTTTTATGCGCGTATTTCCCAAATGCAATTCGAGCACTTCTGCGTTTTTAGACATAACCATTGCTTACTTCCGTCTTATTAATATTAATTCTCATACCGGCTTTATTTAAAGATTCTTCCCACTTCTTAAGATTATTTAATAGGTCTTGGTGTGTTTTCGCAACTAAGACCAAGTCATCTGCATATAAAAAACTCACTGATGTTGATTTGTTTAGTTTTTAGCACTCCAACAGTGTCCTCTTTTTACCTTTTCATCCGCCTTTTTTGCTATTTCACCCATTACCATAATGAATAGTAATAGACTGAGTATCCCCCCCTGCCTCACACCTTTAGTTGTTATGAATTCTGATGTCCACCGACCGCCGGTTCTCACTATATTTTTGGTATCTGTGTATAAGCTTTGTATGACTGGTATTAAAATCTTACTGACCCCCTGTTGTTTTAAGGTTTCCCAGATTTTCTTTCGTGGCAAACTATCAAAAGCCTTTTCAAGGTGTATTGCGCAGATGAATCGTTTCTTATAATAATAATAATAATAAACCTTTATTTAGCTTACTGCTAATGTTTGCATAATATAACAATACAAAAAAAAAATTGAACAACAAAAGCAAAAGAAAACTGATAAATATGCAATAACCAAATTGACAACCAAATATGTAAAACTAGTATCTAATATCTACTCAAATAATATTGTTTTAGCCCTGCCTTAAATCTCTCTAAACATGTTTCGTTTTTAATCCGATTATCTAACCTATTAAATTGTATTAACCCCTTGACAAAAACGGACTTAAAAGACTTTTCTTTCTGACCCACATTTATATACCGGGTGTCAACGAAACCTGGGGCACCTTCATAATTTTTTTATTTTTTAAGGTATCTAAATGAAATTTGGTATATGTAATATACTCTTTAAATGGCGTTTGCTGACATAGGAAACAAGTTTCTGTCACTTCCGGTTTCGCCGGAATTGACATCAACTTTGATATTTTAAATGGAACACCCTGTATATTTATACATTTTTGGAATCTCCATTCAATTTTACTTATGGTAGTATCAAGTTTGAAACATTTTGATGACAAAATAAATACTTGCAGAAGAGTTTATTTATTAATCTAAGGTGCCATGACCTTCATAAAATGGAAGTCAGGGTGCTACGACACCCAAAACAAATTATTTTAGTACTTCAACTGTAACAAGTCTGTCTTTTTTTGTGCATTTCATTTGTTTCACTCGTTTTGAAACCCAGTATCTAGATTTAAATGTCCAAAATATGTTTTTTTTTAACGGAGAGTGTTATTCCGAATTAAATTTTCATATTAATCCTGTGTTATTGGTATCAATAAAATCCTTGAAAAACGCTCGTTTTTAATATCCTAGTGTCCCACCCTAGTGCCATTTGAAAAAATAGAGTTATTCTCGAAAAAGCATTTTTGCCAACTTTAGGCCATTCTAATACAGCAACTAAAATAGTTAAAGTTCTAAAACAATTTGTCTCGAGTGTTGGGGCATCTTGACTTTCATTTGGCGTTAGTCATGGCACTCTAGATTAATTTCTGCAAAAATTTACTTTGTCATCAAAATGTTTCGAACTTGATACTACCATACGTAAAATTGAATGGAGATTCCAAAAATGTATAAATATACAGGGTATTCCATTTAAAATAACAAAGTTGTAGTCAATTCCGGCGAAACCGGAAATGACAGAAACTTGTTTCCTATGTCAACAAATGCCATTTAAAGATTATATTAAATGTTAAAATTAGTTCTTTTCTTTATACCAAATATTTAGATACTTGTAGCGCCCCCTAGTAGATATACAATGTATAAGACGCTGTATGCAATAAAGTTAGTTTCACGCGAACCACTGAACTGTGCGTATTATTTAATAGGTTATGGTACCAGACGTAAACACGTGGAACTCGTAAAATTGTGTAAAGAAATCGCAGTTAGTGAATAGTGGTGAAAAGTTTCATAATATGGCATCGAATAATTACATAGTTAATGTGCCGAAACTAAAAGGCCGCGAGAATTACGCAGAATGGTCTTTTGCGGTTGAAAACTTCCTCGTCCTCGAAGGCTTGTTGAAGTGCATCACTGAAGTGATTGAAGATCAAGATGCGAAAGCAAGGGCAAAAATTATACTAACAATAGACTCCTCGTTGTATGTACACATAAAAGAGGTAAAAACGACCGTGGAATTGTGGCAAAAGTTGAAAAGACTATTTGATGATTCCGGTCAAACCCGTAAAATTAGTTTGCTGCGCAAGTTAATGGCGACCCGTCTGGATGAATGCGATTCAATGACAAATTATGTAAATCAAATCGTGGACATAGGACAGAAACTAAATAGCACGGATTTAGAAATTAGCGATGAACTTTTGGCGTCCATTATGTTAGCCGGTTTGACAGAAAAATATCAACCTATGGTGATGGCGCTAGAAAATGGTGGACAAGAAATTTCTACAGATTCCATCAAGATGAAGTTGCTTGATATGGATAGTGAAACCACAGACACTGGGATGGCGCTAGTAGTCGCTAGATCTAAAGGTCGGTCCAAGATGGCGGTGAAAAAACAAGTTGACAGCTGGGATAAAAACAAAAATGTAAATAATGCAAACTTCGATAAAAGTGTAATAACTTGTTGGTATTGTAACGAAAAAGGACATTTTCGAAGTCAGTGCCCTAAATTAAAACAATCAAGAGGTGATAAAAATGTGGATAAACAACAAAAAAATAAAAATTTATTTAATGTTGTGTTTTCAAGTGGAAATTTTAGCAGTCAAGATTGGTACATTGACTCAGGGGCAAGTTGCCATTTTACCGCAAATGAAGATTGGGTAAAAAATAAAGATCATTCTAATTTATCAGAAATAATGGTGGCTAATAAAGATAAACTTACTGTTAAATGCGTAGGTGATGTGGAACTAAAAACATTAGTGGGTACTGAGTGTTTAGACATAACTGTAAGAAATGTTATGTGTGTTCCAGGACTAACAACGAACTTATTGTCTGTGAGCCAAATTATTGATAGTGGGAACTTGGTAAAATTTAAAAATGAAAAGTGTGAAATCTACAATGCAGAAAATAAACTGGTTGCAACAGCGGACCTGCAAGATGGTGTTTACAAATTAAATCTACCAGAAGAAAATTCACTACTAGTAGCACCTGCAGTGGCTTTAGCATCAGGACAAACTTGGCATAGGAGATTGGGTCACATAAATACAGCATACTTGAATAAAATGGTGAACGGGGCAGTTGGAGGAATAGAATGTCAAGGACAAACGCAGTTTGATTTAAAAAATTGCGTTACATGTTGTGAAGGTAAGCAATCTAGATTACCATTTAAAAATGTTGGCAGGAGGGCTTCTTGTTTATTAGAAGTTATTCATACTGACCTCTGTGGACCCATGCAGAAGCGATCACTTGGAGGATCCAAGTATTTTTTGACTTTTAAAGATGATTATAGTCGAATGGGGTTCGTTTATTTTCTTAAAAGTAAAGGTGAGGTTTTCGAATACTTTAAGACGTTTAAATCTATGGTTGAAAAACAACAAAATGCTTCGATTAAGTATTTACGCTCAGACAATGGGGGAGAATTCTGTTCGAAAGAGTTTGAAAACTATTTAAAGTCAAACGGCATTATACATCAGACTACTAACAGCTACACACCAGAGCAGAATGGTATGGCGGAAAGACTTAACAGAACTTTGGTCGAGAAAGCTAGATGTATGTTGTACGATGCAAATCTTGGAACTGATTTTTGGGCTGAAGCTGTACATTGTGCCATGTACCTGAGGAATAGATCCGTGGCTTCAGGCATTAAAGAAACCCCATTTGAAGTTTGGTACAAAGTAAAACCCAACTTAAAACACCTAAGAATCTTCGGTAGCCGTGCTATGGTTCATGTGCCAAAAATGTTAAGACGGAAATGGGATAAAAAGTCTAAAGAAATGATATGTGTTGGATATGATGAGCAAACAAAAGGCTATCGTTTGTATGACCCTGAAAAATGCAAAGTTCAAGTCAGTAGAGATGTGATAATTATGGAAGCAATTAGTAAAAGAGATGAAGTCTCAAAAATTGTTGAAATGCCCATACAAGATAAAAAACAAAATGAATTGCCAGATGAGCAAGTTTCAGTGGGGGCTGAAATTGCATCAGTTCTTGAGTCTGAAGCTGAAGAATCAGACAGCGGACAGAAAGAGGACCCCGATTATATTTATGAAAAGAATGCTCCAGTTCCAGAAAATGTAAGGAAGTCTCAGAGAGAAAAAAAGCAGAAAGTGTATGAAGATTTTGTGACGTATATGATATCCCATAAAGTTCCTTATGAGTCCGATGATGATCCTATCACCATGGAAGAAGCTTTTTCAAGGTCAGACGCTGAAATGTGGAATCAGGCTGTAAAAGAAGAACTAGACAGTTTCGAAGAAAACGACGCCTGGGATCTGGTGGATCTACCCAGTGATTCATCAACAGTAGTGCCATGCAAGTGGGTGTTCAAAAAGAAACACAGTTGTGATGGTGAAGTTCGGTATCGTGCGCGATTAGTGGCGAAAGGGTTCGTTCAGCAACCCGGGTTAGATTACGACGAAACGTTTGCACCAGTTATAAGGTTTTCTAGCTTGAGATTGCTATTTGCATTAGCTGTTAAATTAAAATTAGACATAAATCACTTAGACGTGAAGACTGCATTCTTAAATGGCCAGTTAAAAGAACGTTTGTATATGCAAGCACCTGAAGGTATGAAAACAAGCGAAGGTAAAGTTTTAAAATTAAAAAAGGCTATTTACGGACTAAAACAGTCTTCACGAGCTTGGAATGAGAAAGTTCATACTGTCTTATGTAATTTAGGATATGAAAAGTCACCACATGAACCATGTATATATAAAAAGAGATCAAATGACTTTCATACAATAGTAGCATTGTTTGTTGATGATTTCTTTGTTTTCTCAAACGATACAAAAGAAACTATTTTTCTAAAGCGAGAATTAGCATGTAAATTCAAAATAAAGGATATGGGCATGATTAAGGAGTGCTTAGGAATGACTGTATCTTTTGATAAGGATAAAAATATTGTTTTAAATCAAAAAGAGTATATATCTAAATTGTTAAATAAATTTAACATGAAAGATGCCAAACCTGTTTATACTCCTATGGAAACTAAAGTAGATTTAAAAAAGGTATTTTTAACAGAGGATAATAAAAATAAATACCCCTATCAGAATTTAATAGGAAGTCTCATGTACTTGTCGGTGTTAACAAGGCCTGACATAAGTTACAGCCTAAGTTATTTGAGTCAGTTTAATAACAATTATGATGAAAACCATTGGAAATGTGCCAAACGCGTTCTTAGATATTTGGGGAGTACTGCTGATTATTCCATTAAATATTCTGAAAATGAACATGGGTTACAAGGCTTTGTTGATTCTGATTGGGGGAGTGACAGTGTAGATAGAAAATCCTATACAGGTTTTTTCTTTCGACTATCTAGTGGTCCTATTTCTTGGGAGAGTCGAAAGCAGAAAACTGTTGCCCTGTCCAGCACAGAGGCTGAGTACATGGCACTATCTGAAGCTGCAAAAGAGGCTGTATATTTAAAAAACTTAATGAATGATTTGATAGATAGTAATGATTGTGTAATAAGTAATAATATATAATGATAATATGGGAGCACAAAAATTGTCAAGTAATCACATGTACCATAAGCGAAGTAAGCATATAGATATAAGATATCACTTCATTCGAGAAGTCATTGCTAGCAATCAAGTCACTTTAAAGTATTTACCAACTGCAGAAATGCCAGCTGATTTATTAACTAAAAGCTTATGTAATATTAAACATAATAAGTTTATTCGAGATTTGTATATGATAGAACAGACTTAATTCTAAATATTTGTTAAGTGGGTGTGTTAAAATTAGTTCTTTTCTTTATACCAAATATTTAGATACTTGTAGCGCCCCCTAGTAGATATACAATGTATAAGACGCTGTATGCAATAAAGTTAGTTTCACGCGAACCACTGAACTGTGCGTATTATTTAATATTAAACGTACCAAATTTCATTTAGATATCTTAAAAAATAAAAAAATTATGAGAGTTCCCCAGGTTTCGTTGACACCCGGTATACATACATTGCCACTTCCCCTTGTATTATAACTATGTACATCCGACAACCTTACCCTATACCTATCAAAATACTCTGGTAATTTTCCATTTAATAATTTATACAAAAAACACAAACAACTACATAAATTCTATAAAATCCTGCATATTCAACCAATTAAGTGTCTTTAACATTAATTTCTATTATAGGTGTATACCTAGATGCAGTGTTGTAACAGGTACTTCTTTTTTGGTACCTAGGTAAAGGTACAGGTACACAGAGAAAAAATTACCTAGTTACAGGTACAGGTATACTTTTACAAAAATACCTAGGTAAAAATACAGTTACCGTAAAAATGTACCTAAATATTGTAGGTACAGGTTTAGGTACAACCGCACAAATAATTTTTTTGATCGATTGTTAAAATTTAAATATAAAAAATACTACCATTTTTTTAAATAAAATAAAAATTTTTCTTAAACATACCTACATCATGCACATCATTTATATTATTTATTTTTCTTGAAGAACAATAGAGTTTCAAGAGCCTCATCATAAAGCCTATTTCGTTTGGAAGTTAAAATTAAATTTGTCCTGCTGTACTAAACAGTCTTTCAATAGGAGGTGATGAGAGTATGATTGTATTATTTATTATTTAAATTAAATAGGGATTTTAAATTTTTTGACTTATCTTCAAAATACTTCACTATATTTTGATAATATTAATGGCATCATCATTCTCTTTCACTTTACCGTTAAATACGCTACACAAAATACCCAAATGACGCCAATAAAATTCGAACTATATGAATATATTGATATTCTCTTTATATCCACAATTATTGTTTAAATTTTTTTACGTAGTTTTACAGAGAAAATAGAATTTACGTTGTACCTTAAGTTTTTATGTTTTTTAGGTACAAGGTAACTCTAAAAAATACCTAGGTATAGGTAAAGGTAATTCTAAAAATATGGACCTTTTAGTATACGAAGGTACAAGAGAAGTACCTAGGTACGTGTACCTAGGTACATTTACCTAGGTACGTCTCAACACTGCCTAGATGTTCTTAAAATTACCCTCATACATTTATTTTGTAATTTTTGTAGTCCATCAATATCCCCACCATTCAACATAATTATGTATATAACAATATAACACAGAACTACAGTAACTGAAGTAAGGTAAAATTGTAGTGTTATACACCGTTGTCCTAGTGAACTATGACACATAATTTGATAACCTC
This sequence comes from Melanotus villosus, assembly GCA_963082815.1. Classification (NCBI taxonomy): domain Eukaryota; kingdom Metazoa; phylum Arthropoda; class Insecta; order Coleoptera; family Elateridae; genus Melanotus; species Melanotus villosus. The sequence goes on along the minus strand of OY720419.1, from coordinate 28,123,431 downwards.
TTTAACGCTCCCATTATAATTTCAAGTTTTTTCACTAATCTGTCTTAGGACAAAGATCCAATCTTGTGTACTTTTTCCTGGACGGAAACCTGCCTGGTTATCTCTAAGCTGTTGTTCTATATCTTTCCTTAATCGTTTTTCGAGTAGAAGTTTGTATATTTTACTAGTAGTTGTTAACAGTGAAACTGCTCTATAGTTGTCATATTGCGTCCGGTCCCCTTTTTTATGTATTCGCTTAGGTACCTACATTTCTAGTCATCCATGCTGTATTTACTTATTTATGTAAGAACTTTACACCTTCTTGGCCCATACATTTTAACATTTCCGGGCTAATGCTGTCTACTCCAGCTGCCTTACCTATTCTCAGTCTTTTCAGAGCTTCTTCTATTTCTGGCATTGGGATACTCTCCTGCAGACTTTCATTTATATCTTCTTGTGTGTTATCTTCTGTCATATTTAATCTTGTGTCTTGCTCTTTAGAGATTCCTAATAACTCTTTAAAATATTCACACCATGTGTCCTGTAAGTCATTTCTTGTTTCTAATAATTTACCATGCTTGTTTTTGATCCATTTTAGAATGGTCTTCCTTTTCTTAATCCCTTTAACGTTCGGTATAGGAGTTTCACCTTTCCTGCCGCCTGCTTTTCCATTTCCAAATTCTGTCCAATATTTTTGCTTCCCTTCTTTAACTAATCTTTTAACTATCTCTCTATGGTCTTTATACTGCTGGTACTGGTGGTAGTTTGCTGTATTTTTTGAGCATTATGTATTTCTTCCATGCAGCCTTCTTAAATTTAACTTAGGTTTTTATTGTATTATTCCACCATGATGTTTGTTTTCGATTCTTGACGTTTTTGGCTTATTTTATTTCTTTCTTTTCCTTTTATCCTCTTATACCTTTACAGTGTCGAGAGGGCCGAACAGATCGAGTTGCAGAGTGGTCACCCATTCAAGTTCTGACCAAGCAGGTCTTTACTTAACTTTCTATATTGCAGTGCTATGTGCGCTCTCACTCTGCCGTTCTGCCGGCCTGGTTTATTTTATAAAATATTTAAATTAAGGGCTTTGGTAACGCAATGAATCAGCAGTCTACAGGCTCATATGGTTGTTAAATTTCAACCGCAATATAGAAATCTTTTTTTAAATCATATAAATGAAAATAAAATGTTTATGATTTTGTGTTATTTTTATTTATTTTAATAGCGTTTTTCATGTATATGCACCAGCAACATTCAGTGCGCATGGAAAAAATTTTATGTCTATGTAAGAATATGATGAGCATCCCTTTTTTCACTCAGTGGCGAAAAATTTAAAAGATTAAATACATTTATATTATCTTTTAAATGAAAATTAATAGTATATTATTATATGTTTTCAGAGCTTTTTTATATTCTTCCTTCGTACTCTTTCCTTTCCTCCATTTTCTTAGCTCTTGTCTTGCTTCTCGCTTTTTGCTCTTGCATTCTTTGTCCCACCACGTATTTTTTCCTGTTTTCCATTCATATATTACCTTCTTTTCTCTACAGGTATTCTTCTTTATTGCTGTTATTAATTCTTCCATTGCTTCATTAATTTCTTCTTTTTTAAATATTATCTTTTCCATTTGCCTTTTGTATGTTTGTGTTGTTTCTTCATTACATACCTCTTTTTCAATAGCGCTTCCTTTTTTCTCTTGTTGTTTTTCTGTTTCGTAGTTTATTTGTACATGCAGTGGCTGGTGATCCGATTCTATTCTTTCTGCCACTTCAAATCTTTCTACTCTGTCCCGTGCTGTTTGATTTACTATAATGTAATCTATAACTGTCTGTCCTCTTTCTCCTATATAGGTATACTCTCCTTCCTCATCTCCTTCCGTACATCCATTTAAAACGCTCCATCCATTTTCCTCTATCTCTTGTATTAATTTTCTTCCTTCTTTATTTTGTGTCGCATCCTTGGACCTTCTCCTGCCTTCTTCTGCTTCTCCCCTTGGTCCCCATGTCCCTATTCTTACATTGAAGTCCCCTCCTATAACTATTTTGTGGTCATCTCTGTTGCTTTCCACCAATTCTTTTAAATTTTTCATTACGTTTTCTATTCCTTTTTATTGTTATAAACTGTTATTATTCTCCATCTTTCCTCTTGGATTCTTATTTTCCTCTCATATAATCCATCTTTTTCTTTTATTTGGTGTGTTTCCTCGTCTTCCCGCTCTTCCCCTATTAGATTTCTTTTTACACCTGTAATTATTCCTCCTATGGCACTTCCTTTTTTATGTTCCCTAGTCGCGAATTGACATTTCCAATCATACTTCTTTGGTAATTTGTGTTGCCATTTCTCCCAGCTTTCTTTTTCTATCCATGTTTCTGCGAGGTTTATCATTTCATAATTTTCTAGGTAGGTATTCCCAAAAGTCTTCATCCTTGTTATTTATTCCTCTGGTATTCCAAAATAATATTTTTATTTTTCCTGTGTTTGTTAATTCTATATTTTCTAGATTCCTAGTCATAGCGTGGTTATTATCTTCTGTGGTGTTCGCTATTGCCATTGTCGTCATCATTTCTCCGTCCTGAATGTCTTTTGTTAGTTTTTTGGATCACTCATATTTTCATCTTCTTGTATAATTTTCTGTTGTTTTCTGTCCCATTTGTGTACCCTTCCATCAATCCATAACTTTTGGTATCCTATCTTTATTCTTTTCCCTGCTTTTCTTCTTCTCTTGCTCTATGCCTTATTTCTTTCTGAGTCTTTCTTTCCATTACTGTCATGTCCTTATCGATGTATATATTTTTGTTTTTCAGTTTATAACCATTTTTAAAAATTTCTAGCTTATCCTCCCAGTTCTTTAGCTTCACTATACATTTCTCCTTGTTGAGTGCGTATGCATCCAGTACTTCCGCCCTAACCTGTAATGTTTCTTGTATGAAGTGTACCGCTAGGTACCTCTTTGATTATTGCTTTATCTGTGGTGTCCACTTTTATTCCGGTTACCACTATGTTATTTTTCCTTTTTTCTCTCTCTTGTAGTTCTAGTTTGTATTCTAACTCTTCTATTTTTATTTCCATTTTACCTTTCTCCTTATTCAATTTTTCTTGCATTTGGTTTATTTCTTGTTTTAGTTTCTTTATTTCCGTGTTACTCTTCTCAAATTCTTTGACTAGTTTGCTTTGTATTTCTTCATTTCCAGTTTTTATCTCTTTCCTTATTTCTTCCGTCCATTTTTTTAACGCTTTGTCTAAAACTTCTTCCATTTCTTTGTTTTCTTTTATTACTTCCCTGCTTGTTGGTTTTTGTCTTTTTAATAGTTGACTCTTTTTAAACACTCCCTCGTTTCCTATATTGTCTTTCTTATTGCTCTCCTTTTCTTCTTTTTCTTTGTCCGTTTTGCGCTCTCTCTTTTCGCTATCTTCCGTAATTGTATTTGTTCTTGCTCCCACTTGTAGAACTCTTCTGGATCTTCCAAATTTCGTTTCCTTTTTATAAATTCCTTTAAATTCTGTGTGCTATACGCTCTTTGTCTTCCTACTTTCTCTTCCTTTGCGCTCATGGATTCCTCTGTTTCGTTTTCCGCGCTCCTCCGGCGTACGTGTATAGTCCGCTTTATTTCGTTTACCCCACTCGCGCGATTTACGATGCACCAATCCCGTGCAAGGTTACTTCGTTACGCGTGACGTATCCTCGCCCGGTTGTTATCTTCGGCCAAAATTTCGCTTGTTTAAAGTTTTGTTTACAACTTCACGCACAACTGTAGCGTCTTTGTTTATTTCCTCACTGCGTTGCACCCTCTTTTATTTCCTATCTTTCCACTTTTCACTATTCTGCACCTTCTCTAAACACTTCAAAAACTCACTATAAATACACCTCGATATGACACACCTTTTTCTCCGCAACCATTACCACCTCTCCAGCATTTTAATGAAATTTGGTGTATGTGCTGGTGCAATGTCTCCCCCCCCCTTGTTTAATTAGTTCTATTATTATTCCGTTTTCACCCGCACTCTTATTGTCCCTTTGTTCTTCTATGCTACTTTTGATTTCTTCCAGACTTGGTTCTTATTTCCTGTGCAATCTGGTCCTCTAGTTCTTCCTTGCTTAAATTTTCAGCTGTTTCAATTTCGTTACCCGTTAGGACCATCTGTCTAACACTTCTTGCGTTCCTCCTACCAGTTCACCCTCTTTATTCTTACAGTACAGTAGCTTTGGTTGATATCCTTTCTTTTGTTGCTTGATTTCCTTATAGAAGTTTCTTATTTCCTTACAAATAAAGGTTCTCTCAATGTTCTTTAAATTTTTTTCCATATGTTTTCGCTTTTTATTTCTGAATAGCTTCTTTGCTTCTCTTCTTGTTATTTCATAATTTTCTTTTCTAATGCCTGTGTTGTCTTTAATAGTCAAACCAGTCTTTGCGCTTATCCTCTTTCTTAGCCTGTCGCGTCTTACCCGCTGCATCTACTATAAGTCTTTCTGTTTTTACCCACTGTTGATCTATATTGTCCTGCATTCCTACTGTCGCGTTTAATGCCTTCTCCAATTTGTTTCTATACTCTTGTACAATATCTTCTTGCGTTGCTTTCTTTCTATCTTAATTAATTCTTCTCTTACTGTTGTTTATTATATATTTTGCTTTTGCATGCCTGATCTTCGCTCTAACCATATAGTGATCACTATCCCCGTCTGCCCCCCTATAGCTTCTTACGAGGGGCATTCAAAGTGTATTGCAATTCGAGCATTGAAACAACTAATAGCAATTAAATTAATTTATTATTTCTCAATGTAGTCCCCCTAAGTTCAATACATTTACCCCACTTCTCCTTCAGCGACGCAATCCCCCGAAAAAAAAAGTTTCCTCTTGTCCTGCAAACCACGCTTCCGTCTCCTCTTTAAGACCTTCGTCGTCCGAAAACCGGCGCCCCGGAGATATTTTTTGAGGTTTCGGAATAAGTAAAAGTCGCTAGGAGCCAGGTCCGGCTGTAACGTGAATGGTTAAGTTGTTCGAACCCGCAGGCCTTCAGGGCGGCCTGTGCAACTCTGGCCTTGTGGACTGGAGCATTGCCATGCAGTAGGAAAACCCCCTTGGACAGTTTTCCATGTCTCTTTTCCTTAACTGCGCTGCGCAATTTTTTCAAAAGTTGTGCATAATATTCTGCATTAATTGTAGTTTTGTGTGGCATACAATCGATTAAGAGCAGCCCTTGGCAATCCCAGAAAACAGACGCCATGATCTTCCCAGCAGAGGCCTGTGTCTTGAATTTTTTTGGAGCTGGAGATTCCGCATGCTTCCATTGCATCGACTCTTGCTTCGTTTCGGGGTCCCAGTGGTGAAGCCATGTTTCATCTCCAGTCACAAGTCGAGCCATAAAGTCATCTGGATTGGAATTAAAGAGGCCGAGAAGCTCGCGTGATGCTTCCATCCTGCAGTGCTTATCCTGAATAGAAAGATTTCTGGGCACCCACCTGGCTGACACTTTCAACATGTGCAGAGTGGTATGGATGATGTTGTGAACACTTCCTTGTGAAACACCAATCTCTTGGGCAATTTATGATACCTTTATACGCCTATTTGCGAGTACCGGTGACTCAACCTGATCACATGTTTATCATCGGTTGCAGTTTTTGGTCCTCCGCACTTTGGATCATCTTCAATGCTCTGGCGGCCGTGTTTGAATTCTTTAAACCACCTAGTGACCGTAGCATACGAAGGCGCATCCGATCTGTACACTTTCGATAAGCGATCAAAAATTTTCTTTGCATTTACACCCTCTTTACACAAAAACTTGATGATGCTTCGATACTCGAACTTCTTTAAACTACACTCAGCCATATTTCACAACTGACAGAAGGAAAACAAAAGCAGATAGGACAACCAATTTTTGCAAGCAAGGGTAACTAGATCTGATGTATCAAACCAAATTTGCACGAAAATCAAAACTTTGCTAGATACCCCCCAAATTGCAACACACTTTGAACGCCCCTCGTATGTTTTCAATAAGTTTTGCGTGTTTAGCCTCTATTAGAACGTGATCTATCTGATTTATGCTTATACCGTTAGGGGCCATCCAGGTTAGTGATGTGCACAATCGAATGATTTTGAGAATCGAATAATCGGCAATCGGATAACTTCAACAATCGAATGATCATTCGAATGATTTTTCATTCGTCATCAATGAACTCTAAACTAACTGGAACGGCGCCGCCTTGAGTAAGAAGTGAGGCAAAACGGTTGAATAGGCAACCCGCAGTGGTTACGGATATCTATCTCTTTCCATCTTATGTTGGTTAATGGAAGGCCCGCGGATTATTTTAAAAAATATATTTTTATTTCTTATATTTGTTTAGGAGTAAACGTGTTGTTTTTAAATAGTTATCTAGGGAAAAGGGCAATAATGCAAACATTATAATATACAAAAGTTATTATAAATTTTTTTGATGTTCAAGTAAAATTTTTAATGTTCGTCCATAGGGTTGCTTATTTTAATTTAAATTTTACAATACATTGAACCTACATAGCTACTACTACTTACATAACTGTAAATCTAACAATTACTAAATAAAACAAGTTTTGTCATTTTTTGTCTTACTGTAGCGCTTTTTCCATGTAATTCTAAATTTAACATTTTACTATGGTGATACATTCGACACTTTAAATATATAGCAACTATTTTCCGAATGATCTGAATTTCGTGACATTCTTCAGCTACAAATTCTTGAGTTACAGGATGCCTGGGTTTAAAAAGGTTTATATTTGCAGTATAATACTTTATAACTGTATTTATAATTTTTTGTTTTAAGTTTATTTTGGTTTTTAAAATAATTTTACTTTCTAATAGAAGACAAATTTGCTTTTCTGCAAAATGTAAAATTTTGTACACCACATCTGAAGCATAAATAAGACCTCCTCGAGTGACAGAATTGGTAAATGATTTATAAGCTTCAGGAGCGGCGGTATAAGAGTGATCAATAGATATACTACCTCTATATAGTAATATTTCTATACAATGATTACATGTAGTCGCATTAATAAGGTTACGAACTATATATCCAGCAATATAAAACACTACATTTTCTTGAAATTCACTTAATTTTTTATCAACTAAGCACTTCATTAAATTATCAATTTCATCGGTATTTATAGCCTCTTTCAAGACACCTTGCTCTTGCCTATTTTCTGAACGGAATTCAAATGTAGGAGTGCAGTAACTTTCAAGGTCAGAGCAATTTGCACTGACACTTGGAGTTACTGAATTCCTATAAAGCAACTGTCTTAACGCCCATTTCAGTTGCTGAGTGTTTGGATTGTTATTCCAACCCCCTCTTGATCGAATGCACGAAAAAAAGATTTCCAAGTGATCTTGGGAGTACTTATATGTTAAAAAATATGTCATTGGGTTTTCTTTTAAAGTTAAAAGGTCATTAGCTAAGCCTAACGTACTCTCCATTGTTAATATAAAACCAAGAGCAAAGGTCTTACGTATATGTTTTAACAACGGAATGCCATCAATTTTTAACGTTGTCAAAAAGTCCTTTGTTTTTGAGAAAATGTCTTTAAAATATTCCAAAGTTTTTAGCCTAATAGGTGCTTTATACCCCTTTCCAAATGGATTCCTACAGTTTAAAATATCAAATATTCTATCTATAGTGCGTAGAAATTCCACAGTGGCATAACTGTGTTCAAAACCGTCAACACTGGTTTTTTGAAGATATTCAATAGCATCTGCCACACCATTACTTATTGTTTGTGCAGCAAGGCGTACATTCATGATCTTATTCTTATAGTTAACGTGATGGGAACTAAGTGAATTTGCCAATTTTAATTTTTCTGTTGTTTGAATATCATCCAGAGCTTTGATATAATTCCAAGAAATTTTTCCTGAGCTGGAAGTTAGGTTTTTTTCGGCAAAACAATTCCTGGCCAATTTCAACATATGGCAAACATCTAGTATACAATATACTCGAATTGAATGGTCACTAGGATGAACAAAATAGGGCTTTAGATTGTCATACTCAATATTGCAACCTAAATTGTTGTATGTTGAAATATTGACATGGGCCCCATCTGAAGTTATGGACCTCACAGTAATACCTACTTCATATAAACTCCTTAAACAGGCCATTACTAACTGGGTTTGCAAATATGCATTTGCCTTATTTGTTAAGAAGTAGGCCACTGGGCATTTGAACTTATTTGTAAAACTTACAATTTGAAAAAATAGTGCCTCTGTTGCTGGCATTTCAAAATCAGTGTCAATCAGACCACCGTAATCGACGTTACCAAAATATGTGCCCTTATTGTTGTCCCACAAAACTTGCTTTCTTATGGACATGGCATCCACTATTAAAGCACAATTTTTTAAATGAGGTTTAGCATGTACTTCTTTTCTTAAAAATTCCAAAACTTCACTTAAAATCCCCGGCTCACAGTTTAGGCTGCTCAACCACTTTCTTATAGTCCTTCCGTTAGGCAGGACAAAATGTTCACGTAAAAAATTATAAGCCTTAGGCGAATAAAAGTACAGTGTGTGAGCAAATTGCTTCATTAAAGGTGAATATCTGCGTTGCCCAGAATGCACGCCTTCGTCTTTCCCTTTCTGGAGAAGTACAAGTTCCAAAGGCAAACCTGAAAAGAAAATATGCTGTAGCTCTTAAGTTTAAAAATGTAATTTTGTAGTTTTTTACCTTCAAAATGCTTTTTTAGGACCTCATCCAGATTTTCATTGCTATGTCCGCTTTTTGAAATTGAACGAATTACGTCTTTCATATTGGAAATTTTCACATCTCTCCTTTTTACTTTCTGTTTTAGTGTTTTGACTTTTCTTCGTAGTAGTATGTCCTTGTTATATGAAACAGTTTGGGTTTCGCGATCAATCAACGTTCGAACTTGTGAGTTTGATGTAGAAGTAGAAGGTAAATCAATGTCCATAGGAGATATAATAGGCTTAAACTCCTCATTATGAACATCCACAGACACATCCTGAAAAAAAAAACACTTTTATTACGTATGTGCATCTAATACGGGTGCAAATATCTTTTTCTTTTATTTAATTATATCCTACAAGGTACCTACCAGTTTTTTTATTTTCCTGCGAGGTTCAGCAGTTTTTGGTAACAAATGTTTTGGATATGAAAATACACTAGGTACAGCATCTGGTTTTAATAATTTAGCGGTACACCCTGGTTTGACTATGAAATCAGTCGAAAGAAAATGCTCTCCACAAAGTTTGCTGGTTTTAGATGGAGCCCACTTCTCCCTGCGAACTGCTCTTATCCAACATTTTAGGATTTCTGGTCGTTTAAATGGAAAACTGCAGCAAATAAATTTACTTTTAATCTTATTGTTAAATATTTATTAATTCATATTTTATTACCCTGTCTAAAAGACTATTTCATTTGTATAACCGTATAATTTTTTTATATAAATTTTTTCTAAAAATAATTTTAACTTACCCATGAAAAGATATTTTTCGTTTATCTTGCTCGTTCTTGCATCCAACCGCTACACAATAAATCACCATTGTTATTAATTAAAACCACCAACAAATGAAACAAATTACACCAACACAATTTAGTCTTTTTTAAAAAACACGCGAAAAATTAAACGTAACTAATGGTATATTAGAACACAATGAATGTATATCTTCACTAATATTGTCCGTTTTACACAAAAATAAGCCCAAAACAACCTTAATTTTCAATTAGAGGATAGTTTTTGCACCCGACCGTTAATAAACATAATTCATCGTCACGAGTATGACAAAAACAGGTTACCGTATCATCAGGCTATCTTTCTTTTAGCTGCCCCTGACACACTCCGCGCTATTACAGAGAACAGTCCTCGCCGTTCCAGTTAGTTTAGAGTTCATTGTTCGTCATTCATCCTCCGAATGAAAAATCATTCGAATGATTTCACAACAATCGAAACATTTCGAATACCGAGGACAATCGAATTATCCGATTTTTTTCATTGGAATTCGCCCATCACTAATCCAGGTACCCTTATGAATATCTTTGCGTTGGAAGAAAGTGCTCATGATTCTCATATTTCTCTCGGTGGCGAATTCAATCAGTTTTTTCCCGTTATCATTACTTTGTTCGTGTTTACTGAATTTACCTACAATTGGCCAGTACATATCCTCTTTCCCCGCCTTCTAGTTGAAATCCTCTACTACCACCTTTATATCATAGCCTGGTATACTTTTATAGAGATTTTTGAGTTCCTGATAGCTACTTAATTTTGATTTCTTCGTCTTTATCTTCTGATGGGGCGTGTGCATTTATTATAGTTGTTTTCCTGTGTTTACCTCTTATTCTTATGCTGCATAATCTGTCGGATTTTGGGTTAAAATCTATAACTGCCTCTTTTAAATTTGTATTTGTGCCGAAGATTTTATTGTCACTCCCGCTGTTGAAAAATATGTATTCCCCCAAATTGTTTACACTCCTTCCTTTTTGTTTTGTTTCTTGTAGTGCGATAATGTCTAGTATTTGATACGTTTTTAGTTCCTTTGTTAGATTTTTTAAAGCGCCTTCACTGTAAGTAGCCCGTACGTTCCATGTTCCCAGAAATATGCCAGTTTTTGGTGTTTTATCCGTTTCTTTGCTCTTAGTTCTTCTCATTTCCGTTTTCTTTGTCATGTCCTTGTTCTTTGCCTTGTTCGTTTTTTTCAGTAGCCGTCCTGAATAAGAAGTTACTGGTTTTTTGCCCCCTTCTCCCCTTCATCACTTATAGGGGTATTGACTATTGCCAGTTTGCCTTCTTTCTCATTCCAGTTCCAGACTGGACCGTTGATTATCAACTTTTGATAACCTATTTTTACTTTTTTCTGGCATTTCTTTCTGTTTCGGCTATCTTTTTGATTTTACCTTGAATATCTCTCTCCTTTGGTGTCAGATCGCTATATCTATATACATTACTCTGTTCTTTTCTGTCCTTCAGAGCGCCTTTTTTTCAGTACTTCTATTTTTTCTTCCATGCTCTTCATTTTGACTATGCAGTGTTTTGTTTCAATTTTTATGGCTGTTTCCACTTTCGTTTTCACTTGCAGCTTTTCTGCCAGAAAAGTTTCAATTTCGGATTTCAGTTCTTCCCCTTCCGGTTGTATTAATGTCCATTCCTGTTATCATTAAGTTCTTTCTTCGTTTCTCGCATTCCATACGCTCGTAGTGATTTTCCATTACCTCAAATCGTTCAAATTCCTTGTGTAGGTTTTGCATATCGCTTTTTAATTTTTCTTTTTCCCGTTTTAGAGCACGCATATCGTTCCTGTTTTAAGTTTTGTATTTCTTCATTCACGTTCTGCATAACCTCCTGGTAATCTTCCTGGCCTTGTCGGATTTGTTTGACTTCTTTCATTACTTCTCTCATGTTTTTTAGTTCGTCGTTATCCGTATTATTTCCATTGTTTCCTTGTTTGGGACTCTTTTCCGGAGATTTTCTGAACTTTTCATAACGCCCTACTTCTCCCTTTCGTTGTTTTCCTGCATCCTCCGACGAGGAATCATTTTTACTATATACATAACTCTTTACCGGGGTTCTTGCTGTCTTTTTGCTCCTACCAGAGATATCAGCCTCATCTAACCTTTTTCTTTTTCTTCTACTTGTACACCAAGTTGTATTGTGTGTTGCCTATTCATTTGGTTTTGAAATGCAAATTTTCAAGGTAAGTTGCTCGTATCAATTTCACCATACCTATAAGGTTATGTTATCTCTAATCTGACCAGATTATTTCTTGAATTGTCTTGACACAGGTAGTTCGCTGGTTTTCTCCTCTATGCTTTCCCTCACTTTCATGAATTAATTACTCGACACTGATCCGCAATTGGTTTTTAGTTTCGGAGCATCAATTCACACTCTTATCACTTTGACAACCACTTCAGTATCGGAGTCTAGAATAACCCCCAGCTATTTTACCTCACCCGATAGATTAATTGATTGACCCACGTCGAGAGGGCCCAGACCCTCTAGGTGCCGCCTTCTCGTGAATGATACTATGGTGGTTTTCAGGGGGCTGACTTTTAGGCCTTCCCCTTCTGTCCACCTGGATACTACATTCAGGGCCCTTGGCATACATTCCCTCACTGTATTAATAAATCTCCCTTCTACAAGAATGGCCAGGTCATCCGAGTATCCAAGAGATGAGAATCCTTCGTTGCTGAGGTTCACTAGCAGCCCGTCCATGACAAGGTTCCACAACAGGGGAGAGAAATCCCCCCTGCGGACATCTCACTGCTACCCGGACTGCCAGTGTCTCATCAAGCAGCAAAGTGTAGACCACCCTACTTCTTAGCATGCAGTCTATCCACCTGCAGCAAGTCACTTCCAAGCCGAGATTTCTCATGGCTGTTGTGATAGAGTTAAACGATGTGTTACCGAAGGCTCCTTGTATGTCCAGGAACGCCCCTAGAAAGATCTCCTTATTTTCCAGCGCTTTTTCCGCCCTTCTAACGATGTGGTGAAGTGCTGTTTCTGTTGATAGTCCTGCTCTATAGACGAACTGGTTCCGGTGTAATGGACTGGTTACCAAAACACCTTCCCTGATATGTTTATCAAGCAGTTTTTCCATTTCATCGATCATATGTTGATTGTAAAACTAAAATTTATACAACAAAGGGTGGTTTGCACAAAACGTGTGTTAAATTAACGAACCATCAGAGTGAACCAAAGAGCATTTTTTTTTATTTACTGTGTTAGATTGAAATGATTAGCAAATATGTTAAAACATGTTTATGTGACCTTCCCAAAGTGTAGAAACAGTTTATGTTCTAAAATATATTAAATTAATTTAATATAGGTATGATTCTCCTTCTAAACAATCACGAATTGACTACTATGGGGGAATGGTAAAAACGTATCAGCTTGGAAGAAGCGGTCAATATGGCACTAGTCTAAAAGTTGCACCAGTTACTACAGAAACTGAACTGAATGCCGAAACTTGCCTACAGGTAAATGGTTCGAGCGAAGTTACTATTGCACCGCAGTCTGTTTTACCTTCTCTCGTTGGATTTGAATGCATAGGTAACTTGAATAAAATTTAACAAAAAATACAGATTATTACGTTTATAACCAACACTGTAGGTTCTGAAATGATTGATGGAGTAAATACTGAGAAATGGCAATTAATTCAAACAATAGGACAAAAAGAAAATCGATATACCATGTGGATGAGATTTAAAGATGATCCAAATAACGCTGGTATAAAATATGCCGTTCCTGTAAAGTAAGAAATGCTATGTCTTTTATTCTCTACCAAAGGTTAAATTTAATTTTACTTTGTTTTAGATATGAAATGAAAGGTTTTAATTCTCTGTTAGGCAGTCATTATGATCATTATTACTTGTTTTATGATTCCTATAATATCGATAATATTGATCCAAAAGTCTTTCAAGTAGATAATAGTATGTAATATTTATATATTCATGTATTTTAAAGCAAATCTAAGACAATATTTTAATTATTCTAAATTTTTAGATATGCCTTGCAGCGCATTCCCTGGCCCAGGGGACAGACACATATATACCTTCAATCCTATGAAAGAATTCATTCATCCAGTTAGTACTTCACATGTAGGCTTTGAGTTTGATAAATTCAAAACTAAACATAACAAACAGTATAAAGATATTTTAGAAGCAGAAAATCGGAAAAATATATTTAGACAAAATATCAGATTTATTCACTCGGTTAACAGACAACATAAAGGCACGGCTTTATAATATTCATGAAGTAATTAAATTCTCTTTATAAATTTTTAGGTTATTCTTTAACTGTGAATCATTTGACTGACAGAACTGAATTGGAAATGAAAGCTTTAAGGGGTAGACGATACTCTGGTGTATATAACGGAGGAGCTCCATTTCCTTACCAACATATTAATAAAGCTACGATACCAACTGAATTTGATTGGAGGTTATATGGTGCTGTTACACCAGTTAAAGGTTTGAAAAAACAATAAGCTGTAATAATTATTTATATAGGTACAGTATAATTTATAATATCATTCGGACACTACAGTAATCTTGACAAGATTGTAATTCGGACACTTTTGTGATTATTTGTCTCTCTAATTCGGACACTCATTAATGTTTTATCAAATTCAAAGATAGCAAATGCAATTTTTTTTAGGTTGTATACTGGAAGGTTATACCACAGTCTAGTAATACAACCAGTCGTTTCACTCGCTGGATTTTGTGGGTCCGAATTCCAGTGCGCCTGTGCAAATCTAGCATAAAGCGCAGTTAGAAAAATAACGTGTTTGCGTAGATGTGCATTTAACCGCCGTAAACCACGTGCTTGTATGTGTTTGATGGTGCTTGTTTATTCAAAAATCGCTCCAAAATATTCATGATCTAGTCGAATGCGCACTGCACATTTCAAGGACATGAACATCAAAGGTACCGACATGAAGTGAAACGACTGGTTGTATTACTAGACTGTGGTTATACCTGTATTGAAGCATTTTTCAGTGAATTGAATTACATTACAATTATTATCAGTATATTATACATTATTAATATTTTATTACTTACTATTTTATTAGTTTCTTATTAAGACTTGTGCTTTCCTGCTGAACGGTCATTTGATATACGAAATTATTCCAATATTTTTTTTCATTTGTATAACCTGTAAGTTTTTCTTTGCAATAGAAGAAATATTGAAACACCAAATTGCCCGTCATTTTGCATTATATACTTAATAGTTCAGTTTAATTGGCACTCACTATTGCTGATTACTTATTAATAGAGACCGGATCTAGTAAAAATTTAGTAAAATCATTTCAGTAGAGCGGCACACTTAAGTAGCACTTTTAAAACAGTTGTTTACTATTGCCGCTTATAGTAATGTTTCCTAAAACAGGTTGACAAAGTTCACCAATCATTATGGTGCAATAGATTTACAATGGGCGTGGCCAAGATTTCGTTGAGTCACCAAACCAATCATGTGTTATTAAAGAAAATTAACGGTACAGGTGGGGGCAATCTTATTTAGAAATATCTAGTGCGTATCTGATTTTAGCTTAATTTACCTATTTGAATGACTCATTACCTAAAAAGTCACCTAAAAAATCCGGTCTCTACTTATTAATAACACTAATTTCTTATAATCTAAGTAACTTCAACAACGTCTGGGTAAGAGTACCTAACATTGAATGGTACCATCGATTGTATTGTTAGCCGTTAATTTCACAGTATGAAACTGAAACCATTCTATCTGAATATGGTTTCATATGCACCGTGAACTCCTTGCAAAGGTTCATTTTGTCACGTTGTCTTTCGGAATGGGAATCCGAACGACTCCGATGGAGTTATTCCTTGAGCGGATCGGATTTGATGGGACTGAATCCTTGAAAGGAGTTCGATCCCCCATCTCTAATATGAATTTAATTATGTTTTCTATAAATACCTCATAATTTCAATTGCTGTAGGTACTGCATCTAAAAAAAAGGAAAAAATATAAGAAAATACAGTACTGCATATTTTACTAATGTATTAATTTTTTCATTCAGATCAGTCTGTCTGTGGATCTTGCTGGTCATTTGGAACTGTTGGTGCTATTGAAGGTGCATTTTTCTTAAACAATGGTCATCAACTTGTACGTCTTTCGCAACAAGCCCTGATTGATTGCTCATGGGGGTAAATATAAAAAATAATAACACTTTGTCTTATTATATAGATCTTTACCTATAAGCAGTGCCGATTTAACCATTAGGCGGACTAGGCGGCCGCCTAGGGCCCGGCAGCTCACTGGGGCCCTAAATTTATTGAACAAAATTTTTCGCGACACCACGGCAACTCTGCGCCGTAATAAGTTAATAAGTTACACTACACTAGTTACAGTTAAAATTGGAAAACCGTTGGATTAAGTGTATCGACCTAAAAGGTGTTTTTGGCCAAAAAACTTATTCCTTGTTTCATTTTTACCATACTTATCGCTCCACCCTCGTATTTTTTGCACAACTTCTAGCACATTCGTTTTATTTTTGATCCAACAACTCTGGAGCCCCTAGACCCCCCCCCCCCATTTTCAAAGGGGTTGCGCCCGCCAGATTCCCTATTGCCGCCTAGGCCCCGGCAGCGCCTTAAACCGTCGCTGCCTATAAGCTGAATTGATGAGAATTAGAGAAACTAAAATGCAAAGGCATGTTGAGAGAATTCAAATTGATTCATGCCCAAGTAGCAGCTAGCAGCCTTTGGTAACTGTACAAGGCATATGTCAAATATTTACTAAGCATTCATAAAGGTGTTCATAGACTTCATTCTCTTTATGGGGTTTTACTTGAACTAGTAAAACAGGCACAAAACCAATGTGTGTGGTGTTCTGTTGAAGCTTGTTTTTTAACTATCCTTCTTGAACATCCTTATACAAGTCAATGATTGTATCTATCACGGTGTACGGTTAAGAACACAGATCATTCTTCAGCAACTATGATATTTCGCTAAAAACTGTAGAACTCGCATCTGTGTGGATGTATTCTTGTAAAAAAAAATCTGGTCTGTGGCCACCTTAAGGGAGAACTCAGACAGAACAGATCGTTGATGACCCTGCATGATCAACCATGAGGGCCCATATTCTTTATCAACCGTTTTTGAAATAATAACCTCACACAGAATCCATCAAGTTATTGTGATTAAAACATTATGTAAAGCCTCATTTACATTGAGCGAGTTTACTCGCTACTCACCGGCGACAAAACTTCTTCGCGAGCGAGTGTGTTGCAACTAGCTCAGCGAGTATCATTTACACACAGCTAGTAAATTCGCTTACTCGCCTTAAATTTATTCACGTGGAAAGTTGTGTTTTATACTTTAATCATGTTGGTTTCCTAAGCAGTGCCGGATCAAGAAACTTTCGGGGCTGAGGCGCTTTATATTCTCGGGCCCTTGGATGAAAAAAAAAACACGAAACACTGCTATTTGTCGTATTAAAAAAAAAAGCAAAATCAAAACAAAAAATCTGTTTCATGAAACAAAAGATTATAATAAAATTAAATCAATAACTGTGAACATAATATAAAATTTGATAACATAACGAAAACGTCCTAACAAACACTAATATATTTCTTTCTTAACTTCTTGGAAGCAGTCAGTGCTGTCCATGCTTTCATTCTCTATGTATAACAAAGAAAGCGTCCAGTCGACTTTGCCGCATGGTTGATCTTAAAGTAACTTTTCACTGTTTTAATGCAGAGAACGACCTCTCAGCAGAGGCAGACCTCTCAGCACAGGCATTGAACAACGGGATTGTTAGATAAATTTCTAGCAAAGTAAGGATATTGGGGAACGTGAACTTCGCACATTGGATGTAAAATACAACTAAAAATTGCTAAATCTTGACCATCGCGCCTCGTGCGCCTCATGCGTAATCGGGCACTGTTCCTAAGTGAAGTGGAGTAGTAACGAAATTGATGATTTTTTAAAGAAGAAATAGATAGGTACGCCAAAACTAAAGTGTGGTTCAACTCTGCCAGTTTTTTACCCACATTTTTCTAGATTTCCGTTTTTTCCTTTTTTCCAATTCCTGACGTAATAAAAGCACTACAACACAAAGCAAGAACTACTTCTGTCGACATTTTGCCGGCTAATCCAGGGTCTACAGCGAGTTTACTAGCTAAATATGTTTACACACAGAGAGTTCACTCATCAGAGAGTAAAATAGCTAGCGAGTAGCGAGAAAAGTAGCCCGGCCTTCAACTTTACTCGCGGTAGTAGAGCGAGCGGCGAATTAACTAGCCAACATGATTACATTGAGCGAGTTTAGTAGCAGAGAGTAAATTTGCTAGCGAGAAGCATGTAAACTCGCTCAATGTAAACAAGGCTTAAGTTCCGTGAAGGCTCCAAAAGACATATTTAACAAAATAACTTACACATAACTTCTCTTAGTATTGACCACTTTAAGCAGATCGATCAAATTTCCAACAAATCAGAATTTCAAACTGTCCAGTCGAGGACGGTCACACTTGTTTGCGATCGGTCAGCTCAGTGTGATGTTTACCATATGTTTACATGTGTTTAGAATTTTTGATGATCCCGGACAAGCTGTCCAAGTTTCCACTAACATATTTTTGCAATGCACAATTACTTAATTTTATCTCTTTGTTATCAGATATGGTAATAATGGCTGTGATGGAGGTGAAGATTTTCGTGCCTATCAATGGATGATAAAACATGGAGGAATACCAACCGAAGATGATTATGGTCCTTACTTAGGTCAAGTAAGTTTAATACTAGATAAAGGAACATTCATTAAGGATGATACAATGTTTACTGATTCATTACAGGATGGTTATTGCCATGTTAATAACGTCACATTAACAGCAAAAATAAGTGGGTATGTTAATGTAACTTCTGGTGATGAACCTGCACTTCGATTAGCAATTTTGAAGCATGGACCAATTAGTGTTGCAATTGATGCTAGTCATCGTACATTTAGTTTCTATTCCAACGGTGTTTACTATGAACCAAAATGGTAAGTTCTTGAAATTGGTTGCATTATTAACTTAAATCCTTTTTCTTACAGTGGAAATAAAATTGATGAACTTGATCATGCAGTTTTGGCAGTTGGATATGGCTCTATAAATGGCAAAGATTATTGGTTGATTAAGAACAGTTGGTCAAATTATTGGGGTAATGATGGTTATGTGTTAATGTCTGCTAAAGATAATAATTGTGGTGTAATGACGACTCCAACTTACGTAACAATGTAATTATATAGATTATAATTTTACTTCCTTATATACTTTATAATAATATGTAATACGTTTATTAATGTTTATCTCATAAATAAAATAGTAATTTGTAATTGTTTTAAATATAATCTTTCATTTTATATACATAGGTTAACCCATGATTTGTAAAAAGTTATATGTTCTGTAAAAAAATTTATAAAATAAAGCAATAAATAGAAATATGTATTTATGTATGTATTATCTGTAACCTCTTATACCTTTCGGTGTTGAGACTGGTGCGTTAACGTATGAGGATTTGCGGGTGTAGTGCACAACCCGGCCCGTATCTGCAGGTTACGAAGTTGGTGCGCTGTTTAATTTCTACATACTGCACCGTGTGTAGAGTGTAATGTGTGTGTATGTGTAAGACCTTGGTACTCTACCTTCTAGGCCTGTATTCAGAGGAGAGCGTTGTTAATTGCCCAACGACTAATGTTACCCGGATTTGATACGGACCTCCAAACTGCAAGAAAATCCTACCCATCAGGAGATTTGAACCAAAGACTAACATTACGCTAGCCTGACTCTCAACCATTGCGCCACCCTGGCTTCTATAAATAGAAGTAACATAAATTTAAATGTGTATACATCACATGAGATAACTTTTACATTTGTTGTGTATTTTTCTAGAATTTCTATTTTGTTTAAAAAATGTAGGCAATAAATCATTTTTTTTAATGTGTTAAATTATACACTTTCTTCTTACTATTGTTTGAAGCTCAAAAATTAAATTGAACTGATATTAAGATAAAAATTGTAATTTTGTTAATAATAATCTTAAAGTTATAAAATTTAAAGTAAATTCTGTTTTTATTTTAACGGCAACATATTTTGCTATTGCCAGTTTCTATAATATAGAAGAGTAACAAGCTTGAGCAATAAAAATTCCTTCCAGGGATAGAAGCTCCTTGGGCTCGGTAAAGTTATATTGCAGTTAAATAGTATCAATAACCACAACAGTTTGCAACCACAAGCCTAGATCTCACTCAATAAATAAATAACAAACTCCCCTCTACCCAACATCTACTTCTTTCATTCTAATAGTAGATCACATGATTTCTTGTAGTTTACTTGGACCTTTTATTGTTGATGTGATTGTTTTAGATCTACTACTGAAAAATTATTAAATAATAATTATGAATTATTGTATAGTTAAACTGATATTCATATTTAGCAGTGCAACTCTGTACGTAAATTGTTTAGAAAATGAAGAATTCTGTGATATTGAACAAGAAGACTGTAAAAGTGGTCACCAGAAATATAGGTTAGAATGCATATAAAATTTAAGTTTTACTACCTTTTTTAACATTTAAAATAAAATTTGCATGTACATTTGTACATATATATATAATCCACTCCTCATTTACTGTTAAGTGTAGAGGATTACATTATTTCTTAATTTTACACTTTCCAATTATCTTCCTTCACCATATTTCTCCATTTTTTTCTGTCTTTTGCTAAAGTCTTGGCTTGCTTCCATGTTACATGTTACCCCTCTGTTATTTAATAGTTTTCCAACTTCATTGTCCCATGTGTTGCGAGGTCTGCCTCTCCTTCTTCGTCCGGTTATCTTGGCTCCCCATACCTTGTTTACTTGTCTTTTTCCATCCATTCGTTTTAGGTGCCCCCACCATCGCAGTTGGCTCATTTCGACGTATTCCTAGCACTTTCAACTTCCAGTTCATTCCTAATCGTATCGTTTCTTATTTTATCCATAATTGTCACGTTTGCAGCCCTTCTCAAATACTTCATGTCTGCGACTTGTATTTTCTTATGTAGCTTTTCAGTCAATACCCATGTCTCACTGCCATATAACAGCGTTGGCAAGTATACTGTTTTGTAGATCGTCATCTTAGTTTTTTTACTCACTTCTTTTTTATTAATAAAACCTCTTTTAATGCTGTGAAATAGCTTTGTTGCTGCCGTTATTCTATTGTTTATTTCTTCTTCAAGTTTCCCTGTAGTATCTATGACTGCCCCCAAATATTTAATGTTCTCAACTTGTTCAACCGTGTTCAACTATGTTGTTATTAATCTGAATATTTATTTTTCGTTCTGTGTCATTTGTTATTACTTTGGATTTCGTCTTGTTTGTATTTATTTTCATATCTTGCTCTTCTAATTCCTTAGTCCATATATCTACATTAAATTGTAGGTTTTTTTCACTATTGGCCATTATCACGATATCATCTGCAAACACGCATTCACTTATTTCGATTGGATTCATTTTATAATAGCCTGCATTTATTTTCTTACTTTCTCCACTCGATTTCTTTATTATTTTGTTCATGAGCGTAATAAATAGTAGGGGGCTCAGGACTCCCCCCTGTCTTACCCCTTTTGTTGTTTTAAATTTTTCAGATTCTTGATTATTTGTTCTAATTATATTATATCTTTCCTTGTATATTGCTTTAATTCCTTCCACTAAGCCTCTGTCTGCTCCTTCATTTTCTAGGGCAATCCATATTCTTTGCCTGTCGACATTGTCGAAGGCTTTCTCCAAATCTATTAGGCACATGTATATTTTTTTATTATACAGGGTGTCTGAGACATGACTTCCCAGGCCTATAACTTTGTTATTTTTAAAAATAACTATAATAAATTATATATATTCGTAAATGGGAGCAAATTCTCTATAAGATGGGAAAAGAAAATGTTAGAGAATCTGTACTCATATTATGGCAGCGATATTCAACTTTTTTTTTCAAATTGCACACTATGCTTTTTTTCTCTCATTCTGATAGTGCTTTTTATTCTCTTTATAACCATGTAAACCAATATTGGTCTTACATAAGAAAATTCTCGAAAAAAATACGATTGAAAGTTGAAGTCTAGGTTTGCCATGGAAACAACTGATTGTTGTAATTTGTACTCGTCGGCGATGAAAACAATAGCGAATAGCTGTAAAACAATTGCAATTTACGTTGTAAAGAATGACAAGTGCTCTTTCTGTATTTGTATGTTCTTGTTTAAAATCGTAGGAGTATTAGAAATGAATTACACTAATTCTGAAAAACTTGATATGATCCTTATTTATGGTTTATGCGAGAGGAATGCAAGAAGAGCAGCAAGGTTGTATGCAGAAAGGTATCCGCTATTGTTTTTATCGCCGACGAGTACAAATTACAACAATCAGTTGTTTCCATGGCAAACCTAGACTTCAACTTTCAATCGTATTTTTTTCGAGAATTTTCTTATGTAAGACCAATATTGGTTTACATGGTTATAAAGAGAATAAAAAGTACTATCAGAATGAGCGAACAAAAGCATAGCATGCAATTTGAAAAAAAAAAGTTGAATATCGCTGCCATAATATGAGTACAGATTTTCTAACATTTTCTTTCCCCATCTTATAGAGAATTTGCTCCCATTTACGAATATATTGAGATGATACTTAATTGGATGTATATAATTAAGGTTAAGTTGTTTGTTTAATTTATAAAAGAAAAATGTTATTTGCCAAATATAAGTAATGCAGATTTTAAATTATTAAAAATTGTAATATAATTTTAAGATGGCTAGATTAGATTTAAGTTATGTGAAAATGTAAATAAGTTATTGTTATAATGTTTGTTAGTAATAATTAGCTAAATTGGTAGTTATAGAAATGTAAAATAAGTTACTATTAGAAACCTTGTAAATAGTTGTTATAGTGAAAAACAATTTAGATAAAAATATCTTGGATACAGAAAAAAACAATTTAATAAATAATTGATATTTTTGCATTCAAAGGGGCAACAGCCAGATAGGTTTGCTCGTCCCAAAACAATAAATATCAAACGAATATTAAAATTTAAATAAAGTTAACGATTATTAGAATCAGCATTAAATCAAAAGGAAGTGAAATAGAAGAAAATTCAATTGAAAATTGAACTTCAAGTAGAAGCACTTAAAAACAGAGGCAATTCAAGTAGAGGCATTTCAAAACAGAGGCAATTCAAGGAGAGACAATTCAACCACAGGCAATTCAAGCAGAGGCAAATTGGATTTTGGTGTTGAGATAAAGAAATTTTGGAAAAGAAGGGGAATTCAAGTGTAAATAGTGAGTGTAAATACCGTAATTATAAGATAGGTTTAAGGCAGGGTTGATAGAAAAAAACGATAATAAAAAAAAAAAATCTGCATTATAAGTATTTGAGTAATTTTATTTTTATTTGGGTAAAAATATACTTAGAAAGATAACAAACAAGGAACCTAATTAACGACCTGAGATAAGAGCAATGCAAACAATTAAGTAAAATTAAAGAGCAAAGCAAGGGATAATTGTAAATATTGAATGTGGGCTTAATAATAAATAAATTAAATTTAAATAAAATCTTTTAAAAGAGCAAGACCATTTCAATATATAGTTTATTATAGTTATTTTTAAAAATAACACAGTTATAGGCCTGGGGAGTCATGTCTGAGATACCCTGTATATTAGGCGTTTATCTATTAAGTTTCTTATAGAACAGATGTGATCTTGTGTGCAGTGGCTGGGTCTGAAGCCACTCTGCGCCTCATGGAGTTTTCCTTCTATTAGTTTCCTTAATCTTTGTTCTAATACTGATTCATACACTTTACATGAGACACACATCAAGGATATACCCCGATAGTTGGAGCATTCCGTCGGGTCCCCTCTCTTGTATATTGGGACAATGACCGACGTTTTCCAGACCTCCGGTATTTCTATAGTTCTCCATACCTCATTAATAATTTCATGCAATAGTTCATATCCCTCTTTACTCATATACTTAAGTTTTGCTTTGAGATTGTCAATTACTGGTGCTTTGCCATTTTTTAGTTTTCGCACTGCCTTTTCTACTTCTTCAAATTTTATGTCCTCTCTACTATCTTAGTTGATGTTTGAATCTTTTATTTTTATTTCATTGGTTTTTATGTCCATCCCTCCTAACATATATCTTGGAAGTAATCCTTCGATCTGTTCATTACCTCCTCTGTTTCCTCTATCTTCTAGTAGTTCTTCAATGTTTTGGTTCCACGTTTTTCTCGGTCTTCCTCTGGTTCTTCTTTCTTGTCTTCTCGCTTCCCATATGATCTTGGTAGGCCTATCATTATTCATCCGTTGCATGTGCCCAAACCATCTTAGCTGGCTTTCTTCTATTTTCTTTATGACCGGTTCCACCTGGAGCTGTTCTCTGATGTGCTCGTTCCTAATTCTGTCCATCTTCGTTATGCCTAGTACCCTCCTTAGGTACTTCATTTCTATTGTCTGAATTTTGCTTTTCAGGCTTTTCGTCAGTATCCAGTTTTCACTTCCGAATATCAGGATAGGTACAAATACTGTCTTATATATACTGATTTTAGCCTTTGTAGACACTTCCTTCTTACTTATATATAAAGCTATTCTTAATGGCATGGTACATTTTTGCGGCGTTTTCAATTCTTTTACTTATTTCGGTGTCTTGGTCTCCTCTACTTGTTATGTGCACTCCCAGGTATTTGAAGTTATTAACTTGCTCAATGTCTTTGTCGTTTACTTTAATATTTATTCTTCTGTCACTTTTCCCGTTCACCGTAACTTTTGTTTTTTCCTCGTTTATTTTGAGATTTCTTCTCGTTAGCGCTTCGTTCCATGCATTGAGATTTTTCTGTAGCTCCATCTCACTTTTCGCGAATATTACTACGTCGTCAGCGAACGCGCACCATGACAGCCATACCGGTTCTAAGTTTCTGTGCCCCACATACACTTTTGGTGTTTGATTTCTTGTGTCCTTCATTACATCGTCCATTATATCAGGTTGATGCATAAGTTCGTAGCGTTTTTTGTTTCCAAGGAAAGAGTGCTTTGGAAACAAATTTGTTTGAGAAATATCAATGTCATTTTAATGCCATAGTATTGTTTTATTGAATACTTCTTGAATTCTTCAATTTGTAGAAAGTTAGGGGTAATTGTTGGCTAAAGAAAATGGAGTGTCAAGTACAAAAAAATAAACATTTCCGACATATCCTTTTGTTTGAGTTTAACCGAGGAGTTAAGGCATCGGAGGCCGCTAGAACCATTTGTACCGTTTACGGAGAGAACGCCATCGTGGAAAGTAGTGCACGAAAATGGTTTTCTCGTTTCAAAAAGGGGTATTTCGATATGAATGATTTCCCACGTTCAGGGAGACCATCCGGCTTTGATGAAGACCGATTAAATGCTTTAACTCGTGATGATCCACGTCAATCAACTCGGGAATTGGGCAATATGACGAATTGTGACCAATCAATTATCGTACGACATTTTCATTCCATGGGCAAAGTTCAAAAGTTGGTTTTGCAGCATGATAATGCCCGACCGCATACTGCTAACATTACAAAAGCAGCTATTCAAGACCTCGGTTGGGAGGTTATTCCACATCTGCCCTATTCTACTGATCTTGCTCCATCAGATTTTCATCTTTTCCGCTCTCTATCCAACAATCTCCGCGGAATCTCATTTAATAACGACGTTGCTCTTCAAAACTGGCTCGACAACTTCTTCACCTCCAAACCACCCGATTTCTTCAGGCGTGGAATCGAAAAACTGCCAGAACGTTGGGAGGCAATCATAAACAATGCAGGAGAATATATTATTGATTAGTTTATGTATTTTTTATATTAAAAAAATTAAATTTTAAATTAAAAAAAAACGCTACGAACTTATGCATCAACCTGATAATATTAAACAGGGTAGGACTTAAAACTCCTCCCTGCCGTAGCCCTTCGTTTATCATGAACTCACTCGATTGCATGTTGTCTGTTCTGATGTAATTCCTATTGTTTCTGTACATACTCATTATTGCTTTCCTTAAATTTCCTTGTACTTTTCTTTTTATTAGGCTTTGCTCTACCACCCTCCTTGGCACTCTGTCGAAAGCCTTTTCTAGATCTATGAAGGCTTGGTGTACTTCCGTTTTCCCGTTTTGCAGCTTCGCGGTGACTTGACTTATAGTGAATATATGGTCGTTGATACTCCTTCCCTTCCTGAAGCCACTTTGTGTTTGTTCCAATTGTGCTTCGATTTCTTCGGACAATCTTCTTTCCAGGATCCTTTCATAAACTTTTGATGCTGTGCATACAAGCGTGATCCCACGGTAATTGTTGCACTCTCTTTTATCGCCTTTCTTGAAGATCGGCAGAATCACACCTACTTCCCAATCACTTGGAATTCTCTTTTCTACCCATGATTTATTGAATACTGCTGTTAGTAATTCTGTTCCCTCCTTTCCCATGTACTTTAGCATCTCTCCAGTGATATTGTCGTGTCCCGCTGCTTTATCTCTTTTGATCTTTTTTATCGCATCTTGCACTTCCTTCAATGTTATATCATTCCCTTCTTGCTGTTCTTTTTCCTCTGCTTCGTTTTGGCTTTCGTTACATCTGTAGTCTAGGTCCTGTGTGTTCAGCAGTTTCTCGTAGTATTCTCTCATCTTTCCATGATCTCTTTGTCTTTAGTGAGTATTACTCCTTCTTGGTTTTTAATTTGCTTGATTCCCTGGGTTCGTCCTCCTATCCTTAAACTTTTCAGCATTTTATAGAACAGTTTATGGTTTGCCAGATAGTCCTTCTCCATTTTTCCCCAAATTCTGCCCATGACTTCTTTTTTGCTTGCAGCACCAGTTCTTTTGCTTTTTGTCTCTGAATTTTATAGTCCTCGTAGCTGTCCTTACTTCCCAGGCTTAAGTATCTTTTCCACTTTGCTTTTTTCATCTTCACCTGTTCTTTGACATCATCCGTCCACCATGTGGTTTGCTTTTTATTTCTGTTTATTTTTGCTACTCCGCATACTTTTTTCCCCGCCTTTAATAAGGTATTTTTGAGGATCTGCCATGCTTCTTCTGCCTTACGGTGTTGTACATTCCCCTGCGCTCTTATATCTTTGTCTATTTCTGTTGCAAACTTGTTTGCTACTCCTTTTTCATATAGTTTGCATGATCTGATTACTTCTTTTGCTGGGCTGTTACTTGCTTTTGTTTTTCCTCTGGTTTTTACTTCTATGTTTTGGTTTTGTGCTCCTCTTGGCTACCAACATGAAATGGTCACTGCCTATTTCTGCACCTCTCTTTACTCGTATGTCTTTTATTTCTTGTCTATGTTCTTTGTTGATTAGGAGGTAATCTATGATGGACTTTTCGTTCCTACTCTTAACCTCTAGTGAATTTGTGTGTCTCTCTATGTTGGTAGAATGTGTTCATAACTAACATATTGTTTTGTATGCAGAAATCTATAATTCTGAGCCCGTTGTTGTTTCTCACTTTTTCCCCGTATGTTCCTATCACTCCTCCTGTTCTGACTTCTTTTGTGCCTACTCTTCCATTTAGGTCCCCTATTATGCATATTGTACCCTGTGCATTATCTATCACTTCATTTACTTCTTCCCAGAACTTGTCCTTGTCTTTATGTACATATTGAAGTTAAATGAAATTTTAAATATACGAGGAGGGTTCAAATTTTTCCCAGAATTTTATGTAACTTTTTATCTAAACAAGATGTGACGTATACAATATGATTTATCCTACATTTCAACATATTCCCCTTCTAACTCTACACACTTTTGCCATTTCTTTAGAAGCTTCACAATCCCTTTATAGAAGTTTTTTGGTTGAACGGCAAGCCAGTTTTGCACAACATTTTTGATCTCCCATCATCTTCAAATCGAATACCACCCATTGCTTCCTTGAGTGGCCCAAACAAATGAAAGTCGCAAGGAGACAAATCCGGACTGGAACGAGGATGTGGAAGTGTCTCCCAGTGTAATTTATCTAAAGTTTCCCTAATCAATTGGGCGGTGTGCAAGTGAGCATTGTCGTGGAGAAGAACCGCAATCTTAACCGAACGCTTCCGCCTTTTTGTTCGAAATGCAGGTTTATCTTTTTCGGCAAGCAGTTGAGCCTAATAAAGGCTTTAATTGTACACCTATCTTCTAAAAAATCGGTAAACAAAACCCCTTTTGCGTCCCAAAACACAGTGGCCATTATCTTCCCAGCTGAAGGGATAACCTTTGCTTTTTTAAGCTTCGATGAAGTTTTGTGTCTCCATTTCATTCTTGATTTTTTGGATTCTGGGACAATATGGTGTACCCAGGTTTCGTCACAAGTCAATATTGAGTTTGAAAAAACTATCATTAAAGGCATTGTCAACTTATGCAACATATTTAGTAAATATCAAAATACAGTAGTTAAAGTACTCGTAAAAGTACCCGCATGGGTAGAATTTCAATATCTTTGATAATAACCACAATAAATGGGTAGAGAGAATTCAGATCCTACATATTATTTTGAGAAAAATGCCTTTGATGTGATTGCTGTCACAGAAACATGGTTAACAATTAATGTACCAGATAAAAATTTACATCTTCCAGGGTATAGAATATTGCGCAAAGATCGTAATTCTGGAAGAGGTGGACGAGTTGCTTTTTATGTAGCAAATAACCTTAATACAGTCATAATAAATACATCTGATACGATTGAACAATTATGGTTTAATGTTAAACTTAATAGGAAAAACTATGCTTTTGGGGTAGTCTACAGGGCTCCTAATTCAGATTATAAGAATTTTATAAACGAATTTGATAGCACATTGTCTTTGGTAATGCCTGTTTGCGATGAATTGTTCTGCTTGGGAGATTTTAATATTAATTGTTAAGTCAAGATAATTTTGCAGCAAACCAGTTTCAATCGTTGATTGATAGTTACAGTTTAACGCAAATAATCAATGCACCTACCAGGATTACGAAAACTACTGCTTCACTCTTGGATATAATAATTACTTCGGACAAAAATAGTGTAGTTCTGAGTGGAACAACTATGTAATTTAGATTTTTTAGATCACGAGTTAATTTACTGTAACATGTCATTTGAAAATAAAAGGCCAAAAGCGCGATTTTCTACATACCGTTCTTTTAAAAACTTTAATTATGACACATTTTTAGCAGATTTGCAGCAAATTCCTTTTTTCGAAATTTTTGATTTAGATACAGTTAATGATAAAGTAAATTATCTTGTTACGCAGATAAATTTTCTGATAGATAAACATGCTCCATACGTATCAAAGAGACACAGTAAGAATTTTGCTCCCTGGCTTACAGACAACATTAGACTCATGATGTCGATGAGGGATAAAGCTTTTAAAAAATTTAAGAAATCTCAGAATCCGCATCACTGGGAATATTACAAGCAATTGCGCAATTTTACAACTCAGGCAATTAAAAATGAAAAAAGAGCTTTTCTGGAATCTAAGCTTAAAGATTCAGACAGTTAAACGCTTTGGAAAAAACTGTCTAAATATGGTATTCACACCAAAGTTCAACCAGAGATTCCGGAACATTTGGCTGATCCGAATACTATAAATAACTATTTTATTAACTCTATACCAAAAACGGACATTGACATAGATGCAGTTTTGGAATATTATAATAGTAATAGTTTGATTCATACAAATAAAAGGTTTAATTTCAATGAAACTGATGAAAATCATATTTTCAATATTATTAATTCCATTAAGTCCAAAGCTGTGGGCCTTGATGGCATCAATATAGATATAATAAAATTGTGTTGCCCTCATATATTACCTTACATTAGACACATTGTTAATTTTTGTTTGAATGAAGGAGTTTTTCCTGAACCGTGGAAGAAAGCGGTAGTTGTTCCTTTGCCTAAAACCAGCAAACCAAACTCGTTAAAAGACCTTCGTCCAATTAGTATATTACCGGTTCTATCTAAGATAATTGAAAAAGTAATCAATGAACAGATCAGAGAATTTCTTACTTATAATAATATTCTACCTGAAACACAGTCTGGGTTTAGACCTGGTTTTAGTTGCACTACTGCTTTACTTAATATAACGGATGATGTTTTTAGAGCGAATGATAAAAATAAAACTACCTTAGTTGTATTATTAGATTATAGCAAAGCGTTTGATACGTTAAAATGTCGACATATTCCTTGTAATATTAAAATACATAGGCTTTGATGAACTTTCAATTAAATTAATACAAAATTATCTAAAAGATAGATCGCAGTGTGTGAAAATTGGTACTACCTTCTCAGATTCATTTAAATTAGAAAGAGGTGTTCCTCAAGGATCGGTGCTAGGGCCGTTGTTCTATACTATGTATACTATAAAGTTTTCAACAGCTATCAGATATTGTAAATCTCACCAATACGCAGACGACACACAAATCTATTATTCGTTTAAACCAGACGAGGTACTTCTAGCGAACAATCTTATAAATGAGGATCTTAATAGGATTGTTGACCAAGCCGAAAAACATTCATTAATAATTAACACCAGCAAAACCTCTGTAGTCTTGTTTGGGTCGGCTAAATGTAAACGTGAGTCTCTGCCTTTTATTAACATCAGAGTAAAGGATAAGTTAATTAAGCCTGTGGAAATAGTTAAAAATTTGGGTCTTACAATGGATTCTGATTTAAAATTTAAGCAACGTGTGGTCAATATACTCAAATCATCATATTCTGTTTTGAAGGTTTTATATCCTCATAGACATGTATTGAGTGTGAATGTTAAAAAATTACTGTGTGATTCTTTGGTACTTTCACATATTAGTTACTGTGATGTAGTTTATGGACCATGTCTGAGTATTAACGATTGTAACAGATTACAGAAACTACAAAATTCTTGTCTTCGGTATATATACGGAATACGGAAGTATCAAAGGATATCCCATAAATTACACTCAGCTAAATGGTTAAATGTACAAAACAGACGTTTTCTACACTCTGCATGTCTTTATCATAAGATCATCACAAACAAATGTCCTAGGTATCTGTATAATAAAATTAATTTTCGATCGGATCTACACAATGTTAATATTCGATACACAGATTCTGTAACTATCCCAGAGCACAAAACTGAAAAATTCAAATGTTCCTTTTCATATCAGATTGCTTTTATCTTTAATAAATTAAACTGCCCTCTTAAAACATTAAATTATTTCAGTTTTAAATACCTTTATAAGCAATTATTACTTGGTGCACAGTGAACTGTATTTGCATGTGTTATTTAATTTTGAATTAATTTGTTTCAACTATTATTATATATATATTTTTTTTTGTTGTATTTTTTAATTACTACTACTACTACTATTTAAAATATAGCAAGGTTAAGTGGAAGAACAGCGATGCACCTTCGTGCTGTGCTGAACTTCGCCTTGGGTATTTCCTTATTTTCTTTTTTTTTATGTTTTTATGTTTTTTTATGTTTGTTATTATGGGGAAATAAAAGACTTTTATTATTATTATTATTATTATATAGTGACGTCACTGGTGTCGACCTCCGGAGGCTGCTACACAACGTCCACGTTACCAGGTTATTAGTAAGTACAGTACAGCGTCGATTTTCCGAATGTTAATCTTCCAAACTGTCAATTATCCGAACGTCAATCATCCGAACTGTCAATTATCCGAACCGTTTAGAAAAACGCATTAACGTTTTTTAATTTTGCAAATTGTATGAATGAAACAGGTTTGAATGTTATCGCAAGTACTACGTTAAATTTCCATTAACGCTAAATCACGTGATGTTATACGTTATTTTATTTTTACGGTAAATGACAATTTTAGAGTTATCGCATGCCGCTATTTTACCGTACGCTAAAGTTTCCGAACCTCCATGAACATAACCTAAACACGGCAACATAACCTAAATTTAGCGTTGTACTTGTAGCTATGCTAGAGCTCTTACCGGCGACCGACATAGGTGACGTCATAGCTTAAACTGTTAGCTCCCATAACACGGTAACGAATTAAAATTCGGCCGTAAAATTTTGCAAAGGCGCAATACTCAGTTTACTCAATCAAATTATAAAATAAAAAAAATCGACTTTTCATAATTTGACAATGCCTTTAATAAGAAATTTAATGATAATTCGCTGCCCAACAGAATTATGAACTGGTTGTTCCGTCATGGCTGCAGATACTAAACAAAAACAATTGTAACTATAACAACAGCACACACGTCTTCTAGATTGTCCAGTGTATTATCAAGAAAAGCTATTTTGCCATATACAAATTATTTTGTAGCATTGCGCTAGTCACCAGTTCGAACCTTCTGATGGGCAGGATTTTCCTGCAGTCTAGAGGTCGGTATCGAGTCCTGGTGACCATTCGTCGTTGGACACCTAATTAATGATGTTCTCCTCCAAATACAGACCTACGAGGTAGAGTAACAAGGTCTTACACATATACACACCAACACTATACACATGCTGCAGTATGTAGGTAAAACGGCGCACTAATCACGTAACCCGCAGAGTCGGGCCGGATTGTGCATTGCACCCATAGAGCCTCATATATTAACGCACCAGCCTTGAAAGGTATAAGAGGTTACAGACAATACATACATACATTGCTGTTATTTTTTTGTAGTGCTTCTAGTACCTTCTTTGCGTTAGTCATATCTAACTTATCAGAATTTTTATTTGTACCTACTTTGAACCTTTTATTTTTCTATTTTGTATAAGTGACATTTATACTAAATGGTGATCTGTGTGAGTCTAAGATTGCTAATTGAAATCGATTTGATTTTAATATTGTTTGTTTGGTGCTATCGAAGTTCACCTTTTTCCATTTCTTCTTTTAAAATACATATTTATTTATTTATTTATTTATGGATCAACGGCCGGAAGCCTCTAATTTAACAGAAATGCAACGCTAAGCGTTGAAAACGCCGCGTGCCTAGCACGCACACAATACATTACAAATAATGAATATAAAGAGAAAATTATGAATTACAATGGTTAACTATAATTAAGTTATACAATGTATACTTCAGATTTTCAGACTTTGTTATGTCAGTAGTATGTTCTAACTTTATTAGTTTGGCTTTCTCTACTTGTTTGTTGCCCACCCTGTATATAAAATCTATATGCTTGTTAGTGTTTCGGGTTTGTAACCTTGTTAATTACCAAGCATAAATAACTACATAATATATCTGATCATCATTTTGTTAAAAGTAAAGATAAAACTGAAATAAATATATGTTTAACAAAATAAAATCACTAGGCAAACAGATTGTAAATAGATAATAAACCAAATTATGTACATTCTAAACTGACGGTTTTCAAATTAATCAATATTACAATGCTACCAGCTTTAAAGATGCAATTCCACTAAGGCAACACTAGACAACATGTAGCATACCCCATGTCATCTAGTGTTATCTGATCTTGATGTGCGACATAAATCGTGGCACAACTTTAAATGTCACACATGAAACTTGTCGTTCAATATTGTATGCCCTTTGTCGTCTATGTTTGTGACATGCGGCTAAACCAATTCAGTTGAAGCAACATCAGTATTTTACGTCATGTCTTTGGAAACGGTCGTGGCAGTTGCATATTTAGTAATAGTAATAATAGAAGAAGAAAGAAGGAAGCCAAGATGGTGGAGAAGAGAGTTGTATGTTAATAGTCAAGAATCTTGGAATGACTTTTTCAATAAATTGATTTCTGACGATGAAAGCTGACCGCAAATTCTTTATTTTCTTTTTCACTTTAATAACAGTAGAGTCATATTTACTCGCAAGCTGCTTCAGCTTATCCATTTTTAATTTATTGTCTTTATAAACAGTAGTTCTGTTGTTCCACAATTCCGGTGAATTATGATAATTTTCAATAAATAAAGTATTCGTCGCAGGATACAAGCTGCACCGATCCACTGGCTGTTGAATAGTGGGCGACATTGCTCGACATGCTGAATCCTGTCAAAAAATCAGTGCCATATCTAGGCAATTTTGCGCCCTGGGCAAACTTGATTCCTTGCGCCCCCCGTCACCCCGGATCTTAATTTTTTCTTATCCAAAAATTTTTATTAGTAAGGATTGAAGGATTATCTGAAAAAAACCTGTAGGAGAAAATATTTATTTCATAAAAACATTTCATAACAAAAAATATATTCTATAAAATAAATAATAAAAGGAACAAAAACATAAAAAAATAATTCTAAACATTTATAACATGAAACATAAAGGTTGTGCATGCGAAAATCTGGCCACTGAAAATTGTAAATAAAATGCATGGTTTGAGTTTAAACTATAGTTTTATTACATAAAAAGACAATAACCTTAAAATTTTAACTTAAACATTTCAATGGTCAGCTACTCCATACGCTATATTACGCACTTTCCTACGAACTTGATTCATTAACTTCTGCACAAGGCTGCTATCAGCTTTCTGAGCTGCCCAAGTCCATTGAGAGCGAAAATCTTCAACTGTAGATACCTCACCACCTTTTTTCTTTAGTATCCCTCTTATGATTGACCAGTATTGCTCTATTGGCCTTAGCTCTGGACAGTTAGGAGGATTGCACTCATTCGGAACTACAACAACATTATTATCCCTGTACCATTCTTTTACAGTTTTAGAGTAGTGGGCCGTAGCCAGGTCTGGCCAAAATATAGATTGAGTCTGGTGTTGTCTCAGGAAAGGCAAAAGTTGCTTTTGGAGGCACTCGGTGCGATAAATTTCTCGGTTGATGGTTCCAACGGAAATTAACGCTCTACTTTTGAATCCACAACTGCAGATTGCTTGCCAACTTTTGCAAACTTGGACCTATTTTTAAGTTTACAGTTCTCCGGAGCTTCTTGTCAGTTTGGCGCTAGTATAAAAATCTGCAAAATCAGATTTGCAATAGGTTTCGTCGTCCATAACTACACAATCAAATTTAGTGAGCAACTCTTCGAAGAACTTTTGGGAACAACTTTTCGCAGTGATATTTTGCTGAGCATTACGGTTAGGGATGACTTGAGCCTTAAAGTGTTCTAAACCTGCTCGCTTCTTTCCTTTTTGTATGTAGGAACTTGATTTTCCTACGTTTTTTTGCTACATATCTAGTCGAAACTTTTCATGTTTTCGCATTTGCAAAATTATTAATTATTTCGTCATAATTAATAGATTTTGTGATATCATGTTCTATAGACAATATGGTTAAAGCAGTCAAACGTTCCTGCCATATCGATGACTGTAAATAGGTCTTAATCGCTTTTAATTTACTAAAACTTCTTTTGCAAGAAGCGGACGTAACTGGAAGCGTCAACACTAACCGCAGCGCTATTTCAATATTAATTTGGATAGGATGCAGAGAGACCACATTTGTGAATTAAATTTAATATTGTAAGCATATTGCCATTTTGTATATCTGGCCGTATAAAGCATATTTTAAATTTCAAGCTTTCTATTTCCAGCACAATTTCGTTAGTATCGATGTCTTCCTTTTATTTCAGTGCTAAATCGGCAGCACATTTTTTGAAATAGGCAACAGACTTCTCAAAAAGATAACTACCCATCAAAAAAACTAAAATTTGATGCTACTTCTGATAACGTAACAAACCTCCAATTTAATTGAGAAATTACGGCATCAAGAATGTTATTGAGTTGGATTTTGAAGGTTTCCGCACCAGAAAATTGACTACCTTCATCTTCGGCTGTCTCGTCAAACGTTCTTTTCACTTTTCTTTTCCTTTTCCCTGTCCACCAAAGCGAACCGCAATGTCAGCGAACAACGCGGGTAAACCCGAAACCTTTACTTTGTGCTCAGTTTGAGTCTTTTAGTAGCAGAAGAGAAAGTCTGAGTTTGCGCCCTGGGCAGGTGCCCCTATGGCCCCGCCCTAGATACGCACTGCAAAAAATGACGCATAGACGGCAACAACCATCGGCATGTGGCATGTTGCTTTGGTTAAAAGAGTCCGTGTAGCATGCCTCACTGTCGCCTAGCACATGTTGCCTCAGTGGAATTGTGCCTTAAGACACACATCAACAGACTTGATCTACCACTGTGAAGAACAAAGATAGTATCAACCTAATGTTATTGGTTACTGTTGCTTAACATAAATAAGTTAAGGTGTGCCTTAAAGTTATCTGCAATGTAGTAGGAAAGTTTTTTCTTAATCTGAAACCCATCAGTTTAATATTAACTTCACTTTACGTAATTTTTTTTTAAGGTATCTATTCTACGATGTTAATCCACCAGAAGGATTTAACCTGCGAAGAGATGTATACATGCGTTTTGCAGTATTTTCCCATAGTCTGAAAAACTCTCCAAAGAAAAATCTTAACAATTTTAAGCTTGTTCTGCCCCCATGGTCAAATTTATATCACTGGAAAAAGAAAACGTTGCAGCAGATACCTTGGTCACATTTTTTTGATCTCGCCAGTATGCAAACATTTGCACCAGTTATAGAAATGCATCAGTTTTTTGACGGTAACAAAATGTACTATAATTTTTTGAACTTGATATTAAATGTTTATGATAACTTTTGTTAAAGAAATTGGCATTAAATATTCTAAAGTCAAGATCGATGAAGTATATGTTTTACAACACTTTGAAAATATGTTTAAAAGTGGAAGATTTGAAGATAAAATGGAAGTTCAAACTTGCAATAAAGAAATTAAGACACATTTTTTTTACTATGATAATATTACCTCGGATAATATCAAATGTTTGTCATTTCATGGATATACATCGCAATTATCAACAATATTGGAAAAATCAAAGTCTAGGTATATTTTTTATTAAATACATATTGTATGCAAAGCACATTTTGAAGTATCCTATTTTAGAACCATTTTATTTGATCATGGTGAGGTAGCCCTTCATGATAGATTTGGAGGTGAAAATTATTGGCAGGCTAGGCGAAGCATGAGATTTAATAAAGAATTACAGAAACTTGCTTCGGAGTTTCGACAAAACTACTTAAATTCTACGGATTTATTAGATGGTACTGAACTACCAGATGATTGGAGAAATGAAAAAGTACGTTTGTATTAAAATTTACATGGTAAGCTGTTGCATGGTTATTCAATTTGATTTTGAACGATACCTAAAATGCCTATTATACAAAGTGAACTAAATATATTTTAGATTTGATTACATTTGTTTTTAGTAGTGTTTCTCTAAATCGGTAAGACAAATTTTAATTAACGGATTTTCTGTGTCTATATATATTCAGAAAATAATATACCTACCTAACTTATTTATCCTGAAAATTGGAACATAGTAAATCTTGAAGTTTCATCCAAACTTTTAAACAATATATTAACAGTGCATGATTACTACCATACATTTTTAGTTATGGTAATTGTAGAATTTTGTTGCATTGAGCGAAATTTTTAACAGCCCAGAAGAAATACCAAAGGTGGACCATACTTAGGCATTCATTTGCGAAGGCGAGACTTTGCATGGGGAAGACCAAATGATGTTCCGAGCATAGAGAGTGCTGCAGAGCAAATTAAAAATATTTTAAATAAATTAACTTTAAATGTCGTTTTTATTGCTACAGATGCATCGCAGCAAGGTAAAACGTTCGTTTTTTAGTATTTATTTTTTGAAATCAAATTCGTTCATTGCGTAACCCTTTTACTGTCTTCACTTACAGAATATGACAAGTTGTATGAGCTCTTATCACCATATATCAAGGTATTCAAATACACAATCGACAAAGAAGTTAAAAAGAATTATGAAGAAGGGGCAATTGCAATTATAGATCAAATTATATGTTCACATGCGAGATATTTTGTGGGAACACATGAAAGTACATTTTCGTTTCGGATACAAGAAGAAAGGGAAATATTAGGATTTCCAGTAGAATCAACTTTTAATAGACTGTGTGGACGGAATCCAAACTGCGACGAACCTTCAGTTTGGAAAATTATTTATTAAGACTGTGCACAACATTCTAGATTTAACGTAAGAATGCAATAGTGATGGGGTGTTCATGAACGAGTTGTTCAAATTGAACAACTCATTTAATTATTTGATTTTTTACGACAAATTTTAAAAATACACTGCAAAAATCAAACGCAAAATATAGAAAATCAGACACAAGGGTTGGTTCCTTGTAATAAATTGAATTTTGAATAGAAAATATTTTAATTGTATCATATACAAACCCAAATTGTAATCATTTTTTAATGATGACATCATACATAATCAGAATTTGATATTTGTTTTCATTCATGACATCACAACTCACGAGCTGTGTGCAGAGAGTTTTGCTTTTCGTATGGTGTATAAAGCATGAAGCATGCACCATATATATTTACTATAAGCAAATACAACTCTCATGACTCTTGACTACTCATTTAATTGAACCAATCGTTCTGAACAACTTACTCATCACTATAATGCAAGCATTGTTTCGAAATAAGCAGACAGTCCAATCTTCATGTGTAGTTCCATATTTTAATGCATTAAAAAATAACATAAATAAAATAAACTATTGCTGTTAAAAATGATAAATATATGTACAAGATATACTTACTCACTACAAGTGAAAATCACTTTATTGCGCAACATAGGTACTTATTAATCATGTTTGTTGTATTTTTCTATTTGGGTTTAGAATTTCCAGAGTTTCTAATTATTGTCAGTTAATAGTTTTTAGAATAATAAATCTATAAATTTGTTTGTTTATTGAAAGAGATGAAACTTATTATTTTTTTTTGTAATTAAAGGAGACCTTGAACAATTGGGGTTTATTAGCATGGCTGAAAGCCAGTGCTTAAATCCTTAAAGTTATATGCTATATTCCGTCTCGATCTTGGAAAAAAATACAGGTTCTTATGAAGTAAGTCTACATTTGCCCAATTTAAAAGTATTCTTTATCCTTTTCTAGCAAAATAGCATTGTCTGTTTTATTATGTGCACAATTTTGTAATTATTTTGGTAGTTGGTAGTAAACTTTTTATTCAAATGCACAGTACGTGTGACCAACTCTTGCATTACGCTCTGTATAATATTTAAGTGTGGAGGTTGGAGGTACATCTTTGCTGTTAAGTTAAAATATAACCAAAAAATCATTTGCATTTACTATTTACTCTATACACCATTTGCTAAATGTATTTATACAGTTTGCAAATAAATGGGGATATAAAAAAATTACTAATTTACTATAATAAACGATCATCTACATGTGGGCTAAAATATAAAACTATACATTTTTCAAGGATAAATAATTTAAGATTACTAATATCAAAAGTGCAGACAGCAATTAAAACCACTTCTGAAGGGTTTATACTGTGTAGGCTTATTGTGTAAATTACACCCATTCGGTGGTCTTTATTCCGTCTATCAAAATATATAGGTACTTCACCGGATGTGTACTAAAGTCTTTGATTCCATAGGCTGCCCGAATATGTCTTTTTCTTCCCAGCACATCACAGACACTCGAAATGTTTGTTGCTGTTTCTGGTTCCTTATTGCAGAGTCTACAAGTAAGGTCTCCATTATATTTTCCGATGTTCCACAGGTGTTATTTAACAGTCGTATGTCCTGTTACTAGATGTGACCATCCTGAGTTGTGCTGTACTCGTAAAAAGTAGTTTCGCAGTCGCTTCTTCCAAAGTCCGTTTATGAACGTGTGGGTTGCGTGGTAGTGATCAGGAGAATACAACAACGGAAACGACGTTTAACATTTGTTTATTGAACACCTAATAATAACTATTTACAAATATATACAGTTTAAATCATTATGCATCCGATATAGTCCTGCGGTATGCGCTTGATGTGTATCCGTGCAGGATGGATACCGCTGTACCGCGGTGGCACGCCGGCTATCGGACGGGGCGAGGTCCACTTGATGATTTCTGGTAAAAGGTCGAGGACCTTTTGCCGGACGGTGCGCCTCGGCGATGGTGGCAGTGGCGACACAGGAGATGGCACGGCGGGGCGTCTTAGGAACTGGCGTAGGATGTTACGCACGTGGCGTGCGTGACCGGAGTGTAGCAACTTTCTCCGTGGTCGCATCCATGAATCTAGCGGGTTGGCTGTGAACAAATGCGTGCGTGCGTTCTTCTTGACTCTGGGTCAGTACAAGAAGACTGCGGCACTAGAATGCATGCGTGCGTTCTTCTTGACTCTGGGTCACTACAAGAAGACTGCAGCAGTTGTGCTGTGATTTCTAGACTCTGGGTCAGTACTAGGAATCGGTAGCGGTTGTGCCGGTGTCCTAGACTCTGGGTCAGTACTAGGCATCTGCAACGGTTCTGCCGGTGTCCTAGACTCTGGGTCAGTACTAGGCACCTGCAACTTACTTGGCTGTGGGAAAGCGCAAGCGGGAGTACTTCTTGACTCTGGGTCAGTACAAGAAGACTAAATTCTGAATCGAGGGTTTCTGCTTTTATAGCCAAGGAACGGCTTCTGTTGATCACGTGGGTGGTAGCTTCTTCGCCTCGTTCATGTCCGCCGACAGTCGAGTGCTTGAGTGGGGCAAGCGTTGATCGTATTGGTGGCGGGGCGTGGTCCCCGCGCCTTGGTCGCGTTCGCCGGACGTCGGGTGCCCATTCGGAGCGAACGTCCATCGCATTGGTGGCGGGGCGTGACTTCCGTGCCTCGGTCGTGCTCGCCGGCGGTCGGACTTCTACGTAGGTTGCCACAAACGTCTTGCTGTGTTTTTATCCTGGTCTGTTAATCCAGTATTTTTCATGTTGAGTGTCAATTCAGTCACTTATGTAACTTTGGATGGTACTTCTTGAAATTACTAAGGTTGGTTTAGGTTTAGGTTTTTTCATAACATTAAGTTTGATGTAAAACGTTTTTATCTGGTCTGGTTAAATGTCAGCTTTAGGTATGCTCTGTATAACACGGCGTACCACCAAAAACAATTATTGTTGTTAGATGAAATACATGACACTTGAATTAATAGTTACCAATCACTGCTGCTAAGTTTCAAACTACAAGTTGCAATTAACCCCATGCGGGATACATCAACATAATGGCATTTTTTAATGAGTTATCAGGCCAGTTAAAGACATTTTATGTTAAAATCAAGATGGTAGTGTACCTATCTTTTGTTTAAATCAAGTATTAAAATCCAATTGCAATTTAAATACACAAGTAAACATATAGCAACTTTATTTTTTAATGCATATCATGCATAGCCTCCTTGGCTTATTAACCTGCTTGTTGGAGAAACTTGGTATTTACTTTTCTGCTTCTTAAT
Organism: Melanotus villosus; assembly: GCA_963082815.1. Taxonomy (NCBI): domain Eukaryota; kingdom Metazoa; phylum Arthropoda; class Insecta; order Coleoptera; family Elateridae; genus Melanotus; species Melanotus villosus. Next base: position 28,082,819 of record OY720419.1, on the reverse strand, counting down.
TCAAATTCTAATTCTAATTGTCCCTGGTTTGTTTATCAAATTTATAGGCAAACGGCGGTGCTATAGCTAGCTACTTACTTGTAAATAGTTTTTTACACAAAATATAAAAAAGTTGATCAAAAAGTTTTATTAAAGAATACTTAAAACAAACACCACACCATGATGAATTCCCTCGTTCATCGTGTTATCACAGTGTCACAACCCGACAGTCTTCATGCCGAGTTAGCCCATATCCAAGATAATCTCATTAAGAATGGGTATAACTAAACCGATGTTAGAAAGGTCATCCAAAAACAACTACACCCCGCAAACCCTAAAAATCCTTAAAATACCTACCTGTACACCCCAGGCTACTGCTTTGTTACCCTACATTCGCCAAGTTACAGATCGCATAGGTAGGATTCTCAAAAAACATAACATCAAAACCATCTTCAAACCCCCTTCAAAAGTGTTACAGATACTCCCTTCAGTAAAAGATAAGCCTCAACCCTTGTCATCAAGAGGCATCTATAGCATCCCCTGTTCTTGTGGTTTAGTGTACATTGGAGAAACTGGCCGCTCAGTACGCACACGTATCTGTGAACACAAACATTGCTTGAAATCAGGTCTTTTTTCACATTCAGCGATTGCTGAACATCATCACGACACTGGTCATAAAATATTGTTTGAAAAATCTTCGATCATTGCCAATGCCCCTTATTTTTTCAACAGGAAAATCCGTGAGGCCATTGAAATCATCAAGACCCCTAATAACTTGAATCGTGACACTGGTTATTATCTATCCGATATTTGGAAGTCCGTTATCATTACTGGTTCCGCTCCCTCCACCCGTGACCAATCGTCGTCACAGTCAGATATGCTTGGCCGGATACAGCCGGTATAAAATCGCTGCCTTTTCTGTTTCTCTTCAGAAGGGTTTTGCCTCTGGCTTGGTTGACAAGTTGAGTTACCGTTGCCCTTCTGCCTCTTGCTAAAAGAGTTTCGCCTCTGGCATGGTTGACACGTTGAGTTGCCGTGCTCTTTTAGTGCTCCCTTTCCTCCTGAAGAAGCCCCTTAAAAAAGTGGGTGCAACGTTGAGTCTTTCTGTCTCAAAATGACACGGTCCCAATCCGGAAGACGTTTTGTTAATAAGACACTGACCGTGGAAGTCTTTGTATTCACTTAAGTTTCTTGCCATTATGTTAGATACGTAGTTGAAAATATTTTGGATTGTAATAAGTGATAGTTTTATGTTGAAATGTGAACAGTCAACTTGATACTAATTTTCAGAATAATCCTATGTTATTAATATCAATTAAATTCTTAAAAATACTCGTTTTTAATATGCTATTTAGATACATTCCAAAGAAATGGAGGGAAGTGAAGGTAGTCTTCATATCTAAACCAAGGCGCGGGCATTATTCCCTACCCAAGTCTTACCGTCCAATCAGTCTAACATCTTTTCTTCTGAAAATGCTGGAAAGACTGTGCGCCGGAGAAATAAGCCCATCAGCCCATTACATTCCAACCAACATGCATATCTTACAGGAAGATCTACCGAATCCGCACTACACTCTGTGGCAGGATGAATCGAAAAGTCACTAGGCAATAAAATGTCTACCCTGGGCGTATTCATAGATATAGAAGGAACGTTTGACAAAACGACCTTCGTTAGTATCGACATAGCCCTTCGGCAACATGAGGTAAATGACATCCTTCGGGAATGGATATTAGTTTCTTAGGTATAGAGCTGTACATATTAGAGTGGGAACAACCACCATTAGAGGAACGGTATCCAGAGGCTGCCCACAGGGTGGCGTTTTGTCACCACTACTATGGAACTTAGTAGTTGACTACCTCCTTGACTGCCTCAATGGTGCAGACTTCTACACAGTAGGTTACGCAGATGATATAACTATCCTGCTTACTGGCAAGTACGAACAAGTGCTGTGCAATTTGATACAGAAAGCACTTAAGATAACTGAGCAATGGTGCACGGAACATTCTCTGCAGGTTAATCCGACCAAGACGGAGATGGTTCTGTTCATAAAAAGAGGAACGTTGTCATCCAAAGGACACCAAGACTCTTCCAAACTCCCCTAACTTTTTCAGATGAAGTCAAGTACCTGGGAATTATACTGGACAAAAAGCTGAATCGGGGAAGACATATAAAGGTTAAAACTGAAAAAGCAAGCATGGCATTTTGGCAATGCCGTAGTGCAATGGGCAGACTTTGAGAACCATCACCGAAGGCTGCCCTATGGTTATACACGGCTGTAATTCGACTAATGCTATGTTATGGCCCAGGATCAGACAAGTTACTGCAGCAACCGAGATCTCACAAGTACAAAGAATGGCGTGTATGAGTAATGAGTATAATGCGTTCCACTCCAACTGCAGTTCTGGAAGCTGCTTTGGGTCTCTTACCACTGAACCTCCATGCGGAGGAGATGCCACTAAATTCTGCTCTTAGATTGCTGGTGAAGGGATTGTGGAAGGACACAGGTGCTGGGGGTAGACACCATCAGATCCTAAGGCGGAGCGCTCACCGAGGTGACGTGACCACAGTATAATTTAAATGGTGTTTGTTGTAAAGAAAAGAAACCAACATAAAAATTAAAGTAATAATAAATGAAATACATATCGTACATGGGCACTTGAATGGAAACTAAAATTCAAGTTAAAATTGTTTTGTAAAATATAGGTTATAGTGGTTATAGGTATACTAATATTCTATTATAAAATTTAGAAAAAGCCATAACAAAACCTCACTGTCCATTTAATTTTTTATGAACAACTGGCCGACTGTGACCGTTGCTCCTACCAGGCCATAGCAGACACCGGTGTCCGCCGCAAAAATTTTGATTTTGGAATTGTCCAAAAAATAACCAAGTCACATTTATACATACAATATGCCTTCTAGAACACAAAATTACAAGAAAACATTGTTGGCCCACGGAAAAAAATATTGAAAATTGCCTTGGCGCTTAACCTGTTAATTGTTGAAATGAAACTCAAAACTTTTTATTAGTTATGCAGAAATGAGTTTTACAAATAACCCACTAATATAAAAAAGAACAAATATTATGTGCATTCTGTTAACTTATCAATAGCTGTGCTGCTGTTTAGCGAGTTATTGTTTAGTCTTTTATACCATTATACCCTCATTTATTATTGTTTATTGTAGACAAAATAATTTATGTTTGGCGTTCTGAATTTGAATGCATAGTCAACGAATTTCGACTTTCGTTCCAATTAACCTGGTTCAATTACGGCGCATGCGGTGCGTACTTAAAAGTACAATTTAAATCATAGGAACGAAGCAACAAGAACGAATCGAAGGAACCGATTCATGTTGTGGAATGGAATCGGATTGCCCAGCTCTAGTGTCCACCATTCCGTACATTTTTCGAATTCTCTTTTTTTTTCATACCACAGATATCTCTTGCTTTGTCACTGATTATTTTCTTAAACATTTCCCATCTTTCATCTATGTTCCACCCTATCTTATTGTTTCTTTCTATATGTTTTAGTTCCTCGTCTGTTTTTTCTTGGTAGGTTCTTCTAATCTGTTTATTTTTCAATTTGCATATTTTTATATTCTATGTGTCTTATATCCTGCGCCTCTGGTACTTCTAAAATTGTTACTATTATTCTATGGTTTGAGCCTATTTCGTATTCGGGGATTGTTAGCACTTGGTTTATCTCGTTTTTCATATTATTTGTGTAGGTTATACAATCTATAATACTTCTTGCATTTCTTTCTTCTGCTACAAAGGTGAGTTTATCTATAATGTAACATCTTCTGCACCATCATAGTTAATTAGTTTAATAGAGTCTTAGGTTGATATACCATTTGTTAATAGTGAAGCAAACTGCAAATGTAAAGATAAATTTAAAAACCTTTAATATATACTTCTTGATCAGTATCATAACTGTATTTTTAATTAAAAACTTTACAACTGTTAACGTACAATAAACTCCTTTATAAAATAAACAAAATACTAGCATGTTAACAATATCTTTTTTGCACAAAAGAACAATTATTTATGACTTGAACCGGGTTTTGCCACAAGATCTTGTTCTTGTTTTACTTGCTGATTTTTCATGTATACTTCTTTTTCTTTATGTTGTTGTAATCGCAGAGCTCGTTTCTGCAACATAACAATTATCAACTAAAGGTATGTCTAACGGGTGTGGCCTGACATGTGAGACATAGGTGAAATGCAAGGGAAATTGAACATATGTGAATATTATCTTCTTGGCTAACTGTTGCTTACGTTGTAGCTATTCATCGAAAAGTACTTTATTTTCAGTCGATTATAGTACGAAATTTATCTGAAATGAAGGCGACATTGTATTTTTTCCTAATTGTTAGACTGATATTAATTCTACAAAACTTTAATCAACTAGACTTGTTCTGATGAGCTGCAGCATCACTATGGAAATTTCAGAATTTAGTACGAACAAATGATGCGCAGCAGGCTTTAAGCAAGATGTCATAAGGTGCATGTGTGACTTTTTATTTAAAATATTTATCTACTTTATTTTACGTTGAAGAGCTAAATTTTTGTAATTAGTTAAGAATCAACTGCTTAATAGCATACTTATCCAAACAAGAACGTACAACAACTAAACGGTTCAGCTGGAGAGATAAAATTAAGCAATTATCAAAATCGCATGTATTTCTCCTATGTCTCACATGTCAGGCCACACCCGGCATAAGTATTTGAAGAAGAACATGAATGAGACCAACTGAAGAACATTAAAGCGTATGAGACATATTGCGGCAACTATTTGAAATTGTTCTAGTCATTTGTACTAAATGCTTTTATTGTACTATAGTACGTTCCTACTTTAGAAGGAAGTACAGGCTCTTATGGGATATGTTTGTCTTCGTTCAATTTGAGAGTTATCTCAATCATGTCATCCTTTTTTAATAAAATACTGTTGTCAGTTTTATTATGCGTTGTATTTGGCAGTTGTAGTTTTGCATGAGGAACACTGTTCTTCATAAGCCCTGTACTTCTTTCTAAGGTAGCAACGGGCTATAATAACATATATAGTCTGATCTAAGGTCCTTCAGCAAATAATTCGGGGGCAGTTTACTCTGCCACAGATTAATGTTCATACTTGCATGTTAATGCAGTCTTTATTGGACTTTGTTCTCAAGTCTGTATAAGTCAGGTTCATATTACTAAAAATATACGTTGTATATTGTATTATGTACAAATTTTTGCGCACACTATCACATTTTTCTTTCTTATATTTTTCTCTCTCTTCAGTATTTCGTAGTAATGCGACGTTCCATTTCTTTTTTGTCTTTTTATTATTATTAAAGAGTTAGAAATGTCATTAAAAGAAGAAATATATAAGAGGAGGTAGAATTGGAATGGAAAGTCATAATATAAACCAAAATATACAACGTTCACCACAAAATATTCAGTTAAAATATACAGTTAAGAGAGAAAATAAGAATAAATGGTAGGTATGACGAAGAATGTGAACAAATGATGAAGACAGTAATGCAAACTAAAATGAGAATATCAAGTGAGAAGACAAGAGCAAGCAAAGACCAATTTAAAGAAACGAGAAGGAAAGCAAAGAAGTTGCACAGAAATAAGAAAAGAAAGAATCAAGAAGAATTAGTAAATAAAATAGAACAGAAGTAAAGACAGCAGAACTTTTTATAAAAATGTTGGTCTAGTTAGGAAAAAATATCAACCGAGAGTGAACCTATGCCGAGCAAAAAATGGAGAACTGATAGGTGGTAATGTAAATGTTTTAAAGAGGTAGAAGGAACATTATCAAGAAATTATGGAAGAGAGTATGAGAGTATAAAGACCAAATAATAGAGGAAAAAACTGTTGAGGAAAAAGAAGAACAGTGTAAAAGGGATACACCTACAATAGAGGAAGTGGCAAAAGTTAGAGGTAATATAAGACACAAAAAGAGTCCAGGTAGCGATAGTATGTATCCACGGAGAACTAATAAAATACGGAGAAGAGTTATGTACTAACAAGAAGAATGCACAAGTTAATTAGTAAAGTGTGGGAACAGAAGATAATGTAAATGGAGACAAGCAATAATCAACCCTATACCGGGCGTCAATGAAACCTGGGGCACCCGTATAAATTTTTTATTTTTTAAGATATCAAAATGAAATTTGGTATATGTAATATACTCTTTAAATGGCATTTGTTGACATGGGAAACAAGTTTCTGTCACTTCCGGTTTCGCCGGAATTGATATCAACTTTGTTATTGAAATGGAACATCCTATATATTTATACATTTTTGGAATCTCCAATCAGTTTTACGTATGCTAGTATCAAGTTCGAAACATTTTGATGACAAAGTAAATTTTTGCAGAAGTTAATCTAGAGTGCCATGACTTACCCAAATGAAAGTCAAGGTGCCCCAACACTCGAGACAAATTGTTTTAGAACTTTAACTATTTTAGTTGCTGTATTAGAATGACCTAAAGTTGGCAAAAATGATTTCACGCGAATTCCCTGCGCATTTTCGATGTCCAATGAAACTTGTGAGTGATTTTAGCGGACGTAGACTCTAATGAAGAACGAGTGACAGCTACAAGGCAAGAAATTAAAGAATCACTAGCTTGGTGCGAAGAAATTTTGCCTGAAAAATGAAGTCACTGTGCCGTCGTCAAATGAGGCTGTTTTTGTTAGCCGGTGGTCTCAATTAATTGTAATTTATATGCATTTATATGCAAAGATGTACCCCGAGTTACACGAATTCGACTTACGTGCTTTTTGTTGGTCCCACCTATCGAGTAACTTCAGGATATTACTGTACAGACTACTAAAAAATTGATAGAAAATTATGACGACACTGGTAAATAACAGAGTAAAGGAAATTGCAGAAATGAAAATAGGAGACTATCAATGCGGTTTTAGGCTAAAACAAATATATCAATAAAACAAGGAAAAAAGTAATAACGCTACATACCGTGCGTCCACGAGCCTACGCACCATGGCGCTGGAGTGATGCTAGTTTATTTTAAAGATCTACTCTTCCGGTGGCAATTGATACACAAACGGTTGCTAAGCATTGGCCATTAAAATTGAATTTGCAAGTAACAAATAATACACAAAAATCAAAAACAACATAAATAAATAATTTAATCAATTTCGCAGCCAAACAAATTACAACTGGAGTATTCAAATTAAATGTTCAAATAAGTTTCCATTTACTGCCATACAGTATCCTAACCTATCATAAAAATTACGTCTAACATTATCTAACAATCGGGGACTAATATTAAAACACACTTCGGTAATTTTATCTTTAAAGGAATCTAAATTAGGATGAACTCGGGAAGAGTAAACTTTATACCATAAGAAAACATCGTTCGGAGCCAAATCAGGGGACCGAGCGGGCTAACCAATTGCACCTCCACGTCCAATCCAGGTTTCATAAAAGGTATTGTTTAGGAATGTTTTAACTACTGCTGAATTGTGAGCGGGTCAGCCATCGTGTTGGTACCATATCAGTCGCTCATCTCCGAGCATTGTATGTTCAATTGCAGGACAAATAGTTTCAGTTAAAAGTTCTAAATAAGTCTCTCCGGTCAACGTTCCGTAATAAAATAAGGTCCAATTACAACGTTATTTAATATTCCACACCGAACATTAATCTTACGTGGATATTGGGTGTCTTTTTACAATTAAATGAGGATTGTCGGTAGTCCAATATCGAAAATTTTGAGAATGTGGTTGATTATTTAAAGTAAACGTACATTCGTCAGTAAGGCACATTCTTTCTAGAAAATCAGGTTCATTGTTGCATTTATCCATCATAATTTGACAAAATGCAGATCTGTTTTCGGAATCTCCCTCCCGCAGTTCTTGACGAGGCTGATACTTATACGATTTAAATTTATGTTTCTTTAATATTTTATGTACGTAACTTTTACTTAACCCATTTTCTGCACGTAATGCCGCACTTATGTTGTTGGAATTAGCACGAACAGCTGCCATTATATCAATTTCACGATCATGAACCGCAGGATTAATGATATCAGGTGCTACAAATCTTCAGCAAACATTACCAGTATTTTCAAATCTGATCTGCTTATGATTCTTCCAACAGTAGTGTGTGCAGAACGAGGTCTGTTGGGATATGTCGTTGCAAATCGTCTACACGTTTCCCTGTAACTGTTTCCTGTGTAGACCCATTTCACTATTTGAACTTTTTCTTCCACAGTGTAGATTCATGACGATTTTAGTATAAACTCAAATAGGACTTGATTTGTTTCAAATTGAATGCCACTTAATCGTTTATTGCTATAGAAAAATAAATATAATATGGTTTGTTGTTAAGCTGTTTTCGTAAAAGCAAGAGCTGATCTTTGGGATAAATTAACGTTGCTCTGATTCCATGGTGCGAAACCCTGTGGACACGGTGTATACTTATAGAAAAAAGCTACTTCAAACAATGAAAGATCTAAATTTTCCAAGGGACTTAATAAAAATGATATTAACTGAAACTTGGGGCCAGGTAAAGATAGAAGGAAGAACTTCGGAACAAATTAAGATAACAAAAGGTATTCGACAGGGAGATCCGTTGTCGACAACAGTATTTAATATAGCATTAGAAGGTATAATTAGGGTTGTGCCTTTGACCAGTCAACAACTTTTAGGTCAATTGACCGCTCATTTGACCATTTTAATTTTTTAACTTCACCTTTTTTTAAATAAATTGTATTGATAGTTCTGTAAGTTTAACCCTTTCACTGCTCAAGACGTATATACTCGCCAACGGGTTAACTGCTCCAGACGAGATAACTCGCGGTTCAAAATTAAATAGGTTTTAACTGCTCCAGCCGGATTTAATCGCATATGTATTTAGCTCATGGATTTTGGAGGGGATCGGCCACTTGTAATCAAACTTCAACGGCGTGCGTGTCTGGTATTGTTTAGTCAGGCGTATGCTAGTATTATGCACGCTGTACTGCTCCAGACGAGTATACCCGCTAGCGGCAGATTAATTGCGCACTGGGCCAGCCGCGGCTAATAGGCCGTGCGCAGTGAAAGGGTTAAGCAAGTGACAAGGTTAATAAGTATCATATTATCACCAACCCTTTTGTTTGGTGTTTATAAGTGCATATAATTAACAATTTTAATAATTACATAGGTATTTCATTTTATACTCTCGGTAACTAAAATAATACTAATACCACATTTATTGGTGCTTCAATAAAAACAAATCATTACTCCATACGTACAAGAAAGAGGAGAATAATAAAAAACTAAAACTTGTTAAAAAGCACTATACAAAACTGTTGTTTACTATTTATACATCTTACGTAATTGAATTTTCGCTACAATACTGTCAGTTTCACCTTTATGCTGATGACACGCAAATTTACTTATCTTTCCTACTCACAGATGTTCACGAAGCTGTAAATAAAATAAATAATGATTTGCAAAGTCTTTTGGAACAATGTAGTCGACATTCTCTTTTCTTGAATCCAAGTAAGACGGGTGTTGTGCTCTTTGGTAGCAGAATGCATAGAGCATCTGCCATCAATGACATAACATTATATTTGGATAATACACCACTTCCTGTGAAGGACGAGGCTGCAAGTCTCGGCGTTGTTCTTGATAATAAATTAAGATTTAAAACATATATACGGAGCTGTATTAATAAGGCATACTGTAACCTAAAATTGCTCTTCTGTAACCGGCATATTCTAAATAAACAGTTAAAAATAATGCTATGTGATTTACTGGTTCTTTCACAATTTAATTACGCCGACGTATTATATAACCACTGCGTTGATGCAGATGATTGCAAACGAATACAGCTAGTCCAGAACAACTGCTTAAGATTAATACATGGCATTAAAAAGTTCGAAAGAATCACATACAAATTAAAAGAAACGAACTGGCTTAATATGAGACGGCGCCGAGATTTGCATTGTGCTGTATTATATTACAAAATACTTGTAACAAAAATCCCATCATATTTGTCTCGTAAAATTAGATATAGAACTGATATTCATAATCTCAATTTAAGATATAAAGGTATGCTATCAATACTCCCACATACTACAGCGCTGTTTAATCGTGGTTTCTCTTATAATATTTGTGCATTTTACAATTCATTATCATTAGATCTTCGAGGCCTGTCCGCTACAAAATTTAAAACGCTTTATAAAAGGAAGCTGTTGCAGCAGCAGATGTTCGAGTGAGCAGAAATGTTAGTATTGTTAATAGTAATAATAAAATTCACCGCATATCATATCATATCATATATATCATATCTATGATTTAGAACTATTAATTGTATATTTATGTGTATTAGTATTTAAGTATCTATTCTGGTGAGGTGGTAGAACGGTAATTTAAGTTACCGAACCTCACCATTTATCCCATTCTCATAAAAATGTTATACATTGAAAATTTATCATATGTAGTTTTTGGGATAATAAACAATTTATTATTATTATTATTACTTAAGAACTATGTACGCAACATTAAAAAACAAGCTATTGGCATAATTTTGACATTGGAATGTCCATCTCATCGTCACAAAGCGGTACTTCTCCCAAGAAAATTGGTCGCTGTGTGAATCCCCTAGCTAAATAAGATGTAAAAACCCTGTATTTTTTGCGATTTCAGTAAATTTCTGATTAGTTAGGCTTACAGCCAATAATAAAGACCTTCTGCAGAAAAACGTATAAAGTGTAACGCGAAAACTATTTTTTATATTTTTATATAACATGAAATGCAGGTATTTTTTAAATACCTTATTGTAGTAGTTAAGTATTTTCTGCAAAAATAAAAAAACGGTGATTGATAGATTGATAGTGTAATTAACATAAGAAATTTTAAGACTAAAAGAACATTTGACAGTGAATTTGATTACACAGTTTTTGACCGTGGTCAAATTGACTGGTTAATTGACCAAGGCACAACCCTAGGTATAATACGAAAAAGTAAAGTAAACGGAGAAAATAACATCTTAAAACATTCTTACCAAAAAATGGCCTACGCTGTTGATTTGACAATAATTTCAAGAACAAGAGAATTTGGTATGGGAATAAATGAGAAGAAAACAAAGTGCATAATTTCATATACCTTCCTTGGTGTTCGAACTAAGTGATGTAAATGAACCATACAGTGAAATACAGAGAAGAACATTGTTAGGCATTAGATGTGCTGTGTCTCTAAACGAAGTGTTTCAAAAAACAGAAACAATTTTAACATTCAACACACAACATGAATTTTTACTAATGTGGACCTGACTTAATATATACAAAATTGTGCAAACTATTATTTAATTCATATGCAATGACAATAATAAATATGATGTTTTTTGTTATGCTTAAAAGGTTTTTCAAATGTTAAATTTATAGGAACTCTTGTAGTAAGTATTTATATACCTTAAGTTTTGTACTTCTCTCATGTAAAGATTTCATATCCTTTTTAATATTCAAAAGTTTTATTTGGTACAACTTCATCGAACTAAACATATCCTGCATCTCAGAAGAATTGAGAGACCAAGCTAATTTTAAATTTTCATCGTGTAGTTGTTCAATTAAAACGGTCTGTTTATCCCTACAATAAATAAACAATTAATATGACAACTTTACTATAATCTATGATAAAAGTTATATACGGTGAGAGGGAGATTGGGCAAAGATGACATGGCTAATTCTTTGGTCAAAAATAATAGGACGTATGCCATAAAACTTTTCGTTTCCAAGATAATTACAAAATAAGGGTTTAGATCAGGGGTGCTCAAACAGTCGATCGCGAGAAGTTTTTAAATCGATTGCGTAAATAATTTAATGCACACTTACGTTATGAAGTGCCTAGAACATGTGGCAACTTTCGACTCAAAACTTATAGCTATTATAATATCTCTGTATACGTGATTCGTCTGTTCAATTAATAAATACCTACCATTTATAAACTTTGTATTTCTTCCCTATCTAGTCGATCTCTTGCCGCCTAATACTTTTACGGTAGATCGCCGACAGTATAAGTCTGAGCACCCCTGGTTTAGATTATAATCTTCGAGTAAATTTATGATAAGCATCAGTTTTGTTAATTAAAAAGGAACTATGTAGTTTTATCTAATTGTCAATTATAATAAATTTTGGTTTTAATATTTTTGAGGATTAAAATATCACTTACGTCAGTTCTTTCAGTTGATGTTTTACTTTACTTAACTTTGGTTTATAGAGCTGTACTACGCCATTTGTCAATGAATCTATAGTTTCCTTTGTGTAGCGCTTTACCTCTTCGTTCAATATTATCGTTGAACTGAAATAACAAATTTAGGATAATTAACGCAAGACAGTTATAACAACTATTAAATATTATACAATGAAATATAAATCAAAATGCCGTAATAGTTCACAAACCAATTATTTTCAAGACAGAGTAATATCTTGTGCAAACGGTTGGAAAAGATCTAAGTAGGTTAAGATTTTCCAACTTATTTTTAATATTTTATGTCTTTTACATATTTAATAAAATTCGTACGGCACCCCGTATATTTAAAATAATAATTGTCTTTTAAGAGGTAATTCTCAAAAATACCACTAATTTTTATTACCTTTCTGTATCTGCTTTAATTTGTTCTTGCTCAGTTTGGTATTCTTTAACTGGTTCTGATTCCATCATACCAAAAATGTACAAGCCACAATTAACTAAAAAACATATTGGAAAAACTCAAAAATAAGTAACTTAGCGATATAAATTCTAACCTAAAAATGTCAAATCGTCAAATACAAATAGTTAAATGAACTACGCTTCAAAACTATAATTTTTTATACAGTGTGATTAAGAAATACTGTTTCAGTTGGCAATGAAACTTTTAGGTTTAAACGGCCCACAGACGATACGATCGGTTGTACGATACGTCGCAGGTCGCACTACAAGTTCGGAATAAAATTGGTTTTACATGTCGTTTGCTATTTTTCCCACAAGCGTAAATACCTGCGGTACGACAAGTAGTTAGTACAACTTGTTGCTGAATTTATTTTAACAGGTTTCTCTGGACCCGTATAAAAGTAAAAATTTTCCTTTCAAACTCTGATACTTATATGTATTACACCGTACAACAAAATCGCAAACATAGAAATGCTTCCCGGACCGGGGTCTCTAAATCCCTGTTTGATTTTTTTAAAGAATTGGTAATGAAACATGCAACACTGACTTCGCCAGCTATTTTACCTCTACAGTGTGTCATTATTAGGTGTAAGAATTTTTACCAAAGCTTATTTAGGCCAAAACAAAGCAATTAACCTAATACACCTTAGTACTAAAATGCTCCCTTAAAAAGATACAGGGTGTTAATGAAAACATTTTTATTTCTATTTGTGACTATAACTTGGAAGGCAATTATCCGATTAATTTGAAAATACATTATAATAAACACAAAATTAACAAAATAATGATTTAAAAATAGAAAACTATAGCAAATGGTCAAAATGCTCCCCCCAACCTCAATACAAGCATGGCACCGTCGTACTAGATATTCATACACTTGCTGACTATTATAGTTTTCATGAATTTCATTAGCAGCCTCGAAAATTCTTTGCTGCAACTGTTCCCTCATGTTAATTCTTCTTCTTCTTCGGTCCATTCATTCCTATTAGGAATATAATCTTCCAGATTTCCCAACGCTTCTTCAAAGGTCTGAGTAGATGTGCAGCAAAAAACTGTTATATCTTCAAGCATGATCCATACGAAGCCCTTACCCTTGCCAGCATCGGAGACTATAAGTAGTGGATTAGGGCGTCTTCACCAGACGTTTCTCTAACTGGTAGGTCCATAGTATAAGGTAGTCAAACTTATACTACAATTGTTTATATACATATTACACTATTTGTTATTATTCACTTTACTTTAGTTTAGGGGGTTGAGTCTTGTTCTTCTTGATTACATATAGTTTGCAGGAGGTCTTTCCATCTGTTTTTGTTTTGGGCTAGTTCTTTCACTTGATTCCATGTTATGTTTATTGCTTTACATTCTTTAAGTATATTTCTTCTCCAAGTTAAGGCTGGTCTACCTCTCTTCCTTTTTCCTTTAACATTGTATTCGAGAGCTTGACGGGTTATATCTCAGCATGGCTTCCTTAATGTGTGACCAATCCATCTCCATCGCTGTTTTGATATGGTCACGTTAACTGGTTCTTGCTCCGTAATATTTTGTGATTGTAATTGGCCAATGAATTTTCATTATTGTTCTTAGGCATTTATTTATAAATATTTGTAGTTTCTGTACTTGTTGTTTACTCAATGCCCAAGTTTCACACCCATGTAAAAGTACCGTTATCACATTTGTTCTGTATATCCTTTATTTGTTTTCTTTGATATCTCATTTGACATCCAGATCTTGTAAAGGATTCTAAATGATATTTGTTCTTTATGTATCCTTGCTTTTATATCCAACTTACATCCTCCTTGTTCATCGAGTAGGGGAAGTCCGTGTAATTTGGACCAGTGTGTAAAATGGTCCAATCATCTAATTCAAAATATAGAAGATGTAGCGACATCTTACTAATGTGTTATGAACCATCCTCTTCTAAGACGCATTAGGCATGCAACTTGGTTCGCATGAGTTAGTTATTAAAACACTATTGTTAAGTTGAATTCGAGCACGTGCATTGATGTAAGGTTATGTGAAAATTGTGTGTGAATTTCTTCAAAGTGGGTATACATTTTACAATTCCAACTAGATTTAGTTAATTAGTAGCTATCTAAGAATACTTTACCGCAATAAAAAGTTTATAAGTTGATTAAACATGTAAAAAAAAATCAATGTTATGTAAATATTGCCATGGTGTAAATCGGTCCACTTAAAATTGTGTAATTTGGCCCTGGTTCTGAAAACGAAACTTTTTGCCTTGTCTGTTCTGAAAGCTACGAAGAAGATTGGATTATATGCGAAACGTGTAAGGGATGGGCACACGAAGCTTGTGCCCATATAACAGATGTCAATTTATAAGTGTTATAATATATCATAATGTAATCTATATCTATTTCTATTTTTGTATTTTTTAAAAATTAGTTATGAAATATCAAAATATTCGATGTAAGTACCGTTTCTCATCTCATTAACCCTATTTTAGATTAAAAAGCATTAAAACCAAAGTACACAACGCATAAAACCAAATTACACGCCTGAAAACCAAATTACACGAAAAAATTAAATTTTTAATTATTTTTTTTTAATCAATCCGTACTCAGTTGCTTTGTTTTGGGGTTCAATATTAATTCTTTTTAGTAAGTAGCATACATGCAAAAAATATTGATCTTCTGATTATCTCTAGTTGCAAATTATCGTGATTTGTTCTTAGGGGGTCCAAATTACACGGACTTCCCCTATACTGCCAAGATAACTAAAGTTTGTCCCATTCTGCACCTTGCTTTGTTCTATCCTTATTTCTGTTTTGTCTTCCGTATTTACTCTTATTGTCTTTGTCTTGTTTGTATTAATTTCCAGTCCTATTGTGCTTGCTGTTCTTTTAAGTATGTTTAGTTTGTCTTGTAGGTGTTCTCTTTTCTCTGTGATTAAACAGATATCGCCCGCATTTTCTAGGTCTTCAAGTTTCGTGTTAAATCTCCATACTAGTCCTTTTTGATTATCTATAGTTCTTCTCATTACCCAATCGATTATTATTAGGAATAATAAGGGCGATAGGATGCAGCCTTGTCTCACGCCATTTTCAATTTCAAACCTGTCCGATTTTACTCCATTATGTATTATGCAGGCGGTGCAGTTTTCATAGAGTATTTTAATCATTTTGATGTATATATCTGGCAATCCATAAGTCTTGAGTATCTGCCACATTTTCTCTCTGTTTACTTTATCGAACGCTTTCCTGAAATCTATGAATCCTATGTATAGCTCTTTCTGCCATTCGTTATCGTCTAATATTATCCTTAAAGTGTTAATGTGATCTATACACGATCTTCGTGGTCTAAAACCGGCTTGGTTGTTTCTGAGTTCACTTAATGTTGTCTCCTTTAACCTTTCTAATATTATTCTCGTTAATATCTTACTTATGGTGTTTAGTATTGTAATAACTCTCCAGTTATCACATTCTGTGGTTTTGCCTTTCTTGGATATTTTGACAATTCAACCTTCTGTCCATTCTTTCGGGATTTCTGTTCAAATTTTCTTTAATAGCTTATGTAGAATTATTACACTTGATTCTGCTCCTGCTTTTATCAATTCTCCTGTAGGGGGATTCTGTAACTTCCAGCCGATACGACTCGACGTACTCGACACGATCGTGTGGCAGCGATTCCGTAACGCTTTATTGCAGTAGGCGGATTCTGATTGCTAGCGTCTTGACTTATAGCCGCTGCGTTTACGCCATTTTTCCGAGATGGAGCGATTCTGATTGCTATCGCCTGCTTTCGCAGGTCACGTGCTTTTGTCTAGATCTGTCAGTTTTAGACGGCACCTAAGGTGGTCCTGTGTAAGGCGAAATGTATAGCTATTTCACTTTAAAAACTAGTAGTGTCTTTTTCTTTCTCCAAAGTGTGAGCGCGCGGAAAGTTTAAACACGCTCGAATACCAAGACAGCAGGTAAGATACACTTAAAGTAATAAAACATGTGCACTGCAAATGTGAAATTTAGGGATAACAGGTAGCTAGGTAAGTAATACCGTTTTACTTATTCATTTATTTGTAAAGCGTTGGTGTTTGAAGCTGAACAAAAAATTGTTATCCCGTTTAAAAAAAATTCATTAAACATGTAAGTAATAATTTTGGCCACTATATCAAACGAATATACTTGCTTTTTAATTTATAATTCAATTATTTTAAAATTCGTAAAGCAGAACAGAAATATTTTAGAAAAAATATAATTCGTGTATAATTGGAAGCATTCTGTAAGAACAACTCTACAGTGCTGAATTCAAATAATATTTAACAGGTTAATACTTCAAGAGGGGTAAAAGGACTAATTGATGTTACTTACTTTATTTTATTATTTGATTGTATGGAGTAAATGTAACCTGTATTTAGTACCTACTTATTAGCACACTATGATAACTAATTAGTCAATTAGTGTAACTTAATAACTAGTCTTTGCACTAGATATTCAAACAAAAACTTTGTCAGAAGCTTGACTTTTAAAAGGGTTAAATTACTTGGCGCGTACGCGCATGGCATGTTCGTATCTCAAACATCGGGCTACGGCGGTTGCTACGGAGCTACGGACGAAAGTGCTTCAGAATCAAATTCAGGCGAAGCAAGTTGACTGTCGCCGCGCAGTATTGTATCGTCCAAGGCGGTCCGTCTGCGTCGCTAACAAACAGAATCCCACTGCTGATCGCCGCTAAACGACTACGCTAAACCAGGGCCGTTTAGATTTTCCACGAAAATCTTTTCTTTTTTACTGAGCTGAATATAGCAGCTTTAGTGACTTTCAAAAATTACTAAAGAATTCCCTAGATTTGTTGTTGTTTTGTGATTTAAGTTATCCCAACCTACGTTTTTACACATGTAGGTCATATACCTACTATCTCCTATACTGCTGAAACAAGCTTGACCTCGTAGCAATCATTAGAGTGCAGACATATGTATTTCTGCACCGTAGCGTTTCTTGTATTGATTGCGCATGACCCAAAATTGTAAATATTTTCTCTGGTGAAAGTGAATATAACGTATGCGTGACGCTGAAGCTGAAGTGAGCTGAAGCATTCTACATTCAACGGCGTGCTTGTGTGTCATTGTTTTGAGTTCGTGTCGCCGGTTACTATTGTAATTTTTGATAATTTACAAGTTATGACTTCAAGAAGACGTTGTTTTTGTGTGCTGAGAAACCACCCACAGCTTTGCATTTGTAAGTAGTTAAACAAAAGTATATATTTTAGTTACAAGAAAAAGTGGTACACCATAACCGTAAAAATTTAACCGCCTTTGTGTATACATAATACGTACACAACATTTGTAACTTCCTATAAAACTTATTTTCAAGCCCCAAACTTGTAAATTAATAATGTAATTTATTCGTTGTAGGTTTCCAAAAGACCCCATAAGTCTCTCTTTGTCGAAACAAATATGCAACTTAAAGGAATATGACGATGCATCTTGACTTTTAATTTGTTCAAATCATTTTACATCTGAGGATTATTTTAATAAAAATAATAAAAAGATGGTAATAATTAATGACGCCCTGTATCAATATATGATCGTGTTCATAATGCTGGCGAAGAAAATAACAATTTTCCCAAAACAATGGTTTACAAATTTAAATTTGAATGAACGCGCGCGTAAAATTTAAATTTGTAGACGTTACAAAATTGGTCGCGCATGCGTATTTACCTTACAATACTCTACGGTGTGGTCAAACCAAAGAATATTTACTAGTTCGTTAGTAAATATTCTTTGGTCAAACCTCTCTCTTTCATTGCTACGTGATCCGCTCATTGTGAATATGGGTAGTCCGCAGTATAGGAGATAGTAGGTATATGATGTAGGTACTATTCTTAACATTTATGTCAATAGTAATTCCTAATGGTTTCTGGAAAATTGGTAAAACCCTAAACACTAAAGCAGGGGACAGGTACACTAATGACTTGTTTAATCATGGATTAAAGATTATGTACATTGTTACATTTTAAGCATAAACTTATGAGGAGTATCTTTAAAAATAGTAATATTTTAAGACTTCTTAAAATTGGAAAAACACAATCGCCGTTTGAGAATAAGTACTTTTTTGTATTTCAAATTACACACTCAAAGAAACAAACAAATTCTTCCTTACAAATGGTTGTTCTTTCAGATTAATAGAGCTTTTCATATTAAATAACGACAGAAAATGTTTTAAAACGTTAGACTACTGTAGAATGTACAAGGTGGTCCAAATTGGACACTTTTGATAGGAAACACCAATTTCTAGAGAAGATAGAAAAAAACTAACCTACATGTTACGAGCTCGATTTTTGTGAGAAAGTGAATGCCGAAAACCGCACATCGATATCTTGAACTGTTTAGAAGATATAGGGTGGTTTTCAATTTTGTGCATTATTGACCCACCCCCGTAACTTATTTATTTGTGAATATTTTTTGTTTCTGTAAAAACATTCTTAAGGCACTTTTTTTAAAGGAATCCAATGGTGTCCCAAGTTTTTTTGTAAAAAGAATGGTTTTGAAGCTATGACATAAACTTGTATTTTTTCTTATTGCTGTTTCTAAAATACTGTAGATGAATTTTGTTAATCTGGAGTGCCATGTTGAACAGTAAAACGAAATAAACTTACAGCTGTTATAAAATACATGTTTAAAAAGCAAAGTAGCAAGTATTTTATATATTTAGAAAAAGAATATGCAAAAATATATAGGGTAGTCCATAAGAAAAAATACAAGTTTATGTCATATCTTCAAAACCATTCTTTTTACAAAAAAACTTGGGACGCCATTGGATTCCTTTAAAAAAAGTGCCCTAAGAATGTTTTTACAGAAACAAAAAATATTCATAAATAAATAAGTTACGGGGGTGGGTCAAAAATGCACAAAATTGAAAACCACCCTATATCTTCTAAACAGTTCAAGATATCGATGTGCGGTTTTCGGCATTCACTTTCTCACAAAAATCGAGCTCGTAACATGTAGGTTAGTTTTTTTCTATCTCCTCTAGAAATTGGTGTTTCCTATCAAAAGTGTCCAATTTGGACCACCTTGTACATCGAATCCTTAATTTTCAAAAAACAACCAAGAATTTTTAAAAATCTGCAAATGTGCATTTCTAATTCACGTATTCTGTACCTAATTTATATTTTAATTATAGCTTTTAAATTCAATTCTTCGTGCGTTTAGTACCTACACGCATAAACACAAAATAGAGATAGACGTTCATATAGGCGGTTTCACTTTTAAAAAACCACCAACGTCGCATTACACCTTCGAAATACAACCGGCAACAATGTTTAGTGAGAAATATTTCAGCTTGACTTTTAGAGGTTATGATCAGTTATGATTGATGTTATTTGTTCTGTTATCTTTCGCTATGACCTTTCGTTACCAGATCACGTTGTACATCAGGATTTGTAACTACTTAGTATTAAATAATATCATTATACGGTCAATTTTGCTTCATCTTGGGGTGCTGTAAAATAGTAAGTTATAGCTATTAATATAACAAGAATATTATGCGATTTATAATAGACGAGGACGTTGCTAGGTGACGAGGCGCTAGCCGAGTCAACCACGCAACGTCCGAGTCGGTTTAAATCGCATAATATTCGAGTTATATTTCAAGCTTTATCGTATCATTGGCAACAGTACACAAATAGTATGTAACTAACGAATTATGAAGTTGGAGTTGCTATGCTATTATGTTATGTATAATTAGTAATAAAAGTGTAATATAAAGTTGACTTAATAATCAATGATACGATAAAAGAAATAATTCTAGTTTTTTAAAATAAACATTTTAGATCACAGAGAAGGGGCAGTGTAAAAACTGAAGCGCCACACTTTAAGGACTCTATAACGGAATCACTGAAGGGAAAATAAACTGTTTAGAATTAATCCGTATCTTCAACTTCGTCAATTTCCATGTATACATCTGGATTATTTTCGGAAATTGCAAATTGTAAATAAAGGAACATGATTTGTATTTACCGAAAAAATATTCTCTAATTTTTCGTGAATCTGTCTATCACTTAAGTCTGGTGCCAAATATGTTAACTCTTCAAAGCATTGTTCATCTTTCGATCTAATAAATTGCGTATCTGACGTCCCATTTTTTCAAAAAAGTTAGACAAATTGAATTTGAAAATTAATTCAAATCTGACAAATGATAATGCCAACTGCCAACCCTTTATTTCAGAAATCGCAATATTAGGGTAATTTTAATTTTGCCAACATAATTCAACAGGTGGTGGTTTTTTAAAAGTGAAATATACTATATATAAATCGTAAACGTCTAGTTATAACGCAGTAAACAATAAATGTATGAAATTTTGCGAGATTTTCGTACCGCGCGCGGCTACGATACCTTCCGTGGTGTCGTCAGCTGATGACGTAATTGACTATAGCAAGCCGATCCGAGTCGTCACTAAACAGGTTACGGAATTCGAATCTATAGTGACAAAATTGCCGAAACGAGTCGTTTGCAGGTTACAGAATCCCACTACTGATATGTCGTCTAATCCAACTGCCTTGTCATTTTTTAGCTCTTTTATGGCTTGTACAATCTCTTCTTCTGTTATTTCATTCGTGTTTATATTTAGTTGTAATTCTGTTTCTTCGTTCTCATCATCGTTTTCTCTTATATTGTTGCTACCCCTGTTGATACTGTAGATTTCCTTAAAATATTCCACCCATCTATCTATTATTTCCTTTTGTGATGTGAGCATTCTTCCTTCCTTGTCGTTGAGGTTATTTGTTTTTTACATTTCTCTTCCCAGACATTTTTCGTGTTATATTGTATAACATGCTTAAGTCATTTCTGTCTGCTGCCATTTCGGCTTCCTCTAACATCTCTTCTATTTGTTTTCTAGGATCATTTCTTGCGCTTTTTTTTAATTTGCTTGTCTGTCTCCCAGTATGCTTGTTCCTGAATTTTTTTTCTGTACTTCTGTTCTTGCAGTTATTAGTATTTTTTGTTTGAGCTTATTTCTTTCCTCAATTAATTTCTCTGTTTTCAAAGTCAGCCACGATTTGTGTTTCCTCTTCTTTATTCCAATTGTTTCTTCTGCTGTTGATTTCAGGATTTCTTTGTATTTTTCCCAAAGCTGCTCCATGTTTAGTTCATCCATGTTTACTTTCACTTTATCTTCCATTTTCGTGCAAAACTTTGTTTGCATTTCTGTATCCTTCAGTAAGTGTGTGTTATATTTTACTCTTACATTGGCTTTGCTCCAGTTGGATTTTAATTTAACTTTAATCTTTACTCTCACTAAAGCGTGATCAGATCCTAGGTTGGCTCCATTTATTGCTCTCACGTCTAACAGGCAATTTTAATTACTACAATTAGTAGTTGGGTTTATTTCTGGTTGGATTTATTACAAGTTTATTTAAATATATTTCTTTAAAAACCAAAAGTTCTTCGAATGCGTGCCTTTCGATTATTTTATCGTTGCTGCACTTTAACTTATGTGAGCTTGGAAAGTTTCCGTTTCGCTGCGCGGAGATTGATTATGTGGGACTGTTCAATTTGACTTTGAAGAGTCAAGAAGTATTTTTCACATCGCTAATTTTGCGATGATTCTTTGAAGCAAATTCCTAATTTGGAAATCTTTATATGGGAAATGGTGGAAGATTGAGTCCTAATTCTTTCCAGAAATATTAAGACAGGGATTTTGGTTTTTAAGCCCTCATTTTTTTCCGATTTTAAAAAGGCAATTATTGGTGAGCAATTTTTTCTTTTCTTATTTTATCTGCTTAGTTGTAACTAATTTTGGTACTGCGGTTGCAGCCTTTTTATTCTAGCCCATTGTTCCATGCATTTTAACTAACTTTTGGTTAGCTGGTTTTTTTCCATTTTGAATGCTTGAAGATTAAAATGGCGTTTCAACTCGATTTTGTGCAGTAAGCATCTGGTAACTTTCCTGTGGAATTTTCCATTGGTTCCATTTGGTTTGACGATCTGTTCTCCAAGTCATTTTATCAGACATGTCATTATCAGCAAAGTCATTTTATCAACGAAGTCGTTTTATCAAAGAAGTTAAGAATTTAGAAGACTTTATAAATACTGGATATCGGATTTGTAATTTAGTAAGTGTTATTTGCTAGTATTAATTATTTTGTATATATGGTTTTTCAATTTATTTATGATTCTTTATTTCCCGAAAGTGACTAAGATCGATTTGGTGTAGTTAATTTATTTTTATTTTTTATTTTAGTAAAGTATTTCACAAAATAACATTGTTATTTTTAATGATTAATGATATTTTAAAGTTATGTATCATTCTTCCACCACCGTAGAGAACTACACAAAAACGGCTGTTTTATTTACCAACGGAAAAACTCACCAAAACTCACTCACTTGCTGAGCTGAGCTGATCTGAGTCGGGAATAAAAAAACACACCTAATATCACAGTCTAGTAATATAACCAGTCGTCTCACTTCGTGTCGGCACCTTTGATGTTCATGTCCCCGAAATGTGCAGTGCGCATTCGGCTAGATCATGAATATTTTGGCGCGATTTTTGAATGAACGAATAAACAAGCACTAGTCAAACTGAGTCAAACACATACAAGCACGTGGTTTCTGGCTGTTAAATGCACGTTAAATAACAAACAACTGCAACTTGCACCGCAAACACGTTTTTTTCTAACTGCGCATTCGGCTAAAGTTGGCACAGGCGCACTGGAATTCGGACCCACAAAATTCGGCGAGTGAGACGACTGGTTATATTACTAGACTAAAGTGACCATATTTTAAAGGGTTTAATGGACAAGTCCCCATAAGGCCATTTCAGTTGCGTTTTCTCCGTCGCTCTGATGTACGGTAAGTAGCGCTATCTGTTTTTAAAAATTATAACAACAAAACGCAAACGTCATTAATTTGATATATCATTTACAAGGGCAGCTAAATTAAATATAAATGTTAAGGCCTTCCTTACACACAATAATTCCTCAATTAACTTACTTGGTTAATCTCTCGTTGTGCACAGGTGCATTTCCTCAAGTTCTCAAAACTGGTAAAATTATTCCTTTATTTAAAAAAAGTGATCCTTGTAATTTGGAGAATTACAGACCAATTACTCTAACCTCTGCTTTTTCCAAACTCTTCGAGTATTGTTTTTTAGACAGATTATTTAACTTCATTGAAATTAACAATATTTTATCGAAATCTCAACACGGTTTTAGACCCAATAGATCTACGGGTACCGCAATTCACGATTTATACACGGTGACAATTTTAAAGTTGGCCACTTTTGAAAAGGCACCAGTCATTTGCTTTTATTCTTGTGTCATTTAATTTGTTTTACCTTATTCAGAAATTTCTGCTCTATCAAATACTTTGCTTTGCGTCTGATTAATTTGACATTTGTATTAGAAAAATGAACAAGAAACAACAACGCTTGGAAATTAGTAAACTCTATTTGGCAAAAAACAGCAATCGTTTAACTTCAAAGCGTCTCAAAATTCCACGCACAACCATTAGTGAAACAATCATTTGCTATAATGAAAGAGGAGACTTTTCTGATCGTAAGCCCACGAGAAAGTCATTCGTTGCTACTTCGAGAGTTCTGGAAATGCTGGGTGAAAGAATAAGGCGAAATCCGAAGCGCTCCATGAGAAAAGTAGCAAAAGCTATTAGTATCAGCAGGGAGACGGTTCGACTAATTAACAGAAATAAGCTCAATCTAAAGCATTACAAGATGCAAGAACGACAGAAGCTGATCGTCAAGAAAAAAGCAGTTCGGTTTGAGAGATGTAAAAAATTATTGAAGTCCCACGCTCTCGAAACTTTGTACAGAATTCTGTTTACGGATGAGAAAATTTTCACGATCGAGCAATCCGCCAACTGTCAAAACGACAGAATATGGGCAGCAGAACCTCCCGGAGAAGATAGAATAATTGGCCGTGTTCAAAAATCTCTCTCGGTCATGGTGTGGGCTGGAATCAGTAAAACGGCCAAAACTCCGTTAATTTTCATTCAAGCGGGTGTCAAAATCAATCAAGTTGTTTATAGGCAGCTTCTTGAGGATCAGGTACTTCCATGGGCTCATGCTACATATGACAATCATAATTGGACGTTCCAACAAGACTCAGAGCCATCACACAGAGCACGAGAAACCATAATGTGGATTTCTGAAAATTTTCCAGCTTTCATTACTCCGGAAGGATGGCCGCCGTACACACTGGATCTCAATCCAATGGACTATTCTGTTTGGAGCTTCTTGGAGCAAAAAGCCTTCGCTACAAGCCACAGTATGTTAGATTCTCCGAAACGCGTCCTAAGGAAAGCATGGGATGAAATAGACGATGAAATGCTGCGTGGAATCGTCGATCACTTTCCGAAGCGTCTGAAGGCATGTGTTCGAGCAAGAGGTGGACACATTCAATCAAATTCAGCCTATCCTGTTAAAAAAACTGTCCGCTTTCAGAATGTGTTAGTAATTTGTTGATAGATTTATGTTTTGACTAAAATATTGTTGTGTTAATGTGGCCAACTTTAAATATGTCACCCTGTATAATTCAGTTGTAAGTTTTATGGAAGCAAATGAATGCCCTGTTGGGATCTTTTGCGACCTCAGTAGGGCATTCGACTGTGTCGATATTAGTAAGTTGATGAGGGATCTTTCGAAATACGGAATAATTGGTGCAGCATCTAGTTGGTTGAAATCTTTTTTGTGTAATCGCCTACAATATGTATGTATCCGTCACATGGATAAGGGTAGTATAACTTGTGTTAATTCTAACTACAGGGAGGTATCCATGGGAGTACCTCAAGGTTCCATTCTTGGGCCTGTCCTTTTTCTTCTATATGTTAATGGTCTTGATATTTTATTTCCCAATACCAATAATGTCACAATGTACGCAGACGATACTACAATTGTTGTTTCTGATAAACACGAAAATACTCTAGAATCTGGATGCAACAATCTTCTTAGTATTCTTAGTCAATGGTTTTGTAGTAAGTCTATATACTTCAACGTTCAAAAAACCTTTTATATGAGATTTCATAACCGTCAAAAAGACAATAGTAACTTAAACTTGACAATAAATCAATTTCCTATATCAAAATCGAACTGCCTAAAATTCCTAGGTCTGTATATAGATGAGTGCCTGACGTGGAAACAGCATTGTGATTACCTAATATCCAAGCTGAATTCCCTACTTTTTCTGTTTAGAAACCTACGTAGATTCTTATCTAAAAATAATATAATTATGTTATATTTTGCGTATGCAGAATCTAGATTACGCTATGCGATCTGCTTCTGGGGTGGCTCTCCTGCAGCACACTCGGTATTCTTGGTTCAAAAAAGGATTATCAGGTGTATAGAAGGTGTGTCACAGCGTGAAAGCTGTAAAAACTTATTTAAAAACTTAGGCATTTTAACTTTACCATCTTTGTTTGTCTTCGAATTACTAGTTTTCACGTTTTTAAACAAAAGTGATTTCAAATCACATAAAGATATTCATCTTCACGATACACGCAACAAAGAAAAATTATTAATTCCACAAAGTAGCTGTAAGATCTCCTACAATGCACCCAGCAGTTTAGGCCCAAAATTATATAACCTTCTATCGGATGACCTTAAAAATTGTAAAACATTGCATAATTTTAAAAGCAAACTTAAATCTGTACTTGTTAATAAGTGTCTTTATTGTGTCAATGAATGGTATTTGTAACTTGTATTTTTATGTTTCCTGTTGACTCATGTATAGATCTTGTACATTTTTATTTATATTGTTTATACCTTTATATTTATACACATTTATACACTTTGTATACGCTTCTACGACGATTCCTATACACTTGTTGTCTTTATGGAAAATAAATTATTATTATTATTATTATTATTATTATTATTATTTAGCCAAGACGCAATTAGAAACAACGATGGCGCCATCTGTGGTGGACTTACAAGATTTACTACCGGGTGATCATCGGAATTTATAATTAGAGGAGGCTGTGATTGGTGCTATTTAATGTTGTGTGGTTGGACACTCTGAGAAATGAATAATAAATTGACAATTGTTATATTTGAGGTTAAGCTCGTGCTTTGTACGATCTTTGATGATATAGCAAACATTATTTTGCTGAAACGCAGAAATAAAATGAGTTTGAAGAAAAAATTGAAATTTTTTATTGAAATTACAATAGGTACTTAAATGTTCAAAGTGTTGTTCGTCAGCTTCAATGCACCGGGTAACCTCAATTCTGACACTTAAAATTTTTAATGTCAAGCTGCAAGCCTGTGTTGCCAACTTTATGGTAAATATCACAGCCTGCTCTAATTATAAATTCCGTTGACCACCCGGTATAAGAGCGGAAGCGAAAAAATTAAATTTTGCAAGCATAGTTAGAAAATAGTCTTTTGTTTTATTAATGTATTTAGTTAGAAAATGTCTAAATAAATGTATTAATTAGCCCAGTGGCCAGGTCGTGAAAAGGGGGGGTTACCTTGCAAAAGGTCATGTAGTTTTGGATTTTGGATATGTTGTATGTACCTAGGCCCTTATTAAAAATCCAAGTTTTCTAATTTGGCACGCCTGTGCGCGCGTCAGTACAACCAATTTTGTGTCACTTTTTTCGGTGTTTGCTCGATAACTCTTTAATAGTGCGTCCTACAGAAAAGTTATTCTTGCCTTTTGTGTAGAGCACAAAATTTTCTACAATTTACTCCAATAACATGATTTTCTAAACCTTATAGTTACCGAAATACAGAGCCTCAAAGTTAAAAAAGTTTTTCATAAGTTACAAGAAATTTTTCGTAGCCTTGTATGGTGGGGACATGAATGCTCAAACTCTTGACGATCTACGCTGTCAGCTTTTTGAAAAGTCTGTGACTAAAAGCAAGTTTCACCTTGCCAGACTGTCACCAACGCAAGATGCAGCCTGGTATCACGCATTACGCACATATCAAGTCCAAACATGGATGGGCAGGGAAAAGAACCCTTTAGATTGGGGCTGGACGACAAACAGGCGAGGACTGACTCCAATTAAAACAACAAAAAACGCTGCACCAGATTCGTTGCTGCAGACTATTTTTTGCCAATGTAAGAAAGGGTGTGCTAAGGCCTGCAGCTGCAGAAAGGCTGGTTTGCATTGCTCTATTACTTGTAAGAATTGCTATGGATAATCATGCCTAAATGCTCCTGAGATTATTACAAACGACGATGATATAGGGGAAGAAGCGGTTTCAATAATTGATCAGATGATTGCCCAAGAAAATGAAGACATTGAACATTTTACCTTTGTTATAGAAAGTGACGCTACAGATAGAACCAAAGATCAAACGTCTAACGTTTAGTATTTCTCTACAAACAATTTTGTTTGCATATACGCCTTATACCAGGTAAAAGCGAAACAAAGAAAAATAATCACCTACCTGTATACTTACAAAAAACTCAAAAGAATTCGCCGACTAACTTAGTTGTTTGCGAGGGCCGTAGATCGCCGAGGATTGCCTTATCAAAGTTAAAACTCATAAAGTGAATACTGATAAAAAAAATGGAAAAAATAATTGGGCGCCAGAAAACTTTTCAGTTTTCAAAAAAATATAGAAATATAAATAAGTAATTTTAATAAATTCAAAACATGTAACAATAGGTAGATTAAAGTATGCAACCAAACATACAAACAATTCGCTTAGGTTAATTTCCAGACAAATAAAGTGAACAAAAAAAAACTAAATATCAACGTTAGTTGAATTAAATAAGGATATTACATGAATGGTAATAAAACGATCAAGGTGGATAAATAACAAAATAAGCGCTTACCTTTATTACCTGAGTGAAAACAAGTCTAATAAAAATGAACGATCAAAAATATAGCAATAGCCTTGTTTAAACTCAAGCTTATTACCTTGAAAAAAAAACACGCAAATTCGTTATGCTAATAAAATAAAATGGAAAAACCAACCTAAAGCGTTACAGTATATTACAAAAACCAAAAATATAAATTTATTTCGTGAAGCGAAAAAGGATTAATATGAAATAATTAATATTAATGCAAGTTAAATTCGCTGAAGGCGTTAAAATTCAATTGTACATATATTTAAGTAAAACAAAGTTAAAAATTAAGAAATTTAATAAATGGACTAAAACCAGGTAAATTCGACGACACTTATAACAATTCAAGAAACACCGACCTTGAGAATCCTCCAAACGATCGAATTGCGAATAACCGGCAATCATAAATAATTTTTGCTACTTCCGTTAATTGACCACAGTATCAATAATACAGCATCCTTCAACTCCATAAATTCAGCCGCAAAAAGGCAATAACCAAAAGCGCCGGAGTACAGGAAAGTAACGCAAAAGAAAAAGAAAAGAAGCTGTAACAAAGTCGCCATTAACACGTGCGTTCAATGATAAGGCAATTTCACTTACCACCAGAATCTTGGTGCTTCTAAAAATAAGTTCACAACGTGAAACAAAACCGAAAACCTCGGAAGTTATTTAACCGAGTAATAATTACAATAATCCCATCAGAATTAAATAAATAACTTCGGAATAAATTTTACCAAACTCAACTGCTTCGGCAGACAACCCAAACGGAAAAAGCCAAGATTTCTAGTACGCAACGCCTATCACCAAACGCGCATGACGCTCTCTCAAATCAGAAAACCTACTCAAAACCAAAAAGTCACTAACTACGTAATCTTTTACCAGTGAATATATAATAAATAGAGGTTCAATAAATGCATTCACCGTAAATAAGCAATTGAAAGGAGCAAAATAATATAACGGAAAATGAACCGTTACAGCCTTATTTGTATTAATTTGTATTATTTCTATTTTAGACCTACGAGGTAGAGTAACAAGGTTCTATACGTACACACACAGTCACACATACACTATACAGTATACACATGGTGCATTTCACGCGTAAGACCATATACGCTAACGCACCAGCCTCAACATCGAAAGATTTAAGAGGTTAAACGATTACACATTATTTGTATATTTTTTTATACATATATCTATCATTTGGATACAAAATTATTTCGAAATAGAGTTATTCTCGAAAAAGCACTTTTGCCAATTTAGGCCATTCTAATACAGCAACTAAAATAGTTAAAGTTCTAAAACAATTTGTCTCGAGTGTTGGGGCACCTTGACTTTCATTTGGCGTTAGTCATGGCACTCTAGATTAATTTCTGCAAAAATTTACTTTGTCATCAAAATGTTTCGAACTTGATACTACCATACGTAAAATTGAATTGAGATTCCAAAAATGTATAAATATACAGGGTGTTCCATTTAAAATAACAAAGTTGTAGTCAATTCCGACGAAACCGGAAGTGACAGAAACTTGTTTCCTATGTCAACAAATGCCATTTAAAGAGTATATTAAACATACCAAATTTCATTTAGATATCTTAAAAAATAAAAAAATTATGAGGGTGCCCCAGGTTTCGTTGACACCCAGTATATTCCATGTATTGTGGTTTTATTTGTAATTTTTTATGCACATATCTACCATATGGCTACAAAGTGTTACTCATTTTGTCTTTAAATTGAACCAAAAAACCGTTAAGATGATGGACACTGTGTTTTTTGTGGTAGTTTTCCCTACCTTTGGAAAAATTTTGTGCTTTGAAGCTTTGTATTTCGGTAACTATGAGGTTTAGAAAAACATGTTATAGGGGTAAATTGTAGCAAATTTTGTGCTCTACAAAAAAGGCAAGAGTAATTTTTGATATAGGACGCACTAGTAAAGAGTAATCGAGCGAACACCGAAAAAAGAGACACAAAAGTGGTCGTACAGACTCGCGCACAGGCGTGCCAAATTAGAAAACTTGGATTTTTAATAAGGGCCTAGGTACATACAACATATCCAAAATTCAAAACTACATAACCTTTTGCAAGGTAAAATGTACTTGGCCACTGGGCTATATGACAAATTCCTAGATATCCAAATTACATTAAAATTAACAAAATCCACCACAGATGGCGCGGCCCCATCGTTGCTTCTAATTGCGTCTTGGCTAAATAAACTGGGAAGGCCTTAATATTTATATTTAATTTAGCTGGCCTTGGTCATTTAGGCTACAGTTAAATAATTTAACGCTAGATTGTGGCACTTATCGTCCAACAGTTAGAAAGAGAGAAAAGAAATGAGACAACCTAATAGGGACTTGTCCCTATTGATTTAGTTGGCCTTTTTGGTGAATAACAGTATCGTGTCCGTGTTTTTATAAATTCTTTTCATCGAAAATTTAAAAATGACGGACAAATTGCCGGACAGATGTCAATGACGGACTTTTTTACGGGTAAGGCTTCTAAATGACGGACTGTCCGTCGAAATAACGAACTTATGGTCACTTTATACTAGACTGTGGTATTATACTGTGTTCTGCTAGGGGATTCTGTAACTTCCAGCCGATACGACTCGATACCGTACTCGACACGATCGTGTGGCAGCGATTCCGTAACGCTTTATTGCTGATCGCCGCTAAACGACCACGCTAAACCAGGGCCGTTTAGATTTGCCACGAAAATCTCTTCTTTTTTACTGAGCTGAATATAGCAGCTTTAGTGACTTTCAAAAATTACTAAAGAATTCCCTAGATTTGTTGTTGTTTTGATTTAAGTTATCCTAACCTACGTTTTGACACATGTACTATTCTTGACATTTATGTCAATAGTAATTCTTAATGGTTTCTGGAAAATTGGTAAAACTCTAAACACCAAAGCAGGGGGCAGGTACACTAATGACTTGTTTAATCATGGATTAAAGATTATGAACATTGTTACATTTTAAGCATAAACTTATGAGGAGTATCCTTGAAAATAGTAATACTTTAAGACTTATTAAAATTTGAAAAACACAATCACCGTTTGAGAATAAGTACTTTTGTATTTGAAATTACTCACTCAACGAAACAAATTAATTCTTCCTTACAAATGGTTATTCTGTCAGATTAATAGAGGTTTTCATATTAAATTACGACAGAAAATGTTTTAAAACGTTAGACTACTGTAGAATGTACATCGAATCCTTAATTTTCAAAAAGCAACCAAGAATTTTAAAAAATTGCAAATGTGCATTTCTAATTCACATATTATGTTCTACCTAATTTATATTTTAATTATAGCTTTTAAATTCAATTCTTCGTGCGTTTAGTACACGCATAAACACAAAATAGACGTTCATATATAAATCGTAAACGTCTAGTTATAACGCAGTAAACAATAAATGTATGCAATTTTGCAAGATTTTCGTATCGTGCGCGGCTAGACGATACCTTCCGTGGTGTCGTCAGCTGATGACGTAGTTGGCGATAGCAAGCTGATCCGTGTCGTCACTAAACAGGTTACGGAATTCGAATCTAGTGACAAAATGGCCGAAACGGGTCGTTTGCGAGTTACAGAATCCCACTACACTGTACATTCAATGTCGGTACAGTCCCGAAAAAATTTTCAAATTAACTACCGGGTGGCCATAAATATCTGTTATCACATTACCTTTGGAATCTACACCGCTTTATAAAAATGATTAATCCAACTAACCTAAATGTCAAATGTCATCACAACTACTACAGTTGTCATTTTTATAAAGCGGTGTAGATTCCAAAAGTAATGTGATAACAGATATTTATGGCCACCCGGTATTTTATCTTTTGTTTATACATAATGCATGTATACATATTTAAATAAAAAATTTGCTTAGCTGTGTTCACTTTTGATACTTATTACTTTAATTCCAATAGAAATACTGACTCGCTTCTTACTGGACAAATTAAATAGGATCTGTAGCACCACAATGTTTCACATGTATATAGCATCGCAAAGGGTTAACGGGATATTTTCAAGTATATCATGCAGCTGGTGTTCAAGAAACTCCTGATAAGCATTCGCATTGATGCGATTATTAAGTTCTTGCAGCTCCAGTAAAGAACCATTGCAGAATCCTCCCCATACATTGACAGAAAATAATTGCTGGAACCTTCTACTCCTTATCACTTAGGGATTCTCTAATGACTAATGGTACAGGTTTTGAAAGTTTGTAATTCTGTCCCTGGTAAAAATGGCTTCATCGGTTCATAAAATAGATGGAATAAAATTGGGGTTGTTATTTATCCTTTCAAAAAGCCACCGACAAAAAAAAACACGTTGTTCGGCATCCTTAGGATGAAGAGCTTGAACACCCGTGTAATGGTAAGGGTGTAATTCCTCCCTATGCAGAGTTCGCGAAACAAAACTTTGTGAAAGTCCTAACTGCACAGAAATTCGGCAAGTACTTGTAGTAGGATTGTCTAAAACCGAACTAATTACAGCTTCCTCTACTCACATTACATTTTCCCGTTGCGGCGTACCAGCCCCTCGGGCTCGCCGAAGACCAACCTCACCCAGTTTTCGAAATGCTGAAGGAAAGACTGTTACCAATTTCAAGAAAAATGTTGCATCACAAACTAGAACAGGACGTCTTGACGCTATTTAAAAAGCATCATATACTCGACTTAACAGATTTTAATAATTAAAATGCAAACACAAAACTTAATGAGATTTTACAAATAAACAAAGCTACCTATATTAAATTATTTTGAAACGATATTTGAAGGTTATTTTTATATTTTTTTTTGCAAGTGCTTGTACAAAGAATATTATTATTATATATTAAAAACTTTGATTAACAAAAAAATACAAAAGTGTTACTTTTAACACACACAATTTATATGTAATTTATGTACTTATAGGTACAATATTACAACCAAGTAAACCTTTACCAGACCACTTTTTGGGTCTTAGATAGGTTACAATGTATCGCTCTCCTCGTTGCAACTTTAAATTAACCTGTTGACCTTCTGAATGCTGTACGAGTGTTGCTATATCAGTTATATTCCTAAAATTTATGGAATTTACGGATCCAAACTCGACTATTAAATCGTTATTTTCTATTCCCTGTAAAATATTACTTTAATAAATTATCAGTTTTTAAGTTATAACTGTATATTTACAGAATATTCTGCAGGTGATCCAGGTGTAACTAGGGTTATTTTTGCAAATGGTGTTTTATGAATTACAGTACTGTCAAGGTGCATTTCAACATCTTGCGATTCATTTCTAGCAACATTACCAGCAATAGCAGAACTACTATAATATCCATATAACCCACCTTCAATTTGTTTCATTATAGCTTTATGATCATTCTGCAGACCTTACAAAAATTATATATTAACAATTTGTTACAAATTATGGAAAGTTAATAATCTTACATATTATTCTATGTCTCGCATGTCGAACTTGATAAATATCAACATTATTAAGTGGAAATCCTTCAGCATCAACTAAGGGATCGTTCATTCCTACCCCATTCTGAAAAAATCTATAATGATGTTCTTAAAGGAAACAATTTTGTTTATAGCTATTAAGACAACAAGTGTTTTATAGAAGGTTTAAAAATCAAGGTCGTAGTTCAAATCCGAGCGAACGAAGTGAGCCGAGGATTTGATAGACCGAGATTTTTAAACTATAGAACACGAGTTGTCTTCAAGATTTTTTCTAACACTAATATCTTTCACTAATATATTATTAGAAATTTTAATAAATTATTATTTGAGACGCGTCACAATACATAAAATGCGGAGATTGCTAGGCAACGACGTATTTTATAGAGAAAAGCGTATTTTAAAGGCCTATAAAATACGTTGTCATTGAGGACGTATTTTTATAGAGAAAGGCGTATTTTAAAGACAACATAACAAGTGAGCTCCTATGCACAATAGAAACAGTATAAGATATTAGTGTTAGAAAAAGTTAAATAATTGATCTTTGAATATAATAGTTATATCAGTTTTGTAACTGGAAACTTGATTGAACTAAATTGATTTTGAATGTTCCAAATTAAAAAATTTAGACTTCTTCGTGGTGCCGGACAGTAAAAATAGAAAACACTTAGTGGGTTGAAACAAAATTTCTTCAAAAACTCGCATTGTATGGTTTCAGAAGTTATCAAAACGTTAATAACTTTGGCTTGTATTATTGTAAACAACTACAAAATCAATTACCCTTGTCAGTATCGATGTTAATTCTTTTATTTCGCCTTCAATCCGGTCCTTTTCTTGCATTAATTTTAAAACTTCCTGGCGAATTTCATTTGTTGTATCCATATTTAAGGCAAAACCACTTTGACTAATAAGAAATTAATATTTTTCCCAGTCTGGTCGAACTTTTTAATGACTGGCAATTTTTTCAACTGAAAACTGTCAAGTGTCAAATATGGTATTTTAAAGAGGTTAGCATTGCCCCATTGACCTACTGTTAATTGTTGTATGTTCTGTGGTTAATATACACGGTGAGTCATAATGGGCGGAACAAATTTTACCAGTAAGTAAAAAAGTTCCTATAAACCTATGTCCTAATCCACACAGTTGAGGAACTACAAGAAGTCAAAGTTTTTCTTTTTTAAA
This sequence comes from Melanotus villosus, assembly GCA_963082815.1. Lineage (NCBI taxonomy): Eukaryota > Metazoa > Arthropoda > Insecta > Coleoptera > Elateridae > Melanotus > Melanotus villosus. The sequence goes on along the minus strand of OY720419.1, from coordinate 28,047,797 downwards.
ATTAAATTAAAAAGGTAATATCAAGTAGTTTACGGTCGTTCTTTGTTTTGCTAATAGTTGGAGAGTCGTCAAAGGATGTGAATTTAACATGATGGCGCGGCATGTCATTATGGAAGGCAAGTCGTCCGGTTGTTGAATACTCACTACCCTGACAGATGGATCGGATGTGGGGGTCCTGTTGCCTGGCCTGCGAGGAGTCCTGATTTAAATCCTCTAGATTTTTACCTTTGGGGACATATGAAACAGTTAGTACACAATACTGAAATTGACACAAGTGAGCAACTGCGTCAGAGGATTTTTAACGCGACCAATGAAATTCGCGACTATGGTCAAGTAGCTAGAGTGTACGATTCCCTTATTCGTAGAATCGTAGAGCTCGTGCTTGTATTAGAGCTCAAGGAGCACAGTTTGAACAGTTTTTGTAATACTGTGATTTAATTAAATATTTTTTGTACAGTTTATCAAATTTTTTAAAGTTTTCACAGTTGCCGTTATTATTAAATATTTGTGTTTATTACACAACTTTGAATTCTTGTAGCTTCACAACTATGTAGTTTAGGATAAAGGTTTATAGGAACTTTTTTACTTAAAAACGTCTCTCCTACATACTGGTAAAATTTGTTCCGCCCATTATGACTCACCCTGTATAATAATTGATCTACCATAATTAAACGTTTGTAATCTACCTATAGTTGTCGTCAAACTAAATGGTGAAAAACACTTGATATTGAAATCTAGAATCCCTTGTAAAACCTAACGAAACTGTGAACTGCAGGTAAAATAGCAGAACCGTATTTTAAAATTCTATTTAAAAGAAGGAAAATTGTGAACAGATGAAATATGTTTATAATTGCTACACTAAAACAAATATGTAATCATTTTAGTTATTTGTTATCTAAGTAGGTAGGTACTTAACCACAAATATAATTAATTTGTGAGTAGAGTAACGGTTTTTTGAACCTATTGTTCATCTAAACGAGTTATTCCTAGAAAATTTAACAGTACGGTCCACGGCAACAAAGTGCCTGTAATCCGTTTAAGAACCTCTTGTTACTAGGTGTTACAAGGGATTATAGATTTAAGCCTCAAGTGGTTTTAACCTCTAGCAAGGTCTAGGCTTGCGGGTACCAAGGAGCACAACGTGCGGCAACTACTATACTTATTTAGCAATAGGTACTCGACTAGAATTTTGTCAAAGTGAAGGGATTTCCACTTCTGGAAGGAATCTTTATCGTGCCAAATATCGCATTGGCACCTGGCACGAGACATACGGTTTTACCTCGTATTCGAAAGAGGTTATATAATAGAGGCCAGTACCTTTCGATCACCCTATAGCTTGGTAAATCGTAGTAGGTATAGTCCAATTGGCGATCCAGGTAATGCTCGTCATCAATCACATGATCAACGGTCGGCGTTAGTTTTCTAAGATTAGGCAGCCGTGTTTAATCACAAGGTCTATGACTTTTTGAAAATAAGAAAGAAATCGGGTTTTTATTTTCTAATTTAGCTCATATTTATTTTTTGTAAAGTTAGTATTATTCTTGGCATGTTTATATTTCCAATTTCCAATTTCACTTGCAAATTTTTGACAGATCGTGTTGTGTGTCATTACGTTTGTTTGACATTTGGCGTTTTTTAGGTTATAAACTTTGCAAATCGTTTGAAACTTCATGTAGACGTACCAAGTTATGATGTCATAAAATTTATTGATGACATGCATTACCTGGCTAGAAAATTGGACCATAGCGACGAATTCACAGAACAAAAAAAGGTCGAATATGGTCCAATTTTCAAGCCAGGTAATGCACGTCATCAATAAATTTTATGACATCATAACTTGGTACGTCTACATGAAGTTTCAAACGATTTACAAATTGTATAACCTAAATTTTCTGTTGACATTTTCCTATTCAGTTAAAACAATTTAAAATACTTTTTAAGCACGCAACATAATATAAGCAAATCTTTACTCTACAAAATCAAACTGTAAATTGTCTTTTAAAAATAAAGTTGCACATAAAAGGGGTTCTTTGCCACCGCGACGTAAATCCTAAATAATGAACTTTCTTTATAAATATTAGCGGAAAAGACGATATGATGACAAGGGACAAAAGTTACCGCTGCCGACGCCCACCAGTGCGACGGCATCAGCTGGTTTCTAGATAATAATTATTTCTTTGTGTAGAAAATTAAAGCGGCCACACCGCCACTATTTAAGAATATTTAAAATGAATGCAGACATTATTTATCAGGGCGGTAAAAAATAAAATAAATACAATATAAAGATCTTGCTCACTGTTCCATTTTGATTTTATCACGTCTACCTATAGAATTATGTCATAAGAATAATTATATCTTTTATTTTGGTTGAATTAAAAAATAAAATATCAAAAAAATGCACGGCGCCGAAGCCGCCAAAAAGAAGGCGGGGGGGGGGCAGACAGCCCCCCCGTAGGTACGCCACTGCTAAAAACATGTTTTACGATTAATATTAATGGTACAGTCACCATGGAAACATATACTCAAGCTATCTACGAGTTTTTTTTTAATGAAACCGAGTTTTGTAGTAAAATGTCATATTTTTAGTTGTCAACATTAATAATGTCAGGTTCGTTTAGTGAAGGTGGCCAACAAATCATATGTATTACTCTGGAGGAAAGTGTTATCGCCTCCCTTAGATTATTATATACCATCTGCGGGAGGAAATCTTACACTTTCCTCCCTAGTAATACAAATTATTTTCACTCATAGGTTGAAAACAATCACCCCCTTATTTAGCACATTGCACACTCTACTGAAACCTTAAGAAACAGATATAAAATTTGTATAAAAGATAGTTATCCCGTTATCCGATTCAAGAATTTTCTTGTAATCACTCGTCAATAATTTTTAAAATATGCAACATAAAGCATAAATGCTCAATACAGTATACCTATGGTACAGATCCAATAAAGAGAAGGCAGAAGACAGGCATATAATCCGCATAAACAGAAACAGGAAACATCTTTACAAGAACTGAAACAATTCTTGCTCGACTTCTGAACAGATGACAAGTTTAACGATGTTATTAATACGGCAAAAGTAACGGTAGAAAGTTAGATGTGGAGTCCAATTTTTCAACGCCGTTACGGCGTCGACAAAAAATTAAACAGTTCGATTACGAACATAAAGATGAACCAATTTCAGATCCTAAAGTATCATACAAAATTAACTTTTTTTACTGCATTCTCGATCAAACATTGGTTTCAGTAGATGAAAGATTTTCGTTATTATAGAGGATAATATTGACTCTATCAAATTTTTATATCATTTGAGCGAAACTCCTGAAAAATTGCAACTAAAAGTTTTGTGCAAAACTTAAACGAAAAATTGAGATCTAATGATAATTTAGATATAGAGGCAGACTTTGCCTGTATCTGTTGCAACTGCAGAACGATCTTTTTCGAAACTAAAACTAATAAAAAATTATTTAAGATTCACCATGAGCCAAGAGCGGATGTCAAATTTATCTATCATCTCCATAGGGTCCTCTATATTAGATGAAATAGATACTCATCATATTATAAAAAAATTTGTTGAATTAAAGGCACGAAAAGTAGATTTGTAAATTATTTATTATTCAAGGTATATTTCTTATTTATTTTAAGTATATTTTTTTATCGAAAGTTTTTTATATTGTCTACATTGTATTTATCATATTATGTATGTACCTGATGTTTTCTTCATAGATTATTGTTTGTTTCTATTTGCCTTATTTCATTTAACATAACCTAACAAAACAGTTTTTTGAAAACCGAATTTTCATGGGCGTCACCACAGTCAATATATCTATGACTGTGGGCGTCACCGAACTTTTTGCACACAGGCGCCACCAAGCATCGGCGCGGCCCTGAGTTAGTGTCTACTTCCGGTATAACCGGAAGCTGTACAATCTTTAATATATTTCCAATCAATTTATAATATCCCAAAACCCTATTTTGCAAATTTTCATTTATGTACTATAAGTTTTTCTCAAGAAACGTCTAATCGACGGTCGTCGTGCCACACCCTATATGTACTTAGCTCTTTTAAACGGACCTTATTTTTGCTTCACCTAATACCTTAAAAATACTTCAACTTTTTTTATACTTAAAGTTATGGCAGATTTAATTAGCAAAAACAATTGCCTTATTTTTTTGTATACTATTTAAATCTCACTAAAGTTAATCGTTTCCAAGATATTTGCTATTAAAGTAAGTACCTACTTAATGCAACAAATTCTCGTTGTTTCGCAATAAAAATTTTAGAATAAACGTGGGGAAAGAAAACTGTTGAATAATATTTTTTATACAACACCTACCTAATAATGATGCTATAACTATGGTGATTTTAAACAAGTAAAGTCACCCATAACCCACTAGTGAGTTATAACCATAATCCACTAGTGATTTCTAATAATAATATTAGAAACCTCATAAATTAAAGTATCAACAATTTTAGAAAATTAACGTCTTTTTATTAACAATTATAATACCATTAATATTAACAATGAATATAACATTATTTCTTAACATTAATATTAACTGTAAAACTTAAGGAAATTGACTTATTCGTTTCGACATCATCTAAATTGATGGTACAGCCATTCGATTTTGTTGTATTGTTGTCCTGAAATACCGGGTGGTCCATCGGTCTGTATTTTTTTTTACTCGATTATTTTAAATATGTATTACATACCGAAATTTTTTTCAAAAATGGAACACCCGGTAGAAAAACTTATACTGTAGATATGTGGGCATTTTAATGTAAAATAAACTTTGTTTGAAAAAAAATTCGGTAATATTTAAAATAATCCAGTAAAAAAAAAATACAGACCGATGGACCACCCGGTATACTTGCATTTAAAGACAGAAATGGATTTTCTCGCTTGGTGATCTCCGCAAATCTTTTTTGCAATATTAATTTTATTCGAGACCGACTCCTCGATGTAACCTTCTACCACGGAGGTTGATCTCCAACCCCTATGGCGTTTGAGGGTTGTAATATCGCCCCCAGCGTCGGTTAAAAGAGTTGCCGAAGACTTAGTAGCGCATATATTTTTTTACAACAGGTATCTACAAAAAATTTAAAAAATATGACAACAGCTATCTAGAATTTGAAACATTAAAGAATTTAAAATGTCAAATTAAAAAGTCCAAATATTATATTTTTTGAGGCGTTGGATAAAATGTTGTATGCCACGCGTGTGTTAAATACGTAAGTCACTTGAGAAAAATAGCCCACTCGGCCTAAAGGCCTCGTGGGCTAACAATTTTCTCGCGTGACTTATTTGTATTATAATACACTTGTACCATAAATAACTATTATTCAATTTTGACGTTTTAAACTGACGTTTATTTGTTTCTGGCCATAAAAGTTGATGTTTTATAGACAATCGTTTAAAATTTTTATTCCGCTAGCGATTTAAAATTTTTATTCCGCTAGTGCTTTAAAAATGTCAAATCGCTTTAAAAATGTCAAATAAATGTCAAAATTGAATAAACAGTTGTGTATTACACTTGCGGATTAATAGTTATTTGTATGCTAAGGCCGCGAAATTCCGTTTTAGCGTACCGAGAGAAAAATTTGTCGCCGAGGCCGCTTGCGGCCGAGGCAAGACAATCTCGAGGGCGCTAAAGAATTTCGCGGCCGAAGTATACACAACATTTTTTGTGCAGCCGTAAAAAATACATAATAAAACTGACATTTTCATATTATCTGTTATGTCAACTCTCATGTGTCAAATAAGTGACGTTTAGTTTAACGGCCGTTACCCTTAGTAACGGCCGCGAAATTGTATTTCGCGGCCGTTACTAAGGGTAACGGCCGTTAAAATATTTCGCGGCCGTTACTAAGGGTAAGGCCGCGAAATCGGATTTCGCGTCCTGTATTGCGTACGCGAAATGACCACTTCGCGTCCGGCTGCACAAAAAATTAATTTATTAACTCGCGGTATCAACGCTCTTGCGGCTACCGCCGCTCGCGTGGTTAAACGTACCGCTCATTAAACATTAATTTAATCCGCATGTATAATAAATAACTATAATAGAGAACCTTCAAAATTTTTCGAAAATGTCGAATGCTTTAAGAAAAAATTGAAACCAGGAATATCGCCATTTTAATTTAAATGCTAATCGCCCAGACAAACTTATCGACTGGGGCTGTTGATTAAGACGTTCCAGCAGCGGCAGCAGCAGCAGCGGCAGAGGCAACAGCGACAGCAGTCGCAACAACAGCAGCAGCAGAAGCAACAGGTAACATCGGTAAGACAGGTTACCTACAGGGAAGCCGTGAAGAGGCTCCAGGCGAAGGGCCGAGAGCGCCCGGTCGTCATCCTGCGACAGGAGGAGGGAGCCGGAGAGACGGTCACCAGCGAGCAGATGAGGAAGGATGTGGTGAAGAACCTTGACATCCGGAAGGAGGGTGTACAGGTGAGAGAGGTAAGGTTGATGAGGTCTGGTATTGCAGTTGAGGTGCAGAACCTGGAGAAGCTGGAGGAGTCCGCCCAATGGAAGACCGTGGCCTGAGGGCTCAGAGGGAGAGAAGACGGCGCCCCTTCCTGGTGGTGTACGGCGCCGAGGAAGACACCGCAGAGCAGCTCGCCAGGGCGGCATACGACGTCAACAGGGTGTGCAGAGAGGGCCGCACCCAAGAGCAGTTCGCCGAGGTCTTCAAGCCAGTGAGGATCGTCGGAGACAGGAAGAGCAGACGGCGTGACTGGGTGGTACAGGTCGAGCCGCGGCTCTACCGCAGCCTGCTGCAGACCGGAAGGATGAACCTGACCTAGGGAGTCAGCAGGGTCCGCGACTACGTTCCGTTGCAGGTGTTTCGGTTGCGGGTGGTTCGGGCACTTCGCCAGAGACTGTAAGGTAAAGAAGAACCAGTGTTACAGGTGTGGCGAGGAGAACCAAAAGGCGAAGGACTGCCGGGGAAGGATGTCCTGCGCCCAGTGCAGAGCGGCCGGCAAACCGTCCGACCACAAGATGAGCGGGGAAGAGTGCCCGATCGTCTGGAGGATGCTGAGACGCGTGATCGAAAGAACGGACTATGGTGGATAGACGACCGAGACAACAACAACAAGGTGGTGACAACGAGGAACGCATGTGCAAGTTCCTGCAACTAAACGTGGGCAAAAGGGACAGGTTGCAACCGCGGAGGTCAGAGAGCTGGCGGTGAGGGAGAAAGTGGACGTGCTCGCCATTCAAGAGCCGTACCAAGGACAGGGTAGGATATGGGGATTTGGGGTAGATCTTAGAATTTTTCAGGAGAAGGAAGCCCATCCAGAAGCGGGAATTGGAGCGGGAATCGTCGTAATAAACCCGCTCTTCAACGTGGTACAAATCGGGTAGTTATGCACATTCCACTGCATAGTGGTCTGGATCAGGGGCCTCGATCTCTATGTGGTCTCGGCGTACTTCCAGTACAGGAACGACATCAAGATGCACCTTGAGTCGGTCCAGAGAGCGATAACGGCACTAGCAGGGAAATCCGTGCTAATCGCGGTGGATTCCAACGCGAGAAGTCGGACTTGGGGTAATAGACTGACCAACGATAGAGGTGAGATAATGGGAGAGTTTATAGAGGCAAACGGACTCTGGTTACTGAACGACGGAGGACAAATGAGCACGTTCTCCAACGGTAGTGCAGAATCGTGGATCGACCTGACACTGGCAAAGGGCCTAGGGGGACTTCAGGTGACAGGAAGGAGAGTCGAAGACGGGCGTATTCAAAGCGACCACAGAGTCATCCGCTACGAAATCCGCTCGGAGCAGCGACAGAACGAGAGAGCGCGGCCTCGGGAGAAGCCGTCCATACGAATGGCGGACTGGGTGAGTTTTAGAAGGGTTCTAGAAGACCAACTCGGCCAACCGATAGAGGGGCAGGTCGCTGACAGAGAAGAGTTAGAAGACCAGGTAAGGAATCTAACAGACGGTTTTAGTAGGGCATCCGAAGAAGCAATTCCGAAGATCAAGAGGATGCCATGGATGCCAAGAGCTAACCAGGGAGAAGACGGCAGTAAACGCGGCACGTAGGGCGTACCAGAGGGAGCAACGTGATGAACATCGGGCCGAACTCAGACATACGTACCTGAGGCGAAGGAACACCTACCACTACAAGATCAAGAAGGCGAAGCAAGACAGCTGGCAAGAATTTGTAGGCCGAACCGGGAACGAGAAACCGTTTGGCATAGTCTACAAGCTAACATGTGGTAAGTTCAGGAAAAGGGAGGACTACATGGCGATGGTCAGCGAGGGAACGCGCGCGGTAGATTGGGAAGGATCCATGAACATCCTCCTAGACGAGCTGATCAAAACCGACCCCGTCGACGAGGACATGGAAGTACACCGAAGAGTGAGGGCGGAAGTAAGGGAAATCCCCGATGTAGAGGATGCGGCCGAATTTGAAATGGAGGAGGCAGAAAGTGTCCTGCGTGGCCTGCCAAAAGGAAAATCACCGGGTCCAGACGGCATAGTGTATGAAATGGTGAAGCGTGGCCGGTTATAGGGGAGGCGATGCTTCGAATCTGGAACGAGTGCCTTCGGCTAGGAGTATTTCCGGACGATTGGAGGATCGGTAACCTGGTGCTCCTCCTAAAAGGGAGCGAAAGGGACAGATCAAGTCCCTCATCGTACAGGCAGATCAGTCTGCTACCGGTGTTGGGTAAGATCTTGGAGAAGTTACTTTACAGAAGACTAGAAGACAGCCTGGAAGGGGAGAGCAGCCCGAATCAATACGGCTTCAGGCGAGGGCGATCCACCATAGATGCGCTGGAGGAATGCAGAAGAATCGTAGAGACGTAGGAAGAAAAATACCTGCTGGGGATATTCCTGGACGTCAAGGGTGCCTTTGACGCCCTCTAGTGGTCGGATGTCCTCCGGGTACTAAGGGCGAGGAGGTACTCGAAGAACCCGTATCGGGTAATTAAAGATTATCTCACCAACAGGAAGGTAGAACTTAGGGAAGGAGAGGACAGCGTCGTGAGGGACTGCCAAAGGGGCTGCCCTCAGGGGTCGATACTGCGGCCATTCTTCTGGAACCTAGTATTCGACGAAAACCTCGAAGAAGACGAACCGTGGTGCAAGAAAGTGGCGTATGCGGACGACGAGGTCATCATCATAGAAGGCAATTCAAGACGTCAACTTGAGGATCGAGCCAGCGAGGTCTTAGGGAGAACGTTGGAGTGGTGCAATCGTCATAAGCTGCACCTCTCCGAAGAGAAATCGGTGGGCCTTATGCTCAGAGGCAAATTTCACCGAGAGAGGCGACCGAGAGTCAGAATAGGAAATCAGCGACTAAGAATGGTGGACGAGGAAAGGCACCTGGGGATATACTGGGGGGAAGGAATGACGGTCATCCCCCACATGAGAGAATTGAAAGAAAGGGGACAAAAGCTAGGAATGAGTCTCAAGCGAGTCGTCAAGGCCAGATGGGGATTAAACCATAGAACCATGGAGATCCTCCACACAGGAGTTCTCGAACCGGTTGCTCTTTACGGAGCGGAGATCTAGTTCGACAAGCTGAACGGTAGGCTCAAGGACGGGCTGGGCGCCACTCAACGCCCGATGCTTCTAGCGTCAACGAAGGCGTATAGAATGATGTCCACGTATGCGTTGGGAGTTCTGACGAAACGGATGCCGCTGGTACTCAGGGCAGAAGAAAGGTGGTTCCGGAGGAAGATTCGAAGAAAGACCCCGGTTGATATAGGTGAGTTTGTATTTGATGGCAGGGAGCAGACGGTCGAACAGGCTCTCGTCGAAGTCCGCGAACACATCCTGAGGAAGTGGGAAACCTCGTGGAAGAGGTCAGGAGACGAAAGGGTCACGCATGGATTCTTCCCCAGCGTGGCAGATAGGCTGCAAATGTCATGGGTCGAGCCCTCGTACTGGATTACCCAGCTCCTGATGGGGCATGGCGACTTCAGGGCGAAGCTGCGATCCTTCGGCTTGACAGACAGGGGCGAATGCGAGTGTGGAGAGGAAGACACGAGCGAGCACCTCCTAATAGACTGCGCGACACAAGAGGTAGAAAGGGGGAGGGGTCTGTTACAGGTCTTTGTGGAACAACGCGGAGTCAGATGGCCACCACTCCCACAGGACCTAGTAGCAGAAGACATATACGACCGCCTCAGGGAGTTTGCCGAGAGAGTTCTCAAGGACCGGGAGGAGCAACGCGGGGAGGAGGAGTAGGTAATAAGTAAGAAAGTACGTCCCTCACCAGGGAGAGCATTGCACATGCATCTGGTAGCGATAGTCGTGGTTATCGATGACCTCGGGCTCGGGTGCCAACCTCCCCGCTCGGAAACGGGCGGGTATCCGATTTGAGGTTGGGTTTCGAGGGGGCAGTGGTAACGAACCGTGCGGTGGGGTGGACCCCAGGGTACATCGGATCCAGGTGATCCGGTGATCCCGGGGCTTCCCGGTAACTAATGCCTGAGCCGTAATTCGGGAAGTCAGAGTGCTGGGCTGACGCCCGGACATCGTCCGGGTGGGTGGGGTCGGTCAGCGGCCAAACTCGCTTCCCTCTCTAAGACGTCTCTGACATCCTTAAGACGTCAGGGGGGCGGATATGCTTAATTGCTTGGTATCGCCTAGTCTAGGCAAATCCCCCCAATAGTAGTTGTCAAGGGAAGTTTTTGTTTTTGGAGCTAAAAGAAATTGTATTCCATGACTAATAAGAGTATCTCGTGGGCAATTTTCTTGTTTAAATACTTCTTCTACTTGATGCAAGTCTGGCCGTTTTAGGAATAACTTCAATACTTGAATTTTTTCTCTTTTAAAGAATCAGATGTGGTATCGTATCCAGTCATGGCTCATTGCGTGCAAAAACAAAATATTGTAACGAGATGCGTCAGCACACGTGTAGGATCATATTCGTCATCCGCCGAGAAGCTTCCACAGCGGTCGCCGGTTGCTCATACTCGCGCGACTAGTGGAACTTTCTGGAATGGAGTTCTGGAAGGACCAGGTGGGGTATATTCTACAGTTAATTGTTGTTGCATTTGCAAAGAACAAGAGAGTTCAGATACACCAAGTACTTCGAGTAAAAGTGTAGAAAAACTTACACAAGTGACAAGAGGACTGCCAACACTAAAAGCAGTTGTTCCATTATTGCTCAAATTCAGTGAAGATTCATTTATTCCATACCCCAGTCATATTTTTTCATCGAAAACCGGACATAATATATCAAAAACCTCAAATTATACGAAGCGTTTTCAAAAATTTCAAGTTTAGAATTCAATTTTTGCATCCGAATGATTGAATAATTAACATTTTTCAATGGAAAATTTGAAACTTTTTAATTCAAAAATTATTTAATATACTAAATTTTCAAAATTAGTCACTTCTAGTTAAAATTTCACCGAAAAAAAAATTTTTTAAATTATTTAAACAATATAAATAATTGATAGCGCCAGCTGAAATGTTTCTGATTTTGAATAATTTAGCATAACAAACATTTAAAAAAACAAATTCATCAAAATCGGTTCTGTTTTTGCGGGTTTAGAAGTTTTGACGATTTTTCCGCTTTATTGACTCGACTAAAAGATATGGAAACTAAATTTTTATGTAAAAGTAATCATAAATATATATTATCTGATCTTGCTATAGCCAGTTTGGAGTCGGATAGTTTTTTAATTGATTTTAGTGGTAAATGTCACTGTGGCACACCATTTAAAAAGATTTACACGATGGCATCCCTAATTATAAGCAATATAGTCCTCAATAATTATACAAAAAATAAAAACAATGAATGTCATAAAAATAATAACACAAAAAAGAGGAAACTTGCAACTCTTCAATCATAATGTGCTGGGTGCAAGCATTCAAATTATTTTTATATTGTAGGTATCGGAGCAGATATCTTTTATTAGTGTATTTGTTTATCTTGTAACTATGTTTTGACAATAAATATTATGTAAAAACACATTAATTTGTTTTATTTACAACCCACAGCTAAAACTTCTAAGTGCACAATGCCATGAACAACGTAATACATTTTTACCTCGCTTTTTCCAATTTATCTGTGACAAGACAACATTCTTGTCAAGTGTTACAGAGCAGTCGGAACACAGAGCATTTGAAGAAATGCAACGTTGCCATTTTAATGTCACGGCTTGTAAGTATAGGAGGCTGTGGACGAACAGATGTGGTACGACATAAGATTAACACCGGGGAGTCCAGGCCCATACGACAACATCCGAGACGACTTCCATGGTCGAAGCGTGAGGAAGCTGAAAAGATTATTTCCGACATGGAGAAACAGGAGATCATTGAATCATCGAACAGCCCATGGGCATCACCAGTGGTTATGGTTGGTAAGAAAGATGGATAAACGCGTTTCTGTGTGGACTACCGGCAGCTTAATGAAGTCACGAAGAAAGACAGCTATCCCTTACCACGCATTGATGACACATTGGACACGTTATCGGGTTCCCGGTGGTTTTCGACACTCGACTTGAAGAGTAGTTATTGGCAAATGGAAATGGAACCTGAGGACCGAGAGAAGACTGCGTTTACCATCGGTTCGGGATTATGGCAGTTCACAGTTATGCCCTCTGGCCTATGCAATGCTCCGGCCACCTTCGAACGCCTGATGGAGACCGTCTTGAGGGGATTATCCTAGAAAACCTGCCTGGTGTATCTGGACGACGTGATTGTAGTTGGCAAGTCATTTGAAGAACACCTGACAAATCTAAAAGAAGTGTTCCAAAGACTTCGTGGGGCCAATTTGAAATTGAGTCCGAAAAAGTGCCACATATTTAGAAAAGAAGTGAACTATCTTGGACATGTTGTATCACGAAATGGAGTAGCAGCCGGCCCTGATAAAATCTGAGCGGTGCAAAAATGGCCAACACCAGGGGATAAACACCAAGTGCGAAGTTTCCTTGGATTATGCACCTACTACAGACGTTTTGTTCCGGGATTCGCCAATATAGCGAAACCGCTGACAAGGCTGACAGAAGATGGGCGCTAATACATCTGGAGAGAAGACTGTGAGACAGCTTTTCAACAACTGAAACGTGCTCTAGTGACAGCACCGATATTAAACTACCCACGGATGAATGGAAAGTTTATACTCGATACGGATGCGAGTAATTCAGCCATTCGAAGTGTTCTTTCCCAAATACAAGATGGACATGAAAAGGTTATCGGCTATTTTAGCAAGGTCTTATCGAAAGCCGAAAGAAATTATTGCGTAACCAGAAAAGAGTTACTGGCTGTCGTCAAGTCCGTAGAACACTTCTACAAATACTTGTACGGACGGAAGTTTTTGCTGAGGACAGACCATGCCACGTTAAAATGGCTTCTGCAGTTCCATAATCCGGAAGGACAAGTCGCAAGACGGATTGAACGGCTACAAGGGTACGACTTTGACGCGGAACATCGTGCGGGCACTAGTCATCGAAATGCCGATGGCCCTTCAAGAAGGCCATGTCCAGCAGACTGTCCTCACTGCTGACGATTAGAAGAAAACATTTGCCATGTATCCAGGACCACCATTATCAACCACCATTGGTTACCTGAAGAGTTGCAACGAGAGCAAGGGAAACTCCCGAGCTGAAAATTGTACTTGAATGGAAACGGAAGGGTGAAAGGGGTCACGGCGAGTAGACCGAACTCAATAGACCGAAAGTAGTTGACCGAACTCAATTGACCGAATAGCAATAGACCGAAACGTCACTAGACCGAAGCAGCAATAGACCGAAATATACCATAGCAGCAATAGACCGAAAATCACTTGGTCGAAAATATGTTACGGTTACATTTATTTACAATAGCACCAACTTCCCTTCACACTTTATTCAGGCTTAGGACTGGCAGCATAAACTGCTAGTGTGTTTAGAAGTTTTTTTTTTGTTTTTGATTCTATTTTAGCGCAAGAATGCAATTAAGTAAGGTATGTGCCTTACAAGCTATTAGTGTGCTTAATATTCGTATCTGTCTTTGTGACGATTTTTTGACAATAGGTGTAAAATAATTTGAGCTATCTGGAGGTGATAACTTTCTAAACAATCCCGCTACTCGGTTGCGAGGGCGTGAGGTTCTTAAATAAATAGTGCTCACTAAATAATTGCTAAATGGTGTTAAGGGTGGGCGCCAGATCCTTAATTCGTAGACTTTCTTCAGTCGGATCCCCTGAAGAATTATCCTCCACGATGAACTAAATCTTAAATAAAACACAATGACTAGTAGTTGACGATATAGGATATACACTGACCGGCAAAGAAAACCGGCCACCTTGAAATATTTCACAAAAACACTTAAACGTTCATTAATTTAACTAAGGATTGGCATTAGGTTGAAGAACCATTCATTGTTGATACGGCATGCACAAATTAGCTAAGAAAATAAGACAAATAAACTCAGAAATAAATTTAATTTGAAAAAAAAGAAACAGTGAAAAATCGATTTTCTTTTAATTGCAAAAAAAAATAAAGGTGGCTGTTTTTAATGGACCTTCTGGTAAATTATTATTAGCCTGTATGTCCTCCTCGAGCCTGAATTACGTCATTCAACCGTGATTTACGGTAACATGTTAATGCTGTTGAGAAGAGAATCTCGCCTGTTAACATTAAAACTAGGGGTATTTTGGAATGGAACAAGCATCTTAAAACATTGATAACTAAGAAAAATCAGCTTAGCTCTTTATTTAGTTATAAAATATGCGGTTAAGGGAACCCTTTATAAAATATTTCAGGGTGGCCGGATTTTTTTGCCGGTCAGTGTATATTAGCCTGTAATATTTTATTGGATATATACAAATAATTGAAAATGATTAGTTATAATTAATTCCTTCCAATAAGAAAATTTTTGGTTACTCGAGATTCGTGAGCCGCTAATGGATCTTTAAGAATTACTAACAACTGTGTGCGTTAATTGAATCGCCTGTCCTAACAGGGGTCGCAAGTGGTAATATTGAATTAGGATAATAAAATGCGCATGCGTAGAAATGAGCTCAGTTCAACGATTACGCGGTCTTCAACAGTAGTTGATAACAAGTCTAAAGTCTTTGGGAAACCTGCTTAGTAATGATTGTTCAATTACGGTTTTATTCCTTAATTAAGTGCCGACATTTTCAGACGCGCGAACTCGAATATCCTTTACAATAAAATTCTCTAAATTAACGTAGGCCCGTTAATAATTGAGGCACAACTGTGTTTACAAAATGAACAATTCGTCAAATTGACATTGACGTTTCGAAATTTTACAAGTTTTAAATCTAATAAGGTAAGTTCTCTAATCAATGTTTCTGATTACAAACACTCTAATAATAAACTAAATGCAGTGTTATTTTAAATAATATTCACGATTAACATCCAAAAATCAAAGTTTAATAGTACATTATACATCAAGGGAGAGAAATGTAAGATTTTTCTTGAGGTGTAATTTGTAGCCAGAGGGCGAAGCCCGAGGGCTACAAAGCTCCGAAGGAAAAATAGCATTCTCTCCAGAGGGGTATATACTATTTTTTTCACGGCCTAAGTATAGTGGTAAATATAATAAGCTCGTGCACCCCAAATCTTTCGTTATCAAGTAGACATTGAAATTAAAAGCGTGCAGTTCCTAATTCATGAACACAACTATAATTTTACTAAATGTCAGTTTTGACCAGTGGCGGCTGGTCCATAAGCGCTGCGACACTGCAGCACCCCCAGAACAAAGTACGGAAATTAATTACCTATTAAATTTGTACTTGAAAATATCAATAATATAACAATCATTCAATATTTTGCATAATTATTACATAAATTTAATTAATTAAACCGCTTTTAAAAGGAATTATTTAAACCGAAGCTGTAGATTCCATTCAGAGCGCTGAGAAATGTAGCAGTGTCCGAAACGTAGTACATTCGGTGCACGTTCCGCCGCGATTTGTTTGTTTTAATAATACATGGTAAAAGTAGTCCGAACGCTGCTATCTGGGCAGCATCTCAGCATTAATGCATCATGCCGTTGAGCTCTTGGACATCCGATCCAACAAAAACAATAATACGTGCGAATACCACGAAAAAACTAGGTGATGTCATCATTGTGCAAGGACGTCTTGGGCGACGGTATGTGTAATATAAACAGGAATATTAAATAATAAATAGTTCGTATTTCCAACTTGATTGCAACATCACTGCGAAGACGGTCAAGGCTGCTCCAGGGTTAACAGGTGATCGAAAAATTTTGTGAAGCTAAAAATCGCAGAATGGATTTTATATTTAAATAAAAATTCTTTTTATTTCATTTTCCAGTAAGCTTATTTTTTTTATAAATTGAGTAAAATTTCGATTTGTTTTGTTTTATTTAAGGCACCTTAAATAAAATAAAAGGCACCTTAAATAAAATAAAAGGCACCTTAAAAATATCAAGGATCGTTACTGGTATGTAAGTATATTGTATATTTCGAAAGCTGCAGCACCCCCATAATTTCAAGCCACGAGCCGCCACTGGTTTTGACATATTGACATTCAAGTGTAGTTATATTTAATAGTGTACCTGCTGTTAATTTTTACAGTTGTGAACATGTAACGTTAAATTTTAATGTAAACAAATAATTTAAATGTACGAGTATGTTTCAATTTTGGGGTTTTAAACTTTAATAAACATCTAAAATTTAGAATGGCCGATTTTTATTATTTGATTCATAATGAAAACTCCCTTGGGAATTTTTTGAAAAATTATTTACCTAGGGGATAATTTATTATTTCTGTCAAGATTTTTGTATCATAGAAATGGACAAATACTCCCGGCCGTGAAAAAATAATATTCACGATTAACATCCAAAAATCAAAGTTTAAATAATATTCACGATTAACATCCAAAAATCAAATTAGATCTGACCTTCAATCTGCAATCTTCAAACAGCTGGATAATGAGGTCAAACAAGAACTACAGGGCCAAATCTGTTTGAGGACGGGCACAGAGGTAAATCAATCTTCGGACGACGAAACTCGAAAGGGGGTGCATACAAGATGCAGAACCAAAACGTGGTTGCAAGCGTATGAGTTTACAAAGATAAGATGTTAATGCTAATGCCTTCCCGATTTCTTCAAAAGGTTGGTGATGGACAGGACGCAATCCCAAATACATGGAGTGAAAATGGTAAATAAGACTAATCTTACTAATCCTTTAGCTACATCAATGGCTTAAAGGCTCTCTAACTAATTCCATTTTCTTGTCTAGTGCCTCGGATGAATCAAATAAACTTGGAAAACCAAAACTAATTCCAGGGCACTTTTTGTCCACCTTCCCAGTTGAAAACAGGAAATTAAAAAAAAAAATTCACAAGTAAACAGGAAGCAGAAAAAAAAATATCACCACGGAAACAAGAAAAAGCCTACTCAAAATTCTGGCTAAAAGCGAGAATTCCTGAATAAGCGAAATAGTCCAGTAACCTTGCCGCCTGAAAGGGGGGGTATACCTTACATCAAATCTGGTAATTCTGATTTTTTGCCGAGTTGTTTATGATGTTGGCCCAATGAATATTCCAAGTTGTCGACCTCGGAAGCCGAACGCAACTTTGTCAAAAATCCAGAAAACAGCGAAATATTTGACCTTCTTTCAGTTTTTGTCGATTTTGACTTTGAAGGACTACTTTTTCGATAATAACCTTTCAGTACTTTTTTAAAGTAGACTAAATTGGCCACAATTTTAAATCAGAATGGTCTCTGTAAGCCCAATAGTTTCCAAGATACAGCCTTTCAGGGTTTCCAATTTGTTTCGGTCCTCGTCTAGCCGGCTTGCCCACGAGTTGTGCGTAGTTTTCCGTCTCGTTTGAATTCAAAATCTACAGAATGTCCGATCCCGGATCCTCCGTGAGTTTGTGTGTGAAGGTGAAGTGGTGTCGGTGAAGGAAAGAGGGGTTCAAACACTTTTGGCGTCGAGTGTTTCACTGAAGAACCAAGAAAATGAACGTTTATTGATAGGTGTGAATCAGATATCTGTGCATAGTGCTTGCCAGAAGAAATATAACAACCCAAAGTTGATTAAAGCAGCGATTCGCCGTGGGGACACAGATGTGAAGTCAACAAGAGCAACGAGATCTGTCTCTGAACAGTTCAATTTCAAAGAACACTGTTTTCTCTGTGGAGACAAAATAACAGCAGAATTCCTTGTCAGCCTGAAAAAAGAAATACTATAATTACTGTGGAAAAGAGGTTTCTGAATGCAACAATCTTAAGAGCAGCTGAAAAACGAGGTGACGCATGGGCTCTTAAAATAATGGGCTTCCGAGGTCGAAAACTTAGATTATTCATTGGGTTAACATCATAAACAAGTCAGCAAAAAATCAGAACTACCAGATTTGATGTAAGGTTCGATGTATAAGGTTACTGGATTAAAATACAAAATACTAAATTTTACTAAGTGAAAGTCAAGCAAGGAAATGACCTAATCAACGTATGAAACCAAGGAAGAACAATTAATAAAAAAAAGTAATTAATCAACAAAAGAAGATTAACATAAGCTAGACTAAGGGTTAATTTAACTATTAAACTTCAATATAGGTTATGGATGATTTCTACTGTAACACATTCCTATCTATCATTAACGATAATTACTCCAAGTATTTACGCACAAACTGGAGAAAGTTGCTAATGGGTTAATTCTGCTAATGACGTATTTATCTTTGTTTCCGGAAATCGGTCGTGAGTAAATATTTCTAATAATAACGCCTTAGTGATTAACAAAAAGGTTCTAACTAACAATAACTTCATAAGTAATTATATGGCAAAGTTACTTTGCCTCCCGGTGCTAACTGCCGGGTGACAAACGTCTACTTTCGATGTCAAAAATTCATTTGACAAGGTATGGAAAATGTCACTTTCGAACAGAGGTGGCTAAAAAATACTTTATGCCCAAATCGGCTTATGGCGCCTTTCGGCCTTTGATCCTGGCGCCTGTGTGCACCGCACACATTGCACACGTGGACGGCGCGGCCCTGCGACTAACTTCGTTATTTCAAATAGAACAGCCTATATATATTTAGAATCGTCTTTTAACGACGAGTGCAATGATATAGCATTATAGATTATAGGGGTCTACCACGAACAGTTCATCAGTTATGCAATTGTTAGTAAAAAATCTAACTTCACTTTGGTCGAACGCCACTGCTAAATTAGTTCGAAGTAAGCGTTCTTTCTCAGAATTTACTTTAAGGACTCTATCGCCCATAGGATAGCTAGGATAACTCGACATTAGCGTTTACCAGTATACAGGGTGATCGAAAAATGCCGACCTCGATTTTTTTCAGAATTTTTAAATTGAACGCCCTATATTCGATATGATAGTTAGATAGCCACTAGCATAAGCTTTCATAAAATACCTAACTTGATAGGTCTATAATTAATACGTATGGAGTTATTAAAAATTCAAATTTCAATATTTCAAATTTTTTATATTATCGGTTCATATGTTTTTTCCTTTTTTCTTGACTATGAAGGTAATAAAACACGAAAAACTCAATTTTGCAAGAAAAAACTCATATTTCATAATATTTTTGAAAATTGGTTTTTTACATAATAGTTTATTTAAGGTAGAAAAAGATGTTCTATGCAATAGAAAAGCTGAGATATGAGCCGATAACATCAACATTTTGAAATTCAGTAACTTCCTGTTTATTAATTCTAGACCTATTAAGTTGGGTATTTTATAAAAGCTTATGATAGTGGCTATCTAACTGTCATATTGAATATGGGGCGTTCCATTTAAAAATTTTGAGAAAAATCGAGGTCGGCATTTTTCGATCACCCTGTACACTGGTAAATGCTAGAGTCGAATGGTCCTAGCTATTCCATGGGTGATAGAGTCCTTAAATAAAACCCTAAGAGAGAAAGCTTACTTCGAACTAATTTCGCAGTGGCGTTCGTCCAAAGTGAGGTTAGATGTTTTAAAAACAATTGAATAACTGCGGAACTGTTAGCGATATATCCCTATAGTGCTATATAATTGCACTCGCAATTGAAAGGCGATTCTGAATATCTAAATATATACAGAGTGTTCTATTTAAAATAACGAAGTTAGTGTCTACTTCTGGTATAACCGGAAGTTGTACAATCTTAAATATATTTTCAATCAATTTATAATATCCCAAAACCCTAATTTGCAAATTTTTATTTATGTACTACAAGTTTTTCTCAAGAAACGTCTAATCGTCGGTCATCCTGACACACCCTGTATATTAAAATTGAGGATGGATTATTGTTTCCCGTCACAAAAAAAGGTAGTTTTCCCAATTTTCATATTAATATTTCGAAAATTACAGAAAAAATTACTGAACAAATTTTAAATTAAAATTTCGACTTTGACACCCTGTAGCTCCCTAAATATTAACTTTTGGACTAAGGTAATTTTAGGTAAATCGTAATATTTTGGACCCAGGAATCTACGGTTGGTCTCTGTCCCATTACTTATGGACCACCCTGTATATACACTCTACACCGAAAGGTAAAAAAAGGATACAGATCACTGGCGGCTCGGGGCTTGAAATTATGGGGGTGCTGCAGGTTTCGAAATATACATACCAGTAACGATCCTTGATATTTTTAAGGTGCTTTTTAAATAAAACAAAACAAATCGAAATTGTACTCAATTTATAAAAAAATATACTTACAGGAACCTGAATTAAAAAGAATTTTTTCCAATTCCTACACATAAAGTGGCATTTTAACGTGTCAAATCTAGTTATTAAAGCAACATTTTAATGTGAATAGTCGATAAAGTGTTGATATATAGTATATTATAGACCAAGGTAGAGAAGACATTTTTCTCAGCCGAGCAGTATTATTTCCCGACATGCGAAGCATGGAGGGAAATAAGTTGTGAGGCTGAGAAAAGTCTTCTCTACCGTGGTTTATATACTATTTTTTTCACTACTAGCACCTTTATTCCTTTTAATTAATCATTTTTACATAAATAAAAAATAAAATGACAGATGCGTATATTTATTTCTAAATATCAACAAAAATCAAATAGCCTTGCTCGAAAACAAGGGGAGAGGTTAATTTCAATTGACATTTGGGTAAAACATATTTAAAAGAGGCACCTGAATGCATAGCAATTGTTTTTATTATTAACCAGTAGTCAATAATAAAAAATTATTGACCACTAGGAGAGAAATTCATCTTCTGGACTCGAAAATAAGGTCAATAATGACATCTTCTAATACTAGTAGTGAAAATAGTATATTGTGTTATTAGGAGTAAAAGTGTCATTTTGTGTGCCGAGCATGACGTTTGAACGACGAGCGCTAGCGAGTCGGACATTCATGCGAGGCACACAAAATCACTTTTACTCCGAATAACACATGTTATTTTTTCTTCAAACGCATAAATTAAAAGCAATTCAGCAAGAAAATTTAAAAAAAGTCAAAAATGAACGTCATACCAGCTGTCGTTGCTTTGTTATAAAAAATAAAAATTACGAGTTGCCATTGGCTCATTAAATGTCACTTTTACTCCTAGGAGTAAAAGTGAATGTTTATGTCACTTTTACTCCTAGGAGTAAAAGTGAATGTTTAACTGTGTGTATCCAAGGACACAAAGTCGTGTTTTTCTGACGTTTGAAGAAAAAAACATTTTATTCGCTCTTTCCATGACGACACTATTGCTATAAACATGTTATTCGCCCATTCCTTGACAACGTGATTAAACTACTTATTTTAGAATAAAAATCATGGTGCCTTTAAATTTAGGTTGCTAGGCATTGTTTAAAAACTACTGTAGTAATAATATTTATGTAAATAAGCAATAAATTGATAATTAACTGTTTTTTAGAAATTTTGATGTAGGAATTGAAAAAAATATTGTATGCTACACCTGAAGAAAGACATTTAAATAAACAAAAAAATCAAGCCTTAACGTATTAGATTTCAATGAAAATTGGAACAGTCAACTTTTGCATCAGGCAATTAATTATTGACAAATATTTAATTTTTTTTGCTAATTTCATGAAAGTAGATAAAGCTTTGTACTACAGGGTGACATTGAAAAAACTACAATGCATAGTACCACGCGATAGAGGACCATAAAATAATAAAAAAAGTTCTTATACGCTAATGTCCGATCGCCTCTTGTTTTCAAGATACAGGATGTTAAAAGTTTGTTAGAAAATTTAATTTTTTTTTAAAAACTACAATGAATAGTACCACGCGATAGAGGACCATAAAATAATAAAAAAAGTTCTTATACGCTAATGTCCGATCGCCTTTTGTTTTCAAGATACAAGATGTTAAAAGTTTAAATTTTCTAACAAACTTTTAACATCCTGTATCTTGAAAACAAAAGGAGATCGGACATTAGCGAATAAGAACTTTTTTTATTATTTTATGGTCCTCTATCGCGTGGTACTATGCATTGTAGTTTTTTCAATGTCACCCTGTATATTCATATCGTAACCTCATATTACGATCCTCAATGGATTTGTCAAACTTGACCTGCGGTCTCGTTTGACAAGCTTTCCATCTCGTATCGTAATACGAGTTGTTACGACATATCGTAAATAACTATTTAGTCTAGTCAAATGGTAGTTTGAAGTGGAAAGTTCTGGTGTAATTGTTTTTAGTGGCTTACTTTATGTTGTTTGGGGTGCTGAACACGAATCTGAAATTGTCCAACAAAATTTTTTTCAACAAATATGAGAAATCATCGAAAAACCACTAAAAATCACAGGTTTTTTTGATTTTTGGTTTATAACTTGCAAAGTAAGCTTTTTACGCAGAAGGTAATCCTATACTAAAAGAAAGACGAGAAAATTATCTAAAATTCATGTTCGTATCATTCTTTTGTGCGACATATGGTTTCCGCGCAAAGGCGCGTTGAAAAATCGGCGAAAATCTACGTCTTCACCCACGATAACTACAGAGTTATGTTGTTGTGCAAGGTCCATTGCTGTGGTGACAATAAGTGTATCCGCATCCTCTTGTACCTACTTTGTGTGAATGTCAGCTGCTGCAAAATTGTTCTTCAACATTAAAATCAGACGCTCTTTGTTTTTCATATTGCCTAGGAATTTTTCTTGTGGCACTGTAGGCACCATTGTTTCGTCTAACATCAAATTTTTGTTTGCGTGATCTTCTTGCTCACTCAGTATATTTAGTACCTCTGCAACTTTCTTCTTCAGGGTAACCATCGAACACAACTACGGCACTGTCCTTGTACTTGGACTTAACAAATGAAACGTAACTTTCACAAATTGATGAAAATTATTATAGTTAGAAAATATCTATGTTGGCAATAATATGTAAGTTAGGGAATTTCATTTTTTCTGTTCAGTAGCTAGTAGTTCTGTTTCTTACTTTAAGTTACTTCCGTAACAAATACTGTTATGAAAAGACGTGTTACTAATTCAATTGTGCATTGTTCGGTGTTTCTGTGTAAATCTTTTAGTTTACTTATATTAAACTGTGTTATAAATCGACTCTGTGTTTGATTCACAACAAAAATGATTGACCCCTGCTCCACACGACTTATGCAGCAAATATCCTCCATCTATGATATACACATACCCTTGGAGATTTGCCTTTTCAGTTGGTGTAAATGCTTTGTATAAAGCAGACTTGGTTCCTTTTCGCATACCACAATCGTCGAAAAGGGGCACTGGATATTCGTATTTTAGAAACTCTTCAAGTTCTTCATCAGATTGTTTAGCAATCGTGATTCTGTGGAAGTGAAAAATAGTCGTCGGAGTGATGGGGATAGTTTCATCATGTATTTTGATTGCATTGTTTATCGTAGCAAGTGGAAAAACTCGGTCTTTCCTGTACAATTTAACATTTTGAAAATCACCACTCACAATTCTATCAATTGCGAGGAGACCAATCTCCTTAGCCGTGTGACAATTGATACTGCTGTCTCCTACAACACCAGTGCTAAGAGACAAGATTTCTGGGACATCAGGAAAATGATAGTGTTGCATAAACCACTCCATCAACTTTTTTGAATCACTGCTATCTCTTTTAATGCTTGCTTCTCTCATCTCCACATGTTGTTCTGAACTGGTGAATGCTACCCCACACATCTTCTCCATTTCTTCGCAAATATTTTGGAGGGAACTCATTCCTCTTGTCCACCTACAGAGGATACTTTCGCTGATCCCACGACCATGAGTCAGCCCCTCAGCAATTTTCATTATATTCATGAGGGGCTGTTCAATGATCATATTGTAGTGAAGTGGGTATTATCAAATATTGTGTAAAAGCATTTCCATAAGAAATGAATTACTAAGTTAAATAAAATAATATTAGAGTATGACTGATATCGCAGGTTACGAAATAATTGTCTAAAGTAAGAAGTAATTAAATGTGTTTGTCAACTAAGGATGCACCTGCATAAATATATGTCATGCGAACATCTGGTTAAATTATGAATCATCTCAATGTCTTACAATATTTGAAGATAAACATGCAGTGACTAATAGACACCTGCATTGCACCTGCACTAAATAACAAGAAAGACCGTGACTAATGTTTATGTAACGCAATAATTAATGATAAATTGTACAAACAGTTTGAGCAGATGTTTAGATCTGGGCAGTATAAATACATGAACTTTCCCATAGTCAAATCAGTCTCTGAATAGAGTCTCACTACGATGCTTGATTTGTATTCAGACGAGAGACCCTTTGCCAGGTTGGTTTGTAAAGATGTGTTATTCATGTAAGTAGATAGTAATGTTAAGGTTTTGTATATTGTATTAAGTCCATCAGACTAAGAACTTGTTAAGTGTTTGGATTTCATATTTGTAGAACAGTTTAAATTGTGTTTGTATTTCAAGTGATAACAATATATTTGATGTTAGTTAACCGTGTACTTTAATAATACCTCTTGCACAAGCCAAGTTTTAACACTCGTAATGAAGTTGCTATAAGACTCTACCATCACAATCAATAAATGCAAAAGCCACTTCGTTACAATATCTGTCCATGTTCCGCTCCAGAATTTCCTGGTCCTTCGAACAGTGAACCCGCCACCCGTGAACTTTTCATATGCAAATGCTTACTTTTAGTGTTATGAACGGAAAGGCTGTAAAAAATGTGTTTTTTGCTATTTTCCAAAAATTACTGATTTTCGACGATTTTCCAACGCGCCTTTGCGCGGAAACCATATGTCGTACTAAAAAGAATGATAAGAACATGAATTTTATATAATTTTCTCGTCTTTATTTAATATAGTTAGGATCACTTTTTGCGTAAAAAGCTTACTTTGCAAGTTATAAGCCAAAAATAAAAAAAACTATGATTTTTAGTGGTTTTTTGATGATTTCTCATATTTGCCTAAAAAATTTTTGTTGGACGACTTCAGATTCGTGTTCAGCACCCCAAAAAACATAAAGTAAGCCACTAAAAACAATTACACCAGAACTTTCCACTTCAAGCCCTTTTTGAACACCATTTGACTGGACTAATTTCATATTTTGCTCTTCTGGATTAAAAAACAAATTGTAGCACTACCTACCTGATTAGTATTTTGCCGAACCGAAGGAATTTCCACTTATGTTAGGTATTTTTCATCATATCCAAATTCCAAAACAGGACAACGTTTCTTATTTTGTATTCTTTATTCACTTTAAAGTATAGATGAAACTGTCGCCGGCAAATTTAAAATAAAAAGAATCTTTCATAGTTATAATGTAACTTTTAGTACAAGCTTTATATGTTACTATACGACGAGTACAAGTTTAGTACCGACCTCCAGACTGCAGGGAAATCCTCTCTCTCAGGAGATTCGAACCAAAGACTCGCATTACGCGAGTCTGATGCTCTACTATAGTATCATCCTGGCCTAAATGTATGTCTAATTATATTTAATAATAAATTTTAACAAAAAAAAGAAAGAAAAATAAATCTAATATCATTTTAAAGCGTTATCAATTTTCTTATCACCTTCTGTTTATAACAAACTAACAGCAATAAATTATTTTATATTATTGTAATAATTACACAAAATACTGTATAAGACTTTAAGGATAATCTGAACATTGGTACATGTAGTATATAATCTAATCTTAACAGAAAATCAATTCCTAGGTGTGTACATACGTTCTAAATGAGACTTCTTTAATGGCTGTAAAAATTCTAGTTGCCGATTTTTAGGGCAATATACTTCTGGTTTATTGCACATATTCGCTGTTGCAGAAGTAACTAATCGCCTTCTTGGTTTACATGGTTTGAATTTGTTTTGGTTACCTTCTCCTTCTACGTACCCTGCAAACCTCCTGGCTTTAATATCATTCAGTTTGTCCCCTTGCGTTTGTTCTAAATTTTCTACGAAATGTTTTCTCATTCTAACAGTTTGCCTATTTTCTCCTGGTAGTTCTCTATTTTCGCTCTGATTACGTTTTCTTAATCTTGTTTGAACTAATCTACCCTCATGAAAATTGTTGCTACTTTTTGAATCTGATTCACTTACTTCATAATATGATGATCCGCCATTTATATACCTTTTTTGTTTAACATCATGTAATCTACTACGAGTATTTTGATTGTCTGTTTCAGAATCAAATCTTTCTAAGTGCTTATTATCAAACTGTTGCTGTTTCGATTTTATTTCGTTTTCTTGATACATTACATTGCACGAGGGGTTAACATTTTGTAGCTTATAAAGCTCCTTGTTTTTCACCATCGATTTTGTTGCAGGGTTTTGTGGCAGAGAAGATCTTTGAATTTTATTTGGTATTTTTTGTTTAACATCATGCGATCTACTACTGTTTTGATTGTCTGATTCAGAATCAAATCTTTCTGAGTGCTTATTATCAAACTGTTGCTGTTTCGATTTTACTTCGTTTTCTTCTTGACACATTACGTTACACGAAGGGTTAACATTTTGTAGCATATAAAGCTCTTTGTTTTTCACCATCGATTTTGTTGCAAGGTTTTGTGGTTGAGGAGGTATTTGAATTTTATTTAGTATTTTTGAGACTTTTTTACATCTTTCGTCTTTCGCTACTGCTAACGGTGGTTTCTGATCAGTATAATGACTTTTAGCTACAGATTTTTTTACTGTTGTATACGCATGAACTGGACATTCGAAAAGTGGAGGAGAGTTCTCAGGCCTGGTTAAAGGTTCTGCTTCACGTTTAGACCAAGCAGAGTTACCTTGTACTTCTAGTCGTCTTCTTTGTACATGTCTAATTAACTTTTCCCTCTCTTTTGGCCACTCGCTGCTATATATTCCATATTTATGATGGGGAATTCTATCGCCTTCACCAAAATGTTGCAATCTACAAATATCAATTTTTATATACACCTGCGTTGTATATAACAAGTGTCCCAAAAGTCTTAGAACCCTTGGTTCACATACAAGTAATTTTTTATCATCAATCTCAAAAGTATTAGAAAATCTACCGGGTGTCTTAAAAAGAATTACATCTAGTTACCTTTGAAATTTGTTTGCACGTAAACTTTTATATGCCACTACAAAAAATACTAGATGTATAGGATTTTTCAAAAGTAAGTCGTATTTTGAATTATTGATATTTTTATCAATCATTGGGCAATTTGAAAATTAAAAATGCCTGTATGTGCAGAAATAAATGGGATTTATTAAAAATATTACATTTATCGTAAATGTTGTATGTGGCCGCCATTTTCTACTTGAACAAGAAGTAACCTTTCTTCAATACTATAAATCGCAGCTCTGAGTAGGGCTGCTGGAATAGCTGCTATATTTTGTGTAATGGATTCCTTCAATTGATCGATTGAATTAGGTTTGGTTAAAAACACCCTTTCTTTTAGATATCCCCATAACCAAAAATCAGCAGGGTTAAGATCTGGCGATCTTGCTGCGGTTTATAGTATTGAAGAAAGGTTACTTCTTGTTCAAGAAGAAAATGGCGGCCACATACAACATTTACGATAAATAATGTAATATTTTTATTAAATCCCATTTCTTTCTGCCCATACAGGGATTTTTAATTTTCAAATTGCTCAATGATTGATAAAAATATCAGTATTTCAAAATACGACTTACTTTTGAAAAACCCTATACATGTTACAGTTAATATCAAATTTCAGTTAGTACGCATAATAGCTAAGCATTTCACGGTATATGCATAATAACTGAAATCTCTCGTGGTTATGCATAATAATTCGTAAGGTTCAGGTATTACGCATATTACCTATAAGGTTACCGTTATTATGCGTATTCCCTAAAATCATTGAAAGGCGTGTATGGAATTCGGTTATGTTAGACACATCCCGATATCTCATGGCCTAGGTTAGGTTCGTTCTGTCAAAGTCAAAATATGAAAAAATATTATTAGTGAAAACCTATCATTAGGGAGTTATCGCAAGTACTACGTTAAATTTCCGTTAACGCTAAAATCACGTGATGTTATACGCTATTTTATTTTTACGGTAAATGACAATTTTGAGTTATCGCACACCGCTATTTTACCGTACGCCAAAGTTTCCGAACCTAACCTCAACACATAAAATTACTTGTTTATAAATACGGCAACATAACCTCAGCACTCAAAATAACGTACGCAAAAACCCTCCGCTATTTTATGGAAATAGCGGACCGCGGTTATTTATTTAGCGTACGCTAAATGTTGGCGCATGCGCATTCGTCCGATTGTACGAAAATAACGTACGCTAAATTTAACGTTGTACTTGCGATAACTCTCTATTATGTTATAATAAGCTGAGAAACTTGCAATATAGGTGGCAGCTAATAATAGTTATTTATATAACAAGTGTGTAAAATTAAGTTTTATGGCATGAGTTCGGGAGTTTCGTGATGAGCCGAAGTCGAATCACGAAAAAATCCGAACGAATGCCATAAAACTTATTTACACACGTGTTGCATACATTATTTTTTGCACAAACGCAGTATAAATTCAAATAGTAGATTATACCCAAATTTAAAAATTTTTTATTCGAAAATTTATTAATTTCGTTTTCCATATTGTAATAATTCATTTCATCTTTTTCGGAATTATTAATTTCGTTTTCCATATTGTAGTAATTCATTTCAATAAACTGAAAACAGTTTTTATACTTATTTTATTATTTCGTACAACATTCGTACGTAGGTATTTAATGTGACAAGTAAAGAATAAAAGAAAAAACATTTGCCAGTACGTGACATCGGATTGGCCGCGACTGAAGATGCACATCATGAAAGTTCATTATGCGTTCGATACAATCTTTACGTGTTAGTTACGGCAGTCGTTTTGTAAACATCGACTTTTGCAACTGTTTAGAATTTGTAAAACGTCAACTTTAGAGGCGACTGTGCAAAAATGTATTTATTTTCAATTTCATAAGGACAACAATTTCAAATTTCACGCCCTTTTTCCTGAGTGCCGCATGTTTTTAGGTTTCACTATTAGACTTCCATCTCAGTCTTTCACAAATTTGACGTGCATGTCGTGGGCCATGAAATATCGGGATACGTCTACATATTTAGTCCATAATGACGTCTACATTAGCTGTTGATAATGTAAAATGCAAATTTATTGAAGAAATTACAAAGTTAAAGGGAAGAACAAACTCTCGATTAAATATTCTATTAAAAGAAGAATATCATGCTCTCTTAGCCGGGGTAAATATTTGTTAGAATTGTTATAAAACCGTTTTAAATCACTGGTGACATTAGGTCAGGGAAGTTACTTTGTGTGATGGTCCGAAATCCCCTCTACAATATCGCAGAATAAAGAGATTTGGAATAATTGAGGTTGGGGGTGTCGAAAAGCTTGTAACGAAAAATAAAAACTGACAGAGGACGAACACGATTTAAATTCTGATATTTCAATAGAAATTCAAGATGTGCGCTACATCGTACCTGTTGGGGGAATGTTTGACGTTCTAGACGTTTGCCACAGGAATACCGGTCACGGTCACTGTCGTTGTAAAAAAAATAATAGATTATGTAACACTAAATGCCACCAAAGCTCTTCTTGTTCAAATAAATAGATTCAAATAAACGTATTTGAAACTCGATATAGTTTTCTTTGCATTCTTCTGTAAGAATATGTTTAATTACTGAAACCAGTTTTATTCCTTATGCATAATAACCAAGACTGTTAGTTGATATCGATATTACCTGAACCTTATAGGTAATATGCGTAATGCGTAATACCTGAACCTTACGAATTATTATGCATAACCAATAACCACGAGAGATTTCAGTTATTATGCATATACCCTGAAATGTTTAGCTATTATGCGTACTAATTGAAATTTGATATTAACGGTAACATTACGTATCGTATCGACTGAAACATTTGATTTATCCGAATTCATGTGACATTTATATGGGATGGTTAAAAAAGAGTTAGGTACATCCAGTTGGCTTTGAAATTTATTCGCATGTAAATTTTTATTTGCCGCTATATTCTTTATTGTTCTTTATCTTTAATTAGTCAGAGCGGCCATTCTCTTTAAATGTCAATGGCCGGTATTCTTACCTCAACGTCATATTTAATTACCACGGCAATAGCTTGTATCTTTGTTAAAACACCTAAAGTATGATCAAAATTTCTGTTCATCAAGTATGGCCGTGGAAGTGCAAACCAACACCTTTAAAATGGGCTTACATACTATATTTACTTCAAACTACCAAATTTTATTAGAATATTATATTGAAATTAACGAATTCACACATATTTAGTTTGAAGTAAATATATGTAAGCCAATTTTAAAGGCGTTGGTTTGCACTTCCACGGCCATACTTGATGAACAGAAATTTTGATCATACTTTACTTATAAAATTATATGTATAAAGCAATACCTATTGTTGTATGTTTACATTAAACATGACTTTAGTTAGATTAGAGACAACTCAACTGATAGAGACAGAGTTGGTAATTTACGAAAGCCGCAATAATAGAGATAGAGAATAAGTGCAAATCGAGGAGAGCATTGGATTGCATTGGCTTCTTCATTAGGGGCGAAGTACAAGACTGCCTTTCACTGGATTTGTTCTGGGCAGGAGAAAATGTTATCCAGGGGGGGGGGGGGGTTATAAACTGAAAAGGTTAAATAAAGGTGAAATACAAATTATTTTTATGGTTAGAAGAAGACTGTAGTTATAATGTATGTAATTCTAATTTTTAATTGAAAATTTTTTTGAGCCCAATTGAAATACAGTTTTATGGAAAATGGCTCTCAGTCAAATTACGTTTGACACCCCTGGCCTACACTTTACTAACAAGATTTTATTATCTCAGTGACTCATGAATATCCTTCATGCCATTGATGAAATTTGAACCCTGTGGGAGCTAGTCACGAAGCATACTCCCAATTTGCTGCACCAGCGAGCTGCCTTGTAAATTATCATGACACAAATTGATTCCTAGACTTTTGGAACATAAGTGCCTATTTAATGTATATGTCGTAGTCTCATGGTGAAATACGTCATTTCGTGAAAAGCCTAGGCATTACGTGAACTGCGGGCGTATCATGAAAACTTGTTATAACACATTCTGCCTAGGCTCTTCGTGAAGCGCCGGTCTCGCCTCGACGCATCGTGTTTCCAGTTAGCTGTACACGATCTGTCGCAATTTGGAGATTAACGGTTCATGAAATAACTACCGATGCACGGCAGATTGTGTTCTCTGATTTTGTTACTATTTAACGTGAAATTGAAGCCAAAGAAAATCGATGGGGATGAGAATGGACGATAAATCTTCATTGTACAATTAATAGTAGATTATTCTACAAGTAAAGAAAAATGGCAGTTTTCTAGCGAGTGGAAAATGTTTGATTCACGAGCGTTAACGAGTGAATTACAATTTCACGAGCTAGAAAACCACTTTCCTTACGCGTTGAATACGCTATTTTTTTGTGTAAGTACTAAAAGTTCGAATTTTCTAGACAAATTTGTTAAATTTATCAAGGTTATGTTTGTACGGAAACATAGCAACTACAACACGTAACAAGTAAACAAACAGACTGTGTTGCTAGGAATAAAGTGTTGGTTGCTAATGACTCAAGCGTTGCTAATGAGTAAAGGTTGCTAACGAGTAAAATGCCACATTACTTTACTATTTTCTACAAAGTAAAATGACCGTTTACCATTGACTACACAAAAAAATACATTTTTCGTGAAATTGTAATTCACTCGCTAACGCTCGTGAATCAAACATTTTCCACTCGCTAGAAAACTGCCACTTTTCTTTACTTGTAGAATAATCTACTATTATTTTATAACTGAAAATTCGTATGACAGGTCTTACATGATTTCAAAAACAATTCAATGCATGGTCTTGGAATAAAACAACTTTGATGAATGATGTTGATCATCTTATCTCTAGATCCATGTCCACAATTAATGTGAATATCCTTTAATCTGTTATACAGTATGTCCCCGGATTGAGTTTACAATAGGTATGATTGACCAAAAATTTTCGAATTGGAATTTCATATTTTGGGATTCCGGCCTGCTTGTTCTGAAACTTATTTTTAGTTTACTTTCGATTTTTTAAAATCAAGTAGGCCTTTACAGTTGAGCAATAACTCTTTTCGTTTCAGGTAAAGTACCTTTTCCGTTCACAGTACGCCAAAGTGTTACTAAGAAAAGTTGTTCAGAATGAAAAGTTATGGCGGTGTACAAATTTTCAGAACGATCGGCCTTCTTTGATAAAATTCATTATTTGTCAATTTCGTTTCAGGTAAAGTACTGTTTCCATTCACAGTACGCCAATATTTTACTAAGAAAAGTTGTTCAGAATAAAAAGTTATGGAGTTATGCAAAATTTCAGAATGAGCGGCCTACTTTGATAAAATCCAGTATTGGTCAGTTTTATCAAAGTAGGCCGATCATTCTGAAAATTTGCACAACTCCATAACTTTTTATTCTGAACAACTTTTCTTAGTAAAATATAGGCGTTCTGTGAATGGAAACAGTACTTTACCTGAAACGAAATTGACAAATAATGAATTTTATCAAAGTAGGCCGATCATTCTGAAAATTTGTACACCGCCATAACTTTTCATTCTGAACAACTTTTCTTAGTAACACTTTGGCGTACTGTGAACGGAAAAGGTACTTTACCTGAAACGAAAAGAGTTATTGCTCAACTGTAAAGGCCTACTTGATTTTAAAAAATCGAAAGTAAACTAAAAATAAGTTTCAGACCAAGCAGGGCGGAATCCCAAAATATGAAATTCCAATTCGAAAATTTTTGGTCAATCATACCTATTGTAAACTCAATCCGGGGACATACTGTATATGTGTTCTTCAGGAATAACATAAATAACTGATATAACGTCGAACGTATTTAATAAGTAATAATCTCTTCTAGATTTACTGTTACTTGTCTTGGCTGTTGTAATCTCGTTGGCAATCTTAAACCCGAAACGCACCAAATTAAATCTTTGCCTAACCTCAAAGTTAATTCTAATTTTTATTGCATAAAAATACGAACCTCGTTTAATTGACTGACGTTATACGGTCGTTTATTCAGCTTCACTTTGTAATACTCCTTGAAGTGATCTCTGAACAATTCTTTTCACTTTTTTCTTCCATAATAAACAAAACCAAAAATAAGCAACAAGTGACAGAACACAATCTGCCGTGTATCGGTAGTCACCAGAGATGGGTAAAATGCATTCTAAAATCTATTTAAAATAGAAAATACAAAATGGTTTCTATATATGTATTTAAAATACAAAATACAAAATAGTTTTTTCGATTGTATGTAAAATGCAAAATGGAAAATAGGTATTTCAAATGAAACAACAAAATAGAAAATACAATTTTTATTTAAATAATTTACAATTTGCTTTTAACAACAATTTTTCGAAATTGTCATCGCTTAATTTCCCTCTTTTGAGTCTCATGACCATACCACCATACGAAAATAATCTTTCCACTGGTCCTGATGCCGGTAAAGGAGTATTATATTTAATGAATACAGCTTTAACATATTTATAATTATTTAACATATTTAATTCGGTACTACGGTCTTGCTAATACTGTAATACTTGAAGCTCTACAGTATTTGTCGTCGAAATTTCACCATTACCATCGTCCTCGTCATCAAATAAGAATATTCATGAATATTCTTATTTTCTACAGCAACATCTTTGTTTACAAAAATTGAAATTTCTATTTCTTTTATTAATAACTGTTTAATATAATTTCGCTTTTCCTTTACTGCCCATTTTAGCTTAAAATATGGGTGTGTAACCGATTGCTACTTGCCAAACTGAACAAATTTCACCACAAGAAACTCATTGTTCTTTACACAGTCTATCACAAAAGGTACCTGCTATCAAGCCAATAATGACTAAAGAACTAAACACCCGACCATATAAAACAGACAGGAACAAAGCTAAACTTACTAAACTTAGCATGTAAAAGTGGTGGTTATTACAAAAATATAGGAAATTCCCATCCACTTGTACCTTTTATGTATTCGAAAGTTCCCACCCTTACCCCTTGATGTTATTACTTAAAAGTAAAACTTATTTATTTAGGAGCTTTGTCTGTTGTTGCAGAGGATTATACAGGGTCCTGCAACAGTGCGTCGGGCTTTCCTAGCGCCCTTACCGTGAGAGATAGAAAAAAAAGTTTAAAGCATAAAATTATTGGTTCGAAGAGGTCTACGTCGCGAAATTATTTTCAATAATACAGAGTGTTCCACTTTTGCGCTATAATAAAAACATACATTTTTTTAAATGGAACACCCTGTAACTTTTCATGTCTTCCGATGTCATTTTTTAACCTCTACATAACTGTCTACCCACTTTTGTATTTTGTGTCAGTGTCACCAACTTATTAATTTTTTTCCGAAAAATCTTTCATAAACAGACTTCACTTTAAAAATCATAAGCGACCTTGATTTTTGAAGTAGAGGGATAAATTTTAGCAATAATTGTAGTCCGGTTAAAGAGCAACATTTTGACATGAGAAAAGGGGATTCAGTTGATACAGGGTGTTACAAAAGAAAATGCCTAACTTTCCAAACTTCAAAGTGACATAACTCATTTTTTTCAAATGGAACCACCACTGTTTTATTTCGCGAATCGATAGCTTTTTTTATCCTCTTTAATTTTGTATTTAAATGTCCGATACCTAAACCCCGTAGTTTTAGAGATATTAAATACTTTTCACAAAAGTAACAATTTAATTACATTTTATGCACCGAAGTGGGCCGTGCTAATGCAAAAAACCAAAACAAAATGTAAGTAAGCCTCAATGTAACATTTTAGTAAATTTAGAATCAAAACGGATAATACTTATGTAATAAAATTAATTGTTTTATTCAAAACCTATGAAAAGTAACAAAATTCAAAATGCATAAAAGAAAAACGGCTTCAATAAATGTTCGAAATGTCTTCCATTTTCATTCATGAAAATGGAAGACATTTCGAACATTTATTGTAGTCGTTTTTCTTTTATGCATTTTGAATTTTGTTACTTTTCATAGTTTTTGAATAAAACAATTAATTTTATTACATAAGTATTATCCGTTTTGATTCTAAATTTACTAAAATGTTACATTGAGGCTTACTTACATTTTGTTTTGGTTTTTTGCATTAGCACGGCCCACTTCGGTGCATAAAATGTAATTAAATTGTTACTTTTGTGAAAAGTATTTAATATCTCTAAAACTACGGGGTTTAGGTATCGGACATCTACATACAAAATTAAAGAGGATAAAAAAAGCTATCGATTCGCGAAATAAAACAGTGGTGGTTCCATTTGAAAAAAATGAGTTATGTCACTTTGAAGTTTGGAAAGTTTGGCATTTTCTTTTGTAACACCCTGTATCAACTGAATCCCATTTTCTCATATCAAAATGTTGCTCTTTAACCGGACTACAATTATTGCTAAAATTTATCCCTCTACTTCAAAAATCAAGGTCGCTTATGATTTTTAAAGTGAAGTCTGTTTATGAAAGATTTTTCGGAAAAAAATTAATAAGTTGGTAACACTGACACAAAATACAAAAGTGGGTAGACAGTTATGTAGAGGTTAAAAAATGACATCGGAAGACATGAAAAGTTACAGGGTGTTCCATTTAAAAAAATGTATGTTTTTATTATAGCGCAAAAGTGGAACACTCTGTATTATTGAAAATAATTTCGCGACGTAGACCTCTTCGAACCAATAATTTTATGCTTTAAACTTTTTTTTCTATCTCTCACGGTAAGGGCGCTAGGAAAGCCCGACGCACTGTTGCAGGACCCTGTATATTCAACAGAAAGAAATCTTCTTTAAGCCTTATCTAAAAACTAAATCTTGTCCTATGAATCAGAAAACTGAACTTCCTTCTTAAAACAAGTTTGAGGAAAAGACACCTAAACCAATATCTGCAATATATTTTAAATAGAAAATGTTCTTAAAAAGCCATTTTAAATGAAAAATGGAAAATACATTTTTCAAATGTATTTAAAATGTAAATTACAAAATGCCATTTTCCATTTTAAATAGCTATTTTAAATAGAATTATTCAAAATAGTTACCCATCTCTGGTAGTCACTTCATGAACCGTTAACATATAAATCGCGACACATCTTGTACTGCCGTGCATCGGTAGTTATTTCATGAACCGTTAATCTCCAAATTGCGACAGATCGTGTACAGCTAACTGGAAAGACGATGCGCCGAGGCGAGACCGGCGCTTCACGAAGAGCCTAGGCAGAATGTGTAATAACAAGAATTTTCATGATACGCCGGCAGTTCATGTAATTCCTAGGCGTTTTACGAAATGACATATTTCACCATGAGACTACAACATATATACCTATAATGAATAACTAAGAACATAGTTTGTTCTTAAAATAATTGAATTGTGACCAAATATTCGGTTAATTGCTTATATAATTCATTAAATAAGATATAAGATTTTTTTTTAAATAATAAAAGTTAACTAACAATTTACTGATTAGTGGATTAAAGGTACCCAAGGAAAATAATGATATTAGAACCGTGAACCGTGTCATTGTTGAGAAAGAAAAACAACGTATCGCCATAAATTCTCCCTTCATCTGACGATCAGAAGACATGTATTAACTCGTCAAAACTCGTTCGAGGATACTCTACTTTTTAAATTGCTCCATTCCAATTAACCTCATAAAAAAAGGGTTCCAGAATTCGTTGTTCAAACGGCCTGCGCTATAAACTTTATTCCGCACGTCTAGAACTGTCATGGACCGTCAGCTGAGACCTTCCGATTGACCCTACCCACAAAAACCGAATTTTATCACATAGTTCAGCGGAACTAATTTTCTCCTATACTAAATAATTACTGGTAAAAACTTCCTAATTGCAATAAGCAATTACCATTATCTCAGTCTAGCTAAATAAAAGCTACATTTTATTTAATACCAAACTCCCCTTCAAGTCAGCTGCTTCTATAACTTTATAAACATCTACCTGCTATAAAACATCACCGCGGAGAATCGCGCGGTTTTATTAGCGATAGGCGTCAAGCCGTAATAAAACCTTTCTTACTTGATCCTACTACGTCGAGTGGGGTATCAAACGATGCGTCCTGACGCCAGCAGAACGATGATAACTACTAGATAAATCAGTAATTTGATTTGGGACAGTTATTTCTGAAGAATGAAAACACAGGGATTTTGTCAGATTTTGCCACTTCTACCACCACTCCTCAGCCAATGGGAGAGCAGCATCGGATTTTCTGGCTATAAATACGCTCGAAAAATCCAACTCATCATCAACGTCTTGGCACGCTTAATCAAAATCAACGTCTTGGTGTGCTTGATCAAGATCGACATCTCTGCATGTTTGATCAGGATTGACATCCTTGCACGTTTTATTGCCATCACCGCCTTCACACTCCACTGGACCCACTCGTCGCCGCCGGATGCTGCCCGTTACCAGCTACCTACACACTCCGCTGGACAAGCCCGCCGCCGCCTTCGCTGCCAGACGCTTCCCGTTCCCAGCCACTTCAACATTCCGCTGAAATCGCACGTCGTCGCGTACATCGCCTGACGCCACCATCAAATCTCGCCAGAGCAAGGCCCAGTAGTGGGATTCTGTAACTCGCAAACGACTCGTTTCGACCATTTTGTCACTAGATTCGAATTCCGTAACCTGTTTAGTGACGACTCGGATCGGCTTGCTATCGCCAATTACGTCATCAGTAGGGGGATTCTGTAACTTCCAGCCGATACGACTCGACCGACTTGATATCGTACTCGACACGATCGTGTGACAGCGATTCCGTAACGCTTTATTGCTGATCACCGCTAAACGACCACGCTAAAGCAGGGCCGTATAGATTTGCCACGAAAATCTCTTCTTTTTTACTGAGCTGAACAGAGCAGCTTTAGTGACTTTCAAAAATTACCAAAGAATTCCCTAGATTTGTTGTTTTGATTTAAGTTATCCTAACCTACGTTTTTACACATGTACTATTCTTGACATTTATGTCAATAGTAATTCTTAATGGTTTCTGGAAAATTGGTAAAACCCTGAACACTAAAGCAGGGGGCAGGTATACTAATGACTTGTTTAATCATGGATTAAAGATTAAGATTATGTACATTGTTACATTTTAAGCATAAACTTATAAGGAATCCTTGAAAACCGTAATACTTTCAGACTTCTTAAAATTGGAATAACACCATCACCCTTCGAGAATAAGTACTTTTGTATTTAAAATTACTCACTCAAAGAAGCAAATAAATTCTTCTTTACAAATCGTTATTCTTTCAGATTAATAGAGGTTTTCATATTAAATTACGACAGAAAATGTTTTAAAACGTTAGACTACTGTAGAATGTACATAGAATCCTTAATTTTCAAAAAACAACCACGCATTTTTAAAAATTTGCCAATGCGCATTTCTAATTCACATATTATGTAATTTATATTTTAATTATAGCTTTTAAATTCAATTCTTCGTGCGTTTAGTTTTAGTACACGCTTAAACACAAAATAGACGTTCATATATAAATCGTAAACGTCTAGTTATAACGTAGTAAACAATAAATGTATACAATTTTGCGAGATTTTCGTATCGTGCGCGGCTAAACGATACCTTCCGTGGTGTCGTCAGCTAATGACGTAATTGGCGATAGCAAGCCGATTCGAGTCGTCACTAAACAGGTTACGGAATTCGAATCTAGTGACAAAATGGCCGAAACGAGTCGTTTGCAAGTTACAGAATCCCACTACAGTAGGGGGATTCTGTAACTTCCAGCC
Organism: Melanotus villosus; assembly: GCA_963082815.1. NCBI lineage: Eukaryota > Metazoa > Arthropoda > Insecta > Coleoptera > Elateridae > Melanotus > Melanotus villosus. The sequence goes on along the minus strand of OY720419.1, from coordinate 28,008,665 downwards.
GATACTACTCGACCGAATTGATACCGTACTCGACAGGATCGTGTGGCAGCGATTCCGTAACGCTTTATTGCTGATCGCCGCTAAACGACCACGCTAAAGCAGGGCCGTTTAGATTTGCCACGAAAATCTCTTCTTTTTTACTGAGCTGAACAGAGCAGCTTTAGTGACTTTCAAAAATTACTAAAGAATTCCCTAGATTGTTGTTGTTTTGATTTAAGTTATCCTAACCTACGTTTCTACACATGTATCATTCTTGACATTTATGTCAATAGTAATTCTTAATGGTTTCTGGAAAATTGGTAAAACCCTAAACCCTAAAGCAGGGGGCAGGTACACTAATGACTAATGACTTGTTTAATCATGGATTAAAGATCATGTACATTGTTACATTTTAAGCATAAACTTATGAGGAGTATCCTTGAAAATAGTAATACTTTAAAGGTGCATTCAGACTCAGAAATTTTGTCCGTAAAGTTGACGGAGAAATTTAAACGAACCAATCAGGAGGTGCGTAGAATTTGAATCGTCAGAAGCGGTAAAAGTTAATCTCTGAATTCTCCGATCTAGCTGACAAGTGCCCCGATAAGGAAAGCAAACGATCCGTGGCGTGCGCATGAGTAGATTGAATAAACACGTGGTGTTTGTTTCTTTTAACCACACTTTAACTTACATTATTTTCAGAAAGGTTATTGTTTTGTGATTTTCGGTTTTCGTTTGTCTGCTTTGCATAATTATCGTAGGTTATTTTGTCAATTTGTCTAATGTTACAACCAAAGATGATAAACGAAGGTTAGAACTAACAGCTGTTCGCCTCGCACCTGCGCAATTAAAGCAAATCGTTAGCTACAACAAACTTGCGAAACCTCCGGCGAGTCTGAATTGCCAAATTTTGTCCGGCAGAAAACATCCGTTTTGTCCGTCAACTTTCCGGACAAAATTTTTGAGTCTGAATGCACCTTTAGACTTCTTAAAATTGAAAAATTATAAGCACCGTTTGAGAATAAGTACTTTTGTATTTAAAATTACTCAGTCAAAGAAACAAATGAATTCGTCCTTACAAATGGTTATTCTTTCAGATTAATAGAGGTTTTCATATTAAATTAGGACAGAAAATGTTTTAAAACGTTAGACTACTGTAGAATGTACATCGAATCCTTAATTTTCAAAAAACAACCAAGAATTTTTATAGATCTGCAAACGTGCATTTCTAATTCACATATTATGTAATTTATAGATATTTTAATTATAGCTTTTAAATTCAATTCTTCGTGCGTTTAGTACGCGCATTAACACAAAATAGACGTTCATATATAAATCGTAAACGTCTAGTTATAACGCAGTAAACAATAAATGTAAGCAATTTTGCGAGATTTTCGTATCGTGCGCGGCTAAACGATACCTTCCGTGGTGTCGTCAGCTGATGACGTAATTGGCGATAGCAAGCCGATCCGAGTCGTCACTAAATAGGTTACGGAATTCGAATCTAGTGACAAAATGGCCGAAACGAGTCGTTTGCGCGTTACAGAATCCCACTACAGTAGTGGGATTCTGTTTGTTAGCGACGCAGACGGACCGCCTTGGACGATACAATACTGCGCGGCGACAGTCAACTTGCTTCGCCTGAATTTGATTCTGAAGCACTTTCGTCCGTAGCTCCGTAGCAACCGCCGTAGCCCGATGTTTGAGATACGAACATGCCATGCGCGTACGCGCCAAGTAATTTAACCCTTTTAAAAGTAAAGCTTCTGACAAAGTTTTTGTTTGAATATCTAGTGCAAAGACTAGTTATTAAGTTACACTAATTGACTAATTAGTTATCATAGTGTGCTAATAAGTAGGTACTAAATACAGGTTACATTTACTCCATACAATCAAATAATAATAATAAAATAAAGTAAGTAACATCAATTAGTCCTTTTACCCCTCTTGAAGTATTAACCTGTTAAATATTATTTGAATTCAGCACTGTAGAGTTGTTCTTACAGAATGCTTCCAATTATACACGAATTATATTTTTTCTAAAATATTTCTGTTCTGCTTTACGATTTTAAAATATTTGAATTATAAATTAAAAAGCAAGTATATTCGTTTGATATAGTGGCCAAAATTATTACTTACATGTTTAATCAATTTTTTTTAAACGGGATAACAATTTTTTGTTCAGCTTCAAACACCAACGCTTTACAAATAAATGAATAAGTAAAACGGTATTACTTACCTAGCTACCTGTTATCCCTAAATTTCACATTTGCAGTGCACATGTTTTATTACTTTAAGTGTATTTTACCTGCTGTCTTGGTATTCGAGCGTGTTTAAACTTTCCGCGCGCTCACACTTTGGAGAAAGAAAAAGACACTACTAGTTTTTAAAGTGAAATAGCTATACATTTCGCCTTACACAGGACCACCTTAGGTGCCGTCTAAAACTGACAGATCTAGACAAAAGCACGTGACCTGCGAAAGCAGGCGATAGCAATCAGAATCGCTCCATCTCGGAAAAATGGCGTAAACGCAGCGGCTAATAAGTCAAGACGCTAGCAATCAGAATCCGCCTTCAGGTGACGGCACTACGGAAGGTATCGTTTAGCCGCGCACGATACGAAAATCTCGCAAATTGTATACATTTATTGTTTACTGCGTTATAACTAGACGTTTACGATTTATATATGAACGTATATTTTGTGTTTATGCGTGTACTAAACGCACGAAGAATTGAATTTAATAGTATATTATTATATGAGCGATTATGACAGCCATTATTCATGAAGATGACGTTTGAGCCCACGAGTCGCAGGCGAGTGGCGCAAATTATCCGAGCGAATAATGGCCATAATCGCGAATGTAATACTATGCTTTTTCTACACCTATTAAACAAATACATTAGACTCAAATTTGATAACTTTAATGGAACTTTATATGGAACAATATGACAACACACTTGGGCATGTCTCGCGAGTCGATTGTCAGCCACAGAAAGAGTTGATCGCGGGCGATTTAAAATATCATTGGATCAGCGAAATATTGATTTTTTGATTTGCATTTGTGATTGGCCGCAACACAACGAATTATGAATCCATAATTCACTGCAGTGAATTATTTTTCACGAAGCAAATGCTAATAATTGCAATATAACTAAATAGGTGTAGAAAAAAGCTATAATTAAAATATAAATTACATAATATGTGAATTAGAAGTGTAGGTTTGCAGATTTTTAAAAATTCTTGGTTGTTTTTTGAAAATTAAGGATTCGATATAGGTACATTCTACAGTAGTCTAACGTTCTAACACATTTTCTGTCGTAATTTAATATGAAAACCTCTATTAATCTGAAAGAATAACCATTTGTAAGGAAGAATTAATTTGTTTCTTTGAGTGAGCAATTTTAAATACAAAAGTACTTATTCTCAAACGGTGATTGTGCTTTTCAAATTTTAATAAGTCTTAAAGTATTACTATTTTCAAGGATACTCCTCATAAGTTTATGCTTAAAATGTAACAATGTAATAATCTTTAATCCATGATTAAACAAGTCATTAGTCATTGGTGTACCTGCCCCCCAGTGTTGTAACAGGTACTTCTTTTTTGGTACCTAGGTAAAGATACAGGTACACAGAGAAAAAATTACCTAGTTACAGGTACAGGTATACTTTTATACAAAAATACCTAGGTAAAAATACAGTTACCATAAAAATGTACCTAAATATTGTAGGTACAGGTTTAGGTACAACGGCACAAATAATTTTTTTGATCGATTGTTAAAATATAAATATAAAAAATACTACCACTTTTTAAATAAAAGTAAAAATTTTTCTTAAACATACCTACAGCATGCACATCATTTATATTATTTATTTTTCTTGAAGAACAATAGAGTTTCAAGAGCCTCATCATAAAGCCTATTTCGTTTGGAAGTTAAAATTAAATTTGTCCTCCTGTACTAAACAGTCTTTCAATAGGAGCTGATGAGAGTATGATTGTATTATTTATTATTTAAAAATTCTTAAAATGATTTCATAATTAAAGAGGGATTTTAAATTTTTTGACTTATCTTCAAAATACTTCACTATATTTTGATAATATTAATGGCATCATCATTCTCTTTCACTTTACCGTTAAATACGCTACACAAAATACCCAAATGACGCCAATAAAATTCGAACTATATGAATATATTGATATTCTCTTTATATCCACAATTATTGTACAAATTTTTTTACGTAGTTTTACAGAGAAAATAGAATTTACGTTGCACCTTAAGTTTTTATGTTTTTTAGGTACAAGGTAAAGGTGCATTCAGACTCAGAAATTTTGTCCGGAAAGTTGACGGAGAAATTTAAACGAACCAATCAGGAGGTGCGTAGAATTTGAATCGTAAGAAGCGGTAAATTCTACACACCTCCTGATTGGTTCGTTTAAATTTCTCCGTCAAATTTCCGGACAAAATTTGTGAGTCTGAATGCACCTTAACTCTAAAAAATACCTAGGTATAGGTAAAGGCAATTCTAAAAATATGGACCTTTTTAGTATACGAAGGTACAAGAGAAGTACCTAGGTACTTGTACCTAGGTACTTGTACCTAGGTACATTTACCTAGGTACGTCTCAACACTGCTGCCCCCTGCTTTAGTGTTTAGGGTTTTACCAATTTTCCAGAAACCATTAAGAATTACTCAGTGAAGTTTTAATTTCAAGCCCTTTCCTTCCACAATTCCTAGAAATGTATGGGTACCTACATTTAAATAAATTTGAACAAAATTGTAAGTTTGTGTTAGATGTTCTAAGGGTGCACATCTAAGTTTCGATTCTAAATTATTAGTTTATATTTTAATATTTGCAAAACGTAACATAATTGTTAAGAATAGTACTTCTGTAAAAACGTAGGTTAGGATAACTTAAATCAAAACAACAACAAATCTAGGGAATTCTTTAGTAATTTTTGAAAGTCACTAAAGCTGCTCTGTTCAGCTCAGTAAAAAAGAAGAGATTTTCGTGGAAAATCTAAACGGCCCTGTAGGCGGATTCTGATTGCTAGCGTCTTGACTTAGCCGCTGCGTTTACGCCATTTTTCCGAGATGGAGCGATTCTGATTGCTATCGCCTGCTTTCGCAGGTCACGTGCTTTTGTCTAGATCTGTCAGTTTTAGACGGCACCTAAGGTGGTCCTGTGTAAGGCGAAATGTATAGCTATTTCACTTTAAAAACTAGTAGTGTCTTTTTCTTTCTCCAAAGTGTGAGCGCGCGGAAAGTTTAAACACGCTCGAATACCAAGACAGCAGGTAAGATACACTTAAAGTAATAAAACATGTGCACTGCAAATGTGAAATTTAGGGATAACAGGTAGCTAGGTAAGTAATACCGTTTTACTTATTCATTTATTTGTAAAGCGTTGGTGTTTGAAGCTGAACAAAAAATTGTTATCCCGTTTAAAAAAAATTGATTAAACATGTAAGTAATAATTTTGGTCACTATATCAAACGAATATACTTGCTTTTTAATTTATAATTCAAATATTTTAAAATTCGTAAAGCAGAACAGAAATATTTTAGAAAAAATATAATTCGTGTATAATTGGAAGCATTCTGTAAGAACAACTCTACAGTGCTGAATTCAAATAATATTTAACAGGTTAATACTTCAAGAGGGGTAAAAGGACTAATTGATGTTACTTACTTTATTTTATTAGTATTATTTGATTGTATGGAGTAAATGTAACCTGTATTTAGTACCTACTTATTAGCACACTATGATAACTAATTAGTCAATTAGTGTAACTTAATAACTAGTCTTTGCACTAGATATTCAAACAAAAACTTTGTCAGAAGCTTGACTTTTAAAAGGGTTAAATTACTTGGCGCGTACGCGCATGGCATGTTCGTATCTCCAAACATCGGGCTACGGCGGTTGCTACGGAGCTACGGACGAAAGTGCTTCAGAATCAAATTCAGGCGAAGCAAGTTGACTGTCGCCGCGCAGTATTGTATCGTCCAAGGCGGTCCGTCTGCGTCGCTAACAAACAGAATCCCACTACTGGTTTAGCGTGGTCGTTTAGCGGCGATCAGCAATAAAGCGTTACGGAATCGCTGCCACACGATATCGTGTCGAGTACGGTATCGAGTCGTATCGGCTAGAAGTTACAGAATCCCCTAGCAGGTTCTAGGTTCTTCATCGTCGCCGCTCCCCTCACGTTGTGCATCTTCGACGGACCCTCCCCACTGTCGACGCCCCGCTGCCTTCGGCGTTACTTCCGCATTCGTCGTGATTACCGCCACCTTTGCTGTTGCTACCGCTTTCGCCGTTGCCGCCGCCATCACCGTCGCAGCCGCTGGCACGCTGGTCCAGCTCCACCACCGACGCCGCCTATAACGCCGCGACGCCCGGTTTTCACTGTTAATTATTTACCAATTCACGATTATGTACAGACATTTTTTGTTGTTGTTTTTGGTTAGTAATAAATAATTATCTTCAGTCTCTTGTCTTTAGTTACTGAGCTAGCCAATTTGAACACTGTCCCGTTAACAAGCAGGTCCTAGTTTGTGTAAATGATTTAGTAGGCTGGTATTTTAGGTGTTGTAATTGTTGTTGTAATTGTAAAGCACTATTCTAGGCACCTGTTCTGTAGATCAAAAGAAACAAAAAAACTTTCACTTAAAACCGAGCTTAAAACAATGTTTCAAATTGAGTTATTGCCGAAAAGTTAAGGGGTAAAATACATTTTTTTTCACTACTAGTATTAGAAGATGTCATTATTGACCTTATTTTCGAGCCCAGAAGATGAATTTCTCTCCTAGTCGTCAATAATTTTTTATTATTGACTACTGGTTAATAATAGAAACAATTGCTCTGCATTTAGGTGCCTATTTTAAATATGTTTTACACAAATGTCAATTGAAATTAACCTCTCCCCTTGTTTTCGAGCAAGGCTATTTGATTTTTGTGGATATTTAGAAATAAATATACGCATCTGTCATTTTATTTTTTATTTATGTAAAAATGATTAATTAAAAGGAATAAAGGTGCTAGTAGTGAAAAAAATAGTATATAAACCACGGTAGAGAAGACTTTTCTCTGCCTCACAACTTATTTCCCTCCATGCTTCGCATGTCGGGAAATAATACTGCTCGGCTGAGAAAAATGTCTTCTCTACCTTGGTCTATAATATACTATTATTGGTAAAAAATTCAAAGGAAATGTTGAAAGTGGTCACCGTTTGGTTGAATTAATCTTCCAGCACAACGAATCCGCGATTCTGTGATACGTCTTATAGCATTTGAACTAAACCTGATAGTTGCTGCAGTATACAAAGTGCTTAAAAAATGGCGAAACAACACTATACCAGACTACTCAGGGACACCCCCTGAGTACTAGAAAAATGTTAAAAAAATTATATCTCGTGATTCCCTGGATTGATGGAGGTTATAAGATCGGAATTTGAGATTTTTATTATTAAGCAATTCTGAATAGGTATTTCAACAACTTTTGTAGTGAAAGATACACTGACCGGCAAAGAAAACCGGCCACCTTGAAATATTTCACAAAAGCACTTAAACGTTCATTAATTTAACTAAGGATTGGCATTAGGTTGAAGAACCATTCATTGTTGATACGGTATGCACAAATTAGCTAAAAAAATAAGACAAATAAACTCAGAAAAAATTTAATTTGAAAAAAAAGAAACAGTGAAAAATCGATTTTCTTTTAATTGCAAAAGAAATAAAGGTGGCTGTTTTTAATGGACCTTCTGGTAAATTATTAGAGAGTTTTTGCATATCGTACGATAAGTATCCGTTAACGCTAACGTTTACGTCTTTATAGCTGTAAAATACGACGTTGCTAAGCAACTCCGACGTTAGCGTATACGTCTTGTAAAAAAACGCTATGCAAAAACTCCCTATTATTAGCCTGTATGTCCTCCTCGAGCCTGAATTACGTCATTCAACCGTGATTTACGGTAACATGTTAATACTGTTGAGAAGAGAATCTCGCCTGTTAACATTAAAACTAGGGGTATTTTGGAATGGAACAAGCATCTTAAAACATTGATAACTAAGAAAAATCAGCTCAGCTCCTTATTTAGTTATAAAATATGCGGTTAAGGGGACCCTTTATAAAATATTTCAGGGTGGCCGGATTTTTTTGCCGGTCAGTGTATATTTAAAATGATGTTCAACAATAATTTTTATTTAAAATCAATAAATAGTACCTTTATATGAAGTTTTATTTTTCATATTTTGCACAAAAATTATCATAAAAATGATCTGGCAACCAAGCTGTTGATTTGGTAAGTAATTGCATTGAGTAACCTATGAATTTACTTACTTTGACTTTATTGTTTAATGTCAGTTGACAGAAACATAAATTCAAACTGTCACTAAAAACTTAGTACTTTCGTTTTACGTCAAGCAATAAACATAATGTTTTCAGCTCGAGAATACAGAGACATCTATTTGGCATTTGGTAGATGTAACGAAAACGCACATGCTGCTGCTAGGCTCTACGCCGAAAGATTTCCACAAAGGACACATCCTCATCCTAATGTTTTTAGAAGACTGTAGCAGCGGGTACTGGAAACCGGAAGCTTTGTTCCTACCGGATTTGCCGATTGTGGACGTCCAAGATCTGTGCGAACTCCTGACATGGAAGATGCTGTTCTTGCAAGAATTGAAGAAGCGCCTGCAAGGAGTACCAGGAGTATCGTAGAAGAGCTTGGAGTCAATCGACAACTCGTTTGGGATGTCATTCATGACGAGGAACTCCACCCATACCATTACACTAAAGTTCATTCGCTGCAACCACAAGACCTCAGTGCGAGATTAAATTATTGCAATTGGTTAATAGGATGAACTGAAGAAAACCCAGCTTTTCCAAGTCGTGTCACGTGGACGAATGAAGCAAACTTCAGCCCAGATGATATGTTCAATCAGCATAACGAATATTTTTACAGTTTGGAAAATCCCCACGTAATATACCGGAGAAATGGCCAACGCCGCTTTAATGTAAATATATGGGCTGGAATATTGGGTACCAACTTGCTGGGCCCAGTCTTCCTTCCAGAGAGGTTAAACGGGGATTTTTTTTAATTTGGAAGAAACCTTTGTGGATCTCGTTGACGATATTCCGTTAGCTGCAGTACATAATTCTTGGTTTCAAATAGATGGTGCGTCAGCTCATAGTGTGGCCGCCGTGAGAACTTGGCTGGACATCAATTACCCTAACAGGTGGATTGGTAGAAATTGTACTTTTTGTGGCGAGCAAGAAGTCCCGACTTGACTCCTTTGAACTTCTTCTCATGGAGTGTTGTAAAGAGCCACATCTACCAAACACCTGTCAACAACAGGGAAGAACTTGTTCAACGAATACAAGAGGTTTTCCGGCTGGTAACCAGGGACATGCTGCAGCGAGTGCCTGAGAATATTGTAAAGAGAGCATCGTCAAGAGAGCTAGAACTTGTGTAGTCGTAGGTGGCGGTAATTTCGAACGTCTACTTTAATGTTAAAATATCCGAAAATCTGCTTTGTTGATAAAATTAATTTAAATAAAATGTTGATTTCTTGAAGCACCGTTTATGTATCGTAAATAAAATATAATAATAAAGCACGCATGGTTGGTACATCTACCGTAAATTAAAACCTCTACCTTTACGGAATCAGCAGGTAGAATTTTTCTTAAACGTTTTTCTAGTACTACTAGGGGGTGTCCCTGAATAGTCTGGTATAGCGTTGTTTCGCCATTTTTTAAGCACCCTGTATAAACGATATGCAATTGGTATGAAAAACACTAATAGCTAATAGCAATGGCCACTTGATTAATATCACATTTTTAGACATGTATCTTTTTTGCATTTTGACAAAAAAAGTGGACTTTTTTATCAAAAAATCATAAAGAAAGCAGCACTTTTTTTAACTATTTAATTTTACATTTTGCATTAAGTAAGTATGCTTTAAATAAAATATTGTAAATTGTCAGTTTGACAACTGTCAATTCTCAAATCCTTTTTATCCTATTTTGAGGGATTTAAAATGTAAAAATGCAAAAAAATATTGTGTACAACTCGTATGAAAGCATCTTTTTTTCACTCGTTTGATTGATGCACTCCGGCTTCGCCGTCGTGCATCAAACTTCAAACTCATGAAAAAAAGTATTGCTTTCATTACTAGTTGTACAAATAACTATTACCCTTTAAATTCTCAGTAATAAATCAATTTGAGACAGGTGTTTATCTGAACTTTTTTGTTTATTTTAACCTAGAGAACATGTCCCTAGAATAGTACCGTGCAATTTTGAATCGCCCTGTATAAAGTTGGTTCACAGAAGGTTGGTTAAAATTGCAATTTCGTCGTTGTTTTTGAAGAAACTCAGTACAATATGCTAAATGCAGAAATTGAATTCAAACTGTAACGTAAATAGAATGCAGTTTGGTTTTGTAAATCAAATGTGGATCGTTTGTTCCCCGAAATTCCACATTTTTCTCTTTCATAAAGCCAATTAAGTGAAAGCATATCTCATCACTCATCACTATTAAATTGCTATAAATTCATCTTTTCCTGTTAATAGCATAATAAAAAAGCTCGATTACTGTGGATACTGCTGTTTCTTTGAACTATTCCTTGGCCTCTAGGCCCGTTTCAGGATTATTGAAAACAAGTCACAAGATTGAAAGTAATCTCATTCATAACATTATTTTAACATTAAATTAACAATAAAACTATTTTTGAACAAAGACGACCGAACAATTATTTCAAAAGTTAGTAATTATGAGCCACCTAGTATATGCAACCTGATTCATACGGTCGAAATGCTTTTAACTACTTATCAAGTACAATTTGGCAATTAACTATATTTACTGGATAGAATAATAATACCTATACATATTTCCTTGTCTCCATAACCAGCCTTCAATTTTCTCTAACCACCCTTGCTGCTGCCCAATAACTGATCCTGGCCGACAAATACGCATCCAAGCAATGGCTGCCTGTGCAGTCATATGATAATGTTTAATTATGTATGCACCGATTAGTGACCCCGTACGACCTAATCCTGCCTGAAAAATATTAAGTCTGAATGGTTACAAAGCTTTAGAATTTAATCATGCTTACTTTACAATGAACAGCTATAGCTGCTCGGGCATTTTCTGATATTTCTAGAAATTGGAGTAATATTTGTTTTGTTGGAACAGTTCCATCTGGGAAGAACAATTCATGATGTTCAATTCCAACATGAGTAAAGCTACAAGTTTCTAATTAATTACTGTTTAATTTAATTTATATCTTTGTGTTTTACTTACACCGATGCATCATATGCCTTATTATTTAATCGAATGACTGTTTTTACATCATTTTCTAGAAAATATTTAATATAAAAATCAGGTGGATGACCATTCATAAGGTCATTATCTATAGGTCCTATGAAGGCTAAAAATTTTCTTGGCAATAGCCAGTTCATATCGCCATTCTGCAACGTATCGTACAAATCATATTCCTCCACAATAAAATCGGTAAAATTAAAAAAATTAAATGTAAGCGCGTTTTGAATGGCTTGCAAGCAATCCAAGAGATGTATTGTATGTTGTGATAATCCTTGAGAAGCATCTACAAATGCTCTATAGAACAATATGTAAGTAAATATCGAATACAAGAATAATTATTTTTCTTACGTACTTAAACTGTCCACCCGTATTTAAAAGTATTCGATATATATCTTTAGGTTCCATTTTCAAATACATAATTGCATAAGATCCCATTAGAAATGCAGCATTAACACGTTTAACAGGGTTAGCAGAAGTGAAATGCACGACACGTTTAAATCCTTGAGAATATTGCAAGCAAGTGTTTAATTTACAACAATATTTATATAAGCACGATATATTTAGAGGTCCAAAATCAAAGTAATAGTTTGTATAAATAAATTCATCGTCAATATTAAAGTAGTATGTGTCGTGGGTACTTTTAAGATTCTTGATGTTTTTTCCTTCAAGTACAGCAAAATAGAGATCATTTTTAATAATTTCGGCTATGTGTTCTATTTCAGCATCATAATAAAAACCTTCCATTATTAAATGGTAATTAAGAGAATCTTTAATATTTCCAAACATTCGTCTTATACGAGCAAGTACCCGGGTCTTGAACTGCTGCTAGAGAGTGCCAAATAAGCCAAGAAATTTAACATATAATTTATACAAGCGGAAAAAAATAAATGTAATACTTTACGAATTACTTTATGCATCTTAAAAATTTTGAAATTTCCAAACTGTCAATGCCATTTTGTTTTTTGTAGTTTTATAATTTTTTATCGTCAAATGGCTCTAGATACACAGAAAGTAATCAGTAATCAAGCTTCAAACTTTTTCATATACATCCGGTCAAAAAAGTTTCCATACACGTCTGTTGTAGCATAACACAAAACACGGACTTTTAGATTTCCATCTTCTATAGTATTAACAACTTGTTTAATGAGGAATAAATCAAGAACAACACTAGGTAATAATTTGTTTGGAAATGATCTTATAATAGATTAATTCTAACTTAAAATTAGGCCAAAAAAGTCACTATACATACATACAATGTGATTTTTTAAAAACTCAATTGCAGCAGGCCGAATTCTGTCTTAATAACCTTAGTCTGTATTAAGTCAGAATACGGCCTGCTGCAATTGAGTTTTTAAAAAATCACATTGTATAAATTCAACCAAAAGTGCTATGGTCAATGCTGCTATTACTTTAGTAAGTAGGCTTGTGTCATACTTAAAAGACAGGCATTATACAAGACTCTTATTTTTTGTTTCTTATTCTTCTTCTTTTTATTGGCCATCTGTTACATCTGTTATTTTTCAAAATCGATTTTATGACATATCAGCTGTTCATGAAAACCAGCCTTTTTTCTACCTTCGCCTGTTTATTTTTGGCACTAATCCTTTCTTCTTCTTGGTGGTGTTTGTAACTATACGTACCCCAGGGCCCAATTCTCGAAGTCATACGATTTCAGTCGCATGCGATCCCGTTCGTAGACAGAATTTCGCATACGAACGTTGCGTATGGCAAATTCCGTATTCTCGAACTGTGTGCGACGGCAACTTGTACTTTTCGCATGCGGTGGTGTATGTCGATGATTAATTCGGATAACTTTCCGTTTTTAACCAATAATAAACGAAGCTTCTCAGAGGTTTAGTTCAGATGTATGTTAAAATTATAACCTACATTTTAAAATCGGAAATAATTCTGATCTCATATTTAAATTTAACGTCATGTTTAATTACCATGGAATACCGCGTATCTCTGTTATACACATATAAAAATTATATAAAGCTATATCGTTTTATGTTTACGCTAAACACGACTTTAGTTAGAGGTAACTTTAAACTAATAACATCACCCTTTATAACAGTGGCGGCTCGCCAGGTGAAGTAGGTGAAGAGCCTCTTCACCTAAAATTTGTGCATCCAAATTATTTTATATTCAAATTATTTTTTATTTTCGACACTTCAATATTGCGTATTGAGAGGATTTTTTTATTATAAATGCATATTATTTACCATAATATTCGTCACTGGCCACTAGCCTATTTTGTCCGTGTCTACACCGCATTCCAATGAAAAACGCGCCTGAAGCGAATAGTTGGAATTGACTTGCTTTAACAACTCTGCTCGTTGCCATGGTAACGCATACCGGCGGGCCGCTCGTTGACACATCTTGAATCGCTAGAGTGAAGTATTTAGTTTTTTATCGGCGAATGATTCACTACATTCACAACGTTTCGCTTGTCGGGTGTTAGTTTATTTTATAATTCATTGTTGGATAAAAATGAATCGATGCGTGAACCTTTTGTTTATATAAACCTCACGTCTGGGCAATAAAGAGAGAGACGCTAACCTACTTATTTTTATTTACTAGTATTATTAGTCAGTTCAATGCCAGATATAGTCTCGAAGCATATGTGTCGTACCTACAAAGGTCATATTAAAATATCTGTGATTTTATTAAATATCTGAAGTTCCTAATTATCGAATAGTCGGTTATCACTGATTTCAAATAATTGAAACTCATGTCTTGTTTTGGTGTTTGTACTGTTTGTTGTTTATGTGTTTATTTTGCAATAAGTGTGTGTTTTTAAACATGAAACAAAGGCTTTAACAATTTTTGCAAAAAAGGACTTAAAGGGTAGTGGAACTTTTAGCAGCATTTTTATCAAGAAGTCCTATAGAAATTATATACCTAACTAAGGAATACAATATCTCACGATAGACTCTCATCTTTGGCGAATATTTCAATTCAAAAAGAACTCTTACTAGGGTTAATTAAAAACCAACCATTTTACGAAGATATTACCAACAAATTTGCTACCCTAAAAGACAGAAGGATTGACTTGGTGTAAAAAATTAGGTAAGTCCAAATAAAAAGTATTTTTTAATGAAATTTGATAGATAAAAGAGACGTACAGAAAAATAATATCAAATTTTATTGCACAAATATTTATACTAAAACATAGGTATATTACGAAAAACTAGACTAACTTATCATGTTTATTAAAAATTATTACTGTTTCTACTGTTCCTGAGATAATAATAATCTACTATCTACTACACTATCTATTTATAACTATATAAACTAATAATTAGTTTGTTAAATTAAAAAATAGCAGAAGAAAAAGAAATTAATCGTACCTACTTATTCATTCAATAAGATTTATATTTTTCAGAATGATACAATATTCATTTATAATAAAGTGGGCTCAAAAAAGTAGTAATAGTAAAATAAGATCTAATATCGCCCTTTTGATAACGAAATTTTTCGAACTCACTTTATTTATTTAAATTTTTTGGTAGTAAAAGTTCATTTCGTCTATTACCAATTTGCGCAAAACGATATTTAATTGTTTCCGCAGAAATTTCATCTAACTGAAAATTAATATTAATTATACCTAAATTTGATAACCTATCCTGGCCCGTTGTTGCTCTACTATACGTTTTTAGTCGTCTTAGTACACTAAAAGATCTTTCACAACTACAGGAATTGATAATGCAATTTTCTGTATTCGTTAGATTAGGAAACATTATTTCATCTAAATGTGAAAATAGTGAGGATATATCACTTGGTTTAGGCGTCAATTTTTGAATATAATTTTGACAAACAAGGAATTCAGACTATAAGTCTTGCTGCTTTATATTATAAACATTTAAGAATGACTGAAATCTGATTTAAAAATCTCCATGTTTTTGTCGGAAAAACGTTTTACCAGCTCTACAATCATTCGGTCGAGGATAGAAAAATATATATACTGCGTTCCCCTTTACTGTTACAAGACTTGAAAGAAAAAGTAAAAATTCCAAAAAGTCTAAAAACTTTTTAATGTATTATACCTTATATTATTAGGTATTTCTTCTTGCATTACGATTGGGGGGGCGCAAACGTCAATTGGGGGGGGGGGGCAAAAAAGGGCTAACGACGCCCCTGACCACAATAGCACTTCACCTATTATTTGACCCACGAGCCGCCACTGCTTTATAAGATCAGAATACGGCCCATTGTTATTGACTTCTTAAAATTCCGTTTTTAATCCTTGTTCAAGGTGCTCTGTGGTTCAAGCTTAAGTAAGTAGGTACCTACATGATTTACGTTTTAACTTTGACAACAGAACAATAATGTAAATTAATTCCATGTAAAAATGCAAGTTCATTTAGAGCCATTCTAAAACACGCAATTTTATAAGGGCACTATTAACAAAATATCAAACAACAGATTTTTAAGGTTACAATTAAAGTAGGGCAGCAGAATTCAACAATAATGCTTATATTGCATACATCCCGTTCAATAAATAAACAAATAATATAACCTACAAACCTACCAACTCGTACGACTTAAGCTATTCGCATGCCTAGTAACCGCACGATGTTATTCGAATGAAAATCGTACGACTTTTTTCGTATACTACTGTTCAAGAATACGATTATCTGAAACTTATACGTAAATCTACCACTTTCGCATGCGAATTGCGGTCGTATGAATTCGAGAATAGGGTCCCTGGTGTGTTACCCTTTACAATTTTTCACTGTGATCGTCTAGTTTTCACTAAGATTTTCTTTGTCCTCAATCCTTATGAACTAGTCAAGTGAAAATCTTACCCTTTATTTAAATTAATGACTATTTTAGTGATAGGACCCTTAATGTTGTTGTAATTTCGTTGATCTAGAGTAGCTCACGGCTCACCTTATACGAACCCTAACAACTATACCTACATAGGTATATTGGGACAAAATAAAATACATATATAAGTTTATAGGTAAACGAAAAGCCACTGTTAACGGAAAAACAAAAGAAAGCCAGGCTCGCATGGGCAAAATCGAAACTATCTTGATCTAGATCTAGAGTAATTTTTAGCGACGAATTAAAATTCGACGTATGTGTTGGTGATCACCGCAAACGCGTGATTCGCACTAAACTAGACGTTTTCCAAAGGATTGCCTAAAACGTACGGTAAAATTTCCTGTGAGTGATGGTTTGGGGCTGCATGACAGCTTCAGGATTAGGATGCTTTGAATTTATTGATGGTACCGTGAATACTGCGAAATACCAACAAATACTGCAACACAGTCTGCTACCAAGTATCGCGAAGTTCAATGTTGGGGAAGATTACCTACATTTTTTGGCAGGATGGGGTGGCCTGTCATACGGCCAAAACCACAAAAAAGTGGTTTGGCGACCACAACGTCAATGTTCTTTCTTGGCCTTCCAACAGTCCTGGCCTCAATGTCATTGAAACAGTGTGGCATAAAATGAAACAAACATTGAGGAACAACCAACAACGGACATTACCGGAACTTGGAGCCAAAATAGGGCAAATTTGGAATGGATTTACTCCTGAAACGCACAGATCTTTAGTTGAGTAAATGTTCAACCGAATTCGAGCGGTCATAAACTCTAAGGGCGATGTTACTCCATTTTAGACATAAAAATTCGTGCTATGTCCCAATATTTAGTTGTCACATAATATGAACGTTTTTCTTGTTAATAAGATAGTCGAGTCAATGAAGGTTTTTACTTCTAAACCCACTAAAACAGAACCGATTTTGATGATTTTTTTTTTAATTGTTTGTTATATTAAATTATTCAAAATCAGAAACATTTCAGCTGGTGCTATCAAGTATTTATATTGTTTAAACAATTTAAAAAAAAAATTATTAAAAAAAATTTTTTCATCGATGGAATTTTAACTAGAAGTGACTAATTTTGAAAATTTAGTATAATAAATAATTTTTGAATAAAAAAGTTTCAAAATTTCCATTTAAAAATGTTAATATTCAATCAGTCGGATGTAAGAAGATAATATACAAATATATATATATTTACAAACATCGAGTAGCGGCCTCACGGTATATCTCCTCCATAACACCCATGCTTCAGCCTCACATGCAATACAACACTCATACCGACCGCGTTTATGGATGTTGTCTAAGCTAAGTGCATTGTTGGTTGCATAAAATAGAAAATTCTGCTTTAGTAGACGTAAAGAATACCTAATAATTTATACTCTTCGGTAGGAGCAAATACTTAATGCCGACCACACCAACTTTGTCAAATAAATAAATTATAGTTCTATTTTAAGTTTTTTTATGGTTTAATTATGTTTATTGTTTATCTTCTGTTACTTGAAAATTGTTTATTTTACATAATTTTCTACATTTTCCATTTTTTTTTTGAATTGCGAGATGAGCCTAGTAAGCTTAATATTATTTAGAAAATAATTTTTCGCTACAAACGTTCTTAATGTGCTCTACGTTTAAAAAACATACTTATATTTAAAAAAATCATTTCAAAATTTCCAGCATTCTTCTGTAAAGCAGCTAATTGAAACCAACTGTTCTAGGTTTCTAGGACCATATTCATTAACTCTCTTTAGTATCAATCAAATTCCTGCTGAATTTACGTAAAAGGCAGCTGGGCAACTACTTTGCTTTAAGCTAGATAAAGTATTGGGTAGATATCTCGTTAATTTTATATTGAATTTTCGTGAGGCTAAAACTTTTATTGCACAAGCGCGTGAGGCCGCTACATGAGTTAAACAGGCGCTTGAGGATGTGTACAACATTGGTTTTCGCCTCGTCTTTACACGTGTTTTACTTAGGAATAGCTTGCAATTGATATTTTTTTAAATTGTTGGTTTTACATAATTTTCTACATTTTACAATGTTCTGGAATTGCGAGATGAACCTAGTAAGCTTAATATTATTTAGAAAATGATTTTTTTGCTACAAACGTTCTTAATATGCTCTACGTTTAAAAAACATACTTATATTTAAAAAAATCATTTCAAAATTTCCAGCATTCTTCTGTAAAGCAGCTAATTGAAACCAACTGTTCTAGGTTTCTAGGACCATATTCATTAACTCTCTTTAGTATCAATCAAATTCCTGCTGAATTTACGTAAAAGGCAGCTGGGCAACTACTTTGCTTTAAGCTAGATAAAGTATTGGGTAGATATCTCGTTAATTTTATATTGAATTTTCGTGAGGCTAAAACTTTTATTGCACAAGCGCGTGAGGCCGCTACATGAGTTAAACAGGCGCTTGAGGATGTGTACAACATTGGTTTTCGCCTCGTCTTTACACGTGTTTTACTTAGGAATAGCTTGCAATTGATATTTTTTTAAATTGTTGGTTTTACATAATTTTCTACATTTTACAATGTTCTGGAATTGCGAGATGAACCTAGTAAGCTTAATATTATTTAGAAAATGATTTTTTTGCTACAAACGTTCTTAATATGCTCTACGTTTAAAAAACATACTTATATTTAAAAAAATCATTTCAAAATTTCCAGCATTCTTCTGTAAAGCAGCTAATTGAAACCAACTGTTCTAGGTTTCTAGGACCATATTCATTAACTCTCTTTAGTATCAATCAAATTCCTGCTGAATTTACGTAAAAGGCAGCTGGGCAACTACTTTGCTTTAAGCTAGATAAAGTATTGGGTAGATATCTCGTTAATTTTATATTGAATTTTCGTGAGGCTAAAACTTTTATTGCACAAGCGCGTGAGGCCGCTACATGAGTTAAACAGGCGCTTGAGGATGTGTACAACATTGGTTTTCGCCTCGTCTTTACACGTGTTTTACTTAGGAATAGCTTGCAATTGATATTTTTTTAAATTGTTGGTTTTACATAATTTTCTACATTTTACAATGTTCTGGAATTGCGAGATGAACCTAGTAA
Source organism: Melanotus villosus (assembly GCA_963082815.1). Taxonomy (NCBI): domain Eukaryota; kingdom Metazoa; phylum Arthropoda; class Insecta; order Coleoptera; family Elateridae; genus Melanotus; species Melanotus villosus. The sequence goes on along the minus strand of OY720419.1, from coordinate 27,989,471 downwards.
GCTTAATATTATTTAGAAAATGATTTTTTTGCTACAAACGTTCTTAATATGCTCTACGTTTAAAAAACATACTTATATTTAAAAAAATCATTTCAAAATTTCCAGCATTCTTCTGTAAAGCAGCTAATTGAAACCAACTGTTCTAGGTTTCTAGGACCATATTCATTAACTCTCTTTAGTATCAATCAAATTCCTGCTGAATTTACGTAAAAGGCAGCTGGGCAACTACTTTGCTTTAAGCTAGATAAAGTATTGGGTAGATATCTCGTTAATTTTATATTGAATTTTCGTGAGGCTAAAACTTTTATTGCACAAGCGCGTGAGGCCGCTACATGAGTTAAACAGGCGCTTGAGGATGTGTACAACATTGGTTTTCGCCTCGTCTTTACACGTGTTTTACTTAGGAATAGCTTGCAATTGATATTTTTTTAAATTGTTGGTTTTACATAATTTTCTACATTTTACAATGTTCTGGAATTGCGAGATGAACCTAGTAAGCTTAATATTATTTAGAAAATGATTTTTTTGCTACAAACGTTCTTAATATGCTCTACGTTTAAAAAACATACTTATATTTAAAAAAATCATTTCAAAATTTCCAGCATTCTTCTGTAAAGCAGCTAATTGAAACCAACTGTTCTAGGTTTCTAGGACCATATTCATTAACTCTCTTTAGTATCAATCAAATTCCTGCTGAATTTACGTAAAAGGCAGCTGGGCAACTACTTTGCTTTAAGCTAGATAAAGTATTGGGTAGATATCTCGTTAATTTTATATTGAATTTTCGTGAGGCTAAAACTTTTATTGCACAAGCGCGTGAGGCCGCTACATGAGTTAAACAGGCGCTTGAGGATGTGTACAACATTGGTTTTCGCCTCGTCTTTACACGTGTTTTACTTAGGAATAGCTTGCAATTGATATTTTTTTAAATTGTTGGTTTTACATAATTTTCTACATTTTACAATGTTCTGGAATTGCGAGATGAACCTAGTAAGCTTAATATTATTTAGAAAATGATTTTTTTGCTACAAACGTTCTTAATATGCTCTACGTTTAAAAAACATACTTATATTTAAAAAAATCATTTCAAAATTTCCAGCATTCTTCTGTAAAGCAGCTAATTGAAACCAACTGTTCTAGGTTTCTAGGACCATATTCATTAACTCTCTTTAGTATCAATCAAATTCCTGCTGAATTTACGTAAAAGGCAGCTGGGCAACTACTTTGCTTTAAGCTAGATAAAGTATTGGGTAGATATCTCGTTAATTTTATATTGAATTTTCGTGAGGCTAAAACTTTTATTGCACAAGCGCGTGAGGCCGCTACATGAGTTAAACAGGCGCTTGAGGATGTGTACAACATTGGTTTTCGCCTCGTCTTTACACGTGTTTTACTTAGGAATAGCTTGCAATTGATATTTTTTTAAATTGTTGGTTTTACATAATTTTCTACATTTTACAATGTTCTGGAATTGCGAGATGAACCTAGTAAGCTTAATATTATTTAGAAAATGATTTTTTTGCTACAAACGTTCTTAATATGCTCTACGTTTAAAAAACATACTTATATTTAAAAAAATCAGTTCAAAATCTCCAACATTCTTCTGTAAAGCAGCTAATTGAAACCAACTGTTCTAGATTTCTAGGACCATATTCATTAACTCTCTTTAGTATCAATCAAATTCCTCCTGAATTTACGTAAAAGGCAGCTGGGCAACTACTTTGCTTTAAGCTAGATGAAGTATTTGGTAGATATCTCCTAAATTTTATATTGAATTTTCGTGAGGCTAAAGCTTTTATTGCACAACCGCGTGAGGCCGCTACATGAGTTAAACAGGCGCTTGAGGATGTGTACAACATTGGTTTTCGCCTCGTCTTTACGCGAGTTTTATTTAGGAATAGCTTGCAACTGATTTTTTTTTAAATTGTTGGTTTTACATAATTTTCTACATTTTACAATGTTCTGGAATTGCGAGATGAGCCTAGTAAGTTTAATATTATTTAGAAAATCATTTTCTTGCTGCAAACGTTCTTAATGTGCTCTACGTTTAAAAAACGTACTTATATTTTAAAAAATCATTTCAAAATTTCCAGCATTCTTCTGTAAAGCAGCTAATTGAAACTAACTGCTCTAGGTGTCTAGGACCATATTCATTAACTCTCTTTAGTATCAATCAAATTCCTGCTGAATTTACGGAAAAGGCAGCTGGGCAACTACTTTGCTTTAAGCTAGATGAAGTATTTGGTAGATATCTCGTAAATTTTATATTGAATTTTCGTGAGGCTAAAACCTTTATTGCACAAGCGCGTGAGGCCGCTACATGAGTTAAACAAGCGCTTGAGGATGTGTACAACATTGGTTTTCGCCTCGTCTTTACACGTGTTTTACTTAGGAATAGCTTGCAATTGATATTTTTTTAAATTGTTGGTTTTACATAATTTTCTACATTTTACAATGTTCTGGAATTGCGAGATGAACCTAGTAAGCTTAATATTATTTAGAAAATGATTTTTTTGCTACAAACGTTCTTAATATGCTCTACGTTTAAAAAACATACTTATATTTAAAAAAATCATTTCAAAATTTCCAGCATTCTTCTGTAAAGCAGCTAATTGAAACCAACTGTTCTAGGTTTCTAGGACCATATTCATTAACTCTCTTTAGTATCAATCAAATTCCTGCTGAATTTACGTAAAAGGCAGCTGGGCAACTACTTTGCTTTAAGCTAGATAAAGTATTGGGTAGATATCTCGTTAATTTTATATTGAATTTTCGTGAGGCTAAAACTTTTATTGCACAAGCGCGTGAGGCCGCTACATGAGTTAAACAGGCGCTTGAGGATGTGTACAACATTGGTTTTCGCCTCGTCTTTACACGTGTTTTACTTAGGAATAGCTTGCAATTGATATTTTTTTAAATTGTTGGTTTTACATAATTTTCTACATTTTACAATGTTCTGGAATTGCGAGATGAACCTAGTAAGCTTAATATTATTTAGAAAATGATTTTTTTGCTACAAACGTTCTTAATATGCTCTACGTTTAAAAAACATACTTATATTTAAAAAAATCATTTCAAAATTTCCAGCATTCTTCTGTAAAGCAGCTAATTGAAACCAACTGTTCTAGGTTTCTAGGACCATATTCATTAACTCTCTTTAGTATCAATCAAATTCCTGCTGAATTTACGTAAAAGGCAGCTGGGCAACTACTTTGCTTTAAGCTAGATAAAGTATTGGGTAGATATCTCGTTAATTTTATATTGAATTTTCGTGAGGCTAAAACTTTTATTGCACAAGCGCGTGAGGCCGCTACATGAGTTAAACAGGCGCTTGAGGATGTGTACAACATTGGTTTTCGCCTCGTCTTTACACGTGTTTTACTTAGGAATAGCTTGCAATTGATATTTTTTTAAATTGTTGGTTTTACATAATTTTCTACATTTTACAATGTTCTGGAATTGCGAGATGAACCTAGTAAGCTTAATATTATTTAGAAAATGATTTTTTTGCTACAAACGTTCTTAATATGCTCTACGTTTAAAAAACATACTTATATTTAAAAAAATCATTTCAAAATTTCCAGCATTCTTCTGTAAAGCAGCTAATTGAAACCAACTGTTCTAGGTTTCTAGGACCATATTCATTAACTCTCTTTAGTATCAATCAAATTCCTGCTGAATTTACGTAAAAGGCAGCTGGGCAACTACTTTGCTTTAAGCTAGATAAAGTATTGGGTAGATATCTCGTTAATTTTATATTGAATTTTCGTGAGGCTAAAACTTTTATTGCACAAGCGCGTGAGGCCGCTACATGAGTTAAACAGGCGCTTGAGGATGTGTACAACATTGGTTTTCGCCTCGTCTTTACACGTGTTTTACTTAGGAATAGCTTGCAATTGATATTTTTTTAAATTGTTGGTTTTACATAATTTTCTACATTTTACAATGTTCTGGAATTGCGAGATGAACCTAGTAAGCTTAATATTATTTAGAAAATGATTTTTTTGCTACAAACGTTCTTAATATGCTCTACGTTTAAAAAACATACTTATATTTAAAAAAATCATTTCAAAATTTCCAGCATTCTTCTGTAAAGCAGCTAATTGAAACCAACTGTTCTAGGTTTCTAGGACCATATTCATTAACTCTCTTTAGTATCAATCAAATTCCTGCTGAATTTACGTAAAAGGCAGCTGGGCAACTACTTTGCTTTAAGCTAGATAAAGTATTGGGTAGATATCTCGTTAATTTTATATTGAATTTTCGTGAGGCTAAAACTTTTATTGCACAAGCGCGTGAGGCCGCTACATGAGTTAAACAGGCGCTTGAGGATGTGTACAACATTGGTTTTCGCCTCGTCTTTACACGTGTTTTACTTAGGAATAGCTTGCAATTGATATTTTTTTAAATTGTTGGTTTTACATAATTTTCTACATTTTACAATGTTCTGGAATTGCGAGATGAACCTAGTAAGCTTAATATTATTTAGAAAATGATTTTTTTGCTACAAACGTTCTTAATATGCTCTACGTTTAAAAAACATACTTATATTTAAAAAAATCATTTCAAAATTTCCAGCATTCTTCTGTAAAGCAGCTAATTGAAACCAACTGTTCTAGGTTTCTAGGACCATATTCATTAACTCTCTTTAGTATCAATCAAATTCCTGCTGAATTTACGTAAAAGGCAGCTGGGCAACTACTTTGCTTTAAGCTAGATAAAGTATTGGGTAGATATCTCGTTAATTTTATATTGAATTTTCGTGAGGCTAAAACTTTTATTGCACAAGCGCGTGAGGCCGCTACATGAGTTAAACAGGCGCTTGAGGATGTGTACAACATTGGTTTTCGCCTCGTCTTTACACGTGTTTTACTTAGGAATAGCTTGCAATTGATATTTTTTTAAATTGTTGGTTTTACATAATTTTCTACATTTTACAATGTTCTGGAATTGCGAGATGAACCTAGTAAGCTTAATATTATTTAGAAAATGATTTTTTTGCTACAAACGTTCTTAATATGCTCTACGTTTAAAAAACATACTTATATTTAAAAAAATCAGTTCAAAATCTCCAACATTCTTCTGTAAAGCAGCTAATTGAAACCAACTGTTCTAGATTTCTAGGACCATATTCATTAACTCTCTTTAGTATCAATCAAATTCCTCCTGAATTTACGTAAAAGGCAGCTGGGCAACTACTTTGCTTTAAGCTAGATGAAGTATTTGGTAGATATCTCCTAAATTTTATATTGAATTTTCGTGAGGCTAAAGCTTTTATTGCACAACCGCGTGAGGCCGCTACATGAGTTAAACAGGCGCTTGAGGATGTGTACAACATTGGTTTTCGCCTCGTCTTTACGCGAGTTTTATTTAGGAATAGCTTGCAACTGATTTTTTTTTAAATTGTTGGTTTTACATAATTTTCTACATTTTACAATGTTCTGGAATTGCGAGATGAGCCTAGTAAGTTTAATATTATTTAGAAAATCATTTTCTTGCTGCAAACGTTCTTAATGTGCTCTACGTTTAAAAAACGTACTTATATTTTAAAAAATCATTTCAAAATTTCCAGCATTCTTCTGTAAAGCAGCTAATTGAAACTAACTGCTCTAGGTGTCTAGGACCATATTCATTAACTCTCTTTAGTATCAATCAAATTCCTGCTGAATTTACGGAAAAGGCAGCTGGGCAACTACTTTGCTTTAAGCTAGATGAAGTATTTGGTAGATATCTCGTAAATTTTATATTGAATTTTCGTGAGGCTAAAACCTTTATTGCACAAGCGCGTGAGGCCGCTACATGAGTTAAACAAGCGCTTGAGGATGTGTACAACATTGGTTTTCGCCTCATCTTTACACGCGTTTTACTTAGGAATAGCTTGCAACTGATATTTTTTTAAATTGTTGGCTTTACATAATTTTCTACATTTAACAATGTTCTGGAATTGCGAGATGAGCCTAGTAAGCTTAATATTATTTAGAAAATGATTTTTTTGCTGCAAACGTTCTTAATGTGCTCTACGTTTAAAAAACGTACTTATATTTAAAAAAATTATTTCAAAATTTCCAGCATTCTTCTGTAAAGCAACTAATTGAAACCAACTGCTCTAGGTGTCTGGGACCATATTCATTAACTCTCTTTAGTATCAATCAAATTCCTGCTGAATTTACGTAAAAGGCAGCTGGGCAACGACATTGTTTTAAGCTAGATGAACTATTGGGTAGATACCTCGTAAATTTTATATTGAATTTTCGTGAGGCTAAAACTTTTATTGCACACGCGCGTGAGGCCGCTACATGAGTTAAACAGGCGCTTGAGGATGTGTACAACATTGGTTTTCGCCTCGTCTTTACGCGTGTTTTACTTAGGAATAGCTTGCAACTGATATTTTTTTTAAATTGTTGGTTTTACATAATTTTCTACATTTTACTAGTTTCTGGAATTGCGAGATGAGCCTAGTAAGCTTAATATTATGTATTTAGAAAATGATTTTTTTGCTGCAAACGTTCTTAATGTGCTCTACGTTTAAAAGACGTACTCATATTTAAAAAAATTATTTCAAAATTTCCAGCATTCTTCTGTACAACAGCTAATTGAAACCAACTGCTCTAGGTGTCTAGGACCATATTCATTAACTCCCTTTAGTATCAATCTAATTCCTGCTGAATTTACGCAAAAGGCAGCTGGGCAACTACTGTGCTTTAAGCTAGATGAAGTATTTGGTAGATATCTCGTAAATTTTATATTGAATTTTCGTGAGGCTAAAACTTTTATTGCACAAGCGGGTGAGGCCGCTACATGAGTTAAATAGGCGCTTGAGGATGTGTACAACATTGGTTTTCGCCTCGTCTTTACACGTGTTGTACTTAGGAATAGCTTGCAACTGATATTTTTGTAAATTGTTGGTTTTACATAATTTTCTACATTTTACAATGTTCTGGAATTGCGAGATGAGCCTAGTAAGCTTAATATTATTTAGAAAATGATTTTTTTGCTACAACCTTCTGAATGTGCTTTACGCTTAAAAAACATACTTATATTTAAAACAAAATTCTACATTTTCCAATTTTTGGATTTGCGAGATGAGCCTAGTACGTTTAGTATTACAGTAGCCGCTCGGTTAATTGAATACCTGCTTGTAGTCGGTTATGTGAACAACCAGGTATTTAACATTATAGGTTCCATAGAGTGAACAAATGAATCCCTATTCAATGAAAAGTGATACTTTGTCTAATGTTTACCTTAACATCAGGAGTGAGCTATTATAAGCTAAAAATATCATGCAATATTAAGTGTCTTGGCCTTGTATTTATTACCCCTTATTTAGCAAAATATCAAGTTTCATTTAATTATCTACTTTGATGGCCAGGATTCACGAATTTTTATAATTGTTCAGTTCCAATTTAAATGGTAACTCCGAGGTTTGGCTACTAAATAACGAGACTGTCGTCGTAGGCGCCGTATTATGCACTTTAAAACAAAAGAGTTTGCATGAGAGTTGATATTAACATTTAATTAATAAATGTTGCAAGTAGTGTCTGACTTCGGCCGAAGGTGACGGCGATGGCCGAACATTGGCTTCGGCTTCGACTGAAAAACTGACCTTCGGTCGAACACTAGTTGCAAGGGTCGATTCGCTAGCTCAATTAGTGTTTAACGGTAACGTGTTTTAAAGTTTCGCCGGAAACATGTTAAATACGAAAATCGAACAACGAATTAATATTAAATTTCTCGTTAAATTAAAGAAAACTCCTGCGGAAACCCTTCGTTTGTGAAGTGAGGTGTATGGAGAAGATTGCATGTCGCGAGCTCGAGTTTTTGAATGGCATAAACGGTTTTGTGATGGAGGAGAAGACGTGGAGAATGATGAACGTCCAGGCCGACCCTGCACATCAAAGACAGATGAAAATGTTGAAAAAGTCAAGGAAATCATACGGAAAGGCAGGCGTTTGGGAATTCGAATGGTAGCGGACATGTTGAACATCGATAAGGAGTGTATTCGACAAATTTTAAAAAATGATTTGAACATGAAAAAAGTGTGTGCAAAAACGGTTCCCAAAAATCTCAATCCGGATTAGAAGAAAGTTCGCACAGCAATTTGTGCAGACATTTTGCAACGCATTGAAGATCATCCAAATTTTGTTGAAAGGGGCCCATTTTACATTGCTAGAAGACGTAAAGAAACAAACGGCAAAGCTTCTAAAAGTCTTAACTGATGAAGACCTGCAACACTGCTTCCAACAGTAGCAGCGGCGTATGGGACGGTGTATTCAAGCAGAGGGGCACTATTTTGAAGAAGATAATATTTAATTTCTAATACTTTGAAAATAAAGTGATTAAATTCTATCAGTCTCGTTATTTAATAGCCAAATCTCGTATAACTTATGAATAGTTTGCAACTGATATTTTTGAAAATTGTCGATTTTACATAATTTTCAATAATTTCCAATTTTTGGAATTGCGAGATGAGCCTAGTACGTTTAGTATTATTTAGAAAATGAATCTTTTTGCTAGAAACGTTTTAATCTGTTTTATGTCGTTTAAGTTGAGTCGTTAACAAGCGCGGTCACTTTTTTACTTATAATTAAACAAATCCATTTCAAACATTCCAGCATTTTGCTGTAAAGCAGCACATTGAAACCAACTATTCTAAGTTTATGAGACCATATTCGTTAACTTTCTTTAGTATCAATCAAATTTCTGCTGAATTTACCTAAAAGGTTGCTGGCGAACTATTTTACTTTAAGCTAGATGAAATATTAGATAGACATCTCGTAAATCTTTTGAAAATTCGTGAAACTAGTTTTCGCCTCGTCCCTCGTGGGAGTTTTACTTAGGGGTAGCTTGCAATTGAAACTAGTTATGAAAATTGTTCATTTTACATAATTGTCTACATTTTTTTTGTTTGGAGGTTGCGAGATGCGCCTAGGAATAGTTTTTAGAGAGAGGAATTCTATGAATTACATAATTAATTTATTGGCAAGAAATCACTACAAGATTGAGGTCACCATCAACTCTTCCCGAGATATTTGAGTTTTTCTTATTTTTAAAATACGAATGGACTCATAATTATGCAACACATAATACAGACTGGCACGTATAGCTAATTATTGTTACAAACCATTTAAGTGCTGAAAACTCTCTACAGATGGCGGACCGTTCGTGAGTTTTACATCACGCCGAAAGCAGGTTTAAACGTGCCGACGCTTTTGGCCTCATGAGGCCGAAACGGTATATATGAGGCCAAAACATATATTATATAATGCCATTTGAGGCCGAACCTTGTGTTGTGTAAATATATAGACATACGTATATTTTCAACTGAAAAAATCAATACTTGTATAAGAATATCTAAACACGCACAAGAAATCGACCTTTTGTATCACAGGTAGAGGAATTTAAAGTCAAACTCCTGATGTTTCACCATGATTTTCGGAGTGAACGCGTGTGTTTTGAGGTTATTAATCTGTTAAAATAAGTTTTTAACACTAAATATTGAAAATATTAGTGAAAATTGTTGAAGAGAACTTAATTATTGATTAAAATTTAGAAAAAAGTGCAAAGAGACAAGTAAAAATACGATGGAAAAAGTAATTATATGTCATTTATTCTTGGTTTGTATAGAAAATAATTGGATTATATTTGCTTTTAAGTTTGTTTATGCATTTTGAGGAATCGAGTTATTATTCTTATTATTATGTTACATTTATATTACATTATTACAGTTATTATGGTACATTTATATGCTGTAAAATCACATTTTTTTGTATTTTTGATCATTACAGCAAAATCGCTTGCGTTGCATATAAGTTAAAAAATGTTTCCCGTTTAATAAATAATTACTCAATCTTAACTAAATTTTGTTTGCTTATTTGGGACGTATTGATTTAACGATTCTAAAAATTTTAGCCCTTTAAGTATAATATTTTTAATTCTACAGTACTTTTTTCACTGAATTTTCCGCGCGTCATGCTCGTCGTTAAGATTATTTGCAAAAACAATTTGTGTTAAATTATTCTTTGAATGTAATGAAATCTTTTTAAATTATTAGAAATATATTTCCTGTCTTACAGCTATTTCCCTTTGAATTTGATCCTCATATGTAAAATCATACGTGTTAAAAACATTTTCCAACATTCTTTTATATGTTACAGGAACAGCAACAAGATACTGTAGACTCTAGAGATAATTGCTGTTGTATTTGCAAAGAACAAGAGAGTGCAGATACACAAATTATACAAAGTTTTTTCAAAAAATTCAAATTTGGAATTCAATTCTTGCATCCGAATTATTGAAAAATTAACATTTTTCAATGGAAATTTTGAAACTTTTTAATTCAAAAATTATTTTTTAAACTAAATTTTCAAAATTAGTCACTTATACTTTATTAAAATTTCATCGAAAAAAAAATTGTAAAATTTTTTTTTTAAATTATTTAAACAATATAAATAATTGATAGCGCCAGCTGAAATGTTTCTGATTTTGAATAATTTAGTATAACAAACATTTAAAAAAAAAATTCATCAAAATCGGTTCTGTTTTTGCGGGTTTAGAAGTTTTGACGATTTTTCCGCTTTATTGACTGGACTAAGAGATGATAGAATAAGTATTTTGTTTTTTGTGTTGCTGATTGGCTCGAATTGTTGTTAATTAACTAGTTACCTAGTATTAAACTAAAAAAAATTATTAGAAAAACCAATGAACTGTCAAATACCTGACTTATACAGTGAGCACGTAAAGGTTGGAACAAATTCGATAAAATCTTTATTGGGCAAGTAAGAAAATAATGCTCGGACACGACGATTTTATTTTTTTGATGCGCATTTTTTGGTATGCGTATATTTTTTATTACGCCACCCCTCTTCGAGTTATGACGTCATCATCTGTTTTTTTAAATGGCAACACCCTCTTTTGATAGTACCATTTAAAAGAGCACATTTTTTGCTTATGGACGCCAAAGTTTACGGTATGTTACATAACAATATTTTTGAGAAATTAGTACCACAATTGTTGCACAATTTGTTATTGGCGGCGCATTAAATGCTGAAAAATATTTGAATTTGCTACAAAAACAGATAATTCCTGCACTTATAGCACTATATCCAAATAATCAAAATCCCCAAATGCCGGATGAACCAATATGGTACCAACAAGAAGGCGCGCCACTATATTATTCACGGATTGGGCGTCATTATCTAAACACCGTTTTCGCCAATAGATGGATATTGTCAAGAGGTGAATGACATGCAATTTGAACATTCAATTTATTGGGTTTTAGTTGTATTTATTATTCATTCTATTGTTATTTCGTTACATTATTATGAATTCTAAAACTTTTTTTTCGAAAATATTGTTATGTAACATACCACAAAATTTGGCGTCTATACCCATAAAAATGTGCTCTTTCAAATGGTATTATCAAAAGAGGGTGTTGCCATTTAAAAAAACTGATGATAACGTCATAACTCGAGCAGGGATGACGTAATAAAAAATATACGTATACAAAAAAATGCACATCAAAAAAATAAAATCGACGTGTCCGAGAATTATTTTCTTACTTGCCCAATAAAGATTTTATCGAATTTGTTCCAACCTTTACGTGCTCACTGTATATGTATTTTATTTTGTCCCAATATACAGGGTGTAAGAAAAAAGCCGACAAATAGTCACATCATGAGAAACTAAATCAAAAACCTAACAAGAAACTTCAAAGGCATTTTGGCATCAAACTCATAGGTTTGTTCGTTTGACTTGCACTAATTGCCTGGAACATTCAGTGCAGGAATTTTAGCGTTCGTTTGTACCGGTGCAGTAACACGGAAAGTGTTCGTTTGTTTAGTGCAGTCTGTTCAGAGTAGATTAGTTCAGTAAAATCTTACACTGGTGCAAGAGGTAGAGCAGGTAGTGCAGAACAGAATCTTTTGGCGGCATTTAAACATTTGAAGGTTAAGGCACGTTAAGGTATCAATTGTGTAGTTAAGTATACTGTGGTTAAATCATCTGAGATGGAGGATGTACTAATGAACGCGGATAACACAGCTCTAACATTATTAATTCATTATTCATGTTATTAATATTCTTTCTTAACAAAAAATTTAAAAGTGGTCACGAATTATAAAAAAATCGTCTGTAAAAATTAAAAATATATGTAACAGCCTAAGCTCACTTCTAGACTGCATTCAAAATAATGAAAGAAACTAGAAACTACCGTTCGTTTGTTCACTGCACTGAGCAGCTGCACTAATTTGCATAAGTTACACCGATGACGTCATCTGAAATAACCCGAGTAAACCAGTGCAAGTCAAACGAACAAACCTATTGATTCCACAATATCTACGATTAAAGTTTTTTAAATTTGGCAACGTTGCTACAACTTTTTTCCTTTTTAACAATGTTAAGTACTATCTACAATTAAAAAATAATAAACTAAAAATAACAACTTTTTATTCAGAACTAGATAACAATTTATAATAACTGTTCAAAATGACCCCCTCCAACATCTCGACACCTTCTCACTCGGCGAATGATGCCGTCATTCATGTTCTGTAACATATTATTTTGTCTTATTGTGGCGACTACTTGCTGTATTCTTTGTATCAGCTGCTCTTGTGTGTTTATTTCTTCTTGGTAGACGAGTTATTTTAAAGTTCCCCATAAGAAGTCAAGACAGCGTAAATATTTAGAAGCCAAACCACTGAATTCCGCAACCGCTATTATCGACATTTTCAAATTTTTTAAAATAAATACTTGAAATTTTGCATATGGGTCTAAAATTAAATTCTAAGCAACTTTTTCAAATAATTTTGTTCGATATTTTGTCATCTAGCCGCACTTTTTTCGACTTCACGCTGATTTTTAATTTGTGGTGAAATGTCGATAACAGCGGTCACATTAAATGCTGGTATGTCATGTGACCACTGATATGACGGCAAATTTTAAAAAATCACCGTGAAGTCGAAAAAAGTGCGGCTAGATGACAAATTATTTGAAAAAGTTGCTTAGAATTTAATTTTAGACCAATATGCAAAATTTCAAGTATTTATTTTAAAAAATTTGAAAATGTCGATAATAGCGGTTACGGAATTCACTGGTTTACTTCTAAATATGTATGCAAAAATTAGTTCGTTTAATGAGCGCTGGCGTATGCGTGAATCCTCTATTTACCAAGGTGGTAGTGAGAAAACAGTCATAAGTTATAAGCCCTTAAGTTTTTGTATTTTCCGGCTTATAACTTTTTTATTATTAATGCTATGTAAAAAAGTTATGAATATAAATTGTACACAATACAATTTTCTACAAAAAAGCTTTATACTAATTATTTGTGTGGTTCCCGACTACAGAGATATACCCCAAAAACCAAATAACCCTTCTTTTCAAGATGGCGGCCGAATGGAGCGGGTTACCACCCCGAAAACCCTGATTTAGATTCACCACTGACCCCTCTACACACCGATAAAAAAAAATCGCTGCCTACCCAAAATGCAAAGTTTGCCTGTTTATTTCGACCATTTGACTGGACTACTGGTACATTTACCTTATAGTGCCGTACTCTTTTCTCGATGCAGGAATGTATCGAGTCTACTTCCATTTGGGTGAGCCCCTTTTGCAGGTATTTTTGAACGATTGTTATTTTGTGTATCATTAACAAATTTAAAAGAGCATTAGCCAGTGCCGAATTTCGGTTTTATACGGTACAACCGTCGCTATACAGGATTATATTTTGTGACTTCTTGTCTGTAATTTTTGGAATTACTTTAGTTTCTAGAAAATTTACCACTATACTGGAAAATTCGTTGGATGTCAGCCCACCTTCACCTTCAGTTCCGTCGTGGGGTAAGATCTTACCAAACACGAGAATTCCTAGTAAAATTACCAACTATTTTTGGTTTTATAGGGAACTTGCGTGTTCTGTAGTATTAACAATGGGTAGTTTATGTAAGCTTACGACCTACATCAGGATTCAGTAAATTTAATAAGTACTAACTTGCGTGTCATTTCAATTAAATGTTTGATGTTAACAAACTTGATTTAATTTCGATTATCATATCTGTTCAATTTATTAAATGTTTGATGTTAACAAACTTGATTTAATTTTAATAAACTTGAGTATGTATTGAATGTTCGATGTTTGCAATTTTAGTAATATTTTGGATTAAAAATATAATTGTTTGACATTTTTGTGACTTTTATTTATTTGTACCTTGGACTCTTGCCCGACATGCATGCTTCCGGCATTAGTGACCTAAATTATCATACGAGTATATTTTAGTGTAGATTTTGAGGTTACAATTTGTTCGAAGAATTGAAGCGATCCACATGAAAATACGATGTTGCCAATAAAGAGGCGCTAAAAACTAAAATTATATGGGAAAATATAAAACTAATTTTAGGTATACTAAAAGGTTGAGCAAAACCAATCGACCGAAGGACTTTAGAGAAACGGTTTAGGAACGAAGAACGAACGAGGAGAAATGTTAATAGAATTCTGCACAGAAAACAATATATATTTATAGCGAACACTAACTTCAGACACCACCCACGGCGACTCTATAGATATATATCCCCAGACGGTAAACGTCGCAACCAGATTGACTATGTGCTCATTACAACCAGCGGTCACAATGCTAATAGCAGAAATATGCCTGAAATTACGTATACCCAAAAAGACACAAAGAAAGATAAATAGATGTGAATTAGGAAACAACCTCCAATATATCTCCACAACCACAGAGTAGCCAACTAGAATAAATACTAATGAAATACGTCAGTTAAACTTAGATGAGTTTTGGAAACAATGCAAACAGTCCTAACTATAGCAGCGAATAGTATCAAAAATACACCTGAACCAAAAAAGCCCTACATTTCTCAGGAAACATGGGTCCTCATTGATAGACGACGAAACATTAACAACAAGGGCTAAACAATGAGAAGACAATATCCACATATAACAATAGGTACCTATATCTAAAGAAATAATCAAAACATCAAGGAGAGATAAGAACGTCTACATACAATTAATTCATCTGCAAGAAAATAGAGAACCACTAGCAGAAGAATTAACCTCAAGACCTATTCAATAAAATCAAAAAACTAACAAAAACATTTCAATCCCCATCAAATACAAATCAGGTTGTTGTGTTTGACTTTGACAACATAAACTTATGGTTCTTTATTTGTTAATATATCACGATACAAAGATGTTATAACAATACTTATATCTATGCTTATGCCTAAGACATGCAAACGTCCGTGCTTGACAACGTACGCACGCGAACTGTTATCACTCTTCACCTACCCGAGGCCGCTCACTAACACAGCGCCCTCTATACATAACACCCCTCCTCCCTAGTCCGTGTAATCTTCGAGGAACTTTGGTCTTTGATGTCTCCGAGGGTTCAATTTCTTTTGCTCCGTCTATACGGAAGTCTCGGTTCTCCTCTGCGAGAGTTGTTGTTGCTTCGATGGTGTCCCCGAACCTTCGGCGAAGCTGATTGGTATGTTTGCGCAACACACTTCCTTCAGAAGTTTCTACCCTATATGCTATAGGCCCAAATGCTTCCTGGAATCCATTTTGGCCCATTCGCTCCATAATTACGGGCATATGTGGTCTCTTGCTCTGTGAACTTCCGAGAATGCTTTTACCTTCTGTTCCTGCTTTTTAATCATTTAATGCACCATGTCTGGATGTAAACGGTCCAGGGCTGTGGTTAGACGTCTCCCCATTAATACAGCAGCTGGACTTAGGCCCGTTGTGGTATGCGGAGTTATGTGTTGTTGAAGCAGAAATCGTGCGACTTTCGAGTGCCAGTCCCCCTGACCTAACTTCTTTAAGCCCTCCTTAGCGGACTGTACCATTCGTTCTGCTTGGCCGTTGGCCGATGTATTATAAGGAGCAATTCTGGCATGCCTAATTCCATTTCGCTTCATATATTCCTGAAAATCTTGTGATGTAAATGCAGTTCCATTGTCGCTGAGCACCACATCGGGGATGCCATGTGTTGCAAACAATTCTCGGAGGACTTTGATAGCTGCTTCCGTAGAGGTTGACGGTACCAGATGATCCTCTAGCCATTTGAAGAATGCATCCACCATAATGATTAAGTACTGGCCTAGCATGGGACCTGCAAAATCGATGTGGATCCTTGACTAGGGTGTTCGCGCCCATTCCCATGGCTGTACTGGCGCCTTCGGTGGCATGAATCGGCTTTCTTGACAGGTCCTACAATCTGCAACAGTTTGTTCGATTTGAACATCCAGGTTTGGCCAACAGACATATGACCTGGCTAACGCTTTCATACGTACTACTCCTGGGTAACCCGCATGCACTAATTCTAGTACCTCAGCCCTCCCTTTTGGTGGAATTACTACTCTACTTCCAAGTAAGAGACAGTCTTAGTATACTGACAGCTGCTCTCTTCTGCTCCAGACGATTTTCAGTTACACTGGGATGTCATGCGACCTGTTGGGCCAATCCCTTTGCGTCCAGTTGAGGGCACCGGACAACACCGGGTCTTTTCTTGTTTCTACGGCAACGTCTTTTGCCGTGAACATTGGTTCTGGTACTGCTTCCAGCATGAGTACATCATGAGCCTTTAAAACAATTAATTCTTCTGTCGCTAACGGTAACCTACTCAGGGCATCGGCATCCTGAATTTGTTTCCCAGGAATATGCACTAACCTGTAATCATAAGCACTTAAGATTACCCTCCATCTAAGCATTCGAGGTGATAGCACTTCTGGAGTTAATCTATTTTCTCATAAGATTCCCAACTATGGTTTGTGATCCGTTCGAATTTCTAAAGTACGATCAAAATTTCTGTTCATCAAGTATGGCCGTGGAAGTGCAAACCAACGGCTTTAAAATTGGCTCACATATCTTTACTTCAAAATTGTTGACAGCTGTCACATTTATAGCTATTAATATAACAAGAATATTATGCGATTTATAATAGACGAGGACGTTGCTAGGTGACGAGGCGCTAGCCGAGTCAACCACGCAACGTCCGAGTCGGTTTAAATCGCATAATTATATTCGAGTTATATTTCAAGCTTTATCGTATCATTGGCAACAGTACACAAATAGTATGTAACTAACGAATTATGAAGTTGGAGTTGCTATGCCATTATGTTATGTATAATTAGTAATAAAAGTGTAATATAAAGTTGACTTAATAATCAATGATACGATAAATATTATAATAAAATGGTAGTTTGAAGACCGTTTGAAGTAAATATATGTAAGCCACTTTTAAAGGCGTTGGTTTGCACTTCCACGGCCATACTTGATGAACAGAAATTTTGATCATACTTTATAATGCGACCATAAATGTAATCGTGAAATTTCTTCACTCCCACAACGATAGCTAACGCTTCTTTGTCGAGCTGGGCGAAATTCCTTTCTGCTTACGTTTAGAGCTGTTGAAATTTAAAGTTTTTATCCGGTTATCCGGTTATGAGAATTTATCCGGTTATCCGATTTTATCCGATTTCGAATAACCGGATATTTTTATTCGTAGATAATTTTTATCCGCGGATAATAGTTATCCGTGTATCCATAATTTTTATCCGAGGGTAACACGGATATTTTTTATCCGCGGATAATTTTTATCTGCGGTTAACACAGATATTTTTTTATCCGCGGTTAATTTATGTCTGGGGATAAAACGGATATTTTTTATCCGCGGATAATTTTCATCTATCCGCGATAAAAAATAAAAAAACGGTTTTATATACATTTTATTTATTAAAAAACAACCGACACCTTTAGGTACAAAAAAATATAAAATCTTAAAACTATGAACACCTTAAAATTAGAGAAATAGAAAATTAAACTGAAATATTTTGATTTTTAAATTTAAATTTACAAAAATTAGTTTCTTCAGAATGCGGAATGTCATGAAAATATTTAGAATAAAAAAGTATTCGCTGATAGTTATTTATCCGGCGGATAAATAATATCCGCTTAACAGCGGATAAAATAAAATCCGTTTATCCGCGGATAGATGTTTATCCGACGGATAAATTGATATCCGTTTATCTTACGGATAATATAATATCCGTTTATCCACGGATAAAATATTATCCGGTTAATCGCTTTCGGATTATTCTAAAAGTAAAATATCCGGATAAATTTTGAAAAAATATCCGGTTATTCGGATTATCCGTTCGAATCAACAGCCTTACTTACGTTAGAGTTCGGCTATGGAACGCTACTGGAACTTCCTCCCCATTTTCCATAATTTGACCTAACGCTACGCCCACTCCATATGGACTAGCATCGCAAGTAAGTATCAGTGGCCTTTTTTCGTCGTAGTGGGCTAACAGCAATTCTGACGACAGCAAATTCTTTAACTTTTGAAACGCTCGTTCTTCGGTCTTAGTCCACTGCCACGGCTTGTCGTTGTGTAGCAGTAGGTTAAAGGTTCTGCAACCGTTGCCTTGTTCTCTAGGAAACTATTATAAAAGTTAAGCAAACCCAAAAAAGCCTGGAGCTCTTGCTTGTTCATAGGGCTTGGTGCGTGCTTCACAGCTTCAACTTTCTCTTGCATGAGTTGTATGCCTCTTGCTGTTATTCTGAAACCTAGGAAGGTAATTTCATTAGTGTGTAATATACATTTATCCCGTTTGAGACGTAATCCGTCCTCCTTGAAACGTCGCAGCACCTCTCAGAGTCGCTCAGCTCATTCTTGGTCGGACCCTGCTACGACGAGGACGTCGTCAAAATATGGCAGGACCCCGGGAACACCTGTCACTCTTGTATTCACGAATTTTTGAAAAATTTGGGGTGCTACAGAGATCCCAAACTGCAACCTTTTGACTTTGTATGCTCCCTTGTGTGTGATGATTGTTTGTGCCTTGGTACTGGCATCAGCTACTTCCAGTTGCTGGAACGCTTGCTTCAGGTCGAGTTTTGCGAAAACTTTACCCCCAGCCAATGCTGCGAATAATTGCTGAATAGATGGTACGGGATACACATCCTTCTTTACTGCCTTATTGACTGTTGCTCGGTAGTCCCTTCGAACATATACTACTGGAATGATCATACTCCTATTACCGTAGTGTAAAAGTGGTGGTTCAAAGATGATTGACAAAGACGAAATTATAATAATCGGTAAGTATGAGAAGGACAGACGAAGAGTCGAACTAGTCAATATTACGCAGTCGCTAATTTCCGATTTGTTTGACGCCCCCAAAGCTGCAGCTGCGCAGTTTTGGCGTCAGTTGCGTTGGTTGACGTTTGTTGGCGTGCTAAAACGATGGCGTGGGTGCTACTTACATACATTAATGCATGCAGTGGAAAATTCAATAAATTTAATGTTTGTCGGTCAGTATTAGATTTGATTGCTTTAATTAAAGTAGCACAGCATTCCAATATGTTAACCATCAGTCAAATGTCTTCAAACACCCTGTTCCCCAAAAAAGAACTTTACACTTCATTTAATATTCTACATTTTAAGTCAGTTATTGATATAAAATTATTGGAAAATTCAAATTTCCCTCCATTGCGTTCAAATAGCGATCATGCGCACAAAATACTTGGATCGACTATTGTCTGTCCTTGTCTATCTTCTTAGGACCGCTGCAGACGTACTACACTCATTCCAGTAGTATATGTTCGAAGGGTAGTCCCCACAAATTCTTATTTCATTAGAATTCTTAACTACTGGTACGATGGGTGTGGCCCATCGTGGGTGACTCACCGGTTTCAGAACTCCTTGGTGATACAGTTTATTCAGTTCAGTTTCAATTAGCGGTTTTAAAGCAAATGGCACCTTCCTTGCTTTAATGGCAACCGGGTGACTGCTGGATCCAAATCCAAGGAAATGGGGGGACCCTTGTACTTTCCCAATTGCTTCTTCAGGAGGAAAGGGAGCACTAAAAGAGCACGGTAACTGAACGTGTCAACTACGCCAGAGGCGAAACTTTTTTAGCAAGGGGCAGAAAGGTAACGGTAACTCAACTTGTCAACCAAGTCAGAGGCCAAACCCTTCTGAACAGAAACAGAGGGAGCAGCGACTTTATACCGGCCGTACCCGGCCAAGCGTATCCGACTGTGACGACGATTGGTCAGGGGTGGAGGGGGCGGAACCAGTAATGATGGCGGACTTCCAAATTTCGGATAGATAATAACCAGTGTCACGATTCAAGTTATTAGGGGTCTTGATTATTCAATGGCCTCACGGATTTTCCTGTTGAAAAAATAAGGGGCATTGGCAATGATCGAAGATTTTTCAAACAATATTTTATGACCAGTGTCGTGATGATGTTCAGCAACGTCTGAATGTGAAAAAAGACCTGATTTCAAGCAACGTTTGTGTTCACAGATACGTGCGCGCACTGAGCGACCAGTTTCTTTGTGAGGCATGCCCTTTCAATGTGTTCTATATGGCTCCCCCAATAGACGGCGCTGCAAAGTTTCTTCCCGACCCCGCACACGACTCTATCGCGTAACATGTCCTCTAAATTTGCGCCAAAACCACATTCTTCGGCGAGATGACGCAATTCTCCAATGTACGACGCAACGACGCAATGCCTTCTCCGGATTGTTGACCCCGTCGATGGAACTTAAATCGACATACCACGACCGATGTTCGAGGCGAAAAGTGGTCTCCTATTAATTTCAGTATGTCGTCCAGCGCTATTGTGCTAACCGCTGTCGGTGCCGCTAGCGCTTTGACAGTTTCGTATGTGGCCGGCCCACACAGACTTAAAAACACTGCCCTTTTCTGCAGGGGGTCTGTTACCTTGTTCGCTTGTAGAAAGAATTGGATCCTTTCCTTGTAAGTTGTCCATTTGTCTGGCTCGTTGGAATTGAAAGGTTCAATGTGACCCACAGCTACCGCCATTTTCTAGCACTCGCGTTCTTTTTGTCTTTTACAACACTTTGCACGTGAATCCTAGTAGACTGCGCCAGATGTTGTATTTGACTTTGACAACATAAATTTATGTTTCTTTATTTGTTAATATATCGCGATACAAAGATGTTATAACAATAATTATATCTATGCTTATGCCTAAGACATGCAAACGTCCGTGCTTGACAACGTACACACGCGAACTGTTATCACTCTTCATCTACCCGAGGCCGCTACTTAGACAGCGCCCTCTATGCATAACACAGGTAAAATACTAACTGCGAATTCCAAAATTATAGAAAGATGGCATGCATACTGCGAACAGCAATGACTGCCACAAACGACGATCAACGTATGGAGGAACCAGAACAATCTGAACCATCGATTTTAATACAAGATCGGCTTTACGAAAGCTCAAATACCACAAGTCATCTGAAACTGATATCGTAGTTACAGAGATGTTAGTTGCCTCAGGAGAGGTTCGAATCAAAATAAATGAAATATGCAATAAAATCTGGGAGTCAGGAGCTTGGTCAAGAGAATGGTGTTATCAACTTATCAAGGCTTTTGACACAGTAAGAAAGGACATACTGTGGAAATATTACTCGAAATCGGGGTACCTACCAGAACATCTCATCTGGCTAATAAAAAAAAAACTCAAAACAAAGCCTTTGTCAGGGTGGATGATCAAACCACAGCAGAGTTTTCTGTGAGCAAGGGAGTTAGGCAGGGCTGCGTCGTCTTCATTCGACAAATCGAACAAACTAGTGCCGAGGTAGACCTAAAGCTCAACCGCTAAAAATGCTCCCTGATAATTGTTGAAAGAGAAGGATTGCTACCACCTTACAGATATCTAACAACAAACATACAAATCAAAACCCAGATAATCTACCTAGGATCAATAGTAACCAACAATGGGAACTGTGAAGAAGAAGTACTCTACATGCGCTCCTAATGACAACTGTAATACGGATATATAAAAATTCAGGGGTAGACAACCCCTACGCTACCCCAAAAAAATGCAAGTTTCTCCATTCAAATTGTTTCACTTTGAAATTTTGCATGAGCACTCTACATGCGCTCCTAATGACAACTGTAATACGAATTTATAAAAATTCAGGGGCACACAACCCCTACGCTCTACGCTACCTCCAAAAAATGCAAGTCTCTCCATTCAAATTGTTTCACTTTGAAATTTTGCATGAGTACTCTACATGTGCTCCTAGTGACAACTATAATATGGATTTATAAAAATTCAGGGGTAGGCAACCCCTAGGTTACCCCCAAAAAGTGCAAGTTTCTCCATGCAAATTGTTTCACTTTGAAATTTTGTATGAGTACTCGACATGTGCTCCTAATGATAACTGTAATACGGATTTATAAAAATTCAGTGTGAAACAATTTGAATAGAGAAACTTGCATTCTTTGGGGGTAGCGTAGGTGTTGTGTACCCCTGAATTTTTATAAATCCGTATTATAGTTGTCATTAGGAGCGCATGTAGAGTACTCAAGCAAAATTTCAAAGTGAAACAATTTGATTGGAGAAACTTGAATTTTTTGGGGGTAGTGTGGGGGTTGTGTACCCCTGAATTTTTATAAATCCGTATTACAGTTGTCATGTAGAGTACTCATACAAGATTTCAAAGTGAAACAATTTGAATTGACAAACTTGCATTTTTTGGGTAATATATTGCGCAAATTCTTGACAGTATCGTACATTTGGATTTATTTATTTTTGCATTTAATATTTACACATAATTTGGCCAGTTTGTAACGAATTAAAAATCTAAAAATTAATCCGAATCTAAATCCAAATCTAACTTCACACAGCTCAAAGACAAGTCCAGTCTCTGATCAATTGCAACTTATGGCCTGGAAACCCTAACCCTTCCCACAACTTGTCCTAAAAAGATCGAAAGCTTCGAAATAACGTGCTATCGCAGGATGTGAATTTCATGGACCACCTGTAGAACAAATGCATCAATATTACGAGAACTCTAAATAAACGACAGAAATCATTTGCTGTTAACCGTTCAGTGAAGAATAGGTACTAAACTTGGTGAGACACGTCATCAGGTGGGATGAAATCGAAAAACTGACCATCCAAGGAAAAGTAGATAGAAAAAGGAGAGGCAGATTATCCTGCAGATTCCTAGACCAAGACTCAAACCTCACAAAACTTTCAGTAGGTATCGGAGATAGGTAACGCCGAAGACAGAGATCGATCGCGAGAGATTACAAACTCTGTGTATGCACCTTGAAGAAACTATGACATTCGCAATGAATGACAAGGAAAAAGAAAAGATTGGGAACTGTAATTGACCCAAGGGTTATGCTACAAAATATTAAGATTTGAAAAAGTCATGTAGTTCAATGTTATTGTATGAGACTTTTTTGACATCATTTTAAGTTAGAATGAATTCATCGTATGATAATTTTCAAACTGTTACTTAGCGCAGTTGTTGGTTTATTCCTCATTAAACAAGTTGTTAATACTACACAAGAAATATTGTTCACCAATCTAAGGCAAAAATCAATTTTTATAAGCAAACGTATACTTATAGACATTTTTTTGACTGACTGTACCATCAGCTCTTTCTTTCAATAGAAAAAACCACATGGTTTCATTTTGAGATTAACAGAATGATTCTTTATCTTGGCAAAAAATGCGTTGACATAGAAGTTTCAAATTCTTTCTTCATAAAAATCTCATTTGACTTCAGCCCGAATTAATTCCGACACTGTTGATTCAGACATTCAGAAGAAAATCTTGCCTTTATTGAATTAGATCCAAGTTCACAACTACTAAGAATCTAACCGGTGTCGATGGCGTTAAGCAGGTTAGCATACTTGTCTTATAAACCAGACATCACGAGTTCGATTCCCAGTCCAGCATTGGTCGTAAGATACCCGAGAGTATGCGCTCTTTTGTATACGAGGTAGAACCGTAGAATCCATGCCAATATCATGTTTGGCACAAAAAAGATTCTTTTCAGGGGTGGAAATCCATTGCATTCAGCAAATCCCTGGTACCGGCAAACCTATATTTTGCCCAGCCCAATAAATAAACAAAGTATCTATGTAAGTAGCTATGAATATTACTGCTAACCTCTTAGAATTTTGCAACAATACCCGCTTCAACCCCATTCAGTACCGTATATTACAGATTACTCGTAGACAAGCATCAGTTAATTTGTCAGTAATTTAAGTACATCAAGCGTCCTTCTTTTTGCTTAATTTATTCGGGCGGAGTGTTTAAATCTTCAACCAGTGCGTATTACTTTTTGCTTTAGTACCTAGTAACAATTTAGAAACAATGCGAATTGTCGCGATGATTATCCATTTTATGTTGCATGTGTGAAATCCTTTGTAATCAGATTTTTAGCTTAAGTTTTGTCATTGCCATAGATTTTATTGCGATTAAGGGAGCCTAGCTGTTAACTACATTTGCCGTAGTCTAAGTAAATGTGGCATCCCTTAATCACCCTTTTCATATAATCTAAGATAGAATTTAATAATCCATTTTGTGTCATATTTAGTAAATTAAATCTTATTGTTAATTCATTCGTACCTTTTATTTGTGTTTTGTGTTTATTTTAAAATGTTTGTGTATTGCCTTGTGAGCCTGGCTACCAGTACCAGTGTTTTCTTTCAGTAAGTAAAGGGTAAGTTACATCCAGCAGTAGGGTGCAGCCACCCCAACCCCCTTTCGAGCCCAAAGGAACAATCTGCAGTACGTTTCTCGAGACCATCTTGGGTGATTTCCGCAGTGGCACCCATTTTCCTCCCGATTACGACCCCCCTATTTGAAAGGTTTGGCGTTTCGAACCCCCCTTCTTTGACTGCTTGTTAGCCGCGGGCCACAAGACTTCGACGTCCCCTATAAGTTGTCGTAGTGCGGAATTAGCACGTGACACGACGTAAAAACAATAAGACAAACTTATCACTGACAAAGGTGTAATGTGCATGCCCCCACCGAAGGTGCAGCCAATGAAGAAAAACAAAAGTTCTATAACATATTAGAGCAATTATGTAGCACAATCCCGAGGCATGACACACTAATTATATTGGGGGACTGGGGACTGCAATGGTAAATCGGGAAAGAAGAGTTTCTAGATAATGTGGCCGGAAAACACACAATCCATGAAAACACACAATCCATGAAAACATACAATCCATGAAAACACAAATGACAACGGAATCAGATTGACTAATTTAGCAAATGAGCTAAACATGTACATATCTACATAGTAAGCACGAAGTTTCAGCACAAAGAAAAACATAAGAAAACCTGGCTCATACCTGGAAGCGATGTGGGAAACCAAATAATCATGTGATAATATTCAAAACTCTCTTTTTGGATATTATCACATGATCTATTTGGCATAAAAAGTGTAAAATCTTATAGAGGGGCAAACTCTGACACTAACCACATATTGGTGATAACAGAACAGTTAGTAAGGATAGGAGAAGAACAACATACAGAAGGAGATGGGAAGTATTAAATTGAAAACACAAACAAAAAGGGAAGAATACAAAAAAGAATTAGGAAAACAATTAAGGGAAACCACAGAAAATGAAAATATAGAGGAACAGCTGAAAAGAGAAGCAGCAAAGCAAAATGACTAGTTCGATGAGGAATGCGAACAAATAATAAGAGATAAAAGAGAAGCTAGATTGAGGTGGTTAAGAACCAGAGAAGAACGGGATAGAGAGGTATACAGAGAAATATGAAAAAAAGGGACAAAAATAATGAAACAGAAAAAAATGAAATGGATAGATGACAGAATGGAAAATAGGAAAGAACAGCAAGAACACTTCAGCTTATTTGCAAGCATAAAGCCAAAAAGAAACAAGAACAGCATGGCAAAAATTGAAAAGGAACAATGGAAAATATATTTTAAAAACTTATATTACCTAAATCAGAAAGCATAAACGAAGAAAACATGGCAGAAGTAAAATCAATAACAGAAGAACATGAAACAGATGCAGATGAAGAAACACCAACCTCGGAAGAATGTATAGATGCCATAGCTTAAAGGCATTGTCAACTTATGAAAAGTCGTTTTTTTTTTATTTTATAATTTGATTGAGTAAAGTGAGTATTGCACCTGTGCAAAATTTTACGGCCGAATTTTAATTCGTTACCGTGTTATGGGAGCTAAAAGTTTAAGATATGACGTCAAGAGTGTCGCTTGCGAGTAAGAGCGGCATGCCGAGTCGACTAATAATACTAGTAACCCAGCAACGCGGGTGTTGTGTTTGTTTAGGAGCCTCAGCAGGACGACACTCGTGACGTCACGTATCGGGAAATGAATTCTCTCTACAGTCTCTACCCGTTTATTGTGGTTATTATCAAAGATATTAAAATTCTACCACTGCGGGTAGATTTACGAGTATTTTAACTAACGTATTTTGATATTTACTAAATATGTTGCATAAGTTGACAATGCCTTTAAGGCAGGGCTGCTCAGACTTATACTGTCGGCGATCTACCGTAGAAGTATTATTCGGCGAGCGATCGACTGGGTAGGGAAAAAATACAAAGTTTAGATATTCAAGTCGAAAGTTGCCGCGTGTTCTAGGCATTTCATAACGTAAGTGTGTATTAAATTATTTATGCGATCGACTTGAAAACTTTTCGCGATCGACTGTTTGAGCACCCCTGGCTTAAGGGATAACAAAACAGCTGGAATAGATAAAATTAATGCTGAATTAATTAAGGCAGGAGGAAAGGAATTAGAGGAAACAATACACAGATTGATAGTTAAAATATGGATTGAAGAAAAGATGACAATCTGAATGGAATCTGGGACTCATAATCCCGATCCTGATGAAGAAAGGCGATACAATGCCTTGTGCCATCTACCGAGGAATACAGCATACAAGGTATTAACAACAATAATACATAAAAGGTTGGAAAATAATATCGTTAATTTAATAGGACTATCAAAACGGCTTTATGAGAGGCAAATTAACTACAGACCCAATCCATATGTTATATCAAATAATAGAAAACAGCCACGAACACGATATTGCCCTCCACACACTGTTTGTGGATTTCAGATATGATGTTAATAACGTGTCCAGGAATAAATTAAATCAGGATTTAAGAGAACTAGCGATACCAAAGAAACTACAAAGGATGATAATTATGACGATGGTACAAATGAAAGCTGCGGTAATGACACAAGAAAGACCAACGGAAGATTTTGAATTTAACAAAGGAGTGTGACAAGGTGATTTGTTTAACATCGCCTTGGAAGGAGCAGTTAGAGCAACCGAATTTAAAGGTTCTATCATACAAAAGCAAATACAGATCCTAGCGTATGCGGACAACATTGCTCTCGTAGACCAAAGTAAGAAAGAACTGGAAGAAGCATTTATGAAAATAGCTAAAGAGACAAAAAAGAGAGGGTTAGAACTCAACCAAGATAAAACAAAACTGATGGAATGCTCTAGGAGACACAAAAAGAAAAATAATGATATAAGCATCGGGGGATACCAGATTGAAGTAGTAGACAATTACAAATACCTAGGAGTAACGGTAAACAACACCAAGAACAGGAGTATAGAAATATCACAACGGATTCACGTAGGTTACAGGACCTATCACTGATACAAACAGTACATGCAATGCAAAACAATCAGTAACAATACCAAGATCAAAATTTACAAATCAGCAATACAACCAGTTATACAGTGAGCACGTAAAGGTTTGAATAAATTCGATAAAATATTTATTGGGCAAGTAAGAAAATAATGCTCGGACACGTCGATTTTCCTTTTTAGGTGCGCATTTTTTAGTATACGTAAATTTTTTATTACGTCATCCCTGTTCGAGTGATGACGTCATCATCACTTTTTTTAAATGGCAATACCTTCTTTTGATAGTACCATTTAAAAGAGCGCATTTTTCTGCGTATAGACGCCAAATGTTATGGTATGTTACATAACAATATTTTCGAGAAATTAGTACCACAATTGTTGCACTATTTTTTATTGATGGCGCATTAAATGCTGAAAAACATTTGAATTTTTTACAACAACAGATCATTTCAGCTTTTGTAGCACTATATCCACATAATCAAAATCCCCAAATGCCGGACGAATCAATATGGTACCAACAAGATGGCGCGTCACCACATCGTTCACAGATTGTGCGTGATTATCTGAATCGCCAATAGATGGATATTGTCAAGAGGTGAATGATATGCAATTTCAACGTTTAATTTAATGGGTTTTAGTTGTATTTATTATTTCTTCTATTGTTATTTCATTACATTGTTATGAATTCTAAAACGTTTTTTTTCGAAAATATTGTTATGTAACATACCACGAAATTTGGCGTCTATACCCAGAAAAATGTGCTCTTTTAAATGGTATTATCAAAAGAGGGTGTTGCTATTTAAAAAAACTGATGATGACGTCATAACTCGAAGAGGGATGACGTAATAAAAAATATACGTATACTAAAAAATGCGCATCTAAAAAAGAAAATCGACGTGTCCGAGCATTATTTTCTTACTTGCCCAGTAAAGATTTTATCGAATTTATTCCAACCTTTACGTGCTCACTGTATATGCAGCTGAGGCAATGTGCATGACAAAAGCAGATGAAGAGAAACTAAAGATTTTCGAAATAATGAGGAAGGTATATGGCACTATAAAAACAGACAAAGGAGAATTCAGAGGTCTAATGAATCACGAAATAAAAAACAAAATAAGAGGAGAAGATATAGTCAAGGTGATTAAAGCCCAAAGATTAAGATGGTATGGGCACATATACAGGAAAGACAAAAGCGTAGAATAACTGAATGGAAACCAGCAGAAGGCAGACCAAAACGCTGGGAAGATCAGGTCACCACAGACTTAAACAACATGGGCATAAAAGGATATAGAACAAAACTAAAAGATAGAAAATTGTAGAAAGATAGCTGAAGAAACAAGGACACACAACATAAATTAAGGACAAAACAGAGGATTTAATGGAGTGATCCACCACGTAAAAATTGAATGAGCTCTGCTAAGGAGCGACTACAATTCCTAAAGGAGTGTATAGTCATGTGTATATACAGGGTGTTTCAAAAATGGCGGATAAACTCTCTGGCACGCTGTTTTGGGATACTCCCGGAGTACGCGAAAAATAATATAAAAATTCTTTAGACAATTTTTTGGAAATATAGCGGTTTAAAGATCAATAAATCTGACAACGTTGTTTAATAAGTTAGTAATAGTTATTTAAGTTACAAGGAATGTAAGGACGCATTAACATTGGAGGTAGGCGAATACAAGCCGAGGCGAAGCCAAGGCTCGTCATCTTCCGAAAATGTTAATAGTGCATACAGTCCGTGTTGCTTATTATATTTTTTCGCTACCATTAGCAAGTAGTTTAAAAGAACAAGAAAATATTATTTGCAAAGTATGAATTATTTTGTGATCAGTTTTTGTGGTAACTATGCGTCCTATACTTGACAACATAAAAAAAACAATATAATAACTAATAGCAGTGATAACAATGACAACGGTAAACTTGCATTTCTGTTATCTTTCTTTTTGTGTGTGTCTTTTATGCGTGTATAGCCAATCTGCTCGGAATCGCCTTTAGGCATTACTTCAAGTCAGACGGCTGTGTCATGTGTGTGTTGCTACGTGTGTAGTGGTCTTGTTACTCTATCTCATAGACCAGTCTTCCAAGTAGAGCATAGTTAATTAAGCCCAACTGTGAATGGTCTCACCAGGCCTAGTACCGATCCCAGAGGCCTGAGAAAAAATCTCCGCAAACGTAGGGATTCAAATCCGGGACTTGCAACATGCAAGCCTAGCCCTCTTACAACTGAGCTACCTGGCTTCATATGCATTTCTGTTATCATTGTTCATTACTTTCCTAGGAACGTAAGTGACACTATTAAGTTCCGTCTTCAAGGGTAACTAGAGCCCGAATGTTATTAGCCACTTAGTCACTATTGCTATGGATGTAAGGCCTCCTTACTTTGCTGGTAGCGAAAAAAAGTAGTAAACTGGTGTTTACCAGGTGTTCCATGGATACAATGTTTTATTCAATAGTAATTTGTAATACAAGTGTTGAAAGCTTGCGTTTGCCACACGAATGTGAAGTTTGCAGCACGAACGATAGTGAGTGCTGCAGTCACATGAGAGTGGCAAATACAAGCTTTCAACACATGTATTACACACTATTTTTTGTACAACCACAAAAAATTTAAATATTTCTGCAAAATCAAATTTGACATTCATCAAATGTCATTTATGACATTTTGATTTGCGTGCGGAAAGTAAACAAATTAGCGTGTGGAAAGTTTACTTTCCGCACGTAAATCAAAATTTGAGTGTGGAAAGTTTACTTTCCGCACGCAAATCCAGATTAAACCAGATTTGCGTGCGGAAAGTAAACTTTCCGCACGCTAATTTTCACTTGTTCGGCAAACACTCATTTTCAATACTCGTATCTATGGAGACGAAGTCTGAAAATCCCACTTTCCATGGTGGTTGTAGAAAAATTAAATTTTACATCAAGTAACAAAAATTAAATGCTTTCTTGCAAAATGAAATTTTTACTGTTTTGAGCACATTTTAAAAATAATTGATTTTAATATTTCTTGAAATTTTTGTGGTCAACGCAGCAAAAATTGTTGGAAATGTAGTTTTATATATAATTTACTTGAAATAATTAATTGATCGTGGTTATAATTTTAAATATTAGTGTATTCAGATCCAAAGTTTGGACTTCCATATTTTCAAAAATGTAAGAGAAAGAATTTTTTAATTATTTTTCTCGTATTCAGGGAGCATCCTGAAACAGCGTGTCTAAAAGTTTATCCGCCATTTTTGAAACACCCTGTATACAGGGTGGCTGATTTTTCATTGACCAGCTGATATCTCGTTTATTATTAGAAATACAAGAAAAAGTCAGAGGAAATAGTTTTTTAGTATTAATTTTTCTATAAAATGGCATGCTTAATTATTTTTCATTGCCAACTGTTTTTCAGGAAAAATGTATAACTTTGGTTTTTTAATGGAACACCCTGTATATCTATTCGCTAATGGATCGAGGGTTAAATTCTCTTTTCAAAAATGTATAACATGTGATATTTTAGGTTTCTTTTGGAGGAAAAAACTCAAATAATAGAATCGTACTAGTTGGCTATGCCTGCTGTTTATTTTACATACAATTGATAGTACCAAGTAACAATGCTATAAAAAATTAATAAGCAACAAAATAAAACAAATAATTACTTATTTTAATAAAGTAGGTACAAAAGACTGCTAAAAACAAAAACTGCGCAATAGGTAACTAGAATGATTTTATTATTTGGGGTTTTTTTTTGTTTAATTGACACTTAAAATACATTTTTGAAAAGGGAATTTAACCCTCGATCTACTAGCAAATAAATATACAGGGTGTTCCATTTAAAAAACCAAAGTTATACATTTTTCCTGAAAAACAGTAGGTTATGAACAATAATTAATTATGCCATTTTATAGAAGAATTAATACTACAAAACTATTTCCTCTGACTTTTTCTTGTATTTCTAATAATAAACGAGATACAAGCTGGTCAATGAAAAATCAGCTACCCTGTATATCAATATGGGATCTGCCATTGAAGTGTTTGTTTAAATCTCTCATTAAAGCTAGAATCAAACCAGTTTTCTTGTTCTATTAAAAATTATTAATTTAATTGCAAGATGAAATTTTGTAGCTAGATAATAGAATTTTTTTTAATGCATCTCATTATTCTATGATCCATATCCGTATCTATGTAATGTTTTGGTTATTAACTAAAATTAAATACAAACAAATTTTAAATTTGTCTCAGTCATCAAAATATTATTAAACAGCATACATGAAAATATTTATCCTCCTACCTAACAAGAGCCAAGCCTGACAAGCTTATAAAAATGTTCTCGTTACGGTCACAATTTGAACCTTTTGTCACGAAACACACTTTCAATCTACTACGCTACCGACACCCTGTTGAATTTTTTTACAAGTTTTACTGGTTAATAGTATTTATACAACATGGATAAATTTAACAGTCTTTATACAATTGCAAAATTTTAGTTACATCGCAGAAGTATTACTGTTTTCATTTAATACAATTACACTAAAGTACACAATATACATATATGATGCTTATATAAATTTAACAATATGCTAAAATATATTAAAATATTAACGTAAAAATACCTAAATATAATAGTACTTGTTTAAGTTAAAACTATAAGTGCAATGTAATGTACAATGGACTGCATATAAAACATTTTGATGATTAATTAGAATCACTTTCATAGAGTTATTTAATTAAGATTACCAAACTGCAAAATGAGCATAATGAAACATATTTTAAAACTTTATATGTATATAATAATAATAATATGTAAAAAAAAACACTACCATCAAAACATGCCATCTATTTAATGGTAGTTGAACAACAAATACCTAAAAATTGTTTTTCTATTTTTATGATGACAGTATTAATTTTATATTTCGAGACCCTCGTATGTGACACTATCAGAATCTGGATTTTCCATTCTCGATCGTAAATGCTCTAAAGTATTATTAAAATGCTTCGTAATTTGATCTGTTTCATCTGAACTTTCCAAATTAGGCAATTCCTCTTTAATTTTACCAATTACTTGATTTAAAATTTGTACACTAACTTGATCATTTCCTTTTTCGTAGAAATATATGTAATGATTCAGTAACTCGACGTATAGCTGCACTTGTACGCTGACGTCCATGCACTGTTTAGCGATACGTAAACCTTTCTTTAAGCATTCAACAACTCGCTTTCCATCGTGCATTTCTTCTCGATTGCTAGCCAAACTTTTTCCGCTCCAAA
This sequence comes from Melanotus villosus, assembly GCA_963082815.1. Classification (NCBI taxonomy): domain Eukaryota; kingdom Metazoa; phylum Arthropoda; class Insecta; order Coleoptera; family Elateridae; genus Melanotus; species Melanotus villosus. The sequence goes on along the minus strand of OY720419.1, from coordinate 27,956,754 downwards.
ACAAGTGTGAGCACGTGGCAACACCTCGACATTGATCTGGCTTTTTCAAAAGTTTACTCGCAGCCAATGCGCATTGCGTGCGTAAAGGTTCCGCATTTTCTTCACCAAAACAACTTATTTGTTCTAAGGTACCTACGATTAATGTAATAGCAGCTAGCTGTGCTTTTGAATCTGATATCTCATCCTCGTACAATGAAAATGCTTGCGATAAAAATTCATATGCTACAGTTTCATGATTATCAAAACCGATTTGATTGATAGCCAAAGCTCCTTGTAAAAATAATCGAAGAGGCAATTCCGCTAATTCGGCTTTTACTAAAGCTGTGATGGTTGAATGACTAAACTGAAATATTTTTTGACATTTCTTTTCCCACATCTCATCTTCTTCTTTTAGATCTTTATATTTGTAGGCAAGTTGATAGGCCTGAAATATTAGTGGAGGAAGTGTATGTTTGATACGAAGAGGTCCTCCAGCTCCTAATATCTATAAAAAATATTATGTATATATTATATATTCAGGGTGTTAAGTCCTGTGTTATTTTTTAGCTGCATATCATTTAATAAGTAACTTTTAAATTAAAAATAAATCTAAAATAAATCCTCAATTTTATTATTCATTTAGAAATTAGTTTAATTCTTATTCCTTAGGGTGGGTTGCACAAAACTTTTGTTAAATTAATCGAAGCTGACAAAAGTTTATCCTTTTCTGTTTACTAATGTGTTATTTGTCATTTCAATTCAAATTCTGATTTGATTTTGTTCATTTTGACGATCAATTAATTTGATTTTGAAACCTAAACCTTGGTTTGCAGAAGAAGTAAAGATACTTGCAGAAACAAAAAAGCATATTTACAATACCGGCAGAAACAAACACGAGTATGAAAAAATTAGTAAACGAAAGCATTTCAAAAAAAGAATCGACTTCTTACTTTGAACTCTATGCACAAATCAAAAACAACACGGAAAACCGGGAACTTCAGGGAAGAAACAACCAAGGGCAGGAAACTTTAGAAAACGAACCAGTAAGGACAATAACAGGAGACCAAGTAAAAACAACCATAGGGAAACTAAGGAACAGGAAAGCACCAGGCGCAGATGATATAGTCCTTAGAACAAGAACTCAGAAAGTTGTTCAATAACACCATAACACAGAATAAAGTACCATCAGAAAAGCATCACTATTCCAATATTTAAAAAAGGATGCAAGAAAGACTCCTCAAACTACAGGTAAATAACGTTGTTAAGCTCTGCAATGAAACTTGTCACCAGTATACTAGCAGAAGAAATAAGAGACAACATACCACTGAACGAAGAACAGCTTTTGAACAAACAGGTCAACAGTTGATGCTATATTCATACTCCGTCAAATAGCAGAAAAGTTGGTAGAATACGACACACTAGCATTATACAGTGTGTCCCCGGATGGAGTTGACAATAGGTACGATTTACCAAAAATTTTCGAATTGGATTTTCATATTTTGGGATTAATCCCTGCTCGGTCTGAAACTTATTTTTAGTTTACTTTCGATTTTTTTAAATCAAGTAGGCCTTTACAGTTGAGCAAAAACTCTTTTCGTTTCAGGTAAAGTACCTTTTTCGTTCACAGTACGCCAATGTGTTATTAAGAAAAGTTGTTCAGCACAAAAAGTTATGGCGTTATGCATATTTTCAGAGCGATCGGCCTACTTTGATAAAATTCATTATTTGTCAATTTCGTTTCAGGTAAAGTACTGTTTCCGTTCACAGTACGCCAATGTGTTACTAAGAAAAGTTGTTCAGAATGAAAAGTTATGGCGTTATGCAAATTTTCAGAATTTTTAATAAAGAATTACTTTTCGTCGTAAAATTAATAATAAAGATTTTTTTCCTATTGTCAATTTCTATTATCAAATCGTTCTGAAAATTTGCATAACGCCATAACTTTTCATTCTGAACAACTTTTCTTAGTAACACATTGGCGTACTGTGAACGGAAACAGTACTTTACCTGAAGCGAAATTGACAAATAATGAATTTTATCAAAGTAGGCCGATCGCTCTGAAAATTTGCATAACGCCATAACTTTTCATGCTGAACAACTTTTCTTAGTAACACATTGGCGTACTGTGAACGGAAAAGGTACTTTACCTGAAACGAAAAGAGTTTTTGCTCAACTGTAAAGGCCTACTTGATTTAAAAAAATCGAAAGTAAACTAAAAATAAGTTTCAGACCGAGCAGGGATTAATCCCAAAATATGAAAATCCAATTCGAAAATTTTTGGTAAATCGTACCTATTGTCAACTCCATCCGGGGACACACTGTATCTGTTTTATTGATCTAACAAAAGCTTAGTTATCAGACATAAATATACCGGAAGGGAAAACTATGTCACACGAATACAAAAGAATCATAGAAAGTCTGAACACAAACAACACCACCATGATATGAACAAAGAACGGTCTTACAAAAGAAATATCGGCACAACTGGCATTCGTCAAGAAGATAGCCTCTCAGCCCTCTACTCTTTAATCTCATAATGGATAAAATCATAGATGCAGTAAAAGCAAAACACGATGGGTATAGACTACGAAACTGCCTAATAAAAATAATCTGCTACACGGATGATGCCGCTCTCATCGCTGAATCGGAAGACTGCTGTATGCTTTTAAATTGGAAGTCGAAAAATATAACATGCTGATATCTATAAAAACCAAATGCATGACCATAGTGAAAGAGGCATTGCGATGTAAAGTGGTTATAAATAACAGCAACATAAAACAAGTCATGTCCTTCAATTACTTAGGGACACAAATCTCAAGCTATAGACACCTAACGGGCAACATAAAACAACAAATCAACAAAGCAGCAGCCGTATCTCGACATCTCAAGGACACCATATGGAAAAACACACACATAACAGAAGAATGTAAAACAAGAATATATAAGACATGCGTGCGACTGATTATGGCAAATACAGGAAAGACTAAACGGACACAGCAACAACTAACTAAAAGACTTCTAAGAACCACTGAGATGAAAACATTAAGAATGATAACAGGAAATCCTAATGTGGTTGAAAGTATTCCAAGCAAAGACTCCATAATCATACTAGGAGACTTCAATGCCCAGGTTGGCACCAAAGAATATTTAAAAGGATGAATGTGGAACATTTTCTGCTCACGAAACAACAAATGTGAATGGTCATAGAATGTGTGAGATAGCAATGGCTTACAATTTAATAGTAGCAACAACAAAGTTCCAACATCCACGTCATCATAAAGTTACATGCAAACATCCTAGTGGAGAAATTCAAAACCAAATCGATCACATAATGGTTACTAAAAGGAAAATCAAGAATGTGAAGGGTGCTAGAACTTTCAGAGGCGCCAATGGGGATACAGACCACTTGTTAGTTATAATGACTATGATAGAAAGACGATGTAAAAGAATATCAAAAAAGAAAAGGTGGAATGAGGAAAGTTTTCAAAATCAAGCTATCAAAAGCTTATATATTCAAATATTGTCACAGAAGTTAGAACAAGTTAATATAAATTGGAGAAGAATAAAAGATAGTATCCTAGAAACTGCAGAAGAAGTGATAGGTCAAGAGAAATCTAGGAAAAATAATCAAAGTTGGTATGACACGGAGTGTCCAGAATTAACGTTACAAAAAAATAAAGCAAGATTAAGGTGGCTGCACAAAAGAAAAGAAGAATATAGGGAGCTTTATAAAGAATGCAGAAATGTAGCTATAGTTCTTAAATTCTAAGCTTACTACGGAACCACTCGTTTTCAACGAAACCCTGCGATCAGGCAAAACCAATAGTGATAAACTGATAAACTACCATTAGTATAATGCGAAAGAACAGAAGACATTCCGGTGGAACTATTGGTTTTGCCTGATCGCAGGGTTTCGTTGAACGCGAGTGGTTCCGTAGTAAGCTTAGAATTTAAGAACTATAAATATTAAAAGGGGGATATAAGAAAGTTCACGACACTAAGTCGTTTAAAAATGTGGCTTTGATCTCCCTCGCCAACGTCCTAAAAGGATATGGCATGAAGAAGAAGAAGAACAGGATATTTAGAAGTAAAAGAAATGATTGGTTAGCCAAGAAGTTGCAAGAGATTGAGAACGAGAAAAAGCATAACAACATAAGAAGTTTTTACCAAAAAATTAAAGGGTTACACTACAAACCCACAGGAAGAATGAGGAGATTAAGAATAAAGAAGGCGAAGCAGTAAACGGGGAGACTGAAATTAAGAAAATATGGACAGAGCAGTTTTACAATTTACTAATAAGAAGGGTGAGCACATCAATATGACTTACAACTATTCTTGATACAGAATTGTTTTTATACGGTAAATGATTTTGAACAATGTGTTAAACAAATTTAAAAAATGTATTACATTTTAGGTGAACAAAAGGTTAAACATCAAACTAATTGTAAAAGAAATAAAGTAAGGTTTTTTAGACATGGAATAATATCCCCAACAACATATCAAAAGTTTAGAAAAATCTAAGTATGGGAAAGCCACGATATTGGCCGCCATCTTAGATTTACTCTCGAAATCTATAAAATGCATATATTGCTCTGATTAACTTCAAATATACAGATTGTCCGAAATCCAATCTCAACATACAAAAATTAATGAGTGCAACAAGGAAGACATAAACAATATGGGTAGCACAACAAAGATAGAATGCAATCATGGCTAGGTAAATTTTTAAACTAAAGATCACTCTCCAATAACAAGCAAGCAAGCAAGCAAAAACATCTGTCATAGATATTGCTTGTTATTGGCGAGAGATTTTAGTTTAAAAATTTACCTAGCCATGATTCCATTCTATCTTTGTTGTGCTACCCATATTGTTTATGTCTTCCTTGTTGCACTCATTAATTTTTGTATGTTTAGATTGGATTTCAGACAATCTGTATATCAAATAGAAAGTTTTTTTTTAACCAGGAACCTTATTTTAAGCCATTTAAAAATATTTTTACCAGTAATAAGAATCTACATTTGTTAGCTCTAAACGATATGCTGCCATACTTTGCAGCAGCAGGGCACAATTTGTACAAAAACACAGTGTATGTACACCTCCAAAAGATGCAACAGCTTAAGAAGTCTCACCCGATGGTGTACAGCAAGTTCCAAAAAGGTCTACATGTTATTCGTTGCAGTAACGAGTATTGGGCAGGTCTTTTCAGTGATCTTATAATTGAACAGGCACTGATGAGAAGCATCAAATCTACAGGAGGGTTAACTAGAGAAAGAGGAATGACAGAAACACAGCGACAAGTATGGGTCCAATCCATGATTCCATGCACAGAGGTCAACAATGCCATGCAAGAGTTTACTACTGTCATGTATAATACAAGTGAACAACACAAAGAAGCTTCATACACCAGGCAGACAAGAGACTGCTTAGACACCAGGAAAATCTTGACATTTCTGTTGGATCGAAGCCCATTCACCACTGATGAACCTTTGCGCAGTTTGACATCAGGAGCAGTTGCTCATGGTCATGTCAACGTTGACAAAGCAAAAGAAGCCGGCGATCTAATTCTCCAGTCCATGCATGGTCAGAACATTTGGAACTATTCATTCAAACGAAATTTACTGGCTGTTACAATTGGATCGTAGAATATCGATTATCTTGGTTGGTTGGTATGTTGTTCTTATACATCTGTAATAGCTATACAAACTACGTTCTTACAAGGTATGGTAAATCGGTTGTGATTGTGTTTGATGGATATTTGGATGGTCCTTCCATTAAGGACCCACTCACATTAGAAGAAGTGAAGGTAAAAGCTCTTCTAACGTTTTATTTTCTATGAACATGAAACTGACAATGAAGAATGATATTTTTCTGCCAAACAAAACGAATAAGCAGCGTTTTTTGATGATGCTTAGTGAAAGCTTTGAAAGTGTTGGATGTCAGACAATACACGCACGTGGAGATGCAGACCTTCTGATAACCCAGACAGCAGTTGGTGTGTCTGAACAAAGATATGTTGTTGCAATTGCAGACGACACTGATGTCCTGATACTCCTGTGTTTCTATGTTAAAATGGAGAATAAAAAAGTAATATTCAAACCAGAACTAAAGCGTGGTGCAACCAACATCCGACAATGGAACATTCAAACTACAAAGTCGTCATTGGAATTAAATGTCTGCAACGGCTTGATTTTTATTCACGCCATTTTGGGGTGTGACACCACGTCACAGTTGTTTGGAATTGGCAAATGCAGAGGTCTAAGGAAGATCATGAAAAATACATCATTGATGGAGTATGCTGAAGTATTCAACAATGCAAACAGTCTGAAAGAAGACATAATTGCTGCCATGGAAAATGCTATTGGTGTCATGTATGGAGGAAAGACGTCTGATACCTTGGATAAACTATGATACAGATGTTTCAGTACAAAGGTGGCTAACAAAAATATGGTTCAAGCTGTTCAAGCCCAGTCACTTCCACCGACTTCAGCTGCTGCTAAATTCCATAACTTAAGGGTCTACTACCAAGTTCAGGATTGGAAAGGTAATACATCTCTTCTACCTGAGGATTGGGGTTGGCAATTACAGGGTGGTCAACTCCTACCAGTACGCATTGACCTTCAACCAGCACCCCCCAGTTCTGCTCGATATCATAAGATGTAAATGCAAGACAGATTGTGGTACTTCAAGGTGCTCATGCAGAAAACATGGCTTGGAACGTTCATCGACTTGCAGTGAATGTCACGGTATACTCTGCAGTAACTCCAATATAGAAGAAGTATACGACGATGGTGTTTCTGATGGAGAATGATATATGTTGGAAATGACAGTAGTGTTTTAATTGTGTTAGTAGTTTTTTCAAAGAGTGTACAGTAATATAAACAATTTTGTACAAGTTTAACAAAGTTTTTTCAAACACTTATACCGTATCATTATAATGTTCATAACTTCACTACCTTTATTATTAACATTTTGTAATAAATGGAACATGATAGAAACAAAATTAGATGAAGTCATTATATGATTTCTGGTTCAAAAAAATTTCTATTTGGTATATATTTGAAGTTAATTGGAGCAATACATACCTATATGCATTTTATAGATTTCGAGAGTAAATCCAAAATGGCGGCTTTTCCATACTTAGATTTTTCTAGACTTTTGATATGTTGTTGGGGATATTATTCCAAGTGTAAAAAACCTTACTTTATTTCTTTTACAATTAGTTTGATGTTTTCAACTAAAATGACTAGCTTATACATTTTTAACGAAATAATGTAAATTATATTTAGAAAAATATCACCTCCGCAGGGATTTGAACCACTGACCTTCGGCTATACGCGCCACTGCTCTACCATTGAGCTACAGAGGCAGATCTTTGAAGATGTGATATTCGTCTAAATATATTTCCCCAAAGGAGTGAATCCTTAAAATTTAATTTAAAATAGCCTATACATACCTACATGTATTTTAACGTTACCTCTACATTACACAATATGTTATTTTATATGTATCTGATGTACTGCTAAAAGGTAAAATAAAGTTTATTATTATTATTATATCTGGAGAATACAGAGACTAAAGAGGACAATGAAATACAGTTGCTATCCCTTGAAGAAGTTCAAGAAGTAATAACAAACTTAAAAACTAACAAGGCGCCAGGTTGCGATGGATTACTCCCTGAACTTTTAAAATATGGAGGGCCAGCATTATATGAAGAAGTTTACATTCTGCTAAAAGCAATATGGACTGAAGAAAAAATACCATATGAATGGAAAAAAGGAATAATAATACCATTGTACAAAAAGGAGGATAAAGAGACTTGCGATAATTATAGAGGCGTCACTTTGCTTAATACAACATATAAAATATTAGCACATACAGAGTGTGTCAAAAGTAACTAATATTGCCTGTAACTTTTTAATTTGAAGAGTTGCAAGAAAAAGTTGCATACGAAAGTTATTGGGCTAATTGCGGCGCATACAATGATGTTTTTATTTTGTTAGTATCTTTTTTTGTTCGGTTGCTATGACAACCAACTTTGTTTATTTAATGGTAACCATTTGTTTTCTTAACATATTTAAAAAGTATAGGTTTTTTTCTATTCACCTGTGCTATTATATCGTACGTTGAATACTACTAAATGCCACATTACGAAAAAATGTGAACTGATTTGCAGTAATTTAAATGATATCAAGTATTTAGATATCAACTTTGATCAGATACATTTTCAAAATTTGACAACTAAAGAAACAAATTCTATGAAAACAAAGTATTTTTCATTTTATCGAGATGTTCGGCGGAGTTTGTTTGTTTTTTGTTTTTTTTTTCTTAAGTTCGATTTAATAGCACGGGTGAATAGAGAAAATCCTATACTTTTTAAATATGTTAAGAAAACATATGGTTACCATTTAAATAAATAAAGTTGGTTGCCATAGCAACCAAACAAAAAAAGATACTAACAAAATAAAAACATTGTATGCGTCGCAATTAGCCCAATAACTTTCGTATGCAACTTTTTCTTGCAACTCTTCAAATTAAAAAGTTACAGGCAATATTAGTTACTTTTGACACACTCTGTATAATTAAAAAACTACTACAACCAATTGCAGAGGACATAATAGACCTATCAGTATGGCTTTAGACCTGGAAGGAGCACTATTACAGATGTAATACACATTTTGGAACAAATCTTTGAAAAGGCATATGCACATTGATAAGAAATAAAATGATGCAAGAATTAGAATTAACCAAAATACCAAAAAACTTAGTAAGATTAATCGGTATGACCCTGAAGGAAACTGAAGTGACAGTGCAAGTAAATAGTAGCATGAGAGACAGTTTTAAAGTAAATGTAGGAGTAAAACAAGGAGATACACTATCTGCCTTACTGTTTAATTTAGTTTTAGAAAGCATAATTCGAAGATCTGAAATAAAGGGTACAATCAACAATAAAGGGACTTAGACAATCGCGTATGCTGATTACTTGACTATAATATCCAGGTCTAAGCATGAGTTAAAGGAGAAACTAAAAATTATTGATTAAGAAGCCAAAAGTTGTGGTCTGCAGATAAACGAAAAGAAAACAAAGTATTTCAGATATAATAAGAGTAGTGAACAGAAACAGGATTTACAAATAGAAGAATAGATATTTAAAGAAGTAGATAGTTTTAACTAGCTGGAAAATTTAGTAGGAAAGACAAAGATTCAACACAAGAGGCTAAAAGAGAGAATATTAAAAGATAATAAGAGCTTATGGCATCAACAAGACTGCACTGAAAACCAAACATTTGCAGAAAGGGACAAAAATAAGAATTTATAAAACTTTGATTCGGCCAGTAGTCACCTACGTCATGGAAACATGGAGATTAGAGGAAGAAGAACTCAGAAGATTTGAACGGAAAATATTAAGAACCATTCTGGGTCCAGTAAAAATAGACGGTAACCAATTTAGAAGCAGGCAACACACTATACGCTGCAGATTTTTAAAGCCACTAACCATAAGACCTTGTAGGTAGGATTAACAAGTTAGAAAAAGAAAGTTACTCATCAACTGCTGCAAGGCTGTTTACCATACACAATATATATATATATATATAGGGTGTTTACGGCTGCCGCCGTCTGCCCTCTCTCAACCGATTTCTCCATTCCTTTTTGTTGTTCCAATCTCCTTCTCCAAGACTTCTCCTTTTCATGGCCTCGTCCACTTCATCTCTAAAGGATCTTCTGGGTCGTCCCCTCTTACGTCTTCCTATTGGGCTCCATTCCGTTACCTTTATTATCCATCTTTGGGGTGTTGGCCGTACCATTGCAGGCGTTTTCCTTCAATGTAGGTGAGGATATCCTCCTTTACTGACATCCTCCTCCGTATTTCTTCATTAGGAATCCTATCCCGTCTTGTTCTTCTAGCGCATCTTCTCCAGTATTCCACCTCTGTGGCTACGATTCTGCTTTGATCATTCTTTTTTATTACCCAGTTCTCCGCTCCGTATGTCATAATACTTTTAATTATTGTATTAAAGATCTTTTTTGTGCTTTTTGTGATGTGCGTATTCCATAGGATCCCATTTAGTTGTCTAATGCACGATCTAGTTTGCCCTATCTTGTTCTTCATATCTTCTGTAGTTGTAGCTTCCTTGGAGATAGTGAATCCTAGGTACTTAAAACTTTTTTTTCCTTTTATTGTAATGTCGTCTGTCACTTCCAGATCTGTGACATCTGTTGTTCCTGTGACTAGGTATTCTGTCTTCTTAAAGTTCACTTCTAATCCGTTTTTTGTGTATTCTTCCGTCAGTCTGCGAATCATGTAGCCTAGGTCCTCTTCATCCTGTGCCATTACTATCTGATCATCCGCGAAATTTAAGGTGTAAAAATATTCGTTTCTAATTGGGATTCCCATGCCTTCGCACTTTTGTTTCCATGGTTTTAATGTTACTTCGAGGAATATCTTAAATAGTGTAGGAGATGTTGAACAGCCCTGTAATAGCCCTTTGGAGGTTTCAAAGGTTTGTCCGATCTTATTTTTTGTTTTAATAGCCACCGTGTTCCCTTGATACAGGTTTTTGGTTGCAGTTATCAATTTGTTTGGGATATTTAGCTGTTTCATAGATTTCCAGAGCTTTTCTCTTGGTATTGAGTCGTACGCCTTTTTTAAGTCTATGAATGCAAGATGTACTGCTCTATTTTTTGCTATTTTCTTTTCAATTAGTTGTTGGACTGTGTAGATGTGATCCATACATGATCTTCCCGCTGTAAACCCCGCCTGTTCCTCTCCTATTTTGTCCTTTATATCTTCCTCCAATTTTCCTTTAATTAATTTTCCGTAGATCCTACCCATTGTAGATATAACGCTGATGCCTCTGTAGTTTTCACATATTTTCTTATTCCCTTTTTTAAAAATTGATGTTATGTAGGCATTTGTCCATTCCTGTGGCAGTTTTTCTCCGTTAATGGCTCTCTCGAACATTCTTTGGATCATACGAAGAAGTTTTTCGGGTCCATATTTTATAAACTCCGGGGCTATACCTCCTGGTCCGGGAGATCTATTATTTTTCAGTGTCTTTATCATGTCCTTTATTTCTTTAAAGGTGACGGTAAGTTGTTCTTCTGTGTTTTGTTGATCGGTTTCATCATTATCGTTATTATCGTTGTTATCTTCTGTCATCTTGAACATTGGTCGGTCTTCAGTGAATAATCCTTGGTAGTATTCTTGCCATTCTTTTTCTGGGATATAATTTATCTGCGTCCGTTCTTTATTATTTGTTCTTAGTGTTTTGATTATTCGCCAGGCTTCTGTATTCCTAGTTCCTCCTATATTTTGTTCTATATTTTGGCATATCGATTCCCACTTTTCGTTCTTCTCTCTTGCTACCCTTCTTTTGACTTCTCTGTTCTTTTCCCTGTATTTTTCAAGGTCTTCGGTTTTGTCTGTATTGAGCCACTTTTTGTATAATTGTTTTTTTTCTGTTATGCACGTTTTAGTGTCGTCATTTACATTTTGCAGATATTCCTTGCTTCCCTTTTCTTTCTTCCCTAAGGCCTCCATCGCTGCTTCTTTTATACTATTTTTTATATGTGTGTATGTTTCTTCTAAGTTATTAAATTGGAATTCGTTTAATTTTTGGTCGAGTCTTCTTTGATATAAATCTTTGATGGATTCATCTTGGAGTAGATGCAGTTTGAATTTGCATTCTTCTATTTCTTTTCCTGTTTCTTCCTCAGTCATTGTTGTTTTTGTTCTTATCCAAGGAAAATCTATCTTCGCCACTACGAGCCTGTGGTCACTACCACACTCCGCTCCTCGTTTAACTCGAACGTCTTTTATCCTTAGGGTTGTTTCCTTTTTTACTATGAAATAGTCTATGATGGATTTTAGTTTTCTTGTGGGTTGTATCCAGGTATACATATGTATGGTTTTGTGTTTGTAGAATCCATTCGTAATGCGGAGGTTGTTCAGTTCGCATAGTTCTATTATTATTTCCCCATTTCTATTCTCAGTCTCCTCTCCGAAACATCCAACAGTACTGTCCTTATCTTTTCTGCCTACTCTCCCGTTCAGATCTCCGGCGATAATTAGTTCTTGATGATTCTTTACCTGTTCTATCTCTTGTTGGAGAGTTTCAATAAACTGTTCTTTTTCGGGGATGGGGCTGTCCTCGTTTGGTGCATAAACCCCCAGGATCACAATCTGTCTACCATATACTTCCATATTTATTTTTAGAAGTCTCTCGTTAATTGGTTCCCAATTTTGTATTGACCTTAGCCATTTGTTTTTTATTAGAATTCCCACGCCTGCTTTTGCTCTTTTTTCTTTCGGGATGCCACTCCAGCAGTGAAGGATTCCATCTATCATTTCTGTTCCTGTTCCTTTCTTTTTAGTCTCGCTAGTTATTAGTATGTCAACCTTGCTGTTCTGGAATTCCTTAATTACTTCCTTTGTCTTAGTTCTCCATCCCTGTATGTTCCATGTCCCATATATTATTCTTCTGTTCTTGGTGTTGTCCTTCCTTTTCGTGTCTCCCTTTGTGTTTCTTGATCGGTTGAGATTTAAGTTTGGGTTTTGGTTACCCTTCGCAGAACTGCCCCCCCCGTATCCATTGGGGCTCCCTCCTTTGGAGGTGTGGATTACCACCCGGGGATTATCTTTCTTATTTTTCATTCTGCATCAAGTTTCCAGTTTCCTTTGTGTTTTTATGTGTATCAGGATTCTAAGGCCTGATGCCACAACCCCCATACAGGAGGACCTTGTATTCAGCCGCCCATTGTGGGACCGTCGCTGTTTGTAGCCGTCCATTCTGGATCAGACGCTACCTATGATTTTATACTTCCCCTAAAATCAGGGTTGCCACTTCCGCCGATTTCGCCGTACTGAAGTTTCTCTTCTCCGCCTAAAACGTCGTTGTGGTCTTCATCCGTAACCCTGGATAAGGAGCCCTTACAGGGTGCTATCAGCCGGAGCCAGCTGAACCCAGGTTTTTTAGCGAGGTGTTACTCCTCGATCCCTCCTCCTTCCTTACCACGTACGATAAGGCCCCAGGCTTGGGACTGGTATAGCGGAGTATACACAATAACAAATCCTAAATGTCATTACTTTTGTATGTGACTGTACATATACATATATCAGGAAATACACTCCTCCGAATACAGGCTTAGGAGGTAGAGTAACAAGGTCTTACACATAGATACACATTACACTCTACACATGTACAGTATGTAGGTACAAACGACAAACCCTTCGTAACTCGCAGAGACGGGGTGGGTTGTGCATTGCACCCGTAGAGCCTCATATGTTAATGCACCAGCCTCGACACCAAAAGGTATAAGAAGTTACAGATAATACATACATACATACATACATAAGAGAACAGTGCAAAATAGAAGATGTAGTATGATGGCTCAGGCAGCGGAGAAGACAATGGAATGAGCACATTAACAGAATGGGCAACAGGATGGTAAAAATCGCAAGAAACAGAAAACCCCACGGCAAAAGGCCCTCGGGAAGACCCTATAAATGACGGCGTGACAGCTGGCAATCTACGTCGCAAGAGCAAAACTAGCTAGCTCTGAATCCAGTAATAAACAAGCGTATCGATTACAAAAAGAAAAAGAAGATTAATTTGACAAAGCTGTTAAATCACGTTTATGCAACCCACTGTTGGAATAATAAATTTGGCTACTTTAACTAATAGGGTTCGTTCACATCTCGGTTGTTTGGAATAATAACATAACATTTACTGAATTGTGAACTTAAAATCAGTAGTGTCCGACCGAAGCTTCGGCTTCGGCTGCAAAAAGCACATTCGGCTTCGGGGAAAAAAGGGCCGAAGGTTTGACCGAAGCCAAAGTCACATCCAGCCTAGCGATTCATGCAAACAAACAAAATATTATGTACAATTTACTATTTGGAAATACAAGTGAACAAGAATATTTTTTTATATTATTAATTTTATTATGTTTATGAATTCCAATAAATGAAGAAAACTAAAATTAAGTTTATCATTGAAAAAAATAAATTTTTTTAATGCTATTTAGAGTATTTAATCTATTTCGAAGGCCGAAGGTAAGGTGACGGCGATAGCCGCCGTCATCTTTGGCTAACAAACTGACCTTTGGCCGACTATTTCATAATCACGCGTTATGTCCTATGTTATTGCACTTATAAAATTCCAGACTCCCTGAGCTTTGGTGACACTCATAAATTAGTGAATGTTGGTAAATATAAAATACAACCTAGTTTTAAATATGTCGGTTTATATCTCATTCAGTAGCAGCTGTTTTCACAGCAAGATAGCCACTAAAAAAAACTGCTACTTACTTGCATTGAACCCATCTACTTTATAACTGACTTACAAATGTTCAAATTTCAATGAACAGTATGAATATTATTCACGAGTTACCGAGATGTGAATCATAACCGTATGACCTTATCAGTTGGATAAAAAAAGACAACTCGCTTGCTTGCTACATATCTAATAATAATACAAAAGTCATTTCCAAGCAAATACTTCAAAAGGCAACTAAACTATGTATTTCAAACCCCTTTAACATTCCCCCAATTAGACATACCTTTCTAGCAGCTGCAAGTACAAGATACTGTTGGTCAGCCGAAGTGGATTTAAACTGATGAATAAATCTAGCTAAAAGACCCTGTTCTTCTGCTAACTCTTCCAAGTCTACATCAGCTTTTGGTTGATCATTCTGATCACCAACAAGAGTTTTTATTAAATTGAGAGCCTGTTCTACTTGTTCCTGCGTAGTGATAAGAGTTTCACTTTCCAATGCATTGCTCAAAATGTAAATACTCAAAGTTTTCCTTCCGTTATAATCTAAATGTTGCACAAGAGGGGCATAATGTTGCAATTTTAGGACGGTTAAAAGATTATTGTAGTTATCAATGGGTATTTTCAGCAGTTTCTGTAATTCTTTGGAAACTAACGTATTTGATTCGAATCGATCAAGCCCTATATGTTGAAATACCTTAAAAATGTAAAATTGTAATTAAGGTATAAATTAAAACATTCCAACATGAAATACCTCGCTGCTATTTAACATAACTTTATCAACATAGTCAACTCTGTCAGGATAACATTTGTGTGCTAAATTAACTAGCGCAACTTGAAGGGAAACCATATCTTCAGCAGGCAAATCCTGACGATTTGCAATGATAGAAGCTACTTGGTCTGAGAAAACTTCAAACAACTGAACATCTGAAGGCAAACCTAATGGACTTCCTATTAAGCAAAAAACACTGGTTACCTATTTACAAATTATAAAACTAAGATGAGTAATAACCTTGACCATTTCGTCCAGAATCTCCGACACCTTCAGACCGTTGACTAAAAGCTGCTAAACGTTCCATTAGGCTAATAACAATATTTTTTACATTAACACCAGCTTCAAGTTCGGCACATGATTTCAAAAATGGGTTTAAAGTTTGTAAATGAAATTCATCCGGAAAAACTTGAATGATACACTCCATTAGATATTCTTGAGCTATTGCATCTCGACAACTCACCACCTATAAAAATAAATTTGTAAAAGATAACATTGTATATTTTTGATGAATTTAAAGTAGCTTTAGAAAAGTATAAATTTGTTAAAATTGTTATAGTTCCTTAGAATAATTTTGTAAGTAAATAATTATATGTAAAAACAAAGGTTTCAAAATACATAAATATAGTGAAATCTCCCTTAACCAACATATCTCTTAAGCAGACTTACTTTATTACACGGACAATTTTCATTGTACTGTCAAAGCTGCTCTAATGTAAAAAACTCTATTAGGCCACCACCCTATTAAGCAAGACAAGACAAGAAAATTTGTCCTTTTAGCATTAAAAATCTCCTTTTTGTACAGTTAATAACCTCTTTATAAGCAACTTTTATGATATTTTATTACGATATATTGACAATTGATATTTTGTTTCTCAAATTAATTTTGGTAATTAAATACGATCTATGTCATGTTATAGTTATTTAAGTATTAAGGGCGATAGGTGCGTTTTACCGGTCGAGGGTAAATGTGTGGAGAACGACACGTAGGGGAGGTCTCCATTTTTTACCCGAGACCGGGCTTATTACAATTTTTGCATGATCCATGCAATAACCAAATTAAATGAATCTAAATTTGTTCATGTCAAAGTGACAATAATTGTGTGATAACTGTAAAGTTATCTAAAATGACAAAAAACACTCAAATTTTCATATTTTATTACTTACCGCCTCCCGATCGGTAAGTGAATGCTTACCGATCAGTAATTTGTAAGCATAACTTACTATTGTCATAATTACATCAGTAAACATGTCAAATTGACGAATCGTGCAAAAAAGTTAACTGTTGCTATTATTACTGAACTCACAGTTTTTATTTCTGTTCAAATATGGTAGTAAACAATAATTGCTACAAGATAATTATTGTATACAAAAAAATATTTAGAGGATTTTTGTTATATTCAGTTTCCTCCCCTTACATTTAAGAAATAATGGCATCGTACCAGAAAACTTTATCCAACGTTACAAAACGGTTATATTTGAAGCCACAAATATCAGTATCCATACAAACAATACACAGAAAAAAGAAAATGAAGAAATAACTAACGATGATGTTGACGAGGTTTTGATTTTGGTTGGCATAATATTAAAGGTTACAAAGATGAGGTCACTGTTGTTTGGGATATGAAAAATTTTGTCAAGTTTTGTTCAGACTTTAAAACATTTGAACTAGTATACTTAGAAAATCGTCATTCAAAAATGTTAGTAAAAACAAGAAACAAACCACTTTACTTAATTTTTTTTTTAGAAACAAAATAAATAAGTTTTATAAAAGATATGAACCAGCAGTACGGCAGAGTGGGAGTGCACGTGAACTGAGATATTGAGAGTTAAGCAAGGGTCTGCTTGGCCACAACTTGGATGGGTGACCGCTCTGTAGCTCGGTGTTTCCAGCCCCCTCAACACTGTAAAGGTATAAGAGAGTAAAAGAGAAAGAAAAGATATAGAGTATGACATGTTCGGATCACACAAAAAAGTATGCAGAATGCTAAGGAATCGAAAGGCAGAAGTCAATGAAACCTTGAAAATATACAGCAGTGGTAAAACCACTTCCAAAATCTATATAAAAAAGAAGAGGGTCACACTGCCATCACAAGATACCTAGAACCAGATAATGGGGAAAAAATAAACATAACCATGAATGACGTAAAAACAGCAGTCGGGAAATTGAAAAACAGAAAAGCCCAGCTTACGACTGAGTTCCTGAAATATGGAGGAGATAAATTGACAATAGAACGAGTAAACTTGTTTAACAAAATACTAGACAATGGCAAAATACTACGGGAATGGAAGGCAAGTATAACGATACCTTTATTTAAAAAAGGGGAAAAAAAACAAGCCAGAAAATTACTGTGGGATAACTATTATGAATACAACAGAAAAATTGTTGACCAAAATAATTCTTGAAAAAAGTCTACCGTATATCCAATTAAGTAAATAACAGCAGGCCAACAGATGCGATATTCATCAAACGTCAGGTAGCCGGAAAAGCAATCGAATATAATGTGCCAGCCTTTGTATGCTATGTGGTCCTAGTAAAGGCATTCAATAGGGTGAGGCTACATGATGTAATATAACTCTTAGGGGAAAAGGGATTACCCTTAGGGTTTCCAGTCCCGATATTTGGTCCCGGGATGGTCACGGGATTCCATAAAAGAATTTTGGTCTCGGGACCACAGCGAAGTCCCGGGATCTCAAAAGTCCCAAAATGGCGTTTATGGTATGTGAAATGCGTAAATAAATAGGGGAATCACCAGCGTTCATCATACTGCGCGATTATTGAGAAACACGTTAAGATTTATATTATTCATTGAATCGTTGAACAAGTTAGTGGATTTACCAGTGTTTGAGTTATTATAATATACGTCTTTAAACAGTGTCGTGTGCCTAACTGTGACTAGCCTGTAGCCTGTACTATACGAGCTTATACCCGTCAAATAATTTAGGGTATGTTAATGGTAATAAACTTCCGGACTAAAAATGTTAAATATAATTTTTAGTTTTTAGTAACTGCACATCAGCTGTCAGCATTTTAATTAAAATGAATTCTGATTCGATAGTTTACAAGATACACTCAAAAAAAAATACCGATCCAAAGTCAATATGGCAACATTTTTTAATATCAAAGGATAAACAAACGGCGAAATTATGTTCCAATAAAATTATTATGACTAAAGGTGGCTCGACAAATGGACTACACAAGCACTTTAATGCAGTGCACGAAGAAAAAAGTGTGGTGCAGCCAACTCAGCCACCAGTACCAGAAGCAAATGTCGCCCACGCTGTCCAAGTCGAAATTGTTGGCATCAACGAAGAGGGAAGCTCCTCTTCCTTCTCTGCTTATTCTTCCCAAATGGTACCAAAAAAAAAGAAAACTAACGGATTATTTCCTAGTGAATCCAAACCAGGAAGACAACTCTTTCATCGCTCGAATGGCAGCACTAGATGGACTCCAATTCAGAGTTTTTATTACGTCTAGGGATCTAAGAAAAGGATTGGAGGCAAGGGGATTTCTAAATTTGCCAACATCTCCATCAACAATAAAAAATAGAGTTTTAATGTACTGCGAAAAGGTCTTTGACAATTTCGCTAATGAAATAAAAGTCCTACGACAAAACGGTCGTTGCTTCAGCTTAACATTCGACGAATGGACATCCACAGCCAACAAACGATATATGTATCAATATCAACATTCACGGATGTTTAGATGAGCAATGCGCTAAGATTTGGAATATAGGACTAGTACCTGCCAAAGGAGCTATGCCTGCAGAAACATGTGTTAACCTTGTTGAAACAAAACTTAAACGATTTAGATTAACCTTGAAAGACGATATTGTTTCTGTCACAACAGATGGTGCCAGTGTAATGGTGAAATTGGGAAAATTAATACAGCCTCTCCAGCAACTGTGCTTTGTTCATGGCATACAACTTGCAGTTATTGCCATCATGTATTCTAAAAATATGCAAAAAATACCAGAACCAAATTTTGACAATGATGGTGATAGTAGTGATAATGCTGATGGTAGCAGTGACGAGGATGATTATGATAATGACAATATTGAAGAAGAGGTTCTTGAGTTAGTTGAAGATTATGAACAAGTATCTTTTCATGTAACAAATGATGGGAACATTCAAGCACTAGTAACCCAAGTAAGAAAAATTGTTAAATTATTCCCCCGCTCTCCATTAAAAAACACTGTTCTGCAGAACTATGTGAAAGAAAAACACAGCAAGGATCTAAATCTTATTTTAGAATGCAAAACCCCATGGAACAGCTCAGCTCAAATGCTGCAACGGTTTGTTTTTCTAAAAGACTGTATTCAGAAGGCTATGATTGATTTATCTATGCCGGTGAATGTCCGGACCACGATTTTGAAGTTTTAGAACAAGTTGTTAAGTGTCTTGAACTTATCAGACTCACAGTGTTGGCCTTGTGCAGATATGATGCCAACCTTTACACAGCCGATGCCAGCTTTAAGTTTATGTTTGAAGAACTTTCAAAAACTGATACCCCTTTTAGCAGAGAGTTACAAGCTGCTTTAAAGCACCGAATAAATGAGAGAAGAACTCTTGCTTCAAGTGTGCTGTCCTATCCCTGCAATCCATTTAAATATATGGAAAGAGTAGAAGGGGTTGTAATAAACTGAACAGTATTTAATTCATTATGTACAGTATAATATTACAAACAGTCAGTAAAATATTGTAAAAGACTCAGTACATTTATAAAATTTGATGAGTTAAAATAGGATTTTGGAGCAGTAAAAGAACTATTTGGCCAGTATTTCTATGTTCACTATTGTGATTATAATGGGCAATAAAAATTAATAAAATGTCAGTATGGATTAGCTGGTAATAAATCTGCAAATCTACAGTAAGAATTCATAAATGGCCAGTATGCAATAATTTTCAGATTATCACCACTATCTACACACATCACAAAAGTCTAGGGATATTTTTTTTTTTTATACAAAACTGTCAAGTATTTTGATTTTTTTTAGGTGGTCTGCATATAATAAATTAACACAACACTTTTACAACATTCTAAATTAAAAATTTAATTTAAAACAAAAGAAGACAATCTGAAAAAGCTTCAATGAAACTTATTAGCAAAAAGTTGATTTTACACAATCACAAGAAATTGAAGTGTCAGCACTTAAAGTATTCATTAATTAAATTTAGTAGAGAGTATTTCCTCCTCTTTGATTTAAAACGGCTCTGCATCTTCTAGGCATTGATAAAATTAAATTATCTATTGCATCTTGCGGTAACTGTTGCCAGTGTCTTACAAGGGTATCACGAAGCTGAATCCGAGTACGAATTTCGTCCAATTCACTTTCAATGCTTCTTCCCAACATGTCCCACACGTGCTCAATAACGTCTAAGTCTGGGGACTGCGCAGGCCATGGTAAAACAGAAATGTTTTCGTCTTCAAGCCAATCGGTAACAGCACCTGCAACGTGTGGGGTGGCATTATCATGCATTAGAATGAACTCAGGTCCAACAGCACCTGCGCATGGAAGCACTATAGGCCTCCGTACCCTATTTAGATACCCATAAGCATTTAAAAACCTCTCAAGAAAACAGAGATCTGTTTTTCAGCCAATGCAGATACCACCCCACATCATTACGGTACCTCCTTTGTAAGAATGGACCTCTTGAACACATCTGAGCCTTTCCAAGTTACCAGGTCGTCTCCACACTCTAACTCTTTGACTGTCAGGGTGTATTCCAAAACGAGATTCATCTGTGAACAAAACCCTAGACCATTGCTCTTCTGTCCACAGAATATGCTCTTCAGCCCATTCTACTCTACGTGCTCGATTACCATGCCGAATTGGTGGGGCTCTTATTGGACGTCGGGCCTGGAGATCAGCTTCATGCAATCGATTTCTGATTGTTTGAGAACATACAGTTACATTATGAGTAGTCTGAAGCTGTGAAAGCAATTGTTTAGCCGTAATTATTGGTCGTCGTCTAGCTTCCAATGTTAAGTAGCGATCTTGAACTGCGGTAGTAATGCGTCCACGACCTGGATATTGTTCACTAGGATCTCCGGATGTCCTATATCTACGCCACAATATGCTAGTAACACTTTGAGAGGTGTTTAAAGCTGCTGCAAAATCAACTTGTCTTCGACCAGCTTCTAGCATACCTACAGCTCTGTTCATTTCAGCTAAACTTAAATGTTGTCGTTCTTGATTACCTTCCATAATAACAGCACCAATAAAACTTAAATCACCCCAATATAAACGTAAATTAAATGTAAATGATGATTAAATTATTCCCTAACAACACTGGAATTGCTTTACTTTTAGTTGAATTGACAATTAAGCATCTGCATTTGTTTGTTTATTATTGAAACAATTGTTATCGCTAGCCCAAAGACTAGCACTAGCATACTTGATCAATAGTAGAGATATTTGATAACAAAATTGATTTATATCGATAAAAAAATTTATATCCCTAGACTTTTGTGATGTGTGTACTTCATCATTACATAACGGCAGAGCGTTTTTCTTTATTAAGTTGTGTTTTGTTATTGTTTCATTCATATTTGTCTTTATATGTTTTTGTTTTTTGTTTTATATGTTTTTGTATTTATATGAAATAAATATAACCATTTATTATTTTACCGACGGTTTATTAATTTGTACTGGCCAATTATTAATTTTATTGACCATTTATTATTTTACTGATCATTTATTAATTTAACTGACTATTTCTTATTTTACTGACCGTTTATTATTTTCACCGGCCATTTATTAATTTAACTGACTATTTTTTATCTTACTGACCGTTTATTATTTTCACCGACCATATATTATCATACTGACCATTTGAAATAAAATAGTGGTAAAATGTACTGCCCATAAAATTGAAATACTGATCATTTAATTTGTACCGATCAAGAAGTACTATTGGCAGAAAAATTAAATATGGTTATTGAAAATGCAATGTCTGTGTCCACAGGAGCAGTACCTGCAGTACCAATATCGTCAGCCAAAGCAAATGAAGTAATTAAAATAATCAAAGGCGAAATGGCACTTTTTGAAAATGGTGGTTGTCATGGTCAATATCTCCAATTATGTTATGAATATTTGCTAACCATACCACCTACAAGCGTTCAATCTGAAAGGGCATTTTCAGTGACTGGATCGTTTGCAACAAAATTAGGAGATTCATCTTTAAATGCACTTGTAGCGCTCAAGTCATATTTTAAAAAATAATATTTATTTTGTTATTTTATAAAATAATATCTACTTCTATAATTTAATGGAATAGTTTTTTCTTTTTTTATTTAAGATAGTGTTCATGTTATTTTTTTTTTATTTTTTGTTCTTGTTTTGTACTGTTGCTAAAGCCCAATACCTAATATTATAATAAAAAATACTTGAATCACTTTTTTTTGTTTTCTTAGCGCAATTAATAAAATGTATTTCGATTTCGGGACTATAATCGGGACTTTCGGGATTAGTACCGGGACTTAGAATTAAGTCTCGAAGACCTGAAGACCTTTTTGGTTTCGGGACTTGGACACACTAATTACCTCTTCTTCTTTAACTAAAGCCTTATGCCTTTATGGCGTTGGCTGGATTGGTGTGTCGACCCATTTCTTCCATTTTTTTCTATCCGTAGACATGTTTTTTAATTCGTTGGTTGTTTTCCCCCTTTTTCGTGCTAGTTCTTCCAATCTCGATTCCATACTCTTCCTCGGTCTACCTTTCTTTCTTCTTCCTATCCTTTTTGCTTCAGCTACTCTCTTAGTTAATGCTTCTGGCGACATTCTCTGAACATGCCCGTACCATTTTAATTGTTTTTCTTCTATTGTTACGTTAATTGGTTTTTGTTGTACTTTTTCTCTTATTTCTTGATTTTTACATTTATCTCTTAGGGTTTTTCCTGCTATTTTTCTAAGATACTTCATTTCCGTTGCAGCTATCTTGTCTTCCTGCTTTATAGTTAATGGCCAGGTTTCGCTGCCATAAATCATTGTTGGTACCGCAACCGCATTATATATTCTAGTTTTTGTTGAGGTACTTATTTCTTTCTTTCCGAAGATAGTTTTATTTAGTTGGTAATACACTTGCGTGGCTTTTCTTACTCTGTTCAAGATTTCTAAATCTATTTTTCCATCTTTACTTATTGTTGTTCCTAAGTATTCGAATGTTGAAACTTGTTCTATTATGTCTTTTCCCCACCTGATATCTTGTTGTTCTTCTGTTCCATTAATTTTCATCACTTTTGTTTTCCCTGTGTTTACTTCCATGTCCATTTGTTGTATTGTCTTATCCCACTGATCTATTATTTTTTGTATATTTCCTCGACTATCTCCCATTAATATTATGTCGTCTGCGTAAAGAAGACTTTGTAGCTGTACTGGTACTAAATCTTTGTAGCCAATGGTTACCTTTGGCAAACACTAATTACCATCACAGCTAATAAGAATCATAGAGGAAGTTAACAAGAACACCACAACGAAAATTTATGTAGGAGGGCAATTTACCGATGAAATCAAGTGTGCAGCAGAAATAAGACCAGTAATATTTAACACGTTGACTGCGTTATCGAACCCCAGGGACCAAAATCCTACTTTGTTCCAGTGCGGTACAATTTTATCCAAAACTTCCCTCAGTTCAGCTTGTGTATTTGACGTCTAAAGCATTATCGAAAAATAGTTGCAGGAGACCGATGCTGTGCTGAACTTAGGAAGAATAGAATATCAACTACAGATTCATGTTGTAAAACTTCAATATTTGTTGTAAGTGAAAACCAAAAATGGGGGGGGTAAATAATCGTAAGCATCGGTCCCGGCAACCGTCAACGCACTGACCGAACAGCAAACTAGATATCGGTCACCGAGGACCTATAACGCACAGGAGGCAAATTAAAAATTCTGCTAGCCGCAGTGAACGTGTTAATGTAGTTATGGATGAAATAATAAAAAAGGTGGAAGAATTGCCAGGGTATAAGATGGGAGATAAAGACATAGCGGCAATGTGCTACGCAGCTGATGCGATAATCCTAGAGCAATCAGAGGATGATCTTCAAAAACTCTTACACAGGTTTGTTACAACAGCAAAGAAATGCAACATGACTGTGTCTATGGAGAAATATAAATGCATGGTTATATCAAAGGAGTCGATACGCTGCAAACTAGAAATCGAAACAAAAATTCTAGTACAAGTAATGAATTACAAATACCTGGGGGTAGAGATATCAACTAATAGAAACACATGTTGTAAAGAAATTAAACAGCAGGTTATGAAAGAAGCGTAAATATCCGGATATCTACATGGAAGAATAAGTATCTGAGTGTAGACAGCAAAGTTAAAATATACAAGACAATGGTAAGGCCAGAACAGAAACAAGCAAAATAAAACAACTTCTTCGTAAAACAGAAATGAACACTCTCAGAGCGATAACTGGAAAATCAAGACAAGACAGAATTAGAAACATAAACATAAGAGAGTACTGTAAAGTAACGGATGTAGTCAAACGTGTAAGAAACAGAAGAAGAGAGTGGAACAACCATGTTACGATAGCAAAAAATAATAGAATAATAAAGATAGCACGGGACTATAGACCAACAGGAAAGAGAGACCCGGGGAGGCCCCTAAAACGATGGGCACAGAGTTAAATTTTGATTTCAACAGAAGATAATTAATACCTAGCAGGAAATACGAACGCAAATAAAAACAAGTTTTGACCTAAACTAAAAAAAGAAAGTAAATAACTTGCAGGAGACTTTTGTATTTTTGTAAAGTTATACCTTCCCAACATGGGAAGAGGTAACTAATATAATCAAAAAGCTGAAAAATGACAAAGCAACCGGAACGGATAAAATATGCGCCGCATTGATAAAAACAGGGGGCCAGAAATTATACAAAAGAATTTATTGTCTAATAAGAGCAATGATAATCCCGTTACCAAAACAAGGTGACCTGAAAAATTGTTCCAATTATAGAGGAATATCGATACTGAATGTAGCATATAAGATTTTCTCCAGTGTAATACAAAAAAGCATTCGACAAGGTAAGAACAAAAAATCTGATAAAAGAATTGAGAAATTCCAACATTCCGCCTAAGCTAGTTAACACTTTCACTGCCACTTCGACTGGGGATACTGGCCGCCAGAACCAAGCATGGCACCGATCGGAGTCGGCGGCTCCTAGGCTCCTACAGTCAAATTTTTATCTTTACTGTATATTCAACAAACTGCTTTGTCACTTATTATCTCATTCAGACAAATAATCACAACTTAGAAATGAAACTATGTCCAAAATTATCTATTTACAATCACAAATTTACATAAGGGTTGCTATACAACATACACTATTTTCTGGCTTTGACCAGCTCTTTCCAAATAAATATAGCGCGCAACTTAAAACTAACCCGATAAAATTCACTCTAAAACATTGTTCTGCCACACCGACACGAAAAACATTCACTCACTATCAATGCCAGCAAGAAACTGAGTGTTTAGTGTATCCCTACAGCTGGCCACGTACGTGGCCGCTGGCACAGGCTCAGATAGCCGCGCGGCCACGTAAGTGGCCGGTGGCACTGAAAGTGTTAACTTGATTAAAATGATAATAACAAGAACAAAAACTGAGTTAGAATAGTAGAAGGTACAACAGAAGAATTTACAACCAGTACTGGCGTCCGTCAAGGTGACGCGCTATCAGCCACACTTTTCAACTATGCCCTCGAAAAAGTAATAAAGAAAACGGAATAGAAAGGGATGATAATAAACAAAGAAACGCAGATGATGTTTTGATTTTATCAAGAACACAAACGGGACTAATTGAAACTTTTTGTAAATTACAAAAAGAAGCAGAAAACATGGGACTACAGATAAATCAAAATAATGAAATTCTAAAGAAATGATAGTGTAACAAAGAACATAAAGATCGACAACTTAAAATTTGAAGAAGTTAAATCATTCAAGTACTTAGGCCTACAAATAAATAGCACAGATGAAAGCGACCCGGACATAAAAGAGCGACTATTATCTGGGAATAAAGCGTACTATAGTAACATCAAAATTCTACAGAACAAGAACATCAGTAAAAGAGTCAAATTCAAAGTATACAAAACATTAATAAGGCCGGTACTCACATATGCTGCTGAAGTAATATGCCTCACAAGAAGGGAAGAAGAGCAACTACGAATATTCGAAAGAAAAGTCTTAAGGAAAATTTCCGGCCCAATCAAACTTGATAACGGGGATATTCGTATAAAGATGAATCACAAGATTGCTGAAGAATTTGGAGGAGAAGACATAGTGAAATTTATGAAAGCACAGCGAATAAGATGGTTCGGTCACGTAGAAAGAAGTGATAGCAACAAAACGATACGGCGAGCAATGGACTGGAAACCAGACGGAGGAAGACCCCGCGGAAGGCCAAGAACAAGATGGTTTGATGAAATATTAAAGGACTTAGTGATGAAGATCACTAAGGGCCGGTCTTATAATGTTCGGTTTACTATCGGTTGAAACATAACCTACGGTCAACCCGCAGTACGCATATATAATTTAATAGACGCATAGTGCGGGTTGACCGTAGGTTGTTTCAACCGATAGTAAACCGAACATTATAAGACCGTCCCTATACGGGGAAAAAAAATAACAGACAGAACACAGTGGAGGAGAATTGTATTGGCAGCAAAATCACACCCCAATTTATAAACAAAAGAATTAGAAATGAGCCACGAGGATTAATCCACCTCAAAATATGATTTAAAGCTTCAACCGAAGCGGCGATATTCCACTAGGAATGGAAAGCCTGATTTGCCTGATATATATATGTAACTGACCTTGTTTTTTACCTTTACTTTGAAAAATATAGTTCAGTAAATATATTAACCTGCAGAAGGCAATGGGAAACCACTGCAGAGAACACATTTGCCTAGTATAAGGGAGATATAACAAAGTTCATGACGTCAAGTCGTTTAAAAATGTGACTTTGACCCTCTTGCCAACGTCCTTAGAAAGGATAAGGCACAGAAAGAAGAAGAAATATATTAACATTCTTTTTTTTAATTTATTTTTCCCTTAAGGCTCTACTTTCCTTAACGGAAATATTGACAAAAATCACAATATTTTATATCACTTTTGTGGCTTTATTACTAAATTTGAAGAGCTAGTCGACACTTATAAAGGTTCTGTAGAAGGGAAGGTAGTGATGTGTTGATGTCAAAAGGTCAAATAATTTGCTGTAATTAATTGAAAACGTTCTATAATTTCTGCAGTTTCTTTCGTTTATTTGTGATCGAAACCAAAAAAAGTTTGAACAAACTGACAACGATTAGCACGGTCTACTGAGGTCTTTAGAATGGATTTTTTTCATCGATGTTTATTGAACATTTATATCACAAAAAGAAAATTGTATTTAGGCAACCAGTTAAACTAATGTTTCGATTTTTACTTTCCCAATTTCTGCAATCTAAGTTGCCTAATGTCAAAAGCATTATTTTAAACTAGGAATGTATTTTAAGGGGTATAAGGAGAGAGGGTAGGCAACCCGCTGTGTTAGTATAAATTACGCATGGAAATGCGATTCTTTTGTCCAAAATCACGGTTACAAAAATTAATTGGAAACAGTGCTTGCTAGTTTTTCACAACAACTTGTCGAAGATAAATGCACGTATGGATCCCTTTTTTCGAAAAATTATTTTTATGTCATACTAGTTTCTAAAGCAACGTTTTTCGAACGATTTATAGGACGAAAAGTGACACTTTAAAGTGCTAGGACTTTAAAGTGTCATTTTAAAGTTCTAGTTCTTTAAAGTGTCACTTTTTGTTCTATAAATGCTCGTTGCTAGGAGATACGAATTGTTGCGCCTTAGACTACTTACTTAAAACTAATACTGCTACAAATTGCTGGAGATTTCTTTTAATAATTTAACAACTTTAGAAACCAGTATGACATAAAATTATGTATGTACCTCAGACGAAAAGTGTCTTTAAGGTACTCGCAAGTAATTACGGCCTCGGCTGTAAACAACTTGCTCATACCTTAAAGACTTACTTTTCGTCCTAGATACATAAAATACTATTATTCGCTCCTATACGGAAAAACCTACTTTTTTGATTAATCAATTATTATCGTAATGTAGCAAAATATCAAAATTCTAAATCCATACGTGCGATCACTAGCATGTCTATATTGAAAAAATGTATCGAGAACTGTTTCAAAATACCGTATGTTTCCACAGTTTTAGCCAAAATGTTACTTTACGGGAACGTTTAACTACTACACTTTCTGTAGAATAGTAATACCATAGGCAACTCACACAACAAAGGGTTTCTGCAGCAAAGTTAACTTAATCTCTTGTTAGCCAAGGTCACGTATTAAAAGAACTGTAAAATATCCTTCGGCAATCGTTTGTCACTTACAGGAATTTACCGCTACCTGAACGTTCTCGTCTATCTGTTACTACTGATTAGGATTTTTGCACTAGAGGTGTGTCGGTCGTGAACGATTCGTTCAAAAAGAACGAATCAGTACACTGAATCGAATGACTCGAGTCCTTACTTTCAAGTGAATCGATTCACTAATTCATTCGACTCGGCATCGAAGTCCGCGGACTGCGGAGCCGCCGTACTTTGAAGTGAATCGATTCACTCGACTCGGTATCGAAGCCATCGGAACCATCGGGCATTTTTATCACAAAGATTCAGCGTTCAATTCGTTCGAGTTTCGAGTTCTACGTAAAATTGACCAGTAATTATCGGATTTGATGGTGCAAAATTTGACAATGCGGTGGTTTTCCGTCTTCAAAGTAGATTCAAAATTTAATGTAAAATGGCAAATAAATAAATTAGTAATTATAATTCTCTTTTCTTGGCGTTGATTATTTAAATTAATTTATGTTTGGCAAATCATGCGTGAAACGTACATTTATGCCAGCGTTACGAAATACAACGGTGCGCTCGCTGTACAAAAATAAATCATATCTTTTATAACAATAAAGCTATGCAAGTAATTCTTTCACGAAAAACTTGTTCATTCTTTTCTACCCATTTCATACGATATAATTACCCATCTATGTGAAATAGTTTAAAAAGTACCTCGATGCTGAAATTTCGGCTACGCGTTTTGCGTACGCTTAGTTTAATTAATTTATGTAGCATTTGTTAATAACAATTTTGAGATAATTGTAGCAGCATCTGAATCTAGAAAGAATAAGCTTTACAACGGTTTAAAAATCATTGAGATATATTTACAAATAAGCTTGTATATGCGATGTAAACAAAAAATTATTCAATTTTACATTCCTGACCTGAGTATTGAATACGAATGCCGGTACATTTACCATTGCTTCGGTTCGGTCTTTGTTAATAACAAAAATAAATCATATCTTTTATAACAATAAAGCTATGCAAGTAATTCTTTCACTAAAAACTTCTTCATTCTTTTCTACCCAGTTCATACGATATAATTACCCACCTATGTGAAATAGTTTAAAAAATACTCCGATGCTGAAATTTCGACTACGCGTTTCGCGAACGCTTAGTTTAAATAATTTATGTAGCATTTGTTAACAACAATTTTGAGATAATTGTGGCAGCATCTGAATCTAGAAAGAATAAGCTTTCCAATGGTTTAAAAATCATTGAGATATATTTACAAATAAGCTTGTATATGCGATGTAAACATAAAATTATTCAATTTTACATTTCTGAGTATTCAATACTGCTTCCTTTGTTAAGACTCGTGTTAGTTCACGTTAGTCTAAACCAGTGGTTCCCAAAGTGGGCGATACCGCCCCCTAGGGGGCAGTGGAACGATCAAGGGGGGTGATAGTAGCCTCGGGTGCATTTGGGGGGCGTTTAATAAAATAAGGGGGCGGTGAAATCATAAAGAAGGAAGAGAAGATAAGAAAATTTAGAAAAATTATTCGTACATGTTTCACGTATTGTGTAACATAGTGTAACATTATTAATTAACATTAACGATTTGAAGATATTTTAAAAATGAACATAACCGAGTGGGCTCTGGATAGTCTGGATCCTTTTTGAAGTACAAACACAGAAGAATATCCAAAATTACAAGAAGAACTGATAGATACAACAACAAATGAAGAATTTAAATTTAAATTCAAAGACGGCTACCAACAATTCTGGCTGCAAAAGCAGATACCTACAGTTTATCCCGGATTAAGGGCTATAATACAAAAGTTTTTAACTGCATCTCCTTCATCATATTTAGTGGAACGTGGGTTTAGTGCGGTCATAAATTTGTTAACAAAAATAGAGCCAGGGATTAATACATTGATAGCAGCACACCAGGTTCATTTTTAATGTTATTCGTAATTTTTATTTTCATATTATCCTTCGTTATCTTAATTTTCTATGTGTAATGCGAATGTTATTATGGTTGATTTTAATACATAATTTTATAATTTCAAGCTTCAAGGTGTCTTATTTACAACATCTTTATTTACTATGTTTTAAGACGTAGGTAGATATATATGTCACGGGCAATGTGGGAAATCCGGGCAGTGTTCACAATGCCCGGGCAATGTGGATAATGTACTTTTATTAAAAAAAAAAAAACTGTTCTTTCTCTACCTCTAACCTCCAATAAACACCTCCACTGTTTTGGCAGAGGCATTTACTGGAGGTTAGAGGTAGAGTAAGGTAAGTTAAAAAAAAATAAAAGTGTTATACTAAGTACATTATCCACATTGCCCGGGCATTGTGAACACTGCCGGGATTTCCCACAATGCCCGTAACATATACATAGATACATAAAAGAACGCAAATTTTTTACTATATCTTTCGCTTAAAGAAGGTAAATTTCCAGGGGGGCGATGAGTAATTTTTTTTTCTGAAAAGGGGGCGGTAGGACAAATAAGTTTGGGAACGAACCACTGGTCTAAACAAAACGCGTGAATGAGTGAACCATTCAAGAACGAATCTTTGTGAACGAATCACTTGGAATGAACGATTCAAATGAATCGATTCACCAAAAAGAATCGAACTTCCCACCTCTATTTTGCACGGCCGCGATTTTTTTTTCGGCGAGCTTATTTTTGTTTCTTTTGTACAAATTTGTGAGAGCTTTCCATCTTCTGTGTTTCAAAGTTACATTTTATATTTAATTCATACTTATTTATAAAAAGGAAGAAACCAGAAAAAAATGTGGTTTTTATTTCACCACAGCTACTAGGAAAATGCAATTTAAATGAAATTTGGCGGCACACTTACGTTTACTTTTACGTAGAATCAGATGGTTCTGGAATAAAATTGCTACACGACTCCTAAGGGGTAGTTTTGGTGGGGTGTTTTTCATGGTAACTTTTATATTTTAAGTGTTTTTTAAACTTTAGACTTTAGTCCAATATTCGAAAAGGTTGGACAATTTTAGGTAAAAAAGGTGCTGTTGTTTCAAATCGATACACTTTTGACAGAATTTTTTTTGTATAGTATGCAATAACAACGTGCTTTTGACGTATGGAAAGTGTCAAATAATAGCCTCCTTTAGGAAATGGTAGCCGAAAATTTTTTTTTTGCATTTTGACAAAAAAAGTGGACTCTTTTTATTAAAAAGTCATAAAGAAAGCAACACTTTTTTTAGTATGCTTTAAATAAAATATTGTAAATTGTCAGTTTGACAACTGTAAATTCTCAAGTCCTTTTTATCCTATTTTGAGGGATTTAAGATGTCAAAATGCAAAAAAATATTGTGTACAACTCGTATGAAAGCATCTTTTTTTCACTCGTTTGATTGATGCACTCCGGCTTCGCCGTCGCACATCAAACTTCAAACTCATGAAAAAAAGTATTCCTTTCATTACTAGTTGTACTTTGCACACATCTGTCACTTTTTTACGCGCTTCTGTCAAAAGTGTTCAGTTTAAAACAGTGAAAGCGTATTGTACCTAACATGATTTTTAGTGAGATTTCAATTTGAAATGACGTTGACGTTTTTGTAATCTTTTTTAGCACAAATATGTGGTAGTCGAAAAAATTATGTATAAAACTCGTATCTAAAGCTTCTTCTTTGCACTTGTGAGATTTAAAAAATTAAACTTTCGCACGCGTGCAAAAAAGTGGCGCTTTAGCTACTCGTATAAATAACTATTTTGTAAATCGGTTTTCTGAATTTTTGCGTGTAATCAAAACCTTTCGATAAAATCTTCAGGTTTTTTTATATTACCAATACAAATTTCTTTAATTCTTAGTAGAACTGAATTATCCAGTACTACCAATAGGAAATTATAAATAAGAAACTGGCGAACATTACTCGCACTCAAATTAATTCAGAAATTGAAATGCAGAAATCCAAGAAAAATACAGGCATTTTTTAAATCGTCTAATCCCCTGCGTTCCAATTGAATTGCCTTATTTGGCATGAAAAGCTCTCCTATTTTATACATCTTATATCTAATTCTTTACATGGTCCCACTAAATTACGGAAATAAATTTTCAGTATTGCAATTTATTATTTTTACTGTTATTCTAGCGGAAGTTAAAATGCATTCATTGCATAAAAAAACAAAGAAGAAGTCGTATAATATCACCAACAGTGCAAGAAACTTTAAATAAAATAATTAGTTCCTTTCAAGTAATACCATGAGGTCAAAAAAAAAATGATTCTGAGCAGGCCTTGACTAGTACAACACGATTGGCTACACTGGTTCTAGAATGCCTATGAATTATAATGTGACAGTGACATTTCAAATGTAAGTCAGTTTTGCAATCTTGTTTCAAGAATTATTTAAGTTTATCGTTGTAATACTAGTGAAGGATCACATTTTGAAAACCTACTCTAACATGTATTCATCTTAGTTTTCAGTTTGTTCCCTAAATAAATACTGTTTTGTGTTTTAATTTATTTGACATTTATTAACCTCTAACCTGCTGCCACATTTTGAAATCAGTCTTGCCAATCGTGTTGTACTAGTCAAGGCCTGCTCAGAATCATCTTTTTTTCGATCTCATGGTATTATTAATTTGAAGGGCAAAAAATTAAATAATTTTAAAAATACCAGTATTTTTCCAAGATACAGATTCCAAAAACTAATATTATAATCTTCCCTATAAATATTATTTTTACTAATTGCAGTTGTAACGGAAAATACTAAAATTACGATAAATATAAATTTAAAATACAAATTTGAAAACGAACAATTTTAATTATGATTACCAGCTTGCATCATAAAAGTTCAACTAATTTCTTGTAATACGGAACTGATTACTGTTATTCACAATCACCGTCAATGATAATTAAGTTTAAGGTTTCTTTATAGTATGTAATGTAAACAACAGATACTACATTGTTAAGTAAACACAATGTCATTTTATTTAAACAAATAAAAAACATTATCTCACCTGTTCAAGAATACCAGGTAAAACGCTTTTTTGATACTTTTCCATTGTAACAGATTCTAATTGACTTAGTCTAACCAAATTAGTGCCAACAAGGATTCTTAACTCTTCGCGCTCTTTTTCTCTGTTTTGTTTGTCTCTTGAATGTCCTTGGTGTTGCATGCGTACCCAAAGTTTGTTCATTTCGGCAAAATTCATTAGTACAAAATTTATCGAATCACGTACATTTCCATCCCCATCATCATTCTCTGTTTCAGGTATATCAGGTAATACATTTCTGGTACATTGTAACAAATAATTTCGTAAAAATAGGCCTCGAAGTGGATGCTGTACTCCTACAAAAGTTTACTATGTAATAATTTAATACTACTAACATGCAATGTTTCACCTCTACACATTTCAACTAAATCATTCAATATGTCCCGTTTCAATCCTGAATTTGATTTGATATACACCAATCCAACAGTAATGAGTAAATAAAGTCTTGGAACAATATTACCAGCATATTGAACCAATTCATACAGATCAGCTACCTTTCTCCCTTTTTGAAATTCGTCTAACAAATATAGCTCCATATGTCGTAATTCGTCAGTAATAGCCATATCTGCAATTTGAATGTTACATATTGTGAATGTAGTTATAATCAAAACAGTAGTCTTACATAGTTCGTAATAACTCTTAGGTGATAACAGTGATGTTCGTAATTCCGCCAACATTGCACTTGCATGTTTTAAAGCATCCATTAGTTTATTTTTATCGAGACATCTTTTAAGTTGGAATGCTTGTAATTTAACAACTCCTAGGGCATCATCTAAAAGTTTTTCCTGTTCTTCAACAGGCGATAACTGTTGGGGAGTAGCAGGCTGAAAGTTATTCATATCATTAATATCAAATAATTAATTGTTTGAGGTTATATGGGAGTTTTATACAAAAATTACCGAAGCAGATTTAAATATATTTGAATAATTTAAATTCCACATATATCCACCTTGAAAGGTACCCATTTTCACGTATTCTTTGCATACAACTGACGTATATAATTAAAAACACTAAAATTTATACTTACCATTTTTTAGGTGTCAAATATTGGTTACAAATTGTAACACTATCGACAACCAATTAAATTAAAAGTAACTATAAAACTGATACTATCAGTAGTTCTCAAACTGTTCATTCCTGTATGCTCAAGATTTTAAAACTAGGGTGATTGAGAACATCATAATTAAACCGTATTATCCATACTTATGATTCTAGAAAGGCTTTGAAATTGCCTTTTTCTAACAATGTATAAAAATAATTTAGTACCAAGAATAGCTATTTGTATTACTAGGGAGGAAAGTGTAAGATTGCCTCCCGCGGATGGTTTTTATGCACGAGCGAGCGAGGGCAGAAATATAATCTAATAAAAGATTTCTTGCTATGTAGCAAGATTGCTTAAATTTTGTATTCACTAACTATGTCACTAACACTGAGTTGTAACAATTTCATCTGTCATTTTAACAATTTTTTGCTATACCAATCTTTAAGATAGCAATTACCTTTTGCTGGTTGTTTAGTGTATCTCCTCGGATAAATAAATAAATAACGCGTTCAAGTGACGTGCTGAAGAAAAGAGGGCTGTGAATTTCAGGTAACTGTCAAAAAATGCATTTGTTTTAGAACCTCAGATTTTTATTTATTAGTCATAGTCAGCTGGGATCAAATAAATCGGGGAATTTTGAAGTAAATTTATGTTGCAGTTTGTAACCTCTTATAGTTTGTTCAATAATCATTTTAAAATAGATAAGAGTGTTGTGTAATACATGTTAATACTTTCAGAGTGAGTAATCCATGTAATATTTATACTAATTCCTAAAGCAAATGCGTATAGCCGTAATGATAATTGGTAATTATTCCATATCCTTCAAGCGATTTTGCACTTTTTCCAATAATATTAAAAAAAAAGCTTATTTTTGCAAGTGATCATGTATCAGATTATCAATTTGTAATTACAACTAAATTTAAATATTTTTGTATGATATTAATGTACAAAAAACAAAGAATTTTAGCTGAATAACAACAAAACAGTGATGTTGTTTTCTTGAAACACCTGTTTTTTTAAACGAATTTACTCAATATTTTTATATATTAATTAAAATACTAAGAAGTGCTTATTGGAGAAGTCTCAGAATTGGGATTTCGGTAACCAACAAAGGTATAAATTAGTTCCAATGATAAAACATTAGCTTACGAGATATAGGTACCGCATAATGCACCTTATTTTATTAAAGAACTTCGCATATAAACTGCAGCACAAAATGTATAAGATTTTCATGGCATGATTCGTAACTCTTTTAAAAAGTGATATTTGTGTACAACATGTCCCCAGATAGAGTTACCAATGATCAACTAAGAAATTTTAAACGTATTTGACATTTCATAAAATCAAGCTAACCGTGACAATAATTATTATTTTGACCCCTTTTGGTACATAGAGATGTGCTGGTGCATTAACATATGAGGTTTTATGGGTGCATTGCACAATCTGGCCCGTCTCTGTGGGTTACATGATTGGTGCATCGTTTGATCCTTTATACTGTAGGTACTATGTTTATAGTGTAAGTGTGTGTATGTGAAGGACCTTGTAACATACTCTACCTCTTAAGTATTTGGAGGAGAGCACCGTTAATTTGGTGCCCAACAACAAATGGTCACAAGGGCTCTATACTGACCTCCAGACTGCAGGTAAATCTCGAACCAAGAACTAACGTTGCACTAGCCTGACGCTCTACCACTGCGCCACACTGGCATTTAGCCGTGACAATAAATTATAATGTTTTACTTGGAAGTTGCATTTAATTTTCAATATCGAGGTGGCATTAACATAGTAAATATGAGTTATGAATGGTACCTACTTACGATACATCGATTTACTAGAATGAAAGATTGGGAATTGCTGTACAGCAATTTGTAATACAAAATATGGATATTATTAACTTTTATTTCAATTAGGAAAGTCTTTAATATCTTGTTGAGCATCAAAAGTGTTTGGCAACCTCTTTGTAGGAAAATAATTTAATTTTCAATTTTACAGTAACAATTTTTTTTACAAAACGTAATCAAGCTATCCGCCCTTTTTTTTGATCAAGGGGGACTGATCTAAAGTTTTGCATAGAGACACAATTCCGAATATTAGTCCAGTCGCTAGGTTCGTAAAAAGGTCGTTACCTTGCAAAAGGTCGGGTAGAAGATTTTCTTTTCTCTACTTGTATATATTAGGGCCAGCATTGAAAACCCAAGTTTTCCAATTCGGCTGACCTTGGGGGAACTTTCTGTGGTCAAAAAACCACGAAATTTTAAGTCTGTTCTTGGTTTTTTCAAGATTTCTCAGATGTGGTTCGGTCTAGCGCTTTCTTTCTTCTTATCTTTCTTAGAGAGGACAAAATTTCTAACAAATTTTATTCATACGACTTTTTTCTAAACCCAGTAACAAGCGCGCTACAGCATCCGATATATTGAATTTTTTTCCCAACTTGATGAAAATAGCACACTTTATTCTTTTTATTAAGGTGTTATTTTCGCCAAATTGGGAAAATATTTCAATATATTGGATGCTGTAGCGCGCTTGTTATTGGGTTTAGAAAAAAGTAGTAATAACGAAATTTGTTGGAAATTTTGTCCTCTTTAAGAAAGATAAGAAGAAAGAAAGCGCTAGACCGAACCACATCTGAGATATCTTGAAAAAACCAAGAACAGTCCTAAAATTTCGTGGTTTTTTGGCTACAGAAAGTTGCCCCAAGGTCAGCCGAATTGGAAAACTTGGTTTTCCAATGTTGGCCCTAATATATACAAGTAAAAAAAAACAAATCTTCTACCCGACCTTTTGCAAGGTAACATGTACTTATTCACTGGACTATATGTTTTATTAAGAACAATTTTTCATTTTATCATAAATATGCTCAAAACCAGTTTTTAGTTCAGCAGAGCTCAATAAGAAAAACTGTTACCTTGAAATCTATAAATTTTTAGCCAGACGTAGACATAAACGATAATGGCCTATAATAAACTACATGTATTTGAAAGCCTCTTACAAGGGTATTTTAAATGAGGTTTACATCAAGATGTTATGCTACTGTTGTTTTAAATGACTGTTTAGATAAACAAAACATAGGCCTTAAAATGTAACATCTGTAATAAACAAATCAAATGTATTTCTATACACCTATAATACTCTATTGTTTCATGGTTAACTGTCTATTTTGTTATGGTTAACATTAATTAAAACATAAATGGTGATAACGCACTTGTTCCAAACTTTAAATATAATCAACTACAGTTCGGCCGCTGCAAGCTGGCGAGAACTCAAGATGCCCAAGTTAGCACAAACAGTCATTAACCAAATACTACTTAGAAATTTGTTGCAATTGCGACACTCATAAATCGCCTACACCACTGAATTACTTTCCTTAAAGGTGGCTCCTTGTAGGCTCTGTACTGTGGCCAATTAGCCCTATTGTACCCTCCAGATCCGTGAAACATTTAGAGCAGTGGTTCTCAACCTTTTTGTGACCGTGACACCCTTAAATATAGGTTTTTATGCTGCGACACCCTAACCCTAATGTCTAATTGTAATCACAATATATGTGCAAAATATTAAGTAAATTAAAACTTGTTTAAGCTTAAATAACTATAATATTCTTCAAAAACAAAAATACATGCATACTTAAACACAAACAAAATTTTTCTGCAAATACAAAAAGATCTCAATTAAAAGTTTCTCGGTCAGCATTAGTGTGACACCTGTGCCTGAACATAATTTTTCTATTCCCATGTAATAAACTTGTGCTCTGTATTTTGATTTGATTTGCTTCATACTTGAAAATGCCATCTCGCAGAGGTACGATGTTGTAAATGGAAGCAGAATATCCAAGGCTTTTTCTGTGATCGAAGGGTAGTCATTCTTCAACGATATCCAAAATTTTGATATATCAGCATCCAAAAATTTGGACTTTAGTGCTGTGTTAGAATGAATATCCACAAGTTCTTCTTTTTCACGTGCAGTTAAAGTAGAAGCATTATTAATATTAACTTCTCCAGACTTGTCAAAGGGCGATACTACCCACCCATGCCAGTTCAATAGTAGCAACTGAAGGAAAATATTTTTTTAAACCGTCTTGAAGTACAGTCGGGTGATTTACTATTGTTCGTCTGAGCTGAAGTACTTCTGATTGTTTGAGGTCTGATGTAGATTCTGTGGTAAATGCAAAGTATGATAAATCTCCACGTTCAACTGCTGATCTCCAAAGATCCAGTTTTTTTGAAAAACCATTCATTTTAACATTAGCAGATATTATATTTTGATTGCGCCCCTGCATACTCGTATTTAGTGAATTCAGTTTTTCAAAAATATCAGCAAATATGCTAATTTGGCTTTCCAGGTAGTGCAACTAAGCATCTCCGAGAATTCAGGTTTTTCTGTTCCAAAAAATAATTTCATTTCTTCCTGGAGCTGCAAAACACGATGCAATATTTTTCCTCTTGATAGCCAGCGAATCTCTGAATGCAATAATATATACAGGGTTCGTCAGTGAAGCGGGAAAATTTAAAACTCCTGTATCTACATAAATTTTTATTTTAACATTAATGTTTTTACAGTTTTCTGTTAAGTTAGACTTGCAATTTTATTTTTTTAAAATAACGCTTGACAGGTGGGAACCATTACGATCTACGCACTCTTGTAGTCTTACATGAGAAACCGTTGCATAGTCCGCAGGTGTCAGTATTGTGTGCACTTTCATCATCTGGCATTATTGGACCATTCTTTTTTCAAGACGATCGAGGAAACGCTACAACCGTTACTGTAGTTCGTTACACAAACATGGTCACAACATTTTCGAGGCAAGAACTGGTTCGATTACCACAGATTACATGGTTCCAGCAAGACGGTGCTACCAGTTAAACTGCTCGTGGGTCTATTGCTGCTTTTTAGGCAACTCTTTCCGAACCACATCATATCCAAGAATGCAGACATTGTTTGGCCGGCTAGATCTCCTGATTTGATCACATGCGACTCTTTTCTTTGGGGTTGGTTCAAGAGCAAGGTGTATGTCGAGCGACCGCTAACGTTACCGGAACTAAAACTAAAAATTCAAGAAGAAGTTGCACGTATTACACCGGAAATGTTACGATGAGTAATGGAAAATTTTCGAATAAGACTACAAGAGTGCGTAGATCGTAATGGTGCCCAACTATCAAGCGTTATTTTTAAAAAATAAAATGGCAAGTCTAACTTAACAGAAAACTGTAAAAACATTAATATTAAAATAAAAACTTATGTAGATACAGGGGTTTTAAATTTTCCCGCTTCACTGACGAACCCTGTATATACACTGACCGGCAAAGAAAACCGGCGAACTTGAAATATTTCACAAAAACACTTAAACGTTCATTAATTTAACTAAGGATTGGCATTAGGTTGAAGAACCGTTCATTGTTGATACGGCATGCACAAATTAGCTAAGAAAATAAGACAAATAAACTCAGAAATAAATTTAATTTGAAAAAAAAGAAACAGTGAAAAATCGATTTTCTTTTAATTGCAAAAAAAATAAAGGTGGCTGTTTTTAATGGACCTTCTGGTAAATTATTATTAGCCTGTATGTCCTCCTCGAGCCTGAATTACGTCATTCAACCGTGATTTACGGTAACATGTTAATGCTGTTGAGAAGAGAATCTCGCTTGTTAACATTTAAACTAGGGGTATTTTGGAATGGAACAAGCATCTTAAAACATTGATAACTAAGAAAAATCAGCTTAGCTCTTTATTTAGTTATAAAATATGCGGTTAAAGTGTAGAAACTAATGAAAGTAACAGTAATGAAATAAAACAACTGCGAAAAATAATAGAAAAACGGGAAAAAACCATCGAAAAACAAGAGGAAAAAATTAATACACTAGGAAAACAAGTTGAAAAACAAGAAGCAAAGATAAGCATACTCGAAAAAGAAATCAAGAAGAGAAACCTCATATGCTACGGAGTAGAAGATGCTGAAGACGAAAAACAAGAGACACTACAAGAAAAATTCCTGCAAATTACGAAACGCATGAACGTAAATGTACAATTAACAACTGAAATTGAAAGCATTAGAAGAATCGGAGTGTTCAAAGACGGAAAAAACAGGCCAGTATTAGTTGTATTTGCAAATTTATACAAAAAAATTGAATTATTCAAGAATGCCGGGAAACTAAAAGGTACGAGTTACTGGCTGAACAATGATTTATCTGAAAAGGAGATGTCAGAAAAGAAAAAGCTAATACAACATATGAAAGCGGCAAGGGAAAAAGGATATAAGGCACGAATCTGGAGAAATAAATTAATAATAAATGATGAAGAATATACAGTTGAACAACTGGCAGAAGATAACTATGAAGAGGAAAGAGGTGAGACAGCAGGATACATGCAAAACAACCAAGGAAAAGGAGAGAAGCCTAGATTTAAAAGAACAGTCCAAGAAAGATCACCGGATCAAATAGAGCAGGATGAGAATGCAACAAAGAAAAAATATAACCCAAACAACGATGGATATCAAAGAACAAAAATATGGGGCCAGACCTTACTAAAAGCACTACATACGGAGAAAAAACAACCTCGACTCCCACAACTACTGGAAGAAGAAGAGACAAATAATGAAGACTCAAAAAACTACTAGAGGAGAAAAGAAAAGCTGAAAGGACAACGACCCAGGCGAGAAAAAGGCAAATGAATCATGGTAAACGAGAAACAGAAAAACTAAAGGAAATAAAACATGTAAAAAACAAAATTCTAAAACATAAAACACATAAAACAAGAGTAGCAACATGGAACGTAAGAACGTTATTACAACCCGGAAAGACGAACGAAATTATGCAAACAATGGCTAACTACGGAATAGATATTATGGCATTACAAGAAATAAGATGGGCTGGGAGAGGTGAAACCAAGATAAACAACTATACATTATTCTGGAGCGGAGGAGAAAAACAAGGCAGGAATGGAACAGGATTCATTGTATCTAAAAAACAAAGACATAACATAATGAAATTTGAACCCATAAACGACAGGATATCAAAATTAAGAATTCGAGGAAAAATATATAATACTACCTTTATATGTACATATGCCCCAACAGAGGTAGAAGAGAATGATAAGAAAGATAAGTTTTATGAAGAATTGCAATATGAATGCGAAAAAACACCAAAATACGATACATTAATATTAATGGGAGATATAAACGCCCAAATAGGCAAGGAAGAATATGTAAAAGCAGTAGCAGGCAAGAATACAATACATGAAGAAACGAATGATAACGGGAATAGAATATGCAATCTAGCAGCAGAAATGAATCTATTTATCGTAAGCACAAAATTCCCTCATCCAAAGAAGCACAAAATAACATGGATGCACCCAAATCAAACGGCAACAAGTCAAATCGATCATGTACTTGTAACCAGAGAAAGAATTAGTAACATACAAGATGTAAGATCGTTCAGGGGCGCTAACGCAAACACTGACCACATACTAGTAATTGCAATAATCAAGGAAAAGCAAAATAAAGAAAGAGGAAAAGACAGAAGCAAAAGAAGAAACAAATGGGATGTAAAACAAATAAAAGAACGAAAGGTGAAGCAAGAAATTGAAGAAGGGATAACAAAGGAACTTCAACAACAAATCTCCCCTGAAAGTGAAAACAGAATTGAAACCCAGTGGAACAGCATTAAAAATAGTATTTTAATAACAGCGGAAAAATGCGTCGGACGGAAGAAGAACGAAAAAAGTAAAGAATGGTATGACCAAGAGTGCAAGAAGGCTAGCGAAAAAAAAAACCGAGCATGGATAAAATGGCTGCACTCAAAAGAAGAAGAGGATAGACAAAGATACAAAGTGGCAAATGCACTAACAAGAAACACATGTAAACAAAAAAAAAGAGATTGGAGCGAAAGAATAATAAAAGATATACAAAACGAATACAATAAAAAAAATACAAGAATGTTTTATCAGAACTTAAAACAAGAAAAGAAAAACTTTAGAGTAAAAACCACAGGATATAAAGACACAGAAGGGAATACGAGGTACGAAAAGAAAGAAATACAGCAAATATGGAAGAACTACTACGAACAACTATACAGAAATGAAATAGAAACGAATACAGTAACACAAACAAAAACAATAAATAACACAGTAATAGAAGAACCAACATTAGAAGAAGTAAAACAAGCAATAAGACACCTAAAAAACAATAAGACACCAGGAAGCGATGATATACTAACAGAGTACCTTAAATATGGAGGTGAGACACTGCATGAAAGGCTACATAAACTAATCTGCTTGATATGGAGAGAGGAAAGAATGCCAGATGACTGGAAGCAAGGTATAATATTTACAATACACAAAAAAGGAGATTTAGAAGATTGCGCAAATTACAGAGGAGTAACGTTGTTAAACGTGACCTATAAAGTGCTATCAAAAATAATTAAAGACAAACTTCAAGCACATGCAGAGAACAAGTTAGGGGATTATCAACAAGGATTTAGGCAAGGAAGGTCGACCACAGATGCCATACATGTTGTACAACAAATACTAGAAAAAGCAAAGGAATACGACATAACTCTGTACATATTATTTATAGATCTTAAAAATGCTTTTGACAAAGTATTAAGAGAAAAGATAATAAAAGAAATGATAAACATGAGAACTCCACAAAAATTAGTAAAACTAGTGGAAATGACCTTAAAAGACTCAACCGCAGTAGTGAAAATTGAAAATGAAACAACCGAAAGATTTAAGGTACAACAAGGAGTTAGACAAGGGGATATGTTATCGGCTACATTGTTTAATATAGCCCTGGAAGGCGCAATTAGAAAAGCGGACCTGGAAGGGACAATAAATATTAAAAATACACAGATTGTTGCGTACGCAGACGATGTTACAATTATTAGTAGAACAAAAGAAGGGCTAATAAAAAGTTTCACGAGATTAGAGGAAGAAACAAAAAAAATGGGTTTAGCAATCAGCGAAAAAAAAACTAAATATCTAAAATATAGTAAAAACAGCAACGAGGAATTTTTAAAAATAAAAGACTATAAATTTGAGGCAGTCCAAAACTTTAAGTATTTAGGAATAACAATTTACAATAAAAAATATAGTGGAAGTGAAAAAACAAAACAAAAAATACAAACGGGATATAAAGCATATTACGCAAACAAAACTTATTTAAACTCTAAATACCTAAGTACCAGACTAAAGCTACAAATATATAAAACTATGATCAGACCGGTAGTGACATATGGAACAGAAACATGGACCCTAACTAAAAAAGAAGAGGAAGAGCTAAAAGTATTTGAAAGAAAAATATTACGAAGAATAATGGGACCAGTACGAACAGAAGAAGATGAATACAGGCCGAGAATGAACTTTGAACTAAGAGAACAAATGAACGGGGAAGATATTGTTACATATATAAAAGCACAAAGAATGAAATGGTTAGGGCATGTAATGAGAGCAGACAAAAAAAGAGTAATAAAAATAATAACAGAATGGACACCAACTGAAAATAGAAGAAGAGGCAGACCCAGTCTGAGATGGATGGATGAGGTACAAGAAGACCTAAAAAGGCTAGGGATAAAGAAGTGGAGAGACAAATGCGAAAAGAGGAAGGAATGGGCAAAGATAGCAGAAGAAGCTAGAACGAGTAAAAAGCTAACAGATTAAAATATATAAAAATAAAT
The DNA here is from genome assembly GCA_963082815.1 of Melanotus villosus. NCBI lineage: Eukaryota > Metazoa > Arthropoda > Insecta > Coleoptera > Elateridae > Melanotus > Melanotus villosus. The sequence continues at coordinate 27,912,646 of OY720419.1, read as the reverse complement.
AGAAGAAGAAATGGGAATTAATCCGTCCCAAAATAAGATTAAGAAAACTTATGAAAATAAGTAGCCATAACTGCATGCGGTTAAAGAGCTGATTATATATATAAGGGAACCCTTTATAAAATATTTCAGGGTGGCCGGATTTTTTTGCCGGTCAGTGTATAATCAAAACCTTATGTACCGTTAGGTGTAAGGTGTTTTTGTTACATTTCACTATTTGATACTTTAACATTTTTATTGTCTTATTTATATTTCTTTATCCATAGACTAGTTTTCTCCATTCTGTCTTGTCGTGTGCTATTTTCCGGGCTTCTTCTTTTGATATCCCTTTTTTCTGGAGGATTTGTATGATGTTTTCATCCCATGTTTTCATCGGTCTTCCTCTTCTCCTCTTTTCTTGTGCTCTTGATTCCCATATTATCTCGACTGGTCTTTTCCTGTCCATTCTTACCATGTGTCCATACCATCTCAGCTGGCTTTTTTCAATTACCTCTACTACGGGTTCTGTTCCTAGTTCCTGTCTCACGGTGCAGTTCTTAATCCTGTCCAGTCTTGTAATTCCCAATATCGCTCGTAGGTACTTCATTTCCGTGCTCTGGATTTTACTTTTGATTTTATCCGAGAGTGTCCAGCTCTCGCAACCGAAGGTCAATATTGGTACAAATACTGATTTGAACACGCTTATTTTGGTCTGGTTTGTTACTTCTCTTTTTTTTATAAATGAGTTCTTGAGCATGTGGTACACTTTGGATGCATTTTCTACTCTTGTTATGATTTCTGCTTCTTGATTTCCTTTGTTGTTTATTAGTACCCCTAAGTATTTAAATGTCTCCACCTGTTCTAGTCTTGCTCCATTTATTTCTATGTTTATGTTCCTGTTTTCTTCTCCTATTATCATAACTTTTGTTTTAGTTTCATTTATTTTTAGTTTTCTTTTGGTGAAAGCTTTATTCCCATATCTCCAAGTTAGCTCGTAATTCACTTTCGTTTCGTGCTAGTACTACTAAGTCATCGGCAAATGCACATAGTTCGATTCTTATCGGTTGCAGGTTCCTGTATCCTATCCTGAGCAGGCCTTGACTAGTACAACACGATTGGCAAGACTGATTTCAAAATGTGGCAGTAGGTTAGAGGTTAATAAATGTCAAATAAATTAAAACACAAAACAGTATTTATTTAGGGAACAAACTGAAAACTAAGATGAATACATGTTAGAGTAGATGTTCAAAATGTGATCCTTCACTAGTATTACAACGATAAACTTAAATAATTCTGGAAACAAGATTGCAAAACTGACTTACATTTGAAATGTCACTGTCACATTATAATTCATAGGCATTCTAGAATCAGTGTAGCCAATCGTGTTGTACTAGTCAAGGCCCGCTCAGAATCATTTTTTTCTCGATCTCATGGTACTTTGCTGGTCTTTACTTTTATTTCTTTTATGACGTCGTCCATGACTATGTTGAAAAAAATCGGGCTTAGCACACTTCCCTGTTTCAGTCCCTCCTCCACTGTAAATTCGTCTGATTGTGAATTGTCCGTTCTTACATAGTTCCGGGTTTTAACGTATAGACTCATTATACCTCTTCTGAGCTTCTCGTTTACGTTTCTTTTTTCTAGACTTTCCCTTACTTGTTTTCTTGCCACTCTGTCGAAAGCTTTTTCCAGATCTATGAAAGCCATATAGATTTTTTGTCCTGCCCTTTTTGCTCGTTCTATAATCTGTTTAATGGTGAAAATGTGGTCTTGGATGCTCCTCCCTTTCCTAAACCCGCTTTGTTCCTCCTCCAGCTGTGGCTCGATCACTTCCTTTAGTCTCTTTTCCAAGATTCTTTCGTATACCTTGGATGCTACGCTTAGGAGTGTTATACCTCTGTAGTTGTTGCAGTCTTTTTTATCTCCTTTCTTGTAGATTGGTAATATTATCCCCAGTTCCCAATCCTTAGGTATTACTCCCTGGTCCCATGTTTTATTATATATTTCTGTGAGTAGTTTTAGACTATTCTTCCCTAGGTTTATGAGCATTTCTGCGGTTATTTGATCATGGCCTGCTGCTTTGCCCTTCTTTAACATCTTTATTGCGTTTACTACTTCTCGTTCTTCTATTTCTTCTTTGGGTTCTGTACGTTGTAGTGTTTGATCAGTTTGGTGTTTGTGGCTATCTTTTTCTTCTCTTGGGCATAGTAGCTCTTGGAAGTATTGTTTCCAGTTTTGCATAATTTTTCCTTCCTCCGTTATTATTTCCCCTTGCTTGTTTTTCATTTGCCTGGGTTTTTGCTTTTGGTTTCCAGTTCTTAGATTTTTCAATATTTTATAGAACAATTTCTGGTTCTCATGGTATTCGCTCTCCATTTTCCTTCCAAAGTTTTCCCATGCTCTTTCTTTTGCCATTTTTACTTGTTCTTTTACTTTGTTTCTTTGTTCTTTATATTCTGCGTATCTCTCGTTTGTTCTCTGAGCCAGGTACCGTTTCCATTTCTTCTTTTTTATTTTAATCTCATTTTTGATGTCTTCGTTCCACCATGATGTTTCTCTCTTGTTTTTATTTATGTTCTTTACCCCGCATGTCTGTTTTGCTGCTTCAGTTGCTGTTAGTTTGAAATAATTCCACATTTGTTCCAGATCCATTTCGTCCGTGCTTCTTCTGTTTATCATTATCTCCACTTTTTGGGTGTATTGTTCTGCTGTTTGTTCGTCTGCCAACTTGTAGTATTTTATGGTTTCCTTGGTGGGAACCCTATGTGTCTGCTCTTTCATGTCTTCTTTGGTTATGTGTTCTTGCTTGTTCTTTCCTATACGTGTTTCTGCGATGAGTAGATAGTGGTCGCTGTTTATTTCTGCTGAATGCAATAATAATGTTTTATATTCAGCTCCCATTTCCTCACACAGCTTTTCAAATAAACGTGATTTTACAAGGCGAGTCTTAATAAAATTAATCATTGCAACAACATTAGAAAAAATCTTGTTTAACAAGCCACCCTCTACGCTTTTCACCATGAGAGCTTGTCTGTGCAAGAAGCAATGGGTAGTAACTATTCCAGGATTTTCTTTTTTTGCTAAAGCTATGAAGCCTTTAATGCGGCCTGTCATAGCAGCTGCTCCGTCTGTACATATGGAACAACAATACTGCCATGTTAGATTTTTTTGTTGTAGGTACGTGTTGACCACAGAAAAAATATCCGCATCAGTAGTGGTAGTCGTAAGTTCCCGGCAAAATAATATTTGTTCAATAATATCAGTCCCGTCTACAAATCGAACAATAGTAATTTGTAATACAAGTGTTGAAAGCTTGCGTTTGCCACACGAATGTGAAGTTTGCAGCACGAACGCTAGTGAGTGCTGCAGTCACATGAGTGTGGCAAATACAAGCTTTCAACACATGTATTACACACTATTTTTTCTACAACCACAAAAAATTTAAATATTTCTGCAAAATCAAATCTGACATTCATCAAATGTCATTTATGACATTTTGATTTGCGTGCGGAAAGTAAACAAATTAGCGTGTGGAAAGTTTACTTTCCGCACGCAAATCAAAATTTGAGTGTGGAAAGTTTACTTTCCGCACGCAAATCCAGATTAATCCAGATTTGCGTGCGGAAAGTAAACTTTCCGCACGCTAATTTTCACTTGTTCGGCAAACACTCATTTTCAATACTCGTATCTATGGAGACGAAGTCTGAAAATCCCACTTTCCATGGTGGTTGTAGAAAAATGATATTAATTGAGATCTACCATTCACGTCGGTGCTTTCATCGAGTTGCAGCGCGAACTTTTTACGCTCCCGTAACATTTCACAAACTCTATCCTCAATATTTACAGACATTTCTTGAATCCTTCTTTTCACAGTATCATTCGACAATGCAATTTTAGACACTTATTCAGCAGCTTCTGGACCGAACATGGTGTTTACTATTTCTTTGCATGCGGGTAATATTAAAGTTTCACCAATAATATGTCCTTTTTTATTTCTGACTATTAATTCGGATACTTTGAATGAAGGAATCAAGGCTACAACCACACTAAAATACACGGCCTTGGATGACACGGGACACCCCTGATTTGCTTTCGCGACACACCAGGGTGTCGCGAAACCTGGTTGAGAATCACTGATTTAGAGGATTTTCCTTAAATGTACCGGCCCTACCTCTTCTTCGGTTAGTTTTTCAGCCCCAAGAATGCTACGCCTACTATCAAAAAAACCATCACGGTGACACAGTAGATGGAGAACAGTTTCTTCCTCCTTTCCATACCCTCTAAACGTTGGTTATTTTCTGATTCCCATTGTGTATAGGTTTCTATTTAGTTGACAGTGACCCATAATTACACTCGTCAATAGTCTGGCATTCTTATTCATACTGAGTATGTTAGCTTGAAAGGCCTAGAAAGACTTTTGACTGCCTTTGTCCAGGGGTTTCCTTCCAGTGTGCATAATAGTAGTACCATTGCTTAAGCAACATTTTAACCTCCTGCTTTATAACTTCAGAAGAAATTCCACAGGTTGGTTCCGGTCCTATAAAAGGCTTATTTGTCCCATTCTTTGCTAGACAGCCAGCTTCCTGGTTTCCTGTTATTTTCAAGTGCCCAGGTACCCATACTAGTTTCATTGTATTGTGCTTGTCCCGAATTCCTTGACCCTGCGAACACAGTCCAGTACTGAGCCTGAACTAACCTCGCAGGCTCTTTACACCCTCAGGGTAGCCTGACTGTTGGTCGCTATAAATATTCTCTTAGTGGTTTCTATGTACTAGTTCCTGAAACAGATGTCCTGAGATTAACAAATATTCTGCATCCCGGTCCATATATTCCAGCCCCAGTTGCTCGTGAAGTTTTGGAGCCATCTGCATAAAATGCCAATCCGTAAACTCCACCAGTTTTTGCTTACGTAGCTAGTTTTCCCTAGTAGGAATTATAATTCCAAGCGTTCTGCTGGTATACGTCTTTCTAATCCTATCTGGCACCGTATTAAGTTTAGGGCGTTTATCGATTTCATTTAGGATGGCAAAGTGCCTTTCCCTATTTTTAACCTCAGCAGAGTTTAATTTAAGCCTGCATGCTCCACTTAATATCTTTGACTTTACCATCAGGTGAAGAGGGGGCAGATTCAGCAGGGTTTTCAATGCTGCTGTGGGGTTGATGACATCACTCCTGTAATTCCTAGGCACGCTAGTCTTTGCAGCTTGCCTAACTTGTCTCTGCAGTCTTTGACTAGTGTCCTTGGCCACCATACTAAAGCTGCATATATTATTATGGGTATCACGTGTCACCATATCCAATAGATCATTCTGGGAGATAATCCCTAGTTCTTTCCGAACATACGCCTACAAGTCCATTGGGCTCTGGTAGCTTTGTTTGTTATCCTCTCTAGATGGGATTTAAAGGTTAACTTGCTATCCGGAATGACTCCCAGATATTTAACTTCATTATAGGTATAATTCTTTTAAACCATGTGGCTTCCTTTTCCTTGTGAATGGTACTACAGTGGTCTTAATCAGATTGACTGATAAGCACAGTTTGGTCATTCAATGAAACTTTTTTTTGTTTACATTTAAGCATGTTGTGATCCATCTACATGCAGTAGGTTGTACACCTCTATTTCTCTTTACTTCGCAGTGTATTTTCCACCTTGCATGCTACTTCAATGATTGCTGTTACGCAAGATTTTTCTGGCTGATAGGCATACTGGTGTTGACTTAGCGGATAGACACTCAATACCTATCTATTAACCTCTCCAAAAGTTTCAGGAGAAAAGATGTCAGGCTAATAGACTGGAAAGATTTTGTCTGCGAGTTCAATTCAGGTCCTGGTTTAGGTATAAACACCACTTGGAGTTCTCTCCATGCCTGAGGCACATATGCTAGTGCTAAACTAGCCCTCAATAATGTACGCAGCCTCGTATGTTAGTGAAATTCAAAGGTTGGAAAATAAGGAGTTAATCACGAATTCAAATAGGTGTATAAAAAATTGTCACAGATTATTTTTTCTTTTATTATATGTTATTTGGCGTATATTCATTGTTTTAATAACACCACCGATATTTATCCACATTTACTGCAACACCATTGAAAACTTCGTTTCCGAGGAATTCTTTATTTAATTTTCATTGAAATCCTGTGAAATTCTAATATGCCAGCGATTTATCCCTTAGTTAATCCTTCAGAAAATAATTCAAATAAAGTGATTATTGTAATAATGAGAATTTCTCTATGACTTAATAAATATATCTACAGTTTTACAACTGCAGTCAAAAATTAAATGTTGCACAGATAATTGATTGATGTAAAAGCAACTATGAATGAATAAATTACCAGAATAATTGGGTTTCTTCTTTCTATGAATGTAATTTTATTATTACTATCTAATTTTAAATATTTTTTAGATTCAAAGTGTTACCTACTAAAAGTACTAAATACCAAAATGACAACAACAGAAGGCAACTATCATATTATTGTTTGTAACAAAACAGAAGCATTTGAATTTGAAATGGTACCAAACGATACTGTGGGTAAGGAGATTTTTATTTACAATTTTTAAATTGTACCGAATTTTTACATATAAAAGAACTCGAATTCTTATCTACTGTTAATATATTACTCATTTATTTATGTAGTATCTATGATTTTTTTTTTCAGAGGATGTTAAATTACAAATATATCAAAAGTTTAAAGTTCGGCCGTCGCAACAGATTATCACAGGTTGGCCAGTTAATCCGTCTAATGAAAACCAAACCCTTATCTCTTTTCTGCCTCTGAATAGAGATATTATTTTATCTATTGATAATAGTAATCATATACCCGACGCCATATTGGTATTTAAGGGGAATGCAAAAGAAGAAGATAAAGTAGTTGAAAATAACTGTAATGTAAACAGTAAGTTAGACTTATCAAATATGAGTGGTAACATGAATCTAAATCTACCGGAAGGAATGGCAGGTATTGTAATTCAATAATTATAGCATATTACTCATTGTTTACTTTTAACTGCAGCGAGTTTATGTTAATGTTTTATAGATTCATTAAGTTACAAACTTAATTTATAAACTTTTTTAATTAAAATTTTTTATAACGTATTTAAATGTCAAGTTTTATTCAAAATTGTAATGAGTGGAATTTAGTCTGGCTGAGTTACTTAACTTTTTTTTATTGTGTCTTAATGTAAGGTAAACAATTATATTGGATCAATTTGCTGGATTATCACAGTAACATAAAATGAAAACAATGGCTTAATTTTTGTTGAATTCTAATTATTTATATTAACCCACAATCAATTCTAAAACCGGACATATGAGTAATTGAGTAATATTGATATCTATATAATTATTTAATATGGTATATTATATTAATATTCAGGTTCTATTTTTAGAAATCACAGATGCAGAAGCAGCTGTGAGTTTTATCGCACAATATATATGCAACTATGGTGATGATCATGTACCTTTTTACGGTTGTACTTTAAGGGAAGCAATAGTAGAAGCTTGTTTTACTTCGGTAAATTCGGTATAAACATTAATATTCTATTGTATATAATTTTTGTAACTTTGAACAATTGTAGCGTAAAATTATTGCTCTCTATTTTCACAACGAAAACGATCCCTTTTCCAAAACATTCTGTCCGGCATTGATCAGTGGTGCCGTTAGAAATATTTTACAAAATACCTTCTTTCTATTAGGCTGGGATGTAAGCAACGAAATATATCGTAGTGCCTTAGAACAATCTTTGAATGAAAATATAGATTTTGATGAAGCAAAATGCCTTATTACCGAAAAACGTTCTGCCTTGCTAATACTTTATCCCATTGAAAATTCAATTACTGTTTTCTCTATTTTACATGGCGCAAAAGTAAAGGTTAAGGATATAATTACAGCATTACAAGAAATTGAAAAAAGTTTTAAACTGGAAATTGCTAATGAACTTGAATTAGAAGATGTAAAAGAAAAAGTTGAATCGCAAAATGATATTGGGTAAGTTCATTCGTTTTTTTGTCTCTAATAATCTGTTTAGTTCAGTTGGTTAAATGCCTGCTAACTAGGTGGTTAATATGGGTTCAATTCCGATGGCTATTTATTGCGAAATTATTTTAAACTATTTAGATAAGAACTAGAAAAAAGCGCGACCGAAAGTTGCATTTCAAACAAAAAACCTTTGGTATCCAGTGGTTTGAGAAAATTTACCATATAAATTTAAATCCATATTCTGTTAATTACAGTACAGGCAGTTATGTCACTGAGGTGCCTTTTCAATTTTTAATGCATTTTATATTTATAATATGCCACCTTGTTGATTGCTAAAAACTTAGGTAAGGTAATTGTACCAGTAATCGCCAACAGCCCAATGTTCGTCACTTTCTCATATTTTATTTGTTATTAAGAATCTATCGAGTAAAAAGAACAAACCTCGAAGTTAAGATAGGGAAAAAGACTATAAAATTAGAAAAAGCCGACAGTGTAATATACCTAGGAACTGAAGTAACGAAAGATGGAAGCTCTGGTCTGTACTCTGGCGCAGGTAAAAAGATTTAATTTTTGATTCTTTCTTGGTCACTTGTAGAGGTCGAGATACCTGTACAGTTTTACCTACAGTAGTAGGAATACCTGCTCCAGCTTGCCTGTGCAGGTATACCGCAACATGAATGGCCGCCTTTACATTTAGCTCTTTCGAATTTTGAATGATCAACACTATTACACTATTACAGACACTTTTATTTGTTCGGCAAAGTTGCAGTATTCGTTTCACCTTTGATTTATCGAGACATCTTAGCAAGTATGTTATCGCGAGTGTGAGTTTCTTCTTGATATTATTACTTTGGTGTTGTGCTCTAGAATTTAAAAGGATAAGTACTTTAATCATCATCATCTTTTGCACTACAGCCCTTTGTGGGCCTTGGCCTGCTCGACAATTCTCTTCCATGTTTTCGTATTCCTTGCTTTTTCTTTCCAGTTTTATAGTGTTCTCACGCTTCAGGAATATGTTTCTAATTCTTTTCTTTTGTTTGGCTTTTGTCGAGCCTTTACAATTGGTTTTGTTTTCTAGAAAGGGGTGGTTGGTTCTTTGTCCAATCTCCGTAATGGACGGGATAAACTTGAAGATATGATAGATGTGAAATGAAAGACCCCCTCGCCCTCGGATACCGTAATAGCGTCGGGGCGGAAGCAACAAGAGTTGGCCAAGTGAGGCCAGGCAGGAAAGAATAAAAAAAAGGAAACTGCTCTCCAGACAAGTTGAAACAAGGACAATTCCAGCTATGGTAACTTGGAGCCGCTATTTCCCATATTCACAAGTTGTGAGTCCCTTAGTCTACCACTCTCATTAGCCCTGTAAGGTTCTCAAAGCCCCAACTTGGAGGAGAGAGTCGGTATTGGGTACAGGAGACACTATGTAACGCATGCGTGGCAGCGTTATGTGTTGCGCTTCACTACCTTTTCAGACCCCAAATATTTTAATGTAATGTAGCCTTTCATCATCCTGTAGACGGGCAAAGGCTTCCCCCTTTATCTTCCACCAAGCTCGGTCCTGTGCCTTTTCCATCCATTGTCTTCCTGCAGTCTCTCCAATTTCATCGGCCCACCTTGATTTTGGTCTTCGTTTTCTTCTTTTAATTAACACTGGCACCCATTTGGTTACATTCAACCTGGCCACACTTTAATGTAGAAACTGATTAAATTAATATGCTTTTGATTACGAAACGTTGATAATATTTGTTTACATAGTTAATGATAGTGAAGAAGACTAGTACGTTACAAAAACAGAAATGTCTGAGTGATCGTCAATTGTGATGATTATTAAGGCAAATTCGCTTTGAACTAAAACGGCCAAATATTCTATATTTTAACGAAGCTTACTCATACCTTACGTATATTTTACGTATCATGTATCTTGGAATCTGTTTACCAGTAATCATCTTGCACATTGTTAAGGAGTTCTATTGCAAAAGTTACCAAAAATAACATGACGATTACTAGTACAAAAGGGTAATGAAGAATGGGTCATTTGCAGATTATTAATGTTACATATAAAAATGACAAAATTCAAAAATTAAACCGATGACGATATGAAGAAAACTATTTTTGCTGTAGAAAATGGATTGTCAGTTAATTTTGCCACTAAGAATTTTAATGTAGCGATCGAGAGGAAAATAGGACCAGTTCCGGTCTTAACTGAGCAAGAAAAACTTCTACTGAAAAAATGAATTCTTCATTTAGCTTCTCAGTGTTTTCCAGATCAGTTATTAGATAGTGTCCAGTTATTGTTAAAACAGTTACGAAAACCTAATTTATTTAAAAACGGCAGACCGGATTACCATGGGTAGGAGACGTTCCTAAGGCGATATTCGGAAATAGCAGAAACACACAAAATTTAACTTCAAGATGTGCAGTCGTATCTGAAACATTTATAAGAAAATGGTTTGAAGAAATTCAAACCTATATACTACACAATAATATTTTGGACACCCTAAATGCCCTAAATGATCAAAGGCAAGTTTTCAATTGTGATAAGAAACGCATTTTTCCTGAATCCCAAAAATAACCAGGTTTTAGCTAAAAAAAGAACAAAAAAACTGTTCACACAATAACAATTGCCGATAAGAAAGAGTGTATTACAACTATTTTGATGGAAAATGCTGTGGTAGACATAGCTCCCCCAACGATTGTTATAAATCTGCAGAGAATTGCTCAGAAGTTATCACGTTCTATCCCAGAGAACTGGGCAGTAGGCAGATCCGATAATAGCTGGGTGACAGGAGAAACGTTTTTCGAATATTTTATTCCTTGTTAATTGAAAACAAATTTGTTTTTCAAAGCATCATTTTTTGTGGTAGCACATCACGTGACCATGGCATTTAGCGATTTTTGCAGATAGTTTATTGCTTCATATCCAAATGCAACGCAGATTCTGCAGCCTATGGATGTTGCAGTTTTCTATCATTGGAAAAAGACTTTATAATTACAGAATTCAAAATGTGGGCTTGCTGTTAAAGCAATATAGTTTTTGTGCTATTTTACAAGAGGCTTTGAAATATACAACACCACAGATTTTACAGAACGGATTCTGTTTCTGTAGTTTTTGCCCTTTGAATTTAAATGCATTAGATTATTCTGACCTTCCAGGCAATAGCATAAGTCTTTCAAATACATATATCTGAAATATATGATTCAAAAAGTCAGAGATTTTTAAAAGTTTTTTCGAAAAAGAATTTCCACTTGACAAGCTCAACCAGTTCAAAATGTTTGAAAACCAGTGGACTGGTGCAGCAGAAAACAGTTTCTTATATTATTTTTGATTGAATTTTAAGAAAAAAGCCGGAAGTGTACTGACTGATCAAGTTACTAATTATCTCGAGCAAGAAAATGTTTTACTGAGTGAGAAAAGTGTCTCAGATTAAGTTGTAGCATCAAGTTCAGTAGATTTAGTAGTAGATGACAGAGGTTGATTAGACCAGTGATTCCCAAACTGGGGTCCGAGGACCCCCAGGGGTCCGCCAATGTATATCAAGGGGTCCGTGCGAAGACTTTAATTGACTTACTTACTTTTTGACCACTTTCCTTGCATGGCAGAGTTTCTTCAGAGTAATAATTTGAATATTTCACCCCAAATAGTAGGTACTTATTATTAAATCCCATTTAGAACAACTTGAATCTCAGTTACGAGAATACTTTCTAATCCTAGAGGATCAAAGTGAACGGATCAGAAACCTGAAACCCATTTGCAGATGGTTTATTAATAACACAGCTGTAGTTAACATCGAAAGAAGAAGATGATTTGGCAGATCTTTCGTCTGATAAATCATTGAAATCTGTGTTTTTGGAATCTTCCCTGGCAGATTTTTGGTTAAGACTGAAACAGAAGTATCCAGAACTTTCACAAATGTTACTTCTAATACCATTCCAAACCACTTATTTATGTGAAAAAGGGTTTTCTCAGCTTACGTATATGAAGTCAAAGTATACAAACCGACTTACATGAAGATAATTTAAGGCTGAAGGTGTCGACTGTAAAACCAAACATCGGAGAACTTACTACACAGAAGCAACATCACAGGTCTATCTAAGTTTCGCTATTAAGCCATTTTTATTTTGTAATGGGAGTTAATATTAAGTTACATAATATTGGATATAAGTGGGTATGTAATTAAATAAAATAATAAAAAATTAACTATTGCAGTTGCTTGATTTTTATATTTTGGTGAGTCAAAGGTAGGGGGTCCACAAAAAAAATTCAAATTACTTGGGGGTCCGCAAGTAAAAAAGTTTGGGAACCACTGGATTAGACCATATTTTGAATAATGAGAAAGAGTGTATTAACATATGAAGTAGCAAGTAACAGAATTTTAAAAGAAATATTTGCAATTAAAAGTAGGTATGAAATGACTTGCCTTGTAAATACGGTAGGTATCTTTCACTAAAACTTAGCGTTATGCTTGAATGCCGAAAGTGAAAAAGGAAACGAAGGCAAAGCAGACCAAGTAGAAGATATTGAGGAAATCACACAAGATGACACTTCACTTAAGAAATGCAAAGAGAACCATGAAAACGAGGATAAAAGCAATGATAAGAATGTATAACAAGAAAACAAAGGCAATGAAAAAGAAACAGTGAAAGACAGTGTAGGGGAAATGATAGATCAAATAAGAAATGTAGAGAAAGGGGATCCAACACCAACACCTACAGAAAATGCGAATAATGAATACTCGATTCCTGTTAAAAACACAGTTTTCTGGCATACTGATACACCTAAATGCCAAAAAGAGGCAATAAAGAAAAGGTTCCCACTGTAGCAACATCAAAGGAATGGCAGTGGTACTTTGAAAGGAAGGAAAATGATAAGGCTGAAAAATTAAAGAAGTACATGAAAGAAAGCGACAAAGACAAGAAACCACCAAAAAGAAAAGGATGGATGAATAGAAGTTCGAACTGAAACGAAAAAGGAAAAATACCAAGGAAAATAAGAAAGTCAGTAGAAAACTGGTAGACACATCCCAATATCTCATGGCCCTCAGTACAGAAAGAGAAAACGCATCTACTACTCAACCTAAAAACCTAGGTTAGGTTCGTTCTGTCAAAGTCAAAATATTAAAAAATATTATTAGTGAAAACCTATCATTATGTTATAATAAGCTGAGAAACTTGCAATATAGGTGGCAGCTAATAAATGTATTTATTTTCAATTTCATAAAGACAACAATTTCAAATTTCATGCGCTTTTTCCTGAGTGCCGCATGTTTTTAGGTTTCACTATTAGACTTCCATCTCACTCTTTTCAAATTTGACGTGCACGTCGTGGGCCATGAAATATCGGGATACGTCTAGTATTGTATAATATGCAAACAAGAAAACAAGAAAAAGAAAATATTGGGTGCAGGAAATCTGTGCTGGTATTTCTAAAAGTTTTATTATTCAACTTGTCACGAATAAACTGTGCTATAGATTACTCCAATAGTGAATTGCGGCATTAATGAAAACCGGTGTAGGGAGTAATGAATAAAGCTCGGACTTTAGGCAAAATGCCGTTTTTTGCCTATTTACCTGTTTTCTGGCTATTTTGCCTATTTTACATTGGATGCCTATTGCCTTTTTATAAAATTCTACGCCATATTTTATAAATTTTAGCAAAAATGGCTTATTTTCCGTTTCTGAGACAAGGTTTTTTTAAGAAACTACCCACATAATCGCAGTGCGAGGTGTAGTAAGCCTTGAGAGATTCTAGACTATAATCTCTCAAGGGTTTCAGCAATAAATGAATAGGTAGACTGTTTTACGACTCGTCCATCTGTACTTTCTAGAATTTATTAATGGTGGGGAATTTCCTTAACCCCCTTATTGTCGGAGGATGAATAGAAATTTGTGTATTTACTTTGTAATATTTCTACGTATTTCTATTTCATATTTGTGGTAATTGTGCGGGAGGGGTCGAAAAATTTCATGAACGAAAAGTGCACTTCATTTTCATTTAAGTAGTGAAAAGAGTAAGAGTTGCCTTCGAGATGTCTTCAAAACTTTGTTAATAAATAAATAAAAGTTTTATTATACTGATACATAAAAGAATAAATTTTGTAACCGTTATCCCTGACCACATAACAATCAAATTCGCCAAGTTAGTGTAAAATCTGGCAGCATTTTTATGCTGAGTTTGCCTTCAGTGGCCAGGCGGCGTCACCATTGCACGGGCAGACACGCGACTCGGGCGACCCTGAAGTGCTTGATTTGTATCATTGTATACAAATCAGCTGATTCCAAGCACTTCAGAGTCGCTCGCAAGTTAGAACAACTAAATGACCTTAAAAAAGTTTTTTTTTAATTCGCCTTTTTGCCTATATTTTTGCCTATTTCGAATTTTAACTGCCTATTTATCAAAAATTCCTGTCTTTATAGGCGCCTATTTGGCCCTTTTTTTCTGCCTATAAATCTGAGCTTAAGTAATGAATACTGGTACCAGTAATTCTCATATGATGAATACCGGTACAAAACATAAATGTTTTTTCATTTTTATTTATTTGAACTTATTAAATCAGCAAATAATGTACTTTCAAATAATGTATGAAATAAAGTTATTCTAAAATATACACAAAACTACAACTTCATTGGCATCTAAAATAACCCAATTAAAAACTGATAAATTATAGTGTTACTTTAAGTTGACGATCACTGGTACATTTACCTTTTTAAACTAACCCAATAACGTGGAATTAAAGCAGAAGAAAAAAATTTATATTTAATTTTGTTAAAAAGAACCTCTACAACCCAAATCATATTTTATGATCGCCTGCAAGCACAATTAATAGTGAACATGTTAAACAACGTAATATTGTGCCTGTTTAGTAACAAACTATTTATTTTATAGATCAAAAGAATTTCAACAGCTTATGTGTGACCGATTAGGAGATAGAGATTATGACAGTTTTGAATATGATGAACACAATTATTTGAAACAAAAAATTGGATTTGCTAAATATGGGCCTCCACAATCTGAGAGTGGTTATGATAAAAAACAAAATAAAAAAATTGACGAAACATATGAACGAATTCGCCAGAACAACAGTAAGTTTCTTTTAAAAGTTAAAAAGTGGCAAATAAATAATCATCTTCATATTACAAGTTACATAACAAAATTGAAATTAACTTAATTATAGGAAAATAAAACTGATAGGAAGAGTGTAAACATGTTATCATTAATTATAAATTATTAGAATGAACATAGTATTGTTCAGATGAACATAATGTTTTGTGTTATTATGTAAACTTTTATCTTTTATAAAATTATTCTAATAGTTCCTGTTGATTAAAGGTTTATTGACTGCTTTGGAATTTGTTTGTTAAGAAATGTAATATTACTTTTTATTAAAAATGCATAAGAATTAATTTGTATACGGTATAATATGTATAAAATAATTTTTTTAAATTTTAGACGAATTCGTAGAATGGCAGGATCAAATTGTTGTATCTTTTATTTATAATTGTTTGGAACCAATACCCCAAGAAAAACTCAACCGATCAAAAAAGTATCCCGACTACAATCCAAAAACAGACATATCACCAGTTCCAATATATGTAATTCGTAAATGCAGAGGTAG
Source organism: Melanotus villosus (assembly GCA_963082815.1). Taxonomy (NCBI): domain Eukaryota; kingdom Metazoa; phylum Arthropoda; class Insecta; order Coleoptera; family Elateridae; genus Melanotus; species Melanotus villosus. Next base: position 27,897,081 of record OY720419.1, on the reverse strand, counting down.
TCCCAATCCGTGCCGAATATTTATAGATCAGGATAATCGAGTTTATAAATCATGGAAGGATTATATAGAAGATAATAAACTTGACAAATGTGCAATGGTATTGCCTGAAGATGGCCGTTATACTGCAGATGATGAGGGAAATGTTAATACAGAAAGACATTTATCGCCAGCTTGTGGTATAAGTCATACTGTACTAAAGGGTGCTGATATTGCTTCTACTGTAGTAGGATTAGCTTCAGGAGGAGTTTTTGTTGCAGCAATGATTCCTGCCATTACAATAGCACCTATCGCTTTAACAGTAGCAGCTGTAACGGGAATTAGCGTAGGTCTATATTCAGTTGGTCGTAGTATCGGCAACATATATGACCTACATACCCATGGTGAAGTATGTAATTTAATGTATTATGCAATCATTAAATTCTTGTGATTGTCAATTAATTCTTCAGAGTATGAGTTTTGCCAACTCGGAAGCACGTGGGGCCTATATCAATATAGTTGCAGGCACATTAGGATTTGTGGGTGCTGGGGCAACAACTGCTGTGTCTCAGTTAGCTGCTAGAGGTGTTAATATTGGACAGGTTTGTATTTTTATTAAGTTTATAAATTTTAATCTGGTATTGAAAAGTTTAACTGCCCAGTGGTTGAAAGGTTAAGGCACTCCATTATAGCGGTGACAATTTTGGGTTCAAACCAAATTGAAAATAATTGGGAATCAAAACTTAGTAATGGAATAGGCAGTTATTGAAGGTGTGACCCTATATGCCTAGCATGTAAAATAATCAAGTATGAAAGTGACTTAGGAGGCCTTAACCCTTCATGTTACTGGACAGCTGATAGCTTACTTGTATTGGAAAGTTTCCAAATTAAACTTAGACCGTTTAATTTTGGCTGCCAATTCCTTAAAAATAACCACTTTAATAACTTGCATACTGATTTCAGTGTCTCAAAAACATTGCAGAAGTCTTTCTTGAAAGTCGTTAAGTACCTTTTACAGTTATATTTAGAATTAATATACAGTAATACTCCGTCGTACGCTACCCCGACTTGCGCGAACTCGCAGTTATGCGGTTTAATAATTTCCCCTTTCGCTTCCTCCCTCAACCCCCACGCGGACCATTTTGCCCACACTTGTTAGTGCCGCACTTGCAGTGATACATACAGATGTGTTTCACTTGAATTCCCTGCACATTTTTAATGATGGACGAAACTTGCATGTGATTTGTATGGCGTTTATTATGTAAATTCTTCATTTTCATCGTTGATGTAACTTTTTCATTTTGAATACGCTATGATTACATATGCACTTTCTTTAAAAACAGATGTTTTTGCTAGCCTGTAGTCCCAATTAATTGTAATTTATATGTATTTATATGCAAAACTGTACTCTGAGTTACATGAATTTGACTTAAAGCTCTCTTTGTTGGTCCCACCTATCACGTAACTTCGGGGAATTACTGTACAGTATTAAGGCATCGCAGCTGAAATTTCAATTTCGCTTTAGGAAACACGATAAAATCACAGTTTGAGTAAGTAAGGTGGTTAAGAACTCACCACCATGTAGTATTGTGCCAATAACTGCATCATCTCGAGAGAGGTGTGAAAAAACTAAATTGTCGTTATGCAACAGTAATTGGGGTTGCAGTACAGTTTTGGTCGCTTTCATTACTACCTTTTCTTTTCTTTCTTCTTGACCCTGGTGCCTGTAAGGGCGTCGGGTATTGGGCCCTTAACCCACTCTTTCCATCTCTTCCTATCTTGAGCTATTTTTCTCAGATCCTCTGTGTTTTTTCCATTTTCTCTTGCTATTTCTTCTATTTTTTTCTCCCATGTTTTCCTTGGTCTGCCTTTTTTCTTTTTCTTGTCGCTTCTTGATTCTATATATTGTTTTGTCTTTCTGTCTATATTCATATGTACTACGTGTCCAAACCGATTGAGTTGTTTTGTTTTAACTTTATTTTCTATTTTTCCTTGTTTTGTCTCCTCATATATTTGTTCTGTTCTCCATCTATCGAATTTTGTGATGCCGATTATTTTCCTTAAGTACTTCATTTCAATAGCTCTTAGTTTCTTTTCATGTTTCTGTTGGGTTGGTAGTACCTCTATGTTATATGTTAGTGATGGTATTACTACTGTGTTATAAACTCGTAATTTGGTTTCCTTGTCTACTTCTCTCATTCCTAGGATTGTCTTGTTTATTGCGTAGTAGATTTTTGTTGCTTTGTTTATTTTATTTGCTATTTCTGTCTCTAGTGTTCCATCATTTGTTATCATGCTTCCGAGGTATTCAAAAGTGGTTGTTTTCGTTAGGTCCTGTCCTTTGCACTTTCATTTTTGTATTGATTTTTCTTCCTTTTCCTGTCCTATCACCATTACTTTTGTTTTCTTTAAGTTGATTTCCATTCCCATTTCATTGATTTCCTCCTACTAACATAACATAACAACAATTAAGCGAAAAATTGCAAAACTTCAAAAGGAACACTTGTAATTTTAGATTATCTAGATGGACATATAACATATACTTCTTCTTCTTCAAAGTGATTTTCCCTACACTCTTGTAGTCCAAATATTCTACTTCGTTAATGTTTATGAACCATTTCATTTTTTCGTTCATGATCTATAGGTAATTTGAAAAAAGGTTTGTTTTTAAATGTAGATCAAGGGATAATTATTTTCACAACATGAAACTTTATAAGAATATCTTATCTGGCCAAACTATTCCTAGTATTTTTCGTAGGTACTTATTTGTAAATATTTGTAGCTTGTTAATTTGGTTTTTGTTTGCTGTACAAGATTCACAACCATATAAAAGTGTACTCTTTACATTCGTGTTAAAAATACGAGTTTTGTTGCTTATTGAAATTTCTTTGGAGTAGGTACCATCTCTTTTTTAACTGGTTAAAAGCACTCTGCGGCCTATTTTTCCTGTACATTATATCTTTCTGGTATGTAATTTTATCTTCAATAATACTTCCTAAATAAGTAAATTTTTGTACGTTTCTGATCCGATTTCCTTGTATAGTGACTTCATTTTCATTAGTGGGGTTAACGTGTAATATGTTCGTTTTCATATTGTTAATTACCAGCCACATATTTTTAACGTTCATTTCCAATAGGTTAATATTTATCTGCATCTGCTTTGCATTTTCGGTAATGGGGCAAACATCATCTGCAAATTCGAGATCTTCTAAACGTTCGTTAAATTTCCATGTTAGTCCTCTTTTGTTTGTGAAGGTTTGCTCATAATCCAGTTTGTTATTATTACGAAGAGGATTGGGGAAAGTACGCATCCCTGCATGACGCCACTGTTAATTTTTATTTTGTCTGACATAGTTCCGTTGTGTTCGATAAAAGCTCCATAGTCCTTATACAGTAGTTTTATTATTTCAATTATTTTTATAGAGATTCCGTATTCTTCAAGAACCTTCCACATAAGTTCACGATTTACTTTGTCGAATGCACCATAGCAAATGGAAAAAATCTACATACGCCACTGGAATCTACGTCAAAATATCTCTAAATGGCCTCTATACTATATTCAGATATTTCTATAAATAAAGGAGTTATAAGACTTAGAAGAATTAGAGTAATTTTCCTTGTTTCACTCATTAATTTTTGTATGTTTAGTTTGGTTTTCGGACAATCTGTATAGTGACCTCATATCATTTGTGCCTGCTGCATTCTCTGCTTTTTTCATTAACTCTTCTTGTATTCTCTTGTCCATTGTAGCGCTTCTTTTTATTTGTTTATCTATTTCCTTGTGTATTGAATATTTAGTTCTTTGTTTCTTGTCTTCGGATATATTATTTAATGATTTTTGTTTTATTTTTCCTCTTTCCTCGATTAGATTCCAAGTTTCTTTTGACATCCAATCCTTCATCTTGATTTTTCGAAAACCTATTGTTTCTTCTGCTGTTTTTGTTATCATATTTTTATAATTCGTCCATAGTTGTTTTATAGGTAATTCCTCAATATTACCCATCTTCCTGTATTCAGATAGTATTCTTTCTTGAAAAACTTTTAATATGTCGTTATCTATATTTAGCCATTGTGTGTTGTATTTTTTTCTCTTAATTCCCAACTTGTTTTGTGCCTTCAGTTTTAGTTTAAATTTGGCTCTCACTAGTGTATGGTCTGAACCAATGTCAGCGCCCCACATGCCTCTTGCATCTAGAAGACTGTTTTTGTATTTCTTGTCTATTGTTATGTGGTCGATCTGATTCTTAATATTTCCATTTGGTGACTTCCAAGTGACATTATGATTTAGTTTATGCTGGAACAGGCTTCATCCTATTATTAAATTATTTAAGGAGGAGAAGTCCACAAATTCTTTTCCCTGACTCCTTCTTTTCCCATAATTTCTTCTCGCCCTTCGTTGCTTGAGCCAATTTTGGCATTTATATCCCTTATCAGCATCTTGATGTCTTTTTTATAATTCTGCTGAATTTCCTCGTATGTTTTCTCAAGCTGTTTATAGAATTCCTCCTTTACAGTTACAGTGGAACTCCCGTAAGTCGAACTCCTGTAAGTCGAACTCCTGTAACTCGAAATTTTCTTTAACTCGAATATTTGCGCGTTTACTGTTGAGTTTATAGTCCAGTCAAAACAAGGTTTAACCTCCTGAAAGTTTTGAAACTTTGCACACTTATTTATAGGTACCTAAGGATGAATATACCAAAAGTCCTCATAAATATGAGGCGAGCTCTAGCGGCAATTAGTGAAAACAGGGACCTTTTTTTGGTTTCTCGTTAATATCTTAAGAACCGTTGGCTGGAGGTAAAAGTTGATTATATACAAAATTGAAGCTTATTAAATTTGCAATAAAAATGATTATATACATTTTTCTTGTATTCCTAACGGCTTCCGAGTTATAGGGCGCTAAAAAATAGCGTTTTTTGAAAAACCACACTAGTGCGGTACAATATGGTGTTTCTAATAATACTTGACAATGGTTTACCTACATTTTTGTACACCATGGATGATTGAGGAGATTAACTTCACAACTTTGTATAAAAAGAAAGACATATTCATAAGTAAGTATGTATATTATATTAAATAAGTAGGTATCATATTATAAAGTATATTAAACAATGAAATGCAAAGAAAAGTCAATCAACTCTTGATCGCTTTTGGGTAGAAGAACCTGCAATCTGCTGTGTGAGAGAGAGAACCATTATACAGATAAGAACATGACAACTGATTTATGTATACTATTGGAAGGTAAATGAATAACAAAAAAATACAAATGTGCAATCTCACCTGGCTTCTGGTTAAGCGTCCAGCAAGCATAGTATTTTGATCTTCATGTACCAAATGTTTAGTGTTTGGTATTTGCACTGAATGGTCTGTTTCTTCAAGGTATGTGACATCGGGATCATTAGGGTCATCAAAATCTTCTTCGAGGATGGAAGTTACACCATTCATGCATTCACCATGGCAGTTGTGGCAAATGCTTGTACACATTATTCCTGCCTTTCGACAGCCACGTCTGTTCCCACATCCACCTGTGCATTTGCAACAAATGAGATTGAAGACAGCCTCAGGTGCTGCTGGACCCTCTGTTGTCACAGGGATTAGCCGATCGATTTCCAACTTCCAACCCCACTATACAGGAGGAAGTTCATTCCCCAGCCAAAATTGAATTTGGTGGTGCACTCGAAAAGCATGCTGTCTTGCTGCTCCTTCTGTGGGTGGCGGAGCAGAAAGGTCGGGTTTAGCATTGGATACCGATTTGGTGAAAGCGTTGTAGCGGTGCATGTTTAGAGAGGTTTGCTTCCTGGGCGCATTGTACAATGCCAAGAATATTTTGTTTCCAGCAGCAGCTACAGCCTCACGGGATGAACTTGGGCTGTTAAATATATCATCAATAGCTTGCAGTGCAGCTTGCTTCTTGAACAATTTGAAACAGGAAAGTTTCCCTTTTCGATATGCAGCTGACGTCGTATCGCATCCGCTGAACGCATGCACAAGAAGTATGCTGTCCTTCATTCCCAAAGTTTGTAACTGCTGGCTTGAATATACTTTCCTTGCGACTTTGCCACGGCTTGGTTTCACAAATAATATGTTTTGTTCAGTCGGAGTTAAGGCCATGAGGAGAACAATAAGATCAACATCTTCACCGACTATTGCTACTTTGTCACAAGTGAAGGATTTCATGATTGCTGTTCGGACGATCAATGTGTCAGCATCACTAGATGCTTGTTCTGTTTCAACTCCATGGCTGGTAAGAGCAGTTATGAGGAATGAAATTAGTCTCGACTTATTCTTTTCGTTAGAAAGAAAATCATCCTGTTTGACTGTTACTACTGTTTTCTCTACAAAGTGTATGTCAACTGACCTCTTTGTTTTGTACCTTCGGCTCTGTTCAGCTCTCTTTGTACTGGATAGAGCAGCTGAATAACCATCAAACACCACCGTGCAGCCGTTGCCACCATAATGTTTGAGACGTAGGCTACATAACACTGGCAGATGGTTGAGATTGTTGGCGAATCTTTGGGCCACACCACCTTGTGTAATAGTAAGCCACCATCCAAAACAATGTCAAAAGAGACTAGATTTATTTCAATGAAATTTCGGTGAAGTAATATGCACTATCGTGCGCTCCTCGATAGTTTTAGAAAAAACGCTATTTTTTAGCGCCCTATAACTCGGAAGCCGTTAGGAATACAAGAAAAATGTATATAATCATTTTTATTGCAAATTTAATAAGCTTCAATTTTGTATATAATCAACTTTTACCTCCGGCCAACGGTTCTTAAGATATTAACGAAAAACCAAAAAAAGTTCCCTGTTTTCACTAATTGCCGCTAGAGCTCGCCTCATATTTATGAGGACTTTTGGTATATTCATCCTTAGGTACCTATAAATAAGTGTGCAAAGTTTCAAAACTTTCGGATTTTTCAGGATGTTGGATCATTTTTTGAGTTTTTTTGACTGGACTATTATATGCATATTAATCTTCTTAAGTCGAATTTCTCTAACTCGAATTTATCTGTAACTCGAATTTTTTTCTGGGATTTTGGTGGTTCAAGTTAGAGAGGTTCCACTGTATTTCTGTCGTATTTGTTGGGGCATGGGTGTTTATTATTGTAATATTTTTGAATCTTGCTTTAAATCTCACCGTTATAATTCTCTCTGATATCAGGTGCCATTCAGGAAGGGCTATCTTTGCTGACGCCCCTAGCATAAAATCCACTCCAAATTCATGTTTTGCATTTTCTCCTTTAGGCCCGGAAGAAATAATGGTTTTTTGGTTCCGTAAACACTGTTCACCACAACCAATCCACCTAATTTCGCTTAATCCCAAGATTTCTAACTTATATTTTTCGATTTGGTATATTACTTGGTTGGCTTTGCTTGTTTCGTTCACGGTTCTTACATTCTAACATCCTATAAATGTGGTTTGCCTTATATCTATTTCGGCGTTGTATTTGTTGCTTGTTAATTCGTTTGCCAGGTTCCTGCATGTGTTGTCGTTGTTTTGTGTGGAATTCCATTTTTTAGGTGTTATATGTTTATGTTGGGCTTTGGTTCTGGTTTTTTGGTTAAGTTGTTTGGAGCGGATTTCTTTGTTTCAGTTATTGGGTGTAGAATTCTTAGTATGCTCCGCTATCCCCCACCAAGGGCAGAGGTTTGCTGCCCGGCCTTCTAGCCCAAATATAGGCAGTTGGTTGCCTGCAGTAATAGTGACGAGGTGTTTTGCAAACTAAATTAAGTTAGTACAAGTGCAGTGTTGTTCTTTATTTTCAACCTCAACACTTCAACAATGGGGTTAAAATGCTTTGGGTCCATATTTTTGTATTTCTTATGTTTCCTTCCCCTTCTGTGCTGGGTTTTTTCGAATTTTTTATTATATACATATTTCATCTGGGGAACGTTCACTAACTAATCTTTTGCTACCGCTTTAGCCCCTGTTTTTTAATTTTCTGTTTCTCTTTGTTTTTATTTTCGGTATGTATTACTGCTTCTACAGTTACTTTTGATAGCTAGGGTCGATTTGCCCATACCATTTTTCAATGTCTTCGGCTGTGTATTTCTCTCCATTTATTACTAGTTTGTTATTAACAATTGCTGCTCTGTAACCCTTGCTTTTTGCTTGTTGTAGTTGTAAGTGTTTAATTAAAATTTTTCTTTGCTTCAGTTCGTCTTGAATGTAACCGTCACTTATCCACATTTTGGTTCCTTTCAAATTCTTAGAAAATCCGATTAGGGAACATGATATTTCCCATAGAAATTAGTATACTTTAAATATATTGAAGTGATATAAACTTTTAGAAAATTTATATTTATTAATTAAAATACAAATTTGGAGTATACTTTTAGGATGCAACTTTTAAAAGATTAATTATGTAAATAAATTAAGATTAATTTAAGTATTTATTGTTATTTGTTCTAAATAGTAGTCATAGTTATATTTTAAGTGCATGTATGTGAAAGAATGAATGTTTTAAAACAAATTCAAGGAATGGGAGATTTTTGGGAATAACTAGGGAAGCAGATAAAAATTGAAGAAAGATAAAAAACAGTTTGTTTAAAACTGAAAAGCGCGAAAGACGTGTTTGAGTTTTGCTCTGAAAACTTCTAATATTATAATAAAATATCAACGAAAAATTGAAGAATAATTAATAAAGAATAAATACAAGTTGAACAACAGTTTTTTTAAAAACTGAAAACGTGAAAGACGTATTTGAGTTTTGCTCTGAAAACTTCCAATATAATAATAAAATATCAACGGAAAACTGAAGAATAATTAATAAAGAATAAGTACAAGCTGAAATAGACTGAAAATATTAAATTGGATATAGTGGAGAAAAGTTTAATTGGAAATTGGTTGAAGAAATTATAATTACAAATTGGAACAGATAATAAATTGGACAGGGAACAATATTTGGTGGGACTTAACAAATTCAAGGGATAATTGTTTTGTGAGTGAGTGTTTTAGTTTTAGTTTTGTATTAATTTTAAGTTTAGAAATAAGTTTTGATTGTAATAAAGCTTGCATTTCTAAAAGTTTAGTAGAAATTTATTACATTACTTATTTTTCAAAATTCAAAAACGAATCCTTCAACGACCCTGAGATATCAAAATTTTATTGTTAATACTAAATTTCAAAATCATAATTAGAGAGTCAGGAAAATTGTATGGAGCTTTTCTTTTTAGTTATAAAAGAAATTAATTACAAGACTGCTACCATAACAATATTGAAATGGTCTTGCTCTTTTAAAAGATTTTATTTAAAATTTAAATTTTTTTATTATTAAGCCCACATTCAATATTTACAATTATCCCTTGCTTTGCTCTTTAATTTTACTTAATTGTTTGCATTGCTCTTATCTCAGGTCGTTAATTAGGTTCCTTGTTTGTTATCTTTCTAAGTATATTTTTTTTTTACCCAAATAAAAATAAAATTACTCAAATAATTATAATGCAGATTTTTTTATTTATTATCGTTTTTTCCTATCAACCCTGCCTTAAACCTATCTTATAATTACGGTATTTACACTCACTATTTACACCGGTTCCTGGGTTTTGTTTGAAATTTCTATTTCACCCCCAAAATCCAAATTGCCTCTGTTTCAAATTTAATGCTCAATTTCCTCTGCTCCAATTTCGACTTTCAATTGCTTCTGCTTGAAATTCAAATTTTCAATTGCTTCTGCTTCTATTTCGCTTCCTTTCGATTCAATAAATGATTCTTATGATTATTAACTCTATTTAAAGTTAAATAATCGGTTGATATTTATTATTTTGGAACGTGCAATTGAGCAAACCTATTTGGTTGTTGCTCCTTTTAATGCAAAAAATATCACTTATTTATTAAATTGTTTTTTTCTGTATCCAAGATATTTTTATCTAAATTGTTTTTCACTATAACAACTATTTACAAGGTTTCTAATAGTAACTTATTTTACATTTCTATAACTACCAATTTAGCTAATTATTACTAACAAACATTATAACAATAACTTATTTACATTTTCACATAACTTAAATCTAATCTAGCTATCTTAAAATTATATTACAATTTTTAATAATTTAAAAATCTGCATTACTTATATTTGGCAAATAACATTTTTCTTTTATAAATTAAACAAACAACTTAACCTTAATTATATACATCCAATTAAGTATCATCTCAATATATATATAGGCGTATCAACCCATCAGTAGGGTTATTGCCTCACCCTTCAAGGGTGCTTATTCCCTAACTACATAATATGTTACAAAAGAACATGTTACATGTGGGACGAATATTTGAGTCCCATTTTCTTTTATTTCGCTTCCAAACACAATTGCTGCACTCGCGAACTCACTTATTATTAAAGCCTTCTATGAGACTTTGCTGTTTCTACCACTTTCTTCCACTCTTTTCTTTCCTATATAATGTATTAAAAATGATTCTTCAAGGATATGTATGAGTGGTATATAAGTATAAATTCACAGCAATGCTGTAAAACTCTATTTAGTAAATGGATCAGATTCTAGGAATTGGCTGTTATTATATACTGGGGTTTTACAGAAAAAATACATCCATTACTATTAGCTTTCCTTATACAATTCAATATGCAACAATTATATTCTTTGGTTCAAGTTAATAAAATACTGATGTGGTTAAAATACAAAATGACAATTAATAAATATTTCAAATGGTCACCCCTTTGTGTGATCAATCGTATATCATAAGGCTAACTTCTAAGAATACACTTTATAGTTTATAATAAAAGAACTGGTAATCTTGCAGTTTAGGGACCTATAATGCGCATGTCCGAAACAAGTACCTACCTACTAAAATGCTTATATTAAACATATTTATTATTTTTGTATGAGGTGGAGTGTTAAATAAATATAATTTTATTTGTATTGGGATAAATGATTTGTGATAGAATTGTAAATTTTTAATTTTTTAGTGCATGCATTTTTATATAGTAAACTGCAAGATTATTGCAGTGCTTTCTAAATTGCACTTTTCATTAATTTAATAGTAAGTTAATATTTTATCATTTAGGGAGCAAGAGTGGCAGTCAATGCAATAGGAATGGTGAATATTGGAGTTAGCGGTGTCAGTGTTGCCAATTCAACGTACCAAGTTATTGATGACTGGGTTACTGCCCAGAAAACTCCGTCATTACTTACAATTGTTCAGTTAAGTTCATCTATTTTATTCTTTGGAAATGCCGTCTATAATTTCAAAACTGCTGGTGCAATTATTGAAGAAGCACAGACACAGACATTACAAGATTACCAGGATTCGTTAAGAAGCAACAGACACAGGTAATATAAATTCGATTAAAAAAAATTCAGTGATATGACTTGCTTTAAAACTTTAAAATTAATAAAACTTATGGTTTAATTAATATAAAATTTTTACAAGTGTAACCGAAAATTGTTTTTAGAAAAACGTTTGATAAAATGCTAAAAGAAACAATCCGACAAAATAATGGAGATACAGGAACAGCACATGCCGAAGTTATCTCGGCAATTCGTAATATACCAAACAAAGATGAAGCTTTTGCCATTCTTACTCGTAATAATAAATTATTTAATAAAAAGGACATACGATTTTCTGCAGAAAATGGAGAAATTAAGTTAAACGGTATATCGGTTGATTTATTTGAGTTTGGATCTATGAGCAACACACAAAGAACAAGCTTTCTTATAGATTTACCTCAAACTCCCGAACCCTCCGCTGCAGATATGAATCGTAATTCAGCTAGTACTATGAATACTTTCAAAACCGTGTTTGAAGTTGAAAATCTTGGAACAGTAATCAGATATGGACATCTAGTATTAAATGCCGGTTCTTTAACTAATTTTGCTGTTACTCTTTTGAGAGATTTTTCTCAAAATATACAGGAAAAAATATTGAGAATTTTAAAAGCTCTGCTTGCTCAATTAATGGGCTCGATGAATATAGATTTTCCAAAAATATCAGACGAATATTTTTCTGACATAAGTAGAGATCCGTGTGTAGTTCTTTTACGTTTTGTAATTGATTTTCTAAAAAATAAAATGAACGAATACGAAGCAAAATTTGAACAAAATAAAGAAATGGCAAGACAACTTCCAGGTTTTGATGAAAGCGAATTTAATAACACATGCGGAGTAAGCCCTGAGGTTGGTTTAAGAGCAATTTATTGGTTTGAGCAATCGGTGAATGCTTTTGTAGTAGGTTCTTCTGTTAATGAATTTTTATTGCGGGAATTAATTAGGTATGTAATGACTATAATAACTGAAAAAGTGTATGACTACTGTGATATGGAAGAAAAACGTAAACGTAGAGAAAAGAAAACTTCTCGGAATGCTAACAAAATTAATTGTCCTGTTTGTGGTGGATACTATTTTAGTCAGAGTAAATCTTGACTCTGGTTCTTATAAAGTTATAATCTAAAAAACCATTTCATACTAATTTAATGCATAGCAATTGCTCTTTATTATTCCATATATTCTAATTAAATGTGGGAAGCCCAATTTTTTCGACTTTGACAAAAACATTTTTACCGGTTCTGATCAGATTCCAATTTCAAGTGTACTCCATATGAAGCCAGTTACCAACAAAAACAATTATTGTTGTTGGAAAAAATACCGATCAAGCAAATTAACAGCTGTCAGTGAGCAGTGATGGCAATCAAGTTCCAAACTATAAGTTGAACTAATGCCATGTGGAGCACATAATCGTATTTTTTTTTTAATGATTTGGCTGCACAAAGATGTTTTATGCCAAAATGTGGTATTCAGTATTAAATTACAGAGACTAACTTGTTAAAATGTTAATGTTTATATATTTATAGAAAATATTTTTATATATCCGTTTGTCGGTTTCTGTATTTCCATTCATTGTGTTAATTTAAAATTAATTTTATTATAATTTATTTTTGAAATTTGAAAAGTGGAAAATCTATTTACAAACTTGAGAAACAGGTCACAGTAGTGGAAATATTCATTTACATTTTTTGCAATTATAATACCGCAAAGAAAATTTATTAGAACTGTTGACTTTATTTTCATTAGTCAACTTAAAATTTGTTTCTCTTCAACACACATTATTATATTTTTTGTTAAATTCACAATGGAAACATGGCTAAATATTTTCAATTCCCACGCTAGATCAAACTCAAACTAGTGCAAATTACTAACTTTGATTATTTTAAATAACTTTTGAATAACATATAAACTAGCGATTGTGTATGATGTTATTTCATATTTTAAATGTAAAATAAACATTGGAGTAGGTACATACAACAGACTTGTTATGGTACTAACATATCAAATGGTGCCTCATTAGAGTGATAGTAATTATAATGTGATTATGTATATTCTAAAAACAAATTTACTAATTATGAAAAAGTTAAATAAGTATATGTATTTGCAAAGATCCAGTATAAAGATTTTTAAAATCTGCGGCTACTTTTAGTAAAAGCATATTAGAATTATAAAGAAACTGCACATGATGTGAACAAATGCAAGACAGCTGTATTGGTATTAACCCTGATCACATAACAATCAGATTCGCCAAGTTAATGTAAAATTTGGCAGGCAGTTTTATGATTAGTTCGCCTTCGGTTGCCAGGCGGTGCCAGCATTGCAAGAACAGAAGCGACCCTCAAGTGCTTGGAATCATACAAATCAGCTGATTCTAAGCACTTTAGAGTCGCGTCTGCTTGTGCTATGGTGGCGAAGCCTGGCAACCGAAGGCAAACTAAGCATAAAACTGCCTGCCAAATTTTACATTAACTTGGCGTATCTGATTGTTATGTGATCAGCGGTATTAGTAATAGTATTGGTAGAAATTAGCAAGCAAATTTTAAATTTTAAAAATGACATAAAATGAACAAAAATCTTTTTATAAACTTAACAAAGGTTATATCTACCGCAGAATTATACAAGTTACAATTCTAGTGAATATACTCTGCTGCATTGAGAAACAGATTTTCACGTGCAAATAACCAAGCAGGAAGTACTTTATGCCCTTGTGATTTTTTGTTTGTGTATGCATTTGCTACATCAAGAGCAGTTTCTTCATAAATGTGTCTTAAGTTTAGATTTAATTTATAATAAATGCTATAAGATTGTAACACATATTTTTCAATTGAAAATTTATTATAAAGCATTTACAAAATAATATAAAAATGTAACATTAGAGACAGACATAGCCGGTAACTAATATTGTATTTATAAAAAAGCTCACGATATTGTATTTATATTATATAGTCATTGCTTGATAAATTATAGTGGCTCATAATTAACTGCCTTATCAGGAATATGTTAAAAATATTTTTGAAAATGTACAACAGATTCTACAATTTAACAAAAATAAAAACTTGAACCCAATTATTTATTTCATTATTAGGGACAACAAAGATGAAAAATAACAAAAGTGCAGGAGAGAACGGAATTGTATCTGAAATGACCAAATTCGGAGGCAAGAGTTTACATATGAACTTGTGGAGACTAGGGCTGCGCGATTTGAAAAAAAATATCGAAAATATCGATATGGAAAAAGTATCGATATATCGGTTGAATCGACTTATCGAATCTATCGGTATATCGATTGAATCGACTTATGGAATATATCGAATATATTGATATATAGAATAAATCGATATATCGATTAAATGTTCTCCTTTAATCACCTTTTGGTGTTACAATTCGGTGGCCAAATATTAAATAATTTAATGAGGAATCACAAATATTGTCACGACAATTTAACTATAGAATTAATAATAGAAAAATTATCGTTACAATCAATACCGGGTGGCCTACTAGTCCAGCTAGGGCACAAAGTTCTAATAAAATAATGAAACACAATGGTAACAATAAACGTATCTATTAATATAAACAAAATTACATAAAGAAATTCTTGAATATAAAAATTACCAGGAATAAAAATTAACACAAGTTGTTTAATTAAAAATAACATAAAGGGAATGCCGTAAGTAATAAAAGATCAGGATTAATTTAACTGGAGTAAAATAATAAACTTTAACCACACCAATTCGATCTAGATTACTTTCGGGAAATAAAGAATCAAAAATAGATTGAAAAACCTTATATACAATATAATTAATACTAACAAATAACACTTACTAAATTACAAATCCGATATCCAATAATGATAAAAATCTTCTAAATTCTTAACTTCTTTGATAAAACGACTTGGAGAACAGATCGTCAAACAAAATGGTACCAGGGAAAATTCCACAGGAAACTTACCAGATGCTTACTGCACAAAATGGAGTTCAAACGCCATTTTAATCTTCAAGCATTCAAAATGAAAAAAAAACAAGCTAACCAAAAGTTAGTTAAAATGCATGGAACAATGGGCTAGAATAAAAAGGCTGCAACCGCAGTATCAAAATTAGTTACGACTAAGCAGATAAAATAAGAAAAGAAAAAATTGCTCACCAATAATTGCCTTTTTAAAATCGGAAAAAATGAGGGCTTAAGAACCAAAATCCCTGTCTTAATATTTCTGGAAAGAATTAGGACTCAATCTTCCACCATTTCCCATATAAAGATTTCCAAATTAGGAATTTGCTTCAAAGAATCATCGCAAAATTAGCGATGTGAAAAATACTTCTTGACTCTTCGAAGTCAAATTGAACAGTCCCCCATAATCAATCTCCGCGCAGCGAAACGGAAAATTTCCAGGCTCACATAAATTAAAGTGCAGCAACGATAAAATAATCGAAAGGCACGCATTCGAAGAACTTTTGGTTTTTAAAGAAATAAATTTAAATAAACTTGTAATAAATCCAACCAGAAATAAACCCAACTACTAACTGTAGTAATTCATTCTCCCCCCCCCCCATACATAAAGGAATAACAAAAGGAAAATAAGTAAGATAAAGAATAAAAACAATTGGTAGCATTTAAATTACTGAAATTATCCAATTAATATTAACAAACATTATTAATCAATCTTTCGCACAAAAGATATAAACAGCGCGCCGCTAGATTAACTAATCTCCACAAACCCAACTAGTGTTTTTAAACTACTCAAAATTGACAATCACAACTAATCAAAAACTGCAGTAATTCAACACTAAGGAAAAGTAGAAATCAGTAAAAAATCAGGATTGGGATATAGAAAAACATCTACAAAACAATCACAGAAGAAGGATTAAAAGGATACTGGTTGAATTAAGGGATAATAGGTAAACCCAGGAACGGTTTAACTATGAAAATGTCAAATAGCACAAGAATTGGATTTAGTAGGAAGTAGTACACATTACAAACACAAGAGCATACATAAGGGAACATGGCGGATACCTGGAACAAACAGATGTAACCAAATCAACCATATCCTAATTTCTAAGAGATGGGCAACGACAATAAATGATATGATCATATATAGAGGTGCCAACTGCGACAGTGATCATTTCTTAGTAAGAGCGAAGATACACCTTAGAATAGCCACAGTAGTGGGTAAGAAGACAAATCTGACAAAAAAATGGAAGACTCAGCAACTTCAGGACCATAAAATAAAAAAGGAATATCGAAACAGTATCACACAAAAGGTATGTAACACTCAGTACGAGGAGAACATATATGAAGAGTGGGAAACCTTAAAAAATATAATGATACCGCACAGACGACAATACTACATGAAAGTAAAAACACAAAGAATGAATGGTATGATGAGGAGTGTAGGTAAAGTAGTCAACGAAGAAAAAAAGTGGCGAGAATGAAGTATACCGGGTGTAACACGATCATGGTACTCCCCCCTTTTTTCCTTTAGTTTTCAAGCTAAATGGTTGAAATTTGGAACATCCTATATACTTATTATACGTCACTTTTTCACTTATTAAAT
Organism: Melanotus villosus; assembly: GCA_963082815.1. Lineage (NCBI taxonomy): Eukaryota > Metazoa > Arthropoda > Insecta > Coleoptera > Elateridae > Melanotus > Melanotus villosus. Next base: position 27,880,274 of record OY720419.1, on the reverse strand, counting down.
GATTTTTTTCGCTTCCGGTTTCACCGGAAGTGACACTAACTTTTGATTTTCAAATGGAACACCCTATATATTAATGCATTTTTGAATTCTCCATAATTTTCTGAATCCAACGATACCACATCAGTGACATTTCAGTCTTCAATATTTATTTTAATTTAATTTTTAGTTTTCTATTCAAGTGTGCCATGACTGTTCCGATTTATTCTAATTGAGCCGTGTAATACTAGAAAAATCGAAATCCTGTCGAAACTAGTAAATTATGTGATTTATGAGCAAATAAAGTTTATCAAAATGTTTTTTGGGACAACACACGATCTTTTCAAATGTAACCATATTGGTACCGTGGTACCATTTATTGCTAGCATTAATAAGGAATTTATTCATGTGCCTTATTAAAATCTGCGATAAATACAATCAAAATTACAGCTAAGAGAATATAAGAAAATACAATTTTGTTCCAATTGTAAGGTAAGAAGTAAATAAGGTGGCTTTGAAAACAATGAAATATTTAGCTTGTCAAACATTTCTGGATTTACCAGTGTTTTTATTGTTTTCATTGTTTTCAAAGCCAGCTTATTTACTTCTTACCTTATAATTGGAACAAAATCGTATTTCCTCTTAGCTGTAATTTTGATTGTATTTATCGCAGATTTTAAGAAGGCACATTAATAAATTGATTATTAATGCTAGCAATAAATCGTACCACGGTACCAATATGGTTACATTTGAAAAGATCGTGTTTTGTCCCAAAAACCATTTTGATAAACTTTATTTGCTCATAAATCACATAATTTACTAGTTTCGACGGGATTTCGATTTTTCTGGTATTACACGGCTCAATTAGAATAAATCGGAGCAGTCATGGCACACTTAAATAGAAAACTAAAAATTAAATTAAAATAAATATTGAAGACTGAAATATCACTTATGTGGTATCGTTGGATTCAGAAAATTATGGATAATTCAAAAATGCATTAATATACCGGGTGTCAACGAAACCTGGGGCACCCCCATAATATTTTTATTTTTTAAGATATCTAAATAAAATTTGGTATATGTACTATACTCTTTAAATGGCATTTGTTGACATAGAAAACAAATTTCTGTCACTTCTGGTTTCGCCGAAATTGACATCAACTTTGTCATTTTAAATGGAACGCCCCGTATATTTATACATTTTTGGAATCTCCATTCAATTTTACGTATGGTAGTATCAAGTTCGAGACATTTTGATGACAAAGTAAATACTTGCAGAAGAGTTTATTTATCAATCTAGGATGCCATGACCTGCGTAAAATGGAAGTCAGGGTGCTACGACACTCAAAACAAATTATTTTAGCACTTCAACTGTGGCAAGTCTGTCTTTCTTTTGTGCATTTCATTTGTTTTACTTGTTTTGAAACCCAGTATCTAGATTTAAATGTCCAAAATACGGTTTTTTTGAACGGAGAGTGTTATTCCGGATTAAATTTTCATATTAATCCCGCGTTATTGGTATCAATAAAATCCTTGAAAAACGCTCCTTTTCAATATCCTAGTGTCCCACCCTAGTGCCATTTGAAAAAATAGAGTTATTCTCGAAAAAGCATTTTTGCCAACTTTAGGCCATTCCAATACAGCAAGTAAAATAGTTAAAGTTCTAAAACAATTTGTCTCGAGTGTTGGGGCACCTTGACTTTCATTTTGCGTAAGTCATGGCACTCTAGATGCATTTCTGCAAAAATTTACTTTGTCATCAAAATCTCTCGAACTTAATACTACCATACGTAAAATTGAATGGAGATTCCAAAAATGTATAAATATACAGGGTGTTCCATTTAAAATAACAAAGTTGTTGTCAATTCCGGCTAAACCGGAAGTGACAGAAAGTTGTTTCCTATGTCAACAAATGCCATTTAAAGAGCATATTACATATACCAAATTTCATTTAGATATCTTAATAAATAAAAAATTTATGGGGGTGCCCCAGGTTTCGTTGACACCCGGTATAGGTCGTCCCATTTGAAAATCAAAAGTTAGTGTCACTTCCGGTGAAACCGGAAGCGGAAAAAATCATTTAATATGTCAGAAAGTGACGTTTAATAAGTATATAGGATGTTCCAAATTTCAACCGTTTATCTTGAAAACTAAAGGAAAAAATGGGCGAAGAATCTTCGCTGGACTTTCCATACTTACACAATTGAAAAATGCATAACAAATATATCATAAGCGTGAGGATAAGCAAGGTCTCTTTCACCCATGAACGATTTCAGAGTTCCACATCAAAACTATTAAAACGTAGCATTAAATTATGTTTGTATTTTAAAGACAAAAAAAAAATAAAACAGTCTGTGTTAGAGGGCTTACTTTATTTTAGGTGTTTAGGATTTGGGGTGTTTTTAAAATAATAAAACTTTAAAAAGAATCCCCCAGGTAGGAAAGCCTAGAAATGTAGGAAATTCCTTCGCATTGTTACCTTCACTAACTTACTCAGAAAAATTTCAAGCGGATTAGGGGATTTTCCGAAATGCTGGTTTATGTGTATAATGCTTTTATTGTGGTATTCGTTTGTTGCATTAAATATCTACAATTTTTTCTGGGGTGTTCGCTTCTTAATCCCTGAATAGTTGTCAACAATATTTTACTTGTTCTTGGAAGGCATCTGTGTAAATATGCGATTGACAAAGTTACTGGAAAAATTGAAAATATCATTAAACCAAAACTCAATGCTGTTCTAAATACAAAATGAAGGTTTGAAAATTCCTTCATAGTTTCAAAAATTTTACAGGGTGAATTTGTTGAAATTAATGTAGATCCTGCAATCATTTCCGTTTTAAAATATGCACCCATTAATTATTAATGTACTTAATTTAAAAAATTCGTTTATAAGAATTTATTTTAAAATTTTTGTTGTGATCATAAAAAAGATCATTTTTAGAACTCCGAAAAATCTTTACAACATATATACCTAAATTTGTTACGTAAATTCCTTAAAAAAAAACTATATTAGTTTTTAATTCGTGCAAAGAATAGCGCAATCAAAAACCTAATATTACAAAGAGCGGTTAATTTAAATTTTCTACGTATTCACAGCGACAACGATATCTAAACATTATTGTCGCTTTTCGAACATCGTTGCCGCTCGTTTTAATTTTATCGAAAACAGCGTAAATTAAAAATCAACATGCACGAATAAACACAGATTAACATAAAACAGCGATAACACTGTCTACAAAAACAACAACAAAAAGTAAAAAGAAAAAAAAACTGCAAATATTGCAATAAATATTGTATTCGACTTTCGGAACTCTTTTTGCGTTTTATATTTTGGGGATGCGATCAACGCTATTTGAAAGGCATCTTGATCTACTATCGACCCAGAATATTAAAAAAAAATCGTGTGTGTCGTTTCCGAGAACAGTAAAAAGGGAAAAAAGGAGACAACGGCACGCGGTGTTCCCAGGCGGTCACCCATCCAAGTACTGACCGCGCCCGACATTGCTTAACTTTGGTGATCAGACGAGAACCGGTGCTTTCAATGTCTAACAATCAAAATGAATGTCTATTTACATCTACGTATATTTCACCCAAATAATTTAAAAAAAATTAAACAGGGGAAGATGGTTTGGACACTACTTCTAGGCGCTCATATTTGTGTGTTACGTAAAATAAGAGCATTCGGGAATTCCTTTTAGAATTTGAAAAATTATAAAGAAATGTTAAAACAATCACTTAAACAATTTGCAAATTAAACAGGAACTGGTCAATTGGGCGCGTAAACTGATTACAAAAAAATCGGTAACTCTTTTAGGGAAGGATAGTTAATTTTAAATCCTAAATTAGGATCCAGCAACACCTACAATAGCCAAAATATTACAGTAATTTTGATGACATAATTAAAGACTTTGCAACGAAAAAGTCCCGACAAGTTATTTAATAATAATCCTATATAATATGTAATAATGCTTTTATAATAAATAATTTGTATTTTCAACATAAATGAGCAGAGTAAGATAATATTTTTTTGAAAAAGTGGGTAATATAAACAAAAAAATATATATTGTAGTCACGCAGATTCGAACCTCCAACCTTTCAAGCGTATGCGGGTGGAAGCTTGGTCTCTTACCGCTGGACCAACACCGCCTTCGTTAAAACGGTGACTCCTGGCCTGATATTTATCTTCCGTCTTTGGAATTTGCCGTTTCCGAGAATTTTTTTTTTGAAATTTTGAACATTTTTTTCAGCTAATTATAATTAGTAGAGGTAGGGGTACAATTTGGCGTTAAGTTTATACAAAGATGTTGATGTGTTTTTGCGAAAAAAATGTTAAAGTCCAAAACTTCAAATGGTCATAAAAGGCGTTAGGGAAAAATTTTGGGGATGCGATCAACGCTATTTGAAAGGCATCTTGATTTACTATCGACCCAGAACATTTAAAAAAAATCGTGTGTGTTGTTTCCGAGAAAAGTTTTTTTGAAAATTTGAAAATTTCCCAAACTGTCCGGACTTTTTATTTTTGAAATTTTGAATTCTTTTTTCAGCTAGTTCTAATCAGCCGAGCTAGAGGTACAATTTGGCGTTAGATGTATAAAAATATGTTGCTGCATTTTTGGTAAAATCGGCCTTAAAGTTGCGCTTTTCAAAAATTTGCCGCGGGCGCAATTTTTGACATAGAAACTTCGGGAAAAAATTATTCGATTTCTTTTCAAATTCTGTATTGATTTACTTAGTAAAATTTTGAAATTTTTTTCAAGGAAAAATCTGCGCCCAAAAAAACATGGCTAACTTCCGTTTCCGGTTCCGGATTTTTTTGAAAAGCTTATTTTATAGATGTACTGTAATTATAGGCCCGCATACCAAATTTGATGAAAATCGGCCCAGTAGTTTTCGAGATATGACGATAACGCACGCACCCACCCACAGACATTAAAAAAAATTGGCGAAGAATCTTCGCTGGACTTTCCATACTTTTTATTTTTGAAATTTTTAATTTTTTTTTCAGCTAGTTCTAATTCTAATCAGCCGAGCTAGAGGTACAATCGCCCAGGACGCAATTTATGACATAGAAACTTCGGGCAAAAATTATTCGATTACTTTTCAAATTCTCTATTGATTTCCTAAGTAAAATTTTGAAATTTTTTTCAAGGAAAAATCTGCGCCCAAAAAAACATGGCTAACTTCCGTTTCCGGTTCCGGATTTTTTTGAAAAGTTTATTTTACAGATGTACTGTAATTATAGGCCCGCATACCAAATTTGATGAAAATCGGCCCAGTAGTTTTCGAGATATGACGATAACGCCACAGTCATTCATAAAAAAGTAATAATTAAAATAAAAAAGCTAGAAATCGGCAACTCTTTTAGGGAAGGATAGTTAATTTTAAATCCTAAATTAGGATCCAGCAACACCTACAATAGCCAAAATATTACAGTAATTTTGATGACATAATTAAAGACTTTGCAACGAAAAAGTCCCGACAAGTTATTTAATAATAATCCTATATAATATGTAATAATGCTTTTATAATAAATAATTTGTATTTTCAACATAAATGAGCAGAGTAAGATAATATTTTTTTGAAAAAGTGGGTAATATAAACAAAAAAATATATATTGTAGTCACGCAGATTCGAACCTCCAACCGTATGCGGGTGGGAGCTTGGTCTCTTACCGCTGGACCAAAATACCGCCGTCGTTAAAACGGTGACTCCTGCCCTGATATTTATCTTCTTTCTTTGGAATGTGCCGTTTCCGAGAAATTTTTTTTTGAAATTTTGAAAAATTTTTTCAGCTAATTATAATCAGTAGAGGTAGGGGTACAATTTGGCGTTAGATTTATAAAAATATGTCGATGCGTTTTTGAAAAAAAAAATGTTAAAGTCCAAAACTTCAAATGGTCATAAAAGGCGTTAGGGAAAAATTTTGGGGATGCGATCAACGCTATTTGAAAGGCATCTTGATTTACTATCGACCCAGAACATTTAAAAAAAATCGTGTGTGTTGTTTCCGAGAAAAGTTTTTTTGAAAATTTGAAAATTTCCCAAACTGTCCGGACTTTTTATTTTTGAAATTTTGAATTTTTTTTTCAGCTAGTTCTAATCAGCCAAGCTAGAGGTACAATTTGGCGTTAGATTTATAAAAATATGTTGCTGCATTTTTGGTAAAATCGGCCTTAAAGTTGCGCTTTTCAAAAATTTGCCGCGGGCGCAATTTTTGACATAGAAACTTCGGGAAAAAATTATTCGATTTCTTTTCAAATTCTGTATTGATTTCCTAAGTAAAATTTTGAAATTTTTTTCAAGGAAAAATCTGCGCCCAAAAAAACATGGCTAACTTCCGTTTCCGGTTCCGGATTTTTTTGAAAAGCTTATTTTATAGATGTACTGTAATTATAGGCCCGCATACCAAATTTGATGAAAATCGGCCCAGTAGTTTTCGAGATATGACGATAACGCACGCACCCACCCACCCACAGACATTTTTCAAAAAACACATATTTAGGATGCCTGGACCCTAAAACGTGTTTTTTTCGAATTTTTACGATTTTGAATTTTTGCACGATTCCAATACTTTCCTATACATGCGTTGCAAGTATGGAAAGTAAAAAAACACATATTTAGGATACCTGGACCCCTAAAACGTGTTTTTTTCGAATTTTTATGATTTTGAATTTTTGCAGGATTCCAATACTTTCCTATACATGCGTTGCAAGTATGGAAAGTAACTCTAAAACGTGTTTTTTTCGAATTTTTACGATTTTGAATTGGCGCACGATTCCAATACTTTCCTATACATGCGTTGCAAGTATGGAAAGTAAAAGGGTGATAGAATGGTATGCGACAATTATAGAGGTATAACCTACTTAACATAGTTTATAAAATTTTTTCAAGTACCATAACTAGAAAACTTTCAGAGTATGCAGAAAATATATTACAAGAAAACCAAAATGGATTCCGACCAAATAGAGGAACCTTAGATAATATACACATAATAAGACAAACTTCGAAAAATGTATTGAATTTCAGATACCATTATATTGTATATTCATAGATTTCCAACGTGCCTTCGATCAACTAATAAGGGAAAGAATCGAAGTAGACTTTATGAAATTAGACCCCTAACCTAACCCAAATTCCTAACCTAACCCAGATCTAACCTAACACAGACCTAACCTAACCCAAACCCCTAACCTAACCCAGACCCAACCTGACCCAGACCCTTAACCTTACCCAGACCTAACCTAACCCAGACCTAACATAAAAGTCATATAGATGTTACGCTGACAACAACTTATTTTCAACAGTAAAAGCCCGAGACCTTTTATTTTTATCGATAAAATTTCATTTTGTACGAAACGAAGTTGCCATGGAAAACGGACGAGACTAGGCCTACATTAATTAAAAACCCGCGCCCGTAGGGCAAGGGTTTTTTTATGTAGGCCTAGTCGAGTCAATTTTCTTATGGCAACTTCGTTTGAGTGATACAAGAATGAAATTTTATCCATAAAAATAAAAGGTCGAGTGTTTTTTTATTGGAAAAAATCCGGAAACAACAAACAAATTTTTATTAAAGACATTTTTTCTGGCGTTTATTTTAGCAATTAATGTCAAATAATATTTTTGAAGTTTAAGTTTCTGTAGCAACAGAGCAGACAGAGACGCGTCGTTTTTTTCGATGTGCGAGAAGGACGTAATGATATTTTTTATCATGATAAAAATGAATGATTGGCTGTTGAAATGCTGATCCAAGCGTTGTTATTGGACAAAAGTGATGTCATGACAGTTGTAGGATTTTTTCAATAATAAAACATTGGTCATGCGGCGAAGAAGAGAGTAGCTCTTGCCACCAACTAATACAATTTAAAATACAAAAAAATAAAAGCGAGAACGTAGAATTGAATTTTGAGAGAGTCAAATACATTATTAAGCAAAATGACTATAAAAAGTTTGAAATTAATCTGGTTAGAGCTTTTAAGACAGAATTCAAATGCAACAGTAAGGCTGGTCGCTGACATGCAATTTTCAATTGCGCAACAGTTTGGTTGCGAGAGTGACTACCAAGGGTTTATATGGCAATGCGCTCACATGCAACTGATATGCAACTGTTCAGTTGCCCAACTAAAAAGTTTGTGTCCTGACACAAACTATTTGATTGCGCAATTCATTGCAATTGTTTTGTATCGTACAGATTCAAATACGTTAAAGCTGACTTGCAACCAAACAGTTGCATTGATTGTTCTTCCTCTGGCCTTTCAATGCTTATGAATTATAGCCTCTTCTTATATGAAGACTTCAAACCATTTGTTTTAAGCTGGATTAATCCTTTCTGCTCTCTATTTTCTACAATTGCTTATGTAATTTGGTTTTTTGTATAACATTTTTTCATATCTTCCTATTTTGGTCTGCCACCCTCTATCCTTCATCCCTATAACTTCCAGGTCCTGTGTTACTTCATCTCGCCACCTTTTTCTTGCTCTACCCCTTTCTCTCTTTTTGTATAGCATTCATTTAGTAATCTTCAACATTTCTTGTGGTTTCCCCCTCTGTACATGTCCAAACCGTCTTATTCTTTGCGATTTGATGAATCGTACTATATCTTCCTCGTTGATTTCTTTCTCTATTTCAAAGTTCATTCTGCTTCTAATTTCTTCTTCAGTTCTTATTGGACCCAGTATTACTCTTGGAATTTTCCTTTCAAATCTCCTTAATTCCTCTTGTTCTTTCTTTGTTAATGTTTCTGTCTTTAGTGCATGTGTCACAATAGGCCTCATCAGCGTTTTATGTATTTCAATTTTTTTTAGTTTTTTATTTTTTATCATTGCAATCGTTGTTCCAAGATAATTAAATTTCTCTATTGCTTGAAAAGTATAGTCTCCCACTAGTAAAACATCTTCCTTATTCACTGAATCTCTTGTGATAAACCTTGCTCTTACCGTTGGTGGTTGGTAAAATTAAACATCTTGTTCTCAAAATTAATATGTATTTAATAAATTACAAAACGATCTTAACTTGACTCGAGTTGGAAATGGAATGTATCCTTTTTGGTAACGTTCCGTACTTTTCCAATAAACAAGACGTTGCAATAATTATTGCTTATGTGGTTAAGTACGCAACGCTCCAGTTTTGCTCTACATACCAATTGTTACAATAAACTGCTTAAACTACTAAATATTAACTAATTAAATCTAAGCACTTCACACTCTTTCACACTTCATGTACATAGTTTTCTTTTCATTTATTTTTAATCCATATTTCCTAGCTTCAATGTCTATGTTTGGAACTTTTTTTGCAATTTTTTCTTTATTTAGATATTACTGCCAACTCATCGGCATATGCTACTACTTGGGCTTCTTGCTGTATTATTGTAGTGTTTGGTTTAGCCCTTAATTATTCCCTCCAATACCAGGTTAAATATAGTTGTAGATAGTGCGTCTACCTGTTTTACAGCTTTATTAATTTTAAACTTCATGATGAAACTAAACAGTTTAGTTGCATGTGTGCTTACATTAGTGTGATCGACGATTTAGTTGCGTATGTGAGCGCGATTGATCAGTTCGCGGATCAAACTATTGCGCAACTATTGCAAAACCAAAAATTGCATGTTGCAGCGACCAGCCTTATAGTCAAAATAAAAAATTACTAGACGCTGAATTAGGAAATATGGTAAAATTTAGAGAAGTTTTAACAATAGCATGTAAGAAAACTTTTAAGACATTGAAAGCAAACAGTAAGAAGGTTCAAACAAAAAGTGTGCATTGGTGGAGCGAAGAATTGAAAATACAAAGGAAAAAAGTCAACGCATGTAGGAGAAGGTACCAAAAAACTAAACATAACGAAGATCTTAGAGAAGAAAGAAGAATAGCATACTTGGAGGAAAAGAGAAAATACACACGAAACATTGGACAACAAAAGTTAAGTTCTTGGAAAGAGTATTGCAATATAACCACCACTTCCAATCCATGGAATGCCGCTTACAAATTAGCGTCCGGGAAAAGCTTTAACAAGCCAGCTCTGACAACACTAAAGAAAAGAGATGGATCTTACACTTAAAATATAAACGAAACAATAGAACTAATGCTGGAACATTTTGTGGCAACTGACAACGAAGCTACAGATAATGAAAGGCATAGACAAATAAGAAACGAACTACAAGAAGAAATAGAAACTGAAAATGATAGAAAGTTCACGACCGAAGAAATATCGGAAGTAATAAAGAGCTTAGATAATGATAATATTACAGGCAAGATAATGAAAAAAATATTCGAAGCATTTCCAATACTAGTAACGACAATATACAATGGCTGTTTGCAAAGAGGTATCTCTCCAAGTATATGGAAGAACTCAGTGATTATCCCGATACAAGAACCAGGCAAAGAAACTGCGGATGAACCCTCAAAGTTTAGGCCAATTAGTTTGATAAACGTAGGAGGAAAAGTATTGGAAAAACTTATGATAAACAGAATTATGCACCATATACATGCGAACAAATTGTTAAATCCAAACCAATATGGCTTTCTACCACAACGCAGCACAGTAGATGCGATAATGGGGCTTAAAAAGTTTATAAATAAGGCATTTCAAGAAAAAAATGACATAATAATCGTCAGTTTAGACGTACAGGGGGCATTTGACGCGGCTTGGTGGCCATCCCTATTAAAAACACTAAGATCGTTTAACTGCCCAAGAAACTTATATTACCTCTCAGAAAATTATTTTAAGAATAAAAAGGCAATGGTTCAATTGAACACCATACAAAAACAGAAAATGGTTAGTAAAGGATGCCCACAAGGATCGTGCTGTGAACCCGGATTTTGGACAATACAGTATGATTCACTGCTAAATATTAAGTATACGAGGAATACACAGGTCATAGTCTTTGCAGATGACCTTCTGCTAATAACAAAAGGAAGAAACTTAACAGAAGCGGAAAATTACATTAACACGGAAATGTATAAAATAACTGAGTGGGCAACTAATCACAAAATGAAATTTAACGAACAAAAAACAAAAGCACTATTATTAACAAAGAAAAGAGTCAATAAAAATGCAAAAATAGAAATCTTTATGAACAACGTAAAATTGCAACAAGTTTCGCAAATAAAATATTTAGGCATATACATAGACCAGAAATTTAATTTCGATTTCCATATGGAATACGCAACAAATAAGTGTATAAAATTAATAAATATACTTTCTAGATTGGCAAAACTAAGCTGGGGACTGGGGAGTGAAGTGATGGAAATAATCTATAAAGGTGCTATCCTTCCATTACTGTCATATAGAAAATAGAAGAAAAGTGAAAATGAACTGGACACCAAAAGTAGTATACCTATGGGAGTTCTGCCTCAAGGTAAACAAAGGTGTTCAGGTAAAGGTGTGCAGGTAACCGAAGGTGTACAGGTGTTCAGGTGAATGGTGTTCAGGTGAATAGGTGTTTCAGGGTTGGGGGATCAGAGAGGTGTAAGGTGTGATAGATAGATAGGTAACATGAAGCAGGTAAACAGGTGGATGTCGGGAATCAGGTGTGATAAGCAGATAGGTATTAAGTAAGCAGGTGGGGAGCGAAGGTACTGTGTAGGAATGTTTTTAAAAAGCTGTGGCGTAGTTTGTAGAGACGAGGATTTGAACCTCGAACTGTTCGGACTAAAGCCTGGGGATGTGGACTCTAGACCATGTACCGACGATAGAAAATGAACTTTAGAGGTGGGTATGTTGTTAAAAATATGAATGAGAGAACGCGTTATTTGTGGTTGCATTTAGAGGGACAGAGAGAGATGTATTTAACGTTATTTAAGAGGTATTTAGGTAAAAAATGCAATAGTTTGATGAATATTTAGGTAAATAGCCGTGTACTTAACGCAAAATGGGTTTAGAACAATGAAAAAATTCTTTTAATTATAGTACAAAGTTAGATTATTTGCGTATATTTAAGCCTGAAGTGCGAGAAAGATGGTATAATACCAGGTTTTCTATGTATAAGAGTGAAATAGATAGACATGTGCATTTTGTAAAACATTGTAATTTTAAATGCACTTAGCGTCATTTAAGAGCTGCATATTAAGGTAAAATGCATAAATAGCCGTGTACTTAACGCAAAATGGGTTTAGAACAATGAAAAAATACGTGTAATTATAGTACAAAGTTAGATTATTTGCGTATATTTAAGCTTGAAGTGTGAGAAAGATGGTATAATGCCAAGTTTTCTGTGTATAAGAGTGAAATAGATATGTGCATTTTGTTAAACATTGTAATTTTAAATGCACTTAGCGTCATTTAAGAGCTGCATATTAAGGTAAAATGCATAAATAGCCGTGTACTTAACGCAAAATGGGTTTAGAACAATGAAAAAATACGTGTAATTATAGTACAAAGTTAGATTATTTGCGTATATTTAAGCTTGAAGTGTGAGAAAGATGGTATAATGCCAAGTTTTCTGTGTATAAGAGTGAAATAGATATGTGCATTTTGTTAAACATTGTAATTTTAAATGCACTTAGCGTCATTTAAGAGCTGCATATTAAGGTAAAATGCATAAATAGCCGTGTACTTAACGCAAAATGGGCTTAGAACAATGAAAAAATACGTGTAATTATAGTACAAAGTTAGATTATTTGCGTATATTTAAGCCTGAAGTGTGAGAAAGATGGTATAATGCCAAGTTTTCTGTGTATGAGAGTGAAATAGATAGAGACATGTGCATTTTGTTAAACATTGTAATTTTAAATGCACTTAGCGTCATTTAGGAGGCGTTTATTAAGGTAAAATGCATAAATAGTCGCGTACTTAACGCAAAATGGGTTTAGAACAATGAAAAATATGGGTAGGCTAATTACAGTACAAAGTTAGATTATTTGCGTATATTTAAGCCTGAAGTGTGAGAAAGATGGTATAATACCAGGTTTTCTATGTATAAGAGTGAAATAGATAGAGACATGTACATTTTGTTAACGTACATTTAAACCTGAAGTGTGAGAAAGATGGTATAAGTATAATACCAAGTTTTCTGTGTATAAGAGCGAAATAGCTAGAGATATGTACATTTTGTTAAACATCTTGGGCCATATTCATAAACAGTATTTAAAGTTAGTGGGGGTTTAGTAGCTACTAAACCAATATAATTAATATATGTTGCTATAGCAATTAGTAACATCTAACTTTAAACACTGTTTATGAATATGGCTCCTTAATTTTAAATGCACTTAGCGTCATTTAGGAGGAGTTTATTAAGGTAAAATACATAAATAGCCGTGTACTTAATGCAAAATGAGTTTAGAGGGACAGAGAGAGGTTATGTATTAATAAATAATAGAACACAAAAAATGCATGTACATTTATAGTTTTATTACATGTTATTAACATCTCAAAGTGCAGGTACATCCACGAAACAACCATCTTCCAGTGAAAAATGAAAGTAAATTTACAGGTTTATAATAAGTATCTTTAAAAATAGAAAAAAGACGTGAAAAATGCCAGTAAATTGGTAGTTTTTATTTAAAAAATTCTAAATAATCTGCATTACAGTTATACAAAGCACTTGAGGGTAACGGTACGGCTTTATTCTGAAATTAGAGAAAGGTGTTAGTGTATTTAGGTATAAAAATGAAACTTTTACATACCAAGTCTTTGGCCGTACCCACCAACTGCTTCTTTTTCTTCGCTATCAGTACTATCTTTTAGCGCAGCATCAATCTCTTCAAAGATGACTGAGTTTGCAGGCCTCGGTTTGCCGCACTCACCTTGACCACGGTAAATTAATCGCAGACGTTTAGAATTTAGTTCTTCTAGCTCGATATCGCTAATATTTTGTGCAATTCTTTTGGGCAAAAATATGTTACCCTTTTTTGTTTCAGCAACAATGCACCTTTTGGAAATCTTCTCCGAAAAAACGCTAAATAAACGTATCACTCGAAAGGATGAGTTTGGACGTAGAGCGCTTAATTTTATTGTAGGCTTCACTTCACTTGATGAATTGATTTTATTTACAATGTCCTGGGATGTCATTTTACCTTTTAAATTGTATAATGCATACACATAAATATCAATTTATAAAAGCATAATAGTATAAAATTTAACTTACTTGATGTCCTGAAGCTAGCTGTTTCTTAGATGTTGATATTATAATGGTACTTACACTTTTGAGACGACAATAGGGTATAAACTAGTTTCTTATATACCGCTAATTATCAAATTTTAAATGATAATAGGGTAACCTTTGTCCAAACAAAAGCGGATTTGCTAGGTGATGTGCTAACAAAAACACGTTAATTTAACCCGTATAGGTTGTAAGTTGATGACATTATCAAAATCACATGTTTACGATGATAATGAACAATAAAAAATTCCATTAACAGCGGCGCGTGTTTCACAATAATAGCAATAGTAGTTAAATTACAGGAAGCTGATGCAAAAGATAGGAAAATTTTTCTTCTAAAAAAGGAAAATAATGAGCTATTTCATTTGGTTAATTACCATCTCTTTATCTCTAGGGGTTAAGAAGATATTATGGTTGAAAGTTCTAATTTTTTCTAAGTTGAAAATTCACAAAACTGATGGAAAAGATAAGAAAATATCGCATTTAAAATGATGGGGATGATGAGTTATTACATCTAACCAAATATCATCCCTTTATCTCTAGGGGTTAAGAAGATATTCCAATTGCAAGTTTTAATTGTTTCTAAGATAGAAATTCGCTCTCACGGGCCCTCTTGAGGAATTAACGCGATTGAACCCGTCATTTAAAATGTACGGCAAAAATTAGTATAAAATTGAATATCTTTCTTATTAAGGGTGCTAAAAATATGGGGAAGATCTTAGCTGAAAGCTCTAATCGTAGGCTTTCTTATCCATACCTAGGAACAGGTGAAACGATAATGTTCAGGTATTAATACGCTGAGCGCCTTTTCTCTCAACTTGCTATCTCTTTTGAAAATTATCTTATTAATATATTGTGTGTTATGTTTTAGCAATAAATCTTCGTTCGCATTTGTAAGTTTGAAATTACCTGGTTTATAAGAAGTGAAATAAACGTGAAGGAGTCAAAATCCTGTAAGTTATAAAAATTCTACTTTTCTATTTCTTTATTAATATTTATGTATATTTTCCAGTAAAAAATCCCTCATTATTTTCTACAAGTTGAAACCAAAAGCGATAGCAGCGTATCCGTGTACTAACAGTTAAATTAATCCCATCATCAACAGCATCATCCCCCAAGGATCCCCGGCTAGAGTATGTTAAATTTAGTTTATTTTTCTATTAATCTATTTATTTATTTTTAATATTTATGTATATTTTCCAGTAAACACCCCTTGAAGACGAAGCGACAGCAGTGTGTCCGTATATCAGCATCCAATTTCGCCCCGTCACCAGCAACATCATCCCCCAAGGATCGCTGACTAGAGTGCGTTAAACTTCGCTTAGTTTTTCTATTAAACTACGTGTAATTTTACGTTATCATGGTATCAACTTTAAATCAAAGTAGTCATATTTCTCAACTAATCTGATATATTAAATAAACTTAAAATAGTATACGAACAGCTTCGTGAACTCCCGAAAAATGAAAGGGAAGTTGACGTTATTGAAAATTGTATAAAGACTTGTGACGACAGCATAATTTTTATGCAACACTCCATACACACTGCCAATCAAATAGGTCTTAAACAGATGGTTGAAACTCGACAACATTTACTACGATATGGGGCTTATTTATTAATATTTATGTATATTTTCAGTAAACATCCCTCGCAAGTTGAGGTCGAAAGCGATAGCCGTACTGTCCGTATATCAGCATCCAAATTCACCCCACCACCAGCAACATCATCCCAAAGGATCGCTGACTAGAGTACGTTAAATTTCGCTTATTTTTTCTATTAAAACTACGTGCAATTTCGCGTTATCATGGCATCAACTTCAAATCAAAGTAACCGTATTTCTGAACTATCATCTGATACACTAAATAAACTTAAAATAGAATACGAACAGCTTCGTGAACTCCCGGAAAATGAAAGGGAAGTTGACGTTATTAAAAATTGGATAAAGGCTTGTGACGACAGCATAATTTTTATGCAACACTCCATACACACTATCAATCAAATAGGTCTTAAACCGATGGTTAAAACTCATATTCAACATTTATTAAGATATAGGGCACTTTTCGAAAATTTATCTGTGGAAACTTCTGATAATGTCATTTGGGAAAATCATGAGTCATGTTTTAAAAATCGTATTAATACTTCTATAATCATTAATTTGAAGCATAAAAAGATTGAGGAGTTTTTATATGAATGTTATGAACTGATTTTGGCATTTTTAGAGGAATATTTTAAAACAATTAAAATTAGTGTTAAAATGAATGCAGTACTTTGCTGTTTATTCAAAAAAAATTCATCGGAAAATGCGAATGAGGAAATTTTCGAGTACAAATATTTTGCAACTAAAAATTTTTACGTTTATAATCTTTCAGAAATTCAAACTGTTGAGTGGTATAATAGTATATTGCGTCATAAGGGAAGATATAGGCATATTTCATCCCGAAGATTTTTGCTGCACGAGCGAACGTAGTGAGCGAGGGCAGCAAAAGCTAAGGGATGAAATATGCCGTTAGATTCCCGTAGGGCACAAGTTATTTTTCCGCATCCATGAGAAGTTCGTATTAAATAAAAATAGTTATAATATAATACGTACCTATGTTTTTGACATATAACCTCAAATTACACATGTCAAATTTGCGTATTAAAAATAATTTCTATAATGAATTTATGTAAAAAATAATCGTATTTGCTTGAATTTTAAAAAATAATTACACTTATCAATCACTCAAATGAAGATTTTTGTATAATCAAATAATAATTTTGATTCTAAATTCTATCGGTAGATGTCACGTCGATAGCATGCACGGTAAAAACCCGCAAATGTTCATATCATCCCGCTTTTTCATATTTACCCGCCATCCGCCATTGTTAACCTCAAATGAGATAAATAATCTGTCAATTACATACCATGGATACGGAAAAATAGTATATTTCATTAGGAGGCGAGAAACAAGGCTTTTCCCGTGCGAGCGTGACAATTCTCGTGTGAGGCGAAGCCGAACACGGGAAGTCATGCGAGAACGGGAAAAGCAGTTTCTGCCGTATAATGAACGATATTTTTCAGTATACCTCTGAAAAACGGCGATAGAACACGTAAATTAAAATATGCGTTGTTACTCATAGCAAACGCCATTTAAAATGCTTTTGAGATTTCCATAGCAACGCTTGTTTGGAATTCTTTATCGAGTGTTTATTTGACAGATGGAGGTGGAATAGACCGAGAAAAACTTTTCCCGTGCAGTGCACGGGAAAGATGCCCTTTCGCAACCCATAAACCGCCAGGAAAGCAACTGTTTTCAGAGAGGTATAGGTACTGAAAACCAATTTTTAGATATCATTTTAACAAAACTCGAAACATTCGAACATCAAAATTCAGGTTGGACCTTATCGCAAATTACCTCATTGAGCGTTAATATAAATTCTTGTCAAGATTTTAGGGCTTCATCATACATTGATCTACCTTCCAAAATAAAGCTCAAAAAAGCTGTAATTAACGTTAAAAATTCTGATCAGGCATGCTTTTATTGGGCTATTGTTTCAGCTCTCTATCCTTCTCATGCTAACTCAGACCGTGATACAACATACCCTCATTATTCACCTGTTTTACAATGTGTAGGTGTTCCCATGGCATTAAATAAAATTCCAAAATTTGAAAAATTGAACAAATTTTCTATAAATGTTTTCGCGTTAAAGCTTGAAAAAAAGTTTTCAGTAAATACCCCTTAAATAACATTAAATACATCCCTCTCTCTGTCCCTCTAAATGCAACCACAAATAACGCGTTCTCTCTTTCATATTTTTAACAACATATCCACCTCTAAAGTTCATTTTCTATAGTCGGTACATGGTCTAGAGTCCACAAGCCAGGCTCTAGTCCGAGCAGTTCGAGGTTCAAATCCTCGTCTCTACAAACTACGTCACAGCTTTTTAAAAACATTCCTACACAGTACCTTCGCTCCCCACCTGCTTACCTAATACCTATCTGCTTATCACACCTGATTCCCGATATCCACTTGTTTATCTGCTTCATGTTACGTATCTATCTATCACACCTTACACCTCTCTGATCACCCTTCTGATCCCCCGACCCTGCCACACCATGAAACACCTCCATTCACCTGAACACCTGTACACCTTCGGTTACCTGCTCACCTTTGTTTACCTTGAGGCAGAACTCCCATAGGTATACTACTGACCACCAGACGTAGCACGGCGACGATAAGACGTAGCACGGTGATGACAACACGTAGCACGGCGACTACAAGAGGTAGCTCGGCGACCATCACACGTAGCACGGCGACGACAAGACGTAGGGCGGCGACGACAAGACGTAGCACCGCGATGAAAAGACGTAGCACGGAGACCACCAAACGTAGCACGGCGACCACCAGGCGTTGCACGGTAATATTAACTCATAGCACGGCGATGACAAGACGTAGCACGGCGATTATAAGAGGTAGCACGGCTACAACCAGACGTAGCACGGCAACGACAAGACGTAACACGGCGGCGACAAGACGTAGCACGGCGACGACAAGACGTAGCAAGGCGACGACAAGACGTGGCATGGCGACTATAAGACTAAGCACGGCGGCCACAAGACATAGCACAGCGATAATAAGACGTAGCACGGTGACCCCAGACGTAGCACGGCGACCAGCAGACGTAGTACGGCGACGAAGAAACGTAGCACGGTGACTATAAGACTAAGCACGGCGGCCACAAGACGTAGCACGGCGACCACCAGACGTAGCACGGCGACGATAAGACGTAGCACGGCGACGACAAGACGTAGCACCGCGGCGACAAGATGTAGTACGGCGACAACAAGACGTAGCACGGCGACGATAAGACGTAGCACGGCGACTATAAGAGATAGCACGGCGACTATAAGAGATAGCACGGCGACGACAAGACGTTGCACGGCGACGACAAGACGTAGCACCGCGGCGACAAGATGTAGCACGGCGACAACAAGACGTAGCACCACGACGATAAGACGTAGCACGGTGACCACCAGACAAAGCACGACGACCACCAGACGTAGCACGGTGACCACCAGACAAAGCACGACGACCACCAGACGTAGCACGGCGACGATAAGAATTAGCACGGCGATGACTAGACGTGGCACGGCGACCATAAGACGTAGTACGGCGACGACCAGACGTAGCATGGTGACTATAAGACTAAGCACGGCGGCCACAAGACGCAGCACAACGATGTAAAGACGTAGCACGGTGACCACCAGACGTAGCACGGCGACGATAGGACGTAGCACGGCGACGACAAGACGTAGCACCGCGATGTTAAGACGTAGCACGGCGACTATAAGAGGTAGCACGGCGACGACAAGACGTTGCACCGCGTCGACAAGACGTAGCACGGCGACAACAAGACGTAGCACCGGGACGATACGACGTAGTACGGCGACGACAAGACGTAGCATGGCGACTATAAGAGGTAGTACGGCGACCACCAGACGTAGCACGTCGACGAGGGGACGTATCACGGCGACGACAAGACGTGGCACAGCGACGATAAGACGTAGCACGGCGACGACAAGGCGTAGCACGGCGACGACAAGATGTGGCACGACGACGATAAGACGTAGTACGGCGGCGACAAGACGTAGCACGGCGATGATAAGACGTAGCACGGTGACCATAAGACGTAGCACGGCGACCACCAGACATAGCACAGCGACTATAAGAGGTAGCACGGCGACGACAAGACGTAGCACGGTGACTATAAGACTAAGTACGGCGGCCATAAGACGCAGCACAGCGATGATAAGACGTAGCACGGCGACAATTAAGACGTAGCACCGCGACAATAAGGCGAAGCGCGGTGACCACCAGACGTAGCACGGCGATGATAAGACGTAGCACCGTGACCATCAGAAGTAGCACGGCGACAACCAGAAGTAGCACGGCGACGATAAGACGTAGCACGGCGATGAAAACCCGTAGCACCGCGACGATAAGACGTAGCACGGTGACCACCAGAGGTAGCACGGCGACCACCAGACGTAGCACGGCGACAATAAGACGTAGTATGGCGACGACCAGACACAGCACGGAGACTATAAGACTAATCACGGCGGCGACAAGACGTAGCACGGCAACGACAGGACGTAACATGGTAACGATAAGACGTAGCACGGTGATCATCAGACGTAGCACGGCGACAACCAGACGTAGCACGGCGACGATAAGACGTAGCACGGCGACGATAAGACGTAGCACGGCGACCACCAGTCGTAGCACGTCGACGAGAGGACGTATCACGGCGACGACAAGACGTGGCACTGCGACAATAGGTCGTAGCACGGTGACCGCCAGACGTAATACTGCGACCACTAGACGTAGCACGGCGCCCTCCAGACGTAGCACGGCGACCATTAGACGTAGTACGGCGACAACCAGACGTAGCACGGTTACTACAAGACTAAGCACGGCTGCCATAAGACGCAGCACAGCCATGATAAGACCTAGCACGGTGACCACCAGACGTTGCACAGCGACGATAGGACGTAGCACGGCGACGACAAGACGTAGCACCGCGATGTTAAGACGTAGCACGGCGACTATAAGAGGTAGCACGGCGACGACAAGACGTTGCACCGCGACGACAAGACGTAGCACGGCGACAATAAGACGTAGCACCGCGACAATAAGGCGAAGCGCGGTGACCACCAGACGTAGCACGGCGATGATAAGACGTAGCACGGTGACCATCAGAAGTAGCACGGCGACAACCAGAAGTAGCACGGCGACGATAAGACGTAGCACGGCGATGACAACCCGTAGCACCGCGACGATAAGACGTAGCACGGTGACCACCAGACGTAGCACGGCCACCACCAGACGGAGCACGGCGACGATAAGACGTAGTATGGCGACGACCAGACACAGCACGGTGACTATAAGACTAAGCACGGCGGCGACAAGACGTAGCACGGCGACAACAAGACGTAGCACGGCAACGACAGGACGTAACATGGTGACGATAAGACGTAGCACGGTGATCATCAGACGTAGCACGGCGACAACCAGACGTATCACGGCGACGACAAGACGTGGCACTGCGACGATAGATCGTAGCACGGTAACCCCAGACGTAATACTGCGACCACTAGACGTAGCACGGCGACCACCAGACGTAGGACGGCGACCATTAGACGTAGTACGGCGACGACCAGACGTAGCACGGTTACTACAAGACTAAGCCCGGCGGCCATAAGACACAGCACAGCCATGATAAGACGTAGCACGGTGACCACCAGACGTTGCACGGCAACCACCAGACGTAGCACGGCGACGACTAGACGTGGCACGGCGACCATAAGACATAGTACGGCGACGACCAGACGTAGCATGGTGACTATAAGACTAAGCACGGCGGCCACAAGACGCAGCACAGCGATGATAAGACGTAGCACGGTGACCACCAGACGTAGCACGGCGACCATAAGGCGTAGTACGGCGACGACCAGACGTAGCACGGTGACTATAAGACTAAGCACGGCGGACACAAGACGTAGAACGGCGACCACCAGACGTAGCACGGCGACGACAAGACGTAGCACGGCGATCATAAGACGTAGTACGGCGACGACCAGACGTAGCACGGTGACTATAAAGCTAAGGACGGCGACCACAATACTCAGCACAGTGATGATAAGACATAGCACGCTGACCACCAGACGTAGCACGGCGACCACCAGACGTAGCACGGGACCATAAGGCGTAGTACTTCGACGACCAGACGTAGCACGGTGACTATAAGACTAAGCACGGCGGACACAAGACGCAGCACAGCGATGATAAGACGTAGCACGGTGACCACCAGACGTAGCACGGCGACAATAAGGCGTAGTACGGCGACGACCAGACGTAGCACGGTGACTATATAAGACTAAGCACGGCGGACGCAAGACGCAGCACAGCGATGATAAGACGTAGCATGGTGACTACCAGACGTAGCACGGCCACCACCAGACGTAGCACGGCGACGCTAAGACGTAGCACGGCGACGACCAGACACAGTACGGTGACTATACGACTAAGCACGGCGGCGACAAGACGTAGCACGGCGATGATAAGACGTAGCACGGTGACCATCAGACGTAGCACGGCGACAACCATACGTAGCACGGCGACGATAAGACGTAGCACGGCGACGATAAGACGTAGCACGGCGATGACAACCCGTAGCACGGCGACTATAAGAGGTAGCACGGCGACCATCAGACGTAGCACGGCGACGGCAAGACGTAGCACGGTGACACTAAGACTAAGCACGGCGGACACAAGACGCAGCACAGGGATGATAAGATGTAGCATGGTGACCACCAGACGTAGCACGGCGGCGACAAGACGTAGCACGGCGATGATAAGACGCAGCACGGTGATCATCAGGCGTAGCACGGCGACTACCATACGTAGCACGGCGACGATAAGACGTAGCACGGCGATGACAACCCTTAGCACGGCGACTATAAGAGTTAGCACGGCGACCATCAGTCGTAGCACGGCGACGACAAGACGTAGCACAGTGACGACAAGACTAAGCACGGCGACGACAAGACGTAGCACGGCGACCACCAGACGTAGCACGGCGACGATAAGACGTAGCACGGCGATGACAACCCGTAGCACGGCGACTATAAGAGGTAGCACGGCGACCATCAGTCGTAGCACGGCGACGACAAGACGTAGCACAGTGACGACAAGACGAAGCACGGCGACGACAGGACGTAGCAAGGCGACCACCAGACGTAGCACGCGACGATCAGACGCAGCACGGCGACTATAAGACTAAGCACGTCGACGACAAGACGTAGCGCGGCGATGATAAGACGTAGCACGGTGACCATCAGACGTAGCACGGTGACCACCACACGAAGCACGCCGACGACAGGGCGTAGCACGGCGACTATAAGAGGTAGTACGGCGACCACCAGACGTAGCACGCCGTCGACAAGGCGTAGCACGGCGACGATAAGATGTAGTACGGCGACGATCAGACGCAGCACGGTGACTATAAGACTAAGCACGGCGGCGACAATACGTAACACGGCGATGATAAGACGTAGCACGGTGACCATCAGACGTAGAACGGCGACCACCAGACGTAGCACGGCGGCGATAAGACGTAGCAAGGCGATGACAACCCGTAGCACGGCGACAATAAGCGGTAGGACGGCGAAAATCAGACGTAGCACGGCTACGACAAGACGTATCACGGCGACGACAACACGTAACACGGCGACGACAGGTCGTAGCACGGCGAATATAAGAGGTAGTACGGCGACCACCAGACGTAGCACGGCGACGATAACACGTAGCACGGCGTCGACAAGACGTAGCACCGCGACGATAAGACGTTAAACGGCGACTATAAGAGGTAGCACGGCGACCATCAGACGTAGCACGGCGACGGCAAGACGTAGCACGGTGACACTAAGACTAAGCACGGCGGACACAAGACGCAGCACAGGGATGATAAGACGTAGCATGGTGACCACCAGACGTAGCACGGCGGCGACAAGACGTAGCACGGCGATGATAAGACGCAGCACGGTGATCATCAGGCGTAGCACGGCGACTACCATACGTAGCACGGCGACGATAAGACGTAGCACGGCGATGACAACCCTTAGCACGGCGACTATAAGAGTTAGCACGGCGACCATCAGTCGTAGCACGGCGACGACAAGACGTAGCACAGTGACGACAAGACTAAGCACGGCGACGACAAGACGTAGCACGGCGACCACCAGACGTAGCACGGCGACGATAAGACGTAGCACGGCGATGACAACCCGTAGCACGGCGACTATAAGAGGTAGCACGGCGACCATCAGTCGTAGCACGGCGACGACAAGACGTAGCACAGTGACGACAAGACGAAGCACGGCGACGACAGGACGTAGCAAGGCGACCACCAGACGTAGCACGGCGACGATCAGACGCAGCACGGCGACTATAAGACTAAGCACGTCGACGACAAGACGTAGCGCGGCTATGATAGGACGTAGCACGGTAACCATCAGACGTAGCACGGCGACCACCACACGAAGCACGCCGACGACAGGGCGTAGCACTCCGACTATACACGGCGGCGACAATACGTAACACGGCGATGATAAGACGTAGCACGGTGACCATCAGACGTAGAACGGCGACCACCAGACGTAGCACGGCGGCGATAAGACGTAGCAAGGCGATGACAACCCGTAGCACGGCGACAATAAGCGGTAGGACGGCGAAAATCAGACGTAGCACGGCGACGACAAGACGTATCACGGCGACGACAACACGTAACACGGCGACGACAGGTCGTAGCACGGCGAATATAAGAGGTAGTACGGCGACCACCAGACGTAGCACGGCGACGATAACACGTAGCACGGCGTCGACAAGACGTAGCACCGCGACGATAAGACGTAAAATGGCGACTATAAGAGGTAGCACGGCCACAAGACGTTGCACCGCGATGACAAGACGTAGCACGGTGACAACAAGCCGTAGCACCGCGACAATAAGACGAAGCACGGTGACCACAAGACGAAGCACGGTGACCACCAGACGTAGCACGGCGACCATAAGACGTAGTACGGCGACGACCAGACGTAGCACGGTGACTATAACGCTAAGCACTGCGGCCACAAGACGCAGGACAGCGATGATAAGACATAGCACGGTGACCACCAGACGTATTACGGCGACCATAAGACGAAGTACGGCGACGACCATACGTAGCACGGTAACTATAAGACTAAGGGCCGGTTGCACAAAACTTTTAACGATTCGTCAAGTAGTTGACGAATCGTCAAATCTGACAAACAAACGAATTTGACGATTCGTTAAATATTTAGCGAACGATCGTTCGTTAAAGCACTTTAACGAATGATTAAAGCAAAAAAGTGTTGCACAAAACAAAAATTACATTTAACGATTCGTCAAATGTGCTTTGACGAACTGTCAAGTTAATCATTGAACAAGCATCGATTAAAAGTTAACGAAAGGTGTTAATTTTGATGATTCTAACAAATAATTTATAAAAAAACAATTTTTTAACATGTGTTGTTAGTGATACAACTTAATTAAATACATTTTACCAAAGGTAAGATTTTATTGTACATTATAATTACACATATTATACGTTTAATACAAAATAATTAAGTATTTAGTTACATACATTTTTAAGCACTATAAAATATATTTAATTATAGTTAAGGACATACAGGGCCTCTCTTCCCTTAGTTCTCCAACTTCTGAAGACTAAGAACCTCCTTGGTAGATCTGTTAAATACAACAGTGTAATTATCCAACGATGAAGTATGACGATCTTGAATTTAATATCGAATTTAGATTTGATAAAGAAACGATTGCTGGAATTCTTCATTTTGTTGGTGATCAATTCAAACCCAGAACATCTTAATAAATCTTTAAGCCTATTTGGTGCAATTTTTGGTAACACTACATTTTTCTGCCACTGCGACCTTCTTACAGGTTATCGGAAACAACATAAGGCAACTGTATCAAGAATTATTGAAACTGTAACAAATTGCGTTACATGTAAAAAAGAAACATATATTAATATGCCAACTGCTGAAGAACTACCTGGTATTAAAGAGCACTATTTTGATCGCCCATTTTCCAAACACTGTGGCAATTATAGACAAATTAACATCAGAATTCAGTCACCTCGTGACCCCAACACTTGTAATTTTAGTAAAGATAAAGATGTAATTGGGTGAAATATTGTCCCTATAAATAAGAAAGCACTTTTTAGTTATAGGCACAATTTAGTTATGTAGTACAGTGATTATACAGTATAGACACAGAAGGTGTGTAGATAGATTATTAGATACGTTTTGGTTACGATATGGCTTATGTTTAAATTTTATATTACAATACTATCAAGCATAATAAAAACTGTTTAAAATATGTACGATGTACAATTAACACCTTCTGTACTTACATGTTATCTAAATATGTTGTATGAAAAATAAAATATTTAAAAT
This sequence comes from Melanotus villosus, assembly GCA_963082815.1. Classification (NCBI taxonomy): domain Eukaryota; kingdom Metazoa; phylum Arthropoda; class Insecta; order Coleoptera; family Elateridae; genus Melanotus; species Melanotus villosus. The sequence continues at coordinate 27,854,174 of OY720419.1, read as the reverse complement.
ACCAAGATTTTTGAGGTTATTTATACAAAGTAACTATATTTTATTACTTAAGTATACAGGGTGTATGAAAAAAGCCGACAAATAGTAACATCATGAGAAACTACATCAAAAACCGAACAAGAAGCTTCAAGCATTTTGGCATCAAACTCATAGTTTCCACAATATCTTCGATTAAAGTTTCTTAAATTTGGCAACGTTGCTACAACTTTACTTTTTACCAATGTTACCATTTACAATTAAAAAATAATAAACTAAACTAAAAAACCAAATTTTTATTCAAAACTAGATAATAATTTATAATAACTGTTCAAAATGACCCCCTCCAACATCTCGACACATTATCACTCGGCGAATGATGCTGTCATTCATGGTCTGTAACATATTATTTTCTCTTATTGTGGCGACTGCTTGCTGCATTCTTTCTATCAGCTGCTCTTCTCTGTTTATTTCTTCTTGGTAGACGAGCTCTTTTAAAGTTTCCCATAAGAAGAAGACAGCTTAAATCCGTACTTCTTGCACACCACTCTGCCGACCCACTTCGTTCATGTTGTTTGAATTCCCCACTGAGCTGGTGCTCCATCCATTTGGAACCACATACTTCCTCTGGTTGCTAAAGGGATGTCTTCTAATAAATCCGGCAAGTTGTTAGTCAGAAACTCCACAAAATTGTTTGCAGTTAAACGTTGGGGTAAAATATTAAATATGTGGTCCTATTAATGTAGTATTGAATAATTCCGGCTCAAACGTTTACACTAAATCGCACCTAATGACGGGTTTGATAAATAGCATGGGGGTTCTCGTCACTCTATTGGTGCCGTTGCGAGTAAAAGTGGGTTCATCTGTCCAAAACACAACAAAATAATGAAACAAACGGACAATTTTCGAAATTATTAAAACAGACAAGCAATTGATGACAAGTCAAAATGACAGGAAAGCAATGTTGATCTAAATAAAAACAATTTCGAATTTTCCAGTAGTTACTTAGAAACAGTGCAGCGTTGCAAAACCTTTTAAAGCTTTCAGAAGCAAAGGATTTGCTTTAATTGAAAACCCATTACAGCCAAACTCCAAGCAAAAAATGCTAAAATACTAACTGGTTGTGTTTCCTGTTGCCTAAACTATGACCAGTCATTGTCATTTAATAATACTTCGCCCTATTAAAAAAATTAGTATCCTACCTAAGACTATCAATTTCTCGATAACTAGAGGGTTACCAGCAAAATGGGACTAGAGTTTTTTGTTTACTTCTTAATGCTGCTTCCCATGGTGTGCCTATTTGTCGGCTTTTTTCATACACCCTGTATACTTACTTATTATTATTATTACATACATAATAACTGCGCCTTTTCACGTTCAGTATAATTTTTTGATTAATTAAAAAGAAATTCGCTTGCACAACACTTCTAGCAAACAACCAGTAAAGCAAAAAGCACGAGAAGAAGCATTTACAAAACGCGCGACTGTAATGACTGACGTTTCTGACCTTGTACAAATCCCCGAAACTGCGGTTGATCCACAACAGTTTACGTACGCGTAACGTAAGAAAGGTACTTACCGTTGATTAACTAACAAGAGTTCAAAAAAGTTTTGTGCAACGCACGACCGTTTGTTATTTTAATCAGTTGGTTAAATCAAGCGTTTGTTAAATAAGTTTTATGCAACCGGCCCTAAGCATGGCGGACACAAGATGGAGCACAACGATGATAAGACGTAGCATGGTGACCACCAGGCGTAGCACGGCGACCACCAGACGTAGCACGGTAACTATAAGACTAAGCACGGCGGACACAAGATGGAGCACAGCGATGATAAGACGTAGCATGGTGACCACCAGACGTAGCACGGCGACCACCGGGCGTAGCACGGCGACTATAAGACTTTGTACGACGACGACCAGACGTAGCACGGTGACTATAAAGCTAAGCACGGGGTCCACAAGATCCAGCACAGCGATGATATTACGTAGCACGGTGACCACCAGACGTAGCACGGCGACAACCAGACGTAGCACGGCGAACATTAGACGTAGTACGGCGACGACCAGACGTAGCACGGTGACTATAAGACTAAGCACGGCGGCCATAAGACGCATCACAGCGATGATAAGACATAGCACCAGACGTAGTACGGCGACCAAAAGACGTAGTACGGCGACGACCATACGTAGCACGGTAACTATAAGACTAAGCACGGCGGACACAAGATGGAGCGAAGCGATGATAAGACGTAGCATGGTGACCACCAGACGTAGCACGGCGAACACCAGACGTAGCACGGCGACGATAAGATGTAGTACGGCGACGACCAGACACAGCACGGTGACTATAAAGCTAAGCACGGGGTCCACAAGATACAGCACAGCGATGATAAGACGTAGCACGGTGACCACCATACGTAGCACGGCGGCGACAAGACGTAGCACGGCGATTATAAGACGTAGCACGGTCATCATCAGACGTAGCACGGTGACTACCATACGCAGCACGGCGACGATAAGACGTAGCACGGCGATGACAACCCGTAGCACGGGGACTAAAAGACGTAGCACGGCGACGACAAGACGTAGCACCGCGACGATAAGACGTAAAACGGCGACTGTAAGAGGTTGCACGGCCACCAGACGTTGCGCCGCGATGACAAGACGTAGCACGGTGACTACAAGCCGTAGCACCGCGTCAATAAGACGAAGCACGGTGACCACCAGACGTAGCACGGTGACCACCAGACAAAGCACGACGACCACCAGACGTAGCACGGCGACGATAAGAATTAGCACGGCGATGACTAGACGTGGCACGGCGACCATAAGACGTAGTACGGCGACGACGAGACGTAGCATGGTGACTATAAGACTAAGCACGGCGGCCACAAGACGCAGCACAACGATGTAAAGACGTAGCACGGTGACCACCAGACGTAGCACGGCGACGATAGGACGTAGCACGGCGACGACAAAACGTAGCACCGCGATGTTAAGACGTAGCACGGCGACTATAAGAGGTAGCACGGCGACGACAAGACGTTGCACCGCGACGACAAGACGTAGCACGGCGACAACAAGACGTAGCACCGGGACGATACGACGTAGTACGGCGACGACAAGACGTAGCATGGCGACTATAAGAGGTAGTACGGCGACCACCAGACGTAGCACGTCGACGAGAGGACGTATCACGGCGACGACAAGACGTGGCACAGCGACGATAAGACGTAGCACGGCGACGACAAGGCGTAGCACGGCGACGACAAGATGTGGCACGACGACGATAAGACGTAGTACGGCGGCGACAAGACGTAGCACGGCGATGATAAGACGTAGCACGGTGACCATAAGACGTAGCACGACGACCACCAGACATAGCACAGCGACTATAAGAGGTAGCACGGCGACGACAAGACGTTGCACGGTGACTATAAGACTAAGTACGGCGGCCATAAGACGCAGCACAGCGATGATAAGACGTAGCACGGTGACCATCAGACCTATCACGGCGACTATAAGAGGTAGTAGGGCGACCACCAGCCGTAGCACGGCGACGACAAGAATTGGCACGACGACAATAAGACGTAGTACGGCGGCGACAAGACGTAGCACGGCGATGATAAGACGTAGCACGGTGACCATAAGACGTAGCACGGCGAACACCAGACATAGCACGGCGACTATAAGAGGTAGCACGGCGACCACCGGACGTAGCACGGCGACCACCGGACGTAGCACGTCGACAAGAAGGCGTATCACGTCGACGACAAGACGTAGCACAGCGACTATAAGAGGGAGCATGGCGACCATCAAACGTAGCACGGCGGCCACCAGACATAGCACGGCGACCATTAGACGTAGTACGGCGACGACCAGACGTAGCATGGTGACTATAAGACTAAGTACGGCGGCCATAAGACGCAGCACAGCGATGATAAGACGTAGCACGGTGACCATCAGACCTAGCACGGCGACAACCCGACGTAGCACGGCGGCGATAAGACGTAGCACGGCGACAACAAGACGTAGCACGGCGACGATGAGACGTAGAACGGCGACGACTAGACGTAATACCTCGACGATAACACGTAGCACGGTGACCATCAGACGTAGCACAGCAACCACCAGACATAGCACGGCGAATATAAGATGTAGCACGGCGACGACAAGACGTAGCACGGCGACGATAAGACGTAGCACGGCGACGAAAGGTCGTAGAACGGTGACGATAAGGCGTAGCACGGTGACGACAAGACGTAGCATCGTGGCGATAAGACGCAGCACGGCGACAATAAGACGTAGCACGGCGACAATAAGACTTAGCACGCCGACGATAAGACGTAGCACTGCGACGACAAGACGTAAAACGGGGACGATAAGACGTCGCACGGCGACGACAAGACGTAGCACGGCGACAATAAGACGTAGCACGGCGACTATAAGACGTAGCACGGCGACTATAAGACGTAGCATGCCGACGACAAGACGTAGCACGGCGACGACAAGACGTAGCACGGTGACGATAAGACGTAGCACGGCGACAACAAGACGTAGCACGGCGACGATAAGACGTAGCACGGCGACTACAAGACGCTACACAACGATGATAAGACGTAGCACGGCGATTATACGACGTAGCACGTCGACGACAAGTCGTAGCACGTCGTGCAACGTCTTGTAGTCGCCGTGCTACGTCTTATCGCCGCCGTGCTACGTCTTGTCGTCGTCGTGCTACGTCTTATCGTCACCGTGCTACGTCTTGTAGTCGCCGTGCTACGTCTTGTCGTCGCCATGCTACGTCTTGTCGTCGCTGTGCTACGCCTTGTTGTCGCCGTGCTACGTCTGTTGGTGGCCGGGCTACGTCTTATCGTCGCGGTGCTACGTCTGGTAGTCGCCGTGCTACGTCTTATAGTTGCCGTGCTACGACTTATTGTCGCCGTGCTACGTCTTATCATCGTCGTGCAACGTCTTGTAGTCGCCGTTCTACGTCTTATCGTCGCCGTGCTATGTCTTGTCGTCGCCGTGCTACGTCTTGACGTCGCCGTGTTACGTCTGGTGGTCCCCGTGCTACCTATTATAATCGCCGTGCTACGTCTTATCGTCTTCGTGCAACGTCTTGTATGCGCTGTGCTTCGTCTAATCGTCGGCGTGCTATGTCTGGATGTCGTCGGGCTACGTCTTATTGTCGCGATGCTACGTCTGATAGTAGCCGTGCTACGTCTTATCGTCGCCGTGCTACGTCTTATTGTCGCCGTGCTACGTCTTATCGTCGTCGTGCTACGTCTTGTAGTCGCCGTTCTACGTATTATCGTCGCCGTGCAATGTCTTGTCGTCGCCGTGCTACGTCGTATCGTCACCGTGCTACGTGTTGTCGTCGCCGTGCTACGTCTTGTTGTCGCCGTGATACGTCTTATCGTCACCGTGCTACTTCTTGTCGTCGTCGTGCTACGTTTTATCGTCGTTGTGCAACGTCTTGCAGTCGCCGTGCTACGTCTTATCGCCGCCGTGCTACGTCTTGTAGTGGCCGTGCTTCGTCTAATCGTCGCCGTGCTACGTCTTGTCGTCGCCGTGATACGTCTTATCGTCATCCTGCTACTTCTTACCGTCGTCGTCCTACGTGTTATCGTCGTCGTGCAACGTCTTGCAGTCGCCGTGCTACGTCTTATCGCCGCCGTGCTACGTCTTGTCGTCGCCGTGCTACGTCTTATCGTCACCGTGCTACGTCTTGTCGTCGCCGTGCTACGTCTTGTAGTCGCCGTGCTACGTCTTATCGCCGCCGTGCTACGTCTTGTCGCCGCCGTGCTACGTCTTATCGTCACTGTGCTACGTCTTATCGTCACCGTGCTGCGTCTTGTTGTCGCCGTGGTACGTCTTATCGCCGCCGTGCTACGTCTTGTCGTCGCCGTGCTACGTCTTATCGTCACCGTGCTACGTCTTGTCGTCGCCGTGCTACGTCTTGTAGTCGCCGTGCTACGTCTTATCGCCGCCGTGCTACGTCTTGTCACCGCCGTGCTACGTCTTATCGTCACTGTGCTACGTCTTGTCATCGCCGTGCTACGTCTTGTCTTCGCCATGCTACGTCTGTTGGTGGCCGAGCTACGTCTTATCGTCGCGTTGCTACGTTTGGCAGTAGCCGTGCTACGTCTTATAGTCGCCGTGCTACGTCTTATTGTCGCCGTGCTACGTCCTGTCGTCGTCGCGCAACGTCTTGTAGTCGCCGTTTTACGTCTTATCGTCGCTGTGCTACGTCTGGTGGTCCCCGTGCTACCTATAATCGCCGTGCTACGTCTTATCGTCACCGTGCTACGTCTGGTGGTCCCCGTGCTACCTATAATCGCCGTGCTACGTCTTATCGTCACCGTGCTACGTCTTGTCGTCGCCCTGCTACGTCTTATCGTCACCGTGCTACGTCTTGTCGTCGTCGGTATACGTCTTATAGTCGCCGTGCTACGTCTTATCGTCGCCGGGCTACGGCTTGTCGTCGCCGTGATACGTCTTATCGTCAACGTGCTACGTCTTGTCGTCGCCGTGCGAAGTCTTATTGTCACCGTCCTACGTCTTGTCGTCACCGTGCTACGTCTTATCATCGCTTCGCTCCATCTTGTGTCCGCCGTGCTTAGTCTTATAGTTACCGTGCTACGTATGGTCGTCGCCGTACTACGTCTTTTGGTCGCCATGCTACGTCTTGTAGTCGCCATTTTGCGTCTTGTCGTCGCCGTGCTACGTCTTATCGTCACCGTATTACGCCTTATTGTCGCCGTGCTACGTCTTATCGTCGTCGTGCAACGTCTTATAGTCGCCGTGCTACGCCTTATCGTCGCTGTGCTACGTCTGGTGGTCGCCTTGCTACGTCTTATCGTCACCGTGCTACGTCTTGTAGTCGCCGTGCTACGTCTTGTCGTCGCCGTGCTATGTTTTGTCGTCGCCGTGCTACGTCTTATCGTCACCGTGCTACGTCTTGTCGTCGTCATGCTATGTCTTCTCGTCGCCGTACAACGTCTTGTCGTCGCCGTGCTACGGCTTATGGTCACTATGCTATGTCTTGTCGTCGCCGTGCTACGTCTTATCGTCACCGTGCTACGTCTTGTCGTCGTCGTGATACGTCTTATCGTCGTCGTACAACGTCTTGTAGTCACCGTGCTACGTCTTATCGCCGCCGTGCTACGTCTTGTCGTCGCCGTGCTACGTCTTATTGTCACCGTGCTACGTTTTGTCGTCGCCGTGCTACGTCTTGTAGTCGCCGTGCTACGTCTTATCGTCACGGTGCTACGTGTTGTTGTCTTCGTGCTACGTCTTATTGTCACCGTGCTACGTCTTATCGTCACCGTGCTACGTCTTGTCGTCGCCGTGCTACGTCTTGTCGCCGCCATGCTACGTCTTGTCATCGACGTGCAACGTCTTGCCGTCGCCGCGCTACGTCTGCTGGTGGCCGGGCTGCGTCTTATCGTCGCCGTGCTACGTCTTATAGTCGCCGTGCTACGCCTTATTGTCGCCGTTCTACGTCTTCTCGTCGTCGTGCAACGTTTTGTAGTCGCCGTGCTACGTCTTATCGTCGCTGCGCTACGCCTGTGGTCGTACTGTTACGTCCTATCGTCGTCGTGTTACGTCTTATCGTCACCGTGCCACGTCTTGTCGTCGCCATGTTACGTCTTGTCGTCGCCATTTTGCGTCTTATAGTCGCCGTGCTACGTCTTATCGTCGCCGTGCTACGTCTTATCGTCACCGTGCTACGTCTTGTCGTCACCGTGCTACGTCTTGTCGTCGTCATGCTACGTCTTCTCGTCGTCGTACAACGTCTTGTCGTCGCCGTGCTACGTCTTATGGTCACTGTGCTATGTCTTGCCGTCGCCGTGCTACGTCTTATCGTCACCGTGCTACGTCTTGTCGTCGTCGTGCTACGTCTTATCGTCGGCGTACAACGTCTTGTAGTCGCCGTGCTACGTCTTTCCGTCGTCGAGCTACGTCTTGTCGTCGCCGTGCTACGTCTTACCGTCACCGTGCTACGTCTTGTCGTCGCCGTGCTACGTCTTGTCATCGCCGTGCTACGTCTTATCATCGTCGTGCAACGTCTTGCAGTCGCCGTGTTACGTCTTATCGTCGCCGTGTTACGTCTTGTTGTCGCCGTGCTACGTCTTATCGTCGTCGTGCAACGTCTTGTAGTCGCTGTGCTACGTCTTATCGTCGCCGTGCTACATCTTGTCGTCTCCATGCTACGTCTAGTCGTCGCCATGCTACGTCGTGTCATCGCCGTGCTACGTCTTGCCGTCGCGGCGCTACGTCTTGTCGTCGCCATTTTGCGTCTTGTCGTCGTCATGCAACGTCTGGTAGTCGCCGTGCTGCGTCTTATAGTCGCCGTGCTACGCCTTATTGTCGCCGTGCTACTTCTTATCGTCGTCGTGCAACATCTTGTAGTCGCCGTGCTACGTCTTATGGTCGCCGTGCTACGTCTTATCGTCGTCATGCAACGTCTTGGAGTCGCCGTGCTACGTCTTGCCGTCGCCGCGCTACGTCTGCTGGTGGCCGGGCTGCGTCTTATCGTCGCGGTGCTAGGTCTGGTAGTCGCCGTGCTACGTCTTATAGTCGCCGTGCTACGCCTTATTGTCGCCGTTCTACGTCTTCTCGTCGTCGTGCAACGTTTTGTAGTCGCCGTGCTACGTCTTATCGTCGCTGCGCTACGCCTGTGGTCGTACTGTTACGTCCTATCGTCGTCGTGTTACGTCTTATCGTCACCGTGCCACGTCTTGTCTTCGCCATGTTACGTCTTGTCGTCGCCATTTTGCGTCTTATAGTCGCCGTGCTACGTCTTATCGTCGCCGTGCTACGTCTTATCGTCACCGTGCTACGTCTTGTCGTCACCGTGCTACGTCTTGTCGTCGTCATGCTACGTCTTCTCGTCGTCGTACAACGTCTTGTCGTCGCCGTGCAACGTCTTATGGTCACTGTGCTATGTCTTGTCGTCGCCGTGCTACGTCTTATCGTCACCGTGCTACGTCTTGTCGTCGTCGTGCTACGTCTTATCGTCGGCGTACAACGTCTTGTAGTCGCCGTGCTACGTCTTTCCGTCGTCGAGCTACGTCTTGTCGTCGCCGTGCTACGTCTTACCGTCACCGTGCTACGTCTTGTCGTCGCCGTGCTACGTCTTGTCATCGCCGTGCTACGTCTTATCATCGTCGTGCAACGTCTAGCAGTCGCCGTGTTACGTCTTATCGTCGCCGTGTTACGTCTTGTCGTCGCCGTGCTACGTCTTATCGTCGTCGTGCAACGTCTTGTAGTCGCTGTGCTACGTCTTATCGTCGCCGTGCTACATCTTGTCGTCTCCATGCTACGTCTAGTCGTCGCCATGCTACGTCGTGTCATCGCCGTGCTACGTCTTGCCGTCGCGGCGCTACGTCTTGTCGTCGCCATTTTGCGTCTTGTCGTCGTCATGCAACGTCTGGTAGTCGCCGTGCTGCGTCTTATAGTCGCCGTGCTACGCCTTATTGTCGCCGTGCTACTTCTTATCGTCGTCGTGCAACATCTTGTAGTCGCCGTGCTACGTCTTATGGTCGCCGTGCTACGTCTTATCGTCGTCATGCAACGTCTTGGAGTCGCCGTGCTACGTCTTATCGTCGCTGCGCTACGTCTGGTGGAGGCCTGCTACGTCTTATCGTCACCGTGTTACGTCTTATAGTCGACGTGCTACGTCTTATCGCCGCCGTGCTACGTCTTGTCATCGCCGTGCTGCGTCTTATCGTCACCGTGCTACGTCTTGTCGTCGCCGTGCTACGTCTTGTAGTCGCCGTGCTACGTCTTATCGCCGCCGTGCTACGTCTTGTCGCCGCCGTGCTACGTCTTATCGTCACCGTGCTACGTCTTGTCGTCGCCGTGCTACGCCTTATTGTCGCCGTGCTACGTCTTATCGTCGTCGTGCAACATCTTGTAGTCGCCGTGCTACGTCTTATGGTCGCCGTGCTACGTCTTATCGTCGTCATGCAACGTCTTGGAGTCGCCGTGCTACGTCTTATCGTCGCTGCGCTACGTCTGGTGTTCGACCTGCTACGTCCTATCGTCACCGTGCTACGTCTTGTCGTCGCCATGCTACGTCTTGTCGTCGCCATTTTGCGTCTTGTCGTCGCCGTGGTACGTCTTATCGTCACCGTGTTACGTCTTATAGTCGCCGTGCTACGTCTTATCGCCGCCGTGCTACGTCTTGTCGCCGCCGTGCTACGTCTTATCGTCACCGTGTTACGTCTTGTCGTCGCCGTGCTACGTCTTATCGTCACCGTGCTACGTCTTGTCTTCGTCGTTGTACGTCTTATCGTCGTCGTGCAACGTCTTACAGTCGCCGTGCTACGTCTTATCCTCGCCGGGCTACGTCTTATCGTCACCGTGCTACGTCTTGTCGTCGCCGTGCTACGTCTTATCGTCACCGTGCTACGTCTTGTCGTCGCCATTTTGCGTCTTGTCATCGCCGTGCTACGTATTATCGTCACCGTATTACGTCTTATAGTCGCCGTGCTACGTCTTATCGTCGCCGGGCTACGTCTTGTCGTCGCCGTGCTACGTCTTATCGTCGCCGTGCTACGGCTTGTCGTCGCCGTGCTACGTCTTATCGTCGTCGTGCAATGTCTTGTAGTCGCCTTGCTAAGTCTTTCCGTCGCCGAGCTACGTCTTATCGTCGCTGTGCTACGTCTGATGGTCGCCCTACTACGTCCTATCACTGCCGTGCTACGTCTTGACGTCACTGTGTTACGTCTGCTAGTCCCCGTGCTACCACTTATAATCGCCGTGCTACGTCTTATCGTCATCGTGCTACGTCTTGTCGTCGCCTTGCTACGTCTTGTCGTCGCCATTTTGCGTCTTGTCGTCGTCGTCTTACGTCTTATCGTCGTGGTACAACGTCTTGTAGTCGCCTTGCTACGTCTTTCCGTCGCCGAGCTACGTCTTGTCGTCGCCGTGCTACGTCTTATAATCGCCGTGCTAGGTCTTATCGTCGTCGTGCAACGTCTTGTAGTCGCTGTGCTACGTCTTATCGTCGCTGTGCTACGTCTGGTGGTCGCCCTGCTACGTCTTATCGTCACCGTGCTACGTCTTGACGTCGACGAGCTACGTCTTGTCGTCGCCGTGCTACGTCTTAACGTCGTCGTGCAACGTCTTATCGTCGTCGTGCAACGTCTTGTAGTTGCTGTGCTTCGGCTTATCGTCGCTGTGCTACGTCTTGCCGTCGCCGGGATACGTCTGGTAGTCGCCGTGCTGCGTCTTATAGTCGCCGTGCTACGTCTTATTGTCGCCGTGCTACGTCTTATCGCCGCCGTGCTACGTCTAGTCGTCGCCGTGCTACGTCTTATCGCCGCCGTGCTACGTCTGGTGGTCGCCCTGCTACGTCTTATCGTCACCGTGCTACGTCTTGACGTAGCCGTGCCACGTCTTGTCGTCGCCGTGCTACGTCTTATCATCGTCGTTTAACGTCTTGCAGTCGCCGTGCTACGTTTTATAGTCGCCGTGCTACGTCCTATCGTCGCCGTGCTACGTTTTGTCGTCGCCGTGCTACGTCTTATCGTCACCGTTCTACGTCTTGTCATCGCCGTGCTACGTCTTGTCGTCGCCATGCTACGTCTTGTCATCGCCGTGCTACGTCTTGCCGTCGTCGGGATACGTCTGGTAGTCGCCGTGCTGCGTCTTATAGTCAACGTGCTACGTCTTATTGTCGCCGTGCTACGTCTTCTCGCCGGCGTGCTACGTCTTGCCGCCGCCGTGCTACGTCTTTTCGTCACCGTGCTACGTCTTGTCGTCGCCGTGCTACGTCTTATCGTCACCGTGCTACGTCTTGTCTTCGTCGTGGTACGTCTTATCGTCGTCGTGCAACGTCTTACACTCGCCGTGTTCCGTCTTATCCTCGCCGGGCTACGTCTTATCGTCACCGTGCTACGTCTTGTCGTCGCCGTGCTACGTCTTATCGTCACCGTGCTACGTCTTGTCGTCGCCATGCTAAGTCTTGTCATTAACCGTGCTACGTCTTGTCGTCGCCAAGCTACGTCTGTTGGTCGCCGTGCTACGTCTTATAGTCGCCGTGCTACGTCTTATTATCGCCGTGCTACGTCTTATCGTCGTCGTGCAACGTCTTGTAGTCGCCGAGCTACGTCTTACCGTCGCTGTGCTACGTCTGATGGTCGCCCTACTATGTCCTATCACTGCCGTGCTACGTCTTGACGTCGCTGTGTTACGTCTGGTAGTCCCCGTGCTACCTCTTATAATCGCCGTGCTACGTCTTATCGTCACCGTGCTACGTCTTATCGTCGTCGGGCAACGTCTTGTAGTCACCGTGCTACGTCTTATCGTCGTCGTGCAACGTCTTGTCGTCTCCGTGCTACGTCTTGTCGTCGCCATGCTAAGTCTTGTCATCAACCGTGCAACGTCTTGTAGTCGCCGAGCTACGTCTTATCGTCGCTGTGCTACGTCTGATGGTCGCCCTACTACGTCCTATCACTGCCGTGCTACGTCTTGACGTCGCTGTGTTACGTCTGGTAGTCCCCGTGCTACCTCTTATAATCGCCGTGCTACGTCTTATCGTCTCCGTGCTACGTCTTATCGTCGTCGTGCAACGTCTTGTAGTCGCCGTGCTATGGCTTATCGTCGCCGTGTTACGTCTTGTCGTCGCCGTGCTACGTCTTATCGTCGTTGTGCAACGTCTTATAGTCGCCGTGCTACGCCTTATCGTCGCTGTGCTTCGTCGGGTGGTCGCCCTGCTACGTCTTATCGTCACCGTGCTACGTCTTGTCGGCGCCGTGCAACGTCTTGTAGTCGCCGTGCTACGTCTTACAGTCGCCGTGCTACGTCTTATTGTCGCCGTGCCACGTCTTGTCATCGCCGTGCTACGTCTTATCATCGGCGTGCAACGTCTTGTAGTCGCCGTGCTACGTCTTATCGCCGCCGTGCTACGTCTGGTAGTCGCCGTGCTACGTCTTATTGTCGCCGTGCTACGTCTTATCGTCGTCGTGCAACGTCTTGTAGTCGCCGTTCTACGTCTTATCGTCGCCGTGCTATGTCTTGTCGTAGCCGTGCTACGTCTAATCGTCACCGTGCTACGTCTTGACGTCGCCGTGTTACGTCTGGTGGTCCCCGTGCTACCTATTACAATCGCCGTGCTACTTCTTATCGTCTTCGTGCAACGTCTTGTATGCGCTGTGCTTCGTCTGGTTGGCGCCGTACTACGTCTTATTGTCGCGATGCTACGTCTTGTCGTCGCCGTGCTACGTCTTATCGTCACCGTGCTACGTCTTGTCGTCGCCGTGCTACGTCTTGTCGTCGCCATGCTACGTCTTGTCATCGCCGTGCTACGTCTTGCCGTCGCCGCGCTACGTCTGTTGGTGGCCGGGATACGTCTTATCGTCGCGGTGCTACGTCTGGCAGTCGCCGTGCTGCGTCTTATAGTCGCCGTGCTACCTCGTATAATCGCCGTGCTACGTCTTATCGTCACCGTGCTACGTCTTATCGTCGTCGTGCAACGTCTTGTAGTCGCCGTGCTACGTCTTATCGTCGTCGTGCAACGTCTTGTCGTCTCCGTGCTACGTCTTGTCATCGCCATGCTAAGTCTTGTCATCAACCGTCCAACGTCTTGTCGTCGGCAAGCTACGTTTGTTGGTCGCCGTGCTACGTCTTATCGTCGTCGTGCAACGTCTTGTAGTCGCCGTGCTACGTCTTATCGTCGCTGTGCTACGTCTGATGGTCGCCCTACTACGTCCTATCACTGCCGTGCTACGTCTTGACTTCGCTGTGTTACGTCTGGTAGTCCCCGTGCTACCTCTTATAATCGCCGTGCTACGTCTTATTGTCGCGATGCTACGTCTTGTCGTCGCCGTGCTACGTCTTATCGTCACCGTGCTACCTCTTGTCGTCGCCGTGCTACGTCTTATCGTCGCCATGCTACGTCTTGTCATCGCCGTGCTACGTCTTGCCGTCGCCGCGCTACGTCTGTTGGTGGCCGGGATACGTCTTATCGTCGCGGTTCTACGTCTGGTAGTCGCCGTGCTGCGTCTTATAGTCGCCGTGCTACGTCTTATTGTCGCCGTGCTACGTCTTATTGTCGCCGTGCTACGTCTTATCGTCGTCATGCAACGTCTTGGAGTCGCCGTGCTACGTCTTATCGTCGCTGCGCCTCGTCTGGTGGTCGCCCTGCTACGTCCTATCGTCACCGTGGTACGTCTTGTCGTCGCCAAGCTACGTCTGTTGGTCGCCGTGCTACGTCTTATAGTCGCCGTGCTACGTCTTATTATCGCCGTGCTACGTCTTATCGTCGTCGTGCAACGTCTTGTAGTCGCCGAGCTACGTCTTATCGTCGCCGTGCTACGTCTTGTCCTCGCCGTGCTACGTCTTATCGTCACCGTGCTACGTCTTGCCGTCGCCGTGCTACGTCTAGTCGCCGCCATGCTACGTCTTGTCATCGCCGTGCTACGTCTTGCCGTCGCCGCGCTACGTCTGCTGGTGGCCGGGCTACGTCTTATTGTCGCGGTGCTACGTCTGGTAGTCGCCGTGCTGCGTCTTATAGTCGCCGTGCTACGCCTTATTGTCTTCGTGCTACGTCTTATCGTCGTCGTGCAACGTCTTGTCGTCGCCGTGCTACGTCTTATGGTCGCTGTGCTACGTCTTGTCGTGGCCGTGCTACGTCTTATAATCGCCGAGCTACGTCTTATCGCCGCCGTGCTACGTCTTATCGTCACCGTGCTACGTCATGTCGTCGCCAAGCTACGCCTGTTGGTGGCCGAGCTACGTCTTATCGTCGTCGTGCAACGTCTTGTAGTCGCCGTGCTAAGCCTTATCGTCGTCGTGCAACGTCTTGTCGTCTCCGTGCTACGTCTTGTCGTCGCCATGCTAAGGCTTGTCATCGCCGTGCTACGTCTTGTCGTCGCCAAGCTACGTCTGTTGGTGGCCGAGCTACGTCTTATCGTCGCGTTGCTACGCCTTATTGTCGCCGTGCTACGTTTTATAGTCGACGTGCTACGTCTTATCGTCGCCGTGCTACGTCTTGTCGTCGCCGTGCTACGTCTTATCGTCACCGTGCTACGTCTTGCCGTCGCCGTGCTACGTCTAGTCGCCGCCATGCTACGTCTTGTCATCGCCGTGCTACGTCTTGCCGTCGCCGCGCTACGTCTGCTGGTGGCCGGGCTACGTCTTATTGTCGCGGTGCTACGTCTGGTAGTCGCCGTGCTGCGTCTTATAGTCGCCGTGCTACGCCTTATTGTCTTCGTGCTACGTCTTATCGTCGTCGTGCAACGTCTTGTCGTCGCCGTGCTACGTCTTATTGTCGCCGTGCTACGTCTTATCGTCGTCGTGCAACGTCTTGTAGTCGCCGTTCTACGTCTTATCGTCGCCGTGCTATGTCTTGTCGTAGCCGTGCTACGTCTAATCGTCACCGTGCTACGTCTTGACGTCGCCGTGTTACGTCTGGTGGTCCCCGTGCTACCTATTACAATCGCCGTGCTACTTCTTATCGTCTTCGTGCAACGTCTTGTATGCGCTGTGCTTCGTCTGGTTGGCGCCGTACTACGTCTTATTGTCGCGATGCTACGTCTTGTCGTCGCCGTGCTACGTCTTATCGTCACCGTGCTACGTCTTGTCGTCGCCGTGCTACGTCTTGTCGTCGCCATGCTACGTCTTGTCATCGCCGTGCTACGTCTTGCCGTTGCCGCGCTACGTCTGTTGGTGGCCGGGATACGTCTTATCGTCGCGGTGCTACGTCTGGCAGTCGCCGTGCTGCGTCTTATAGTCGCCGTGCTACCTCGTATAATCGCCGTGCTACGTCTTATCGTCACCGTGCTACGTCTTATCGTCGTCGTGCAACGTCTTGTAGTCGCCGTGCTACGTCTTATCGTCGTCGTGCAACGTCTTGTCGTCTCCGTGCTACGTCTTGTCATCGCCATGCTAAGTCTTGTCATCAACCGTGCAACGTCTTGTCGTCGGCAAGCTACGTTTGTTGGTCGCCGTGCTACGTCTTATCGTCGTCGTGCTACGTCTTGCCGTCGCCGCGCTACGTCTGTTGGTGGCCGGGATACGTCTTATCGTCGCTGTGCTACGTCTGATGGTCGCCCTACTACGTCCTATCACTGCCGTGCTACGTCTTGACTTCGCTGTGTTACGTCTGGTAGTCCCCGTGCTACCTCTTATAATCGCCGTGCTACGTCTTATTGTCGCGATGCTACGTCTTGTCGTCGCCGTGCTACGTCTTATCGTCACCGTGCTACCTCTTGTCATCGCCGTGCTACGTCTTGCCGTCGCCGCGCTACGTCTGTTGGTGGCCGGGATACGTCTTATCGTCGCGGTTCTACGTCTGGTAGTCGCCGTGCTGCGTCTTATAGTCGCCGTGCTACGTCTTATTGTCGCCGTGCTACGTCTTATTGTCGCCGTGCTACGTCTTATCGTCGTCATGCAACGTCTTGGAGTCGCCGTGCTACGTCTTATCGTCGCTGCGCCTCGTCTGGGGGTCGCCCTGCTACGTCCTATCGTCACCGTGGTACGTCTTGTCGTCGCCAAGCTACGTCTGTTGGTCGCCGTGCTACGTCTTATAGTCGCCGTGCTACGTCTTATTATCGCCGTGCTACGTCTTATCGTCGTCGTGCAACGTCCTGTAGTCGCCGAGCTACGTCTTATCGTCGCTGTGCTACGTCTGATGGTCGCCCTACTATGTCCTATCACTGCCGTGCTACGTCTTGACGTCGCTGTGTTACGTGTGGTAGTCCCCGTGCTACCTCTTATAATCGCCGTGCTACGTCTTATCGTCACCGTGCTACGTCTTATCGTCGTCGGGCAACGTCTTGTAGTCACCGTGCTACGTCTCATCGTCGTCGTGCAACGTCTTGTCGTCTCCGTGCTACGTCTTGTCGTCGCCATGCTAAGTCTTGTCATCAACCGTGCAACGTCTTGTAGTCGCCGAGCTACGTCTTATCGTCGCTGTGCTACGTCTGATGGTCGCCCTACTACGTCCTATCACTGCCGTGCTACGTCTTGACGTTGCTGTGTTACGTCTAGTAGTCCCCGTGCTACCTCTTATAATCGCCGTGCTACGTCTTATCGTCTCCGTGCTACGTCTTATCGTCGTCGTGCAACGTCTTGTAGTCGCCGTGCTATGGCTTATCGTCGCCGTGTTACGTCTTGTCGTCGCCGTGCTACGTCTTATCGTCGTTGTGCAACGTCTTATAGTCGCCGTGCTACGCCTTATCGTCGCTGTGCTTTGTCGGGTGGTCGCCCTGCTACGTCTTATCGTCACCGTGCTACGTCTTGTCGGCGCCGTGCAACGTCTTGTAGTCGCCGTGCTACGTCTTACAGTCGCCGTGCTACGTCTTATTGTCGCCGTGCCACGTCTTGTCGTCGCCATGCTAAGTCTTGTCATTAACCGTGCTACGTCTTGTCGTCGCCAAGCTACGTCTGTTGGTCGCCGTGCTACGTCTTATAGTCGCCGTGCTACGTCTTATTATCGCCGTGCTACGTCTTATCGTCGTCGTGCAACGTCTTGTAGTCGCCGAGCTACGTCTTACCGTCGCTGTGCTACGTCTGATGGTCGCCCTACTATGTCCTATCACTGCCGTGCTACGTCTTGACGTCGCTGTGTTACGTCTGGTAGTCCCCGTGCTACCTCTTATAATCGCCGTGCTACGTCTTATCGTCACCGTGCTACGTCTTATCGTCGTCGGGCAACGTCTTGTAGTCACCGTGCTACGTCTTATCGTCGTCGTGCAACGTCTTGTCGTCTCCGTGCTACGTCTTGTCGTCGCCATGCTAAGTCTTGTCATCAACCGTGCAACGTCTTGTAGTCGCCGAGCTACGTCTTATCGTCGCTGTGCTACGTCTGATGGTCGCCCTACTACGTCCTATCACTGCCGTGCTACGTCTTGACGTCGCTGTGTTACGTCTGGTAGTCCCCGTGCTACCTCTTATAATCGCCGTGCTACGTCTTATCGTCTCCGTGCTACGTCTTATCGTCGTCGTGCAACGTCTTGTAGTCGCCGTGCTATGGCTTATCGTCGCCGTGTTACGTCTTGTCGTCGCCGTGCTACGTCTTATCGTCGTTGTGCAACGTCTTATAGTCGCCGTGCTACGCCTTATCGTCGCTGTGCTTCGTCGGGTGGTCGCCCTGCTACGTCTTATCGTCACCGTGCTACGTCTTGTCGGCGCCGTGCAACGTCTTGTAGTCGCCGTGCTACGTCTTACAGTCGCCGTGCTACGTCTTATTGTCGCCGTGCCACGTCTTGTCATCGCCGTGCTACGTCTTATCATCGGCGTGCAACGTCTTGTAGTCGCCGTGCTACGTCTTATCGCCGCCGTGCTACGTCTGGTAGTCGCCGTGCTACGTCTTATTGTCGCCGTGCTACGTCTTATCGTCGTCGTGCAACGTCTTGTAGTCGCCGTTCTACGTCTTATCGTCGCCGTGCTATGTCTTGTCGTAGCCGTGCTACGTCTAATCGTCACCGTGCTACGTCTTGACGTCGCCGTGTTACGTCTGGTGGTCCCCGTGCTACCTATTACAATCGCCGTGCTACTTCTTATCGTCTTCGTGCAACGTCTTGTATGCGCTGTGCTTCGTCTGGTTGGCGCCGTACTACGTCTTATTGTCGCGATGCTACGTCTTGTCGTCGCCGTGCTACGTCTTATCGTCACCGTGCTACGTCTTGTCGTCGCCGTGCTACGTCTTGTCGTCGCCATGCTACGTCTTGTCATCGCCGTGCTACGTCTTGCCGTCGCCGCGCTACGTCTGTTGGTGGCCGGGATACGTCTTATCGTCGCGGTGCTACGTCTGGCAGTCGCCGTGCTGCGTCTTATAGTCGCCGTGCTACCTCGTATAATCGCCGTGCTACGTCTTATCGTCACCGTGCTACGTCTTATCGTCGTCGTGCAACGTCTTGTAGTCGCCGTGCTACGTCTTATCGTCGTCGTGCAACGTCTTGTCGTCTCCGTGCTACGTCTTGTCATCGCCATGCTAAGTCTTGTCATCAACCGTCCAACGTCTTGTCGTCGGCAAGCTACGTTTGTTGGTCGCCGTGCTACGTCTTATCGTCGTCGTGCAACGTCTTGTAGTCGCCGTGCTACGTCTTATCGTCGCTGTGCTACGTCTGATGGTCGCCCTACTACGTCCTATCACTGCCGTGCTACGTCTTGACTTCGCTGTGTTACGTCTGGTAGTCCCCGTGCTACCTCTTATAATCGCCGTGCTACGTCTTATTGTCGCGATGCTACGTCTTGTCGTCGCCGTGCTACGTCTTATCGTCACCGTGCTACCTCTTGTCGTCGCCGTGCTACGTCTTATCGTCGCCATGCTACGTCTTGTCATCGCCGTGCTACGTCTTGCCGTCGCCGCGCTACGTCTGTTGGTGGCCGGGATACGTCTTATCGTCGCGGTTCTACGTCTGGTAGTCGCCGTGCTGCGTCTTATAGTCGCCGTGCTACGTCTTATTGTCGCCGTGCTACGTCTTATTGTCGCCGTGCTACGTCTTATCGTCGTCATGCAACGTCTTGGAGTCGCCGTGCTACGTCTTATCGTCGCTGCGCCTCGTCTGGTGGTCGCCCTGCTACGTCCTATCGTCACCGTGGTACGTCTTGTCGTCGCCAAGCTACGTCTGTTGGTCGCCGTGCTACGTCTTATAGTCGCCGTGCTACGTCTTATTATCGCCGTGCTACGTCTTATCGTCGTCGTGCAACGTCTTGTAGTCGCCGAGCTACGTCTTATCGTCGCCGTGCTACGTCTTGTCCTCGCCGTGCTACGTCTTATCGTCACCGTGCTACGTCTTGCCGTCGCCGTGCTACGTCTAGTCGCCGCCATGCTACGTCTTGTCATCGCCGTGCTACGTCTTGCCGTCGCCGCGCTACGTCTGCTGGTGGCCGGGCTACGTCTTATTGTCGCGGTGCTACGTCTGGTAGTCGCCGTGCTGCGTCTTATAGTCGCCGTGCTACGCCTTATTGTCTTCGTGCTACGTCTTATCGTCGTCGTGCAACGTCTTGTCGTCGCCGTGCTACGTCTTATGGTCGCTGTGCTACGTCTTGTCGTGGCCGTGCTACGTCTTATAATCGCCGAGCTACGTCTTATCGCCGCCGTGCTACGTCTTATCGTCACCGTGCTACGTCATGTCGTCGCCAAGCTACGCCTGTTGGTGGCCGAGCTACGTCTTATCGTCGTCGTGCAACGTCTTGTAGTCGCCGTGCTAAGCCTTATCGTCGTCGTGCAACGTCTTGTCGTCTCCGTGCTACGTCTTGTCGTCGCCATGCTAAGGCTTGTCATCGCCGTGCTACGTCTTGTCGTCGCCAAGCTACGTCTGTTGGTGGCCGAGCTACGTCTTATCGTCGCGTTGCTACGCCTTATTGTCGCCGTGCTACGTTTTATAGTCGACGTGCTACGTCTTATCGTCGCCGTGCTACGTCTTGTCGTCGCCGTGCTACGTCTTATCGTCACCGTGCTACGTCTTGCCGTCGCCGTGCTACGTCTAGTCGCCGCCATGCTACGTCTTGTCATCGCCGTGCTACGTCTTGCCGTCGCCGCGCTACGTCTGCTGGTGGCCGGGCTACGTCTTATTGTCGCGGTGCTACGTCTGGTAGTCGCCGTGCTGCGTCTTATAGTCGCCGTGCTACGCCTTATTGTCTTCGTGCTACGTCTTATCGTCGTCGTGCAACGTCTTGTCGTCGCCGTGCTACGTCTTATTGTCGCCGTGCTACGTCTTATCGTCGTCGTGCAACGTCTTGTAGTCGCCGTTCTACGTCTTATCGTCGCCGTGCTATGTCTTGTCGTAGCCGTGCTACGTCTAATCGTCACCGTGCTACGTCTTGACGTCGCCGTGTTACGTCTGGTGGTCCCCGTGCTACCTATTACAATCGCCGTGCTACTTCTTATCGTCTTCGTGCAACGTCTTGTATGCGCTGTGCTTCGTCTGGTTGGCGCCGTACTACGTCTTATTGTCGCGATGCTACGTCTTGTCGTCGCCGTGCTACGTCTTATCGTCACCGTGCTACGTCTTGTCGTCGCCGTGCTACGTCTTGTCGTCGCCATGCTACGTCTTGTCATCGCCGTGCTACGTCTTGCCGTTGCCGCGCTACGTCTGTTGGTGGCCGGGATACGTCTTATCGTCGCGGTGCTACGTCTGGCAGTCGCCGTGCTGCGTCTTATAGTCGCCGTGCTACCTCGTATAATCGCCGTGCTACGTCTTATCGTCACCGTGCTACGTCTTATCGTCGTCGTGCAACGTCTTGTAGTCGCCGTGCTACGTCTTATCGTCGTCGTGCAACGTCTTGTCGTCTCCGTGCTACGTCTTGTCATCGCCATGCTAAGTCTTGTCATCAACCGTGCAACGTCTTGTCGTCGGCAAGCTACGTTTGTTGGTCGCCGTGCTACGTCTTATCGTCGTCGTGCTACGTCTTGCCGTCGCCGCGCTACGTCTGTTGGTGGCCGGGATACGTCTTATCGTCGCTGTGCTACGTCTGATGGTCGCCCTACTACGTCCTATCACTGCCGTGCTACGTCTTGACTTCGCTGTGTTACGTCTGGTAGTCCCCGTGCTACCTCTTATAATCGCCGTGCTACGTCTTATTGTCGCGATGCTACGTCTTGTCGTCGCCGTGCTACGTCTTATCGTCACCGTGCTACCTCTTGTCATCGCCGTGCTACGTCTTGCCGTCGCCGCGCTACGTCTGTTGGTGGCCGGGATACGTCTTATCGTCGCGGTTCTACGTCTGGTAGTCGCCGTGCTGCGTCTTATAGTCGCCGTGCTACGTCTTATTGTCGCCGTGCTACGTCTTATTGTCGCCGTGCTACGTCTTATCGTCGTCATGCAACGTCTTGGAGTCGCCGTGCTACGTCTTATCGTCGCTGCGCCTCGTCTGGGGGTCGCCCTGCTACGTCCTATCGTCACCGTGGTACGTCTTGTCGTCGCCAAGCTACGTCTGTTGGTCGCCGTGCTACGTCTTATAGTCGCCGTGCTACGTCTTATTATCGCCGTGCTACGTCTTATCGTCGTCGTGCAACGTCCTGTAGTCGCCGAGCTACGTCTTATCGTCGCTGTGCTACGTCTGATGGTCGCCCTACTATGTCCTATCACTGCCGTGCTACGTCTTGACGTCGCTGTGTTACGTGTGGTAGTCCCCGTGCTACCTCTTATAATCGCCGTGCTACGTCTTATCGTCACCGTGCTACGTCTTATCGTCGTCGGGCAACGTCTTGTAGTCACCGTGCTACGTCTCATCGTCGTCGTGCAACGTCTTGTCGTCTCCGTGCTACGTCTTGTCGTCGCCATGCTAAGTCTTGTCATCAACCGTGCAACGTCTTGTAGTCGCCGAGCTACGTCTTATCGTCGCTGTGCTACGTCTGATGGTCGCCCTACTACGTCCTATCACTGCCGTGCTACGTCTTGACGTTGCTGTGTTACGTCTAGTAGTCCCCGTGCTACCTCTTATAATCGCCGTGCTACGTCTTATCGTCTCCGTGCTACGTCTTATCGTCGTCGTGCAACGTCTTGTAGTCGCCGTGCTATGGCTTATCGTCGCCGTGTTACGTCTTGTCGTCGCCGTGCTACGTCTTATCGTCGTTGTGCAACGTCTTATAGTCGCCGTGCTACGCCTTATCGTCGCTGTGCTTTGTCGGGTGGTCGCCCTGCTACGTCTTATCGTCACCGTGCTACGTCTTGTCGGCGCCGTGCAACGTCTTGTAGTCGCCGTGCTACGTCTTACAGTCGCCGTGCTACGTCTTATTGTCGCCGTGCCACGTCTTGTCATCGCCGTGCTACGTCTTATCATCGGCGTGCAACGTCTTGTAGTCGCCGTGCTACGTCTTATCGCCGCCGTGCTACGTCTGGTAGTCGCCGTGCTACGTCTTATTGTCGCCGTGCTACGTCTTATCGTCGTCGTGCAACGTCTTGTAGTCGCCGTTCTACGTCTTATCGTCGCCGTGCTATGTCTTGTCGTAGCCGTGCTACGTCTAATCGTCACCGTGCTACGTCATGACGTCGCCGTGTTACGTCTGGTGGTCCCCGTGCTACCTATTACAATCGCCGTGCTACGTCTTATCGTCTTCGTGCAACGTCTTGTATGCGCTGTGCTTCGTCTGGTTGGCGCCGTACTACGTCTTATTGTCGCGATGCTACGTCTTGTCGTCACCGTGCTACGTCTTATCGTCACCGTGCTACGTCTTGTCGTCGCCGTGCTACGTCTTGTCGTCGCCATGCTACGTCTTGTCATCGCCGTGCTACGTCTTACCGTCGCCGCGCTACGTCTGTTGGTGGCCGGGATACGTCTTATCGTCGCGGTGGTACGTCTGGCAGTCGCCGTGCTGCGTCTTATAGTCGCCGTGCTACCTCGTATAATCGCCGTGCTACGTCTTATCGTCACCGTGCTACGTCTTATCGTCGTCGTGCAACGTCTTGTAGTCGCCGTGCTACGTCTTATCGTCGTCGTGCAACGTCTTGTCGTCTCCGTGCTAAGTCTTGTCATCAACCGTGCAACGTCTTGTCGTCGGCAAGCTACGTTTGTTGGTCGCCCTACACCGTCCTATCACTGCCGTGCTACGTCTTGACTTCGCTGTGTTACGTCTGGTAGTCCCCGTGCTACCTCTTATAATCGCCGTGCTACGTCTTATTGTCGCGATGCTACGTCTTGTAGTCGCCGTGCTACGTCTTATCGTCGCTGTGCTACGTCTGATGGTCGCCCTACTACGTCCTATCACTGCCGTGCTACGTCTTGACTTCGCTGTGTTACGTCTGGTAGTCCCCGTGCTACCTCTTATAATCGCCGTGCTACGTCTTATTGTCGCGATGCTACGTCTTGTCGTCGCCGTGCTACGTCTTATCGTCACCGTGCTACCTCTTGTCGGCCCCGTGCTACGTCTTATCGTCGCCATGCTACGTCTTGTCATCGCCGTGCTACGTCTTGCCGTCGCCGCGCTACGTCTGTTGGTGGCCGGGATACGTCTTATCGTCGCGGTTCTACGTCTGGTAGTCGCCGTGCTGCGTCTTATAGTCGCCGTGCTACGTCTTATTGTCGCCGTGCTACGTCTTATTGTCGCCGTGCTACGTCTTATCGTCGTCATGCAACGTCTTGGAGTCGCCGTGCTACGTCTTATCGTCGCTGCGCCTCGTCTGGGGGTCGCCCTGCTACGTCCTATCGTCACCGTGGTACGTCTTGTCGTCGCCAAGCTACGTCTGTTGGTCGCCGTGCTACGTCTTATAGTCGCCGTGCTACGTCTTATTATCGCCGTGCTACGTCTTATCGTCGTCGTGCAACGTCTTGTAGTCGCCGAGCTACGTCTTATCGTCGCTGTGCTACGTCTGATGGTCGCCCTACTATGTCCTATCACTGCCGTGCTACGTCTTGACGTCGCTGTGTTACGTGTGGTAGTCCCCGTGCTACCTCTTATAATCGCCGTGCTACGTCTTATCGTCACCGTGCTACGTCTTATCGTCGTCGGGCAACGTCTTGTAGTCACCGTGCTACGTCTTATCGTCGTCGTGCAACGTCTTGTCGTCTCCGTGCTACGTCTTGTCGTCGCCATGCTAAGTCTTGTCATCAACCGTGCAACGTCTTGTAGTCGCCGAGCTACGTCTTATCGTCGCTGTGCTACGTCTGATGGTCGCCCTACTACGTCCTATCACTGCCGTGCTACGTCTTGACGTCGCTGTGTTACGTCTGGTAGTCCCCGTGCTACCTCTTATAATCGCCGTGCTACGTCTTATCGTCTCCGTGCTACGTCTTATCGTCGTCGTGCAACGTCTTGTAGTCGCCGTGCTATGGCTTATCGTCGCCGTGTTACGTCTTGTCGTCGCCGTGCTACGTCTTATCGTCGTTGTGCAACGTCTTATAGTCGCCGTGCTACGCCTTATCGTCGCTGTGCTTTGTCGGGTGGTCGCCCTGCTACGTCTTATCGTCACCGTGCTACGTCTTGTCGGCGCCGTGCAACGTCTTGTAGTCGCCGTGCTACGTCTTACAGTCGCCGTGCTACGTCTTATTGTCGCCGTGCCACGTCTTGTCATCGCCGTGCTACGTCTTATCATCGGCGTGCAACGTCTTGTAGTCGCCGTGCTACGTCTTATCGCCGCCGTGCTACGTCTGGTAGTCGCCGTGCTACGTCTTATTGTCGCCGTGCTACGTCTTATCGTCGTCGTGCAACGTCTTGTAGTCGCCGTTCTACGTCTTATCGTCGCCGTGCTATGTCTTGTCGTAGCCGTGCTACGTCTAATCGTCACCGTGCTACGTCATGACGTCGCCGTGTTACGTCTGGTGGTCCCCGTGCTACCTATTACAATCGCCGTGCTACGACTTATCGTCTTCGTGCAACGTCTTGTATGCGCCGTGCTTCGTCTGGTTGGCGCCGTACTACGTCTTATTTTCGCGATGCTACGTCTTGTCGTCACCGTGCTACGTCTTATCGTCACCGTGCTACGTCTTGTCGTCGCCGTGCTACGTCTTGTCGTCGCCATGCTACGTCTTGTCATCGCCGTGCTACGTCTTGCCGTCGCCGCGCTACGTCTGTTGGTGGCCGGGATACGTCTTATCGTCGCGGTAGTACGTCTGGCAGTCGCCGTGCTGCGTCTTATAGTCGCCGTGCTACCTCGTATAATCGCCGTGCTACGTCTTATCGTCACCGTGCTACGTCTTATCGTCGTCGTGCAACGTCTTGTAGTCGCCGTGCTACGTCTTATCGTCGTCGTGCAACGTCTTGTCGTCTCCGTGCTAAGTCTTGTCATCAACCGTGCAACGTCTTGTCGTCGGCAAGCTACGTTTGTTGGTCGCCCTACTACGTCCTATCACTGCCGTGCTACGTCTTGACTTCGCTGTGTTACGTCTGGTAGTCCCCGTGCTACCTCTTATAATCGCCGTGCTACGTCTTATTGTCGCGATGCTACGTCTTGTAGTCGCCGTGCTACGTCTTATCGTCGCTGTGCTACGTCTGATGGTCGCCCTACTACGTCCTATCACTGCCGTGCTACGTCTTGACTTCGCTGTGTTACGTCTGGTAGTCCCCGTGCTACCTCTTATAATCGCCGTGCTACGTCTTATTGTCGCGATGCTACGTCTTGTCGTCGCCGTGCTACGTCTTATCGTCACCGTGCTACCTCTTGTCGTCGCCGTGCTACGTCTTATCGTCGCCATGCTACGTCTTCTCATCGCCGTGCTACGTCTTGCCGTCGCCGGGCTACGTCTGTTGGTGGCCGGGATACGTCTTATCGTCGCGGTTCTACGTCTGGTAGACGCCGTGCTGCGTCTTATAGTCGCCGTGCTACGTCTTATTGTCGCCGTGCTACGTCTTATTGTCGCCGTGCTACGTCTTATCGTCGTCATGCAACGTCTTGTCGTCGCCATGCTACGTCGTGTCATCGCCGTGCTACTTCTTGTCGTCGCCTGGCTACGTCTTGTCGTCGCCGTGCTACGTCTTATCGTCGTCGTGCAACGTCTTATAGTCGCCGTGCAACGTCTTGTAGTCGCCGTGCTACGTCTTATCGTCGCTGTGCTACGTCTGCTGGTCGCCCTACTACGTCATATCACTGCCGTGCTACGTCTTGACGTCGCTGTGTTACGTCTGGTAGTCCCCGTGCTACCTCTTATAATCGCCGTGCTACGTCTTATCGTCACCGTGCTACGTCTTCTCGTCGCCGTGCTACGTCTTATCGTTGCCGTGCTACGTCTTGTCGTCGCCGTGGTACGTCTTGTCGTCGCCATGCTACGTCTTATCGTCACCGTGCTACGTCTTGTCGTCGCGAAGCTACGCCTGTTGGTGGCCGAGCTACGTCTTATCGTCGCCATGCTACGTTTTATAGTCGCCCTGCTACGTTTTATAGTCGCCGTGCTACGTCTTATCGTCGCCGTGCTACGTCTTGTTTTAGCCGTGCTACGTCTTATCGTCACCGTGCTACGTCTTGACGTCGCCGTGCTACGTCTTGTCGTCGCCGTGCTACGTCTTGTCGTCGCCGTGCTACGTCTTATCATCGTCGTTTAAGGTCTTGTAGTCGCCGTGCTACGTTTTATAGACGCCGTGCTACGTCTTATCGTCGCCGTGCTACGTCTTGTCGTCGCCGTGCTACGTCTTATCGTCACCGTGCTACGTCTTGTCGTCACCGTGCTACGTCTTGTCGTCGCCATGCTACGTCTTGTCATCGCCGTGCTACGTCTTGCCGTCGCCGTGCTACGTCTGTTGGTGGCCGGGGTACGTCTTATCGTCGCGGTGCTACGTCAGGTAGTCGTCGTGCTTTGTGTTATAGTCGCCGTGCTACGCCTTATTGTCGCCGTGCTACGTCTTATCGTCGTCGTGCAACGTCTTGTAGTCGCCGTGCTACGTCTTATCGTCGCTGCGCTACGTCTGGTGGTCGCCCTGTTACGTCCTATCGTCGTCGTGCTACGACTTATCGTCACTGTGCTACGTCTTGTCGTCGCTATGCTAGCTCCTGTCGTCGTCATTTTGCGTCTTATAGTCACCGTGCTACGTCTTATCGTCACCGTGCTACGTCTTGTCGTCGCCGTGCTACGTCTTGTCGTCGCCGTGCTACGTCTTATCGTCACCGTGCTACGTCATGTCGTCGCCAAGCTACTCCTGTTGGTGGCCGAGCTACGGCTTATCGTCGCTGCGCTACGTCTGGTGGTCGACCTGTTACGTCCTATCGTCGCCGTGCTACGTCTTATCGTCGCTGCGCTACTTCTGGTGGTCGCCCTGTTACGTCCTATCGTCGTCGTGCTACGTCTTATCGTCACCGTGCTACGTCTTGTCGTCGCCATATTACGTCTTGTCGTCGCCATTTTGCGTCTTATAGTCGCCGTGCTACGTCTTATCGTCGCCGTGCTACGTCTTGTCGTCGTCGTGCTACGCCTTGTCGTCGCCCTGCTACGTCTTATCGTCACCGTGCTACGCCATGTCGTCGCCGTGCCACGTCTTATCGTCACGGTGCTACGTCTTGTTGTCTTTGTGCTACGTCTTATCGTCGTCGTGCAACGTCTTGTCGTCGTCGTGCTACGTCTTATCGTCGTCGGACAACGTCTTGTAGTCGCCAGCTACGTCTTTCCGGCGCCGAGCTACGGCTTATAATCGCCATGCTACGTCTTATCGCCGCCGTGCTACGACTTGTCGTCGCCGTGCTACGTCTTATCGTCACCGTGCTGCGTCTTGTCGTCGCGGTGCTACGTCTTGTCGTCGCCGTGCTACGTCTTATAATCGCCGTGCTACGTCTTATCATCGTCGTGCAACGTCTTGCAGTCGCCGTGTTACGTCTTATCGTCGCCGTGCTACGTCTTATCATCGTCTTGCATCGTCTTGTAGTCGCTGTGCTACGTCTTATCGTCGCTGTGCTACGTCTGGTGGTCGCCCTGCTACGTCTTATCGTCACCGTGCTACGTCTTGACGTCGCCGTGCTACGTCTTATCGTCACCGTGCTACGTCTTTACGTCGCCGTGCTACGTCTTGTCGTCGCCGTGCTACGTCTTATCATCGTCGTTTAAGGTCTTGTAGTCGCCGTGCTACGTTTTATAGTCGCCGTGCTACGTCTTATAGTCGCCGTGCTACCTCTTGTCGTCGCCGTGCTACGTCTTGTCGTCGCCATGCTACGTCTTGTCATCGCCGTGCTACGTCTTGCCGTTGCCGCGCTGCGTCTGTTGGTGGCCGGGCCACGTCTTATCGTCGCGGTGCTACGTCTGGTAGTAGCCGTGCTGCGTCTTATAGTCGCCGTGCTACGCCTTATTGTCGCCGTGCTACGTCTTATCGTCGTCGTGCAACGTCTTGTATTCGCCGTGCTACGTCTTATCGTCGCTGCGCTACGTCTTATCGTCACCGTATTACGTCTTGTCGTCGCCGTGCTACGTCTTATCGTCACCGTGCTACGTCTAGTCGTCGTCGTCTTACGTTTTATCGTCGTCGTACAACGTCTTGTAGTCGCCGTGCTACGTCTTTCCGTCGCCGAGCTACGTCTTGTCGTGGCCGTGCTACGTCTTATAATCGCCGTGCTACGTCTTATCGTCACCGTGCTACGTTTTGTCGTCGCCGTGCTACGTCTTGTCGTCGCCGTCCTACGTCTTATCGTCGTCTTGCAACGTCTTGTAGTCGCTGTGCTACGTCTTATCGTCGCTGTGCTACGTCTGGTGGTTGCCCTGCTACGTCTTATCGTCACCGTGCTACGTCTTGACATCGCCGTGCTACGTCTTATCGTCACCGTGCTACGTCTTGACGTCGCCGTGCTACGTCTTATCATCGTCGTTAAGGTCTTGTAGTCGCCGTGCTACGTTTTATAGTCGCCGTGCCACGTCTTATCGTCGCCGTGCTACGTCTTGTCTTAGCCGTGCTACGTCTTATCGTCACCGTGCTACGTCTTGACGTCGCCGTGCTACGTCTTGTCGCCGCCGTGCTACGTTTTATAGTCGCCGTGCTACGTCTTATCGTCGCCGTGCTACGTCTTGTCGTCGCCGTTCTACGTCTTATCGGTACCGTGCTACGTCTTGTCGTCGCCGTGCTACGTCTTGCCGTCGCCGCGCTACGTCTGTTGGTGGCCGGGCTACGTCTTATCGTCGCGGTGCTACGTCAGGTAGTCGCCGTGCTGCGTCTTATAGTCGCCGTGCTACGCCTTATTGTCGCCGTGCTACGTCTTATCGTCGTCGTGCAACGTCTTGTAGTCGCCGTGCTACGTCTTATCGTCGCTGCGCTACGTCTGGTGGTCGCCTTGTTACGTCCTATCGTCGTCGTGCTACGACTTATCGTCACCGTGCTACGTCTTGTCGTCGCCATGCTAAGTCTTGTCATCACCGTGGTACGTCTTGTCGTCGCCATGCTACGTCTTGTCGTCGCCGAGCTACGTCTTATCGTCGCTCTGCTACGTCTTATCGTCACCGTGCTACGTCTTATCGTCACCGTGCTACGTCTTGTCGTCAACGTACTACGTCTTTTCGTCACCGTGCTACGTCTTGTCCTCGTCGTGCTACGTCTTATAGTCGCCGTGCTTAGTCCTACCGTCACCTTGCTACGTCTTATCGTCGCCATGCTACGTCTTGTCGTCGCCATTTTGCGTCTTGTCGTCACCGTGTTACGTCTTATCGTCACCGTATTACGTCTTATCGTCACCGTGCTACATCTTGTCGTCGTCGTCTTACATTTTATCGTTGTCGTACAATGTCTTGTAGTCGCTGTGCTACGTCTTTCCGTCGCCGAGCTACGTCTTGTCGTGGCCGTGCTACGGCTTATAATCGCCGAGCTACGTCTTATCGCCGCCGTGCTACGACTTGTCGTCACCTTGCTACGCCTGGTGGTTGCCCTGCTACGTCTTATCGTCACCGTGCTACGTCTTGACGTCGCCGTGCTACGTCTTATCGTCACCGTGGAACGTCTTGACGTCTCCGTGCTACGTCTTGTCGTCGCCGTGCTACGTCTTATCATCGTCGTTTAAGGTCTTGTATTCGCCGTGCTACGTTTTATAGTCGCCGTGCTACGTCTTATCGTCGCCGTGCTACGTCTTGTCTTAGCCGTGCTACGTCTTATCGTCACCGTGCTACGTCTTGACGTCGCCGTGCTACGTCTTGTCGTCGCCGTGCTACGTCTTATCATCGTCGTTTAAAGTCTTGTAGTCGCCGTGCTACGTTTTATAGTCGCCGTGCTACGTCTTATCGTCGCCGTGCTACGTCTTGTCTTAGCCGTGCTACGCCTTGTCGTCGGCATGCTACGTCTTGTCGTCGCCATTTTGCGTCTTATAGTCGCCGTGCTACGTCATATCGTTGCCGTGCTACGTCTTGTCGTCGCCGTGCTACGTCTTGTCGTCGCCGTGCTACGTCTTGTCTTAGCCGTGCTACGCCTTGTCGTCGCCATGCTACGTCTTATCGTCACGGTGCTACGTCTTGTTGTCTTCGTGCTACGTCTTATCGTCGTC
The DNA here is from genome assembly GCA_963082815.1 of Melanotus villosus. NCBI lineage: Eukaryota > Metazoa > Arthropoda > Insecta > Coleoptera > Elateridae > Melanotus > Melanotus villosus. The sequence goes on along the minus strand of OY720419.1, from coordinate 27,823,358 downwards.
GTGCAACGTCTTGTCGTCGCCGTGCTACGTCTTATGGTCACTGTGCTATGTCTTGTCGTCGCCGTGCTACGTCTTATCGTCACCGTGCTACGTCTTGTCGTCGTTGTCTTACGTTTTATCGTCTTCGTACAACGTCTTGTAGTCGCCGTGCTACGTCTTTCAGTCGCCGAGCTACGTCTTGTCGTGGCCGTGCTACGTCTTATAATCGCCGTGCTACGTCTTATCGCCGCCGTGCTACGACTTTTCGTCGCCGTGCTACGTCTTATCGTCACCGTGCTGCGTCTTGTCGTCGCCGTGCTACGTCTTGTCGTCGCCGTGCTACGTCTTATCGTCGTCTTGCAACGTCTTGTAGTCGCTGTGCTACGTCTTATCGTCGCTGTGCTACGTCTGGTGGTTGCCCTGCTACGTCTTATCGTCACCGTGCTACGTCTTGACGTCGCCGTGCTACGTCTTGTCGTCGCCGTGCTACGTCTTATCATCGTCGTTTAAGGTCTTGTAGTCGCCGTGCTACGTTTTATAGTCGCCGTGCTACGTCTTATCGTCGCCGTGCTACGTCTTGTCTTAGCCGTGCTACGTCTTATCGTCACCGTGCTACGTCTTGACGTCGCCGTGCTACGTCTTGTCGTCGCCGTGCTACGTCTTATCATCGTCGTTTAAGGTCTTGTAGTCGCCGTGCTACGTTTTATAGTCGCCGTGCTACGTCTTATCGTCGCCGTGCTACGTCTTGTCGTCGCCGTGCCACGTCTTATCGTCACCGTGCTACGTCTTGTCGTCGCCGTGCTACGTCTTGCCGTCGCCGCGCTACGGCTTTTGGTGGCCGGGCTACGTCTGATCGTCGCGGTGCTACGTCAGGTAGTCGCCGTGCTGCGTCTTATAGTCGCCGTGCTACGCCTTATTGTCGCCGTGCTACGTCTTATAGTCGCCGTGCTTAGTCCTATCGTCACCGTGCTACGTCTTATCGTCGCCATGCTACGTCTTGTCGTCGCCATTTTGCGTCTTGTCGTCACCGTGCTACGTCTTATCGTCACCGTATTACGTCTTATAGTCGCCGTGCTACGTCTTATCGTCGCCGTGCTACGTCTTGTCGTCGCCGTGCTACGTCTTGTCTTAGCCGTGCTACGCCTTGTCGTCGCCATGCTACGTCTTGTCGTCGCCATTTTGCGTCTTATAGTCGCTGTGCTACGTCCTATCGTTGCCGTGCTACGTCTTGTCGTCGCCGTGCTACGTCTTGTCGTCGCCGTGCTACGTCTTGTCTTAGCCGTGCTACGCCTTGTCGTCGCCATGCTACGTCTTGTCGTCGCCATTTTGCGTCTTATAGTTGCCGTGCTACGTCCTATCGTTGCCGTGCTACGTCTTGACGTCTCCGTGCTACGTCTTGTCGTCGCCGTGCTACGTCTTATCATCGTCGTTTAAGGTCTTGTAGTCGCCGTGCTACGTTTTATAGTCGCCGTGCTACGTCTTATCGTCGTCGTGCTACGTCTTGTCTTAGCCGTGCTACGCCTTGTTGTCGCCATGCTACGTCTTGTCGTCGCCATTTTGCGTCTTATAGTCGCCGTGCTACGTCCTATCGTTGCCGTGCTACGTCTTGACGTCTCCGTGCTACGTCTTGTCGCCGTGCTACGTCTTATCATCGTCGTTTAAGGTCTTGTAGTCGCCGTGCTACGTTTTATAGTCGCCGTGCTACGTCTTATCGTCGCCGTGCTACGTCTTGTCTTAGCCGTGCTACGCCTTGTCGTCGCCATGCTACGTCTTGTCGTCGCCATTTTGCGTCTTATAGTCGCCGTGCTACGTCCTATCGTTGCCGTGCTACGTCTTGTCGTCGCCTTGCTACGTCTTGTCGTCGCCATGCTACGTCTTATCGTCACCGTGCTACGTCTTGACGTCGCCGTGCTACGTCTTGTCGTCGCCGTGCTACGTCTTATCGTCGCCGTGCTACGTCTTGTCTTAGCCGTGCTACGCCTTGTCGTCGCCATGCTACGTATTGTCGTCGCCATTTTGCGTCTTATAGTCGCCGTGCTACGTCCTATCGTTGCCGTGCTACGTCTTGTCGTCGCCGTGCTACGTCTTGTCGTCGCCGTGCTACGTCTTGTCTTAGCCGTGCTACGCCTTGTCGTCGCCATGCTACGTCTTGTCGTCGCCATTTTGCGTCTTATAGTTGCCGTGCTACGTCCTATCGTTGCCGTGCTACGTCTTGACGTCTCCGTGCTACGTCTTGTCGTCGCCGTGCTACGTCTTATCATCGTCGTTTAAGGTCTTGTAGTCGCCGTGCTACGTTTTATAGTCGCCGTGCTACGTTTTATAGTCGCCGTGCTACGTCTTATCGTCGCCGTGCTACGTCTTGTCTTAGCCGTGCTACGCCTTGTCGTCGCCATGCTACGTCGTGTCGTCGCCATTTTGCGTCTTATAGTCGCCGTGCTACGTCCTATCGTTGCCGTGCTACGTCTTGACGTCTCCGTGCTACGTCTTGTCGCCGTGCTACGTCTTATCATCGTCGTTTAAGGTCTTGTAGTCGCCGTGCTACGTTTTATAGTCGCCGTGCTACGTCTTATCGTCGCCGTGCTACGTCTTGTCTTAGCCGTGCTACGCCTTGTCGTCGCCATGCTACGTCTTGTCGTCGCCATTTTGCGTCTTATAGTCGCCGTGCTACGTCCTATCGTTGCCGTGCTACGTCTTGTCGTCGCCGTGCTACGTCTTGTCGTCGCCATGCTACGTCTTATCGTCACCGTGCTACGTCTTATCGCCACCGTACTACGTCTTGTCGTCGCCGTGCTATGTCTTATCGTCACCGTGCTACGTCTTGTCGTCACCGTGCTACGTCTTATAATCGCTGTGCTACGTCTTATCATCGTCGTGCAACGACTTGTAGTCGCCGTGTTACGTCTTATCGTCGCCGTGCTACGTCTTGTCGTCGCCATGCTACGTCTTGTCGTCGCCATGCTACGTCGTGTCATCGCCGTGCTACGTCTTGCCGTCGCCGCGCTACGTCTGTTGGTGGCCGGACTACGTCTTATCATCGTTGTGCAACGTCTTGTAGTCGCCGTGCTACGTTTTATAGTCGCCGTGCTGCGTCTTATAATCGTCGTGCTACGTCTTATCGCCGCCGTGCTACGACTTGTCGTCGCCGTGCTCCGACTTGTCGTCGCCGTGCTATGTCTTATCGTCGTCGTGCAACGTCTTGTCGTCGCCGTGCTACGTCTTGTAGTCGCCGTGCTACGTCTTATCGCCACCGTACTACGTCTTGTCGTCACCGTGCTACGTCTTATAATCGCTGTGCTACGTCTTATCGTCACCGTGCTACGTCTTGTCGTCGCCGTACTACGTCTTGTCGTCACCGTGCTACGTCTTATAATCGCTGTGCTACGTCTTATCATCGTCGTGCAACGTCTTGTAGTCGCCGTGTTACGTCTTGTAGTCGCCGTGCTACGTCTTATCGCCACCGTACTACGTCTTGTCGTCACCGTGCTACGTCTTATAATCGCTGTGCTACGTCTTATCATCGTCGTGCAACGTCTTGTAGTCGCCGTGTTACGTCTTATCGTCGCCGTGCTACGTCTTGTCGTCGCCATGCTACGACTTGTCGTCGCCGTGCTACGTCTTATCGTCGTCGTGCAACGTCTTGTCGTCGCCGTGCTACGTCTTGTAGTCGCCGTGCTACGTCTTATCGACACCGTACTACGTCTTGTCGTCACCGTGCTACGTCTTATAATCGCTGTGCTACGTCTTATCATCGTCGTGCAACGTCTTGTAGTCGCCGTGTTACGTCTTATCGTCGCCGTGCTACGTCTTGTCGTCGCCGTGCTACGTCTTATCGTCACCGTGTTACGTCTTATCGTCGCCGTGCTACGTCTTGTCGTCGCCATGCTACGTCTTGTCGTCGCCATGCTACGTCGTGTCATCGCCGTGCTACGTCTTGTCGTCGCTGTGCTACGTCTTGTCGTCTCCGTGCTACGTCTTATCGTCACCGTGCTACGTCTTGTCGTCGCCGTACTACGGCTTGTCTTCACCGTGCTACGTCTTATAATCGCTGTGCTACGTCTTATCATCGTCTTGCAACGTCTTGTAGTCGCCGCGTTACGTCTTATCGTCGCCGTGCTACGTCTTGTCGTCGCCATGCTACGTCTTGTTGTCGCCGTGCTACGTCTTATCATCGTCGTTTAAGGTCTTGTAGTCGCCGTGCTACGTTTTATAGTCGCCGTGCTACGTCTTATCGTCGCCGTGCTACGTCTTGTCGTCGCCAAGCTACGCCTGTTGGTGGCCGAGCTACGTCTTATCGTCGCGTTGCTACGTCTGATGGTTGCCGTGCTACGTCTTATTGTCGTCGTACAATGTCTTGTAGTCGCCGTGCTACGTCTTTCCGTCGTCCAGCTACGTCTTGTTGTCGCCGTGCTACGTCTTATAATCGCTGTGCTACGTCTTATAATCGCCGTGCTACGTCTTATCGCCACCGTGCTACGACTTGTCGTCGCCGTGCTACGACTTGTCGTCGCCGTGCTACGTCTTGTCGTCGCCGTGCTACGTCTTATGGTTACTGTGCTATGTCTTGTCGCCGCCGTGCTACGTCTTATCGTCACCGTGCTACGTCTTATAATCGCCGTGCTACGTCTTATCGCCGCCATGCTACATCTTATCGTCGCCGCGCTATGTCTTGTCGTCGCCGTGCTACGTCTTATCGTCACCGTGCTACGACTTGTCGTCGTCATGCTACGTCTTATAGTCGTCGTACAACGTCTTGTCGTCGCCGTGCTACGTCTTATGGTCACCGTGCTATGTCTTGTCGTCGCCGTGCTACGTCTTATCGTCACCGTGCTACGACTTGTCGTCGTCATGCTACGTCTTATAGTCGTCGTACAACGTCTTGTCGTCGCCGTGCTACGTCTTATGGTCACCGTGCTATGTCTTGTCGTCGCCGTGCTAAGTCTTATCGTCACCGTGCTACGTCTTATCGTCGTCGTACAACGTCTTGTAGTCGCCGCGCTACGTCTTTCCGTCGTCGAGCTACGTCTTGTCGTCGCCGTGCTACGTCTTATAATCGCCGTGCTACGTCTTACAATCGCCGTGCTACGTCTTATCGCCGCCGTGCTACGACTTGTCGTCGCCGTGCTACGACTTGTCGTCGCCGTGCTACGTCTTATGGTCACTGTGCTATGTCTTGTCGCCGCCGTGCTACGTCTTATCGTCACCGTGCTACGTCTTATAATCGCCGTGCTACGTCTTATCGCCGCCATGCTACATCTTATCGTCGCCGCGCTATGTCTTGTCGTCGCCGTGCTACGTCTTATCGTCACCGTGCTACGACTTGTCGTCGTCATGCTACGTCTTATCGTCGTCGTACAACGTCTTGTCGTCGCCGTGCTACGTCTTATGGTCACCGTGCTATGTCTTGTCGTCGCCGTGCTAAGTCTTATCGTCACCGTGCTACGTCTTATCGTCGTCGTACAACGTCTTGTAGTCGCCGCGCTACGTCTTTCCGTCGTCGAGCTACGTCTTGTCGTCGCCGTTCTACGTCTTATAATCGCCGTGCTACGTCTTACAATCGCCGTGCTACGTCTTATCGCCGCCGTGCTACGACTTGTCGTCGCCGTGCTACGACTTGTCGTCGCCGTGCTACGTCTTATCGTCACCGTGCTACGTCTTTTCGTCGCCGTGCTTCGTCTTGTCGTCGCCGTGCTACGTCTTATAATCGCCGTGCTAAGTCTTATCATCGTCGTGCAACGTCTTGCAGTCGCCGTGTTACGTCTTATCGTCGCCGTGCTACGTCTTGTCGTCGCCGTGCTACGTCTTATCGTCGCCGCGCTACGTCTGCTGGTGCCCGGGCTACGTCTTATTGTCGCGGTGCTACGTCTGGTAGTCGCCGTCCTGCGTCTTATAGTCGCCGTGCTACGCCTTATTGTCGCCGTGCTACGTCTTATCGTCGTCGTGCAACGTCTTTTAGTCGCCATGCTACGTCTTATCGTCACCATGCTACGTCTTGCCGTCGCCAAGCTACGCCTGTTGGTGGCCGAGCTACGTCTTATCGTCGCGTTGCTACGTCTGATGGTCGCCGTGCTACGTCTTATCGTCGTCGTGCAACGTCTTGTCGTCGCCGTGCTACGTCTTGTAGTCGCCGTACTACGTCTTGTCGTCGTCGTGCAACGTCTTATCGCCACCGTACTACGTCTTGTCGTCGCCGTGCTATGTCTTATCGTCTCCGTGCTACGTCTTGTCGTCGCCGTGCTACGTCTTGTCGTCACCGTGCTACGTCTTATAATCGCCGTGTTACGTCTTATCGTCGCCGTGCTACGTCTTGTCGTCGCCATGCTACGTCTTGTCGTCGCCATGCTACGCCGTGTCATCGCCGTGCTACGTCTTGCCGTCGCCGCGCTTCGTCTGTTGGTGGCCGGACTACGTCTTATCATCGTCGTGCAACGTCTTGTAGTCGCCGTGCTAGGTTTTATAGTCGCCGTGCTACGTCTTATAATCGCCGTGCTACGTCTTATCGCCGCCGTGCTACGACTTGTCGTCGCCGTGCTCCGACTTGTCGTCGCCGTGCTACGTCTTATCGTGGTCGTGCAACGTCTTGTCGTCGCCGTGCTACGTCTTGTAGTCGCCGTGCTACGTCTTATCGCCACCGTACTACGTCTTGTCGTCACCGTGCTACGTCTTATAATCGCTGTGCTACGTCTTATCGTCACCGTGCTACGTCTTGTCGTCGCCGTACTACGTCTTGTCGTCACCGTGCTACGTCTTATAATCGCTGTGCTACGTCTTATCATCGTCGTGCAACGTCTTGTAGTCGCCGTGTTACGTCTTATCGTCGCCGTGCTACGTCTTGTCGTCGCCATGCTACGTCTTGTCGTCGCCATGCTACGTCGTGTCATCGCCGTGCTACGTCTTGTCGTCGCCGTGCTACGTCTTGTCGTCGCCGTGCTACGTCTTATCGTCACCGTGCTACGTCTTGTCGTCGCCGTACTACGGCTTGTCGTCACCGTGCTACGTCTTATAATCGCTGTGCTACGTCTTATCATCGTCTTGCAACGTCTTGTAGTCGCCGTGTTACGTCTTATCGTCGCCGTGCTACGTCTTGTCGTCGCCATGCTACGTCTTGTCGTCGTCATGCTACGTCGTGTCATCGCCGTGCTACGTCTTGTCGTCGCCGTGCTACGTCTTGTCGTCGCCGTGCTACGTCTTATCGCCACCGTACTACGTCTTGTCGTCACCGTGCTACGTCTTATAATCGCTGTGCTACGTCTTATCGTCACCGTGCTACGTCTTGTCGTCGCCGTACTACGTCTTGTCGTCGCCGTGCTACGTCTTATCGTCACCGTGCTACGTCTTGTAGTCGTCGTGCTACGTCTTGTCGCCGCCATGCTACGTCTTGTCATCGCCGTGCTACGTCTTGCCGTCGCCGCGCTACGTCTGCTGGTGGCCGGGCTACGTCTTATTGTCGCGGTGCTACGTCTGGTAGTCGCCGTGCTACGTCTTGTCTTAGCCGTGCTACGCCTTGTCGTCGCCATGCTACGTCTTGTCGTCGCCATTTTGCGTCTTATAGTCGCCGTGCTACGTCCTATCGTTGCCGTGCTACGTCTTGTCGTCGCCTTGCTACGTCTTGTCGTCGCCATGCTACGTCTTATCGTCACCGTGCTACGTCTTGACGTCGCCGTGCTACGTCTTGTCGTCGCCGTGCTACGTCTTATCGTCGCCGTGCTACGTCTTGTCTTAGCCGTGCTACGCCTTGTCGTCGCCATGCTACGTATTGTCGTCGCCATTTTGCGTCTTATAGTCGCCGTGCTACGTCCTATCGTTGCCGTGCTACGTCTTGTCGTCGCCGTGCTACGTCTTGTCGTCGCCGTGCTACGTCTTGTCTTAGCCGTGCTACGCCTTGTCGTCGCCATGCTACGTCTTGTCGTCGCCATTTTGCGTCTTATAGTTGCCGTGCTACGTCCTATCGTTGCCGTGCTACGTCTTGACGTCTCCGTGCTACGTCTTGTCGTCGCCGTGCTACGTCTTATCATCGTCGTTTAAGGTCTTGTAGTCGCCGTGCTACGTTTTATAGTCGCCGTGCTACGTTTTATAGTCGCCGTGCTACGTCTTATCGTCGCCGTGCTACGTCTTGTCTTAGCCGTGCTACGCCTTGTCGTCGCCATGCTACGTCGTGTCGTCGCCATTTTGCGTCTTATAGTCGCCGTGCTACGTCCTATCGTTGCCGTGCTACGTCTTGACGTCTCCGTGCTACGTCTTGTCGCCGTGCTACGTCTTATCATCGTCGTTTAAGGTCTTGTAGTCGCCGTGCTACGTTTTATAGTCGCCGTGCTACGTCTTATCGTCGCCGTGCTACGTCTTGTCTTAGCCGTGCTACGCCTTGTCGTCGCCATGCTACGTCTTGTCGTCGCCATTTTGCGTCTTATAGTCGCCGTGCTACGTCCTATCGTTGCCGTGCTACGTCTTGTCGTCGCCGTGCTACGTCTTGTCGTCGCCATGCTACGTCTTATCGTCACCGTGCTACGTCTTATCGCCACCGTACTACGTCTTGTCGTCGCCGTGCTATGTCTTATCGTCACCGTGCTACGTCTTGTCGTCACCGTGCTACGTCTTATAATCGCTGTGCTACGTCTTATCATCGTCGTGCAACGACTTGTAGTCGCCGTGTTACGTCTTATCGTCGCCGTGCTACGTCTTGTCGTCGCCATGCTACGTCTTGTCGTCGCCATGCTACGTCGTGTCATCGCCGTGCTACGTCTTGCCGTCGCCGCGCTACGTCTGTTGGTGGCCGGACTACGTCTTATCATCGTTGTGCAACGTCTTGTAGTCGCCGTGCTACGTTTTATAGTCGCCGTGCTGCGTCTTATAATCGTCGTGCTACGTCTTATCGCCGCCGTGCTACGACTTGTCGTCGCCGTGCTCCGACTTGTCGTCGCCGTGCTATGTCTTATCGTCGTCGTGCAACGTCTTGTCGTCGCCGTGCTACGTCTTGTAGTCGCCGTGCTACGTCTTATCGCCACCGTACTACGTCTTGTCGTCACCGTGCTACGTCTTATAATCGCTGTGCTACGTCTTATCGTCACCGTGCTACGTCTTGTCGTCGCCGTACTACGTCTTGTCGTCACCGTGCTACGTCTTATAATCGCTGTGCTACGTCTTATCATCGTCGTGCAACGTCTTGTAGTCGCCGTGTTACGTCTTGTAGTCGCCGTGCTACGTCTTATCGCCACCGTACTACGTCTTGTCGTCACCGTGCTACGTCTTATAATCGCTGTGCTACGTCTTATCATCGTCGTGCAACGTCTTGTAGTCGCCGTGTTACGTCTTATCGTCGCCGTGCTACGTCTTGTCGTCGCCATGCTACGACTTGTCGTCGCCGTGCTACGTCTTATCGTCGTCGTGCAACGTCTTGTCGTCGCCGTGCTACGTCTTGTAGTCGCCGTGCTACGTCTTATCGACACCGTACTACGTCTTGTCGTCACCGTGCTACGTCTTATAATCGCTGTGCTACGTCTTATCATCGTCGTGCAACGTCTTGTAGTCGCCGTGTTACGTCTTATCGTCGCCGTGCTACGTCTTGTCGTCGCCGTGCTACGTCTTATCGTCACCGTGTTACGTCTTATCGTCGCCGTGCTACGTCTTGTCGTCGCCATGCTACGTCTTGTCGTCGCCATGCTACGTCGTGTCATCGCCGTGCTACGTCTTGTCGTCGCTGTGCTACGTCTTGTCGTCTCCGTGCTACGTCTTATCGTCACCGTGCTACGTCTTGTCGTCGCCGTACTACGGCTTGTCTTCACCGTGCTACGTCTTATAATCGCTGTGCTACGTCTTATCATCGTCTTGCAACGTCTTGTAGTCGCCGCGTTACGTCTTATCGTCGCCGTGCTACGTCTTGTCGTCGCCATGCTACGTCTTGTTGTCGCCGTGCTACGTCTTATCATCGTCGTTTAAGGTCTTGTAGTCGCCGTGCTACGTTTTATAGTCGCCGTGCTACGTCTTATCGTCGCCGTGCTACGTCTTGTCGTCGCCAAGCTACGCCTGTTGGTGGCCGAGCTACGTCTTATCGTCGCGTTGCTACGTCTGATGGTTGCCGTGCTACGTCTTATTGTCGTCGTACAATGTCTTGTAGTCGCCGTGCTACGTCTTTCCGTCGTCCAGCTACGTCTTGTTGTCGCCGTGCTACGTCTTATAATCGCTGTGCTACGTCTTATAATCGCCGTGCTACGTCTTATCGCCACCGTGCTACGACTTGTCGTCGCCGTGCTACGACTTGTCGTCGCCATGCTACGTCTTGTCGTCGCCGTGCTACGTCTTATGGTTACTGTGCTATGTCTTGTCGCCGCCGTGCTACGTCTTATCGTCACCGTGCTACGTCTTATAATCGCCGTGCTACGTCTTATCGCCGCCATGCTACATCTTATCGTCGCCGCGCTATGTCTTGTCGTCGCCGTGCTACGTCTTATCGTCACCGTGCTACGACTTGTCGTCGTCATGCTACGTCTTATAGTCGTCGTACAACGTCTTGTCGTCGCCGTGCTACGTCTTATGGTCACCGTGCTATGTCTTGTCGTCGCCGTGCTAAGTCTTATCGTCACCGTGCTACGTCTTATCGTCGTCGTACAACGTCTTGTAGTCGCCGCGCTACGTCTTTCCGTCGTCGAGCTACGTCTTGTCGTCGCCGTGCTACGTCTTATAATCGCCGTGCTACGTCTTACAATCGCCGTGCTACGTCTTATCGCCGCCGTGCTACGACTTGTCGTCGCCGTGCTACGACTTGTCGTCGCCGTGCTACGTCTTATGGTCACTGTGCTATGTCTTGTCGCCGCCGTGCTACGTCTTATCGTCACCGTGCTACGTCTTATAATCGCCGTGCTACGTCTTATCGCCGCCATGCTACATCTTATCGTCGCCGCGCTATGTCTTGTCGTCGCCGTGCTACGTCTTATCGTCAGCGTGCTACGACTTGTCGTCGTCATGCTACGTCTTATCGTCGTCGTACAACGTCTTGTCGTCGCCGTGCTACGTCTTATGGTCACCGTGCTATGTCTTGTCGTCGCCGTGCTAAGTCTTATCGTCACCGTGCTACGTCTTATCGTCGTCGTACAACGTCTTGTAGTCGCCGCGCTACGTCTTTCCGTCGTCGAGCTACGTCTTGTCGTCGCCGTTCTACGTCTTATAATCGCCGTGCTACGTCTTACAATCGCCGTGCTACGTCTTATCGCCGCCGTGCTACGACTTGTCGTCGCCGTGCTACGACTTGTCGTCGCCGTGCTACGTCTTATCGTCACCGTGCTACGTCTTTTCGTCGCCGTGCTTCGTCTTGTCGTCGCCGTGCTACGTCTTATAATCGCCGTGCTAAGTCTTATCATCGTCGTGCAACGTCTTGCAGTCGCCGTGTTACGTCTTATCGTCGCCGTGCTACGTCTTGTCGTCGCCGTGCTACGTCTTATCGTCGCCGCGCTACGTCTGCTGGTGCCCGGGCTACGTCTTATTGTCGCGGTGCTACGTCTGGTAGTCGCCGTCCTGCGTCTTATAGTCGCCGTGCTACGCCTTATTGTCGCCGTGCTACGTCTTATCGTCGTCGTGCAACGTCTTTTAGTCGCCATGCTACGTCTTATCGTCACCATGCTACGTCTTGCCGTCGCCAAGCTACGCCTGTTGGTGGCCGAGCTACGTCTTATCGTCGCGTTGCTACGTCTGATGGTCGCCGTGCTACGTCTTATCGTCGTCGTGCAACGTCTTGTCGTCGCCGTGCTACGTCTTGTAGTCGCCGTACTACGTCTTGTCGTCGTCGTGCAACGTCTTATCGCCACCGTACTACGTCTTGTCGTCGCCGTGCTATGTCTTATCGTCTCCGTGCTACGTCTTGTCGTCGCCGTGCTACGTCTTGTCGTCACCGTGCTACGTCTTATAATCGCCGTGTTACGTCTTATCGTCGCCGTGCTACGTCTTGTCGTCGCCATGCTACGTCTTGTCGTCGCCATGCTACGCCGTGTCATCGCCGTGCTACGTCTTGCCGTCGCCGCGCTTCGTCTGTTGGTGGCCGGACTACGTCTTATCATCGTCGTGCAACGTCTTGTAGTCGCCGTGCTAGGTTTTATAGTCGCCGTGCTACGTCTTATAATCGCCGTGCTACGTCTTATCGCCGCCGTGCTACGACTTGTCGTCGCCGTGCTCCGACTTGTCGTCGCCGTGCTACGTCTTATCGTGGTCGTGCAACGTCTTGTCGTCGCCGTGCTACGTCTTGTAGTCGCCGTGCTACGTCTTATCGCCACCGTACTACGTCTTGTCGTCACCGTGCTACGTCTTATAATCGCTGTGCTACGTCTTATCGTCACCGTGCTACGTCTTGTCGTCGCCGTACTACGTCTTGTCGTCACCGTGCTACGTCATATAATCGCTGTGCTACGTCTTATCATCGTCGTGCAACGTCTTGTAGTCGCCGTGTTACGTCTTATCGTCGCCGTGCTACGTCTTGTCGTCGCCATGCTACGTCTTGTCGTCGCCATGCTACGTCGTGTCATCGCCGTGCTACGTCTTGTCGTCGCCGTGCTACGTCTTGTCGTCGCCGTGCTACGTCTTATCGTCACCGTGCTACGTCTTGTCGTCGCCGTACTACGGCTTGTCGTCACCGTGCTACGTCTTATAATCGCTGTGCTACGTCTTATCATCGTCTTGCAACGTCTTGTAGTCGCCGTGTTACGTCTTATCGTCGCCGTGCTACGTCTTGTCGTCGCCATGCTACGTCTTGTCGTCGTCATGCTACGTCGTGTCATCGCCGTGCTACGTCTTGTCGTCGCCGTGCTACGTCTTGTCGTCGCCGTGCTACGTCTTATCGCCACCGTACTACGTCTTGTCGTCACCGTGCTACGTCTTATAATCGCTGTGCTACGTCTTATCGTCACCGTGCTACGTCTTGTCGTCGCCGTACTACGTCTTGTCGTCACCGTGCTACGTCTTATAATCGCTGTGCTACGTCTTATCATCGTCGTGCAACGTCTTGCAGTCGCCGTGTTACGTCTTGTCGTCGCCGTGCTACGTCTTATAATCGCCGTGCTACGTCTTATCATCGTCGTGCAACGTCTTGCAGTCGCCGTGTTACGTCTTATCGTCGCCGTGCTACGTCTTGTCGTCGCCGTGCTACGTCTTATCGTCGCCGCGCTACGTCTGCTGGTGCCCGGGCTACGTCTTATTGTCGCGGTGCTACGTCTGGTAGTCGCCGTGCTACGTCTTATAATCGCTGTGCTACGTCTTATCGTCACCGTGCTACGTCTTGTCGTCGCCGTACTACGTCTTGTCGTCACCGTGCTACGTCTTATAATCGCTGTGCTACGTCTTATCATCGTCGTGCAACGTCTTGCAGTCGCCGTGTTACGTCTTGTCGTCGCCGTGCTACGTCTTATAATCGCCGTGCTACGTCTTATCATCGTCGTGCAACGTCTTGCAGTCGCCGTGCTACGTCTTATCGTCACCGTGCTACGTCTTATCGTCGTCGTACAACGTCTTGTAGTCGCCGCGCTACGTCTTTCCATCGTCGAGCTACGTCTTGTCGTCGCCGTGCTACGTCTTATAATCGCCGTGCTACGTCTTACAATCGCCGTGCTACGTCTTATCGTCACCGTGCTACGTCTTTTCGTCGCCGTGCTACGTCTTGCCGTCGCCGCGCTTCGTCTGTTGGTGGCCGGACTACGTCTTATCATCGTCGTGCAACGTCTTGTAGTCGCCGTGCTAGGTTTTATAGTCGCCGTGCTACGTCTTATAATCGCCGTGCTACGTCTTATCGCCGCCGTGCTACGACTTGTCGTCGCCGTGCTCCGACTTGTCGTCGCCGTGCTACGTCTTATCGTGGTCGTGCAACGTCTTGTCGTCGCCGTGCTACGTCTTGTAGTCGCCGTGCTACGTCTTATCGCCACCGTACTACGTCTTGTCGTCACCGTGCTACGTCTTATAATCGCTGTGCTACGTCTTATCGTCACCGTGCTACGTCTTGTCGTCGCCGTACTACGTCTTGTCGTCACCGTGCTACGTCTTATAATCGCTGTGCTACGTCTTATCATCGTCGTGCAACGTCTTGTAGTCGCCGTGTTACGTCTTATCGTCGCCGTGCTACGTCTTGTCGTCGCCATGCTACGTCTTGTCGTCGCCATGCTACGTCGTGTCATCGCCGTGCTACGTCTTGTCGTCGCCGTGCTACGTCTTGTCGTCGCCGTGCTACGTCTTATCGTCACCGTGCTACGTCTTGTCGTCGCCGTACTACGGCTTGTCGTCACCGTGCTACGTCTTATAATCGCTGTGCTACGTCTTATCATCGTCTTGCAACGTCTTGTAGTCGCCGTGTTACGTCTTATCGTCGCCGTGCTACGTCTTGTCGTCGCCATGCTACGTCTTGTCGTCGTCATGCTACGTCGTGTCATCGCCGTGCTACGTCTTGTCGTCGCCGTGCTACGTCTTGTCGTCGCCGTGCTACGTCTTATCGCCACCGTACTACGTCTTGTCGTCACCGTGCTACGTCTTATAATCGCTGTGCTACGTCTTATCGTCACCGTGCTACGTCTTGTCGTCGCCGTACTACGTCTTGTCGTCACCGTGCTACGTCTTATAATCGCTGTGCTACGTCTTATCATCGTCGTGCAACGTCTTGCAGTCGCCGTGTTACGTCTTGTCGTCGCCGTGCTACGTCTTATAATCGCCGTGCTACGTCTTATCATCGTCGTGCAACGTCTTGCAGTCGCCGTGTTACGTCTTATCGTCGCCGTGCTACGTCTTGTCGTCGCCGTGCTACGTCTTATCGTCGCCGCGCTACGTCTGCTGGTGCCCGGGCTACGTCTTATTGTCGCGGTGCTACGTCTGGTAGTCGCCGTGCTACGTCTTATAATCGCTGTGCTACGTCTTATCGTCACCGTGCTACGTCTTGTCGTCGCCGTACTACGTCTTGTCGTCACCGTGCTACGTCTTATAATCGCTGTGCTACGTCTTATCATCGTCGTGCAACGTCTTGCAGTCGCCGTGTTACGTCTTGTCGTCGCCGTGCTACGTCTTATAATCGCCGTGCTACGTCTTATCATCGTCGTGCAACGTCTTGCAGTCGCCGTGCTACGTCTTATCGTCACCGTGCTACGTCTTATCGTCGTCGTACAACGTCTTGTAGTCGCCGCGCTACGTCTTTCCATCGTCGAGCTACGTCTTGTCGTCGCCGTGCTACGTCTTATAATCGCCGTGCTACGTCTTACAATCGCCGTGCTACGTCTTATCGTCACCGTGCTACGTCTTTTCGTCGCCGTGCTACGTCTTGTCGTCGCCGTGCTACGTCTTGTCGTCGCCGTGCTACGTCTTATAATCGCCGTGCTACGTCTTATCATCGTCGTGCAACGTCTTGCAGTCGCCGTGTTACGTCTTATCGTCGCCGTGCTACGTCTTGTCGTCGCCGTGCTACGTCTTATCGTCGCCGCGCTACGTCTGCTGGTGCCCGGGCTACGTCTTATTGTCGCGGTGCTACGTCTGGTAGTCGCCGTGCAACGTCTTGTAGTCGCCATGCTACGTCTTATCGTCACCGTGCTACGTCTTGCCGTCGCCAAGCTACGCCTGTTGGTGGCCGAGCTACGTCTTATCGTCGCGTTGCTACGTCTGATGGTCGCCGTGCTACGTCTTACAATCGCCGTGCTACGTCTTATCGTCACCGTGCTACGTCTTTTCGTCGCCGTGCTACGTCTTGTCGTCGCCGTGCTACGTCTTGTCGTCGCCGTGCTACGTCTTATAATCGCCGTGCTACGTCTTATCATCGTCGTGCAACGTCTTGCAGTCGCCGTGTTACGTCTTATCGTCGCCGTGCTACGTCTTGTCGTCGCCGTGCTACGTCTTATCGTCGCCGCGCTACGTCTGCTGGTGCCCGGGCTACGTCTTATTGTCGCGGTGCTACGTCTGGTAGTCGCCGTGCTGCGTCTTATAGTCGCCGTGCTACGCCTTATTGTCGCCGTGCTACGTCTTATCGTCGTCGTGCAACGTCTTGTAGTCGCCATGCTACGTCTTATCGTCACCGTGCTACGTCTTGCCGTCGCCAAGCTACGCCTGTTGGTGGTCGAGCTACGTCTTATCGTCGCGTTGCTACGTCTGATGGTCGCCGTGCTACGTCTTATCGTCGTCGTGCAACGTCTTGTCGTCGCCGTGCTACGTCTTGTAGTCGCCGTGCTACGTCTTATCGCCACCGTACTACGTCTTGTCGTCGCCGTGCTATGTCTTATCGTCACCGTGCTACGTCTTGTCGTCGCCGTGCTACGTCTTGTCTTCACCGTGCTACGTCTTATAATCGCTGTGCTACGTCTTATCATCGTCGTCCAACGACTTGTAGTCGCCGTGTTACGTATTATCGTCGCCGTGCTACGTCTTGTCGTCGCCATGCTACGTCTTGTCGTCGCCATGCTACGTCGTGTCATCGCCGTGCTACGTCTTGCCGTCGCCGCGCTTCGTCTGTTGGTGGCCGGACTACGTCTTATCATCGTCGTGCTACGTCTTATAATCGCCGTGCTACGTCTTATCGCCGCCGTGCTACGACTTGTCGTCGCCGTGCTCCGACTTGTCGTCGCCGTGCTCCGACTTGTCGTCGCCGTGCTACGTCTTATCGTGGTCGTGCAACGTCTTGTCGTCGCCGTGCTACGTCTTGTAGTCGCCGTGCTACGTCTTATCGCCACCGTACTACGTCTTGTCGTCACCGTGCTACGTCTTATAATCGCTGTGCTACGTCTTATCGTCACCGTGCTACGTCTTGTCGTCGCCGTACTACGTCTTGTCGTCACCGTGCTACGTCTTATAATCGCTGTGCTACGTCTTATCATCGTCGTGCAACGTCTTGTAGTCGCCGTGTTACGTCTTATCGTCGCCGTGCTACGTCTTGTCGTCGCCATGCTACGTCTTGTCGTCGCCATGCTACGTCGTGTCATCGCCGTGCTACGTCTTGTCGTCGCCGTGCTACGTCTTGTCGTCGCCGTGCTACGTCTTATCGTCACCGTGCTACGTCTTGTCGTCGCCGTGCTATGTCTTATCGTCACCGTGCTACGTCTTGTCGTCGCCGTACTACGGCTTGTCGTCACCGTGCTACGTCTTATAATCGCTGTGCTACGTCTTATGATCGTCGTGCAACGTCTTGTAGTCGCCGTGTTACGTCTTATCGTCGCCGTGCTCCGTCTTGTCGTCGCCATGCTACGTCTTGTCGTCGCCATGCTACGTCGTGTCATCGCCGTGCTACGTCTTGTCGTCGCCGTGCTAAGTCTTGTCGTCGCCAAGCTACGCCTGTTGGTGGCCGAGCTACGTCTTATCGTCGCGTTGCTACGTCTGATGGTGGCCGTGCTACGTCTTATTGTCGCCGAGCTACGTCTTGTCGTCGTCGTGCTAAGTCTTATCGTCGTCGTACAACGTCTTGTAGTCGCCGTGCTACGTCTTTCCGTCGTCGAGCTACGTCTTGCCGTCGCCGTGCTACGTCTTATAATCGCTGTGCTACGCCTTATAATCGCCGTCCTACGTCTTATCGCCACCGTGCTATGACTTATCGTCGCCGTGCTACGTCTTGTCGTCGCCGTTCTACGTCTTATGGTCACTGTGCTATGTCTTGTCGTCGCCGTGCTACGTCTTATCGTCACCGTGCTACGTCTTATAATCGCCGTGCTACGTCTTATCGCCGCCGTGCTACGTCTTATCGTCGCCGTGCTATGTCTTGTCGTCGCCGTGCTACGTCTTATCGTCACCGTGCTACGACTTGTCGTCGTCATGCTACATCTTATCGTCGCCGCGCTATGTCTTGTCGTCGCCGTGCTACGACTTGTCGTCGTCATGCTACGTCTTATCGTCGTCGTACAACGTCTTGTCGTCGCCGTGCTACGTCTTATGGTCACCGTGCTATGTCTTGTCGTCGCCGTGCTAAGTCTTATCGTCACCGTGCTACGTCTTATCGTCGTCGTACAACGTCTTGTAGTCGCCGCGCTACGTCTTTCCGTCGTCGAGCTACGTCTTGTCGTCGCCGTGCTACGTCTTATAATCGCCGTGCTACGTCTTACAATCGCCGTGCTACGTCTTATCGTCACCGTGCTACGTCTTTTCGTCGCCGTGCTACGTCTTGTCGTCGCCGTGCTACGTCTTGTCGTCGCCGTGCTACGTCTTATAATCGCCGTGCTACGTCTTATCATCGTCGTGCAACGTCTTGCAGTCGCCGTGTTACGTCTTATCGTCGCCGTGCTACGTCTTGTCGTCGCCGTGCTACGTCTTATCGTCGCCGCGCTACGTCTGCTGGTGCCCGGGCTACGTCTTATTGTCGCGGTGCTACGTCTGGTAGTCGCCGTGCTGCGTCTTATAGTCGCCGTGCTACGCCTTATTGTCGCCGTGCTACGTCTTATCGTCGTCGTGCAACGTCTTGTAGTCGCCATGCTACGTCTTATCGTCACCGTGCTACGTCTTGCCGTCGCCAAGCTACGCCTGTTGGTGGCCGAGCTACGTCTTATCGTCGCCGTGCTACGTCTTATAATCGCCGTGCTACGTCTTACAATCGCCGTGCTACGTCTTATCGCCGCCGTGCTACGACTTGTCGTCGCCGTGCTACGACTTGTCGTCGCCGTGCTACGTCTTATGGTCACTGTGCTATGTCTTGTCGCCGCCGTGCTACGTCTTATCGTCACCGTGCTACGTCTTATAATCGCCGTGCTACGTCTTATCGCCGCCATGCTACATCTTATCGTCGCCGCGCTATGTCTTGTCGTCGCCGTGCTACGTCTTATCGTCACCGTGCTACGACTTGTCGTCGTCATGCTACGTCTTATCGTCGTCGTACAACGTCTTGTCGTCGCCGTGCTACGTCTTATGGTCACCGTGCTATGTCTTGTCGTCGCCGTGCTAAGTCTTATCGTCACCGTGCTACGTCTTATCGTCGTCGTACAACGTCTTGTAGTCGCCGCGCTACGTCTTTCCGTCGTCGAGCTACGTCTTGTCGTCGCCGTTCTACGTCTTATAATCGCCGTGCTACGTCTTACAATCGCCGTGCTACGTCTTATCGCCGCCGTGCTACGACTTGTCGTCGCCGTGCTACGACTTGTCGTCGCCGTGCTACGTCTTATCGTCACCGTGCTACGTCTTTTCGTCGCCGTGCTTCGTCTTGTCGTCGCCGTGCTACGTCTTATAATCGCCGTGCTAAGTCTTATCATCGTCGTGCAACGTCTTGCAGTCGCCGTGTTACGTCTTATCGTCGCCGTGCTACGTCTTGTCGTCGCCGTGCTACGTCTTATCGTCGCCGCGCTACGTCTGCTGGTGCCCGGGCTACGTCTTATTGTCGCGGTGCTACGTCTGGTAGTCGCCGTGCTGCGTCTTATAGTCGCCGTGCTACGCCTTATTGTCGCCGTGCTACGTCTTATCGTCGTCGTGCAACGTCTTGTAGTCGCCATGCTACGTCTTATCGTCACCGTGCTACGTCTTGCCGTCGCCAAGCTACGCCTGTTAGTGGTCGAGCTACGTCTTATCGTCGCGTTGCTACGTCTGATGGTCGCCGTGCTACGTCTTATCGTCGTCGTGCAACGTCTTGTCGTCGCCGTGCTACGTCTTGTAGTCGCCGTGCTACGTCTTATCGCCACCGTACTACGTCTTGTCGTCGCCGTGCTATGTCTTATCGTCACCGTGCTACGTCTTGTCGTCGCCGTGCTACGTCTTGTCTTCACCGTGCTACGTCTTATAATCGCTGTGCTACGTCTTATCATCGTCGTCCAACGACTTGTAGTCGCCGTGTTACGTATTATCGTCGCCGTGCTACGTCTTGTCGTCGCCATGCTACGTCTTGTCGTCGCCATGCTACGTCGTGTCATCGCCGTGCTACGTCTTGCCGTCGCCGCGCTTCGTCTGTTGGTGGCCGGACTACGTCTTATCATCGTCGTGCAACGTCTTGTAGTCGCCGTGCTACGTCTTATCGCCACCGTACTACGTCTTGTCGTCGCCGTGCTATGTCTTATCGTCACCGTGCTACGTCTTGTCGTCGCCGTGCTACGTCTTGTCTTCACCGTGCTACGTCTTATAATCGCTGTGCTACGTCTTATCATCGTCGTCCAACGACTTGTAGTCGCCGTGTTACGTATTATCGTCGCCGTGCTACGTCTTGTCGTCGCCATGCTACGTCTTGTCGTCGCCATGCTACGTCGTGTCATCGCCGTGCTACGTCTTGCCGTCGCCGCGCTTCGTCTGTTGGTGGCCGGACTACGTCTTATCATCGTCGTGCTACGTCTTATAATCGCCGTGCTACGTCTTATCGCCGCCGTGCTACGACTTGTCGTCGCCGTGCTCCGACTTGTCGTCGCCGTGCTCCGACTTGTCGTCGCCGTGCTACGTCTTATCGTGGTCGTGCAACGTCTTGTCGTCGCCGTGCTACGTCTTGTAGTCGCCGTGCTACGTCTTATCGCCACCGTACTACGTCTTGTCGTCACCGTGCTACGTCTTATAATCGCTGTGCTACGTCTTATCGTCACCGTGCTACGTCTTGTCGTCGCCGTACTACGTCTTGTCGTCACCGTGCTACGTCTTATAATCGCTGTGCTACGTCTTATCATCGTCGTGCAACGTCTTGTAGTCGCCGTGTTACGTCTTATCGTCGCCGTGCTACGTCTTGTCGTCGCCATGCTACGTCTTGTCGTCGCCATGCTACGTCGTGTCATCGCCGTGCTACGTCTTGTCGTCGCCGTGCTACGTCTTGTCGTCGCCGTGCTACGTCTTATCGTCACCGTGCTACGTCTTGTCGTCGCCGTGCTATGTCTTATCGTCACCGTGCTACGTCTTGTCGTCGCCGTACTACGGCTTGTCGTCACCGTGCTACGTCTTATAATCGCTGTGCTACGTCTTATGATCGTCGTGCAACGTCTTGTAGTCGCCGTGTTACGTCTTATCGTCGCCGTGCTCCGTCTTGTCGTCGCCATGCTACGTCTTGTCGTCGCCATGCTACGTCGTGTCATCGCCGTGCTACGTCTTGTCGTCGCCGTGCTAAGTCTTGTCGTCGCCAAGCTACGCCTGTTGGTGGCCGAGCTACGTCTTATCGTCGCGTTGCTACGTCTGATGGTGGCCGTGCTACGTCTTATTGTCGCCGAGCTACGTCTTGTCGTCGTCGTGCTAAGTCTTATCGTCGTCGTACAACGTCTTGTAGTCGCCGTGCTACGTCTTTCCGTCGTCGAGCTACGTCTTGCCGTCGCCGTGCTACGTCTTATAATCGCTGTGCTACGCCTTATAATCGCCGTCCTACGTCTTATCGCCACCGTGCTATGACTTATCGTCGCCGTGCTACGTCTTGTCGTCGCCGTTCTACGTCTTATGGTCACTGTGCTATGTCTTGTCGTCGCCGTGCTACGTCTTATCGTCACCGTGCTACGTCTTATAATCGCCGTGCTACGTCTTATCGCCGCCGTGCTACGTCTTATCGTCGCCGTGCTATGTCTTGTCGTCGCCGTGCTACGTCTTATCGTCACCGTGCTACGACTTGTCGTCGTCATGCTACATCTTATCGTCGCCGCGCTATGTCTTGTCGTCGCCGTGCTACGACTTGTCGTCGTCATGCTACGTCTTATCGTCGTCGTACAACGTCTTGTCGTCGCCGTGCTACGTCTTATGGTCACCGTGCTATGTCTTGTCGTCGCCGTGCTAAGTCTTATCGTCACCGTGCTACGTCTTATCGTCGTCGTACAACGTCTTGTAGTCGCCGCGCTACGTCTTTCCGTCGTCGAGCTACGTCTTGTCGTCGCCGTGCTACGTCTTATAATCGCCGTGCTACGTCTTACAATCGCCGTGCTACGTCTTATCGTCACCGTGCTACGTCTTTTCGTCGCCGTGCTACGTCTTGTCGTCGCCGTGCTACGTCTTGTCGTCGCCGTGCTACGTCTTATAATCGCCGTGCTACGTCTTATCATCGTCGTGCAACGTCTTGCAGTCGCCGTGTTACGTCTTATCGTCGCCGTGCTACGTCTTGTCGTCGCCGTGCTACGTCTTATCGTCGCCGCGCTACGTCTGCTGGTGCCCGGGCTACGTCTTATTGTCGCGGTGCTACGTCTGGTAGTCGCCGTGCTGCGTCTTATAGTCGCCGTGCTACGCCTTATTGTCGCCGTGCTACGTCTTATCGTCGTCGTGCAACGTCTTGTAGTCGCCATGCTACGTCTTATCGTCACCGTGCTACGTCTTGCCGTCGCCAAGCTACGCCTGTTGGTGGCCGAGCTACGTCTTATCGTCGCCGTGCTACGTCTTATAATCGCCGTGCTACGTCTTACAATCGCCGTGCTACGTCTTATCGCCGCCGTGCTACGACTTGTCGTCGCCGTGCTACGACTTGTCGTCGCCGTGCTACGTCTTATGGTCACTGTGCTATGTCTTGTCGCCGCCGTGCTACGTCTTATCGTCACCGTGCTACGTCTTATAATCGCCGTGCTACGTCTTATCGCCGCCATGCTACATCTTATCGTCGCCGCGCTATGTCTTGTCGTCGCCGTGCTACGTCTTATCGTCACCGTGCTACGACTTGTCGTCGTCATGCTACGTCTTATCGTCGTCGTACAACGTCTTGTCGTCGCCGTGCTACGTCTTATGGTCACCGTGCTATGTCTTGTCGTCGCCGTGCTAAGTCTTATCGTCACCGTGCTACGTCTTATCGTCGTCGTACAACGTCTTGTAGTCGCCGCGCTACGTCTTTCCGTCGTCGAGCTACGTCTTGTCGTCGCCGTTCTACGTCTTATAATCGCCGTGCTACGTCTTACAATCGCCGTGCTACGTCTTATCGCCGCCGTGCTACGACTTGTCGTCGCCGTGCTACGACTTGTCGTCGCCGTGCTACGTCTTATCGTCACCGTGCTACGTCTTTTCGTCGCCGTGCTTCGTCTTGTCGTCGCCGTGCTACGTCTTATAATCGCCGTGCTAAGTCTTATCATCGTCGTGCAACGTCTTGCAGTCGCCGTGTTACGTCTTATCGTCGCCGTGCTACGTCTTGTCGTCGCCGTGCTACGTCTTATCGTCGCCGCGCTACGTCTGCTGGTGCCCGGGCTACGTCTTATTGTCGCGGTGCTACGTCTGGTAGTCGCCGTCCTGCGTCTTATAGTCGCCGTGCTACGCCTTATTGTCGCCGTGCTACGTCTTATCGTCGTCGTGCAACGTCTTTTAGTCGCCATGCTACGTCTTATCGTCACCATGCTACGTCTTGCCGTCGCCAAGCTACGCCTGTTGGTGGCCGAGCTACGTCTTATCGTCGCGTTGCTACGTCTGATGGTCGCCGTGCTACGTCTTATCGTCGTCGTGCAACGTCTTGTCGTCGCCGTGCTACGTCTTGTAGTCGCCGTACTACGTCTTGTCGTCGTCGTGCAACGTCTTATCGCCACCGTACTACGTCTTGTCGTCGCCGTGCTATGTCTTATCGTCTCCGTGCTACGTCTTGTCGTCGCCGTGCTACGTCTTGTCGTCACCGTGCTACGTCTTATAATCGCCGTGTTACGTCTTATCGTCGCCGTGCTACGTCTTGTCGTCGCCATGCTACGTCTTGTCGTCGCCATGCTACGCCGTGTCATCGCCGTGCTACGTCTTGCCGTCGCCGCGCTTCGTCTGTTGGTGGCCGGACTACGTCTTATCATCGTCGTGCAACGTCTTGTAGTCGCCGTGCTAGGTTTTATAGTCGCCGTGCTACGTCTTATAATCGCCGTGCTACGTCTTATCGCCGCCGTGCTACGACTTGTCGTCGCCGTGCTCCGACTTGTCGTCGCCGTGCTACGTCTTATCGTGGTCGTGCAACGTCTTGTCGTCGCCGTGCTACGTCTTGTAGTCGCCGTGCTACGTCTTATCGCCACCGTACTACGTCTTGTCGTCACCGTGCTACGTCTTATAATCGCTGTGCTACGTCTTATCGTCACCGTGCTACGTCTTGTCGTCGCCGTACTACGTCTTGTCGTCACCGTGCTACGTCTTATAATCGCTGTGCTACGTCTTATCATCGTCGTGCAACGTCTTGTAGTCGCCGTGTTACGTCTTATCGTCGCCGTGCTACGTCTTGTCGTCGCCATGCTACGTCTTGTCGTCGCCATGCTACGTCGTGTCATCGCCGTGCTACGTCTTGTCGTCGCCGTGCTACGTCTTGTCGTCGCCGTGCTACGTCTTATCGTCACCGTGCTACGTCTTGTCGTCGCCGTACTACGGCTTGTCGTCACCGTGCTACGTCTTATAATCGCTGTGCTACGTCTTATCATCGTCTTGCAACGTCTTGTAGTCGCCGTGTTACGTCTTATCGTCGCCGTGCTACGTCTTGTCGTCGCCATGCTACGTCTTGTCGTCGTCATGCTACGTCGTGTCATCGCCGTGCTACGTCTTGTCGTCGCCGTGCTACGTCTTGTCGTCGCCGTGCTACGTCTTATCGCCACCGTACTACGTCTTGTCGTCACCGTGCTACGTCTTATAATCGCTGTGCTACGTCTTATCGTCACCGTGCTACGTCTTGTCGTCGCCGTACTACGTCTTGTCGTCACCGTGCTACGTCTTATAATCGCTGTGCTACGTCTTATCATCGTCGTGCAACGTCTTGCAGTCGCCGTGTTACGTCTTGTCGTCGCCGTGCTACGTCTTATAATCGCCGTGCTACGTCTTATCATCGTCGTGCAACGTCTTGCAGTCGCCGTGTTACGTCTTATCGTCGCCGTGCTACGTCTTGTCGTCGCCGTGCTACGTCTTATCGTCGCCGCGCTACGTCTGCTGGTGCCCGGGCTACGTCTTATTGTCGCGGTGCTACGTCTGGTAGTCGCCGTGCTACGTCTTATAATCGCTGTGCTACGTCTTATCGTCACCGTGCTACGTCTTGTCGTCGCCGTACTACGTCTTGTCGTCACCGTGCTACGTCTTATAATCGCTGTGCTACGTCTTATCATCGTCGTGCAACGTCTTGCAGTCGCCGTGTTACGTCTTGTCGTCGCCGTGCTACGTCTTATAATCGCCGTGCTACGTCTTATCATCGTCGTGCAACGTCTTGCAGTCGCCGTGCTACGTCTTATCGTCACCGTGCTACGTCTTATCGTCGTCGTACAACGTCTTGTAGTCGCCGCGCTACGTCTTTCCATCGTCGAGCTACGTCTTGTCGTCGCCGTGCTACGTCTTATAATCGCCGTGCTACGTCTTACA
The DNA here is from genome assembly GCA_963082815.1 of Melanotus villosus. Classification (NCBI taxonomy): domain Eukaryota; kingdom Metazoa; phylum Arthropoda; class Insecta; order Coleoptera; family Elateridae; genus Melanotus; species Melanotus villosus. The sequence continues at coordinate 27,798,257 of OY720419.1, read as the reverse complement.
ATCGCCGTGCTACGTCTTATCGTCACCGTGCTACGTCTTTTCGTCGCCGTGCTACGTCTTGTCGTCGCCGTGCTACGTCTTGTCGTCGCCGTGCTACGTCTTATAATCGCCGTGCTACGTCTTATCATCGTCGTGCAACGTCTTGCAGTCGCCGTGTTACGTCTTATCGTCGCCGTGCTACGTCTTGTCGTCGCCGTGCTACGTCTTATCGTCGCCGCGCTACGTCTGCTGGTGCCCGGGCTACGTCTTATTGTCGCGGTGCTACGTCTGGTAGTCGCCGTGCAACGTCTTGTAGTCGCCATGCTACGTCTTATCGTCACCGTGCTACGTCTTGCCGTCGCCAAGCTACGCCTGTTGGTGGCCGAGCTACGTCTTATCGTCGCGTTGCTACGTCTGATGGTCGCCGTGCTACGTCTTACAATCGCCGTGCTACGTCTTATCGTCACCGTGCTACGTCTTTTCGTCGCCGTGCTACGTCTTGTCGTCGCCGTGCTACGTCTTGTCGTCGCCGTGCTACGTCTTATAATCGCCGTGCTACGTCTTATCATCGTCGTGCAACGTCTTGCAGTCGCCGTGTTACGTCTTATCGTCGCCGTGCTACGTCTTGTCGTCGCCGTGCTACGTCTTATCGTCGCCGCGCTACGTCTGCTGGTGCCCGGGCTACGTCTTATTGTCGCGGTGCTACGTCTGGTAGTCGCCGTGCTGCGTCTTATAGTCGCCGTGCTACGCCTTATTGTCGCCGTGCTACGTCTTATCGTCGTCGTGCAACGTCTTGTAGTCGCCATGCTACGTCTTATCGTCACCGTGCTACGTCTTGCCGTCGCCAAGCTACGCCTGTTGGTGGTCGAGCTACGTCTTATCGTCGCGTTGCTACGTCTGATGGTCGCCGTGCTACGTCTTATCGTCGTCGTGCAACGTCTTGTCGTCGCCGTGCTACGTCTTGTAGTCGCCGTGCTACGTCTTATCGCCACCGTACTACGTCTTGTCGTCGCCGTGCTATGTCTTATCGTCACCGTGCTACGTCTTGTCGTCGCCGTGCTACGTCTTGTCTTCACCGTGCTACGTCTTATAATCGCTGTGCTACGTCTTATCATCGTCGTCCAACGACTTGTAGTCGCCGTGTTACGTATTATCGTCGCCGTGCTACGTCTTGTCGTCGCCATGCTACGTCTTGTCGTCGCCATGCTACGTCGTGTCATCGCCGTGCTACGTCTTGCCGTCGCCGCGCTTCGTCTGTTGGTGGCCGGACTACGTCTTATCATCGTCGTGCAACGTCTTGTAGTCGCCGTGATAGGTTTTATAGTCGCCGTGCTACGTCTTATAATCGCCGTGCTACGTCTTATCGCCGCCGTGCTACGACTTGTCGTCGCCGTGCTCCGACTTGTCGTCGCCGTGCTCCGACTTGTCGTCGCCGTGCTACGTCTTATCGTGGTCGTGCAACGTCTTGTCGTCGCCGTGCTACGTCTTGTAGTCGCCGTGCTACGTCTTATCGCCACCGTACTACGTCTTGTCGTCACCGTGCTACGTCTTATAATCGCTGTGCTACGTCTTATCGTCACCGTGCTACGTCTTGTCGTCGCCGTACTACGTCTTGTCGTCACCGTGCTACGTCTTATAATCGCTGTGCTACGTCTTATCATCGTCGTGCAACGTCTTGTAGTCGCCGTGTTACGTCTTATCGTCGCCGTGCTACGTCTTGTCGTCGCCATGCTACGTCTTGTCGTCGCCATGCTACGTCGTGTCATCGCCGTGCTACGTCTTGTCGTCGCCGTGCTACGTCTTGTCGTCGCCGTGCTACGTCTTATCGTCACCGTGCTACGTCTTGTCGTCGCCGTGCTATGTCTTATCGTCACCGTGCTACGTCTTGTCGTCGCCGTACTACGGCTTGTCGTCACCGTGCTACGTCTTATAATCGCTGTGCTACGTCTTATGATCGTCGTGCAACGTCTTGTAGTCGCCGTGTTACGTCTTATCGTCGCCGTGCTCCGTCTTGTCGTCGCCATGCTACGTCTTGTCGTCGCCATGCTACGTCGTGTCATCGCCGTGCTACGTCTTGTCGTCGCCGTGCTAAGTCTTGTCGTCGCCGTGCTACGTCTTATCGTCACCGTGCTACGTCTTGTCGTCGCCAAGCTACGCCTGTTGGTGGCCGAGCTACGTCTTATCGTCGCGTTGCTACGTCTGATGGTGGCCGTGCTACGTCTTATTGTCGCCGAGCTACGTCTTGTCGTCGTCGTGCTAAGTCTTATCGTCGTCGTACAACGTCTTGTAGTCGCCGTGCTACGTCTTTCCGTCGTCGAGCTACGTCTTGCCGTCGCCGTGCTACGTCTTATAATCGCTGTGCTACGCCTTATAATCGCCGTCCTACGTCTTATCGCCACCGTGCTATGACTTATCGTCGCCGTGCTACGTCTTGTCGTCGCCGTTCTACGTCTTATGGTCACTGTGCTATGTCTTGTCGTCGCCGTGCTACGTCTTATCGTCACCGTGCTACGTCTTATAATCGCCGTGCTACGTCTTATCGCCGCCGTGCTACGTCTTATCGTCGCCGTGCTATGTCTTGTCGTCGCCGTGCTACGTCTTATCGTCACCGTGCTACGACTTGTCGTCGTCATGCTACATCTTATCGTCGCCGCGCTATGTCTTGTCGTCGCCGTGCTACGACTTGTCGTCGTCATGCTACGTCTTATCGTCGTCGTACAACGTCTTGTCGTCGCCGTGCTACGTCTTATGGTCACCGTGCTATGTCTTGTCGTCGCCGTGCTAAGTCTTATCGTCACCGTGCTACGTCTTATCGTCGTCGTACAACGTCTTGTAGTCGCCGCGCTACGTCTTTCCGTCGTCGAGCTACGTCTTGTCGTCGCCGTGCTACGTCTTATAATCGCCGTGCTACGTCTTACAATCGCCGTGCTACGTCTTATCGTCACCGTGCTACGTCTTTTCGTCGCCGTGCTACGTCTTGTCGTCGCCGTGCTACGTCTTGTCGTCGCCGTGCTACGTCTTATAATCGCCGTGCTACGTCTTATCATCGTCGTGCAACGTCTTGCAGTCGCCGTGTTACGTCTTATCGTCGCCGTGCTACGTCTTGTCGTCGCCGTGCTACGTCTTATCGTCGCCGCGCTACGTCTGCTGGTGCCCGGGCTACGTCTTATTGTCGCGGTGCTACGTCTGGTAGTCGCCGTGCTGCGTCTTATAGTCGCCGTGCTACGCCTTATTGTCGCCGTGCTACGTCTTATCGTCGTCGTGCAACGTCTTGTAGTCGCCATGCTACGTCTTATCGTCACCGTGCTACGTCTTGCCGTCGCCAAGCTACGCCTGTTGGTGGCCGAGCTACGTCTTATCGTCGCGTTGCTACGTCTGATGGTCGCCGTGCTACGTCTTATCGTCGTCGTGCAACGTCTTGTCGTCGCCGTGCTACGTCTTGTAGTCGCCGTGCTACGTCTTATCGCCACCGTACTACGTCTTGTCGTCGCCGTGCTATGTCTTATCGTCACCGTGCTACGTCTTGTCGTCGCCGTGCTACGTCTTGTCGTCACCGTGCTACGTCTTATAATCGCTGTGCTACGTCTTATCATCGTCGTCCAACGACTTGTAGTCGCCGTGTTACGTCTTATCGTCGCCGTGCTACGTCTTGTCGTCGCCATGCTACGTCTTGTCGTCGCCATGCTACGTCGTGTCATCGCCGTGCTACGTCTTGCCGTCGCCGCGCTTCGTCTGTTGGTGGCCGGACTACGTCTTATCATCGTCGTGCAACGTTTTGTAGTCGCCGTGCTAGGTTTTATAGTCGCCGTGCTACGTCTTATAATCGCCGTGCTACGTCTTATCGCCGCCGTGCTACGACTTGTCGTCGCCGTGCTCCGACTTGTCGTCGCCGTGCTCCGACTTGTCGTCGCCGTGCTCCGACTTGTCGTCGCCGTGCTACGTCTTATCGTGGTCGTGCAACGTCTTGTCGTCGCCGTGCTACGTCTTGTAGTCGCCGTGCTACGTCTTATCGCCACCGTACTACGTCTTGTCGTCACCGTGCTACGTCTTATAATCGCTGTGCTACGTCTTATCGTCACCGTGCTACGTCTTGTCGTCGCCGTACTACGTCTTGTCGTCACCGTGCTACGTCTTATAATCGCTGTGCTACGTCTTATCATCGTCGTGCAACGTCTTGTAGTCGCCGTGTTACGTCTTATCGTCGCCGTGCTACGTCTTGTCGTCGCCATGCTACGTCTTGTCGTCGCCATGCTACGTCGTGTCATCGCCGTGCTACGTCTTGTCGTCGCCGTGCTACGTCTTGTCATCGCCGTGCTACGTCTTATCGTCACCGTGCTACGTCTTGCCGTCGCCGTGCTATGTCTTATCGTCACCGTGCTACGTCTTGTCGTCGCCGTACTACGGCTTGTCGTCACCGTGCTACGTCTTATAATCGCCGTGCTACGTCTTATCGCCGCCGTGCTACGACTTGTCGTCGCCGTGCTCCGACTTGTCGTCGCCGTGCTCCGACTTGTCGTCGCCGTGCTACGTCTTATCGTGGTCGTGCAACGTCTTGTCGTCGCCGTGCTACGTCTTGTAGTCGCCGTGCTACGTCTTATCGCCACCGTACTACGTCTTGTCGTCACCGTGCTACGTCTTATAATCGCTGTGCTACGTCTTATCATCGTCGTGCAACGTCTTGTAGTCGCCGTGTTACGTCTTATCGTCGCCGTGCTACGTCTTGTCGTCGCCATGCTACGTCTTGTCGTCGCCATGCTACGTCGTGTCATCGCCGTGCTACGTCTTGTCGTCGCCGTGCTACGTCTTGTCGTCGCCGTGCTACGTCTTATCGTCACCGTGCTACGTCTTGTCGTCGCCGTGCTATGTCTTATCGTCACCGTGCTACGTCTTGTCGTCGCCGTACTACGGCTTGTCGTCACCGTGCTACGTCTTATAATCGCCGTGCTACGTCTTATCGCCGCCGTGCTACGACTTGTCGTCGCCGTGCTCCGACTTGTCGTCGCCGTGCTCCGACTTGTCGTCGCCGTGCTACGTCTTATCGTGGTCGTGCAACGTCTTGTCGTCGCCGTGCTACGTCTTGTAGTCGCCGTGCTACGTCTTATCGCCACCGTACTACGTCTTGTCGTCACCGAGCTACGTCTTATAATCGCTGTGCTACGTCTTATCGTCACCGTGCTACGTCTTGTCGTCGCCGTACTACGTCTTGTCGTCACCGTGCTACGTCTTATAATCGCTGTGCTACGTCTTATCATCGTCGTGCAACGTCTTGTAGTCGCCGTGTTACGTCTTATCGTCGCCGTGCTACGTCTTGTCGTCGCCATGCTACGTCTTGTCGTCGCCATGCTACGTCGTGTCATCGCCGTGCTACGTCTTGTCGTCGCCGTGCTACGTCTTGTCGTCGCCGTGCTACGTCTTATCGTCACCGTGCTACGTCTTGTCGTCGCCGTGCTATGTCTTATCGTCACCGTGCTACGTCTTGTCGTCGCCGTACTACGGCTTGTCGTCACCGTGCTACGTCTTATAATCGCTGTGCTACGTCTTATGATCGTCGTGCAACGTCTTGTAGTCGCCGTGTTACGTCTTATCGTCGCCGTGCTCCGTCTTGTCGTCGCCATGCTACGTCTTGTCGTCGCCATGCTACGTCGTGTCATCGCCGTGCTACGTCTTGTCGTCGCCGTGCTAAGTCTTGTCGTCGCCATGCTACGTCTTATCGTCACCGTGCTACGTCTTGTCGTCGCCAAGCTACGCCTGTTGGTGGCCTAGCTACGTCTTATCGTCGCGTTGCTACGTCTGATGGTGGCCGTGCTACGTCTTATTGTCGCCGTGCTACGTCTTGTCGTCGTCGTGCTAAGTCTTATCGTCGTCGTACAACGTCTTGTAGTCGCCGTGCTACGTCTTTCCGTCGTCGAGCTACGTCTTGCCGTCGCCGTGCTACGTCTTATAATCGCTGTGCTACGCCTTATAATCGCCGTCCTACGTGTTATCGCCACCGTGCTATGACTTATCGTCGCCGTGCTACGTCTTGTCGTCGCCGTTCTACGTCTTATGGTCACTGTGCTATGTCTTGTCGTCGCCGTGCTACGTCTTATCGTCACCGTGCTACGTCTTATAATCGCCGTGCTACGTCTTATCGCCGCCGTGCTACGTCTTATCGTCGCCGTGCTATGTCTTGTCGTCGCCGTGCTACGTCTTATCGTCACCGTGCTACGACTTGTCGTCGTCATGCTACGTCTTATCGTCGTCGTACAACGTATTGTCGTCGCCGTGCTACGTCTTATGGTCACTGTGCTATGTCTTGTCGTCGCCGTGCTACGTCTTATCGTCACCGTGCTACGACTTATCGTCGTCGTACAACGTCTTGTAGTCGCCGCGCTACGTCTTTCCGTCGTCGAGCTACGTCTTGTCGTCGCCGTGCTACGTCTTATAATCGCCGTGCTACGTCTTATAATCGCCGTGCTACGTCTTATCGCCGCCGTGCTACGACTTGTCGTCGCCGTGCTACGACTTGTCGTCGCCGTGCTACGTCTTATCGTCACCGTGCTACGTCTTTTCGTCGCCGTGCTACGTCTTGTCGTCGCCGTGCTACGTCTTATATTCGCCGTGCTACGTCTTATCATCGTCGTGCAACGTCTTGCAGTCGCCGTGTTACGTCTTATCGTCGCCGTGCTACGTCTTATCGCCGCCGTGCTACGTCTTATCGTCGCCGTGCTATGTCTTGTCGTCGCCGTGCTACGTCTTATCGTCACCGTGCTACGACTTGTCGTCGTCATGTTACGTCTTATCGTCGTCGTACAACGTATTGTCGTCGCCGTGCTACGTCTTATGGTCACTGTGCTATGTCTTGTCGTCGCCGTGCTACGTCTTATCGTCACCGTGCTACGACTTATCGTCGTCGTACAACGTCTTGTAGTCGCCGCGCTACGTCTTTCCGTCGTCGAGCTACGTCTTGTCGTCGCCGTGCTACGTCTTATAATCGCCGTGCTACGTCTTATAATCGCCGTGCTACGTCTTATCGCCGCCGTGCTACGACTTGTCGTCGCCGTGCTACGACTTGTCGTCGCCGTGCTACGTCTTATCGTGGTCGTGCAACGTCTTGTCGTCGCCGTGCTACGTCTTGTAGTCGCCGTGCTACGTCTTGTCGTCGCCATGCTACGTCGTGTCATCGCCATGCTACGTCGTGTCATCGCCGTGCTACGTCTTGTCGTCGCCGTGCTACGTCGTGTCATCGCCGTGCTACGTCTTGTCGTCGCCGTGCTACGTCTTGTCGTCGCCGTGCTACGTCTTGTCGTCGCCGTTCTACGTCTTATCGTCACCGTGCTACGTCTTGTCGTCGCCGTGCTATGTCTTATCGTCACCGTGCTACGTCTTGTCGTCGCCGTACTACGGCTTGTCGTCACCGTGCTACGTCTTATAATCGCTGTGCTACGTCTTATGATCGTCGTGCAACGTCTTATAGTCGCCGTGTTACGTCTTATCGTCGCCGTGCTCCGTCTTGTCGTCGCCATGCTACGTCTTGTCGTCGCCATGCTACGTCGTGTCATCGCCGTGCTACGTCTTGTCGTCGCCGTGCTAAGTCTTGTCGTCGCCGTGCTACGTCTTATCGTCACCGTGCTACGTCTTGTCGTCGCCAAGCTACGCCTGTTGGTGGCCGAGCTACGTCTTATCGTCGCGTTGCTACGTCTGATGGTGGCCGTGCTACGTCTTATTGTCGCCGTGCTACGTCTTGTCGTCGTCGTGCTAAGTCTTATCGTCGTCGTACAACGTCTTGTAGTCGCCGTGCTACGTCTTTCCGTCGTCGAGCTACGTCTTGCCGTCGCCGTGCTACGTCTTATAATCGCTGTGCTACGCCTTATAATCGCCGTCCTACGTCTTATCGCCACCGTGCTACGTCTTGTCGTCGCCGTTCTACGTCTTATGGTCACTGTGCTATGTCTTGTCGTCGCCGTGCTACGTCTTATCGTCACCGTGCTACGTCTTATAATCGCCGTGCTACGTCTTATCGCCGCCGTGCTACGTCTTATCGTCGCCGTGCTATGTCTTGTCGTCGCCGTGCTACGTCTTATCGTCACCGTGCTACGACTTGTCGTCGTCATGTTACGTCTTATCGTCGTCGTACAACGTATTGTCGTCGCCGTGCTACGTCTTATGGTCACTGTGCTATGTCTTGTCGTCGCCGTGCTACGTCTTATCGTCACCGTGCTACGACTTATCGTCGTCGTACAACGTCTTGTAGTCGCCGCGCTACGTCTTTCCGTCGTCGAGCTACGTCTTGTCGTCGCCGTGCTACGTCTTATAATCGCCGTGCTACGTCTTATAATCGCCGTGCTACGTCTTATCGCCGCCGTGCTACGACTTGTCGTCGCCGTGCTACGACTTGTCGTCGCCGTGCTACGTCTTATCGTCACCGTGCTACGTCTTTTCGTCGCCGTGCTACGTCTTGTCGTCGCCGTGCTACGTCTTATATTCGCCGTGCTTCGTCTTATCATCGTCGTGCAACGTCTTGCAGTCGCCGTGTTACGTCTTATCGTCGCCGTGCTACGTCTTGTCGTCGCCGTGCTACGTCTTATCGTCACCGTGCTACGCTTTGTCGTCGCCGTGCTACGTCTTATCGTCACGGCGCTACGTCTTGTTGTCTTTGTGCTACGTCTTATCGTCGTCGTGCAACGTCTTGTCGTCGCCGTGCTACGTCTTATGGTCACTGTGCTATGTCTTGTCGTCGCCGTGCTACGTCTTATCGTCACCGTGCTACGTCTTGTCGTCGTCGTGCTACGTCTTATCGTCGTCGTACAACGTCTTGTCGTCGCCATTCTACGTCTTGTCATCGCCATTTTGCGTCTTACAGTCGCCGTGCTACGTCTTATCGTCGCCGTGCTACGTCTTGTCGTCGTCGTGCTACGCCTTGTCGTCGCCCTGCTACGTCTTATCGTCACGGTTCTACGTCTTGTTGTCTTCGTGCTACGACTTGTCGTCGCCGTGCTCCGACTTGTCGTCGCCGTGCTCCGACTTGTCGTCGCCGTGCTACGTCTTATCGTGGTCGTGCAACGTCTTGTCGTCGCCGTGCTACGTCTTGTCGTCGCCATGCTACGTCTTGTCGTCGCCATGCTACGTCGTGTCATCGCCGTGCTACGTCTTGTCGTCGCCGTGCTACGTCTTGTCGTCACCGTGCTACGTCTTATCGTCACCGTGCTACGTCTTGTCGTCGCCGTACTACGGCTTGTCGTCACCGTGCTACGTCTTATAATCGCTGTGCTACGTCTTATCATCCTCGTGCAACGTCTTATCGTCACCGTGTTACGTCTTATCGTCGCCGTGCTACGTCTTGTCGTCGCCATGCTACGTCTCGTCGTCGCCATGCTACGTCGTGTCATCGCCGTGCTACGTCTTGTCGTCGCCGTGCTACGTCTTGTCGTCGCCGTGCTACGTCTTATCGTCACCGTGCTACGTCTTGTCGTCGCCGTACTACGGCTTGTCGTCACCGTGCTACGTCTTATAATCGCTGTGCTACGTCTTATCATCGTCTTGCAACGTCTTGTAGTCGCCGTGTTACGTCTTATCGTCGCCGTGCTACGTCTTGTCGTCGCCATGCTACGTCTTGTCGTCGCCATGCTACGTCGTGTCATCGCCGTGCTACGTCTTGTCGTCGCCGTGCTACGTCTTGTCGTCGCCGTGCTACGTCTTATCGTCACCGTGCTACGTCTTGTCGTCGCCAAGCTACGCCTGTTGGTGGCCGAGCTACGTCTTATCGTCGCGTTGCTACGTCTGATGGTTGCCGTGCTACGTCTTATTGTCGTCGTACAATGTCTTGTAGTCGCCGTGCTACGTCTTTCCGTCGTCCAGCTACGTCTTGTTGTCGCCGTGCTACGTCTTATAATCGCTGTGCTACGTCTTATAATCGCCGTGCTACGTCTTATCGCCACCGTGCTACGACTTGTCGTCGCCGTGCTACGACTTGTCGTCGACGTGCTACGTCTTGTCGTCGCCGTGCTACGTCTTATGGTCACTGTGCTATGTCTTGTCGCCGCCGTGCTACGTCTTATCGTCACCGTGCTACGTCTTATAATCGCCGTGCTACGTCTTATCGCCGCCGTGCTACATCTTATCGTCGCCGTGCTATGTCTTATCGTCACCGTGCTACGACTTGTCGTCGTCATGCTACGTCTTATCGTCGTCGTACAACGTCTTGTCGTCGCCGTGCTACGTCTTATGGTCACCGTGCTATGTCTTGTCGTCGCCGTGCTAAGTCTTATCGTCACCGTGCTACGTCTTATCGTCGTCGTACAACGTCTTGTAGTCGCCGCGCTACGTCTTTCCATCGTCAAGCTACGTCTTGTCGTCGCCGTGCTACGTCTTATAATCGCCGTGCTACGTCTTACAATCGCCGTGCTACGTCTTATCGTCACCGTGCTACGTCTTTTCGTCGCCGTGCTACGTCTTGTCGTCGCCGTGCTACGTCTTGTCGTCGCCGTGCTACGTCTTATAATCGCCGTGCTACGTCTTATCATCGTCGTGCAACGTCTTGCAGTCGCCGTGTTACGTCTTATCGTCGCCGTGCTACGTCTTGTCGTCGCCGTGCTACGTCTTATCGTCGCCGCGCTACGTCTGCTGGTGCCCGGGCTACGTCTTATTGTCGCGGTGCTACGTCTGGTAGTCGCCGTGCTGCGTCTTATAGTCGCCGTGCTACGCCTTATTGTCGCCGTGCTACGTCTTATCGTCGTCGTGCAACGTCTTGTAGTCGCCATGCTACGTCTTATCGTCACCGTGCTACGTCTTGCCGTCGCCAAGCTACGCCTGTTGGTGGCCGAGCTACGTCTTATCGTCGCGTTGCTACGTCTGATGGTCGCCGTGCTACGTCTTATCGTCGTCGTGCAACGTCTTGTCGTCGCCGTGCTACGTCTTGTAGTCGCCGTGCTACGTCTTATCGCCACCGTACTACGTCTTGTCGTCGCCGTGCTATGTCTTATCGTCACCGTGCTACGTCTTGTCGTCGCCGTGCTACGTCTTGTCGTCACCGTGCTACGTCTTATAATCGCTGTGCTACGTCTTATCATCGTCGACCAACGACTTGTAGTCGCCGTGTTACGTATTATCGTCGCCGTGCTACGTCTTGTCGTCGCCATGCTACCTCTTGTCGTCGCCATGCTACGTCGTGTCATCGCCGTGCTACGTCTTGCCGTCGCCGCGCTTCGTCTGTTGGTGGCCGGACTACGTCTTATCATCGTCGTGCAACGTCTTGTAGTCGCCGTGCTAGGTTTTATAGTCGCCGTGCTACGTCTTATAATCGCCGTGCTACGTCTTATCGCCGCCGTGCTACGACTTGTCGTCGCCGTGCTCCGACTTGTCGTCGCCGTGCTCCGACTTGTCGTCGCCGTGCTACGTCTTATCGTGGTCGTGCAACGTCTTGTCGTCGCCGTGCTACGTCTTGTAGTCGCCGTGCTACGTCTTATCGCCACCGTACTACGTCTTGTCGTCGCCGTGCTATGTCTTATCGTCACCGTGCTACGTCTTGTCGTCGCCGTGCTACGTCTTGTCGTCACCGTGCTACGTCTTATAATCGCTGTGCTACGTCTTATCATCGTCGTCCAACGACTTGTAGTCGCCGTGTTACGTATTATCGTCGCCGTGCTACGTCTTGTCGTCGCCATGCTACGTCTTGTCATCGCCATGCTACGTCGTGTCATCGCCGTGCTACGTCTTGCCGTCGCCGCGCTTCGTCTGTTGGTGGCCGGACTACGTCTTATCATCGTCGTGCAACGTTTTGTAGTAAGCGTGCTAGGTTTTATAGTCGCCGTGCTACGTCTTATAATCGCCGTGCTACGTCTTATCGCCGCCGTGCTACGACTTGTCGTCGCCGTGCTCCGACTTGTCGTCGCCGTGCTCCGACTTGTCGTCGCCGTGCTACGTCTTATCGTGGTCGTGCAACGTCTTGTCGTCGCCGTGCTACGTCTTGTAGTCGCCGTGCTACGTCTTATCGCCACCGTACTACGTCTTGTCGTCACCGTGCTACGTCTTGTCGTCGCCATGCTACGTCTTGTCGTCGCCATGCTACGTCGTGTCATCGCCGTGCTACGTCTTGTCGTCGCCGTGCTACGTCTTGTCGTCGCCGTGCTACGTCTTATCGTCACCGTGCTACGTCTTGTCGTCGCCGTGCTATGTCTTATCGTCACCGTGCTACGTCTTGTCGTCGCCGTACTACGGCTTGTCGTCACCGTGCTACGTCTTATAATCGCCGTGCTACGTCTTATCGCCGCCGTGCTACGACTTGTCGTCGCCGTGCTCCGACTTGTCGTCGCCGTGCTCCGACTTGTCGTCGCCGTGCTACGTCTTATCGTGGTCGTGCAACGTCTTGTCGTCGCCGTGCTACGTCTTGTAGTCGCCGTGCTACGTCTTATCGCCACCGTACTACGTCTTGTCGTCACCGTGCTACGTCTTATAATCGCTGTGCTACGTCTTATCGTCAGCGTGCTACGTCTTGTCGTCGCCGTACTACGTCTTGTCGTCACCGTGCTACGTCTTATAATCGCTGTGCTACGTCTTATCATCGTCGTGCAACGTCTTGTAGTCGCCGTGTTACGTCTTATCGTCGCCGTGCTACGTCTTGTCGTCGCCATGCTACGTCTTGTCGTCGCCATGCTACGTCGTGTCATCGCCGTGCTACGTCTTGTCGTCGCCGTGCTACGTCTTGTCGTCGCCGTGCTACGTCTTATCGTCACCGTGCTACGTCTTGTCGTCGCCGTGCTATGTCTTATCGTCACCGTGCTACGTCTTGTCGTCGCCGTACTACGGCTTGTCGTCACCGTGCTACGTCTTATAATCGCCGTGCTACGTCTTATCGCCGCCGTGCTACGACTTGTCGTCGCCGTGCTCCGACTTGTCGTCGCCGTGCTCCGACTTGTCGTCGCCGTGCTACGTCTTATCGTGGTCGTGCAACGTCTTGTCGTCGCCGTGCTACGTCTTGTAGTCGCCGTGCTACGTCTTATCGCCACCGTACTACGTCTTGTCGTCACCGTGCTACGTCTTATAATCGCTGTGCTACGTCTTATCGTCACCGTGCTACGTCTTGTCGTCGCCGTACTACGTCTTGTCGTCACCGTGCTACGTCTTATAATCGCTGTGCTACGTCTTATCATCGTCGTGCAACGTCTTGTAGTCGCCGTGTTACGTCTTATCGTCGCCGTGCTACGTCTTGTCGTCGCCATGCTACGTCTTGTCGTCGCCATGCTACGTCGTGTCATCGCCGTGCTACGTCTTGTCGTCGCCGTGCTACGTCTTGTCGTCGCCGTGCTACGTCTTATCGTCACCGTGCTACGTCTTGTCGTCGCCGTGCTATGTCTTATCGTCACCGTGCTACGTCTTGTCGTCGCCGTACTACGGCTTGTCGTCACCGTGCTACGTCTTATAATCGCTGTGCTACGTCTTATGATCGTCGTGCAACGTCTTGTAGTCGCCGTGTTACGTCTTATCGTCGCCGTGCTCCGTCTTGTCGTCGCCATGCTACGTCTTGTCGTCGCCATGCTACGTCGTGTCATCGCCGTGCTACGTCTTGTCGTCGCCGTGCTAAGTCTTGTCGTCGCCGTGCTACGTCTTATCGTCACCGTGCTACGTCTTGTCGTCGCCAAGCTACGCCTGTTGGTGGCCGAGCTACGTCTTATCGTCGCGTTGCTACGTCTGATGGTGGCCGTGCTACGTCTTATTGTCGCCGTGCTACGTCTTGTCGTCGTCGTGCTAAGTCTTTTCGTCGTCGTACAACGTCTTGTAGTCGCCGTGCTACGTCTTTCCGTCGTCGAGCTACGTCTTGCCGTCGCCGTGCTACGTCTTATAATCGCTGTGCTACGCCTTATAATCGCCGTCCTACGTCTTATCGCCACCGTGCTATGACTTATCGTCGCCGTGCTACGTCTTGTCGTCGCCGTTCTACGTCTTATGGTCACTGTGCTATGTCTTGTCGTCGCCGTGCTACGTCTTATCGTCACCGTGCTACGTCTTATAATCGCCGTGCTACGTCTTATCGCCGCCGTGCTACGTCTTATCGTCGCCGTGCTATGTCTTGTCGTCGCCGTGCTACGTCTTATCGCCGCCGTGCTACGACTTGTCGTCGCCGTGCTCCGACTTGTCGTCGCCGTGCTCCGACTTGTCGTCGCCGTGCTACGTCTTATCGTGGTCGTGCAACGTCTTGTCGTCGCCGTGCTACGTCTTGTAGTCGCCGTGCTACGTCTTATCGCCACCGTACTACGTCTTGTCGTCACCGTGCTACGTCTTATAATCGCTGTGCTACGTCTTATCGTCACCGTGCTACGTCTTGTCGTCGCCGTACTACGTCTTGTCGTCACCGTGCTACGTCTTATAATCGCTGTGCTACGTCTTATCATCGTCGTGCAACGTCTTGTAGTCGCCGTGTTACGTCTTATCGTCGCCGTGCTACGTCTTGTCGTCGCCATGCTACGTCTTGTCGTCGCCATGCTACGTCGTGTCATCGCCGTGCTACGTCTTGTCGTCGCCGTGCTACGTCTTGTCGTCGCCGTGCTACGTCTTATCGTCACCGTGCTACGTCTTGTCGTCGCCGTGCTATGTCTTATCGTCACCGTGCTACGTCTTGTCGTCGCCGTACTACGGCTTGTCGTCACCGTGCTACGTCTTATAATCGCTGTGCTACGTCTTATGATCGTCGTGCAACGTCTTGTAGTCGCCGTGTTACGTCTTATCGTCGCCGTGCTCCGTCTTGTCGTCGCCATGCTACGTCTTGTCGTCGCCATGCTACGTCGTGTCATCGCCGTGCTACGTCTTGTCGTCGCCGTGCTAAGTCTTGTCGTCGCCGTGCTACGTCTTATCGTCACCGTGCTACGTCTTGTCGTCGCCAAGCTACGCCTGTTGGTGGCCGAGCTACGTCTTATCGTCGCGTTGCTACGTCTGATGGTGGCCGTGCTACGTCTTATTGTCGCCGAGCTACGTCTTGTCGTCGTCGTGCTAAGTCTTATCGTCGTCGTACAACGTCTTGTAGTCGCCGTGCTACGTCTTTCCGTCGTCGAGCTACGTCTTGCCGTCGCCGTGCTACGTCTTATAATCGCTGTGCTACGCCTTATAATCGCCGTCCTACGTCTTATCGCCACCGTGCTATGACTTATCGTCGCCGTGCTACGTCTTGTCGTCGCCGTTCTACGTCTTATGGTCACTGTGCTATGTCTTGTCGTCGCCGTGCTACGTCTTATCGTCACCGTGCTACGTCTTATAATCGCCGTGCTACGTCTTATCGCCGCCGTGCTACGTCTTATCGTCGCCGTGCTATGTCTTGTCGTCGCCGTGCTACGTCTTATCGTCACCGTGCTACGACTTGTCGTCGTCATGCTACATCTTATCGTCGCCGCGCTATGTCTTGTCGTCGCCGTGCTACGACTTGTCGTCGTCATGCTACGTCTTATCGTCGTCGTACAACGTCTTGTCGTCGCCGTGCTACGTCTTATGGTCACCGTGCTATGTCTTGTCGTCGCCGTGCTAAGTCTTATCGTCACCGTGCTACGTCTTATCGTCGTCGTACAACGTCTTGTAGTCGCCGCGCTACGTCTTTCCGTCGTCGAGCTACGTCTTGTCGTCGCCGTGCTACGTCTTATAATCGCCGTGCTACGTCTTACAATCGCCGTGCTACGTCTTATCGTCACCGTGCTACGTCTTTTCGTCGCCGTGCTACGTCTTGTCGTCGCCGTGCTACGTCTTGTCGTCGCCGTGCTACGTCTTATAATCGCCGTGCTACGTCTTATCATCGTCGTGCAACGTCTTGCAGTCGCCGTGTTACGTCTTATCGTCGCCGTGCTACGTCTTGTCGTCGCCGTGCTACGTCTTATCGTCGCCGCGCTACGTCTGCTGGTGCCCGGGCTACGTCTTATTGTCGCGGTGCTACGTCTGGTAGTCGCCGTGCTGCGTCTTATAGTCGCCGTGCTACGCCTTATTGTCGCCGTGCTACGTCTTATCGTCGTCGTGCAACGTCTTGTAGTCGCCATGCTACGTCTTATCGTCACCGTGCTACGTCTTGCCGTCGCCAAGCTACGCCTGTTGGTGGCCGAGCTACGTCTTATCGTCGCGTTGCTACGTCTGATGGTCGCCGTGCTACGTCTTATCGTCGTCGTGCAACGTCTTGTCGTCGCCGTGCTACGTCTTGTAGTCGCCGTGCTACGTCTTATCGCCACCGTACTACGTCTTGTCGTCGCCGTGCTATGTCTTATCGTCACCGTGCTACGTCTTGTCGTCGCCGTGCTACGTCTTGTCGTCACCGTGCTACGTCTTATAATCGCTGTGCTAAGTCTTATCATCGTCGTCCAACGACTTGTAGTCGCCGTGTTACGTCTTATCGTCGCCGTGCTACGTCTTGTCGTCGCCATGCTACGTCTTGTCGTCGCCATGCTACGTCGTGTCATCGCCGTGCTACGTCTTGCCGTCGCCGCGCTTCGTCTGTTGGTGGCCGGACTACGTCTTATCATCGTCGTGCAACGTTTTGTAGTCGCCGTGCTAGGTTTTATAGTCGCCGTGCTACGTCTTATAATCGCCGTGCTACGTCTTATCGCCGCCGTGCTACGACTTGTCGTCGCCGTGCTCCGACTTGTCGTCGCCGTGCTCCGACTTGTCGTCGCCGTGCTCCGACTTGTCGTCGCCGTGCTACGTCTTATCGTGGTCGTGCAACGTCTTGTCGTCGCCGTGCTACGTCTTGTAGTCGCCGTGCTACGTCTTATCGCCACCGTACTACGTCTTGTCGTCACCGTGCTACGTCTTATAATCGCTGTGCTACGTCTTATCGTCACCGTGCTACGTCTTGTCGTCGCCGTACTACGTCTTGTCGTCACCGTGCTACGTCTTATAATCGCTGTGCTACGTCTTATCATCGTCGTGCAACGTCTTGTAGTCGCCGTGTTACGTCTTATCGTCGCCGTGCTACGTCTTGTCGTCGCCATGCTACGTCTTGTCGTCGCCATGCTACGTCGTGTCATCGCCGTGCTACGTCTTGTCGTCGCCGTGCTACGTCTTGTCATCGCCGTGCTACGTCTTATCGTCACCGTGCTACGTCTTGCCGTCGCCGTGCTATGTCTTATCGTCACCGTGCTACGTCTTGTCGTCGCCGTACTACGGCTTGTCGTCACCGTGCTACGTCTTATAATCGCCGTGCTACGTCTTATCGCCGCCGTGCTACGACTTGTCGTCGCCGTGCTCCGACTTGTCGTCGCCGTGCTCCGACTTGTCGTCGCCGTGCTACGTCTTATCGTGGTCGTGCAACGTCTTGTCGTCGCCGTGCTACGTCTTGTAGTCGCCGTGCTACGTCTTATCGCCACCGTACTACGTCTTGTCGTCACCGTGCTACGTCTTATAATCGCTGTGCTACGTCTTATCGTCACCGTGCTACGTCTTGTCGTCGCCGTACTACGTCTTGTCGTCACCGTGCTACGTCTTATAATCGCTGTGCTACGTCTTATCATCGTCGTGCAACGTCTTGTAGTCGCCGTGTTACGTCTTATCGTCGCCGTGCTACGTCTTGTCGTCGCCATGCT
Organism: Melanotus villosus; assembly: GCA_963082815.1. Classification (NCBI taxonomy): domain Eukaryota; kingdom Metazoa; phylum Arthropoda; class Insecta; order Coleoptera; family Elateridae; genus Melanotus; species Melanotus villosus. Next base: position 27,780,753 of record OY720419.1, on the reverse strand, counting down.
ACGTCTTGTCGTCGCCATGCTACGTCGTGTCATCGCCGTGCTACGTCTTGTCGTCGCCGTGCTACGTCTTGTCGTCGCCGTGCTACGTCTTATCGTCACCGTGCTACGTCTTGTCGTCGCCGTGCTATGTCTTATCGTCACCGTGCTACGTCTTGTCGTCGCCGTACTACGGCTTGTCGTCACCGTGCTACGTCTTATAATCGCCGTGCTACGTCTTATCGCCGCCGTGCTACGACTTGTCGTCGCCGTGCTCCGACTTGTCGTCGCCGTGCTCCGACTTGTCGTCGCCGTGCTACGTCTTATCGTGGTCGTGCAACGTCTTGTCGTCGCCGTGCTACGTCTTGTAGTCGCCGTGCTACGTCTTATCGCCACCGTACTACGTCTTGTCGTCACCGAGCTACGTCTTATAATCGCTGTGCTACGTCTTATCGTCACCGTGCTACGTCTTGTCGTCGCCGTACTACGTCTTGTCGTCACCGTGCTACGTCTTATAATCGCTGTGCTACGTCTTATCATCGTCGTGCAACGTCTTGTAGTCGCCGTGTTACGTCTTATCGTCGCCGTGCTACGTCTTGTCGTCGCCATGCTACGTCTTGTCGTCGCCATGCTACGTCGTGTCATCGCCGTGCTACGTCTTGTCGTCGCCGTGCTACGTCTTGTCGTCGCCGTGCTACGTCTTATCGTCACCGTGCTACGTCTTGTCGTCGCCGTGCTATGTCTTATCGTCACCGTGCTACGTCTTGTCGTCGCCGTACTACGGCTTGTCGTCACCGTGCTACGTCTTATAATCGCTGTGCTACGTCTTATGATCGTCGTGCAACGTCTTGTAGTCGCCGTGTTACGTCTTATCGTCGCCGTGCTCCGTCTTGTCGTCGCCATGCTACGTCTTGTCGTCGCCATGCTACGTCGTGTCATCGCCGTGCTACGTCTTGTCGTCGCCGTGCTAAGTCTTGTCGTCGCCATGCTACGTCTTATCGTCACCGTGCTACGTCTTGTCGTCGCCAAGCTACGCCTGTTGGTGGCCTAGCTACGTCTTATCGTCGCGTTGCTACGTCTGATGGTGGCCGTGCTACGTCTTATTGTCGCCGTGCTACGTCTTGTCGTCGTCGTGCTAAGTCTTATCGTCGTCGTACAACGTCTTGTAGTCGCCGTGCTACGTCTTTCCGTCGTCGAGCTACGTCTTGCCGTCGCCGTGCTACGTCTTATAATCGCTGTGCTACGCCTTATAATCGCCGTCCTACGTGTTATCGCCACCGTGCTATGACTTATCGTCGCCGTGCTACGTCTTGTCGTCGCCGTTCTACGTCTTATGGTCACTGTGCTATGTCTTGTCGTCGCCGTGCTACGTCTTATCGTCACCGTGCTACGTCTTATAATCGCCGTGCTACGTCTTATCGCCGCCGTGCTACGTCTTATCGTCGCCGTGCTATGTCTTGTCGTCGCCGTGCTACGTCTTATCGTCACCGTGCTACGACTTGTCGTCGTCATGCTACGTCTTATCGTCGTCGTACAACGTATTGTCGTCGCCGTGCTACGTCTTATGGTCACTGTGCTATGTCTTGTCGTCGCCGTGCTACGTCTTATCGTCACCGTGCTACGACTTATCGTCGTCGTACAACGTCTTGTAGTCGCCGCGCTACGTCTTTCCGTCGTCGAGCTACGTCTTGTCGTCGCCGTGCTACGTCTTATAATCGCCGTGCTACGTCTTATAATCGCCGTGCTACGTCTTATCGCCGCCGTGCTACGACTTGTCGTCGCCGTGCTACGACTTGTCGTCGCCGTGCTACGTCTTATCGTCACCGTGCTACGTCTTTTCGTCGCCGTGCTACGTCTTGTCGTCGCCGTGCTACGTCTTATATTCGCCGTGCTACGTCTTATCATCGTCGTGCAACGTCTTGCAGTCGCCGTGTTACGTCTTATCGTCGCCGTGCTACGTCTTATCGCCGCCGTGCTACGTCTTATCGTCGCCGTGCTATGTCTTGTCGTCGCCGTGCTACGTCTTATCGTCACCGTGCTACGACTTGTCGTCGTCATGTTACGTCTTATCGTCGTCGTACAACGTATTGTCGTCGCCGTGCTACGTCTTATGGTCACTGTGCTATGTCTTGTCGTCGCCGTGCTACGTCTTATCGTCACCGTGCTACGACTTATCGTCGTCGTACAACGTCTTGTAGTCGCCGCGCTACGTCTTTCCGTCGTCGAGCTACGTCTTGTCGTCGCCGTGCTACGTCTTATAATCGCCGTGCTACGTCTTATAATCGCCGTGCTACGTCTTATCGCCGCCGTGCTACGACTTGTCGTCGCCGTGCTACGACTTGTCGTCGCCGTGCTACGTCTTATCGTGGTCGTGCAACGTCTTGTCGTCGCCGTGCTACGTCTTGTAGTCGCCGTGCTACGTCTTGTCGTCGCCATGCTACGTCGTGTCATCGCCATGCTACGTCGTGTCATCGCCGTGCTACGTCTTGTCGTCGCCGTGCTACGTCGTGTCATCGCCGTGCTACGTCTTGTCGTCGCCGTGCTACGTCTTGTCGTCGCCGTGCTACGTCTTGTCGTCGCCGTTCTACGTCTTATCGTCACCGTGCTACGTCTTGTCGTCGCCGTGCTATGTCTTATCGTCACCGTGCTACGTCTTGTCGTCGCCGTACTACGGCTTGTCGTCACCGTGCTACGTCTTATAATCGCTGTGCTACGTCTTATGATCGTCGTGCAACGTCTTATAGTCGCCGTGTTACGTCTTATCGTCGCCGTGCTCCGTCTTGTCGTCGCCATGCTACGTCTTGTCGTCGCCATGCTACGTCGTGTCATCGCCGTGCTACGTCTTGTCGTCGCCGTGCTAAGTCTTGTCGTCGCCGTGCTACGTCTTATCGTCACCGTGCTACGTCTTGTCGTCGCCAAGCTACGCCTGTTGGTGGCCGAGCTACGTCTTATCGTCGCGTTGCTACGTCTGATGGTGGCCGTGCTACGTCTTATTGTCGCCGTGCTACGTCTTGTCGTCGTCGTGCTAAGTCTTATCGTCGTCGTACAACGTCTTGTAGTCGCCGTGCTACGTCTTTCCGTCGTCGAGCTACGTCTTGCCGTCGCCGTGCTACGTCTTATAATCGCTGTGCTACGCCTTATAATCGCCGTCCTACGTCTTATCGCCACCGTGCTACGTCTTGTCGTCGCCGTTCTACGTCTTATGGTCACTGTGCTATGTCTTGTCGTCGCCGTGCTACGTCTTATCGTCACCGTGCTACGTCTTATAATCGCCGTGCTACGTCTTATCGCCGCCGTGCTACGTCTTATCGTCGCCGTGCTATGTCTTGTCGTCGCCGTGCTACGTCTTATCGTCACCGTGCTACGACTTGTCGTCGTCATGTTACGTCTTATCGTCGTCGTACAACGTATTGTCGTCGCCGTGCTACGTCTTATGGTCACTGTGCTATGTCTTGTCGTCGCCGTGCTACGTCTTATCGTCACCGTGCTACGACTTATCGTCGTCGTACAACGTCTTGTAGTCGCCGCGCTACGTCTTTCCGTCGTCGAGCTACGTCTTGTCGTCGCCGTGCTACGTCTTATAATCGCCGTGCTACGTCTTATAATCGCCGTGCTACGTCTTATCGCCGCCGTGCTACGACTTGTCGTCGCCGTGCTACGACTTGTCGTCGCCGTGCTACGTCTTATCGTCACCGTGCTACGTCTTTTCGTCGCCGTGCTACGTCTTGTCGTCGCCGTGCTACGTCTTATATTCGCCGTGCTTCGTCTTATCATCGTCGTGCAACGTCTTGCAGTCGCCGTGTTACGTCTTATCGTCGCCGTGCTACGTCTTGTCGTCGCCGTGCTACGTCTTATCGTCACCGTGCTACGCTTTGTCGTCGCCGTGCTACGTCTTATCGTCACGGCGCTACGTCTTGTTGTCTTTGTGCTACGTCTTATCGTCGTCGTGCAACGTCTTGTCGTCGCCGTGCTACGTCTTATGGTCACTGTGCTATGTCTTGTCGTCGCCGTGCTACGTCTTATCGTCACCGTGCTACGTCTTGTCGTCGTCGTGCTACGTCTTATCGTCGTCGTACAACGTCTTGTCGTCGCCATTCTACGTCTTGTCATCGCCATTTTGCGTCTTACAGTCGCCGTGCTACGTCTTATCGTCGCCGTGCTACGTCTTGTCGTCGTCGTGCTACGCCTTGTCGTCGCCCTGCTACGTCTTATCGTCACGGTTCTACGTCTTGTTGTCTTCGTGCTACGACTTGTCGTCGCCGTGCTCCGACTTGTCGTCGCCGTGCTCCGACTTGTCGTCGCCGTGCTACGTCTTATCGTGGTCGTGCAACGTCTTGTCGTCGCCGTGCTACGTCTTGTCGTCGCCATGCTACGTCTTGTCGTCGCCATGCTACGTCGTGTCATCGCCGTGCTACGTCTTGTCGTCGCCGTGCTACGTCTTGTCGTCACCGTGCTACGTCTTATCGTCACCGTGCTACGTCTTGTCGTCGCCGTACTACGGCTTGTCGTCACCGTGCTACGTCTTATAATCGCTGTGCTACGTCTTATCATCCTCGTGCAACGTCTTATCGTCACCGTGTTACGTCTTATCGTCGCCGTGCTACGTCTTGTCGTCGCCATGCTACGTCTCGTCGTCGCCATGCTACGTCGTGTCATCGCCGTGCTACGTCTTGTCGTCGCCGTGCTACGTCTTGTCGTCGCCGTGCTACGTCTTATCGTCACCGTGCTACGTCTTGTCGTCGCCGTACTACGGCTTGTCGTCACCGTGCTACGTCTTATAATCGCTGTGCTACGTCTTATCATCGTCTTGCAACGTCTTGTAGTCGCCGTGTTACGTCTTATCGTCGCCGTGCTACGTCTTGTCGTCGCCATGCTACGTCTTGTCGTCGCCATGCTACGTCGTGTCATCGCCGTGCTACGTCTTGTCGTCGCCGTGCTACGTCTTGTCGTCGCCGTGCTACGTCTTATCGTCACCGTGCTACGTCTTGTCGTCGCCAAGCTACGCCTGTTGGTGGCCGAGCTACGTCTTATCGTCGCGTTGCTACGTCTGATGGTTGCCGTGCTACGTCTTATTGTCGTCGTACAATGTCTTGTAGTCGCCGTGCTACGTCTTTCCGTCGTCCAGCTACGTCTTGTTGTCGCCGTGCTACGTCTTATAATCGCTGTGCTACGTCTTATAATCGCCGTGCTACGTCTTATCGCCACCGTGCTACGACTTGTCGTCGCCGTGCTACGACTTGTCGTCGACGTGCTACGTCTTGTCGTCGCCGTGCTACGTCTTATGGTCACTGTGCTATGTCTTGTCGCCGCCGTGCTACGTCTTATCGTCACCGTGCTACGTCTTATAATCGCCGTGCTACGTCTTATCGCCGCCGTGCTACATCTTATCGTCGCCGTGCTATGTCTTATCGTCACCGTGCTACGACTTGTCGTCGTCATGCTACGTCTTATCGTCGTCGTACAACGTCTTGTCGTCGCCGTGCTACGTCTTATGGTCACCGTGCTATGTCTTGTCGTCGCCGTGCTAAGTCTTATCGTCACCGTGCTACGTCTTATCGTCGTCGTACAACGTCTTGTAGTCGCCGCGCTACGTCTTTCCATCGTCAAGCTACGTCTTGTCGTCGCCGTGCTACGTCTTATAATCGCCGTGCTACGTCTTACAATCGCCGTGCTACGTCTTATCGTCACCGTGCTACGTCTTTTCGTCGCCGTGCTACGTCTTGTCGTCGCCGTGCTACGTCTTGTCGTCGCCGTGCTACGTCTTATAATCGCCGTGCTACGTCTTATCATCGTCGTGCAACGTCTTGCAGTCGCCGTGTTACGTCTTATCGTCGCCGTGCTACGTCTTGTCGTCGCCGTGCTACGTCTTATCGTCGCCGCGCTACGTCTGCTGGTGCCCGGGCTACGTCTTATTGTCGCGGTGCTACGTCTGGTAGTCGCCGTGCTGCGTCTTATAGTCGCCGTGCTACGCCTTATTGTCGCCGTGCTACGTCTTATCGTCGTCGTGCAACGTCTTGTAGTCGCCATGCTACGTCTTATCGTCACCGTGCTACGTCTTGCCGTCGCCAAGCTACGCCTGTTGGTGGCCGAGCTACGTCTTATCGTCGCGTTGCTACGTCTGATGGTCGCCGTGCTACGTCTTATCGTCGTCGTGCAACGTCTTGTCGTCGCCGTGCTACGTCTTGTAGTCGCCGTGCTACGTCTTATCGCCACCGTACTACGTCTTGTCGTCGCCGTGCTATGTCTTATCGTCACCGTGCTACGTCTTGTCGTCGCCGTGCTACGTCTTGTCGTCACCGTGCTACGTCTTATAATCGCTGTGCTACGTCTTATCGTCACCGTGCTACGTCTTGTCGTCGCCGTACTACGTCTTGTCGTCACCGTGCTACGTCTTATAATCGCTGTGCTACGTCTTATCATCGTCGTGCAACGTCTTGTAGTCGCCGTGTTACGTCTTATCGTCGCCGTGCTACGTCTTGTCGTCGCCATGCTACGTCTTGTCGTCGCCATGCTACGTCGTGTCATCGCAGTGCTACGTCTTGTCGTCGCCGTGCTACGTCCTGTCGTCGCCGTGCTACGTCTTATCGTCACCGTGCTACGGCTTGTCGTCGCCGTGCTATGTCTTATCGTCACCGTGCTACGTCTTGTCGTCGCCGTACTACGGCTTGTCGTCACCGTGCTACGTCTTATAATCGCTGTGCTACGTCTTATGATCGTCGTGCAACGTCTTGTAGTCGCCGTGTTACGTCTTATCGTCGCCGTGCTCCGTCTTGTCGTCGCCATGCTACGTCTTGTCGTCAACATGCTACGTCGTGTCATCGCCGTGCTACGTCTTGTCGTCGCCGTGCTAAGTCTTGTCGTCGCCGTGCTACGTCTTATCGTCACCGTGCTACGTCTTGTCGTCGCCAAGCTACGCCTGTTGGTGGCCGAGCTACGTCTTATCGTCGCGTTGCTACGTCTGATGGTGGCCGTGCTACGTCTTATTGTCGCCGAGCTACGTCTTGTCGTCGTCGTGCTAAGTCTTATCGTCGTCGTACAACGTCTTGTAGTCGCCGTGCTACGTCTTTCCGTCGTCGAGCTACGTCTTGCCGTCGCCGTGCTACGTCTTATAATCGCTGTGCTACGCCTTATAATCGCCGTCCTACGTCTTATCGCCACCGTGCTATGACTTATCGTCGCCGTGCTACGTCTTGTCGTCGCCGTTCTACGTCTTATGGTCACTGTGCTATGTCTTGTCGTCGCCGTGCTACGTCTTATCGTCACCGTGCTACGTCTTATAATCGCCGTGCTACGTCTTATCGCCGCCGTGCTACGTCTTATCGTCGCCGTGCTATGTCTTGTCGTCGCCGTGCTACGTCTTATCGTCACCGTGCTACGACTTGTCGTCGCCATGCTACGTCGTGTCATCGCCGTGCTACGTCTTGTCGTCGCCGTGCTACGTCTTGTCGTCGCCGTGCTACGTCTTATCGTCACCGTGCTACGTCTTGTCGTCGCCGTGCTATGTCTTATCGTCACCGTGCTACGTCTTGTCGTCGCCGTACTACGGCTTGTCGTCACCGTGCTACGTCTTATAATCGCTGTGCTACGTCTTATGATCGTCGTGCAACGTCTTGTAGTCGCCGTGTTACGTCTTATCGTCGCCGTGCTCCGTCTTGTCGTCGCCATGCTACGTCTTGTCGTCGCCATGCTACGTCGTGTCATCGCCGTGCTACGTCTTGTCGTCGCCGTGCTAAGTCTTGTCGTCGCCAAGCTACGCCTGTTGGTGGCCTAGCTACGTCTTATCGTCGCGTTGCTACGTCTGATGGTGGCCGTGCTACGTCTTATTGTCGCCGTGCTACGTCTTGTCGTCGTCGTGCTAAGTCTTATCGTCGTCGTACAACGTCTTGTAGTCGCCGTGCTACGTCTTTCCGTCGTCGAGCTACGTCTTGCCGTCGCCGTGCTACGTCTTATAATCGCTGTGCTACGCCTTATAATCGCCGTCCTACGTGTTATCGCCACCGTGCTATGACTTATCGTCGCCGTGCTACGTCTTGTCGTCGCCGTTCTACGTCTTATGGTCACTGTGCTATGTCTTGTCGTCGCCGTGCTACGTCTTATCGTCACCGTGCTACGTCTTATAATCGCCGTGCTACGTCTTATCGCCGCCGTGCTACGTCTTATCGTCGCCGTGCTATGTCTTGTCGTCGCCGTGCTACGTCTTATCGTCACCGTGCTACGACTTGTCGTCGTCATGCTACGTCTTATCGTCGTCGTACAACGTATTGTCGTCGCCGTGCTACGTCTTATGGTCACTGTGCTATGTCTTGTCGTCGCCGTGCTACGTCTTATCGTCACCGTGCTACGACTTATCGTCGTCGTACAACGTCTTGTAGTCGCCGCGCTACGTCTTTCCGTCGTCGAGCTACGTCTTGTCGTCGCCGTGCTACGTCTTATAATCGCCGTGCTACGTCTTATAATCGCCGTGCTACGACTTGTCGTCGCCGTGCTACGTCTTATCGTCACCGTGCTACGTCTTTTCGTCGCCGTGCTACGTCTTGTCGTCGCCGTGCTACGTCTTATATTCGCCGTGCTACGTCTTATCATCGTCGTGCAACGTCTTGCAGTCGCCGTGTTACGTCTTATCGTCGCCGTGCTACGTCTTGTCGTCGCCGTGCTACGTCTTATCGTCACCGTGCTACGCTTTGTCGTCTCCGTGCTACGTCTTATCGTCACGGCGCTACGTCTTGTTGTCTTTGTGCTACGTCTTATCGTCGTCGTGCAACGTCTTGTCGTCGCCGTGCTACGTCTTATGGTCACTGTGCTATGTCTTGTCGTCGCCGTGCTACGTCTTATCGTCACCGTGCTACGTCTTGTCGTCGTCGTGCTACGTCTTATCGTCGTCGTACAACGTCTTGTAGTCGCCGTGCTACGTCTTTCCGTCGCCGATCTACGTCTTGTCGTCGCCATTCTACGTCTTGTCATCGCCATTTTGCGTCTTACAGTCGCCGTGCTACGTCTTATCGTCGCCGTGCTACGTCTTGTCGTCGTCGTGCTACGCCTTGTCGTCGCCCTGCTACGTCTTATCGTCACGGTGCTACGTCTTGTTGTCTTCGTGCTACGTCTTATCGTCGTCGTGCAACGTCTTGTCGTCGCCGTGCTACGTCTTATGGTCACTGTGCTATGTCTTGTCGTCGCCGTGCTATGTCTTATCGTCACCGTGCTACGTCTTGTCGTCGTCGTCTTACGTTTTATCGTCGTCGTCCAACGACTTGTAGTCGCCGTGTTACGTCTTATCGTCGCCGTGCTACGTCTTGTCGTCGCCATGCTACGTCTTGTCGTCGCCATGCTACGTCGTGTCATCGCCGTGCTACGTCTTGCCGTCGCCGCGCTTCGTCTGTTGGTGGCCGGACTACGTCTTATCATCGTCGTGCAACGTCTTGTAGTCGCCGTGCTAGGTTTTATAGTCGCCGTGCTACGTCTTATAATCGCCGTGCTACGTCTTATCGCCGCCGTGCTACGACTTGTCGTCGCCGTGCTCCGACTTGTCGTCGCCGTGCTACGTCTTATCGTGGTCGTGCAACGTCTTGTCGTCGCCGTGCTACGTCTTGTAGTCGCCGTGCTACGTCTTATCGCCACCGTACTACGTCTTGTCGTCACCGTGCTACGTCTTATAATCGCTGTGCTACGTCTTATCGTCACCGTGCTACGTCTTGTCGTCGCCGTACTACGTCTTGTCGTCACCGTGCTACGTCTTATAATCGCTGTGCTACGTCTTATCATCGTCGTGCAACGTCTTGTAGTCGCCGTGTTACGTCTTATCGTCGCCGTGCTACGTCTTGTCGTCGCCATGCTACGTCTTGTCGTCGCCATGCTACGTCGTGTCATCGCCGTGCTACGTCTTGTCGTCGCCGTGCTACGTCTTGTCGTCACCGTGCTACGTCTTATCGTCACCGTGCTACGTCTTGTCGTCGCCGTACTACGGCTTGTCGTCACCGTGCTACGTCTTATAATCGCTGTGCTACGTCTTATCATCGTCGTGCAACGTCTTGTAGCCGCCGTGTTACGTCTTATCGTCGCCGTGCTACGTCTTGTCGTCGCCATGCTACGTCTTGTCGTCGCCATGCTACGTCGTGTCATCGCCGTGCTACGTCTTGTCGTCGCCGTGCTACGTCTTGTCGTCACCGTGCTACGTCTTATAATCGCCGTGCTACGTCTTATCGCCGCCGTGCTACGACTTGTCGTCGCCGTGCTCCGACTTGTCGTCGCCGTGCTCCGACTTGTCGTCGCCGTGCTACGTCTTATCGTGGTCGTGCAACGTCTTGTCGTCGCCGTGCTACGTCGTGTAGTCGCCGTGCTACGTCTTATCGCCACCGTACTACGTCTTGTCGTCACCGTGCTACGTCTTATAATCGCTGTGCTACGCCTTATAATCGCCGTCCTACGCCATATCGCCACCGTGCTATGACTTATCGTCGCCGTGCTACGTCTTGTCGTCGCCGTTCTACGTCTTATGGTCACTGTGCTATGTCTTGTCGTCGCCGTGCTACGTCTTATCGTCACCGTGCTACGTCTTATAATCGCCGTGCTACGTCTTATGGCCGCCGTGCTACGTCTTATCGTCGCCGTGCTATGTCTTGTCGTCGCCGTGCTACGTCTTATCGTCACCGTGCTACGACTTGTCGTCGTCATGCTACGTCTTATCGTCGTCGTACAACGTATTGTCGTCGCCGTGCTACGTCTTATGGTCACTGTGCTATGTCTTGTCGTCGCCGTGCTACGTCTTATCGTCACCGTGCTACGACTTATCGTCGTCGTACAACGTCTTGTAGTCGCCGCGCTACGTCTTTCCGTCGTCGAGCTACGTCTTGTCGTCGCCGTGCTACGTCTTATAATCGCCGTGCTACGTCTTATAATCGCCGAGCTACGTCTTATCGCTGCCGTGCTACGACTTGTCGTCGCCGTGCTACGACTTGTCGTCGCCGTGCTACGTCTTATCGTCACCGTGCTACGTCTTTTCGTCGCCGTGCTACGTCTTGTCGTCGCCGTGCTACGTCTTATATTCGCCGTGCTACGTCTTATCATCGTCGTGCAACGTCTTGCAGTCGCCGTGTTACGTCTTATCGTCGCCGTGCTACGTCTTGTCGTCGCCGTGCTACGTCTTATCGTCACCGTGCTACGCTTTGTCGTCGCCGTGCTACGTCTTATCGTCACGGCGCTACGTCTTGTTGTCTTTGTGCTACGTCTTATCGTCGTCGTGCAACGTCTTGTCGTCGCCGTGCTACGTCTTATGGTCACTGTGCTATGTCTTGTCGTCGCCGTGCTACGTCTTATCGTCACCGTGCTACGTCTTGTCGTCGTCGTGCTACGTCTTATCGTCGTCGTACAACGTCTTGTAGTCGCCGTGCTACGTCTTTCCGTCGCCGATCTACGTCTTGTCGTCGCCATTCTACGTCTTGTCATCGCCATTTTGCGTCTTACAGTCGCCGTGCTACGTCTTATCGTCGCCGTGCTACGTCTTGTCGTCGTCGTGCTACGCCTTGTCGTCGCCCTGCTACGTCTTATCGTCACGGTGCTACGTCTTGTTGTCTTCGTGCTACGTCTTATCGTCGTCGTGCAACGTCTTGTCGTCGCCGTGCTACGTCTTATGGTCACTGTGCTATGTCTTGTCGTCGCCGTGCTATGTCTTATCGTCACCGTGCTACGTCTTGTCGTCGTCGTCTTACGTTTTATCGTCGTCGTACAACGTCTTGTAGTCGCCGTGCTACGTCTTTCCGTCGCCGAGCTACGTCTTGTCGTCGCCATGCTACGTCTTGTCATCGCCGTGCTACGTCTTGTCATCGCCGTGCTACGTCTTGCCGTCGCCGCGCTACGTCTGTTGGTGGCCGGGCTACGTCTTATCGTCGCGGTGCTACGTCAGGTAGTCGCCGTGCTGCGTCTTATAGGCGCCGTGCTACGCCTTATTGTCGCCGTGCTACGTCTTATCGTCGTCGTGCAACGTCTTGTAGTCGCCGTGCTACGTCTTATCGTCGCTGCGCTACGTCTGGTGGTCGCCCTGTTACGTCCTATCGTCGTCGTGCTACGTCTTATCGTTGCTGCGCTACGTCTGGTGGTCGCCCTGTTACGTCCTATCGTCGCCGTGCTACGTCTTATCGTCGCTGCGCTACGTCTGGTGGTCGCCCTGTTACGTTCTATCGTCGTCGTGCTACGTCTTATCGTCACCGTGCTACGTCTTGTCGTCGCCATATTACGTCTTGTCGTCGCCATTTTGCGTCTTATAGTCGCCGTGCTACGTCTTATATTCGCCGTGCTACGTCTTATCATCGTCGTGCAACGTCTTGCAGTCGCCGTGTTACGTCTTATCGTCGCCGTGCTACGTCTTGTCGTCGCCGTGCTACGTCTTATCGTCACCGTGCTACGCTTTGTCGTCGCCGTGCTACGTCTTATCGTCACGGCGCTACGTCTTGTTGTCTTTGTGCTACGTCTTATCGTCGTCGTGCAACGTCTTGTCGTCGCCGTGCTACGTCTTATGGTCACTGTGCTATGTCTTGTCGTCGCCGTGCTATGTCTTATCGTCACCGTGCTACGTCTTGTCGTCGTCGTGCTACGTCTTATCGTCGTCGTACAACGTCTTGTAGTCGCCGTGCTACGTCTTTCCGTCGCCGATCTACGTCTTGTCGTCGCCATTCTACGTCTTGTCATCGCCATTTTGCGTCTTACAGTCGCCGTGCTACGTCTTATCGTCGCCGTGCTACGTCTTGTCGTCGTCGTGCTACGCCTTGTCGTCGCCCTGCTACGTCTTATCGTCACGGTGCTACGTCTTGTTGTCTTCGTGCTACGTCTTATCGTCGTCGTGCAACGTCTTGTCGTCGCCGTGCTACGTCTTATGGTCACTGTGCTATGTCTTGTCGTCGCCGTGCTATGTCTTATCGTCACCGTGCTACGTCTTGTCGTCGTCGTCTTACGTTTTATCGTCGTCGTACAACGTCTTGTAGTCGCCGTGCTACGTCTTTCCGTCGCCGAGCTACGTCTTGTCGTCGCCATGCTACGTCTTGTCATCGCCGTGCTACGTCTTGTCATCGCCGTGCTACGTCTTGCCGTCGCCGCGCTACGTCTGTTGGTGGCCGGGCTACGTCTTATCGTCGCGGTGCTACGTCAGGTAGTCGCCGTGCTGCGTCTTATAGGCGCCGTGCTACGCCTTATTGTCGCCGTGCTACGTCTTATCGTCGTCGTGCAACGTCTTGTAGTCGCCGTGCTACGTCTTATCGTCGCTGCGCTACGTCTGGTGGTCGCCCTGTTACGTCCTATCGTCGTCGTGCTACGTCTTATCGTTGCTGCGCTACGTCTGGTGGTCGCCCTGTTACGTCCTATCGTCGCCGTGCTACGTCTTGTCGTCACCGTGCTACGTCTTATCGTCACCGTGCTACGTCTTGTCGTCGCCGTACTACGGCTTGTCGTCACCGTGCTACGTCTTATAATCGCTGTGCTACGTCTTATCATCGTCGTGCAACGTCTTGTAGCCGCCGTGTTACGTCTTATCGTCGCCGTGCTACGTCTTGTCGTCGCCATGCTACGTCTTGTCGTCGCCATGCTACGTCGTGTCATCGCCGTGCTACGTCTTGTCGTCGCCGTGCTACGTCTTGTCGTCGCCGTGCTACGTCTTATCGTCACCGTGCTACGTCTTGTCGTCGCCGTGCTATGTCTTATCGTCACCGTGCTACGTCTTGTCGTCGCCGTACTACGGCTTGTCGTCACCGTGCTACGTCTTATAATCGCCGTGCTACGTCTTATCGCCGCCGTGCTACGACTTGTCGTCGCCGTGCTCCGACTTGTCGTCGCCGTGCTCCGACTTGTCGTCGCCGTGCTACGTCTTATCGTGGTCGTGCAACGTCTTGTCGTCGCCGTGCTACGTCTTGTAGTCGCCGTGCTACGTCTTATCGCCACCGTACTACGTCTTGTCGTCACCGTGCTACGTCTTATAATCGCTGTGCTACGTCTTATCGTCACCGTGCTACGTCTTGTCGTCGCCGTACTACGTCTTGTCGTCACCGTGCTACGTCTTATAATCGCTGTGCTACGTCTTATCATCGTCGTGCAACGTCTTGTAGTCGCCGTGTTACGTCTTATCGTCGCCGTGCTACGTCTTGTCGTCGCCATGCTACGTCTTGTCGTCGCCATGCTACGTCGTGTCATCGCCGTGCTACGTCTTGTCGTCGCCGTGCTACGTCTTGTCGTCGCCGTGCTACGTCTTATCGTCACCGTGCTACGTCTTGTCGTCGCCGTGCTATGTCTTATCGTCACCGTGCTACGTCTTGTCGTCGCCGTACTACGGCTTGTCGTCACCGTGCTACGTCTTATAATCGCTGTGCTACGTCTTATGATCGTCGTGCAACGTCTTGTAGTCGCCGTGTTACGTCTTATCGTCGCCGTGCTCCGTCTTGTCGTCGCCATGCTACGTCTTGTCGTCGCCATGCTACGTCGTGTCATCGCCGTGCTACGTCTTGTCGTCGCCGTGCTAAGTCTTGTCGTCGCCGTGCTACGTCTTATCGTCACCGTGCTACGTCTTGTCGTCGCCAAGCTACGCCTGTTGGTGGCCGAGCTACGTCTTATCGTCGCGTTGCTACGTCTGATGGTGGCCGTGCTACGTCTTATTGTCGCCGTGCTACGTCTTGTCGTCGTCGTGCTAAGTCTTATCGTCGTCGTACAACGTCTTGTAGTCGCCGTGCTACGTCTTTCCGTCGTCGAGCTACGTCTTGCCGTCGCCGTGCTACGTCTTATAATCGCTGTGCTACGCCTTATAATCGCCGTCCTACGCCATATCGCCACCGTGCTATGACTTATCGTCGCCGTGCTACGTCTTGTCGCCGCCGTTCTACGTCTTATGGTCACTGTGCTATGTCTTGTCGTCGCCGTGCTACGTCTTATCGTCACCGTGCTACGTCTTATAATCGCCGTGCTACGTCTTATGGCCGCCGTGCTACGTCTTATCGTCGCCGTGCTATGTCTTGTCGTCGCCGTGCTACGTCTTATCGTCACCGTGCTACGACTTGTCGTCGTCATGCTACGTCTTATCGTCGTCGTACAACGTATTGTCGTCGCCGTGCTACGTCTTATGGTCACTGTGCTATGTCTTGTCGTCGCCGTGCTACGTCTTATCGTCACCGTGCTACGACTTATCGTCGTCGTACAACGTCTTGTAGTCGCCGCGCTACGTCTTTCCGTCGTCGAGCTACGTCTTGTCGTCGCCGTGCTACGTCTTATAATCGCCGTGCTACGTCTTATAATCGCCGAGCTACGTCTTATCGCTGCCGTGCTACGACTTGTCGTCGCCGTGCTACGACTTGTCGTCGCCGTGCTACGTCTTATCGTCACCGTGCTACGTCTTTTCGTCGCCGTGCTACGTCTTGTCGTCGCCGTGCTACGTCTTATATTCGCCGTGCTACGTCTTATCATCGTCGTGCAACGTCTTGCAGTCGCCGTGTTACGTCTTATCGTCGCCGTGCTACGTCTTGTCGTCGCCGTGCTACGTCTTATCGTCACCGTGCTACGCTTTGTCGTCGCCGTGCTACGTCTTATCGTCACGGCGCTACGTCTTGTTGTCTTTGTGCTACGTCTTATCGTCGTCGTGCAACGTCTTGTCGTCGCCGTGCTACGTCTTATGGTCACTGTGCTATGTCTTGTCGTCGCCGTGCTACGTCTTATCGTCACCGTGCTACGTCTTGTCGTCGTCGTGCTACGTCTTATCGTCGTCGTACAACGTCTTGTAGTCGCCGTGCTACGTCTTTCCGTCGCCGATCTACGTCTTGTCGTCGCCATTCTACGTCTTGTCATCGCCATTTTGCGTCTTACAGTCGCCGTGCTACGTCTTATCGTCGCCGTGCTACGTCTTGTCGTCGTCGTGCTACGCCTTGTCGTCGCCCTGCTACGTCTTATCGTCACGGTGCTACGTCTTGTTGTCTTCGTGCTACGTCTTATCGTCGTCGTGCAACGTCTTGTCGTCGCCGTGCTACGTCTTATGGTCACTGTGCTATGTCTTGTCGTCGCCGTGCTATGTCTTATCGTCACCGTGCTACGTCTTGTCGTCGTCGTCTTACGTTTTATCGTCGTCGTACAACGTCTTGTAGTCGCCGTGCTACGTCTTTCCGTCGCCGAGCTACGTCTTGTCGTCGCCATGCTACGTCTTGTCATCGCCGTGCTACGTCTTGTCATCGCCGTGCTACGTCTTGCCGTCGCCGCGCTACGTCTGTTGGTGGCCGGGCTACGTCTTATCGTCGCGGTGCTACGTCAGGTAGTCGCCGTGCTGCGTCTTATAGGCGCCGTGCTACGCCTTATTGTCGCCGTGCTACGTCTTATCGTCGTCGTGCAACGTCTTGTAGTCGCCGTGCTACGTCTTATCGTCGCTGCGCTACGTCTGGTGGTCGCCCTGTTACGTCCTATCGTCGTCGTGCTACGTCTTATCGTTGCTGCGCTACGTCTGGTGGTCGCCCTGTTACGTCCTATCGTCGCCGTGCTACGTCTTATCGTCGCTGCGCTACGTCTGGTGGTCGCCCTGTTACGTTCTATCGTCGTCGTGCTACGTCTTATCGTCACCGTGCTACGTCTTGTCGTCGCCATATTACGTCTTGTCGTCGCCATTTTGCGTCTTATAGTCGCCGTGCTACGTCTTATATTCGCCGTGCTACGTCTTATCATCGTCGTGCAACGTCTTGCAGTCGCCGTGTTACGTCTTATCGTCGCCGTGCTACGTCTTGTCGTCGCCGTGCTACGTCTTATCGTCACCGTGCTACGCTTTGTCGTCGCCGTGCTACGTCTTATCGTCACGGCGCTACGTCTTGTTGTCTTTGTGCTACGTCTTATCGTCGTCGTGCAACGTCTTGTCGTCGCCGTGCTACGTCTTATGGTCACTGTGCTATGTCTTGTCGTCGCCGTGCTATGTCTTATCGTCACCGTGCTACGTCTTGTCGTCGTCGTGCTACGTCTTATCGTCGTCGTACAACGTCTTGTAGTCGCCGTGCTACGTCTTTCCGTCGCCGATCTACGTCTTGTCGTCGCCATTCTACGTCTTGTCATCGCCATTTTGCGTCTTACAGTCGCCGTGCTACGTCTTATCGTCGCCGTGCTACGTCTTGTCGTCGTCGTGCTACGCCTTGTCGTCGCCCTGCTACGTCTTATCGTCACGGTGCTACGTCTTGTTGTCTTCGTGCTACGTCTTATCGTCGTCGTGCAACGTCTTGTCGTCGCCGTGCTACGTCTTATGGTCACTGTGCTATGTCTTGTCGTCGCCGTGCTATGTCTTATCGTCACCGTGCTACGTCTTGTCGTCGTCGTCTTACGTTTTATCGTCGTCGTACAACGTCTTGTAGTCGCCGTGCTACGTCTTTCCGTCGCCGAGCTACGTCTTGTCGTCGCCATGCTACGTCTTGTCATCGCCGTGCTACGTCTTGTCATCGCCGTGCTACGTCTTGCCGTCGCCGCGCTACGTCTGTTGGTGGCCGGGCTACGTCTTATCGTCGCGGTGCTACGTCAGGTAGTCGCCGTGCTGCGTCTTATAGGCGCCGTGCTACGCCTTATTGTCGCCGTGCTACGTCTTATCGTCGTCGTGCAACGTCTTGTAGTCGCCGTGCTACGTCTTATCGTCGCTGCGCTACGTCTGGTGGTCGCCCTGTTACGTCCTATCGTCGTCGTGCTACGTCTTATCGTTGCTGCGCTACGTCTGGTGGTCGCCCTGTTACGTCCTATCGTCGCCGTGCTACGTCTTATCGTCGCTGCGCTACGTCTGGTGGTCGCCCTGTTACGTTCTATCGTCGTCGTGCTACGTCTTATCGTCACCGTGCTACGTCTTGTCGTCGCCATATTACGTCTTGTCGTCGCCATTTTGCGTCTTATAGTCGCCGTGCTACGTCTTATCGTCGCCGTGCTACGTCTTGTCGTCGTCGTGCTACGCCTTGTCGTCGCCCTACTACGTCTTATCGTCACCGTGCTACGCCATGTCGTCGCCGTGCCACGTCTTATCGTCACGGTGCTACGTCTTGTTGTCTTTGTGCTACGTCTTATCGTCGTCGTGCAACGTCTTGTCGTCGTCGTGCTACGTCTTATCGTCGTCGGACAACGTCTTGTAGTCGCCGTGCTACGTCTTTCCGGCGCCGAGCTACGTCTTATAATCGCCATGCTACGTCTTTTCGCCGCCGTGCTACGACTTGTCGTCGCCGTGCTACGTTTATCGTCACCGTGCTGCGTCTTGTCGTCGCCGTGCTACGTCTTGTCGTCGCCGTGCTACGTCGTATAATCGCCGTGCTACGTCTTATTGTGATAAACCTTCTCTCTTACTGTTGGTTGTTGGTGAAATTAAAACATCTTGTTAAAATTAATATATATTTAATATATTTAATGAACTTGTTAACTCGACTTGAGTAGGAATAGGAATGTGTCCCTTTTGGTAACGTTCCGTACTTTTCCAATAAACAAGACGTTGCAATAATTATTGCTTATGTGGTTAAGTACGCAACGCTCCAGTTTTGCTCTACATACCAATTATTACAATAAAGTGCTTAAACTACTAAATAAATAACTAATTAAATCTAAGCACTTCACATCTCCCTCGGGGAAGAAAAAAATTGTTTTTTATGCCTTTTTAACTGCGCGCACAGAGAAAAAAATAATTTTTTTTATTAAACATTTCTTAAGAAGTATACAACTTAATCCTATTTTTATGTACTTGTATTAACTTATTATCTACCTTAATTACAACATTTGGTGACTTAACTTCTAAAATTTCATATGGTCCCTTAAATAAAGGTTCCATTTTATTCACTATTTCATTTTTCAATAAAATCTTATCTCCTATATTATAATTTACAATATTACTTTTAATGTCATATCTATCTTTTCTTTTAGTTTTAGATACAAGTAAATTATTTTTTGCGTCGTGACATGCTTGTTGTAGACGATATTTTAATTCCAAAGGATAATTATCAAAATTATATAACGGTTCTAACCGATTTGAAACATTTGAAGGTAATTTACACAATTTTCCAAAAACTAATTCGTAAGGTGTATATTGTGTTTCGGTGTGAACTGTAGTGTTATAAGCAAAACTCCAAAATGAAATCCATGTACTCCAATTACCTGGATACTTGGAAATCTGAATTCGTAAATAAGCACCTAAATTTTTATGCGAATTTTCAAGAGAACCTAAAGTTTGATGATGATAGGCTGTAGAGTGTAATTTATTAATTTTTAAAATTTTACAAGTTTCTACAAATATTGAAGCTAAAAATTCAGTACCTTGGTCTGTAATAATTTCTTCTGGAATTCCGTAACGCAAAATAAAGTTATCTACAAAAGCTTTAGCAACAGTTGCAGCTTCTTTGTTAGGCAATGGGTAACATTCAACAAATTTACTAAGATCACACTGCAAAGTTAAAATATAGCGATTTTCATCTAAATTTTCCGGTAACGGACCGACAATATCTAGAGAAATCCTCTGAAAAGCATGGGAGGGGGTTGTTGTTATAGACATTGGTTCAATGTTTGGTTTGGAGTGTTTGTATCTTTGACAATCATCACAACGTTTTATAAATTTCATTACATCGTTTCGTAAACCTGACCAGAAATAATATTTTTTGATATTATTGTACATGCGATTAACTCCTGCATGGCCTCCTGTAGGTAATAAATGAAAATCATTTAAAATTAATTGTCGAGTTTCTAAGTCAATAATTTTTTGTACACTCGGTATAACAGATATTTTTATACCTGCACTTTTTACTTCAATAGGATCCTTTAATAGTTGATTCAACAATGATGACGCGCCTTTCTCAGTTTTAATAATTATTAGTTCTGGAATGTTATATTCCTTACATAAATACTTCAGGTCTCTCAACGTTTCACGTAGTGAAAAGTACGTTGATCGAGGTTCCCGTTTTAAATGAATTGTTTGCAAACTTAAGTTACATATTAACCGCTCGTTCGAATAATCACATACTTCGTGTACTAAAATTTTTTGAAACTCATGTTCAGTAATAAGTCTTAATTCAAATGAATCTTGAGGCAATTTCAACAACTCAACCAGTCCCGGGTGATCAGTCCGATTCTCTCGATTTGTCTCAACATCCTCACTTTCATCTTGAGTTAAGTTTTTACTTGTTGCTCTTGTTATTGCATAAACTACAGTATCTATAATATTAGTCATACTTTTAAGTTCGTCTACAGAAATTTCAATTCGTGATAAAGCATCTGCCGCTACATTGTTTTTTCCTTTTATATATTTAATTGTGAAATCATATTCTTCAAGTACTAACCTAAATTTTGTTAGTCTACTGGAGGGATTTGTCATGCCAAATAAATAAATTAATGGTCGGTGGTCTGTATAAATTGTAAATTTCCGGCCATACAAATAAGGTCTAAAATGTTTTACTGCCCAAACAATGGCAACTAACTCTTTTTCTATTGTACAATAACGCCGTTCTGCTTTATTTAAAGATCTACTTGCATATGCTATAGGTTTATCGTCGCTATTTAAAAGTATAGCTCCAATCGCCACCCCTGATGCATCTGTTTTTAAAATAAAACCATTATCGTCGGAGAAATTTGGATATTGCAAAATTGGCGGGTTTATTAATGCCGATTTTAAAGTTTCAAATGAATTTTGACATGTAGTGTCCCACAAAAATGATACACCTTTTCTTTGTAATGCGTTTAATGGTGAAGCAATGTGGGCAAAATTTTGAATGTAACGTCTGTAATAATTTGCAAAAGCTACAAAACGTTTGGTTTGATTAGCATCTTTGGGAATTGGATAATTTTGAATTGCCTTAATTTTTTCTGGATCGGGTGAAACACCATTATTCGAAATTATATGACCTAAATATGCAATTTCCTTCCTTAAAAATTCACATTTATGTGGATTTAATTTTAAATTAACGTCTCGTAATCTCTGTAAAACTTTTGTAAGATTTTGATTATGGTTGGTTAAATTATTTCCAAAAACAATTAAATCGTCCAAATAAATAAAGCAACTTTCATAATTTAAACCTGACATTGCAATTGTCATAGCACGAGAGAATGCACTAGGGCTAATTTTCAAACCCATAGGAAGACGTTTCATTTGATATTGACCTCTATCTGTGGTAAAAGCCGTATATCTCCTAGAATTAGCATCTAGTTCAATTTGATAGTAACCCTGAGATAAATCTAAGTGGGAAAAATAAACTGCTCCAGATAATGAATCTAGAATTTCAGTAATACAGGGTAATGGGAATTTATCATCTTCGATACGTTTATTTAATAATCTATAATCTATTACTACGCGCCATTTTTGAACACCATTCTGATCTTTCTTTTTTGGAACAATCAGCAAGGGTGCTGACCATTCGGATTTTGTTTCTTCGATTATACCACTCTCTAACATTGAATCAATTTGTTTGTGTATTTCTTGTTTATGAGCTTGTGGCAACGGATAAGGTTTAACGTACGCTGGGCGAGCTGACTTTTGTAAATGCAATTTTTGTTTGTAAATATTAGTTACTGTCAAAGGATCGCCCTCAAAATGAAATACGTCAACATATTTTGCACAAACTTTTTGGATAGCATAGCGCTCTCTGTACTTAATGAATCAGTGTTGATTAAATCTAATAATTTGGAAACTCTGTCAACAGACGAAACCGTAGGGGTGTTAAAATAACACATTTCATATTCACTTAATTTAACTACTTTTGGCTGAAAATTTTTTAAATTTATATCCTTATCCGTAACGTTTAAAATTCTCACACGAATCATATTACTAGTTGGGCGAACGATCATACCTGCAGTGAAAACACCGTGGCATAATTCGTCCGGTAAGATTACACAATCTTCATTAATATCAGTCCAACAATATTTTATAGTTTCGCAACGTGCGGGAATATTTACTGAATAATCATATTTAGATTCCATTGGTATTACTACATTACAATTACTAATTAAAAGAGACAAGGTAAAATTTTTGAAATCTATTAGTGCACAATACTTTTGCAAAAAATCTGAACCTATGACTCCATGAATTCCGCTTTGAAAATTCTCAAGTATTAAAAACTTGTGATTAACGTTTACATCTTGTATTTTTAATGAAATATTTGCTGAACCTTTTGTAAAAACTGAACCTGAAATGCCATTAACCTTAATACGTATAGATGAATCAATTTTTTCATTTTTGGCTACATAAGATGAAAACATAACACTTACCGAAGCTCCTGTATCTACTAAAAATAAAATGTCATTCATATTATACTTCATTCGAATAAAATTTAAACCATCTACATTTAAAATTACAGGCCTAGCTATTTCCGAGTCATTGTCCTCGAAAAAGTATTTGTCAGCAATTGTTGATTGCTGTATTTGTTGTGACACCTGAGACGACTGACCTTCACCTGCTTGCATTAAATTTACCCGAGAAGTATTGTCTCGGTTTTGATTAAAATTTCCTCTGAAATTATTAAATCTACCTCTAAAAGAACTAAACTTATTGCGATATCGATCAGCTGAATTATTTCCAAAATTTCCCTGAGTATTTTTGTTTTGATTTGAAAATTTTTTATTCTTATTATAGGAAAACCTACCTCGTGAATTTGAATTGTGATATCCGCGGTTATATCCACGATAATGCATGTGAAAAACTTTAGCGGGTTCCCGATTTTGTAACTCTTCATCTTTAGCTCCTAGGATAGCTTCATTTAATTGTGAATAATTTCTAGATTTGACAATAGTTCGCAAATCATTATTCTGCAAACCATTCGCAAACGCATTTATTGCAATCTTTTCGTTTGAGACTTTTAAAACTTTGAAAGCGTCCGTATTATTTTCGGCCTGGGCTATCGTTAAATCTACAAATAACTGTTCGATAGTTTTACCAAATTCCTCTATCGATTTACCCTTTTGTTTTGCACTATGTAATTTTACCGATAATGCGGCGGGAGACTGTTTTGGCAAAAAATATTTCTTCAAATCTTCAATAAGTGTTTCAATAGTGTCATATTGTTGATTTAAGCGAATTTTCGCATTTTGAGACAACCTAGTTTTTAAAACATAGGAAATTAATAATTTTTTATCGTTTACATCAAGCAAGTCATTATAAAACTCAACAGCATCAATCAATTGTTTTGTTACACTTTCTGAATCGTTCATTAAAGGCAATAAAGTTGCTGCAGTACGCAAATCAAATTTTTCACCCATTTTTCTACGTCAGAACACTCTGAACTTGAACTTTCTGCTTTATTTTCAGATTCTTGTAACCTATTTTCTAATATATTCTTACAGTCTATAATTAATTTATTTATTGCATCAACAGCACTTTTTGTAACGTTTATTGTTTCTGCTGAGTGCGTTTCTTGATTAAAAATTTGCTTTAAATTTGCAAGTTCCGCGACAAAATTATCTACTTTCTTAAGTTTACGAGTTATATTTTTAAAATTTGTCCTTCTAGCAAGATTTTCTTTTCCTAAATTTCTATAAAAAACTCTTATATCCTCTAACAAATATTTAACCTCGGTGGGTACAGATACAGACATTTATATTACTTATAGAAATTAAAATTTAAATTTAACCTACGAACACTGCACAAACATAGTTTAAACACATTACTTACAAACTTAAACTGTCGTTGTTTGGTTCGGGTGGTCCGTGATGACGTGGATCTTCAAATTTTTTCGGTACTCCTACTGAGCTCCTGGCGGATTTTCTTGGTTATCATTTTCTTATAGTAGCCCCAACAATGGGCTATAACAATTAAAATGAACCCAGTAAAAGCAACGATACCCAAAATTTCAGCTACGTTGAAGGATGCGAGGCTTGTTTCATTTGTTGCTCCACCACTATTTCCTGCTTGCGCTATAATTACTTCTTCCTTCGACTGCGTAGTCCCCATTTTTAAGTTTTTAATTTTTCATTCCAATGGTTGGACTTGTACCCCAAAATTTTCTTTAAAGGTCGGGCGTGGCAAAAACTTCGTCACAAAAACGAGTAAAGCCAACCACTGGTAGGGTCGCCATGTGATAAACCTTCTCTCTTACTGTTGGTTGTTGGTGAAATTAAAACATCTTGTTAAAATTAATATATATTTAATATATTTAATGAACTTGTTAACTCGACTTGAGTAGGAATAGGAATGTGTCCCTTTTGGTAACGTTCCGTACTTTTCCAATAAACAAGACGTTGCAATAATTATTGCTTATGTGGTTAAGTACGCAACGCTCCAGTTTTGCTCTACATACCAATTATTACAATAAACTGCTTAAACTACTAAATAAATAACTAATTAAATCTAAGCACTTCACATTATCATCGTCGTGCAACGTCTTGCAGTCGCCGTGTTACGTCTTATCGTCGCCGTGCTACGTCTTGTCGTCGCCGTGCTACGTCTTATCGTCGTCGTGCAACGTCTTGTAGTCGCTGTGCTACGTCTTATCGTCGCTGAGCTACGTCTGGTGGTCGCCCTGCTACGTCTTATCGTCACCGTGCTACGCCTTGACGTCGCCGTGCTACGTCTTATCGTCACCGTGCTACGTCTTGTCTTAGCCGTGCTACGTCTTATCGTCACCGTGCTACGTCTTGACGTCGCCTTGCTACGTCTTGTCGTCGCCGTGCTACGTCTTATAATCGTCGTTTAAGGTCTTGTAGTCGCCGTGCTACGTTTTATAGTCGCCGTGCTACGTCTTATCGTCACCGTGCTACGTCTTGTCGTCGCCGTGCTACGTCTTGTCGTCGCCATGCTACGTCTTGTCATCGCCGTGCTACGTCTTGCCGTCGCCGCGCTACGTCTGTTGGTGGCCGGGCCACGTCTTATCGTCGCGGTGCTACGTCTGGTAGTAGCCGTGCTGCGTCTTATAGTCGCCGTGCTACGCCTTATTGTCGCCGTGCTACGTCTTATCGTCGTCGTGCAACGTCTTGTATTCGCCGTGCTACGTCTTATCGTCGCTGCGATACGTCTTATCGTCACCGTATTACGTCTTATAGTCGCCGTGCTACGTCTTATCGTCGTCGTGCAACGTCTTGTAGTCGCTGTGCTACGTCTTATCGTCGCTGTGCTACGTCTTGTCGTCGCCGTGCTACGTCTTATCATCGTCGTGCAACGTCTTGTAGTCGACGTGCTACGTTTTATAGTCGACGTGCTACGTCTTATCGTCGCCGTGCTACGTCTTGTCGTCGCCGTGCTACGTCTTATCGTCACCGTGCTACGTCTTTTCGTCGTCGTGCTACGTCTTGTCTCCGCCATGCTACGTCTTGTCATCGCCGTGCTACGTCTTGCCGTCGCCGCGCTACGTCTGTTGGTGGCCGGGCTACGTCTTATTGTCGCGGTGCTACGTCTGGTAGTCGCCGTGCTGCGTCTTATAGTCGCCGTGCTACGCCTTATTGTCGCCGTGCTACGTCTTATCGTCGTCGTGCAACGTCTTGTACTCGCCGTGCTACGTCTTATCGTCGCTGCGCTACGTCTTATCGTAGCTGCGCTACGCCTGTGGTCGCCCTGTTACGTACTATCGTCTTCGTGCTACGTCTTATCGTCACCGTGCTACGTCTTGTCGTCGCCATGCTACGTCTTGTCGTCGCCATTTTGCGTCTTATAGTCGCCGTGCTACGTCCTATCGTTGCCGTGCTACGTCTTGTCGTCGCCGTGCTACGTCTTGTCGTCGCCATGCTACGTCTTATCGTCACCGTGCTACATCTTGTCGTCGCCAAGCTACGCCTGTTGGTGGCCGAGCTACGTCTTATCGTCGCGTTGCTACGTCTGATGGTCGCCGTGCTACGTCTTATCGTCGTCGTGCAACGTCTTGTCGTCGCCGTGCTACGTCTTGTAGTCGCCGTGCTACGTCTTATCGCCACCGTACTACGTCTTGTCGTCGCCATGCTACGTCTTGTCGTCGCCATTTTGCGTCTTATAGTCGCCGTGCTACGTCCTATCGTTGCCGTGCTACGTCTTGTCGTTGCCGTGCTACGTCTTGTCGTCGCCATGCTACGTCTTATCGTCACCGTGCTACGTCTTGTCGTCGCCAAGCTACGCCTGTTGGTGGCCGAGCTACGTCTTATCGTCGCGTTGCTACGTCTGATGGTCGTCGTGCAACGTCTTGTCGTCGCCGTGCTACGTCTTGTAGTCGCCGTGCTACGTCTTATCGCCACCGTACTACGTCTTGTCGTCACCGTGCTACGTCTTGTCGTCGCCGTGCTACGTCTTATGGTCACTGTGCTATGTCTTGTCGTCGCCGTGCTACGTCTTATCGTCACCGTGCTACGTCTTATCGTCGTCGTACAACGTCTTGTAGTCGCCGCGCTACGTCTTTAAGCCGTCGAGCTACGTCTTGTCGTCGCCGTGCTACGTCTTATAATCGCTGTGCTACGTCTTATAATCGCCGTGCTACGTCTTATCGCCGCCGTGCTACGACTTGTAGTCGCCGCGCTACGACTTGTCGTCGCCGTGCTACGTCTTATCGTCACCGTGCTACGTCTTTTCGTCGCCGTGCTACGTCTTGTCGTCGCCGTGCTACGTCTTATAATCGCCGTGTTACGTCTTATCATCGTCGTGCAACGTCTTGCAGTCGCCGTGTTACGTCTTATCGTCGCCGTGCTACGTCTTGTCGTCGCCGTGCTACGTCTTATCGTCGTCGTGCAACGTCTTGTAGTCGCTGTGCTACGTCTTATCGTCGCTGTGCTACGTCTGGTGGTCGCCCTGCTACGTCTTATCGTCACCGTGCTACGTCTTGACGTCGCCGTGCTACGTCTTGTCGTCGCCGTGCTACGTCTTATCGTCACCGTGCTATGTCTTATCGTCGCCGTGCTACGTCTTGTCGTCGCCGTGCTACGTCTTATCGTCGTCGTGCAACGTCTTGTAGTCGCTGTGCTACGTCTTATCGTCGCTGTGCTACGTCTAGTGGTCGCCCTGCTACGTCTTATCGTCACCGTGCTACGTCTTGTCGTCGCCGTGCTACGTCTTATCGTCACCGTGCTACGTCTTATCGTCGCCGTGCTACGTCTTGTCGTCGCCGTGCTACGTCTTATCGTCGTCGTGCAACGTCTTGTAGTCGCTGTGCTACGTCTTATCGTCGCTGTGCTACGTCTAGTGGTCGCCCTGCTACGTCTTATCGTCACCGTGCTACGTCTTGACGTCGCCGTGCTACGTCTTGTCGTCGCCGTGCTACGTCTTATCATCGTCGTGCAAGGTCTTGTAGTCGCCGTTCTACGTTTTATAGTCGCCGTGCTATGTCTTATAGTCGCCGTGCTACGTCTTGTCGTCGCCGTGCTACGTCTTACCGTCACCGTGCTACGTCTTGTCGTCGCCGTGCTACGTCTTGTCGTCGCCGTGCTACGTCTTATCGTCACCGTGCTACGTCTTGTAGTCGTCGTGCTACGTCTTGTCGCCGCCATGCTACGTCTTGTCATCGCCGTGCTACGTCTTGCCGTCGCCGCGCTACGTCTGCTGGTGGCCGGGCTACGTCTTATTGTCGCGGTGCTACGTCTGGTAGTCGCCGTGCTGTGTCTTATAGTCGCCGTGCTACGCCTTATTGTCGCCGTGCTACGTCTTATCGTCGTCGTGCAACGTCTTGTAGTCGCCGTGCTACGTCTTATCGTCGCTGCGCTACGTCTTATCGTAGCTGCGCTACGCCTGTGGTCGCCCTGTTACGTACTATCGTCGTCGTGCTACGTCTTATCGTCACCGTGCTACGTCTTTTCGTCGCCGTGCTACGTCTTGTCGTCGCCGTGCTACGTCTTATAATCGCCGTGCTACGTCTTATCATCGTCGTGCAACGTCTTGCAGTCGCCGTGTTACGTCTTATCGTCGCCGTGCTACGTCTTGTCGTCGCCGTGCTACGTCTTATCGTCGTCGTGCAACGTCTTGTAGTCGCTGTGCTACGTCTTATCGTCGCTGTGTGCTACATCTGGTGGTCGCCCTGCTACGTCTTATCGTCACCGTGCTACGTCTTGACGTCGCCGTGCTACGTCTTGTCGTCGACGTGCTACGTCTTTAAATCGTCGTGCAAAGTCTTGTAGTCGCCGTGCTACGTTTTATAGTCGCCGTGGTACGTCTTATCGTCGCCGTGCTACGTCTTGTCGTCGCCGTGCTACGTCTTATCGTCACCGTGCTACGTCTTATCGTTGCCGTGCTACGTCTTGTCGTCGCCGTGCTACGTCTTATCGTCGTCGTGCAACGTCTTGTAGTCGCTGTGCTACGTCTAGTGGTCGCCCTGCTACGTCTTATCGTCACCGTGCTACGTCTTGACGTCGCCGTGCTACGTCTTGTCGTCGCCGTGCTACGTCTTATCATCGTCGTGCAAGGTCTTGTAGTCGCCGTTCTACGTTTTATAGTCGCCGTGCTATGTCTTATCGTCGCCGTGCTACGTCTTGTCGTCGCCGTGCTACGTCTTATCGTCCCGTGCTACGTCTTGCAGTCGCCGTGCTACGTCTTGTCGTCGCCGAGCTACGTCTGTTGGTGGCCGGGCTAATAGTCGCCGTGCTACGTCTTATTGTCGCCGTGCTACGTCTTATCGTCGTCATGCAACGTCTTGGAGTCGCCGTGCTACGTCTTATCGTCGCTGCGCTACGTCTGGTGGTCGCCCTGCTACGTCCTATCGTCACCGTGCTACGTCTTTTCGTCGCCATGCTACGTCTTGTCGTCACCATGCTACGACTTGTCGTCACCATTTTCCGTCTTGTCGTCGCCGTGCTACGTCTTATCGTCAGCGTATTACGTCTTATAGTCGCCGTGCTACGTCTTTTCGTCGCCGGGCTGCGTCTTGTCGTCGCCGTGCTACGTTTTATAATCGCCGTGCTACGTCTTATCATCGTCGTACAACGTCATGTAGTCGCCGTGCTACGTTTTATAGTCGACGTGCTACGTCTTATCGTCGCCGTGCTACGTCTTGTCGTCGCCGTGCTACGTCTTGTCGCCGCCATGCTACGTCTTGTCATCGCCGTGCTACGTCTTGCCGTCGCCGCGCTACGTCTGCTGGTGGCCGGGCTACGTCTTATTGTCGCGGTGCTACGTCTGGTAGTCGCCGTGCTGCGTCTTATAGTCGCCGTGCTACGCCTTATTGTCGCCGTGCTACGTCTTATCGTCGTCATACTACGTCTTGTAGTCGCCGTGCTACGTCTTATCGTCGCTGCGCTACGTCTTATCGTAGCTGCGCTACGCCTGTGGTCGCCCTGTTACGTACTATCGTCGTCGTGCTACGTCTTATCGTCGCCGTGCTACGTCTTGTCGTCGTCGTGCTACGCCTTGTCGTCTCCCTGCTATGTCTTATCGTCACCGTGCTACGCCTTGTCGTCGCCATGCTACGTCTTATCGTCACGGTGCTACGTCTTGTTGTCTTTGTGCTACGTCTTATCGTCGTCGTGCAACGTCTTGTCGTCGCCGTACTACGTCTTATGGTCACTGTGCTATGTCTTGTCGTCGCCGTGCTACGTCTTATCGTCACCGCGCTACGTCTTGTCGTCGGCGTGCTACGTCTTATCGTCGTCGTACAACGTCTTGTAGTCGCCGTGCTACGTCTTTCCGTCGCCGAGCTACGTCTTGTCGTCGCCATTCTACGTCTTGTCATCGCCAGTTTGCGTCTTATAGTCGCCGTGCTACGTCTTATCGTCGCCGTGCTACGTCTTGTCGTCGTCGTGCTACGCCTTGTCGTCGCCCTGCTACGTCTTATCGTCACGGTGCTACGTCTTGTTGTCTTCGTGCTACGTCTTATCGTCGTCGTGCAACGTCTTGTCGTCGCCGTGCTACGTCTTATGGTCACTGTGCTATGTCTTGTCGTCGCCGTGCTAGGTCTTATCGTCACCGTGCTACGTCTTGTCGTCGTCGTCTTACGTTTTATCGTCGTCGTACAACGTCTTGTAGTCGCCGTGCTACGTCTTTCCGTCGCCGAGCTACGTCTTGTCGTGGCCGTGCTAGGTCTTATAATCGCCGTGCTACATCTTATCGTCGCCGTGCTACGTCTTGTCGTCGCCGTGCTACGTTTTATCGTCGTCTTGCAACGTCTTGTAGTCGCTGTGCTACGTCTTATCGTCGCTGTGCTACGTCTGGTGGTTGCCCTGCTACGTCTTATCGTCACCGTGCTACGTCTTGACGTCGCCGTGCTACGTCTTATCGTCACCGTGCTACGTCTTGACGTCGCCGTGCTACGTCCTGTCGTCGTCGTGCTACGTCTTATCATCGTCGTTTAAGGTCTTGTAGTCGCCGTGCTACGTTTTATAGTCGCCGTGCTACGTCTTATCGTCGCCGTGCTACGTCTTGTCTTAGCCGTGCTACGTCTTATCGTCACCGTGCTACGTCTTGACGTCGCCGTGCTACGTCTTGTCGTCGCCGTGCTACGTCTTATCATCGTCGTTTAAGGTCTTGTAGTCGCCGTGCTACGTTTTATAGTCGCCGTGCTACGTCTTATCGTCGCCGTGCTACGTCTTGTCGTCGCCGTGCTACGTCTTATCGTCACCGTGCTACGTCTAGTCGTCGCCGTGCTACGTCTTGTCGTCGCCATGCTACGTCTTGTCATCGCCGTGCTACGTCTTGCCATCGCCGCTCTACGTCTGTTGGTGGCCGGGCTACGTCTTATCGTCGCGGTGCTATGTCAGGTAGTCGCCGTGCTGCGTCTTCTAGTCCCCGTGCTACGCCTTATTGTCGCCGTGCTACGTCTTATCGTCGTCGTGCAACGTCTTGTAGTCGCCGTGCTACGTCTTATCGTCGCTGCGCTACGTCTGGTGGTCGCCCTGTTACGTCCTATCGTCGTCGTGCTACGACTTATCGTCACCGTGCTACGTCTTGTCGTCGCCATGCTACGTCCTGTCGTCGTCATTTTGCGTCTTATAGTCACCGTGCTACGTCTTATCGTCACCGTGCTACGTCTTGTCGTCGCCGTGCTACGTCTTGTCGTCGCCGTGCTACGTCTTATCGTCCCCGTGCTACTTCATGTCGTCGCCAAGCTACTCCTGTTGGTGGCCGAGCTACGTCTTATCGTCGCTGCGCTACGTCTGGTGGTCGCCCTGTTACGTCCTATCGTCGCTGTGCTACGTCCTATTGTCGCTGCGCTACGTCTGGTGGTCGCCCTGTTACGTCCTATTGTTACCTTACGGCTTCGGCGGCCAAGGGAACAAGCGGGCTGGCGGCGTCTTCGGCGGGAAAGGAATGAAGCGACGAAACGGAGAAGGATTTTATTCGACGTTAAAGAATTCGTACCCTTCGAATTAAGGATTTGGTACACAATCGAACATAAGGAATTCATACAATAAGACGTTAAGAACTAGGAATTCGGAGCAGGAGCAGGAGGTCACGGGTCGGTGAAAACCAACTGCCGTGCCGTGGGTGGAAGTGATATTCAGGCCGACTGAATATCACGACGATCTGGGAGTCGAGGACGGGTTGCTGGACAGGAACCGGAGCAGGACTGGACCAGGAGTTGGAAATGGGACTTGGAGTCGGATCTTGGAGGAGATGTTGCTCTTGCGGAAGTCGGATCGAGACAGGATGCTGAGGCTTGGAACCGCTCTGGTTTTATACCCTCTCTGGCGACGGGGAGACTGCTGATTGGTCGACGGGAGAAAGCCGATTGGTGACATTCCCCCCCCATCAAGGCTGCACGTCGCCTGCTCCTTACTCACGTTGAAAATAAATGCAAACGAAAAAGAAAACTAAAGCTAACCTAAAACTAAATGTCTTTCGAGTCTTAATTAGCACTGACACTGCACTTCACTATATTGTCTCGTCACTACACAGACCGCAGTCCACAGTCTTCGGTTCCTACCTGTTGACGTGAGGCCATCTGCTGGTTGCCGCGGGTCACCTGCGTGGTCGTCAGGCGGCGAAGGGGGCTGACTCGCTGGAGGGTCCCCTGGCGGCGGGTGATGGCGTCCCATGCGGTGGACAGGAGCTGGACTGCGTTCTCCGGTGGATTCGTGTGTGGGTGAGAGACGTGTTGGCGAGTGACGTGTCGTAGTACCTCGCTTTCCAGGATGAGGTGGCCAGTGGTGGGCTGTTGACGTTATGCTCACCTGGCCTTCGCTCCTTGGGAGGTCGTTGTCGTCTGAGCCTCGGCTAAAGCAGATGACGGGCTGAGGTTGGTGCTCGGCCGCTGGGCTAGCTGTCGGATGCACCGCTGGCGTGGCTGCTGGCCGGACTGCAGGATGGACCGATGGCTGGGTCGCTGGACGAGCCGCTGGTTGGGCCGCCGGGCGGACCGCTGGTTCGGTCGTTGATTTGGTCCCTGGGTGGACCGCTGGTTGGGCCGCCGATTTGGTCGCTGGATGGACCAATGGCGGGGCCGCTGGACGGACCGCTGCTTGGGTCGCCGGTTCGGTCGCTGGATGGACCGCTGGTTTGATACCTGGATGTACCGTTGGGTAGGCCGCTGGATGGACCTCCGATTTGATCCCTGGATGGACCGTTGGTTTGGACCCTGGATGGGCCGTTGGGTAGGCCGCTGGATGGACCTCCGATTTGATCCCTGGATGGACCGTTGGTTTGGACCCTGGACGGGCCGTTGGGTAGGCCGCTGGATGGACCTCCGGTTTGATCCCTGGATGGACCGTTGGTGTGGACCCTGGGTGGGCCGTTGGTTTGGTACCTGGGTGTACCGTTGGGTAGGCCGCTGGATGGACCTCCGGTTTGATCCCTGGATGGACCGTTAGGTTGGCCGCTGGATGGACCGTTGGTTTGGCCGCTGCATGGACCGTTGGGTAGGCCGCTGGATGGACCATTGGTTTGGTACCTTGGTATACCGTTGGGTAGGCCGCTGGAAGGACCTCCGGTTTGATCCCTGGATGGACCGTTAGGTTGGCCGCTGGATGGACCGTTGGTTTGGCCGCTGCATGGACCGTTGGGTAGGCCGCTGGATGGGCCGCACCGAATTTCTTGAGGAAGAAGTCCCGGAACTCGGCGTAGGACCTGAAGAACTTCCCGTAGATGCCCCACCAGGAGGCGGCTTGTCCCCCAAATCGGGATGACAGGATCTTGAGTCGTTCGTCCGGATTGGTGCCGGCTTCTACCTCGTCGAGGAAGGCGGCGGCGTTCTCCAGAGGGCTCCCGGTAAAGATAGGTAAGGTGAGTTGCTTACCCATGGCGGCGGGGATCTGCTGTATCAGCCATATGGCGGCGGAGTGGGTGAAGGGGTTCACGGTTTCCTTGGATCCCTCCAAGAAGGCGATGGGGTCCTTTAGAAGGTCCCTGATGAGAGTCGGCAGCGCTGATTCTTCGGCGTGGGGGTGGATGGACTGGACCATTTGTCGGAGCGCAGCTTCCACCGTTATTGGTTGAACCATCGTTGTTGGTTGTCTTGGGCGCCACTGGATGTTGTTGTCGGCAGTTCCAGAACTGCGGGTGATTCGGCTCGGCTTCGGGCGTCTGGGAATGGGTCCTGAAGAATCCTCTTCAGTGCGAAGCCCCACGTTGGGCGCCAATTGTTACCTTACGGCTTCGGCGGCCAAGGGAACAAGCGGGCTGGCGGCGTCTTCGGCGGGAAAGGAATGAAGCGACGAAACGGAGAAGGATTTTATTCGACGTTAAAGAATTCGTACACTTCGAATTAAGGATTTGGTACACAATCGAACATAAGGAATTCATACAATAAGACGTTAAGAACTAGGAATTTGGAGCAGGAGCAGGAGGTCACGGGTCGGTGAAAACCAACTGCCGTGCCGTGGGTGGAAGTGATATTCAGGCCGACTGAATATCACGACGATCTGGGAGTCGAGGACGGGTTGCTGGACAGGAACCGGAGCAGGACTGGACCAGGAGTTGGAGATGGGACTTGGAGTCGGATCTTGGAGGAGATGTTGCTCTTGCGGAAGTCGGATCGAGACAGGATGCTGAGGCTTGGAACCGCTCTGGTTTTATACCCTCTCTGGCGACGGGGAGACTGCTGATTGGTCGACGGGAGAAAGCCGATTGGTGACACAATCGTCGTCGTGCTACGTCTTTTCGTCACCGTGCTACGTCTTGTCGTCGCCATATTACGTCTTGTCGTCGCCATTTTGCGCCTTATAGTCGCCGTGCTACGTCTTATCGTCGCCGTGCTACGTCTTGTCGTCGTCGTGCTACGCCATGTCGTCGCCGTGCCACGTCTTATCGTCACGGTGCTACGTCTTGTTGTCTTTGTGCTACGTCTTATCGTCGTCGTGCAACGTCTTGTCGTCGTCGTGCTACGTCTTATCGTCGTCGGACAACGTCTTGTAGTCGCCGTGCTACGTCTTTCCGGCGCCGAGCTACGTCTTATAATCGCCATGCTACGTCTTATCGCCGCCGTGCTACGACTTGTCGTCGCCGTGCTACGTCTTATCGTCACCGTGCTGCGTCTTGTCGTCGCCGTGCTACGTCTTGTCGTCGCCGTGCTACGTCTTATCGTCGTCTTGCAACGTCTTGCAGTCGCTGTGCTACGTCTTATCGTCGCTGTGCTACGTCTTATCGTCGCTGTGCTACGTCTGGTGGTCGCCCTGCTACGTCTTATCGTCACCGTGCTACGTCTTGACGTCGCCGTGCTACGTCTTATCGTCACCGTGCTACGTCTTGACGTCTCCGTGCTACGTCTTGTCGTCGACGTGCTACGTCTTATCATCGTCGTTTAAGGTCTTGTAGTCGCCGTGCTACGTTTTATAGTCGCCGTGCTACGTCTTATCGTCGCCGTGCTACGTCTTGTCTTAGCCGTGCTACGTCTTATCGTCACCGTGCTACGTCTTGACGTCGCCGTGCTACGTCTTGTCGTCGCCGTGCTACGTCTTATCATCGTCGTTTAAGGTCTTGTAGTCGCCGTGCTACGTTTTATAGTCGCCGTGCTACGTCTTATCGTCGCCGTGCTACGTCTTGTCGTCGCCGTGCTACGTCTTTTCGTCACAGTGCTACGTCTTGTCGTCGCCGTGCTACGTCTTGTCGTCGACATTCTACGTCTTGTCATCGCCGTGCTACGTCTTGCCGTCGCCGCGCTACGTCTGTTGGTGGCCGGGCCACGTCTTATCGTCGCGGTGCTACGTCTGGTAGTAGCCGTGCTGCGTCTTATAGTCGCCGTGCTACGCCTTATTGTCGCCGTGCTACGTCTTATCGTCGTCGTGCAACGTCTTGTATTCGCCGTGCTACGTCTTATCGTCACTGCGCTACGTCTTATCGTCACCGTATTACGTCTTATAGTCGCCGTGCTACGTCTTATCGTCGTCGTGCAACGTCTTGTAGTCGCTGTGCTACGTCTGTTGGTCGCCCTGCTACGTCCTATCGTCACCGTGCTACGTCTTTTCGTCGCCATGCTACGTCTTGTCGTCACCATGCTACGTCTTGTCGTCACCATTTTCCGTCTTGTCGTCGCCGTGCTACGTCTTATCGTCAGCGTATTACGTCTTATAGTCGCCGTGCTACGTCTTTTCGTCGCCGGGCTACGTCTTGACGTCGCCGTGCTACGTCTTATCATCGTCGTGCAACGTCTTGTAGTCGCCGTGCTACGTTTTATAGTCGCTGTGCTACGTCTTATAGTCGCTGTGCTACGTCTAGTGGTCGCCCTGCTACGTCTTATCGTCACCGTGCTACGTCTTGACGTCGCCGTGCTACGTCTTATCATCGTCGTGCAACGTCTTGTAGTCGCCGTGCTACGTTTTATAGTCGACGTGCTACGTCTTATCGTCGTCGTGCTACGTCTTGTCGCCGCCATGCTACGTCTTGTCATCGCCGTGCTACGTCTTGCCGTCGCCGCGCTACGTCTTGAGTCGTTCGTCCGGATTGGTGCCGGCTTCTACCTCGTCGAGGAAGGCGGCGGCGTTCTCCAGAGGGCTCCCGGTAAAGATAGGTAAGGTGAGTTGCTTACCCATGGCGGCGGGGATCTGCTGTATCAGCCATATGGCGGCGGAGTGGGTGAAGGGGTTCACGGTTTCCTTGGATCCCTCCAAGAAGGCGATGGGGTCCTTTAGAAGGTCCCTGATGAGAGTCGGCAGCGCTGATTCTTCGGCGTGGGGGTGGATGGACTGGACCATTTGTCGGAGCGCAGCTTCCACCGTTATTGGTTGAACCATCGTTGTTGGTTGTCTTGGGCGCCACTGGATGTTGTTGTCGGCAGTTCCAGAACTGCGGGTGATTCGGCTCGGCTTCGGGCGTCTGGGAATGGGTCCTGAAGAATCCTCTTCAGTGCGAAGCCCCACGTTGGGCGCCAATTGTTACCTTACGGCTTCGGCGGCCAAGGGAACAAGCGGGCTGGCGGCGTCTTCGGCGGGAAAGGAATGAAGCGACGAAACGGAGAAGGATTTTATTCGACGTTAAAGAATTCGTACACTTCGAATTAAGGATTTGGTACACAATCGAACATAAGGAATTCATACAATAAGACGTTAAGAACTAGGAATTTGGAGCAGGAGCAGGAGGTCACGGGTCGGTGAAAACCAACTGCCGTGCCGTGGGTGGAAGTGATATTCAGGCCGACTGAATATCACGACGATCTGGGAGTCGAGGACGGGTTGCTGGACAGGAACCGGAGCAGGACTGGACCAGGAGTTGGAGATGGGACTTGGAGTCGGATCTTGGAGGAGATGTTGCTCTTGCGGAAGTCGGATCGAGACAGGATGCTGAGGCTTGGAACCGCTCTGGTTTTATACCCTCTCTGGCGACGGGGAGACTGCTGATTGGTCGACGGGAGAAAGCCGATTGGTGACACAATCGTCGTCGTGCTACGTCTTTTCGTCACCGTGCTACGTCTTGTCGTCGCCATATTACGTCTTGTCGTCGCCATTTTGCGCCTTATAGTCGCCGTGCTACGTCTTATCGTCGCCGTGCTACGTCTTGTCGTCGTCGTGCTACGCCATGTCGTCGCCGTGCCACGTCTTATCGTCACGGTGCTACGTCTTGTTGTCTTTGTGCTACGTCTTATCGTCGTCGTGCAACGTCTTGTCGTCGTCGTGCTACGTCTTATCGTCGTCGGACAACGTCTTGTAGTCGCCGTGCTACGTCTTTCCGGCGCCGAGCTACGTCTTATAATCGCCATGCTACGTCTTATCGCCGCCGTGCTACGACTTGTCGTCGCCGTGCTACGTCTTATCGTCACCGTGCTGCGTCTTGTCGTCGCCGTGCTACGTCTTGTCGTCGCCGTGCTACGTCTTATCGTCGTCTTGCAACGTCTTGCAGTCGCTGTGCTACGTCTTATCGTCGCTGTGCTACGTCTTATCGTCGCTGTGCTACGTCTGGTGGTCGCCCTGCTACGTCTTATCGTCACCGTGCTACGTCTTGACGTCGCCGTGCTACGTCTTATCGTCACCGTGCTACGTCTTGACGTCTCCGTGCTACGTCTTGTCGTCGACGTGCTACGTCTTATCATCGTCGTTTAAGGTCTTGTAGTCGCCGTGCTACGTTTTATAGTCGCCGTGCTACGTCTTATCGTCGCCGTGCTACGTCTTGTCTTAGCCGTGCTACGTCTTATCGTCACCGTGCTACGTCTTGACGTCGCCGTGCTACGTCTTGTCGTCGCCGTGCTACGTCTTATCATCGTCGTTTAAGGTCTTGTAGTCGCCGTGCTACGTTTTATAGTCGCCGTGCTACGTCTTATCGTCGCCGTGCTACGTCTTGTCGTCGCCGTGCTACGTCTTTTCGTCACAGTGCTACGTCTTGTCGTCGCCGTGCTACGTCTTGTCGTCGACATTCTACGTCTTGTCATCGCCGTGCTACGTCTTGCCGTCGCCGCGCTACGTCTGTTGGTGGCCGGGCCACGTCTTATCGTCGCGGTGCTACGTCTGGTAGTAGCCGTGCTGCGTCTTATAGTCGCCGTGCTACGCCTTATTGTCGCCGTGCTACGTCTTATCGTCGTCGTGCAACGTCTTGTATTCGCCGTGCTACGTCTTATCGTCACTGCGCTACGTCTTATCGTCACCGTATTACGTCTTATAGTCGCCGTGCTACGTCTTATCGTCGTCGTGCAACGTCTTGTAGTCGCTGTGCTACGTCTGTTGGTCGCCCTGCTACGTCCTATCGTCACCGTGCTACGTCTTTTCGTCGCCATGCTACGTCTTGTCGTCACCATGCTACGTCTTGTCGTCACCATTTTCCGTCTTGTCGTCGCCGTGCTACGTCTTATCGTCAGCGTATTACGTCTTATAGTCGCCGTGCTACGTCTTTTCGTCGCCGGGCTACGTCTTGACGTCGCCGTGCTACGTCTTATCATCGTCGTGCAACGTCTTGTAGTCGCCGTGCTACGTTTTATAGTCGCTGTGCTACGTCTTATAGTCGCTGTGCTACGTCTAGTGGTCGCCCTGCTACGTCTTATCGTCACCGTGCTACGTCTTGACGTCGCCGTGCTACGTCTTATCATCGTCGTGCAACGTCTTGTAGTCGCCGTGCTACGTTTTATAGTCGACGTGCTACGTCTTATCGTCGTCGTGCTACGTCTTGTCGCCGCCATGCTACGTCTTGTCATCGCCGTGCTACGTCTTGCCGTCGCCGCGCTACGTCTGCTGGTGGCCGGGCTACGTCTTATTGTCGCGGTGCTACGTCTGGTAGTCGCCGTGCTGCGTCTTATAGTCGCCGTGCTACGCCTTATTGTCGCCGTGCTACGTCTTATCGTCGTCGTGCAACGTCTTGTAGTCGCCGTGCTACGTCTTATCGTCGCTGCGCTACGTCTTATCGTAGCTGCGCTACGCCTGTGGTCGCCCTGTTACGTACTATCGTCGTCGTGGTACGTCTTATCGTCACCGTGCTAAGTCTTGTCGTCGCCATGCTACGTCTTGTCGTCGCCATTTTGCGTCTTATAGTCGCCGTGCTACGTCCTATCGTTGGCGTGCTACGTCTTGTCGTCGCCGTGCTACGTCTTGTCGTCGCCATGCTACGTCTTATCGTCACCGTGCTACGTCTTGTCGTCGCCAAGCTACGCCTGTTGGTGGCCGAGCTACGTCTTATCGTCGTCGTGCAACGTCTTGTCGTCGCCGTGCTACGTCTTGTAGTCGCCGTGCTACGTCTTATCGCCACCGTACTACGTCTTGTCGTCGCCGTGCTATGTCTTATCGCCACCGTGCTACGTCTTGTCGTCGCCGTGCTACGTCTTGTCGTCACCGTGCTACGTCTTATAATCGCTATGCTACGTCTTATCATCGTCGTGCAACGACTTGTAGTCGCCGTGTTACGTCTTATCGTCGCCGTGCTACGTCTTGTCGTCGCCATGCTACGTCGTGTCATCGCCGTGCTACGTCTTGCCGTCGCCGCGCTACGTCTGTTGGTGGCCGGACTACGTCTTATCATCGTCGTGCAACGTCTTGTAGTCGCCGTGCTACGTTTTATAGTCGCCGTGCTACGTCTTATAATCGCCGAGCTACGTCTTATCGCCGCCGTGCTACGACTTGTCGTCGCCGTGCTCCGACTTGTCGTCGCCGTGCTCCGACTTGTCGTCGCCGTGCTATGTCTTATCGTCGTCGTGCAACGTCTTGTCGTCGCCGTGCTACGTCTTGTAGTCGCCGTGCTACGTCTTATCGCCACCGTACTACGTCTTGTCGTCACCGTGCTACGTCTTATAATCGCTGTGCTACGTCTTATCGTCACCGTGCTACGTCTTGTCGTCGCCGTACTACGTCTTGTCGTCACCGTGCTACGTCTTATAATCGCTGTGCTACGTCTTATCATCGTCGTGCAACGTCTTGTAGTCGCCGTGTTACGTCTTATCGTCGCCGTGCTACGTCTTGTCGTCGCCATGCTACGTCTTGTCGTCGCCATGCTACGTCGTGTCATCGCCGTGCTACGTCTTGTCGTCGCCGTGCTACGTCTTTCGTCGCCGTGCTACGTCTTATCGTCACCGTGCTACGTCTTGTCGTCGCCGTGTTATGTCTTATCGTCACCGTGCTACGTCTTGTCGTCGCCGTACTACGGCTTGTCGTCACCGTGCTACGTCTTATAATCGCTGTGCTACGTCTTATCATCGTCGTGCAACGTCTTGTAGTCGCCGTGTTACGTCTGATCGTCGCCGTGCTACGTCTTGTCGTCGCCATGCTACGTCTTGTCGTCGCCATGCTACGTCGTGTCATCGCCGTGCTACGTCTTGTCGTCGCCGTGCTACGTCTTGTCGTCGCCGTGCTACGTCTTATCGTCACCGTGCTACGTCTTGTCGTCGCCAAGCTACGCCTGTTGGTGGCCGAGCTACATCTTATCGTCGCGTTGCTACGTTTGATGGTCGCCGTGCTACGTCTTATTGTCGCCGTGCTACGTCTTGTCGTCGTCGTGCTACGTCTTATCGTCGTCGTAAAACGTCTTGTAGTCGCCGTGCTACGTCTTTCCGTCGTCGAGCTACGTCTTGTCGTCGCCGTGCTACGTCTTATCGTCACCGTGCTACGTCTTGTCGTCGCCAAGCTACGCCTGTTGGTGGCCGAGCTACATCTTATCGTCGCGTTGCTACGTCTGATGGTCGCCGTGCTACGTCTTATTGTCGCCGTGCTATGTCTTGTCGTCGCCGTGCTACGTCTTATCGTCACCGTGCTACGACTTGTCGTCGTCATGCTACGTCTTATCGTCGTCGTACAACGTCTTGTCGTCGCCGTGCTACGTCTTATGGTCACTGTGCTATGTCTTGTCGTCACCGTGCTACGTCTTATCGTAGTCGTACAACGTCTTGTAGTCGCCGCGCTACGTCTTTCCGTCGTCGACCTACGTCTTGTCGTCGCCGTGCTACGTCTTATAATCGCCGTGCTACGTCTTATAATCGCCGGGCTACGTCTTATCATCGTCGTGCAACGTCTTGCAGTCGCCGTGTTACGTCTTATCGTCGCCGTGCTACGTCTTGTCGTCGCCGTGCTACGTCTTATCGTCGTCGTGCAACGTCTTGTAGTCGCTGTGCTACGTCTTATCGTCGCTGTGCTACGTCTGGTGGTCGCCCTGCTACGTCTTACCGTCACCGTGCTACGTCTTGACGTCGCCGTGCTACGTCTTGTCGTCGACGTGCTACGTCTTTAAATCGTAGTGCAAAGTCTTGTAGTCGCCGTGCTACGTTTTATAGTCGCCGTGGTGCGTCTTATCGTCGCCGTGCTACGTCTTGTCGTCGCCGTGCTACGTCTTATCGTCACCGTGCTACGTCTTATCGTCGCCGTGCTACGTCTTGTCGTCGCCGTGCTACGTCTTATCGTCGTCGTGCAACGTCTTGTAGTCGCTGTGCTACGTCTTATCGTCGCTGCGCTACGTCTGGTGGTCGCCCTGCTACGTCCTATCGTCACCGTGCTACGTCTTTTCGTCGCCATGCTACGTCTTGTCGTCACCATGCTACGTCTTGTCGTCACCATTTTCCGTCTTGTCGTCGCCGTGCTACGTCTTATCGTCAGCGTATTACGTCTTATAGTCGCCGTGCTACGTCTTTTCGTCGCCGGGCTACGTCTTGTCGTCGCCGTGCTACGTTTTATAATCGCCGTGCTACGTCTTATCATCGTCGTACAAGGTCATGTAGTCGCCGTGCTACGTTTTATAGTCGACGTGCTACGTCTTATCGTCGCCGTGCTACGTCTTGTCGTCGCCGTGCTACGTCTTGTCGCCGCCATGCTACGTCTTGTCATCGCCGTGCTACGTCTTGCCGTCGCCGCGCTACGTCTGCTGGTGGCCGGGCTACATCTTATTGTCGCGGTGCTACGTCTGGTAGTCGCCGTGCTGCGACTTATAGTCGCCGTGCTACGCCTTATTGTCGCCGTGCTACGTCTTATCGTCGTCATGCTACGTCTTGTAGTCGCCGTGCTACGTCTTATCGTCGCTGCGCTACGTCTTATCGTAGCTGCGCTACGCCTGTGGTCGCCCTGTTACGTACTATCGTCGTCGTGCTACGTCTTATCGTCGCCGTGCTACGTCTTGTCGTCGTCGTGCTACGCCTTGTCGTCGCCCTGCTATGTCTTATCGTCACCGTGCTACGCCTTGTCGTCGCCATGCTACGTCTTATCGTCACGGTGCTACGTCTTGTTGTCTTTGTGCTACGTCTTATCGTCGTCGTGCAACGTCTTATCGTCGCCGTGCTACGTCTTATGGTCACTGTGCTATGTCTTGTCGTCGCCGTGCTACGTCTTATAGTCACCGTGCTACGTCTTGTCGTCGTCGTGCTACGTCTTATCGTCGTCGTACAACGTCTTGTAGTCGCCGTGCTACGTCTTTCCGTCGCCGAGCTACGTCTTGTCGTCGCCATTCTACGTCTTGTCATCGCCATTTTGCGTCTTATAGTCGCCGTGCTGCGTCTTATCGTCGCCGTGCTACGTCTTGTCGTCGTCGTGCTACGCCTTGTCGTCGCCCTGCTACGTCTTATCGTCACGGTGCTACGTCTTGTTGTCTTCGTGCTACGTCTTATCGTCGTCGTGCAACGTCTTGTCGTCGCTGTGCTACGTCTTATGGTCACTGTGCTATGTCTTGTCGTCGCCGTGCTAGGTCATATCGTCACCGTGCTACGTCTTTCCGTCGCCGAGCTAAGTCTTGTCGTGGCCGTGCTACGTCTTATAATCGCCGTGCTACGTCTTATCGTCGCCGAGCTACGTCTTGTCGTGGCCGTGCTACGTCTTGTAGTCGCCGTGCTACGTCTTATCGTCGCTGCGCTACGTCTGGTGGTCGCCCTGCTACGTCCTATCGTCACCGTGCTACGTCTTTTCGTCGCCATGCTACGTCTTGTCGTCACCATGCTACGTCTTGTCGTCACCATTTTCCGTCTTGTCGTCGCCGTGCTACGTCTTATCGTCAGCGTATTACGTCTTATAGTCGCCGTGCTACGTCTTTTCGTCGCCGGGCTACGTCTTGTCGTCGCCGTGCTACGTTTTATAATCGCCGTGCTACGTCTTATCATCGTCGTACAAGGTCATGTAGTCGCCGTGCTACGTTTTATAGTCGACGTGCTACGTCTTATCGTCGCCGTGCTACGTCTTGTCGTCGCCGTGCTACGTCTTATCGTCACCGTGCTACGTCTTGTCGTCGCCGTGCTACGTCTTGTCGCCGCCATGCTACGTCTTGTCATCGCCGTGCTACGTCTTGCCGTCGCCGCGCTACGTCTGCTGGTGGCCGGGCTACGTCTTATTGTCGCGGTGCTACGTCTGGTAGTCGCCGTGCTGCGACTTATAGTCGCCGTGCTACGCCTTATTGTCGCCGTGCTACGTCTTATCGTCGTCATGCTACGTCTTGTAGTCGCCGTGCTACGTCTTATCGTCGCTGCGCTACGTCTTATCGTAGCTGCGCTACGCCTGTGGTCGCCCTGTTACGTACTATCGTCGTCGTGCTACGTCTTATCGTCGCCGTGCTACGTCTTGTCGTCGTCGTGCTACGCCTTGTCGTCGCCCTGCTATGTCTTATCGTCACCGTGCTACGCCTTGTCGTCGCCATGCTACGTCTTATCGTCACGGTGCTACGTCTTGTTGTCTTTGTGCTACGTCTTATCGTCGTCGTGCAACGTCTTGTCGTCGCCGTGCTACGTCTTATGGTCACTCTATGTCTTGTCGTCGCCGTGCTACGTCTTATAGTCACCGTGCTACGTCTTGTCGTCGTCGTGCTACGTCTTATCGTCGTCGTACAACGTCTTGTAGTCGCCGTGCTACGTCTTTCCGTCGCCGAGCTACGTCTTGTCGTCGCCATTCTACGTCTTGTCATCGCCATTTTGCGTCTTATAGTCGCCGTGCTACGTCTTATCGTCGCCGTGCTACGTCTTGTTGTCTTCGTGCTACGTCTTATCGTCGTCGTGCAACGTCTTGTCGTCGCTGTGCTACGTCTTATGGTCACTGTGCTATGTCTTGTCGTCGCCGTGCTAGGTCATATCGTCACCGTGCTACGTCTTTCCGTCGCCGAGCTAAGTCTTGTCGTGGCCGTGCTACGTCTTATAATCGCCGTGCTACGTCTTATCGTCGCCGAGCTACGTCTTGTCGTGGCCGTGCTACGTCTTGTAGTCGCCGTGCTACGTCTTTCCGTCGCCGAGCTACGTCTTGTCGTCGCCATTCTACGTCTTGTCATCGCCATTTTGCGTCTTATAGTCGCCGTGCTACGTCTTATCGTCGCCGTGTTACGTCTTGTCGTCGTCGTGCTACGCCTTGTCGTCGCCCTGCTACGTCTTATCGTCACGGTGCTACGTCTTGTTGTCTTCGTGCTACGTCTTATCGTCGTCGTGCAACGTCTTGTCGTCGCCGTGCTACGTCTTATGGTCACTGTGCTATGTCTTGTCGTCGCCGTGCTAGGTCTTATCGTCACCGTGCTACGTCTTGTCGTCGTCGTCTTACGTTTTATCGTCGTCGTACAACGTCTTGTAGTCGCCGTGCTACGTCTTTCCGTCGCCGAGCTACGTCTTGTCGTGGCCGTGCTACGTCTTATAATCGCCGTGCTACGTCTTATCGTCGCCGTGCTACGTCTTGTCGTCGCCGTGCTACGTCTTACCGTCGTCTTGCAACGTCTTGTAGTCGCTGTGCTACGCCTTATCGTCGCTGTGCTACGCCTTATCGTCGCTGTGCTACGTCTGGTGGTTGCCCTGCTACGTCTTATCGTCACCGTGCTACGTCTTGACGTCGCCGTGCTACGTCTTATCGTCACCGTGCTACGTTTTATAGTCGCCGTGCTACGTCTTATCGTCGCCGTGCTACGTCTTGTCTTAGCCGTGCTACGTCTTATCGTCACCGTGCTACGTCTTGACGTCGCCGTGCTACGTCTTGTCGTCGCCGTGCTACGTCTTATCATCGTCGTTTAAGGTCTTGTAGTCGCCGTGCTACGTTTTATAGTCGCCGTGCTACGTCTTATCGTCGCCGTGCTACGTCTTGTCGTCGCCGTGCTACGTCTTATCGTCACCGTGCTACGTCTTGTCGTCGCCGTGCTACGTCTCTGGTAGCATTGTGGTAGCATTGTGGTAGCATTGTGTTACCTTTGTGGTAGCATTG
This sequence comes from Melanotus villosus, assembly GCA_963082815.1. Taxonomy (NCBI): domain Eukaryota; kingdom Metazoa; phylum Arthropoda; class Insecta; order Coleoptera; family Elateridae; genus Melanotus; species Melanotus villosus. Next base: position 27,736,002 of record OY720419.1, on the reverse strand, counting down.
TGGTAGCATTGTAGTAGCATTGTAGTAGCATTGTGGTAGCATTGTGGTAGCATTGTGGTAGCATTGTGGTAGCATTGTGGTAGCATTGTAGTAGCACATTGTGGTAGCATTGTGGTAGCATTGTCGTAGCATTGTCGTAGCATTGTGGTAGCATTGTCGTAGCATTGTGGTAGCATTGTGGTAGCATTGTGGTAGCATTGTGGTAGCATTGTCGTAGCATTGTCGTAGCATTGTCGTAGCATTGTCGTAGCATTGTCGTAGCATTGTCGTAGCATTGTCGTAGCATTGTGGTAGCATTGTCGTAGCTTTGTCGTCGCATTGTCGTAGCATTGTCGTAGCATTGTCGTAGCATTGTCGTAGCATTGTGGTAGCATTGTCGTAGCATTGTCGTAGCATTGTGGTAGCATTGTGGTAGCATTGTGGTAGCATTGTGGTAGCATTGTGGTAGCATTGTCGTAGCATTGTCGTAGCATTGTCGTAGCATTGTCGTAGCATTGTCGTAGCATTGTCGTAGCATTGTGGTAGCATTGTCGTAGCATTGTCGTAGCATTGTGGTAGCATTGTGGTAGCATTGTGGTAGCATTGTGGTAGCATTGTGGTAGCATTGTGGTAGCATTGTCGTAGCATTGTCGTAGCATTGTGGTAGCATTGTCGTAGCATTGTGGTAGCATTGTGGTAGCATTGTGGTAGCATTGTCGTAGCATTGTGGTAGCATTGTGGTAGCATTGTCGTAGCATTGTGGTAGCATTGTCGTAGCATTGTGGTAGCATTGTGGTAGCATTGTGGTAGCATTGTGGTAGCATTGTGGTAGCATTGTGGTAGCATTGTGGTAGCATTGTCGTAGCATTGTCGTAGCATTGTCGTAGCATTGTCGTAGCATTGTGGTAGCATTGTCGTAGCATTGTGGTAGCATTGTGGTAGCATTGTGGTAGCATTGTGGTAGCATTGTAGTAGCATCGTAGTAGCATCGTAGTAGCATCGTAGTAGCATTGTAGTAGCATTGTCGTAGCATTGTCGTAGCATTGTAGTAGCATTGTTGTAGCATTGTGGTAGCATTGTGGTAGCATTGTCGTAGCATTGTGGTAGCATTGTCGTAGCATTGTCGTAGCATTGTCGTAGCATTGTGGTAGCATTGTCGTAGCATTTTCGTAGCGTTGTGGTAGCATTGTCGTAGCATTGTCGTAGCATTGTCGTAGCATTGTCGTAGCATTGTGGTAGCATTGTGGTAGCATTGTGGTAGCATTGTCGTAGCATTTTCGTAGCGTTGTGGTAGCATTGTGGTAGCATTGTCGTAGCATTGTCGTAGCATTGTCGTAGCATTGTCGTAGCATTGTCGTAGCATTGTCGTAGCATTGTCGTAGCATTGTGGTAGCATTGTCGTAGCATTTTCGTAGCGTTGTGGTAGCATTGTGGTAGCATTGTCGTAGCATTGTCGTAGCATTTTCGTAGCGTTGTGGTAGCATTGTGGTAGCATTGTCGTAGCATTGTCGTAGCATTGTCGTAGCATTGTCGTCGCATTGTCGTAGCATTGTGGTAGCATTGTCGTAGCATTGTGGTAGCATTGTGGTAGCATTGTGGTAGCATTGTGGTAGCATTGTGGTAGCATTGTGGTAGCATTGTCGTAGCATTGTGGTAGCATTGTCGTAGCATTGTCGTAACATTGTCGTAGCATTGTGGTAGCATTGTCGTAGCATTGTCGTAGCATTGTCGTAGCATTGTGGTAGCATTGTCGTAGCATTGTCGTAGCATTGTGGTAGCATTGTGGTAGCATTGTGGTAGCATTGTGGTAGCATTGTGGTAGCATTGTCGTAGCATTGTCGTAGCATTGTCGTAGCATTGTCGTAGCATTGTCGTAGCATTGTCGTAGCATTGTGGTAGCATTGTCGTAGCATTGTCGTAGCATTGTGGTAGCATTGTGGTAGCATTGTGGTAGCATTGTGGTAGCATTGTGGTAGCATTGTGGTAGCATTGTCGTAGCATTGTCGTAGCATTGTGGTAGCATTGTCGTAGCATTGTGGTAGCATTGTGGTAGCATTGTGGTAGCATTGTCGTAGCATTGTGGTAGCATTGTGGTAGCATTGTCGTAGCATTGTGGTAGCATTGTCGTAGCATTGTGGTAGCATTGTGGTAGCATTGTGGTAGCATTGTGGTAGCATTGTGGTAGCATTGTGGTAGCATTGTCGTAGCATTGTCGTAGCATTGTCGTAGCATTGTCGTAGCATTGTGGTAGCATTGTCGTAGCATTGTGGTAGCATTGTGGTAGCATTGTGGTAGCATTGTGGTAGCATTGTAGTAGCATCGTAGTAGCATCGTAGTAGCATCGTAGTAGCATTGTAGTAGCATTGTCGTAGCATTGTCGTAGCATTGTAGTAAGCATTGTTGTAGCATTGTGGTAGCATTGTGGTAGCATTGTCGTAGCATTGTGGTAGCATTGTCGTAGCATTGTCGTAGCATTGTCGTAGCATTGTGGTAGCATTGTCGTAGCATTTTCGTAGCGTTGTGGTAGCATTGTCGTAGCATTGTCGTAGCATTGTCGTAGCATTGTCGTAGCATTGTGGTAGCATTGTCGTAGCATTGTGGTAGCATTGTCGTAGCATTTTCGTAGCGTTGTGGTAGCATTGTGGTAGCATTGTCGTAGCATTGTCGTAGCATTGTCGTAGCATTGTCGTAGCATTGTCGTAGCATTGTCGTAGCATTGTCGTAGCATTGTGGTAGCATTGTCGTAGCATTTTCGTAGCGTTGTGGTAGCATTGTGGTAGCATTGTCGTAGCATTGTCGTAGCATTTTCGTAGCGTTGTGGTAGCATTGTGGTAGCATTGTCGTAGCATTGTCGTAGCATTGTCGTAGCATTGTCGTCGCATTGTCGTAGCATTGTGGTAGCATTGTCGTAGCATTGTGGTAGCATTGTGGTAGCATTGTGGTAGCATTGTGGTAGCATTGTGGTAGCATTGTGGTAGCATTGTCGTAGCATTGTGGTAGCATTGTCGTAGCATTGTCGTAACATTGTCGTAGCATTGTGGTAGCATTGTCGTAGCATTGTCGTAGCATTGTCGTAGCATTGTGGTAGCATTGTCGTAGCATTTTCGTAGCATTGTGGTAGCATTGTGGTTACATTGTGGTAGCATTGTCATAGCATTGTCGTGGCATTGTCGTAGCATTATGGTAGCATAATGGTACCATTGTGGTAGCATTGTCGTAGCATTGTGGTAGCATTGTTGTAGCATTGTGGTAGCATTGTGGTAGCATTGGGGTAGCATTGTGGTAGCATTGTGGTAGCATTGTGGTAGCATTGTCGTAGCATTGTCGTAGCATTGTGGTAGCATTGCGGTAGCATTGCGGTAGCATTGGGGTAGCATTGTGGTAGCATTGTTGTAGCATTGTAGTAGCATTGTAGTAGCATTGTAGTAGCATTGTAGTAGCATTGTAGTTACACACCTTGCATTGGAGTGATTGTTTCTCCATATAATTACGAAAACACATCTTTAGAATCGAATGTTATAGCGTATTGTAGAGGTGGGCAGATCCGCTCGGAGTCGTTCCTTCGGAATGACTCCAACCTCGGATCCGGTCGGAGTCATTCCGATTTTTATTTCTGAGTTGCTCCAAGTGGGTCCGGAGGTCCGGACTCTTCGGTTGTTATTAGCAATCAATTATATCGACAAAGTTTTGAATCCAAATGAGTCCGGTGACGAATCGTAATTCGATATTCGGTGATAGGAGGCAGGATTTGATTTGTGTACTTGCAAATTTTTCTTTACGACAACATATACATTGAAATATCGAATTACCAAATATACGCCACGTCATTTTGTGTTATATACTTAACCGTTCGTTTTTATTTGCATACAGTAATGACACTTATTACTTATTACCTTATTAGTAGCAGCGTAATAACTCTATTAATTTTTATTTAAAGAGAAAATACAGATACAGATATAAAGAACTGAACTACAAAATTTCTGAAAAAAAAATTTAACTAAAATTTTAAAATATACACTGCGTTTTCTAGAAGACATATTTGCCCCTTACAACAGCCTATTGTATGTACTGTAGTACTTAGTTACACCTCTTTTGAGAGGCGACAAGTACGTGACTTTTGTTGTGTCCGTAAAAATGCAATTCTCCCGTATTATATTTAGACTAGAACAATGACATCAATTGTATTGCTAGCCGCTCACATGAGTAATCTCGCCAAAACAATTCCGCACCGCTCCTTGATTAGGTTTGGTTTGCCGGATTGAATGAGCCGGAATCGGAACGACTCCATCGGTCGGACTCCATCGGTCGTTCCGCAGTCGGATTTGGTTTGGCGGAACTGGATCCTCGAAAGGAACCGGATTGCCCATCTCTAGCGTATTGGGTAGCATTGTAGTAGCATTGTAGTAGCATTGTAGTAGCATTGTAGTAGCATTGTAGTAGCATTGTAGTAGCATTGTAGTAGCATTGTAGTAGCATGGTAGTAGCATTGTAGTAGCATTGTAGTAGCATTGTAGTAGCACTGCAGCGGCATTGCAGTAGCATTGTAGTAGCATCGTAGTAGCATCGTAGTAGCATCGTAGTAGCATCGTAGTAGCATTGTAGTAGCATTGTCGTAGCATTGTCGTAGCATTGTCGTAGCATTGTTGTAGCATTGTGGTAGCATTGTGGTAGCATTGTCGTAGCATTGTGGTAGCATTGTGGTAGCATTGTGGTAGCATTGTGGTAGCATTGTCGTAGCATTGTCGTAGCCTTGTCGTAGCATTGTCGTAGCATTGTCGTAGCATTGGCGTAGCATTGTGGTTGCATTATTGTAGCATTGTCGTAGCATTGTCGTAGCATTGTGGTAGCATTGTCGTAGCATTGTGGTAGCATTGTGGTAGCATTGTCGTAGCATTGTCGTAGCATTGTCGTAGCATTGTCGTAGCATTGTGGTAGCATTGTCGTAGCATTGTCGTAGCATTGTCGTAGCATTGTCGTAGCATTGTCGTAGCATTGGCGTAGCATTGTGGTAGCATTGTTGTAGCATTGTCGTAGCATTGTCGTAGCATTGTCGTAGCATTGTGGTAGCATTGTGGTAGCATTGTGGTAGCATTGTCGTAGCATTGTTGTAGCATTGTCGTAGCATTATGGTAGCATTGCGGTAGCATTGGGGTAGCATTGTGGTAGCATTGTTGTAGCATTGTGGTAGCATTGTGGTAGCATTGTGATAGCATTGTGGTAGCATTGTCGTAGCATTGTGGTAGCATTGTGGTAGCATTGTGGTAGCATTGTGGTAGCATTGGGGTAGCATTGTGGTAGCATTGTGGTAGCATTGTGGTAGCATTGTCGTAGCATTATGGTAGGATTGCGGTAGCATTGCGGTAGCATTGGGGTAGCATTGTGGTAGCATTGTTGTAGCATTGTGGTAGCAGTGTGGTAGCATTGTGGTAGCATTGTGGTAGCATTGGGGTAGCATTGTGGTAGCATTGTGGTAGCATTGTGGTAGCATTGTGGTAGCATTGTCGTAGCATTATGGTAGCATTGCGGTAGCATTGGGGTAGCATTGTGGTAGCATTGTTGTAGCATTGTGGTAGCATTGTGGTAGCATTGTGATAGCATTGTGGTAGCATTGTCGTAGCATTGTGGTAGCATTGTGGTAGCATTGTGGTAGCATTGTGGTAGCATTGGGGTAGCATTGTGGTAGCATTGTGGTAGCATTGTGGTAGCATTGTCGTAGCATTATGGTAGGATTGCGGTAGCATTGCGGTAGCATTGGGGTAGCATTGTGGTAGCATTGTTGTAGCATTGTGGTAGCATTGTTGTAGCATTGTGGTAGCATTGTGGTAGCATTGTGATAGCATTGTGGTAGCATTGTGGTAGCATTGTGGTAGCATTGCGGTAGCATTGCGGTAGCATTGCGGTAGCATTGCGGTAGCATTGCGGTAGCATTGTGGTAGCATTGTGGTAGCATTGTGGTAGCATTGTGGTAGCATTGTCGTAGCATTGTGGTAGCATTGTGGTAGCATTGTCGTAGCATTGTGGTAGCATTGTGGTAGCATTGTGGTAGCATTGTGGTAGCATTGTGGTAGCATTGTGGTAGCATTGTAGTAGCATTGTAGTAGCATGGTCGTAGCATCGTGGTAGCATCGTAGTAGCGTCGTAGAAGCATCGTGGTAGCATCGAAGATGGCGACGACAAGACTTAGGACGGCGACGACAAGACGTAGCACGGTGACGATAAGCCGTAGCACGACGACGATAGGACGTAACAGGGCGACCACCAGACGTAGCGCAGCGACGATATGACGTTGCACGACGACGATAAGACGAAGCGCGGCGACAATAGGGCGTAGCACGGCGACTACAAGACGTTGCACGACGACGATAAGACGTAGCACGGCGACAATAAGGCGTAGCACGGCGACTATAAGACGCAGCACGGCGACTACCAGGCGTAGCACCGCGACGATAAGACGTAGCACGGCGACGACAAGACGTAGCACGGTGACGATAAGACGTAGCACGGCTACTATCAGACGAAGCATCGCGACAATAAGACGTAGCACGGCGACAACCAGACATAGCACGCCGACGATTAGACGAAGCACAGCGGCATACAAGACGTTGCACGAAGACGATAAGACGTAGCACGGCGATTATAATAGGTAGCACGGGGACCACCAGACGTAACACGGCGACGTCAAGACGTAGCACGGTGACGACAAGATGTAGCACGGCGACGACAATACGTAGCACGGTGACGACAACACGTAGCACGGTGACGATAAGACGGAGCACGGCGACGACAAGACGTAGCACGGCGACGACTTGTCGCGGTGCTACGTCTTGTCGTCGCCGTTCTACGTCTGGTGGTCGCCGTGCTACATCTTATAGCGCCCTGCTACGCCCTGACATCGCCGTGCTACGTCTTGTGTATATTTTGGGATGTATTTTTGTAATTACATCTCCCATAAAGTAATACATGTTAATTATCAAAACATTTGCGTATACTGTACTATATAAATAACTAATATCAGTAATATCCTATAAAAATGTTTTAAAATGTTTATACGCCACCACGTTTGGATTGTTATGCGCATAATTTCCAAACATTTCCGTAAGAAAGCTCTGTTATTACTGACCGCGAGCTCTATACACAGCATTCTTGTGACGTCATTGCCTACGTATTTACCACCACTTCCTTCAGACTTACTAGACAACCGTTTACTTTAGTGACCATGGTCTGGACCAAGGTATTTTAACTCTCCTAGGTAGGCTAGCTTACTGGGGTATGACAAGCGCGGCGCGGGACGCGGGCGGGGAGGTACAGCTACGTCACAAGTGGAATCTGTCATCATTCGGTCAGAATGTTTCTCAGAGAAACAACGTTCCGATAAACGCCGTTTTGGTTGTTTAGAGTGAAATAGAGTTTAATATTTTTGTAGTAATTTGCTGTACACTATAAAAGTAGACTTGATTATCTTTGATTTCCGACAAACGATACAACGACTGAACGGGGTGCTTTCCACTTGTGACGTCATGCAGGCGACAACACCCAGGACGATCGTGCCGTGTGCAAAACCTAGCCTACCTATGAGAGTTAAGATACCTTGGCCTGGACGAATCCAACCCTACCGAAATTTCGGTAGATCTACCGATTTCGAAAAAGCAGAATTTGACAAGGCCGTAAAGGAACTAGCTAATAATAAGGCCCCGGGTATCGACAATATACCTGCGGAAGTTATCAAATGCCTAAATCACGATACATTACTCTCGATATTTGACCTCATTAAAACGATTTATGAAACTGGACACATCCCTGAAGATTTTACCAAGAGTATAATAGTTACCATACCAAAAAGGCCTGGAAGTCATAAATGTGAAGAGCATCGAACGATAAGCCTTATACCACATGTTCTAAAAATACTGACGAAGATAATATATCGAAGAATTGAGACCAAAATTGAAAATAGACTAACAGAAGATCAGTTCGGGTTTCGTAAAAACACAGGGACAAGGGAAGCAATTCTAGCAATAAGACTAATTATTGAAAAATGTATTGAAAAGGATAAAAAAGTTTATATCGCTTTCATTGATGCAGAAAAGGCATTTGACAACGTGAAATGGAACATGCTGTTTAAATTTCTGAAAGAGTCCGGTATCGACTTTAAAGATATACGCTTCATTTACAATCTCTATACAAATCAAAAGGGAGTAATATCGGTCAATGACGAAGAAAGAGAAATTCAGATAAAAAAGGGTGTAAGACAGGGATGCGCCTTATCCTCCCTCCTTTTCAATCTGTACACTCAGAAGGCAATTGATGAAGTCAATGATTCATGTAACTCAGGAATTAATATACACGGAGAAAAAATTAAAATGTTACGGTTCGCCGACGATATAGCCCTACTCTCTAACAGTAGAGAGGAAATAGAACAAACACTAAATATCATGGAAAAGCTAATGAAAACGGAATATAATTTAAAATTTAATAGAAAGAAGACTAAAATCATGATATGCACAAGATCAACACATAAAACCAAGACTGAGATAAGAATTGATGGGGAAAAATTAGGCGAGGTGAACGAATATGTATACTTGGGAAGCATCATTACAAAAGATGGAAGAAGCAAAAGAGAGATAAATCATCGAATTATACAAGCCAAAAGAGCATTCCTAAATAAAAGAAGTCTTCTAACCTGCAAAAATATCTCGCTATACGTAAAAAAGGCATTTATACACACTTTCGTGTGGAGTGTCGCTTTGTATGGCTGCGAATCGGGGACCATTAATCTACAAGAAAAAAAGAAAGATAGAAGCTTTTGAACAATGGTGTTACAGAAGGATGATGAGAATTAGTTGGACGGACAGAGTTACTAATGACGAAGTACTAGAAAGGGCTGAAGAAAAGAAAAATATGTGGAAACAGATACAGAAAAGACGAGACCAGCTAATTGGACACATTCTTCGCCGGGAAGGAATTCTGAAAACAATTATAGAGGGGAAGATAGAAGGTAAAAGAACTAGGGGACGTCCACGCAATCGATATATTAAACAAATTATGGATGACGTGGGCGCGCGTGATTATGAAGAAATGAAGAGAAAATCCGAGAGAAGACGAGATTGGAACCATGCGTCAAACCAGTCAAGAGACTGAAGACCTAGAGAGAGAGAGACCGATTTCGACTTCAATCTACCGATTTTAAACTCATTTCTACCGATTTTTTAAAGTTTATTAAATAACCTTCAAAAAAACCTGTTTTGATTATCTTGACATCACAAAATGCACCTGACTCGGTACAAAATTTTGTTTATGTCATACTCGTTTCTAAAGCAACGTTTTTTGGACGATTTATAGAACAAAAAGTGATATTTTTAAACCGCATGTAGTTGCTTTTCCTTGTATTTTCAAAAATATATTTTTCTCAGCTTAAATATGTCTACCGAAATCTACCGAAAAATTGAACCGAAAGCTACCGAAACCGGAAAATATTAGATGGCAACACTGACCAACTTCCTCTTTTATGAACAAGCCCATATGTGCGTGAAGATGTTGCTCTAGTGCTGGGAAATCCCCTATTTGCTTGAATTATGCAGTAGGTAGTACTACAGTAGTTTTTACGTCTTAATAAACTGCCAAATAAGTAAATAATTTATTAATATAAATCTAATTAAGCCATGCCGAAGAGAAAGTGCACATTTAATGAAAAGTTACAATCTAAATATTCTTTTATTAAAAAATTCACAGATTTCGCAATCCTCGCAACCATCGGATACATTGGAAATGATAATGCCATATATAATATATAAAACATATAAACTTACCTCACTTACGACTTCGAAATTGTGAAAATATCACACCGCTGAGTGTAAATTAATATTTGTTTTCAAGTCTTATACATAAAGTGGCATTTTAATGTGTCAAATCTAATTATCAAAGCAACATTTTAACGTGAAGGGTGGATAAAGTGTTGCTATAAACATTTTATCCACACTTTCCTTGACGACACTGTTGCTATAAACATTTTATTGATTTTATCCATACTTTCCTTGACGACGTGAATTTTAAAATGAAAATCATTAGCTCACTCGGCTGTGCCTCACGAGCTAAACTTTTGCTTTCATGGATAAAATTTCTCTTTATTCGCTTGTACCATAAATAGCTATTAAACTAAAAAAACAAAAGAAAATACATATTTAATCAGTTTGTATCTATTTGTAATAGGACTATGAGTTTCTTGTAAAATTTTCTTACTATATACATACTATATACTTGCTATAAACATTTTATCCACACTTTCCTTGAAGACACTGTTGCTATAAACATTGACGACGTGAATTTTGTATTGTTTAATAAAGAGATTTTATCCACTCAAAATGTAGCAGACCTTGTCTATTCTTCTTACGCACTTTTATACGAATAATTCAAATGTTTACTATTATGAGATCATCGAAGCTCAATTGACACGTCCGAACGAGGGCATTCAATATTTAACATTCAAACTGGTATTATGTTCATATTTTGCTGTTTTACGTATTTTATCGAATTAAACTTTGTTCTCATTTCATTATTACCTTAATTCACATCCTAACAAAGTCACCGCCCTGATAAATAATGTCTGCATTCATTTGGCACTTTTGCTGTCGCTGAGAAACTACTAAAATTCTCGTAACTCTGTCCAATATTCGAGCCTATAAACATTTCCAATGTTAAAAAGTTGTGGATACAAAAATGTCCCATTTTGGATCCAAATATTTATGGTCACCTTATTTATAAGAAACATGAGAGACATATTCCCCATTGACACAGTTTATAAATGGGAATTATGTATTTCATTTTGCATGGAAAATGCATAGTCAACTAGATGTAGGGTAAACTGGGGTAAGAGTAAAGGTGGGAAAAGTGTAAGCATACGTCAAGTTAATGGTAGCGGTGACAGGTTAGTTTGCGAGATACAACACGTGTATTTAATAATTCAAGTGTGGTTAGGCGATATAAAATATAGGTAAATATTTTCGGATGTTATACACTAAAGATAACGTACTTATAAGTACTTTAAAATTGATTTCAAGTTTGTTTACGTAACCTAAAGTTTCACGCAGATTTACTCTTACCTCCTGAAATGAGCGGTGTAGGGACAAGAGTAAATATTTTAAAGGGGCAAGTGTAAACCTGAAGTTGAATTGCAGGTATGGTCCGAACGTACGTGAGAACGAGTGATCGAGCAAAGCAATACTCGAAAGAAGATTTAACAAATGCTATACAATCTATTAAGAGCAATGTTATGACGCTTCATAGGGCGCATTTAGTTTATAAAATTCCAAAAGCAACACTGTCAACTTATGTGTCTGGTAAACGAGGGCAAAAGAGTACATCATATGGAAGAGCCCCAACAATACCGTTAGAGGATGAATCGAAATTGGCCAATTGTTTAAGAACAATGGAGAAGTGGGGGTTTGGGTTGAGCCGAAAAGAGGTGTTATCTATAGTTGGTATGTGGGTAAAAAGGAATAACGTTACCACTCCTTTCAAAGATTCCAATCCTGGACATGTATGGTTTATTAATTTTAAAAGGCGGCATAATCTGTCATTGAAAAAGCCTGAAGCTGTAGAATATGCTAGAACTCGAGCGTGCGATCCGTTTACAATTTACAATTATTTTGAGTTGTTGAAAAGCACTTTGGATGAGCTAAATATTCAGAATAAACCAAACCAGTTATGGAATTTAGATGAAACTGGGCTTTGCATTGATCCATCCAGAACAAAAATCGTTGGTGGAAAAGGATTGCCATCTTCCAGGGTAACAAGCACTTCCGGAAGGGAAAATGTTACAATTCTATCAGCAGTAAGTGCTTATGGAACGAAAGCACCTCCTTTGATTATTTTTAAAGGTAAATACATATGGGATGAGTGGGTGCCAAAAGAAGACGATGAAGATGTTTTTCCTGGAACTAGCTATGCAGCTACAGCAAATGGATGGATCGATTCTGACGTGTTTTTTAATTATATGAAAACAACTTTTCTCGCGGCAGTTGGAGATGAACGCCCAATTTTGTTGGTGTATGACGGTCACTCTACTCATATTGATCCAAGAGTAATAGAATTTGCTTCTGAACATTCTATTACTATTCTTAAGCTACCTGCACATACGAGCCATCTCCTTCAGCCGTCAGATTTAGCGGTTTTTAAATCTTTTAAAATTAACTGGGATTTAGAAATAACAAAGTGGCAGCGAAAGCATATTGGGAAAAGAATCCCCAAAAAGATATTTGCCAAGCTGGTTGGAAGAACTTGGAAACATATTAAAGTAGAAACCCTAAAGAACGGATTTTGCAAATCAGGAATATATCCTTTCAATTCTACTGTAATACCACGAGAAAATTCAATCCAGACGCATTAAAACGTTGGGATGAACAAATGCGAGGTATTAATACTAATGCTATTGAAGTACATCATGATGGGCAAACAACTGAAAGGGATAATAATATTGAAGTCAATAACAGCTTTGAAAATTTGTTATTGGATACAGTTAAACAAATTCAACCTGAAAATAGTGGTAAACGCAAGCGTGTAGCCTTAGGGGCTGAAGTAATAACAAGAAAACATGTCGAAAAGTTTCATGCTAGCTTAGAAAAAACAACAAAGAGCAACAAGAAAGCAAGAGAGAGTGTTAGCAGCGAGTCAGAGTGTGAACTAATACTACAAGATTCCTCTGAAGAGGAGCAGTATATAGAAGAATCAATAGATCAAGAAGACCGTCCAGAGCATGTAGACGTAGGTGTTTACGTTTTAGTGCGCTTTCCCACAAAAAAGTCCGTCAAATATTGCATTGGTAAAATCTTGGAAAAATTTGGAGATGGTTATAAAGTAACATTTCTCAGAAAGGGCATAAGAAATAAGTTCTATTGGCCAGCAGTGGAAGATGTATCCACAACTGATGCTAACGATATTGAATTACTACTTCCGGAACCCACCATTACCCGGGGGAAATTATTCTTCAAAATCAGTTTTGATAATTATAACATATGCTAATCATTAAAGTTTAAGTTGACAAAATATGTACTTTGCTCAGAATTAAGTTTTAAGTGTATACATATATAACATGTATCTCTATATCTATGTATAATATTAGCTTTCGCCTCAAATCAGCATATATAATACTCGTTTCGGCCTCAAAAATCCGGTTTCGGCCTCATGAGGCCAAACCTGGAAGAACAGCTAACGCCGTTTTTGGCCTCAGTTGCATGAGAGCCGCCTTGCGGCAATATTTCTGCAAATTTCGGTTTGTGCCTCGCAGAGTAAGTTAGTATTGTTGCATACGATAAGTTGGAAAATAACAGAATTCGATCGGGAATCATATAATTACTAGCTGCAAAGTACAGAATGAAATTACTATAGATGGTAGCTATAAAGAAATTGCAAAAAGATACTATAGTGATAGATAGATAATCACTAAAATGTAAACCGTTCAAGTCGTAGGGGAAATGTGGATATGATGGCATACTTGATATGACGGCACCCTTTTGAAATTCACGCCATTTATTTGAATTAAGTTAGTTCAGCGTCGGCCACCTATTAAATACGCTTCCATATACCTGCTGTGGCAATCACGTGCTAATATTGTGCCTTCCGCCGTAGAAAAACGTTGAGGTTGTTATCAGTAAGTATTAAACTTTTTTTCGCTCTACCAACTTTACTTTTAGATTAGGATGCGAAAATTAAGTGATGTTTAAAGTCCTGTTGTTTTGATATGATGGCACCCCAACCGTATCTTATGATGGCATAGGGTGCCATCATATCAAATGCCTTAAAATTGTAATTTATTAAGTTTTTATTTTTTACAAGGTTATAAGAGTCATAGAAAAATGCCTAAAGTGAAGAGTAAAGTTCCACGACATTCATGGACCGAAGAGAATATGCGTGAAGCGATGCAAAATGTGCAGCAACAAAAGATGGGTTGGAAACTTGCATCCAAAACTTTTAATGTTCCAGCGACTACTCTGCGTCGTAGAGTAAAAAACAATATGGGTTATGAGAAAGGCGACCTTGGAGGATGCCGGCCAGCTTTTTCCAAAGAGGTAGAGGACGAAATTGTTACCCACATTACAACTATGGAAACCCGATTTTTGGGCCTCTCCACAAGTGATGTAAGATCACTGGCGTATCAGATTGCGGTGCAAAACAATATTCAACACAAATTCAGTCATGTTAATGAAAAAGCTGGATGGACATGGTTGCATTGGTTTCTTAAACGGAATCCAACAATAAGCTTACGGACACCAGAAAATACATCTGTAGCTCGAGCGCAAGCGTTCAATAAAGTTAATATTGGAACCTACTTCCAACGTCTTGACGAAGTTTTGACACTGTATAAATTTTCTGCCGAAAATATATACAATATGGACGAGAGCGGCTTCTCTACGGTCCAGACTAAGCCTGGCAAAATATACGCCACATAAGGTCGCAAACAAGTGGGTGTCTTAACAAGTGCGGAAAGAGGCCAGCATTATACAACAGTATGTGCAATGAACGCAGTTGGGACATTTATACCTCCGGCTTTCATATTTCCCAGGAAAAATATGAAACCATAACTATTGGATAATGCCCCTCCTGGATCGGTCTGCTTTTGCCAAGAAAGTGGATGGATGACATCAGAAGTTATGGTCAAGTGGTTAGATCATTTTATCCGGTTTGCAAAGCCAAGCTTAGAAAATAAAGTCTTACTTTTGCTTGATGGTCATGCCAGTCACAAGCATCTTAGCGTCTTAAAAAAAGCTAAAGAAATTGGAATTATCTTATTTTGCTTCCCGGCGCATTGTACTCACAGATGTCAACCATTAGATACAGGTTTTTTTGGGCCACTTCAAATCTACTATAATCAGCAAATTCGACTTTGGCTTAAGACACATCCTGGAAGAGTAGTGACACACCTTCAAGTAGCCCACATTTTTGGCGAGGCATATCTTAAAAGTGCAATACCTGCAACAGCCATAAAAGCATTCCAGAAAACAGGCATTGTTCCGTACAATCCAGAAATATTTGAAGATTGGATGTTTGATCCTGCTGAAACTACAAACAGGACCTGTACTGAAGGAAATACAGAAGTTCTTCATCCTATTGCGATGGCAAGAAACCAACAATCACCATCCACTAGTCTTGTATTAGATGCACCTAGGCCAACTACCTCAAGCCAATCTCGTAAAACCAGAACAATTGAAAAATCATACCAAGGCGCAAGGGCACGCCCCTCAATACTGTCGGTTAGTATTGAGCAAATATCCCCTTTACCAAAAATGTCCGAATTACCAGCAAAGGCACGAAAACCAAGAAAAAAAGGGAAAATGGGCATTATTAATTCAACACCAGATATTGAGGCTGAGAAAGCAACAGAAAATGCAAAGCAGGAGAAGGAAAGGGCAAAACTTGCAAGAGCTGCAAAGAGAAAGCTTAAGGTTATTGAAGAGTCGTCAGAAGACGAAAATACGCAGACAAATCATGCGGAAGTTGATGAGGACGAAGATGCCTCATGCTTGTACTGCAACGAACTATATTCATGGTCAAGATCTAAGGAGTTTTGGCTTAAATGTCAGTCATGTAGAAAATGGGCCCATGGTGCCTGTGCTGATAAGACTACAAAATCAAAAACATTTACTTGTGAAATTTGTGAAGACTTTTAACTTTTTCTTTTTTGACGTTAAAATAACTGCATTTAAGTTTTATTTTTAGTGAAGTTACCTGTTTATTTTACTTGGTGCCATCATATCAAATGATTTGATATGATGGCACCTTCGGCCTTAAATAAATAATAATTAATACTATAAATAATAGTGTACATTTTTTCAATATTATGCATGTTGTATCTTAACAGTGGTGAACTTAACATGTTGGTCCAATTTGACACATTTATAAGTTATTTTAGACATTAAAAATTTATAATTAAAAAAAGGGTGCCATCATATCCACACTTCCCCTACCTAATATCGTAATAACAAATTTTACAGGAGAAACTTCTGAACCTAAACATAGAAACATAGAAATCTATATACAGGGTGTAACAGCTAAGGTGAATCAGGCGTATATCTCGGTTAGTCAAAGAAATACGGAAAAATGAACTAACGAAATTTGATTGTGATAAATGTAGCTTTTTGTTCCAATTGTCAGCATGACATTTTCACTTTTCACCGCTTACACAGGAAATGGTATCAAATTTTATTTTTTAAATATCACGATAAGTATACATTTTTTTGCAGACATTTGTTTTCTGGTTTTAATCATTAAAGTTTGTACACCCTTACATAACAACACTTTTGTAAAAACAAGAAAAGTGTAATATACAGGGTGTAAATTAATGTCATGCAGATATTTCAAGGGGTGATGGTACTCGGCAAAATAAGAAAAAATGTTAATATACACATGATCCAAAACGCGCCATTTTCGATATACAGGGTTGCGAAGTTTCAAAATTGTTTTCGTATTTTGCGTTTTTCTCCCGAATATTTTGAGATAATTATTTGAAATTTAGTATAGCTACTATCTTTTCGAATCTCTACAATAAAATGTCAAAATCATCAGTTGCACTATACAAGGTGTTACATTTCTTTGGGTTACCGACCATTTTACCTTCCGGAACTTTTTTTGGATCACCCTGTATAAATTTTTATATCTTAATTGAATTTCCTGTTCTTTTCTCCAGCTTTTTGTTTTTTTCATTATTCCCGTATCTGTCACCGTTTTCGAGTTATTTGAAAAAATAGCGATCAATACAAACCAAGTGTAGTCAAAATAATTTATTTTTTTTGGTAGCACCCTCTATACTGCAACTGATGATTTTGACATTTTATTGTAGAGATTCTAAAAGACAGTAGCTACAGTTGAAACCTCTTTTTACAGACTCTTGATTGATTTGCCATTAACCCCTATTTAGTTTTAATCGTTTACTACGAGACCTCATACAGCGAGAATTCGCTTATTACGGCTTCTATTTTTGGACGAAATCCTGTTACAGTGAGATAAATCACTACTGTATTATATTATACTCAGTGACATAAAAATTGCAACACCTAGAAGGGGTAGGAATTTTTTGACCAAATTTGGCAGGAACATTGGAGTAGACTAAGGTTATAATTGATTAAAATTTGGCAAAAAAAACACGGTATCTTTTTGATTTTTTTTTAATAATGTGTTTGTCCGCCCCTGTTTCTAACACACTCATTTACCCGCTTTGGCATCGATTCCAGCAAGTGATCAATGTCTTCTTGAGATATGGCATCCCAAGCAACCTGTACTTGATGCCGTAGAGCTTCCAATGTCAACGGTGGGTTCGGTAGATTTCTCAACCTTCTGCCCATCATGTCCCACACGTGCTCAATGGGCGACAGATCGAGAGATCTCGGCGGCCAAGGTAAAAGATTGACATTGGCCTCTTCAAAGCAGTTAAGAGAAACCATTGCTACATGGGGCCGTGCATTATCTTGTTGAAAAAGCGGGTCTTCCAGCCTCCGGCCGACCATCATGCCTTCCCAGACAAAATCTCGACTCGTCACTAAAGACAACTCGATGCCACTCAAGGTTCCATTGAAGTCTTTCCGTACACCAGTCCAAACGTTGCTGGTGATGCAGAGCAGTGAGGGGTAGCACAAGATGTGGACGGTAAGACAGCAAGCCAAAGGTCCTTATCCGGCGATAAATTGTTCGCAAACCTATAGCACGACCTTCTTCGCCTAACCATTGATCAGCTATTGATCTGGTTGTAGAAAATCGGTCTCTCAATGCCATTAGTCTTAAGCGGCGATCTTGACGTTCATTGGTTCTTCTTTGGGTCCCAGTGCCTCTTCTCCGACGTTCAACGCCATTTTCAGACCTCGCTTGATAAGCTCGCATTATTGTCGATTGATGTCGACCAAAACGGTTGGCGATTTCTCTGAACGAAAAACCTGCTTCCCGTAAACCAACAATTCGCCCTCTGTCGAATTCGCTCAACTGCTGGTAAACTTGACGTCTCCTTACTCTAGGCATAATCAGACACTTGAAACACTTTCAACTAAAGAATAGGAACCGAAAAAGCGGAAAGAATTCAAAAAATGATTCCATAAGTGCTTGTTTATCACCACCTCTAAAAAGTGATACAAAAAATTGAAAATGCCACAACTACTTGATGGTCGGCTTTCAAATTTTGATCAACTATAACCTTGGACTAGGCCAATGTTCCTGCCAAATTTGGCCAAAAAATTCCCATCCCTTCTAGGTGTTGCAATTTTTATGTCACTGAGTATATATTATTCTAAGAAAGTCTGCCAAAAATGTGTCAGCTAAGCGTTATCAAAGCTATTACCCACCTCGAGACCGGAAACCCTAAATAAATCATTAAAATGATCCAAGTTTGCAACAGTTTCAAGTTTCATAATAACTACCTATTATAATCCTCTACGTATTAATTTCAATTTTTATTGTTTGTATTTAGTACAATTAGAAGAGAGATATCAAAAATAAAATTAAATTTCCAAAAAACACTAGTTTTCCTTTTTACAATAAGTGGTGAAGAGGGGGCGCACGCCCACCCTGAAATGGTCTAGTTTCGCCCCTTTTATTAAGCTATGACAAACTAAAGCACACCGTCTAATTCGAAAAAAAGAATATTAAAAAATTATTACTTGTGTAAGTTCTTCTAGCACCGTGCTGAGGCCGAAACTTGTGTTGTATGTTGCTGTGAGGTGGAAACTGGTTTTGGACGGTAAAGTGGGGACATGTATAAAACCAGTTTCGGACTCACGAAATCAAATAAGAAACATTTTCAAAAATATCCTGAATTCATTGATAATAATTTGATTTATTAAGCTATGACAAACTAAAGAACACCGTCTAATTCGAAAAAAAGAATATTAAAAAATTATTACTTGTGTAAGTTCTTCTAGCACCGTGCTGAGGCCGAAACTTGTGTTGTATGTTGCTGTGAGGTGGAAACTGGTTTTGGACGGTAAAGTGGGGACATGTATAAAACCAGTTTCGGACTCACGAAATCAAATAAGAAACATTTTCAAAAATATCCTGAATTCATTGATAATAATTTGATTTATTAAGCTATGACAAACTAAATAACACCGTCTAATTCGAAAAAAAGAATATTAAAAAATTATTACTTGTGTAAGTTCTTCTAGCACCGTGCTGAGGCCGAAACTTAGTGTTGTATGTTGCTGTGAGGTGGAAACTGGTTTTGGACGGTAAAGTGGGGACATGTATAAAACCAGTTTCGTACTCACGAAATCAAATAAGATATATTTTCAAAAATATTCGGAATTTATTGATAATGCTTGTTTTGTGGGCAGAATGTCTCTTTCAATGTAGAAACTGTGTTTTCTAATGAAATTTAAGTGACTTTCAAATTTTCTCGCCAAAAAGAACGAAAATCTCAAACTTTTCGAGTCATCGAGATATATATCGAACCATGCTAATAAACCTTTTCTTGGTTTCTGCATTCGATTCTAATCGCCAACTACAACTTTTAAGTGAAATTTCGTATAATTGTGATTTATGACACACTAAAGCACACCGTCTAATTCGAAAAAAAAGGATATTAAAAAATTATTACTTGGGTAAGTTCTAGCACCGTGCTGAGGCCGAAACTTAGTGTTGTATGTTGCTGTGAGGTGGAAACTGGTTTTGGACGGTAAAGTAGGGACATGTATAAAACCAGTTTCGTACTCACGAAATCAAATAAGATATATTTTCAAAAATATTCGGAATTTATTGATAATGCTTGTTTTGTGGGCAGAATGTCTCTTTCAACGTAGAAACTGTGTTTTCTAATTAAATTTAAGTGACTTTCAAATTTTCTCGCCAAAAAGAACGAAAATCTCAAACTTTTCGAGTCATCGAGATATATATCGAACCATGCTAATAAACCTTTTCTTGGTTTCTGCATTCGATTCTAATCGCCAACTACAACTTTTAAGTGAAATTTCGAATAATTGTGATTTATGACACACTAAAGCACACCGTCTAATTCGAAAAAAAGAATATTAAAAAATTATTACTTGGGTAAATTCTAGCACCGTGGTGAGGCCGAAACTTAGTGTTGTATGTTGCTGTGAGGTGGAAACTGGTTTTGGACAGTAAAGTAAGGACATGTATAAAACCAGTTTCGCACTCACGAAATCAAATAAGGTAGGTACATTTTCAAAAATATTCTGAATTCATTGATAATGCTTATTTTGTGGGCAGAATGTCTCTTTCAATGTAGAAACTGTGTTTTCTAATGAAATTTAGTGTTGTTATAATTAACATTATCATAATCATTAACTGCAGCTTCGGTGGTGTGACTGTTGCATTCTTATTCATGTTTCTGTTGTACTTATCCTTGAAAAGATGATGATTTTAAAGTGGACACATTAATACATTGTTGTCATGTTGTATCTTAGCTTAGCTTAGTCAAATACTTTGGAGTAACTCAGTCGGTAACACCTGAGGCGGCATCTGGGATTAAACATTGGCATAAGTATAGTATATATTAAGGCCGAAACTAGCGCTACACAAAGATATATAACGTTGTTGCAGAAAATTTTAATTAAATTCACAGTTTTTCAACAAATTGTTTGATTTCAAAACCAAAAATAGCCCTAAGTCCGGAAAAATGCGTAGAATTCACTCTTGCCTCTACTATTTGTGATAAGAAATATACAGGGTGTCCCCCGGATGGGGTTGCGCACTCTTGTAAACTTTTTTATTTTGGAGTTTTCGGCAAAATGTTATTCTTCATAAAAAGTTTTGCTTGGCCTGAAACTTATTTTTAGCCTACTTTCAATTTTTTAAAATCAAGTAGGCCTTTACAGTTGAGCAAAAACTATTTTCATTTTAGGTAAAGTACCTTTTCTGTTCACAGTATGCCTAAACGTTGTTAAGAAAAGTTGTTCAGAATGAGAAGTTATGGCCATATGCAAATTTTCAGGATGATAGTCCTACTTT
The DNA here is from genome assembly GCA_963082815.1 of Melanotus villosus. Lineage (NCBI taxonomy): Eukaryota > Metazoa > Arthropoda > Insecta > Coleoptera > Elateridae > Melanotus > Melanotus villosus. Next base: position 27,715,086 of record OY720419.1, on the reverse strand, counting down.
GATAAATTTCTTCATTTTTCAATTTCGTTTCAGGTGAAGTACTTTTTCTGTTGATAATACGCCATTATTTTACTAAGAAAAATTCCTTAGAACGAAAATTTATGCTAATTTTAAATTTGAGGATAATAGCTGCATATCAAATATTTTTTATCACAATATTGAGACTACTCCAAATTCAAGAGCTGTGCCTGATAATGCAAATCGAAAATCTAGTTGCTTTTCAATAGCAACTGTCAAACAAAATCACTTTCTGCGACAGTAAAGTTACATCTTATGTACCATCACACACGTCAAAAATGTTAACGTTAGATCAGCGTATCTACTTAGTAAAGTGTTATGGCATTGGAAATGTCAGCTACCAATATGCAATACAACTATTTCACCAAAAATATCCAGACGTGCGTATAACCAGGCAAGCAGCAACAAAACTTATCAAAAAATTTGATAGAACTGGCGATGTGAAGGACACCAAGAGACTACCACGACAATACAATGACGAAGAGGACGCTGCCACACTAGTAATTCTTAATTCAGTTCAAGAAGCACCAAAATTATCACTGCGAAAAAGGTCAGAGAATTTGAGAATAAGTAAGTCACACATTCAGAGAATCTTAGTTAAAAATAATTTTCATCTGTTCAAACCCAAGTTTGTCCATAAGCTAGAAGACGGAGATGGTGACCATCGATTAGAATTCTGTCTACTCATGGGAGAAAGAATAATGGACCATAGATTTTTCTATCAAAATATTCTGTTCAGTGACGAATCAACCTTTTCGACCAATGGCGTTGTGTCAACGCAAAATTGTAGATTTTGGGCTCAGAATAATCCAAATTTTCGTATCAGAACCCGGAGTCAGCGTTTCAAAAAAGTAAACGTTTGGTGCGGAATGCTCTACAATAGAATCATTGTTTAATTCCATTAAACATAATTTTTATTTTAAATAATATATTAGTTGAAATTTGTTAAAATACATTAACTTTACATTATTTGCAATTACAAATACTTTAGCTGCACATTAGTAGGTCACAGCGTGTGCAGTAGATTTCCAAACGCATAACTGCAAATCTGCAGTTTTGCACTTTTTATTTCGTAAATAACCAAAGGTTGTTAAAATTGTACTTTAGATAGTAATTTCAGCGTAATTTTTGTATAAATACAACGAACTGTGATAATAAAGATTAGTGTTAAAACCAATTTAATACTCGTTACTTGTTAGTGCCATTTCCAGGTCTTTATTTACTGATACGTGAGACCGCGTATCGTGGCACTAGTATTCCTCAATTTACCTACTTGCTGGTGCCATTTCCAGGTCTTTATTTACTGATACGTGAGACCGCGTATCGTGGCACTAGCAAATTCCTACCCAACTTTTACAATCATTGGTCCCTATTTTTTGAATACTTTAAACCAAAATACATACTTGGAGATTTTGGAAAACTTTGTTATGACCGAATTAGAAGAGGAGAGTTTAGAGTTCAGAGGAAAGCTATTCTTTCAACAAGACGGATGTCCTGCACATTCCACACTTAGAGTTAGGGCCTGGTTAAATGAGCATTTTCCTAATCGGTGGATTGGACGCTTTGGTCCACTAAAGTGGCCGGCAAGATCTCCAGACCTTACCCCACTGGACTTTTTCTTATGGGGCTACCTAAAGGAAAAGGTTTACGCAAACGAATTAGAAGACGATTTGGAAAATTTAAAACAAAAAATCGTAGAAGCTGTTGCTAGTGTGAATGAAGAAATGCTTTCATCGACCTACCTAGAATTTAGAAGACGAATAGAAGAATGTGTACTAAGAGGAGGATATTACGTGGAATAATTTCAATGTTTAGAATTTAATTTGTTTTTTGTTATGTTGTATTAAAGAATAAAATGTCCTAGATATGAAGTATGCAGTTACTGCAATTGTTTACTACAGTTCGTTCTATTTTTCCATTAAATCATGCGAAGTTTACGCAATTTTATAATATCGTTCAAATAGCAGTACTTGACCTACCGTACTTTGATAATAATCAATATGGCGTCGACAATAGCAGAAAGATCTTTATTATTAATTTTGCGACGAAAATTTACATAACTCAATAACTTTTCGAATTTTATCAAAGTAGGACTATCATCCTGAAAATTTGCATATGGCCATAACTTCTCATTCTGAACAACTTTTCTTAACAACATTTAGGCATACTGTGAACAGAAAAGGTACTTTACCTAAAATGAAAATAGTTTTTGCTGAACTGTAAAGGCCTACTTGATTTTAAAAAATCGAAAGTAGGCTAAAAATAAGTTTCAGGCCAAGCAAAACTTTTTATGAAGAATAACATTTTGCCGAAAACTCCAAAATAAAAAAGTTTACAAGAGTGCGCAACCCCATCCGGGGATACCCTGTATGTTGAATGCAGATAACCCATTTTACACTTACCCCGTGGGTGGGGTTAATGTAAATATTTTGCACCACATATTAATAATTTTTTTTGTATACTCAATGGTAAACGGCCATTTTACTATGTAGAAAATAGTAAAGAAAAGTGGCATTTTTCTCGTTAGCAACCTTTTTCTCATTAAGGCCCCCACAGACTTCGTTCTTTTTCAGCAGTTTTGCCCGTCCGGGTAAAACTGTACAGGTAGAACGGTCACAAAACCGAGGTGTATGGTTGAAAAACGTCCTTCTTGATGGCGTTCAAAAATATCTGCCAACGCTTGATTTTAACCGTCCGTTTTGAACGTGCTCGTGCAAGTCGGCCAGTGTGTGGCTCCACATCCCGTGAACGACGAACTTTACCAGTGCCGGGACTGTCCACGTCGTAGAAGTGGGTTATTTTGAGCAACAGATGACCGATTTAAGGCATTATAGCAAAGATAATTAAACCAATCCCCTGGTCCTAGTCGTAACTCATTTAATACATTTACGTGGGAAAATTGACTTCGTTTAAGCAACCACTCTTTAGCCCATTTTGAACGTTTTCTTTTTGAATTTCGTACTTTTACAGCTAATGCCGCCACGCCCCCGTGATCGTGGAATTCGTGTTGAAAACGCGGTAGTTTCAGAAAAACTGGACGAAAAGAACGCGAGGTGTGTGGATGTATACGTTGTTCGTTTTTACCCGTACAGTTTTACCCGGACGGGCAAAACTGCTGAAAAAGAACGAAGTCTGTGGGGGCCTTTACAACGCTTGAGTCATTAGCAACCAACACTTTATTCCTAGCAACACAGTCTGTTTGTTTACTTGTTACTATGTACGTGTTGTAGTTGCTATGTCTCCGTACAAACATAACCTTGATAAATTTGTCTAGAAAATTAGTTTTATTCGAACTTTTAGTACTTACACAAAAAAATAGCGTATTCAACGCGTAAGAAAAGTAGTTTTCTAGCTCGTGGAATTGTAATTCACTCGCTAACGCTCGTGAATCAAACATTTTCCAATCGCTAGAAAACTGCCACTTTTCTTTACTTGTAGAATAATCTACTATTTTTTAAAGTTTGATATACACTCTAGATTTTTTAAATTACTTTTGTTAGAAAGCCAACATTTTAAAGCACATTCTTGCAAAATACCAATCGTGTTACTTGATTAGTTTATTTTTGGTGAGCCAATAAAGTCATCTATTAAGAAAACAGTTCACTCTTACCCCACTTTACCCTAAGTACAGCTTTTTTAACCACCCAGCATATGCGTAAAGGCATCAATAATTCAATAGTGAACGTCAAAAGCCCTCTAAAATCACAAAAATTATTTAATGGAAACAAATATGTCTATTTTCAGGAGTTTAGTCTCAGCTAACTTTGCATCTATAAGTTGGTGAAAAGAATATCTTCAAAGACTATAATGATCAACTTCATCAAGAAGAAGCTTTACACTAAGAATGGCAACTTAATTGCACAGGCTCATTTCCTTGGATTAATTAATAAAGCCATTACTTTTGCTATACATCACCAGCGACTAAAGAGGTAACATTTCAGTAATTTCTGATTGCGATGGTTACGAATACAAGGTGGTACAGGAATTCTAATTAAAGGAGACTAATACCAAATTAGATAGGTAGATACTGCCCATGGAAGATAGAAAAATCAATACATTGGCTGAATGAGCTCAACAAATTGTGGTGAATCATACTTGCCTGCTCCAAAAAAACATAATTTTTAATGATAAAAAAAATGTTGTCGCCACTGGTGACTGAATTTGTCGAACCCTAATAATACTAAGAAAACTAGATAATTTCGAGACAAAATCAGGACAGCGAAATGAATCCAGTAATCCTTTATCCTCTTTCACATGCTAATAAACACTAAATAAATATTAAAATATAACTTCATAAAGATTATGATTAATTTAAATACAAAGTACTTCGAAAGCATAAGTAGGTATATGGACAATGATAAAAAATACAAACATACCTACTACCTAATAAATATTTTTTGAAGACTGTATTTGTTTTTAATTTTTAAATTTTTTTTGGTTATAAACGTTTATTTGCAATCTGTTAGTTATAACAATAAGCAAATCAGATTAAAGGATAATAAATTACAGTGGAATGTACATGAGGAGCAAACGCCCAGTGGCATTCCTCCTAATAAATTTTTCTACAGATGTATATAGAACATATACCTAGGTACAAATCAAAAGCGGTGAGGAAGATCCAAAGGCTTGAAGCGCTTAAGTCTAGGCACTTGGTCATTGTTATCAAGCAGAGACAACACGAGGGGATTGGGGTGCAGTTCCAATCGCTGCAGATACTTAGCACTACACTGCACTACTTCTTCTTTAACTGATTTGATATTAAGGTCTTCTCGGATTTCTATATTTGGTATATAATAGGGGGCATCACAGATGGTACGAAGAGTCTTTGATTGAAACCGTTCCAGTATCTCAATGTTAGAGTTTGATGCAGTTCCCCAGAGCTGGATTCCATAACTCCAAATAGGTTTTAGAATGGTTTTATAGACCAGGAGTTTATTGGAGAGTGACAGCTTGGAGTTACGACCTAGTAACCAGTAATAAGACTTGAATTTTAGGTTGAGCTGTTTTCTCTTCGTCCAGATGTGGGTTCTCCATGTTAAGGTTTTGTCAAGGTGCAGTCCTAAATACTTCACACAATCTGTTTGCGGTAAGGCTTGATTGTTTATTGTAACTTCCGGGACGAGGCCTCTACATTTAGTGAAGGTAATTTGCACCGACTTTTGACTATTTAATTTGAATCGCCATTTTGTGAACCATTCAAAGACAGTGTCAAGGGTCAGCTGTAGAGATTGAGCGGCCAGATTAGGATCATGGTGTGTGGCGAGGATTGCCGTATCGTCAGCATATGTTGCAATGGTTGTGTTGGGGCTGGTGGGAATATCGGCTGTGTACAAAGTATATAAAACTGGCCCCAATACGCTTCCTTGAGGCACACCGGATTTGATTGGATAGAGGTCCGAAAGAGCATCTCCAAACTTAACTTGGAAGTATCGTTCTTCCAGGTAGGATCTGATAATGCTGTAAAAAGGGTGCGGGAGGATCCGTTTTAACTTGAATAAGAGACCTTTATGCCAGACCTTGTCAAAGGCCTCACTGACGTCAAGGAAGACTGCAGTGCAGTATCTCATGTCTTCAAAGGCAGCATTGATGGTGTCCACTACTCTGTGGATCTGCTCTATTGTGGAATGAGCACTCCGAAAACCAAACTGGTGCTCGGGTATGAGCTCTTCATCTTCAATGATGGAAGAGAGCCGTTTTAAGGAACAGACGTTCAAACAGTTTGGAGAGCAGTGGAAGCAAACTTATGGGTCTATAGGAGGTAGGGCCATTGCTCAGTTTCCCAGGCTTCAGGATTAAGATCACTTGGGCGACTTTCCACTGGGCTGGAAAAATTCCTGTCCGAAGAATACTATTGAAGATCAGCATAATTAATCTGATAGCTTTAGGAGGTAATTCTTTGAGTATTCGCCCAGTAATTAGGTCGTATCCTGGAGTTTTTCTACAATTTGTTCGTGTAGCAATCATTGTTTCGACTTCTGCAATAGAGAAGGATTTAATGGGAAGTGAAAGTTGAAAAGGGGCTAACAGGAAGGTGTCGATATCGTTATCATCATCATTCGGTGGTAGCGGCTGGAATACTTCCTTAAGATGCGCAGCAAATGCTTCGGCCTTACTCATGTCAGAGCGCGCCCATGAACCATCTTTGTTACGAATTGGAGGAACATGTTGTTTGGGCCTATTGAGACGACTAGTGGCTTTCCAGAGTGAATGTTCTGTATTCTCTGTAGCAGACAGTCCCTGAAGGTATTCGTCGATATATTTGTTTTTGGAGGCCTTGATCAGTTCTTTGAGTTCCCTAGCTGCAGTATTAAGTCTTCGTTTATCATCAGGTGATTTACTGATCTGCCAAGTTCTACGGAGGTGCTGCTTGTCAGCAATCTTTTGCTTGATATCAATAGAGTAGCAAGTTTGAGTATTGTTGCGGGATATAGGGGTGGAAATAAATATGCAAGAAGAAGTGCAGGAGATAAGAAGATTAAGCAAACCGGCTACGGGGGAGCTAAAAGGACGTCCGATTTTGATAGAATTAACAACAATGAGTAAAAAATACGAAATTATGAGGGCAGCTAAAAACCTTAAAGGAAAAAATATATGGATTAGCGAGGACTACTCAAAAAGAATCCAAGAACAAAGGAAAGTCCTTATCGAACATATGAAAGGCGCAAGGAACCAAGGGTTACGAGCGAGCGTAGTGTACAATAAGCTGATAGTAAATGGCGACGCCTACTCACTAGAGCAACTTATGAGCAAGGAAAAAGAAGGTTCAGAAGGCAAAGATAATAAGATTGCAACAGGTAGCGATATGGGAATAGAGAGAGTACAAGAAAGTATGGAAGATGAAAAAAGTAAAAATCAAAAAGTTAGGACAATAAGCGAGAGATCCCCGGAAAGCACAGAGAACGAAGAAATAAGAAAGCAGATGAGATTAATCACAAGAACAGGGCGCGCCCCGCCAAAAAACTAGGGACGGAAAACAACCGGTTGGCAACAATAGACGACGAACGCGACGGAAAGGAACACGAAAAAGGTAAACGCAACAAATTAAATCAGGATAGCACAAGAAAAAGGCAGCAAAAAAAAGGGAGTGTCCGACTTGCAACATGGAATGTGAGGAGTTTGATGAAACCAGGGGCACTGCAGAATTTGAAAGAAGAAATCACACGTTATAAAATACACATTACGGCGGTACAAGAAACGAGGTGGAAAACGAGCGGAATTTGGGAGGTGGGTAACAATTACACCATATTGTGTAGTACAGCAAAAGGGGGACAGTACGGTACGGGTTTTATTATAAGCAATGAATGTAAAAGTACAATTATGGATTTCAAGCCAGTGCATGAGAGAATAGCTATGATAAGAGTAAGAGGGAGGTTTGGCAATATTAGCATATTCAGCGTACACGCACCTATAGAGGACCAGGAAGGGGACGACAAAGATTTATTCTATGCACAGATACAAAGGGTCATCGACGAGGCAGCAACACATGACGTTAAACTGATAATGGGGGACTTTAATGCAAAAGTGGGAACCGAGGAACAGTACGCATCGATTACAGGTAAACACAGTCTACATCAAGTAAGCAACGATAATGGAAAGAGAATAATAGACCTAGCAAGTACTAACAACATGGTAATTAGTAGTACACGATTTCCACATTTGAGAATCCACAAAGAGACGTGGGTATCCCCTGACGGGAAAACAAAGAATCAGATCCATATTATGATTGACGCGAGGCATATGTCCGATATATTAGATGTTCGTAGTTACAGAGGAGCAGACTGCGACACCGACCATTTTCTGGTAGGTGTAAAATTCAAAGAACGAATTTCGTTAAAGAAAGAAGGTGGCGGAGTTAAAAATCAAACATTTAATCTAGGAAGGCTGAGAGAGGACGAAGAAATTGCGGAAAAATACAGGGGAGTAATTTCAGAAAAAATCAAAAAGAAAGGGCAAAAGGAAACATCGGTGGAAGAAGACTGGGAAGAAATTAAGGATATACTGCTGTCTACATCAGAGATGTTAGGAAGAAAGAAAAGAGAAAGCAAGAAGAAAGGGTGGTACGACGAGGAATGTAGAGCTGCTATAGACGAAAGAAACAAAGCTAGACTTGCACTACTAAAGGAAACAAGCGAAGAAAGAAAAGAGAAATACAAAGAAAAAAAAGAAAAAGTAAAGAAGCTATGCAGAAAAAAGAAACGAGAATACGAACAAAAAAGATTAGCCGAAATAGGGGTGATGTCAAAAGACAAAAGAACAAGAAAGTTCTATAGAGAGGTGGGAGCACTAAGAAAGGGATTTCAACCTCGAGCGACATTTTGTAGAGACATAAAAGGGGATCTGATCGGGGAGAAGCAAAACAGAATGAAGAGATGGAAGGAATACTTCGAAAAGTTGCTAAATATAGGAAGCGAAGGCGAGACAGCAAACGGGCAAGAGCTAGAAGTAAGGCAACAAGAAGAGGAAAACGTCGAAACGCCAACAGTGGAAGAAGTGAAAGAAATTATAAGAAACCTAAAAAATTATAAGGCTCCAGGGGAGGACGAAGTAGCAGCGGAAATGCTCAAGTTTTCAGGTAGGGAAATGGAAAGTCGAATGTACAGTCTAATTAAAAAGATTTGGGAGAAAGAAGAAATGCCTAAATCCTGGAGTTCAGCTATAATTTGCCCTCTACACAAAAAAGGTGATAAAACCGTATGCGAGAACTATAGAGGAATAGCCCTGTTAAGTATCGGATATAAAATACTAAGTTCAGTAATAGTTAGAAGGGTAATACCTATAATGGAAGAGATGGTGGGGGATTATCAATGCGGATTTAGGAGAGGTAGATCCACTCTAGATCAGATCTTTACTATACGACAAGTAATGGAAAAAAGCTATGAGAAGGATTTGGACTTATTCTACTTATTTATAGACTTTAGTCAGGCATACGATTCGGTCCAAAGGTCACGGTTATATGAAATATTAAACAGCTTACAAGTACCATCAAAATTAACAAGGTTAATTAAACTATGTCTAAAAGATTCGCAGGCAAAAGTAAAAATACAAGGAAACCTATCCGAATCATTCGAAATCAAGGAAGGACTGCGTCAAGGGGATCCTATATCGACGAGTTTATTTAATCTGATATTAGAGTGGGTCATAAGGCAAGTAACAGCAGTAAGAAAGGGGACTATACTGAACAGATCCACGCAAATCCTCGCATATGCCGATGACCTGGTTATTATATCAAGAAACAAGACCGAATTACAAGAAGTGTTTATACAGTTGGATGAAGCAGCAAAAAAAGTGGGTCTCAGCATAAACCAAAACAAATCCAAGTTTATGATAACATCCAGAGAAGGAAGAGACGAAGAAGACCTGAAAATAAACCAAAACTTTTTCGGTAAGGTAGGGACTTTTAAATATTTAGGAACGGTAGTGACGGAAAAGAATATCATTCAGGACGATATAGAAGCGAGAATAGCAGCCGGGAATAGATGTTTTTATGCATTGCGGCAAATATTTCAATCGAAAGACATCTCGAATAGCTCAAAAGTGACAGTGTATAAAACAGTAGTGAGGCCGGTCGTAATGTACGGAGCAGAGGCATGGACCCTCACCAAAAAAGAAGAAAACGCACTGGAAACCTGGGAAAGGAAAATTCTAAGAAGAATATACGGACCGGTGATGGAAAATGGTGAGTGGCGAATAAGGTATAATTTCGAACTAAAACAGTTGTACAGCCAGGAAAGTGTAGTGAATATGATTAAAAGTAATAGAGTGGGGTGGCTCGGACATGTGGATAGAATGGGCGCATCTAGGGGTTGTAAAAGTATTTTCAAAGGGACATTCGAAGGTAAAAGGCCGAAGGGTAGACCGCGGAAAAGGTGGTTAGACAACGTAGAAAACGACATCGAAAAAGGGGGAGTGAGTAATTGGAGAAGATTAACAATGGATAGGAAAAAGTGGCGGGAAGTGAAAGAAAAAGTCAGCAAGGCCGATGACCAGGCGCAAGTCTAACTAACTTGCCCTGGTAGGAGTAAATCAGTTTGGAAACTTGGAAGAGAGGCTTTGGCCCTCAACGGGCCGTCAACTGCCAAGGAGTGAGTGTGAGTGAGTGTGAGCAAGTTTGGGTTGGTGTTTCTGATTGTTGAGGTGTAGCTCTAATGGCAGCCATTTGTACAGTTTGGATAAGGGATTCAACCGCAGCCTCGATGTCAGATGCTGTTTGAAGGGGAAGATTGGTAGATAGTTGATCTTCAATTATGTCTTTGAAGTGGGCCCAATTAGTTTTGCGATTTGTCAAGGTAGGAGGTTTAGTTATTTTTAGGAGAGAGGTACTCATAGTTGCTATTATCGGGCTATGGTCAGATGAGAGGTCGAGGCTAGATGCAATTTTTAGGTAGCCAAGTGGAATATTTTTAAGCACGAAGAAGTCAAGGAGGTCGGGGATTTTGTGCTAATCCGTAGGCCAGTAAGAAGGTTGATTAGTGGATAGATGAGCTAGATGTTGTTGTTGCATGAGTGATAAGAGTATACGTCCTCTTGGGGTAGAGATGCGAGAAAATTTTTAAATAAACTTGAATAAAACTCTACACAATGTATTATTAAAACTAATGTTACTAGTTGTTTTATTATTAGTTGCCCAAAATAAATTTTAAAAAAAAGCGTTTTCAGTTAAAACCAGGATGTTTTGTGCTACTTATTTTTAGCGGATCTTAACTTGTTAAAAAACTAATTAGGTAATTCTCTTCTGTTCTGAAGTCCTGCACTTTAATAATTAGTTAGATAATTTTCATAAATCCTAAAATTGGGAATGAATCAAAAAACAGAATATGAAATTTTGCAAGACACAGATCTAAAAGAAAGGACTAGTACTATGACTAACTCAGGATGAATAGTCGCCTTATAGGTATATCTTACTATCTTCGTTGATGAAATACTAAGAATTTTAATCAAAACTGTTTATAATTAAATAGGTAGGTACCTACCCTAAATATTAAGATACATATGTTTTAATGAATATGAACATTTATTTATATCAAATTAAAATTTATGCCTACCTATATTATTTGTATTTACATCTAGGCGATTTATGTTAAAAACTATAATAGGTAGGTACCTCATGTATCTGTTTTTGATGTTTTTGGTTCTGCTGCAGCTATCTTAAGTTCATATAATTGTTGAATTTGTTCTTCACGAAAATGATCTAAATCAGTAGAAGACAAAGATGACCCTACCGTTTTTGCAGTACGAGGTCCACGAAGTCCTAACTGTTCGGCTAACGTAATTGCATACATCTAAAAATGAAACCTTACTAAACATCTTAAGATTTATAAAAAAGTCATAACTTACAGACCATTCATTCATGAATATTTTTGCTTCCTCTGGAGTACACTTTTTATGCCTTTTAAATTCATCTCGAGTGTAGTTGTTTCCTAACATTTGCAGTTCACTTGGTAACCCTCTATGAAGTTTTAAAACGGTTTTGTATAATCTTCTTACTTTTTGAACGTGTGTTAACGTCATTGTACAATAATTCTTTACTGTAATCATTTAAATTTCCCACAACTTATCCGCTAAACATTTTTAATTTTTACCTTATTTGTTGCATTGAATGTTACGTAAAAGAATAATAGAAATTAAGGTTATGAATTATTTTTGTGGAAATTATTCGTTATTATACGTTTATATGTAGAAAATAATGAATATAAATTATAAAAGATTGTTGTTATTAAGACAAGGCGAACAATTATTTTAGATATTATAATGTTACTGTAAAATTTTAATTTAAAAAGGCTACTACTTTCAATGAAACTGTAAATGTCAAGAACTTAACCTAGAAGCTTTATTTTGAAGTTTTCAAACATGTACCATCAATAATAAATACAAAGAAAAGATTTAACGTTATACGTTAAATCAAGTATCCTTTTTTATTATTAACTCAATTATATAATTGCGGTCGAAATTCATAGCAGCTGTTATGAGTGAAACTCAAAAACCTTTCGCTTGTGCTAGGGAAGGTTGTAAAATGGCATTTACGAATGAAGATCATCTTACTGTTCATAAAAAGAAGCACGATATGGCACTACATTTAGGTATCGACAATCAAAGTAACGCAGCGGTTGGTAAGGTCTTGTGTTCTGGAAGATAGAATAGCTGTACATTATACTTTATTACAGCGGATCAAACTCCAACACCAACTCGATTTATTCGTAACTGTGAGGAAGTAGGTCTATTTCAAGATTTACAAAATGTCAATCCTTTTGATGAAACTTTTCGTAAAGCAACAGAACTTGCAAAATCAGGGACTTTACATATTCCAGAAGCATCGACTGATGACACGTTACATACTCCACATATTTTCCCACATATTGAACAAGACAATAATCTTAACAAATTTAGTCGAAATAATAGTAATGAACCAGAGTTCACAGTTACGACAATCGATGATGCTTTATTAAAATTAAGTGGTAAAGATGATCTAACAGAAACGTTACAAAGAAATAGTGATAGTAGCGATAAGAATGATACACAAGTTGAAGTGGCATCATTAACAGATGCAAGTAGTAACTCTGAGCATTTGGAAAGAAGTGATTTTGTAACACGAAATGAAACTATTATAAACGACAATGGTTGTTCGTTAATAACAAAGGACAGTTTAATTAGTAATACTGCATTAAATACTGTGCCGGTTTCCATCCCTTTAGTAAAGTCGGTTCTTCCTTCAATTATTGTTAATAATTTAAGTGATATTGAAATTAGCATTAATAAAAACGATATGATTCACGAAAAAACTCATAGTGAAAGTAAGGAAAGTACTAAACGTAAAGGGACAATAAAGTCTAAATTAAAAGAAGCCATCAAAAATAAATTTAGAATAGAAGAAAATGAATCTGATGATCAGGATATAATACAAATAGAAAATACTTTGGTACGTCCTACTATAAACTCGCAGTTAATGAAATCTTTAGAGAAAAGAGTTGTTAATGAACATTCCACAGGAGATGCTACTGAAATCAAGTTAAGTAATAGCAGAAATTACAACGTTACGGGTATTTTATTTCAAGATGGTCCTCAAGATAAAACTCTATGTAAGAGTGGAGTACTTTTAACCAAAACTCGCTTAGAAAGGCAAAGAGAAATAAACAGAGCGGCCCAAGTACGAAGTAGGGAAAGAAAGAAATACTGGATAAATCAAATGGAAACTGAAATTGCACTTTTGAAAGAAGAAAAAAAAGAATTATGGTTGGAAAACCAAACTTTAAAAAATGAAATTGTATGGTTGAAAACTATGCTTTTATATCATAAAGACTGTCCTGTTGCAAAAGATCCACAAACAAGTAAGTATTCATAATATTTTCTAAAGGTATGTTATGGCGGGTGTGTGGCATTTTATACTTCTTTTTTGAGTATTTCACCACCAGTTGCTAAAAGCTAAAATACAAATTAATAAACTATTAACACACCTAATCTAACGTTTTGGAGACAAGTCTATCTTCGCTTTCAAATTAATCAAAAAAGGTTTTAACACGGATAAGGTTTTGTAATTTAATGTGACATACAAAACTGTAAACATGTGTTTATATGTGAAGAAATTTTAGAAACAGTTCTTAAGGAACAAATTATGTTGTTATATCTACGTATGTACCATGAGATCAAAGAGTAGAAAATAGTTGGCAGCACATTTTTTAAAAATTCCTATAATAATTCAAATAATATTATATTGGCTGCATGGAATTAGCCAGTGCAGCGCATGCGCACTTTAATAATAAATTTAAGATTCATTCTGTAGTTTTTTATTTAAATCAGCGGTTCTCAATCTTTTTGAAGTCGGGGAACACTAAACTTTAATATTTTGTTGCACGGAACACTTACGATACATCGTGAGCTTTAAAACAGGAGATTGTTCGTAAAAATAAGTCCATTGCTTCAAAGTGTTACTTTTATAAAAGAAGAAAATACCGATATTTATTAACGCAAACATATTTATTTAAAAATCAGTTAAAGCTTACAAAACTTAAAAATATTTTTCAAATTTAATGCGATATACAAGGTGTCTCAGAGAGTTTTGCACTTTTCTTTCTAATTTTGCTCAGCTATCATCAGTTTTCACAACTAACTTTATTTGGAACTTAAAACTACATTTATTGGAAATTCATGTATGGAAAATTATATCATCTAGATGTCGCCCATTTCGCCGCTGGCACTCTTCCAAGCGATGCCTTAGATTTTCTATTACGCTTGTGCATACGTCAGGAGTAACGGCTTCAATTTCTTCCTGGATACGATTTTTAAGCTGAATCAAATTTGCTGGGGCGTTATTATAAACTCGACTCTTAAGATATCCCCACAAAAAAAATCGTTTGGGGCCAAGTCCGGGCTTCTTGGGGGGCCAATTGATGTCGCCTCTTCTTGATATCAATTTATCCGGGAACCATTCTCTTACAGCTTCTAATGTGGTATTTGCTGTGTGGCTAGTAGCCCCATCTTGCTGGAACCACCACTGGTCATTAAAATCATCAAATTCTTGGAGCGCAGGGCCAAAAAATTCACGGATCATTGCGGCGTACCTGTCTGAATTTACAGTAACTGTTCGTCCGTTGTTAGTTTCAAAAAAAGTATGGGCCTATTATGCCACTGGAGGTTATTGCTGCCCAAACAGTAACTTTGGGGCTATGGAAAATGACGTAATGGAAAATCTAAGGCATTGCTTGGAAGAGTGCCAGCGGCAAAACGGGCGACATCTAGATGATATAATTTTCCATACATGAATTTCCAATAAATGTAGTTTTAAGTTCCGAATAAAGTTAGTTGTTAAAACTGATGATAGCTGAGCAAAATTAGAAAGAAAAGTGCAAAACTTTTTGAGACACCTTGTATGAGCTTGCCGATGTTCGCAGATTTCAACAATATTGGGACGAATAAATGATAAAGTCACTCTCATCTCCTCTTCTACATTTCCAAGCCTTTCGTGTTTTTTTGTTTTAATATTAACCATTGTTGAGAATCCTGCTTCGCAAAGATATGATGTTCAGTTCTTCTACTTCTTCATTCAGCGTAAGGCTGGAGAAGCTGGAAGAAATAAACGGATTTCCGGATCCAACCAATCTGTTGTGTACTTAATTATCTCGCGGAACATTTGAAGTGTCTTCACGGAGCATCAGTGTTCCGCGGACCACGGATTGAGAACCACTGATTTATTCCATCCCAAAATTCCTATCCGTAGCGACGCCACTGAACTTCTGTTAGTTACCTTATTTTTTAAGAGCTGCCAACTATTTTCTACTTTTTGATCTCATTGTATAACAGTACTACCTATTGTAGATTTATTCATCATCATCATAATCGATGACCTCTTTTACCCGTAGGTGTCGAGGTGTGTTTTTCTCTATTTCTTAGTTCCCCTCTACGAATTTCTGCCATTCCTTTCAGTTTCTGGCTAATTGCTTGGCCTCGATCCATTGTTTAACTCTTTTTTCTAGAATCTCGCTTACGCTGTTGTTCCACGTTTCCCTCGTTCGTGCTCTTCAATTTTTTCCCATTTTTCTTGCTTCCCACATATTCTTTGCCGGTCTATTTTCGTTCATTCTAATCATGTGTCCCCACCATTTCAGTTACTTTTCTTCTATTTTGGAGCTTAGTGATTTTATTTTTGTCTAATATCATAATTTCTTCTTTTATGTGTTCTTCTCACAGCTAGTACTTTTCTTAAATATCTCATTTCGCCGGCTTGGAGTCGTTCTCTTTGTCTTCCGTTCAGTACCCAGTTTTCAGCTCCGTACATTAGTATTGGTAAGTACACTGTTTGATACACAATCATTTTTGTTTTCATTGTTATCTCTTTTCTGTTCAAAAAGTTTTTATATAGTGCATAATATACTCTGGTTGCTGAGAGTTTATTCTGGTGCCAATCTCATCCTCTTGTGTTCCTCTGTCATTTAGCATTCCTAAATATTTGAATGCATCTACTTGTTCTGTTCTATTTCCTGCTATGTCTATATTTATATTTATCGTATTATTTGCCACTGCCATCACTTTTGTTTTCTCTGTGTTTATTATTAAATTATATTTTTTTAACTCCAGACCAATTTTTGATGTTGTTTTCTAGTTCTCTTTCTGTTTTTGCAATTAGCACTACAGTAGTGTTCACTTATTACGAACCCGCTTTTAGCGATCCCCTGGATAAAAGGAACCATATTTTAAAACCCAAAACGGCACATCATAAGATTAATATATTTTTTTACCGGACATAACGAACCCGCGTACAACGATTCTTTCCGCTTATAGCGAACTCAAAGTCAAAGCTTAAGCCGGGGACTTCCCCGATTCATCTTACACGCTACGTATTTACGTAGATACGAGTGGTTACGTCAGTGTTTTCTGGATACTTGATGGTTGTGTATCGGGTGCAGAATATAAGAAATACGAATGTAATTTTAAATATGGATAACACATCTAAACAAAAGCGTAAAGCTTTCACTTTAGAAACTAACGAAATTATTAAAAAAATACATAATGGTGTAAGGCAAAGTGAAATCTGCAGTGAAATGAGAACCAGCAAGTCGACAATAGCAACCATATGAAAGCAGAAAGAAAAAATATTGGAGACCTATGAAAAAGAAAGTGCCAAAGTCAAAAGAATAAGGAAATCAACTTATGATGAAGTTGATCGTGGACTGCTGAATTGGTTTTCACAAAAAAAACTTGAAAATGTTCCTATAAGTGGTCTCACGTTGCAAGAAAAGGCGAGCGAGTTAGGAAGAAAATTGTACAACAGGATAAATTTAACTGTAGCAGAAGCTGGGTTGAACGATTTAAAAAATGACATAATATCTGTGCGGGAAAAGTTGTAGGGGAGTCTGCAGCTGTTAACGTGAATGTACAGGAATGTTAAAAAATGTATGGTCAAAAATTAGTGGGGACTTTAAAGTAGACGACATATACAATGCCGATGAAACGGGACTTTTTTTTCAACTCACCTGACAAAACATTAAAATTTGTTGGTAAAAAATGCAAGGGGGGCAAATTGACAAAGGCAGAATAACAGTTCTTGTTGCTGCAAATATGACTGGCACCGAAAAACGAAAATTGTTAGTGATTGGAAAAGCGCAGAATCCTAGGTGTTTTAAAAATAAAATTTTGCCTATAAATTATAAGTCTAATGGTAAAGCTTGGATGACATCAGAACTTTTTCTGAATGAGTTACACAGTTGGGACGATCAACTAAAACGTGAAAAACGAAAAATTCTTCTTTTAGTTGATAATTATTGTCCAGCACATCCAGTCGTAAAGAACCTAAAACACATAAAACTCGTATTTTTGCCTCCACACACCAGTTTTGTGCTACAATCTACGAACCAAGGAGTCATACACAGCCTAAAGAGTCATTATAGACGCATTCTATTAACTAAAATGATAAGTGAAATGGGCAGATGTGAACCTTTTACTATTAACCTCTTAGACGCTGTAAACTTTGTTTACCTTGCTTGGCACAGGGTAACCACCGAAACAATCGCGAACTGTTTCAAACATGCAGGATTCGTTCACAAGCAAGAAGAATTTAAGCCTGATGATGAAATTCCGTTAACTGAATGGTTAAAAAAGTAGAAGATGAAACTGTTAGTTCTGAGGATACTTTAGTGTTGGAAGTCAAATAAATATTTAAAGATTTTGTTTAAGTTGATGATAATACTGAAACCATCGAGTTTTTAACTGATGACCAAATTGTAGCATCTGTGACACCGGCAATCCTGGAAATCAGTGATGACGAAAATATTGAAGAGGATGAATCTAGTAACGAGCAGAATGTATTTGTTTCTACAGTGCCAGAAATGATGCAAAAACTGCAGACACTAGAAATTTTTTTCAATCGCGTGAAATTCCAGAGAACATTTGGAAAAGTTTTTCTGAGATAGAAGCCTATATAAACGAACTCTACATTTCTAGTAAGAGTAAACAAACTCAAATTACTGACTTTTTTGAATAAATATACAGTTGAGCCGTTCTAAGTTGGCGAACTCCGGCGCATACCGAATATTTACTTCGTGCAATTTCAAAGTCATGCTACAGTATGAAAGTAACGCAGTGCCATAGGCGATTTATGAGTCTTATTTTATGTTAACAGCGTGCTGCAGCGTTCGTAAACATTTGTACCCCATCGCACTGCGAATAGTTACGCCAATGGTGAAGAGAGCTGACGTCACAGTTTGACAGCTACGGCGCATCTTGAGATGTATTTTTTTATATTGTATTACAATCTGTTTATAATATTTCTATACGTTATTACTAGTTTATTACCATTATTTCGGTTTGTGCTTATTAGTACATAATATATGAAAATAAAACAGTAGGTATTCTTGGGTTTTCTTTTATAGTGAACTCCAGTTATAACAAACCGTATGTTGTGCAGTTTTAGGTTCATAATAAGCGGACACTACTGTATATTGTCTGCAAAAACGCATGCTTTGACTTTCACTGTTTGCGGTTGCGTGTTTCTATACCTTACAATGTATTTTTTTGCTTTTGTTCAAAATTTTTTGATAACTTCTTCTATAACACTTATAAATAGTAGTGGACTTAATATCCCTCCCTGTCTCACTCCGCCTTTGTTTCTGAATGTTCTTGAAAAAATTTTAATTTTCCGCAACTCATCATTAAATTCATGCAAAATCAAAAAATTGTCGCTGGGCGTTCTGGACAAAATGATAAGTTGGCTGTTAAAATATTTTCCGGGAACAGTTTAAAGCCATGCCTGGTAGGGTCTTTATGGCAGGACTTGCCGCTTCTAACTATTCATAACACTCTTATTGCCCATTGTAATAACTTTAGAAATTGCAGACCCGAACGAACTAAGTTATACGAGCAGGGTGCCGTTGTGACCAAAATGAAAGGTGGCCGTTATAAACGGCATCGTCAAACACTGCGTAGATAAAGCGTCGGTGGCTGTTAAAAACAAATATCCCAAAAACTTCAAGATGTAATCACAACAAACATTCAAGAACTATGGTAGGAAATAACGACTTTGTTTCTCTTTCTTTTTGTGTGTGTCTTGTAGGCATGTATAGCCAATCTGCTCGGAACCGCCTTTAGGCATTACTTCAAGTCAGACGGCTGTGTTATGTGTGTGTTACTACATGTGTAGTGGTCTTGTTACTCTATCTCATAGACCAGTCTTTCGAGTAGAGCACAGTTAATTAAGCCCAACTGTGAATGGTATCACCAGGTCTAGTAGCAATCTCAGAGGCCTGAGAAAAAATCTCCATCAGCGTAGGGATTCGAACCTGGGACTTGCAACATGCAAGCCTAGCCCTTTTACAACTGAGCTACCTGGCTTCAATAGGAAATAAAGACTAATGTGACTGAAACAGCAAAACAGGTGCTGGGACAAGTAAATAGTAAGAAAATAACAAATGAATGCTTTGATAGTGTTTGTGAGGAAACAATAAAGAGGAAAAACTCCCAAGAATGAAATGGATAAGATCAAATAAGGATGAAGGCAAAGAAAAGTACAGAGTGGAAAGAAATATTTAGAACAAAATAAATATGTAATTAAATGTATAAAGAACGAGTGGATAAATAGTAACCTAGAAGAAATTGAAAAAGACAGAAAAAATAACAACCTCCGACAATTTTATAAGAAGATCAAGAACCAGAAATCAAAACGAGGGAAATGAAAAACAAAACTGGAACAACAGTACATGAGCCACAGGAAATAAACAAAATGTGGAAGGAGTACCTACTACACTGAAACCCTATACAGCAAAGAAATAGACATAAACAGAGTGGTGGTGACAGAAGAATATAATATGGAGGAATAAGAGAACAACATAGGCAGCTGCCCGTCAGTGCTAGATGTACAGCGAGAAATAAATAGACTGCGTAACAACAAAACCCCCTTAACTCTAATCTACATCAGCTTGTAAATAGTCCAACCAGATTTAGACAAAATACAACGCCATCCACTCTTGATCTGTTGTTAACATCAGATGAGAAAATAATAACCAAAATCGAATATTATGCACCAATAGACCTCAGTGACCATGTAACCCTAGAAGCCACCATACAAATTAACTTAGAGCCCAAGAAACACAAAGAAGTTCGACAACTAAATTATTGGAAGGCTAACTATGATACAATCAATCAATTTTTGATGGACTATGGCATAAGTACAGGAACGGCAACAAAATTCAAGACTACCAGGCCTACCAAAGAGCAAAAAACTAACTAACTGAACTAACACATTTAGCCCGAAAAAATTATGAGAATAACCTTATTACCAGTGGACCTAAACGCTTTTATAACTATGTCAGCAGATCACTTTCATCAAAAATCCAGTCATTTGCGCTGACTAATCCAACAAACAATGAAGTAACTGCGAAACCCCATGAAGTGGCTGAAATTTTTGCGCACCAGTTTCACCAAGTCTTTACCATAGAAACCCTCAATAGCTTTCCTCAGCTACCCCCCCCAAACCCGATCTATTGCCAGTATCAACAACATTGAATTTACCACAGACAAGGTCAAGACAGTCCTCTCTGGTTTGAAAATTCATGCCAGTCCAGGTCCGGACAAGGTGTCTCCTATTGTATTGAAGAATTGTGCAGCATCTATCAGTGGCCTATTGTCGGATGTTATGATGGAAAGTTTTGCAGGTTCTAAATTACCAGATGATTGGAAAAGAGCCATCGTTGTGCCCATCTATAAAAAAGGAGACAAGTTGTCTCCATGCAACTACCGACCTATCAGCTTAACATCAATTCCGTGCAAATGCATGGAAAAAATCATAGCAAGGGAACTAACCGACTTTCTCATGGCAAATCATCGACACATGCTAGAAAATCAACATGGATTTCTCCCTGGTAGATCAGTAAGTACAAATCTTATACTGAACTTGGAATTTTGGACAAAGGCTCAAGATGAAGGCTATCCCGTTGATTCCATATACCTGGATTTTGAGAAAGCTTTCGACACGGTGCCATTTAAGAGACTGATCTACAAACTTGAACATTATGGCATTAGGGGAAGATTGTTGCAGTGGATTCAAAATTACATTACTAACAGATACTATCGGATTAGGGTTGACGGAACTCTCTCCAAACAATACGAAGTCATTAGTGGTGTACCACAGGGCTCTGTGCTCGGGCCCCTATTATTCATAGTCTATGTAGCAGATATCTCGAATAACATGCGGTGTAACGTCAGCCTTTTTGCTGATGATACTAAGATATTCTGCGACCCATCAACGCAGCATGGGGACATGATAGAAGACCTGTGTGAGCTAGGGAGATGGACTAACAATTGGCTCCTAAAACTAAACACCGAAAAGTGCTCTGTACTACACATTGGCAACAAGAACCCTCAACTGACCTACTCTATCAATGGAATTATGTTGAAACCCGTAACAGAGCAAACTGACCTTGGCGTGAGGTTATCCACAGATCTGAAGTGGGAAGCTCAAGTTGCCAAAGTTGTTAAAAGGGCGAACACCCTTCTTTACTGTATCAGACGCAGTTTTTCTGACATGTCAATCAATACATTCACTCTGTTGTACAAAACTTATATAAGACCTATATTGGAACACGCAGTGTTGGTGTGGTCACCCTACCTTCGGAAAAACATCGATATATTGGAGCTTGTGCAAAGAAGGGCGACAAAAATTCCATCAGCTTTAAAACACTTGCCTTATGAAGAACGATTACACACACTTAAGTTGCCTTCATTAAATGAACGTCGCAGAAGGGGAGATCTGATAGAATGCTATAAAATTATGCATGGCCATTATTCATGCAACATCAACCTTTTCATAAGAAACAACAACGTACAACTGCGAGGACACTCTCTAAAGCTCCGGACAGAGCGAAGCCAAAGGCTTTCCCGCAAACACTTCTTAATTAACCGAGTGGTGGACGACTGGAATAAATTAACCGAGGACATTGTGAATGCACCTAGTGTGAACTCCTTTAAAAACAGACTGGACAGAGCCTGGAATACATTGTTGTGAAAAACTGTGATATTAAACAGTGTGAAAGTGCTAGGAATGCATGTATAACTTGAACATAGAACTGTATTTTATTTTACTCTTTGTTAAATAACCTGTGCAGTACACCGGCTTTGCCGCCTATCTGCTAAAGACTATAATAATAATAATAATAATAATAAAAAACTTATAAAATATTCTCAAGCCTGCTCAACTGTAAACTAAAAGAATACGCAGAAAAAACATTAGGGCTTTCGGCCAGGTAGATCAACTACAGATGCAATCCACACGGGTAAAACAAGGAGATGCTGTATCATCGACACTATTCAACATGATACTAAAAACAATAATAAGGAAAGCAAAGCTGAACAGAAATATAATCACCTACAATATGCAAACTATCGCATATTCAGATGACATAACCCCGATAGCTAACACAAAAGAACATCTAAAGAAAGCAGTAGAAAATCTGGACAGAGAAGCAAGAAAACTAGAACTTGAAATAAATGAACAAAAGGCAAAATATGTATATGCACTTTCGAAGAAATAACACTACTTGTATAAAACCACATATTTGAAAACGCCACAACATTCAACTATTTAGGGGTAATAGTGAGAAAAACCAGGAAAGATAGAGTTAAAGAAAGAATACAAGAGGGAATAAAAGCGTACTGCATGAATAGAGCGCTACTGAAGAACAACAAGTTAAGTAAAACAACAAAAGTGAACATCTATAGAACATTGATCAGGTCAGTCATCACCTATGCAGTAGAAACCATAACATTAAACAAAAAGAAAGAGGAAGATCTAAGAAAATTGGAAAGGAAGATAATGAGAACAATCTTGGGAACAAACGTTACAGCGGAAGGTGAACGAAGACTAAAAAGGAATCAAGAGATAGAAGATGCACTGGACGGTGAAAATATAGTGAGATTTATAAAGATTAAAATGAATAGGACATATATTAAGAAAACCACCTACAGAAATTATAAGAAGAATAACTTATTGGAACCCACTACAACAAAGACCCAGGGGAAGACCAAGAATACGATGGTGGGATGATATTGAGGAGGACCTAAAGGTGTTACAAGTAGAGGACTGGAGATGAATATGTAAGGATAGAAAAAAATGGACAGATATCACCACAAAAACCAAGACACAAAGATCTCTAAAGAAAATTAAAGAGGCATGTCCACTTCAGAATAATCCTATGGATTGGAAAGGCTTAGTAGTAGTAGACATAACAACGTAGTTTGTTCCAACTGTTTCTATAACTACCTCACATAGAATCACATATTTATAGTTTTAAATATCACATTGAATTACAAAACTTTCTTGGTAACGGGTTACAACTAAAAATCCGGACAGTTTTTGAGTGTGTGTATTTTACCAGGCAAATTAATAGGACGTGGCACTTATGATATGTCAACTAGGAAACAATCGTAATACAACAATTAGTTGAGAAAATGACGTCGAAGGAAGAGCTTGTGTGTTTGCATTCTAGGTCTTTCTGTATGCTGACATACATCTTTTTCTCGGCTTCCCCTTTTATCTTCTGCCAATCGGGGTTCTTGTCAGCGCCGTTTCTCTGCCCATGCTCCACACCTGCCCCAACCACCTTACTCTTCGGGCCTTAACAAAGTCGTTTATTTTTGGATCCTTGTACAGTACTTCCAGCTCCCTATTTGTCCTCCTCCTCCAACTTATAGTTGATGCAACTCCATTGAATAATTTTTTCTTCTTGATTTTAACATAAAATATCTTTATCTGGCCTGATAGCTTTTTAAGGATAACATTATGCCAATTTTAAAAAACAATGAAATTTATGTATTATTTTTGTATTTTAGTGGAAGAAATTAATATGATTGTAAGGACTTCTCAGGAAGAAATTCAAAAACAAATACAGAAAAACCTTCCTGCTAAAAAGGTGGTACCAATTCGACCAAATCCGCCAAACATCATTGCTTTAACTTCAGTACCTAACCCTGTATTAGTTCAAGTCCCTACGCCTATTGATTCTACAAAAGGTGCCATTCAAATAACTACATTACCTACACTTAAAACAGAACCTCATACATCACCGAAAGCATCTACTTCAAATAATACTTCAAGTGTTATTACTACAATGTCTACACTTATGCCGTGTTCCGTAGTGCCTCCTGTACAGAATATTTCTACACAGAATTCACAAAATATCCAAATATCACCTATTGCTACATCTAATATTATAATTGGGATTGTTAATAATTCAGATTCTTCTATTAATAATAATGATAACACAAAACTTACAAGAACTCAACCTAGAATTTTAAAAGCAAAAGATAGATTAAAACGAGATCGTAGAATTAATAAAAAACTACAGCATTTAAAAATAAATCCTGCTAATATTACACACTTGTCAAATACAGTGTCTCGGGATGGCTTTTTTATTGTCAAAAAACCAGCTGAAATTCAGATTATAAAAAAATAGGAGAAATGGTTACAATAATTTCAAATTAATGCAGTATTTCAATTTTTATTGTTTGTGTTTTTTTGTATACAAAATGTCTAAAGATTTGATGTTGACCATTAAAATCTTTAAAGCAGAAATGTAGGGGGCAGTTCAGATTCGTTTTTACTTTCCAAAAATGGTTCCAAAAATAATAATTTCATTATTGTCAATTCTTTTATGTGGGAATGGATATGAACAGTTCTGTAAACTATGATTTTATTTAGTTTTCTATAACTTTTAGCTTTACCAAAACTTTGCTGCTAAATTATGAATTTGATTTTAAAAAGTTCACCATTGTTTAATATTATTTAATAATAACTACGAATAATTTCTGCTAAACAAAATGAGATATCAGGTACTTATTTGAATGGTTTGTGTTGCAGACCATCGCTGTATTTCATACTGTTTTCAATAGCCCCATGGTAAATTTTGAGTGCATTGCGTATTATTATTTATTAGTAACATAATAAAATATGAATATTACGGAAACTATTTGTTAATTTTTTTTACAAAGGTACAAAAAGGTACTACGACAGATTTATTTATATTTTTTTCTACACCTATTTAATTATATTGCAATTATTAGCATTTTTTTTGTGAAAAATAGTACCTATAATTCACTGCAGTGAATTATGGATTCATAATTCACTGCAGTGAATTATGATTTCGACCAATCACAAATACAAATCCAAAAATCAATATTTCGCTAATCCAATCATATTTTAAATCGCCCGCGATCAACTCCTTCTGCGGCTGACAAACGACTCGCGTGACACGCCCAAGTGTGTTGTCATATTGCTTGTTTACAAAGTTATCAAATTTGACTAATTTGAGTCTAATATATTTGTTTAATAGGTGTAGAAAAAGTATCGTATTACATTCGCGATTATGGCCATTATTCTCTCAGATGATTTATGCCACTCGCCTGACGGCTCGTGGGCTCAAACGTCATCTTCGTGAATAATGGCTGTCATAATCGCTCATATAATAATATACTATTATATGAAAGTTTATTTTTTTAAATAATTAAAAGAAACTGAAACGAAAATATCAACAGTAAAAAAATTAAGATCTTTAATCAATTTCTGTCAGTAAATTCTTAAAATTGACTACACAATACACAATACAAACAAATTTTCCTGTATTATAGTGGAAAATATTAATTTATAAACTACAATTCGTTATACAAATTTAATTTAAATGGCATTCTCACTTGAATTGTGTAAAAAGTTTGTTTTGTAAAAAGAATGTTTACCATACCTAATAATTGTGATAAGTGGAGAAGCCGTTTAAAAAATTTATATCTGTTGCATTATACAGTGTGCGCCATTAAGTGTGCACAACAAATGGGATTTTTTTTTTATTGTTTGGAAATAAAAAATTTGGATACCCCCAAAAGTGGGTGCATGTTCCATAACTATATTAGGTGTACTTAGAATGGCTCCAAGTCAAACAGTATACAGGGTAGGGCAAAAAATAAAAAAAAATGTTCAAGAGTAAAGTGGTCTTATTTTCAAAAACACATCAAAACCTTATAAATAATAGTATATTATTATATGAGCGATTATGACAGCCATTATTCACGAAGATGACGTTTGAGCCCACGAGCCGTCAGGCGAGTGGCACAAATCATCTGAGCGAATAATGGCCATAATCGCGAATGTAATACGATACTTTTTCTACACCTATTAAACAAATATATTAGACTCAAATTAGTCAAATTTGATAACTTTGTAAACAAGCAATATGACAACACACTTGGGCGTGTCGATTGTCAGCCGCAGAAGGAGTTGATCGCGGGCGATTTAAAATATGATTGGATTAGCGAAATATTTATGTATTTGTGATTGGCCGAAATCATAATTCACTGCAGTGAATTATGAATCCATAATTAACTGCAGTGAATTATAGGTACTATTTTTCACAAAAAAAATGCTAATAATTGCAATATAATTAAATAGGTGTAGAAAAAAGTTGTTTAGATTTACAAGATATGTCCAAATACAAAGTCATGGCCTCCTATTTGAAACAAAATCTACTCTGAGTGAATTTCATGATCGGACAATTACATGCATCGAACGAGAAGGTGGACATACAGAAACGCTTCGTTAATGTTTTTTTATTATTTAGTAAAGTGTCTGCTTTGTTAAAACAATATTTGCGAAATTTTAAAGTTATGTTAAATATGGTTGCAACAAAGATGAAGTTTATGGTTACCTACGAAAATAATAAATTTGAATACATTTTACAATTTCGCTCAAATTTAAAAAGAATTATTCGAATGTGATTTGGCTGTGGTTAATAATAGTATATTTGAATGCTGAACATTAAATAAAATCTTGATACAGGGTCAATTCATAATTTTCAGATTTTTTTTGTTTTCGAATAGGAGGCCATGACTTTGTATTTGGGCATATCTTCTAAATCTAAACAACTTTTCTTAATAAGGTTTTGATGTGTTTTTGAAAATAAGAGCACTTTACTCTTGAACACTTTTTTTATTTTTTGCCCTACCCTGTATACTTTTTGACTTGGCACCATTCTAAAGGTGCATTCAGACTCAGAAATTTTGTCCGGAAAGTTGACGGACAAAACGGATGTTTTCTGCCGGACAAAATTTGGCAATTCAGATTCGCCGGATGTTTCGCAAGTTTGTTGTAGCTAAAGATTTGCTTTAATTGCGCAGGTGCGAGGTCAAAAACTGTTAGTTGTAACTTGTAACCTTCTTTAATAAACATCACAACCTACTCATGCGCAAGCCACGGATCGTTTGCTTTCCTTACCGGGGTACTTGTCGGATAGATCGGAGAATTCGGAAATTCACTTTACTGCTTTTTACGATTCAAATTCTACACACCTCCTGATTGGTTCGTTTAAATTTCTCCGTCAACTTTCCGGAAAAAAATTCTGCGTCTGAATGCACCTAATATAGTTACGGAACATGCACTCACTTTTGGGGGTATTCAAATTTTTTATTTCCAAAGAATAAAAAAAAATCCCATTTGTTGTACACTTAGTGGCGCACACTGTATAGTAATTTTGTGATGTTTAGCGTACATTTTTCCAATAAGAAAATATTCTAAAATTTTGTGTTCTGTTTAAAATTTAATATGAATTCTGACATTCAGAAACCAGAAAATACCATACATTTCTAATGATTCTAGCCATAAAAAAAGAATTTACCTGATTCTGTTTTAAGAATCTCCTATATTGTAATTCAAATTGTATACTGGTAACATTTACTGTGAATATGACATTCATAGCTTTAATTGCTTCTTATTGATAAAGTGTAATTTATTATTATTAAATAACCTAACATTGTAAGTCAATATTGTAAACTTTTATATTTCGTTTTCAAGAATTGTATATTATTATTAGTATCGTTGCTTATTTGTGTTTATTGTTATTTATATACTGTAATTCTCCTTTGTAATCTTATATAATATATATAATTTTGTAATGTTTTTCAGTATTAATGATTAAATATGATAATGTTGTTATGATTTTATTTTTGAAAATATGTTTCCTCACGCTAGCTAACAGCTATAATTTGAAGAGGTGAATTTTCCAGTGCTTTTATAAGAAAATTCATAAAAGAGCAAATTTTTCTTCAAAACACAAGCTGTGACGATAAATACTTTTTATTAACTGCGGTGGCATAGTGGTACCCATACACAAGAAGGGAGATACAAACGATTGTGGCAACTACAGGGCAATATGCCTTTCTTCGATAGTACAGAAGATATATTCAAGACTACTGGAAAGACGATTACGAGAAGAAGTGGAAGAAAAATTATATGAAGAACAAGCCGCTTACAGGCCACAAAGACAAACACAAGATCATATCTTTGTACTAAGAACAGTTATAGAAAAGAGATTAGAAAGGGGAAACCCGTTGTATCTAACGTTCATAGATATAAAATCAGCATTTGACACGGTACCCAAACAAACGATATGGAATGCATTGACAGAACTAGGTGTATCATACCCACTACAACAGGCCATAAAAAGAGTATACACTAATGCAAAAGGAAGAATGCGAATTAAAGGGAAAGAATCTCAAAGCTTTGAAATGAAAAAGGGGATCAAACAAGGAGATTCACTGAGCCCCCTACTGTTCTTAATAGTGATGAATCAAATTATTCAGGAGGCGAAAGAACCAAGATTCAATGTGAAGGTAGAAAATTGGAACTTAGAGAACATATACCGGGTGTCAATGAAACCTGGGGCACCCCTATTTTTTAAATTATATTTTGAGATATCAAAATAAAATTTGGTATATGTAATATGCTCTTTAAATGGCATTTGTTGACATAGGAAACAAGTTTTTGTCACTTCCGGTTTCGCCGAAATTGACATCAACTTTGTTATTTTAAACGGAACACCCTGTATATTTATACATTTCTGGAGTCCTCATTACATTCTACGTATGTTATATCAACTTTGAAACATTTTGATGACAAAGTAAATACTTGCAGAAGAGTTTATTTATTAATCTAGGATGCCATGACCTGCGTAAAATGGAAGTCAGGGTGCTACGACACTCAAAACAAATTATTTTAGCACTCCAACTGTAGCAAGTCTGTCACTTTTTTGTGCATTTCATTTGTTTCACTTGTTTTGAAACCCAGTGTCTAGATTTAAATGTCCAAAATACAGTTTTTTTGAACGGAGAGTGTTATTCCGAATTAAATTTTTATATTAGTCCCGCGTTATTGGTATCAATAAAATCCTTGAAAAACGCTCATTTTTAATATCCTAGTGTCCCACCTTAGTGCTATTTGAAAAATAGAGATATTCTCGAAAAGGCATTTTTGCCAACTTTAGGTCATTCTAATACAACAACTAAAATAGTTAAAGTTTTAAAACAATTTGTCTCGAGTGTTGGGGCACCTTAACTTTCATTCTACGTAAGTCATGGCACTCTAAATTAATTTCTGCAAAAATTTACTTTGTCATCAAAATGTTTCCAACTTGATACTACCATACGTAAAATTAAATGGAGATTCCAAAAATGTATAAATATACAGGGTGTTCCATTTAAAATAACAAAGTTGATGTCAATTTCGGCGAAACCGGAAGTGATAGAAACTTCTTTCCTATGTTAGCAAATGCCATTTAAAGAGAATATTACATTACATATACCAAATTTCATTTTAATATCTTAAAGAATAAAAAAATTATGGGGGTGCCCCAGGTTTCGTTGACACCCGGTATATACAATGCCTCACACATGCAGACGACATCGTGCTGCTAGCAGACTCAACTAGAAAACTACAACTAGCAATAAACAAATGGAATAGAGCGATAGAAAGAAGAGGTATGAAAATAAACACAAACAAGTCCAAAGTTATGAAAATCGAGAAAAATGATACTAACGAAAACACAAGAATAACATGCAATGGGAAAGAACTAGACTGGGCCAATAACTACGAATATTTAGGAACGATAATAAATAAAACGGGCACGCTAGAACAGGAGATTCTCAACAGAAGAGATAAAGCAAGCAAAGTATATTATGCGATTAACAAATCAATAATAGCGAAAAAGGAAGTGAGCATGCAAACAAAGCTTAGAGTATACAAAAGCATATACAGCGTGAATAAAAAGTAAGGAACCTCGATGCTGGAACCTTTATTATTAGTTTTATAAAAAAAAAGTTGTAGACAAAAGTTTTATAACAAATTATTTTCCACAAACTGATGGTTTTAAATATTTTTTTCAAGGTCATACCTTTGCGCTATGACGTCATCGATACTTTTTTTAAATGGCAACCTATATCTTTTAGGTCGAACTTTTATAGCATTTTTTTTCTCTTTATGACCGCCTAAAAATATCATACGGTTGCATAAACGAAATTTCTAGAAAAGTCAAGTTTAATGTTATTCGTACGATTATCTAACGTACGTACTTTTATCACAAAAATTAAACATATGACTATTAAAAACCAATACAAACAATGTTTAACATTACTTTATTACAGAAGATGTTCAAATTGTTCGCCATTAACTATCTGACAATGTCCAATTGGATGAGAGAAATATGAGAAATGAAAGATTGCCTTGGAAACAAATGCAAATTTCACTTGTGACAGTTTGTGTTTATTAAGTAATAAGACAATAATTATTGTAATTGAAACTGCTTGAGAAAGTGATTCTCAACTATGGTACGTTTAACAGAAACAGAACGCATCAAAATTTTGATGATACTTGGATACGGTGAAAGAAGAAGATCCCATTTCGAGGTGCGTGATATATTTAATAGGGAACATCCCTTTGGTTCCAGCAAGATGGAGCGCCCCCCCATTATGGCATTCACGTTCGGAATTATTTGGATACAATTTTTGAGAATAGGTGGATCGGTAGAAGGGGTAGTATCGAATGGCCAGCCCGATCGCCCGATTTGAATCCGTTGCATTTTTTCTTGTGGGGCCATCTTAAAAGTAAAGTTTACACAAACAGACCCAGAAATGTAGAAGATTTAAAAATTCGTATTCGGGAAGAAATACGGGCAATAGCAGCCGAAGTAATTCGGAATGTATTACAGGGATTTTCACATCGAATTGGACATTGTCAGATAGTTAATGCCGAACAATTTGAACATCTTCTATAATAAAGTAATGTTAAACATTGTTTGTATTTGTTTTTAATAGTCATGTGTTTAATTTTTGTGATAAAAGTGCGGACGTTAAATACTGGTACGAATAACATTCAACTTGATTTTTCTAGAAATTTCGCTTATGCAACCGTATGATATTTTTAGATAGTCATAAAGAGAAAAAAAAATGCTATACAATTTCGACCTAAAAAATATAGGTTGCCTTTTAAAAAAAGTATCGATGACGTCATAGCGCAAAGGTATGACCTTCAAAAAAATATTTAAAACCAGCAGTTTGTGGAAAATAATTTGTCATGAAACTTTTGTCTAAAACTTTTTTTTCTAAAAAACTAATAATAAAGGCTCCAGTATCGAGGTTCCTTACTTTTTATTCACCCTGTATACGCCAGTATTAACGTATGGGGCGGAGAGCTGGATAATAAAAGACAAAACCAGAAGCAAAATTACTGCGAGCGAAATGAAATATCTAAGAAGACTAGTTGGTAGAACCAAAAGAGATCGCATACGAAATACAATAACCAGAGAAGAAGTAGGTCAGCAACCGCTAATACAAGAAGTAGAGAAGAGACAGTTACAGTGGTATGGGCACATAGTGAGGATGGCAAGAAATAGAGACCCCAGAAGAATACTAGAAGCAAGGCCAGAGGGAACAAGAAGCAGAGGAAGGCCACGAGAAACATGGGAACAGAGCTTAGAAAGGAGGGTAGAACAGAGAGGAAAACACCTGAGAGAAATAAAAAGAATGGCAGCCAACCGCGACAGCTTCTGGAAGTGGATAGAGGACCCGACGCTTTAAGGGCACAAGGGTGAAGGAAAGGAGAAGAGATTAATTGCGGCAGTGGCGGCTCGTCCATAAGCACTGCGACACTGCAGCACCCACAAAAAAAATACGAAAATTAATTATTAAATTTGTGCGTGAAAATATCAATAATATATCAATATATCAATTATAAAAGTGGACGAAACGTTGAGTCTTTTGTCTCAAAATGACACGGTCCCAATCCGCAAGACGTTTTGTTAATATATCAATCATTCAATATTTTGCATAATTATTATATAAATTCAACTAATGAAACTGTTTTTAAAAGGAATTATTTTAACCGAGGCTTAAGATTCAATTCAAAGGCGCTGCTAAATGTAGCAGTGTCAAAAAGTACATTCGGTTAATTTCGGAGAGTTCCACCGAGGTTCTTTTGTTCTAAATAATGCATGAAAATAAGTGTCGCGAAAGCTGCTCGCTGGGCATCGTCAGCATTATTTGAAAATCGAACTGGTATGTTTCTCTTCAGAGCGAATTAATCTTTCGTCTTTTACTATTATACCTCAGAATCCTAAGATAATATTTTTGTTGTTTTCGTTGAGGATGAGCAATTAATCTATTAGGTAACGAATGAAAATTTGTCGTTTTTAGTGAAACAATCAAACTTACAAAAATATTAATTACAATTCCAATGATCAAACAAGATAGCTACAGAGAAGAATATATAGAAACAAGGAACCGTGTGAATGCAAGAATAAGATATTAAAAAGGAACACTGGCAACGTTTTACTCAAGACATGGAAAGTGACCTATATGGCGCACAAAAAAAGATCTGGAAACTTCTAAGAAGCCGAAAAAGAAACATCAACGAATACAGAGCGATCAATGCAATAAGTAAAGAAGAATGGGTTAAATACTTTCACAATTTATATAACGACGGCGCAAGCAAAGATAGTGAGGAACAGCAAGAAGAAGAGGAAAGTCTAATCCAACAAGAAAACATAACAATAAGTAAAGAGCAGGTGGAAAAAGCTGTGACAAAGATGAAAAATAGAAAATCACCTAACCAGGCCAATATATCAACAATGAGTTAATCAAATATGGAGGAGACCACCTAATAAGTGAAATCACCAATCTGTTCGGAAACATCATAAACAGCAGTACAGGCCCAAAAGACTGGAAAGAAAGTATTACAATACCTATTTACAAAAAAGGCAACAAAAAAGGACCCCCAAAATTACAGGGGAATCGCGCTACTAAGCTCAGTATCAAAACTATTTACAAACATCATAAGAGAAGAATTAAGTGAACGCATTACAATAAGTGAAGAACAACAAGGCTTCAGAAACAACAGATCAACAACCGACGCGATATTTATAGTCCGGCAAGTAAAAGAAAAAGCCCTTGAATTCAACGTACCGGCGTTTATGTGTTTTATAGATATGACGAAGGCTTTTTACCAAGTTCAACTCCACGACATGATAAACATATTAAAAACCAAAGAAGTGCCAATTAAAATCGTGAATGTAATAGAAAAACTCAACACAGGGAACACAACAAAAATAAGGGTGGACAAAGAACTTACAAAGGACCTACCAATAACAAAAGGCATCAGACAAGGGGACAGCCTCAGCCCTATGCTTTTAAACCTTATCATGGACAAAATAATTGAAGAAGTAAAAAACATAGGAAGTGGATACCGAATGGGCAAGCACGCAATTAAGATCGTGGGATAGCATGACGACGCCGTAATAATTATGGCAGAAACAGAGATGACCTTCAGAGAATGTTATACAAATTTCACTTAAGTGCACAAAACTACAATATGCAAATAAATATAGAGAAAACAAAGTCGCTCACAATAGCCAAAGAACCTATTCGATGCAAATTAACTCTAAACGACAAACCAATAGAAGTGATGAAGGTCACCTATCTGGGAGTAGCGATTTCAAGTCACGGCGATCTCTATGGGGAAGTAGTGAAACAAACCACCAAGGCAGCCTCAATATCTGGATGCTTGAGAGATTTGATTTGGAAAAACAAATATATGAACGTAGAAGGAAAAGTCAAAATATACAAAACAAGCGTAAGGCCTATCATGACGTACGCCATCGAAACTAGAGCCGACACGCAAAAAACTAAACAACTGGCACGTACCAACGAAATGAGAATTCTCAGAGCAATAACGGGGAAAACTCTACACGATAGGATAAGAAACACCAAAATTCGGGAAACATGCAACACAGAAGATATAGTAAGATGGGGACAAAACCGAAGAAGACTATGGCAAGAATATGTAGAACGGATGGAAAATCACCGATTAGCAAAGGTGTGCATTACCCAAATACCACATGGAAGGAGATAACAAGGAAGACCACCGAAACGTTGGCGGGACTGTTGGACGTCATCGTCACAGGAACCAGGCTAACCAGAAAAAAAAACAGGTCAATGACCTAATCAAAGAGGAAGAAGAAGAAGAAGAATGACTACAGCAGAACCGGAAAGATGTTTTTCAACTTTAAAACCATTTTTAAGAAATAATATGAACCAAGAGCTATTAACTGCTCTATTGATGATTTCCATCGAAAAAAGCATGCTTTCACAAAAAAAGAATTCTAATGAAAAGGTGGCAGTGGTACGCCCAACTTACCGTGTCAGGGCAAAATAGTCCGTATGAAAGATATATTGCGGTCCAGTATCGGTTGGCGTTGACATGATCTTTCTCGTATTACACAATGCACTTCACAATTATACAAATTTGAATACTCTAAAGTCGACCAATACACAAATTTTGTAACACAGATGCTCACGCACCAAAACTTCTGTGAGTTAAGTTTTGTTATATTCTGAACGTTCAGTTTTTTTAGTAGGTATGTAATTATTAAAATTAGTTAAGAATAATTAATTGATTATAATATGAAAAAATATGAATTATTTTTATTTTATTGTATAAACATGTGTTCTGAATAAAAATTATTTTTATTATTATTATGTTTTTGTTTCACCTTTTCGGGATGTTTCTTCTTTTTAAATGCGAGGATTTTTTTTTTCATTTTTCTATACATTTTATCCATGTGTTAGATGACGTAATATTTCTTGCGGTAACCTCTTGCTCACTTGTTTTTGACAAGAATATGCCAATTGTTTGTTTTAAATGCAAGCCTACTGCGTTAGAAAATGTTTAAAACAGAATAAGATGTAGCATCACTTACTTCAATAGCAAATATCTTGAAAACGGTTAACTTTAGTGACATTTGAAAAGTATACCTTTTTCGTATAAAAATGATGGGGCAATTGTTTGTTTCAATTAAATTTGCCATAACTTTAAGTATAAAAAAGCTGAAGTACTTTTAAGGTATTAGGTATAGCAAAAATAAGGTTATTTTAAGTGATACATTCATATTGAGGACGGATTATTGTTTCTCGTCCCAAAAAAGCTAGTTTCACCAATTTTCATAAAAATATTCCGAAAACGTTAGAAATTACAGAAGAAAATTAAAATTAAGATTTCGACTTTGACACCCTGTATCTCCCTAAATATTAACTTTTGGACTAAGGTAATTTTAGGTAAATCGTAATATTTTGGCCTCACGAATCTACTGTTGGTCTGTTTCCCAGTCCTCATGGACCACCCATATACGCTTCTTACACCTTCAAAGTGAGGTTGCCTAGAGTTGCGGCCATATGAAACATGGCAACCCATGAAATTTAGTTAAATGAAGGTACAAACTTCATTTTTCAATACATTTTATTCTTGTGTTAGATGACGTAAGGTTTTCTGCGGTGGCCTCCCGCTCTATAAGTGTGTGTACGTGTAAGACCTTATTACTCTACCTCTTAGGCCTGTATTCGGAGAAGAGCGTCGTTAATTTGGTGCCCAATAATAAATGGTTACCAGGGGTTGATGCCAATTTCCAGACTAGGAAAATCCTGCCCATCAGGAGATTCGAACCAAGGACTAACTTTATGGTAGCCTGACGCTCTACTACTATGCTAACCTGGCAATTTCAACAACATATTTAATCATAGACTATTTCAATTTAAAATGTTTTATTTTATTTGAAAACAAAGAAGGGGTTTCTTCAAAATGTCTAGCCCAATAAACAAACATTCAAATAAAAATTTTCCTAATCTAAATAAAGAATCTAACAAATAAATTAGACAATGAATATGTGATTATCATGATTATACAATTCATAATATAATTAACCAATCAGCATCAAGCATTTTGCTTGGTTACTACGTATTGATAAGTGAATATACCCTTGACGACGTGGTATAATCACTTTGGTGTTTCGGCTGGTCCCAAACATTAGAAAACTCGAATCTAGTATGAGTATTTTTTCAATTTTTTCGTAGCAACCATATTTACATTGTTTATCAACAAACATCACTTGCACATAAAATTCAGTTTTGTTATTTATTCATTATATAATCTAATTGTATACCACTCGAGCAGTCGCAAATAATCAAATACTTTGCCTCCTTGCTCGACGTATCATCGCAAAACACCACTCGTCGCTACGCGACTCGTGGTGTTTCTTGAAAATATGTCTCGTAACTCGTCAAAGTATTTTCGATTATTTTCTATGCTCTCGTGATATAAATAGTGATTATACAATTCATAATATAATTAACCAATCAGCATCAAGCATTTTGCTTGGTTACTACGTATTGATAAGTGAATATACCCTTGACGACATGGTATAATCACTTTGGTGTTTCGGCTGGTCCCAAACAATAGAAAACTCGAATCTAGTATGAGTATTTTGTCAATTTTTTCGTAGCAACCATATTTACATTGTTTATCAACAAACGTCACTTGCACATAAAATTCAGTTTTGTTATTTATTCATTATATAATCTAATTATATACCACTCGAGCAGTCGCAAATAATCAAATACTTTGCCTCCTTGCTCGACGTATTGTCAAGAAACACCACGAGTCGCTGCCGCGACTCGTGGTGTTTCTTGACAATACGTCTCGTAACTCGTCAAAGTATTTTCGATTATTTTCTATGCTCTCGTGATATAAATAATGATTATATTATACTAACACTGCTGTATTAGAATTTTGTACCTGCAACCTCTCATACCCTTCAGTATCATAAGTTGGTGTATCATCAATCATCATATTATAATATAATGAGTTGAAAAAACCAAAACAAAACTGAATTTTTCTTTATACAAATTTAAGCAAGTTCTTAATAACTTCAATAAAACTTTTTAATTTAAATTCTTAGAACGTCACACATTAATGTTTGGACTCTGAAATGTTATACGAAATTTCCTTTTTTAGAAGATTCATGATTAGTAAGTTAAAGAAAGGAAGTATGGACTTACTTAAAAAATAATTTTATCTCGTAGAGTTTGCTAGTTAACTTTCACTCATGCGAGATGCTGTATTTTTAAAATGAAGAAAGATAATAGAAACGATGAAAACAGAAAGTAGTTTGAGTCTAGCTCTTGACATAACCAATTTTCTTTTGCTGTTTTGCAGTATTAACGTAATATATAAAAGCTTTCATTCTGAATATTTCGTGGCATCGTCTGGTGTTCCACAAGGTTTCAGGTCACAAGGTCCCCTGCCATTTCTGTTATTTGTTAATGATCTGCCGGAATATGTTACTTGCAAAAAACTACTATTCGCTGACGACTTTAAAATATTCACCTCTATTAAATATTCCAGTAACTGTATCCATCTTCAGTCACAACTTAATCAAATTCAAAAAAGGTGTAATACTAATAATTTTATGTTTAATGTGTCCAAGTGTAAAGTGGTTAGGTACCTATAGTCGGAAACAAAATCCCATTCTATATACCTATATGTAACTCCACTTTATTAAATCGTGCTAACTCCATTACTGATCTTGGAGTAACATTTGACAGTCAATTTAGCTCCTTTGGACATATTGATTTGTTATACAAATCAGCTATTAAAATGTTGGGTTTTATTATATGTAATTGCAAAGCATTTTCTGAGTGTTTAGCTCTTAAAACGCTTTACTTCCCATTTGTTCGTTCTAAACTTGAGTATTGCTCATTAGTTTGGTACCCTTACTATTAGGAATGTCATAAGGACAGGCTTGAGGCAATTCAGAGAAGATTTTTAAAATTTCTATTTTAAAACTGAGGGATTCTATCCAGAAATCGGGATCGATCAAAACTTATTACTCACTAGGTTTAATTGTCAAAGGAGAATATTATCAAGTCTTACGTTTCTAATATAATTTATTGCATAATGAAATTGATGCTGTATCATTAATGTCTCTCTTAAGTTTTCATGTCCCTCTTATGTCTTCTCGAAATAGCAATACTAGTTAATAATAATCTTTTTCTTTGTCTATCTCCATAAATGCCCTTTAGAGCGTTGGGTAAAGATGTTTAATGTAGGGATGTAACGGGGGTACCCGGTACCCTGCTTACCCAGCCGATTTTGTCCCATACCCGGTATAGCCGAGCCGGGTAATGCTTATTACCCGGCCGGGTATACAATTTTAATTTATCTACTATAAATTATAAAACATATACGTAATATGAAAATGATGTTTTCAATTATATAATGTTCTAAAAATAATACATAAGTCGGTAAAAGTTATTGATAACAAAAAATGAAAATAATAAAGTAAAGTAGATCAATACCTACTTAAAATTAACAAGGGGCATGTTATCATGTAAGAAAATCAGTTTCTCGCCATTATCTGCTAGCAACATGTTTCTCTTCTTTTCGAACACATTTCCTGCTGCAGAAAATAGTCTTTCACTAAAAACCGACGTTGCTGGTGCACTTTTTTGCAACAGACCATAGCAAAGGAAAAACAGCACTATTTATTTTCCACCATTCAAGCGGCGACTGTTTTCTATCTACAATACTAGATGACAAATATGAATCCATTTCAAGCTGAACTTTCTCATTCGTAGTGGTAGAAGTACTAGTAGGTACTTGCAACAGGTTGTGTAGAAGTTATCTCTAAGAAACTGTCCCAGAATCAATGTTTTGGTTTCTTACAAGGTAGGTACTAGTGATGCCAATGGTTCATCATCTGAATCTATAATAACGTCAGATTCCGGTTCGATTTCCATCCCTTGCTGAGAGCTTGTTTGGGAGTTTTCTTTATTTCCAGCTATATGATTATTTTCTGCTTCAACGTTTCACTGTTTATGCCAGTAAAAAATACCATTTTAAATCTAGGATCCAGGAATGTCGCAACCGAATAATGTGGATTGTGTTCTATGTAGGTAAATCGTGTGCTTAAATTAACAATTAGACTATCTTTCAACGTGCCTAAGCCAAAAGCATTATTTTTCAACAGACACCTGTTAAGAGCTGCCAGGGTTGGTATAACTTCAGATATTACTGCTGTGGATGAACTAAATTCTTTTGTAATTTCCGCAAACGGTTGTAGCAACTTTACGCAGCTTTCCATTAACAACCATTGATTTTGAGATAAAGAACCAATCGAAACATTTTCAGCAGCAAAAATACTGATATGGCGTTTCTGTTCTAATAATCGTTCAAGCATATAGTAACTTGAATTCCATCGTGTCTGTATGTCTTGAATTAGCATTTTCACTGGCATATTCAATTCATTTTGTATTAGTTCCAGTTTTTCACGAGATGGTGATGAATGATTAAAATGTGTTACAATTCTTCTGCCTGCACTTATCAGGCCACTGATTGTTCTTTCCTTTCGAATGGCATCCAAAATTACGAGCTGCAAAGTGTGAATGAAGCAATATTCGTTGTCAATTCTCATATCTTTTGAGGCCTTTTTAATATTTGCTCCGATGTCTCTAAGAAGTAAATAAATCTTATTATTACTAATACCCCACTCGTCCATAATAATACTTTGCAATATATTTGCAATATGTTCTGCCGTGTGACTACCGGGAAATTTTTTCACATTAGTACAGCATTTTTCATTTCAAAATTGATATTGGTCCAATGGCACCGTACAACTGATAAAACTGTCATTGCTAATATCAGATGTCCACAAATACGAGGTAAATGAAATATGATCAGCTTGAGATATTTGCTCTAAAACTGCGTTTTTACAGGGTGAATATAAGTTTGGTATAACTGTTTGAGAGAAATATAGGTACGCGACTGGGAATATTGTAACAGGGCTGAGCGATTTCAAAAACTCTCTTGATTCCTGAAAGAAGGATTAAATGTATTTTTCTTGTAGCTGAAATTATGAAATTTGTAATTGCTTCTCAGAATTGTAGTTGTTCATAAGAATTGATAATTCAAAAGAATTAAACCAAATAAATTTATCTATTAAAAAAATAATAAATCTAGTCGTCGGTCCCATGGATTGCTGTAACTCAGTAAATAGTAGGCCTATTTCTTAAAAGAATTTACTCATACTGATAAATTTGCAGGCATTTTACTGCATTAGTCAATAATAAGTTAGTTATAGCTGTTACCTACCTGTATCAGATACGACAGAGTACGGTTGATGGTCCAACGCAATCATTTCCCCGATTGCTTTGTGTAATTCCACAGATCGCTTATCATTTATGTCCCATTTCTTTTTACAATTTATCATCTGCGTGATGGTTTGCTGTCGGCTTTCCTTTTTGCCTTTGTTTACTGGAGCTTCAGAGCGTTTTGCAACTACATCATGTTCTTCCTTGTATTTGAACTTTAAATGCTTTAATATGGAACCATGGAAGATGTGTAGCTATGTTTTCCTATTCCTCGGGATATTGATGTTTTGCATATCAAGCATATTGCTTGCGATTGGTCTTCTTCACTCAGCTCAAAGTAATTCCAAACTTCACTTTTGCCCTTCACACTCATTTTTGTGAGTTCTAGAATGTCATCTAACCACATACCACCACATACTAACAAGGGGCACAAGTGAATGATTAGCTGATGCATAAAATAAAATGCTTTAATTCAGACTACAGGGGATTTCCCTTTAATTAATAATAATCCAGGGGATACCCCTCATATTTCAAAGGAGTACTCTCTACCAAATACTTTCCGGGGAATCCCCTCCATCCCATTTAGATCCGGCAAAATTACAGTACCCGGCCTTTACAAAAAAGTGTACCCATTACATCCCTAGTTTAATGTATTTCTTCCACTATTTTTTATTTAAGGACAGTTTATCCCCTACACTGCTTGTTATTCCTATTTATTTTTTTCTTCCATGTGATTATTAGGCATCTTACTTTCTTCCTATTTTAAGGTTGTTGCTTTGATTAGTTATTTTGTTATTCTCCGAGTTTCAATTTTTTTGATATGTCCATACCATAATAGACACGGCTTCATAAAAGTAAGTCGATCTTTCTGAAATTTTGCGTGGATCGATGATTTTACATTACGAAAAACTTTTCCTAATGATGTTTTGCCGTAGTTAATATAAAAAAGCTACTTTAACTATATAAATACAAAATACTTTTTTATCTACCACCAACGCCTCCTTGATTTGAAACAATCAAAAATATTCTTAAAATTAGTTTCAAGCCAAGCAGGGGTTAATCCCCAAATATGCAATTTAAATTTAAAAAATGTTTGTCTATCATACCTCTTTGTAACTCAATCCGTGGACATACTGTACATACAGTCTGTTTGATTTTAGCTGTCACAGCAGATATCTCGGCTATTGTTAGAGAAATGACAAAATGTTATAGAAGAAAAGTTGTTCTACATTTAATTTTCTATTATCTGCCATAGCCAAAAAAACAATTGAGCATCAAATGTGTTAGATGTAGCAAATACATTCAAAATTTTAAATGGAACGTACCCAATTTTATTACGTATTCTAAAACTGTAAAAAAAAATTTTTACAACGATATATCAGATGTCATAGTTATCTAATCAATTAAAAACATAAATCGATAATTAAGTAACAAATGCATGCTGCAAATCTTTCTCTGTTCCTTGCTACGTTAAAAAAAAAGGGTGCTGACTCTCGTGATCCCCGTCCATTCTCTTATGTTTCTGAGCCACGACATCTTCCTTCTTCCCACTCCTCTTCTACCTTCTATCTTTCCCATCATTATTTTTTGTAGTAGGTCATATCTATCATGCCTCAGTACGTGTTCCAGATATGCGACTTTTCTTCTTTTCACTATGTGTAAAAGTTCTCTATCTCTTCCTATTCTATTTAAAACTTCCTCGTTGGTACCTCGCTCTGTCCATGGACCTACTATAGTATCGTCTAATATGCCAAGCCACACATTAATGGAAAATCTGTGTTAGAATCTGCATTCCCGAAATTGACGTGGATTCTCCGTATCTCAGAAATGATCGTTTTTTCTATTAGAAATTCCGTTATTATTGAAATTTTGAAATTAGATTCATCGCTCCAAAGAATTAAGTTTAATAAATTTTGATTAGGTATTGTTAAGCCAATTACAAAATATCGCCATCCTGTCAAAATCACCAGCTCTTAAACCTTGTACTAATTTAATTTTATACGGAGTCATTTTATGTTTTTTTAGTATAAAAAATGTTTTATACTGACTTATTCCTAAATCAGCCACTGCTTGACGTATTGAATTTCGTGAATGTGCTCTAAAATACGCCAATACTAAAATATCTTCATCATTTGCGGCACGTCCATTTCTTGCCCTTTGTACCTGATCATTAAAACAGCCATTTCTTCGTGAATTACTTTCGAGCCTTGTAAAAGTACGAGGATGTGGATATCTCCTTTCTGGATACATAGCTTGATACATCACACAAGCTTCTCTATTATTGTCTTTACATCTGATGTACACACTTAGCATATCCATTTTTTCATCATTAGAATAATTATCACCCATTTCGTGCTACTTAAGATGAAAATAACAATACGTAGAAATTTACTCAGTTAGCTTGACAGTAAAGCTATAGCAATTGTTTTCATCGCCAGCGATGTGTTCAATTCACCTAAGCTTGCATTTGTTACTTAATTTATTATCGATGTATGCTTTTAATTGATTAGATAACTATGACATGTGATATATCCTTGTAAAGAGAATTTTTTACAGTTTTAGAATACGCAATAAAATTGGGTACATTCCATTTAAAATTTTGAATGTATTTGCTACATTTAACACATTTGATGCTCAATTGTTTTTTTGGCTATGGCAGATAATAGAAAATTAAATGTAGAACAACTTTTCTTCTATAATATTTTGTCATATTTCTAATAATAGGCGAGATGTCTGCTGTGACAGCTAAAATCAAACAGTAACTGTAACTCCTAGTTGGAGCCTAGGACTGCCACGAAGGTTCGCCAGCGGGTTCTGTTTCGAGCTAAGGCTTTGATCTCAATCCAGCTTTTTCCATTGTTGCTTCTTTTAAGGTCGTTCGTCTCCATGTGATCTTGGGTCTTCCTTGTTTCCTCGATTCTTGGGGGTTCTAATCAAGCGCCATTGTTGAGATTTTATCGTGGTTTCTTCTCAAAGTGTGACCAATTCACTTCCATTTTCTAGCCATTACGGTTTTAGATATCTCAGTTTGGTTGATAATGCACCATAGATCTGCCAGAACACATGGCAGATTTTACAAAGACATTTATTCGTAAACGCTTGCAGTTTGCTAGCGATTGCAGCTGGGGTTTTCAAAGCCTCGCAACCATACAGGAGAATCGATTTCACGTTGGCGTTAAAAAGACGTATCTTGGTTTTTGTAGTGATGTAATTTGAAGACCATATGTAACGTAACATGCCGAAGGCCTGTTGTACTTTCCTGATGGACTTTTGGATGTTTTCTTCAGTACCACCATTGTTGTAAACCATGGATTTCAATGCGCATTTTTTTGTCCTCAAGCAGGAATCTGCATATATACGATTTCCCATACTATTTCCCTATGTTCGCCCCTTAAATCAAACAGTCGGTATAAAAGTAAAATAAAATTTAATTTCATACCATTGAATGAAAGCAACTTAGTAGGCCTTAACCTTCTATATTGCCGACCTTACTCCATCGTGGGGTGTAAGTACCTTTACCTTTTTTTTACCATTCAGTCAAATTTTACTTGAAGCATACATATAATAAAAATGCCCATACAAAAAATTGTTTCAGACTAATATTTATTTAGAGCTGAACGACTACAA
Organism: Melanotus villosus; assembly: GCA_963082815.1. NCBI lineage: Eukaryota > Metazoa > Arthropoda > Insecta > Coleoptera > Elateridae > Melanotus > Melanotus villosus. The sequence continues at coordinate 27,671,181 of OY720419.1, read as the reverse complement.
TGTTCGATACCTGAGTACTACCGACTAGCTTAGCAACTAAGAAACACCTAAAAAACTAAACAAATGTGTCCGACACCAGAAGGGATCCATATAACTGGTGGCATAGAATTTACTGCAAATGCGTCTGGTGGTAAGAACAGATGGAATTTCCGAATTTTACCTCTTTCGATAGCATCTGAATTCCGTATATGTATGTTCTAATTCTAGTAAATACTTCTCCTTTAAAATAAAGTGAAAACTTGGGTCCTTTGGACAATTTAGTTAGAGAACTACAAGGTCAGATCTTATTTATTTTATAATATTTACTTGTAACAGAGGAAGTATTCACATTTATTGTTCTTTTAAACATATTTTGCACCCTTTTAAGTTTAATTATAATTTATTATCTTGTTTTGTTATTTCAAGTTTCTCTCATTTTTTTTAAGTTCCAACAAGTAATGTTTAGCTGAGTATTTTGGTTCATGTATTTTATACTAATTAATTTTGTAACCGAGGTCTTTACACTACTGCTAAAAAGGAATCGATGATTTAATTTTAATTGTTTATTAATACTTATTATTTGAAAATTATTATTTAGTTTCTAGATTTATATTAGAGCTGTTACACATGGGACCGATGGTCGGTCCTGATCATCCGCGGGGGCCATTGGTTTAACGAGACATTTCACATGTACAGCGCATCATCAGTCCGTAGATTGGTCCGCCGGGGCGTACGGTGAGCCCGTGCGCACAGCGTATACTACGGATCAGTCAGGGCTATTGTACATATGGGGCATAACACATGTATCCTGACGGTCCAATCGCGTACGACAGGCAGTGTTGTGTTTCTTTTTTCACAAATTGGATACACTCACATTGTTCTGTTTTTTTCTTTCTTCTACCATCTATTAACTGCTTAATGCACAAAGCGGCAACTACGCGTTGCTCCGTACGCTTCAGATGCATTTTGAAAACTGTTTCATACGTTGCTTGTGAAAGCTATCTTTTTTGCGCCGTGTACCGTCAGTACCGATCAGCAGCACCGACCATCAGTCCCATGTGTAACAGCCCTTAGATTGTTACTGTTTTAAATATAGTACGCAACATGTAATAACAGACCAGTTTTGTATTCAGTTATGGTACTTCCAGACATGATGCCACAATTTTTTGATGTGCAAGCAAGGACAGCTATTTATGGCCACAAACAATTAAACATTAAAAGCTTGAAACACGTTTTATTAAAATATTTTTTTACATTTACTGTAAAATAATTTTATTATTTGTTCTTGTTTCTGCTGTTGTAACTGCTACATGTCTACCAACAGTCCTGGGCATCTATAACAAAATATTTGCCTAATCGAAACTTTATAGACCTATAAATTGTGCATTCATTAATGCATAACAAATTCACAAATTTAAAAAAATAACACAAATGTCAATACCTTTCTGAAAGTCCTAATAAAATTCGCCAGGGCTAATGAATTCACTGGTTTTCACAATTTTCAATGCCGGGCCTTAGATCTAGAAAATAAATAATATACAACTTAAAGCCCACGGAATTAGATAATAATAACCAAATAAAAAATTTAAACTATGCATAGATATCAATACCTTTATAATATAAATAAGCAAATCGATTTTCTATGGTAGAAATCGGTAAAGAAGATCTGTGTATTGATCGATAGGCATTTGAGCTAGAAAAGAGTATAAAACTGAAAACATACCGAAATATATAAGGAGTAAACTTAAATAATAATCTTTCAAAAACATATAGATACGCATTACCTGTTACCATGCTATATCCAGGGCTAGACTTGAACTTTCTTTCGCATAAGGGACAAATTGCTTCATAATCGAAGGTGGGAATTTCCAGGGTAGACCAGAAGTGTGCCACTTCTTTAGGAACTATGTGTTTACATGGGTCTATACTACATAAACTGGTATAACTTGCACTTATACTAAACTGACAAGTGGCATTCCACAATAACGTTACACCCGGCAAAGCTATTATAGACGTAGCTGATAATTCTGCTTTTTCACCTGTGTCTATGGTTTCCCATATATGTTTCTTTTCTAGTCTCATAATAAATATATCATTTTTCGGGAAAATAATGTATCCATTTTCATCTTGAGCTGTTCTACTGATGTATAGTTTGTTAACTTCTGGATATCCAATTAATGTAAATGAATATCGACTTAAATCGGTTCTATAGTTTTTAGTAGATGTACTACGGAATTTGTTGTCTAAGATAACATAATTGTTGACTTTGGTGGAGGCTCTTCCAAATTGATACAAGTCAACATGACCTGTTCCTGGGGGTGTTATACTTCTTTCAACGAGTATTAACTTTCGTCGGCGCCTTAAATTGAATCTTCTATTCATTCGAGCACCCCCTAAAATTAGGAGATGCCCGTAATAATCCTCATACACCATTACTGAATCTACAAAACACTATAACTGAATCAGATAAAAAAAAAAAAAAACTGAGGATAAAATAGTTCTTCAGCTACAACACTAGCAACACTAACCTTACTTTTTGCTTTAAACCACAAAATTCCTTGTTTAACTCCAAGAATTAGAGTACCTAGCAGTTTTTATTAGGCACTATCTAGGTACCTACCCTTTACTTTGGATTTTGTTATTTATAAAAATTTACGTGGTTTTGGTTAGAACAGAATAGCCTTTGGTTACTTTTCAAATAATATTTATCCACAACTAGTCAATAATCTGTCAATTATTCATGTGTTTGGTCAGTCATAATGCTATCCATAATACACTGAAATCATTATGCACGGTGTCATGGTAACATCATTTCATTATGCACGGTGTCATGGTAACATCATTGTCTATGGCGTATAATGAAGGAAATAGGTTATGTTGTTATTTAAATTTAAATTTTAATTTTAATTAAAAATTCTTAGTATTTTGTAGTCGAGGATAAAGTATAGTATACTACTGGCTATAATGGCTACTATTACCTCGGAGAATTGCAAAACTCGCTCGCACGCTCACTCGTGTTGCAAACATTATCCAGCAGCAGCAGTTACAGAACAACAGAACCCTGCAGCAATTCTTTGGTGTTTCTAGGGCAGCTCTCAGCTCTCATGTGCTATTTCCACCTGTTTGAAAGACTATATGACGGTAGGCAAACACATTTTAATAAACATAAGCATATTTTATTTTTGGAATAATTCTTAAAAGCATGAAAAATTGTAAAAATAACAAAAGTATTAGAAAGGTTTCTGCAAGCAAATCTTCCTGACATGCAATATTTTCTGTTTCTCTGGAAGAGGAGGCAAGGTTTGCTGGACCAAACTCAGATAATAAATCATTATACGAATTTGAAAGTGGTCAAGAAGGAGGTGCATCTATTTTTTCATGATCCCTCATTCTGCAGCCCGTTATAATTTTTTGAATTTCTTGCTGAGCTATTAGAAATTCTCCAGTTGATAATTGTCTTAACTGCAAGGCAACATGTTTTCTAAAAATTTCACATTCATCCTCGCTTCCTGACTGATTCATCGTTTTATTGAGCAGTTCTTTTGTAACATCCTTTACGCGAGACCTTCCTGTCGATAGAATCAGATTTTGTGGGAAAATTATTATTCGAGGCAATTATTTCGGAATTTGCCGCAAAAAAAGTTCCTTTGTAATAGGTCACATTATTATCCTGAAGTAATAAATAAAACTGTTATTCTTAAATTTCCCCATACACTGTTTCGTTTTTCTATTTATAAGTTAGAAATACTCCGCGTATTATAAACGGCCGCAAAATAAATTTTTAATTTTTTTTGGTGGGGGGCCTACCAAATGTTCAGCCCCGGGCCTCCAGCAGGCTTAAAACGGCCCTGTATCTTGCTCAAGCCCTATCACCGTACTAGATTGACTTTTGAGGTAAAGGTGTTTGATTATAGACTGTCGTGTGCCAAGCGTATAGTTAAAGATGGATTTGGGATTATGACAAGCAGATTTCGGATATTTGAAAAACCAATTGCCTGTGATATCACCACAGTAGATAAAATTATCCGTGCTGCTTGTGTGACATATAATTGGTTGATATTAACTTCAGGTCGTATATATCTGCTGAAAGATTCTATTGACGAAGAAAATATTGAAAGCAGAGATGACACCCCAGGGATATAGAGAGCGGAAACTACTGGACTTGCAAGTGTAGGGCATTTTGCCATTTTGGAAGTAACAATTCGCCGAGAGAAGCAAAAGAAAAGAGAAATATATACAGAGACAATTTTTGCATCGTAGAAGCTGTACACTGAGAGGATAGAATGATGCATTAAATTAACTTTACAAATAAAATACGGCTGCAATGTGTTACGAATGTTAGAAATTACTTATTATAAAAAATAAATACCTACTTACAAAGTTACTTTGAGCTGCCTGTTTCACTTGGAAGTTATGGCACAATGGCACATACCTATACCTCGTCCACGCCATTTCCAGATTTTCGGCTTTTGGCAATTTTTGCTAGTTCTTGCGTGTACGTAGATCTCAAAATTTTTATTTTTTGTTTAGCATCAGCCACCTGAAAACCGTCTATAACCATTTCATCCACAATTTTTGTTAATGCTGTTTGGCGGGCTTGCTTATTACGATATTTTGTGCTAGTGAGGTCCAATACATTCGTGTTCTCTATATCATTCAACGAATTTCAGTGTAGTGCTTTCACTCCACCTGGACATTTTTACCAACAAAAATTATTACACTAATATAATTAATAATACAAAATCTCTGCTCTGATTGCTGACTTCACTGGAACAGGAAATGGAATAGAGGTCTACACGAGATTTGTCATTCGGTTTAGTATTATTTCTTGGAAAATATACGTGGTGGGGACACGACAGCGGGCAAGTAAGTTGGACTGCTTTCAATCTGCTGGCCTGGCTTCATTTACTGGATCTAGTGCTCTATTCGCCACTGGCTTCCTTGTCCAAACGAGTCTAGTTACTAAAAGCTAGTGACTTGCTCCAACAACTTGGCTGTCTACTAAACCCGTGGCAACGAGCCTTAAGGTTGGTTGAATAAATGGAGGCCTTATATGTGGCCAGCTCGATACCTTGACTTAAACCATTTGACTCTTCTTATTACACAAAAACAGTGCTTTTTAGAAATTAAATTTTTGTAAGATTCAGTGTTGCCAGGTTTCAGTTGGAAATAATCCCTCAAAATAAAAAAAATCCTACGTTATTAATTTTATTAATATCATCAAGCAAAACAGTAAAAGTACAAGTACTACCTAATGTTTTAAAATAAATAATTTTAGTTCAGTGTGGCTTATTTTATTAATATTGATGTTAGATAATTAATTCTTTTTTGTAATATCCCGACGAATAGATGACGAACTCGAATTTAAAAAAAAGCATCTAAAGTCGTAGTTTTAGATATTGATAACATTATTATTATTGGGCCGTATTCTCATGTTTAAAGTTGCCTCTAACTAAAATCGTGTTTAACGTAAACATAATATAACGATACCTATAGCTTTAGGTATGTAATTTTATATTTGTATAACAGTATAACATGACGTTAAATTTAAATATGAGGTGAGAATACCGGAATACCGACCATTCATTATTATTTCCCTCTATTAACAGATGAAATATTTCATTGTTAATGATCTCATCGTCTTTTTGTGCAGTTGTATATAACACTTTTTGTATCTAAATAATAATGACGAATAACGCATTTCAAAATTTGTAGATTAGCATAATACTTTTTTTATTGATTATTTATTGCATTTTATCGTTTTCCAGAAATTCCTATATATTCAAGTTTTTGCACTAAAATATTCCTACACCGAGGGATTTATCACTTAACTTCACAACCGTGCACATAAAATAGTTGAGATTCAAAAAGAGCCAATGATCAAGTAGCACCAGGGTGCGAATCACCGCCGGGGATGCCAGGGATTTCCCTGGCTGTGCTTATATTTTCCCCCCCTGTAAAATAAAAATCGTACCTCTGCCGGGGATGAATATTTCTCCGTCTGTGTAAATGTATAACATTAAAAATATGTATAAAAAAATTCTGGAATAGTATCCCTCCCCTGTAAAAGTTGTATGATTCGCACCCTGAGTAGCACCATATCAAACTCAAACCTAAATATTTTCTAAAGGATTGTTGTGGCGAGTTTGGCATTTTATATTTCTTTATTGGGATTTTCGCCACCAGTTTCCAAAATGAAATTATAAAGTATGTTCATTAAAAAAAACTCTAGAGTGCTTTGAAAAGTTGTTTTAAGTATGTTATGTATGTTACATATGAAAATCATTTCCAGGGATTGCTGCGAGTTTCTTTTTTAATGAACATACTTTATTAATTAACTAATAAAATCACATGTAACGTTTCGGAGATATTCTTACCTCGACTTCAAAGAGCTCTAACCAAAACTATATTCAACTTTGCGGGTACCATACAAAATCCACAAGGGGGTCATACCGTCATAAGCAACTGGGAAGGAGACTGGAGGTATACTCCAAACGCACTTTCCAGGTAGCTTACTTACAAATGAGGTAAATGGAATAAGCTTTGCAATTCAACGACCTCTCAGCAGGGTTAAAAAGAAAATTGGAAACTTGCAGAACGCATTGTTAGCATGTCTAAGCTTAAATGGGCAATACACACATTTAAGCCTAAAGCACCAGGCCACCAGGCGGCGATGGGATATACCCTGCTCTGATAACTCAGGCATGGAAAGAACTATCGTCGAGACTATACATTATCCTGGCCTTGAATTGCATACCAAGAAGCTGGAGAAAAGTGAAAGTCTTTTTCGTACCAAAACCGGGGAAGGCCACCTGTACCCAGGTAAAATCTTAAGACATACATCTAACGTCTCTTATATTAAAGGCATCGGAAAAACTAATTGACAGGCACATAAGGGACAATGTATTTGGAATTTTTTTTTTTACATAAGAACCAATATGTCAGGAAAATCATGTGTGATGGCAATCCATGAATTAAGAAAAAACTCTAGTTCAAAGACTTTGGGATAGGTGTTTTCCTAGATGTAGAGGGTCCGTTTGATAACATTTCCTTTAAAATTTAAATCAATCGCGATGTAACGCAGAGGGAAATTCATTCTATGATATCTGGATGTATAGGAAAAATGCTTAAAAGTAGAATGATATATAAGCACCTCCCTTAACGAAGAGACCCGTATGGGTGTCAGCCACTAGGGGCTAGAGGGGCTGTCCGCAGGGGGGAGTACTGTCTCCACTACCGTGGTTCCTGGTGGCGGAAACTAGATGAGAAAGGGTTTTATGTGCAAGGATACGCAGATTATACCACCATCGACACCTGTTATATGTTGTATAATAATAACTAGCCCGCTTATGGTTATCATCATCATCATCATCAATTGACATGGAGCAGATCCTCGTGGATCAATCCTGGATTACGCCAGGCCCACCCCATGCCAACAGGGAACACTGTATGACGTTAACATGCCTGTTAGTAGATCACATATTCAATGGGAGTCGAATATATGACCGAGATGGTTAACCAAGTTTTTTTTTTTTTTTTTTGTTTATTTTATACGAACACTATTTCTAGTACTACCGCTAGTTTCCTAGGTCTAAGGGGTGAAACGCCTTAGCGCAGACATGCCTGCCCTGTTACACGTTACTTTATTCTAGCTAAATCTAAGCAGTATTTTATACACATACTCCTTGTTCCCTTATAATTTTTATTTTCAATTGTACTTCACAGGTATACGTATTCCTTGTTTCCTTATTTTTATTGTCATTATTATTTTATTATATGTTCCTTCGCCGTTCTTCTACATTATTCTTTTATGTTTACAGCTTCTTCCTCTACTTCTATTCCCTCGTTGTCTGATTCTTCTCTTGAGCCATATTATGCGGTTTATTTCCTTCTTCATCATAATTTTTGTTTCTTGCCGATTCTTCTCAGGTTTGTTGTGGTATACCCGATGTTTCTAGATCTTGTTTCAGTGCTGTTTTCTCCCCTGAATCCTTCCGTTCTCAAATCTTTTATGTAGGCGTCGGTTTGCATGGCGGGTCGAAGCTGTGATTCAGACTCAGAGGATCGATTTTGGGGGCCAAGTCTTTGATATTTTCTTCCAGCTGCAGTTGCCTGTCTTCTTGGTTTTCCTTCACATCTTTGAAGGTTTCCCTCTTAAGTCCAGGCTTCTTTCTAGAGTTCTTCTTTGTTTCTTCTACCTTCTGTTAATTGATCCGTCATCGCCGCAGACAGGCGGTTTCCGTTCTCTGATATTTTCTTTACTTGAATTCAACAGTGGGCGGTGTACTTGCCTTCGCATTCCCTTCGGTTGCCCATGATGTCCGGCTGTCCTCCCTCTCCTGGTATAGTCCACGTTGGTTCCTCCTGTACTCGTATTGCTCACTTACTAACAATACCAACTCTGAACCCCATTTTCAATCTATGTGTATGTAGCTACAAATATGTACAAATCGCCCGCGCTTACACTGCCTATTACCGAATTTCCGCAATGCTAGGCACAACTATTATTCGGTTTTCATTCCCCATATGCATGCATTACATTACAGCCATATTCTAAACATTGCCACCACCCGCCTTTTTTTTATCGGTCAGTTCCCACCCTCTTATTAAAAGTGTCAACCAGCGCTGCAAAAATAATTTATGCCGTTCTGTTATTCCTTTGAACCGAAGGGACGATTTCGGTTCTCGGATTTCTGGGAATGTCTGCAGAAAAACTACCTGGCACGGTCCCCTCGCCCAAAAAATGTGACGCTGCTTGCAATTTTGTACTAGGTATGTATACTCTATACATTCTCACTGTGTGTAATATTACTAGTCAAGCTAAGCCATGTAAAACTAATATAATCCACTTAAACGCCCTGCACCATAGTCATTTCCACCAGTTCAGCTTAATATTACAAGTTATGTTCTTTTTAAGTGTGAAATATTTTTAAATTTTAAGAAGACTACGCACAGTGAAAATGGACAGACTATACGCTTCGCTTGGATGCAACAATAAGACGGGGTTGTTATTATTCGATCTATGCTAGACAGCTAGCCTATCTATTATTAAAATCTACATTAAATTCTAGAATGTAACTTAGCTTTATTCCATTCGGACCCTGCTTTGTTGTCTTGTATCTTGTATACGCCCTCCCTGTTTACACACCGAATTCACTTTTTAGTTTATGTATTCACCGGCCATATTACAATTGCAAACACTGGCACTTTCTTATTATCCCGGCAGCTCTCGAGTGCTAGTTATACGATTTATTTCTTTAAAGAAAACTTTAAAAACATTAAAAACATTGAAGTATCCCGGAGAACTTCGTAAAATGCGTCCACCCCGTGGCAAGGCCGGCACGCTGTCCATAACTAGCCCGCTTATGGTTATATTAATTTATTATATTATGTTATTACACACACACACACACACACCCACACAGTGTGTGTGTAATCGTTAACCTCTTATACCTTTCGGTGTTGAGGCTGGTGCGTTAGCGTATGTGGTCTTACGCGTGAAATGCACAATCCGACCCGCATGCGAGTCACGTGATTAGTGCGCCGTTTTTTGCCAACATACAGCACCATGTGTATAGTGTATGTGTGTGTACGTATAGAACCTTGTTACTCTACCTCGTAGGTCGGTATTCGGAGGAGAGCGTCGTTAATTAGGTGCCCAACGACGAATGATCACCAGGGCTCGATACCGAACTCCGGGAAAACTTGCACCCAGTGAGATTCGAACCGAGGACTAGCGCAACGCTAGCCTGACGCTCTTACCACTGCGCCACTCTGGCCGTTTAAGTAGTACAATGTTAATATACAATGCGATTTTTTAAAAACTCAATTGCAGCAGGCTGTATTCTGACTTAATACATAATACAGACAGTTCTAAGGTTATTAAGACAGAATACGGCCTGCTGCAATTGAGTTTTAAAAAAATCGCATTGTATGTTTTTTTTAGAAAACACCTCTGAAGTTTGGGAGACAACTTTAAAAACAAGTTGAATGATAGATAAATTTATGTCCGCTGTGTACCTACCTATTTAATTTATTTAACAAGGCAGACTATAAATAACTGTTTTTATCAACTAGATAATACATACTACCTGTAATGGCTGTAATAATAACAAAGTCAAAGATAATACGAATAACGTAGGTACCTAGGTAATATAACAGCAGATATAATCATTACGAAAGTTATTTAAAAAATGCAAATTCATAATTACTTTCCACAAATACCAAATTTTATCTGTTAAATATACTTTTTTGTTTATGACATCACTACATCATAATATTATGAATATATGTCCTTTTTTCAAAAACATTTATCATTTTACATTTTAATAATTTTGGTCTTTGAAAGGAAAAATTTGCAAATCCGTTTAACTAATTTAAATACAGATATTTTTGATATAATAATAAATTGTACTCAGTAGGAGTAGGAGTCTAAATAAAGTAAGGAGAAATGTTTCCTTTTCTGTTTGTTTTTAATTTAATCGAGCAGAAATGTTTTGTCTACGCCACTGCATATGTTTTTATATATTATAACCTGCAGACTCACGTAAATAAACATCGTATATGTATGATCTTTATTTAACTTGCATGTGAATCTAATAAGTTCCTTGCAGTTTAAATACAAAATTAATAAAAGACAGCTAGATAGTGTTATCTTTAGTTTGAAGTTTGTCTTTTCGTCAAAAGTCTAATCTTGTTTACAGTGTCGTTGAACGGCAAAATCCTGCAGACCTATAGAAACAGTTTTACTTTTGGACTTTGTACCAAGTGGACTTGTGCCTTATAAAAACAAGCTCAATTTATTTTATGTGTAGTCACTTTCACAAATTTCGTATAGAGTAAAGTTGTATTATTTGTGTTAATAATTTTTTCCATAAGTTTTCCACAAAATGTCTTCAGCTGTGAAAGGTAGGTTAAAACTAAAATGTTCTTAAATAGAATTAATCTAGGAATTTTTTGAGGGTAATTAACATGGGTACACTTTTCACTTATAAAATTTCTTATAAATTGGATACCTATGTTAACATATTTTATTTCGAAGTTGTAACTGTTTCATCAAATAGCAAAATCCTATATTTAAAACTGAAAATTTAATTTATTTTTAAACGATAAATTTAAAATTGTTTAAGGGAGACAAATTGATATTAATCGTTACAGCAGGTGGGGTAATAAGTGCACAAAATATGTCTCGGAACTTAACAGATTTAAAATTCTAATAAATCTTATAACATAATGCGAACTAACCTAGGCTACGATGGGGAACTTACTCTAATACCAGTGATTAACTGTCTGAGTGGCCCAGAGTAGTTCGGAAACCTCAGATCAGATCATCAAATGTTCTCAGTTATTATATAAATGTTATACAATTACTATTTACTGTAAAACATTATTCAAATTTCTTTTGCATCTGTATTGAATTTTCCATTAATAATAAATAATAAATAAATAATAAATGTTGTTTAGGTTTTAGCCAAAATTTTAGTATAATAGACCTTAATTTTAACACCTAATGTGTTCAGTACCAGTATAAAAGAAAATAATAAACTAAACAAAAACAAAAACTGTTCGGTCATATACCGGGTGGTGCATTGTCTCACGCACCATAGGAATTTCAATGGTAAATTTTTAATTTGCAAATTTTTGCTTCCCCAATTATTTTAGAGCAAAAGTGCAAATATGTTTTTTGTAGAGAAAAAAATACCCAATCCAATGATGCTATTTTGCAGTTTTTCAATTTTTCCGTAACAGAAAAACTGTGGAAATTAATTCTTGCACTTTGATAAAAAATCACTGATGCCTTGGAATTACTGAAACAGTCTGGCTTGTCACTTAGTTACACTTGTTAAAATTGTCACATAAAATCATTTTAATTTCCGTTAAGTTTGTTTTAAAAAGTAATTTCCCTTCCTGTTGAATTTGTTGAATAATGGTTATTTGTTTACCAAAGCCAAAAAGTTACATTTTTCGTATTGAAAAATAATTTCAAACTGTCATTATGACAGAGGGGTGCTATAACAGTGTCATAGCTCCACCCCTCTGTTTCAAAAATTTCATGGCATTAGTTATTTTTGTCAAAGTGCAAGAATTAACCCCCACAGTTCTTCTGTTACACGAAACTCGAAAATTGTATACAATAGCATCAATCGATACAGTATTTTTTTCTCTACAAAAAACTTAATTACAGTTTTGGTCTAAAATAATTAGGGAAGCAAATATTTACATATTAAAAAATTACCATTGAAATCCCTATGGTGCGTGAGGCAACGCACCATCCGGTATTATGTTGCCGAATAGCAAAAAATAAATCAAAAAAAACAAATAACTTTAAGTGGTACTGAACAAATGCACGTCAAACAAGTGCTAAAAATAGGGGTTGTAGTAGGTACTGTACTAAAATTTAACCAGGTTGGTTCTGAATTCTGTAGGGAATTTTTGTGGGATAGTAGACCGATAAAGTGTTTCAAAACCAACTCATATAAGGTGTAAGTCTTAGTGATGATTTGAACATTACTATCAGCCACTGAGATGTGAATTTTGTTAATAAAACGATTTTTTAAAAATCTTTATATAGAGTTGATTATCACACTTATTTTAAAAAGAAAATCATAGAATTTTTATGCACAGGTAATTGTTAAGTCCTCTACATTTTTGAAGATTCTAAATTTAGTTTCTAAAAGTTAAATTAATTCCAAAATGAATATTAAATTCATAACCTTGTAAGGAGTCTAGGACACATCGTCGAATGACCACAACGCCGAATCGATTTTGAAAGGTCCACAATGCCGAATGTGTCCACAACGTCGAATATTATGTGATGGTCATATCGCCGAACTTGTCCACAACGTCGAATGGCGATGAAGGACACTTTGCCGAAAGTGCCCACTTCGTCGAAAAGCATTAAGCAGTATTTGCGATCCCGATCTTACCCGATTAGAGTATAGTTTGTGTGGAAAGTGTAAAATGTGAAGTTCTAATTAAAAGGGGGTGGACACTTTGTCGAAACGTGACCACAACGTCGAATTCTTGAGAGGGACACTTCGTCGAACTTGGCCACAACGCCGAATCCTCGGAGAGGGACACTTTGCCGAACGCGACCACAACGTCGAATTCTCTAAAGGGACACTTCGCCGAACTTGGCCACAACGCCGAATGTTCGAGAGGGACACTTTGTCGAACCTGACATTTGATCTCGTTAAATTACCTAGCAACAGATGTATAACTAATATTTAAATTAAAACACTACAGTGCGCTGAAGGAAACAAGACAGCTCAGGGTGCATAGCGAGCGCTGCAGTCCTTTTCAGCGTACATTCAGCAGGTTAAGAAGTATTTCGGCGGCAAATTTAAAAATTTGCTAGGTAGTGTTGGACTTTTTGCCAGTATTTAAAGTTTAATTACGAAATGAAAAAATTAAATATGTTATTACAAACTAAGCATATACAGGGTGAATAAAAAGTAAGGAACCTCGATGCTGGAGCCTTTATTATTAGTTTTAGAAAAAAAAGTTTTAGATAAAAGGTTTATAACAAATTATTTTCCACAAACTGATGGTTTTAAATATTTTTTTCAAGGTCATAACTTTGCGCTATGACGTCATCTATACTTTTTTAAATGGCAACCTATATTTTTTAGGTCGAAATTTTATAGAATTTTTTTTTTCTCTTTGTGACCATCTAAAAATATCATACGGTTGAATAAGCGAAATTTCTAGAAAAATCAAGTTGAATGTTATTCGTACCCGTATTTAATGTACGTACTTTTATCACAAAAATTAAACATGTGACTATTAAAAACAAATATAAACAATGTTTAACATTATTATTATTATTATTATTATTTTATTATTTGGATACAATTTTTGAGAATAGGTGGATCGGTAGAAGGGGTAGTATCGAATGGCCAGCCCGATCGCCCGATTTGAATCCGTTGGATCTTGTGGGGCCATCTCGAAAGTAAAGTTTACACAAGTAGGCCCAGAAATTTAGAAGAGTTAAAAATTCGTATTCGGGAAGAAATACGGGCAATACCAGTCGAAGTATTCGGAATGTGTTACAGGGATTTTCACATCGAATTGGACATTGTCAGATAGTGAACAATTTGAACATCTTCTGTAATAAAGTAATATTAAACATTGTTTGTATTTGTTTTTAATACGAGGGAAGGGGAAAAAATTTTGCCGTTCTTTGTCTTGGTGTGCCTTGAGAAACAAAATTTTGATATCTGTCATTTTGTATGTTGTTGTCTGTCAGTGTTGAAAGTTTCGTCCAGATTCACACAAAACTTCGGATTTTATAGTAGATTCAATAAAGTGTATTGCAGTAGATATTAGAAATGGAGAAAATTGAACACCGGGCAGTGATTAAATTTTTGACTAGGGAGGGTGTTCATTTTACTGAAATCACTCAAAGGTTAAAAGCAGTTTACAAGGATGCTTCGCCGTCAGAATCCACTGTCCGTCGATGGGCAAATGAATTTAAGCATGGCAGAGAGAGCCTAGAAGATGATGTAAGAAGTGGAAGACCTGCAACGGCACAGAACCCTGAAATGGTTACCAAAGTGGAGAAGTTAGTTTTGGAAGATAGGCGAATTACCGTTAAAACGATAGCCAAGACTGTGAAGATTGACGAGAAATCGGTTAGATCGATATTGCATGACATTCTGCATATGAATAAGGTTTCAGCTAGATGGGTCCCACGAATGTTGACATCTTTGCATAAACACGATCGAGTGAACATTTGTCGCGAGCTTTTGGAACGTGTCAATGCAGATTCTGACAATTTTTTTGACCGAATTGTCACTATGGATGAAAGTTGGGTCCATCACTATGACCCTGTCACCAAACAAGCCAGTATGGAGTGGCGACATCCCAACTCTCCTCCTCCAAAGAAGTTCAGGGTGAAACCTTCAGCAGGCAAAGTGATGCTCTCAGTTTTCTGGGATTTTCGCGGAGTCTTGCTTATCGACTTTCTCGACAGTGGTCGTACCATCAATGGGGCATATTACTGCAACCTTCTGACTAAATTACGGGATGAAATCAAAATCAAACGCCGCGGACTACTGCGAAAAGGAGTCCTCTTGCTGCACGATAATGCGTCATCTCACAAATGTGCTGCAGCGACATCAAAAGTGAAGGAAATGGGCTTCGAAGTACTTCCACACCCAGCTTATTCGCCGGACCTCGCACCCTCCGATTTCTTCTTGTTCGGAAAATTGAAAGCTCACCTTCGTGGAACGCATTTCCGAGATGATGAGAGCTTAAAAACTGCAGTGACTTCGTGGTTAGAGGGTCAAACTTCAGACTTCTATAAGGAGGGCATTATGAAGTTGAAACATCGATGGGCCAAGTGCGTTGATTTGTCAGGCGACTACATAGAGAAGTCCTAACATGTATTTAAAATTTCACTATTAAAGCATTAGTAGTTTTTGAGAACGGCAGAACTTTTTCCCCTTCCCTCGTAGTCATGTGTTTAATTTTTGTGATAAAAGTACGTACATTAAATACTGGTACGAATAACATTCAACTTGATTTTTCTAGAAATTTCGCTTATTCAACCGTATGATATTTTTAGATGGACATACAGAGAAAAAAAATGCTATAAAATATCGACCTAAAAAATATAGGTTGCCATTTAAAAAAAGTATAGATGACGTCATAGCGCAAAGTTATGATCTTGAAAAAAATATTTAAAACCATCAGTTTGTGGAAAATAATTTGTTATAAACCTTTTATCTAAAACTTTTTTTTCTAAAACTAATAATAAAGGCTCCAGCATCGAGGTTCCTTACTTTTTATTCACCCTGTATATTAGGGTGTCCCTTAATTATAGTTAAAAAAAATTTGACCGGGTCACCCCCCAAATCGATTCTAAAAAAATAAAAAATAATTTTAAGCTTTACCAGACCTCTTAATTCCAACGTTAAGGGGTGCCCCAAGGAGTCTGCTTTTTCCCATTTAAATAACATAGGTTTTCGGCACACTTCTGGTTTTTATTTTTTTATAAAAGTATGTGTGCCTGAAAAAATCCGGCGAGTGCTGCGATTCATTGCTCACTGGTGCCCCTTTCATGGAAAAATTATGGAAGGCAGGCGTCATATCTTAAGCAAATAAATGGGGAGTGAAAAAAGGGGTAATTTTAAAATATTGACGTTTTTCTCAGTTGCAACGAGTTGTTAAGATATGACACCTGGCTCCCATGATTTTTTCTGTGAAAGAGGCATCAATGAGCAATGAATCGCAGCTCTCGCCGGATTTTTTCAGGCACACATACTTTTGCGAAAAAATAAAAACCAGAAGTATGCTGAAAACCTATGTTATTTAAATGGGAAAATGCAGGCTCCTTGGGGCACCCCTTAACGTTGGAATTTGGAGGTCTGGTAAATCTTAAAATTACTTTTTATTTTTTTAGAATCGATTTGGGGGGTGACCCGGTCAAAATTTGTTTCAACCATAATTTAGGGCCACCCTACTGTATATGCTTAGTTTGTAATAACATATTTAATTTTTTTATTTCGTAATTAAACTTTAAATACTGGCAAAAAGTCCAACACTACCTAGCAAATATTTAAATTTGCCGCCGAAATACTTCTTAACCTGCTGAATGTATGCTGAAAAGGACTGCAGCGCTCGCTATGCACCCTCAGCTGTCTTGTTTCCTTCAGCGCACTGTAGTGTTTTAATTTAAATATTAGTTATACATCTGTTGCTAGGTAATTTAACGAGATCAAACGTCACGTTCGACAAAGTGTCCCTCTCGAACATTCGGCGTTGTGGCCAAGTTCGGCGAAGTGTCCCTTTAGAGAATTCGACGTTGTGGTCGCGTTCGGCAAAGTGTCCCTCTCCGAGGATTCGGCGTTGTGGCCAAGTTCGACGAAGTGTCCCTCTCAAGAATTCGACGTTGTGGTCACGTTTCGACAAAGTGTCCACCCCCTTTTAATTAGAACTTTACATTTTACACTTTCCACACAAACTATACTCTAATCGGGTAAGATCGGGATCGCAAATACTGCTTAATGCTTTTCGACGAAGTGGGCACTTTCGGCAAAGTGTCCTTCATCGCCATTCGACGTTGTGGACACGTTCGGCGATATGGCCATCATATAATATTCGACGTTGTGGACACATTCGGCATTGTGGACCTTTCAAAATCGATTCGGCGTTGTGGTCATTCGACGATGTGTCCAGCCTCCCTTGTAAGTTGAATCTGCGACATAATTTCTATCAAATTCTAGCTAGCGAAATTATATTTATATTAAAGATGTAATAATTTCTTTTAGGTATAGTCATAGTTGGTG
This sequence comes from Melanotus villosus, assembly GCA_963082815.1. Taxonomy (NCBI): domain Eukaryota; kingdom Metazoa; phylum Arthropoda; class Insecta; order Coleoptera; family Elateridae; genus Melanotus; species Melanotus villosus. Next base: position 27,653,911 of record OY720419.1, on the reverse strand, counting down.
CCAAACGTACCCCTTTTGGTACATATGGAGGTAAATTCACAAATACGACTGCTTGTGAATTACAAACAATTTCAAATAAGGCTACTTTAGCTGCTGCCAATGTGAAACCAGAAATGATAGATACGGTCAATGTTGGATGTGTTATAGCTGTAAGTACATATATTAATATTTATAAGAAAATTATGAAATAAAATGGGTCCTTATTCAAGAAGTTAACTAGATATAAATGAATTATTACAGAATATTTTGAAGTAACAAGTTAGAGAACTCAACGTTTTTACACACGAAATCTTAAAAATGGACACGAGTCTTGTAGCGGCAAGTGGCCGAACAGATGAGTACTCGAATTGCCTTCTGTAACAAGGGTTTTATACTATTTTCTCTGTTTCGGCTACCATTTACATTATTTATTTATGTTTCTTTTTATGAAAAATATGTGACAATTTCCGTTTGAAGAAATTTTGGTAAAATACAACGGTAAAATAGGTATGTTGGTAACAGTGATTCATATTTGACGGTTGACAGACGTTTGACATTTGACATTCTGTTGCCTGTGGCGGGATTCTGTTTGCTATCGACACAAACGATTCGTTTCAAACGACAAGATACTTCGCCTTGATAGTAAACTTGATTGATCTGGATTTGATTCTGAAACGCTTTCATCTGTAGCAACCAGTGGCGGCTCGTGATATGATCTACTGGGAGGTCACTTTCATATATTATATTTTCATAAACATGTATCTACTTACCACCCTAGTTTTAGGAGGACTTATACTTCAAATCAATTCTTCGTTCTTTCGCGTTTGCAAAATTGTCTATCACTAGTCCATTAAAATTGTCAATATTTTTAATCAGCAATTTTTCTATGCTTAACATAGCTAACGCACACAATCTTTCTTGTCCCATCGTGTTACGCAAAAATGTTTTTATTCTTTTTAAAGTGGAAAAACAACGCTCACTTTCCACCGTAGTCATCGGCAACGTACACAAAATTGCAATAAGCTTTACGCTTTCAGAAAATGTCTCACAAAGATTATTATTTATAAATAATTGCAGAATTGCAATAGCACCAGAACCACCGTAAAAATCTTCACGATCGTAAAGAACTTCTAGTTCGGTTTTTAGTTTGCAATCATTTATAGCATAGCTGGTCTTAACTAATTTAAAAATATTAACTGGAAAATTTTTTTTATATTCTTCGAACTTATCAGCGTGAAATAACTGCGAAACAATTAAATGATTGGTAAAACCGAATCTATGTTGCACCTCCGATACAATTATATCACAAACTTCTAAAGCAATTCAACGTTTCGAATCTTCATTTTTATTTCTTTTCCTGCTAGTTGATGGAGCAGCTACTGGAAGACTATCGAGAGTTCTATTTCTAACTTTTTCTATACTGCTTTTAAAATCTGAAATAAATTTCTTTACAGATATAACGTCTATGTCACGTTTTTGAAGTTGATTAAACAATATATCGCAATGAGGCATAATCTGATGGAAAAACTGTAACCAGTACATAAAATCTTCATTTTGTAAATAATTTTTTAATCCAATAGCTTGATTTAAGCTGCTGTCATCTTCTTCCGTATCTATAATTTGTTCCAAACAAGCTAATAATTCATTCTGATAAGTGAAAACAAAACAGTTTCAATACACTTCGAATTAAAACACCACCTCGTTGGCGCTGATTTTGGCAGCCTCACCTTGACTACTTCGTCCAATACTGCTGTTCGTTTTGGCGACTTTCCAAAAAATGACGAAAAACTGTGCAAATTGGCAAAAAAGATTTTAACACTTTTATTTTGATTTGTGGCTTTTTGTAATATTAAGTTGAGCTGATGCGCATAGCAATGAATAAAATTGGCTGACGGATACTTTTGTCGAACTTTTGCTTGAACACCTCCAAATTTGCCACTCATCACGGATGCGCCATCGTAGCTTTGAGCAATTAACTTCTCAGGTTTTTCATTGACTTTTAGAATTTCAAGTTCCTTAAAAATTTCATTCGTTAATGCTTCTGCTGTAGTACCTAGAGGATTAATAAATTTCCAAAACCTTTCGTGTACAACACCGCTTAGGACATATCTGAGAATAAAAACCATTTGCGTTTTGTTAGAACTGTCAGTGGTTTCATCGACCTGAATTGCAATAAAATCAGCCTGTTCAACTTCGGATTTAATTTTTTCGTGAATAACAGCAAGCATAGAGTCCAACAAATCATTTTGTATCGTTTTAGATATTCCTTTAAAAACTGTACTATTGTCGTTATGTTGTTTAAAAATTGTGTCTAATTCTGAAACAAAATTTATCAGACCTCGAAATATACCGAGATTTTCAGAATTTTCACTTTCGTTGTGCCCACGTAAGGCCAATTCTAAAGCTCCGCAAAATTTCACACAGTCTATTATTTTATTGAGAATGTATCTATTTTTATCAACATTTTCGTTAAAATCTTTTATTGACTTTCGATAAGCACTGTCTAATTGCAGTCTAATATCCACATTCCCAAGTGTAGCACAATTCATTGCATTTTTCATGTGATTTGCTGATAATGCATGTTTTTGAACTTTAATTTTTAAATGTTTTAAGTCTGTCACACCCACAACACACCACACCACATCATCACAAAATAGCAAGCAGGAAAAACAAAAGAACGCGTGTTTTACATCACATCCACAAAGCCAGTCTGCGATATCATACATAGATTTATTAAAATACCTATTAACTTCTTTACTCTTGTCTTTAGTTGTTTGTTTAATACTAAGACTGGGGCGAGGCCTTCCGTTCTTTTTGAATTTCAAACGTTCTTCAAAATTTAAACCATTTTGAGCTTTAAGGTCCTTAATTGTTTGCACAGACATTGTTTCTGAATAAAAATTTAAACTGCACGATTTTAGTTCACTGAATTTTCTAAAAAAAACCTAACAAACACAGTATAAGAAAGGGCTGCACGTGAACTGAGAGCGGGGACATTAACCACAGGGCTTGTGTCGCTCTTACTCTCGCAAATCTCATTTAAACCTTCGGTATAGTTCGGCGTCGTATGGTTTACTAGTAGTCAAAAGTTAAAATGACCCTCGTGTGTTTTCGCGAAGTTTTCGAATTCGAATGCTATTTCTAAACGTTCGTGCACAAAGATTGATGAAATATATTTTTTAAATATTCAATATTCTACTGTGTAGTGTGTAAGTGTGTAATATGTTATGCCGATATGCAGTACCTATTCAAACAAAAATTAATTAGTCATTTTTCATTAATGTATTGGGAGGTCATTGACCATTTGACCCACCAGAGAAACCGCCACTGGTAGCAACCATCCTAGCGCTGTTTGAGATACGAACATAGACTAAACATCCTGAGCCCTAATAAGGGATCACAGAATAAATTGTACTTGAAATGATCAGTGAAAAAAAAACAATATTTATTCGTTTGTTGTAAATTGCATTGAGTTACATTAATATGTAAAGAACTAACGAACTTCTTCTTTCTTAACAATAATACGATCCCAATCCGGAAGATGTTCTTTTAACAGTTTAACACTGACACTGACCGTGGAAGTCTTCCTATTCATTTTGATGAATTTTATATTTGGCATAGTCTGTAATGAATTTAACAACCAAAAACACTAATTAATTGTTAATATTTATTGTTCTGTATGTATATAGAATTCAGCATCAGATGGTGGCTTTTTAGCAAGACATTGTGCGTTAAAGAGTGGAATTCCAGAAGATAAACCAGCTCTTCAAGTTAATCGTTTATGTGGTTCAGGATTCCAATCAATTGTTAATGGAGTTCAGGTAATTATATTTAAACTTTTAAATCATTTTTGTTATTTTGATTGTAATCATTATAATTTTTATTACATCACATATAAATATGTGTACTAAATCACCCAAGGACTAAACAATAATTACTTTTTGCTTAAGTATTTAATTTATTTACAGTTTTATCAGTATTAAAATTTAAAACTAATTTTATTATAGCAAAGATGCAAATTTACAAGCAGTTATTCAGATTTAATTGTGGATATATAAGTGTTACTGTCTACAGTTAGTCTAACAATAGGGTCATCTTTAATTATATACAATTAACTATCATTAACAGTAATTCAGTATGGCAAATCCCAAGTTTGCAAACGAGATGGTTAAGTTCATAGTCTGATAAGGTTCACATAAAATCAATGATGGAGCCCTTATTTTACAGCTCTGATGATAATCTGTCTGTTTAAATAAAAAATAATTATTGGAATGCATCTTTTTCATTTTTTGTACAGTCATCATTTTCAGTTATTTTTACATCTAGAGCTGATAGGAACAAAGTTCATGTAAAAAATAGAAACCAAAGGTCATATTTATGAATTAATTGTGTTTTCTTGCAACAAATAGAATATTTTTTAACAATCAGAATTTCTGAAAAAATAATGGCTGTATAATTTTTTATTTGTAGAAATTAATAAATGTAAAAGAAGCCATTGTACTGTATACCTACATATAATTTTTGGTTTATTGTATGGCACTGATTGCTTTGCTTATGCCGCTAATAAACCTAAACTTGTGAAAATTGGGATTTGAACCTGTTTGAGTCGGTCACAAATTGCTTTCCAATTTAGTATCCCCAATGCGCTGTGATTTAATTTTTGGTCATATGTTTGCCAGTTTTATTTAATGGAGGTTTAGTTCAGTACCTAATTAATTAGCTTTAATTTTATTAAACGGTATCTTTAAAGATTTAAAAAAAAGTAATAATAACAATAAATAATTTTCTACCATTTATTGGCACTGTAAGTGTGGATTTTTGTATAACCAAAGAATATAGATAGGTATAACGGTTATTGTAGATGTAAACTTGAAAATTAGTTTTATTCTTTCATTATAGGACATAATGCTTGGAGTAGCAAAAGTATCTTTAACTGGAGGTGCTGAAAACATGTCACAAGTGCCTTTTTCTATTCGTAATATGCGTTTTGGAACTCAGCTTGGATTAAATTATCAGCTTGAAGATTCACTTTGGGTAGGACTTACAGACAGTTACTGTAAACTGCCTATGGCTCTTACAGCTGAAAAATTAGGAGCACAATGTAAAGTTACGAGGGAGGAAGTTGATCAGTTTGCATTAAGGTCACAAAATCTGTGGAAGGCTGGTGAGTGATATTTGTTATTACTTTCAAGTAACTGTATGTTTATTATTTAATTATTTTAGCTCAAGAAGCAGGTAGATTCAAAGAGGAACTTGTGCCTGTTAGTATCAAAGGAAGAAAAGGACCAGAAAGTGTGGAAGTTGATGAACATCCAAGACCAAAAACTACTATCGAAGGACTTAAAAATTTAAAATCCTTATTTAAAGAGAACGGTTTAGTTACAGCTGGTACTGCATCGGTAAGTTGTCGTTTTGTATTGAGTAATCGTCTAATTCGATACCCCAAGTTACGACTTTATATCTCAACTTTAGCCTGTTAATTTTATCATTACTACCATTGTAGTAACGTTTTAAATATTTGTTTTCGGCTAATATTACATTTAGATTTCAATATTACATGATAATAATAAAACAATGTGTATTGATTTAGGGAATTTGTGATGGTGCTGGAACGGTAATTATAGCTAGTGACGCAGCTGCAGCCGAGTACAATCTGAAACCTTTAGCTAGAATATTAGGTTATTCAACTGTGGGAGTAGATCCTACAATAATGGGCGTTGGTCCTGTACCAGCCATTCAAAATGTACTTAAAGTTTCTGGACTGAGTCTTAAAGATATTGATTTAATTGAGGTAAGATTTTATTATACAACTATTACCTTTTTATTTTTAATTTTACACTTGTTTTTCTGTAGCAGCGGTTTAAGATTACAATTTAGGCATAAAATTTGTTAACATTATCCTCCTCAGAGACCTCAGATTTCAGTGATTTTATTTGTGTATTGTTTATTTTATCAGATGTCTTAAATGCCACATGAATAAAATTTGTTTTCTTTAACTTCGATTCTGCACCTGATTACCAAACCTACCATAGAATTAAACAATATTTGTTTGTTTTATTTTTTAGATCAACGAAGCATTTGCTGCTCAAACACTTTCGTGTGCCAAACAACTTAATCTTGATTTAGATAAACTGAATGTTAATGGTGGTGCTATCGCTTTGGGTCATCCATTAGCTGCTACTGGTTCTAGAATTACTGCACATTTGGTTCATGAACTAAGGTGAGACTTATAGTTAACAGTGTCGATTATTCGGTGAATTTTTATTTTAATGTGTTTTAGGAGGAGAAAGGCAAAATATGGAATTGGTTCTGCATGTATCGGTGGAGGTCAAGGAATTGCTATTTTGATCGAAGCCTTGTAATTATTTTTTTTTTAAATGTATCTGTTTTATCGTATCTGGTAATTACTTATTGTTTTCACTTTAAATATGGTATCACTGTTAGCAAGTCTGAAATTTTCCAATGGTGAAATATCGTAGAGGGAGGCCTTATTCCGTCATTTACATTTTTTATACTGAAAAATGAAAAACGTTTTACAAATAATATTTGTTTATTTTTAGAATTGTCCTGCATGAAAGTATTTAAATATACCTATATTATGTAAAAAAACGTATCACACAAATAATAACATAAAAGAGTTTATATTTTATTATTATGCATTTATATGTTCAAATAAAGTACAGTTTCTATTAAAATGTGTTTTAAATGTTATAGCTTGGCTTTTGATTTATTTTTTCAAATAAGTTAATAATTTCAATAATGTAAAAAAAGAAGATGTGTTAACAAACGAAGTAGAATGGGAACAAGAAAAGTATCTCTTAAAAATGGAAATAGAAGAATTGAAAAAGAGAAGAGAGAATCAAGAATGTGCTAACAGAAGGAATAACCTAGTGATCAAAGGTTGGCGATTTGGAGGGGATAACATAAAAGAGCAAATAAAAGCAGAAATAGAAAAAGAGCTGGGAGTCCAAGTGGTCGTGGAAGATGCCTATAAAATTGGTAAACGGAATGAACAGCACATAACAGTGGTAAAATTAAAGGACTTTGAGCAAAAACTGGCAGTGCTGAAGCAAAAGTACAAACTTGTAGGAAAAAAAGTATATATTGACAGCGATTTAACTTCAGAAGAGCAGAAGGTACAATTAGAAATCCGAAAAAAGGCCAGGGAAGAAAGACAAAAAGGAAAAACGACAAGAATAGAGTACCGGAAACTTGAATGTAATGGTATAAAATACGAGTGGAGTAGGGAAGAAGGAGGTAGATCATACGAATCCAAAAAACTAACAGAAAATCAGACTGATAACACTTGCAAACTTACAAAGAATAGAGACAAATTTTATAACCAATAAACAACCAATACTGGTAAACAAAAGACTAATTGGGCGATATGGGAAAAAAGCAGGAAAAGAAGAGTACAGAGTCGCAACATGGAACGTAAGAGGGACGTATGTAGAAGGCGCAATGAAAACACTAATACAAGAAATCAGAAGATACAAAATAGATATTGCAGCATTACAAGAAACAAAACAAAAGGAAAATGAAGTAAAAAAAATGAGAGATTACATCTTCTTCAATAGTGGTGGAGCTGACAGAATGTTAGGAACGGGGTTTTTGGTTGGGGAAAAGTTGAAGACTGCCATAATAAAATTCACACCAGTATCTGAAAGACTGTGCAGTATCAGAATTAGAGGGGAAAAAAGGTGTATAACCTTAATAAACATACATGCACCGACAGAAGAAAAGGACGAAGATCACAAGGAAGAATATTACGAGTTAATCGATAGGGAGCTACAGAAAACACCAAGATATGACTTTAAGATAATTCAGGGCGACTATAACGCAAAAATTGGACAGGAGGAAATATACGTGCCAACAATAGGTAAACAAAGTAAACACAAAGAAACTATTGAGAATGGAAAGAGGCTGATAGAGTTTGCTGCAGAAAAGAAAATGGTAGTAAGAAGTACCCAATTCAAACATAAAGAAATCCACAAAGGGACATGGGTAGCGCCGGACGGGCGGACAATAAATCAAGTGGATCATTTGTTAATAGAAGAAAGAGATGCAAGACTTATTACTGATATTAGAAGTTACAGGGGTGCGGATGCAGACAGCGACCACAACTGGAATGGAAAAAAATGGAGGAATCTATAAAGAACGCAAGAAAAGAAGCAGTACGGGAGAAACAAATGACCAAGAATAAAGAATGGTATGATGCGGAATGCAGAAGACAAATAGAGGAAAGAAGGAAGGTAAGGGAAGAAATGTTAAGAAATAATACAGAAGCAAACAGAGAAAAGTATAAGCTCAAGAGAAGAGAAGTAAAAAGCATTTGCAGAAGGAAAAAAAGGATGCATTATGAAAATACAATAAAGGGGATAGAAGAAAGATTTAAAAATACAGAAATACGAAATTTCTACCAGGAAGTCAGAAAGGAAAAGAGAGGCTACCAGAGTAAGCAAATTTGCTATAAGGATACCGAAAACAATTTAATAGGAGAGGAAGGCAAGATAAGAGACAGATGGAAGGAATTTTTTGAAAAACTACTAAACAGGAGTACAGAAGAAGCGGAACAAATAGAAGAACAAGGTAACGAAGGGGAGGAACAGGAAGTATACCCACCAACAAAAAGTGAGTTTAGAGAAATAGTTAAAAATCTTAAAAATTACAAAAGTCCGGGAGAAAACACCATAGTGGCGGAATTAATTAAATACGGAGGGGACGAATTACAGAAAAGATTATACGAACTAATGGTAATATATGGAACACCGAAGTGATGCCAGACGAGTGGACAAAAGCTATGATAATTCCTCTGCACAAAAAAGGAGACAGAGCACATTGTATCAAGGGTAAGCTCAAAACATACACAGAAAGAACAATCGGAGAATACCAGTGTCCAGTGTGGTTTTAGAAGCGGCAGGTCAGTGGTGGACCAAATTTTTACCTTGAAGCAGATTCAGAACAAGTGCTATGAATATAAAGTAACGCTATACAGGGTGTTAAAAAACAAATGTATAGTATTTGTAGGACATACAGTACAGACCAAAATAAGCCTAAAAGTCTTAAAGGATGGGGAATTTCCAAGTTATGGTGGGTTTGGCCGCGAGCTGGCAGCACTAGTCTCTTTATTTCAATATAATTTATTTCAACTTGCTTACTTATCCCAAAACTTTTTCTACCTGGGGTGTGTAGGGTCAGTAGGGTGTACATAAAAATTTATTTCAAGAACCGAGAAATACTTTTAGTTTCTGAGGCATTTTACAACTTAGTGGTAGATTATGACCATCATAAATCATTTGTATGTACTAGACCGAATTCGAAAAAATTTACAGCTACCTCAACACAGAAGTTTGTCGACTAAATTCGCGGCAAGAATAGAAAATGCCGCACAAAGAACATATTAGAAACGCACATAATAGTTATTTATGTACCAAGGGCGTAAAAAAGCTTTTATGGCCTGAGACGTGATTTTGAATACACGTCAAAGGCCATAAAAGCAAGTTACGCCAGTATTTCGGCTTTGACACCCTGTATCTCACTAAATATTAACTTTTGGACTAAGGTAATTTTAGGTAAATCGTAATATTCTGGCTTCATGAATCTACTGTTGGTCTGTGTCCTATTACTTATGGACCACCCTATACAGGGTGTCAACGAAACCTGGGGCACCCCTATAATTTTCTTTTTTTTTAGATATCAAAATGAAATTTGGTATGTGTAATATACTCTTTAAATGGCATTTTTTTGGAATATACGTTTCTCTCACTTCCGGTTTCGCCAGAATTAACATTAACTGTGTTATGTTAAACGGAACACATTGTATATTTATACATTGTTGGGATCTCCATTCATTTTACGAAATCAATCTAGAGTGCCATGACTTACGCAAAATTAAAGTCAACGTGTCCAACACTCGAGACAAATTGTTTTAGAACTTTAGCTATTTTCGTTGCTCTATTAGAATAACCTAAAGTTGGCAAAAATGATTTTGCGAGAATATCTCTATTTTTCAAATGGCACTAGGGTGGGATACTACTAGGATATTAAAAACGAGTATTTTTTAAGGATTTCATTAATACCAATAACACGGGATTACTACGGAAATTTAATTCGGAAAAACACTCTCCATTCAGGAAAACCATATTTTGGATATACAGGGTGCCCGGATTTCGTAGGGACAACATGGGTAACTTTTGTATCTGAAGAGATAGAGAGATGGTTAAATTAGCAAAAAGGTGCAGATTCGAGAGCTCATTAAGAATCCATTTTCAAATTTTACTTGTCATGGCCCACTTGTTTAAAATTAATTTAAAAAAACAAAATCTCCTAATTTCTTTTATTTGCCGTAACTTTTTTGTTACTTAAGATATTGAGATGCGGTTTGAACTAATTTGCATGGTAATTTAAATACTTTTCTTTGCACTTAATAAAACCAATTACATTTGTGCAAATTTGTAGTACTTAATCTAACCTAACCTCAAAATTTTAAATTGGTACCATGCAATTTCTTTGGCCCTTTTAAGAGAGTTTTTTTTTCTCTGATAAACCACGACGCCTCTGCGGGTTGTACAGCCAAACCAAATCTCCAGGCTGAAACCCGCCTTCTCGGGTTCTTACGTCTTACATCCGGTCGCTAGCAATCTGGGTATGTCCGCGGGCCCGATCATGGATGTCATTCAACTTCATCTTCAACTTAGTGACATAATCATCTTGTTACAATTTTTTGGATTTCCAAATTAATTGTTCCAATTTTTTCGATCATTTGCCAATGTTGTGAGCGTGAAGACTGTTTTTGTTGTGTGTTTGTGTTTGTTTAATTTGGATTCTTTAATTTCTTTTCAAAATTTCACTTTTTGCTTGTTAAATTCATTATTTCATTCGAATTACCATAATTTAAATTGTTTCATTTAGAATGCTTTCCTTAGTGAAATCTTCGCCTACTTATTATGCAGCTTGAATTGCATAGGTGTCATCCTGGTTATTATGTATTGAACCTGCGCAGTAGTTGACTGTCGGAGGTGTTGTGGATTTTTAAGACGAATTAGTTCTTTCGGGCGATAGAATTCCTGCAGATCGCACACGTGAATTTTGTGAAAAGTTGTAATTTTAGTACGTTTCATTTTTAATGATCGTAATTTATTTAATTGATCCGATGTTCGGAATTGGTGACTGTTATGTCTAATTAACAGTTTTTTCCTGCACTTTTAGTGGTGAGTTACCTTTTTAGTAAATTTCTTTAATCTCCATTTTTCTGATTTCATTTGGAATTTTCAGCTCCTAATTGCACCTATATTCAATTTGATGGTGTTAATTAGAAATATTTTTTTTCCTTCTGGAAGAGCTTTGTGTATTTTCCTGGATGGAATATTTTAATTTCCTTTGGAAATTAACTTTTTGGTAAATTTCGTTACACGTGGAGGGAAGCCATTTACCTATGCCGTTTAGATGTCATATCGGATGAGCCACTCATTTTTTTTTTCAGTTGTTCGTTTTTGTAAAATTCTCTGCTTAGATAAATTGTGTATTTTGTCATGGTAATTCAATTCAATCATGAATTAGCTTTTTGATTTTTCTTTTATAAATTTTTGCTACTTAATATTTTTCTAATTCATGAATGAATTATTAATATTTTTTTATATTTAACTTTAACATTGTATTTTTAAGTACATTTAATTTTTGTGAGGTAATTTGACAAGTCTTAATTCATGTTCTAGTCAACCTTTAATTAGTGTTTGTTGTAATTAATTTTAAACCCTGGCCTTTTGCGCCGAAAGTACGAGTACCGTAAAATAAGGCGTTACCTATTTAATGATGGCTTTTATTATTGTTTAATAAGTTTTTTTGGTAACAATCTCCTGCTACTTCTTGTTCCGCGGGTGGACATCCAAATTCGAGGTCGCAGGGTAGTCGCAGTTCGCGTCCAAACATCATACAGGCCGGTGTTTGACCAGTGGTTTCGTGAACTGCTGCGCGATTGGCCATCAAGAACAGATGCAAGTATTGATCCCAATCTCGTTGATGGTCAGATACAACTTTGGCCAAATATTTTCCCATGGTCCGGTTCATCCGCTCCACCATTCCATCGGATTGCGGATGTAACGGGGTAGTTCGGGTCTTACGGATTCCCAATAATCGGTAAACATTTCCGAAGAGTGCAGATTCAAAATTGCGGCCTTGATCCGAATGTAGTTCCAAGGGTACACCAAAGCGGCTGAAGAACTCCTTAACTAACACTTCGGCGACCGTCACGGCTTCCTGATTTGGTAGTGCATATGCTTCCGTCCATTTAGTGAAATAATCCATTGCTACCAGGATATACTTATTTCCCGTATCAGTCTCGGGAAACGGTCCAGCAATGTCTATGGCCACTCTCTCTAAGGGATTACCCACGTTGTATTGTCTCATGGGTGCCCTTCGTTTTCCTAGCGATCCATTACCTGCGGCACACAGCTTGCACTTGCTACACCATTCCTTAACGTCTTCTTTGCAGTTAACCCAATTGAATCTTTCTCTAACCTTCTCGAGAGTCTTCTTCACACCATAATGTCCTCCTGAGGTACCATCGTGAAGATGTCTAAGCACTTCTGACACCCGGCTTCTCAGAACTACGAGCTGAAGCCTGACGGTAGTTCCATCCTCGTTTTCCAGTTCTCGCTTCAGAAGTCCGTTTTCTATCTTCAAAGAGTCCCACTGGGTCCAATACGCCTTCAGGGTTCTATTAGAAGGGCTGATCCCATGCCAGGTTGGTCTTTCACCCTTCCGTTTCCATTCAAGTACCATTTTCAGTTCGAGATCGTCCTCTTGCTCTCGTTGCAATTCTTCAGGCAACCAATGGTTGTTGACAATTGTGGCCCTAGAGACATGGCAAATCTTTTCTTCTAGTCGCGAGCAGTGAGGGCAGCCTGCTGGACATGGCATTCTTTAAAGAGCATCGGCATTTCGATGACTAGTGCCCGCACGATGTTCCGTGTCAAAGTCGTACCCTTGTAGCCGTTCAATCCATCTTGCAACTTGTCCTTCCGCATTACGGAACTGCAGAAGCCATTTTAACGCGGCATGGTCTGTCCTCAGCAAAAACTTCCGTTTTTACAAGTATTTGTAAAAGTGTTCTACGGACTTGACGACAGCCAACAACTCTTTTCTGGTTACGCAATAATTTCTTTCGGCTTTCGATAAGACCTTTCTAAAATAGCCGATAACATTTTCGTGTCCATCTTGCATCCGTATCGAGTATAAACTTTCCATCCATCCGGGTAGTTTAATATGATAATACGAAAAGAAAAACAGATGTATTTGCAGTACGAAATTAATAATAATGTCAATGATTCGAGTAAATTATGGAATAGTTTAAAGCGCTTAGGTGTGAGTAACAATTCAGCGAACAATATTCCAGAAACATTAAACGAACCAGACATGTACGGAAAGTATATCCTAGATAAAATTGGGACAAGTTGTGTTGATTTTGATACGAGAAATTTTTACCTTAATAATACTTATGCAGAATGTACCAGTGAATATTTTGTATTTAAATGTACGGATAGCAAAAATATAGAAAACATCTTAAGACGCCTAAAATCTAACGCTATCGGGGTCGATGACATTTCTTTAAAAATGATTCTCATAATACTGCCCGTAATTATAGATTATATTACGCACATAATAAATACTTGTTTGTTGGAAGGAGTTACTCCAGATATCTGGAAACTTGCTTTATTAAAACCAATAGCTAAACAATCTCAATGTTCTACATTCGACGACCTGAGACCTATAAGTATTTTACCCGTACTATCCAAAGTACTGGAGAGAGTAGTCTCTGATCAAATCATGGAATACGTAACTGAAAATAAAATTTTGCCGAATAGTCAATCTGGGTTTCGATCCGGTTATAGCACAAATACATGCCTTTTGAACATCGTAGATAAATTAATAAATAATTTTGATAAATCAATATTGTCAATCTTAATTCAGATTGATTTCTCAAAGGCATTTGACATGATTGATCATGAAATGCTTCTTGCCAAACTTCAGTATTACAAATTTTCTCCAGCAACTCTTCAGTGGTTTAAAAGTTACTTCGAATGTAGATACTTCAGGGTCTGTATGTCGTCGGGTGTCGAAACAGTTTATTCGTCTACTTTTCCTCTAAAACGAGGTGTTCCTCAGGGATCAATATTGGGCCCGCTATTGTTTTTAATTTATGTTGCTGATATGCCGTCAGTTTTCAGTTTTAGTACTATACATTCATATGCAGATGACACCTCAATTGTTGCGTCCATTAGTCCTAATAATGTCGCTGAACAGTGTAACATAGTTAATAAAGAGCTTGGTTCATTAAGTACATGGGTATCAAATAATGGATTAAAAATTAATGCTTCAAAATCTTCTTTACTTATTGTAGGAAATTGCAACATTCCTAACATTTTATTAGACGGAGTAACTTTGAAACGCAGTGATGTTACCAAAGTTCTAGGACTCCTTATTGACAAGGATCTCAAGTTCAGAGAACATGTCAATAAAAAATTAGTTGCTGTTAGACTAAAACTGAAACAGTTATACCAGTTCCGGCATGATTTAAATTCTAATGTAAAGTTACGAATTATAAACTCGTTAGTTTTACCTGTATTAGATTATTGTTCGTGTGTATATGTTCCTAATCTCACACAATCAGACAAGAATAAAATCTTATTAATTCAAAATTCATGTTTGAGATTTATTTATAATGTGCGTAAGTACGAACATATCTCGCAGTATAGGTCATTAGCTAAAATAAGAGATATGGAGACTAAAACTAAAATTTCCTACCTTTGTACGGTACATAAACTAAGACTTACTGGTACTCCTGCATATTTATTGGACAAATTAATACTCAAACACTATAACTACCCTTTACGTATCAAGAATTTATATATTGTTCCCTCTTTTATTAAAACAAAATTTAAAGGGTCATTTTCGTTCTTGGCACCCACACTATATAATGAATTACCGCTATCAATGAGATCTCTATCGCTTGGTAATTTCAAAAAATCAATAAAACTCATGTATTAATTTAAGTTACTTACTATATATTCATTTAAGTTACTTACTATATATTAATTTCCATTCTTGTTTAATTCTTTAATTCTTAGTTCTTTAATAATTCTTTAATTCTTTATTTTTGTCATTTACTGATTGTTGGCATGTTATCTACACTTGTTTTGTAATTTGATTGGTTAGGTGGAAGAACAGCCTTTGGCTGAACCTCGCCTTTGTCCATATTGGCAATATTGGCAATAAAGATTATTATTATTATTATTATTATTATTATAATATCGGTGCTGTCACTAGAGCACGTTTCAGTTGTTGAAAAGCTGTCTCACAGTCTTCGCTCCAGATGTATTCGCGCCCATCTTCCGTCAGCCTTGACAGCGGTTTTGCTATATTGGCGAATCCCGGAACAAAACGTCTGTAGTAGGTGCATGATCCAAGGAAACTTCGCACTTGGTGTTTATCCCTTGGTGTTGGCCATGCTTGCACCGCTTGGATTTTATCAGGGTCGGCTGCTACTCCATTTCGTGATACAACATGTCCAAGATAGTTAACTTCTTTTCTAAATATGTGGCACTTCTTCGGACTCAATTTCAAATTGGCTCCATGAAGTCTTTGGAACACTTCCTTCGGGTTTGTCAGGTGTTCTTCAAATGACTTGCCAACTACAATCACGTCGTCCAGATATACCAGGCAGGTTTTCCAGGATAATCCCCTCAAAATGGTCTCCATCAGGCGCTCGAAGGTGGCCGGAGCATTACATAGGCCAAAGGGCATAACTGTGAACTGCCAAAATCCTGAACCGATGGTGAACGCAGTCTTCTCTCGGTCTTCAGGTTCCATTTCAACTTGCCAATAATCACTCTTCAAGTCCAGTGTCGAAAACCACCGTGAACCAGATAACGTGTCCAAGGTGTCATCGGTAATGTCCTTCTTCGTGACCTCATTCAGTTGCCGGTAGTCCACACAGAAACGCGTTGATCCATCCTTCTTGCCAACCAGAACCACTGGTGATGCCCATGGGCTGTTCGATGGCTCAATGATCGCTTGTTTCTCCATGTCAAGAATAATCTTTTCAGCTTCCTCACGCTTCGTCCACGGAAGTCGTCTCGGATGTTGTCGTATGGGTCTGGACTCTCCGGTGTTAATCTTATGTCGTACCACATCTGTTCGTCCCTTTTCATCTTCATCAAGAGCAAAGACGTCTTGGTATTGGTAAATCAAGCTTCGCACCTTCCTCAATTCTGTTTCATTCAGATCTTCACATGAATTGGTTATCGTGTCAACACGTTCACCAGCATGTTGTTTGGTAGCTGGTCTTTGGTATTCCTTTATGCACTGGGCTATTTGGGATACTGGCACACACTGCCCCACAAGGGTGTTCCTCTTCAGCGTCACCGGCTCCATATTGACGTTCATAATCCTCACCGGTACTGTTTCTTCAACCTTGACCAGAGCTTTTCCTACCATTATACCGCTGTGAACCTTCTTATCACAAATAGGTTCCATCATTCGTACACATCCCGCCCGAAGATCTCCATCCAGACCTGCCTTGACAATTCGTTCACTTCTAGCAGGCACCGTCACGTCTTCAGTTAACAGGACTCGTACTACCGGAGCGTCCATTGGATGTAGGGGAAGTTCTTTGTTGCCGATTTTTAAAACCCCTTCCTTCAAATCCAGCGAAAACCCGAATTTTCTCAAAAGGTCCATTCCCAGGATGAATTCGTCAGTGATGTCAGCCACTAATACTTCATGTACAAGCTTCTCGCTTCCAATACCGATGGTCATCTTTGCTATACCATGCATCGTTATCACATCACCTGTCGCAGTCCGAAGCTGGGTATTCGTGGATGACAGCTTCACGGATTCTTGCAAAACGTCTGGCCGTATGATGGATTTTGTTGCCCCAGTATCAATGAGTAGCGGAACAGTTTGGCCGGCAATGTTCCCGTCAACAAACAGACTGGCATTTCGGTTCTTTGACGATACGGCGTGGATGGTGATCTTCGGGCCATTTCCTTTCAGGGTCAACGTTCGCCCTCTCACGTCAACCCGTTTTAGTTTTCGGACGGCTGTTCTCTTCTTGGTTTAACGCAGCGACGCCGGATGTGCCCTCGCTTGCCACAATTCCAACAACGTGGTCCTTGTTCTTCGCGAACATTCTTCTACGACTCTCTTCTTTCTGGATAATCCTCAGCACTAACTCTTCTAATCGGTTCTGGGGCCTTCAGGTTCTTCGGCCATTGCAATGTTTCCATCAACAAACAGACTGGCATTTCGGTTCTTTGATGATACGGCGTGGATAGTGATCCTCGGGGCATTTCCTCTCGAGGTCAACGTTCGCCCCTTCTTGTCAACATCTTTTAGTTTTCCATGTACATTCTTCTTTCGATGCCTTTTCTTTCGAATAATCTTCAGTATCAACTCTACTAACCGATCTTGTGAGCCTTCAGGTTCATCGGCCATCATGCGGACACGCCCGTGTCCTTGTGACGCTTGTTTCGCCGCTTCAAATTCTAAAGCGTGGGCGAGTGCATCGTCTATTGTTCTAGGCCGCGCTAACCTCAATGACTGTTGCGTTTCCCCATCCCTTAAACCATCTATGAACGTTTGTACTGCTAGCTGTTTCAAGAAGGAGTCGGGAGCCGTAGGGTAGGCTAGTCGAACAAATCGTGCGATGCTGCGATGTCGGCTTCGTACTCTTGAAGATTCTCTCTACTCTTCTGAATACGATTCTTAACTTGTGCGTGGTGCACCTGTTGAAGATGTGCATCCCCATATCTCATTTCCAATTGGGAAACTAACAAGCGGTAGTTATTCTGTTGGAATCGCCTGGAGGATGTTTAAGGCTTCTCCGCGAAATTATTTTATGCTCTACAAAAAACGTAAGATTAAATTTTTCTTTAGGACACACTAGTAAAGAGTTATCGAGCAAAAACCGAAAAACGTGACACAAAAGTGGTCGTACTGACGCGCGCACAGGCGTGTCAAATTAGAAAACTTGGATTTTTAATAAGGGCGTAGGTAGGTAGGTAGGTAGGTAGGTGGGTCGTTCATGAACGAGTCGTTCCAAAAGAACGACTCCTCGGATGGAATCGTAGGAATCTTCTTCTTCTTTTTCCTTTCCTTTTGCCCTTTCAAGCGTCGGATTGTGAGTCTCGGTCTTCTGTAACCCATTTCTTCCATGCTTTCCTGTCTTTTGCTAAACTTTCCATCTCTTCCTTTTTTTCTCTTTTTTTCTTCCCTGTTCTTCTATTCCGTCTAACCATTTTCTTCTAGGTCTTCCCCTTTTTCTGTTTCTTGGTTTCCCTCCTTTCATTATTCTTTTTGTCAACAGATCGTTGTTCATTCTTAGGACGTGCCCGTACCACATTAGGTTTTTTTCTTTAATTCTTTCTATTATTGGTGTTTGATTTATTTCTATCCTTAGGGTTTCATTCATGACGTGGCCCCATTTTGTTTTCCCTGCTATCTTCCTGATGTGTTTCATCTCCATCGCGTTAATCTTGCTTTCATGTTTTTTCGTCCATGTCCAATTTTCCGCTGCATATGTGATTGTTGGGATTGTTATTGTGTTGTGTATATTCTTTTTGGTTTCTCTGTCTATTTCTTTGTGTCCCAGTATGTGGTTTAATGCATAATATAGTTTTGTGGATTTATTTGATCTGTTTGTTATTTCTGCGTCAATTTTTCCATCATTTGTTAGTACTGTACCTAGGTAGTTGAATGTTGTTACTTTTTCTAACATTATGTTCTTGCTTTTTATTTCTTTGTTTATATTTTCTTTCTGTTTTTCATTTATTATTATCAGTTTTGTTTTATTGTTGTTTACTTCCATTTTCATTTCTTCTATTTCTTTTACCCAGTCAAATAGTCAAATAGTTTCTGCATTTTTTCTCGTGAGTCCGATATCAATACTACATCATCTGCGTATAGTAAGCTACTTATTGATATGGGTTCTAGTTTGTTATATCCTACTGTCGTTTTTATGTCTTTTTCCCTCTTGGTTTGTTTCACTATTCTGTCCATTATTATCACAAACAGTAGTGGGCTCAGGCTGTCCCCCTGCTTTATTCCTTTTTCCATTTTAAATTCTTCAGACCTGTGTCCTGCGATTTGTTGTGTTGGCACCTCTAAGTCTTCCTAGCAGTTCCATATTGTTTGTCTGTGTACTGTATCGAACGCTGCTTTCAGATCGATGAATATGAGGTAGAGCTCCTTATCTCCTACTATTGTTCTTTCTCTTAGCGATTTTAATATATAAATGTTGTCACTTGTCTGTCTTCCTTTTCTAAACGCCATTTGTTCGTCTTCCAGTTTGTGTTCTACGTATGTTCTCAGTCTTTTTTCCAGTATTCTTGTATATAGTTTTAGTGTGGTTTGGGCTAGGCATATTGCTCTGTAATTCTCACAGTTTGTTGTCTCTCCTTTCTTATGTATCGGTATTATTAAGTTTGTTCCCAGTCTTTGGGGATTCTCTTCTGTTTCCATGCTTCTTTTAGCATTTCCTGAAGCCATTCCTTTTCATCTTCCCCTAAATATTTAAGCAATTCTGGTGCTATTTCGTCTTCCCCGCTCGCTCTTCCTGTTTTAACCAGTTTTATCGCTTCCTGTATTTCTTCCTTTGTTATCTCTGGTATTTCTGCTGTGTCTTCTCTACCTTCCTTTTCGTCCTTTAGTTCTCCTCTAAATTTCTCTACGTAGAACTCTTTCCAGGCTTCCAGAATTTCTGCTATTTCCACTTTGAGCTCTTGCTGCTTATTTTTTATTGTTTTTATTTCTTTGCTTTTTGTCCCTCTTAATCCTTTCACTATTGTCCAAAACTTTCTTGTGTCTACCTTGTGTTTGTCATTTATTTCTTGTCCAAACTCTTTCCAGCTTTCCTTTTTCGCTTTTTTGACTGCTTGTTTTACCTTGTTCCTCTTATCTATGTATTTTTCTTTGTCTTCTTGGTCTTTTGTTCGGATATATCTCTTCCAAGCCTGTTTCTTTTCTTTCACTATTCTTTTTATCTCTTCAGTCCACCATCTTGTTCTTTTTAGGTTTTTATTTACGTTTCTTCTTCCACATACCTCTTCCGCAATTTTTAGAGTAGTTTCTTTGAAGTGAATCCATTTCGTCTCCAGGTCTTCTTCCTTTTTTTCGTTTATTAATTTACGAAATTGTTTGTTTGTCTTATCTTGGTATTCTTTTTGTCTTTCAGGTTCTTTTAGCTTGTGTATTGCAATCCTGTTGTATGTAATTTTTTCGCTCTTATTTACTGTATCTCTTAGTTTTGCTGTTACTAGCCTATGGTTTGACCCTATTTCGGCTCCTTTTCTCGTTTCTATGCCTTGTACTGATTCTCTTAGCGATTGTGTGAATACTATATAATCGATCAAACTTTTTGCGTCTCGTTCCTCTGCTACGAAAGTGTACTTATCTTCCAAGTCTTGTTCCTGCAGCGTGTTTCCTATTAACAGGTCGTTTCTCTGGCAGAAATCGATCATTTTCTTCCCATTTCGGTTTAGCGTTTGCTCTCCGTATTTTCCTATACATCCCATACCTCTGTTTTGGTCGTTCCCTACTCTTGCGTTCCAGTCCCCCATTATTATGGTTGGTTCTGTTTCCTCTCTTGCTTCGTCCAGTATTTCTTGTAAGCTGTTATAGAATTCTTCGACTTCCTCTTCTGGTGTACCTTCTATTGGGCCGTATATTTGTATGATGTTTATTTCTTGTTGGAGTTTTATTGTCACTAGTATTATTCTTGAGTGAACAGCTTTCCATTTTATTATTCGTTTGTTTAGTTCCTCTGTTATGATTATTCCAATCCCTTCTTTTGCTCTCTTTCCTGTATCAACTCCGGCATAGTATATTATGTGTGTGTTTGTTAAACTTGCGCTTTCTTTTCCTTTCCTCTTTGTTTCGCTCAGTCCCATTATTTGTATTTTGTTGTCATCCATTTCTTCTGTAATCTCTATCTCTTTCCCATTGATTGTATTTATGTTCCACGTACCTATTCTAATTTTTTCTGTTTCTGCTTTATTTATTTTACTTTTTTCTTGTGTTTCTGTCTTTGTCCTTATTGTTCTCCTTTGTCCCTTTCCTTTGGCGTTTGTCTTCATATTATTTATTTCCGTCCGGTTTTCATTTTCTATTAGTTTTTTGGGGTTTGCTGGTTTCGATTTGTCTTTGTGATATTTCTAAGTGTTTTATTTAGCTCCTCTTCATTTGGTCTTAGTATTTCATTTTGGAGGGGTAGCTGTGCTATTTGTGTCCAGTTCTTCCTTTTTGGGATTGCTCCTTGAGAGGGGCTTGTTTCTTCCTCTGTGGATCTGCCTCTTTTCCTTTGATCTTCTACTTCTTTGTTTGTTGTTACTTTCCTTGTTCCCTTGTCATTTCCTGTTATATTTTCTACATTCCACTCTTCCCCATTTATTATTAGCTTGTCCTTCTTGATTATTGCCCTTAGTCCCTTTTTTCTGGCTTCCTTCAGGTGTGGGAGTAGTTGCTTCTGTGTCTCTCTTGTTTTCTTATCAAGATCTTCCGATATTCCTATTTCTGTTCCTGCTAGTTTCTTTGTATTTCTCATTATTTCCCATTTCCTCAGGATTGTTGTAACCCCCACTTTTGTTGGTCTGCTTTCACTTCCCTTACCTTCTCCAATTCTATTGATGAAGTCTATTTCATTTTCTTCTATTTGTATCTCCATTTTCTTTCCTATTATCTCCATAACTTTTCCTTTTAGGGTCGTTAGATCTTCCTCCCTGCTTTCTGGTATTCCGAACATAATTATGTTTCTTTTCCTTGATTCATTTTCTAGTCTTTCTATCTTCCTTTCTTGGTTGTTTATGGTATCCTCCAGTTTTTTTATTCTGTCCATTTGGTTGTTCATGTTTTTGTTTGTCTCATCTATTTTTCCTTCTACTTGCACTAGTTTTCCTTCCATTTGTAGTAATTTATTCATGATGTCGCTTAGTGTTATTTCTTTATTTCACTCCATTGTGTTTTGTTCCCGGTATATATTATTTGCGCGGGTTGTTGTAGTGTTGCTTTGTTGTTTGCTGCCACTGTGTTTGTTTATCGCGTTTCGTTTGCCGCGAGTTACCCTCACTTTTGTCCGTGAATTTTCTTTAATGCGGCTCTGTTTTGGTTCACACAAATGTGCGCCGGTCCGTCGCGTTTCGCGTCACGCCGTTGTCGATTACCCGTATGTTTACCTATCAGTTCCTGCAATTTATTTCACTGTCTATTTGCTACTTAGTTCGCTAATCCTACCTTGGATTTAAGTGTCTCTTGATTGTTGTGTGTTTTACCCCCTTTTGCACTCACTTCTTATGTTTAATTTATCCCTGTCACCTGTCACTATTTCCTGCACCAGGACCGGACCGTAGGAATCGATTCACTTATTTCAATTCAATTCGTTCCTTAGAAATCGCGCCGCGAGTACGTTACAAATCGTCACGATTCCTACAAATCCTAGGAATCGAGCCCTAACCCACAAATACATACAGTAAACGAATCGAATGTACGAATAGCTACATTAGTAACATGCGATCGAAAAAATTTCACCTCAAGTTGGCTATGAAACATGAAAATACAAAATTAGGCATGTCGACTTTTAAGCCATACAAATGTCAGCTGTTGTTTTATAGGTTATGTGAGGTGTGTGAGGTTATGTCTGTTTTGCTGTCAGGCATATAAAATGTCACTAATTCTATTAAACACAGAATTCAAATCTGCCACCAAGAAAATGAAGGTTACATAACTCATCTACTTTAAAATAATTTTCCGTTAATAACATTTTTCTGTTCAATTTGTATTTAATTCTGGTTTTTAGAATAATTTAATCTGCTCTAATTTTTATCGGTTAGGCGTGGTTTTAGATTTAGTAGTTCTAATGGCTTATGTGGTATGACTTTAGCAAAGACATGGTTTATATTTTTCATGGCAAACTTTGAGGTCAAATTTTTTCGATCACACGTTAGTATGCTATTAAGACACGATGTTACGTAGGTATCACTCGTTTAAATTCAGTTCTCACAAACAAAAGTAGGCCTTACTGATTTATAAAACTCAGGTTTTAAAATGTATCTTTCCGTTCCCAAGTCGCCGATATACATCAGTATTAATGAAATACAGGCTTAATTTGAAATGAAACTCGAAACTTTTTATTAGTTATGCAGAAATAAGTGTTACAAATAACCGAGTAATATAAAAAAGAACAAATATGTGCATTCTGTAAACTTATCAATATCCCGCATTTATTATAAAATCATATTTATTATAATTTAAAAATAATATTTTGGATAATTTTGCATAGCTGTGCTTCTGTTTAGCGAGTTGTTGTTTAGTCTTTTATACCCTCATTTATTATTGTAGACAAAATAATTTACGTTTGACGTTCTGAATCTGAATGCATAGTCAACGACGTTCGGCTTTCGTTCCAATGCGACTCGTTCTAGTACGGTGGGTACTTTTTAAAAGTACGATTTAAATCTTAGGAACGAAGGAACCGATTCATGTTGTGGAATGGAATCGAAGGAATCGATTCACCAAAAGTAATCGGATTGCCCAGCTCTAGCTACATACAACATATCCAAAATCTAAAACTACCTTTGACCTTTTGTCAGGTAACCCCCCCCCCCCCTTTCACGACCTGGCCACTGGGCTATTTTTCCCATTTTTTATTTAAGCTGTTAAGCATGGTCCACACGCAACGATTTATCGTTCGATTTGTATGTGCAAGTAAATCGTTGCAGATAAATCGTGACGTGTGGACAGCACATTTGACCAAATTTTAGAACTGCGCAAAGTCGAAAGTTGGAGTTGAAAGTCTGAGCAGAATAGCATAGATTTTGGAGATTTGCGCATGCAAGTCGTATCGTGTGGACGCTCAATTGAGATTTGTTCAGTTTTTAGCTGCCTCATAAACAGTATAATTACCTACCGACTCGTCTAGCCCGGCAATTTAATAAATAAAATTAATCGATTTGATTTCAATTTTTGTTGTTAAAAAATATGTCGAGTATTTCGCATGATTTTCTCATTGAATTTCTTGATTTATATAAAAGGCCCACTAATTCTAATAAACCTTCGGGCTCACCTCGCAACTCTTTAAGTAAATGTACATGAGAATATAAATGTCGTTTTAATAACCATGATCTAGACCATCTAGAACGTCGAGTTATATTTAGACGTTTTCTGATTTCTGTTTTTCTTTTAACATTTAAACGAACCGCCAAAATACTCCACAATAACACTTCCTCCTTGATTAACACAGCGGGGAAAAATTGCCAATTGGCGCTTTTACGAATTAGGATACGAGAAGTCGTTATAATGTGGACGCACTGAGTTTGCAACGATTTATCTGCAATAATTTACTTGCGCATGCAAATCGAACGATAAATCGTTGCGTGTGGACCATGCTTTACTCCCATTTTCCTCAACCAATTTTTGTTCTATACGATCTTGGTAACTTTTCAGTGTCTCTTCATTCTTAAGTAAGTCCATATTATATTTCGTACTTTTGTTTTTTACTTTCCGTTTTCATTAATGTTTCCTCCTTTATTTTTAGTACCTACTGCTAAAAAATGGTCTGAATCAATATCTGCCTTTCTAAAGGCTCTTACATCCATGACTCTATTTTTGTACTGCCCTTCCACTAAAAAGTGATCTATCTGGTTAGTGCTTCCGCCATCTGGCGATCTCCAGGTGCCTTTATATATACTCCTATATCTTTAAGTTCATAAAAGGTCCCCATAATTCGTAGCTTGTGTTCCGTGGCAAATCCTATCAAATATTCCCCATTTTCATTACCTTTCAAGTGTAAGCTAAATGCCCCTATTGTCATCCGACCTTGCAAAAGATCATGTAATTCTAATTTTTTTATATGTTGTTGGGACCTAATAGTACAAGCTAATAGTATTTTTTGGAAGAAATAATTTATAAAGTTTTTATATTCACGTAGTTATATACCTATTGGGGTAGGGACAAAAACCCGAAAAGTTCCCACCCAACGAGTGTCCGCAACATCCCCATTTTTCATGAAAACTCACCCCTAGCGTGTATAGCTTACAATATAATAAAAAATTGTATAACCCGTTGCTCCGATTCGCAAAATGTATAGGAAATGAAATGTTTATTATTAAATTCTACACAAAAAAGGTTATATTGTCCTTTTGGCTAATCTCCATCCTACTCCGGCAAATTGCGTTTAAAGTTAAAGGGATAGTTCCGAAAGTCAAACCAAACACAACACATAACTTAAGCCTAGAGACTAAAACCACAGTCATGGCCGCACTATTGAGGTATTCTAAGCCTTAACTTTAAACGTTATTTTCGCGAATTGGATGGGGATTAGACAAAACATCAATATAGCACCTTTTGTGTATAATTTAATAAAGAATATTTTTGTTTCTATAAACATTTCCCGTTTAAACAACGACTAAAGAGAAAAATTAGAAAAACAAGCACAATGTACGAGTTGGGGGGTGATTTTTGGTAAATAAGGTATGTTGCGGTATCGGTTGGAAACTTTTCGGATTTTTGTTTCTACCCCTGCTTGTACTAAAAGCCAATATAGTCCAGTCAAATTAGACAATTATGTGGCAAAACTTCGGAAAAATTCAAAGTGAGCTGAATTTTTGTGTACACCTTTATTTATGGTTTTAAACAACATATCAAAAGTACCCTTGATTTGACTTTGAGCTTCTTGAGTTATAGGGCTTAAAAGGTGCGAAAAATTGGTTTTTCGCTTATATCTTCTTTTCTATTGACTTTAAGTATAAAATAGTCTGCAGAGAAATTGAAGGCTATAAAATTCTGTACAAAAAAGTAGTTGTAGTTTTCTCGTGGGACCAACCGTTTTCGCGTAATGTGATGTTAAACGTTTAAGTCAAAGTTAACGAAATACCCCATTCCAGGTTGAGCACGAGGCGCGTTTTTTTTAAACGTGGTATCCACTGTCTCAGCCGGTCCAAATATTCATAATACTTAATAAAAAAAAATGAAAATAGAGTTACATTAAGCTTCTTCATCCTCATCTTCTTCTCCTTCCATATCGCATTGTTCCAGGTAATCCTTTTAGAAAGAGTCTGTAATTGACTCTCAGCAGAATTTGATAGAGAAAAAGGTGAGAGTCAATTAGAGACTCTTTCTAAGGATTTACCTGGAACCCGGAACAATGCGATATGGAAGGAGAAGAAGATGAAGATAAAGAAGCTTTATGTAACTCTATTATGACTTTTTTTTTTTATTAAGTACCTATTATGAATATTTGGACCGTCTGAGACAGTGGATACCACGTAAAAAAACGCCCCTCGTACTCAACATCAAAGGTGGTGTGGAATGGGGTTCTCCGTTAACCTTGACTTAGACGTTTAACATCACATTACGCGAAAACGGTTGGTCCCACGAAAAAACTACAAGAGTACTTCTTTGTACAGAATTTTATAGCCTTCAATTTCTCTGTAGACTATTCTATACGTAAAGTCAATAGAAAAGAAGATATAAGCGAAAAAGCAATTTTTCGCACCTCTTAAGCACTCTATAACTCAAGAAGCTCAAGGTCAAATCAAGGGTACTTTTGATATGTTGTTTAAACATACTAAATAAAGGTGTACACAAAAGTTCAGCTCACTTTGAATTTTTCCGAAGAAAAATACTTATTTGACTGGACTAATAGTAATAAACCAAGTTTGCAGCTTTGAAAGACCTGTGCGAGCTGCGTAATACCAAAAAAACTGCTTAATTTTCTTTTTTTTTCACTTTTTGCTTAATATCGCGTAAAGTATGCGTTTGACAGAAAAAGTTATTTAATCCTTTTTTAAAGTACATTTAACTTCCTAAAATTTGAGACCTTGTCGAGCTCCGTGCGTCCAGTACTTTCCGAGATACAGCTAAGCATTTATTCCAAAAATTACGTTTTTGTCATGTATTTTGTCAAATATCGGCAAAAATATTCATCCAAAAGCATAGTCATACCTAATCAATTTGAAATACAGTTATTTAGGTTTAATTTGAGTTCCAACGGACACCCATATGTCCAATGGTTATCTCAAAAATGGCATACCTATAACCAAAAACCTGGGAAAATGGATTTTGGGAAAAAATCAATGAAAACAGTATAATAATAATTTCATCTGTTTTGGCGGCCCTGGCTCCGAGAAATCGACCATTTGAGCAGGTGAAAACCTTTTGTGAACATGTCAAACTCAGTTGGGTCCATTCGCTGTGCACACCTATACCTGCAAGATATGAGGGCTCTACTCATATCTTGCAGGTATAGGTGTGCACTCTTTGCTTAGAACAAATAACCGGCTGAATGAAAAAAGGGTAGCATTTTATGGGCAGTGTCCAGGTGAAGCTTCCAATCACCTATCCGCTCTGCCTGGACGAATAACTTAATTTGATGTAGGGCCATTACCTTCCAGTTTATCCATTGCAATTTTGAATTTGGCTCTTAACATCTGGCAAGCCTGATTGTCCGTTGCGAACATGATGAAAGACCTATCACTCTTTCACTTAGCATATTTTCAGTTTCGGCTCTTTCCTTCTCAGTCAAGTGTACATCATCCAGAATAATGCTAGCCAAAACAAGATTAAGTAAAATGTGTGCTCGTACAGCCCGCGAATAGATATGACCATTCAAAATTTTGTCCACACTCTGATCTGCATAAATAGTCATAAGTACCTCTTTCAAACCACTCCCTGCCGTTATTGCACCAATTCAACCCATGAACGACATGAGGAGGTGAAATCCACCAAGCCTCACAACCACACTGCTTAACTCAGGATGTTGGCCACTCTCAACAATGCCTCTGACTTTCATGAACAGTGGCTGATCAAAAGTTACAAAGCAGGTTTTTTGAGAATGAGCTTATCTTTTCTCACTCTGTAGAGAGCTCTATCTCTGAAAGTACTGGATTTACGGAGCTGAGCAAGGTCTCAAATTTTAGGAAATTTAATGTACTTTAAAAAAGGATTAAATAACTTTTTCTTTCAGACGCATACTTGCGGAGATATTGAGCAGAAAGTGAATAAAAAACGAAAATTTTGCAGTTTTTTGGGTGTTACGCAACTCGCAGAGGTCTTTCAAAGCTGCAAACTTGGTTTCTTACTATTGGCTTAGGTCCTAACAACTTATAAAAAAATTAGAACTACATGACCTTTTGCAAGGTCGAGCCCTTTTTCGTGTCTATGGCCTAATAGTTCTATTTTTAGAAAAGAAGAACGCTTTAATGACGATTTACTGAATCTAGCAAGTTGTACCCAAACAACGAAACAATAGAAAAGTGTTTATTTTAAATTAATCCAAAATTCTTGACATTTTTATTCTTCCTTTCGAAACTACTTAAATTCAACGCTATTTTCATTTCCATTCCACCGAGAGATTTATCGACTAAACAAGAATGCCTGAAAAAAGTAAAAGTAAGAATAGGGTACTGAAAATTGTTGACGATTTGAACGATATCCGAGACTCTAAGACACGACATACTGAGTCTAGAAAGCGACATTTTGAACCTGATAGGCGACGACATGATCGACACGATTCTGATTCTGATGAATCCGAAAGTCCTGTGACCGTGGATCGAAAAAGTCGGTATAGGACGTCAAAACATGCAACGAAACGAAAGAAGCCAAATCATAGTAGAAAAAGACATTCCACTGTTAAGAAGCACATGACTGAAAGTAAAAGTAGTAAAAGTAAAAAGAAGAGCCGCCGAAAGAAACGACGTCGAAGACCTAGGAGTCGTAGGAGCTCTGATGAGGCTAAAAGCAGTTCGACAGCATCTTTATCTGAGAGCGATCATGAACTCCAAAGGAAATCAACCCACGCATATGAATCTAAACAATCTGAGTTATTAGCAACGAAACGTTCCAGATCCAGAGCATCTGGTGTTCTAACATCTACACAAGAGGTTGATAATGGTAAGACCAATTAGTTAATTAACTACGAAAATTTAATAAACGAATGAAATTTTAGATGGGCTTAATAATGTCGAGAGGAAGCCTTCTTTTGACTGTGGTAACGACAGTTGTCTCTGTAATTTCAAGCAAGAAGGAACAAGTAAGGAATGTGATGATACAACAGACTGTACAAATTAATTTTGGCACGAATTTGAATCTTGTAACATTAATCAAACTTATGTGTATTCTTAAAGTTGGGTTTATAATATTTTACCATTTGTCAAATTATATAGTAGTATAATATACGTATTTATTGTTGATTATTTTCTACTCGTAATGATGCTTTCAACTTTTCTTCAAATACGCATGAAGAAGTATAACATTGATTTTAGTTAAAACCAGTCTTTGTAGTAAATTATTTTAAGGTTTAATCAAAATATTTTAAAGGTTTGTGCATTGTGTCTGCTGCAAGTGAATTGCAGAGGTCGAACTAATTTCCTTCAAGTTTGATTGTTTTTTTTTAAATCTGCTTATCAATTAAGATTACATCTGACGCGGTTGCTTAATCCCGGATTAGACCTTAATAATAATCTTTGAAACGTGTTGCTGGTTGCTGAACACGCATTGATTATATTTGTAATTGTAATCCCAGATTTATTTGTTCTTGATGTTTTTTCTTCAATTTTAGGTTCAGGCTTTTTCATATTTTCTATGATGTCTGGGCACTTTTCTTTAAGTTAATAACGGCTTACTTCTACTGACGATATCTTCTGAATTCTTATCGGAAAACATTCCTTTCTTGCGCCGCCCCGTTGCTTCTTGTGACGCCGTCTGTGCGAAAATTTCCAACAACTATCTCTCATTTTTCATTATTGTTATTTACATTCCTCCCAACACGAACTTAACTAATTATAACTTAATATATGACAGTGTTTTGGCGTTACCTTTTATCTTTACGCCCCGGGTATTACTCATTGGTGACTTTAATCTAACTGATGTGTATCAGTACTATATTAATAAATGTAAGCTTCGGAGTTTCCTGTTGTATGTAAGAGTTTTGTTAATTTTGCTTCTTTGTTAAATCTTAACCAACTAAACGATCTTGTTAATGCTAATGATCGAATTTTGGATTTGGTACTGACAAATGTAAACGTCGTTATAACTAAAACTTTTGCTAGTATTGTACTTGAAGATTTACATTATTCCTCGTTAATTATTGAGTATGAATTTTATGTTAATCAAGAAAAAGTGTTACCTACCATCCAACACAGAATTATTTTTAAATTTTAATAAAGCACATTTTCTTGATATGTATGAATTTTTTAGTTGTACTACTTGGGATTTTCGTAATAGGTAATTGTGTTAATGTGAATGAAGCTGTTGATTTATTTTATGAAGTGGTATATGATAGTTTTAATAAAACTGTCCCTAAAAAAACAACCAAATCTAAGAGAAAATATCCCTGCTGGAAATGATTCAGTCATACACTGACAACAACATCAGATCTGAAAGAGATTATAAAAAAAATAAAAACTTGTTTTCACGATATTCGCTTCGTGATCGATCAAAGATATAAGCTCCTGAATGGGAAAAGGACTCCCATTTATACAGGGTGTATGAAAAAAGCCGACAAATAGGCACACCATGGGAAGCAGCATTCAGAAGTAAACAAAAAACTCTAGTCCCATTTTGCTGGTAACCCTCTGGTTATCGATTAATTGATAGTCTTAAGTAGGATACTAATTTTTTTAATAGGGCGAATTATTATTAAATGACAATGACTGGTCATAGTTTAGGCAACAGGAAACACAACCAGTTAGTATTTTAGCATTTTTTGCTTGGAGTTTGGCTGTAATGTGTTTTCAATTAAAGCAAATTCTTTGCTTCTGAAAGCTTTAAAAGGTTTTGCAACGCTGCACTGTTTCTAAGTAACTACTGGAAAATTCGAAATTGTTTTTATTTAGATCAACAATGCTTTCCTGTCATTTTGACTTGTCAGCAATTGCTTGTCTGTTTTAATAATTTAGAAAATTGTCCGTTTGTTTCATTATTTTGTTGTGTTTTGGACGGATGAACCCACTTTTACTCGCAACGGCACCAATAGAGTGACGAGAACTCCCATGCTATTTATCAGACCCATCATCAGGTGCGATTTAGTGTAAACGTTTGAGCCGGAATTCTTCATATCATACTACATTAATAGGACCACATATTTAATATTTTACCCCAACGTTTAACTGCAAACAATTTTGTGGAGTTTCTGACTAACAACTTGCCGAATTTATTAGAAGACATCCCTTTAGCAACCAGAGGAAGTATGTGGTTCCAAATGGATGGAGCACCAGCTCAGTGGGGAATTCAAACAAGAAACTGGTTAAATGAGGAGTTCTCTGAGAGATGGATTGAACGAAGTGGGTCGGCAGAGTGGTGTGAAAGAAGTACGGATTTGAGCTGTCTTCTTCTTATAGGAAACTTTAAAAGAGCTCGTCTACCAAGAAGAAATAAACAGAGAAGAGCAGCTGATAGAAAGAATGCAGCAAGCAGTCGCCACAATAAGAGAAAATAATATGTTACAGACCATGAATGACGGCATCATTCGCCGAGTGAGAATGTGTCGAGATGTTGGAGGGGGTCATTTTGAACAGTTATTATAAATTGTTATCTAGTTTTGAATAAAAATTTGGTTTTTTAGTTTAGTTTATTATTTTTTAATTGTAAATAGTAACATTGGTAAAAAGTAAAGTTGTAGCAACGTTGCCAAATTTAAGAAACTTTAATCGAAGATATTGTGGAAACTATGAGTTTGATGCCAAAATGCCTGAAGCTTCGTGTTCGGTTTTTGATGTAGTTTCTCATGATGTTACTATTTGTCGGCTTTTTTCATACACCCTGTATATTACCCCAGGTGAAATGCCAAATACATTCAATGAAGCAATGCAATCAGACGACAAAAAATCCTGGTTGAATGCAATGAAGGATGAAATCGCATCATTAGCTAAAAATGACGTATGGGAACTGGTGGATTTACCCTCTGGAAAGCGAGTCATCGACAGTCGTTGGGTTCTAAGAATTAAGAATCAAGACAAAATCAGACGGTAAAGTTGATCAGAACAGCTGTCTAATCCAGAAATATCATCCAACATCATACCTGCAATTCTATCGCCAGTTAATCCTCAAGAAACTCCAATCCAAGAAGGTGGTCATACAAACTTCTTATGGAACCTAGCAATACATAATACTCGAGAAGCTAGATCACCACCGGCCTTGACTCAGATAAATCCAGATCAATTTGCACATGGTTCTGTAGTGCAGGATTCAAACATTACTGAGGGTCAACAACAATCAGGAACAAAACAAAACGCTGGCAATATTATATCACATCATCAGTGCAGACATCATTATAATGGCAAGACTAAGGAAGACTGCTTAGAAAACAAAGAAAACTTGGCCAAAGCACAGAGCAGGTATTAATGCCAAAGCATATTCGCAGCAGATACATACCTACGACTGTAAAAATGAAAATACAGTTGGAGAAAATTGCAGCTAAGAATAGAAAAGATGCGAAGAAGAGGAAAACAGTTAAATGGGTATTACATAGCGATATAGAAGATGAAAACGATGAAATGGAATTGAAAGATTCTGATGCTGATGACGATTGGATTGCAGATGACGTGGAAAGCGATAGGGAAAACCAATGCAGGACTCTAACTGAAAAGAATCTCCAGAAACAATTATTACCTCGATCTGCTAAAGAAGTTGACTATGTTTTAGAGGAATTTGTCCTAAAAAGACAAGAGACCTATTATGTTGGAAAAGTGTTAGAGGACAGGAACAAAGATCTCGAGCATTACGTAAGCTTTTTGAAAGTTAAATCAACCATAACAGATTTCTTATGCCAAAACCTGATTTCTCTCCCATTAAAGACAACCAAATAAAGCTTATTTTGCCAAAACTTTCATAACTGGTAGTAGCTCTAGATCTTTTTGTCTTTTCATTAGATTTTTCTCAGCTTAACATCCATTAAATATCAAGTGATCAACGGAATTTATAATTAGAGCAGGCTGTGATATTTACCGTAAAGTTGGCAACACAGGCTTGCAGCTTAAAATTAATAGTATTTTATGTATCTAGGACGAAAAGTAAGTCTTTAAGGTATGAGCAAGTTGTTTACGGCCGAGGCGGGTAGCCGAGGCCGTAATTACTTGCGAGTACCTTAAAGACACTTTTCGTCTGAGGTACATACATAATTTTATGTCATACTGTTTCTAAAGTTGTTAAATCATTAAAATAAATCTCCAGCAATTTGTAGCAGCATTAGTTTTATAGCTATTAATATAACAAGAATATTATGCGATTTATAATAGACGAGGACGTTGCTAGGTGACGAGGCGCTAGCCGAGTCAACCACGCAACGTCCGAGTCGGTTTAAATCGCATAATATTCGAGTTATATTTCAAGCTTTATCGTATCATTGGCAACAGTACACAAATAGTATGTAACTAACGAATTATGAAGTTGGAGTTGCTATGCTATTATGTTATGTATAATTACTAATAAAAGTGTAATATAAAGTTGACTTAATAATCAATGATACGATAAAGTAACTAATCTAAGGTGCAACAATTCATATCTCCTAGCAACGAGCATTTATAGAACAAAAAGTGACACTTTTCGTTCTAGGACTTTAAAATGATACTAGCACTTTAAAGTGTCACTTTTCGTCCTATAAATCGTCCGAAAAACGTTGCTTTAGAAACGAGTATGACATAAAAATTTTTAAGTGTCAGAATTGAGACAGTGTTCAACCACGCAGTATTAAATAGCACCAATCACAGCCTCCTCTAATTATGAATTCCGTTGATCACCTGTAGTTAGTACCTAGCTACCTAGCTATTAGACAGAACAGTTTTCCTGTTAAGTAGTCAACTATATCTTTAAGAAAAGTTTGTTGTAGTTAAGTAGGTACTTAATTAAGTTTTTCTATTTACCAATTCAAGAGTTTAAACTATTATTTTGTTTTTAAAAGTTCAATTACAATTTACTTAGTAGTAGGGATGTCATATTGTTTGACTTTTGTCTGTTTCATATCCTTAAATATATATTTTTATTCAATTTTGCCGTATAAACTGACATTTATTTGTTTCTGGCCTGCCCATAAAAGTTGATGTTTTATAAACAATCGTTTAAAATTTTTATTCCGCTAGCGATTTAAAATTTTTATTCCGCTAGCGCTTTAAAAATGTCAATTCGCTTTAAAAATGCCAAATAAATGTCAAAATTGAATAAACAGTTGTATTTCACTTGCGGATTAAATTAATGTATTAACTCGCGGTATTAACGCGCTTGCGGCTACCGCCGCTCGCCCGGTTAAACGCACCGCTCATTAAACATTAATTTAATCCGCATGTATAATAAATAACTATTAATTAACAAATTACGTAGTAATTAAGATTACATTTTCAAATAATTAGCAAGACTGGCTGATTTGCTGATTAATTATATTTAGTATTGGTTAGCTTTTAAGAAGTTTGTTTTGGTTTTTTATTTAGTTTTTATTCCGAGAATCAAAAATGTTAGGAGTATTTTTTACCTTAATCATTCTTCTTTTTCATTAAGAAAATCGAAATGTTATTTTGTTTTCAAAAGTTGATATAAGTAAGTGACTTAAGTGGCAATTGAAGCACTTGAGTATATCTCATAACTATACCAGCTCAATGTGAAACAATTTGATTTTAAGTTAATGACTGAAATGCATTTAGTCAGTTGTTGCTCTTAGGTTCTTGTGAGAACTCAAGTAAGTTATTGCTTTATATTTTTTGTTTTAGTTTGAGGTTTGACCACATTTAGCACCAGCCCTAGACATGATGGGTTGCATAAAAGAAGAAATTGTATAGAATTAATATTGAACGTCGGTTTGAATGATGGGTTGCATATAGTATCTATTATAAACTTGTTAAATGCGCTTCATAAACAATTTTATTATTTCTTAATGTATGTCTTTGTATCTATCAAGCTTAGTTTTGCAATAATTTAAAAAAATGTATTCTAATTTTGCATTTATTCGGAAATTTCTTATTTTAACTGTAAAGCATGGTGGAAATGTGAAAATAAAAATATCAACACCCACATATCAATCTTCCGGAAAAATCTTAGATTCTAAAAAAAATTAACAAAATAATTTGTCGTTTTTAGCAAACAAGAAACCAGATGGGCAACAATTTTAAAACGCTTTCTTGCTTTTTCTGTAGATGTGTAACATACACATTTTAGCAACTAGAAAATCAAAAAATTAGCCTAGACTAGAAAGTTTTTCTTAATTAAGCTGTAGATCAGATGTTTAATTTGAGTATAAGTATTAGTTCCATGAAGGCACAAAGTCACACCTTGAAAAATCTTAATATGTACCGCTTACATCACTAATAAACGAAGGTTAAAATAAACAATTAAAGTAGGAAAAATACGTAATCGCGGTTTGAAAAATCCTTAAGGACAAGGCGACGAGAAGACCAGCACACCATCAGTGTCAGGGTTATTTTAGAGTATGGAGAGTCTAAAGAGAATAAATTCTTAAAACAAATTCCAGTTTACGAGTTATAATATGTAATATTCAATTAGCTGTTTCTGACTGCTGAAAATTACATTTAATTTTTAAAACAGCACTGAATACGTTACTGCTAAAATTCTTTAAAAAATGTATGAAGATATTTTCGTATTTTTTCCAGCAAAAAAGAAATCTTGACTTAGTATTAAATTAGCAGGGATTTTTTTGCGCCAAAAGCACACAGATTGTGTACCTTTGTAGAAACAGCCGGATTTATTTAACTGTAATCATGGACCACACACATTTTTCTGTACGAAGGTGGATAAAATAATTAACTTCTCGTTGAGTTCTGACGAAATTTCCCGAAATGATCCGAACAAGAGCAATACAGGTACGAATAACACCTGAGATTACCTTGCTTTTGCTTTCTATCGCGGTTACCACAAAAGTAATTTCAACGGCCAGTTAGAACACAAGACGGCGGTGTAGTAACCCGGGCCGCTATTTCGCGAAATTATAACGACGGGCAGTATGAAATGCAATATGTTCTGTAAAGTTCACGAAAAATATAATTGGGAAAATAGTGTTCGTGTTTGCCATAAGTGAAAAGCGTTAATATTTGTGTAAAATTGTTGTGAACATGAACAGGTGAAGTTTTGAGTCGTGCGTACTTAAGACTGACTAGGTTATTTAAATAGAGATACTCTGTGATATTTACATAATTTTGAATTCAGATTTATTTTAGTCCGGATTATTTAATAGGTATGGAATTTCTATTTTGTTTACTAAGACACGAATTATCTTTTGGTTGTACATATTTCCTTCCTTTGCATTTTTCTTATTAGTTAGAAATCAAATATTATGGACTACATGAAACAATTTAAAAATAGGCTTTATTGTCTCGTTTAATGTAATCCAACAGTTTAAAAGGCAAGTTGTTTTAAAACAAGATCATTAGAGCGTGAATAACACACGTCTTATTATTATTATTATGCAGATATATAAAGAATTACGTAATTAATAATGCTAAACGAGAAGAAAGGAAATAAGATATTAGGAAAAATACACGAATTTGATTAAAATTTCCTATTGAGTCCAGAAAAGTTGTGGGATTTCAAGAGATTTCAACGCTCGTATGCTGCACAAACTCTGTTCAATCTAAGAGTCTGTTGCTACTAAATTTTAAAGGAAACTTTTTAGTTTTTCTATTTCTGTTTTGCGTTATAAATGCAAAATGTAAAAAGTACCTTTGATTTAGAAACAACTGTTCTGATCTTGGCGCAAATACGAGTAAACTGAAATTTTCGGATTTGATTATATTCAGTATTAATAGTTAAAATAAGTAGCAACTTTTAAAAATATATTTCAGAATAGAATACAAAAGATATTAAATGATTTTTCTGATTAAGGATTGCATTACACATTTTTTAAATTTTATCAACAAAAGTTGATGGTAAACAAAAAAAGGGCAGTTTTGTAAAATACAAAACATGCTAATATAAACATTTTAAGAATTACCAGTGCAATAATAACTTTGTACATGTTAAAAGTTGAAATATTTCAATGCTAGTATGCTATACCAACTTCATTCTGTCTATAAATGGTAAAACTGTTTGATGTTTTCAACGGCTGTGTTTGGGGGTATAAATCGAAAAAGATAAATGTAATTAAAGAGTTAAAAGAAGTATTTTTTGGCTTAATTGATAATATTTTGGTATTAGTATTAAGATTTCAAATTTTTGATAAAGCTGAAAATGTGCGAATGTGAACTTTCTTAATATTAAAAAACTAAGTTTTTACTTTTAAAAATATCCTGAAAAATTAAACAAATTAAATGAATTATTCTGATTCAAAATTGCTTAAGCCATTGTGTCTATTTTAAATTTTTATCAATAAAATTAGACAGGTGTAACCGTGTAACAGCGCAAATGTAAAAGAAGAGATTGTTGTTTTTTAAATAAATAGCAAAATAGTCTTTCAGTATCATTTCTGAATATATTTTAAATAAATTCATTAACTCAATTAACAATTTTTGTTGCAAATATTACTCTATTTCTAGTTTATTTTCTTTATTTTATATTGTGTTTTAAATTTATTTAAGCTGTTAAGCATTTAAATATGAAGAAATAATTACATGTACAAAAATATATAGGTATTTGTTATCTAATACCATATGGTACAATATTAATCAGTATAAGTTTGAGTAAGCATAGGATATGCTATAAACGTTTAATTTTGTAGCAAAAACTGTTTATACAGTATAACAAACAATTTAAAATAATGTTGGAATTCTAAACTGCAATCAATATTGCAGTACAAAATCAAAGAGATCCTGTTATTTTCTGTGACTAAAAAAATCTCAAATGTAAGTGCCGCTTGCTGAAAGCAATTAAAAATAATAATTAATAATAGTAAATGATTTTTAGAAAATTTCCATTGGTAAATTTAGTACATACAATATACAAATCAGAAAAATGTTATAAGTTACGAAGTACTATCCTTGTTTTAGAATTGTCAGAATTATAGTTACAAATTTGCTACTATTACAAGTTAGTAACTGTGATTTTGTTAGTATTGAAAGGACCCATTTGGTCAAAATACTTATTTAGAATAGGGTAGAATATTGCAATAAAAATTATTTAATTTACTTAGTTTCCTCCATGGACTTTCATTATAACACAGAATAAAAGACTGGTTAAAAATATTTTAACATCTTCAGATGTAATTAGATGTACGTAATAAGTGAACATACAAAAATCTAAAGGTATAGGAAAGGCCGAAGTATAGGTTTCCACTCATTCTTTCTGCGCTTTTGGAGGCATATTTTTTCATCTGGCTTGTATATTATTTCTAAATGTCCATTCTTTTTTAGATGGTCTCCTTCTCTCGCGAATTTTAGATGATTAGACTGTTCATATTAGTCGGTATTACTTATCTCATATTTAAATTTAACATGTTTAATTACCATGGTAGCTTCAGGCGTCTCTTTTCTATACATTACAAATAGTATGTAACTATAAAGCTATATCGTTTTATGTTTACGTTAAATAGGACTTTAGTTAGAGACAACTTTAAACATGAATGAGAATACCGATTATTATCGTTAGCAGTATCGACTTTAATAAGTAAAGGTGTGTCTTAAAGGTTTGTACGAGGTAGGTACCTTACTCAATTCGCTTTAATTCTAGCTCTAGTTCCATCCTGTTGTTCTCATGGCATTAATGGCATTAGGTTTATTTCCTCCTGTTCCCTTTCTGCAAGTAAGGCTTTCAAGTTTTTCTTACTCTGATTTCCATGCAATTTTTGTAAGGCTTATTGCTTCAATATGTTTAAGTTAAATTGAGGGTTTTGACTAATAAAATATAGTCTGCTAAAAACAAATGTCAGAATTTTACTGTTTGTAGGGTTTTGTTTAGGTGGTTGTATTTCCCGATAACTTCGTCCCTTATAAATAAGCAGGAAAAGGTTCAATACGCCTCTCTCTCTCTTCTTTTTCCTTGTAACATATTTTGAGGAGGTTACCTCGTCTCACATAATTTAGCAGTTACTATCGTGCTTATTTATAACAAATTTCCTTTTGTCGTTTAATTTGTAGCAAAGGTAAACTTGTTTTTACATTAAGCTGCTTTTTCTGAAATCTAACGTAAAGTAAATGTTTGGTGGATTTCTTGATGTTCCCTATTCTGAGCTTTATCCGTACTTCTAAAATTTTCGTTGTATTCGTTCTGAAAATCGCTCATATATTTAATCGACAATTTTCTCAGAACCGACTTTTAAAGATGCAGACGGTAATTTAGGTTCTTGAGAACTGTTTTTATTTGGAACATTTTAATATTTTCTTGTGTGAGTCCTTTTATTATCTCCAGGAAAATGCTATTAAGCTGGGTGCGTCTTCTCATTCGTCAGGTTTTTAATTTCATAATTACATGTTGGAGCTCCTCCATTTCAACACTCTCAGTCTCAGGCTGGTATACGTACCTACTTAATTGTTCTTCTGTAATATTTTGCTCTGGAGTAGCTAAAAGTCCTTCTGAGATATTCATTAGTTCGGTGAGTTTTGAATTTATCCTTACTTGTATCACGTATTTGTTTTAGTAAACTTATCAGAATATAGATAAAAGGCGATAACTTTAACAAGAGTAGACTGGCAAGAGCTTTTCAAGAGTGCCAAATCTAAGTAGGGACCGACTCAATTAGTTTACTTTATGAAACGACTAAAACATCATATTTAACATTGCCCTATAAGGGCAAATATAAAGGTCGCTTTAAATGCCAAATCTCAAAGCGTTGCAGCGCCCGGGCGTTCTGTTTTAATCCGGTTTTGGGAGGTTCAATTGGAAAATTGCCATTGTGGAAGCCAACTTAGACCTAAATTATAGAGCTAAATATATGGGTCTAATAAAAATTCGAAAAGTATCAAGTTTAGTTGTATCATTTTTTGTGGGAATTACGCGACCAGTGTTTAAAATTTTCTACAAACTAAAAATGTCAAAGTACTATAAATAACAAACAGAAAACGTGAGTTGGGTATTCGACTTAAGTATAGAGAAACTTAGTTTAAGCAGGTTTATGCTAAACTGCAGGTTAAACCTGTACAGAAACATTAGCCCTTGGTCATTGATTAAAAAAACAGTGTATATGCTAGGTATAAACAATTACACCTGAAGATAGCATTAATCAGTGTGCCGAAACACATGATTTTGTTGCAATGCCGTTTTAAAAACAAAAGTAGGTGATTTCGAATTTTATTTAAATTATATAGCTTGCAGTATTTTAATTCAACGGAAAATTAAATCTAATCTAATGCATTTCCTGCTACTAAATTGTATATAGAAGTGATATTCAAAACAAGAATATTTGACACCTTAATATTTAACACTAACTAAATACGTACCATGTGGGAGATATAGATTAAATTTAAAAGCTAAACCCACGTTTGCTAAGTTTGTTACCTTCGGTTTATCTTTTACATACAATAAACTAACAAAATGTCATGCAAGGGTTTTGTAAAGTATTCATAAACTCGTTTATTTTATTATGTTACCAAATTTATTGCTAATTTTGTAAGAAGTTATGAGTTTAAGTTTTAAGAAGCTGAGAATAAGACCGTGTGGTAACTTTCAAATTATTTAATGAATCACAGTTTTAACATTTTGAAATTTGAATCTATAGAAAACGTAGAAATAAGAAATTATAGGTTATAATATCTTTTTTGAGAAAATGCGACAAATTGAAAAAAAATAAAAATGTCCTTTCCCTTTTTAAATATTTATTTATAAATTTTGAATTTTAACGAATTTATTTTGTCATATGCAACACTTAACTTCTTTATTAAGCAAAATATAAATTAAGGATACGCATCGGCGTATTTACAGAAGGGAGATTTCCTTTGGCGATAGAAAATAATCTATATTTATTGTGGTATTTTTGTATGTTTACTAAACTTCTTAGATAGAAGAAGAAGAAGACGACGAAGATACGATTTGTCTCATGAATTAGTTAGAAAACTTCATATATTTATTACATTTAACGAAAAAATATACAAATTGCTGTTATTACTCTAACTGTATATTTTAATAGAAAATAGACTCAATTACTTCGGCTTAAACAAATGGTCGACGAATGAGTCAACTTGTTAAACTGTAGGTGTCAAAAACTGTTTTGCAAAGGTTTTACATATTTGTATTTTGGATAGGTGCAATTTATTAGTGTTAGATGAATTACTTGTTAAGTTATTAAA
This sequence comes from Melanotus villosus, assembly GCA_963082815.1. NCBI lineage: Eukaryota > Metazoa > Arthropoda > Insecta > Coleoptera > Elateridae > Melanotus > Melanotus villosus. Next base: position 27,612,734 of record OY720419.1, on the reverse strand, counting down.
TATTACAACATTAATTATAGCGTCCGTTCTAAAATTTGATTAATTGAAACTGTGTTTGTTTAACTTGTGAATATTCCAATTTTTCTTTTTAAGAAATCATATTTATTATCCATTCATAATCTTTGTGCTTCGTGGTTGACCATGATTTTATATTATTAGGTTGCATGATAGGAAATTTGGGGTTTTAAAATAATATACGGTTGTACAGCCTGTTACTACACTGACCGGCAAAAAAAACCGGCCACCTTGAAATATTTCACAAAAACACTTAAACGTTCATTAATTTAACTAAGGATTGGCATTAGGTTGAAGAACCATTCATTGTTGATACGGCATGCACAAATTAGCTAAGAAAATAAGACAAATAAACTCAGAAATAAATTTAATTTGAAAAAAAAGAAACATTGAAAAATCGATTTTCTTTTAATTGCAAAAAAAATAAAGGTGGCTGTTTTTAATGGACCTTCTGGTAAATTATTATTAGCCTGTATGCCCTCCTCGAGCCTGAATTACGTCATTCAACCGTGATTTACGGTAACATGTTAATGCTGTTGAGAAGAGAATCTCGCCTGTTAACATTAAAACTAGGGGTATTTTGGAATGGAACAAGCATCTTAAAACATTGATAACTAAGAAAAATCAGCTTAGCTCTTTATTTAGTTATAAAATATGCCGTTAAGGGAACCCTTTATAAAATATTTCAGGGTGGCCGGATTTTTTTGCCGGTCAGTGTATTTTAATATGGATTGGAAATGTTTCCAAATCTACTTTACATTGTTCAATTTCATAATAGCCAAATCAAAAGATTTACCTTTGTGAAGGAGTAAACTAATATTTAAGGTTCAGAATTAACCAAGCTAGAAGTTTTTTTCCGGGTTGGTTCTAATACCCTTGTATCGCGGCCTTGTGGCCTTTTGTGCTACCCGTTGTAGCTGCCTAGAGTGCCTAGAGTAGAACTCTTGTTTCTTCAAAGAATTCCAACATATTGTCTATATCTATAGTTTTGCGCATCTCGGGTCCTATCTCTTCTTCCCCAAAGTGTTTCTGTCTGAGAGTTGTTAGTTCCTCACAGTGACATAAATAGTGAACTGGAGTTTCGTCCTCATCTTCGCAGAACCTGCATAGTGGTGTTTCTGAGTATCCAATACTGCGCAGGTGCTTGTTCGTGCAACGTACAACAGTGTACAGTAAGGATCTTCGTTATTCGCCTTATTTTTCCCTTCCATATGTAAGAAGTTTTTGTCCTGTAAGTTTTGTCGGTTGTCCCATAAAGACTTTAAAATGCTTTGCTTTAGGGTATTCTGCCCATTGGGACCATTGGTTTTGTTTTAGCCATTTGCTAATCTGCGTTTTGATCACAGAATAGGCTATGTTACATGTAGGCTCTGGCCCTGTCATTTGTTTGAAGCTGGCATTCCTTGCTAATTTGCCAGCTTTTTCATTGCGTTTTATACCTTGGTGGCCTGGTATCCACACAAGACTAAGCTTATTGTGTTCTCCCAGTTGCTCAAGTTTCTTATGGCATTCTAGCATCAGCCTTGACTTGAAGTGATTTGCCATTGCTGCTTTAAGTGCTGCCTGGTTATATGAAATAATACAGACTTTTTTGCCTATGTAGGCCTTCTGTAGATTTGCGTACAGGTCTTGTAATTTCAGCCTGGAATACTGTTGTATATTGTCCCAGGGTTATACTAAAAGCATTCCCTGGTCCCGTTCCATATATTCCTAGACCAGTTCCATTTTCTGTTTTGGATCCGTCGGTGTATCAAATTTCTCCCTTTAGTTTGTTGAGAAATTCTTCCTCTTTGTTTATGGAACTGGAAAGAGGTTTTTATTCTGCCTGACCTCATTTGCAATATGGGGTGTTTTTAGTTCGATTCAGGATTTCGAAATGAAATCTATTGTATACGGGTTGTCGATCATGCCCGTATATTTTTAGTCTGTAGGCCCCTAACCTAGCCTCTGCTTCCACCCGTAGGTGTAGGGTAGGAAGATCTAGTAGGGGTTCAAGAGCAGCTGTTGGGGTTGTAGTCATCACCTCATCACCCCCGTTATTTCAACCATGGCCATTTTCTGTAATTTATTCAGCATGCTTTTATGGGCTATGATCTTTGCTTTGTGCCACCATACTAAGGCCGAGTATGGGCACAATTATTTTGGTGTAGGTACATCCAGTGTACCATAGACGGTTGTAACCCCACGTTTTTCCAAACATCCTTCTGCAGGTCCAGAAGACTTTGTATGCTTTATTTGTTATATGTTCGATGTGGTGTTTGAAGGTAAGTCTGGTATCTAGTACAACTCCCATATATTTTACCTTTTCTACTTTTTGAATTGTTTTGCCATACAGTTTAAGGTCCCTGCATGTATATTTATACCTTCTCGTTATTATGAGAAGTGATGTTTTGTCCGGATTTACCGAGAGCTTGTTTATTTTGCACCACTCTCTCCTGGTATTTAAGGCCATTTGTGTTCTTTCGTAGACCACACCCTCAAATTTGCTGTGGGTACCTATAGATGGTGATATCATCGGCGTAGCCGTGTGCATACAACCCTTTCTCTTTTAATTCCCCCAAGAGGCCGTCCAGCACCAGACACCACAGCAGAGGTGACAGGACACCCCCCTGCGGGCATCCCCTAGTCGCAGACACTCTTACCGTTACAGCATTGAGAGAGGACTAATGATCCTGCTCTGAAGCATTTTTCCGATCCATTTGTGGAGCATGGGGTGAATACCCCTTTCTTCTGCTGCCTGTTGGATTGATTCGAACGAGGTGTTATCAAATGCTCCCTCAATATCTAGGAAGATCCCGATCCCAAAATCTTTGTTTATCAGAGTCTTTTCTGCTCGATAGGTTAGCTCATATATTGCTAATTCACATGATTTTCCTGACTGGTATGCGAATTAGTACCTGTGTAAAGGAGAATTTTCCAGTATATTGTCCCTTACATACCTGTCAATTATTTTCTCTAAAGTTTTAAGAACAAAAGGTGTTAAGCTGATTGGTCGGTAAGATTTGACTCTGGTATAGTTGTCCTTCCCTGGTTTTGGTATAAATACCACTCTTAGTTTCCGCCAGCATATTGGTATGTACGAGTAGTTTAAGGCTATACTAGGTCTAAGCATAGTAGGTACATAGTTTAGACGATAGTTCTTCCCAGGATTGAGTTATGATTACTGGGCAAATTCCATCCAAGCTAGAAGTTGCTATCAGCTATCATTATTGTATTTGGCATCAAAGGTGTTTACACAAAACCACCGATTTTCAACTTAACCAAATAGCTGTTAGTGTCTTAACCTAAAATATTTCAAATTGGCAAGGGCAGTTTACAACAAAATAAACAAAGTACAGTCATATTCATACATACTAAGTACAATTTATTGTATAGCCATTAGTAAGGTAGAAAGATCGTGAATGGAGTATACGTAATATATACTTTGTTTTCTCTTAAAATGAATTGTTAAAGTACATGGAAGTGAAAAAACATTTTTAAATTGAAATATCGAATTTTAAATAACTTTTCGAATATATAGGGTGGTCCTGAAATTAGGGATTGGTTTGAGCTCCTCATAATGAAGAAAAACTATTTTAAGACCACCCTGTGCAACTGAAAATAATAAGCTACTTCAGTTTTGTCTCAAAGGTTGCTGTTGATACTGAATTATAAGATTTTAATTATTTTTGCATTCAAAATGAAATTTTTGCCGTTGTATGTCTATCTTCTTTCAAATATTATACTAGAAAATTCAGCCAACGTGTATTAATATCGGCGTTTGTTTTTAAATTTTAATAGTCACAGGAAATACGTCATCGTAGAGATGAACAAGTGTTCGTCTTAGTTTGGTGAAAAAGAAAGTATCTAAACGACCATCGTCTGATATGTGATGTAAAGTTGTGCAATTAGTAATAAAACGATAATTTAAATCTGAATAGAGATTAGATTTATTGTGAGTATTCAGTCAAATAATTATTAAGATTAATGGTCATTTTTGAGTGCCAATTCTACTCGTATAATGGATATGGCATGCAAACTTTTCTAATCAGCATTTTTGATTAATATTTTTTGTATATTATTTGTAACGTTTATAGGCACATTTGTAGTTTCTTTGTTTAGTACTTTTGCCAAGTAAAAGTTTTTCTTGCGTGTTTAAATATTTTTGATATACTACGAAATAAAAATTAATGAAATGAAAACGCTAACGCCCATATAAACAACTGCAAACTTTGTGAAAAAAAAGTTTACAAAAAAAAAACGTTTTTCTCATTTTCCAAGGTTGTGGTCGTTGAATATACTGAGTTGACCTACTTGAGCATATAATAACCACTTTCTATTTCTTTCAGAAACACAATGAGTCCGAACCGCCCGATCGTTACTGCACTTTTCGTCGTCTTACTGGTAAGAACTTGGATAATCTACTTTTTACTTCTAATTTCGCTGTCGTGTTAACAACGGATTCGAAGGGCGAGATGGACACAGTGGCATTCGTATCAGACTATTACAAGGCTAAAACAATTATAAGAAAAGATAAATAAGTGGTTAACTTTAAAGAGCATGGACATTTGGAAATTCCACGAGGATGTAATTTACAATACTTGTTAAAATATTAGGTTCTAGTATTAATTTAAAAACGTGAAATACGTGTCCGTCTATAATCTCATCATTAATGAGTCTTGTTTTAAAGTTAAGTCAAAGATAAAGTACCTAGTTAGCACTAAATTAGTTGTGCCGAATGGGTTATTAAGACGTTTTCTAAAAGTGATGGTTGGTAGCGAGATAAAAGCCATGCCAATGGTTAAAATCTTTAAAAGATCGTTTAGAAAAATTATTTCGAGTTATAACGTTTCACATTTTTGAGAAAGGTCAAATAGTGTTATAAAATTTTGATACAGTAATTTGTTGTTAGAAACTTATCTGTTGAAGTCACAAGACACAAGACTTTTTTGTCTTTATTAATACTGCAGAATGTAACGAACAAAATAATTTTCTAAATAAAGTTGAACTATGAGCCACATACATTTTTATGTATGGAAAAATCATATTTTGTAACTTATTTTAACATTTTTGGAATAAACTTCTGTTTTTAAGCATTATTTTTTAAGAGAAACAATTCTTTGATCTCGTATTATTTTTTTATGCTGTTGTGATATTTAAATATCACGTTTGATTCCTATTTTTTAATCCCGCAGGAAATTTTTTGAAAATGAAAAATATTTACGTTTAAATCGACAAATCTTGTTCTTTTGGTTTTGTTCTACTGGAACAGTTTTAAAGTTTTTCAAAGAGATTTTGCGAATCACGTTGTTATACACATGAAAATCTGATACATACAGAGTGAGTATAAAGTATGGAAATACCGATTTTCTGTCGTTAATATTTATTTTAGAAAAAAATGTTTAATACAAAAGTTTTTTATGAAATTTTTATCTATGTATTGATTATACACGAAATTTGTTTTCTTCAATTGTTTTTGAGTTATGACTTTGCGCGATATTTTTTTCAATGGGAACCTATTAATTTTATGCTACCATTCGATAGAGAATTTTTTTCTCTTTACAACCGTATAAAAATTTTATGGGTATAAATATTTCAATTTTGTGCAATTTATTGCTGTTGGCATTAGCAATAGCGGGTTTAAGCGAACGTGAATGAATTGAAGTACGTATAAATTGCACAAAATTGAAATATTTGACGTAAAAAATAACAAATGCCGCCTTAGTGACATCACAGGTTGTTTATCGGCCGCTTTTGTTTATCTTGGCTGTATCGTTTACGAATCGGAAAGTTAATTGTAAATACTTCAACCGGCGTTTTCTCAAAGAAATGTTATGCAAATCCATAAAATTTTTATACCGTTGTAAAGAAAAAAAATCCCTATCGAATGGTAGCATAAAATTAATAGGTTCCCATTTAAAAAAATATCGCGCAAAGTCATAACTCAAAAACAATTGAAGACAAAAAATTTCGTGTATAATCAATACATAGATAAAAAATTCATAAAAAACTTTTGCATTAAACATTTTTTTCTAAAATAAATATTAAAGACAGAAAATCGGTGTTTCCATACTTTATACTCACTCTGTATGTATCAGATTTTCATGTGTATAACAACGTGGTTCGCAAAATCTCTTTGAAAAACCTTAAAACTATTCCAGTAGAACAAAACCAAAAGAACAAGATTTGTCGATTTAAACGTAAATATTTTTCATTTTCAAAAAATTTCCCGCGGGATTAAAAAATAGGAATCAAACGTGATATTTAAATATCACAACAGCATAAAAAGATAATACGAGATCAAAGAATTGTTTCTCTTAAAAAATAATGCTTAAAAGCAGAGGTGAAAATAATGCTTAAAAACAGAAGAGTTTATTCCAAAAATGTTAAAATAAGTTACAAAATATCTGCGCTGATTTTTCCATACTTAAAAATGTATTAATTGGACTGGGTCGTGCATTGCACGCGTAAATCCTCATACGTTAACTCACCGGTCTCGACACTTGTTTTGTTTATATATATTGAATGAAATAATACACAGATACACACAGTTAGTTTAAAGATTCATTCATCTATTTAGCAACTATTACATGTCAAACTCTTGATAGGAAGTGTCTCCCGTCCCTACTAAGTTACTATTATTACACCTCCTTTCTCAAGTTCATATTTAATATATTTAACACACTTATTTTAAATTCAGAACATTGAACAATACTTAAAACCTTAATAAATAATTCTCGAATTTTGTTGGCATTCTCCTTGTTCTGTGACTCTGTCTTCTCTCGACCTCTTCGTTAGGCACCTCTTCATTTTTCTTAGGAGTAGCCCCCTTCGAGTTGTCGCTGTCGGCTTCATTTGGTTTTTTACGCTCTTCATTTATTTCTTCTGGTTCTTGGGTATTTCTTTCTTCAAGTTCAGCATGTTTTCGTAAATCTCTTCTGTTTCTCCGAATATCTTGACCAGTTCCCGTTGTTATTATATAGGACCTTGGAGCTGAGTGGATTCCTTTCACTATTCCTGGTTCCCATTCGTTACCTCTATTAACAGTAATCTTGTCTCCTACGTATAGTTCTGGTAATATTCTTGCACCTCGGTCGTAGTACTTCTTCTGATACTCTTGCTGCTTTACTAACTCCTTTGGAACATTCTTTTGAAATTTAGGTTTCAAGTCATGTTTAGTCGTAGGTAATTTATCTCGTAATCTTCTACTCATAAGCATCTCTGCTGGTGATTTGCCAATTCCAGTAATTGGAGTATTTCTATAACTTAATAAAGCTTCGTTTAAACCAGCTTTACCATCTTCCATCTTCTTAAGTATTCCCTTGGTAATTTTTACTGCGTTTTCTGCCATGCCATTAGATTGTGCGTATGTTGGACTTGTAGTGATGATTTCAAAATCGTACTCTTTTGCAAATGATCTAAATTCTTTACTTCCAAACGGCATATTGTCTGCTATTACTTTTTCTGGTATCCCATGTGTAGCAAATACTGATTTTACTTCTTTGATAATGACCTCCGCTGTTTTTCTTCGTAATTCTTTTACTTCTATCCACTTTGAATAGTAGTCCTTTATAACAATAAACTGCTTATCTTTCCATTCACATACGTCCATACCAATCTTTTCCCAGGGACGATCCGGAATTGTATGTGACAGTAGTGGCTCTTTTTGATTTTTAGTTGCAAATTTCATACAGTTGTTACAATTAGTCACCATTTCTTCTATCTGTTTAGATATTCCATACCAGTACATAATTGATCTTGCTCTTAATTTTGTTTTTTCTATGCCCTGGTGTCCTTCATGCAACAATTTAAGCATGTCTTTTCTCAACTGTTCTGGTACAATGACCTTGTTATTTTTAAATAATAAGTCTTCTGATACTGAAATATCAGCTCTTACATTCCAATATGGGCTTGCAATGCGATCCACTTTATTTATATTTTCCGGCCATCCATTTTGATGATACTTTAAAACTGCTTGTAAAACAGGGTCTTGTTTTGTTTTTTCTACAAAATCTTTTCTTCGTTCTGCTGTGATGGCTAGGTATTTGTTTACTATATGTACAGCTTTAACTATTTCTTGTTGATCTTTGTCTTCTATAGGATATTCTTTAAGAAAAGCTCTCGAAAGGTAATCTGCCGCATACATTTCTTTCCCAGGCACGTATGTGACCTTTACATTATATCTCATCACACGAAGCATTAATCTCTGTAACCTTGCAGCGATTTTACCTATTTCTTTGGTATTTACAATCGTTTGTAGTGGTTTATGATCAGATTGTATTAGCACCTCTTTGCCATAAACATATTGATGGAATTTTTCTAATGCGAATGCAATACTCAACAGCTCTTTTTCTATCTGAGCATAGTTACATTCTGAGGTTGTTAACGCTCTCGATGCATATGCAACTGGTTGTTTATTTTGAAGTAAACATGCACCCAGACCAGCCTTCGAAGCATCACATTGTATTATCACTTCGTCGTTGCAATCAAAAAATTTTAAAATTGGTGCCTCACACAATGCATTTTTTATATTATTCATAGCTTGTTCGTGTTTCTTATCCCAATGCCAACTGACATCTTGTTTTAATAGTTCTCGTAAAGATGTAGTAAGTTCTGATTTATTACGGACAAATCTGCTTAGAAAATTCACCATCCCTAAAAACTTCATCAGTTCTGGCTTAGATTTTGGGTTTTCCATCTTTACTATTGCTTTGATTCTTTCTTTATTTGGTTTTAATCCATCCTTACCAAATACATGTCCCAAATAATTTACTTCTTGTACTCTAAACTTAAATTTATTTGGATTAAATTTTACATTGTTTGTTCTCGCCTTTGTTAATACATTTAGTAAAACTTTATCGTGTTCATTCTCTGTTTCACCTGCAATAATTATGTCATCGCACATTATCTGCACTCCCTCGATATCTCCAAATATCTCTTGTCCCTTTTTCTGAAATACTTCCGGAGCAGATTTTATGCCAAATGGTAATCGCAGGAATTTGTATCTTCCGAAAGGTGTGTTGAATGTACACAATTCTGAGCTCTGTTCATCCAATCTTATTTGCCAAAAGCCATCTTTCATATCTAATACAGAAAATACAGTCTTTTTATTCATCTTACCAGCAATTTCTTCTACTGTTGGTGTATAATGATGCTCTCGTTTAATATATTTGTTCAAATCTTTTGGATCCAAGCATAACCGTAGTTTTCCATTTTGTTTTTCCACTATAACTAAGCTGTTGACCCACTCAGTAGGTTTGTCTACTTTCGCTATGACTCCCATTTCTATTAATTGACTCAGAGTCTCTTTTAGTTTTTCTGACAATTGAAACGGAATTTTTCTTGGTGGATGAACAACGGCTATTGCTTTTGAATCCAAGCTGATGTGATGTTCTCCCTGCAACTCTCCCAGGCCATGAAAAACATCTCTAAATTCTTTTAAAATGCTTTCTCTGGAACATTTTGTTAAATTATTCACTCTTTTAATGAGTTCCAATTTTTCGCATGCATTTACTCCTAATAAAGCTTGTGAATCAACATCTACTACTACAAAATCTAATACTGTTTCAGTAATTTTGCTCTTAACATTAAGACTAACCTGACCTTTTGGCTTCACTCTGTGATTACCATAGGTCACTAATACTGTAGATGTTGGTCGTAGTTGAAATTCATTGAAGTGTTTCTCATGAATTCTCAGCGGTAGAATGTTTACTTCAGCTCCTGTATCTAGTTTAAATCGAACCTTCTTGTCCTCTACCTGCACGACTTCCAACCAAGCCTTTGTTGCTCCTTCCACACAGGTTTCTTCTATTTTAGTTTCATTCTTAGCAGTAATGCATGATATAACTATGTCGCTATCTGTTTCGCTTATGTTCTCATTTTCTTCTATGTTCTGTATTTTCTTTCTTTTACATTTTGTGGCGTAGTGATTGTATCCTTTACATTTATAACAGGTCTTTCCGAAAGCAGGGCAGTGTCCATATTTATGGATGGTACCACATTTGCCACACTCTTTTTCTTGCTTATTTTTTATTTGTGTTTGTCTAGGTGGAACCTCTGTGTTCTTGTCACTTCTTTTTATGTGTTTGTTTTTAACTGAGTCTACACTTGAATCATTTTGTTTTGTTTTGCCTTGTAATTCTATAATCTGTTTGCGAGTATTTTCTGCTGCTCTACAGGTAATAACTGCTTTTTCTAACGTCAAGGTTGACTCTGTTAATAATTTTTCTTTTACCCTCTTATCTCTGATACCTGCTACGATTCTATCTCTGATCAATCTATCTTTCAGCCTATCGAATCCACAGGTGCTCGCTCTTTTCTTTAAATCTGTATAAAATGCTTCAAAAGTTTCACCTTCAAGTTGTACTCTTGTGAAAAATTTGTAACTTTCAAAAACTTCGTTTTTCCTAGGCAAGCAATACTCTTCCATTTTATTTATAACATCGTCTAAGTTATCGTTACTTTCGTCTTCTGCATACACTAAGTTATTGTATATATCTAGCCATTCCTCACCTAACATAGTTAATAACAGTGCTATTTTTCTTTTATCTGGCTTTTCCTGAAGCCCAGAAGCTTCCACATACAATAGATATTGTTGTTTCCATTTAACCCAATTTTCTGCAAGATTCTCATTAATCTCTAAAGGATTCGGGCACCTTAATCCAACATAATTGGCCATTTTCCTATCTTCCCTACAATATAAAACTATATTATGTGTTTTAATTGTAATTTTTTTTTCACTCAGATTTTCCTGCTCTTGGAAAGTTATAGGTTATATTTTTTTGGTTCCCGCTTCACACAGAAATTTTTTTGCGGTTGTAGCTCTTTTCTTTATTTCAGGACTTCTATCAGTTCTTCCTTATTCTGACACCATGTTTTGTTTATATATATTGAATGAAATAATACACAGATACACACAGTTAGTTTAAAGATTCATTCATCTATTTAGCAACTATTACATGTCAAACTCTTGATAGGAAGTGTCTCCCGTCCCTACTAAGTTACTATTATTACAACACTGAAAGGTATATTAAGCATAATTATACCCAATCTTCCTTTTTCTTGCGTTTGTCATCGGTAGATCCAACCGAGGTTCCGATTTTATATTTGAGATTTCGAGTAGGTAATATACCTACTTGTTCGCCAGGTAGGGTACCAACCTATCGCTGGTAAGATTTTTTATCGACCTTTCATTTATCGAATTTAATCAGGAAACTAACAGCTTTTATTGACTTCATCGCCGCTTTTGATAATGTAATGCGCGAAAAGTTATGGAAATCCTGGGAAAAAGAAGATATTTATCTAACGCATGTTATTGAATGTTTAAAATTGCTATACAAAAGTACCCAGGTTATAATTGATTTACAAAATCGCTGCAACAAGTCCTGTATGACTACTAAAGATGTAAAACAAAGGTGCAATGTCTCGCCCACATTATTTAATTATATGTCGACGATGCCTTACGCCAGTGGAAATCTACCAGCTCCGAAGGAATTCATATAAGCCGGGGCCATTATATTAGTTGCTTACTTTTTGCAGACGACCTTTGCAATTCTATAAAATAACGAAGATGACTTGCAACGAGCTTGTCACTAATTAAACTTAGTAGGCAAATAATACAATTTGGTCATATCACAACAGAAAACTTAAAGTATGGCTTTTCATGGAAAAGAGCCTGCTAGATCCAAAAGTTTTATAGACGGTCAACCCATCGAACAAGTAAACCACCTTAACTACCTTGGATGAATTAAAATTTTATAAGACAATATCTGTGTTGCTGTACGGTAACGAAACTTGGGTTTTACAAAAAAGGACTATTCACGCATCCAATCAAGTGAAATGAAATTCTTAAGGGCAGTTAAGTGATGTACTAGAACTGATAGACTGAGGATTGACGACATTAGAGAGAATCTCGAAGTAGTACTAACAGTAACCTAGAACAACAGAGATAAATGAAAAAACCAAGTACGGAGAATGGAAGAACATAGGTACCCAAAGATGGAATTAAAATATCGTCCTTATGGAAAATGAGACCCGGGCAGACCCCGGAAAAGATGGCAGTGAATGAGTCGAAATAGGTCAATAGGCTTACTCCGTGTTAAGAAGAAGAAGATTAAATGCCAAGATTTGTAATTAAACTGTTTATAAGTCAGAAATTCTTACAGGACAACAAAGGAAACTATAGTCAACTAAATTCTTGCGCAAATATTATTAAAATTCGTTTAATACGGTAAATTAATGTTAAGTAAGTAGTTCTAAATTCTCTCATCTATGGCAGTATTACAGATATAAGCGATAATGTTGGAGGTACCATTAGCAACATAAAATCAAAGATTATAACCTTAAAAATGAAAAGGTAGTAAATGTATACAATACGCATAAAAATTGTATTAAAACTTATTGTTCTTCCAAGGCCTCTAACCCTTGATGAGGTTTCACCTGATAATAGCTTCCATAGCCAGGCTTGGAGTGGCGGTCTCTGCGCTATAAAACGTTCCATGTTGAGATGTCCATGCCATATTCTTTTGCTATCTTGAAGATGTGAAATTAAAGACCCCTAGCCCTCGGATACGCTAATGGCGTCGGGGTCGGAAGCAGCAAGAGTTGGCCAAGGCCAAGTGAGGCCAGTCAGAAAATAATAAAGAGAATGAAACTGCCCCCCAGAAAAGTTGAAACAAGTACAATCCCAGCTATGGTAACTTGAGAATTACAAATTATTACTTATTGTTAATTCAACAAAAATTGAGCCAGCATGCAGCATGTAAACAAAAGCACGTGGTTCTTGACAAACTAACTTGTCATGCGAAACCATTTTGTGATTGGTTGCTGCAATTATAATAGTTTGCCCTTTTACTAGATGTGTCCCTAACGTTAATTTTCAGATAGTAAACTGATTAATCTGTGGTAACATTCTTTTTATTCAATAGATTTATTTAGGTAATTATAATTTACTATAAAATTCATAGCTTGCGATACTCGTCGACCTAAAGATATTTCAAATTTTTAACAGAAACGTAAAGCCTAAATAACGTGCCTAAACTAAGCCTCGTGTAAAGCAGTACCTGTCAAATCGTTTGTTTACATTCCAGCTTAATTCCTGTTGAATGAACTATAGAATAAGTTAATAAATGAACGAATAACGTCTTCTCCACAGTTTATTTAAATAAATTAATATGTGTTAAAATAAGCTACATACACATGCATGTTTCGGCCTTATAATATTTTTAATTACAAAAAAGGGGGGTAATTAAAAATATTATAAGGCCGAAACATGCATGTGTATGTAGCTTATTTTAACACATATTAATTTATTTAAATAAACTGTGGAGAAGACGTTATTCGTTCATTTATTAACAATTTCACTCCACCATAAATATGGATTTCAACCAAATATAGAATAAGTTTTCTAAATCAATGTGTTTACTTATTCATTAGACGGCGTTGACTTTTTCAGAAATTATAAAAAGTGTTTTGAGCCTTTTTGTTAATCGTTACACCCTCCATCTTTACATAAGTCACCAGTGGATCTACCACTTCTCATTTCCATAATATTTTCCTTTCTTTTTTTTATTGTTATCAATTTGATTCCTTTCCGAACATCTACCCTTAATCTACTGTCCATAACTTTTACTTTATTCTGTTGTTTCCATGTGTCTGTGCGAACGAATATACATCAGTCATTTTTGTTGTCAATTTTCATAATATTCACAGTTCTCGTATTAGGTAGCTTTTAATTGGTTAACGCTGATTATTCTTTTTCTTAACTTAACTTTTTCAAATAAAAACTTGATTTACCAACAACAGATGGTAGATTATTGCACAAACATTTCAAATAATATGATCTTACACTTGATAGTTAAAGTTTTAAATAAATTCTTAGTTACTAAACATGGTGTTGAAATGATTTCTGCTTGGTTATTAAACTTGTATTTCATACATATAAGATCACTACATATAATGAGGTATAATGCCTTTTGAATACATTGTCTGCAATTTAAATATTAAGAGTGGGAAAATCGTGTTTGCAAATAAACAAACTCTAAAGTTATTCATCCGCAGATGAAAACTAATATTATTCTGCTATTTAACTGAAAAAAGATTCATAGAGAAACGCTCGAATTCATGAGCATTAAAAATGGGTACGAATTTATCAATATTTTTTGCAAGCTCGATCTTTATTTTCTGTACCACGAAAATTAAATTTTTTAGTGGCGATTATTTAGGGAACAAAACACGCTTGTATAAAAGTCTCCAAGAACTTTTCGATTTATTAAAACTTTGAATCTTTTCGTGTTATATGATCAGCAAGCAAATTATTAAGAGAAGAAAGCATTCACAATAAAATCGTTCTAATTACTGAAGAACACAAGGAAAACACATGTGCATCACGCATGCAGATATGTTTTTATCATTATAAAGTTCATGCATAAATGTAGAATTTGCTAATAATTGACTTTTTAACAACAGAGTATTCGACATATTCCAATTAATTTCATTAATAATTAATATCATTAAGCAAAACGGAAGAAAAAAATAATGATCGAAATAAGTTTATAATTGAAGTTATTAATCCTACGTGCTTCCCTTCTATGTTTTGATTAAGAAACAACAGCCTTCTTTGAACTAATATAATAATAATTATGCTTATAAGTTCCCATACACTAATTATCCTGCAGCATATATTGAATAGCTAATAATAAAAAAGATAAAAAAAACTAAAAGGGTAGGACGCAATTAAACTAAAAATATCGATCTGTTTTTAATTACGTCCTTGACTAATAACTAACATTACTTAAGGAACGTTTTATTTAAATCCAGTTATAAATTAGGCTTTGGGAATAAATGTATGTTTCATATTTTCATAATGAATTCTTTGCAGTTTAATGTGGGATTTTTAGAAATGACTTAGTTAAAAATTCTTATAGCAAATTCAAAAGTAATAATTCTTTAGAAGCCTTTGGTGCAGCAGTTTTTTAATGATTTATTTAATAATAACTAAATATAATAAGGAAGCTATTGTAATGTGCCTTCTAAGTTAGATAAATTTCTATTGCTTTGTGTTTTTATTTTAAAACGGACGATTTATAAATCAGTTTTAAGAAAATAAACAAAAGGTTGAGATTTCTTGCTGTTATTTTATATAAAATGCCAGAATAATCTGATTCCGCCTTTTAGTTAAGACACAATTCTATTTCCATGGCTAACTGACATTTTAAAATGGTTAATTCTACCTTTCATTACGCCTACCTGTCAACTATGCTTGTGTTTAAATTAAAAGCAAAATAGAGAAAAAGAAGTGCACGTTTTAGATTTTCTCTTGTAATAAACAAATAACGAAGCTTTAAGATAATGAACACTTCTATTTATTATATGAAGTAAGCCTCAAGCGAAAATTACACGTATCTTTAAAATGGTTTTAATTTTTACTTTTTAAATTGGTTTTACATCGTGATGAATCTACCTTTTGTATAAGCAACATATCTGTATAAAGAGAGAAGGATATGACTAGATAATAAAAACATTAAAGAGGTGGATATTGAAATCTCCATTTTCGGATTCAAAATTTGAACTTTGATTATCGACTTGAACTTCAAATTTCGGTTACAATTTTAGTGATTTTTGATCTGTTTATTTATTAAACTTACATCCTAAGCAGTGAGCCCTTAAAATTTTAATGTCTAAAATTAAATTTTGATTATTGATTTAGTAGGTATTTTTAATGTGATATTTGAATAGCGACAAAGTATTCATTTTTCTGAATGCGAATTCTAGATTTAAACTGTGAGTTCTTTTTTATGTAGAATTGTTGTCTACAGTGGTTTTGAGAATCTTAGCATTCGATTTACTATTGCTATTTTGCTGTTAGCATTTTGATTTAAGGGAAAGTAGGGTTATGTAAGGACTTTTACCTGTTATAGCCTTTGGTAAGCTTTTTACTTTTTAAAAATAACCAATTAAAAGTTGTATGTATTAAAATGCTATTTGTTGCTTACGCTCTCGGCAAACCTTGAAAATAATGATCTTAAACAATGGTGCTGGTTTTTCGTTGGAATAATTTTTTATTTGTTGTTTTGGAATTGTTGTACTTTTTATTTCAGAATTTTTGTTACTTTCGCACATTAATAAGCTTCACTTTTAGTTCAAGAATTTTCAGTAAAATGTTTGTGTTTTTTTCATTTTAATGCGTTTCGCATTAATTTAAAATTAAACAATTTGCAACGAAGCATTCTATACAATCAACTGGCTTAAAATTAGTTAATTAATATGAAAATCAAATTTAAAATTACTAATAATTTAAATAATTATTATATATTCTAGAATTATTAAGTATTTAAAAAACGATTAACATGCTTTACGGGTTCAATTTTTAAGTAAATATTTGAGTTTCAAAAATACGAAATCAGGAGGCCCAAATTTCAATTTTAAATTAGTTCGTTTAGATTAGATATTCGACTTTGTAGAAGAAACTGGGTTTGAAAAAATCTATAAAACTATAAATTTAAAGCTGTTATTTAAATTTCTAATTAAGCTTAGAAATTTAAACGATCGAAAGTATTTCAAATTAATAATTAGTATCTGCATTTTGAATTTTAAATCGAAATTTGAAGTAAAAAGATGTTCCTTATATTTAGAATGCTGAAATTAGGAATCCCGCATCTTACTTATTTACGAACAAAATGATTTCTAAATTTTTCCAGTTATACATCTCAAAAATTTTTCAATTTTGGTTATCATAAACTATGGTCTACTGCGATCAAAAATGATGAATAACACCCAACAAATAAAAAAAAAATACATAAGGTTTTGGTTGATTTAATTAGTTGTGGTAACATTAGGTCATTATTAAACAAACTGAAAATTTTGAGGGCATTTTTTAAGCGTTTAAATATTCCCAATATAAAATATATTTCTATTCAAAAACTTACTTACAATTTTTAGACCACAGTGGGACGCGATTTTAATTTATTATGTTATTGGTATTAAATTTATTTGACAATTGAACAGACTGTTTTGTCACATGTTAAATGCGAGGTTTATGTAGAGGATACCCTGTTGCCTAATATGGCTTGTTCTTGTTGTATGTTACACTCCAGTTCACCATTCTAACTTGAATAACAGAATCAAGCTTATAACTAGTAAAGCTGGTTTTGTTGCGGATTAAACTTTAAAATTAATTTCATATGACATACTCAGAACACAGATTTACACCAACAAAAATGTTTCCATAATAAGTCCTACTGTGATTTACAAATTGAGAATTCATTACATAAAGTGATGCTCATTCATCATATTTCTTTATGAAGGGGTGCAACTGAAAAATTAATCAGAATGTTATTGGCGGTTAATATAATTAATACCTACCAGGTGTCAAAGCAAAATTCGATTTCTACTACAAGGCCACTAATAGCTAGTATTTACATACCAAGGGAGGTAAGAAATTTGTTCGGTCTAGCATGGAACTGCTTTTAATTAGTTAAATACTTGAATGATTGTGTACATAATAATATGACATTAATTGTCACTCACTTACTTTCCTAGGGAAGTAAATTCATATTTACTTTTTTACATTTACTTCCCTGCTGTCATAGTAATCAATAAACAAATTGTATAATCAACCTGATTCCTTTAAATATCACCACATACGACAGGTACATGTAAAATTTGTTGAATCGACCGTGCAAAAATGAAAAAGTGGTCGAAAAAATTATGCATTCCCAAATTAAGTTACATTTGGAAAAATATAACATTATTCCAGATACACAATCCGGTTTTCGTTTTCGTCATGGTTGTACAAGTGCCCTTCTAAATATTGCAGATTATATAACAAACTAACTCTCCTGGTGTTATTAGATTTTATAAAGGTATTCGATATCATAAATCACGATATATTGATTGCTATTATTTCCTATATTAGTTGTAACCCTAATGGTTTTGAATTACTTTAGAATTATTCATCATACATAAATCAGCGTGTTCGGTTATCGCATGCCTTTTTCGCAGAAATTGGGTAATGGTGTACCGCAGGGTCCAATTTTAGGACCACTTTTATTCTCTATTTATATTTCGATTTTACTTAGTTATATTTTATACGACAAGAACACATTTATATGCAGATGATACACAATTATATCTTTCTTTTTGGCCATCAGAATTAGGTTTGCAAAATATGCTTATCAATGAATATTTTTTGGCACTTACAGAAGCAACACATGATTATACGTTGACTATTAACCCTAGTAAATCGGTTGTTCTTTTATTAGGTGGACCGAAAACCAATTAAGATCAGTGATGTGACGTTGCCTATACAAAGTGACGTTGCCTATACAAAGTTAATCAAAAAATTTGGGTATTACTGATTCTGATCGCAGATTTAAAATAATTTAATTCAGAAAGCTTATTGTAATATTAAACTTTTATATTCCAACAGATGTTACTTAGACGTTAAGGCTACAGCCATGTTGGGCAATTCTTTAGTCTTATTTCACTTTAATTTTGGGGATTTTGTCTGTGGTCCTGGTTTAGACAAATACTTTAAAAATAAAATTCAAAAATTACAAAAATTTTGTACTCGTATACGTTTAATTTACGGTTTGAGAAACTTCGATCATCTATCGCATAATTAAAAAAAAAAGTTTTTTTTACAATATTCCGGTAGTTATAGCATATTAGTTCAACATTTAAAGGCGTATCTCCCTTCTCGCTTTAAAATAAATTGCTGGTCTTTTTTACTTGATTTACAAAACGGGCGCTAAACAGTTCCTTTGGAGCAATTTTTGCCATACTTTTATTTTATTTTGTGGTATGTCAGGGATAAGTGGTAAAGCAGATGGTTTCGAAACGAATCTACTCTTCGCCCTTGCACTACATAATTTTTTTTCTTTTACTTTGTAGTTATTATCATTTATATGTGCAATGAAGATGTTTATTATTATTCTTTACAGTCTTGTTTTCTCGTGTATATAACGGTTACATCGTTGGCGCTGTTTACACATTGAACGGACTCAGTCAAGTTCTTCTGTGTGGGAATTATTCGTTGTTGAGGAACCTTCTGTCTAAGTGGCAGGTATCCAAAATTACAGATTTTTGCATTTGTGACACATGCTGCATTTGTAATTTCTCCATTTGCTTCACCAAACATGTAGGGATAATGCTATGCTAGTAGCAGATATTAATATTGGTCTTATGTTCACCTTCCCTATTTTCCACATTTGTCTTACCTCTATCGACAATTTGATGTAGTTCTTTTTGTTGCATATGTAGTTTGCAGATTGTTATTCAATGGGACTGCTACATCAATTAGGTCAACTTCCTTAGTCGAGTTTTGTATAAACAACAATATCAGATCGGTTGGCTTGGACTTTTATATCTGTTCTTATTTTTCTGTCCCAATATAGTTTATATTGATTTTTTTCCAAGACACTTGCAGGTTCATACTTATACTTAGTAAGGCACTTTGGTTTGTATAAGCTTTAGTTGTTTTGCTATGTTAAGATGAATAATATTTGCAACATTATTGTGACGTTGAGTGTAGCTGATTTAAGCAAGAGTTGTCTCATTGTCTTTCCCACATCTTCTACATCTATCCCCTTAGTTTCTCCATAGAGCGATCCATTTTTGAGTCAGTTATTAAATGCTTTATTATCTATGTAATCCTAGTGGAGATAATTTAGGGGTGTTGCAATAAGTTTCTTTTGTTTCCATCAATGCAAGAAGGATTCGGTTATCTGATTCTCTACTATTTCTTTGTCTCGTTTACGTACGTATGTAGATTTAGTGGTGTTATTTCTTCATCATATTTGCGTTACATACACTTGGCGTGGAAATATTCTCTTAGGTTTTTTATTTGTGACCCACAAAGAGAGGGTGACTCGTTCTATGGCAAATTTTGGGTGGTGCATTCGGTATTTAGTTATTGTTGTTCGTATTTTTCTTTCTGTTTGTTCTATGTTTGTTCGTGTAGGTACATATGAGTAGGTCAGTATTGGTACTGTATATTCATTAAATGCTTTGATTTTACTAACTCCTTGTAAATATGTTTTCAAGATTAATTTAAGTCTTGTTTGAAATTCTTGTTGTAGTTTTTGTTTTATTATAGTATGAGACTGAATCCCAAATGTTTATAACTTTCTCATCCTGTTGGGTTTTCCATTATCTGTTTGCTGTTAATTTGATATCCTTCTTCTGTTGTTAATGGTCCTCTTTGCAGATGTATTGCTTTACATTTCTCAATACCAAAGTCCATGGCTATTGATGCACTAAAGTTTACTGTCTTATCTAAAAGTTGGTCCATCTGTGCCTTTGATTTCGCATATATTTTTAAGTCATCCGTGTAAGGAAGATGACTGTAAATATGATTCTCGTTATTTTTTCCAATTGTGAATCCATATTCTGTGGCATTTAACATTCAGCTTAAATAATTTAGACATATGCAAAACCACAAGGAACTTAGCGAATCTCCTTGGAAGATTCCTCTTTGTTTAGTTTATTTTTATCTTTCGGAATATCTGGGTTTGGGTTCCATTTGATGTAAAAAGTCTCGTTGGCCATTGTTTCGTCAGATGCAGTAGAAGGTTTATTATATTGGGAGCTATTTTGTAAATTTTAAGCACTTCTATCAAGAATGTGTACGGCACTGAATCGAATGCTTTTCGATAATCTATGAAACACATACTTAGGTTTCTGTTTTTTATAATAGCATGTTTAGTAACAATTTCGCCGATGATAATTTGATCTTTGCATCCTTTGGACTGTCTATAGCATCTTTTCTGCTCTTCAGTCAGAATATCGTTGTGGTGTTTCAGGTGTTGATATATTTTATCTGTGATGATAGATGTCAGTATTTTATATACTGTTGGAAGGTACGTTATTGGTTTATACTTGGCAGGATTCGATGTATTGTTGTCTTTTGGTATCAAGAAAGTTTTGCCATTTGTTAAATTGTGTTATTATTATTGTGAAAACTAGAATAGGGAGTATAAATGAGTTAGTGTTTGATAACACATTTTAACTGAACTAAATTTAATTGTTAACGTGATAAGTACGAAGCAGATGACATAAGTAACAGCTGCTAGCAATTCGCAACTGCCATGAAATGCTTATAAGTAAAGACATTCATTCGGTTTACTCTTCCGTGGCACACCTTTATCAAAACTTATAGTCAACAAATTGAATATCATCATTATTTTCCAATATTTTATTTGTTTCTAGAAATGTTTTTGGAAATAAGGCTCCGCTACAAAATTGTTGACATTTTGTTTTTATTAAATGGATAAATCGAAAACTTTAGTCTTTTTTGAAGAAAAAAGTACAGCAAGTTAATTCACTATCCATTTTAAACATTTCATTCTGTAAGTTATACGTGTTAATAAATAACTGACACATTCGTTCTGGATGAAATCGTCTAAGCGCGTTGGATTGCAAGGTTGATTTTATTTTTATTTAGAATGTAGACACTTTTAAAGTGCACTTAAGTTTCAACTTACGTACAAAAATATTTCCTTTTTAAAAAACAAAAATTCTAACTAAACGACTTTTTATTTCGCGAAAAGTGGAGATGATCAAACTGATGAGAGCATTTCCGTTAGGTAAAAAACAGTAATTAAATATAATTATTCTTATCTGCTTCCTTGATTCTCCGCATTTAAAACAAAGCAAGGATAATGGAAGTCATCAATATAAAACATTTGCCAAGGTAGTCCAAGAATATTACGTCATTTTTTACGGTCTTTGGGCGATTCTCAAGGTTGCCTTGTCGTTAATAAGAAGCGGTGTTTTAATCCGGCTCACTTTTACATAAAACTTTAATCAACATTGATATATTTGATTGAAATAAATTAGTTGCAGTAGTTTTTAGATTGATTAAAGTGTAAAATAAACTTAGTCATCAAGTACCGCTTCATTGTAATACAGAGAACATAAACGAAAGATAACTTTTACTACTTCCTCAGGCTGCGATGAAGAAAGTTGATGTAGAACGAATAAAAGTGACGTTAAGAGGCCTTATGTTGGTCTTAAGTATTTATTTGACATTGTATTTTTATTAATAAATAGTAGTTACACGCAAGCTTGAATGTTTAACATGATGGTTTAGCTTTCGTTTTTTATAGACGTGCAAATTTCATTTCTAATGTTGTAAAGTGGTTAACATTTATTTGATTCACGTTTAATGATATCATGCACGTTAGTGATATTTTTGAGAAACTTCGCATAAAAAAAGATTTATATCCATAAATTTTGTGCATTGATATAAATGTACGGGGGGCGGGGGTTACGGCTGGGATGCATTTTGCAACAAAAAAAAAAAAAGAATGATGTTAATACCGAAATGATGCTATTGGTGAAAGTAAAAGTCTGATTTACGGATGCTCTTTGTTCACCTCTTTGCCAGAATTTCATTCGGGCCAAATTATGAGAGAGAGTTATTTTTTTGATAATTTTGAATTTGAATTTAATATTTCGTTTTTTTACAGGCTCTTACATACACTGCCACCCACGCTGCCAATATTCCACCACCATCTTCTTCAAGTATGTATTATACAATTATACATTACTATGTATTACTATACGAAGAAATTATTCAACGGTTTAATTTATAAGTAACCTGTTATTAGACACTTAATGGAAACGTAAAAATACATTACGAAAGAAAGAAACTTTGCACTTTGTTCCGCTCTGCTTAGTACTTCGTGGTATAACCTGAATTTTATTAAAAATTTTAGGAACAATATGCATAAAGTTTAAAAAAATTAGTCTTCTTTCCTTGGTAACGGCAGTTTGTGCAACGGAACTTATTTTTTTTAGAAAATTACGTAATTAACTCGTAACGTGCGTAATTAAAGAATACTGCTAATAATTATAAAATTATACCGAGTTTTTAAGAAAACGTTACTTTATTAAATATAATGACAAAGATTGTAAATGGATAAGTCGGCGTAATTACTTGTCAGTATAAAGTACAGCAAAATAGCACCAGTCTTATAAATTATTCATATTAATTGCTTGATTAAAATTTGTTTAACTTAACTACAAAACGTTTCGTTCTAAAATCCTGTCCGGTTTCCAAGAAATATTAAATTACTACAGGAAACTTTTTTCGTAATTCGTTGTACCGCACTTTCGCGCCGTTAAAGGCATAAGTATATGATTTATGTAAGACATAGCCTTAGGTTTATTAATTTTGTGGTTGTTATCATGTTTTTCATTCCGTTGTTGGTACGTGACTGCACATACATACGCACAATATATAAAAATTTAACTTTCGCAATAGGAACGCAAGACAATCGCTTGTTAAGGAAAATAATCTTAGTTATATAAATTAATTTTTAAAAATTAACTTTCGAATAATTACTGAATTTTAAAGTAACGATAATATTATTGTTGTGAAGTGAGTATAGGATTTGGAAAGATTTCTTTAGAATCAGCATTTATATTGAAAAAGGGGGTTTAGGTGTAGGTAAAAGAAAATATTCTAATCCGTAATCAAAGCTTTTAAATTTTAAATAGAGAATACAATCTGAAGCTCAGAAGACTTGAAGATTTGTTTTTTTAAATTCATGGTTCAAATTTCGATATACATTTTTAAATAGAATTGTAGACTGGAAAATTATCTTCTTCGGCTATATTACAGCTAAATAATGTGTGTTATTTTATTGATGCATTTATACACTTTTTAAATAAAACGCAGATGGGATCACAGAAGAAAGCCAGTTCTTTAAGTTTCGAATTGAAATTCGAATTTATAAATTAACACTCAGATAGAAAGATAGAAACCTTCAATTTTGTTTTTAAGAGTTTAAAATCTAAAGATTTAAATAAACTTAAGAACTTTAGATAGCAACGCTGGATTCGGTTAAAGATTTTTAAAATTTAATTATCTGTACTTACGTTTGAGTTTTGACGATTTGAATTCCTAAATTCGAATCCAGACTAACAACTTACATCATTTAAAGAAAGTTTGAACTAAAATTTTTGATTCTATTATTTGGATTTCGTTCCAAATTCCAGTTCTGAAAACATCAAGTCATGTAAGTTAAAAGTTAACTAGGTGTCAAGAAATTAGTCACAATATACATTCAAAGAATGTATAACCTACGATAGAGACTTCAAGAAAAAGACTGAAATTAAGATTTAAATTGAACGTTAAATATACAAATATAAAACTGAGATTTTTCTCTTTGAATACGAGTACAAATTCTATTATTATTATTCCTGTTACTACTCGTAATATGAATTTTTCACTTCCAGTTCTTCTTTTCTAATTTAAATTTACCAGACTGCTGATTCAGAAAGTTTGCAACAAATGGAATTTTTTCATTACTGATGTCTCAAAAATTTGGACTTTTGATAAAAGTTTGTACATGTAAATTGCATTTAAAACAACTGCATTACAATATATCGTTTCGCAGGAAATTTGAATTTTTGAAAATAAGTTCTAGAGTTAAGAAAATTTCTAAAAAAAAATTAAAAATTAAAGGTGTAGAAATATGGAATATTCAATCCTAACTGTAATTTAAGTGTACAAGAATATTTTAATTTTACAGGTTTTATGAAACGTAATATGCTTTTCGATCTCGTCGAAACTGATTGTCAAAATTCTGAATTGTACATTTTTTTATTAAAAATTATATCAATCAAGAAAAAAGGTCCAAGAAAAGAAAATTGATATGTATTCTAATTGTGGCAATGAAATATTTTTCTGAAGAAAAATACAAAATTTAAACTTTTCCAAAGAGAACTAGGATTAAATTTCACATTCGAACGTAGTGGCCAGGGTGGCGCAGTGGTAGAGCGCCAGGCTGGCGTTGCGCTAGTCCTTGGTTCGAATCGTCTTGATAACCATTCGTCGTTGGGCACCTAATGAACGACGGTCTACTCCGAATACAGGCCTTACAAGTAGAGTAACAAGGTCCTATGCATACACACACTAGACTCTATAAGTACGTGCTGCATGTAGTATGTAGGTAAAACGGCGCACCAACTTCGTAACCCGAAGAGACGGGCCGGATTGTGCATTGCACGCGTAGAGCCTCATACGTTAACGCACCAATCTCGACACCGAAAGGTATAAGAGGTTACATATAATACACTACATACAATATTCGAACGTGTCATTGTATGCTGATATTTTTTCTTAAAAAAATTCATAAAATAAAGATTAGATTTAGTTTAACTACTTATTTTAGAAAACTGATTTTGCATTAGGTAATTGTTTTACATGTAATTTATATTTTAAAAGATAGTAAATAAGTTACCCATTTATTGAAAACTTTCTAAACCAGACTGTATACGAAGGCTTTTAAATTCAAAATTCAGAATTAAAATTTTCACTTATTAACTATTTTGTATATTAATAGTAGGCGTTGCCGCGTTGCGTGAATGGTAGCTTACTGTAATTTTAAGGACAGTTTCAATATTGCCAAAAAGTAATGGAAATGTTACTACACCTGTTATCCCTTAAATAAAGCAATTATGAATATCGAAAACATCTCTTTCCCAAGAAGAAATAACAAATCGAAGCAATTAACTGCCGAACTGAGGAATGGCATATTGCAATTTTTGCTGCAATGTACCAAAAATAGGAATAAGTTAAGCGGTGGTGCGATACAGAAAGTGGCACTTAACACAGCGCGGCAAAATATCACAAGTGTCGATCAAGAGTAATCAGTAAAATCGCAAATATTTTTCTGTATTGTTATCTGTTTAATTAATTTGAGTTTCAGCAAAATAAAAAAATAATAAATTCAATTTGAGAGTTTTGTATACGATAATTTGAGACAATTGTAAAACCTGTAATGTATACGATATTTTGGGACAGAGGGAGTAGCATTTAGAAGCATGTCACAAAACATGTGATTATATCTGTGTAAAAAATCTTTGTTTCCGTTGCCGCATTTTGGTTCTCGTTTTATACAAAAATCTTAACTAATATTCGGGTTTATAAAATTATACGAAATTGTAAAATTATTAATTGTGAAAATAAACAAATAATCCACTTCAATCTGAATGAAGAGCAGTTCAGAGCAACAGAGCAAGACAAATAAAGAAAACTGTTTTTGATGTTTCAAACTGCAGAAATATGTAGAAGGAAAATGTAAATGTATGTGCCAAATCATTTATTTTAATGCTATTGATCTGATGGACCTTGTTATGCTAATTAAGGAACAATTTATTAGACATACTAGAGATAAAAATATAAGATTTTTAAGCAATCGTTCGGGGTTGTATTCGGGATTTAAGTGACAAAAATCATTTAGCTTTTAACAGAAGCTTATGATATTTGTTTTTCAGTTAAATTTGGGTATTTTTTGTAAATAATTTTTTCTGCTTCATGAAAATTAGTCCTTTTGTGTTATTTCTCGAAGGGCTCTTTTGTTACTTCACTATTTGAAGGATTAGAAATTGTATTCTCGTGTATTAACTGAAAAACAGAATTTTAAATTTGACATGCAAAACATTACGGAAAAACATAGTTCCTTCCATAAGTTTCTCCAGTATTTGACAAACTTTAGTTAGGAGATGATATTGACACCGAAACAATAAAATTCGTTATAATATTACTGTACCAAATAAAATACACTATATTACGAGGGGAGTTTTTTATGTTATCTACCTAGCTATGAAAACAATATGATATCGGGACAATTTTCTTATGTCAAGTTTCTGTGACATTTTATAGTGTTATCTTAAAGTTTGGTTCCAATCGCTTACCATGTGCCATTTTTGTGTCAATTTAAAGAAGTAAAAATGAGTGATTTGAAACTTGAACACAGAAGCGTCATAAAATTTCTATCGAAAGAAGGCAGTGGCCCAAAGAATATTCATGAGAGAATGGTGGCAGTGTATGGAGAAAATAGCCCACCCTATTTCCAAGTCAAATATTGGTGCAAGCAGTTCAAATGGGACAAGGAATCCATTCATGATGACCCAAAGTGTGGAAGACCTTTAGAAGCACGAACTGAAGAAATCATCAACAAATTTGAAGATTTGGTGTTGACTGACCGCCGAGTAAAAGTTTCAGTTATTTCTAGAGAAACAAGAATATCAGAAACGAGTGTTTTTAAAATTCTACACGAAGATTTGGGAATGAGCAAAGTGTCGGCACGATGGATTGCCAAGCTGATCAGTCTTGAACAAAAACTTTGCAGGCGACAAATTTCCAAGGAGAATTTGACTGCTTTATTCCAAGATGAAGACTTCTTCTATAGAATTGGAACTGGGGATGAGACCTAGGTACACCATTGGGACCCTCCCATGAAACAAGAGTCCATTCAATGGGTTCATAAGGGCTCTCCTCCGCCCAAGAAGGCAAAGACGCAATTTTCTGCGGGAAAAGTGATGGCCACAGTTTTCTGGGACGCGGAGGGAATTCTCTTAATTGAGTATATTGCCAAAAGGGACTACAATAACGAGGAATGTCTATAAAGACACAATTAAAAACTTGAAAGCGGCGATACGCGAAAAAAGACCCCACAAGCATGCTCAGAAAACTCTGCTTCTGCACGACAATTGCAGAGTGCATAAAGCACAAATTGTTCAAGCAGTAGTCAACGAATGCGGCTTTGAGAAATTACAACATCCACCTTACAGATCCGACCTCGCCCCCTGTGACTATTATCTCTTTCCAAAACTCAAAAAACACTTGAGAGGGCGTCGCTTTCAATCCAATGACGATTTGGAAAACGCTGTGGAGTCGTATTTTGCAGAATTACCAAAAGAATTTTTTTTCGAAGGCATGGCGTTATTAGAAAAACGTTGGACTAAGTGTTAATGGTTCTTACGTTGAAAAAGAAAATTTTGTTTGTTCTCTAACTCGTTGTTTTCATAGCTAGGTAGATAACATAAAAAACTCCCCTCGTATTACTGGATAATCTTACATGTTTTGGATGAAAATGAAATGAAAAATCTGAAAGTTTAAAATGTATTAAGGAGATTATTCCGTTTTCGTGGATATAATTTTATTAAACCGCAAAATGTTTATTACGTTTAAAAAGATCTATTCATAAATGTTAACCCACCAATTGCATATTTTATTAAATTTGATTAAACTAACTTTTATGTGATTTTATTTATTTATAAACGAATAGTTAAGTGATCCAAACAAGGGGAATATTTATATCCTTAAAGAATTCTAGCAGCTTAAAATTTATTTAGTTTCCCTTATGAACAAAATATGTTCAAACTTTACCAGTTCATAAAAACCAAAATAACTATTTACAATTTAACTTTTGGTGCTCATCTAAATTTCCCTTTGAAAATTTATGTACAATTCCTGCATAAAAAATCTAAAACTTAATCATGAAAGAAAAGAAGAAAATATTGAATTCTCCCAGGCTGAATTCTAAATTTCAAGTGTACATTTTAGGCCGTCAATCGAACCCGAATCAGACATTCGAATCTATCTAATATGTCAGACTCGAATAATCTCCTCAGATGAAGTTTGAATTTCAAATTCTGAATCAGCATTGGAATATCGAATCCTCAACTCTTATTCGAATTTTCAAATTTGCAAATTGCAATTCCCGTTTTGTAATTACGATGCGGATCCAATTTTGCAATATCGCATTTGAGTTTGAATTTTGAATTTTGTGTACGAATTCGAGTTTCAGATTTGTATTTCCAAGATGAACGTAGAAGTTCACACTTAAATTATATGTAGATTTGAGTTCACTTCCTCAGGTTAAATTTTAGAGTTTATTTCTAATTATTATTGTTAAATGTTGGCTGAAATTTTATATTTATAGTAACTTAAACCTAGTTAAATTAGGTGTGTCGTGTTTTAAATTCAGCTGTCGATTTGTGAAATTAAAAATTAAACAAAGGTAATTCTGATTAAAAATTCTCTGTTTTAATGTTATAGAGTGTAAATGCATATTGTTTATATCTTACCAAATACATTTATTCACTTCATTACATGCTGAGTTTAATTAAATTTAATATTAACATTCAGGGATTGTATTTAAACACCTGAAACAAATTTCATATTACACATCGTACAGTAGCCCTGGAGAGGGTTTTGTTTTAAATTCATTAACGGTATTTATACTCGTATACATAACTGAGCATGAATTGAAGAAAATAATATATCGAAACTGAAACCTGGAGTTGCAAATCTATATCTTAAATCAAAAATGTTATAAACTGTAATCTGTCATATACACACATTTATAATTAAAATTTCTGATACGAAGTTTGAACCAGATCTAGAGATTTCAAGACGGAATTCGAAATTTGGATTCTAATACGGAAAGTGACCTGACGAATTAAATTTTGACAATCGAATGCTCGAATTTGAAATATAGTATGTAGATCTAAAAATTCAAAATTAGGAAAATCTAACTTTAAGTCCAGCTTTAGAAATTCGACTCTCGAGTCTGCCCACATCCAAAGATTCTAATCTTAGATATATACTTTCAAATTTTGAGAGTCTTAGTCATTAGGTGCAAATAGATCTTAAATTATAAATGTTTGAAAAATTAAATTTTGACCATTCTCATAGAATCTATATTCGAATGTTAAGCTGAGATTTCTAACGAGTATCAATTTTACTTTTTATTTTGAAAGTAATTGTAGTTTTTAAATTAAACTATTCAAAAATTGTATTAATTGAAGTTGTGGCAGTTATATACATAATTCACTCAATTCAGATTTGGAGAACTGAATTTTAAGTTCAGCTTCAGAAATTCTAGGTTTGAGTCTGGTCGGTTTTGAATATATTAATCTTACATATTTTCGAATTTTAAGAGTCTTAGTGATAAGTTCGAATGTTTCTTAAAATTTTAATTTTTGTCCTCTAGTCGTTTGCGTTCCAAATTCTTTCAATTCAAATATGGTTCGAAGAATTACGTTTGGTTATCTTTTTTTAATGTACATTCGAATGTTAAGTTGAGACTTCTAACGAGTATCAATTTCTCCTTTTATTTTGAAGAGGTAAATAACTTTTAAACATTAAATTAATAAAGGTTAGTTTACTTTTTAATTTTTAAATTAAATTATATTACATAATATAATTCATTTCAATCCGGATTTGAAGAATTATACTTTAAGTTCAGTCTCCGAAATTTGAATCTCGAGTCTCGCTGGATCCAAAGATCTGAAATATTTTCGAATTTTAAAACTTTTAGTTATAGAACGTTTTTAAAATTTTTCCTTGGAGTCGCCTGAGTTCTAAATTTCTCCAATCCAAATATGGTTTGATAAATTAACTACATTTTAGCAATCCGTTTAGAATCTACATTAAACTGAGACTTCTAACCAGTAGATATCAACTTTACTCCTTATTTTAAAAAGGCAATAACATTTAAACATTAAATTAATGTCTTTTAAAAGTTAAACTATTTAAAGTTATATTAATTAAAGTTATAACATTAAAATAATTTTTGTAATCTTAAGTCTTTCGTTTATCATTTAATAACATGTTGATATTTTTTATTATAGTTTAAGTAAATAGAGAGTTCAACTTTTGATATATAACTATAACGTAGAACGTAGATACTTATCTACAAAAGCAAATAAAAACGCGAAATCGAAGAAGATAACACGTTAAAAAGCGGCCCATTAATTCGTTTAAAGTTCATCACTAAATATCAAATTACGTTTCAACAAAAATTTCCAATTCTAAACTAACAACCTAATTGTTTGTTAACCTTGTGTTTATTTATCACTGATAGTCTTTATGTAAATGTGAAGTTAAAAAGTAGAAGAACTAGTTGTGACAAAAATAGCTTCTGGATACTCTGAACACGACATTAACTTCACATTGTTTATAATAATTTTTAATTATGTATTTTCACCATATGGTTATAGTTATTGCGTGATTAATTTTATCATTGTTCCTGAAATATTACACTTCACACATTTATTTCAAAACCGTTGTTGATATGCTACGTTTGTTGCAACATTTGTAGCGTATATTTTCAATAGAATGCCAAATTCTTTGTGTGTTTTTTTTATTTTATTTAGTTTTTGTTTCGGAACATTCCAGTTAGCAAGGTAGTTTCTTAATTAATTAAGAATTTGCTAGAGATCGAACGATAACAAAAGTATGTGTAAGATTGTCCTGATGACACTGAAATAGCCTGGATGTTAAGCAAATATCCTGTTACTAAATACATAAAAATTTCTTTAAAAATATAAAACAAAGGATATCGTTGAATTTAATGAGCAAGTCGAGGTCAATGACAACAACGATCCAATTTAACCTAAGATTTATCAGAAGAAGAGGACGAAGGATAATCGTGGTAACAAGTTACTGTCACGTTCTTGAGTCCATGTTTGGAATAAAAGCAATCAGCTGATATATCGCTGTATAAAGAGCCATTCGCGACCTTAGCGATTCTATCTTTGAGTCTACCAGCGGCAACAAGTTTCAAGATTATTAGAAAATATGTGGATCAGAAAACAACAAAAATGACTTTCACGGAATAACGTTTAGAACTATTTATATTTAAAACGAGCTAATTAAAATCCTTTCGTTTGGTTATCAAAAGCCATACAGGAGCTATTAAGAAATCTCTGTGTTAGAAATTAAGGTCAGGTTAATTTTATGCGGTTAATTTGGTTTCAGGTGGGACGATTTTACTATTTTAGCAAAACAAGGTTTTACTTCATTTTCCGTACCTTTATAATCAAGTAACGTAATATGAAGCTGTTGCCTTAAATCTGCGTATACGGCCAGCACTTTTACTAAGATTCAAGTTAAAAATCAGTACCTTTATAATAACTTCATATTGGTGCCATTTGTATATGGCACTAATTAACGCTGTACTCTGATTTAGGAAATAAGTTTAACACACACACGTTTTAGTAACCGAAAACGGTGCACATTATTATTTAATTTAAAAAAGTCAGATAATGTTAATACGTGCTTAATATTATAGAAATTGATATCTTATATGGTATTGTAGTCCATGTTGCACCATACTTGCCTATATCGAAATATATGAGTAATTGATACGGTTTGGGTACCTTTCGAATACATTTCGAGAGAAGAATTCAAAACTTCTGGACACACCTTTTAAAAGTTTAAGTTTAAGTCTCTTTTTGGAGATTTCCAGTTGACGTTGAAGAGTATGTTATGAAATAGTTAAAAAATAAATAATAGTTTTAAAATGCAGACTGATCGTTTAATACTACAGGCAACAACCAGTTTATATCTTTAAATGTCACTTGTATATTTGAATAAGTCTGAAACGGTCTTGCCCTCTCCCATATTAAATAAATAATGGGTTTGCATGATTTACATTTGGTTGAATTTTAAAGCAAAATATAGAACATCTACGTTGTGAAAGTGATTTGCATATTTACTAAGAAATGAAACTGATTGTTGTATGCATATTATTTTGAAATGTCCTGTACATAATTTTAAAATGTTAGCAGTAAAAACCATAAAAAGAGACATTAAAACTTTGACATTATAAGGTATAAATCATTTATGCTCTTTTTAGAGAACAGTGGGCAATGATTTGAATTTATTATTTTAGATTGTTATGAAGTTGCTTGGTTGTAAAAGACATTTCCTAACTTCGATCTAAAAGGTCTTTCGTGAATTATAATAGATCAGTGCTCAGGATTTTTGTCTTTTAATATAATCTGTAGTTTTCTTGGGGACCATACTTCCTATTCCCTTAGAATTTACAATTTACAAGAATGCCGTGGATCACAAATTCTGCAAATTTCAGAGTCACCTTTGCCTATCTTTTTGAGGTGGCGTCTCAGAAGCTAATGGCCAATTAAGGGACCGGCTGTCAATCCCAAAAATGTGCCCTTTTAAAACTTGATAAGGCCTTTCACGTTTTTGGACGAGTAGGTGCTAAACTGTCTTGTCTTGCGATAATCTGAAGTGCTTTTCCCAGTTGGATCTTTTGGTTTTTGCTGCCCCAGTTTTGCACTTTTTGCACTAAGTCGGCCTTGAATATTTTCCAAAATATATCACTGTTTCTTTTGTAAGAGTATCAGCAATTCCATTTCCTTCAATTCCCTTATGCAGTAGCACCCATAATAGAATTAAGTTACTGTTCTGCTATCAAAATTCCATTAGATATTTTGATCCAAATTTGGTTAAAACAATTTTAATTTTGACAATGTATGATAGTGACGTTACGTCAAAATATTTTGTTGACTTGCTTTTATTTTAATGCCGTCATGTTAAAATTTTGAAAATACTTTCAATAGAAGTTTCTAAAATTTTGGCCAAACGCAGTATATTTTTTAGACCATTTTAAGAACCACTTGACAATGCAGTGATCAATCCTTTTTCCAAATTTACTTTTCAAATCAGGAATACTCGCAAAACAGAAGAAAATATTATTTATTTCTATTTAATAATAAAATGTATTTTCGTATACAAAGCTATACGTAAGAAGATTTAGCAAAAAACGGTTTAACTACTTGGAAGTTCGCTTATTTTTGTGCGACGAGTGCGAACATGGAATAGGTATTTGATGAAAGTATTTCATAGTGGGAGAGTGCTTTGATGGCCGTGTGCTTATAACGTTACATTAAATTTTGGTGAAATTCTTATCAAAATATTTGACGACAATTTTGATTGTGGGACAGCGGCTCTAATGTGTTGGTTTTAGCCACTTTTTTAAGGAATTGCCTGCAGTCTCATTATTATCATGTTTATGATACAGCCTTACGAGGGCCTCCATCTTCTCAAGCTTCTTGCTTTGTGCTAGCGTTTTTCAGTTTGAATCACCGATGTTTCTAGTGTTTTTGCGACTCCATGCGCCCTCCTAAGTTTCGGCATGCCTCGTTTTCCGTTACCTACAGGACCAGCAAAGGGTTTTC
Source organism: Melanotus villosus (assembly GCA_963082815.1). Taxonomy (NCBI): domain Eukaryota; kingdom Metazoa; phylum Arthropoda; class Insecta; order Coleoptera; family Elateridae; genus Melanotus; species Melanotus villosus. The sequence continues at coordinate 27,578,954 of OY720419.1, read as the reverse complement.
CGCTTTTGTGATGGGCCAAGTCTTTGATCCGTCTCCTTCAACATGTAATTATTGCAATTGACTAATGTGACCAGGTAAATAAATTCCTGACTGCTTCGAAGTTATGGTTATCAATATTTAGATTCAGTCCCACATTCCCAGTTCTTGTTGTCATTTTGCCTTAGTCTCGTTTAGGTATAGATCGATTCTTCTTGTTGGTGGATCTAATGCCAGTGTCATCTATTGGAATATGACTAGACTAGGCGACACCAAGCAGTTAAGCATATCCGCCCCCCTGACATCTGAAGGATGTCAGGGATGTCTTTTAGGGGAATGTAGCGAGTTTGGCCGTTGCACCGACCTCGCCCACACGGACGATGTCCGGGCGCCAGCCTAGCACACTGACTTCCTGAATTACGGCTCAGGCGTTAGTTACCGGGAAGGCCCCAGGATCACCGGATCACATCACATCGACCCGATCCACCCTGGGGCCCACCTCACCGTACGGTTCGTTACCACTGCCCCCTCGAAACCTAACCTCAAATTGGATACCCGCCCGTTTCCAAGCGGGGGCTTGGGACCCGAGCCCGAGGTGATCGATAAGCACGACTATCGCTACCAGATGCATGTGCAATGCTCCCCCTGGTGAGGGACGTACCTTCTTACCTTACTTACTCCTACCTTCTAACCTTACTTACTCCTCGTCCCGGCGCTGCTCCTCCCGGTTCTTCAGAACTCCCTGAGGCGGTCGTATATGTCTTCTGCCACTAGGTCCTGTGAGCGTGGTGGCCATCTGACTCCACGTTGTTCCACGAAGACCTGTAACAGACCCCTCTCTCTTTCTACCTCTTGTGTCGCGCAGTCTGTTAGGAGGTGCGCGCTCGTGTCTTCCGCTCCGCACTCGCATTCGCCCCTGCCCGTCAAGTTGAAGGATCGCAGCTTCGGCCTGAAGTCGCCGTGCTCCGTCAGGAGCTGGATCAGAACGAGGGCTCGATCCATGACATCTGTAGCCTCTCTGCCACGCTGGGGAAGAATCCGTGCGTGATCCTTCCATCTCCCGACCTATTCCACGAGGTTTCCCACTTCCTCAGGATGTGTTCTCGGAGTTCGACGAGAGCCTGTTCGATCGTCTGCTCCCTGCCATCAAATTCAAACTCACCTATATTCACCGGGATCCTTCTTCGTATCTTCCTCCGGTACCATCTTTCTTCTGCCCTAAGTGCCAACGGCATCCGTTCCGCCAGAACTCCCAGCACATCCGTGGACGCCGTTCTGTACGCCTTCGTTGATGCTAGAAGCATCGGGCGTTGGGTGGTGCCTAGCCCGTCCCTGAGCCTACTGTTCAGCTTGTCGAACCAGACCTCCGCTCCGTAAAGAGCGACGGGTTCGAGAACTCCCGTGTGGAGGATCTCTACGGTCTTGTGGTTTAGTCCCCATCTGGATTTCACGACTCGCTTGAGGCTCATCCCTAGCATCCGTCCCCTTTCTTTCAGTTCCCTCATATGAGGGATGATCGTCATTCCTTCCCCCCAGTATATCCCTAGGTGTCTTACCTCGTCCACCATACGAAGTCGGTGGTTCCCCATTCTTACCCTCGGTCACCTTCCTCGATGAAATTTACCTTTAAGCATAAGACCTACCGATTTCTCTTCGGAGAGGTGCAGTTCGTGAAGATTGCACCACTCCAGTGTTCTTCCTAGGACTTCACTGGCTCGGTCTTCTAGTTGGGCTCTGGATTTGCCTTCGACGATGATCACTTCGTCGTCCGCATACGCCAGTTTCTTGCACCACGGTTCGTCTTCTTCGAGGTTCTCGTCGAATACCTGGTTCCAGAAGTATGGCCCCAGTATCGATCCCTGAGGTCAGCCCCTCTGGCAGTCCCTCACGACGGCGTCCTCTCCTTCCCTGAGTTCGACTTTCCTGTTGGTTAGATAATCTAAAATTACCTGATACAGATTCTTCGGGCACCTCCTCGCCCTTAGTATCCGGAGGACATCCGGCCACTAAAGGTTGTCGAAGGCGCCTTTGACATCCAGGAATATCCCCAGCACGTATTTCTCTTCCGACGTCTCCACGATTCTTCTGCATTCCTCCAGCGCGTCTATGGTGGATCGCCCTCTCCTGAAGCCGTATTGGTTCGGGTTGCTCTCCCCTTCCAAGCTGTCTTCTAGTCTCCTGTAAAGTAGCTTTTCAAATATCTTACCTAGCACCGATAACAGACTGATCGGCCTGTACGATGAGGGAATTGACCTGTCCCTTTCGCTCCCTTTTAGTAGGAGCACCAGGTTGCCGATCTTCCAGTCGTCCGGAAATGCTCCTAGCCGCAGGCACTCGTTCCAGATTCGAAGCATCGCCTCCCCTATAACCGGCCAAGCTTCACTTACCATTTCGTTTGGTAGGCACGCCAATATGTCTTTCTGCCTTAGACTTACATATACGTATTTCAAACGTTTGGATATGTTGTTCTGGATTTCCACTGCAGATGTGATCTTAGTCACTGTTATTTTTATCATGTAGGCTAATTCTTCAGCGACCCATATCTAGCTAGTTCATTGCTTCATACAGTTTCAATCTAAGAAGGTTGTTGTATGTGGAGATGATGCATGCTGTTATTGAAATTTTCGGGATTTCTAAAAGATTTGGCGCAGAGTGAAGATTTGGCTGGTAGTTGAGTGTACTGGCAAGGCAAGTTTCTACATATTCGTTTAGCTGTTCATTTAGGATACTTAGCAGGATTTTATGGATTATACTAAGAAGGGTTATTCACATATAGTTTTTTCCAGCTCACTTGGCTCACCTTTTTATGTAGTGTGCAATATAAGCCCTAAGCTCCATCCTTCTGGCGACTAGTTCTCAATTCAGATTTTATAAATGATATCGTACATGATTTTTCCTCGATTGTTGTTGATTGTAGGTGTTCTCTGGAACGTTAAAGTACCCTTGTAAACCACAATAATCATTAAAACATACTTACGTATTTCGGCAACCAAGTTGCGGTCATCAGTAGATCAACTTCTTTGGAAAGCTTGGCTGGCGTTAGTTTATGAAGCTATGCTATTTACTTTTAAATTCTACATTGGTCATTTCTGTACATTTTCTGTAATTGTACTGCAAATATATTGGATTAATAAGATTCCCTCAACGCCCCAAAATATTATCATAGCCATTAGCTCCCTTGTCGAAGAATTTGTCCTTGGGTTTTCTGCTGGTAAAGACTGGTTGTGTACTCATTACATTGATTCTTATTTGGGAGGTAAGTTCCAGGGGTATATCCACATCTCATCATCAGCTCTTATTTTCGAAAGAAAATCGTCATGTACAGCCAAAGTCAACAAATTGCAAATTTACAAGCACATTTTTTAAAGTAATCACCGGAACCTTCATGCTTTGATCTGCAAAACCAAATTTTGATTCCCTGCCCATCTAAATTTTTTATAACAAGCTTTCACCATAAGTTACGATGGCGTATCTTCCCGATATGCAACAAGCATCATTTTATGTATAGTTTTTATCTATTTCGCTCCTTTGTTAACTTTACTGTATTCGGACAATTAGCAACCACTTGCAAAGGATAGTCGAAAATCATTCATTGCTAATGTATCTTAAAGTTTGGCCGCGAACTTGAGTCAATTTATTTCAGAAGTCTTAGATGAACAATCAGATTTCCTAATTTCAAATGAATATATGTTGCAGCTCAAGCGAACTCGGATTTTTCTTCTTTCTTATAAATAAGTGTAAGGGAAGGAGCAATACATTTATTATTGCTGTTGGGGCACCAGTGCATAGCTACTGCGATTTTGAAGCTTACATACTTAATTCATTAATGGATAAACCCAATATGATTCACAACTTACTGTAACCACAACAAAGGTGATAAAAATTTGCCTTGCTGAGACAGTTAACGATTCCCTCCCTATATAAGGGATTCTTTGTGATTCTTCGACTTCTATTCATGTATTCATGCTATTGTTGTACTGTCTGTTCCTCTATTTGTTGTGGCTTAGCTTTCTGTATTGATTCATAGGAGATGTTATTATTATCAAAAAGGCATTCTTTAAATTTATAATAGTACTTATTATTTTCACTGTAAGGATATTTCTATAGCACATTAATCGTTGATTTGCGCTTTTGATAAGTAGTTTGTGATCTTTTTTGAAGAGCGATGTTCTTGTTAAAAACACATTTCTTGTACAATATGCTACAATTTTCTCCAATGTTTTTTGGAGAAAGGAATAAAGGCTAATGGATTTAAATTCTTCCGATGAACATTCGCTTGTTTTTCGAATAAATACGACCTTTACTTCTGACAAGGACTTTGGAATATGTCATAAGAAAAACTGGTCTTAAAATTGTTAAGTAATTAAGATTTGAAACAATTAAGAGTCATTTTTAATCTTTTGTTGCTAAAGATATTTTAACAGGCTTTTTTCCAACCTTGTGGAGCAGTTGATAACCTTTATTGAGTTAGTCTATAGTGCTTGTAATTCTGTAATAGCTCTGTTAACATTCAACGGTCACAACTGATAAAGCAACAGAAAAAATGTAGATGATATACTGCTACCAAATGATTGGTTAGGACAACCCTAATTTAAATAATAGAATTAAGATATAAAAGTATAAGGAAGAGTTTTATTTCATCAAAACTAAACTAACTCTTTAACATGGCCCATTATGGCATAAAAAGATCATTCATTGTCACGATTAATTAATTTTCAGTTACTTTGTACTTGCAACTTCTTTACTTTAAATTATTAAGACCCATTTCAGTCAATATAGCTTAAGCACAATTTACACAAAAATGCCGAAGTAATATAGTCGAAACAAAGGAAATTACGAGTTTAAACCAAGTTTAAAACTATCATGGGCTTTAAACCTTTTAAATTTAATAACTTTTAGAAGTTCTTTTAGATAAATTTCAAAAAACCTCAAGAAATGTACACATATTTATGTTTGACTTCTTGAACATTAAGTTATTGTTTTAAACATTTTCTGACCTTGGGTTTGTTTATCTTCGAAACCTACTTATGTAATTCACTTTTTATCATATTCATAAATTCAGCACGCTTTAAAAACATTTAAGCCTTCAAAATAAACTTGGAATGAACAATATTTAATTTTATATTACGAAGTTAATGCGTTTAGTTTGTACATATCTTTGAATTTTTCGATATGCAGGACACTCGATTAAGTTTTATGATTATAAGCAAAATACTTTTGGTATGGGAGATTGAAGTGGGCTTGTTCTTCAAGGAAAAACAATTCGCATAATAACCTTAAATACAAAATGTTACGTTGATATCGTAGGATGTTAGCAGAACTATTCAGTTGTAAATTTCCGGAGGGTTGGTCACGAATATTTGTCTTGCGAATATTCTTGGATTCATTCATTCATTTTTAGTATCTGCGAATTATTTACAAGGTACAAATCAAATAATTTGTTGAATTGTAGGTATGAATTTATTAATTAGTAAGTTAATGCCACTGACAACTTAATTAAATTAAGAAATGCTATTTGTGGCGCTTGTAGTGATATCTGGTTTGAGGTTTTTCAGAGCTGGTGGAAAAATAACCAAAATTAAATATCTTAAAAAAAATTTTCGTTTGCAATTTGTATTTCAATATGTTTTTTTTGGTCGTTTGAGTTAAGTTTTATTCATTGCCTGGAATACTAAAAAAGTATTTTAATAAAAAGATTTTTCGATTAAAACTGAAAAAAAAGAAAAAGAACGTTGTTAGCCATTTACAAGATTACGACGACTATTCATTTTATACATAACGACTGAAAATAAAAATATAAGTTTGATAAAATCTAGAAAATAAATTAATGAGAACGTGGGAAGCTTTCAGTTTTTTTTGTTAAATTAGTCAACTCTGATAACTAAAATGATTAGAGAAAATGCTTCTTATTATTATAACGGTGATTTCGATTCTCAAAATCAATTTCTGTTTTAGATTTATTATTTGGTTTTAAAAGCAAATTTTAGAATTGCCTCCTTTGGGAATATTTTTATTTCTTGATTTAGGATTTAAAAAATAAGGCGTTAAAATAATTAATGACAGAGGTACGTTAAATAAAAACGTAACAAATAACCAACCACATAATTAATTTTTTAGAATTTAATTTTAGTATGACGAGTTAGATGGCTTGTCCAGATTAATTTATTCTTGCCGAAGGCAAATCTTCACTTCTTCGCATACTTGAGTGTCTATTGTAATGCTAGAGAGTGGAAGTATTACACTTTTGTTTGTACTTTCTATTCAGAAATAAAGAATATATCAACATTTGTTGATATAACATATAGAAATTGAAATTTTTAATTAGTTATTTTATGAAAGACGTGGCGATTACTTAAAAATCATATATTACTTTGTCTGCTGTTTGAAATTCTCATACCTCTATTTAAGACTACCGTATTTTAAGTTTTCGTGAGTACCACAAATAAAGAAGAGAATGTAAACTAATCTCAAATTAATTAAGAATTAATTAAACTAATACATTTTTTGAATTTATTAATTATTTTTCAAAAGTACGAAACAGAGTTTCAGAATTTTATTTAGTTTTTGTTGCTTTTTCTTTTTATTTGGTCTTAAACAGTGTTTATAGCGAAATTAGAAGATTCTTTTGCTAAAATAAAATGACAATTTGTATTTTGTTGGGTCAATTTGTAATTTTCTTTTGTTGCCTGAAAGAATATCTACATAACAAATGAAAAAATTACAAAAACAAATATTTCTGTTTGTGCGTTTTTCTGTTCTGTCGTATGATTTCATTTAAGAAATCCTGCAAAAACAAACAGAAACTGTTTCAGCTTCTAAACTTAAATAACCAAATCAATATTTAGCACTAATTTATTACTGCTTCTTTTATGAGAAGCTCATCGTCCTTGTATTATTTTCACAAGTACACTTCCGCATTATACAGGCAATCCATAAACCCAATTTTAGTGGCGATAAAAAAAGGTAAACGAAAGGAGCTTACAACGGTTACAGTTGAGATATATCGTCGGAATATTAATTACTATCGAAAGCTAAGTCTATAGTGTACAACTTCTGATTGTAATGTCTACAATTTCCTGCAGGTACACAGGAAGTGGTGTCGGATGTACGAGTCGAGTGCAGCAGCAATGAAATCGTGGTTAGCCTTAGCACGAACTCCGGAAGATTTACCGGAATGGTGTATCCTCGTGGATTATCCAAAAATAGTACTTGCATGGGAGAATGGATTCAAAAATCGGGTCCTGTTAAATACACCTTGCCTTTAAGGGGATGCAATACCATGAGTACTGAATTGGTAAGTTTATTATTTTATTATTTTTAAAGTTTAAATATGACTACATCCAAGGTTTACTCAATTGAGACTTTTATGTTTAACAGCAGAAATATAAGAAAATCGTTAAACTATAACATTAACTTTAATGGTTATCTTCCTGTCGGAATGCCTTTGTCATGGTTGCGACAAACGTGATTTAAACAAAAAAATTATTTAGTTTTTGCTCCATTCCTTCTAACAAAAGAAGTTGGTTTCGCAATATCTTCCGAGAAACGTTTGAATATGTTAAACGATTATCTGTGGTGAAATATCGATTATAGTTTAGTATTCATTAATAAAACAAACTACAGCTGAGTAGTGTGTTTAACTTATGGCTTTGGTTTGAAAGTCCAACGAATGTACAGTTGTAATAAGACATTAAGCACGTGTTATCTCTAAATCTATACTATTTAAAAAGAAGAAAAACAAAGATTGTACCCGGATCTACCACACTATCCGGTTTTGCCTCACCTATTACAAGTTTTCTTGTCCTTGATATAATTTAGGCAACATGAAGTAATTAATTTTCTAGGTAACAGACGGCGCTAAAACTAGTCCAATTTATTTCTTTTTTTATTGGTGAGATGATATAATTTTGAATTATTGCAATGATAATTCAGGAGTCGTATTGGTAGCATGGTTTAATTTTTTTTTGCTTTAAAATCAACTTTAACTTTTTAAAACTGTACTATCGTTGCCAAAAATTACTTGTAAATCAGTCTTTTTTCCATAGAAATGAGCCATAACGCTGTTTCTATAAAACACACATTTATTAAAAAGTAATATTTAACAACTAAAAAACGTAGGTATGTGAGTTATTAGATTTCGTAATGCCAGTTTAGTTTAAAAATATGTTACCTATATGATTCTTCTTGTCACCAAGCACGCCATGATGTGTGTTATTATTGGTAGCGGTTGCCATGCTGCTAATATTACTAGGTAGTTCTAGTGTTGTATATCCAAAAGAATTTTGAAAAATGAGAACCTAAAGAAGAACGGCAAATCTAACCTGAATTAATAAGTCATTAAACCCCTATTTACACAAGCAAATCTGCCAGATTATGGTGACCTACTTAATCGCAGGATCACAGAAATTTTATGAAGCCCCATTTTTAAAAAATTTCACACGAGCACTTAAAAGGTGCAAATACAAACTATAAAGTAACAGATCATTAATCCTGAAAAGTCAGCTTTAGTATTTTTTACAAGTTGTGTTAGTAACTAATGAATATTTACATATTAACTATATGAGGTAAGTGAGATTTACTATGCCGAGGGCTTATAACCCTGCGAGACAGGGTAAAAATTCGACTTACCTCCCATGGTATGTAAAATATTTCTCCACTGGCGAAATAAGCTGCCACTAAAAATTTAACTAATTCTTGGCATAATAATTTGAAATGAATTATCACTAAATTAATATTCTTTTTTTCTTCCTTAAGGAGGTAAATGCAAAATGCATAGTTATTTCCCTACCGCCATGATAACAAATAAACAAATGGTGAAACAACCTGCAGCAGAAGCTTATCATAGCACCCAGTAAAAGGGAATAAGATAATAAAAGAAAATGCATTAACAACAAACTTAAAATAGATAATAATTATTGAAAGTTCTTACTAAAAAATATAAAAAAGAAAGCTTTACAATACCGAAAGTTTGTCTTAATATATCTTTTAGTGAATCTGCAACTGTTGATTTTTTTAGTGAAAGTTAGAAAAATGTACGGGATTTTATATAATACGTGAGAATTGTTAAAATGTATCAAGTATAGCTTATGCATTCTCAGTTGATAGGATTCAAGAAGACAGAACTCACGAAGCACAGGAATATCAGAACTTAAAATGCAGATTTTGGTAAACTACTTTCTCGTACTTACAACCCTTTTAAATTTGACTTAGGTAACTACATTGATGCACGTAACATTTAAGGTAAGCTAATAAACTTTTGCAACTAATTCTAATGAATACCACCGTTGTCTTTGTTAAATCAAAATCGGCCCACAATGCATAAACTATACATCAAAAGTTATCTTGCTAGTTACTTAAGGTTTAGAGCGCAGATATCTAAGGTTTTTGAAACTCGATATTATTTCTGGTTATTTATCTGAATAATTATAACATTATCAAAGTTTTTTTATACCAAATACAGTTTCTTTTACGTGTTCAAATGTCAAAAGAGGTTCACCTACGCGAATCTCTTTAATAAGCAGAACAAGGAACAGGTTAGTTATAACAGTAGGTATTCCTTTTTTTAAGATAACATTTAATTACAAAGAAATTTTAGTTTAAAAATATGTTTTTGTGATTTTTTTCACTACAATTATTAAAGCCAAATAATTAATTGTAACTAAAAGTAAAATATCTTGGGTAAATTTGCAATCATTTCTCGCCGCCTAGTTAAAAATTGAAAAGATGATTTACCATCTTTTTAGGTTAACTTTATACTTAATAATAATTACATTGCATCTTTTGTGGTCTGCTCGTTACAGCGGTGTTACGTACTTACAGCATTAAATTTATTTAATTATACACTGAAATTATAACAAAATAACACAGCTAATATTTATATGAGATAAACTGGAAAATATTAACAAAAAATAAGATTAATTTTTGTAGAAATTTATAATATATCATTATAAATTCAAATTTTATGTAGGAATATGCCTGTTTTACGTTGAATATGCCTACGTATTTAGAAACTTTATCTTCTGGGAACCAGTGGCGCATTTTAACCTAGATATTTCAAATGGCTAAAATTTATATAAACGCCTTAACCCCCTTAACCTTTATAAAATGAAAAATAATTATGAAAAGATTAAAGTTTATGTTCTTTTTGTGTACAATTTTGGAATGCTCTGTGTGATATTTAAAAATGTTTGTGTATTCTGAGAATAAAAGCATCCAAACTACGCCGCTGTGGACATTTTTGGCATATTTAATTAAAGAAATAATTCCCAAAATTTTATGAAGCAAGTAAATTTGTCCTTATTACACAATTTCATGTTAAGAACCGTAGTTATTTTGCAAGAGTATGTAAGAAATTTCGTAGCAGTTTGCAAGGCTAGACTAACAGTTTCAAAATTGTGAAGGTTGGAAGGTTGTCGTACTTAATTTTCTCCAAAATTAAGCAAAACATTTACTTAATGTTCACAGAATATTCAATCTTTGAAGGTTTTCGGTTTGTTAGACTGTAGTAAGACAAATCGTTATATTTGCTAATTTATGACACGTAACATAAGTATTAATCTAGCTGGAAACCATACGTATTTATCGCTTGCACTAATGTTATTTAACAGCTTTCCTAAGTTAATCGTTCGTGAAAATGAAGAAAATCAAATCGTAATTCGTAGTTCAAATTTATATGGCAAATATAAGTGAATAAAAAAATCCTCTCTGATTATCAGTTAATTCAAGAAAAGTTTTGTGCAACCTAACCTTATTGTAAAAGTAAGTTATTTGAAAACCATCAGTTTCCAGTATTTGAATTTATATCTTCGTTTCTGCAAATCGGGTTTGTATTTCTGCGCATTGACAATTTTAAAACATCGCAAGGCCGTTTGCCTTTTAAGTTTTTTATGTAAATATTTTCAAGTTATGGAAAAACAAATAATACAGTATTTATTAAAAAAAAAAAACGAATATAAATTTGTTGAAGGCGAAGCAAAGCCAGTCCTCTTCTAGAAATACCGTGAACATAAAAGACGATTAGTATTAAAATATGCGTCTTGAAGGCAAAAGAAATCCTCTGATTATTCGATAAAGTTTAATTTTATCACGGTATTTATTTATAGCACTAATATTCGATATTCACATGCGGAAATTCTTCGTTAGATTGCAAATGCCTGCAGTTCCATGAATTTTATTATCTACACGTCTTGGTGAACGTTTCTGCAAAGCTACGTTACCGGTTGGCGTTTTTTTAAAGGCTCGGAGGCGGTTTTACCATTTTTCTTTATCTTTACAAATCTAAATTGCCGTTAATACAACTTTTCATTTAATACCATGGAAATGTAGAATTGTATCGATATAAAATTATTCGTTCCAGCTATTTCAAAGCATTTAAAATTAAAACAAGCAATGCGAAGTGTTTTATTTAATCCGAAGGCTATTAACTTCGATTAAATTGTTGATTCGGGTTAAGCTTTTGTCTGCTTGAGTTAAATACGTACCTTCAATGGGTTTACTTTAAATTATCAATGCACATCGGTGCTTGTACCATTTACATTGAATTGCTTCTAAGAATTAGTCAACAGACCCTGAATATGGAGTGCAAAGCGTTACATACGGTTCGAGGTCTTTATAAAGAACTTATACTCACTTAGGTAGTATTTCAAGGTTTTGTCCTCTTTTCCTACCATATTTATAAGTATTGGATAATGGTTGCATTTGGATTTATATTTTAACAAAGATATTAAGTAATTTTTATGATACTAAACGTTATCGTTGTTTAACGGCATATTTTCTTTATTTGTTTCTAATTTATTTGTGTTGTGGTAATATAGCCCCTCAATGTTGAAGGAAAAGAAAATTAGCTTATTTAACAGTAACAGCTTGCATGTAGAATAATTGTACAAAAGTAATAAAAATAGTAAAACGTTTATCTCATACGTCTAAAACTGTAGAAAGTTAACATTAACTCATATTCTTAATTCACGACTGTGATGAATTGATTCCAAATATCTTATCTTTTTTTATCATTTTAAAAATTCAATTAAACAATTTTAGTTTTAGTTGACATTCCATAATTCACATTTACCACGTTGCGAAAAAATACTGTACAACCAATATTGTTTATTTTTCATAGAAGTTACAAATTCTGCAGGGTTAAAGTGATATTGGCAGAACTTTTCCATACAACACTAAAATATCATATGAAGCAATTCTTATCGAACTGTTCAAATTTCAATATTCTACGATGCTGCAATTGTTGGTACATACAATGGAAATTTTATTTGAATGCATTAGCACATGTCTTTCTGATCTTTGATATATTTATCAATTGAGTTTGTTATCAACTGAGTAATTTCACAGAATAAACTCTTACAGAAGCGACAAGACTGCGCGGCACTTTGCCAGCACAAGGCGGAGCTACATCGGTTCAGCAAGTAACTTAGCTGTATGGTTTTCAATTTTAATCGTAATTTCTGCTTTCTGGGGGTGCAAGTGCTGCTGACTTCAGGCACAGCTTCAGGTGATGTTTGAGTACTAACGGAAATTTCTAAAACAAATTAACTTCCAGTAGCTGACATTATAAAAATTTATACTAATTTATTATGTAGTACTAATTATTTTTGCAATTTGGCGTTGAACACCAATTACCACCTTTTTTGCCACTCATTTCCGTGTATTTATGTTTTATTGAAACAATATTTTGAATAAATAACACCCGAACTCTTTGGCGCTGCACTTAAATATACAGCAAAATAGGAAATTTTACTTGCTAGTGGGCGTGTTCGAGTTCACCCCGCTCCCCTTATTTTGACCACCCCACACTCTGCACTTTGTCGCTTCTGTAAGAGTTTATACTGTGGTAATTTCCACTTTCCATAGACTTTGGTGAATTTTAAAGGTTTTGAAACGTCCTAGACAGTACTAACTCTTGTTCTTTTTCTTTATCAGCGCGATTTATCTATTCCACTGGACATACGCCTCCTCAAGATTTTTTCCAAATTTCTCAGTCTTGTGCTATTCTCGCGATATCGTCCTTCCACCTTGCCCTTGGACGTCCTCCGTCGCTCCTTTCCCTTAGCAGTTACCATTGCCATCCTCCCTGCGTAGCATGTGTCCTGTCAAATGCCACTTCTGGCGAGATATTGGTACTGAAACGTCTTTGACTTTAATCTTATTTCATTCTTGTTTTAAATTTTGTTTGAAAGGGCCTTTGAAGGCGCTTCTTAATTTTCCGTAGACAGTCTAAGCGAGTTGAATTCTTATGTTTGTCATTGCTATCTGTGTAAATTCTTTTAATGTAAGTTTTTGTCCCAAATATGTATATTCGGCCACATTTTCTATTAGTTCTCTGTTTATTTGCTAACTCTAACAGAAATCATATTAAATATGTATTTTTATTCTTTAGTTGGTTTGGTTCCATTGGGAACATAGGATGCTCAACGGCATTTTTGTAGCAGGCGAGGTTCATGATCACAGAGTTGCTGATTCTGTACACCATTTTTGTCCTTTTTTGTCTCACCTTACATTAGCTGATGTTGAGTTTACTGTTCAGCTTCTTGTTAACTGTAAATAGTTTTCATTAATTCTTTTAATTTTTCTTTGTTTTTGGCCCATATTTTTTTCCTTTGCCCAATTCTTGCTTAGTTTCCTATATTCTTCATATGTGTTTTTCCACCATGTTCTAACTGATTGTTTTTGTTTTCTGTTTCCTTTAACTGTGTCTTACAATGCCAATTTTGTGGGATCTGAATTGGGTTTCCTTAGGGTACGCCTTAACCAATACCATATCTTTCTCTTTATCATGATTACAAATGGTTCTTGTACTGTGCCCTCCAATAACTCTTCAGTCGATATTCTATGTAGCTGGTTAGAATTTTGTATATATGGAATTTTGTTCTTGTTCAGTGACTACGTTTCTCCTTCATTTGCAGACTACGGCAGAAGTTCTAAATTGGTACATCAATGGTTCTTCAGTTAAATATTATCTTTTCACTATCTTTATAAATTGTTGCACTAATGCTGATATAACTTCTTTATGTTCACGGATGTTACAATTTCATCTGCATGTTCTTGGTGGGTATTCACATGTGTCTTTTTTGTACGGTTTTCGCGAAGGATCATCCGCCACTAGGCATTACTATAATAGTGAGTAAAATATCCTCTTCATGTGGACATTTCCTTGTAGTAGTAATTTCTTCGGTCATCGTCCCTAAAGCAAGAGTTTCTTCTACTTAAACTATAGCCCATTCCTTTTCTGGTGGTTTCTGATTTGTTTTTTCTTTACATAACGAATTGTAGCAAATATTGTCAAAACCAGTCTTTATGATGTGCCTGGTCCCTGATCTACAGCAAGTTGTTGTCGATGTAAAACCTCTTTGAGATTGTTTTCAATTTTTTAATTACTTAAAGATAAAAATATGAGTTCAACAGGTGTAAAGAACAGCATGGACGTGTGTTTTCCGCCCAGACTTTAAAATTAAATTCTGTTAAGAAAAGTAAAATTAGTAAAGTGAAAATCTATTTATTGAATAAAAACAGAAGTATTTTATTTCATTTTTATAGTAATAAAATAATGCAATGAACTTTTTGCGATTTTCTAGAAAGATTTAAGAATAAAGCTGTATTAAAAAAATTATAATAGGGTTTTTACCCATATTCCAACTTAAATATTGCATACTTATGTAAGAACTTCCTAAAATGCATAGCTGAAATTACACTTAAAAGTATGGCAGTAATGTAATTCCTTCCATAAATACTTATTTGTTTTAAAATCGCAAGGAACTTGTGCATTTAGTTGTATTTTCAAAATACAAAAACTTGAATTAAGAGAATTTTTCAACCAGGAGTCTTTACCTTTGGTATTCTAAAGTGTCGTTCATGCTCGTTCTGTTAACTTATAGAAGTATTTATCTAATTTTTAAAACAGTTATATAAGCAATACGCACACTCTTATTTGGTGTCAAAACACTTCTTAAAGTTTAAACGAGTTAACAGCTGTTAAAGTGATTAATTACGAAATAGTATCTAATTGTTGAAATAAACTTGCATAATAAGAACCTTCGACTTATAAGAAGTATCGTATAAAATGGAAAGTAGGCAATTTTAAAAGCGAGATAGCCAAGTGTTTGTTTTCATACTCAATATTATCCAGCAATCAACCATCTTCGAACGTAAATTTACACCTTCCAAGGTTCAAGGAGTTGATAAACCTCTAACGATTTATATTATTAAACGGTTGCACAAGTATTTTTAGAAATACTCCTCGACTTGTTTGGTTGATGCAATTCAGACTCGTATCTACTATCGGTATTGGCTTTTAGTATTATGATTAAGAACGATTCCAGATATGGTTGCTAGCTGGGAAGTTTTTACACGTTTAACGTTTAGATTAAACTCTTGCACAAATAAGTAGACGAGGAATGCTGAAATGACATTCACTGGAGTCGTCATTTTCTTATAATGCGTGTGGCGTGTCTTCAAGGATTCCATATGGTAATCCGGCTACATAATGAAATTTTGTATTATAAACAAAATTACGCAAGTCCCATGTGGGCTGGGATAATTATTTAATTCACGTTTCCCATTTTTGGCGTTTACAACTACTGTTCGCTTTAATAATTATAAGCTTCACAGAAATCATTATTTAATTGTTAAAACGAACATCTGTAAAACGCTTGGAGATGTCGACGATACCTTCAATTATTTAATTTGTGCCGACTTCATGTTGAATGATTTTTATATACAATTACGTGATGATATTCCGTTTAGGTTACAGTTATATATTATTAAATATATCAAACGTTTTGGTTAACGAATACCGTTGTATTCAAACCGTGAAAGTGATAATAAAGTAACGCGTGTAAATAATTGGATTAAAAGTGAATGACTACACGTTCGAGATTATTTAATAAAAGAAACTGGTAATACAAAGAAACTGATTATAAAGGAAGTAATGCAAGTTAAAAGCAAACTAAGTAAAATCATGACAGTAACATAACTGTACCCATAATGCTTCAGGATATTTTCAGACCGCGGTATTTTTCTTATAACAAAAGTAAAATAAAACTAACAACGAACTTTGAATGTTCAATATTTAGCGTGGTTTAACAGTAGAGGAGGAACTCTTGTAAATTACCTTTTAAGAGTTTTATCCCCAAAATAGGATACGTTTTGCACTATAATTTTAAATAAATACATAGATTTGCAATTTGGCACTGCTTATTTCTATATCAATAAAATTATATTTCCTGCTTTAATACCTTAACTGAACCTCTGTTTAGATAGTCTTTGCTAATCCAATTCATTTTAAAAATTATAAAGAAAAATACTGAAAGCATTAGAAACAATGTAAAGCTATTTAGATATGGAAGCAATCCTTACAATCACAAAGTGCTTCAGATTCAGATACTTTTAAAATTAAATTTGGACCTAATAAACCAACTTAATAAAATAATAAATTATTTTTCAGGGTGGCATATAATTATTATTTAAGTAGGCAGGATAAAGATGGGTTAATTAGTGTTTGTCCTTAGATATAAATTTTGCAAGTTATTTTGTTTTGGTATTCAAGGCAATAATTTTGAAATAAATGATTGAAATGCAAATATGAATGACACTTTAAGCATCAGTGGAAAGCATTCGCGAATTTCCTTTTCTTCCAGTTTAATTTTAAAACATTCGCAGCTTTTATGCATCCGTACGTATTAGTTTTTAAGGCCCATACAAAGTTTTTTATAATAAAGAAGATTGATGAGTCACGAAGCATGTGGGAAGCTCTAAAGTGAATTATAAATCTGCAAATTAAAAACATTACAGCTATAAAATTCAAATTTTAATAAACGCATATTTCGTTTAATATGGCAACGAAACGGTAAATTGAAACAAAAAATAAATAAACCGTTATTTCATATTTAAAGCCTAAGTTTCGTCTAAATGTAAATTAGCATATACACAAAATATTTGGATTAGACATTAAAAGGCTTTAACACAACCTTACTGTTCTTTTGAAGTAATTAATCATTTTAGACAGTTAACGATAACAGAAATGTTTGTAAAAATAGCCTGCGAAATATTTCAAGAAATTCATATCATAAAATTGAAGAGATTTTAATATTTTTCAGAATCATACATAATTAATTTTAGATCTTTTAACTAAAAATGTAACGAATAATGGAATTAGATATAAAACACCAAACTGTAGGTTTCAACCTCTAATTAATTAGCGTTAACCAACTATGTAAAGTTAAAGCTTACAAAGTGAGTACACTTTTTTAAAAGCGCTGTAAATGATTTATAATTACTTCCTTAAATTAATCACGCAAAATAATTACGGAATAAATGGGTTCTCTTAATATTCTGTTAAGGATGTAATAAAGGACAACTATTTTTTGGGTGCCTTCGTTTTGTATTGTTTAATTATCGTTGATGTTTTAGTATAATGTTTTAAATTAATTGGCAAGGTTGTTTATAAAAATTAAAGAACATTTAAGGAAATATTTAATGTTTACTAGATTGGTTATGTAAGTGCCGAATTAGGTAGCTTAAAACGAAATTCTAAGAATTTTCATTATTTTTTCTTAAAATTATCCTTTTTAAGTTTGGCTGTGGAACTTTATTGGTTATTTAATAAAATTTGTAAACTTCATAATTATAAGAATTCTATGTTTTAAATATATTTTTAATTTGTCATAAAGGGTTGCAATGAATTAGAAATAAAAAATCTAAAAGCACAATACTCAATATTAACATGTCTTTTATTCATATATAGTATTTCCTTCGGATTGCTATCTTAATCTTGAAAACTACAGAATTTCTTGAAAGAGAACGAAATCAAAATTTAGAATTTGTCAAAATATAATTACATTTTCAGGATGCAACAATAATGCTTTTGATCTTATTCTATGCTTCATTAAGTCAAACCAGAGAAGACTACATATACACATATATACAGTCAAGAGTGTTAGCTTGCATACGGTATTCTGGGTCACAACTAATGTAATAAGTTAAACTTTATTTTAGGTATTTTATGTTGGTGCTCAGAACTTTTTATAATTTTAACTTTTTAGTTGTTTTATTGCACTAAAAACAATCCTACTTTTTAATAGCATTTTTATGTATTGTATATAACTATAAATTGGATGGTTTACTGTTGATGTACCGTTAAAACATTTTTATTGTTTATATCATCTTTAAAAATGTAAAATGATAGTTTTATTGATTTAATTTTATAGAAACCCACGGAACGTTCTGTATTTATTCGTTATAATTTTATATTTGGTATTTAGAAATTAAAGCTAGTTCTCTTTACAAAAATCCAGAAAAAATAACCCAAAAAAATTTAATTTTAATGGTTGAAGCAATCAAATTAAAGTGCGATTTCTAAATTAACGGATTTAATATTAAACGTTAAAAAAATTCCAAATATTTTTTTAACATTTTGGTTCAAGAGAGACTATTAGGTACATTATAAACGCATTAGTAGAATAGATAGTTATTCTACACGGATAAATGGTTGTTTTTATTGATTGTTAGTCTTTTCATCTAAAATTATGAATTATTGTTGCTGAAGTTCAACTCAAAAAAAAAATCATTTAAAAATACTTGATGGGAGATTGGGTTAAAGTAATCGATCATTTAATAAAATATTGGGTTCATTTAACGTAGATTAATAGATATTTGTTACTATTTTTTAAAATTCTTTTATTAAACATTTACATTAGCTTGTTTTATATAAACTCATTCGTATTTCTTCATTTAAAAAATTGTTGGTGAGTAAAATTCGAACCTATGTTCATTGAGTTGAAAAGCAGGCGTTTCATCCAAAAGTCTACTAGTTGATCCTATTATTAAACTAAATCAGATATTTGTCAGTAAGCCAGTGTTACTTCATTAAGCTAACCTTTAAATTCCAAGAAACCCTCTGAATATTTAGTGAATCAAACTGACCTTTGCATTCCTTATACAGAATTCCCTTAGCCTAGATCCTGATTTGTACAAATCTTGTAACATTTCCTTCGCGTTCTTCATTTTACCTTCCAACTTTCATTATTACGTACTTAATTACCGTACGAAAGCTAATAAATTTACTGAATTAATCAAGTTTAATTATCGTTAGTGATTCTGCTTTCCGCTATTTGAAAGCAATGCCAAAAAATAACTATGGTTGGGATATTTATTAATAAAATATTTTTCGAAATAATTATTTTGTAAATAATAAAGGCTTCGAGTTCGTAAGCTAGTTTTAAAATCTTTTGTTGTCTTTTGCTTTACAATAAAGCCTGTTTAGTGATTAAAAACCAAATAACTATCTTCAGTTTTGTAATTTAAGGAATTAGCAAGCAAAAAGCGACCTTGTAAGGAATTTATGTAGGAGACTGCAGATTGAACCACCTAAAGTTAGTTCCGCTTACGGGGTTTTTACGCGGGTGGCCAATCTTCATGTGTCTTCTTTAATAATATGTTAAATTATAATTATACGTTGGTGAAGAGGCTGTTATCCTAAGTTTATTTTAATTTATAGTTTTTTTGAATCAGCGAACCTGACCGTTTTAGTTAATTTGATGTTTCTGTTATAGTGTATGTAGTTTCTCTTGGGAGAATTCAACAAGGATTGCAGCAGCTAGAGTTTATCTACTTATAGGTTAAATACATTTATCAAGTGGGTGATAATACAATTTTACGATTCTTTTCAGCCTTTTGAAGCCTGTGATTACCAGAAATATAGAGTTTAATGATATAATATAACTTCTATTATGACGGTGTTACGTAAAAACAAATAGGCAACCTCTTCAGATCAAAGAAAGAATTTTAAGTTTGGGGAATTTCAAGGTAACTTTGTAAACAAATGGTCTTGGGTTCTTTCCCGGCTCAGATCAGGCGAGATTTTTTATACGAAATAAATCTGAAACTTTGCCCTCTTTCGGATACGTCTGGATAAGTTCTATGCCCATATGATATTTGGCACAATAAAAATTTCTACCAAAATGAAGGTCCCTTGGGTTCGGCAAAGTTCTAGTTGGGTAATGCTGGATGACCATGGCAGTCTATGAGTGTTGAGATCCCTGGATTGAAGGTCCCTTGGGTTCAGTAAAATTCTAGTCGGGTAATGCTCGATGGCAGTCTATGAGCGTTGGTACTCGCAAACCTAGAAACAAACAATTCTTTTATTAATTTATTTTGTGAAACAAGGGAAGACGTAACTGGATTGAATTTATTTGATTTTTAAAACTGTAATAAGTTTTTGGTGTGGCAGACAGCCGTCTTGGATAGTAAAAGAAACGGTTATGTGGGATGTTTTTATTGATACCTCATCATCACCTCATCATATTACAAATAATTCTTCCGCCTTTTATATAGAGCTGTATATTTATAAAACATCTTAATCGTATTAATAGCAGTCAGTATGGTTCATGTTATATGGAAACCAAAGCCCTTGATGAAGCCATGTAACTATAATCAAATTTTACTGGCTTTATTTTTATTGCTAATGGAGCAAAATTACAGTGCACTTAATTTCTGAATCCAAACTTCAACAAATTCTAAAAAAATCGAAACCTTTTGAGGAATTTATAAAGTTACACCTTCAAGGATTATATTCATAAAATAATACCTTTATGTTTTGTTTAAATTGGTTTAATCGACCTCTAAATCCTCCAACTTACATGACTGACTGAAAACGCTAGAGAAATCGTTTATTTACGCTCTTAATCGAGTATTTAAAAAATATCCATTTAGTTGACTTAAGTAATGTTGGTTTCATGTCTAAAAGCAGGAAGTGCTTAAGCTATTTATTTGTGTTATAAGCTGCAGCACGCTTTCAGTTTTCTCGATATGCTGTGGATGTCATGCAAGCAAGTTGAAGAGATATTTTCAAATTATTAATCGTTTTACCAATGATTAAGATTTATAAATAACTATTTACAATGACACGAATGTTCTCAACCTCTTCGTTTTTAACAATGCGAGTTTAGAAAGAATAAATCCCGTTTTTAAATGTTTGACAACCATCGAGGTGGTTGAAACACGGAACATGGGCCTACTCGGACTGCTTCAAATAATTAATTTTAGTCAGAGATAAACTGAGAGAATATTTAGAGTTACGAAACGTAGGTGTTACAACTGCGGAGGAAGATGAATGCAGGTACTATTAACGTCTTAATGAATTTTAAGTTTACGGTCTACTTTTAGTGATTAATGGACGTACTGTAATATTTTCAAAGAATTAGTTTTAATACTTCTTAAGTACGCCCATTACAGTTTAATTTTCCAGCCTCAAAGACTAGGACAAACAAATTAAAATGTCAGAAGGTTACTCAATGCGTAAGTTGCGAAATTTATCATCTTTTATAACGAAATATGTTATGGTGATTTAGCTAACAATCTGAAATGTTATTATTAAGTTATTCGATCTATTTGGATGATTATTAGATTATGAAGTAACAGTGATGATATAAAAACAAACTAAAAATGCAAAATTAAGCAACTTACTTGAAGGTTAATGTTTATATAACACTATAAAGCAGAAGTTTTCATAAATAAATATGCAATTAAAATTTTAATTTCGCCCAAGCACATCATTTTTAGAACTGCGCACTTCTTTTTTATCAGCATTATATCACTCCAGTTTGTGTTGTAATTTCGTTAGTATAGCGAAATTTTAGTATGGCGCAATTCATTTCTCCATATTTAATTTAAGCTGTAATCATAAGCACAAAGATTCCTTTAAACTAAATTACCAATACAAGTTCATAATTCCTTTCCGTAAGTAATATTCCAAATTAATTAGTTGGCAAGTCAATTTAATAGTTGAACTAACATACTTGTCAAAGGCTTCTCTTTGATTTTCTGATGTAAGTTTAATTAACTATAAAAGACGGAATTTGCCAATAGCGTAATTACATGCGACTCTTGATTAGATGATATCATTAATGTTTGTGTTCTAATCTATCATTGAAATCTCTTAACAGCACGTTTAATTCGGCCGAGGGCGTGATTCTACGTTCGTTTCCTTCCAAAAATTGCATTCTTTCTTCAGTGGTAAATTAGTATTCAGAGCTAATTTTAACAATAAAAGAAGTTGTTAGTTCATTATCTAAGTAATCGATGATGTTGTATATTATTCATTTCTACCTTGAGATGATATCATTAACGTTTGGGTTCTAATCCAGCATTGAAATCTCTTGAGAATACGCAAAGATAATTTGATGCTGGTTTGCTTTCAAAAAGTGTGGTTGGTGATAAATTATTATTCGATGTTCAGAGATAATTTTTTACTTTGTAATCATCGAGGTAATCGATAATGGTCTATGTTTAGCTCAAAAATATCCGACCTTTCACATCAGTCGTCTTTTACCGACCGTGTAATAATTTTTAATTTGTAATTCTTTTAATAATAAAATTACCGCAAGTAAATGATGTAATTGTCACACTTGTGTACTTATAAATGAATCATGCTGAATAAAATGACGTATTCTGGACTTTAATCTTTAATACAAACTCAGTTTGTTATCTTTGCTTTCAGTGTTTACCGAGGTTTATATGCTTCAGTTTCTAGCATACGAATAAAACAAGCTTGTTAATTAGTGAAAACTACTTTACTGTAACAAAGCTTACTTTGTCCGATCTTTATCAAACGTATGCTTAAAGTAGAAGAATTTTTTAAGTCATAGCAGTACAGAAATAGTTATTTCAAGAACCAAGAACAGAACAGAAGAATCATTCGAAGTTCAGACCGGTTTAGCTAGTTGTCTGAAGTATTTTATTTTTTACCTTGCAAAAAAATAATGGATGATCGCGTCCTTTTGCGACCTTCTGAGAAGGAGTAACGCCTCTTTGCGGTATCCGAATGTTAAGATGTTGTGGTGCTAACGCCGGGAATACCTACTCCCTACTCCGTGTGGAATGAAATTAATTATTAAACAATGGATTCCCGTTGATCTAAAGAAAAACCGTACATAATTTCCTTTATATCTGAAATTTAAATCTAAGAAATGACTAACAAAGATTGGCAAACAACCAGAACCTATACCGATGTTAATTATGATCATATTTATATTTAGACTATGAACTTTAATTTGTTTTTATAGTTAGAGTTACCTTGTATAAAAAATATTAACGTGCGGAACATAATAATGAACTATTCTTATTTTATAATCACTTTTGGATGAATCATTGTCAGCTATTCTTGTGTTGCTTATTTATTATTAAAGAGGATGAGCGTTTTATTTTTATTTTTTGCTTTAAATTAAGCGAATTAATTACAAACTGATGGTGAGAAGTGGCAATCGGAAATCGGAAAGAAAGTAAAATAAAGGTTTCAGTGTATTACAACCAAAATTCTTATTGATTTTGAAAAAAACAAGAGTTTGAAAATTTCTTTCATACAAATCGAACTAACAAGATTATTTTCTAATTTAAAACGTGAATGCTTTTAATTTCGAAGAAAATATTATAAAGTGAGATCGAAAAAATTTCACCTCAAAGTTTGCCATGAAAAATATAAATCGTGTCTTTGCTAAAGTCATACAACTTAAGGGGGGGTTTTAGTAGCATGTTTACGCGCGGAAAATTGAGTAATTTTAAAATAAGGGTATGGTTAAATAATGACAGTTGAAAAGAAGGACGGGTATGAATTAAAATTTTTAGACCTTTCCTTCATACGCTACAAGGCCAGAACGACCAATTTTAATATAGTAATTAAATTATGGCCTATTATGAAAAACTTACGAAAAGGGACTTGCACAAGACATCGATCAACAATGTATTGATTTTCGCATGTAGCGGGGTAGATTTCAATATTACCTTCCTATGCATGTATCGACCCTTTTGCAAATTTGTATAATTTAGGCGTGATCTTTATTTAACTCTAGAAAAAATTGCGTATAAATTTTTAAAAAATGATTAAAGATAGGCAACCCAACATTCACCGACTCTGTCAATGTCACTGTCAATGTTTACAAAGAGGTTTAAGAGATTAAAAATCGGTATTCGCAAATACTTATATTTAATTACGCGTTTCAGAAAGACGCCTAAATTAATGGGCGCTTTAATTAACATAGGTACTTTGATACTACGTTTTGTCAAAGTTAATAAGATAAGTAATAATTAAAGCACTTTAGGGATGAGTAATTTGCGTTTTGTCAAACACTCTAAGCACTCTGCACCATTTGGTTCACCGCTTCTTGGCTGTTTTTAAGTTAGGCAACCCAAGATACTTCAAAACGAAAAATATTTTAACTAAAATCCACCCTTAAGCCATTAGAACTACTAAATCTAAAACCTCGCCTAACTGATAAAAATTAGAGCAGATTAAATTATTCTAAAAACTAAAATTAAATACAATTAAAGTAGATGAGTTATGTGACCTCCATTTTCTTGGTGGCAGATTTGAATTCTGTGTTTAATAGAATTAGTGACATTTAATATGCCTGACAGCAAAACAGACATAACCTCACACACCTCACCTCGCATAACCTATAAAACAACAAGCTGACATTTGTATGACTTAAAAGTCGACATGCCTAATTTTGTGTTTTCATGTTTCATAGCCAACTTGAAGTGAAATTTTTTCGATCGCATATTATTATATTAAAATTCAAAATTTAATTTTAAATACAGATTCTGAAATTAAATCTGGTCTGATTATAGTTTAAATAAATTTTAGATTTATATTGAAATATAATTTTTAAAATGAATCTACCATGAATTCAAATTCGAAATTTCAAACAGATTTGAATTTGAAACTTAAATATCATCACATTCTACCCTCGAATTCTGGATTGTTAAAATACTTTTGTAGATTTAAAATACTATAAGATATTTATTGTTAAATTCGAATATGAGGTCAGTGGATGTGATATTTCAATCTCAATCTTAAAATAAGCAGGTACCTAATATTCAGAAAGATTCGACTTTAATAAATTATACTATGAACAATCCAAATGAAGGAAGCTAGAATAAAAATTAGTGGTTCAAAAATCTAAAGAAATAAATAGTGGATTAGTCGTCCGCTTCGCCCTCAAGAGCATACAGGTTCGAGTCCAGTGTCGGTCGATTTGTCGAAGATGCGAGTTCTGTTGGCTAAGTTATAGTAAAATGGTTAATAACTTTGGTCTTCAACGCAGCTCGATTAATTAAAAATACCTCACAAGCATGAGAAAATTTAAAATAGCAATTTAAAAAGGGAATAAAATCTAAAATCCAGAGTTTGTAAATATTTTTTTGATTTTTTCGCCACTGACAGCAGAAATAAAAAAATATATATAATTAAAACAAATAGTTAGAAATTTTAGTATTTATAAAAATATATTATTTTTTGAATAAATTTTAACATAAACCCTAAAGCTAAATAAAAATTACTGATTAAGGAACTCAACATTTTAAGTGTTTTTTCAACTGAAAATGTTAAGAATGTAATTTTCTTTATACAGGTGAAAGTGATCGATAAAATATTTCAAAAATACTATTCGCGGTATTTCTGCATCGAATCGTTCATTTTTAAACTTATACCAGATAATTGCGAAAAAGGCTTAACGTTAATGCTTATAGTATGTATATACGACTACCTATTCAATATTATACACGCTATATAATTACAGATTGTGAACAAAGCCGCACCTAAAATATCTTCTCAAGCCTGAAGGCTTTTAAAGCTTTTGCCTAAAAGGCTTGTAAAGTTATTGAACTTATAAAAAGAATTGCAGTAGTTTTATTGCATGGAACAATTACAACAAGATTGATTTAAAATTTTAATTGAAGGATCACCGTTACAAAATTAATTATTAACAATTTCTTGGCTATTGTATAACTGTGTAATAAATTTGAATTTTAGAGTAGCAAATATATTGCGATGTGCTTTGGTATGATTTATTATACCAGTAACGGTATTTTGAATTAGTGTTTGTTTTAGACTAGACTTTCTTAAAGCGCTTGCTGTTTGTTGTTTTTTTACGATTCTTAACGTGCATTTGTTATAAATTTCAAATTTAAAGTGAAGGCTATCTATTGATATGGTCTTGCTCTTTTAAAAGATTTTATTTAAATTTAATTTATTTATTATTAAGCCCACATTCAATATTTACAATTATCCCTTGCTTTGCTCTTTAATTTTATTTAATTGTTTGCATTGCTCTTATCTCATGGTCGTTAATTAGGTTCCTTGTTGGGTTCGACAAATTATTGATATTTTTAACCAAATAATAAATTTTTTACTCATATAATTATAATGCAGATTTTTATTATAGTTTTTCCCTATCAACCCTGCCTTAAACCTATCTTATAATTACGGTATTTACACTCACTATTTACACCGGTTCCTGGGTTTTGTTTGAAATTCTCTTCTTTTCCAAAATAATTTCTATTTCACCACCAAAATCCAATTTGCCTCTGTTTCAAATTTAATGTTCAATTTCCTCCGCTTCAATTTCAATTTTCAATTACCTCTGCTTGCAATTCAATTTTTAATTGCTTCTGCTTAAATTGGCTCTGCTTGAAATTCAGTTTTCACTTGCTTCTGCTTTTATTTCACTTTCGATTCAATAAATGATTCTTATGATTATTAACTCTATTTAAAGTTAAATAATCGGTTGATATTTATTATTTTGGAACGTGCAATTGAGCAAACCTATTTGGTTGTTGCTCCTTTTAATGCAAAAAATATCACTTATTTATTAAATTGTTTTTTTCTGTATCCAAGATATTTTTATCTAAATTGTTTTTCACTATAACAACTATTTACAAGGTTTCTAATAGTAACTTATTTTACATTTCTATAACTACCAATTTAGCTAATTATTACTAACAAACATTATAACAATAACTTATTTACATTTTCACATAACTTAAATCTAATCTAGCTATCTTAAAATTATATTACAATTTTTAATAATTTAAAATCTGCATTACTTATATTTGGCAAATAACATTTTTCTTTTATAAATTAAACAAACAACTTAACCTTAATTATATACATCCAATTAAGTATCATCTCACTATATTATTTTATTTGTCTTCCTGATATGATGAAGATAATGGTTTTGTTAGTTGTGTCTTTAGGGGCTTTTATTGGTTATGAATTTTCAAAGTTTGCTTTGAGTTATGATGTGAAGTCTATAAAGTTTCTAACTTCTAGTTTATTTTTTGCTTTAATGTGAAATTTACCTTATTTGCATTTCAGTTATTTATTTCAAAGTTATTGCCTTGAATACCAAAACAAAACAACTCAAAAAAATTTATATTTAAGGGCAAATACTAATTAACTCATCTTTATTCTGCATAGTAACATAACAAGATAAAGGTGGCATACCTTGTACAATAATTTAATATTTTATTAAGCTGGTTATTAGGTCCAAATTTAATTTTAAAAGCACCTGATTCTGAAGCACCCATTGGGTTTGTAAGGCTTGTTTCCCTATCTAAGAAACTTTGCATTTTTTCTAGTGCTTTCTTGAGTATTTTTTTATAGTTTTTGAAATGCTTTGGATTAGTAAAGGGCTATTATCTCAACAGAGATTTAATTGTGACATTAAAATAAGAACGTATATAATTTTATTAATGTACAAGTAAGCAGTGCCAAACTGTAGATGTATTTTTCATTTATACTTGTAGTACCTACTTATAAAAAGTAGAACATATCCTTTTATGGGGGCAAAACCCTTAGAGAATGGGTCGTTAGGATTCTCTTTCGAGGGTTAAACGATGCTAAATATCGAATCTTCTAAGCTATTTAAATAGCAATTAGTTTTATATTACTTTTGTTACATAAAAGAAAACTGGTCTGGTCTGAATAGACATTAAATCCATTATATATACAGTTATCTTACCGTTTAGTTTGTTTTTAACTTTCATTAATTCCTTTACAATCATTTTCTTTCTATTAACACTTTCTTCTATTAAATAATCTCGAACGTGTATTCATTCAGTTTTAATCCAATTATGTACGCAGGTTATTTTATTATTACTTTCACGGCCCCAATAACAACGGTATTCATTCACCAAAACGTTTTATATATTAAATAAGATGTAACTGTAACCTAAATGGAATTTCATCCCGTAATTGTACATAAAAATCATTCAACGTGAAGCCAGCACAGATATACAATAATTGCAGGTATCGTCGACACCTTCAAGCATTTTACAGATGTTCGTTTTAACAATTAAATAATTAATTAAGTTTTGCATTAATAATTTAATCACCACAGAAACTATTGTTGATTTAACAGATTTTATTAATAAAGTCAGTGTTATGTTTAATACCGAATGGTTTTAGTTATAAAAAGAAAAACAGATTTTTAAAGTTCTATGAAATGAAACGAAAATTACCATAAGTTGTTACAAATTATCAAGAAAGAGAAACTGATTGAAGCACTTTGCAAGCTTAACAAAAAACATACTAATTATTTTTTGATGTTGTACAGGGATTGGAAATTATTTAATTTAAAAAATCTAGCTCATTCCAGTTAGTTTTCTAGAGGGGCCTGCATAGATTCGTTTTTATTGCCTTAGTTTAATTAAATTGAAAATTTAAGCATTCAGGTGCAGTAGCAATGTGTAATACAACCATTTTGTTGAAATTAATTCACAATACGGTAAAACGGTTCTTTAATCTGAATTGATTAGAAGATTCTATTCTATTATTTAGAAATGCCATAATTCAAGACTTTTTTGGTTTTAATATCTTTCAACTTTTTGTTAGGCTTCCTTATATAAATACAAGATAAAAATAATTTATAGGTTATCAAATTTTCAATAAAAGTAAAAGGTTCTAAAACTTAAATTTCTTTTTACTTTATGATATTATCGTCTACAAATTTGTCACATAAATAACTTAATTTTTTAAAACCATTTTTTAATATAACATTTAACAATATGTTTTACTTTTACTCATCTCCAATTTAAGAGAATCTAGAAATAAATCCTAAAATTCTTTGTAAATTTTACTAAAATATTTTATATTAAGTTACTTTACCCAAACTACGATGTCTAAAGTGTAGGTTTTAATTGTTTGCAACATTATAAATCTTGTAACCTTTGCTGCATTTTTTGTAAAAATGGAAAAGCTTGAAAGGTGTCAAGTAGGCGTTAAGTAGAAAAGACAAATTTTTAACTTATTATATTTGGATAAATTTAGAAATCTTCTTTAAATTACTATTTGTAATCTTTGTTAATAAAAGTAGGTTTTATTCAATTTGCATTTATTTAATTCGCCTGATAAAATGTCACAGTTTGATTTTTTAAAGTAATCCGTAAAAGGAAAATTAACATTTAATTATTATCCGAAAGGCCGTTGTGTTATAGTCGGAAAATAATTATCGAACTTATCATTGCCTCCTTCCAGTCCTTCCAGTTATTTACTTAAAACCGGATAACCTTTTCAAACAGTGGGTTTCGGAAACTTTCTCATTTAAAACCAATTATTTTGTAACTTTTTGGTATTTTCCTCTGCATGCTTAAAAACTGATGTCATTTGTTAAACTTTTTTATATAACAGTACAACTTAAACGTCACATTAGTAAGTACTAGGAAATAAAGAAATTAGTTCGCAGTAATCTGGACATCACAAATTTTTAATACGTGAAAGGTCACGGGTAGCCGCTGGCGAAACACAATCCATATGTTACGCCTGTCATAGAAGAAGTAGTTAATTCGTTAAAAAAAAGAAATATACAGGTTTTTTTATACGTCTTAAGAAGATAACTGAATGACTTTCTCCCGCATGATTCTACAATTAAAACAATTCCGTGAGGAAGAGAGCAATGTTTTATGTCCAATCCCGACAAGGAAAGCTTGTAACAAACTTGAATTTTCTGCTCGAGCGAGGACACTGTTCTGTTCGTTTTGACTGGCCTCATAAACGTTGCATCAATTTTTTACTCCATTCAGAAAGTGATAAGCTTATGCAACTGACATATTAATTTCAGGCAATTTGTTTAGGTATAAAATTACTAAGATATTGTGTAAGTCAGGTCACATTGCCATCACACGTAAAATTCTGATATTTATTTGTGGTAAAAGTGATAAAAGTGGGTCAGGATTACATTTCCGGAAAAAATTATGCAAGATTTTGTTGAAATTCTTTGATGCAACACAAGAACCTGTTCTTGATTCGACGTTTGTTTTTTAACTTGCAGGTTTGATATTTTTTGATACACCTGGAATGTTAAATATATTTAGGATATATAAAGGAAAATTTCCTAAATCAGCACATAAAAATGCATGAAAAGTTGAAGATTATGTTGTAGTACTAAACTGATACAACTAATAATTCTGGGGTAGTTTCAAAACCATATGTTTGTTTTATTACTTTAATTGTTGTAACTGAATCTAATTTTACGGAACGCATATAATCTTAGAGAACATGGTTTCAAGAAACTTATAGCTGTAACTAACGATGCATAATTACGACATAAATACCATGCGGAATATTGATACGGTGTTACTAGACTACGGCTTTTAAAGTTCAAAACTGTAACTGTTCCATACGTATATTTCATGGTAGATATAGTCCAATTGGCAAGTTAGATAATGCGCGTCATCAATCACATGATCAACGGTCGGCGTTACCAACAATGCGCTATAAAAAAATACAAAATGTAATTGCTAAATATAAATTATTTTTATAGTTTTGGAAAGCTCGTTGGCGCAGTGGTAAGAGCGCTGGGCTTCTAGCTAGGAGTCTTGGGTTCGAATCTCACGCAGTGGTAAGGATTTTTACAAATAATTCCCCTCTGTTCGAGGTCGGTACTTGAGCGAGTGAAGCCATTTAATCATCTGGTTTAATTAATGATTCTGTCTGTGGTGTGGTCGCCTTCAGATAGTAACAAGACACATACACTATACACTTAATACACACGGTCACAAACTCTGCAGAAGGCAACGGGAAACCACTGCAGAGAACACATTTCCCTAGTAAAAGCAGTTTAAGACTGCGACCAACCAGCTGTAAGAGCTGATGACCACACACACACACATACGATTAGGCAGCCGTGTTTAATCACAAGGTCTTTATATTTTTGAAAATAAAAAGAAATCGGGTTTTTACTTTCTAATTTAGTTCATATTTATTTTTTGTAAAGTTAGTATTATTTTTGGCATGTTTATATTATTTCACTTACAAATTTTTGAGAGATCGTGTTGTATGTGATTGCGATAGAATAGGAAAATATGTCAACGTCTTTCATCCGAAAATTTAGGGTATAGAATTTGTAAATCGTTTGAAACTTCATGTAGACTTACTAAGTTATGATGTCATAAAATTTATTGATGACGTGCATTACCTGACTTGCCAATTGGACCATAATAACTTTTTCGAAGTTTCGAAATGACAATCGAAAAGTGATGACTTCCTAGATAATGTCAAAATTAAAAATTGAAACACACATTTTTGGTATTTTTATTTTAAACGAATTATGTAAATTCTATAAATATATAGAAAAATATCATCTCCACAGGGATTCGAACCACTGACCTACGGCTTTACGCGCTAATGCTCTACCATTGAGCTACGGAGGCAAATCAAAGAATGTGCGGTATTCGTTAAAAATAAAAAAATCTCCAAAGGAGTTAATCCTACAAAAATTTAATTTCTAATACATTTTTGGTGTTGATAACCGTAACTAAGTAAGTAGGTATCGAAAACTTTTAGTTATAATAAAATTCGAATTCGTAAGGCTTATAATTAAGGAATGAAATTCGGATTTACATCCTCAAATTTTGAATTTCAATCTTCTAAGACGCATTCGAGTATCTGATTCTTTAAAAATCTATACACAGAACTTGAATTCTGCACTGCAAACTCAAGTTTCAGTTCTAATTTCAGGGACGAAATAAAATTAATCAACCTGAATTGATAATCTGAATTTATTTTAGATTTCTTGTTTAGTTAAGCTTTATAAAATATAAACGACCGCCACATAAACTTTAATTTCAATTCAATTCGCAACGCATAATTAATCTCTAGAAGTTCCAGAATGCAAACTGATAACCTAATTTGATGCTTTAGATTAAGTTTGATATTATATTCGTACTTGCTAAAGACAAATTATACTTTTTAACTCATCAAAACTCAAGTAAGTCGAAACTTGAGCATGTTGTCGAACTTGATAATAAAAAAATCTATTTTGTATGATTCGAGATTGTAATCCAAATTTATGTTAGTAGCCCAGTGGCCAGGTCGTGAAAAGGGGGGGTTACCTTGCAAAAGGTCATGTAGTTTTGGACTTTGGATATGCTGTATATACCTAGGCCCTTATTAAAAATCCAAGTTTTCTAATTTGGCACGGCTGTGCGCGCGTCAGTACAACCACTTTTGTGTCACATTTTTCGGTGTTTGCTCGATGACTCTTTACTAGTGCGTCCTACAGAAAAGTTATTCGTACCCTTTTTGTAGAGCATAAAATTTGATACAATTTACTCCAATAACCTCATAGTTACCGAAATACAGAGCCTCAAAGTTAAAAAAGTTTTTCAAAAGTTACGAAAAACTCAAAAAAACACATTTTTTTTAAACAACTTATTCCACTGCCGTTTGGCAATGACTGCCTACTTTACAATTTTTCACTACGATTCATGTATGTTAATAGTATAGGCAGGCCCGTTCCTGGGGAGTCAAGCGCCTGCGTGCAAGATATTTTTTTCCGCCTCTTATATGTATTTTCAAATATCAATTTAACTAAAGCGGTTTTAGAAATATTGGGATAATTTTTTTTTTATTATTTTCAACACCCTGTATCTCAATAATAAGGCCGTTGTGGACCTATGTTCATATGAACTTTTTTGATCAGAGCAATGTGTACTATACGCCCACAAAGTGTGGCAGATTACAACTGGGACACCCTGTACATATTATTACCAATAATAAATACTTACTTGCAAGACTTGCTTTACCAAACACCAAATTTAAAAATAAAAATAATTTTACAAATGATTACTAATCTAGTTATATTAAATCACGACAATTAACTTTGCGTTTTTATTATCAATAATTTAATAATTATTTTTATTAGATCAGATCACTTCACTAGGGCAGCGGGCAGCTAAATGAACACTAACAATATCGAACATTTATAACAATACCGAACATTTAAATCTAATAGATTTTTCTAGCTTTAGCGAATTCTGTTTATTTCGCGAGTTTTCATAAAGGCATATAAATGCAGGTGTCTAACATATATTAAAAGAGCGGACGCGCAAAGGCGGCGACTTCGCAAGCAATGCAGCACGCTGCCGAGTTAAAAGGAGCGCGGTTGCCGCTTTTGACAATCTTCCGACAAGACAAAAAGGCGGTATTTTAAAAGGATAAATGAATCCAGTTATTTTAGTTTTCATTGGGAATTTTTATTATAAAGATAATAATAAAATTAAGTAAGCCTTCTGCGTTTACTAAAATTAAAATGAGTACCGAAATGGCGCCCCAAACTTTTTCCGCCTGCGTGCGGTGCATTCGCTGCATACCCGCTAGGAACGGGCCTGAGTATAGGGGTGAGCGAGAAGAAAGGAGGCAAGCTGGACATACACGTGTCTGCGGTTTTACACCTCTACGGTTCAAAATTGCAGAGAAAACGTCGTGTTAGTGGACATCAACCGCGCCAGATGGACTTGCATGGCAGTTTAGTATTGGCTGAGTATACACGCAGATGTTTTGTAAAAACGACAGAGTTAAGTAGTTTAATATTTAAAGTAATATAATGACCACCGATACCATAGATACGCACTTCATGAGCAGGGAGTTTTTGATAAATTTGATAAATATTTATAAAGAACATCCTGAATGCTCAAACTCTTGACGATCTACGCTGTCAGATTTTTGAAAAGTCTGTGACTAAAAGCAAGTTTCACCTTGCCAGACTGCCACCAACGCAAGATGCAACCCGGTATCACGCATTACGCACATATCATCAAGTCCAAACATGGATGGGCAGGGAAAAGAACCCTTTAGATTGGGGCTGGACGACAAACAGGCGAGGACTGACTCCAATTAAAACAACAAAAAACGCTGCACCAGATTAGTTGCTGCAGACTATTTTTTGCCAAAGGGTGTGGTAAGGCCTGCAGCTGCAGAAAGGCTGGTTTGCATTGCTCTATTACTTGTAAGAATTGCTGTGGACAATCAAGCCTAAATGCTCCTGAGATTATTACAAACGACAATGACATAGAGGAAGAAGCGGTTTCAATAATTGATCAGATGATCGCCCAAGAAAATGACGACATTGAACATTTTAACTTTGCTATAGAAAGTGATGAAAGTGACACTACAGATAGAACCAAAAGATCAAAAGTCTAAAGTTTAGTATATTTATATTATACGCCTTATTTGTATTAATTTTTGTTATTACTATTTTATATTATTTCTATTTTAGGCCTACGAGGTAGAGTAACAAGGTTCTATACGTACACACACATACACTATACAGTATACACATGGTGCATTTCACGCGTAAGACCATATACGCTAACACACCAGCCTCAACATCGAAAGAACACATTATTTGTATATTTTTTATACATATGTATATCTATCATTTGGATACAAAATTATTTCGTTTTGTCTTAATTTGAACTAATTTGTTTCTTTTTGTTTGTATGTACCCCTTATTTGTAAATGTATTGCTGAGCCAATTTATATATATTGTTATGGTCTTGCTCTTTTAAAAGATTTTATTTAAGTTTAATTTATTTATTTTTAAGCCCACATCCAATATTTAAAATTAACCCTTGCTTTGCTCTTTAATTTACTTAATTGTTTGCATTGCTTTTATCTCAGGTCGTTAAGTAGGTTCCTTGTTTGTTATTTTTCTAAGTTTATTTTTTAACCAAATAATAAATTTACTCAAATAATTATAATGCAGATTTTTATTATCGTTTTTCCCTATCAACCCTGCCTTAAAATTGACTTAACATTATCCTTTAAACTCACTATGTATTCTTGGCTCCTTTTTCTTTTCCACAAAAATTTCAATCTTCCCCAAATTCCAAAATTCCAATTTTCCCCAATTACCAAAATTCCAATCTTCCCCTGTTCTTCTTGTCCCCGCTCTAAATTGTCCCCCTTTTTGACTTTCTCCCTCTCGAACTCCTTCTGTTGAATTTCTTCTGTTGATCCTCTCCTACTACAACTGCTCTCTCACTTAACTGCTTGAAGCTCAATCTTTATTTTTCGTTTCTTCAAAATTCACCCTCCTTTTACTGGACACTGGTTCCTTTTGATTTTACTTTTCTTCTCAAAATTCACCCTCCTTTTACTGGACACTGGTTCCTTTTGATTTAACTTTTCTTCTCAAAATTCACCCTCCTTTTACTGGACACTGGTTCCTTTTGATTTAACCTTTTTGTAATTGATTATTTCTCGAATATTTACTCTTTTTGTGGGAGCAAACCAAATTTGATGTTGCTTCGTCGATTACCAATTTTCAACTAACTATTCACTTTGTTTTTTTTTTTCTGTTTCCTGGATATTTTTATCCCCATTTGTTTTCCACTTTTAAAATTATTTACAACGTTTCTAATAGTAACTTATTTTACATTTCTATAACTACAAATTTAGTTAATTATTACTAACAAAAATCATAACAATAACTTATTTACATTTCCACATAACTTAAATCTAATCTAGCTATCTTAAAATTATATTACAATTTTTTTAATAATTTAAAATCTGCATTACTTATATTTGGCAAAATAATATTTTTCTTTTATAAATTAAACAAACAACTTAACCTTAATTATATACATCCAATTAAATATCATCTCAATATATTCCATGTATTGTGGTCTTATTTGTAATTTTTTATGCACATATGTACCATATGGCTACAAAGTGTTACTCATTTTGTCTTTAAATTGAACCAATAAACCGTTAAGATGATGGATGTTTTTTGTGGTAGTTTTCCCTAACTTTTGGAAAAATTGAAGCTTTGTATTTCGGTAACTATGAGGTTTAGAAAAACATGTTATTGGAGTGAATTGTAGCAAATTTTGTGCTCTACAAAAAAGGTAAGAGTAATTTTTGATATAGGACGCACTAGTAAAGGGTAATCGAGCAAACACCGAAAAAAATGACACAAAAGTGGCCGTACTGACGCTCGCACACGCACAAGCGTGCCAAATTAGAAAACTTGGATTTTTAATAAGGGCCTAGGTACATACAACATATCCAAAATCCAAAACTACATAACCTTTTGCAAGGTAAATTATCTGGAAACGGTTTGATAGTTTACTAAAAAATCTAATAATATTGCTAATGATTACTGATCATGTTATTACGTATTTTTTAATCAGTGGCCTTTTTTATTCGATTTCATTTAAGTTTCTTCCTAGTTTCCTGTTTCTTACCTTGTATCACATCAGTCTTGTATATATTTTTAATATATTCATTATCTGCCCATCTCTTCTACTTCGTCAATATTCTCATGAGGTGTATTTGTATTAGGTTTGCGTGATATTAAAAAAATATATAGAAAATATTTGTTAAGGATTGCGTATTTTTGTAACGCTGGTTGTTGTAATGTTATTTGCGAGACCGGCTCCGTGAGGTGCTTGATAAAGCTCACGAAACGCTAAAAACTGTGTGTATTGATTACATTGTAATTATGAAAGAACAGAAAGTGTATAAACCTGGACCGGCACAAACTTGACTTACATTACTGGAAAACTTTGATGCTGCTGTTGCGGTGGTTGGTTCAAGACAGACATTGCCAAGCAGATATACCGGGTGGCTTGATAACATTCAATGACGTAGCCAATCTTAGTAAAGGCTACTAATTTTAAGGGGTAAAAATTCTTAACTGCTTTAACAATATCAATAACATAAAACTATGAATGTTATCAATTAAATCGCCGTATCGAATAAATTGATGTACTGAATTAATCGATATATCGAATAAATCCATACATCCAATAATTCGAAACGTCAAATAAACTATTGTATGGATTCATCCATATCGATAATATAATAATCTTGTAGAATGTAGATACTTTAGTGTGATAGTTTCCTGATGGTTAGTAAATGAAAATATTTTAAAACATCGATTAAATCGATACATCGCCAATAATTAAACGGATATATTTCCATGTATCCATATTTCGATTTTTTTAGAATTCTATATGGATATGCCCAGTCATAATCGCGAATTAACTTTATTTTAAAGTATAAATCCAATCAATGATTTGCCAACTTTCGAATATTTTGCTTTATTTTTGGATCATATTAATATATGAAACTTTTTCTTAATATTTTCTGAACATTTGTTTGTGGCGAGTTTCTTGACATTTTTTATTTTTTCTTATGGATCTTGTTACCAGTTGCTAAAAAAAATTATGCGGTTTTTAGTAGTTTATTGTTGCTTGTATAATTTTTAATTTTTAGCAGCTGGTGGTGAAATACCCAGGTAAAAATTTTAAAAAATATATTAAATCTTTAACAGTAAAAATAATTTTCTACATGCAATAAATATCTTCATTATTTGCTACTGCCTTGGAATTTTTTTTACATTGGTTTTAAGAAGTATGCCATCGAATCCGATTAAAAGCTATTTACAAAGAAAATACTCCAAGAAAAACCCTATTTTAAAAGCTCAAATTTTTGTAAAAGGTATAAAAAGAACTTGTTTTAGGGAATTCTAAAGACAAAGTACAACAAAAACTCAAAACAAAAAATCAAATTACTGTGAGTCGCAAGAGAGTCAGTTAGTGAAATGCTTATGAGGAAGTCTCTGATGTGTTGTTACTTTACTGATTATTTGTTTTGAATGTCCTTGTTTCATTTAAATCTGTGTGTAACCACAGGGAATAATATTGGATCATAAGCTTTGGTTTTTAGTATTAATTACAAATGCATCAGGATGTTCATCTTCATTACGTTATTAATTTAACGTTTCATAGACTTACTTAAGTAGTATTTTTATTCAGGGCGAATGCTTCCTGGATTAAATAAAATCAGAAAAATATTTTGAAACCAATAAAATAAAGAAAAAATATGTCGCTTAGCCCAATGCTAAGTAAATCAAAAGAACAGCAAGGTAAAATAATTAAATTACAATTGTAATAGCTAGTTAAGTCAATATTAACCTTTTTCAAAATTTGAAAACAAATTCAGAAACTGAAAATTTCGTAAAATAGGTACTGATTAAGTTTGTTTCTAAGTATTTAGCCAAGAAACTCGGTCACCTTGTAAGTCTACATATTTCGTTTTAGATAAATTTAATAATTGTGTTCAAGTTAAAAGCATTTCTTTGGCAGACGAAAAATAAAATTTAGATCACAAAATCCGTTTTAGAATTGAAAAATACGCCAGTTTTCTTATGAAAAAGGCAATTTTTGTAGTTTTACAAGTTTCCGAGGTTTTAATTTTCATTATCAGAAATCTTCATATTTAAACCTGTTTATAATTTTTTTTAATGAAGCTCATGAAATCCCACTCACTGTTCGTTCGTAGAGGCCTTGTATTATTTTCTAATTTCTGTTATTTCTGTTATTAATTACGTACAAGTATTGAATGAAAGTCAAAAGGTTAATGTTTCAACGAGGTAGTTGAATATGAGATTAAAATTTTTACCAAGGACATTTAACGACATTCTAAACCATTTTGATTACAAGCTCTCTTGCATAACTTCTCTAATAATTTTTAAATGTTATAAATTGCACTTCGATAGATAAATAATCTCTTAGGGCTCATCTTCTGATAAATTTAACTTTCAGATATTTACTGTGGAGATAATTATATTAACAATAATTACCAAGTTAAATATCAACAGATTGAAAAACCAGTCAATGTTGGTTTTGTAACTTTAACTTCCAGATTTTTTGGGATAAGCTATGCTAGTGCAACTGGTTCCATGCAAAATATCTGAAAGATTCTAAAATTGGCCCTTCATGAATTTTATTTGTTCATCCATAAATGTGCATCTATTCTAACGTTGTATGGTAAGATGTAAAAGAGAACGTGAACAATAAAATGAAATTTTGTTTTGTGTGTTGACCCGTAAGTTCTACAAGCAGACCCCTGTCTTTTTGCAGTGTTCCACAGGTTGATGACGTAGTAAATATATGGGAAAGGTGTGCCAAGTGTTCGAATATAAAAGTTGTTCGCTTTGCGTGTTGTTTTTGCCAGGTATGGCACTGTGTAGGAGTTTATGTTGAGATAGTCTGAGTCACTGTCTTGTTTTGCCACTACGTCATATCAGGTCCGGGTATTTGATAACTGTTAATAAATAAGGTACCATTAATCGATATTAAATAATTAGAGTATTTCTTTACTCATCTATGTGACTTTAGATTCGTTTTTTTTAAATTGGAATCAATTGTATTACGTATTCTTTCTGATTTAAGTTTGATCGACTTAAACCAGAAATCGTCTTAGTTTACCATTGTGTTGCTTTGGTATCTTTTAGCTTAAGTCATGTTTAAATTTTAAATAAGGTCGCCGCAAATCACTGTTAGGAATTTTTATTCTGACAGCAGAGCTTATGTAAAATTGAATGTAAAAACTACAGCCACGAATTTCATTTAATTGCAAGTAATTGAAACAGCAACAGCAAGATTGCTAGAATTGAGATATACAAGTAAAACGTGATCATTTGACGTAGGCGCATTGAAAATTTCACGATATGAACGTTTTGCCTAATCGTGCATAGCTAAAATACCACGAGATGTTTAAATCATTGTATGAAAAACGGTATTTAGTTTTTATAACTTTCGCTTTATTGTTTCTAATTACGGCTTTCTTCAAATTCCACTCAAGGCAATATTTTAAGTAAATCATTACGCTACAATGAGAAATGAATGAATCAAAATTCCCATATCGTATTTTTCAACACGCACATGGTTATAACCTTGCCTCTTGCGTTTCTAGTTCGACATTTTTAAAATGTTAGCGTGAATATAAATTATTTTCATATTACATTTTAAAATGTTACAATTTTTTACATTGTCTAATTTTATTACAACCTATTTTTGCTTTATAACAAAGATTTCTTGTTTTTTGGTTAATAATGAAATATTGGTAAAACTTGAGAAACTGTTAGGTTACAATTTTTTTAACATTTTCACTTTTCCCAGAAGTATTTATGCACTTTGTATCATAAAATGTCTGATCAGTTTTTAGTATTAAATATCGGTATAAGATTAAAGCTTTGACTACAATAATTATTCGGATTGGATATTATTCTATGCTCGTATAATTGAACAAAATTAAATTTTAGAAATTAAATTTTTAAGGATTCACTCCTTTGGGGAAGTATTTTTAATGTATTTTAACGAATTATGAAAATTCCATTATACCATGGAATTTTCATAATTAGAAAAATATTGAGCCGAAGGTCAATGGTTCAAATTCTTACGAAGGCGATTTTTTCTGTGTATAGAGTTTTTATAATTCGTTAAAATACAATAATTTAACCATATAATTATCGTCAGGATACTTTATAAATATCAGAGAGTAAATAGTTCTAATCTTTACTTTTAGAAAGATCTTCAGAACTGAAATTTGTATTTGAATACAAATATTTAACGAATTCAAATACGAACATTTATTCTAGGAAGATTGGCTTAAGCTTTAAAAATTAGTACCTATTTATTTACCTTAAAATTGAAAATTTGAATTTGAATTATTACTTTATGGAAGCGATTCGCATTTCATAATTTTTCTCATTATTTAGGCTTACGTAATTATGAACCTTTCAATTTTTCGGGTTGGTTCGATCACCTTATTTTGTTGAGTTCATTTTACCTGCTCCAATTTTTTTCTGCTTCTGGTTATGTGGCTTGCTTCTTGCATTTAATATCTCTTGTTTTTAACATTTAATGATTTTTGCTACAACTGATATCTTTACTTTGAACGTGTTTTATCTGTGCATATTTCGGCCGTCTTCTTCTGTTCCTTTTCCCATTCTGTTAACTTTAAATTCTTTTTGCCAATCTCTGCTTCTTGGTCGTATACGCTCCCCAAGCCATCTTTTCTTTTTCCATATTGTGTGTATCTTTTACTGATAAAATTTGTACTTTTCTGTAATTTTGTTTCTTGTTTACCACTTCTGGTTTTTATTTGCTCGTTTCTTAAAAAACATATCCCAGTGTTTCTGAGTATAGTGAGTAGTAGAGAGTAGAGTATAGTCGTGAGTCGGGGGGGGGGGGGGGGGGCAATTGCACCCATTGCGCCTGGTTGTTCGTTACTTTGGCAACGTTTCTTGACGATTCTTTTTTTCAAATTTCTTTTGCTATGTATTATACATCCTATTAACCTTTTTTATGTTTTGATGTTCTTCTCTATCTCTCTATCCCGCATTAACAAGCTTTTTGTTGTAATTATTTTCATAATGACCTTCTTTGATTATATATTTAATACATTTGTCTTTCGTTGGAGTTGTTCTTCTGTTTCATCACTAACAAAGGAACTATAGCACGACTTAACTTCACCATTTATATTTTCTGTATTCTATGTTGTTGTTTTAGGTTTGTTTTATACGTTTGTTTTGGTTTTATTCGATAGTACATTAAACCATAATACATTCAGAATGTATTCTTGTTTAAGTTTGATATAACTGGTAAAAGTATTTCTCATTTTTGAGCTGGCAGAATATTATATAACGAAATCACAAATATGATAAGGGGATCAGGGAATTCCATTTGGCCGTTCCTTTAGTTTTCACCAACTTCCAGGAAATTCCTTGAAGTTTCATACAGTAGTACACTCCTCTGCTTTAGATACCTTTTTGAATTCAAGCATAGATTTTTTATAATATTTTTTGTTACTTCTCTTTTGTTTATATTTGCCAAATTCTCTCTTTCTTCATTTTTTGTGTTTTTTACGAGTCTGTTCAATTTGTTTCTTAATCTCCCATTCTCAACTAAAATCCCATAATACAGCTCTTGTACTATGCTTCTACCATTGTCGCATTGTTTTTTTATAAGGTGGTGGAAGTTTCCACTTTGTATTGCCAAACTATGTTGCTTGATTCAGCATCCCCAGTAGGTTGTGATTTCCTTTTTCATTTATAAATTTGTGTGTTTTATGTAGTGCCTCTTGGAAC
Source organism: Melanotus villosus (assembly GCA_963082815.1). Lineage (NCBI taxonomy): Eukaryota > Metazoa > Arthropoda > Insecta > Coleoptera > Elateridae > Melanotus > Melanotus villosus. The sequence continues at coordinate 27,536,979 of OY720419.1, read as the reverse complement.
TCCTTTTTAGAAATGGCAATTGCTTTATCTGAGTGATCACTCGATTTTGATGGCGATTCTCTTTCTCTTAGAGTCTATTCTTTTTCTTCTTCTTAATGTTTTTATTCTTCTAATAGTTCTTTAAAATGTCTTCACCATTTCTCTATATTCTGTAAATCATTTATTAATAAATTGTATTTTCTTTTTTTAGTTTTGAGTCCTTTTAGAAGTTTTCGGTGTAATTTCAGATTAATTTGTTTATGAATTCTGCTCAACAAGTTTCTTTGTTGAGTCACTTTTCTTAATCCCTTATGTTTAATATAATCCTTTAAACTTTTGCTTGGCATTGTTTTAAAAGTCAAAATACCAAAATTTGCTAAAATTTGAATCTTTAAATGAAATCTAAATCAAATTTCCTAATTCAGTACTGAATTTTGTATTAGAATAATTTTTAACAAATGCTCATCACAAACTCTAACTAGAAATTCTATTCTAGGATGAGTTATACTATTTAAACCATGGTTAGACTCGATAATTTTTACGGTATAAGTAAAATTTTGCTCCATTGCCTTTAAAAAGGGCACTTGGAAATATTTAGCTCGTTTTTTAAAAATAATAATTGCTGATCTTTCTTGTAAAAATGAGAGCTACAAATCAATTAAGGCCAAATGCAAAATATTAAAATGTTGCAATTAATTTATTGCAGTTTCCAAATATAACACTAGGAAACTAAAATGAGAAACAACTTCCAACGCATGTCACACAAACCTTAATTTAGGAATAATGTGATCCTGATTTTATCGAACAGATAGGATAAATTTATAATTAAAAGTAATAAAAAATGTACAATAAAAACAGGATGCGATTCGAAAAATTGGTTGTAATTTTAGGTTAGAGAAAATCTTTCTACAATAAAATAACGTCTGATTTTTGATTTAAATACAAAGCAGAAGGCGAAAAATAGCTACCTTTTTGTCTAGTTTCAATATCATTCAGCATTATTTTGAGAATCTTTAATTCAGGTCAAACTTAATAAATATGCAAATAGTAGCTACACAATGCAGAGTTGATTTATTTTCTAATTCAATATTTGTGTTTATTTTTGTTTGAACTCTTGAATATATGTATAATTTTGTTTTAACATTAAATAAACTTTTTCTACCCATTTCACTTCTAGTGCGAGAATTTTCAAATAAATATTAAGTCTGCTTTCGTAATATAATAAAGAACAGATTGTACTCCTCTTTGGTAATATTATATTTCTGTCGTGTTTTTAAAGTTCTGATATTGTTAAGAAATGATTATAAAAGTAGAAAAACCATTTTAATACAAAGGAAAATGTTCCGAAAAACATTTAGTGTTCTGTTGGTTTTATAAGGAGATCTGCGTGTTTTAGTCTATACTATGTAATAACAAAAGATACTAAAGGTAACGTTAAAAACTAAACACTATTAATTAATTTTGTATTGATTTGAACCGATCAGTTTTGTAGTTCTGGCTTTTCAATGGTAAAATTTTGCTTTATATTTTTAGATGAAGAAAATATTGTTCCCATTTGTATAAAGAGCAAAGTACATAGTAAGGAATCACTCCTTTAAGGATATGTTGTTTAATAAATGTTACTGAATTTAGAATCATTTATAAAATCTGGGTTTAATTTTCATCGTTTACAGCACTGGTTTCGTATTTCGTTGTAAATTTAGTTTTGTTTCAGTAATTTTTCCACAAAACGCTTTATAAAAAATATCTCTTAAGTTAAATTAGTTCTATATAATAACCTTCCTCTGATTTTGCCATTGCTTACGTAACGATTTCGACATTTTTATGTTTAAGTTTATGTTCATAAAACTTTTGATAACCTTTAATTGTTTAATTATTGCCATAACAGTACACTAACCAAAGTGAGCTTCCCATAAATAATACGCTGATTAACGATGAAACGTGTCTTCATAACGGCCCACTCTAAAAGGACCCACGATTTTTGTCGAAAAACGTTATTCGTAGGATTAAATATAATCTGTGCGCTTCTGTTTATAAGGAAACTTGTATCGGCGTTCAGTCCACGCGAAATTTTTGAAACGATTTTATACTTTAATACCTCATACCTTAAAAGCCAGAACAAGTTGCTACCTACATTAAATTTTACTTTCGGAGTCATAAGACTGTGAACCTGAAGGTCGTTTCCAAGCAGTGGGATTTGGAAAGGTCAGCGATTGAAAATATCACTGTTATAAATATGACTGTGGAACTTTTCGGCGACACGTTTATTAAAAAAGCAGGAAAAGGGGACTTGGATTTCTCTTTTGATTTTTAAAACAATTAGTTTCTCTCGCGTTATCACTGAAGGAAAAGTTTCCGGAAGATGAAAGATTGTCTTCAGAATAAATATATTTATTTGTATAAATTGTTATTAGTTTTATCGTCTTGAGAATTTGAAAGTTTCACACATGTAGTTTGAATATAGAAACAGTCTGTTTTAAGAAGAGTTACTTCCTCTTTTTTTAATTTGCAAACAAAACGAAGACGTTTTTATTGTTGGATTCAATTATTCTTAGGTATGGTGTTTTGTAACTCCATTGAAAGTTGGGAAAATGGGGAGAGTGTGTTAGAATGGTTAATTATTTAATGGCCTGCTATTTAAATTAACGTTAAAGTTGGCGATTTATGGCAATAAATAATTTACGCTGGTAAATATCAAGGAACAAACTTAGATAGAAGAGGTAAAAACGTATTGTATTGAAAGGTGCTATTAAATATTAATTTATTAACATCAGATATAACAGTCTTTTTAGATTTTGTAATATTAACAATTCTGATTCAGTTAGACAGTTACAAAAGAAATTATATACCTACGAGCATGTAAGGATGCACATTTTTGCGGAAATTTTAAAATACGTTAAAACAAAATATTGTAATAATTAATATGGCACATCTAAAAATCACGCATAAATGGAGGTGATGATCTTAAACAAAAACAAAATTAGCATAGATCTGGGCGTACTCGTACACACACACGTGTAATATACAATTTGTCAAAACAGATGTTCTTCAAGGTATCACTTACTATATTATATATTGTTATGAAACAATTATGCTAATGTATTTCAAGCATATCGACGGCAGATTTCGTAAATCTCAACATGTGTTACTTATAAAAACAGTAACGTTTTGAAATACTGATCATGAATTAATAACAAAACAGTATTTTAGATTATTAAAAACGACAAGCTGATACTGAAAATGGGACTCGATTAAACTCAAAACGTACATAATGATTATAACTTTGCAAAATAAATTTACAATTTACCGACAATAAAGTATATCCTGCATTTTTTTACAGCGCTTCAAATAATAGATTTTAAAGCAAATTACAAGAAAACGTAAAGTAACGTTTTTTAAAAGGTAATAAGTTAATTACGAAAATTACCAAACCAGATAATTTCTAAATTATGTTGGTTTGTTACACGCCTGAGGAATCATAAGTAATTTCTTTAACGTTTTGTAGGTCCACCCGCTGGCGTCGGAGATTTCCCAACTTTATTTAGAGCAAGGTTTCGGTTTTAAGACTAATAAATTCTTACCTTACTTGCTTTTTGGGTTAAATTGGCACATAGTATTGTCTCACGTTATTTAATCGTTTTACCCTTTGTCTTAGGCGGACCCAATAATATTTTTTATTAGTTCAGTTGTCATTTACGTAGTTAACCAGTTTTTATTAAACAAAGTTTTCTTATAAAAAGCATTTTGAATAATATTGAATAACATAATAAAGTGGTACATAGTACATACTTAAAATAGTTTTATTTTTTACTTGTTCTTGTTCTAGTTCCCAATTTGTTTATTGCTTTACTATACATAAGTACATGAAATAAAAACAAAGCTTGCTTAGATCTCGCCTGATAGTTAAATAACATGAAATAGTTGAAAGGAAAAAATACAGTCATCTGTGTACATCTTTTTACTGATAATTTGAAATATATTAGGAATAAATAATATTTAATCATTGAAATGGTTCACAGTCCTACGTGTGGACATATTTTTTTCTATATTTCAAGAATTACCTGAGGGACTACGAAACTGACTTTAACAGGATGTTTTACATTATTAGCTTTTAAAACATGCGGCATGTTTTCAAACTTTGAAATTGATTAAGGTATTGGTTAAACGAATTAATTCGCTTGACTTTTTATAAGTCAACTTCTGCAAATGAAAAGGAAGTTTGTAATGTAATACGAAAGGAACTCGCGCTAAAGCTGCATGTTTGTTTTTTATAGACAGCTTTTTATTTATTGTTTTATTATGAAACATATGTTACTATCAAAACGTGTGATCGAAGCTTTGTTAATTAATTAGGTTAAAATTATGCCTTTAGTAAATAGTGCATTTCAATTGAAATAACAATGCCATTGAATCATAGTTTATTAAAGAAACAATTTCAAATACATGCTGATTATTTAAAAATGTCAAATTAAAAAAAAAAAAAAAACGAAGAATCGAAGAAACATCGCAGGCCTTGTTTTATTAAAACATGCGATAGAGAAAAGTTACTCAGAATGGCAAAATAACCTAACGTCATGAATTTAGTGGAAATACTTTTTAACTGTTTTGAATAAATTGGAAAATCCTCTTAAAAATGTATTCTTTTTCGTTTTAAAAATGCTTATCTCTGGGGTATTCCTAAGCAGAGAGTGTTTAAATCTAGATAAATTGGAATCACGTAAGAATCTCTGCAGAAGAATTCGTTTGGTCCGTGAAGAAGGAACTCGGGAAAAACCACGAGAAGTTTGAATTGCAGAAAAAGAAATGATGATAAACTCGTTACGGCACTTTTTGTACATATGGGTCTTACACTCCACGAGGGAGTATGGCCGGCAACATGGAAGGTTAAGGTCTCCTAAATCGCTTTCATTCCCGGTTGTCTGTACATTTATGCGTAAGGGAAGATGTGATAAGCTGATAAGTATCACGCCGTCAACAACCGCCAACCTTCCCTACTCCGACCCCTGTGATTCGGTTCCCAATTATTTTCAGTGACTGGGTAGGCCACCCGCTGAGCATCCGACTCGGATTTGATCTTGAGACCATCCGCGCTATAATCGAATGTATTGACCTTTCGGCCACTTCGGTGACAATTAAATGTAGGCGGATCTCAAATTAATCTAACCATTATTGCTTCATGGCAATCACAATTATTTTATATTTAAAATTTCTTACAAAATAAAATAGGTTTCAGTGCAATTTCATTTTTAAACATTTTTGACGATTTTAAGTAACCTTTTTTTTTAATTTTGCATTTTCACTCGCTAATTTGATTTCTTAAACGTACAATCCTATTTTTAGGACATCAGTTTTGCGTTTTTTGCCAGTGTAAGCATATTGTCATAAAATGATACGCTTTGTTTAAAAATATTCGTTCAAAACGATGAAATTATCCAGAAATGTAATATTAAGAGAAAAAATTAAGGGATTAACTTTTTTCTTGATACGAGGGTGTTTTTTTAAGTTATCTACCTATAATAGAAAACTCGCAGAGCTTAAAAAATTTATTTCTACATAACTAACGTCTATATTAATTTACTAATACACTTAGTCTTTGGAGGTGGAGAGCCCTTATGGGCCTTATGCACCCATTGCATCAACTCCTGCTTCGTGGGAGGATCCCAATAGAACACCCAAAAAGCTAAAAGCCCAATTAACATCTCTAATAGAAATCCGCACTCACAAACATTTTAGATAATACAGAACACCCAAGTCTCGTCGCCTGTGCCAATTCGTGAAAAATTACTCTCATCGTTCTCTAAAGCAGCCAAATGTTCCTGAAAATTTCCTCACCCGTTTCTGCTCTGGCGTTCGGGGATCCATCGTGCAGAAACTTTTTCCATCCCTAAATCTTCGTGCACAATCTTGAAAACTGTAGTTTCGAATACTCCAGCTTCTTTAGCAAGCACTGGGATCTTCATTCGTCAATCTGACAGCAACAAATCTTCAACAAGCCTGATGCTTTCCTTAGTTCTTGCCTCAGCCGGTCTTCCTGATCTGGAGTCATCCTGAATTGAGTCTCGGCCCCATCGAAACTGTTTACACCAAAATTTTACTTGAAAATAAGATGGACCGTCATTGCCGTACACCTGGGACATTCTTTCATGAATAATTCTTGGTCCATTTCCCTATTTAGTGAGAAATTTTATCACTGCGATGCTCCAAATTACTTTCACTCAATGAAAACAATTGTAAAAACTGCAAAACGCAACGAACTCGTACAAAACTAGTATTAGAACCTTTCCTGGTGATAAAGCAGACACATAAGTGAATCCTTTCGGCTTCAAAAAAAAAATCAGAAACAACACTTCCCATGTTTTGCAAACTGTACCCAAGCAATTCTTAAGGTATCCTAAAAAAACACACTTTAAATGAAGTTTTAATTAATATTACATAAACAAATTATTCTATTTAATTCAAAAGAAAACAGTGAGAAAACTTAATAACTGTACACAAGAAGCTTCACCTTTGTTATAACAAGATGACATAACAACAAATTACAAAAACCACAATACAAATTTACTTAATAGAAATTGGCTGAACGTGTTCAGATAAAATGACGTGAAAAACCTCGAAATAAATGCTTAGTGCAATCATACCTACGAATAAATATTAATACATGACATTCGTCTAAAATGAAGAAGACCCGAGAGTTATTGCCTTGAGTGTGGGACGTTCAAAAGGTGACACCACCTTTTAAATATATACAGAAACAGTTAAAAATTATGTCTGCCTTGTCCTCTATTTATTACAACTTATACTGCTAGTTATGATGTGGACAATGAAGTTATTGTATTCAAATTTGATGTTATAGTTTTAAATTAAAAATGAATTGATAAATCTGGGTGTGTTAAACATTCCAACAAACTAAATGGTGACTGTGTAGTTTTTACAACCATTATAATTAAATTTCTTTTGCGAATTTCTACGAGTGAAAATAAATGGCAATTTTAAATGCGGAATTAAGTAATAAAGTAACTTTCTGATGTATTTTAAGTTCAAAAGGTGACATGGAGCCAAAACTAATATTGTACTAAGCCTCAATAGCGTGAAAGTGAAACCTGTACGGTAAACATAGCACATCCTTGTTAATTTATGTTAATTCGTAAAAAATACCTGCGTTTCTAAATCTCAGACTAATGCATATTATAATCAAGAAACTCATCGTTCGAAACAAAACACGTACCTCAAGGCTCTCTTAATAAACCGTTATTTGTATAATACTAGCAAATAAATTTAGCGGTTCTTAGAAGACTCCTACATGATATTTTTTGTTTCAGGATGATGGTGGAATTGAATATTACAACACAATCGTTGTTCAACCTCATTTGAAATTGGTAACAAATCAAGGAAGAGGTTTCCACGTCAGGTGCAAATATAGTACACGAAATAACAATATTTCTATTGTTAGTGATGATCCCAGGGCTGAGTAAGTATTCGGGTAGGACTTATGGGACTTGTGGGACTTTCGAGTGATTTGCATTACAATATTTGAAATAACTATCACGGAGTGACGGAGTGATCGTAAGAACCTTTGAACAAGGGTGGCTATGAAAAACAAAATCAGCTCAGAACATACAATTTATTCACTTGTTAATTTGACACTTGCCAAATCAAAGGAAGGAATTGTTTGCAGATAAGACCAGTGTTCGAAACCTCACAGCCGCCTTTGTTTAACTATCGAAATATCTTACATCATTGTGGAATTAATTGATATTTCAGAGATTGCAATGATATAAACTGTCGGTACAATTTCTTTTTTATTGAGACAATAGAGGAAAGCATTACCTGCAGTTTTTTTAATATAATAAAATAGAAGTTATTTTTCTGTAAAACACAAGCTAACAAGTAATTTAACAATTTACAGGTAAAACTGCCACGGCTCAATAGTTTAATTGTATACCATTGCATGTTGTTCATTAAACATAATTAAATGAAAAATTTTACTGCTCACAAAGAAAATATAACTTAAACTCCATACATCACGAATTCATAATTATCACCCCTTAATACAAGGTTGCACTAAATTCCCGATATTTTGCAAGAAGCGTTTAAGTAAACGTAATGATCGAGTATTACATCCATTCAGAATTCCAACACTGTAGTTCAAACATCTCGTATTATTATAACTGTCAGCCGTCTGTAAGGTTATGATTATGAAGCTATACCTCACGTCTTTTAACTACGGAGGATGAGTTTAACGTCAGTGATCGACAGTGCAAAGTTTGTTTGAATCAAAGTTGATTTTACTGCAAGTTTAAAAAAATAATAAATAAGTTCGAAGATAAAGATAAGGAACAATACAAATTGACACTTCTCTCTTCTGTATTTAGTTTAGGGAAAACAACAATTAATCTGTCCCTTTGTTACGTGCTCAATTGTTTTCACCGAATTGTTGGACATAATTAATTTTTATATTAAGAAATGGCAAATATTATGTAATATTAAAAAAAAATATGAACACTCATACGGCAGTATTTATGTGTTAGAAACGTTATGTTTGCTCTCTCTCTCTCTCTCTCTCTCTCTACCTCTCCCTATATGGTTTTTTTTTTCAGGTTTCAATATTCTTGGTCTTCTCAGTTCTTCTTCAGTGTTCTCAATCAGTCCTTGTTCCACCATTGTGATTTTAATGCAAGTTTTCCATTTGATGACTGGTCTTTTTTTGTTATTTTGCCTCGCGGTAGTCAATTTATAATTGCCTTTGTCCTTCGTCCTTCCTCCATTCTCTCTATTTGTCCATACTACAAGTGAATATTAAGTCCTTTATTTCTTAGCCCTTTTATGATTTATGTTTTTTTATTAATTTTTTTACCGTATTATCTCATATCATATTCCATCTTTTCTCTTCTTCTCCTCGACTGTTGTTCTTATTTTATCTATCTCGGACTTAGTAATCGACAACATTTGTTCTTATGAGTTCTTTCGTGAATCTTTGTTCCAAAGTGCCGCTTGTAGTAGTCGTGTCGTTCTCTCTGTGTAGTTTTATTTTCTATATCTGTTTCTCTTTTCTGCAACGGCTTGATCCTAAATATTTATATTCTGTGCATAATTTAATTATTACGTCTATTTGTCCCCCATTGCATATATGTTTTGGTTTTTATTTTATATTTAACTTTTGCATTTCGTATCCCTCGTCCAATTTTCTTAGCATAAAGATCGTGTTTTCTTTCTCCTCTATGAACAATATATGGTTATCAACAAACATTAGTGAATGTAGTGTCTTATACTGTATTGGAATTTCTATCTTTTCGCATTTTTGGTACCATCTTTCTGATGCCCGTTTTACATTACATTAAATAACAGTGGAGGTTTAATGTAGGAATTTCACCACTTTGATGAATTTTTCTTGAAACCCCATTCTACTCATAGCTCGCCGTATTATATTTCCATTTCCATGTTCAGTGTTTCTAAGTTTTCAGTTTTATTTTCCTTTATAATTGTTACGCAGTTGCAGATCTTATTTAACCATGACTGATTTCTTCTGAAACCACTTTACTAAAATATTTGATGTGGTTCTCCAATCTGTGTTTTATAATACTTATTTTCAGATGCCCTTACTACTGTTGACAGTATACCTACTTATCCAGTCATAGTTATGTCACGATTACTTGTAATCATTTTTGTAAACATAGTGGTCATAATGTCTCGTTCTATTTTATAGAAGCAACTGAAATATTGCAAAAAAATATTGTAATGGTACCTTCAGTGGTCAGTGCATATAAACATTATAAACTAGTTTCACTAACAGAATGCAACATGGCTACCTTTAATTTCAAAATATTAATCCCAACGTCCTACATTTTGCAACATTAATGATTTGTTGTAATGCTGCAATTCGTATACGGTTTTTAAGGTTTCCAATATCGTTAAACTTATTTTGTATACCTTCGATTTTATATAATACCTAATGAAAATAATCCAAGGGTATTAAGTCGGGTCTTTGTGTGGACCTCTACATATCAATCTATCAGAGAATGCGTCATTGAGATAATCTCTGGCAATGTTGAAAAAACGCGGAGTTCATTTCTCAGTTCAGATTCCGAAATTAGATTCCAAGAAACAATTGAACGTTAACGTAAAATAAAGGAAGCAGTGGAATTGTATGTCAAATATATAATACGCAATATAAATCATAATATCTACAAAAAGGCAACTATATTTTCCTTGCTTGACCAAAATGGATTGAGACCTTAGCACCACCCTGTATTGTTCCATTCATATGGAATATTTTTTCCATTCTTTATTTTTTGCAACATTTTAGTGAGCATTTCTATTACTGCTTATCTGTGGTTGATCAAAAGCTCTGCCTGTCGTGCTGATTTTATTGTTGTTGTTTTTTGAAACATTTATAATCTTCAGCTCTTATTTGTTATATCATTATGTATTGGTTGTTAGTTGCTTTTTTCGTTCCCCTTGAAGTTTTATATATACTGGTCTTCTTTTTCGTAAAAGCCATTCATAATCCGATAACCATTGATTTAGGGTTATTATTATGGTTATTGTTTTTAGAATCGTATATTAGGCTTCGTATTACTTATTGTCCATTCTTCCCTGAATTTCTTGTACTCCACGGTAATACTTATTTATATTTGTATGTGTCCTAATGTTTGTTCTATTCTTGTCTAACTTCCCCTTTTGTTTTCCTTTTACATTCGACTTAGCTCCTCTATAGTTCATTTTATTTTTATCTTCAATTTGTTCATTCAACACTGTATTAAATATTTTGTGATTTATGTTATTATTTCTCATATTTGTTTTGCTACCTTTTTTATGTTCATTAAGCGTCTCATCTATATATGTCTTTAACTTTTATTGTAATCTATCTTGATGTAGTTTTTTAATGCATTTTTGTCTCGGCAACTCTATTTTTCTATTTGCGGAATTCTCTTTCTTTCTCTTGTTCGCCATTCTCTATTATTATTTTATCTTTTTCAGTCCATTGATATAAACAGTCTGCCTAGTAAAGTCCTCTCTGGAGTAGAAGTGCAAGCACTTCCGTGGTTCGAAGCCCAAGTTAAGCTGTAGGTCCCCTATGTCTATATGCTACTTGACACGCACACCACAGGCATATGGAGAGAGGATCGGCAACGCCCTGTATGGGTATGCCACTCTTAGAAGAAGAAGAAGAAGATATAAACATTCTTAGTGAAATTCAATAATCATATGTTCGTAACCATGCTCTGGTCTACCTAGTCTTACGACCTGAACAATATATTTTGGTGTCTTCGAACCATTATCTGAACAACAATGGATGGGAAACCTCGTGTTGTTGGTTGTGCTACGTATGGTTTTGTACCCAAAGAAAATATTTGCTATATTCATTCCACTTTTTTGCGTAGTCTACCTCCATTATCATTTACGGTGTCTTCGCCAAATTCCTTCTACTGTTTAATGTTTAACTATTTTCCAATCTATGTTTATTATTCATATCGCCTTTAGTATTAATAGATTTCGTCTGCCTACAGTTTCTTTCTATTTATTTATGCAGTCAAAGAGCTCTTTTTTCTCTCATTTGCACATACAGTGAGCACGTAAAGGTTGGAACAAATTCGATAAAATCTTTATTGGGCAAGTAAGAAAATAATGCTCGGACACGTCGATTTTATTTTTTTGATGCGCATTTTTTGGTATGCGTATATTTGTTATTACGCCACTCCTCTTCGAGTTATGACGTCATCATCTGTTTTTTTAAATAGCAACACCCTCTTTTGATAGTACCATTTAAAAGAGCACATTTTTTTGCTTATGGACGCCAAAGTTTACGGTATGTTACATAACAATATTTTTGAGAAATTAGTACCACAATTGTTGCACAATTTGTTATTGGCGGCGCATTAAATGCTGAAAAATATTTGAATTTGCTACAAAAACAGATAATTCCTGCACTTATAGCACTATATCCCAATAATCAAAATCCCCAAATGCCGGATGAACCAATATGGTACCAACAAGAAGGCGCGCCACTATATTATTCACGGATTGGGCGTCATTATCTAAACACCGTTTTCGCCAATAGATGGATATTGTCAAGAGGTGAATGACATGCAATTTGAACATTCAATTTATTGGGTTTTAGTTGTATTTATTATTTATTCTATTGTTATTTCATTACATTGTTATGAATTCTAAAACTTTTTTTTCGAAAATATTGTTATGTAACATACCACAAAATTTGGCGTCTATACCCATAAAAATGTGCTCTTTCAAATGGTATTATCAAAAGAGGGTGTTGCCATTTAAAAAAACTGATGATGACGTCATAACTCGAGCAGGGATGACGTAATAAAAAATATACGTATACAAAAAAAATGCGCATCAAAAAAATAAAATCGACGTGTCCGAGCATTATTTTCTTACTTGCCCAATAAAGATTTTATCGAATTTGTTCCAACCTTTACGTGCTCACTGTATTTACTCCCTAGATATCCCGCTCTTATTGGTATAGCGTATCCACAAATTTCCATTTTAACTTTAATGATACAATTAGTAGCCTCACCTTAAATTTGTACTAAGTATATTGTGTTGGACTGTTGTATCACTATTTGCGTATTTTCACTGATACTCCATTTTTTGCTCGTTCGATTTTTCAGACCTATTCCATATACGATGGTAGTTTTCATATTCTTCTTTTTTCGCCTTCGTTAATGTTATTAACCCCTATTTCTATTATCACTTCCTTCCGTTTATTCGCTAATCCGCGTCCTATTTTTCAAAAGTTGTCTTTGCCTGTATCGCCTTTTTTTCATTCTGCCTAACTTGTTTTAAGTATCATTCGTGATATTTGTTGCTTATGGATGGTTTTACGAGCACCAGGCTGCTAATTAAATTGCTTTAACTCCCTATCCAGAAGGACGGGGTGATTTGTCATCAGGGTTTTCTTTTTACTGCATTTAGTATAGTTTCGTTGTTTATATTTTAATTTTTAGTAAGTGGTAACGGAATACCCATAAAAAGCATATAATATATAAAACAGATTATAATTAACTTATATGGAAAACCATTTGATTATCATAGTGTGAAGCAAAGAATTTAACAGATCTAAATTTGAGTTCTCGATCACTAAAAATTTTTATATTGACAGATCTTAGCAATACCCAGTTATGGTTTTTGCCAGTTAGGATTAATTTATAATAAGGAGACAAAGTTCACTTGCGAATAAAAAAAACAAACCTCGTGTAAAACATCAGCTTATTAATGTTTCCACTTAATTGCCGTATTAAGATCTGTATTTACCAAGTACTATTAATGGATAATAAGTTATTATTCACGATAAGTTGTTTTACGTTTATCTAAAGATAATTAGTCATCGATGTGTTTTCCGTAGCGTAATCAAGCTTTATTAATTGAGAAGTCTAACATTTCAAAATATTCAGTAGAAGCTACCTAAAAGTTGCAACTAAAGCCAGTTTTTTTAAATTATATAATCAAAACAGTTATAAATTCAAGTACCAGAATGTTTAAATAAGTTAAAACAATTTTTTACTAAAGCATTACTTTCGTATTTAAGATTTCAAAACAGTTTTTATATAACTTAATTTTTCAGTGTTCAAACCTGCAGAAGGTTTAAAACTAATAAATCGAATTTGGTTTCAGAATTTTATAATTAAATTAAGTGTAAAACGAATTAACATCATACAAAACGGCAAGGCTGAACAATATTATTCCACGCCATGAACTTTGGAAACTTAAAAGGCTTTTTGCATTATTTTAATTTATAACGTAAACTGCATTAACTATAATGAATTTAATTATGTTTCTGTTTAACGGTACATAATAAAGATCAGTTACTTAAACTCGAGCGATTATATTAAGTAATAAATAACTGTTAACCAAAATAATCTGGTTTGCCTGCATGAAATTTTAATTATTTTTCCAGTCCACTGTCAGCGGATCCATCAACAGCTTTAGCACCAATGCCCGGATGCACAATGAAAATATTTTCTGGAGATCCAAACGAAAGAGAAGTAGCGGAAAGCGTTAAAATCGGAGATCCCTTAACTTTAGTGATTTCGATAGATGCACAAGACACATACGGACTTCGCATTACCGATTGTTTGGTCCGTGATGGTTTAGGATGGGGTGAACAAAGATTGATAAACGACGAGGGATGCCCTATTGATAAAGAAATTATGGGAATGTTCAAATATTCGAAGGATAATACGAAAGCTTCGGTTAATTTTCAAGCCCATAAATTCCCATACACTGCTTCTGTTTACTACCAATGCAACGTCAAACTGTGCTTGAAGGCCGACGACGAATGTGCAACCGTCACGGTGAGTGTTTGCGTAATTTCGAGGTAATTTGTTAAACTTTGGAACTTTGTGATGATTCTCCTGTCTGTATATGTTAATTTAAAATGTCAAAATTCGTGTTAACCTATCATTTTTCGAATAGTTTCTATTCTTAAAGATAGAATCATTTTCTTTTGGCGTGTATCGTTTCTATAAAAGCCGGATGGATGAATCAAATAAGGCGATGGCGTTCGAATAAACAGAGGAAGCTTAGACGTGTTTAAAATTACAACCTAAAACCTTCTGAAGGAACGTTTCTTCGAGTTCTTGGGCCTTTTTTTATTGGATTTAAATTTTAATTTAAATAAAACAAGACGAATAATAGAAGATCATTCAGGTCTTAGTTGAAGCACTTATACTTTCAGATTAAAATCTTATTAATATTCAGCCTCACTATTACATGTAGTTTATAGAACACTCTCTACATGTGAGGTGCAATGACATAATGTTCGAGCAGAAATTACAAATGAGCTTGGCACTTATAAGCGGAAACGTAAATTCATCGTATGCTATCTTCATTTCTTCATTTGGAATTCTCCCAGGAGGAGTTTCGCGAATTAACAGTTTTAAAACATTAAGTGGGTGGAAACTCGATGTATAACCGTACCGATATGGAATATAATTACGGAGTCCTTCCAAAATTGTTGTTTAATTGAAGGCCGAAATCATTATACACTATTTGTTTCTAGACGAAATATGTGTTCGTGTTTTTTAAACGTTAATGAGTCTTGTGGGATGGAGATGGAGACATTGAACTTGATAACTGCAATTTCTGGATTAGGAAAAAAGTTGCCCAAACCGTTGAGACTTCTTTACAAAAACTTACAGAACCGTCTACCTTTTAGACTTACCCGTTAGCTATAATTATCTTCAAAAACATGTTTAAACAGAATTATGTGTAGTTTTTATTTCAACACTGAATAGCTAGTCATTCAATACTTTACAATCTACGTCATTTCTTTGGGAATCCGAGTTGTGCTTTTAACTCAATACTTCTTCTCGAGTTGAAGAGTTTTCCAGAACTATCCTTCAAAAAGTGCACATTTTTGTGTATTTTCTGCAGTTGAAGTAAAACGTGAAATGAAAAATTTGTCAGGTCAACAACTCGAACCGTTAGCGGGTTAGAGGAGGTTAGAGTAGTTCATGGGTGGACTGCGAAGTCCATTATTCTCAATTCTTAAGAAGGCGTAGGAGCGCGGCCGGTGCACCCAAGGTCAAGTCGAGTTAGCGCTTCAACGCATTGAAGACGTCTCTGGTTTTCTCATGGAGGCGACCCACCCACCTCCTTAATGGTTTTAAGTACATGTTTGTTTGGCCGAGCTTATTTGATCTTGGCAAGTATGCAACAGTAAATTGTGTATTTACCATTTGCACACCTAGTCGTTTTAAGCAGGATACGGAGATGGGCCATCTCAAACAATCTTCTACTTGGAAAGCTAGCAATTTTCATTTTTCATTTTCATTTCATTTAACATTGAAGAAATGAATGCTAGGTTTTTAATCAACATTCCTTGATATTTTCATTGGAAAAGGCATAAGTATCGTTATCATTTTGTAAAGGTTGGCTTTGTTGCAGTATAAATGTGAATTTAATTCACTGAACCCACATTTTTCAAAAATAGACAAGCGTAACTTCACTCCTTCATATTTGAAATGACGTCCTTGTGGTTGATCTCCTAATCGCATGCAAATTTGTCGGCAGGCGGACAGCCATTTTAAATTTTAAGTTTCAGTAGCTGTGGTTAAAACTATTTTTATTTGTAACGGTTATGTAGAGTTTTCTTCAGCGCTGAACTGCATTTAAAGTCAATGCATTGTATGGGAAATTTCGGGTTGAGGATCGTATTGAAGGAGATAATATCTTGAATGAAATAGGCAAATAAATTTGATATTTATTCCACAGCAGTTCTAGTTTGCAAAAAAATTTCAGCTAATCGTAAAACTTTCTGGAAAAATTAATACATTAAATCTTTGGTAATGATCCCTTCAGTAATTCGCTTCCAAAACTTGAAAAATGGGCAGCTTTGATTTATTTTTATATTAATACTACATAATCTAAACGTTTCCACCGTAAATCTTTTTAATTATACGAGTATCAGTTAACATTCTATTAGCCATAAAAGCAAATTCAACTGGTACTGACGACTTTGGTTCTTTTTGATTCAATTTTAAAATTTTGTGATAACATTAATAATGCCTTATTCCAAGGTACGCGGCGAATTTTTTACAGAAAATGAATCACAATTTGACAAAATTTTGTCGTCTTTATGGTACATATTGTGATTTTTATTTTTCAATTCTGAGTTAAACTTTCTGTTTACATCGTATTATCTATTAGAAGGCATCTCATTCTAGACCTCCAAGTATATGGAAACAAGCATCGGTCTTACCTATGCCAAAAATTTCGTTTCCCAAAGCATCTTTTGGAGTTAAGGCCATTAATTATCCTGCCCATACTTTCAAAGATACTAGAGCATATTTTAGAAAAACAATAATTGTCAGATCACCTAAACTCAAATAACATTACTTATATCCGTTGTTCAATCTGGCTTTGAAAAGAAAGAGTTGCACTCAGGGCTCTGCAGAGAAAATCCGGGCGTGATCACATTAGGAAAGAATCTGAGAAAACGCGGTCTTTTAAAAAATTCAGGCTTCTAAAAAAAGGTTCGGGCCTGGGGGTAAACACCCCGCCAACCTTCTTCTCTTCTTGTTAGGCTTGGTTGCCCAACTGTTCTTTTAAAAATTTTACATGATGTAATCATTGCAACTGATCGATGCAAACTTGCGGCTCTTGCACTTTTGCATTATTCAAAACTTTTGGTAGAATTAATAGTTATGAGATTTTTTTTGGTTGTATATTATGTTACATTGGACTTTCCCGAGATGTTATCACTTTATTAAAACGCTTTTTATCTGACCGTTTCCAAACTATTCGCATTTAGTGGTTTAAAATTTTGTAAAATAGATTCGGAGGTCTCTCAAGGTTCAGTTCTCGGGCCACTCCTTTTTAATGTCTGCTTATCTTAATTTCCAACTGTTTTTAATGTTTGTATTTGCTGATGGTTTACAAATTTACATACCTTCTGAACTGCAGGACATAGTCGACTTTGTTGTAAATTAAATGTTGAAATATTGAATTATTTAAAAATACTGGAAAATATCTCAAAGGAACAAACACTTACACTGATTCTAAATAAATATGCAATACTAGTGTTTGGTAGGAAAAGGGATACAAATGTAATCATTGCGTTGCTCAAAAAAAAAAAAATAGTGGACCTTTATTATACAGTAAATTCTAGATTTGATATGTTTATGGCGCGTATTTGTTAAATCGGAGTCCTGGCAGCAGAAAATAACCTTTTCTATGCACATAAATATGAGCGGTGTCAGTACAGAATGGAAGCCATAAACACAAATATAATGGCATTTGCAGATGAAAATTCTAATGATTTCGATGTCATACTTTTTTATGAATAAATATTAAAACCAAGTGTTAATAGTGGTCCGCCAATTTTTTTGAGCAGTGTATTTTATTGACAGTGATATTTTGCTTATAGTGAAATCTTTTAAAATTTTAGAGTTGTCTCTTGAATCATCGTTGTGTTTCAAGCAACATAGATCTAAATGCTGCAAAAATCCCTATTCTAATCTTAGACTAATTTATTATAGTTGTCATGTCATATATTGGATCGTAAATTTAAAGCTATATTATGTAAGAGTGCAGTTTTGTCTCATCTTTATTATTGCTATTCCATATATGGCTCTTGCCTAGATTCTTGTGATATAGGAAGGATATAACAACTTCAAACGCATGCTTGCATTTAATACCTGCTAATCGAAAATATGAGAAAAGTTTTCATAAACTACAAAAAATTGGTTGACGTAATATGACATAAATAGATAATCTTTATATGCCATATATTATGTTTCTATCATAAAATCTTAATTATAAAGTCGTCATCATCCTTGTATAATAAAACAACATCCTAAGTGCAACTGTTTAAAACTTTTTTTAGTTTCCTTTTTAAAATAATGTGACAATAGCTTCTTTTTTCGGTCATTGCTTTCTCTTTTATTCTCAATAGTATTTACGTTAATATATTATTAATTACTGTACATCAGTACTTCACAACCATAGACTTTCTTTATCCTCCAATACTTACATAACTTACGTTTCTTGTGGGGTTTAACTCACGCCTGTTGGGTGTGGGCTGAAGTTCGCTCTAAATTGTATTTTTTGTTTTTTTTTAACTAATAAAAACAAATTATTATTATTATATGCCTCTACTTCATTGGAAAATTTAAACTATTTAATGTTGCATCTGCTCTCTGTAGACTTGTAGAGTGTCCATACAAATCTAGACTACAATAAATATTGTTTAACCTTGCTATGTAAAAGTATTGTATTAAGCGATCCAATTTAAAGTCATTCTGAGTGACTCATCGAATTAAAAGTCATGTCCTAAACCAATGAAAATTTAGGTATTTAGATTTTTGTGGCTATTATTTATTTTGTATTTTGTTAACACTTCCCGAATTAAGCAAAAACATGACTTTTTAATTCCTCCACTGAGGATGACTAACTTTCTATTGCATATTAATGAAAATAAGAACTTATTTAGTCAAATATGTAAGCAAAAAAGTGTTAAGTGATCATCACGAAAAGTATTGTTCATCACCAACGTTTTACATGTTATCAACGGAAGTATTAAAAACTGAATTTTTGAAATACGTACTTCGTACCCACATGCGTAGATTTTTCCCAAAAAATTAACCAACAGACTGTAAAAAAAATCGTAGGGGATCACTGTTGGCGGCCATACAATCAGGCTATTGAACCCATCTTATAATTTTATTTCAAAAAATTTATCGTCCAATAACCAAGAATTTTTTATCGACATTTTTTTACATTCAGTGTTCCGAAAAGTACACAATCCTATTTTAATAATGTCTTTGTTAAAGAATATCCTAATGGATAAAAAACAGATAGTCAGGTGTTTACCTTTGAGTCTTACCTTTGGCCTATGGTTTCCCAATTTATCAAATATCAGATTGTTTAAAACCCTCATTGTGAATAGTTTGCTGTCCTCAGGGGAGCGGAACCAACATTCATTAGTGATTTTTTCAATACCTCGTAGTAATTGTTAAGGTTGTTAATTATAGAATTTCTGTCATCGGAGTTGATTTCATACGAAGCTTGCAAAAATTTGCGGTGAAGAGCTAAACCCGAATTCATAAGTACTGCAAAAAGGTTGATTAGATTATTGAATAGATAAATAAATTCATTCCATCGTCTCAGAAATATGTATCAGTATTGGCATGCTTCGTTGCATTGGACCAAAAACGTCTTCAGATAAAGACGAAGTAATTACTTATGTATTACTGACAGTGCAACTTATAGCAAAATAATATTTAAAAATGCCAGTAAAAATGAAAACCATTGAAAAAGGCAAAAATTTCTCCATAATCAAAATTTATAAATTGTGCATATTAAACGGTACATAATAATTAATAATATCAACACAAAAGTTGATTTAGCATTTGGATTACTTTTCCATAAACATTTTATTAAGGGGGTACAACCCCATTTAACCATAGGAGTGACCTTTCTCTTTTCCTTATATTTTTTTAATTAGATTATTAGTATCTGGGTTTTAATTTCATGTTACACTTAGTATTTTAAAAATTATTTAGTTACGGACAATTTAAAATACAGGGTGATTCACTTAGTTCGTGACACACTCAGACAGGTGATTCTCGAGATTATTTGAAGACAAAAAATGCAATAATATCAAGTTCAGTGCCAATTCCTTACTAAATTGATTACATTTTTAGTAACTATTCTAATAATAATAAAATAACCCAAAGACCTTTTGATCATATTTATGTTTATATAAATATGTTTTACGTGAATACAAAAACTTTAACTTTTTGTAATTTATTAACGAGAGAAAATCTATATCTATATTATAATTTTTTTCCCCCTTTAAATAACTTCGAGACCCTCCTATGCGTATTTGTGACCAATTAAATTCCCTGTATGTACACTTATTTTCAATCGCCTTTCTGTTACATTAGTTCTGACGAAAGTACATAATTTTACCTGATATCTTGAATGATTAACGTAATAAATTTAAGCGATTAACAGGCTGGTAGTTTTAACTTATTTATTTACAGGGTATTTTATTATGATGTTATTTAATAAGGAATTTTAATAGATTAACTTGGCCATTAAAGATACTATCGTGTAGGAAGTCTACTTAAAACATTATTACAGGCAAAAAACTTCATCAGTGCCTTCTTCTCTGTAATAAGATCATTAAACTAGATTACTCGTTATTTAAGAATTTCACTTATTTCTTTTCTTTTCAATTCTGAGCAAGCATGTGATTCTGGAAGTTTACGGAATCAGGGAAGTTAAAATTCAAATTTTTAGCGATTTTCAACCTTATCAGTGCTTAATTAATTCTATCGGTGTTATAATATTAATAACATGACACTCATATGCAAAATATATGACCTTTCCTTTCATGGGGAGAAAAGAACAACCGTAGATTTGTACCACCTTAAACTTTTTATAAGAATGTCATTCGTCCTTTCTTGTATTACGGTTACATCAGAGGATATTTGCCTTCTTAATACGAACGTCTACACATTTTGGTTATGTAATAATTTTATAAGCCCATAATTGTTTTATCTTTTGTTTTATTTGAAAGTCAACATATATATGTTTGGTAAAAAAATAATTCGGCAGGCCTTTATTTGGAGACGGATTATCTTTAACAAAGGAAGAAAGTGTCTCTGCATTTGTGATTTCAAATTCAAATATAGGTTTTTCGACCTTTAGCGCCCAAATGCGCATAACAAAATTTTACTTTACCTGAGATTTCCTTTATCACCAATAAACTCCGGTTTTTGCTACAACGTCACTTAATAATAGTTTCATTAGCGTTCGTAATGCTCTTCCTTAAGTTCTTTTGGAAGCACAATAACATCTCAGTGTTAGACCTTTTAAATTTGTTTTCTTGATGATAACAGGTTTTTGTAAATCTTAAGCAAATATAAGTAAAAATATTACAAAGTGCTTCAACTTTACCACACTGATCAATCGAAAGTAATTTTCCAAAAAATTTGATCCGTTTTGATTTTTTTTGAGATTCCTTTAAATTTTTAAACTACGGTCCCATCTTTCAGATTTTTGTTGCATTTAAAATACTTTAAAAATTCATAAAATGGGGCATGCATCAATTAGAAAGGAAAAGAAAAATCCGTTTCAATTGTGTGAATTTTTGATATTATTGAGATCTTGCTTGAAATTCGAAATGTGTAGCGTCAAGTTTCGAAGAACAATGGTTTGAACTCTTTATATTTTTATTATAATAAAAACGGTATATCTTTTTATGACTATGGGTTATTGTCCACAGCCGCCCAAATGCGGGGCGAATCGTCTGCGTAGGCAAGCCAATACCGATCCAAGCGAAGGGACTCCGGCGACCATAGAAGTTTATAGCGGACTTTATGTCAACGAGGCTAACGACCTCGCAAAAGCTAGTGCAGATGAAGATTCTGTCTACAGTGAGAAGGTAAATAATATTAATCACCCTATATATACCCATTTAAGTTCCTAATACATCTTGCATGAATGAGGAAGACGTATTTAAAGTGTTTAAGGTTTGATATTTTGAAATGCGCTGAATTGGTAGAAACTTATTGGATGCATTTTGAAAAATATGGCAAATTGCTTTATTTAGAACAAATTTAACGTAGTTTTGGAAAGCAAGTAATACCACAAGGAAGATCCTCTCTGTTCATGGAAGGTGATGATAGGAAAAGTTCCAAACAAAAACTAAATCTAAAGTTGTTAACTTTGCTTAGCTTTTATAGTTTGCTTTATTAAACAAGTCAGTTATTTTCAGAATTAATTACTTGAGTCATAAAAACGTGTTAGCCAAAATTGTTTTTAGAAGTAAGCTTAGATGGCAGACTATAGCAAGTTTGCTAACCAAAGGTTTAATTATTTCTTCGTTAATTTGACAAACCAAATCGGAGAAATAATGTGAACATATGCTATGTTTTTGTTTCTTTAGTAAACAATATAACTACCTATTATAATTAAACACAAACAGTTTCACTACAAACAAATCATTTATAAACGTTTTCAAGGTAGACTTTCCCATCATAGTTAAATTTTTGATTTTAGGGGATTTGATGGCGCAGTGGATTGAGAGTCTGCTTCGTAACCAGTTCATACATGGTTCGAATCTTGTCAGATAGTCAGTATTAGGTTAATTTAAGTTTGGTTTAGTCAAATTACCAAACAGTTGCTACCATTAATTTAAAATTTAAAAAAATAAAATAGGTAATAAACTGACGGAAAAAGAGCAATTTCCTGCACCACCCTTTGTATTTTGACGACCAAGATTTATTTTTATGGAGACACATAAAACAACAAAAAGATGACATATACGACTACAAATTTTGCACCGATTACATAGCAACATTTAATCATTTGGAAATTAATTAGGTATCTGAGATAAACTACCTGGATATGAACACTTTATGATATAATAAAATTCTTTTAGAATAAGCACATAATCAAGGAAGAGTAAAGCAACAAAAAGAGCAACGTGTACTTGGTTTGCTTTTAATATGCCATTCTCTAACTCGTTGGTTTAAATCATGCTCGGTATTCTGACAAGATTCAGATTTTTTGTTTAAAATGTAGCAGTAGAGTTTATTTACCAGGCAAGATTACTGATGCGGAATAAACCTATTGTCTTGTCCTGAAGCATTCCAAAAAGGATGCGACGTAAACGTGATAAATTACCTGTATAGTAAAACGTATCCGCTATTTTTTTTTTCTGAGTCATCTCTTCTTGGAATTCTACACCGTTTTGCGCTACACACAAAGAAATTTACATAAGAATCAGTGTGGATTAACCTTATGTTACAAACATCGGCTGATTTACAAAGGTAGAGTAGAAGTAGCGGAGTAATTCTTTGGTATTTTAATTGGAAGTTGCATTTTTAAAAAACAAACTAATTCTATCTGTAACCTTTTCGTTGGAATTTTTAATTGCTACCATTTATATAACAGAAATAATTTTAATTTGTAATCTTTTTATTTTGAAAGAAAATTTACTTTTCCTTAATTGCTTAGAACTAAATTTGCGGATAAAAGGCTGTGGAATAACTTTAATTCAGCCTTACGCAGAGAAAAAGGTTGAAGAACAACACAGGTAGGACGTTGATTTTTCTTTAATGATCACACATTTCTTCTTTTTCTCCGGGGTTTCCTTATAAGCATTCATTGTGCACTAAAGTGAAGGTTTCGAAACCTCTTCGTTTGCACTCGCCTGTGTGCTTTGATATTGATATTCTTTAAAATACAATTGTTTTATTTAATAGTAAAAAATAATACAAAGCAGACCTTCAAAAGCCTTCCAGCAAAAGCTAAATTTAAAGAAGGATTATTTTGTGCACAAATGCAAACTGTGATGAAATATGAAAATTATGACCACGTTATAACCAAATTTGTTAAGAAAAGAAAGATACAAGAAGGTTAAAGAAACTAACGCTTAGAAAGTTTATTGCAAGGGTTGAGTCAATGACAAATGAGAACGGAGGAAAGTGTTGGAATAACCGTTTTGTAATGACATTAAAACTGATAAGTGGGTGAATGAGGTTTGAATCATAGTCCAGCTTCATTATACTCTTTTCAAACGGTCGTTCGAGAAATAAGTACGTAAATGTTGAATTAGTTAACGAAAATAACAATTAATATCTGTTGAGATTTTTAGGCAAACTTGCAGTATTTTGTTATGCAAAGAAAATCAAAACGATTGTTTTCCAAAATTAAATGTACCTTTTCAATAAACAGGATCACCTTGCATACTTGATTATTTTTACAAAAACACGTTTCGCGAATTGTTACTTCATTAGACATGCAACTGAATATTAAGTAGTTCGTTTCGATATTGGATGTTGCATCAATCCGGTTATAATAACGTCGAAATAAAACAAAGACTGCCTACTATTTTTGTTGTAGATTCCAATTAGTTTAATTATAGATAGTAACGTACTGTTTTATTATTTGAATCATGCATTAATTTGTATACAGCCTTACAAGGATAACCATATATATTCAGATATTTAAAGCGGGAACCTAATTTAAATTAACTTTTGAATTTTACATAACAACGGCTTGTTAGAATACATTGTAACATTCAGCTGCTAAGTAGGTGTGAACTTATTGTTACAGTTATTACGTGAGCAGCGATAATTATTACTTTGTTTCCTTATTAAATTATAGTCAGAACTTGGTAATTAACAAAAGGCAGTGAGTGCCCTTTAAGAAGAAAACGTTTTCTATCAGAAAGTTTCCAAGCTACTACTACTACAACAACACTTACAAATTGAAAAAGTTAATTATTACCTAAAAAACCTAATTTCATTGTGTTCTTTAAAAAAAATCCACCAAATGTGTGCGCAAAAACAAAAGATTCATACATGTAACGAATATCTATAAAATAAGTGAAAGTAAACGAAAAACTCTGCATATTTTCTCACAAGCACTGTAAGTATGATTAAAACATCGTTACAAATGTATTGCATGTTGAAGTGTGTAAATGAACTCAAAAACTTAATTTTCGAATAACAGTTTTTGTAGAATAACTTCTTTAAAATGTAAGTACCTTGAAAGAAGTAAAATGTACAAGAAAAAACGTTCTAAAATGTAACAACAAATTTCGTAACGAGGTTAAAGGTAGGCGGACTGTTACTTATTTAAAATAACTTGAACGTCTAACAACTTTATTTTACATTTTTAACCGGTCATTTAAGGCAAGTTGCATGTAAGACATTACTTGAAAGTCGCGAATTTCATGATTACAATGTGGTATTACATACGGAAGCAACTAATTTGTTTTTTGAACGCTTAAAGAATATTTCATGCGATACATACCGATCCACAGGCGATGACTTATTTTAAGTTTAAAAAAAAAGTGATATAAGAAAGAAAGATAAGTGTAACACCCAAGACTAAACAAGCAGAAAATAAAAATGAGGTACAACAACATTTTTATGGATTAACTTCTTTATTGGTAGAGCATTGACGTGTAAAACCGAAGGTTATGGGTTCAAATCCCTTCAACTGTGATTTTTTTAAAAGAAAATTTTCATAAAAATACATTAGAAGTCAAATTTTTTCTGTCCTGTATACACAAATAGTTATATTTCAGACTGGATAAACTGATTTACGAAACCAACATTTCGATTACTCAAGCATATGCTTTTAAATTTCATAACTTTACTTACTTACTTAACTGTTCCCTCTTGTACCATTTTAACAGTGTCGAGGGTTGCGGCTTAGCCGCCACAAATCTTCTCCAATTGTTTCTGTACAGTGCTAGTGCGGTTGCTTCTTTCCATTTTTGTTACTTTTTTGTAAAATCTTGCTGTTGTCTTGATTCCACGATTTCCGTGGCCTGTCCCTATCCTTTTTTTGACCTCTGTTTTCCACGCCCTTTTCACTAATCTTCCTTCCGACATCCTCACTAGGTGACCAAACCAATTTAATTTTCTTTTTTCTATTAACAGCTCCAATTCATCCACTTTTAGCATTCTTCTTACTCTTCATTTTTCTTTCTGTCTCTTCTTGTGAATCCCAAGATTCTTCTCATAAATCTCATCTCGCATGCTCTCAACATGCTTTTTTGTGTCTAGGACAAGACCCAACTTTCGCACCCATACATGAGTGTTGGGATATACACCGATTTGTATATCTTTCCTTTTGTTGTTCTAGAGACGTCTTCTTGCTGATAAATGGTTTACTTAGAGCATGGTATACTTTGTTGGCTTGGGAGATTCTATTCTTTAATTCCTTATCCAAGATGTCGTCTTTCTTAATCGTTACACCTCGATACCTTAACCTTAGATTATTGGTCTGATTCAGCCTCTTACTGCCTAGTGCCTATGGCTAAGTTCATTCTGATGGGCTTCTTTGAGATGGCTATTACCTCGGTTTTGCTGACATTAATTTTCATTTCATAGTGTATCAGTTCCTCTCTCCAAACTTCAACGTTTCTACCTAGTGATTGTTGTGTTGAAGCACACAGTATAAGGTCATAGGCATATATCAACTTTTTAACTATCACAGGTTCCATGCGTCTATACCAGATTACCACACCATTTATTTTTGTCTTTACCGCCTTTGTCACCTCATCTATTACAAGTATGAATAAAAGGGGGCTTAGGATACTACCCTACCCGACGCCCTTTTCCGTCTTAAATTTATTAATTGTTAGAATTCTTATTCTGACCATATTCTATGTTGTTTTATAAATCCCTTGAATAGCCTGAATTAGTGGCATGGGTACGTTTCTTGTCTCTAAAATCTGCCATATTTTACTCCTATTCACACAATCAAAGGCTTTCTGAATATGTATTGCACACATAGGTAGGATACAAGACTCTGTTCTCTTTTAATGAATTTTCGCACATTTGCTTTATTGTAAAGACCCAATCTTGAGTGCTACGTTTTGCTCTAAATCCTGCTTGTGTATCCTATAAAGTTGGTTCAACCATCCTCCTTAAGCGGTTTTCTAAAACCCTCTCGTACACCTTTCTTACCACGCTAAGAATCTGGAATATTTTTCCTTTTCGCCTTCTTCCCTCATCTCTTTTAACATTTCAGTTTTTATTTCGCCATTGCCTGCCGCCCTTCCACTTCCTAGTAATCTAATGGCCGTTTTCAGTTTACTTTCCGCAATCTCTTCTCCCTCGATATCTATATTTATTACACCTTCCTCGACTATAATTGACCCCCTTCCATCCTCCCCTAAAAGCTTCTCAAAGTATTCTTTCCATCGTTTAGACATTTTGTCTTCTTCCTTTATTAACCTCCCATCATTATCCTTGATCCAGTTTATTTCCTTTTTCGTTTGATTTCTTAAATTCTTCAAGATCCTAAATAGCATTACCTGAACTTCCCCTCTCCATTTTCTCTTCAAAATTCTCCCATGATTTCTGTTTATGTGTAGATAGTTTTTGTTGTTTACACGGAATGGTAATATTAAACACAGTTTAATTTAGCCACTCGTATATTTGTACGTCTTATCTACTTAGCCGTAGAATTACCACTCTCAGAAAAAAAATATCTTTGCTTCGCAGGTAGGGTAGTACACCCCCACTCTACAAAGTGGTGAAATAAGCGAATACTGCGCAAAGTATGCGCGAACAATTTCTGTTTGGCTAATTTCATAACTTATCAAAAATAAATTTTATACCACATGGTATACAGGGTGCTTCCTAAAGCTACGCCTATAATTTTAGATTGATGTTTAAAGTGACAAAGTTTCAAAAAATTCGATCTTTTGCATTATTTTTAAATGTTGCTTTGAAATCATAGTATGCGTGATTCTTAATAAAATATGCAGCTCAGTGCGGAGGCCAGTGCCACCTAACGAAAAAATTGGGAGGACAAATAAAAGGTGTTCAAATTTGAGGTAAAAATTTAACTTTTCAATGAAATACATAAATTGTTTGAAATGTCCAAATATTTTTATTAAAAATTGAAAAAGACATGTTCCAGTTAATAATGGAAAAGAATATGAGATAAGTGGCCTCCTCTGCTGCTTTGGCAAGCTAGCATCTTTTTAACAATATTTTCGATAACATCTTGGCATAAATACGTCGCGATTTCAGTAATTTCCTCAGTTCTGTTGTCCTTAAACTGCTGAATCGTTTGAGGATTAGCATACACTACTCTTCGAAAACCCCATAAGAAGAAGTCCAACGGTGCTAGGTCGCAAGGTCTAGGTGGCCAATTGATGTCTCCTCTTCGAGAAATTATTCGATTACCAAATCTCTCTCGCAAAAGATGGATTGTGGCATTGGCTGTATGAGAGGTAGCACCGTCCTGTTGAAACCACATGTTCTCTACGTTCATTCTTCCAATTTATCACATAAGAAGTTCGTTATCATTGCTTAATATCGAGCAATATTTTCTTGTGAACGACTGTGGGTTTTACTTTTTTTAGTCTTGTATTGAAGCACTTTCGTCAAATTTCATTAGGATACCTCGAATGGCTTTGACTGTTGGGGCATCTGCTCTACCGTATTTTGTACGAAGTTTTCTAGCAACTTTCATCAAAGTTATAATAATTTTTCACAATAAAAACGCGTTATTCAATCGTACAGCGCTCCATATTTACTAACCGGAATGCCTCTACTTGCTATCTGTCAAACATGCCATCGCACTCTAGTATAAAAAATATAAATGGCGACAAATAAAAATTTTTACCTCAAATTTGAACACCCTTTATAATATGCCGCCTATAAACTATCTACAATACATCTAAAACAACTAAAATGTAAGTTTGTTGAAAAGTGAAATGAAAATTTAAATTTTTCAGATTAATACTTAGCCATAGAGGCAATGAAGAAAAACAATAGCTTTAGAAAAATTGAAACACACATCCTGTATTTAGAATCATTTGTTTGCAACGAAAGTTTTCTATAAAAATCACTTGAGGAATTACCAGTTTAAGTCAGTACATGTGTGCAAACGAGAGAGTAGGCGATAATAAAAAAAAGGTGGTTTTGAAGGAAATAAGTGAGATTTACTTTGTCGAACCTGGAACACTAATTATACGAGACAGAGTAAATCAATATTTTTCCATTGCCATTCGAAATTTAAATATTCTTTGCTATAATAATTTGATATTGATTGTCCCTAAATTTAATAACTTCACTTACGCCACTTGGGAGATAAATTCTCATCCCACTTATTTCCCTACTGGCATGACAACTAGTAAACAATTATTGGTAAAATTAATTTACCTCTTTTAAATATGAGCATATGTCAGATGGTAAATACAATTTACAGTAGTTTTACCGAAAAAATAGAAAAATAAAGTAAAAATATTCGAAAGGAAGTATTTATAATATAAAAACCAAACGTTAATGAGAAATTTTGAAATTATTAATAATGGTTCTACATACTTCTCAATTCCTTTTTACTTTTCAAAATTAAATGGATGAGATTTTTAAGGATAATTTTGGTTGTACTCTATAGGAATACTAAATTCGTATTTGTTACTTTGTTTGCTTTTATTTATAAATAAGAAAACTAGTAACTGCAGAAAAAATGAGATATCTGGTCAAATATGAAATACCAAAATTACAAAATAAAGCGATATGTCAGTTGGGTAATTTTGAACAATTTTAAACAGTGGTTATTATTCTTTTAAATTCTTAGCAACAAGAACATTTGCAGGAATCAGTTTTTCTGTTATTCAGATGTGGGTTACAGCATTGTTAAAATCGTATTACAAAAAACGGACAAAATTACTCGATTGTCGTTACTGTTTAAAAACCTTTCATGCATTTCATAATTTGATATAGAAAAAAATGTATAGTTAATTTAATTTAAATGGATAATAATCATTCGAGCGTTTAATCAAAATATACAAACTTATTAAGATTTATAGAACGTGTTCTAGATGTAAACTATATCTACAAGTAATTAATTACTTCGTTAATATGTTTGTTAAGAGTAACAGACAGTAATGGTCGTTTGCTTGTCGCAAACTTAGCAAGTATGATTTTTTTGCCAAGAAAACTAGAACTATCAATTTCCACTTTCGAATTTAAGGAAGTGTTTTAACGACCTTCGTGAAATGATAGATTTAAAAAAACCATAATTGATGAAGAAGTAAATAAAAATGAGACCAGTTGATACGGTTTTCTATTCCTATCTATCTAAATTTACAACCTGTATATTCCCACTGTTTTTAATAGTTGGGCAGTTCGACCACAAACTTAAATAATGATTTAAGAACAACTACTAATTATATAAGGTATTTTTATGCAGCATGTACTTTGAGTTCTCAAGAAGAAGACAAAAATTGTATATTTTTTAATTTTTTATATATTTAATTTATACTTTACAACTTAAGTCTACATCTATGTACGTCTTTACATTGTACAGTGAGAGCAAGTATAAATTCAAACCATGTATCTTATTTTTTTACTATTGTATAGGCAGCACACCTTAAAAATGACAGACTCAAAAACGGCATTACCATTGGCGTAATTAGGTTCTATTATCTAGACTAAAAAATAATATTTGGAACATATTTTAATAACCTACCTTAACAAACAATTGCATTTTCAAATCATAATATTTCAGAAATTAAGATCAAATAATTCATTAATATATTCAAATAGTGGCAATTAATTTGATAAATTAGTTTTAAAAAAATCGTAAAGATGGTTTGTGCGATGTATACTGATTATTAAAACTTTCAGATTCAATGTTTTAAATTGGATATCCCGTACTTATTTGATATTCTTTGGTATAATAATTGTATTGCAAATCGAAAGCTGAAAGTGATAAAACGTCTGCACTGTATATCAGAACATTTGTGATTCTCACAGACGGAGCAGCGTGTAAACAATGCCGAATTTAAAAATGGCTAACTGAAGAACGGTTAAATTAAAGCAGAAACAAATCTAATTATTTTCAATTAATTTTTTTAATAAATAACGATATCTTTGCTACATATAAACAAATAAGTACCTTCAAAAAATAGTGCGGGCCCTTTTATGGTGTGGATAAATTTTTGGAATGTGTATAAACGTGACCCGGTCACACTTTTACACAACGCAAATTAGGTACATTTTATATTTTACTTATGTTCTGGCAAGTTAGAAACATTTAAAAATATTAATGGGATCAACAAACATTTAATTAAAGAATTTAATGCAAAACTAACAGCTACCAAATACTCGCATATTTTTTTTGCAAAGTAATCAAACGTAACATGAAAGTTTTTCGGTAATTTTTGAGACTCGTTTTAACTAAATAAAGGGTGAAAATGAGTTAAATAAAATTAAGATGAATATTTCAATAATAATACATTTGAAACATAACAATCATGATTCGGTATTCTTGAATTAAATCTCTCAAATATAAACAGGGAATATTTCTTATATACTTCTGATAGAGATGAAAGGAGAAACCATTATCAAAGTGAACAAAATCCAATTTGAATTTTCAATAATTACAAAAATTCTTAAATAAAGTTCTACGGTTAAATTGATGGATCATAATATTGAGGGTAGTCACAATTGCACTTAAAATGCCCGCCTTTCCCAATGGGTTTTCCTGGCTTTTTTTAGTGAGAAAGAATCACCTTACGTTTTGATTGTGGTTTTGTAGTTATTCATCTTCGAAAAATTCAGTTGCCCCTTTACCAATCTATTAACATTTAAATTTAATAATAAAATCTATTAATTTTGTGTAATTTTTTAAAGTTTTAATTTTAACTATCTATAAAGATTTTTGTGCTTGTATAATAGATTGGGCCCAGGCTGAATAATTGATTTTCTGTGTATTCAATGCTAATTGAAATAAGCAGCACGTTTAACACGCTTACATAGTCTGTGCTTTAAACAATTACGCATTGCTCAGTTTGGTTACACATTTCCTTTTCAATACGTTAAGATACAAGGAGTGAAAGTCCATAAAATTTCCTGTATTAAGTTATACAGTTGAACATATGACACGCTGACATTCACTTTTAATGGTAACTATTATTTCGCACTTTTACACTTTACGATTTGCGCTATTTGTACAAATTAATTGAAGAAATTCGTGAATTTAGTTATAAAAGAAATTTCACGTTTAATTAAGTATTTTTCACTTCCCGGTTCGTTTCCTAAAATTTCAAGCATTTAAACAGTTGATTGAATTTTATTAAGGGTTTTATGTGTTCATTATTCATCAGTTTGCGTGTTTTACCGTTTCCGTTTTGGTTTAGGTTAAATAAAATAATTACAGATGAGAGAAAGTAAGTGATTAAAATTTAAATTAAAAAATTAGTAAGGGACTTAGCTAATTTCCTAATTTCTTTCCTCATGTATTTTTGTCAAAAATAAAATTTAATTTTATTCAGCCGTTAAACAAGTAGTAAATTCGCTTGGATCTAATAATTTATAAAAATCTATATTTTGTAGCTGATTAGGTACTGGCGATTGATATCAGCTTGACTGCGAAATTCGGAAATCTCACCTAACAAATGAATTGAATGAAAATTATAAAGAAGTTTTCTGAATATAGCATACGCTCTTTTTCAATAAATTAATTAACCTGCATTAAACTTCAACTTTTTAAGGAATTTAATAACAAAACAAAATGATAACTAAAACTAAAAGTTTATTTGTTAGCTTATAAATTAGCGATTATAAAATATTTAAAAAAAAAATTAGTCGTTTCCTTTACAAAGTCGGAAATGTATCCTAAGAAAAATTTGTAAATACAAACCTCAAAAACACATCAGCATTATATTTATAAATAATTTCTTCATATAAAAACAGATTATAGTTTATTCCGTATTGGTTTTTGATATTGCATTTATACCGTGTGTTTGACTTAAGGGGCGAACATAGGGAAATAGCATGGGAAATCGCATATATGCAGATTCCTGCTCCCCGTTTGAGTTGATAGAATTGATAGTGGTATCAATCGAAAGACAAAAAGAATGCGCTTACTTTGATACTACTTTACTTGAATGTGTTGCTTGTTTAAGAAAGAAATAGGTTAAAAACTACAATAAATAATTTGCATTTTATTCACAAACAGCAGACCAGCCATGATAATTTGAAGTTTTTTAAATCAAGAACTGTGCGAAAACTGACGCCAGTATAAAATGTTTTGACAATAAATACCCTCTCCTCATTAAAATATTGAACATTACTATTCATAGTAATTAGGTAGATACGTGAATTGATAACTGACAGAAAATAAAATTTATTTTGGCATAAAAAATGCAAATTATTTATTGCAGTTTTTAAGCTATTTCTTTCTTAAACAAGCAACATATTCAAGTGAAGTAGTATCAAATTAAATGCATTTTTTTTGTCTTTCGATTGATACCACTATCAATCCTATCAACTCAAACGGGGAGCAGGAATCTGCATATATACGATTTCCCATGTTATTTCCCTATGTTCGCCCCTTAAGTCAAACACCCGGTATGGCGTTTCGAAAATGTTTACTTTTTGCAATTTTCAATATTAAACCTGATCCAATGAAACGTTTCTGAAGTAAGTTGTCGAAATACGTAATTGATTTTGGAAGTTTATTGTGGTTTTTCGGGGTTCAACAGCGCTCCCTTAATTTGTTACCAGTTTAAAATCTAACCTTATTAGTTCAGTCATTTCTTTTAGCGACCTTAAAAACACATTCTGACAAATGTAATAAAAATCTAAAGTCGTATAAATGTTACCTGCATATGCAGTACTAAATTAACGAACGTTCTCTGTATAAAATAACTTGAAGTCATAAAATTTCAAAATTTGACTAGTAGTACACTTATTTAGGGTTCCTCCAATTTCATTATCATTTTCAAGTTTGTAAGTTATAAATAATACAACTTACGTGATAAGTTTAATTTTTCGTTTTAAAATATCGCCATATAACAGTAAAAAAATCCAACATAAACTGCTAGGTTAATTAGAATTTTGAGTTACCTAATGAATAAATCAGTTCTCGTAATTGGAATTTATAGGAAACACAGATTAAACGTTTTTTTTTAACTATAAGCAGCTGGAAGAAAATCGCATACATTCACCTTTTCGTGGGACAAATGTGTATGCATATCTAAGTGACAGTAGCGAATGCTACGGATAGTGATTACGTAAAAAAATAAGTGTGCATTTAATGGCCCCGCCTTTTGCAAAAGTATATCCGTAAGAATTTTGTGTATGCGCTTTTTCTATAATAACCTAATTAATTTATAATCAGGTGGTATTATTATGCGCTATAAATTAAACTAATACATAACAGTCAAATGAGGGTATTATGAATATGCAACTAGAAAATTAAGAAAGTAATTCCGTTTTCTCGTTTCCTCCTTGCTATATATAAATGTAACAAAAAACGAAGAGCACTTTTTAAAAAGATAACTGCAAAGTTTGATATTTTTCCTAAGGTAAAACGCCGCCAGTTGTAAAATTAATATCAATCAACAGTCAGCGGACAAACGTTTGAAAGTTGTTGTAAGTAACCGACTGTCGAAAGATAAACTACATTAATTAATTACAGTCTAACTATGTAGTGAGTTTACCTTATCATAAATCATGTATTAATTTCAGTTAGTTAGTTGGAGAATGATTTACGTATATACAGTGTGTCCCAAATTCAATCCCCACCATTAGGATCTCCGAAACTATAAAAGCTACAAAGTTGGTTAAATAGGGAAAGTTTTGGGAATTTTAATGCTCATTTCATATCCGTTGAGAAATCACAGCCAACTTTGACCGTTTTCGAGATATCTTGGAAAAACCGAAATGTGGAGTTTTCTGTTTTCCAAAATATCTCGGAAAGTATTAAGTTATTACGTTATTAGACTTGTACATTGTGAAGGCACTTTTTTACTGAGAATCGGGTGGTAGCATTTGTTTAAATATTTATGACGCTTTGTTTCTATTCTATGAACAACTATTTTTGATTTTCGTATGGACGCCATATTGAATTTTGTCGTAACTAAACTCAGCTCTTTTTTCTCTTTTCAACGATGTATCAGACGTACGGAGTTTTTGAAGAAGAGTGGGAATAAAATACATTTTTTCTTTATTCACGTAGTAGGCTCCATCTATTGATACCAATAGTTTCGAATGCAATTTTGCTTATATTCCGTTTTGAAACTCCCCACCCGGTATATTGAATCCTATTTGTAAAGATAAAATATACACTGATGTATCCAGTATACCTATCTGTTAACCTGTCTTGCAGAATGTGTTAAAACACTTTAAGAAAAAAGATAAATTCTAGTCAATTTAGATAATTAAAGAAATACGAGTAACTCGCTGCTCACATAACACTAAAAATAGCTTTATTTGAAATTAAACTGGATTTGACTTTAGTTTCTTAAACTTATGTTATACCTAATAATTGAATTGAAAATGATTTAATCTTAGCATATGCTGTATCAAAACTTCAAAAAAATCTCCAAAAGTTTATTAATTAATTGTGTCTAAAGGAATCAAAAATTATAAGAATTTAAAAGACTGTAAATGCACGACACGCTACAAATAACCTGTTTTTTATTTATTACATAATGGTTAACAAATGGGGCTTCTTGAGGAAACGAAGAAACTATGAAAATTGCCCTGAAGCTCCTGTGTGTGCTTTCTTAGCATTAATTTCTAATTTCTACCTTGGCAAATGTGATATAAACTTGAAATTATTGTTTTGTTATTGTTAAATATAATAAATCACATAAGAAATAGAACAACACTATATTACTATCAATTACCACTAGTTCAGTAACAATTATGTCGACATACATAAAAAATTCCCTGGTATATACTAAAGTTCATAGTAATAGGTAGTCTTATTTACTTAATCGCAATAAAAATTAAAAAAGTATAATCTATTACATACAGGGTGTCCGCAAAAAGGAGGTCAATCCGTTAACCACATATTCCTTGAGCAAAAATAATATGACTTTTATAATGCCGTTTTTCATTTTAGATCCACACGTGCGATGTACAGGGCGTCAAAGTTTGAAATTTAAAACTGATTATTTTTAATAAATGAAGTATTTAATAAGCTATCAATTTCAAATTTGGTACAGAGCTTCAACATAAATAGTCACATCTTTTGAGAAAAGCAAAACGAAAACAACGGTCAAATAATCAAAATACGGGGGGTGCAGTACCCACTGACCTCCCCTGTTTTTTAGTACCTACGCCAGTGACTTCCAAGCTATTTTTTTTTTAGATAATCATGCATTTTGGATTATTTTTTGTCTCTTATCAAATTTTGATAAAATCGTTCGTTTTAGAGAGAACTTGAAAAGTACTGGTCCTTGATACGCGGTTTACGGCAATCTCATAAGTTTCTAATACTAAAATAAAAATTTAAAAAAAAAAAATGGCATTATAAAAGTCATATTATTTTTGCTCCAGGAATATGTGGTTAACGGATTGACCTCCTTTTTGCGGACACCCTGTATTTGTAACCTCTTATACTTTTTGGTGTTAAAATTAGTACAAATGATAACTTTATTTTGTATATGCAAACTTAACCATCATTTGGAATATTTACAATAAAAAAAAAATATTTTGTTTCAGACTCCTGAAGACAGCATATGTATCTCGCAGAAAAGTTTCGCAATAGGAATTTGTATAGCTGGATTGATTTTAATGTTAGCAGTAATAGCTGCTATCCTTTGCCTCCTAGCAAGCAGAAGACGTAAGAAAACAACATCGCACACCGGCAGTTCCATTTATAGCGGGCCTTACACAAATACTGCCTATAGTCATAGTAGTTAAACGACTACTTTAAAATAGATTTCATAATCAACGAATTTCTCGATTATCGAAATAGCGAAAATAGTAAACATCGAACGTGATTGATTGCTTGCAATCATTATCACAACAACGTGATTTATTAATTATGTAAAACAATTAGTTTAGGTGCCATTTTGATCAAAGTAAAACTGTTAACTGCTCAGTGCTCACCTAATGATAGTATAAGTAACTGAACTTTCTCAACGTTTTCAGTAATTTTCCTATTTTCTTTGTTGGTGTTCAATCTTCTACTGACTTGACTGCCATTTATGCATTTTTTCCCCTTTTTCTGATAAATAAATACTCAGTTAATACGTGTAAGACTTCCCAACTACTACTTGTGGTTATCTTATTTTCTATAGCCTGACACTTCTAAAAAGTAACTAACGTTCCATTAATTTATATTTTAGTATGTGTGAATTGTGCAAAGCGTGTGAGTAACGTATTACTTATAATCGTGATAGCTTTAATACTAAGGGTTTTTGGTGGAGGGATTACTTAAAAAATGTTTTATTTAATTTTACAATTTTATTCTCTCAAAAATAATAAAAAGTGTAAAATTACTATTTTCGAAGTTATCAACTAAACAATAAATATTGTTGGAGTACTTTTTATTATATTAGAGAGAAACAGTTTAATTACAGAGTTTTAAATGGATCATATAAGGTATCAGTTTCACTGAAACTTTATATGGTCCAACTCTTAACATTTTTGGGTGGAAATTTGTTTATTACTTCTCGTAATGGGCAAACATATACCCCGGTTTTGGATCACAGATGCATTTATATTTCTGTAAATATACAAAAATTCCTTTTTGTTATAAGTAAATGCAGCTCTGGTCCTTAGCCACAACTATATTCCTAGATTAGATTTTAAGTATAAACCGATACTTAGATATTCAATAATAATAAATTAAAAAAATACAAGGTGCTTCAAATAATTTTTATTTGTAACGAACAACATTATCTGTAAACTTAACGTTTCATTAAAACAATAAAATACATTAAAATGTTTGTCTTTTTTCTTAAGTACAACATAAAAGGTGACATATCTCAGATATTTTCTATTACTTGCTACAAGGAAGCTACTTAAGCTGCAACAGGGTGGAAGCTCTAAAAACGCTAGGTTTTATTTGATTTCGTATAATTATTCATTTACATTAATCCGAACCAGCTTATTGGATTAATAAGTGAAAAACATAATTACATGCCTACTGAACATTTGTTTTTTTCTATAGCAACTGTTAAAGTGCTATTTTATCTATTAATGACGTATTAAAACGTGACTCGATTTGTAATTTTTTAAACGTCAATGTCAAATAAAACTTATTTTATAATTTTTTTCCTTTAAAATAAATGCTATAGAAAAAATAGAGTATTATACACGACGATAAAATTTAGTTATCTTCTTGAGCGTAATTAGCGTCTCGACGCTAAAATACAATTTTATCGTCTTGTATAATAAATAACTATCTCTTTGCGTCAAATTTTTATAAATCATATTAAACAAATTTAAAATTGTAGAAAAATTAAATAAATATTTCATTTGTGATGACTTAGCACAATGATTAGCTTTGGAGGCAGTCTGGTTACTTGAGTTGGATAAGTGCTTGTTAGCAAGCTAACCAACACAAAGTTGGTTACAGCACTGGCCACAACCTGAGGTGTAAACGAAAGATGATAGAAGGGACTTAAAATGGTATTTATTGTTGTCTTAGCAAAGATATCTGCATAATTTGTCAAATTCCCAAAGTTAACCATGGTGCAAATGTATCATAAATGAAGCATGCATACTGTGCGAGTCGTTTAAAAGTAGCAACTGATTTGTAGCGAACTTTGTAATGTAACATGAGCACTTACTAGTCAGTACAAAGAGTAGCTTCTCAATTCTCACTAATCCTTTTGATTATGACGTTATAAGTTTAGTAAAGGAGGCTTACTGTTCCGATCTTAACTCAAGCTGATTTTATGAATCAGAAAATTATTGAACCGAACATTCAGCATATTGAAAATTCGAGCTCACCAGATAAAAGTCAAAGAAACGTTTGTCAAAACACTATTGCCTTTAAGACTAAGAAGTTGTGCCTCAAATTTAATAGTTGTAATACATATTAATAATTTAAATCACTGAAAGATGCAAGACTTTCATTAACATCAATAGAACATTTATGTAATAACTTATAGCAAAAATATACTTCCTTCTTTATAAGGACAGATACCAATAGACGGCAACTTTTTGAAGCATATATCACTCATTTCTTTACTCTGTTAAATTCATCTTTTAACATAGAGGTATCTAGTTCTACTAAGGCATATGGATACAATTCTAGTGTTTGGTTTCACGCTTAAAGTAATTCTTTTCTATTCGTTGCACTAAAAGAATTAAAGAGGGAAAATTTCTGACGGTATTTGCAATTTGGTTGTTCGGTAGTGGTGTTGTAAGAATAGTAAACAGATGTCCGAATACTAGTGCATCAAGCTCAGTTGGACTGAAACATAAAAATTAATTACAGTCATTAATTTATGTTTTAATAAATTTACTAATTTATTCAACATTCATAAAAGTAATTGCTACATGGTTCATTTGAGGGGTCAAGGGTAAATTGTTATAAGTATTACACTGAATTTTCATCAAAATTTCAAAAAAGTTCAGTTAGTTGTACACCATAATAATGAATTTCACTCACAGCATAATTTCTAATAACAAATGTCTCTAAGCTCTAAACTATGTAAAGGATGCTTCATCAAATCACCAACAAAAACACCTGTATATTGAGGTCTAATTTTATCTCTCTATTCACCATAGTCTCAGGTTCAAACTTAAGTTGGAAGCACTGCAGGTGGCCTACCGAATTATCAAAAAACAATGGTGAAGTAGGTTGTAGGTAAGGAGTTGGTCATATGCTTAGTATGTGGGTCATATAGGGTTGCCACCCAGCCAGTTTTCACCCGGTGTAACCGGTTTAAAAAGGTTTTTGCCGGTTGCCAGGCAAAGTATCTAAAAAGTCGGTTAATTTTCATTTGAACCGGTTAAAGCTATGTACTTTTTTAACAATGTGGCAATAATATCCTTTCTTTACCAAGAGATATGGAGGCTGAGTTATCAGCCATATGACTCTAATCACACAAAATAATTAGGTTATGAACATCTTTGTGTAGTACATAAGATAGAGATAGAATATTTAACGTATGTCTAGCGCTAGCTCATGCGCATGAGCGTGATCCGTACTTTATACAATAATAAGGATTTACCTCCCGCAAATAAAAGACAAACAAGGTATCACCCTGAAAGAAGAAAACATAATGCATCGATGGAGGGAACATTTTATGGAACTGCTCGAGGGGACGGAAGATCGAACTAGGGATACAGTAAACGAAGCAAATATTAACGAAGAGGAAGAAGTAAACGGAAACATCACCAGAGATGAATTAAAAACTGCGATAAAAGTAATGAAATTGGGGAAAGCCCAGGGATATGATAAAATAGCACCGGAATATATTAAATACTTAGGGGAGAAAGGAGTCGACATTTTACTGAAATTGCTCAATAAAATATGGCTGACAAAAGTAATACCAAAGGACTGGGAAATTGCCATAATATTGCCTTTATACAAAAAATTGGCGAAGAATCTTCGCTGGACTTTCCATACTTTTTTATTTTTGAAATTTTGAATTTTTTTTCAGCTAGTTCTAATCAGCCAAGCTAGAGGTACAATCGCCCAGGACGCAATTTATGACATAGAAACTTCGGGCAAAAATTATTCGATTACCTTTCAAATTCTCTATTGATTTCCTAAGTAAAATTTTGAAATTTTTTTCAAGAAAAAATCTGCGCCCAAAAAAACATGGCTAACTTCCGTTTCCGGTTCCGGATTTTTTTGAAAAGCTTATTTTACAGATGTACTGTAATTATAGGCCCGCATACCAAATTTGATGAAAATCGGCCCAGTAGTTTTCGAGATATGACGATAACGCCACAGTCATTCATAAAAAAGTAATAATTAAAAAAGCTAGAAATCGGTAACTCTTTTAGGGAAGGATAGTTAATTTTAAATCCTAAATTAGGATCCAGCAACACCTACAATAGCCAAAATATTACAGTAATTTGATGACATAATTAAAGACTTTGCAACGAAAAAGTCCCGACAAGTTATTTAATAATAATCCTATATAATATGTAATAATGCTTTTATAATAAATAATTTGTATTTTCAATATAAATGAGCAGAGTAAGATAATATTTTTTTGAAAAAGTGGGTAATACAATAAGACAGCATACATGTGTTTCATCGATATATCGAAAGCTTTCGATAAGGTTAAAAGACAAGATGTGTGGAAAGCCCTAGCAGATAAACAGGTAGACGAAAACTTAATCCAAAGCATAAAAAGTATCTACAGCGTGACAAGAAACATCATCCGAACGAAAAATAGCGAGTCTGACGAATTTACTACAACGGAGGGGCTAAGACAAGGGGAAGCGTTAAACCCGTATCTTTTTATAATTTTACTAGATGAAGTAATACAACAATGTAATAAGAAAACTAAGAGAGGGATCTGCGGTTACAACCGCATGAATCAGATTGATATAAAAGAAATAGCTTATGCAGATGATATACTAATTATAGCAAATAACGTGCATAACTTACAATATAACATAAACGTTTGGGAAACAACGCTCAGAGAGAAAAACATGGAAATAAGTGTACAGAAATCAAAGATAATGATGATATCAAAAAACCCTGAGAAAGTAAACTTAGTGATACGCAATCAGTCAATAGAGCAAGTAGATAGTTTTAAATACCTGGGACACACTTTAGAAGCAAATGGAAAAACCGAAATAGAAATAAATAACAGAATACTAGCCACAAGTAAACTAATATATGCCTTAAATAAAAGTTTTCTAAACAAAAAAGAAATAACAAAAAAGACAAAAATCAGTGTATTTAAATCCGTTCTAGCGAAACGTGGGTTTTGTCAGATAGGCAAAAGAAAAAACTGCAGGCAACCGAAATGCGTTACCTTAGAAAAGTGCTCGGCGTTAAATTAAGTGATCGAATTAAAAACAAAGAAATTAGAGAAAGGGTAAACACAACGGCGGTGACAGACATATACGAGCGAAATCAGCTAAGGTGGCTAGGCCACTTATTCAGGATGGACACCAATAGATTAACAAATGTGACGTGGAATCTAAAGATACCAGGCAGAAGACCACCAGGACGACCCAGAAACAGATGGAACGGACAGCTAGGAAAATACCTAAGTAAAATGGGATTAACGTGGGAGGAAGCAAAAACTAAAGCAAGAAACCGAAAACTATGGAAGCAAATAACAGAAAGAAAATAAGAGAAGATCGTAAAACCTCGACACCGTGTAACACGGTAAAAGAGGAAAGGATTAAGTAAGTAAGTAAGTAAGTAAGGATTTAATAACATCCGCAAAGGCGAACCAAAAATATTCCTTTAAATTTAGTAATTTCTGTGAAAAGCCTCGGATTGTATTTTTGTATGTATACCGGGTGGTGCGTTGCCTCACGCAGCATAACCCAGTGATAACTCCACTCTCACTGCTCGGTCAATACTGGCACAACACGTTAACAATTTAAATGTTAAAATATATGTGTAACGACGGTTAATAAAATGGAAAGTCATTGTTGTCGCTCACATAATTTCATAAAACCTTTAATTTGAGACTGTTTACTTTAAAGATGCCTTTTTGAGAATACCACCTGTAGAGATAGCCCAAACTAACACGATCACATGATAGATTATTCAAAGTCATTTACCGGTTCTTTAGGTTTTTATGAAATGAAAGTTACTTTACGAACGTAGCACAGACAACCTCAAAATATACAAATCAAAATATGCTGGAAACAAACACTGCGGTCATAAGTCAGAAACAATTGAAAGACTACTACCTACCTCAGGCTTGCAACATCCAATTTAACGTTACTACAATCAACACACTTGACGACTTAATCATCGCTAACAGAAGTATCAAAATTTTTAGGTAATGTTACAAATATCCCTTACGCTTATTTTTTTATTTTTAGCTCGCAATTCGATCACTAACCCAAGGAGAACCCAGGTTAAAAAACTAACACAAAAACAGGTTGAATTTTCAAACACTCAAGATAGAACACAGGTAGAATTTGAGAACATACTTTACTCTATTGTTTCAGTCCTACAAGATAGCAGGCTAGAGCAAATATGTTGCAGGTGGATAGACTGAATGATATTACTGTTTAAGAAGACTGAGGCAGTTCAGGCAGACGCGGGTTGGGGCTTGAGGGGAAGAGTACTATCTTCCTCTTATGGATGTGCTTCTGAAAGAACACAATATCAAAAAGTGAAAAGTTTTTTCCCATATAGGTGATTTGGCCAGCCATAGAAGGGAAATTTATTGGCGGTCAGAGAAATAATGTAACAAACCCTGAATACTGTAGTTATGTGGTTCAAAAGAGAAGAGCTTAGAATCAGTCCCCATACTATTTACCCAAAGGAGAAACCTAGAAGGCTTGGCCATCCTGCAACTTAAAGGTAAAGTTATATGTCGAGAGAGTTAAAGTATTTGGGGGTTATTGTAGAGTCCAAACTTACCAAAAACTAATACATAGATAAAACTGTCAAGAAATCGAAGACTATTCCGGTAGTAGTTAGGTGAGCATTATGCGGCCTTGGTATGGTGGCCCAAGGTCAAACAGGAAACCACTAAATTCAGACTTGGCAAAATTCAAAGACTTGCATGTCAATTATGGGGGCAACGAGAAGAATGTCTACCGTTTTTATAAAAGTCCTTCTGGACTACCCTTCTCCTCACTTTATGATACAGGCAGTGGCAAGATTGAGAAACCATAGACTGAAAAATTCATCATACCACTTACGTAGAGGTACAGAACATACTAAAATAACTGACAGTAAAAGTGGTCCCCTTTTTGAAATGAGGGCGGACTATATGTCTCC
Source organism: Melanotus villosus (assembly GCA_963082815.1). Classification (NCBI taxonomy): domain Eukaryota; kingdom Metazoa; phylum Arthropoda; class Insecta; order Coleoptera; family Elateridae; genus Melanotus; species Melanotus villosus. Next base: position 27,493,347 of record OY720419.1, on the reverse strand, counting down.
AATTTATCCCTTAAACTAATTCTTAGAGATAGAAATAAAGAATCAAGCAGTATGGACGGAATACAGATAGAAGATTCCTGCTGGTAGTTAATATGGTATATAAATGGTTAAAAAACAGTGCTCAGTGCTGGGTCAGGCATATATGGTGCAAAACCCAGAAAAGGGATTTGCTTCACTCTGACAAAATTTGCCAGTTTTTCATACAGGGTGTAACATGTATGAATAGAAAAATTTTAGATACTAGTAGATTTCCATTTCCAGATTGTAAGAAACAGGTCAGTTACAAACAAAAATAAAGAATCGTGGGCCCCCCACGGGATTTTACTCAGGAACAAGAAATTTTGGACCGTATTGAAGACAATCCCTCCGTGAGTACTCGACAAATTAGGAAAGACTTAAACATGTCTCATATGTCTGTTTGGAGAATTTTAAACTATAATTTATTGTATCCATTCCACTTTACAAGAGTTCAAGAGCTATCTCCCGCGGATTAACCTGCAAGGATTGAATTCTGTGAGTGGTTAACTCAACAATATGTCACAGACAATTTTTTTTGTTAACAAAATCATGTGGACAGATGAAGCACGTTTTACTCACCATGGAATTCGAAATTCCCGCAATGGCCATGTTTGGGATTGTGAAAATCCACACACTATCCAACAACGGCGTTTTCAGCATGAATTCTCATTGAATGTTTGGGCTGGCATTATTGGTGACGTTTTATTAGGTCCCTATTTTATACTAAACCGATTAAATGGACATTCTTATTTGCAACAGCTACCAAGACATTTTGCCAGATGAGGTGCCTTTAGCAATGAGAAACAATTTCATGTTTATGCATGATGGCGCGCCTCCCCATATCAGCGTGCAGGTGCGTAATTGGCTAGATGAAACTATTCCTGATCGCTGGATAGGACGTCGGTCCCACAAACTGGCCCGCACAAAGTCCAGATTTGAATGATGGATTTTTTCCATCCTTTTCGTCCTTAGTGTATGACGGCAAAATTGAGGATGCAGAGACTCTTCGACAATGAATTCAGAATGCTTTTGAAGTTGTGAGACAGGACATGCATGTGTTCCAATCTGTTCGACAATCCCTATTGCAAAGAACTGCTGTTTGTATAGAAAGTGGAGGAGGGCATTTTGAACAGAATTTGTAAAACTATTTTTGGTTCCGTACTTTTCCATCATTGTTTTATTTTTTGCTGCCCTGTAATTTTTAAGTTACAAGTATTTCTAATGTAATCATTTTTTATAATTAAAAGTTAAATTAAATAGTTAGTTGGTAAATACCCAGTGTATAGCCTACCTGATTTTAATATAATTCGAGTAGCCTGTAAAACCTTCATATTTTTCTTATGTATCTTTACATTATAAAATAAAAAACTGCTGTTAAAAAGGCCACTCGAATCATGTTGAAATCAGAATATATCTGCAGTTCTCAAACATAAAAGCCTCCAACTTCATCTTCTTTTATCTCAACAACTAGGTATAAAGAATGGAAGTTTTTGTTATAAGAATTTTTTGTTCAGCTCATGAAAATCTATTAGTTTCCAAAATCTTTCTATTCATACTTGTAACACACTGTATATTATGTTCATCAGCTATGCGGTTATCAAGGCTTTTGCTGGTTCAACAATTTTATCCATACTGGTATGGGAATGTGTGAGACAACTGAATGATCTAGCCAACATAACACTGTATAAGGGACCTTACACGATCAATCGGATTGACAGTCCGGCCAAGAATTGACAATCTGATTGACCGTATAAGGTCCAGATTGGTGGATTGATGAATGAGATTTATAGATTTCTGGATATTTTGAAATCCGAGCTTCAATCACAGGCGGGGGGGGATGACTGTCATTCTTTCCTCTACCGATATAGAATCTCTCATGGCTGTATCTGTTCTAGATCTTGCTGAGCAATTTGTTGAAGAGACACTCGTTCTTGCGGTAGTAATTCTTATAGTCATCTTCAGCACTGCTCTCTGGGATCTCACGCAACAGGTTTAAATGAGTATACTTTACACGTTTTTTTGTACAATTCTTTTACCCAACGTCCGCTTTCAACCTTTCATTTGGAAGCCAATAACAAGACAATGGCCAAACAAGCCTTCTTTTTACTCGACATCCGCACTTGATAGTACTTCACTGTCGACTGAGCTAAAATTACCCCTTTCCTTAGGAACTTCCAATTTAGGAAGGTCAGTATGATTGATTCAGTCAGAATGTCAATCCGATTGATCGTGTAAGGTCCCCTTATGAGCGGCATCGGCACCAGGTCAAAGTTGGATAAATAGCAACAATAAAGCTAATGAACATGAACTAGCTAGACAAGGATTGACTGGGGCATACCTTACAAGTTCCAAGGAGTATGGTCGGGATCTATTGCTCCTGTTTTGGCAACAATTCCACCATTACCTGCTAATACCACTGAAACATGTTTTTGCTCTTGTAAAACAGGTCTGTATGTCACATTAGCGTTATTATCAACAATTACTCCTAATTTCTGTTTTTTAGGGTGTGTAACAGTAAGAAGATTTGCGCAGGGCAGGAGTAAATAACTGGCAGGATAAAGTAGGCGACAGGAAGAAATGGAGAGGAATTATAAAAAGCATTACTTAAATAAGCGACAGGGAGTGATCCACCCAAAAGCCGGATCTAGAAAGCTTTTAAAAGCGGCTTAGCCCCATCAGGGGTGTTTCGGCCACTATTCAACAGTACGGTGTATATGTAAAAAAATAAAATGGCTTACTTATCAAATTGTGGATGTTGCGGTAAAAATTGCTCTAATGAACATACTAGATGTGAAATAGAAGAAGAAGAACAACATAGTGAAGATGAATTTTGAATTGTTAAGTTGCAAAATATTACAACATACCCAACACTGTTCATCATTACAATTTACAATAGTCCTTTAATATCTAGTTTTACATTTTACAACTCTATTACGATGGAGTTTAATATACACTGGCGAGCAAAAAAACCGGGCCACTTGAATATTATCAAACGTAGTGCACTGAATGTGTTTGAAACTGTTTATAACTATTCAGCATTTATGTAGTAGGCTAAGTAACATGTGAAACAATAAAAAAATTATCTCATTTGTGAAAAAATTTAAACTTAAGTGCATAGATGTTCATTTTGAGTGGTTAATTTGAATTAATATTTGTTCTTTTTATCAATTCTTTGAGTTAATTTTGATTATTGCGATACTGTATCATTATTTAAATTTGGCGTTTAGTAGTATCACTAATAAATTTCTGTAAAATTGACAACACATGCAGCTCAAATTATTGCTTTGATAGAAGACGGACGAAGTCAGCCTTATGTTGCAGCAGCTTTAGGAATCAGCCGTTTTAGTGTTCAAAGAGTGTGGCAATGCCATCAGGAGATGGGTTTACTTGGAAGAAGGCCAGATTCGGGACGAAGAAGAGCTACCTCAGAGCGGAATGGCCGTTTTATTGTTTCCTCCGTATTAAGAAACAGGCATACTACTGCAGTTAGCGTGAAAAGTAGTCTGTTGGAAGTACGTGGTACCAATATCAGCGAGTCGACAGTAAGAAGGAGACTTTGAGAAGTTAATTTAAAGGCATACAGGCCAGCCACAGGGCCTACATTTCTCAAAACTCATCGTGTAGGCAGGCTTAATTTTGCGCGTATCTACAACAATTGGACGGCGGAGCAATGGCGTGTTGTACTCTTTGCAGATGAGTCAAGATTTTGTTTATATGGTGCTTATGGCCGAGATTGAGTGTGGCGAAGACCAGGGGAACGCTACGCACAGTGCAATTTCTCTCATCGCTTCAGTTTTCAGGAAGGGTCTTTGGTGGTTTGGGCCGGTATTTCTTACGAAGCTTGCACGGAGTTAGTCTTCGTGGATGGAGGTTCATTGACAGCAGCTCGATATGTGACAGATATCCTCCAAGAACATGTGGTCTCATATGCTCCATTTAAGGCGATGCTTTTATTCTAATGCACGATAACGCTCGGTCACATGTAGCAGGAGTTGTAACTGACTACCTTCCTGAAGCAGAGCTAACCGTCATGGAATGGCTTCCTCTTAGTCCGGACTTGAATCTGATAGAGTATGTCTGGGATGAGCTTGGAAAACTTGCTAGAAGTCGAATACCCTTATTTGGTAACTTGGAAGAGCCTAAAACAGCACTTGTAGAAGATTGAAACAACATCCCGCAAGAAACCATTCAGAAGATAATTACAGGAATGGATACAAGAATGCAAGCAGCTACAACAGCAAGAAGAAGGAACACTTCCTATTAAAACTCCAAGAAGACACTTTTGAGTTGCGTTATTTCGTTTATGTTTCCCTTTTAATTTTTTGTTAGTTCTCTAAGCATTTCTTTCGTTAAATAAAAACAGTAGTTTCATACATACATCTACTGAAAACCCACTATTTAAGTTGTTAACAAACCAGACAGATAGTTATTGGTAGTTTAATATAGTTTTCGACATATATAATATCTTGAATCTGAAAATATACCGAAATTTTTAAGTGGCCCGGTTTTTTTGCTCGCCAGTGTATTTGCCAACAAACTTCATTATATTAATGTAAAACAACATCTAAGTTATATCAGCCAGAACTCTGCGATATAGCGTAATCAACATTTATTTTTTATAATTATTATTATTTGCTAGGGTTAGGTAGATATAAGAATATTTTGTATTTTTAAATTTTTATTCTATTGTATTAGGTATTGTGTAAGCACATTTATATTTTGTATCCACTTATAAACACCAAGTGTCTGTTGAATTACTAAACCGTTATTATTATTTATTTATTCGCTACAGTTCCCTACTAATTATTAAATCAATTAGTAGGGAAAAAATGTAAGTACCTTGAAGTTAAATCACTAGGAATTCCTTTACCACAAGGCAAAGCCGAAAGGGAGGACGTATGATAATTCAAACGAGAGGGAGTGAATAAAAACAGCTTGAAGTAGTGGGGACCACATGTGGTAGGGATGCGGGAGCTCGGCGAGACCCGTGTCGCATCTTGCAAAGGCGACACAAATTAAATCATAACTTTGTTAATTATTAAGCAATTTTAAAAACAAGAACACCAGTCCAATCTCGAAACCATCAGCTAACACGTTTATTCTGACCTTTTTTTAGAAATTTTCCTTCGTCTATGAGTAATCGCGGTTGCAACGAATATTCCAATATTGCCGTCAATTAAAGTCGCGTTTTAAACCAGATACGGTCGATTTCGTAATCTTCCCTCCCGTTTAAATACCATAAAGCGCGTCGACAAAAGTTATCCTAACTTTGGCACCAGGACGAAAAATAAAAAAATTGAACTGTCAAAAGATAGAAAATTAAAATCTGCAACTATTTGTAAAAAAATGTTTTTCACCCCTGAGGGATGCTTGGACACCGATATCATCAGACGAATTCTGGGGGTTAACATGTTCCTCCAACTACATCGAATAACGCCATCCTTTGCTTTTTACCTTTAAATGATGGACGGACGAACGAATTTGTCCGCCCGTAAACTCTACTAAAATTTAGTTAAGAGAATTTAAAATTAACTGTAATATAAAAAAAACTTCACAAACCAAGCATCTGGTCTAAAGATCCATATAACTAAATTTTATATTTTTTCAAACTCCCCACAACACAAACTTTCAGAAAATATGCAACTAAATTAATTATTTATTTACAGTAAAATTCATATAATGCATGATTTTTAAAAGATTTTATTGATAATTAAGGTTAAGATATGTCTAAAAGTTTTTAAAGAAATTTTTTTACTGGGTTACTGTAATTTTACAGGAATCAATATCGTTTTGCCATTACACGCCTTTAAAAATAATATCTCCTCGTTCCCTGTTAACTGTATCTTCAGATTCTAAATCTGCAGTAACAACTTCAGATTCACCCTTTTCTTGTCGTTTAGGATCTTCTGCGTCTACATCACTTTGCATCTAAATATTTTTAAAACCATATTTGAATCTTAACAACTTCATATTATAGTAATTTACAAATTTTTAATTAACTTACGTCAGTATCGATTTCTGCGTCAATAGCACTAAGCTTAAGGCATATATTTGTGATTATGCTAAAATCTTGATTCATAACATTTTTATGAATCATTTTGCAGTGATTTATTAATTTATCATAGTTTTTAATGATCAACATCAGTCTGCTAGTACCTTTTTTGTGGTGTGGTGCAGTCAAAATTGAATAAATATGACCGTATACTAAGGCATCCATTTCTGTACATCTAAAATAGATATTCAGGATTAGGAAAGTGATAAAACAGGATAATGGGGAAGGATAGATTTAGGAGTGATCTTATTTTGTAAGTTAATTAAAAGGAACTGGATATAACACACTCAAATCTAGGGAAAGCGAAGAAACAGTTGATATTCTTATATCCATAGCACACCAACTCAAAATATGACAGTAACAATTATACACAATGAATCACAATAACGCAACATCATCTCATCGAATCAAAAAGGTTGTGATCGTTTGCGCAACCTAACCTAAACTAAATAGGCTTTATATTTCGGAAGTATATGACAATTAGGATGGCAAGCCAAAATATACCGGGTGTCAACGAAACCTGGGGCACCCCCATAATTTTTTTATTTTTTAACTTATCGAAATGAAATTTGGTATATGTAATATACTCTTTAATTGGCATTTGTTGACATAGAAAACAAGTTTTTGTCACTTCCGGTTTCGCCGGAATTGACGTCAACTTTGTTATTTTAAATGGAACACCCTGTATATTTATACATTTTTGGAATCTCCATTTATAGTCCAGTAAACGGAGCCGAAAAAGGGGGGTTACCCTGCAAAAGGTCGGGTAGTTCTGAATTCTTGATATGCTGTATAGGATGGTTGGTTAGTGAAAAATCCAAATTTCCACAATTCCCTCTCCTCCGCTCCCGCCGCCATCTTGTGGAAACCACCGAAAATCGGCACTTTTTTCAGTTTTTTGCCTATAACCTCTTTCTGATGAATTTTAGCGCAAAAAACGTTATTTACCGACTTGTATAGAACAAAATTTCCTGCAAATTTGTCATTTGAAGTTTTTTTATACGATTAATATCAACGGATCTATCAAGCTTCCAAAAAAGGCTAAAATTGCGTACTTTGCAAATTTTTGAGTTTGTTTCCACTTTACATCGCAATAACTCCGTAACACTTCATTTTAGCGTAAAAACCTTTATAATCAATCTTGTAGAGAATTTAATTACCTACAAAATCCATGTATCAAGTTCTTTACGTCCAATGCAACAGAGTGGGGATAAATTTACAAAGAAAAAACGAAAAAGGGGATTTTTTCAAGTTTAGTGCAGCAACTCTCTTTGGTTCATTATTTCTAATAATAAAAGTATTACCTTTCATTCCAAACAGAATAATCTGCATACATAGATGAAAATTTAATGTAATTATGTGTTGGCGAACGTCAGTGAAGTCTCGTGGGACTACTAGAAAAACTTTAAAAAAAACTGCACTTTCTTCTTTTATTTGCCTGCGACTTCTTTCTACTGCTCTTCAGCTCAGAATGAGTTATTTGCCGAGTATTATATATATTCTAAGGCTCATTTTTCTAAAAATTTGGCTTATTATGTATTTTGTGAAACCAATAGCGGTGGAGCTGTACCGCCCCCAACAAGGCAAAAGTAGCGATCTTCGAAAAATATTGAGTTTTTTCCCAGTTTTCCTAGCTATAAGTAAATAGATAAATAAATAAATAACTCGTCGGCAGTTGAATAGAATCAATCTTGTAAGGAATATCATCAAATTTCATTATTTAGTTTCGTTTTTTTGTAAATTTATTCCCACTCTGTTGCATTGGTCGTAAAAAAATTGATACATGGATTTTGTAGGTAATTAAATTCTCTAAAGTACGCAATTTTAACCTTTTTTGGAAGCTTGATATTAATCGTACAAAAAAACTTCAAATAACAAATTTGTAGGAAATTTTGTCCTCTACAAGTCGGTAAATAACTTTTTTTAAGATCGCTACTTTTGCCTTGTTGCGAGCGGTACAGCTCCACCGCTATTGGTTTCACAAAAGACATAAGCCAAATTTTTAGAAAATTGAGCCTTAGAATATATATAATACTCGGCAAATAACTCATGCTCAGCTGAACAGCAGTAGAAAGAAGTCGCAGGCAAATAAAAGAAGAAAGTGTTGGTTTTTAAAAAGTTTTTTCTGGTAGTCCCACGAGACTCCACTGACATTCGCCAACACATAATTACACTAATTTTGCATCTATGTATACAGATTATTCTGTTTGAAATGAAAGGTAATACTTTTATTATTAGAAATAATGAACCAAAGGGAGTTGCTGCACTAAACTTGAAAAAATCTCCTTTTTCGTTTTTTCTTTGTAAATTTATCCCCATTCTGTTGCATTGGACGTAAAAAACTTGATACATGGATTTTGTAGGTAACTAAATTCTCTACAAGATTGATTAGAAGGGCTTTGACGCTAAAATTAAGTGTTACGGAGTTATTGAGATGTAAAGTGCAAACAAACTCAAAATTTTGCTAAGTACGCAATTTTAGCCTTTTTTGGAAGCTTCATAGCTCCGTTGATATTAATCGCACAAAAAAATTTAAATGACAAATTTTCAGGAAATTTTGTCCTCTACAATTGGGTAAATAACTTTTTTTGCGCTAAAATTCACCATAAAGAAGTTATAGGCAAGAAACTGAAAGAAGTTCCGATTTTCGGTGGTTTCCACACGATGGCGGAGGGAGCGGAGGAGAGGGAATTGTGGAAATTTGGATTTTTCACTAACCAACAATCGTATACAACATATCAAAAATTCAGAACTACCCGACCTTTTGTAGGGTAAAATCCTTCGTTTACTGGACTATTAATTTTACGTATGGTAGTATCAAGTTCGGAACATTTTGATGACAAAGTAAATTTTTGCAAAAATTAATCTTGAGTGCCATGACTTACGCAAAAGTTGGCAAAAATGCTTTTTCGAGAATAACTCTATTTTTTCAAATGGCACTAGGGTGGGACACTTGGATATTAAAAACGAGCGTTTTTCAAGGATTTTATTGATACCAATAACGCGGGATTAATATGAAAATTTAATTCGGAATAACACTCTCCATTCAAAAAAACTGTATTTTGGACATTTAAATCTAGATACTGGGTTTCAAAACAAGTGAAACAAATGAAATGCACAAAAAAAGACAGACTTGCTACAGTTGAAGTGCTAAAATAATTTGTTTTGAGTGTCGTAGCACCATGACTTCCATTTTACGCAGGTCTTGACATCCTAGATTAATAAATAAACTCTTCTGCAAGTATTTACTTTGTCATCAAAATGTTTCAAACTTGACACTATCATACGTAAAATTCAATGGAGATTCCAAAAATGTATAAATATACAGGGTGTTCCATTTAAAATAACACAGTTTATGTCAATTCCGGCGAAACCGGAAGTGGCAAAAACTTGTTTCCTATGTCAGCAAATGACATTTAAAGAGTATATTACATATACCAAATTTCATTTAGATATCTTAAAATATAAAAAATTTATGGGGGTGCCCCAGGTTTCGTTGACACCCCGTATAGAGAAAATTATGCAGAAGATAAATGTGTCATAAGATAAAATGACCTATTAATGAGCATGCACCAAATCCATAATTAAAAAATGCATGCATCGGACAGTGATAAATTTGCACTTTTAATACAAATCTGTTTTTCTTGTAAAAATAACTTGGTACCTTAGAATTAATTTTATTTAACACTCCATTTAAAAACAATGTTTTAATACATGAACTTTATACCAGTTTGGGGCATGCCCATTAATAGGTTCTTAGAGTGTACGTTTATCAAAAACAATTGTTCTAATGGGCAATAATGTAAATAAAATCAGCATTATAAACCTGACTATATTCTATCTTTAACTTTTTTTACTTACAAACCGGTAAATTACCTTTTTCCAAAGAAATATTCTTTGCCTTCAAGACGATCAGTAAGAGCTTGACAGCAGTTTTCAACTTCTTGGTAAACATCATCGAGACTTTTATTGTACCAACCCAACATTTTCAATCGTTTGCAAACAGCTGACTTTTTAGACCACGTTTGAAAATAATTTAGTGGCCAAGGATAAACAGAACCGTTACGTGGTTTCGTTACTTCATTATAAGTTTCTTTGTCACACCAACACAGGTATAGCTAGAAAAATAGGTTTATTATATTATGTAGTCAAACGATTTACCTTAAATTACCTCCGCATTTTCTAATACATTGTGAACAAGTGACATGTACGCACGCATATCAGATTTCTGTTCCGATTCCATATTGGAAGTTAACGATATGCCTTTGTTATTAACAAATTGGACAATCCCCTCTAATTCAGAAACAATAAACGCCCCACATTTAATGAAAGGAACTTTACCAGACGGCGACATAAACTCTGCGTTTGCTCTCGATATAACTTCAAAGTCTAAGTTACACATTCTTAAAAAGGCTTGGACTGCTAAACAATTTGCATTATCTGGTAACAATATTTGTTCCACTTCATACGGCTGATACAATCTTACATCTTTCGGCCATGGTTCTTGAGCTGTGAATGAAGTTATTAGAGTCGCAGGTAAACTAAGTGTCTCAATTATTTTATTATCCATTCAAGTAATACCTCCAAGTTCAAGTTTTATTTTGTCTATTATTACAGGCATAATTGATACCATTCAGAACAACTGCACAACTATTTTAAAATGAACTTCAAAAATAATAATTCGACCAACTGTTTTGACAGTTACTATGGCAGCATTCAATTGTTGTATACTGTATATTACAGCGAACGTAGTTGCTGTTGCATTCAATTATTTTATGCATACATGAGAAATTTTAAAGGACAAATTCTAACATGAAACATATGTTTTAGTTAATTGTTCACTACCAAAAGCTTAAGAATTTGGTTATTATTGGATATCCTTTGAGCTGGCATAACCTCGCATATATTGGAAATCAGCTGTTACATTTTATACAGGGTGGTCCATAAGTGATGGGGCACAGACCAACAGTAGATTCGTGAGTCTAATAAAATATTACTGTTTACCTAAAATTAGCTTATACTCCAAAAGTTAATAGTTAAAGAGATACAGCGTGTCAAAATCGAAATTTTAATTTTAATTTTCTTCTGTAATTTTCCTAATTTCAAACGTTTTTGAAATATTCTTATGAAAATTGGTGGAACCACCCTTTTTGCGACAGGAAACAATAATCCGTGCCCGATTTTAATGTAGCTTCTGAAATAATCTTATAGGTACTTTTGCTACTCCTAATATCTTAAAAACTCTTCAACTTGTTGATACATGGCAGATTCAATTGCCTCGTCTTTTTTATGCAAAAAAGGTATACTATTTAAATGCCACTAAAGTTAACAGTTTCCGAGATACCGGGCGATCCAGAAAAAAAGGAATTAGAGCAGGCCCTGATTACGCTGTTAAGGTTGGTAACATTGCTTCTCATTTTTTTAAATTTCATATCAATGGTAATCTGATTTATTACTTGAAAAATAAATTTGACATTTTATAACCTAAAATAAAAGCATTAGTGGGCGTAATTACATTTATGGTTATTAAATAAAGTAACATTATTTATTTATTTATTTAGACTGCCTACAAACAGGTAATTACTTACTATTATTTAAAACACGGACAATAATATTGTTGCATGATTTTGACAGTTAACGTAACCTCTTCAATGGTCAATAGTGTCTCTGTTTACGCTCACGGTAGGCGAATCACGGGATACCAACTTTGGTAACTAGGTCACGGCCTGCTCTAATTCGTTTTTTTCTGGATCACCCGGTATTTGCTAGTGAAGTAAGTAATGCAACATCTTATTCATTTTATAAGCATTCTGTAACGGAGTAGGCTTGAATTTAAAACAAAAAATTGACATGTTCTTGTTAAAAACAAGTAATAGGACACACAGCAATACAGTGGATCAGTGGAACATTTATCATTAAAATTTTTTAAATATTTGGGGTACTACCTATAACACAAGTGCACTTTGAGGAACTGAAAAATGTTTTCATTGTCAGGATGGAATATTCAACAAATTCTTTTCTGGTACCTATTGTAAAATATTTCTGGCAATTTACCACTCCGTCAATAAATTCGAGTTGTTCTAAATTTTTGGTGAACATACAAACACTGATCCACTATTGCTCTATATCCTGTATCCCATCACTTGATTTTCACACAAATGTGTGAAAATTGTCATTTTAAATTCAAGTCTACTGCGTTAAAAGGTTACTCAAATAATGAATAAAATGTTGCATCACTTACTTAACTAGCAAATATCTTGGAAACGATTAACTTTAGCACCATTTAACAGTATAGGCACTCTTTTTATGTAAAAAAGATGAAGCAATTGTTTTTATTTTTTTATTAAATCTGCCCTAGCCCTAATTTAAGTACAAAAAAGTTGAAGATATTAGCTGTAGCAAAATTAGCATTCTTGTAGATGCTACAAAAAAAATGAGGACGGATTAATATTTTCCGTCCTAAAATAGGTAAGTAGTTTCCCCAATTTTCATATCAATATTTCGAAAACTTTTGAAATTACAGGAGAAAATTAAAATAAAAATTTTAACTTTGACGCTTTTGGGCTAATGTAATCCTAGGTAAATCGTAATATGTATTTTGACCTCACGAATCTACTCTTGGTCTGTGTTCCATTACTTATGGACTACCCTGTACATTTACTGTACTTTTACGCAGGTTTTTTCAGAGATGTTTGTCGGAAATAGTTATTTATACAGGGTGGTTCACAGACCAACAGTAGAGTCGTGCGGTCAAAATATAACGATTTACCTAAAATTACCTTAATCCAAAAGTTAATATTTAGGGAGATACAGGGTGTCAAAGTCGAAATTTTAATTTTAATTTTTTGCTGTAATTTCAAAAGTTTTCGGAATATTCATGTGAAAATTGATGAAATTGCCTTTTTTGCGACGGGGAATAATAATCCATCCTCAATTTTAATCTAGCACCTAAAAGAACCTTACTTTTGCTGTACCTAATACCTTAAAAATACCTCAGCTTTTGTATACATACAGTTAGGGTAGATCTAATTACAAAAACAATTGCCTCATCTTTTTTACACAAAAAAGGTATACTACTTAAATATCTCTAAAGTTAACCGTTTGCAAGATATTTGCTATTGAAGGAAGCGATGCAGCGCCTTATTCACTTCTTAAGCACTCTGTAGCGCAGTAGGCTTACATTTAAAACAAAAAATTTGAATATTCTGGCCAAAAACAAGTAATAGGCCACAGAGCAATAGTGAATCAGTGGTATATTTGACATTAAAAAAATTTTAAATTTTATATTAATGTGTACCGCAAGTAATGCTCTTTTTAACGTCTAAAATGTAGCCTCACTAACTTCAATCGCAAATATCTTGAAAAGCATTAACTTTAGAGACATTGAAATAGTATACCTTTTTTGTATAAAAAAGATGAAGCAATTGTTTTTTTCAATTAGATCTGCCCTAACTTTATGTACAAAAAAGTTGAAGTATTTTTAAGGTATTAGGTGTAGCAAAAATAACGTTATTTTAAGAGCCATACTAAAATTGAGGACGGATTATTGTTTCCCGTCCCAAATTCCCCAATTTTCATAGAAATATTGCGAAAACTTTAGAAATTATAGCAAAAAATTAAAATTAAAATTTCGACTTTGACACCCTGTATCTTCCTAAATATTAACTTTTGGACTAAGGTAATTTTAGAAGAACTTATGAAGCAAGAGAGATAGGGAAAAGAAAAAGAGGAAGACCGAGAAAGACCTGGCAGGAGGAAGTGAGATAGCGACAGAAGAGGGAGGCGCGGTCTGGCGAAATATTAGGCAGTTAACGGAGGACAGAGTGAAATGGAGAGAAGTATGGAAAAGGATACCAAGCACGAACTAAACCCACTACGCTTTACACCGAAAGGTAGATAGGCATCAGGATTAAGTAAGTAGGTAAGTAAGTAATTTTAGGTAAATCGTTATATTTTGACCTCACGAATCTACTGTTGGTCTGTGAACCATTACTTATGGACCACCCTGTACAACGAGTAGCTAAAGTGCCACTTTTTTGCACGCGTGAGAAAGTTTAAAGAATGAGCCGAAGGTGAATTCTTTAAATCTCACAAGTGCAAAAATAGTTATTTTCATAACAAGTGCGGGAAATTAGCGTTTCCGAAACGAATGCAGGACGTTACAGAAACGAGCGCAGCGAGTTTCTGTACCTGCATGAGTTTCGGAATCGCTCTTCCCGCACGTGTTATGAACAACGTTTTTCCTACAAACGTTTAGGAATCGTCCTAAACTATCATTTTGTAAGTTTTCAAGTTGTCAAATGTGACATTTCCTTTTAAAGTAATAATCTAGTAAGGATGGTTGCTATGCGATTTTCTGATTTTTCAGAAATCGCTGTCACTTTCCGGCACTCCGTGCGGGAAAGTGGGCTTTCCCGCATGCAAAGTGAGTGTGGGAAAGTAACATTCCTAAACGTTTGTCGGAAAAAAATTTTTTTTTGCATAGTATGCAATTACAACTTGCTTTTGACGTAAAGTGTCAAATAATAGCCTCCTTTAGGAAATAGTAATCGAAATAGTTATTTGTACAACTAGTAATGAATGAAATATTTTTTTGCATTTTGACATCTTAAATCCCTCAAAATAGGATAAAAAGGACTTGAGAATTTACAGTTGTCAAACTGACAATTTACAATATTTCATTTACCATTTCAAAATATTGCACGCTAGTAGCACTAGTAGCCCTTGACATTGATCTCCAAGCGGAACTAGTGGTTTGACCAAAGGGTTAGACAATACATGGTCGCGGAAACTGTCAGATTAAAATTTATGTTGATAAGTGTCATCATTAATAATGAAAATTGTTTTATGAATACAGGTATTTAAAGCATACTTACTTAATGCAAAATGTAAAAAAATGTTTAATAAAAATAGTTAAAAAAAGTGTTGCTTTCTTTCAGACTGACGCAGACTTTTCTTGAAAAAATGCAATTTCAGCGTGATATCCAATAGTAGGTAATTACCAAGAATTTTATTTAAACATTTACAAAAGGACAAAATTAACAATTTCTATTCTTACCTAACGCAGCTGAATATTCAATTCCCGCAGTACATATTAATTTACCCTAAAAAATAAAAAAAAATGAACGAAACTGAAAGAAATAAATAAGTTATTAAAATAAACTAACTTCAAGAAGTTTAAGCGAAATACATGGTTTTATAAAAGTTTGTAGTTTACTGTGCTTCTTACTGGAAGATCTTCGTGGTTGATTTTTCACATAACTACTTGAACTATCGGTTTTTTTAATTTTCTTTCTAGTATTTACTTTTCTCGGGGGAATATCTAATAAAATATAACACAAATTTTAATTTACAAAAAAATTACTGTTTTAAATGAATTACCTGCTGATTGTCGAGAAGCTCTATGTGATGATATCTTGCCCGAAAAACTTGGCGCTGTTTTTGACATTTTAAATTACTTACTGTGAGTTGTTGGTAGAAATTTTTGTAAAGTTTTTGGAGATTATTCCAGTAGTGCATGCATGATGTTAGATTCCTGAACTTTATGCAACCAACAAAGTACGTATGACTTGACTGTTATTAGACGTTCCCGCTGAAATTTAAACGTCAAATGACGTCAGCAAACGCAACTGTTCGATTTCCTTTTCCGTCTTTCACAAAGTCGAAATGTCGAAGAGAGGTACGTTGTAATTTAAGTTTCATCCGAAAATATATAAATAATCCCTTAAGAATTAGTGTAAATTAATTGTTTGTGTTAAATATTTATATGCAGAATTATGAATTATGTTTTTTGTGAAGTAGGATGATGTTTAAAAAATAATAAAAGTGATACTATAATGGGTTAACAAATTGGAG
This sequence comes from Melanotus villosus, assembly GCA_963082815.1. Lineage (NCBI taxonomy): Eukaryota > Metazoa > Arthropoda > Insecta > Coleoptera > Elateridae > Melanotus > Melanotus villosus. The sequence goes on along the minus strand of OY720419.1, from coordinate 27,477,422 downwards.
GTTAGGTTTGTTTGTATTAATTATTTTATTTCTTTTAGGACGTGGTGGTTCTGCCGGAGCCAAATTCAGGATATCCCTGGGTTTGCCTGTTGGTGCAGTTATTAATTGTGCAGATAATACAGGTAAATATAAAATTATTGTTGTATACAATTTTGAGATGCATGTGGTAAATTGTTTGCATAGGTAGTGCATGTTTTTTGAATGAATATTACTTTATATTTTACGATTCGCAGTAGTCGTTGTTGTATGTAAAACTTAAAGAGATCATGTGTTTTAGGGGCAAAAAATCTGTATGTCATTGCCGTACAGGGAATCGGTGGACGTTTAAATCGTCTACCAGCAGCCGGTTCTGGAGACATGCTTGTAGCAACTGTTAAAAAGGGCAAACCAGAATTACGTAAGAAGGTTATGCCTGCAGTTGTTATAAGGCAACGAAAACCTTTCCGCAGGAAGGATGGCGTATTTATTTATTTCGAAGACAATGCTGGGGTTATTGTAAATAATAAAGGAGAAATGAAAGGATCAGCAATTACAGGACCTGTAGCAAAAGAATGTGCAGATTTATGGCCGAGAATTGCGTCAAATGCTAGCAGTATCGCTTAATTTCTCTTATTTGTTTATTAAAATTTTGTAAAATAAGGTAACAATAAAACGTTATTCTGCCCAGTGAATATTTTATTAATAAGTAATATGAGGTGTATAAAACGTGAGAAATGAGTAAGTAAATGTTTAAATTCCAAATATAAATCATGAATTTTTACAAATTTGTTATGATTTTGATTTCATTAAATATACATAAATAGTGCAAGTGAAAATAAATATTGCACGAAAGAATTTATCGTTTGGTGGGAATTACTGCACACTTTAAGCATGTTTTTGAGAGGAGAATTTTATGCAAAATATCAAACTGTGTTTTTAATAAGATTTAACATTAGCATTGTATTAATCTGTGATTCCCATACAAAATTGTAATGATAGTTAACAAGTAATATTGGATTAAAGACAATTATAGATATACAATAACTACTGCTGAAGGCATTTGAGTTGTCAAAATAAAACCTGTTTGGCCGTATAACCATAGTAAACTAATTACACAAATTAAAGAAAATATACCCACTTAAATTATTTTGTAAATTTGCTTCAGCTTTTGATTCATTGATTATGACTTATTTCATAAAGCTATTTTTTATGAGAATTTAATGAAGTTTTCGATTTACTGACGCATACATACAGCTTGTAAATACACATCCCCTGAAATTTGGAATACGGGCATTTGAATGCATTACTTGGCGCTTAGTTACCACGCTCGTTTTTTGCATAGCTGAGTAAAATATTTTTCCGACGACCACTATGAAAAATGACTCATTTCACACGGTTTACTAGTATTGAAAATAACAAATTTCGCATAGCAACGAAACTGTGTGAAATGCCCGTGTGCAAAACTTTGCACACGCTAAACCACACAAAGCAGTCGGCGGGCGACGTCAAAAGTCGTCATTTGTTAAAAAATAAATATTTAAAACGTCAAAGTGTTGCAAGTGTGATGCTGGTTCAAATTTTTTTAAATGAAAAATTGGAAAAATGGTCGTCGGAAAAGTATAGTGTAAAACACGTGCTGAAAGGATATTTCACACTCGTGTGATTAACTTTCACACCAGTTTATCTGAAATTTTCAAATCCCAGCAGATGAGTTAGCTTTGAATGAAAGTAATGTTAATTTAAAATTTTGATTGAATGAGTTATGTTGTCATTCTGATTATTACTACATGTTTTTATGCGTACATTATAATCTAACTGAGCAAGTCAGAAAAAAATCTGAGTTTAGAGTTACTATTAGAAAAATATCTAGGCCCAAATTTCTGTCCAAAGACCATTGCATATACGTAAGTTTCTCTAGAATCAAATTAACCTAATCGCCTAATGTCAGTAATAGCATATGAACGCACTTGTTTTGCCATTGGTTTAAACGGTGTTTAAACTGTCAATTATCAAAGTGTAAACATAAATTCGGTGAGATGAATTTGAATGAAAAACTTCGTAGTGAAATTTGGAAGCGTTTTTCTAACACTCCGCAGAAATCAACAAAGTCCATTGCTAGAAAATTGTATTAATGAACTTATTGTTAGATGGGGTATACAGAAATTTATTAACGATGGCTCAGTCAAAGATAAATTGCAAAGTGGCCATTGTAAAGGTAGTGGAAATAAAGAACCAGAGAAAAAAAGTGTTAAAAAAAATCAAAAAGAACCGATCAGCTTCAACACGAGACATAGAAAAGACTGTAGGGGTATCACAGTCTGGTGTGCAAAAAATTAAGAAAAGAACAGGTGTAGTAACTTTTAAAAAACAAAAGCGCCTAAACAAAATCCAGAACAACTGGACGAGGCAGTATTACGTACTAAAAGACTTAATTTCAAAAGTGTCTGCATTGTTTTAGACTGTGAGATATATTTAAAGTTTGATTTTAATACCTTGCCGGGTCATTAGTTTTACAATGTACTACCAGGAGAGATGGTTTCTGCAGAGGAATCTAAAGTGTACTTCGAAAAATTTGGAAAAAGGACCTTGGTTGGCAAGCCATTTACGAATGTAGTAAAAAGAGCATGCCATTTTTTACAACTGACACAATAAACACTAAAATCTACGTCATGACAAAAATATAATACAATGTTTTGGCTAGATTTGGCAGCAGCCTAGCCTACTATGCTATGAAACCGTAGAATGGTGTATCTAAGGAATCGGATTAGCTACGTGGAGAAGGAACTCAATCCACCCAATGTTCCAGAACTGACTGATAGAACGTTATTGGGCTATTATGCAGGTAAAGCTAAAGAAGATAGGTAAAGCTGTTAAAAACATAGAAGAGCTAAACAAGAAAATGGGAAAAATATAAATAAATTTCTTATATCTACTTATTTCAATCCTTACTTTCGGACTGAATATAAGTGTTGAAGCCTTACGTACGAGGTGTGTTAAATTGAAACCACGAACTTATATTTAAAATGAAACCTATTCCTAGTCAGGTTATCAATGCAAACCTGTACACTGAACAAGCTTCATCATGCAATAAGACGAAAACGTCCAGGCAAGCTTTCACGTGGTGTCATTCTGCTTCACGACAATGCTCGGCCTCATGTCCCCAATGTGGCAAAAGAAAATATTCAATAGAAAAAATGAAGGATTTTAGAGCATCCACGCTACAGCCCAGTTTTATCGCCTTGTGATTTCCATATTTTTGGGCGACTGAAAAAGGCGTTAAAAGGTAAACGTTTCCAGTAGGACGCGGAAGAACAAAATGCTGTGAAAGAATTCTTCAGCCAGTAGCCACAAGAATTCTATGAACAGGGTATACAACGGTTGGTGAAACAATGGGATAGGTGCCTTAATTGTGGTGGTAATTATTTGTAATTATATTTCTGAATAAATTTTTTATGAACTAAAGATGGGTTTCAATTAAACACACCTCGCAATTCGGTATCGCTATCACGAACCTCTTCTACCTTTTGGTGTCGATGTTAGTGTGTCAGGCTTTGTGTGTGAAACGCATAAAATCAGTCTGTTCCTCTCTGCAGGTGACATGGTTGGTGTATTTACCTATATTATATTATTATGTTATTATTATAATTAATCAATTAATATTATTTGTAGTAAAATTAATTATAATTTTATTATGGTAGATACTATAATAAAAGCGATTTTGATAGTTTTTTAAGAGCATTGTCAATAAAAATTACAAGCACGTACTAACTCAACCTGGTAAATTGGTTGGGCACAAAATAGGGTCTGAAAATTTTATTGTGGGCCGGTGGATATGTTAATCTAGCAATAATTATACACAAATCAATAGAAGCTTTACAATTTTTTTAATACCACAACAGGCTTTTAGATTATTAGGTTCCCTAGGTGGAGAAGGGTGTACCGGGAAATTTTTAGTTGGGATCTAGGGTCTGGCCCAACCATGCCCCCTTTGGTAGGTAGTTGCATTCCTGAAATATTAACAATCTTTTGTTTTAGAACTACAATTATTAAACAGTAGGTATTTGCATTTGTACCTACCTAAATCATTTGACTTTAGTTGTCTTCTAGTGGACAAAAGAGTTCTTTGAAGTTTTTGAAATAAACATGTAGGTACCAATGTACCTAGTTTATAATGCTTTTGAAATAATGAGGTTGTAGCACAAACTTAATGGGTAGTACCTACCTACCCAAATATTAGCTATTATGACACTGTGCTGTGCACGTGTTGCTGTTGTAGGTACGCTTAATTGTAATAGGTAGATGGTAGTTATGTAAATATCTAAAAAAAGTTTAAATGTGAATAATAGGTAAGTATACATTTTTAAGGTAACATTTTTCAGTTTTAAAGTTGTTTTTTTAAAGTTCAGCTACCTATTGCATTAATATTCGTTGTATACTTACCTGTTAGATGTTACAAACATTTTAAAAATGAGAATAAGCCTAAATTATTGCATTTTCTGTTTAATTATTAGTAATTTATAAAGTGATTAATGTAAACACTTAATTTAAAAATGTTTTTACAGAATTTAAAATATGTGTACTTAAACTACTAGTTTTCGAGCAGACATAAGAGTTATCCGGTATGGTCTAGTGGCTAGGATACCTGGCTCTCACCCAGGAGGCTCGGGTTCGATTCCCGGTACCGGAATTTTTTTAAAAATGAAACGAAAGATAATTAATGTTTTTTATATCTGCATATTATTCTGGAGTAAAGATCCCCAAGCTTTTATTTTAACATAAGTTACTAAAAACATTTTTTACCATTTACACTTTGTCAACATTAATTAATTATCCCTTAAGTAAATTACTAATTACATTACACATCTAAGTTAACAAAACAAAACGGTATTATATATAACAAATAGCATTGCTTATAATAATAATAATAATATAAACAAATAAATTTATTATTAACTTGACTTTTTAACCTTCAGTGTCTTCTTCTAAGAGTATGCCATCGACAAATAGTTGGTGCACAACTCCTTGTTTTTTATCGGCGCTGGAGGCTTTGATTGAAGCCTCAGAATCTCCTAAATGGAAATTTATTTCGGTACCATCTTTCACAAAAATATGTTCGGCTTCTTCACGTTCACCATTCACCCAAACGTCCAGCGTATGTTTTTCTAAAAAAACAAAAAACTAAAGTTATTCTGGGAAAATTTAAAATTCAGTTATTAGGTATATGTTGTGGATTAGACACAGGACGAATATTTTTTCATGTTAATACATACTTTCCGTTGTTGAGAGTGACATTTGAAAGTGTAGGTTTGAAAGTTTAAACTTAGTTTACGAATAGTTATTTTTCTACAACCACCATGGAAAGTGGGATTTTCAGACTTCGTCTCCATAGATACGAGAATTGCAAATGAGTGTTTTTTGCATTTTGCCAAAAAAAGTGGACTTAAATGCTGCAGTCACATGAGTGTGGCAAATACAAGCTTTCAACACATGTATTACACACTATTTTTTCTACAACCACAAAAAAATTAAATATTTCTGCAAAATCAAATCTGACATTCATCAAATGTCATTATGACATTTTGATTTGCGTGCGGCAAAATTATACTTTGCCGCAAGCAAATTTCACTTGTTCGGCAAACACTCATTTTCAATACTCGTATCTATGGAGACGAAGTCTGAAAATCCCACTTTCCATGGTGGTTGTAGAAAAAACATATTGCATACCTACTTAATTAGAATAGCACTCTAAGATTTTAGCTTTGGCTTAATTTTTAGGAATAAAGTCGCTATTTTAGATACCCGAATACCTTGTCATTTGTTGCATAACCATTTAATTGACGTTCCCTCCACTGGTGTAAATTACACCCCCGCAAACCCCGCACAACGGAGGGACCCAGGCCCTTTGGGGTCCTTTTTCGTAAAAAAAGCTCTAAAGAGGGAAATACTGAAAGTATTTATTTATTGAAATATAAGTCTACAAATCTTTAAAAGAAAAAAAATATGATTTTCGGGTATTATAATTTTTTTCATCATAGTAGGCCTATGTTTGAGGATAAAGAGAGCTGTTCAATATACTGCACATATTATACAGGGCATTCACCTTGAATTGCGGAAAGCGGATTGACACTGCGTATAAAAAAAAACATTTTTTAATTCGCTTAAATATCATATAACTATTATTACTGTGGTATATATTTTGGGGCATTGAATAAAAAAAGTCGTATTATAATAGTATATTATATACCAATGTAGAGAAGACATTTTTCTCAGCCGAGCAGTATTATTTCCCGCAGGCCCGCGCCGCCATGGGTGCGAAGGCGTGCACCGCACACAGGCGGCCACACCAAAGGCGGCAAAACGGCACAGCCGATAAAGCGACAGACGACATCAACAAAAAGCACGAATAAACAAAAGCATTAATTGGCACGTGGCTAGAATTAGAGCGGCCGCGGTAAAAAAACTTTAATTATTTTATTTTCTATCGAATTCTTTATTCTTTTTTGGAAACCGACAAAGGAAAAAAATGTTGTAAATATGACCGCACATTTTTTTCTTCAATAGTTGTAAAGCTACTAAACATAAAATTTATTTTAAATTTTACGGAACACTGGAACCGTTTTAATTGAATACAAATAATTTTTACAATAATTATCATCTGTTATGTGTTTGGTTTTTCTCAATAAAAAAAGTTTAGGTGGTTCATAAACATCTAGTTCACTTACATTTACATAAAGGGTGATTCAAAAGTATTGTCATTAATTTTAAGGGTAGGTAGGGCATATCAAATAGAACAACTTTTCTCAATAAAGCATGTGTCGCAAGTAAGCGGTAAACTCGGAAAAAAATTAAAAATATCAACACAAAAATTGTTTGGTGGTCACTGGAATTTAAATGTATCAAACGCCCTTGTTGTTGATACTGATACAGACCAGCTGTATACGTAAGTAGGTTAATATCAGTTCATTCTTAGCTTTCAGAGTGCATTCATCGAACGTTTTAATGGAAGGTTAACCTTTTAACAACTGAATTAATTGATGTTATTGTACTTAATTTTGTTGTGTTTGTGTTGTGTGTATTTGTGTTTGTATAGGAGTTAATGGAGGAACATTTTCATGTTTCACTTTATTTACAACAATTTTTTTTATATCACTTTTTAAACATGCCAATAATTATTGTTTAATGCCAGTCTCAAGCCTGAAAAAATGCGAAAGGAAAGTGAAACCTGTAAATTACATAATTGTCTGATGTTCATTTATTTTTGCAAGGTCAAATTTCTATTGCAGGTTTTTAAATGCATATTAGCCAGCGGTTCTCAAAAGTGTATAACAAAATTTAAAATAAACAAAAATCGAAATAAGCTTTAAATTTTTGCTGTAATGTTCTTCTATTAAGGTCAGCATATACCCATTTAATTTAATGAAAATACTTTTGAATCACCCTGTATATAAGGAAACATATTTTACCGTCTTTAACTATAAAACAGTTAAACAAGGTAAATAGGTAAACCTTTTAATTTATAATTAGCTATCTGTAAGGGCGCAAAATTAAGTTTTGCACACGGGCGGCGAACTGGCTTGGCGCGGCCCTGATTTCCCGACATGCGAAGCATGGAGGGAAATAAGTTGCGAGGCTGAGAAAAGTCTTCTCTACCGTGGTTTATATACTATTTTTTTCACTACTAGCACCCTTATTCCTTTTAATTAATCATTTTTACACCAATAAAAAATAAAATGACAGATGCATATATTTCTAAATATCCACAAAAATCAAATAGCCTTGCTTGAAAACAAGGGGAAGAGTTAATTTCAATTTACATTTGTGTATAATGTAATTATAATAGGCACCTGAGTGCATAGCATTTGTTTCCATTATTAACCAGTAGTCAATAATGAAAAATTAAATTGGATTATTTATTCACAGTTTTAGTTGAAACGAATAGTATGTATTACGTGTGAACTCAGATGTTTTGATTTTTTTTATAATCGTAAATTATGAATATTACGTGTGATTTCAACAAAAAATGGATTATAAATTTGTGCTGCTGAAAAATTTATGTATAAGTACAATGATTACAATCAATATCTGTATACCAAAAATACTAATCGATTAAGTGTAGTATACCCGCTTTGTGTATATAATAATAGCAATATTAAAACATTCATCACCTGAAGAAAAAACAGTTGTTTGTTAAACAAAGAAAATAATAGTATTTTATTTAATGAGCATATACACATGGTGCTGTATGTAGGCAAAAAACGGCGCACCAATCACGTGACTCGCATGCGGGCCGGATTGTGCATTTCACGCGTAAGACCACATACGCTAACGCACCAGCCTCAACACCGAAAGGTATAAGAGGTTAACGATTACACACACACTAATATAATGTAGGCTATATTACACGAGGATGAAGTTTACAATACGAGCCTATAGACGAGTGTTGTAATCATCCGAGTGTAATGTAACCATTATAGGAGAGTCAAATACAATATTTTATCTACAACTACGAGTAGGTTACATATTTATTTATAATTTTTGGTAATAAAGGTAACTAATTTATTGAAATTATGATTTAGTAAAATTTACAGGTTTAGTAGTGGCATTTCAAAGTTGTCATGGTTACTCCTCCATCAGCAAACAATGTAGTCGACGATCTTCGCAAACAATGCCCGGCGTGTCTTTCTAAATTTGATAATCCCATAACGTATGTCATTTTCAGTATCCATAATTGCAGACTTGCACTTCTAACAGCACAAATCACTTTTATTAATTTGACGTTAATGTCACTTGATAACATACCCGACCTACTTATTAAAAAAATATTGCCGTGGAATATGGTTCATATTCTACTAGTGTATTATGAGAAGTGTAATATGAGCAGCTTTATACAGTGATAGTACTCGGCAAAATAAGAAAAAAATGTTAATATACACATGATCAAAAACGCGCCATTTTCGATATACAGGGTTGCGAAGTTTCCAATTTTTTTTCGTATTTTGCGTTTTTCTCCCGTATGTTTTGAGATAATTATTTGAAATTTAGTATAGCTACTGTCTTTTCGAATCTCTACAATAAAATGTCAAAATCATCAGTTGCAGTATACAGGGTGTTACATTTCTTTGGGTTACATACCGATCATTTTACCTTCCGGAACTTTTTTTTGGAGCACCCTGTATAAATTTTTATATCTTACTTGAATCCCTTGTTCTTTTCTCCAGCTTTTTGGTTTTTTCATTATTCCCGTATCTGTCACCGTTTTTGAGTTATTTGAAAGAATAGCGATCAATACACACCAAGTGTAGTCAAAATAATTTTCTCTTTGTTTTTTTTGTAACACCCTGTATACTGCAACTGATGATTTTGGCATTTTATTGCAGAGATTCTAAAAGCTAGTAGCTATACCAAATTTCAAATAATTATCTCAAAACGAAAATATAAAAAAAAAATTGAAACTTCGCCACCCTGTATATCGAAAATGGCGCGTTTTTGATCATGTGTATATTAACATTTTTTTCTTATTTTGTTGAGTTCTATCACCCCCTGAAATATCTGCATGCCATTAATTTACACCCTGTATACTTGGAAGTAAATACATAATGCCTCTATTATTTAATAGTTGTAGATAAATACATTTTACACAAATGTCAATTGAAATTAACTCCTCCCCTTGCTTTCAAGCATGGCTATTTTATTTTTATGGATATTTAGAAATAAATATATGCATCTGTCATTTTATTTTTTATTGACGTAAAAATGATCAATTAAAAGGAATAAAGGTGCTAGTAGTGAAAAAAATAGTGTATAAACCACGGTAGAGAAGACTTTCCTCAGCCTCGCAACTTATTACTCTCCATGCTTCGTATGTCCGGAAATAATACTGCTCGGCTGAGAAAAATATCTTCTCTATCGTGGTATATAATATACTATTTTATTATCATTATCATTATCATTATCATTATCATAACTTTGTATTTCAAACTAATAAGCGTGCGAAAAAAACGATTAAAACACCCCGTGTTTTAAAGTTGCCTAGGTAACAATAACGTTTTATAACAGATTTACATAACAACCAAACAACAACTCCTAATCATCTCTATGCTACGTGATGGGATCCACACTCCACACGTCACCTTGTAAAATGAATCTAAATTTTTCAATTTTTTACTCTAATTTTCACAATGTAATGCAGTGCAGGTAGGTATAATAAAAAATAGCGTATAATACACGTGTATAAGAGCCTTTAAAGCACTTGCGCCGCTAAAAACACTCGGCGTTGCCTCGTGTTCTTAAACCCGTCGCGCGTGCTTTAAAGACTTTCTTATATACTTGTAATAATATACTATTGTCGGTCCCTATTTAATAAAGTAGACAAAAAAGTATTTAAAAAGGTTGTTGCTAATCCCAGTGGCGTAGTGATACTTGCGCGGGCCCGTGTCTCAAACTACCCGCGGGCCCTTGTCTTTGCTGTCAAAATAATAACATTAAAACCCTTAATAATAATAATACCATCAACAATATCATTTGACTACTTTCATTTTTACATACAAGGTGTGAAATAAAATGGCGTCGTCGTAGTATATCTCAATCGCGTTCCAACTTCCAGCACCAACTTCCTACTGACTGAACTGACTGAATGAAAATAAAAATGGCAACAGTTGCAACAAGTGTTCAAAATGACCACCTCGAAAAGCATGCACAGCAGTCGTGAAAAAGTCAGGATTCAACCTATTGCATTCGGTACGTATGCGAACTTTTAATTCATCAATACTTTGAATTGGAACATCTGTGTACATTTTTGACTTTTGGCTCCAAACAAAAGAGGCGTTGGGATCCAAATTTGCAGACCGAAGTGGCCACGGTATGGGATCGAATCTTCCTATCTAGCGTCCTGGGAGCCTGTCGGTTAAAAGGTTTGTAATAGCGTTGATTGAGATTGATAGGATTTGTGGAATGCGGAGGGGCTCCATCTGTCTGAAACCACAGGTCATCGATGTTTAAGTTTTCTATTGTCGGAATGATGTCGTTCATTAACAACTCTAAAAATTTGGCTTTGACGGGATAAAATTTCACTAGTGATACGAAGCGACAATTTTTTGAAAACAGTTTATTGCTAGTTATATCCCACAGAGAACAATTTCCATGTAAACAAACTTGAATGTGGACTAATTTATGAAAAATGATTCGATGGAAATGATTTTTTTTCGTTGAATAGTCTCTCAAATACCATTCGTGGTCAAAGAATTGTAGATTATTTTTGCTGTAAAATCACTCATGTTCCTTGTGATTGCGAATACCACTCGTGCTGCGCACTCGTGATATTCATATGCACGCACAAGGAACATTCGTGATGTTACAGCAAAAAAATAATCGACAATTCTTTAACCACTCGTGGTATTGTAAGTGATTATTTTTTAAACAGTCCTGTCAGCCAATCATAATGAGAAAAAATTTCAAATCGACCAATAAAATCAAAATTACACTGACAATTTGCTAGTAGCTGATTACAGCGACAATTTTTACACATTGTTTCATTGGATCTTTGTTTAAATAAATGCATCAAAAAGTTAGCTTTGACTTGGTTGTTAAGGTTGCGCAGCTATTTGTCTCAATACAAACATTAAAAATTCAGCACTGTCATCATTGTGTAGTAGTTTAAAAAATAATCGCGCCGAATTACATTCGTGGTAATAATTTTTTTTGATAATTTTTACTAGATTACCACTCATCTTTATTGCTATTAGGAAATTCCATAGCAATAAAGATTCGTGAATCTAGTTAAAATTATCAAAAAATTATCACCACTTATGTAATTACTGTTGATTAATTTTGCCACAACATGCTTATTTTTTCCTAAAAAAATTAAAATTTATAGTTTAGTGTATAGTAGGTTGCCTACAGATAGGGTAAAACAATGCATTGATGCATTCTTTTTAAAAGTTTACATAGGCGGTATGTATACTAAAAAGAAAAATTCCCCATATGTTAAGCGTTCCTAGATGTATTTTAGAGGGATCTACTCCTTCTGCAATAAAAATCGTATCGTAAAATATATTTAGTTTATCCTATAACGTTACCATGCTAATAACTCCTTAGTAACGAGTTGTGTTAAGATACCTTTAACACCCCTAGTGTTGTTAAAAAAAATCATAACATAACAACTCCATTATTCTGTCGCCGATTTCTAAAAATCTCCACCTCCTTGAGATACCTCTCCGGTGACTTGGTCGGAATTAACTACTTCCTTGCGGCATCCACTTTTTCCTTAATCATTTCGCTCATTTTCGCGAATTCAAAACCTTTTCTTTTATTTTTTTCTTTTTGTGTGTGTCTTGTATGCGTGTATAGCCAATCTGCTCGGAACCGCCTTTAGGCATTACTTCAAGTCAGACGGCTGTGTCATGTGTGTGTTACTACGTGTGTAGTGGTCTTGTTACTCTATCTCATAGTACCGATCCCAGAGGCCCGAGAAAAAGTCTCCACCAACGTAGGGATTCGAACCGGGACTTGCAACATGCAAGCCTAGCCTTCTTACAATTGGGCTACCTGGCTTCCCCCGAATTCAAAACCATAATTCAAAACATTTGTTTTTCCAAATAATCGCTTGGATACCAGCACTGCACCGGCAGATCTACGTTTCGCTTTATGGATAATAAAGTGATAATATTTTTTTTATTTTTTGAAAAAAATTATTATAGGATAAAATAAACCGTGTTACGACATATATGTAACGTTATTTGCTGTTAACATTCCTCGAGAATTTAAAACTATTCTCTCGTAATGTAAAAAGCTTTATAACGTTACTTACCTATATGGTAAATTACTATTCCTTTTTGGGTGCAACTTTGAAACGACTTTATAGAAAAATCAATTTTATCTGTTTATCTTCCTTATTTAAATATTAAACTATATTATATTTACCGAGTTCTAAGAGTAAAATCTGCAACTCATATAGCATATTCCATTAGTGACTAGATCGCTAATGGCGCAGTGGTAGAGCGTCAGGCTAGCGTTGCGCTAGTCCTTGGTTCGAATCTCTCCGGTGACCATTCGTCGTTGGACACCTAATTAACGACGCTGTCCTCCGAATATACAGACCTAAGAGGTAGAGTAACAAGGTCTTATACATACATACACATTACATTCTACATATGGTGCAGTATGTAAGTATAAACGGCGCACCAACTTCGTAATCCACATAGATGGACCGGGTTGTGCAATACACGCATAGAGCCTCATACGCCAACGCACCAGCCTCGTCACCGCAAGGTATAAGAGGTTAAGATAATACATACATATGTACTACATACATACATAAAAAACGTAAGTAATGTAATGTAACAAGACGCGCTCGGCGGGAACGTGAATCGTTTCGCTCGTATGCGTCATCTGCAGACAGACTATCAGACTGTTCGACGATTGTGTCAATTTGTCTCCAGACTGTTCGATTACTCATCGCTTCTAGACTTCGAAAGTGAATTCTGGAACACGGTAGGTTGAGCGAACCTCAGTCTACCAAGAACCTACCAAAAGCTATCATCGCGACCAAGTTTTCAGTTAATATAAATGTATGCTGATTAAGCACAAATAAATGAATATAAATAAACTGTATAAATAAATTAGTTAGTGTTTCGGATTAATATTAGAGTGGTGCTTTTAGTATTTAAGTTGTTGTTTCGTGTTAATTATTACGTTGTCTAAATTTGTTAATAAATAATTCACACCACGAACCGAAGTTTTAAATAAACGTTTTAAAAACGTTACAGTAACATTAAGGGTTAAGTACTTGTTAGATTTGACAATGTGTAATTAAGTGTTGGGGCAGATTTTAGCGACGAACCTGGTTCCTGAATGTTTTGAACCCGGTTCGTTAATGACATCATCAATGGTAAAATTACTTGACGCTATTGCATGAGAACAAAATAAATCACCTAATCGTCACCTTGATTTATGTTTTATAAAAAACCATATTAAGAATCTATTTGCATATGAAATATTATGTAATATGAGTTGCATGTTTTACTGTTAGAATTCGGCAAATAGGTAATAGGTACTTTCAGTGTTGGCAATAGAAAATTCATTTGTCTTCACTGAAGATACTATTTTGATTATTTGAAACTGCAAAGCAATTCTTTCTAGGAAAAATAAAATAAAATGCAGCACTAGATAGAAATTAGGGAGCGTGTTATAATACCTGTAGTTGAAGTTTAATAAAACTAGATTTAAATAAAAAAATTAAATATTTTTCAATAAATCGATAATTTGCTGGAATACATTATTATATGAATTGCGTGTTTTATATGGAAAAGAATTAATATTAATAGGTGTCATTAAGATAAACCATATTTGATTGAACCATTAACAGCGTTAGTGGAGTATTATATGTATGTATATTTCTTTGGTGAATTTCATACGTTGTCCAATTTTTTAATAATCAAACTACAAATAAAAATTCGCATTATTTATTCCTATTATTTCCTTTTTAGAATCTTTTAAGGATGTTTGTTTGTTATTAGTGTTTTGGCGACAATGTAACATGAATCATAAATAATGTATGACGAGTTGTTTGGTACCACCTGCATAATTTAAACATAATGGATGTGAATTATCGACGATTATAAAAGTAGTAATTTTGAAGTAGTACAGTTAATAACCCTGTTATTTTTTCAGTAAATCACAGTTAATAAGTTGCTTTAAAAAGGCACTTAGGTAACTGATTTTCAGATGTTAGTACCGTTAGATTTGTAAAAACATGGTATATTCGAATAATTCAGTGAGTCAATTTGAAAACATTATTTACATCCTAAAAATCTGTTTCAAAGACTGAACGTCTGCATTTCCGAACATAAACTCCTTAGAAAATCAGATATCCGTATTCAGAATAACCTCGGCATTCTAAAAACGTAATGATCTATATTTAAAAATTAAAATTAAGATTATTTTTGCAATGAAACCGAAATGCTACAAAAATGTTTTATATTTAAGAAAAAACATATTTGTCTTCTATGTTTAGCCGGTAGGATACTTTCCTTTTTAACTTTAACTACCCAAAATAAGAGTAAAAATAGAGTGAACTCATTTTTATTTGCACCCTGTATGTTGTTCCAAAAGCAAGAAGGTTGAACATTTTTGAAAAATTCAAAGAATCTTTTGTTTATAACAGATAATACTTAAATAAATCTATTGTTTTAATCTGTAAACTTTAAATATAAGTATTTATATTGCCATTTTTATTTTTCTAATGATTTTCATAGAAAATTAATAATGCGAGTTATTGCCTAATAACTATGGCTGCAGAAAATTGCTAAGTTTGGGAATTTCAAGCTAAATTTGGATGAATATTTTAGACACTTTTTGTTGAAGGTTTTATTGAAATTACAATTATTATTGGTGAAAAGTTACCTCTATATTTTTTTGTACGAAAACGTAGAAGGGCTTTGAGTATCTTTTTCTTAATAAGTCGATATGTTGACTTTAAAACTCGACATTTAGACTTTAGGACGTGATTTGTCGGCTTTAAGCTTGATATATGAACTTTAAACTCGATGTGTCATGTAACAAGTTGCATTTAAACTTGTGATAAAGGCGATATAGCAAGTTTTAAAGTCGACATGTTCATAGTAGCCGACTTCATGGGGGCACCAGGGCCTATGTCCTCATAATGAAATGTTTGTAATGAAGTAAATAGCAAACTTTGGTCACTGAACCAAAGGCTTTTACATAATTAAAGTTAACTATTTTGCATATTAAGATACCTCCAAAACTTAGATAATTGTATTGCTTGACTAAAAATGTTTCAATCTAAGAGAAAGAATGCTATTTAGGTGTGAGGAGGATTTTGCAACTCGGCGCCTATGGATATGTTGTGTTTTAAAGTCAAAATATCAAGTTTTTAAGTCAACATGCCTAGTTATAAAAAAAAGTTGCTCATAGCCTTTCTACGCTTCCATAATGTTGTGTCATTCCAGTTTAGATTGATTTGGTTTTAAACAACTTAAAGTAAATACGCTTGAAAAATATCAAGTGAGCTATTCTAAAATCATCCTCAATGATCCATGGAATTAAGAGTCGTGCTTTAAATAATGACTAACAAAAGTTATGGCAGTTAGATTTACGTGATTATTTTTCGTTTTGTATTTTGTCAGCATTTCCTGAACCAAGCCGAAACATGGCCATGGCCCATGGGCCACAGAGGGTGACTTTAATTGGATTACTTAACAGAACCATTTTAAATTATAGTTAAAAAATCAGGATAAATTGAGTTAGGTCACACTTACCTAAAACAACCCTGTAACGTTTTCCTTTAGACACAACGGCCCAGGATCGTAGAGCTTTACTTTGATTTTCTGTAAACTTCTCCAGCGGTTTTCCATCCACACTAAGACTATAACTAAAGGCGAAATATGGTAAAGGATCGACTCTTAATTCACATCTTGTTCCTTGGGTGCCAATTTTAAATCTTTCTTCACCAACTAGCTTGAACATCCAATCTCTTCGTATAATTTCCTAGAATGAAAAGCCTTAGTTGTATTGCTCCTCACTGTTTTGTTTTAGTTTATGATTATGTTTATTTTTACCTGACCGTCAACCCGAAGAACTCGTTTCCCTGTAGTAGTGCCGTGTTCGAATTCTATGGTATGAAGACCATCCGCTAAAGGCACGCTCCAGTAAGCAACCAAATCCCCACGTTCTTGCGAATTGTTCCTTTGAATTTTCTCACCTTCCGCCATATTCAGAAACGGTTTAATTAACGCGTATTATTATTTTTTAATTAATGTCAAATAGGAACTTGTTTCAGTATGTCGTGATAGTAGAAAGGACATTACTAAACTGAAAACTATTATCCTGTGTTTGTATTCATGAATTAAAGATTTATAACTTTAGCGTGGTTTAAGGCATTCTATTCTTTATTTCAATATGCCATAGAATACCTTTGTGGTAAACCGCATTTTCCTGCTGACGTGCTAGGATCAATAACTTTCCAATTTTCTAGCATGTCCGTTACATCTAATATGTACATTACGTGATATAATACGCCAAGGGTGTTTATAAGCACAAAGCACTTGCAACTGAAAAGCTTCTCTTAAATAATTTAACGTTTATATCGTTGAAACTTTATACAATTTTGATTCAAGGTCGAAAATGTTTTTATTTAAACTGATGTTTCGTACGTTGACATAGTGATCTGTATTTTAGGTTCGATTGTACACGCAAACTTTAAATCAATATTTAGTTAAATTAGACTTAAGTAAACAGAAAATCATGCATATTTACGTTAATTAACCTGCAATTATTTGAATATTTAATTCTGAGGCTACATTTCCTTGAAAAAATTGTTAATTTTCTACAGAAAAAAACTTTAAACAGTAGAATATTTAGTAGGTACCTACATTCAGTATTTTTCAGTCAGATGTTTAGCCAGTAGTGTTAATCTGACTATTTTTATATGAAAAACTAAAGGGAATTAATAGAAGTATGTAATATTCTTTAACTACAACCGTGCTTTTATATCTTCCAAACAGTGTGCAAAGTTCTACTTTACCCCACTAGTTTGATATTGGAAACTCAGTGCGTAAAGTAAATGACAGAAGTTACTTTACAGACTGTTGATTTAGTTTCTGTGGCAAACAGAATCGAGTAACTTGATTTCGCAGCTGAAATTTATGTATTTATTTATCGATAATTTTTTTTATATTTCTTTTTTTTTGTGGTCGTAGATAAAATAATATACGTAACACGCACATACAGTCTCATTATGAAGCTTTCGGCGCTCGCCTATGGCTCATGCTGAAATTCGCTTACTCGTTACATAATAAGTTACTTTACGTACTAAGTGTTACATAACACACTATTACAAAACAGATGAAACCAGCAGGCGATATAGTTTGGTCACGCAAAAATATAGAATTAAAAATAAAATATTCCTATGATAACCACGATATTGAATGTATGTATACTAATATTCTAAAAATAGTGCTGGGTGTCCCAGAATTAGCTTCTTATTTGTATAAAATCCGATAAGTCCATTAAAAACCCATATAATTTTATATTTATTGCCTAATTATGAAACAAAAACAGTTTTATAAATTATTTTTAGTGAGAACTTTCAACATGTACTCTATCTATATCCCCGCAAATTTTAGGAGTGATGTCCTGTACTGTCAATTGAATGCGTTCTTTAAGTTCAGTTTAATGATTTTTTGGCGAGAAACCTTTGTTTGTATGAAACAACCTACAAAAAAAAACAGGGATGTCTAACCCAGAGAAGGCAAAGGCTAAAGTCCTCCAAGTCCAATGCACCTACTCAGAAAGCGTCTGACATTCTGTCACTATATCTTGACCATGTCCTTCTATATCCATATACCGGTAGAACGGGGCTATTCGGGAAGAAATTTAAATATTTTAATGATTTTTTAAGCCAATTGTAGCAATCTGTGGTAATTAAACATATGTTTGGATAGTTAAGTCCAATTAATATAACCCCATATCAATTGACGCTACCCCCCAAATAGGGGGGTATATATTTTTTTAATCATTTTCCCAAATAGCCCCTTGGTTGGGGATATTTGGGATTACATTAAGAAACATGTTTAAATTGAATAAAACCTTATAAGGGGCTATTTGGTATAAAAACAAGAATTTTTAAAAATATTTCTAACCTCTATTTTCGAACCATACCCAATGATAAAGGACCTGGAAAATATTTTTTAATTAGGTAGGTAGGTACCACCCTACCACCTATCCTATAACATGCCTGTTTTTTCTTTTTTATTATTTTTTTGATTTGTTATGCTTACTATAATCTCATATTTTTAAGGAGAATAGATGGCACATACGCCAAACATTAATTTGAAATTTCCCAAATAGCCCCGATAATCCCAAATTCTACGGTACTTCGTTTTTTCAATGTTTGAAGTCAAGCTCCATTTCTCATATTCCCCACTCAGTTTCCTCAGCAAATATCTAATATTTTCCTCGTCACCTGCTGTAATCACCTGGTCATCGGCAAATAAAAGTGTATATATTGATATGAACTGGTTATGCTTTTATAAATTGAAATGTCAAAATCAATATGATATTTTTTTAATTAGTGCTTTTTTCTTATGAAAACTCTTATCACAAAGTCGTTACTGAGGTTCTTATAATGCAATTAAACTGAATTTTTAATAAATGTGAATTTATTACAAAAAGATAATTCCTATCTTCCCTACTTAAAATTAATCTTATCCACACTCACAGTTCTGCGATGCTTCTTTCTTAAAGCGGCCAAATGCTAGAATTTAATCCATTTTCAATTTCAATTTTCAATCCATTTACCAAATTATAATATTCCAATTTAAAGTGTTCCAAGTTCTAATTTCGTTCCAATCCAAAATATTCTTGCATCCAAATTTTATGTAATACACCAATTATCCAATTTAACTTTATAGAGCACTACTTTTGTTCAATTCTATTTCAATTATTGAAGACTCTATTCCTTTGTTGCGTATCCAAATTATCTTTTAATATTTTATTTCCCAATATTAGAAGAATTGTCTCTTCTGTTACTGCTTTTCTCTATTTTAGAGAATTACTGATCTCAATTAACATGAAAAATCAGATTCTTACGATTTATTTGAGCTGGAAGATTGTATACTTCCAACTCGTGAAATTAATTTTCACAAAATTTGTTTATTATTTTCGAATTGTTTTTATTGTCCCGGTTTCAAAATTCTCCCCCAATTAAATTATTTCTACATATTTCCAACAACCTATTTATAACACCCTTATCTAGTACTCTATTTAGCTAATATTTTTTTACATTAAGAATAATTTTTACAATTTTTTTATAATAAAATTAACAATCTATCTAGCTATCTTATTTATTTATATTACATATTTATTTAAATAACTAAATCCACATTATAAAATAAATTAAATTTTATCTCAGTAACAAGCAACTTATAAATACTAATTAATAATCATCTTTCAAATCCAGTAAAATAATTTTATAACTCAGTTAATAACATCTCAATATGTAGGTGTCTTTTTACATTTCTTCCTTTCGTACATCTAAATTCGTCAGATAGTTTGTTTTCTAGTTTTATTCTAGACGTACAACTGCCTTCATATATTTAGCTGCTTAATGGTTCCATAGTTTTTGTATAAAGACACTGTCGTAAAGCTTTTCTGAGGTCTACAAAAATGAAGTTGACTTCTCTATTGTGTGCTAGAGATTTTTTGGCTGATTCAGATAAACAAAACACATTATTGATGCACGATCTATGGGGCTCTGAAGCCACTCTGCTCTTCTACTTCTATCATTTCCGTTTCTATCCTTTTCTTAATAATCCGTCCATACAGCCAACCTACAGGATTTGTTATGCTTATGTTTCTGAAATTGTCACAATCTGTTTTTTTTTGTCCTTTTTATACAGTGTGTCCCAAATTCAACCCCCACCATTAGGATCTCGGAAACTATAAAAGCTACAAAGTTGGTTAAATATAGAAAGCTTTAGGAATTTTAATGCTCATTTCATATCCGTTGAGAAATCACAGCCAACTTTGACCGTTTTCGAGATATTTTGGAAAAACCGAAATTTGGAGTTTTCTGTTTTCCAAAATATCTCGGAAAGTATTAAGTTATTAGTTTCAAGACTTGTACATTGTGAAGACACTTTTTTACGGAGAATCGGGTGGTACAATATGTTTATATTTATGACGCTTTGTTTCTATCCTCAGGACAAATTCTATTCAAATTATCTGCATATCTTCACACAAACAATTGTTTTAAATTAATTTTTTTACTCCGTAACTTTTGATTGTAAAGACAAAAAAAGGAAAGCACTTAACCCGTCCTAGGTATACTGGTATACTATACCTGGGTATTCAGTGTGTTCCCGGATGGAGTACCTTATCCTTGTCAACTTTATTATTTTTGAATTTTCAAATATGTTATTTATTTCTTAAAAGTTTTGTTTGTCTTGAAATGTTTTAGATCAGAATTATATTATCATTATTATCATCTAATAAATTAGTTACCTTAATTTTTAATCTTTTCGAAAAAAATTTATTTAGAAAATAAAGTGAAATTCTTAAATGCGAAATTTAATTTAAAACTTAAAAAAATAATACGTTTTGTGAAAAAATTTCCAGGTACGCTGAACTTTTGTTTTATGTCGTTTTATTGTAAACAGAAGTAAAAACTTTTGGCGACAGTTTTTTCACCGATACGTTTTCATTGGTGAGAAACCAGGTTTTACGATTCACAATATTGCAGGCACTACGCTTAAGAAAATCCAAATTTTAAAATTTTAATCATCGATTTAAAAAAGCAAATGTTTGCTGTGATATAAAGCTTCATAAAATAATTATTGGCCCTTATTTTTGGGAAAACATTTTAGCTTTTGAATAATTTTGTTCTGTTCGAATTAGAGGAAGATAATTTAGTATTTAGAAGAAAATTGGTCTTTCATCAACAGAGATGCTCCGCATATTCCACAGCTAATGAGTAGTTATAAACTTCTGCATAAATGGATGTATTCTTTAAACCAATACCTTACCATGTGCGATAGTTAGGTCTGACTCTTTTAAATTTTATTTTGTGGGCTTACTTAAAGCAAAAAGTTTAGCCAAATAGTTTGAATTGGAACTTGTAGAAGCTGTTGCCACTACAAACAAAGTTGGAGTCTGCGTTGGAAGAATTTGAAAGACGGGTAGAAAGATGTGTAATGGTAACAGGGTTGCGTATTGAAGTCATTAATAGAATTTATTCTATTAAAAAACAAGAGTAATATATTCCATTTAGGAACACACTGTATATGCCTAGTAGGAATATGATAAGGAAAAAGTAAGGAATAAATGATTTGAAATTGATATAACTGGTTATTAATTTTTTTTGATAAAGGAGAATCATTTTTTGTGAACTAATGTATTGTTTGCCATATGAATTTGAGCTTTGATTTGATTTTGTTGGTTTTGAGAAATGATTAATTTAACAAAGTTCTTAAACCATATATCTTTATATTTCATAAAATTTGGTATACCTTTTTGTATAGTGAAGGTAAGGCAATTGTTTTTTTTTTGTCAAAACTGCCATAACTGTAAGTATAAAAAAGTTGAACCTTTTTTAAGTTATGGGGTGTAGCAAAAAGTTATGTTCTTTCAGGAACTAGGTACATTCGTCGACGACGAATTATCATTTCCTATCCCAAAAAGGTTAGTTCCCCAAATGTTTTTATGAATATTTTGAAAATCTTTGAAATTACAGAAGAAAATTAAAATTTTGATTTTGACACCCTGTATCTCTTTTAATATTCGCTTTTGGACTAAGGTAATCCTAGGTAAATCGCAATAACTCTAGGAATCTACTGTTCGTCTGTGTCCAGTGTCCTACTACTTAAGGTTCATCCTGATAAATAAACCTTAACTTACTCTAAATAGCAAAATGCATTAGTATAGGATTTATTAATTATAGTTTATAAATCAGTTCTTAATTCGATGCGTTGTAAAACATAATTTAAGATGAAATTCATTAAATAAACAGATCTGAATACTTAAGCCTATTATCATTATGTAACTAGAGCAGAAGCAACAAGTGAGTTACAATTGATACAAACAAGAATTCCAAAGGGGGTGGAAAAACGTTTTAACAATGAATTGGCATGAAAACAATCATTTAAGTAAATACTGTTGGTATTCACCTACTTTAATGTAATTAAATATTACATGAAGAATACAAATCAATTGCTGGAGATTGCGTGACCTTATCAGTTTCTGTTTATTCGTGGCAACAATTTCGACCTTCATGAATTGATTACAAGTTACTAAAGCATCTAACATGTATTAAATTTTAAAAGATAATTTAAATAATTAAAACTTCCATTCGATGTTTTTACAATTAAATAGTTATTTACTACTTTACTTACATAAATTATAATTCGACGGCCTAAAGGGCAGATGGTTAAAGAAGAACGAAAGAAAGATAGTTCACATGCTAGTAAGTGATTGAAGTACGTAAAAAAGAACTTACATAAATGTATTATTTTGTGGGAATGAAATAAATAGCTGTAAATTTCATAAAGTTGATGCTGCGTAGTTTTAATTAAAAACCATTTTCTATTTGATATAATGTTAGCCAGTCTTTTAAAATAGTAGGTATTATTTATTTTCAATCAACATTTAGTCGCAGCCCAATTTTATTTTTTCTTACAGAGTATACCACATTAAAATATACCGTGTTTCCGTTGTAAAGTTGAAACGCCCCAAACAATTTATTAAAAAACACACTTTTTTAAATAATCAATTTTTTTAGTTTATTTTTGGAAGGGATGCGACCAGTAAAAATGGGGGATAATGAATACAGAATAAAGATGAATAAGGAGAAGGGAAATAAAGGGTCAGCGAATAAGATGGCTAGGCTACATGTCACTTAGAAAGAACAGACAAAAACAGAATGATTAAGTCAATAACGGAATGGAGACCAGAACTGACCAGACCACGAGGTAAGCCCAAACACAGATGGAAGGATGAAGTTTTGGAAGATCTAAGAAAAATGAAGATAAGAAACTGGAAGAAGACCGCGACCAACAGGGAAGATTGGAAAAAAATAGTACCTAAAACAAACAAAATCAATCAAGAACATCTGAAAAGAAAGTGATAGGAAAGGAAAGGCACTAATCCAGCCGAAAGGGACTGAAGAGCCAGTAAGGGCGCCAATGATTCCCTGGAGGAATTACGGCAATAGGTATACATACATACATGCGACGTCATCGTTAATTTTTTTTAAATGGCAACCTATATTCGTTACTGCCTGAATAAATAAACCTTATCTCTCTTACTAAGCGTAGATTTTATAAAAAATATTTTGAGAAAAATGTATCAAAGAATTTAAGAAGTGAAAATAAAAATTTGATTAAAGTTTAAATTAAATATTTAAATTTTTTCCGTTTACCGCCAGGTAGTGTTTTAAATGCAAAATTCTTCTTGAACACTTTGAATAGACTTAGTGGGGAATTGGGGATAGATCGCATTTCTTCTCGAATTCGTTCTGTTCATTCTTCGATTTTAGAGATTCTGTTTACGTAAACCTTGGGAGACTGGGAGACTTGGAGTCTGGCTGGCTATTCTTTGGGTCCTCTTCTGCTAATTCATCGATTTGGAAACGCTTCTCATTCTTTTGATACACCTTCTCCAGTGTTACATGGAGTGTTACAAAGGAAACGGATATAAAACGAATAATCGAACAGTAAAAAATATTTATCAGAAAAAAATATTTAAAAAGTTTGTTAATTTTATGGTTGCTTTGAATCTTGGTGCAAAATGATATTTTGAATTCGTTGATTAATTATAAAAACAATGCTGAAGATGCCGTTATATCTAAACAAGTAGATTTACTAAGTAATGAACTAGTAGCCTTTGCGTAATTAAAAAAGTTTCTGAGATTATAGGGTAACGACAGAAATAACATTCAATCACTATCGATTATTTGATTCATTTAAAACTAAACTATGAATTTATATTTAAATTGCTTAAAGCAGATATGTTGGTTTTTAATAGTTTTATCTTTAAATAAGTAAGAAAATGAAAATATCCTTATTTTTTAAATAAATAAACATAAAAAACTAAGAACAGAAGGTCGCCCCAATCATCGTCGCCTTCAAATTGCTCGGATTTTTATAGTTTCTATTAATTTATTCTTTGCTTAAAATGCCTTTATTAGGCCTTTTATAATTTTATTTCACACTTCTGAAATCGAATTTCAAACTAGCGCATACCGATTTCATACAAACGAAAATAGTTTTTAAATTTAAGAAATATACGTTTTCAATTACGAATTCAATTAGATTTTAACATTATTGAAAACAGGTTTTGGATGAAATACAAGAAATTAAGAATTAAGTATCATAATATGTACCATTACTTTAACCCACTGTGTATGACATTTAATCAAAAAATCATCTAAATATATTAGTTTTTGAATATATACATACATACAGGGTGGACAAAAAGTCAGAATCAGAGCTTTCCAGAATATACAGTGTGTCCCAAATTCAATCCCCACCATTAGGATCTCGGAAACTATAAAAGCTACAAAGTTGGTTAAATAGGAAAAGTTTTATGAATTTTAATGCTCATTTCATATCCGTTGAGAAATCACAGCCAACTTTGACCGTTTTCGAGATATCTTGAAAAACCCAAAATTTGGAAATTTTCTGTTTGCCAAATATCTCGGAAAGCATTAAGTTATTAGTTTCAAGACTTGTACATTGTGAAGGCACTTTTTACGGAGAATCGGGTGGTACCATATGTAATATGTTTACATTTATGACGCTTTGTCTCTATTCTATGAATAACTACATACTTTTGATTTTCATATGGACGCCAAATTGAATTTTGTCGTAACGAAACTCAGCTCTTTTTTCTCTTTTGAATGATGTGTCACCAGTACGGGGTTTTTGAAGAAGAGCGGGAATAAAATACATTTTTTTTATCATAGCCTACTACGCGAATAAAGAAAAAATGTATATCTTCTTCAAAAAACCCGTACATGTGACACATGGTTGAAAAGAGAAAAAAGAGCTGAGTTTAGTTACGACAAAATTCAATATGGCGTCCATATGAAAATCAAAACTAGTTGTTCATACAATAGAAACAAAGCGTCATAAATATAAACATATGGTACCACCCGATTCTCCGTAAAAAAGTGCCTTCACAATGTACAAGTCTTGAAACTAATAATAACTTAATACTTTTCGAGATATTTTGGAAAACAGAAAACTCCCAATTTCGATTTTTTCAAGATATCTCAAAAACGGTCAAAGTTGGCTGTGATTTCTCAACGGATATGAAATGAGCATTAAAATTCCTAAAACTTTCCCTATTTAACCAACTTTGTAGTTTTTATAGTTTCCGAGATCCTAATGGTGGGGATTGATTTTGGGACAGACTGTATATGTACATACATACAGGGTGGAAAAAAGTCAGAATCAGAGTTTTTCTGCTAAAACGCTTAGAGATTGAAATTGAAAATTTATATGGTGCAATATCACATTTCTGTAAAGATATCAAAGACAAAAATCATTTTTTGCAGTGTTTTGCATGGCCTCTATCTTGAATTTTTTAAGTAGCAATTGGGAAACTTGTACAAAACTACAAAGAATTACATCATGATATACTTGACGGGGAGAGAATATAAGATTAAAAATGATAAAGCTTTTTTAAAGTATATTAGCTCTAGCAAAAGTAACATTTTTTTAGAAGTTACATTAACCCATATTTTACCAAATGTAGAAAAAATACAAAAAATTTAATTTCAACCATTAATTGCTATTAGTTTTGCACCTGTGAATACAGATTTTTTAACGAATTTTTTATTTTTCTGCTAGTTTCCAAAACAATTGATGGTGCGTTTTCACACCATTGGTAAAATGCATTTTAGCACCTATTCTGTATGATACTGGTCGAAACAATCAGTGTGGAGATGCACATTACACCTCTTGCATATAAATAGTGTGTGATTATGGTAAACTCTACGCCGCCGCCTAACTTTCTTGTCCATTTTTGTAATCACATGCCCAATGTTATCTAGACAAAGTACGCTGAAAGCTCGCAAAGTGGAGGGTTTCGCTCTGTTATTGTGCATTTTTAACAGCGGGAGGGCTATAGACTCCATACACAGCTGTCCAGTGGTTTTAGAGGGGACGTTGCAAAAGTCCAAAACGTTTTTGTCCCATAATACCTAACTCCACAAATCTTTGTTTTACCGAATATTCAGAAACCCATCCCAACTTTATACCATATTGTATAAAATCCATCTCGTTTAATATCCATATTGCTAAATTACAATATCCGCAAAAGCCCAAACTTGCATTTGCCCATATAGGAATGGTTTGAAACTTGGGTGAAAATATCATAGCACATAGAATACTGTAATATATAAAGTAGTTATTAACAATAATTAGTATGGCTTTTCGATACTTGATGGCACTATCTTATATTATTTTTACATTTTCCGTACTGACCTATTGCCTTATTTCTAACTAAAAATAATAAATGCAGGGGCGTCGTTAGCCCTTTTTGTGGGGCGGGGGGCAATTGATGTTTGCGCCCCCCAATCGTAGCAAGAATAAATACCTAATAATATAAGGTATAATACATTAAAAAGTTTTTAAACCTTTTGGAATTTTTACTTTTTCTTTCAAGTGTTGTAACAGTAGAGCGGCGTTTTATGTAACCTACGTGCTAATAGACTTACGCTCAACGCTTAAAAAGTAAAGGAAAAGGAAATTGTTTCCGCTTCTAGAAATAGTGATACCGTTAAGTTCTTTTATCCAAATTGCCAACAGAATTTAAAATCTTAGAAATTGTAAGACTACCTAGCTTACTAGTTACAAATTTTAATTGGACTTTTCATACACTCTGTTGCATCAATGGAATGCGACGTTTCAGGGCGAACTATGCCTGAAGACGAGGGCAGATTCAGTCCCTGAAACGTCGCATTCCATTAATGCAACAGAGTGTATGAAAAGTCCAATTACAATTTGTAATAAAAACCTAGACTCACAAACTTTTAGAGAATAGTTAGCTTACTAGTCTTTGACGGTAGTATTAAATATTGGAAAGTCATAAATCATCCTTCTTGAGTTGAGCCTAGGATTAGCAGTTTGTTTACCAGTTTACCTACTATTACACCGGAAACATTTAATTAAATATAGACAAAAAGTGGTTGATCTTTAAGTTTAAGTTTTAACAAAGAGTATAAATACAGGGTGTCTCACTATATTTTGACTGATTTTACAAGCTTATATTTTCTAAATGGGACGAAGTATTAAAGTGCGGTTTTCACCAATGAGTTTTACATGAGCCCAAGTTTTTTTTATGGTTTTTACGAATATGCCATTCCTTCCTTAAAAACCGAAATAAAAATGGCATTATTTGGCAGACCAGATACTTCATTTTTTTAAATGCAACCCTATACTTATTTGTAGAAATAAGAATAGCCGCATATTTTAGCGTTCAAACGATATTTTAAAAATTAAAATCGAATGAGAAATGACCGAGATAATAATAGAGCATTTGAACACTTTCTGGTGAGATTAAATGCCTGCATACGGAAAAATGGCAGGCACATTGAACAATTGTTATAGAGATATAATGATTATTTTTGTTTTTAGTTAATTTGTATTGTACCGTTAAGTTGAAATTAAATGTTATTTGAATTCTGGCTGCGTTTATTCTTTTGTCAGTCATGGCATGCTAAATGTTTTGTTGTTTACATTTTTGATTTTACAGTAGTATCTTCATAAGCGCTTATCTCGGTGATTTCTCATCCGATTTTAATTTTTAAAATATCGTTTGAACGCTAAAATATGCGCCTATTCTTATTTCTACAAATAAGTATAGGGTTGCATTTAAAAAAAAATGAAGTATCTGGTCTGCCAAATAATGCCATTTCTATTTCGGTTTTTAAAGAAGGAATAGCATATTCGTAAAAACCATAAAAAAAACTTGGGCTCATGTAAAACTCATTGGTGAAAACCGCACCTTAATACTTCATCCCATTTAGAAAATATAAGCTTGTAAAATCAGTCAAAATATAGTGAGACACCCTGTATATTATATATTCTTTGGTTTTAAGAAACTTATGAACATCGTAAATCCCCAAATGTTTTAAAAGATCAGTGTAGTACAGTTCTTGAAAATAGCCGAAAAAATTCACGTAGGTAGTTTTGAAAGTTGGTACAGTTGTTTCTTGAGCTGTGCTGACGAACATACTAAAAATCCCCCGGGGACTTTTAGTATGTGGAGGTGAGCGGGGGGTGGAAAATTGCACCCCCCCATTTGGATCTTCCTAACGACACCCCTGAATAAATGTTTTCGAAGAGGTCAATTTTGAATTGAATAAAAAAATTAAAAATGCAAGAAACAAGACGGTTAGATGCTTTTTATGTTTTTAGTTTATCTTTGCCGTACATGTACATGTCGTTGCAGTTTAAATTTGAAGTTTACTGGGGGTTTCGATCTGAAATATATCGAAACTTTAAGAAAGGTTACCAAATATCAGTTTTCAAAAACGTGAACATTTTATAGCAAAAAATACTTTAAACATCTTAACACATTTATTGCAGTACCTAATATGAATGAACTGCAGAACTGCTAATATTTTATACATTTTCGTCTTCAACGGGTTTATCAGTATAATTTAGAAAAATTATTGTTTCTTATTGGATATACAGTAAATTTCAGAATAAAAACTTTGAATTATACAGGGTGGTCCATAAGTAATGGGATACAGACCAACAGCAGATGCGTGATGCCAAAAGACTACGATCTATGTTAAACAAAATTATGAATCCTTTGAAAAATACCTTAATGTACATTCTTATGATACAAGAAATAAAAATGATTTACAAGTTTTGCCTCAGAGACTGCAGCAATCCCCGATGCATGTGCATCAAAATTTATAATAAACTTACTGGACCAATACGGCATGAAACCAGTTTCACAAAATTTAAAAATCTGCTCAAAGGATTTCTTCGGTCTAAATGTTTTTATAGCATAGATGAGTATTTAGCGTTTTAATCGTTTGCATTTTTCATTGTTTGTATTGTTTGCATTGTTTATTGTACCTGACGTTCTATGTAATAATTTGATAGATAATAAAATTATTATTATTATTTACCTAACATTATCTTAGTCCAAAAGTTAATATTTAGAGAGATGCAGGGCATCAAAGACATATTGATATGAAAATTGAGGAAACTATCTTTTTTGGGACGGGAAATAATAATTCGCCCTCGATTTTAATGTAGCTCTTAAAAGAATCTAACTTTTACTATTATACCTAATATCTTAAAAAAGCTACAACTATTTGGTAGGTAGTACTAAAAGTTAGAGCAGTTCTAATTGAAATAGTTATTTTTGTAACAAGTACCTAAAATCAAGTTTTTTGGGACGAATCGTTGCTGTTTCCGGACGAGGCGAAGCCGAGTCTGGAATAGCAGATGAGTCCCAAAAAACGATTTAGGATGAGGAAAGTTGATAAAAAAAACTTGAAAAGTTGTTGCCCTTTTTTTGCGAAACTATTAGGTACATACCTAATTTGTCTTTGTAAATAACCAAAACGCATTAGCTATTTCGAGCATTCTCTGAATTTAGCAAGCAACATAGATAGAAATTCGCAAATTCGAAATCATCCCTTAAGAGTTTGCACGTGTTCTTTCATTCTAGAATATTCTCATGTGGATTCGATATAACATACTTGATAATTACTGAAGTCATATTCTAAAAAGTCGCATTTCTCACCAGTTGCCTTTATATACAATTACAAAGTGTTAAGCAAAATGAAAAACCTCGCGTAAAAGAATCACAACAATTTACAAAATAACCGAATTTATTTTTTTTTTCTAAATGCAAGTAAAAATAAAAACAACCAAGAATTGAAGAATGTCTGACGAAAATAAAAAAATCATATAATTATATTCTTTCCCCCAAATCTAACCAGCTGAACGAAGAATTTAATCTCTGTACGAAAATAATATATTGTTTTTATTTGCTGACCCAAAATAATTCTTGGAATAAGCAGTTTGGGAATCCTACACGGCACACGGGTCATTTACCCCATAATAATAAACACAACCTACGCAATAATTACATCTGATTCTGATCGCAGATTTTGAAAAGGCAAGCAAAATTATTTTTCATGAAACATGTGATATCCCGACAGTGGAGGACTGTCAAAAACTTTTCAGGGTTCGAAGTTATTTTTAAAAATTGCTTGATAATTGTGTGCAACTGAGATATTAGAAAATTGTTGATATTTAATTCGTTATTTAAAATAAGTATATTAAACCATATATATTTTTGAAAACGTCGAAAAGCGACCTATTTAAAGATGTCAAAGCCAACTACGTTGCCATTTGAAAAAACGCAAGTTTATGTTATAACTCAAAACTTAATACGCAAATTAAAAATCCGACATGATCATTAAATTCTACATGAAAAAGTGCCCTAAGATGTTTTTTTTGTTCTTATCTCTACAAATAAACGAGTTATAACCAAAGAATATTTACTAACGAACAAGAAGCGACACTCGTGTCGGCGTGTTTGATCTTTTACAGACCGAATTTGATGACCTTCAAGCGTAGGCGCCATTTTGCCAGGGTACGAAAAGGCGGTAATTTTGAATTTTAGAAATAAGAAGAAATTTTTTAAATAATATGACAGAATATTCAGATTTTCCATCTTGTATTACCCTAATGTCAAATTAAATTTTATGTGTACAATAACAAAATTTATTAAAGAAAATGAACTTTATTTTCATAAATACTGCATATAGAATAATATAATAATAATAAGGTAACACTACAACAAACTATAAAATATGACACATTGACGTTGCAAGTCTACAAATGTAAAATATGTAACTATAATTGTCTATACAAAATTAATCCTAAAAAAATCAAACTATTAACTGCACACGCCACTTTTTTAAAATAAAATGTAAAGAAGCAATGTAAGGTTACCTCACCACGTGAAAACAAGCAAACCAACAAGGACGCGAGCGCGTAGAGAAGGATAACGTACGTTTCTGGTAAACCTGCGCACTAGAAAAGAGGCATTACTAAGTAGGCGAGTGGCGCTTCTTGTTCGTTAGTAAATATTCTTTGTTATAACCCCGAAAAGAATTTTCGAAAAATTCAATTTTCGCTTGTATTTTCGGTTTGCACCATTGAATTTGTCTCAAAAATTTGGCCCGAGACACCTTTATTACTTTTTACGTAAAGAAGATAGCCTGCAATCCCTTCGAAAATGGGCCATCCTGTACGGTGTGCCCAGGGTGGCCCATTTTAGATGTTTTTAAATGGGAAGTACCCTTAATATCAGAGATAGACAAAAACTGATGTCGAAGTCCGGGGCTCTTTTTTGATGCAGGTTGAAGTCTCGAAAACAAAATTCCGCTATCTTTTGTTATTTTTTAGATATAGCCCAAAATTCAAAATTTTTAATGGTCGATATTTTAGAACCAATTTTCTACTTTGGAAAATGTTATTTTTGCTTTTATACACTTATAATTATTTTAATTCATCTTTTTCTTACTTTAACAATTTAATCATAAATATGACTTCGAAACCTTCACCATAATACATTGATGCGCTTTTTGCAACATGACGGTTTGACCGTAGTATACAGGGTGCCCGTTTTTCGACCTCAAGCATGGGGATCTCGGTTATTATAACAGATGCGAGATCGGTTAAATTAGGGCAAAGTTGCGCATTTTTATGGTGATCAATTATCTGAAAGAAAATTTGATCTGTCATTTTTAGTTTTTGAATTATTGGAGAAAAATGGAAAATTGTGATTTTTGTTTTAATTTTTTTAAACGAAAACCAATAAAACTAGACATTTTTAACTAAGACATTGTGAAGGCACTTTTTTACAAGGAATCTGAATCTGGCATCGTGTTTTCCAAGGCATCCTAGATGCAAGAGTTACAACATTTAATTTTTTTTTTCTTATGGGCGCCATATTTGATTTTTGCATTTTCGAATAGAGCTCTTTTTTCTGATTACGACTATGTATCACATGATATGGTCAAGCTTTACATTTTGATTAGAATTTAAGAAAAATGTTTTTGCGAAGAATGCTTTGGAAACAACAACATCTACTTTTGTCTAAAAAACAAATTTTTGACAATTCCATTAAATGTCACTATTCGGTTGCATTATTTTTAATTTTGTTCCAATTTAAATACAAAAATTCTGCCTTATTCTGTTCTTAATTTAAAACTTAATTTTGTAGGTAAATTGGGAAGAAATGTGAAAGTGCAACTCTAAATTTAATTGAATTGTCAAAAATTTGTTTGTTAGACAAAAGTAGATGTTGTTGTTTCCAAAGCATTCTTCGCAAAAACATTTTTCTTAAATTCTAATCAAAATGTAAAGCTTGACCATATCATGTGATACATAGTCGTAATCAGAAAAAAGAGCTCTATTCGAAAATGCAAAAATCAAATATGGCGCCCATAAGAAAAAAAAAATTAAATGTTGTAACTCTTGCATCTAGGATGCCTTGGAAAACACGATGCCAGATTCAGATTCCTTGTAAAAAAGTGCCTTCACAATGTCTTAGTTAAAAATGTCTAGTTTTATTGGTTTTCGTTTAAAAAAATTAAAACAAAAATCACAATTTTCCATTTTTCTCCAATAATTCAAAAACTAAAAATGACAGATCAAATTTTCTTTCAGATAATTGATCACCATAAAAATGCGCAACTTTGCCCTAATTTAACCGATCTCGCATCTGTTATAATAACCTAGATCCCCATGCTTGAGGTCGAAAAACGGGCACCCTGTAGATACATCTATACTGTTTAACTGGACTTTTAAATACGCGGTCCGAATAAAAAATTGGCAAATATTTTTGTTTTCAAAGGCTCCGCGAATGATTGGATTACTTTTTACTCGTACCTACAGCTTTGAAATTTATTTATTAAAATATTAAAGAATATTTTATCACACTGTACGATTTTGTACCACTTAAATTTCATACGATTATTATTATTTAAGTCAGTCAAATAAAAGAAAAATGTTTGCATAAATATCTACGGAATTTATTTTATTGTGGTTATTACTGACAAATTTAAATAAACTGTGAAATTTACCTACCATTGTAATACGAGGTAAATAATATAAAACGTAACGGAATTGATATTTGTGTGGTGTGGCGTCATCTAACATTATAATGTTATAACATTTTCTTTCATAACGGCCATCAGAGCCATCTATCGACGGGAAGCCGTATTATAACTACAGTTTGAGAATATGGGCTTTTGGGAGGATGGTGCAATGACAGTATGGTACATAAGTAATATTGTAATTTGCAGAAATGGTCATTTAATAATAAGGATTTATGAAGATATTGGCAAAATCATATATGACTCCCCGAGATATGGTTGAATGTATAGGATGGATTTATGAGAATTTGGACTTTTATAGGCGTCTCGTTTTAGAATTTACTATATTGTACAGTATCCGCGCATCCACAATAACGCTGCCTATTGTATTGACAACCAGAGGCCATCACCACTTTTTACCATTTACTCATGTTCGGTAGATTTCATTGTCGTGTAAATCTACACCTCTCATGTGTTTGTTTTACATATATTTATTATATTTGGTTGATCCACATTGATCTCTTTCTCTTCCTTTCTGTTGTACCTTTCGGTAGCAGATAGCGGTTCAGAGTTGAATGGGTTACCTACTAATCGCAGTTACCACGGAGTGGTCCATATAACCAAAGAAATGCGAGTTCTTTCATAAAGAAAATCGTATGTTCCTCTCCCTTTCTTTGAAATAGATTTCGTAGACTCCAGTGGACAATTATTTGTTCTATTTTCGTGGATAGTTGCAGTAGCATAAAATCATTTCTCAGGGAGTTCAGTAATAAGTTTATACGAGGAGCAAAAGTTATCGAAAAAAATTTGGTAATTTTCAGGATCTTCGATGAATGATAACAGGGTAAAGACCACTTGTCTACCTAATTCAACAGGAGATTTCTCTTTACTGGCTCCTACATATGGCTAGGGTTGCCAGATTTAAAAAGCCTTTATATAGGAGAAGGTAAAAAAATATATAGGAGATTTAGAAAATATATAGGAGAAAACGTTATTAGAAACTTTTAATAAATGTATAAATGAAACAATATTTCACAACAATCACAAAAAAAATAAAATATCGGTTTTTGTCTGAAGTATTATTTCAACTTAGAACAAAATAAAATAAACAATAATATTAACAAACTAAATTAGGCATATTTTTCGTTGGTTTGCGCTTTCTTTAACAACAATGTTTGGCGCGGTTCGGCGTTGTTGAGCGGTGTTGACTCGAGCCACGTCTACTCTACGCACTACTTTCAGCGCGAAATTTAAATATTTATTATTTAGAGAAAAAAGTTTACTGTTTTTCTTGAGTTATTGGAAATATATGAGATTTCACCTTATTTATAGGATATAGGAGATTGCGACAAAATAGAGTAGACTCCTCTTAAATAGAGGAGGTCTGGCAACCCTACATATGGCATAAACTTATAAAGATATCCTTCTGACGAGCATAGGCATCACAACTTGAATCCAAACCTAACAGGCTTTCCTTTTATATTCATCTTACCAAAGCACCTTCTATGTCGTTCTTTTTGACTAAGAAACTTTTTTATTTTGGTAGATAATTTCACTGGTAGCACTACACAATAAAACTATACGTCTGAACAACTCAAGAAAACGCTCTAAAAGTAAAGTAACAGGATGCTAAGTACACATTTTCAACAAGTACAAACCCGCATATACTTGCACGTTATGATTCATACATTTGACCAGTGGTGTTTTCGAACCGCCTACATTCTTTGCAAATTTTATTGTAGATGTAAAAAATCCATTGGTAATTAAACTTCTTTGTAATATTCTTTGGTATAACTACTAACTATTTTTAACAAAATTTGTAAAACAACCATATTGTTACATAAAAAAATTACATAAACAAGCAGCTTTGCTGAAAACTACCATTATTGCCTGACTGTAGACCAGCATTTTTATATGAATAATTGCAGAATTCTGTACTAAATTTACACATATCGTTTCTTCTACATCTTAAGAATGATAACAGATGATTAAAGTAAAATATAAAAAAATCCTAATATTAGAAAAAAATTAATAAACTAAGTGGTGCGTTAATGCACTGTTATAACTTTATCATGTTGGAATATTTAACGCTTATTATCTCATGTTATATTTGTAATTTTAAATTTAGTTTTCATCATTCAACACTTATCTATTGTTTATAATTCTCGCACTTGGGAACTTTCTGTTCAGTTTATTATTTACTTTAAAACTATTTCTAGAAGTAATATATTTGTCTTGATAACTTGTTAAAGTCCACGGTATAACACGTTCTTATCAATAAGAAAAACGTATATAAACTCAAGTGAGAGAACATCCAAATTCATTCTATATCATTCATTCTATATCATTCATTCTATATCATTCATTCTATATCATTCATTCTATATCATTCTAAATTGTTCATTCTAAGTCAGTCATTCTAAATACAAAGTCTTCAAAAATGGTAAAAATAGTAAACCATTAAAGTTAAATTAAAAGGTAAACGAGTTTTCTTACAAGAACCAATTGTTCTACATAACAAGTACTAAATTAATTGGTGTCAGAAGTGGGATTTTCTACGACGGAAGAAGTTTTCAATCAACAAGGAAAACCAACTCTTCTCACGTCAAACCAACCTATACACATGCCTGCCATTTGGATTTTGCTGTTGTGAGTATACTGCTTGTTAATTTTTATCGCTTGCTATTTATCCTAACTTTAATCACCTATTCCTTTTCCAAATTTCTTATTAATAAAATGCCGGAAGATGATGCAAATTCTCAATCTTCTGGAAGAAGTAACGTTACTGATGATGATTCTAAAAACCTTTTACCTGTCCTAACTATGACAGAATTATTCAAATTTATCCCGTCCTTTGATGGCAACAGGGATGAATTGTCTTCTTTCATTTCAAAAGTGGGCTCTGCATTTTCAATTTCTGCTCCTAATCAACGTGAAATTCTTTTAAAATATGTCCTAAATCAAATTACTGGCAAGGCTGGTTCTCTAACCACTAATCGTAAATATTCAAATTGGAGAGATCTGCGTGATTTCCTTTCGTTGCACTATCAAGATAAAAAACATCGTGCACAGCTGCTTTGTGAACTTACAAATCTTCAACAAAAATCAAATGAAACGATTTCCTCATTTATACAAAGAACTGAAACCCTATTAAAACGGGTTACAGCTTCAATCTCCCAAGACTCTCCACCAGAATTATTAGAAGGTCAGTTACACCTAATGAATGAAATTGCGATTTCCCGTTTTGTACATTTCACTCAACAAAAAATTTCCGATCGTCTTCGTGGTGCTAAAATTTCCACATTAAACGAAGCTCTGACTTTAGCTCTTTCCGAAGAAACATCTTTACGTATGATGAATCAATCTAATCCCAATCCTTCTAATTCTAAGCCTAAATTTTCAGAAAAACGGTTTTGCTCGTTTTGTAAAACCAATACCCATAATACTGAGAAGTGCTATTTTAAAAAACCATCCTCTGCAAAAGTTTTACAAGTAACAAATGGTGAATCAAGAGACCTCAACTCTCACAATAGAAATTCTAACATCATTTGCGCTTATTGTAAATTCAAAGGTCATCATATAAATGACTGCAGAAAACGAAAATTCAATAATGCACAAAAACTAAATAATGTACCAAATTCCAAAACTAGTAATTTAAACCACCAGGATTCTCCAGCCCAAGTCAGTACTGGGGAAGTAGCAACTTTAAATCTGGCTTAAATTACTTAAATGTAAATTTGATTTACTTATCAAACACATCCTCTTTAACTAAACTATCAGTTAGTTTAGGTTGTTCAGATAAATTTAATAGACATTCTAGATTTACATTTTTAATCGACACAGGCGCATCAGTTTCATTATTAAAACTATCTCGACTCAATTCTTTAACAAATATTAACTACAATGACCAAATCCAACTACGTGGTATTTCCCAAACTCTTTTAACAGCAATTGGTTCTGTAACCTTACCTTTACAAATTCATCAACATTCTATTCCTACTAAATTTTATCTTGTCAATGATTTAATTAATATTCCTTTTGATGGCTTGTTAGGAAATGACTTTTTATTACAAAATAATTGTACAATTTTTAATATGCAGTATTTAAAGTTACACAACGTAACTGTTTCCTTAAATTCTAATTCTTGTACCTCTACTGCTTCTTATAAAGTTCCGGCTCGTTCCGAAACAGTCGTGCCTTTTCACGTTTCAAATCCTGAAATTCAAGAAGGTTTATTACCTCAGGTGAACTCGATCCCAGGGGTATATCTTTCTAATGCAATAGTTAAAGTCTTACCAAATCGTACGTGTATCGCTACTTTAGCTAACACAACAGACCGACACTATACTTATACAATAACTTCTGTGAAATTAATTCCCTTTGATTATAATCAAGCACAGATCTTTACTTCTACTGTATGTGCTGATTCTAAATCTTCGCTGACTAATTCTACTACTAATTCTATTTCACAGCGAATATCTTTATTAAATAAGAACCTTCATATAAATCATTTAAATTCAGAAGAAAAGGCATCGCTTTTAAAAACCTGTCATAATTTTCATGACATTTTTCATTTGCCTGGAGATATCTTATCTCATACGAATGCAATTACACACAAAATACTTAGTACCTTCTTCTGCTGCCTCACTTTTTGAATGCGAACGAATTTCTGAATCTTATTTGTTGACTTTTCATAAAAATAATTTTTTTGACAAAGTCACTTATCAACATCTTTTTCAATGTCTTTATACTATTGGCATTTATTGCAAACAAAATAAAATTCAAAATATTGACATTTTACATCCTTTAGATGATTTTAATTTAATCAAAACGCCGTATTTGTTAGATCTTTTACGATTTCTTTTACCAAATTCTACTCAGGTTGCTATATACTTAAATAAAATAAAAGATGTAGCTCCCGAACAAATTCCCGAAATTCTTAAAGCTAATCATGATTCACCTTTAGCTGGACATCCAGGATTTCAACGTACCTACTCTAGGATCAAATCAAAATATCATTGGCCAAATATGTACACCGATATACGAAATTATGTTTCAAAATGTGAATCCTGTCAAAAATCCAAAATCGATCGCAAACCTACTAAATTACCCCTTAGTATTACTACGACAAGTGAAAAACCTTTTGAACGAATCTCATTAGATGTTGTAGGTCCCCTTCCCACTACAGAAGATGGATACAAATATATTCTCACTATGCAAGACGACTTAACAAAATTCTTGTACGCCGTCCCCTTATCTAGGCATACAGCAGAAACTGTAGCCGTCGAATTTGTTAAATTTATTAGTTTGTATGGAACACCTTCTTCTATATTAACAGATCAAGGTTCCGAATTTATGTCTCAGCTTTTTACTAAATTAAATAAACTATTTAAAATCGATAAAAAACATACTTCTGCCTATCATCCACAAACTAATGGCTCCTTAGAACGTGCGCATGCTGTTATTAAAGAATATTTAAGGCATTACGTACAGTCTGATCAAACTTTATGGGATCAATATCTTCCCACTGCAGTCTTAGCTTATAATTCAAATATACATTCTTCCACCTTGTATGCTCCTTATGAACTTCTATTTGGTCATAAAATTACTATGCCTCATGAATTAACTATTGGTCGTCACATCGATCATACCTATGACACATATTTAGATAATCTTAAACTTCATCTTCAAAATTCTCATCGTATAGCTAAAGAACGATTACTACAAAGTAAACAAAAATCTAAAGAATATTATGATACCAAAATTAATGTTCCATGTTTCTTGCCAGGTGATTTAGTTCTTCTTAGAAACGAAAATCATAAACTAAACGAAAATAAGAAACTACAACCTGCTTATCAAGGGCCATATGAAATTGAATCTATAAATAAAACCAACGCAGTATTAAAAATAGGAACTAAAACAATACAAGTTCATATCAACCGTCTTAAATCTTTTACAGATTAACATCCCCTTGGTTTTGTCATGGATATACCATCCAACCAATTACCAATGGTTCTGGCTTAATCTTCATACCAAAAGGAACTGCTAGTGTATCTGATTCGACATGGAATCTTCTCATTACGCTCGACTTTTCCTCATTAGAAAAGGAATTTCAAAATTTTGTTCGACTAGAATCTCAGTTGAGAACTCTTTGTACCTTTTCCTCTCATAATCCTATTCAGAAACCTTGCGAATACAGCCTAAATCAGTATATACATAAACGACCGAGTATTCAAAAACATTTTTCTGTCCTTACTGATCTTATTAATCACGATCAATCTAAAGTCAAGCGATCTCTCGATTTTCTTGGTACTGCTTGGAAGTGGTTATCTGGTACACCAGATGCCTCAGATGCTGAATATTACACTAGTGCTATTCGGTCTTTACAAGATAATCAAGATAAAATTGAATATCTTTTACAAAAGCAAACTCATGTTGTTAGTAATACTCTTACATTCTATAATGAATCAATCACATCATTACAAAATTTAACCGATACCTTTAATAAAAATATTGATCAAATTCGAGTTTTAGCAAAACAACAAAAAATTGCTCAAGGAGATCTTCTTTCCACCATTCATGTTATTGATATTGTCAATCAACTATCTTTTCTCACTGAATCTTTAGATAATCAAATTGAAATGGTTTTAAATAGTATCTTATTCGCCAAACAAAATATTTTATCCCCCATTATTTTAGATCCTAAATCATTTATTCGCGAACTAACAAAAGTTACCACTTATTTGCCTCCCCATCGCAAATTTCCTGTCACTTTATCTTCTCGCTATGCTCACATTTTATTAGACATTTCAACCGTTGATGTTCTCTATTCTGAACCTAATTTGATATTTATTGTTCATATTCCATTAATTGATTCTTTTCTTTATAACTTTTATGCCATATATCCTTTGCCTATCCAAAATCCTCAAAATCCTCACGAACACCAACTTATTGAACCAACCAACAACTTCATACTTATAACACGCGATAGGCAGCGATATCTATTAATGAGCACTGATTCACACTGCAAAACAGTCTCTTCATTACACTACATATGCTACACTCAAGATCTACAGACCAAAACTACAGGCGACACTTGCGAAGTGGACTTGTTTCGTCACACTTTAACAAGAATACCATCCAACTGCAAAAAGATATCCTTATTAGGACCGATATTTTTGTGGAATTATCTGCAGCCAAATAAATGGATCATAACAACTACTTCAGAAGTTCACATGGACATTACCTGCAAGGATATTACCAGAACAGAAAAAATACCAACCACCTTTTTATTGCAAATGGAATCTTCATGCTATGCATATATTGGAGCATTATTTCTACACAGCGAATCATCTTTTAAATCGAATGCTACTGTCCATATACCTGAGACTCCAATCTTTACCAGCTGTTGTGAAGAGGAAATTGAAGGAACTATTCCTGTCCTTAATTTTCAACATCTCGAAACTGTTCCAGTACACATTAGCGACATTCGAAGAACTCAGCAACAGTTACAAGACGTATCAGAAGAATTAACTGTGCTACGTCTAAAAGCACATATTACCAAACATCTACCCTGGTATTCGTTTCTATCAGTCATAATACTACTGTTACTATCTTTTTGCATGTGTCAATTTTGTTGCAAATGTAATCCTTTGTCTTTCTGTTACAAACGTTTCGTTAATTCCAAACATGGCCGCCTTCTACCTTTTATCAGAAACCGCAACAGTTGTTCTGGACGAGCTCCTAATGACAGCAAATCTACTTCTCGTTCAACGCAATCTACCGAAGAAATACCTATGGAAGTTCGTCGATCATCGAGACTGCAAAACAAAAACCAAGCTTCTAAAGGCACACAATCTTGGCCAGAAGATTAAGATCCTCAAACAATAAAATTGGTTGAGTCTCCCTTAACCGGGAGGTGTTATAACTTTATCATGTTGGAATATTTAACGCTTATTATCTCATGTTATATTTGTAATTTTAAATTTAGTTTTCATCATTCAACACTTATCTATTGTTTATAATTCTCGCACTTGGGAACTTTCTGTTCAGTTTATTATTTACTTTAAAACTATTTCTAGAAGTAATATATTTGTCTTGATAACTTGTTAAAGTCCACGGTATAACACGTTCTTATCAATAAGAAAAACGTATATAAACTCAAGTGAGAGAACATCCAAATTCATTCTATATCATTCATTCTATATCATTCATTCTATATCATTCATTCTATATCA
The DNA here is from genome assembly GCA_963082815.1 of Melanotus villosus. Taxonomy (NCBI): domain Eukaryota; kingdom Metazoa; phylum Arthropoda; class Insecta; order Coleoptera; family Elateridae; genus Melanotus; species Melanotus villosus. The sequence goes on along the minus strand of OY720419.1, from coordinate 27,435,554 downwards.
TTCATTCTATATCATTCTAAATTGTTCATTCTAAGTCAGTCATTCTAAATACAAAGTCTTCAAAAATGGTAAAAATAGTAAACCATTAAAGTTAAATTAAAAGGTAAACGAGTTTTCTTACAAGAACCAATTGTTCTACATAACAGCACCATTGGCTAAAAATGGGTTAAAATCGAGGACGAATTTTTGTTTCACATTCCAGAAAAATAAGTTTCTCCAATTTTCACGTGAATATTTCTGAAACTTTTGAAATTCAGAAGAAAATTAAAATTACAATAACAACATTGCCACCCTGTATCTCTTTTAATATTTAATTTTGGATTAAGGTAATCTTAGGTAAATCGTAATTTTCACCTCAATCCATTGCTACGCTGTGTACGTGTGTACCATTACTTAATGACCGTCGAGTACATTTAATAGTAGATTACGTGTCAAGTGCCGAAAAGTGGATTTTTACTAGACGAGTATGGCAGGTTTGAGTACGAGCGATAGCGAGTACTTATAAATGCCGTACGAGTCTAGTTAAATCACTTTTCGGACGTGGCGCGTACACTATTTTTTCGCATTTTATATTCTCACATAAAAAGTTATCTAAATTTATTGAGATATATTCTGAATAAAATTAATAAAAACACTGAAATAAGTAGGCAGATTCTCGATCTCACAGGAACTGTTTTTGACATAACAGAATTCAATTCAAACAAATAAATACATTTATTTTTGGAAATCTAATTCTGAAATGGACTTGAGTGACGAAAATAACTTGTAAAACCATTCAGAAGATATTTTAAATGCTGCCCGAGAAGCTATCAAATTGCATTTTAATGACCTGACGTTGCTATGCTGTAATGGTTGCTATGCTGTAAAGTGGCCCATTACAGTACGATTTTGAGTCTCGTAAAGTAATACATTACAGTACGAAATGCGAAAATAGTTATTTATGTACCAAGTCAGTAAAGTGATTCTTTATCGAACGAGTCTGAATTATGAGCCGAGCGAGATAGCGAGCGAGGCGAGTAACAGGCGAGTTCGATAAAGACACTTTACTGACGTGGTGCATACAAAATTTTATCGCCAACCGTAAAAATGTATAATTGATAAAAATAACTTCCATTATTTTCTATAAATAACTCGTGTCAAAACTTTTACTGTTGGAACTGTGACAGAAACAAACGATTTTTGTTCAAATGGGTATGTTGATTATCATTAGCGGCAGGTAAAATGCTTTATGTCCGACTGCATCATAATCACTTGATTATGGATGCATTTAGTGTCCATAATGTGTCACTTTATTGGACTAGTACTTTTACTTTATACTTTATTGGACTCATCTGTCACTGTCACAAAATGGAATTTTTTATTTACATGAAATAACAAATTCAAACAATTTAATTAACATATTTATTCTTTGGCACTTGCTGCCAACTCTTCTACACTTTCTACAGTATCAATTTCTTTGTATCTAGATAATAAATTATGAAATCGTATTTAAACAATTTTTGACATTTGCAACACTAGAAAAGCACACTAAGTTATACCGAATTTTTATATAGGGAAATAAAAAAAATAATTTTAGAAGATATTCAGTTCCTCTAGAGCAGTCGAACATAAAGCTTTGTATGTAACTCGTACATAAACGAACTTTATGGACTCGCCCCATTTATTAGACTCGCTCGCAAGCTCGCTCGTCCATAAACAGCGACTCGTCCAATAAAGTTCTACTTTATGTCCTTGTTACATAAATAGCTATTATTTGTACAGTAAGATAAAGTGTTTGTTTACTGCCGCAAATCGCTATGGTAATGCATGGCTTTACTGACGGTTGGCGATAAAATAATTTATTGTTTCAAAATATTGTTTTCGCATACTAAAAAGATTCTTATAAATTTTCAAAGAAAAATATTTTTGAAGTATCAAACTATTAGTTTTCACGAGGTTTTTGTGGTTTAAGAAGTTTCATATTTTTATACCTAATTTAGTTTTAATTTTCCATTCCTTCAATTTGGTAAATATAACAGTTGTTCAATTATGAACTTTGTTAATTTCAATTCACAAAATACGAGTATTTCGTGTTAGCCTTAATTTTTTTCTGATAATACACATGTAAAAGGCTTTAAAAATTGCGCTGATCTTTCAAAAAGTAAAGTAATTTTATTTGTTTTTAACTTTATACAATTAGATCAAGTTTAGGCTAATTTTACAGCAGACAATAAAGTTCCAACGCACGTTCCAAAACCTATGCTATATTGTTCTCCCTCGCACACGCCTTTAATTGTAACAGTATCTCCGTCTTGCAAAAATTTTCTCTGGCTGCCGTCCAACAGAGTTAGCGGTTTAGTTCCTTTCCAGCTCAGTTCTAGTAGTGACCCGAAAGAATCTGAAGTCTGTAAAGTGAAATTTTGTTAAAAATTCAAAATTAAGAGTAAGAAACCTAAATTTACAATAAAACTCCGAAAATATCGTGGTGTTATTCATAACCGTTTACTTTAATAATTTGTTTTATACGTAGCAACTTAAGTATTTTATCAGGTAATTTTGTAGAAGCACATTCAAGTGCCTTCAGTAGCAAATTTGAAACGTACCTCCCCACTAATAGTTCCACTAGCTAAAAGATCTCCAGGTTTAACATTACACCCAGTTATCGTATGATGAGCCAGTTGTTGTTTCGCTGTCCAGTAAAGGTAACGATAATTTGATCTACAAATTGTCGTGGAGGTCTGGCAGTTCTGAGCTAAAATTTAACTTATACGTTTATTGAGAAAAACACTTGCAAATAACAACTTACGTGTAACATCTACTTGTAAGTTAATATCAAAGTTAAATTTATCTTTATGCTGCAAATACGGGAATGGTGCGGGATGTTGGGGATAATTTTCAACAACAAATGGTTCTAATGCAAAAGTGGTTACGACCCATGGGGAGATCGATGTGCCTAAGTTCTTCGCCGTGAACGGACCAAGTGGGACGTATTCCCATTTTTGTATGTCTCTGGCTGAAATATTTATATTTTAACTTAGTATTACACATTAATTACCATAGGTGTTAATTTACCACTCCAGTCGTTCATAAGTACGAAACCAAAAATGTGATTTTGAGCCTGATTGATACTTATGGGTTCTCCTAGTTTTGTTGGAGGTCCCCCTACGAAAAATGCCATTTCGAGTTCGAAATCCATTAATCTGCATGGACCAAATACAGGTGCAGCACCTTAATAAATAAAAACAGTAAAAAATTTCGGAATAATGATAATAATGGTAACAATTTTCTACCTTCTACTGGAAGTGTTTGTCCGTGTGGTCTACGAATTGGCGTACCTGAAACTACCACCGAACTTGCTCTTCCATGATATCCAACCGGTATATATTTCCTATAAAGAATCATATTAATGACGCACCGAAATGTTAATAATTTAATTATAAATATGTATACAGTGTGTCCTCCGATGATGTACCATACTGGCGCAAAACTTTTTATTTTTGAATTTTGAAAAACATCATTCCTTCTTAAAAGTTTTGTTTGTGCTGTCATAACTGAGGATTATATCGTAGTTATTATAAGTTATAGCGGTCGTTCAGAAAACTTGAAAAAAAGTAAAGTGATGTCTAGCAAACTACCTTGATTTTTAATTTTTTTGAAAAATCTTATTTAACAAAGTTGTTCCAAATAATAAGAAAACTTTAAATACGAAATTAAAATGGAAAAAATAAAGCTTTTACTGAGCTTCATTTTCCGATATTCAAATAATGGCTAAGAAATCTTTCTATTTATTTTTATATGCCTTAATCGCGCTCATAAAAGTCAGTTTAGGGCGATTGATTAAATGCGAATCAAATTCTACCCAATCAAGCATGGAAACACAATTCGAATTCAGATTTCGAATATCAAATTCATGTTTTGAGCCAAGACAAGGTTTTAACGTTTCAAATTGAAAACTGATTTTGCAATACGAAGGCAGGATTGCCAATTCAAATTCTGATTTAAATATTACATCTAAATTAGTATTTCTAATCCAAATCCTAGTTAAATTTTAAACTAGGTATAAGGATTGTATTTTAATAGAGGTTCGGACAGAAAGTATGTTGACTTAAAATATAATTTAAATACCTCAAGTTGTAGTTTAAGCCAGCTTAAGGTTAGCTTCTACTTAAATCTCTAATGAAACATCAACTTCCAATTTTGTATACCAACTTTAGGCGAAAATGTTAAAACTTAAATTAATATAATTGTTATGACAACATTCTAATTTTTTATATCTCAAAAAATATAAAATCGTAATTGCTGAATTTAGATTACGTAAATATCAGTATTCATGTTACGCTAAAACAAAGTGACTGATTAATACCTATATTTTTTTAAATAAATTTTACGATATACAGTGGCGTAACAAAAAACTCCAGGGCCCACCCGCAAGCATATACTACGGGTCCTTCATGAAAGAAAATAAATATGTAAATAGATTTAACTAGCTTGATAATACTGTAGTGTTTCAAATAAATATTTATCGTAGCTCTGTCCCCTACACTTTTTTTGTCGACCCTTATTTCTCATATTTCATTTCAAAATTTTTCCAAATCTCTGCAAGTTTGATCAGTAACTTCTCGAATCCAAGTAAAGATTCATTGATTTTTAGCTGTTCTTCCCCATTGCAGTCAGTAATTATGGTTAGCTATCAAATAATCAGTCTCTGTTTAATTTGAGGTATCTATATTGCGAGTCGTATCCGTGAATACCGAGAAAAAAGGGATTTGAATATTTTTAAAAATTTTCTGCAGATCCTCATTATGGGGGCTTATTATTTTGCTAATAATTCTATTCGGATTTTAAACTTTCACGAAGATCTTTTACACATTGCCAATATTTTATGTCGTCTGAAACCCTATTTAAAATGTCTCCCTATTTGATCACTTCTCGTCCTTCTTACTGGACAAGTACATATATAATCGACAGTTTTATGTTTTCACTATCATTAGCTACAAAATCTTTATCCATATTACTTAAAGTTTTCCAAATCGAAGCGAAAGTTGAGGTACACGAAGAAAACTGTCTATCTTTGCATGTTTCTTAACATTTTCCTCCATTCCTTCGCCAATTCTTCGTTTTTGACCTCCAGTTACATACGAGTAGAATCTTGTGTTTATATCCGCTTGAATTCGATTTTTATAATAAATGGTTTCTTCGTTGAAGGTTTCAAGGGATTCTCGTTTGAAGACAGCTTTTTAATTTTAAGATTTATAAAAGCTTCTCCCTTAAAATTTTCTTAGCGGTTCCTTTGCTGAAGAGTTTCTGGTTTGAAGATTGCAACAAAGGTTTTCCTTGAAAATTTATAAAAAGTTTCTTTATAGATTTTTAAATGGTTTCTTTACTGAAGATTTTTAAATGGCTGCCAGTTGGAACATACAGGGTGTAACATGAAGTAATGTCATCCTTTTAGGGATATATTCTACAGCCCAAAATAAGAAAAAAAATTATAAAATTTTTTTTTCGAAAATGCTCCGTAAGAAAGTTATTGATAAAGACAGTTTCAAAATGCTTTATTAGTTGAAATAATATAACAATTTTTATTTTATTTTAAATTTTATACTTTAATACTTAAATAATAACTAACAACTGCTCGACAATAAAAAACAAATGAATTGCAAATTTTGACAAGTGTTTGCCAAGGTAACAAAGTTAATACTAAAGTTAATATGGCTTATCGATTTACAAATGAAGAGTACACAGACATGCATCTTTGGGCAACTATTATGATTGTTAGTTATTATTTAAGTATTAAAGTACAAAATTTAAAATAAAATAAAAATTGTTAAATTATTTCAACTAATAAAGCATTTTGAAACTGTCTTTGTCAATAACTTTCTTATGGAGCATTTTCGAAAAAAAATTTATATGAATTTTTTTCTTATTTTGGGCTGTAGAATATACCCCTTCAAGGATGGCATTAATTCATGTTACACCCTGTATATAAAAAGTATCTTTTTTAAACATTTCTAAAAAGTTTCTACCTTAAAATTTATCACAAGTTTCGTCCCTAAAGATTTCTAAATGGCTTCTTCGCTGAAAGTTTCAAAAGGGTTTCTCGTTTAAAATCTTTTAACAACTTTTTCTTTCGAAGATTTATAAAAGCTTCTTCCTTAATTTTTTCTTAAAAGTCTCTTTGCTGAAGATTTCAAAGGAATTTCTGGTTAGAAGATTGCAGAAAAGGTTCTCTCTCGAAGATTTATAAAAGCTTCCTTCTTTATAAATTTCTGAATCGTTTATTTGCTGTAAGTTTTTAAAGGGCTTCTGGTTTTAAGATTTTTTTTCGAAAATAATTTATAAAAAGCTTCTTCTTTATAGATTTTGAATTGGTTCCTTTGCTGAGGATTTTCAAAGGGCTTATAGTTTGAAGATTTATAAAAAGTATCTTCCTTAAACATTTCTAAGAAGTTTCTACCTCAAACTGTATCAAAAGTTTCATCCCTGTGGATTTCTAAATGACTTCTTCGCTGAAGATTTTAAAAGAGGTTCGCTTTATCAAAGATTATTATAAAATTTAAAAATCTATATGCTTATAAATATTGTAGACGCAACGTAGGTTCGATCATGTTTAAATATTACTCATCAATTAGCTATAATGGAAGTATAAACTCAAGTTGAATTATAATACCCAAAAATCATAATTTTTTCTTTTTAAGATTTGTAGACTTATATTTCAATAAAAAAATACTTTCGGTATTTCCCTTTTTAGAGATTTTTTTACCAAAAAGGACTCCCAAAAGCCCCCCCCCCCTATACAGGGTTTGCGGGGGTGGAATTTACGCCACAGTGGATATAAGGAAACGTACGTAACAACTGAATTTAATTTCTTAATATATAAATTTGCAAACAAAACCGAAATGTCATAGAACAACCTCGCTGAGTTAATATGTTTAAAATTGTAATTTAAAATATTTTAAGTATTAAAGATAACATCTATAATTTAGAAAACTCAGTCTTAAGTCTGAAATTCGATTATCTGAAGCCTGAATTTAAATTTTGAATTGCTAATTAAAAAATTAAAGATCAATATTTCAGATTAATGCTTCGAGCATAGGGTAGGTAAATATTTGAAATTTGGCAGTTCACTTTTTAATACGGAGACTAGAATCACCATTCAAATCCTTATTTAAATAAAATGTAAATTAGCGTTCTTAAATCAAATTCCAGCTAAGATTTAATAATAAGTATTAATTTAGTCACCTTATATAGGGATCAGTAGTTTAGCACAGTTTTAGGCATAAGCCGACCTTAAACTGAATTAAAGTAGATTCGTGTAGTTTAAGTAACCTTAAAGCCACATTTAGGAGGAACTTTATAATCTGTGGCAGTTCATTAAATATTAAAACTTAAATTAATATAATTTTTATGGCAGTTTTCTAATTTTCTGTCTGAAAAAATATACAAAATCGTACTTTAACTCTAAATTTCCATATCTTTATTCATTTTTATTTAAATTGAAGCGATTGAATTTAGTTTTTGTAAATATAAAATTTAGAATACAACCTACATGTATTGCAACAACCTAATCAAGTTGATAGGTTTGAAATTATAGTTTTTGACATATCGAGGACACACAGTATTAAAATCTGAGATTAATGTTGAAAATTCTTACATACCAATTTGGCATAAGAGCATTTTCTTTGCTTCTGAACATTATTCCAACATTGGTGGCATGGTGAATTGATGAATAAAAGTCGGTATAATCCCCAATACTAGCAGGTAAATGCATGGTAGCTTCAGACTGTTGCGCAAAAGCTCTGCAAATAAATTTTCCTATATTATTCTCAGTTTCATAAAAACTAAATAGAAGCAAACTATTTATTAAACTTACTTAGTGCGTAACTCTGCATTATTTTGTAAAGTGGGATTTTGAACTGACAGTAAGCTTTGCATTTTTTCACGTGCTTCTTTCCATGCTTTTGGTTCTAAGCTCATGAAACTATTTAACGTGGACTAAAAAAAAACAGAAAATAAAATTACGACAATATTTAAGTTTATCCATAACTACTTACTTCTTTAAAAACGTGCTGTTTATGTTTTAATTCTGGCCCATCGAATAAATGAGATATTTCCCTTAAATCTAAAATCTGATCTCCAATTGCAACACCAATCCTGTGCGTTGGCTAAAATTATAATTTTTAAGTTACATATCATTTAAATTTCCCGCTTAGTAGGTACTCGGGCAATAATAAGTAAAGAAGTTCACTTCTTTATTGTCGCGCGAAATTGAAAGCGTTAGGTTAGATGGCGCAGTGATTCACTTGCTTGATTCAAGCAAACGAGATAATGAGAACATCACCTGATTATATTTAAAAATTTATTTTTGAAGTTATTAAATTAGAAACCATTGCGAATTTGATTCATAAAATTACTTACATCAGTATTTGTCGAAAATACCCCATAGGGTAAATTTTCTATGGGAAAATCGCAAAATTTCGAATATTGAACGAAGCACTTCATGTTTTCTGACGAGTATTATCGAGACTACCACGGTGTCTGTGTTTGAAGGTCGATTTTCTGGTTTAAATGTAGTCAACAATTAATATGTGCATATAAATTTAATCATTTTTTACTGTTTTTCAAATTCTCATAATTTAAAAAGAAAACTTGTTCTGTGCTTTGATGTGTACGAGTATACGCTCACGGGCAGAAGCTGATGTTATTAATTGAAACCTGCAAGGACTATTTTCTTTGTTGTCAAGAGGATACCAAGAATGTGTACTTTGTTGTTTCTTAACTATTTTTTCTTATCGTTGATGCTTTCCGCTATACTGCTGGTAATCAACGTAGTATACTTTGAATAATAATTTAGTTGTTTTTAAATAGCAAATCAGGTGATATGTTTTTATTATTGAAGAAACAGAACAGGTTTTCAGAATTTCAAAATATGTTTGCTTCAGTATAGGATGACTTTCATAAATTTCATATACATATTTAGTTATTGTCATTGCAAGTGTATGCTGGAAAGTTATCTCTGAAATTTATTTTTATTTATTACTTATTATTTTCAGGCAGATTCAAAGCCTTATTACATGGAAATTATAAATTAAAAAAATACTTAAAAAGAAAAGTACGTATGATAATAATATATGAAAAACAAGTGGTGGGTTATTTTAATCCCAAAATAAAATAATTCATTTTAAATAGGTAAATGTACAAATACTTTTCTAGTTCAACTACTTAGTATACCGGGTGTGGCCTGACATGTGAGACATAGGTGGAATGCATGAGAAATTGAACATAGGTGAATATTATCTTCTTGGCTAACTGTTGCTTAAGTTGTAGCTATCCATCGAAAAGTACTTTTTTTTCGGTCGATTATAGTACGAAATTTATCTGAAATGAAGGAGAAATGGCTTTTGTAAAAAAAATAATTTAAACTAGTTATTTCAGAAAATGCTTGCAAAGGAAACGTTTTTCGATTATTACTCGAAAACGGTTTGTCCTACCAGAAAAACTCAAGAGGCCTTTTCTTTTTATAATTAGTTTCAGATTAAGAAACAAATACATATTTTGAAAAAAAGCAGTGGCGTCTTATTTTTTTCGTCAGAATTATTTATTTTTTTGCTGTCACGCACGCCACTGCTGGAATTATCAAAAGCAGTTGGACCGAAAAAGAGTCTCTTCATGCCAGTATAGTGCATACCAAAGCTCAATTTAATATCTTAAATCGTTTTCGAGATATTAAAAAAAAGGTTATTTCTTGGACACCCTGTATCTCTAAAAGGAAGTACTTTCGGACCCTTATTTATAGAAACTTTTTTTCTTAAAATGACCTCAGGAACATATTCCCAAAGTTTTGCAGGTTCCTCCTGGGACACCCTGTATATGATCTAAGGTTATTGGCCATTTAAGAATATGTTAACTTTAACAATGGGTAATGTTTCCTTAACAACTGCCATTATATATACAGTATGTTGTATGTCCTCGGATTGAGTTTACAATAGGTATGATTGACCAAAAATTTTCGAATTGGAATTTCATATTTTGGGATTCCGCCCTGCTTGGTCTGAAACTTATTTTTAGTTTACTTTCGATTTTTTAAAATCAAGTAGGCCTTTACAGTTGAGCAATAACTCTTTTCGTTTCAGGTAAAGTACCTTTTCCGTTCACAGTACGTCAAAGTGTTACTAAGAAAAGTTGTTCAGAATGAAAAGTTATGGCGGTGTTGCGGTGTACAAATTTTCAGAACGATCGGCCTACTTTGATAAAATTCATTATTTGTCAATTTCGTTTCAGGTAAAGTACTGTTTCCATTCACAGTACGCCAATATTTTACCAAGAAAAGTTGTCCAGAATAAAAAGTTATGGAGTTGTGCAAATTTTCAGAATGATCGGCCTACTTTGATAAAACTGACCAATACTGGATTTTATCAAAGTAGGCCGATGATTCTGAAAATTTGCATAACTCCATAACTTTTTATTCTGAACAACTTTTCTTAGTAAAATATTGGCGTACTGTAAATGGAAACAGTACTTTACCTGAAACGAAATTGACAAATAATGAATTTTATCGAAGAAGGCCGATCGTTCTGAAAATTTGTACACCGCCATAACTTTTCTTTCTGAACAACTTTTCTTAGTAACACTTTGGCGTACTGTGAACGGAAAAGGTACTTTACCTGAAACGAAAAGAGTTATTGCTCAACTGTAAAGGCCTACTTGATTTTAAAAAATCGAAAGTAAACTAAAAATAAGTTTCAGACCAAGCAGGGCGGAATCCCAAAATATGAAATTCCAATTCGAAAATTTTTGGTCAATCATACCTATTGTAAACTCAATCCGGGGACATACTGTATATCATCCTAAAGCTTATTTTATCTTCTTTCCGAAAAAAAAAATTAAAATATCTCAATAACTCGAAATCAAAGTATAATACACTTATTTTAACGCAAGTCTACGAAAATATAAATATAGTTATTGGCCATTTTTTACAGTAATTGGCCGTTATTTTAATAGTTATTGGCCATCCAAGTTCTATTGATATACACTGTTCAGGTAATTAATAAAATTTTTCATTAGGCATTTATTTAAAGTTTTTAAAAATAACGAACTGTATAATGAGTAATTAGGGTAGGTAGTAGGTATTAAAAGAACAAAGAAATAAGTTTGCACCTGTATTCACTATTTCCTATTTGTCCTTATTATTTAAATAAAACTCATACAGTATACAGTGCTTCTACATCATCATCTTCATGTTCAGGCAAAGTTCTCTCCTCTTCTTCCACATTATTGTCTTCCATGAGCAGCTCGTCTTCCTTCTCTTCTGAAATGTTTTCTTGAATGGCACAGTATTCTTTGCCCTCTGAAGTAAATTCGCAAGCGCTTTCATCACTTGTGTCTTCTTTGTAGCATTCGTGACACATAAAAGGATCACCATCTTCAAATTCAGGGATGTGGTGCGTATGTGACTTTGCAATGCTTTTAGCGTGATAAACTTTTTTGCAATTATCACAAGTAAGATCGCATGTTTGACGATTACAAATAAAGCACTTGGTCTGTGAGTTCATTCTTTTAGTTAACATTTGCTTTTTTACTTTTGCTGCTTTGGCCTCTTTGCGTTCTATCTTCTTCCTTTCTCGTTCCTTTTCTGCATTTATTTTTGCTGTATTCTTGTTTTCAAGAATTTCCTGATATTTTCGAGAGGTTATGGCGAATGGTAATCTTTCTATTTGGCGTTTGCCTTTTCGCTTTGGAGACTCTGGCTACATTAGGTAAGTAGCCATATTTGAAGTACCTGCTTCTAAATTTATAGATGATATCTCTGTAGGTATCAAGTTACTACAGGTGATCGTATTACTGACTTCCGGGGGCTCATCCGGTGTTTGCTGGTCTACATTTACCTTGGAATTATCTTGTATTTCTGGCTCAGATGTATCATTGCTTGCGTATTCCCCATGTTCTCCACTTATTTGTGTTTGGTGGTTAGCACTTTGACTCGCAATCATCTCATAAGTCATATTTTCATCTTCCTCAAAATTTTTTGTTGGCAGCGAATTTACATCATTAATGTCATTATAATGTTTCCAAAGCTGGTATAGCGCAAAAAAGTGCTCATCATGGTTATCATTAATAACATTATGCATCTTTGCAAATATTTCCACCTTTTCCTTTCCGACTATATTAAGGAAAGTTGAATAATTCATGGTTACATTATTTTTGTCATCTGTTTGTACCTCGGCCTTTTTCTGCAAACCACCGAGGCACTTGCTGTAGTCTACAGCATTGGCGCTAAATGGATAAAGTCCACAGGCTTTAAAACCATTTTTCAAAGTTTCTGATTTCGCACTTGTAGTAACGACATGTCTTAATATGGGAGTAAACGTGAGTTTTGATATGGATGCACCTGGGTGATTGGCAAGCCATTGTCTTGCTGTCTTCTGCCAACACATTTTGATGCGACGAAACACCGCGATATCTGCAGGCTGGAGGATCCTAGTTGCGTTCGGATAGAGTGCTATTAGTTCAATGCGTAGTTCACAACACAACACACTAAGTTGGTATGTCAGATGTGACTTGTGTCCATCAATGAATAGTATTACAGGTAGTTTTACTCTTTGCTCGACCAAATAAGGATTAAATACATTGGCAATGTATTCATAAAAAGTTTGTGCCGTCATCCATCCATTATCGCTACGGCCGATACCCCAGTTCTCTGGTACGGTTGATAAGATTTTTTCCGGTATTCTTTGATAGGGAAATACAACCATTGGGCTGCATGTTTTTCCATCTGCGGAAAATACAAACATCACAGTGATATTTTCTTTCGAAGATCCGCGATCGATCGTATAAACATTTCTGCAACCTTTTGGGGCGAGCACTTTACCAGTTTGTGGACATATGCTGAACCCTGTTTCATCTCCATTTAAGATTCGTGTTGGATCAGTTATAACATCTTATAGTTTCTTTTCTTCGATATATTTACTTATATCTGCAAACCAGTTCCTTATGTCATTTTCTGTTACCCACGCGCTAGCCCCAGTAACAGCTTCAGTACCGTGTGAGACGATTTATGGGTGTCGTTTGAGAAAAACCTAAAAAGCCCCGAGAATTAGGCAGGGTAGTCCACGATAAAGCGACTATCCTTATATCATAAAATAATTTATCCACCCTCATCCAACCTTCTCCTGGCCTATTTTCATGAAACGGATTTGGATTATCTGTTAAAAATTGTTGGACACTGAAAATGATGTCCTCTCTTATTCCAGGAAAACCTTTTCGTGCAAGTTCTGTGATCCACCTAAATTTGAGCGATGTAAATGGAATTTTTCATAACAGTGCGAGTTCGTACCTGACAATAGTGTCTTCCTCCACTTCTGTTAGAACAGGTGATGGTCCAAAAGTGGTTTTATGTCCAGGATTTTTGATTTTAAATTGCAGTGTAGCCCGTGGTCCGCCATACTGTTTTGGGTATGCTTCTAAGTGAGCCTACGTTATTTTGTATATCGCTAATAGCTTTGTCGACCTTTGAAGGGCTATAACTTGGAGCTTTTGGCATGACGAAACTGTATACAAAATTATGATTTGTTTTAAAGTTCAGTTATTGGCCACATATTCAATATAGCTATTGACCTATGGCCAATAACTGTCTAGAGACAAGGAAAATAATTTTTGTTTAACACGCAACACGGCAGTAATCCACACAGCATGCATGGACCAAAAAAAACTACGTAATGAAAAAATAACATATTGACACTATTGACAGTTATTGGCCGGGGTGGCTAATAACTATTTTTTTTTGTATTTTCGAACCAGTAATTGGCCACCTGCTTAATTGCCCTACGAAATGCTTAACCTGCATATAATTAGTAAGGAAAGGGTACCACGTACCTTTATATTAACTGGAAACCACAAACCACACTGATAATATCACTTATAACACTGATGCTGTCTTTAATATATCCCAACAATCTTAAGAAAATTTTAAGTTTGTGTATGCCAAGCACGAGTCTGTCAAACAGAGTAAAACTTTTACGGTTGTAGCACTATAGTCGAATTGGCGATTCAGGTAATGCGCGTCATCAATCACATGATCAACGGTCGGCGTTACCAATAATGCGCGAGAAAAAAATACAAAATGTAATTGCTAAATATAAATTATTTTTGTAGTTTTCTAAGATTGGGCAGCCGTGTTTAATCACAAGGTCCATAAATTTTTGAAAATAAGAAAGAAATCGGGTTTTTATTTTCTAATTTAGCTCATATTTATTTTTTGTAAAGTTAGTATTAGTTTTGGCATGTTTATATTATTTCACTTACAAATTTTTGACAGATCGTATTGTATGTCATTGTCATTGTCATTGCGATAGAATAGGAAAATGTCAACAGAAAATTTAGGTTATAAAATTTGTAAATCGTTTGAAACTTCATGTAGACGTACCAAGCTATGATGTCATAAAATTTATTGATGACGTGCATTACCTGGCTCGAAAATTGGACCATACCTGCGTGTTAAATTAGCAACTACACTACAAGCAGGTATCTGTAAGTAAACTTTGCTGCCACATAGATCAAGATACGTCTTTGCTTGTTCTTATAGTTGGAGTTTACGTTCAAACTGGCCAATTACTATCTGATGGACAATAACTGTACCGTTTACCCTAGCTTAAAAACTATAATAAATAATTTGCATTTTATTCATAAAACGTATACCAGCCATGATAATTTGAAGCTTTTTAAATCACGAACTGTGCGAAAACTGACGCCAGTATAACATGTTTTGACAATAAATACCCTCTCCTCATTAAAATATTCAACATTACTATTCATAGTAATTAGGTAGATACGTGAATTGATAACATTTATTTTGGCATAAACCAACTTCAAATCATGGCTGGTCTGCTTTTTGTGAATAAAATGCAAATTATTTATTGCAGTTTTTAAGCTATTTCTTTCTTAAACAAGCAACAAATTCAAGTAAAGTAGTGTCAAATTAAGCGCATTATTTTTGTCTTTCTATTGATACCACTATCAACCCCATCAACGCAAACGGGAAGCAGGAATCTGCATATTATATACGATTTCCCATGCCATTCCCCTATATTCGCCCCTTAAGTCAAACACCCGGTATAATAATTGTAAATTAAATAGCTAGAAATTGTTGCATTATGTTACACGTGATGAACGCCATCGGTTACTAGACAAAATATTTTTTTATAAAAATTCACGTTTACCCGCTCCAAATATTAAAATAACAGCTACCAAGTGGCAGAAGGAGTTTTCTGATTGGAAGAATAATTATTTTCGCACTCCCGGGAATAAAAAGCTAATCTAATCCCTCATTTCAGGGACTTAAGTTCAATTTCAGTCCCAGAGGGATTAAAAATGACACAAAATCCCTAGGGACTAAAGTAAAAATAAACAAGATGTTTTCATAACAACATAGTAACATACAACTGAATAATCAACTGCTATAACCTAGTTACAATTGTATTTAGAAAAACAGTGTTACTATGGTGAATTTAAACGACACAGTTTTCATGAAATTTGTATTGTCAAAATTGTAAGATTAATTCTTCAATTAATTCATTATTGGAGACCTTGGGTGGACTTTACGCTCGCGACAAATTAATTTGAAATATCACAAAAATACCTTAGTTACAATACAATTTTTATAAAATCACTCTTGCCGTGAATGCGTCAATTTGACATTTTTAAAAATGTCATTAGAAAAATTTTATTATAAATCAAAAAATTTAAATAAAATCTCCGTTCGTGCAAAAAATATTGTATGTACCACAGGCGTAATAAGCGACTTTGGCCTTTGGCGTGTTATAACCCTCGGCTAAAGCCTCGGGTTATAATATTCACGCCGCAGGCCAAAATCGCCTTCTTTACGCCCTTGATACATAATAGTTATTTATGTACCAAGGCCATAAAAGCAAGTTACGCCAGTGGTACATACATAATTTTATGCACGATCGAAGATTTTAAAACTGAAATAAAAGGAATAAATTAATTTTCTACCCACATCGAGTACTTAGTTGCTCCATTATTTTAATTTTTTACTGACAACTGTCAAATGGTTGAAGCATTTACGCCTAGGAATATTCACATAAATAATTATTGTGTTAACTGTGTTGTTAATACAAATTACCCTAACCTAAATAGAGTTCTAATAAAGAGCATACATTCGATTTTAATTTAAAAAAATTCTTTTTGCACAGTCGCCTCTAAAGTTGACGTTTTACAAATTCTAAACAGTTGCAAAAGTCGATGTTTACAAAACGACTGCCGTAACTAACGCGTAAAGATGGTATCGAACGCATAATGAACTTTCATGATGTGCATCTTCAGTCGCGGCCAATCGGATGTCACGTACTGGCAAATGTTTTTCCTTTTATTCTTTACTTGTCACATATACCTACGTACGAATGTTGTACGAAATAATAAAATAAGTATAAAAACTGTTTTCAGTTTATTGAAATGAATCACTACAATATGGAAAACGAAATTAATAATTCCGAAAAAGATGAAATGAATTATTACAATATGGAAAACGAAATTAATAAATTCTCGAATAAAATTTTTTTAAATTTGGGTATAATCTACTATTTGAATTTATACTGCGTCTGTGCAAAAAATAATGTATGCAACACGTGTGTAAACAAGTTTTATGGCATTCGTTCGGATTTTTTCGTGATTCGACTTCGTCTCATCACGAAACTCCCGAACTCATGCCATAAAACTTAATTTTACACACTTGTTACATAAATAACTATTATAAGACTGTTAAACTGTTTATCAATTTTTGACGTTTCATTATAGACCGGCGGCCTATAAACACACCCACGGGCTATAAATAAGCTATAAATAGACGTTTATGTCAAACAAATTCAAACATAATTGACACATTATAATGCGATCGTGCATAAATAACTGTTAGGAACTTGGGAACAGAAATACAAGAGAAAATAAATAAATAAGGGAGATTCTTTTCTTTTGTGAAAAAGGAAGTTATTTTTTCATTGAAGAGAAAAAGTAATAATAAATAAAAGTGTGTCATTGTTCCTTTCGTGGAAAAGGAAGTTATTTTCTTTTGATAAGAAGAAGAATAAAATAAATAAAGAAGTGTGGTTTCCTTTCATGTAAAAAGAAGTTATTGCCCTTCTGTAAGCAAAGAAGGAGCTTATTAGTTATTAGTAATATCCTAAGAAGTTTATTGGTAATTGGAAACTGGTATTTGTTCGCCTGTGGGCAACCTTTTATAATACGAAAATAAATATAGGAGTTGAAGGGAATCTCGTTATGTTTCATCTGGATAGTGATGTAATTAGCTATTCATCAAGTTGATTTTGAATCTGGTTAAACGTTAAAGGATATGGGTGAATATTCTAATTAGTATTTACAGTACTTTAAAATTAATTTGAACAAAGTTAAGGTAGATAGGGAAAACATTCTGTAATAAATCTGCATATAAAAATTTGCATTTGTTATTATTGAGTTAATGTGTTATATACTATAAAGCACCTATAAACACAAATTAAATAAATGTCATTAACCATCGTACCTCTAACGACCCGAATGGCTGAGCTAACCGCAAATAAGTTAATTTGTGTAGATAGTCACTGAAATTTCATTGTCATTACAATATACATATATTGAAAAAAGGGTAGGTGACATAGGGCACCCCTGTCTAACACCCTGGTTAATTTCTATCTCTTTGCATTTTCGCGATGACGGGTCCTGAATTATTATTTTAGCATTTGTGTATAAAGTTTGAACGGATCTAATTATGTGCTCCGGGAATCCGGTTGATGCCATTTCTCGCGCACCAGTCTAACATAATTTTATTGCAGTTATTTGCTCGAAGACGTAAAATATCAAAATTGTCAGCAGTTATCAACGCGGATGTATCATCTGCGAATACGGTAAGAAAATACTCGTTGAGATATTCTGTGATACCATTAATGAAAATTAAAAAGAAAAACGGGCCAAGAATGCTGCCCTGTGGCAACCCCGATTCCATGTTGCCTGGCATCTGGCATTAGACGTAAATTTTTGTCCATTATGTAATATACGAACCGCCTGCTTTCTATCCGATAAATATGAACCGACCCAAGCTGACGCCTGGCCTCTGATTCCGTAATTGTCAAGTTTATGGAGAAGTAATTTATGATTCACTACATCAAATGCTTTAGTAAAATAAAAAAATATGCCCACGGGTTTTAGTTTGTCATTGAAACTTTGTAGTACTTTATCACAAAAGTATAGTAAAGCATCTTGGGCGCTTTTTCCAGCAGTGAAGCCAAATTGCCTGTTTGTTAATAATCGAAATTTAAAAAAGAAGTTCTTTAGACGGCAGAAAAATGATTTCTCAAAAACCTTTGAAATAGTCGGTAGAAGGGCTACTGGCCTTATAGTTTTGAAATTCTGTGGGACTTTTTGCTTTAAAAATGGGAATTATTAATGCAAGTTTAAACTGTTGAGGAAAGTATCCATGGACAAAGGAAATATTTATTAAGTATGTTACTTGTTGAGCCACTTCCTTTGCAATGGCTTTCAAAACGGAATGGGGAACTTCATCGATTCCAGCTGAACTTTTATTTGGCAGAGATGTAATTATTTCTATTGTCTCTGAGTCAGTTACTGGTGAAAGATACATAGAATTAAAATTTGTTTTATGCAGTGTAGCAGACGAAGCATCAAAACTAAAATTTGCGGTTAAAGATTGAACGGAACTGCTAAAGTAATCGTTAAATTTGCAACAAATTTTTTGAGAATCTCTAATTTCTACGTTGTCCTTAGTAATCATTTTTGGTATAGGGTTGTTCTTGGAGCGGGTTATGTTCTGATTAATAATTCCCCAAGCACATTTTACTTTATTGTTAGCTTTGTGATAGTCGATAAAAGCCATATATGAGGGTAGACGGTAAATTATATTTTCTTCTTTTCTCTATTAGTTGATTTGTAGTAAATAGTAAATATACAGTCTGTACAAGACCTTTCCTTTCGGAAGCCGTTTTATGCCTCAGACAACATGTTTTCTGAGAGTATATTGATTCTACGAGTAAGAATTGTAGAGCATATTTTATAACCAGCGTTTAACAGACTGATTTCCCTGTAATTTTCACAGTTTCTTCTGTTTATCTGCTTATCTGTTTTCCAACATTATTCAAATTACTTATTGTTTATAAGGACGAACATAATATCAACCATTAATCTAAAAAAAATAACAACTGCTGTTTATCAATTACCTACATTTATCAAACAAAGGTTATCAAAAATTATATAATTTTTCATAACTCGAAGTTTATTTTTAACCAGAGGCAACAGGCATAGCTAGTTTTAACTAGATGAAACCAACCAGATGTCTTTAATCCTGATATTAGATAAAAACAGATAAAATAACAATACAAACACTACAACAATAAAAAATATAAAACCTAGATCGTAATTAAATCTTTACATTTCGTAGTGCGCAGAAGTTTAATTTTGATTGAGAAACCTCTGCCAAGTAGTATATTCTTCTGGATTGCCTATTATTTTTTTGTTTTATTATAGCTTATTTACCTAAATTAATTCAAACTCTCGACATTTACTCACTTCTTTTATCTACTTGTAGTGTTCTTTTGCTATTTATACTTTAAACATAACAGAAGCTTAGTTTAAGTGAAAGCAATAGTCAATGGAATATACTAGATACTAATAATAATAAAAACATGTACAAACATTGCCAAAATATGTAAAATTATAACGTCTTTAATCATTACAATAATTGTAGCATACAGCGTGTGCCGAAATAAATATCCCATGCTCATGCAGCATCCAAAATAAACAAAAAGTGGTCGGAAAACGCCTAGTTTCTGAAATAAAGATTTGGAATATAAATCGCTTCTTCAAATAGTTCATAAAAGATTTTTACAAAAAAATCATTAATTCTAGTGAACTGCTCCATTCCAGAAAATAAGTACCTACTCGTTCATCTGCCTCATAAATCGTCTTTAGTAAAAAAAACTAAAAAGCAAGTTCATCTAGTTGTCCGAAAATTTATTTGTAGTGTTTCAGTATATTTAGTGATTTTTATTAAATTGTTAGGATAAGATAGTTGGTACAGCAAATACAATTTGTTAATTTTTGTTTGTCGAATTTATTGCTGTTGAAATATGCAAAACTATTAAACACGACGGTTGAATTGGCCAATATACATGTTATTTTATTTATTTTTGGTTTTTATCTATTTGATTCTTGTTTTTCTTGCTAATATTTGTGCGCCTTTCTTGTCCTTCTTTGGCCTACTTTTTGATGTTTTCCTGCAGATCTTCCAGTGACCTTCCTGTTGTTCTTTGCTTTTGCTTAACTTTTCGTAATTTTTTTTTTGTAAATAGCACCTTTAAACTATGCTGCCTTGATTTATAATTTATAATTATGTAAGTGTTGGCGTTATTACTTTTTTGCATGCCTAGCCTCTACTTTTATTTCTTGAACTAATTATTGATTATTGTTTCTTCTATAATAACTACTCGTTCACCTTTTTTGATTATTGTATTTTAGGTCTTATGTTGTTATTTTCTTTTCTGATCCGAACAGTGTGTAATTTCTTCTCTTCAGCTACTCTACTGACTTGATTGGTGTTTGCCTCTAACATCTATTTGTGGTACGTTTTCAGATTTTCTTTGACTCTACTAGTGCTGCCACTTTATCCTTTCTAAACAGCCATTTTATATTTTTCAATTTCCAGAATCTAACATGAATTTTTCCAATGCTTTGTTCGGTAAACCAATGTATTGAGACCATCCATTACGGATACTTATAGTGGGTTGAATAATGAGTAATGTTGAGTAAAACAAAATGTCTTTCCCACTTGATATCAAGTGGGAAAGACATTTTGTTTTACTCAACATTACTCGCTTTGTTCGGTGACGTAGCTAGCACTGGGTGGGCCCTATATCAAATATTGCTAAGTAGGCCCCCTTCACCCAAAATAATAAATAGCAATCGCAAATTATTTCTTGTAAGGTCGTAGAGGCCGGTGGGCCCTCCTAACCGGTGGGCGCTGTATCATTATTGATACAGCAGATATAGCGGTTGCTACGCCCCTGGCTTTGTTCCTCTTACGTCTATTTGTAGAGTGCTACTTAAAAAGTAGCAAACTTAGAACTTTTAACACAAATCTGTTTGTTTTGAAATCAGAAGATTCTTCTTGTCCCGTTTAAAAATAGGAGAGATAATAATTTCTCTATGGCTAATCTCTCATCTGCTATTTTTGTTTGTGAGGGAAAATTATCACTCTTTCACCCTGCGATAATACATTCGTTTTTGATAGCCAGTAGAAAGTAGTCAAATAATTGGGTTGTCACTTCTATTTTGAACTTGGTATGCATCTTTGCTTTAACTACCGTACATTTTAAAATCAAGTCCATGCCATATCGTATGTTTCTGAATCATTTTACGAGGGCGATTCAAATTTGACCTGCATTTTATTTTTTTCTGGTCGATACAAACTACAAATTAATATCATATATACATAATTTTTCTAAGTAACAACCCCCCTCTAAAATACACCTGTCCCATCGCTCCGGTAGCTTCTGTATTCCCGTCGACAAAAATTCTTTTGGTTGACGATGTAGCCAATTTTGCACCGCATCCTTCACTTCCTCATTAGAGGCAAATCGCTTGCCTCCCAAAAACTTTTTGAGTGGCCCAAAGAGACGATAGTCACTTGGGGCCAAGTCCGCGGACTATATAGGGGGTGAGGCAGTACTTCCCAGCCCAATTTAGCCAATGTGTTGCTCGTTAGATGGGCTGTATGTGGGCGACCGTTATCGTGTAGGAGAATAACACCCTTGCATAAGAGACCGCGTCTTTTTGTTCGTATGGCCAGCTTAACCTTTCCAAGAGGCTCACTGTAATAAGCTGAATTAATCGTTTTACTTTCTTTGAGAAAATCGACGTAAACTGGTTCAATAGCGTCCCAGAATACAGTCGCCAGCACTTTGCCAGCCGAGGGTTGTGTTTGAATTTTTTTGGGCGGAGGTGAGCTTGAGTGACGCCATTCCAAGACTGTTCTGAGTAATAAACACTCTTCTTCAAACTGTTTATGAAGTCTCTGATGAATATCGGTCGCTTTTACACCTTCATTGAAAAGAAATTTAATAATTACACGTTGTGCAACAGAATTTGACACATTGTTGCACGACATTGTTAATACAACTGACAGTATTGACACAATCAAGTTACAGTTGTTTATGGCGTTAGCTAACATGCCTACTTCGATGAATATAAAACCGCTTTGCAGTATCTCTTCAATTATGTTCGGAAAAAAATAAAATGCAGGTCAAATGTGAATCCCCCTCGTATATGTAAGACATGTCTTAAACGTTAAAAACCAATCTTCAGTACTAATGGAAAGTGCACATCAAAAAATAATTATTAATTATGTTACAGATTTAAAATATAAGCAGCAAAGAGTCTTAAATGGGCTTTAGGTACATATTTGGTAATTACACATTTACACAACATCGAGTATAACTAAGCATTTTTGGTTGTATATTTTATAAAAAGCTAAATTTTATGTGATTCCCTAAAGATCCTTGTCTAAAATAAATCTAAAATTGGTTTATTTATTTAATACGAGTACTGCTATTTACAAGTACTGAATTGTGTATAATTTCTGTAGTGCTTTTAAACATTTTTGTGATTTATACTGTTAATCGTTCTAATAAACCGTTACTTATTTATGTATAACGTTTCCAATCTAACAATTTATTATTGTTGTACACTTACAGCTTTAAAATAAGCTATCTGCCTGAAATTATAGATAAGTAACGCTGATTTTTAGCGTGCTTAAAAACATAAATAGTCTGAAGTTCAATTTCTTACATAATCAGAATTTATTTGTCAAATATTATATTCAGTGTGGTTGCTTTATTGCGGAATTAAACAAATTTAAAAAGCTAATGTACAATTAATATTTTCACACATTATTGAATAAAACTAAACTACATATATTACGTTTTTCTAACACTAATATCTTATACTGTTTCTATGGTGCATAAGAGCTGACTTGTTATGTTTCCTTTAAAATACGCTCTCTCTATAAAATACATTGTCAATGACAACGTATTTTATAGGCCTTTAAATACAGCGTTGCCTAGCAATCTTCGCATTTTGTGTATTATGACGCGTCTCAAATAATAATTTATTAAAATTTCTAATAATATGTTAGTGAAAGAAAATGTCTCATATTAGTGTTAGAAAAAATCTTGAAGACAACTCGTGTTTTATAGTTTAAAAATCTCGGTCTATCAAATCCTCGGCTCACTTCGTTCGCTCGGATTTGAACTACGACCTTGATTTTTAAACCTTCTATAAAACACTTGTTGTCTTAATAGCTATTTATTTATTTTTTCTAACACTAATATCTTATACTGTTTCTATGGTGCATAAGAGCTCGCTTGTTATGTTGCCTTTAAAATACGCTTTTCTCTATAAAATACGTCGTCAATGACAACGTATTTTATAGGCCTTTAAAATCCGCTTTTCTCTATAAAATACGTCGTTGCCTAGCAATCTTCACATTTTGTGTATTGTGACGCTTCTCAAATAATAATTTATTAAAATTTCTAATAATATATTAGTAAAAGATATTAGTGTTAGAAAAAATCTTGAAGACAACTCGTGTTTTTATAGTTTAAAAATCTCGGTCTACCAAATCCTCGGCTCACTTCGTTCGCTCGGATTTGAACTACGACCTTGATTTTTAAACCTTCTATAAAACACTTGTTGTCTTAATAGCTATTTTCTAACACTAATATCTTATACTGTTTCTATGGTGCATAAGAGCTCACTTGTTATGTTTCCTTTAAAATACGCTTTCTCTATAAAATACGTCGTCAATGATAACGTATTTTTTTCACTACTAGTATTAGAAGATGTCATTATTGACCTTATTTTTGAGCCCAGAAGATGAATTTCTCTCCTAGTGGTCAATAATTTTTTATTACTGACTACTGGTTAATAATAAAAACAATTGCTATGCATTCAGGTGCCTATTTTAAATATGTTTTACCCAAATGTCAATTGAAATTAACCTCTCCCCTTGTTTTCAAGCAAGGCTATTTGATTTTTGTGGATATTTAGAAATAAATATACGCATCTGTCATTTTATTTTTTATTTATGTAAAAATGATTAATTAAAAGGAATAAAGGTGCTAGTAGTGAATAAAATAGTATATAAACCACGGTAGAGAAGACTTTTCTCAGCCTCGGAACTAATTTCCCTCCATGCTTCGCATGTCGGGAAATAATACTGCTCGGCTGAGAAAAATGTCTTCTCTACCTTGGTCTATAATATAGGTCTTTAAATACGTCGTTGCCTAGCAATCTTCGCATTTTGTGTATAATAATAATTTATTAAAATTTCTAATACTATATTAGTGAAAGAAAATGTCGGATATTAGTGTTAGAAAAAATCTTGAAGACAACTCGTGTTTTATAGTTTAAAAATCTCGGTCTATCAAATCCTCGGCTCACTTCGTTCGCTCGGATTTGAACTACGACCTTGATTTTTAAACCTTCTATAAAACACTTGTTGTCTTAATAGCTATAAGGCATAATCTTAGTTAGAAATGGCATTAAACATCAGGACGACCCAAGGGCTCATTGCATGTAATTTAAAAAAAAATGTTGTTATATTATACCGGGTATCTCAAACTAAGTGTTATAAAATGATGATACAGCATTCACAAATAAGCAAGAAGTTTCATATTAATCGTGAGCCAACAAACGCTAGGATGATTCTAATTATTTACACTGTCAAAGGCTTGCCCAAAGTCGATAAATACTCAGTAGATTTCCATTTTGTATTCTTTCGCCCGTTCTCCTATTTGTCGAAGCATATCTGTATACAGTTGATGGCGGATCTTTCCTTTCTAAACCCGTTTTGATAAGGATATTTTCAGTAAATTCGTTTAATTTGCTGTTTATGCCGATAATAAGATCTTGTAAGTTATATTCAGTAGCGTTATTGGTCTGTAATTTTTACATTCTCCTCTGTCACTTCTCACTTCCTTTAAAGATTGGTGTTATTGTTATTATACCTAGCTTCCATACTTCGGATAGTTTTTCTGTTCGCCATATTAGTTTTAACAAGTTAATCGTCGATACCAAAAACAAAAACGGATGCTTCAGAACTCATATATTTCATGTAACTTACATACATTTTTACAACAACTTGCATAAATTACATTTTATTCGATGACAAAGCGGCTAAACCTCAACAAATTTCTTATTTAATTATTTCTATTTTACATAACATTTCATTAATATATTTCGTAAATATTTTCTACATTTCCAAATTAATTTCTATTATGAACAATAAATATCTAAATAATTAAACGCTATATGCCTCATTTTATAATTGGAAGACGAAGTATTCTGTTGTTTCTGACTGCACTAACGCCAGTCTTTTAAAATTTGTACACATTTACTAATGATACATACGTTTATACAGTTAAATTTTCAACTTTACATTCATATACATTTACAATATTTGATATTCACAGTTAGTATACAAATTCTTTATAGCCATTTTTCCACTTTTTAAGTAATTGCATCTATGCGGAAGCGTTGAACTACAATATTATAACCTTTTTGTTTCCAACAAAATGTTGAGTTAAACGCACGAATGAAGATTTTTACAAGAGGGTAAAATCTAATGGCAGTTTTGTAATTTTTTAGACTTGTTTATAAATCTGAATACAGCTACAGAGTATGAAATAATTTTTATACATGTTAAATATAGTTTTACGTTCTAGTACCAAAAATGTACAGAAATGATTCTAAAATGGAACGAATGTATACATTATGATTTAAAATTAACGTAGATTATTTAAACACGAAACGAATATGCATCTATACACCATTATTGCGTCAGCTACACAGTTCTTTTATAAGTATATTAGAAGTATACGCCACTACACTTAGTATTTTTTGTTATTTTTATTGAAATGTAAGAGTATTTTTATTATAATATGACATATTTAACAACAATTGATCCATAGATAGTAATAAACAAATTCCATTAAAGTGTTAACATGACAAACAGATCACATCTTTTAAAAATTTAGTAATATATCTGCTCTGTGATAATATTAACATGTCAGCGACATTTCTATGATTTTAAAATACTAATAAAAGCGATTTAACGATTTATTTTAAACTATAGTATTAAAATTTAACGATTAATTAGCTATCCTTAAAATAATTGCAAGTTATTATTAATACCTAAATTTAAAATATTGAAATTAGGACGTTTACTCTTTTCCGGATCTAAATACGTACTTAACATTTCTCTTAATTGTTTTATTTCTAGGATAAGTTCCTATACTAATGATATGTTTTTATGTGATACTAATGGTTGATATTTCAACTTAATATTTCGTTAATAATTTTTATGTAGACGAGATTATTTAAAGGTACATTCCACAAAAATTAGGAAGATGACTAAACATTATTTTTCAATATATTTTTAAACACCACGTGGTTGGCAACAAGATTTTAAATCTTACATAACTGGATTTAGCGGGCACTCGTTATGCAAATTGCTACTTTCACTTTGTAAGGTGATTTTAAAATATGTCCGAACTGTGTGATTCTGGCAGGTTTTTTTCTAATGTTTAAAAAATCCTCACTGAGTAATTCACAGTAGTGTAGATATGTTTAGTGTACGTACTAATTATTATTAACCCTGTAAGTAATAAGTTGATATAATTTTAAAAACGCCTTTAAACGCTCGGTGTTGTTTAGAAATTCCAATAGTTGCCATTAAAGGCTTGCTTAATTTCTGCTAATGTTTATAATGGTGGTTTTAATTCTGAAAAATGTATCTTTAAACTGCAAAATTCTCGTGCTGAGCAATGTTCGTTTTCATTTAGGAATTCTAATATTTAATAATCAAAAATAGGATACATTTTTTATCAAGTTCCCTGCTTATTCGGGAAATATCTTTGTTATTATTGAAAAAAAGCAAAGTACCATCATATCACTACATACTACTTATAAATTAGCAACTTTTTAGAGAAATCGCTTTAAAGATAAAAAAGGTAATCGGATTTCTATAAATTAAAATTTTGATGCAGTAAATTCTAACCTAAAGTAATCTTAAATATAAATTAAAAAATATAATCGTGATATGTAAACTCTGATATGTATTTACTAATTATCTTAGTAACTTACTACATCTACGCTCAACATAAGAAAGAGAAATGTTTAGCACTATTAGACTGTACCAATTTTACTTTAGTATGTCATTTTCTCTCCATAATATAACTTCTATAATACAATAAATCACAACAAACAATAAATTTTGCAAATTTACATCGATCACGTTCTGTTTTTAACATTTAAATAAATCTATTAATTAACTGCTGTGTCATTTTAACATCGTTAACAGCCTTAAAGACAATTAGGAATTTATAAATTATGACCTAAACGATCAAACTCGTTCAGTAGAAAATCTATATCTTTTTCGGTTACGGCTGCTGATGAAATGATGTTCCTGAAGAAATTAGGTCTCCTATCGTCAGGCTGGTAACCAACCATTAAGGTGCCTGCTTGCATCATTCTTCCCTTCAAAATTGGCGCAAGCTGTTGAAAGATTTATTATACAATTATTATTTTGTGTAGATTTTTAATTTAATAATGTTACTTAATAAATTAGCAATTCATTAAACGATGAAAACGACAGCTGAAGATCAGATAATTTATAAATGAAATATAAAACTTACCTTTCCAAGTTCTTGTTCTCTGGCCGGTGAATGAGGGACTTTACGTAGACGAGTAGGAATATACCAGAAACTAATATTTGTGAGTTCTGGTTCGAGAATCAAGTAAAATTTATCTGGCTGCTCTTTGATGCGTTTCACCATGTATTCAGTCATTTCCATCAAGTGATCCATGAGCTGCTCGAAACCATCATCTCCCTGTTATCATAAATGTATTTTAGAAATAACTACAACTAAGGTTTTTATTTTAGAAATATTTAGATTGGATTTAAGAACAAAGTCTATATTATATAAATTTAATCAATTTGTTAAATACAGTACCTATACCTTATGTAGGTACTAAATTTCATGAAAAGTTATATTCAATAAAATGGCTAATTATTCGATCATGACCTTTCTGAATTCAAGTTGGCCATGATCTGATTTTATTAAGTTGCCTGTCACGAAATCTCAATTTTCCGTAGAAATAAAACAGTTGTATAGATAACCTGGTCTTATTTTGGTACATACCAACAATATTGTTACTTTTATTTTTTTAAGTTATAGATAGGTTCTAAAAAATAATTATTAGTTCAAACCACCTTTTACTTTTAATGGTATTCCACCCAGTTATTAAATAAAAGTTATTAAAACAGATACAGTGTGTCCATTGCGTACCGTATCGTAACCCCTTACTGGCTCTAAATAGACAACCCACATTACTCGCCATAGGTAAACCTTATGAAAGCTGTCTGGACGGTTGCCTATTCAGAATAAGTAAAGGGTTGCTAGATAAATTAATTGAACATCCCGAATAATATTGTTTAATAAAATTGCTAAAAAATTGTAAAACTAAATGGACATATAAACCGAACCAAATAGTTTGAATTTAATCCACGAGGTAGACAGATTATGAACAAATAACACTGAATTGGTTTGCAACTTTCAAAAACAGTGAGAATTGTAGTTAGGTCTATTTTCAGGCATACATTTACGTTGTTTAAACTTAGTTATGTACAAACAAATTTTATTTAAAACATTGCTAGAAAAAAGATAAATATTTCTGGTTTATTTTTCTATTAATAGTTTTTAATTTGTTGTAATTTAGCGTTATGGATAGTATAGTAATATATAATATATTCATGTGCATTTTTAAATCGAATAGTTTATCTCTTTTTTTCTAGTTTATTATTACATACAACAATCAACATATTTAGGTACTTCAGAGTTAAAACGATTTTGTTCCTTTTTTTATATTGCGCTATTACAAACATTAAGAATGATAATATTTAATGTTTAAAAATTGTAATACATGTACAGTTGTGGACAGAAAAAAATAGGACAGTGTTTTTTTTCTAGTTTAAAATGGCCCCTGTGTTGTAATTTGATTGCAAGTCAATGTGACAAATTAATGTCATAATTATAATAAAAGCCAAAATCAAGTTACTAAATTTTATAAGATAAAGTTTACTTGATTTTTCGACTTGTCCTATTTTTTTCTGTCCACAACTGTACATAAATGTAAGAAAATGTCATCACAACAGAATGTACGTGATGTGTCCCTGAAAATATAAACGTAGGAACGACCCATCAGCGCTCCCCAGTGGCGCAATTGGTTAGCGCACGGTACTTATAAGACAGTAGTCGTGAGCAATGCCGGGGTTGTGAGTTCGAGCCTCACCTGGGGAACGAATTTTTTTATCTTTTTTAATTTATATAAAATGACAGGCTAATACTATAAATCCATTCAAAGTAGCAAAATAAACAGATACCGCAATTTTTCAAGTAATTATTTTGTTTAGCAGGTTTGTACGCACTTCTTGTTTATGCGATTCAACTGAACAAAGAAATATTAACTTATACAGATTATTACTGAGAAATAAATTAGTTAACAATTACCTGATATTTGCAATAATTGTGAATTAAGAAAATTATATAAATAAATTACAATTAATTAATTAATTAAGCAGTTACTTAATTATTGTTTTTTAGTTTTAGGTCAGTATTAGAAGACTTTTCCACGAAATGTTGCGTTGCTTGAGTAGTGTAATTTTTAATTTCAGCAGCTGTTGAAATATTCACGAAAAAGTAAAAAGACTGGCCACAATAAACGTTCGGGACTTTTAAATTTATCTATAATCAATCTTTATTCATTTTCTATTTGTTTTATTTTAAAATCAGTTATTGAAATTATATTAAAATCGTTTTAATGTGAGTTAAAAGCATCTCATATTAATTTAAATCTACACATCTACAGTTAAAATAACAAAAATTTTGAACGTTTCGTGAATTTCCAATCTAGCTTCCGATTTCTAAATGTTAAAGGTTTTTAAAATTTATTTCTCGATATCCATCTTAGCATGGTATGGCTGAATGACTGAACATGGATATCTGAGATGAAGTCGACACAATATTTTTAAATTCTAATAGATATACCTAATGAGATACAATTTATGTAAACAAAAGCAAGGTCTATAAATTAAATTTATCCAATTCAGTTACGAAATCGTCAACATTTCGACATTGATTTTAGTTGTGAAAAGTGGTTCATTTTGTAACTAGTTACAAAATATGCTCCCATTTTGTAACTAGTTACAAAAAGATGATTTGAGTTGCGAAAAGTGTTTCATTTTGTAACTAGTTACAAAATATGCTCCCATTTTATCACTTCCATTTTATCACGATGACCCAACTCCTTTTTTAAGAAGATGTGGCATTTACATTTTGTTATCTGAATTGGATAAAATCTTGTATGAAACACGTTGCATAAATAGCTATTTCAGCACTTATTTATTTTTAATGTAAGTTGTTAATCTGTTATGCCCAGCAAAATAAGTAAACAATTAATTTTAAAAGACCTTACAATTTAAATATGTTTTAAAAATAAAATTTCAGTACCTTAGCCCTCCATTGCAACCATAATTTGAAGATATCGTTCTTCCGTCCACACTGAATAACCTTATCACCAGTATCGTACTTGACATCGTAAAGTTTATCTGGCATAAAGAGATAATCAGCAAGCATTTGATTACAGCTCATTAGTAAACCCTGTAAAGAAAAATTGCATTCAAATTAGTGGGTAATATACTGTTTTTAGTATCAAAGTACGGTATTATCCAGAAAGAATATTTAAGTTGGCACTACAGAATGTTTGAAATTGTTACCAGTGTTAACCACTACATCATGTTGCTCACAGTAACATTTCAGAAGTTAATTTTTAATTTAGTGATAAATTCGAGTGTTTAGCCTTTTCTTTTGTCATTTTTATTTATAAAACCCTTCTTTTTCTTTTTCTTCTATTAATTGACATTCTGTTGAATAAATTAATACCTCTGGTTAACAACGAGGTGCTCCCAAATTGTCAACTTAAATAACATTTCTAGATCACGTTGTGTTAGGCACCCTATGGTTATACCGTAAATGTTCCAAAAGTCTTGAACTTTTTACGTGCTCTATTGATGATTTAATAAATTTAGGTATAAACTTTACTGATATGTATATAATTCATTTAAAATAATTTAAAGTCAATTTAAATTAGAACAAATGTTCAAAAAATAATTAAAGTTCCCTTATAATAAATTATAATGGTTAAGGGTTTATTTCAAGACTTTTGGGGCACATGCTACAACTCAAACCAAACTTTTTAATAATGCTGTCCTCTTAATAAATGAGTAAATTTAGAATTCGGGACTGTAGACCGATCCCGTATATAGAGAGGAAAAATTTGTCAACGTCAGTCGTAACGTCCTTTTGGGCTCGTTTTTCTCTAACCGGCTGTTGTAAAACATTCGTGTTACAGAAGATCAATAGCCGAGTGAGAAGAACGACATGTTAAATTAAAATTCCTGGATCCGAGTTTATGTACGAAATGAGATTTCTGTGTTACAACCTTCTGATGGTTTTAGATCCAGCTTATAAATGTGGAAAATTTTAGTTTCGTTGTCAATTAAGACACTTTAAAACATTTTAAATTATCTCCTTGCTTAGCATGCTTCTGCAAATGAATTAAGTTTTTTCTATTAATTGTAATAGTTTTCAGAGAAATTACTATTATTCTTTTTTTCTTTTGAAACTGCAAAAGAAGATTTTTGTATAATTTAGAAAAATCGTTTATTTGTCAATTTTTTTCAGGGAACAGAAACACGGTTTAATAAATTCCTTGGACAGTTCTTTTCTTAAACTAAAAGTTGTAGCTTGTTATTAATATTATTTTATGTAAAAAGTATCACCATTAATATACTATTTTGCTTGTTTATTCCTAAATTAAACATTTTCAATAAAATGTTAAGGGATAGGTACTTACATCGTCTCTAAAATGTATAGTGGAACACTGAAATACAGATCCCATCAACTTATGAGGATTCCAGGTGACTGAAGAGGCTC
Source organism: Melanotus villosus (assembly GCA_963082815.1). Taxonomy (NCBI): domain Eukaryota; kingdom Metazoa; phylum Arthropoda; class Insecta; order Coleoptera; family Elateridae; genus Melanotus; species Melanotus villosus. The sequence goes on along the minus strand of OY720419.1, from coordinate 27,403,449 downwards.
TGCAATAAAAAAGACAGTGATTCATTAGTACAATTACATTTCAAATCTTCAATCATTGTTATTTGGCTATTTATTTACAAAAGCTCATAGTAAATAAAATTAGCCTAGATAAGTACGTTTGTCGTTACCTCAGCTTCTGTAACATTTATAATTTTAAAAATCAAATCATTAAGAACTCGCTGTTTTAAATATACAGGGTGTCAACGAAACCTGGGGCACCCCTATATAATTTTTAAGATATCAAAATGAAATATAGTATCTTTAAATGGCGTTTTTTGACATAGAACAAAAATTTCTGTCACTTCCGGTTTCGTCGGAATTAACATCAACTTTGTTATTAAATAAAAAAAAACCTATCTTTTTCGTAAGATTTGTTTTAATGCATTCAGTTTCAAATTGATTTGGTATACCTACAATACACGTATTTAAAATTATGTTTTACAACAAACCAATACACTTAACATTAAATTCTTACATATTATGATATTTATTTGCTTGAAAAGTAAGATATTTTTAAACGTTTTTATGAAAAATTTTATTATTCGCAATTTTTGTCAAATAATATACTACCAGTTAAGTATGTTTAGTGAATTCTTGTTAAAAAACAGTGTTGTAATATTCTGTAATAGTATATAATGCAATGAGTATTTAATGATAGCTATTAAGACGCGAGTATGAGAATTTAGACACGAGCCGCAGGCGAGTGTCTTAATGAATACGAGTGTCTTAATAGCCATTAAATGCGAGTTGCATACGCTATTTTTTCTACGACCAGTTATAATAATGAAAAAAAAATAGGCACCTTCTGAAAAGCTGCTACCTAACCTTATTTTTGACAACTTTGCTGCTATTGGTTATCTCAATTAACAAACATCAACAACTCGCGTAACTATGGTTACCAAATAAAATACTTTGCTGCTATTGGTTATAAACTTGTATCTTAATTAAAAATCTGTATCTTAATGAATATCATTAAAGTACAGGTAGGTAGTAAATGTTTAATAAATCAATTAAAGTATGGGAGTAGAAAAATGTTGTTAAAAATATAAGAAAAAAGATTTAATAACTAAATTTTCTCAATTTTTCACTGAATAATATGGTGTGCAAGAAGAAGCTACAGAATATCTACAAAAATAAATAAACATGCTACTTTTTATTATAATAGTTTGTATGGAGGGTCCTACTTTTTAATTGATTTTCTAAGAGTGCTTCAAATTCTATTTCTAACCATCTAAGATAATTCCACAATAAAATTAAAATTAATCTAAGTTGCCATTGCATTTCATTAAGTCAGTAATAAATAATAATCAGTGGTAGAAACCAAGTGACTCTTAGACCTTGTTCAATGTCCTATTGGACAATTCATTAAATGCATTTACACGAACTACTGAACGTATATATATTGTGCTCAAAAAAACAACAATCGTTTAGAAAACACATTTTAATGATTAATTATAAACCACTAATGACACTTGATCAGTTGCGACCCATACTCAATATTTTTGGGTGATCTACACCAAAAAAATATATACAAAAGGTGTATGATATTAATAAAAAATTCATCCAGCAACTAACCTTTTTATATTTTTTAATTTAATTTTACTTTTTTAAGTTAAAATACAACATCTATTTTGAATTAGCCAGGTTAGCAGTCTTATGCAAATCGCCTGGTATACCCAAAGATGTGACTACCTAAACATGTATTTGTAAAACTTTTAATTATGTTTGACTATTATAAACCACTTGATTCCCTAGATCATAATTGACCAAAATGGTTTCGCTGAAGTTGTTGAGCAAATGTTTGTAATCTCAACAGTTTAATATAAAAACTTGTTATATATTTATTATAGGGCGAGGTTCAGGCTTGAGGATGCCAAGCCTCTCAACAAACATCGATTGTATGCAGTGTATTGTCTTATCTTCGCTCAAAAGTCTATAACACTTTTGACAAAATTTTTATAATAGATTTTTTACTGTATAATGCGTTTCTAAATATTATATTAAAAATTTGATTTGTTCCTGAAGAAGTAAATAAATTTTGCAAAAGCTCGCATAATCAGAGAGGGAAGTTTTATTCTTCTTGTCCACTGGGTCGTTTTTTTGTACTGATTCTTCGATTTTCTATCCAAGTTTGAAAGATATTTTAAATTTGGATTTATTTTTACTCTTTATTTTTGTCTAAATGATATCCTTATTTAGGATTCTTTCAATTTTGTATGCTTGAAAATTTGATTTTTTTTCCTTCAGTATTGTTTCTCTCTGTCTGTGTCTAAATGTAAACGACAGTGAGTGTGTGACTTATAAACACGGGGAGGAACATATAACTTAATCAATTAAATATTTGATTAATATACTACATACAGTGCACTATAGTATAGTTAATTCAAAAATTTGTTAACAAGGGTTTGCTTTGTAAATCATCCGTAAGTTATACTACACGATACCTATATATCTGTATTTTAAAATGTACAGTTTTGTATAATTACACTACACAACGCAATAATTCTAGAAGTGTTTTACCGGATGGATAGTAAAATCTAGCAGTATTTTATCTAAGAGCATATTTATCAAAACAGTTATATAAAATTGATATCTCGTGTTATTTAAAATACGGATGTTAACATAGATAACTTGTATGAAATCAAATTTTAATTTTAAAAAATAGTCTCTTCCGTGACAATGCTTTCACGCATTGCCGTGACCAGGAGTCGAACCTGGGTTACTACGGCCACAACGTAGGGTCCTAACCACTAGACGATCACGGCTACTGAGACGATGTTATCAACAGGTTAAAAATTAATCTAAAATTTTAAACTTTCATTTTATGCTTCACAAAATGAAAGTTATTTAGTAGCCAGGTAACATTCACCTCACCTGGTTGTTTACGCTTTTTAAACGTTCGGTATGCTAGTAAAGCCTGCTTCTTTAATTCGAAAAATTTCCAAGCAATTAAATTTCATGTGGTTTTATTATATTATAAAGTAATTTGATTAATTTATAAATCAGTATTATTCAAAAATTAGTATCAACGATTTACACATATTTTGTTTGGGTATGCATCATTCTTGTAAGGTTTATTTTCGGCATGATCTTTATTTAAAAATACATAACCGAAAATTGAGTAAACATAGCGTTTAAAAGCTAATTTGAAAACCTTATTCAGGTATGTTATGCACATAAATAGATTATCCTAGAAAATAACAGAAAATCTGTTTTAATTTTTGCATTTTTGGTAAGATTTAAATTCAGCCAACGCTTATATGAATTTCATATGCTTGATTAGTCTGCCTTATTATTTATTTATGTTTAAGCAAAATTATCAAAGCAAAAGTTTTTTTAAAATTCTTTGAACCTTTTAACACCTATGAACAATACAATTGTTGTTAAATATGTATGAAAGCGATTTATCAAACAAGCATAACAAGTATTTGTTTGTTCATCATATTATTAAGTTTTACAAGGTAATTGAAAAGGAAAATGAATTATACGGAAAATCTACACAATCTGCACAAAGCCAACCTCAAATTTTAAGGACTGTTAGTAGGACAGGACGAAAAGTGGGACATTTTTGAAGAATTTTTATAGTCAGCATAATTAAGAATAATTGCTTTTTGGATATGTTTGGCAAACTGATAGCTTTAGGAGGGTTCCTTTCGGCTTAAGTAATGTTCTAGGTGTTCGTCTTTTCCCAAGCTTGAAAATAAATTCTTAAGTGTAAACTGCAATTGTTTATTAAAATATTTTCGTGATTAATATGACGAATGCCAGTCTTATTAGACAGTTTGTAAATATTTTTCAAAACGATCCAAACAAGTCTCGTATTTATTTCAAAAGTAATTAGAATTTATCATTTGTGAAGTACCTATGAATTTATAAAGACGGATTTAAGCTTCTAATTTTATTCAGAATTCCCGTTGTTTTCTCAACGATTTTTCGGACTAAAAGGTTGGACCAGAATTGATAATAGAATTGAATCAAATAGGACTAGTTTTAGGGCTAACTTTTACCAAAGAGAAACCTTTTGTCTTGCGAGCTGAGCATGCACGTAGTAGTTTCAACTTCTGATCTCTGGATTTTAATTTTGAATAAGTACTTCTAACAACAATTGTTACATTACTGAAATTGGTTGGTGTTTTCTATACATTTCAGATTAAGAAGAAGAAGGGAGTAATATCTCCCGAAACGTCTGCAATTTAACTAAATAAATTTGATGTAAAAAAAAATTTATTTTATTTGGACAATATTCATCTCTTCTACAACAGGATTTCAGATTAATTTTGGTGAATTGAAAATTTGAAACTTTCATTACGAGTTGAATATCAGTTTAAGTCAGATGTTTCTAAGAAAACATTTTAGGGTGCATTAAATCAATTTTTTCTTTTCGTAAATCGGAAATTGTTTTCTACATATAACTGCGTATGAAATGTATGAAATAACTTTTATAAATTCAAAATAAAACTGTAATCAAATCGAAATATTTCAACAAAGGGTAACACATGATATTCCACTTCGTAGGGTTTATGCTTTACTTCATAGATACATTTTTTACCAGATTATAAAATCAATAATTCCCCCAACTCGTGAACCTTTAAAACCTCTGATAAGCCCTTAAGCGAACTTCAATTTGCATCAAAACTACTTATGGCTTTAAAAACACTTCGCTTCTATCAAAGTGCCGAAGGCAGTCAGGGGTGAAACTGTCAATTGACTTAAACCTACACACTTAACGTTATATTACCTTTTTTAAATGTCGGATTTTGACTGATAGCGTAGGCATTAAATTTCTAAATATTTTATGCCGTAGGTAGTGAAGACTTTTAAATACAGAACTTATAAACATTTTAATTTTACCTAACTGGGTAAAACAATACAAGTTGGCAATTTGATTAATGTATTTCATTTTGTTTATTTGTAAATATAATTCATTTATATGTAGCTATAAGTTTTTAACTGTGTTTAATGAATAGCTAAAAGGTTATTGAGAAGGAAAAACTGCGCGTAATGAAGTGTTTACCCAAATTTCTTAATTGCTGCCTTTCGCCTATTAAAAACAAAAATGCTATTTCCAGCGGTAATACAGTAACATTATTATTATATATTTTTTAAATAATAGCATATATTTAAAAATAGGCTATAACTATTTTCTGATAATATGTAGTTTCTAATTCTTATGCGTGGAGGAGAACCACGAATTGAAACCGGAACTTTGACAATTTATTCCTAGAATAATACATTACGCCTTTTGGGATTAGAGATTACAGGTGTTTTCTAAATTTCCAACGTTTGCTAATTCAAAGCAACCGTCACATAACAGGAAAGATCTACAATCCAACGTCGCTTGTAGTGTATCATCTGTTTGATTCTCATGTAATCAGGGATTACCCCGAGTTCAGGCTTGAGACAAGCTTTTGCTCTTTAAACCATATTAAAGTTCAGATCAAGGAAATAATAATACGTTCAACACGAAGTGTACGAAGGAACGCTTCGTGTATGATTATAAATTTTGGCGAGAACTTTTGAAATTACTGCATTTTAGAAATTCTCCACAATTACCCGCAGACGGCTGTTTTATTAATTACCTCTTCATTAATCACACGCTTGGCTTTTGTGCAAGAGCGTTCTGAATTGGGGGTCTGCTATTACTAAACTACGCCGAGGTTTTATTACACGAGACCCCAATCTAAAGTTTTGGCGGAGGTGCCTCATATTGGGTGGTTTTTTCATTTAATGTAAAGCCCTACTAAGTTAATAGTTTGATTTATTGTCATAGTCTTGAAGTTTAATTTATTTTAATATATTTGAGGTTGTGGAATAACTGCTGCATTTATGGTTTTAATTAATTTTTTTAATATTAACACTACACTACATGGGTGGCTAAGCTGATGCTTTCTTTATGTTTGCATTTATTTTAGAAATGTTAATTCAGTACAAGTGTAAAGTCTCGAATTATAATTTTTTTTTGCATTTTTGGTTGTAGAATTTCATGCTCTATTCTCAAATTCGTTGCAAAAATTGGGCTTGACATTAAAAAAAAACTATCGCTGATTTAATAAGTCAAAAACATAAGGCAATCATCAATGGTTTCGGGCTTTACAATCACACTGTAGGTTTTCACATATTTATTTCAAATTATTGAAAAACTGAAATACACGCAAATTTCATTTATACTAATTTGACTTTTAATTTTTCGTTCTCATAGTAAGATGATTACTTTCTCTATACAACAATGATTCAATTATGATAAATTTGAGGGTTTTAAAAAATTATAATTAAAATAAAATTGTACCAGACAATTCTATTGGCCTTAATACAGAGTGCTTCTTCAGCTTTTGCTAAACTATCAATTCCATAGTAAAAAGTTCTTTGATGGTTAGTTGTAGTTCGGTGTTCAACTTTAAACAATTTTCATATTTAACCATAATACATGTGGTCCGATTTAATGAAAAATGGAATTAGTATTTAAAACAAATGCCGTTCAGTAATCAAGTTACTCAGTGAAGACTTCGATAACAATATTAGCTACAAGATATTCCCTACAGTAATGTTGAATAAAACGAAACTCAGAAAGATATTCTCTTCTCCAAATTATAAGGGGAAAATAATATCTACTGAAATTAGTTTAATTATTAGCAAGCTCTTATTTTAACTTTAAAAAATGACTGTAATCGTTAATAATTGTTTTACAACATCTTTCATTATCAAAGAAGGAAAAGTAACTGGTCCACAAGCATCGATATGAATGAGTTTACATAATCTTTGGCATCAAGAATTTTTTACAGTTTTTAAAATAATAATCTAGTTGGTTTGCCTCTTAAACGAGGTTCGCAATTTTTATTAAATATATCGGATTAATTTTTTAACCTTGTTAACTGGGCAATATTTATTACCAGAAATTGCCATTATACGAGTAGTTAACCAACCAACATATATTGTCAACCAGATTCCACATAAAAAATAATGCAGTATAATTTAGATTTGAGTAGCACGATAAATATACACTCTCTTGTCTCTGTTTTCGAAAAATATCAGTTTAGTTTGCGAATAATAAGTCAATGTATTTCTATACTTTATTACTATGGAAATATTTTATCATGGTTTGCTAGAAAGTAATATTACGTAGCGCTACCTTCTACTGTGGCAGAATATGTAGCAGCTTCGCGAACACATTCAAAAATAATGATATTGTAAGACGCAGTGAATACCATTTGGTTAGGCTTATGGCAGATAAATAAGATTTAATACAACTAGTACACTATTATCATTGAATAAGAAGATATATTCAATTCTATTATGAAAACAATAACAAACGCAAACATAGTTATGTGATAAAACTTCATAAAAGATCAAAAAAGGATAGATATGTTTGTACCAAGGAAAATATTACAGATGTCTTTAGAAAATCACTGTATGACAAGTCCCCGAAATATTGTTTGTTTAATTTCCGAACCATTGGAACGATCACGTACTGTTTAGGCTTACACAAACTGCTGGTATGGCAAGAAGTCTTTTTTACGATTGAGCTGCCTAGCTAAAAATATTTGGTGGTAAAATTTTTATTCTGTAAATTAGACTTCCTTTCTCATCTTTCTCTGGCATACAAACAGTGTGAGTAAATATGAAAAGTGCGTAATCCGTTTAATGGTTCGTTTGGGTCATAGATCATCATCAGTAACTGATACTCAAAGACACTATTAAGATTTAAAACTGTTTAACAGATAGTGGCCAGGAAATCAGAAAAATGTTATCCCCAGGTTATATGTAGCAGTTCTAATCAAAAGATTCTAGTAAAGAAGTACTGTACTATTGTGCCTGTTACAAAAATGTCATTTTGTGAATTTCAGGTGTCTTTGAAAAGAGCTGAAAGAACGTCGCTTTAAGTTGGACGCTGAGTAGTGAGTATGCTGCTAAAAAATTATTTTCGGCAATAACTTTCCAAATATTTTCGGCAGTATGGTTAATAATTTGTTAGTAGTAGTAGTAGTATTAGGACTCATCCATGTTAATATAATTTAAAAAATATATCCTATTCTTTTTATTAACTTCGAGTGTTTCCACCGACCAACTTTGTATATAAATTAGAATTAAATAAAGTCAAAAAATATTAGTAAGTAATACTTGGATTAGTTTAATATACCACAAGATCATTAAATCCCTTCAGTTAGTAACTAACTTTTACACGTTTAAAATTATTTACATTTCCATTGTTGGATACCTGTAATAGATATTTATGTACCTATGACAAAAAAGTACATGTTACAGGCGAGGAGGCGAGACTGAGTTTTCTTGCCGAGGCGCAGTGAATATCTTTTAGATAAGAATGGGTAAGCTTACCTTTCTATTCCAGTCATACGAGGATGTCGATACTTCTTTGACAAAAGGAGACCACCACCCCAAGCTGCCTGTAATGTTAGGAAGAAAATTTTAGAACGATTAAAAGCAAACTGACAATAGCTAACTTACATCAACATGAAGCCACATGCCATATTTGTCACAGATGTCTGCCATTTCAGGAATGGGATCAAAGGAACCTAAAACGGTGGTGCCAGAAGTGGCACTAACAAAGAAAGGAATATGCCCCTTGGCTTTTCGTTCCAAAACGAGACGTTCTAATTCGGCAGGTATTAAACGTCCTTGGAGATCTGATGGTACCATGACGCAATTATCCGTTCCCAAACCACATACGGAAGCACAGGATTTAATGGAGTAATGACTCTGTGTAAGAAAACATCATTGTAGAAGTATTTTGTATGTATATTGCATTTACGATAGTTATACAGCATAGCAGGCCATGCTTTGATTTTTACTGTATGTTTTTACCTTTAGAGTAAAAATCATACTGAATTAATTTTCAGGTTGACTCACAGATTAAACTATGCTAAAGAAACAGTTTTGTTGGTGCAAATAAGATTTTCCTAATATAAGATCTTTTCAGTCAAAAAAAAAAAAAATTAACCGAAGTTTAAGGTTGTAGATAATGTAGTTCACCTAAATTCTTTATTGTCCTAAGTGTTATTTACTTAAATTGGATTTAAGTAAATATGTATACCAACAAGTTCTAATGAGATATGTTATAGTATAATCAGAGTGTGCATAATTAAAGTCAGAGAACCGCTGTAATGACTCATATATATTTCAACGTGAAGTATAAAAAATAAACCAAAAGTTAAAAAAGCTAAACGCTACTTGGTAGCAAAAATACCCTAATACAACATGAAACTAAACAACTTACCCACTGTTTATTAGTTACCACCATGACATAATAAACTGAACCATGGCCAACTATTGTCCAAATAAGAATTACACAATGTATAGACTACGAAACAGGTTTACACCATATAAGATGTAAGTTTACTTACGAGTTTTGAAATAGTTCAGAATTTTAAAGAGGGAAGTGGTAATAACATAAAAGAGAATATTACAGGGTTAAGTATTACTTGGAGAAAAAGAAATGAGATTAATTAAAACGGAAAATTAAATTAATGGCCTCATTTAGAAGAAATGAAAATTGCTTAGAAGAATGGAATGGAATGAGAAGCAATTACAGTGCTAAATCTTGAAGCATTAAGTACCGAATGTTGGAATGGCAAGTAAAATGACTGGGGCAAAGTATCTATACAGGCGAATATAAAAGAATATCTTGGATTTTGGTTAATTGGGGTTAAAGTAGCCTTGTAGAAAGATAATTCCGAATAATCAGGGCCAATAATGATTTAGCAATCGATAATAACTGTAGCTGTATTGTACAGTCTAACTTCGTTTAGAATCAGAATGTATAAATTATGGATGTGAAAATAGCTGCAAGTTTGTGTTTTACAAACTGATTAGCTTAGATACAGACGCTTTGGGCATACAGGGTGCTCACAATAACGTAATGGCAAATTTGAGTAATTTTGAGTTGTCAGAACATCACAAGCTTTTTTAAAAAATTGTAATAATTATTGCTCGATATTATGACTATTTTCTTCATCTATCGTATTTCTGGTATATTCCCTTAATGGACAAAATTTAAATAGACAAATTGTTTATCAAGAGATGTTTCAATTGTACAATCTTTCTAATCGAATGTCCTCTTGCCACTACCAACTTCAAACCTCTGAATTCTTATTCCTAATAAACTCTATATTCCTAATTAATTTCCTCTATCTTTAAAAAAAAACTAAAATATTTAGTAACTCTTAATTTATAATGCTTACCTGATCTGAAGTAAACATAACTAGTTGACCCTTAATGGAAGCGATTCCCTTTTCTTTATAGTCTGGGAACATTTTATGTCGAGCAGCTAAGAAAGCATACAAGTTTGATATCGAACCACCTGTAAAGGATATAAGTAAGCTAAAATAAGGACTTATTTATGCTACTGCTACGTAATTTATTCAGAAAGTGGAAAACTTGTAATTTACAAAGTTAGCTCGAAATGAGTCTGAAACTGCGTCAGCTGGCAGGGATTTAATTAATTTATCACATTTGCATTACAAATTTCTCACTTATTGACATCTGGATTAGAGTACTGGCATTTTGTAGCTCATGTTAATCGTTCCTGTTAAGTTTTGTCGAAAGTAGATATTTTACACTACTTTTTAAGCGTTGTGCAAAATCTATTTGTTATCTATATTTTAGGATTAATGTTTTATTTAACTTTGTGGTTATTAACAATGAGTGTGATTACAAATAATACGTTCTCGTAAAAACAATAAGCTGAAGATCAGGACGATGAAGAGTGAAATAATTATTTTGGACTACACATATAATTTTTTTATTTATGACTGCTTTGGTAAGAACTCATTATCTCATTCAATTGCGTTGATGAGGTCCCTTACCTCCTTAGTGCGGTAATGAAGTCACTACTAATAAATAAATAGTACTTGCACACATAATCAAGGCGAAATATCAAATGCCAATTCAAGCACAAGATTCGATTTTAAACAAATTTTAAGAAATAGATAGGAATAGAGATACAGCTTGTTGTACTGCACGTGCGATAAATGTATTATTATATACTTGTGTGATTACACGACTCGGTCTTCGACCTAGATGTGCATTCTCCAATCTACTATTATAATAACACCTTTATCCCATTAATAACATAAACGAAGGAAGTGTTAACCTTAAACACAGCATTATCTTGATTGTTAAACTTATTTAATTAAAGTTAAATTACCTGGCGCTAAAATCGAATCTCCGTTAGTCCAAGCTTCACCAATAATTTGCCTCATATGAGTCATGACAACGTTTTCCATCAAAATAAAGACGGGAGCAATCTCGTAAGTGAACATATTAGTGTTGGCTGTTGCAGTAAGCCATTCTCCTGCCATCGACACCAAATCCAAACCGCAGGAAAGCTGGTTAAAGAAATGAGGGTGACCTGAAAATAAATTAGGATTATTTAAAAAATTATTCGTACGTTTGTCGAAGGATTTAATGTACTACTTAACTTCAGGATAGTTATTATTTTAAAAACCCAGTAACTACGGTTGTTCAATAAATATATTTTAAATTAACATTATTAAAAGAGGAGAAACAAAATATTAACCAATAATAGAGGTTTGATTCACTTTGGGTGGAGTGAAGTTAGTAAATAATCAGAGTTGCCATGTAAATTTGAATTTTGATCCGAAATTTCTTTAATTTAAGGCTTATAAAAAATATGCGTAGTCAATATTTCTATTTTACCTTAGGCTGAAAGTTGAAACAACAAATTATTAAAGTAGGGGAGCTTAATTTATTTATTTATATGGTTTTTCTAAAACTTGCTTTTATGTTTTTTTCTATTTATTTTTTGTTAATACATAGTTGTAGCAAAGAGTATAACTATTATATATATTATTCTTTGGTTGTAGTATTGCAAATATTTTGTGAACTATAGATTGTTTGGGCGTTTATGAAGCCATATTATTTTATAAAGTAGCATATACTCGTAATTTTCCTTCTTCTTGTTTTTTATCCATTTTCGTTGCCCTTTCTTCTTACTGTTCTTACTTAGGTTTAGAAATCCTATTTATAGAAACATAAATTTAATATTGGGGAGTCCTCTAAGTAGCTTTAGATTGGGTGTGATTTTTGTCAGACCGTTATTATACTCCATATGCTCCATCGTTCTACATTCGCCTCCAATATTTTATCTAGTGAACGATTTATTTTAACACATTTCTCCTGTATCGTATTCTCTATCTATTCTGATTTTTCCTTCTACAGCTCGAAGGGTTTTTATTTCGTTAGTTCTCAAAGTTGTTTTTCTCATATATTACGATTAGTCTAATGCATTTTTGTAGATCAAAACTGTCAAACTATACTTTTTGCTATCATTTTCTTTTTGTTTCAAATAATATCCCTCATACTTCCTGAAATTGCGGCCCCATTCCTAGTTTTTAATGTATCGTTTTTGGTATTAATTTTTCGGTGCTGTAGTGAGCATTGCAAGGTACGTGGCGAGCACAACAAAATCGGTCCAGCGTGATTATTTGATTGTTATTTAAATAATGCCAAAAAATAATAGTTTGGTTTCAGTTTGGATAAAGGACTCTCCAGAGCTTATACTTGATGGTGAAAAGGTTAATTGGATATTACTTGTAATTTTCGCAGATATCAAGTGGAAAAAAAAATTAAATAACTCAACACATTGGAACTCCCTTACATCAAGGTAGATCGAATAATGGTGGTACACAACTATCCCTAAAGTAATCAGTAGTTGCAAGTTCTACAAATAATGGAAGGGAAACTTTTAATTCAGAACTGTGTCAGGCACTTGTTAATTCAAACATACCATTATAGTTAGGAAACGAAAGTGTTAAGTCTTTTCTGGAAAAAATACTGGAAAATGTCAATTCCAGACGAAAGTGAAATCAATACGAAACCGTGTAGGTGAAACCACATTTATTTTATTGTAGATGAAACCACCGCTATTTATGGGCGTACCATCGTTAAATCGTTAACCTAATGATTGGAATTTTAGATGGGGGTAAATTCTAGCCCATGTTATTTAATTAGTTGCAAAGAAATTAACAAACTAGATAATTTAACAATAACTAGATTTGTAAACGACAGCTTCCTTTTCATCATATGTTTTTGCTTTTTTAGGGCTTCGCCCTGTTTACTTTCATAATGTGTACCTTAATTTACTAGTTTCTGAGCTGTATATGCCCACGATACCTTTCATTTTTGTGGTTATCATTCTGATTTCTTAGTTTTAATCCATCTTACTGCTCCTTATCCATTCTATCAACACGATCTCGCTATTGTTAGCAACCGGTTTTTGTCCACCGAACAACATCTAGAATGGCACAATTTTGTTATGTAATTTCACTTCTTGTCCTCTCGTAGAGTTACGCTGGTTTTGGATCTTAACGTTTTGATCTCAAATATTTCTATGTACGTTTTGGGAACATACGAGAAAACTGTGTCTTAAAGATCAAACTATTGCTTGCAATCCACCTAATAGTCGTCGTAAAATAAAAATTTGGAAAATAAAGTTTTGAAATGCGTTTAGAAGAAAAGAAGGCTGTTTGAACGGGATAATATTGCACAAGTTAGTCAACTATCAATATTGTTTTAAAAAAAATACAACTACAAAACCTATAAATAGGAGAAATGTGTCAAAAAGAGTGATAACCAGCACAATACTGCCATTCATACAACAAGTTGCTTATTGCGAAGAACAACCCCTGTATTTATATTATTTTAAGTACCTACGACTTTTCTACTCTAGCTGAACCTCAGTAGTATGCGAGGAACGGGAAAACGGGAATAGCGTACCTACCAAATTGTGAAAAAAAAACTATTGTCATTGAAAAGTTTGGCGCAAAGGTTCTACTTTGGTAAGTAATATGTGGTAAATGAAGTTTGCCATTTAACTATTACGGAACCACTAATATTGAAGTATATATGTTACGGTCAATGTGGTAAATCCGGTCAGTGTTAACAATGACCGGTCAATGTTGATAATGTAATTGGTACAGCAATTAAAAACAACTGTTCTTCCTCTACCTCTAACCTCCAATAAATGCCTCTGCCAAAATAGTAGAGGTGTTTATTGGAAGTTAGAGGTAGAGGAAGAACAGTTTTTAAATAAAATAAAAGTACATTATCCACATTGACCGGTCATTGTTAACACTGACCAGATTTGCCACATTGACCGTGACATATATACGTTAAGCACTACTCGGAAAAGCTCAGTTTCAATCTATATAATTTAGGCCTGATTTGGCCACTAACCGTTATCCATAATCCAAATAAGTACAGTTTTGTGCTATTAATCGACAATTCACTTAATACACTGAAGTTTAGACCAACTGAGAGATATTGGATTATTCTGGAGAGTGAATTAAAAATTAAAAGGAAAACAATCATTTTGAAGCGAGACATCAAAAACATCTGATTGGCTGATAACAAAAAAGTTACAACAGAAACTGTGAAGACTCTAATGTTAAACATAAAAAGGGTTCACATTTTTCGAGATAAAAATAAAAAAAATTTAAAGCCCAGGCTACTTTAGAACTGAACAAAAATAATTATTATTATAGAGTTTGAAATAATAAAGTCTTGCTTAATATTTGGAATGTAATCTTTCCATTTAGTACCCTTCTGTTAATTCTGTAACACATTTGACAGTTTTATTATAAAACTGAAATACTCATGCTATATTTTTTCTGATGTTTTATATTTGTTTCAAATGCGTTGTAAGTCATCTTTATTTTCTTGTTTAACTTCCTCAATGATTTTCCAGAATTAAATTAAATAAGCAGGATTTTAAACTACCCACTTGTCATATACCAAAATTGGTATATCATGGGTAAACTCAGCCTTTATTTTGATTCTTGTTCTATTACTTGTGTTTGGATTTTGGATTTTCCTGATATTTGTTTTTATTTCAACAGAGTAAGAACATCATCAGCTTGTCATATGAGCAAAGCAGAGATAAACTCGGATAAAGAATTGGAACGACTTTTTCTTGATTTACCTTAGGATGTAGTACCTAAATCTATTTTTACAATTCCTTGTTTCTCCATAGAAACTGGTTTCTTTAGCAATTTCGGTCTTTATTGTCCTTGTGAAAAGTATTAAAGCAAATTTTGATAATGTTATACGCCTATAGTTTGTTTGGGCTTATTTTATCACCTTTCTTATAAACTAGAACTGCAATGCATGCCATCCAGTCTTCTGGTATGTGGTCGCTGTTAACAATTGTCTGAAATATCATAGCAACTCGTTTATAAGTCTATTACGAGTATTTACCTAAGTACTTAATGAATTTATTTATAATTCCAACGTTGCCCAAAGACCTTCTGTTTTTTATTGAGCGGGAGGAGGTCTTCAATTATAACAAGCTTTTCATTTATTTAATCGTAACTGTATTCATTTTATTTCTTACTATTACTGTAGGGTTGCAGAAAGTGTTTTAGCTATTGGTCTTCACACATTTATTTCTTTATACTCATTAAAATTTTTCTTTCCTCTCAGTTTCCATATTTTCGTGGGTGCACTGTGTAAATTCATTCCTATGTCCTTTGGAAACCCGTCACCTTATTCCTTATCTAAACATATGCCTGATATTCTTGTTAGGTTTTAATACACCTATATTTAAGATACACTTTTCGATTTTCGAGTTTCGTTTATTTAACTGTCTCTTTATTTATGTGCTGCTTCATTAACTCTTTCAATGTTCTTCCAATGTATTTAATATAATATTAACGTCTGGCAGAATATATATATCCAAATTTACGACCTTAATCAGACTAAAAAACACATTGATAAGTGTCAAAATTGTGTTTATTGAACAACGTTTCGATCTGGTTTTAGATCCTCCTCAGGTTACAGTACTAAAATACAGTGAAATAGAATAATAAATTGATTGAATTATTTGAAAAATTATCAGAAAATTATAATATACAAGAATATTACCTGTGTTCGGGTTATATTTCAAAGAAGTAGAGTTCAGAATTTCTGTTTTAACAATTTAAAATGTAGAAAACGCGTACACATTAACTAAAGACAAACAATATCACAATTCGAAACACAGATCGAAACGTTGTTCAATATACATAATTTTGACACTTATCAATGTGTTTTTTAGTCTGATTAAGGTCGTAAATTTGGATATATTCTTCCAATGTACTGGAATAAGGTTTACTGTCCTCATTAATTACTAAATTCCTTTAATTTTAAGAATTCCGTACAATTCTGCTTTGAAGGGTTTTCTGTTCTCAGTGTATTCAAACTGTCTACATGTCTACAAACGATATTATCTTTGACAGTTCCTTCCTTCCACATCAGAGTAAGTTTATTCAAAGTATTTGGTTAGCAGTGAACAACTGTGCTATGCTGCATATGTTTTGACGTATGTAGGATGTATTATTATTTCGTGTTTTTAGACGACCTATTCTCAAAACCGTTTTTTAATTTACAGATCCATAAAACATAAACTTGCAGTCTCGTTTCTTCTAAGAGTGACGCGCTCCTATGTTAACTAAAACTTAAAAGTTCTCTCGTATAACCCATGAAAAAATTCATCATACGTATTGAATCACGAAGGGATCAACAGTAATCCAATAGGTCACGTGTCACCGGTGAAGGGTGTGCATGCTCCGCAAGTAATGTCTTTGTTTCAAGTCCACTGACATTCAATTATTCCAAGCAATAGTCCGGGATAATAGCAGATTGATAGCTTGGATGTTGTGTGTAGTGCAATGTCCACCCAATCCATGTTTCAAATTGCTGTCAAACCGAATTTACGGAAGATGATTCCTTTTTGTCGACCTTTCAGGAAAAATCGTACGGCTATCCGTCTTGGTCGTTGTCCTTTTATTTTGCGGTTTTCATTTCATACCGAATGTAATACAAAACGGTCCATTTAACAGGAATATTGGCGAGTTTCCTTTCTGAAATGACTGAAAATGTGCTCTAAAAGATATCAAATTTAGAACTCCGGATGGCAGAAACCTTGTTTTACCGAACTTATATAAGATTTCACTTTCAAAGGATTTTCTTGAACTTTCTTCTTTTTTAAAAGATTGACAATGTGTTACATGAGATATCTAATTTAGAACTTTAGATATAAATTTCAACAGGATTTCGTTTTTACAGGAAATTTGAATATTTTTTACACTTGAACTGTTCAGGTACTGCATAATGCCGAGATTAACTATTGACATTGTTTTGATTATTATAATGTTCTTAATTTGTTATAAATAGATACATTCATGCTATATTACTTGATAATGAAGCATATCTTAATCAAGTTACTAACAACCTCTGCAGAGCAGCAAACGCCGCACAAAATTTTGATATGGTTTAAATCGGAAAATATTATGGCAAGTACAACGATTATCTAAGGTTTTGGTTTAAACTAACCTCCTAGGACATGTGCTGTATTCTTTAGTAATTTGGATAAAATTAATTCATAAGCAATTCGAAGTTTTGACCTTTATTTAGTCTTTATTATTTACTGCATAGAACCGATTGTCCTAGTTATTATTTTATTTTCTGTCGCTGATCTGGTTTGTATTACCCGACAGTTTAGAAATTAATTTAAAATTCTAGTATTGGAAGTGCTGGAAAATTTAAGATTGAGAATTTCAAAAACTAACTTTCGCAGTTAAATTTGATTCCTAATAACATAAAATAATGCTAAGTTTTTTATACAAATTAATTTTTTTAACTTAAAAAATTAAAATTAAATTTATTTAATGTTAAAATGGTAACTGTAAAACGATAAACGATTTTTTTGATAACAAAATTAAAATTCGGATCTGAATATTTTTTTAATATTCAAAAAATTATCTTTCATTAAAGAGAATATTATTGATATGCATAAGCGAAAAGGATTCTATAAATTTGAGTTTAAAATTAGGTACTATTGTTTTGGGCATTTCAAGTTTGACATTAACCCCAAAAATTCGAATGATTACCATATCAAACAAAATTCCTTTCAGCAATAGTATTTAAAGCATTTAGACATTTTAAGTTTGGACATTCTTCATTCTCAGATTTCTTAAAAAAAAGAAAATTTAATTAAATCCGCATTTTTATAGAACAGTTTGCAGTTTGTTACATTGCTAAGAATTTTATTAATATATGCTCGTATTTATAAGAGATAACCAAAAGAAAGCTTGGACGTATTTTAGTTCATAAAAATAATTTAAATATTTTTCGAATAGCAGGCTTCAGAATTCCTGTTATTAAATATTTTCATATTTAAAGGACTTTTCAACTAAATGCTTCTTTCTCATTTTATTACAAAACAATACTGTTTTGAAAGATAAGTTTAAAGAATGTAAGGAATCTCATTAACCGTATTGTTATTTAGTTAGTTTAAAACAAATTTAATGAACATTTTTATTTATTTACGAACCTTTTAGGAATCTCTATTGAAATTTTAAATTTTATAACACTATGGGGCTTTGCTTTATAGATATAAATAAATAACACGCGCTCCAAATAATATACAAAATAAAAAATTCTAAATTAAAGTTTTGATACCCCAATAAATTTCGGGCCATATATTTTATGGTCTGATATATAAAATAATTTTAAATCCAGATGTTTTCTTCGTTTTTCTTATAAACAGTAAAACTAAGGCATAAGAATGTTATTTGGGGGGAAAGTTGAGTGGCAGGAATCGCGCTGCTGCTGCACTAATCTGTGTTGAATGCGGCAGGAATCATGTCCAGCGGCTCGGAAAATAACACGGGAAAGACATACGGGTTTGTATGTTATTATTATACACATACGTTACAAGAAATAATTAATTAAAATTCCCCCTTCTTACAAACATTCCCATATTTTATATTTAATTAACTGGGTACAGAACCTTCCTTAGTTTTACGAATTTGAAGTATCTTTGCTACATTAATATCTTTGTTTCGTTACTTACGGAATTACTCTTAATAAAATGAATTTATAATAATTTAATAAAATTTTGACAAAAAGCAGTAATTTTTAAATTTTAAATTTAAAACTACTAAACTTGATGCAAATTTTAATGTGAACGAAACACATGTTTCTTAAATTTTGAAATCGAAATTGGAAGTAAGTCTTAGCTATGTCGACATACACTGCACCCTTCAATATAAACACCGAAGTTTTGCACCCCGTCAGAGTGCTGTAATTAAGGGCACTCAAAGCACCCTCCTCTTAATCCCTGCTGCAGTCAGTGTCCCACGCCGGATTAAAAACTGCCCTATGCTGCAGGAATTTGTTATATCGGCATTTAGCCTTTTATTACAGCCCCGCTATAAAATGCAGGCCATGCTACAGTCTTCAGCTACATTTCTTATAAGTCCGTGGAATGTCACACATTTCTTTGTTAACGTGAGTTATAGGTATGTATATGTATAAGAAGATATAAGAAAATACAAATCTTATGTTACTTTAAGGTTAGTTACTTGTGTCTGTATTATAAAATATAATTTTGACATTCTTCGGGGTAATTTCCAGTTTAACCCCAAAATTAGTAAAAATAAAACCATTAACCTTGTAAGTTGTAAGAGCTGCATTTGGTTCTACGAGTATGATAATACCAATGGTGGAGGCGCCTTCAAGTTAAATAAGAGTTGAAAAAATCCCAATTTGTGGTATTTTTAGAAATGTGCGCAAACTAGAAAAACCTTAAGCAACCATATTTAACAAAAAGTTAGAGTCTTATTGCTTTTAGAATGCCACCTTTGTGTTTTGCATTCGGTAACTTTGTTGCCTTCCTTCGTGAATAGAGGAGCAAATGTTAGAACAATGTTACCATTTCGATTAAATTTCCGTTCAGCTTGTTGTTGGAAAATAGGTTAAATCGTCTTCAATCTTGGGCCAAACTTGGGCATGAAAATATAGTAATTTTACATAAAGTAGAACCACAGCATCCTGAATTAATTTAGATTTAGGGTATCAGAACTGGAAGTATGCATGCAATACAGTATTTAAATTTATCTATTTTTGGCCTTTGAATGGCCTATCCTAGGCTTTAAACAATTGCGTTATTGCGGTTCGAATTTCCTTGGTAGCCGAATCTTTAAAAATATAAAGTGACTGGAATGCAACCCCTTTAAAGTAAGATAAATGCTTGATAATCTCAACAATCAAAATGTCCAAAAATATGTGAAGGTTATGAACCATAACAAAAAGTTAACAGATCTTATATACTTCAGTATGTAATCTATCTATATAACATTGACAGAATGTTTTGTAACGGAACTTAACAAGATCTAATAATATCATTAAAATAAATAAACAAACAATAACACAGCTTTTTTGACAACCTCGTGTTCAGCTTTTAGATAGTCGGTGCAAATATTATTCTTAGTAATTTGAACAAAATGAATTCAAACGCAATTTGGATATCAGTAAATAGCTAACATTTCGGCGTTCCAATCCATTATGTAAAATTGTTTTTTGAGACTCTCTTTACAAACAAGATACACCCAAATTAATTTACTTATGATGCATTACTAAGTCTTCGTATTCTAGGCAAACAATTACTATTGTTGGTTTTACATATGGCCTATCCTATACCAAGTTGAGCACCCACGACAAGTTTTTACAGGAATATTACATACATAATAGTTTTGTTTAAATAATACATTCGGCATCTGTCAACAAACATGCAGTGATAAATATTTAAAAAAATATCCGAAGAACATTAGTGATTCTGGTTCGTGGAACGAACAATAGCATCTTAATTAAAAAGAAAAGAATTCTGAAAATGATAATAAAACCCACTCCGAGACCGAACCAGCAATGTCCAAAAGAATACTTCAGCCATGAAAAGCAGATAATTCTATTGCGAAGTAGAGTTTTCGAAAAGAGAATTACGAGGGCAACAATAAGCTTGATGAGAAGGTAATTTTATTAGCTCGAGAAAAAGCGTGATATTGAAACTTACAATTCTATTTATCACAAAATCCCAAAATCTTCTTAGGTTGTTAAAATACGAACATAAAGGATTATCTAACATTCACGAAAGGCATTTAATTGCCAATATTTAATTGCCAACAATTTCTATAAGGTAGGTATTATTACTACTTTAAAGTTACCCTGTATTATCTCATTTAAGCTGTGTCGTGTCGGCATATTTGAATAGCCACACAAATAATAAAAACTATATATATTGAAATGGTCTTACTCTTTTAAAAGATTTTATTTAAATTTAATTTATTTATTATTAAGCCCACATTCAATATTTACAATTATCCCTTGCTTTGCTCTTTAATTTTACTTAATTGTTTGCATTGCTCTTATCTCAGGTCGTTAATTAGGTTCCTTGTTTGTTATCTTTCTAAGTATATTTTTACCCAAATAAAAATAAAATTACTCAAATACTTATAATGCAGATTTTTTTTTTATTATCGTTTTTTCCTATCAACCCTGCCTTAAACCTTTCTTATAATTACGGTATTTACACTCACTATTTACACCGGTTCCTGGGTTTTGTTTGAAATTTCTATTTCACTCCCAAAATCCAAATTGCCTCTGTTTCAAATTTAATGCTCAATTTCCTCTGCTTCAATTTCGACTTTCAATTGCTTCTGCTTGAAATTCAAATTTTCAATTGCTTCTGCTTCTATTTCGCTTCCTTTCGATTCAATAAATGATTCTTATGATTATTAACTCTATTTAAAGTTAAATAATCGGTTGATATTTATTATTTTGGAACGTGCAATTGAGCAAACCTATTTGGTTGTTGCTCCTTTTAATGCAAAAATATCACTTATTTATTAAATTGTTTTTCTTCTGTATCCAAGATATTTTTATCTAAATTGTTTTTCACTATAACAACTATTTACAAGGTTTCTAATAGTAACTTATTTTACATTTCTATAACTACCAATTTAGCTAATTATTACTAACAAACATTATAACAATAACTTATTTACATTTTCACATAACTTAAATCTAATCTAGCTATCTTAAAATTATATTACAATTTTTAATAATTTAAAATCTGCATTACTTATATTTGGCAAATAACATTTTTCTTTTATAAATTAAACAAACAACTTAACCTTAATTATATACATCCAATTAAGTATCATCTCAATATATATGTAAATTGTACAACACATATACAGTGTGGTCATTAAGTAATGACTAATGAGACATGGCACAACAGTAGATTCATGCGGTCAAATTATTATAATTTACTTCAGGTTACTTTACTACAAATAGAAGAGATATAGAGTGTCATAGTAAAAATTTTAATTTTAATTTTCTTCTGTAATTTCAAAGGTTTTCGAGGCACATAATGAAAAATAAAACGAACGAAGAAAATTATTATAATAATTACAAGAAAATCGTGGCAATATTTAATAACAAAAGTAACAATGAAAAAATAGAGAAGAAGAACTTTAAATATTCAACTAATCCCCGCAGACCAGAACATTCACAAGCTTTCAATTATTATTTTCTCAGAAGCCATTAAATCTAGACGGTTTCTTTTGTTTTGTAAAATAGAGGAAAGGAAAAGTCAATTTTTGGTTGTTTAACGAGTTTCATTTTAGGGTACGGTAAATTTTTAGGTTTAATTTATATAGTTATTGAGGACAAATTCCGTATATAATTTTACATAAATATTACCTATTAAGCTTAATTAAGTACTAAACAAAATACCTCTTAAATATTGATTACTGAACTCTGAACTTCTAGTTAATTGTAAAATATTGCGAAACATTTCACGAACCGTTTCAAGTAGGTACATAACAAAATGTTATTTAACGACGATAAAGAGTTATGTATGTACCTATATTTTAACAGATAACGATATGCGAGCATTTTATAAAAATCGACGCAAATAGAATTACGCATATATGACGTATATCATCATTCTCGCATTGCATTAACTTGGTGAGATAAAGAGGGAATTGAATTATCGCAGGAAAGCATATGTCAGTGATTTATACTAATGTACGATAAAACGACACAAGTACTGGTCGTCAAAGTGTATTTGACGTCCTTATACTCTTATCTGCAGTTTTTTATGGAGTACATACATCACCCGAGAAGTTCTGATAACACAAAGTGCTTTTGTTTGCGAATTAACAAGTAGCGAATTTTCTATGTCTTTTAGCAATCGCTGTGGATGAACTCGGATTAAAAAAAATCAAAGAAGGCTTTCATCGACTTTATCTATTATTTAAGTCTCTTTGATACAGTTAATTATGTTCCAACTGCGTTTATTTTAATAATTTATGTCTAGGTATCTACAACAATATTAAAATAACTTCGAAATAGGCAGACAAATGAATCGATTATTTCAAAAGTTACACCGAAAATTTTTGAAAAAAGTCCGTTTGTTAACGGTAATTCAAGAAATAAGTTTTTGCATTTTATCCTCTTACTATATTTTCTATTAAATGGATAAATGTGTAGGCAATTCATACAATGTGTCAAAAGCATCTGTTTGAGTTGCACTTTTTGTAACAGTAAGTATTAAGAGATATGATCATTCAGAATGGAGAGTGAATGAAAGATCTCAGGGCGAGGGTCTTCAGAATCCAGAGCTTACAAGGCTTAAGGGGAAATCCTGCCTGGAGCTATGAACCTGAGACCTAATTCATAGCTTTCCCAACGATAAATGACGTTGATGGCCACAGATGCAAACCGAGATTTAAATTGAAAAGTAATAGGCGAACCCATTGTCTTTTCTTTATCATATCTGTGACAAGTTTGGAGCGTCGAAACTTTAGACAAAAGTTTAGTATTAGAACACAAAACTGTACTGTAATAAAAATAAAGAACCGAAAAAACCTAAACAAAGCTTTTATAAATAAACTAACCAAAAGCACTGCTACTGATGAATGTCACGTTATTATCAAATAGATACATATGAAAGGTATCATGTTAAACCCGCTTGATGTAAACTGATTTAAATGTAGAAATAGGGGTTGTAATGACATAAAAAATATGTTATCTGTAAACCAGGATAGTATTTTGTGGGAGCGACGCCGTCGTAAATGATATTTGGTTAGAGATAATTGAATTTTGTTATCTATCGCGTTGATGAACTATTGAGGATGCAGGGTGGTAAAATGAGGGCTCTTTTTATAGCGAATTGGGGTGCACTGCGATACCTTATATGTCCGATTAAATACATTTACGTCTTTTAACATGGTGATTTCGGAAAGTACTTTTTAAGTGAAAAATATTTATTTAAGGTAGCGAGTTCGTAATCGTAGTAAGTATTAATTGCTTAAAATAAATAAATTATTCTGGAAAGAACTCTTCGGAAATGATTGAATTTTTATAGCTTCGTTCCAGCGTATAATATCATTGCTTTATTATTTTTAAAATAGCAGTTTATAAAATGCTTGTTTTGAAGCTTAGGACTTCTAAATTTGATAGGATCATTGAGCAAAATTTACATTTGTTGGTTTGTTCGTTGTTGAATGAGTCCTAGGCTATGACAATTGATGCTACCCCACCTCTGGCAGGAATCTGTATGTTGCCAAACACAACATTAGCACCTGCTTATAATCAAAACCCAACTCCTATTTTTACTCTTTATAAACATCATACGTACCTACGTACGTACAGCCAGAATATTTTAATTATGAACAATGAGAAATATACTGAAGGATGTACTGAAGTAATATAGAAAAAAGACAATGTTACAAATTAAAACATAAGAAACAACAGATACTTATAGCCAACGGAAATAGTTCTGAGTCAAAACTACATAATTTTTCTGAAAGCCTTCATCTTAGAGTTGGAAATTATATTTAAAGAAGTTAACTAAATAAAGAGGTTTCTACGTATATCGAGGAAACCTAAATCATACAAGATTTAACCTTATTCCCAGACTCTCAAACAAAAAAGACCTAAACAGAAAAGCTAACAAATTTTATTTTCTTACAAGTGAAATCAGCACGTTATTTAAACTAACAAAAATGTAAACTGGGTGAGATATAAATACAGAAACCGAAACAAAAAAGTGTTAATAAATGGACGAATAAGAAAAGGCTACGTTGCAAAGTAAAATATATCATTAATCAAATTCAACCAATACATTTTTGCCAGCTATTGTTTATTTTATTGCGTCATGGATACTAACGAAATACACATAAAAAATCATCGAACGAAGAATATTGCAGATGACAGTTGAAGATCGAAAAACGAAATAATAAATAGAGATGCTAAAAGAAATAAATTATGCATAAATGTAGTAAAAACTATACAGCTGAGCACCGTACGGAAAATATTATTTATGGTATTGCGTCATGGACACTATTTAAAAACATAGACAGCGATTTGATTCACATAAATAGATCATTAATCGAAGAACATTGAAGATGACATTAGAAAAGCAAAAATAAAGCAATAGATAGAGATACAGAAAAAATAAATTATCCTTAAATGCGTAAAAACTAGACAGCTGAAGAGTGCATGGATGTGGTAGAAAATTACTGTAGATCATGAATAGACGAAAGAAGCAGAGGACGACCACAACAAGAACTAATAGATAAGTTAAAGCAATTAACTGAACTAAATTCTTGCCAACATAAAGAACAAAATATGAGAAATATGAAAAAGAAAAAGACATCTATTCCGAGAAAAAGATATGAAGATAAAGTATATTACAAGGTCCCTATGTTAATGCAATCATTATTGAAAAATTAATAAATATAGAAAGCGTTAAGATATGAAAAACCATTTCTTAAAATTTTTGGAAAATTGCCAGTGAATTGATAATTCTAACTTTTATACCAAAGAAGTGAACAAATGCAGTAATATATTAGATACACCAAAGGGCGATAATGCTGGAGACACTCTGGAAATAGTATTTGAACGACGCCAAATCTAAATAGGGGTCCACTCATATATAAATATTACCTTATTGAAACTACTTGTGTCCTGTAGAATGAATTCATTTTTCAAGTGTGCCCTTGGAGAAAGCTAGGTGTAAAAATTATTAAGGAATAGCTTCAACTACTAGAACTAGCATATAAAACATTGATCAGAATCCTAGAGAATAGGCAAAGGTAATACACATAACAAGAAAATACCAGGCAGGTTTTGAAAGAAATATGTCATTAATAAATACAGAAAAAATTCTACAACAATGATACGCAACATTGACTTTAGGAAAAAATGGAAATTCATCGTTATTTCATTCCACCCCGGAGAGATGAGGTGGCGGGCCGCTTTTAGGAGGGCAGAACTCCTCTTCAACCACGGAGAACGGATATGTAAGGATAGGTTAAACTAGGATATGGATAAACTAGGATAAAGGAAAACCTGTGGTACTACTGTAAGAAAAGGAATGTATATTGCACTACGACAGTTAAGTACATCCAAGGTTCTACAAATCCGGTCGACCGGTGGCTTGGTCGCCAGTGGCGACTGCATTCTTTTCTTGGCGATTAAAAACCAAGAAGCTTTAAGGACCATAACGCCACTGAGGGAAGTATAGTATTTTTGTTGTTATTAAAATTGTCTTTTTGAAGCGAGCGAGTAACTTTTGTTGGTTGAGCCCTAAGTATATTTACAAAGAGGTCCGAACTGGTCAAATGGTTCTAAGTAACAGAAAACTAAGTAAAAGTGCGCCAAAGCGTAGCATACAGTTTTAAAATTGGTGGTGTATGAAAGTAGGGAGATCCGCTATCTGTCCTGCTAATAAATCTGGTTTTGAAAAATATAATTCAGGATACAGTAGCACGCATAAATGCATCTCACATGTAAAAAACGCTGGAGAGGTCACGGGAAGTATGAACAGAAAAGAAGAGAGAGAGAGAAAGATAGAGAGAGAGAGAGAAGAGAGTTACTTTACATGGAAGAACGAAAGAAGTGTAAAATGTGTAGAAAGTGTAAATTTACTAAGAACGATAATTAGCAAAGACAGTGGAAGCAGTAATGAAATAAAAGCTCGAATAATGGAAGGAACCAGAAATACGTTCGCCCATTATAAACTAATGACAGAGAAGAAGATATCCAAAAGTGCTAAACTATAAATATAAATTGATAATACCTCCAGTGGCATATGCGAGCAAAGCGTGGCTATTAGGCAAACATAACAAGAAAAACTTCAGGGAAAGAAAAAGTGGAGGAGAACTTAAAATACAATAATTGTACCTATACAGAAATAATTGTATACGGAGCCAAGGATACTAACAGTAGCAAAGATATCCAACTGGTTGCAGCACCTAGTAATGACGATGAAAGCAGTAATGTTTTATCGAGGAGAGAATACAAATGCAAAAAGAAAAAGAAGATAAAGAAGAAGATGGAATATGTAGAAGACCTAATCAAAGTTGGAGTTGGCAAGTGCTGAGTGGTGGCGAAAGACTGAGGAGCATAGAGAGGAGTTATCAAATAAATCAAAGTCCTACTGCTAAAACTATCGAAATACCATGTTTTTGTAATGAAAAAAATATACCTAATTAATTTGTACACCGAAAAATTAATGTATACGCAATAAAAAGTGACTTAAGTAATAGCTGGAGATAAGATAATACTCAGCTCAAACATATACGAAATCCAAACTAATTGTTGTACATCCAACAATTGAGAATAATAAAAAAAATTGAACAGTTATCAAAACATATCAAAAGATAAAGTATATCTGTTACTCAAAAGTCCCCACTTAAAACATGTTTAATATTTATTTAACTGCAACAAGTCTACTACGTATTGTGAATGATTTTTGCCAAAGTTAAATCTGATAAAATACATAAATATATCAAAAATTACAAAAAATCTTATTTTTTATGTAAATAATTGGACGTACTATAGAAAGAAGTGTATAAATACATAGAATTTAAATTGTAACTTTAAATTGCAAAAATAAATGTTGATCTTGGATTAATTAATTCATTAATTAAAACTCATCAAATGGCTAAAGTACGAGTATATTCACAGTTCTTTTAGGCCCGCCCTAGTAGGCCACGATTTTAATATATTCTGTTCAGCACCAATTTTGTACTTCGGTCAAAATCATGATGATTGGAAAAATAGATTTATACCAGTCTTGTTTCCATAAAGAAAATGGTCCACCATAACATGGCCTATCTTTGTCTAAAAATTTTGTAAATGCATTACTGTGTTTGTAAAACAAAAGAATCTCCATGATTTTTAACTTCCATTTAAGAGAAAGTTGCTTTATCAATTTGCGTGTACCTGAAGTTTCATGGTTCTCTTTTTATTTACCAATATTTATTCGTAATTATTTTGTTGGTTTAATATTTTAGCTTCATTCCATTCTATATAATTTTTCGCACGCTCCTTTTACGAATGCTTTTTTTTGTTTGCTACAGATTAAAACTCCATGCCACTGAAAACTTTTTAGATATTTGACAAAGCAATAATATTTTAATACTAATCTGCAATGACTTGATTCCCTTTTTAAATTTTGTGGCTATTTCAGCATCATTTTCTACAAAAAACTAAAATATTCACCTCAGCATATATGACTTGAAAGTTAAGCTTAAAAAACAAAAATCAAAATTGTTAGACTGAGGTAGTAAGTAATTTATTTGCTTTTACCTGTATGTTTAGATAATAGTAATTTAGTCAAATTTAAGTACTTTATTTAGTGGGTAAAGGATAGTAGTGAGTGTTTTTTGGTAAAAGTTGAAAGCTCTTCAGAATTGCAAACTGCTGTTTCATTACATAACCTAATCTAAAATGTTCTCGATAAAAGGCACTTCAAGTTTAATTCTCTTGTAAACATCAGACGAAGTAACTTCGAAAACTATATTTACCAACACTTTATGATGATTATGATAACAACGTAACTTCCAAAAACGCCCACAATTTTTTTATCTTCGTTACTAGCCACTTTTAATTATCACTAAATGAAATCTTCGTCGGTAGCAGAGCACTGATAAAGCAAACAAAGTATTAATCAACGTTGTCGGGGTAAACCACAATGATATCAAATGTACTTCTAAGAGGCACGCGCCACAACCACGACTTATTGTATATTTATTATCACCCTCACGCCTTAAAACTACCCTGATTGTATAGAATTAGGCTGCCTGTGGGAGTTCGACTAGCGGCAGATTCTTGGGGTGAATATTTTTCAATTCTCATCAGGAAATAGAGGTTGTTACGTACAAACTTGATAGGGAAGCATAGGGCAGTATATCTGCACGGGACTTTAAAAGTTAACAGAATGCTGGTTTAGTACAGTTCAATAGCCAAGACATGTTTGTTGAAGCATTTAGTTATTGAAAAAAAATTATAATCGTATTGAAAACATTAAACCTTTTCGTTACTTAATTTTTGATATCGATTACAACGGTTTATAACCAACTTCACCTATGTTTAACTAAAAGAATTTATATCTCAGCGACCCATAAACATTTTGAAATTTTGAAATTATTTATTGAAAGACACCGAAAGTTAAAAACTTGCATAAATAGTATTGATGATGACAAAATTAATCTTGAAAAGAAAACTTCTTAATAATTCAAAAAGTTTTTATTATTTTTAAAAGGACCACTCTGATAATTATTTGTATTCGAAAAATTATTTATTGGCTTATTTGTAGTCTAGTTTAAAATTTTAAGCTCGATCTAAATATTGAAAAAAAAATGATTTAATACTTTAATTGTAGTAATTTCTATTCCAATATCTGCTTACAAGCCTTTTTGGCGAAGAAAATCGCGGATAAAAGAGGTACAATACTGAGTAAAAAGGAAGCGACTTTCCTTTTTCATGCTAATTAAGATTATTTTTTGGAAGTTTTGTAACGTATTGTAATTGTTTTAATTTGTGTTTCTAATTAACCGCTTATTTTATTAACCTTCTAATAATAAACTAATTCTAACTATAAAGTACTTACCGGTTTTGACCTGGTATTTAAGAGTAACAGCGCAGTCATGTACAATTTGTTGCAAGGTCAATCCCTTTTCTGGAATTTTCAAATCGAGAAGTTTCAGCATTTCTTCTGGATGATGGAAATCCAGTACTTTTTCTTTGCGATCATTTGTTACACGTACGAAATCCATGAGGACATCGACGACTTTCTGAAGAAATAACTTTGTTGGATCAAATGCATCTTCTTTATGTGGAAGAATATCTGAAATCAACAAAGTTCATATTGTAATAATGGAAGTTTAGGAATTAAACTATTGTTGGTAGACCATTGGCATGTAAAGCATAAAGTCAGTGGTTCAAATTCCTCCGGGAGTAATATTTTTTTATACACAGAGTTTTAACGATTCATTAAAACACATTAAAAATATCTTTCGGAATTGTATCTAAGCATTGTCTCTCAAGAAAAATATTGGAATATTAACTCAATAATTATTCATATTCGAACAAAACAAAAAGAGCTCATATTTGACATATTTCTGAATTTGATCTGTAATTACAGCAAGTGTTATGAATTCTCAGCTTCATTGAGTCACTATAAAGTTCTTCGTATGTTTCTAAACAACGGATTTCAAAGGTTTTATATCGGCAAAAGATTTATCCTAGCTTTATCAATACCATAAATGAATTTATTGTTTCCTGCACCCGACAATTTGAAATGATTTATTTACCAAAACTAACCTAAAACGCAAAAAACAAAATAAAATTTACTTCTCGGTTTAAAAACGAATTCGGTTCTTAATACCAACAATATATTTTGAAGCTGTTTTTCAAAAATTTATTCTAAAACCAAACACAACCTAATATTGTGGATTGTAGACATTCGCTTACCCGTGATCCTTAAATAAACACAAGGGAACTGTTTAAAAGAGATTAAATGCAAATGAAATCCTTGCCAATCTGTTTACCATGTTTTCAGAAGAAAAATTCCCCCTTCCTGTGTTGATCAAACTCTGACTAACTAAATGCAATAATGTAGTGGAATAGTTGAGCTTTAAAATGTGGTAACGTATCTTCAAAGCTTACGAGTACGATTACAATAAAGCTATTAAGTTTTATATTACTTAACAACCCGATGATTTCCTTAAGAAGGAATTAGAAAACATTTCAGCGTTGTACCAAATATAAATGATGTCTTTAACTTTGTATAAATTCTTTAAAAATAAACGAAATGAAGGTGAATTTTATGTAGGATTCCTTTCGTATGTAGCATGTGTTTCTACACTTAATGGTTAAGTGAAAGACTGCGGCTAAGCTCCCACGAGGGTTCTTTACTGTCCCGGAAGACTGTTCGATGGTGGGATTTAGTCTTTTACAGCCCCTACTTTGCCATCAGTCAAACACTTCAATCCGAGGCTAATCTCTTCACTATCTGGCGATTTGAAGATGCACTTTCCTTATTTAAAAAGTAAATATTGCCAACATTGAAAATAGTTCCAAATTTTACTATGAAAATGTTTTATGAAATTATGTTTATATGCTTAATATTACTCAATTAATTAATTCAAGCCTTTAAGGTTAAAATACCTTACATTTTGTCAATATTGACTCAATAAAGTCGTACTTGTTATTTATTATATTAGCATGGGGTTTAGAAAATATTAAGAATTTTTCAATACATACTCAATATTCTTATCTATTTTGCGAGTAAGATTGATGGTGGCATCGGTGATCTGCCTATACAGAGTAATCTCGAGATTTATGGTTACGCCACCGCCTGTTCTCTTTATGTTTAATCGCACTCTGGAGGATAATGTGCGTATATACTCTCCATTCACAATAATAAAACGAAATCCTCCCAGGCATTTCATTTTTCACTTAATCTTTTGCACAATCCACCCCTATAAATTATTCTTAGGTACTGATCATTTTGGAATTTTTAAAGCTACCTAGCTACTTAAAGGTGTTCGTCTTGAAAACTCAATAAGAATTATTTGAATTATTACGATTATCAAATGAAACAAAATAATTTCAGTTTAACTTAAAGTATATATTTTATGTTAGAACATTTTCGAATACGTTTTTTAAAAATGATATTGCATTTCTGAACTAACTTTGAACTAATACACAGATGCTTTTATCTGATAATTTCGAATTAGAATCCGTAGGAGGAACATCGATACGTAATTGTGTACATATTCGTAGTTTAAATGGTTGAAAAGGGCCCGAGAGACTTTTAATTAAACCTAAACTCACCCTCGGTGGTTAACATTCTGATAGTCTCTTACTGAAGGGAACACAGCGTCGCTACACAAGGGTGCTTTTGAGTTATGCTTTGAATTAGTTATTACTCTACATAAACTCATAAACAAACACTGTAAATTGTAGATAACTCCATACAACGGGGAATATTTACATATAATAAATACATTCTGATAAATTTAACCACATCCGTTATTGTATAATGGTGTTTTCAGCATAATGTTATGTTTGAATTAATATCGGTAATAATTTTATTTCCTACCACAAATTTACCATTCGTATGTAAAAACGGTTTTCTATTCTTCGTTCTTTTATTAAAAATACTACTGCACTGGGGCGATTTCGATTTTTTGCAATAAGGCTCCCCATTGAATAGCACAGGCTGTGCCTTCTTTGGAACAGATGTTGCCGTCACTCCACCCTCGATATTTCGGTTCTTACTGCTGGAATGTTAGGAATTGAAAACTGTGCACATCTCCGCAACGAACAATTCCTTATTGAAATACTCCTGTCGTGTATTTCATGCATACTTTGAAAATACTAAACACGAGGGTCGTTACGCAATATGCACGTAACTATGATTTAAACTATAGGCAGAAGCCTATTGTTGGAAAATTGCTGGTGCTACAGTTAAAACTGCTCTGAAGTTATCGTATTGTGTCTCCTGCCATAAATATAACATGACACGTTTTATTCAGGACTGATAATGCATTGTTTTTCTTTTTTTAAAGAAGTTTTTAAAAGATAGTGATTAACAAATAGGCTACCTTTTTACTATTACGAACTTATTTAATTATATTGCAGAACATTGAACCTTATTAATCCCCACAACGAAATCTACAGCAATTTTTTTTTTAATTTAATTCTGATCACCTAATTAGACCTAAATGTTACTAATGTTAATACAATGCATTCAATCTACAATACAATATCACTGCAGTATACTTTCTCTTTCTTTGCTATAAATTGTTTTGACTGATACGGATATCTCATTTATAAACTAAGGTTATCTAGGTCATTATTAAATAGACTTTCACTACTGTACAGCATAATTATTACAATAATCCCCGTCTCTGGTAGCCGTGATCGTCTAGTGGTTAGGACCCTACGTTGTGGCCGTAGTAACCCAGGTTCGACTCCTGGTCACGGCAATGCGTGAAAGCATTGTCACGGAAGAGACTATTTTTTTAAAGAATAAAGCAAGTGACTTTGTTTTAATTACTGGAAAACTAACTGCGCAACGCACAAAAGAAGAAGGTAACCACTTTCGACGTCTCTATTAGCCGTGATCGTCTAGTGGTTAGGACCCTACGTTGTGGCCGTAGTAACCCAGGTTCGACTCCTGGTCACGGCAATGCGTGAAAGCATTGTCACGGAAGAGACTATTTTTTTAAAGAATAGTGCAAGTGACTTTGTTTTAATTACTGGAAAACCAACTGCGCAACGCACAAAAGAAGAAGGTATCCACTTTCGACGTCTCTATTAGCCGTGATCGTCTAGTGGTTAGGACCCTACGTTGTGGCCGTAGTAACCCAGGTTCGAATCCTGGTCACGGCAATGCGTGAAAGAATTGTCAAGAAAGAGGCTATTTTTTTAAAGATAGAACAAACTACTTTGTTTTACTTAATTACTGGAAAACCAACTGCGCAGCGAACAAAACACGAAGTCAGCCACTTTTGACGTCTTGGATAGCCATGATCGTCTACTCAGTCTAGTGGTTAGGACCCTACGTTGTGGCCATAGTAACCCAGGTTCGAATCCCAGTCACGGCAATAGGAAAAAACTGTCACGGGAGAGACTTTTTTAAACTATGGGATATGTGAAATACTATCTTTAATTTTAATCTTTAATGCCTGTGTTTTATACCAAAATCTTATTAACAAAGCTGTAGAAAACCACATTCCAGAATTACTACATAAAGTATTTATTTCTGAAGTTGCATATAAGAACAAAAATTTATTTATCAGCTATCGTAAGATTACCTACATAAATGTATAAAATAGAATATTATCAGCTTATTAAAATTTAAAAGGAAATTTATTTTTATGTAATGCTGTGATAAGGATGAAGGTCGTTGTATTATTATAACCGAATAAGAAAATATCAAAGTAGTCTGTTTAGAACCTAATTTTAAATGAAATATTTGATACATACAAGGTGGTCATAAAGCCCCGAACCATTTTGATTAAGCAACGGAAATATTGTTGCGTTTTCTTTTAGATATTAATCTTTGTAGTGTGTTTACATACAATTCCACGCATACTTTTATTTTATAGTCCTGTGGTTAACGTTCAATTGTCTATTGGAAAAACATTTTTAGGGCTGATAAAATTTGTAATACTATAACCTTTCAACAGGATGGAGTTCTTCCGCGTTTTTCCAGCACTGCCAATTCCCTGCTTTAGGGATAGGTAAGACTCGCAACTAATTCCTTCGTCTTAACACCTTTAGATTTTTCATTTGAGATTGGGATTGTACCAAATTGCAGATATACAAAACGAAGCTCAACGATATTACAGACCTTAAAGCCGTATACGAATTGCTGCTAAACGTTACAGCATTAATGCTACAAAATGTTTTCTGGACAACTGCAGAACGTTGGAATCAATGTCTTGAAACCAAAGGTAGCCGTGTTGAATTCTGTTTGTAAAAATAGTTGATATACATGGAAACTACCATGTATTACTTATATATTATTTGCAACTTCTTATACCTTCTTATACCTTTCGGTGTCGAGGCTGGTGCGTTAACGTATGAGACTACGCGTGCAAATATATTTTTTACAATATTTCAGTTGCTTCCTTAAAATTGATCGAGACGTTATGACCACCCTATATAATAATAAGAAATAAAAAAGAAGTTTTTTGAAATCCAAAAATTTTAACTATTACAACATTTTACAGATGTTTAATAATAATTAAACCTACAGATAAACATAATATCCAATTTACAAACATCATACTTTATTACGCCATCGCATTTGTGGTTTTCGTTTTTTTTTTATTCACTCACGCTGCCAAGATCTTGCAGTAATTTAATTTTCTTGTCATCCCGTTTTGTTGCGAACATGTTTAAAGTAATGTATGATGAATAAAAGTTATTGTTTTTAAATATTACTCGCAACGAGCATAATTTAAGTGTTTTCGCCATAAAAAAACTAAGATCTATCAAATTCACCAAACAAAACTTCGCATTTGACCTACTTCAAATAAACACTGCAAAAATTGTATATATGTTTATATGTATCACAGAAACATGTTTGCTTCAAATCCCTCTGAATATAAGTAATTTTAGTTGAGTTCTTAAATAAATATCTTTCAAATCTTGTATTACGTATTTTTTTATTCATTAGGGCCGTACTGCGGAATAATCATGCTAGAGCAAAGGAGAAAACGAAAATCAGTTTTCTAGAAAGCAATAATTATCACACTGGATGTTTTCAAAAAAACATTAGCATTCCTTACGTGTTCATCTGTGGAGTATCTTCATAATGTAAGCTTCAGAAACAAGCCTAATACCGTGCCAAATACACCGAGGGCTGGGATTACCGTTGAAAAATTATGCGATTCCTTCACACTCATCCAAGTAAATTATGAACGCATTCCCTTTGCAACTTACATTCAGGTTTTACAATGGTTGACTTTTCGAGGATAAAGAAAAGAAAAATGGTAATTGAATGCATGCCAATTGAGTTCCTCACCTAGATTTAAGTTTGTGGGGAAAATGTGGAACTACTTACTTGTCTTTTATAAAAAGAAAATTTAATTATTTTCTGTGTAAAGTATAGTAGGTATGAAGGTTTATTATTTATTTGAAAATCATTAAAATAAATTACTTGTGCT
Organism: Melanotus villosus; assembly: GCA_963082815.1. Classification (NCBI taxonomy): domain Eukaryota; kingdom Metazoa; phylum Arthropoda; class Insecta; order Coleoptera; family Elateridae; genus Melanotus; species Melanotus villosus. The sequence goes on along the minus strand of OY720419.1, from coordinate 27,367,615 downwards.
TTCTCCTCTCATAAAAGCTACTAACAAAGATGCAAATCAAAGAATAATTTGGTATAGTTAGAACTTAGAAGTTACAATGAAATCTAAGAGACTGAATTATGGTTGTATATTTAATAAAATTTATTTTATTAAAAAAGATACTTCTACTAAAAGTGCAAATTAATCAAATCAACTTTTTTCTGTTACGTACGACATAACGTTTTCATTGGAACTGGTTCAACTTATAAGACAAGAATTCATTAATGGTTCGTTTTATGTGATTCTTCTTACATAACAATGCTTGCTGCCAGAAGTTATAATATTAAAAAGTCTGCGTATGTAGAAATCTCATCTAATATACAGAAATAAAACTTCGTACTTAAATACGAACTGCTAGCCAAGTTTGTAAAATTTAAGAAACTAAGAGGGATTTGCCTTCAGCGGAAATTTAAAGAATATTTCTCGATAAAAAATTTTATGCGCAATAAAACTTTTATAATATGTAGCACCACTACAGTAAAGTGCTTGAAAACACTGATTCGAGGAAGTTTTAGAATAATAAAGGATTCTTGAAACTTTGTTTTCAGGCTCTATAAGATAACATGTTACAATGTGAATACTCTTATCGGACGTTTTTTAGGTACTACTTCAACAGATAATATTTTTTTAATAATTCCAAGCAAAATCTTTCTGTTTTGTTTACTCAAAATATTTAAATTGGGATATTTAGATTAATTGTTTAACATTAAACGAAGAAACGTGTGGCGTTAGATTTTACAGAATTTACCATTTCTGAAAACTGCGTAAACAAAAACTGAATGATCTTGTAAGCAAAATATTTATTTTTACTTGTCTTTTAACCAATTCGATTCTTTAAATCAAAATTTTAAATTTAACGCATTCTTACAACGAAGATTCAATAAGTTTAACGTTATTATTGCGAAAAGTTTCATTCTTAAAATATTATTTTTATTTTCCAAGGTTTTGAATCTTTTATAAATTATTACCAGAATAATTACTTTGTTTAAAATTAAAATATACGATTACTTCACTCAATTAAAGTGGTCTACAGCAACAATCAGAGTTAATATAGCAAAATAGTAATTGAAAAATTAAGAGTTTCGAACCAATAAGTGCACATGTATTTAACAAAACAAAACCCTAGCCAAGTAAAACTTATAAAAAACATCGTTGATATCTAACAGATAATGTACGTCGTCATTTTACACGGATCAGTTTCTATTCCTCTTATCGTATCTGATATAATTAGTATAATTACTCTAGGTTCATCGAATTTTATCTGATTAAAGCAATAAAATATACGTGCACCTTCTGCGAGCATTAGTTTTGATTCTGCAAACGTTGATCAAAGACCAATACTTCCTGACTACTGTTTTAAATTACTTGTGGGAAACGTGAACTTTAAAATATTTCCAAACATATTAAAAGCTGCTATTCATTTATAAACAAGTAAGTGGTATTCATTTTTTAATTGTTGCCCTTAAACAAAACAAATCCTGTGAAATTTAACTTTTTGATAGATAGAATAGTCATTTTAAAAAATCGAAGTTTGTAATTCATAGGTATACAAAGATTAGAATAGAAAACCATCTTTCATTTACAAAACTCATATTTGAAATTAGTGTGGTTTAGTTTAACTTCAAAAATTTGTCAGTTAACAACCAAAGCAACATTGATTGTAAATACAGTTTTTGCAATGCCAGAAATGGATACCTAATAATTATTTGCTTATTAAATACTCTCTGGCACAAGTAGTATTCGTTATTTGTAATGAGATAAACGGTTTATTTTATCATTTCGAACCATATGCTGGTAGAAACCTATATTTTCATATTATTGATTTCGACTCTTTCCTAATAAAGGTTAATTTTCACATTGACGATTTTTCTAACTTTATCGGTGATTTAGCCTTCTCTTAACTTTTGTCTGATAACTGATAAATAGAGAGATACTGCAAACAATAAGTGTTCAAATTCAAATTTTGCATTGCATTTGATAAAGTCTCAGATTTTGAAAAATCTAATAATAAGATAGCTAAAGTAATTAATCCAATTAATTTTTCAATAACTTGAGTCCATCATATCTAAACTGAAAGATGAGCAGTGTGTCAATTTTAGCTTATAACACGTTAATGGCTCTGAATAGGCAATATACATTACAAATAACAGGTAAACCGCGTGCAACAGTGTAGACAGCCTATTTGGAACGAGTACGAAATAAAAAAGGCACTCTGTATAGCTTTAAATTTTATTGCATTCGAGAATTAGCCTGGCCACAGAAACACTAAAGCACACTAATTAATCTTTTATACCTCTGAAATTTATTAGAAGCCCTCTATTTTTTATTTCAACTTTAACAAAATCAAATTTTAGGAAAACAATCTAATCTAATTAAAATTCTCATTTTGTTTTGGAAATTCATTGAATTAAATTAAAGTCTTGATTTAATACTACTGACAATTCATTTAATAAATCTGCTAAAGCCACTTGAATTTTTAAGTGTCTAAATAGAAAGCTGATTTTCAAATATTTGGTAACTTGGACATTGTTTAAAGTGATATTTCCACAAAATTCAGATTAACTTGGCTTTAAACTTACTTTCTTATAGCGTAACACAAATAAATTGCATTTATTGTGGTTTAAGCTTGAACTACCAAATAAGTAATTCAAAATTTTAATAGAAATATTAAACTACTTTTAGTTATTTTAGTTATTATACTTCTTTTTCACTTCTAATTTTCTAAACTAAAAACTGATTTTCCAATCTTCGATAATTTTTCGGTAATTTGGACGTTGTTTAAAGCAATACAAACAAAATATTTAATTTTGAATGATACTAAATTGCAATTTCTTTTTTGCAGGATGTTGGTATTCTGCATTATGCTGTTCGTAAGCTTCGCTTATGCCAAATCTATCTATCCCCATACTTCAGAAGATGAATTTCATCCATTTGTGACGCCATCACAATCTCGTCGTATCTGTACCGAACTTTGCATGTCAGGCTTGGGCGGAAAACCCTGTGGCGATAGCTGTATGGATATAACACCCCAAGCATTGCCCGTTGAAATTTCCAGTGACAATGTTGAAAAGGAACAATTACAAAATCAGACACGTCACGATGCCTGTACGATTTTATGCCCAAATCAATTGGGTTATCCACTTTGTGAATGTGACGATTCGACCAAGACTTCAGACGCCGATTTTAGGGCCGATTTTGTGCAAATTTGTAGTTATTATTGTTTAAAACATAAATATCGCCTTTATGGGTGTCAGTCTTGTCAGATTTACGAAAACGCCCAAGCTAAGTACATGAATGAGGAATTGTACGCATATAAAAGAAAGGGGAAATTAAATAAAAATGGTATAGACTGGGAACAATGGTGCAAACAGCAATGTTCAGTGGGCAATGGTGGTGCTGCTTGTAACTGTGATATTTTACCATTTTCAATTAGGGTAGAACCTGACGCTTAATTAGATTTATTCTGAAACATATATATGCAAATGTCTGTTTACAATATTCGAATCGTTCAGACGTACATCTTTAAATGTTTGTAATGAAGTTTCAACAATGTTTTAACTAAATCAAATAAACTGTAAAGCAACTTAGAGGAATTTAAAATTTCTTAAAGCAACATCGAGATTTAGTTGTAATAAAAAATTCATTCGTGTTAACAGGTTAACTACAAAATAAACAACGTGAATATTTATTTGAAATAGAAAACAAGCGATTCCCTGAAGTTGTAAGTTACAACTGAAAAATTTAATTTTATAATTAAAATTTTTTATTGAAATTAACTATTGAAATTGAAATTAGTTTCCTTGATTTTACTATATCATCAATATCATTGGTTTATAAGTATGGTACATACTAAAATAAAACAATCCAAATCAGTAAAAATAACTAACGTATTAAAAGAGTGAATTGTATGATCTCAAATCAATCAACATTTAAACATATAAAAGCAAGGTCATAGGACGAATTGTTTTATATAATCTAAATACACTTACAAGTTTAATACATGAAAGGATAGAGTTGTTTATAATTTAACTTGCTATAAGAAGCATTTTCTAAACTTCCAGCAACTGCTTCAACATAATACTTATGTAATATTGTCGAATATAATGTTAAAGGAAAGACAAGTCATAATTTTGTGACTATTATAGGAGTTTAATAAAGCTTTGTGTGTTACTCTTTGTTTCTTATTTAAGTGAACTTCTCTACATATGTCATCTTTTAAGGTCCAGTATTTCAGTACAAGCTTAATTAAAGGTTAAGTGTGATATTTTACAGTTTAAGTTCCACCACACTTGAACTTAAGCCAACTTAAGCTAAGTGTTTGCTTAAGCCTGTACTGAAATTTTTATATTAGCTGCCTCATTCTGTCAGTCAAACTTTATAGGAAAATAATTTTGAATAAATTTTCAGAAATCATTGCAATATTTCAAATCCTAATTAATATGCGTAAGATGATTGAAATTTCAGTGTGGATCACCAAAAGGTGCACAGAGGAAAGAATGTTGTATTTATTTCGTTTTAAATTGGTCTTGTTTTTTGTTTTTTACATTATAAAACAAATATTAACCCTCAACAATATAACACATGTAACATTGTACTTGAAATTTAGTTAGTTTTGTGTAATTCCACGTAAAATATGAAAACAATTCGGAGAATATTCGTACAGCCATTGTTATCATTGTTTAGTTTCAACACAGATAATATTTTATAGCATTACAAAAAACCTGAAAATGGTAGCTATTTTTATCATATCAGTAACGGCAGCAATAATAAAATTTCATTCTTGGACTTAAAATGAAAAACAGTAGGTATGTAAAATTACCAGCGACAAACACGCGTAAACAAGACTTGTAGTTAAAGTTGTAAACACACTTTCCCTTTTTGTTAATTTTAATCGTTACTGTTTACTCAATTTACGCCTTAATTGTTTATGAATTACTCAAACCTCAATATTAATAAGTAGTAAATCAGTAAAATGGTAAAACCTAGTAACCAATGAAGAAATAACAACATTAGGCAACCAAACTAACTTGAATAACTAAACGTTCTAACTGAACAAGAAAACTTTTTATGCTTTAAGATATTGAATAGAAAGTCGAGCGGAACTTCTTAAGATAATAATTCTACGTAATATTGTAGGTCAATAAAATAGATTGAAAGAGCTTGTTATAACAGTGAAATATAAAAATACAACGTCTCAGTAGCCGTGATCGTCTAGTGGTTAGGACCCTACGTTGTGGCCGTAGTAACCCAGGTTCGACTCCTGGTCACGGCAATGCGTGAAAGCATTGTCACGGAAGAGACATTTTTTTTTTAAATAAATATCTAAAAAATAGCATTACCACAATGCATTTATTCTTAAAAAGAACTAAAAAAGTAGAGCTGCAGAATTCCTATGCATTGAATTATATTGCCTGATAAAAGTGAATTCGATAATTAAACAATTTTCAAGTTTTTATTTATATAAAATAATATAATAAAATTATGTTTATATATATTATCACGGTTTAAATAATACTTTTTTATTAAAATTATTTTAAAAAATCGTCCCTAGAAATAATAAGTTAAAACATTAGTCATTTTTTTATTATCTGCAGAGAATTAATACTGAATCTTTCAATAACTTGAAGATATCCATAGGAAGAACAACTATTAATGGATACGTATGATGATGATATCTATTTTTAACATGTTAACAGACAGAACTTACAAATTAACAAGATATCAAAAAATTACTCAAAATATTATCATTATCCTCCTAGGTATTACTGCAAGCATAAATATATTATGTAGTTTGCCTATAAATAGTAAAACAGGAACAAATTTGATTGGTAATACCAACCCTTGTCTACGTGAAATATTTCAGATACCGAATTCCAGTAATATTGATTTTCACGATTTCATTCCCCCAGTGAGTTTGGCACAGATGCTGCTCATCATTTTATATGCCATTCAAAATTCAAACTGTAGCTTCACTGATTACAGCAGTCTCATATTTATTGCTATTTAAAGAATTAATTGTTTTAATTTCTTCCTTCGTTAAAATCAGGCTTGGAACAATTACTTTATTAATAAAATGCCACAAGAAAGAGGAAAATGGGAAATGTCGTAATAGAAGCACTCTGCAGTAAATGTGTATAATATAAATGAAAGGTAAAATACTTAAGTCAAATGAAAAGTAAAAGACAAAAATCTATTAAGGAAAAATACAAAGAAACGAACAAACATTTCAAACATGGTTCATAAATGACGTGCAAATATTAATTTTAATTTACCCGAACAGGGTAAAAAGGGTTTCGTTTAAAGAAGAAGAAGAAGAAGAAGAAGGGCAAAAGACGTAACTGCAAACTTTATGAAGGGTTTTTAATATTTAATTCTTAAAGTGTATTTTATAATTCCTTAACATTCTGCTTCAATTGAAATAAACCAATAAATAAAGGAACAGCAAACCGCCAGCATCTATGATAGTAGTTGCCATAGTATACTAATAATAAGTAAAAGAGCGGTGCTGCACATAACTTCATACAAATCTTTGACGTTCACACCTATCGAACTTTGGTCTCCACTTGAGATTTCTCCTGCCTGTATTTTGCTCTATATTTCGTGAAGGACATTAATGGACAATAAATTATGAGTAATGAAGAGGAAGAGATCTTGTCGGCCGATGCAACAGTAGGTAGTATAGAATATATCAAGAACAAACGCCCCAATGGACTAAAAGAATAAAACCCTTTGTTAATTACTCGAGCTTTCGTAAAATTTATTTACTTCGTCAGGAATATTAACTAAAAGTCATAACTTCAATAATTAACAGAGGAAGTTTGTTATTGTATTATTATTAATATATTTATTATAACAAATCCATGTTACATCTGAACATCGCTTGTATTAATATATTTATTCCTTTCTGTGAAATCTAGGTTTGCGAATGCCAAGCTTCTCAAGGCGAATATTCATATAATACAATTACTTTTTCTTTAATTTATACTCGTATTGTTTGTGCTGGATTAACAAACATAGTTTAAAAACCACAGGTCGTAGTTAAAATGTAAGAAAATTTAAATAAAAGTTTAAGCCTTACTTCAATAATAGTAGTTAACCTAAAATGAATATGTTTCATCTGTAAGACGTTTATTTTATCCGTAACTTCATCAAACTTTAATGTAACCAAGAGACGGGACTGTGTAAGCCCATTACTATTAAACCACTGGTAAAGTTACATCGAAACGCGTACGTAACAGCTTTCGTGCCGCCCAAAACTCGTCCTAGCAGATATCTACCCTCTTCTTATTTGATGACACTCTTATCCTTTATTTGCGTTATTCTACAGACGCCAAGAACAGATAGGGCTTAGAAAATGGGGCCCGACATAAAAAGCTAGTCTGAGCGCTGTTAGTTAAATAAGAAAAATCGAGGTATAATGGTGGAAGCAAAATAGTCGAGTCACAGACGTTACTTTTATTTTTTAATTTGATAGTTGTAATAAGTATGTTCATGCACAATAGATATTAAAAAATTGCCAAAAACAAACTAATTTACAAAGGTCTGTATAGAATATTTTTCTTGCTGATGATGGCTGGGGAATATCGCAAGTCATTTACATTCACTTTTAAATTAAATGTGAATAATTTACAACTTAAAACCGATATATCAGGGTTATTTTTATTCTCCAGATTAAAAGTACAGGATTTGTAATTAAAATCGTTTTTCTTCTGCCTAACCTGTGGCAGCTAGCAAAATATGTGAAATAAGAATATCAGTCTGTAAAGAAAATTAAAAGTATTGACCAAATCGTTAAAAAATATAAGCTTCCTTTCATCTAGATAATAAACTAAATTTACTTTCCATTGCTAAAAGCAATGCTTTATGATTTAAAAAATACATATAATTTTTTGAAGATCTTTGATGTTCGTTACCGTCTTATCGAAGCATTTTTTGAATAGAGGGAAGCTTAGTTAAATAGCTCTATTTTAGTATCAGTGTGCCTGGGTTAGGTGTAAGAGACTTAAAAATATCATAATAAAACTACACAATTTCTTCGGCGAAAAGAAGCAGAAGAAGAATTTCGACAAAAACAGAAAAAGATTCTGCGAACATTTCAGTATACCAACTTATAAGGTCATTACCAGCAATATCTAATCTACGAAAATTAACACGAATTAAATCACACATATGAAAAACAACACAACAACCACTGAAACACCAGTTTCTTTTGAGGAAGAAGCGTGTCGCAATAGGGCATCTATATCTTATTTGGTGAGAATTTTAACGATTAAAAAAGGAATATACCATGCTACAGTATTTTTAAATATTAGCCTTGCTTTTAATAAAGCCTATCATTCAAATCTCTTGTAGGAAGAAAGTGCTTCTTTTAAATATTTGTTTAAGTTTAAAGCCTAAGCTTGTCGTATCTGTAAGGTTAGACGCAAAAAAAACTACTAGTGTTCAAGGAGCCGTTTTCTTGTTTTATAAAATGTGTAAAATTGATTCATTTGCTAGCGGCTTTAGAAAAGTATTGCCATTTGATTTGCGTTTTACAACATGAGAGCAGAAATTATAAACTTTTATATGTGTGTAAATTACTATTGGACTTTTTGTTTTCAAAGCATTCTTATCTATTAAACTGTGCACTATCATCGTCAATAAAAAAATAGCACAGTAAATTGTACGTTGTAAATCTAAAATTCTCGGTCAATATAGCAACGACCCTTGTTTTCGGAGAGTTTTTCTGGGTGGAAAAATGACAAACAGAAGCTTGATTTCTCAGCAGTAATAATACAAAGCAAATTTTAAGTTCCGTTGTAGTATGACACGATATAGTCATAATTAAACAAATTACTACAGTGTTTCAATAAATGTAAAGTTATATTTAGATTATCTGCGCAACTTAAGAAAATATTGCACTAAATATCATTCGAGGAAAAAGTTGTTAATGAAAACTGCCTAACTGGCTAAAGATTTATACATTAATTCCATTTTTTCCAACGTTCAAACAATTAGATTCGAAAGAAAACCAAAATTATTTAATTTTGATTATGAACACGAGGATCAAAATGTTTTAGAGTCCAAATTAGATTTGAAGGTCTTAAATCTTCTTCTTCTTCAGTCTTCTGATTGGTTTGTCGCAGCTTCCCCTTCCTTCTTACACTTACTTTTTCTTTTCATTTCATTATTTAAACCTTATAAGAACATTTTTTGATTCCCAAGTAGGATATTCTATTACGTAGAAGAAAAGGTGTTTGAAAATTGTAAAACCTTAAACTACAAGAGAAGTAGTTATTACTAGACGGGCTTGATATCTTTACTGGACAACAAATCTTCAAAATGAATTTTAAGAACTGAATAAAAACTAATCCAAACATTATTCTGCCAGTATACAGGGTGTTAATTAAGTACGTAGACAAACTTTAAGGGGTGATTCTTTGGTCAATTCTAAGATAAAAAGTTCATACAAATATGGGACCTAAACGGCTTCGTTTTCAAGTTAAAGGATGTTGAACTTTAAACAAAAATCTACTGTAACAGCAATTTCGTTCATTATAAGATTTTTCCGTTTTTCCCTAAAAAGGTTTATTCTATCAAAAAAAGAAAAGAGGTATCTTTTGTGTAGTTTCAATGGATGAAGCTAAAAAATTTGTCGTATTGGCTAAAAAACAGTGGCGTACCAAATTTTTACAAAATAAAGTAACTGAGGTGGCCCCGATGCACGCCACTGGTGGAAATAAATTAAATTTTTTTTTACCAAACAATGCCACTTTATGAAACACTAACCTACACCAAGTTTCATTAGAATACCTCTAGGTGTTTCCAGATTTTTGAAAAAAATATTAATTTTTGGTCAAACTTCAACATCCTTTATTTTGAAAACGAAGCCGTTTAGGTCCCATGTTTGTCTGAACTTTTTATCTTAGAATTGATCAAAGAATCACCCCTTAAAGTTTGTCTACGTACTTAATTAACACCCTGTATGTACGAATATTTTAAAATAGTTTAGTTTCGACTTTTTCAAATACAAAACTTTTTAAAATCCTTACCATACTCAAGAAAGACTCGATAATTATGCTATTGTTTCTATGTATCAGGCAATTTTAATATTGTGAATGCTATAAAGGAATTATCCGAAACCAGTAAAATTGACAAAACCTAACGGTCGTATCTTTCATTCATATTATGTAGGTCATGTAGGTGTGCTAAAAGTTTTCAAATTAAATAGCTCTATCTATGAATAATTCGATTGGATATAGTGATAATTTTAAATCTTACAACTTGTTAAATCAGAATTATGATAAACTGGTTCTTATTTTGGGTTACATTAAGAAAATAATAAAAACTATACCTATACGAAACAACTCTTTGATAGCTTCCATCATTATCATCATCAGGTTCTGTAACCCCGGAGTTGCCTTTTTCAGCGTTTTGAATCTACTTACACATATGTGAAATGTGATATTTTCCACAATATGTAAAAATCGTTGAGGAATAACTTAATTTGTCAGTGCCCCTATGGTCGACTGCACGAGCCATACAGACTCTCAAGTTCCAACAATTTTAGCAAACCATGTTCAAAACTCCTTTATCAATCAAAATAGTATTGCATAACTGCATGGTATACTTGATATGGAATAGATGGTGTGAATTAAAACATCATAATTATAAATAGTTAAAGCGGTAGACATACTTAGCAAATAGCAAAATTTCTGAATACCATTTCTAAAGGATTAAATTAAACTAAATTAAATTAATATTGATATACTAACAGCCTCAAAATTTCACTAAACCAATAGGTGATCAAAACGCTGAGGCTTAGGCTTAGAAAACACTAGATTTTAGTAAGAATTAGTACTCATAATTAATAGTTAGGATAATAATTTATACCTTTAATAAATCTAGTGAAAAATTGTTCTACTCGAATTTTTTCAGTCAATAGCATTTTGCAGTTCTAAACGTTTCATTCATATTCACGATCACTTTATACCACAATAGGCCATAGTTGAAAAGACAGTTCCTTTGGTGGTTTTCCTGATATAAATCAGGCTTGTCAATGAAAGCAAACTTAGTTTTAACGTTATAGTTCACACAAAATTATCATCGTTAGTTGTAAGCAAGTTAGAATAATTAACCCGTTAGATTGTCAACATAAAATGCTTTACCTAATCCAACATTGAAAACTTAACACAATAACAGGGTGTTCAATTTTAAAATAAATTTAAATACAACTAAACATTTAAATCATGGCCTATTTAGGTTCAAAGAGATCATGAACGCATTATAAGTATCGTAGATAATATTCAATATGTCAACTTAGGCACCACAAAATCATAAATTTTCATTGATCACGTTTCCATTATACTTTAAAAAACTCTAAAACTAAAACAGAATGTTCTTTACACTCATTAAAAAATCGTTATTGTAGTATCTCGAATGAGTACAGATAAATGTTGGTGGAGCTTCGCGAGTTTTAAGCACATTCTTTTTTTATTAGAACCCCTGCTACGCTTCGCTAATATTAAAACTGAATTTTAAACCTAAGCAAACTCGTTTAAATTAATTTTGGCTTATCGTAAATCCCCAGTGTATATATTGCGAGTTATATCCTTATTTGTGAATATACACCTCCCCTAGCTAGCATATTGCCAGTTCGAACCATGTCATCAAACCAAAACTACCCTTACTCATTGTTTCCCCAACGTCGACTATTGTTTAACGCTCTTTAGGGTGCATAAATGATTAATTAGACTGTTTAAACATCAATTAGGGGATGAAGTGTGGCCGAATTGCACCTGTGTACTGCTAACGATAATACCTTTGATTTATTTTGATTTTTGTCGATAAATCACAATCTGATTTAATGCTGTCAGCGGCGATTTGTTATCACAGCTTCAGAATATAAAGTTATTTGAGCTTGTAAACGAACGTATACAGACGGCTAACTTTTTTTCTAATATTCAACATAAGATACCAAAGTTTTTATTAAATTTTAAAACTATGTCACAGTTTCACCCTGCTGTGGGAATAATACATTCGCCACATTTCGTTCCTTAACTTTATACATTCAAAAAGTTTCACCTTATAACTTGCTATACTAACATCGAATTCATATAAAAAAGATTTCCTTCGAGGTCGAGTCGAAAACTCAAGAAGGCTTTTAGCTTTGTGCTTTATGATTAAACAAAAGCGCTTTGAAATGGGCACACGTTTTTATCTGGAAAAGGATCATCCGACCGGAAATAATATTAGGAAAGAACAATCGCTCTGCAATCTGCTGATGACTTGCAAAAAGTAAAGAGCGTTGATTTTAATTTTCGTACTGTATTAAAACGAGGAAGATTAAATATTATGGATGATGTGGGTTGTATTATTCGTTAGCAGTTGAAGCAGTTAGTAAGAGATAAGGAAACATTCTATGCAATTTCGACAGTATATTCAAAAAGTGTGTTGTTGACTTTTAATCCTCAATCTAAATGTTTGTATATATGGGATTGCTGTTTGTAGAAAAGACACAATTAACGTATTTATTTTGACAGATTGAAAACAGAGTTTTCCTAAGAAGATAGAAGCTCGCAACTTCTTAATTAGCAGATTAATAACTTTTTCTTTCAGTAAAATACGGTATAAGGATAGGCAATAAAAAGTATTGCTATTTACAATTGTTTCTTTCCTAAAATCAATAACATAATCAAAAGTCAGAAGATAAAGTTGCACATTAAAAATGCCTTAACGCCCTAATGCTTTAAAAGACAAGGATCCCAACAAAATTATTAAAGTAACTTTGCATTCGTCCACAAAAGGTTTTAAGACAATTTTTGTATAAAATTGCGCACGACTACAACATACACACCGTTTAGGAAATCCCAAAGACAAACTTAACAGCATAGAAAAATAGTAATTTATAAAATTCAATAATCCCACTGATAATTCGAAATATAGTGACAAAATAAAACGTAATTTTGTTATTCAAAGATTCAAAGAATGCAAGGCTTATTGCAGATTTAATAGGACTGAAAGAAAAGCATAGCCCAATATACTCGTGAAACAGGACCTACTATAAAAATATATAGCACAAAATTAAAAAGCATTATCAAATTCAAGCAGCGAAATTGTTCTTTAACAATATTTTTATATTTAAGAATAAAAACAATATTCTGAATTGGGACCTCGGACCGATACCAAATTTCAAGTAAAGCGCAGGACCTGTTGTCACATAAAAGAATAACGAATGTATTATACGTCACTGATTATCTATTTTATCAAAAAAATATTAAGATTAACTTTCCGTGTAATATCAAAAAATTGCAAAATGAATGTGCTTTTCATACAAGATGCATGTCTCAAAAGAGTTAAATTTTCGATTGAAGATATAAGAGACCACGAAAGACCGATTTCTGTTTCTACCCCAGAAAATATTGATGCAGTCCACGACATATTATCATAACTCAGAACGTCGAATTTGGCTGAACGGAATATACGGCGATTTATAAATAAAAAAAATTGGGCAAAATGGATTCCCAAATCAGAAGCGAATAAGAGTGGAAGCATCGCGCTCAACCTATGCCGATTTTAAAAAAAGACGCTGCCTTCTTGGATACATTTCTACGGCCCAGAAGCAAAACAACAATCGACGGAATGGAAGCACTCTAATTCTCCAAAGCCTAAGAAGTTTCGGGTACAAGAATTAGCTGGAAAAGTTTTTGCCTCAGTTTTTTAGGACAGCATGGAGTAATCATGATCGACTATCTGGATAAGGGTACATAAATAACTGAACAATATTTTTTCTAAATTACTAACAAACCTATCAAAAAAACTATGAAAAAAGACGCAAAATGTTGACCAAAAATTAATTGCTTTTGCCTGTACACAAATCACATATTGCCATGAACACAATTCACGATTTAGGCTTCGAATTAATAGAACATCTACTTTATTCACCAGATCCGGTACCTTCAATTTATTACCTCTTCCCTCAATCGAAAAAGAGTTTGAAAGGTCGTGAATTTTCTTCTAACGAAGAAATTAGAGAAACTGCAGAGGACTGGCGTATAGAGCAAGAAGGCACATTGCGTTTTTAAAGGTTTAGATAACTCGCAGGTTCGCTGTAATAATTGTGTTAATTTTACATTACGTTGCGTAATAAAATATTTTGAGTTTAAAAATGCTTCTATAGTAGGCTAAGAAAATATCAATCCTATTTACCCACCTACTCTAGTATGTAATTAAGTAAAGTATATACCAACAATGAACAAGAAAACCCGTACTTTATTAAACATTTCTAAATATTTAAAACGCTATGTAATCTACCGCCTAATTAACTAATTAAACATAATTAAGTAATCTGTTTGAACAATATTATACGTAGAACCAACTAATGAGTTCAAAAATTGGTTATCGTAATACAATGAAAGCAATAAAGGGTCTTAATTGACAAATGTGTTTTCCAAATTTAATAACGTAAATACGAATGTAATGGGTTTTTATCGCAAATTCTTTTAAACGAATTAGTTTTATAACAATGTAGTTTTAAACAACTGACCAATAACTTTATGCATTACATATAATTATCGTATAGTCTCGGGACAATTGAAAGGGTTTAACGGTGCCTTTTGAATTGGGAAATAAATCGGAACTTAAGTGAGACATGCCCAAATTTTTTTAGATAATTGTTATGCCCATGTTGTACTTCATATACAGTATTCCCCAAAAACTATGTAAGAAATGGGATTTCTTTTATCATTGATTTCTTCGAAAATTTAAAAATAAAGAAGTTGACAAGAGTAAAAGGGACTATACTGTACATGTATTTCCAGAGATTTCCCGATTCAAATGCAGTAACTACATAATTCAAATATTGTTTTCATTTCTAGATAAAAATTTGTTTTGTAAAACGTAAAAATTACACTTACAATTATTGCAGTAGCGCGTTTAGCGAAAAAATTTTAAATTGATGACGAGTGTAAACCTCCTTTATTTTTCAAAATGTTAAAAAATGTATAATAAAAATGATCTAATTTAAAACAGAAGCACAAATATGAAGTTTCACTAGAATGGTGAATAGCGAGTTTCGCGGTTTGTTTACTCGTCTATTGTTGGCCGATAGTGCCATACTAAAAACGAAATTTTTCACTAAACTCTGTGCTCTTTTGTTTTTAAATACAAACTTATTTGCTTACAGAAGCTATACAATAATTTCAGTTTGAAAAACGTTTACAAATTTCTAGGTATAGGTTTTTCCTGCATAGATAATAGATAATAATCTGTCAGCAATAGTTAATTTACTTAAAAGTGTTAATCATGTAGTTAATTAATACAAACTAATATAATCATATAGTTTTGTTTCCCAATTTATATGGCTACTTATTTTAATTTTTAAAAATGCATCAAATTATTCAATACAGCAAGTGCAACTTTAATTTTTGAAATTTCTAAAACCCGAAATTATTTCTTGTGTAACTTCTATAGTAGTGAGTATTTGACTTAAGAACAAAAGAGCATAAGATTGACGAATGTTCTAGTGAAAAAGAAATCATTTTTAATGTGACATTAATTATTATCAACCAAAAATATTTAAAACAATCGCAAAATCGCCATAATGCATCGAAATATCGCGCCTTATCTTTTAAATACAGTCAAACTTTTATCGAAATATTTTTTTAAATTTTGATAAATGAAGGTAGTTTACTCTTCTAATCAATTTAAATTTTTCAAATTTCCAGTTGAACGGTGTATTGCCTATTGCACTTACGTGTAATTTACGCTTTAAAAGATTCACAAACCTTCATCGCGAGTTTTTTTTTTTTTGAGAAAGCAAAAATAAAAAAGTTTTTCAATTGTTGCATACTTTTTGGGAAACACTGTATATGCACAGTATAACCTAGCCATTATTAATTAGTATGAAATATTACTGCAGGAATTCACATTTTGTATTACTAGGTAATCATTGATTTTAATTAAATTTACATTTAATTTGCACAAATTATTATTAGTCATTTGATAGGAAAATATTTTGAAGCTAAAGTATATCTGATGAACAGTGCGAATAAATATGCATTTGGATATATTTAGCTTACATACAAAACAGTCATTTCAATTAGCCAAATTACGTTCTTCAAAACTCAAATCTTGTTTTGCATATTTTTACATATTTGCATATGATTGTATATTCAACCGCGTTCAAATCTCCATGATCGAAATATTGAACTTTAAGGAGCAGAATGCCAAAGGTGTAGTTTCTATCGATACTATTGGAAATTTTCGGGTGGCATTTTCCATGTTGCCTTTATATGAATAAATAAAAGGTTTATACCTTTTGCAACGTTTACTTCTTCTTTATTACATCTTATATAAAATTTCCCTGATGTGGTTATTGCACGTAGATTTTATTTGTAATATCATATATATTTTATACTGGTTATAAACAAATTGCTGTTTTTTATTAATTCATTTATACCTTATAATATACTTTATAATGTTGGAATTTATTTCATTATACATATCTGTATACTTTTTTGTTCTACTTAAATTTATCTTATATTCTATACGATTCTATATACGAACGAACGCACTTGTTCTTGTATTTACATACTTAAGTAATAAGTGTTTATTGGAAGTACCTTAACAATCTGTGATATTTTTATGTATACAGATTTTTAAAAATTCATCAAATTAATTAAAAATAAAATTTACCCAACATTCTTAGAATTATTTAAAATGTTCCTACTTGTTGAATATTATTATTCTTATTAATAATAAATAGATTTCTGCTTTTTGCGACGTTAAATGCATGTACAATTTTAAGTTAACAACATATTTTGAATTTTCTTGCTTGTTCTTTATACAACAAATAATTTATTATAAACGAACCGAATTTGCGTCTATATTTTCAGGAAAAATTAAATTGTTAACTCCAAATTCGATACAGCAGCTTACGTAACAAATTGAAGTTTACTTAAGAAATTACAAATTTACACTGCTTTCTTCAACAATGTAACGACTTATCGAAATAAGCTTGTTAAAGCAAAATGATGGACCAAGACCTATTAATGACTTTTCCAAAATTTTCAGAAATGTTAAAAGAGGACACTTCTAATAATTTTAAACATTTTCGCAGAAGCTACATGAATTGCTTCACGCACCATAGAAATTCCAATGGCAAATTTTTAACACATAAATATTTGCTTCCCTAATTATTCACTTTTTGTTTCATAAATTTCATGGCATCGGCGATTTTTGTTAAAGTGTAAGATTTCATTTCCATAGGTTTTTAGTTACACGAAAATCAAAAATTATGTTTGCATGAATGGATCCAGTATTTTTTTCTCTACAAAGACTTAGTTCCACTTCGGTCTAAAATAATTGGGGAAGCAAATATTTACATATTAAAAGTTTACCACTGAAATTCATATGGTGCGTGAAGCATTTCATACAAGTTTTTTCTACATTTTCGTCCTATTTTCAAAATTCTAATTTTTACATTTTCTTCTAAAAAACAACAATTCGATAATTTTCGGCAAATTTAAATACAACAGTTTAAAATCAACTGCAGGAAAAAACTTCGAAATTCAGGTCCAAAGCTAAAAAAGTACAATTTTTAATATACTTAATAACCCTTCTTAAAACTATTTTTTTGGAGAGATAGTTTCTAATTCCAAGATCGATAGCTCTCAAAAGTTTGTAAAATTATGGATTAGTTGGCTTTTGCGAACATTACTTTCCAAAATCATTGCTAACAAACCATTAAAAACTTTTTGAGCTCCGGCGGCTGCGGCGCTTGCTTCAAGGAAATTTTAATTCCAACAAATAAAACATACAGGTAGCTACTGCCAGTGCCAAAGTAAAACTTATTCAAGTACTAAAAAAGGTTTCCGGAAGCATGAAAAGTCGCTCTGCTTATATTTACAAGTGGATTGACAACGGTTTCAATGTTTTCTGTAGCATTTTATTAATAAATTCAGTTAAAAGTAAATATTCTATTCTCATTCAATATGGCATTCTAAATTATATAATATTTAACTTTGGGTTAGGTTAGATTAACTAGCAATAAATAAAAATAAGTGTGTATTACGTTTGATATATCATAGCCGCCTGAGACTGAAAGACTTTTTGAACACACGTTACTATAGCATGTTCAAAAAGAAACAATTTTATAAAATAAGCTTAGAATCAACGTCTTAGTGTATCAGTTTTTACCCAGATTATCAATATGGCAACATAGACTAAAGTTTGTAACTCAAAGAAAGTCCCTTGCAAGTGCTTAATATTTCTATTTTAAGAGAAAAGTAGAGAAAAGGTTTTAAAATATTTATTTAATATGTATCTCTTAAGTGACCTCGACACCTTCGGATACCAGAGGTTCATCGATTATGTATGTATGTATGTATGTATGTATCTCTTAATAAACTGGTTTTAAAAAATACCCTTTGTTTTATATACTTCTGAATTAAAAATTACGATGAGGGGGACCCTTAACTATGTTTAACCAAAGAACATAAATTAGGTATTCTTTGGTTTACCTAACCTAACACGTAATTTAGTAATGAAAATTTTAAATAAAAATAAAAAACGATACTTTTTTCTTATGAAACTGAAAAACATTGTATTTATACGTTCTCTGCATCTTTATAATAATTTAATTAAACAATTACGATAATCGTTAATACAGTAAAACTACGTCTCGATATATGTATGTATATATTTTTATATTTCTTCATAACGGAACTGGTACAAGGTACGAAAGTGTTTTACATTACTTAAATATGAAACAAACTCAGAGAAATAAGTGCTTAGCAACAAAAAGCAGGCAAAATGGTTCAGCTCGTGTAAGTAATATTTTAATTTGCTTTTCTTTCTTAATAGTATAATTAATTTTTGTATCTGGTAATGACTTTTAATTATCATACTTTTGTTAATATTTTGTAGTTGTTTAAGTTCTTTTGAACTTTAGGAAATTGTTTTGTTTTACTTGCTACATAAACACGCAACAGACTTAGGATGTTTTTCAATATGTTATTTGCCTTATAAATTCGAATTTTTAATTGGATTTTTACGAATGATTAATTTGAGAAGCTTTTAAATAACGCTAGTGCAAGTCACTCCTAAAACTTTTCAGATGTCCAAAATAATTAAACAGATTCTAAGCTTGCAAGCGTCTTCTTGACTTAGACTTGATTACAATAAAAAATAACAAAAGTAACGCAATTAAATCATGAAAACAGTGTAAGATGACGGTGTACTATCGTCGTAATCGTCTCGTTTGATTTTATGTGAAACAAAACTGTTATGAGAATTTAAAAAATCTGAAAACCTCAGAAGTTTCCGCAAAGTTGCTGATTATGACATGTTTTTAACGTCTGCTTTGCAGTAATTACCATATTAAAGTAAAAATTTAGAAAATTATTCGCAATTGTTGGCAAGCCAACCTTAGTTAAATACTTATTAATGCCGTATATTTTAAGTACCCTTAGATAAAAAAACTTGCAAAAAGCACAAGATTTAGTTAATTCGAGTAATTACGTACAAAGTATTATTAATTTTCTTCTTCTTTTTAATTAGCAAACGAGCGTGATGAAATAATGCACTTAAGGCTCAATTAGAGTTCTAAGAAACATCAATTAGTAACAACTAAGGTCATTTTATTTTAGAAATAACATCGTCTAGGGAAAGATTTCATGTAAAAGCATGCCATATTACATCATTACATCACATTAAAACTGTTTATGCCATAATAATTTCCCAGAAATACACGAAAAAGAATAATTCTTACTGAATTTAATTTTAAAAAATCTGTGTACTGCGAAAACATTGCCTCAGTAGGGATTTGAACCACTGACCTTAGGCTTTACGTGTCAATGCATATTAGCAGATTTATGCCGAAAGAAAGTGTATTTAAGTTTTTACTTAAAAAAACGTTAAACATTATAATAATTATATGAATTAACAATCACTTTATAGTACATTAAACATTCGCTCGGGCTAAAGGCATAACTGAAATAGTTTCAAAGACATATCACTTGTTTTGAACACATTTTAAAAGTCATTTAACGAATGTTTTAAAATGAAACTAAATAATAAAAGTACCTAGATGATTTTAAAGTACCAATGGCAGTATTGATCTTTGTTTCCTTTTTGTTTGCTGATAAGAAATACCACACATAATTCTAATTATATACAATATAAAATTAAACTTCTCAATTTTCTTTGTTTGTACGGTCCTTATTTATATTATCAAATGCAATATCAACTTTAAGCGTTTAAGGATAAAGAATTTTTGGGCGCAGGCGCAATCATATTTTGGGATTTTGCCAATAATTTTATAGAAACGTAAATGTGAGTTTTACTACTTGAGTTTGTTGACAAACTCTTATTGATTTAAGTATTATTGAAGATCAAAAGCTTAACTTTAATTTTAAACCAAAGCTTTAACACCTTCAAGTATTCCAATTTTTTAAAATGGCGTTCTTTATGCTTTTAATATTATGCGAAGACTTTGATTACCAGAAAGGAAATTCTATAACTTTCAAATATTTGGTCACCCAAAGAGTATTTTTGAGAATTTAACATTGAAATAAATCCCAAATACTCAAACAGAAGCAAATTTCAAAGAAAAAAGCAATAAATCGACTCAAATTTCCAAAATTTAGCGATTTAACTATTTAGCGAATATTAAAAAAGAAAACTCACCATCAAAGTGCAGATTGCCGACAGATGCACTAAGTTTGTAGTTGGAAGTGTTTACGGCCATGGTGAATGCTGGAGCTTCTGGAAGCTGTACACGGTCTAAGGTTCGTCCAAAAGCTCGGTCTAGAGGTCACGATAGGTGACCTAATTCAACAATTGCGCGCGCAAAATGACGTCAGAACGTAGGAGGCACGTTTTGTAGGAGGAGCTTTTCGAATTTTCCAAGTGGAAACTAGGGTTGAGCTTTTAGGGTTGAAAAGTACCCGTCAAGATTTTTATTCGAGATTAAGCTGAAATTTGATTTAATTTTTTCTTAAATAATACTGCAACTGACCTGTCGTGTTTAGATTTAAAAAAAAGATAAATGCTGATAAAAGTATCCACAACTTAAAATTTTATATTTAATTTATTTTTTATGAATATTTAAAAATCAAATTCGTAAAATGCAAATGATTGGAAACTAGACAATATTTTACAAATACAAAAATAATTAATGTTTAATACTTATTATTTTTGAATGCTTAGAATTAAAAAAAAAATAATTCTAACAAAAGTGAAAAATCCAAAATAAAACCTCACAAATAAGCACGAAGAGGATAATTTACCGACACTAATATGTACTGTAAAATGTTAACACGTACCAGTTCGCTACTATGATAAAACTCTTTTAAAATAGTCCTAACATGCAACCAAGTCACTATGCACACAATACTAAAACACAAATGAAACACTAAATAGTTCAAGCTATTATAGGTAACTTCGGAACATCAAATTTAATTGGAGGGGCTCGTTTTAAGCAAAATCGTTCGGAATGAGAATACCTTGAATACGATTAGTGTTCGTAATGTAAATTTCCTGAAAACCTCATTATACCAAAATCCGAAAATGCGTCATAAAGGGAATTTCAGTCACATGTTATGTGATTTAGTTAATTACAATTTGAAGATCGGCCTTAGTAAATCTGCAAATTTTGTAAATGATTAGAAAGTAACTGCGTATACGTAAGTACAAGCAAAGTCAAACACAAACTTAATTAATGATTGTGACATTGTTGTTGTTGTGAGTAATCACAGTTTTAGGTATTTTCTCTTATCTACCTTATTTTGTTTTTAATTTCTGTTTCCTTTTCTTCCTTTTTTTATGAATTTTAGTAAATTTTGAACATTCTGCATATCAACCAATCGGTTCAAATCCGTTATCTTATTATATGCAAAATATTCATAAATCATCAAACTATTTTTTGTGTTATTAAGCCCTGAGTATTATATTTTTACGTCGATAAGTTAAATTAGTACTTGCAAAAATAAAAAGGTAATTGGTAAAACAAGTTATCTTCTCGTTTTATTTAATTCCTGTATTAACAAACCTCACATCTGAGTATCGATTAAGTAAAATTAATTCCACAAAAAACTTACGCAAGCACTGCCAAATGACAGAAGGTTAAACTAATTAGTCTAACAATGTTCAAAGTCAAAAATTTGTATGTGATTTTTAGAAATTAAATTCATGCAAAGTTACATCACTTCCACACAAATGATTCAGAAATACCTACATCGATTAATGACCCTACAAACGATTTGGTGATTTACCGGTGAAACTCTTGGGGCTATATTTAATTGTCTTCCACTTTGTCTGAAATATTTGAGAAGTATTTAGAAATTATAAAATAATGCTCGTTTAAATATCCTAGTTAAAGGATAAATAATTGTTAATGTTGAGTACAGTTTTCAGATTCGTGAAAACAAGGATTGTATTTACTACATATTTTTTACTTTATACAGGGCTTCTGGTTTTAACTAAACCCCTGATCAGCTGATCACATAACAATGTGTTGTTATGTGATGAGGGACTAAACCGTTTTTTTTTTTTTTTTTGTTTTTTTTTTTTTATTAATGTCAGCTATCATTACTGCAAAACTCTACAGTTGAGAAATATATTTTCTGTATGCTATGCTAATTACAAAAATTATAATGCAATTGTTTCCATTATCCTTGTGCCTTTTTGGAGTGTCAGATTCAATGCAAATTATA
Organism: Melanotus villosus; assembly: GCA_963082815.1. Lineage (NCBI taxonomy): Eukaryota > Metazoa > Arthropoda > Insecta > Coleoptera > Elateridae > Melanotus > Melanotus villosus. Next base: position 27,344,903 of record OY720419.1, on the reverse strand, counting down.
AACTTTAAAACATAATAATTAGTTTGCAGCTTTACGAGTTCTACATACAAAATATATGTAATGTAATGCAAAAAGTAACCTAAGACACATACAGGAAGTTATCATTTTATAAGCCAAAAGGCTGCTGCAAATAAATACTAAATTACTCGCGAGTTATCTGTAACTTTAATTTCGAAGATAGCTAAGAAATAAAAATAATCTATGTACCATAAATTTATTATCAATTTCATAATTTTCTATTAATGTCATTGACTAAAGTATTAATTTTTATTTAACTTTATACAATTCGATCATAATCAAAAAAATTAAATAAACTTTGAAAGACAACGCTAAAAATTCATATCTAAATATCTACTGGCGTTAGCAATAATTTTTATTTTGTAACTGTAAAATAACTGACACTTTCCTCTGTGCACCATTTCACATTTTCTTAATATCTTACCATCCTGTTAAGTGTTATTGATACTCTTAACTATGACTAAAAATCAAAACTTCTTTTAAAGAATGAAATTATACGTAAAAAAACTTATAGCACACACTGTATATAGTTGCTCTATACCTTTTCAACTTCAAATTGAGACTAACCATTTTCAAATTGAGAATAAACACATTCAAATTGAAACAAAACGATTTGGAATATATTAAACACATTCAAATTGAGAATAATCATTTTCAAATTGAGAATAAATACATTCAAATAGAGACAAAACAATTTGGGATCGATTAAACACAAGCAAATGGGGAATAAACAACTTCTAATTAGGAAATAACAACTGCAAATTGAGATTTGTCAATATTAACGGTAAGAAAATAAATCAACAATAAATTTGATCCTCCTTACATTAAAAAAGGAAGCAAACAACATCAGAAAGCAAATTTGTGCCGTCTTCAATAATAGTGGAGATTGGAGAGGACTGACGAATACCTAGCTTGGTTCAGTTTTATGCAGTGCAGTTGCCACAAATATAAGCTGGTGAAAATAGGGCAAATATACCCCAAACAGGGTTTCGTCTTCGTCAGCTGGAAAACATTTTACATAAGAACATATACCGTGTGTCAACGAAACATGGGGCACCCCCATAATCTTTTTATTTTTAAGATATCTAAATGAAATTTGGTATATGTAATATACTCTTTAAATGGCATTCGTTGACATAGGAAACAAATTTCTGTCACTTTCGGTTTCGCCGGAATTGACATCAACTTTGTTATTTTAAATGGAACACCCTATATATTTACACATTTTTGGAATCTCCATTCAATTTTACGTATGGTAGTATCAAGTTCGGAACATTTTGATGACAAAGTAAAGACTAGCAGAAGAGTTTATTTATTAATCTAGGATGCCGTAACCTGCGTAAAATGGAAGTCAGGGTGCTACGACACTCAAAACATTCCGAATTAAATTTTCATATTAATCCCGGTATCAATAAAATCCTTGAAAAACGCTCGTTTTTAATATCCTAGTGAGCCACCCTAGTGCCAGTTGAAAAAATAGAGTTATTCTCGAAAAAACATTTTTGCCAACTTTAGGTCATTCTAATACAGCAACTAAAATAGTTAAGGTTCTAAAACAATTTGTCTCGAGTTTCATTTTGCGTCAGTCATGGCACTCTAGATTGATTTCTGCAAAAATTTACTTTGTCATCAAAATGTTTCGAACTTGATACAACGATACGTAAAATTGAATGGAAATTCCAAAAATGTATAGATATACAGGGTGTTCCATTTAAAATAGCAAAGTTAATGTCAATTCCGGCGAAACCGGAAGTGACAGAAACTTATTTCCTATTTCAACAAATGCCATTTAAAGAGTATATTACATATACCAAATTTTATTTTGATATCTTAAAAAATACAAAATTTATAGGGGTGCCCCAGGTTTCGTTGACACCCCGTATACCTACAATAAATGTTAATAATTGTGCAAGATATGTAGCCCATGTCCAAAAGTTTATTCCCGATGCTTTAAACTTGAATCACTTGAATGACATGGTTACATTCTTTCTTCTTGATTTTTGTTAGTCGTTTTTAAAGTTTCTATAAATGCTACTTTAAATAGCCTAATCTCGTACACATATCTATACAGGGTGTCTCTAAACCTACTGCCATAAATTTACCAGCCAATTCCTGACGCAAAAATAAGTCGAGAATGTCTATAAAACTTTTGTCCTAAACAGCTCCATGTGGAAGCTACAAGTCTTTGAAAATGGTGTTGAAAAAACGGAAAACAATTGCATTTTAAAAACGGTCTGAGATAAAAAATCGAAATTTTGCAAGCGGTCTAACATATTGAAGGTTTAAACTTCCTACTATTTTTTTTTGTAAATTAACCAGGGGCGGCACGAATAGGGGTTATCACATTTTTCTTGTAACCCGTTTTTCATGACCTTTTGTTTTTTTTTTCATTTTAGTTTACAGATTTGTATTCCCTGCTACCTAATTAACAAAAAAGGTACTCTTGTTTCAACTCGCCTGGATTAACCGTTTCCTATAAAATTCAGGTTTTCTGTTTGTCTGAGTGTAAAATTCACTGATTGTGATTTTAAATTCAAATCAATAAAAAGCATGTGATAGAATAATAGGAACTTTATACTTTCAATAGGTTAGACCACCTGCAAAATTTCAGTTTTTTATCTCAAACCGTTTTTAAAGTGCAATTGTTTTCCGTTTTTTCAACACAATTTTCAAAGACTTGTAGCTTCCACATGGAGCGGTTTAGGACAAAAGTTTTATAGACATTTTCGACTTATTTTTGCGTCAGGAATCGGCTGGTAAATTTATGGCAGTAGGTTTAGAGACACCCTGTATAATTAACTTTATTTCTATTAACTTTTGTATCTGACACAATAAACTGAATTATTTCCCAATTTGAAATTCATTATGCTCAATTTGAATATGTTTATTCTCAATATGATTGTGTTTATTCTCAATTTGAATGTGTTTAATCGATTCCAAATGGTTTTGTCTCAATTTGAATGTGTTTATTCTCAATTTGAAGTTGAAAATGTATAGTTATAAAAATTACAGCAAAGCTAGCTATTGTTACAAATGTATTACCATGTAATAGTGCCAAACTTTAGCATAACTTTCATGTTATAACAAAAAATACAAATTGTAATTGCACTTTTAACACCCCCTACCTTCTTAGCGAACCCCCAAGATATTAAGATGTATTTAGTTTAATCGTTTTATTTTAATCTCAGAAAGCCGTAATTATTTCAAGACACATTGTATATCTTTAGCCATTCTCCGTCCATTTTTGACCATAGGCCTCCCTCATTTTTAACCACTTTTCACTATTTTGGGCTTCTCTAATCTACGAGTAGGTAAATCCAGCCGATCTTTTTAGGTTGTCTATCCACCGCATGAGAGGGCGTCCTCTGGTTCTTTTTCCCATGTATAGTCACCGTTTTAAAATTGTGTTGGTTCATCTTTCATCCTTATGTTTTGCCACCTGACCCGCGTAATTCCATTTTAACTCGGCTACTGCTTCGGCAACGTCCTTTAGCTTTGTTTTATTTCGGATCCAAGTATGGGTTTTATGATCCTTTACCGTCATACCCAATATTTGGCCCTCCATCGCCCTCTGTGTCACTCTTAGTTTATTCATTGACTGTTTTGTAAAAGTCCACGTCTGTGCCCCGTACATCAACGCAGGCAAGACACATTAATCAAATACGTACATGAGATCGGAGATGCATTTTTTATTTCTTCGCATTTCTTTTCCATCATTTCCATTCGATCATCTTGCTTCTTAATTAGTAAAATTTTCCGATTTCATAATATCAAGCTCTTTATGGATACTATCTAACTTTGTGTCCATACTTTGGGTTCTCTCTTCCAACGATTCCAACTTGTTTAATTTTAAATTAATTTCCTCGAGTATTTTTTCCATTGTAAATTGATCTTAGCGTTTTGAGGCCCTGCTATCCCTTAACCCGCACGACTCGACTGTGTGTTCTCTTGATATTTATATTTTGAAATCAAACCTAAACAAAAATGTAAACATTCGAAATATAGACATAAATTGAATTATCCTTTAACCTTTCTCTATCTGTGCGCCACAACTGCCAGGTTATCGCGCCTACCCGGTTGTTTTGCACCACGCTAATTTCGGTCTTATTGTCGCGTACCTAAGCGCTCTTTACCTTCTTTCGTATAGACCTTGCTTCTGGACCAGATTCTCACACTTTTTTTACACCAATACTAAACTTAAATGCCACTTAACCAACATGCACATTCTCAATTATTATTTAACGAATATACACGAAATTTTAACGGGGCTAACGACAACGTATTTTAAGCGACCGTTTCGTACCGCGACACATACCCATGCATAGGTATATTCTTGTTTTTTAATGTCTTATTTAAGTTTCCGAAGGCAGCCCATGCCAACCTTCTTCTTCTGTAAATTTATTTTGATTTTCTTTGCCTAGGGATAGGGTAATCATATGTCCCAAATACACATAAGTGCTCACTTCTTCCAACTCTTGATCTCTAAATTTTATTTTTTGTTGTAATGTTCTACTACACATGACTTTTGTTTTTGATAAATTCATATTCAGTCCGATTTCAGAGGAAGCTTTGTCCAACTCCGTTAAGCGGTTCCTGCAGTGAAGACCTGAGATTATTTAATCCTTTTCCATAGTTTCCTTTTATTTACAGAACATGTTGTATGAATAACGGGAACATTCATTACAAATGTTAAATATAAAATACTAATATATTATACAATTCTTGCAATTCTTCAATTGTTGACTACTATAATAGTAGTATAATCAATTTTTTTTCCTAAAAATCTAATCTTACATCAATTTCATTCTAAGTAAGTACTACTAAATCCACAGTTTTCGATTTATGTATCATTTATTTTTGATATAATACAATCTTCTAAAATTTTACATTAGGATTTCGTGGTTATAACAAAATTTGCCGAATTCTTTTACTTATAGTCAAAGCACGTATACCAATGTATATGAAAAAACCTTAGCTTGGGGGAGGGGTATAGGGATTGGACTAAAATTAAACTAATACCTATGTTTAAACTATTTAATATATTGAGACATATAAAACAAGCAGTATGAAATTTTCACTGTTTACTTATCTATACACTTATCAATAAGGCTCTCCTCCAAAAAATTCTAACAGATGTTCAACTAAAAACTTATTTGGAGTGGGCTCTGGCTTGTAATGTCATAGTCTCATACTACCTCTAATTTTATTATTAAATGCATTTTATTTATTACTGTCAAAGTTAAATTATTGATTATACTCATATTGGACATATCTGAACTGGAGCCTAAAGGAGATGTACGCATAGATGATGGTTATTGATGTGCCAAGTGCCAAGTGATATGTACCATTACAAACCAAAGCTCACTGCAAATGAAACGTGTGCATCCTAATAAAAACACATCAAAGACTTCTCTAAAATTTCATGGTGATAACTAAAGCTCGGATTTATAGGTAGAAAAAAAGGGCCAAATAGGCGCCTATAAAGGCAGGAATTTTTGTTAAATAGGCAGCTAAAATTCGAAATAGGCAGAAATATAGGCAAAAAGGCGAATTTTAAAAAACTTTTATAAAGTCATTTAGTTGTTCTAACTTGCAGAATAACGGTTACAAAATTTATTCTTTTACGTATCAGCATAATAAAACTTTTATTTTGGGTTTATTATTTTATTTTTTAAAGCTCAGGATGCGAACGTATCCACGCACAAAGTTTTGAAGACATCTCGAAGGCAACTCTTACTCTTTTCACTACTTAAATGCAAATCAAGTGCACTTTTCGTTCATGAACTTTTTCGACCCCTCCCGCACAATTACCACAAATATGAAATAGAAATACGTAGAAATATTACAACGTAAATACACACATTTCTATTCATCCTCCGACAATTAATAAGGGTATTAAGGAAATTCCTCGCCATTAATAAATTCCAGAAAGTACAGATGCACGAGTGGTAAAACAGTCCACCTCTTCATTTATTGCTGAAACCCTTGAGAGATTATAGTCTATAATCTCTTAAGGCTTACTTACGGCTTACTAGACCTCACACTGCGATTATGTGGGTAGTGCTTCTTAAAAAAACCTTGTCTCAGAAACGGAAAATAAGCCATTTTTGCTAAAATTTATAAAGTATGGCGTGGAATTTAATAAAAAGGCAACAATAGGCATCCAATGTAAAAAAAGGCAAAATAGGGCAGAAAACAGGTAAATAGGCAAAATAGGCAAAAAAGGCATTTTGCCTAAAATCCGAGCTTTAGTGATAACAAAAGTTGTCAACCTTAACAAAAATGTCGTTGCCAGTGCCAGATTCTCCATGGATCTTAAAAGTTTAAAAACGCGAAATATTGATGAAAAGCTGTATCTCACACCTGCAAATTTCCATTCCATTATTTAAAAAAAACAATACATTACTATTACTATAATTTAGTAATAACTAGTTTCTTCTTCAACCGCAATTTTTGAAACATTTTGGTATTTTTCACTTTCTGAAGTTGAAATGTCATTACTCATTAGGTTTTAATACAGATAATAATAGTCCTATGACAGTCAAAAACTTTTAGTTCGCCGTAAGTTTATATTATATTGTATAGTAAATATTACTATGCTATAAAAATGTAATCAATATGTTGTCATTAAATTAAATTATTTCGTCTTGGTAATTCTAATATTAATTATCTTGATCATAATAATCGTTTAAAAGCTTTTTTCTATCTAAAATACATTTTAGAATTTTAAAATTCTAATAAGCGCTTAAATTATAATTAAGTAAGGAGTTCCGGACAAACTGAATGTTTTTTTTTTCGTTTTAAAACTGTTAACGAAACTACACTTGTTAACGGGAACTACTTCAGTTCATAGTTCTCACATTTATTTGTAAGCCATGACAATTTAAATTACTTGCAATAATTGTATATCTTGTTAAATACCTATAGTACCTATAAAATATCTGTTCCTAAAAGTTATCGTAAGTTGGATTTGTTACAGGTAAGTATTCATTCCATTGATCTTTTCCACGATTTTCTACCTCGCCATAACCGGAATGACTAAATATTGAGATGACCCCCCTGTTTGTATAAATTATAAATGTTTTCTTGTTGGGTTCTCCCCAAATTATTTGATTTCCCAAAATTTTAAAATTATGTTAATTATCAAAATCAAAATATGTGCACCGGCTTTATAATTTGAAATTCTTTTTTTGTTATCAATTTAAAAGAGATACTCCTATCTCAGGATCTTTCCCAGGGTTCGATTTATTAAATTTGGAAAAAAACTAGAATAAAGAGCAACTAACTTTCAAAAATACAAATGTATTATAATGTTTTATTTTCCTAAATTTAATTTAGGGAAACTAAATTAATTACATTACCTTAAAATTAAATAACTCACACATATTCACTTAATTTTCCAATGATAATTCAGTTCCAGTTTACACTTCCAGTTCCATTAACTATTCTTCAAATTTAATTGTATTTTATCTTTACTTCCGAAATATTATTTATTTTCATTTAACTTCTTAGTCCATTAACCATTATATTTGATTTACCATTCAAGTTCAGTTTTATTTTATTTATAATTATAATATTTTATTTTCTTCTTAAATTATTTATATATCTTTTAAATATCGTGTTTATAAGTAACTTCTGATCCTATAAATTCAAATTTTAATTGAATTTATATTAATTTTCTGAGAGCGTCTATTCGCATCTCTTTTTTACTATTAAATCAGAAAACAAACTCCTTATTTATTTTTATCTTTAAATTATTTCCCGTCTCCCAGGTGTTTTCAAAATCTCTTCATCCATGAAATAACATTCACCCAAAAACATTCATACGTTTAACTATAACTATAACAACAATATAACAGTATACAATAATACTAACGAATTACAATAAACATTTTTTTTTACAAACAATACATAATGATTAAATTTGCATCTTGAAAGCGATATTTATTTTTATATTTAATAAAATGATATTATTTCAAATTATCCTTCTTTAAAATGTTATATCATCTCAATATGTATAATTTATTTGTTTGATGTTCATACCCTTCGTCGCTTCTACAATTGAAGGCATGAGAATGAAAAGTGGATAAAAACCATTTTTGCCAATTTTGATTTTGATCAGTTTTCGACTCTCCTAACAAAGCCGCATCTTTTAATGTGAAAGATGGACAAATTCGCTTATGTTACTGATTAACAGAGAGCGTTTTGTTATATCCAAAGTTGAACACAACTAACAAATGAGAATGACAAGTGGTTAAATCCGGATATGTCCAATTATTATTCTAAACGTTTTGATGTGTCAAAAAAAGAAATAATACATTATTTTTTCTACTCCCACCATGGAAAGTGGGATTTTCAGACTTCGTCTCCATAGATACGAGTATTGAAAATGAGTGTTTGCCGAACAAGTGAAATTAGCGTGCGGAAAATTTACTTTCCGCACGCACATGCATGATTTTCGGTGCGGCAAAGTATAATTTTGCCGCACCGAAATCAAAATGTCAAATCTGACATTTGATGAATGTCAGATTTGATTTTGCAGAAATATTTAAATTTTTTTATGGAAATGTGGTTGTAGAAAAAATAGTGTGTAATACATGTGTTGAAAGCTTGTATTTGCCACTCTCATGTGACTGCAGCACTCACTATCGTTCGTGCTGCAAACTTCACATTCGTGTGGCAAACGCAAGCTTTCAACACTTGTATTACAAATTACTATTGTTAATGTTGTGCTTTGTGTAGTAATACTATAAATAATCAAAGTGACAGTGAATCATATTTTAATGATATGGACGCCGATCCGACTTACGAAGAGGTTGAAGCAAATGAGCTTGTTATTCAAAAGAGGAAGAAGAATCCTAATAGGTGGCTTCAAAATCTTAGAAAATCTATACGAAATTCGGACGAATATTATACATCTAAGTCTGGAAAAGTAATACCAGCTCGTCAATATAGTGAGTGTGAGTGTAAAAAGAAGTTTAGTACAATAAAATTCAGTGATCAGGCTAAACAATAGGTATTTATGCAACGAGTTGCAAAATGATGGACTTTTTATCACCAGGCGTGAAATTGTTCGTCGAGGCGAAGCCGAGATGAACAACACGCCATGTGATAAAAAGACATGTTTTGCAACGTGTTTCATACAAGATTTTATCCAATTCAGATAACAAAATGTAAATGCCACATCTTCTTAAAAAAGGAGTTGGGTCATCGTGATAAAATGGGAATGATAAAATGGGAGCATATTTTGTAACTAGTTACAAAATGAAACACTTTTCGCAACTCAAATCATCTTTTTGTAACTAGTTACAAAATGGGAGCATATTTTGTAACTAGTTACAAAATGAACCACTTTTCACAACTAAAATCAATGTCGAAATGTTGACATTTCGTAACTGAATTGGATAAAAACTTTTAAACAATTTCACTGGCAAATAAAAATATCCAAGATGCTTATTTTCACGGGTTAATAGCTGTTCACCCTGTGGCGAGGTAAACGATGCGATGCATAGAGTAATGTGTCGGATAGATCTTATGATATTATTTGTTTTACTTTTACTCCAACCATAAAGTGATCTGAATCTGCATCTGGTCCTCTGTAACTTCTTAAATTCGTGATGCATCTTTCTCCCTTATTTTCGATTAGCGCATGATCTATTTGGTTTGTGTAACTTTGGTCTGGTGAGATCCACGTTCCTTTGTAAATGTCTTTATGCTCAAAATATGTACTCTTCATCTTCATATTTCCTCTTCTTGCAAAATCAATTAAAATTTTGCCATTTTCATTGCTCCTGGAATGTTTACTGTACTTTCCTATTGTAGGTCTATACTCTATAAATTTCTTCTTTTCCTATTTGTGCATTAAAATCGCCTAATACTACTTTCAGATCATACCTTGGTATACTTTCATATTTCATTTCTAATCTATCATAAAATTCTTCTTTTATATCCAGCTGTGTGTCTTCCGTTGGCGAGTGAACGTTTATAATCGTTATTTTCCTGTATCTGCCCTTAGTCTTAAAGTGGAAATCCTTTCCGATACTGGCTTAAAATTTATTATTGCCTGTTTTAACTTATAAGAAATCCTGCCCCTAACCGTCTATTTTCACCTCCAATATTTAAGAAAGTGTAGTTATCTATTTCCATTACTTCGTTTCTTTTCTACTTGGTTTCCTGTAATGCTATGATGTCTAATCCATATTTTGAAATTCTTCATATGTTTCTCTTACATTCCATGTTGCTACAAATAAATTTTATCCTGCAGTTGTGTTTTTAACTACATTTATTTTGTATTTTTCCTGCTTTTCTATTTGATTCGTTAAATCCGATTTTCGAGAACCTTGACTTGCCGTCTCCGTCTTATTTGTTTCCCGTCCTACCTTGTGCGTTTTTAGGTTTTTGTTATATTTTTCCCTTCAAATTGTATTATTCTTTCTTTGCGGAAATATACCTTATCCATTTAGTTGTTCGCCAGACAGACTATATCGGGTGTCAATGAAACCTAGGGCACCCCTTTTTTCAAATTATATTTTACGATTTCTGTCACTTTCGGTTTCGACATAATTAACATAAACTTTGTTATTTTAAATGGAACACCTTGTATATTTATACATTTTTGGAATTTACATTTCATTCTACGTATGCTAAAATGATATAGAAGCTGTAGAAGAGACTGAAGACTCAGCAGGTTCAAATACGGACTAAACTATACAGTATACAGGGCATGTCACGACGACCGTCGATTAGACCTTTCTTGAGAAAAACTTATAGTACATGATTGAAAATTTGTAAAATAGGGTTTTGGGATATTAAAAATTGATTGAAAATATTTGTAACATTGCATAACTTCCAGTTATACCAGAAGTAGACACTAACTTCGTTATTACAAATACAGCTTTCATAAAATATCCAACTTTATAGGTCTATAATATTAATAAGTATGAAGTTATTAAAATTCAAATTTCAACATTTCAAATGTTTGACGTTATCGGCTCATATGTTAGTTTCTTAGTTTTTTCTTTTTTCTTGACTGTGGATGCAATAAAACATAAAAAACTCAATTTTTGAAATAGAGACTTATGACTTTGTATTTGGACATATCTTGTAAATCTAAACAACTTTTCTTTATAAGGTTTTTATGTGTTGAAAATAAGACCACTTTACTCTTGAAATTTTTTTCTATTCTTTGCCCTACCCTGTATACTGTTTGACTTGGCGCCATTCTAAGTACACCTAATATAGTTATGGAACATGCACCCACTGTTGGGGATATTCAAATTTTTTATTTCCAGCAAATAAAAAAAAATCCCATTTGTTGCACACTTAATGGCGCACACTGTATATTAGAAAATACAAATATATTTCCCAAATTAGTTTAACATAGGTTACCTTATCTTATATAGTATTTCTAAAATCCTTGTTTTTTTTTTCAAAAACCATGCAGTGCCTGCAGAACTGTTTTTTGTAAACCTTATATTTAAATTTTCAAAAATTCATAAAATTCAAAAATTCTTTCTTAAAAGTTTTGCGCGTTCTTAAATATCATAAACGAGAAACATCGTAGGTTCTAGAAGTCATTCAGAAACTTCGAAAATAGTAAAGTGATCTCTAACGAACTACTCTTGGTTTTAATTTTTGCAAAAACTTTTATTACAAAGTTGTTTCAAATAAAGAGAAAACCTTAAATACCAAATTAAATTAAAATTTTTATTAAAACAAGATTTATTTAAATAATTCATTAAATTCAGTTTGCAACCCTATTACCATTACGCACCTTTCTATTCGTTTTCTAAATTCTTCGTACACAGACTACAATAGTTCTTCATTTGTAGTAGCAACAGCTACAAGTTGTCGTTCGAATTATTTGCATAAACTTTTTGCTTAAGGCAAGCCCACAAAAGAAAATGTGAAGGAAACAGATCTGGAGATCGTGCAAAATAAGGTATTGCTCCAAAGCGGCCAACCTGCAAAAAATTATTATTAAACCAATATCTAACTGTAATTGAAAAATATGCGAAGCATCTCTCTTGCACTAAGTCGGATAGAATAAAATAATTCAATTTTTTCCCCAAAAATAAGAACCAGTTGTTTTATAAAGCGTTAAGCCACACTAAATATTTGCTTTTTTGGCCTAGATTATTTGTTACTATTTTTAAATTTGAATCAAAAAGTTCTAATTCAACACCAAATAAAATGTTTCACTGAACAAGCCTGCCTTCAACCGTTTTTCCTGTCATTTATAATAAAATGATATAAAAGCAAAATGTACTTTTAATAAGTTTAGCAAACGTTGTGTATTTTCTATAAATAATTATTTTTAAAATAGGTAAATTAAAAATTTTCGTTTTATTTAGAACAACTTTGTTAAACAAGATTCCTCGCCAAAATTAAAAATTAGGTAGTTTGCTATTATAGTTTACTTTACTATTTTTGAATTTTATATTATTATAATTATAATTCACTTTTGTGTCATTTCAGGACAAGCTTCCCCTTTTTCTAAAATTGAAAAATACAAGAGTAAAAGGGGACATACTGTAAATGTATTCTAGAGATTTCCCGATTCGAATGCAGCAGCTACTTAATTCAAATAATTCTCTCCATTTTGATTGCTTTGAAAAGAGGTTTCTAAGAATGAATTAAAGTATTGCTACGAATGGGAAATACTTTCAAAACTCTTCGGGACGGCCCTTCTATTTAAATTTCATAAGACAACACTTTCTGAATATTTTCTCTAAGAAAACAACAATCAAGTATGTACGTAGAATAAATGAAATACCTTTTTGACTAACAGTTTCGTTAATGAGGTCAATTTTAGGTATATCCCCTTAGTGACGTCAACGAATACTTGAGATATAATAACGACTTAATTGCATTCTAATTATGTTTATAATTTTTTCACCTGGCCTAACCTATATTCTATTGTGCTATTTTATATCTTATAAAAATATGCTAGTATATGTATGTATTTACATAAAATAAAAACAGATTTATTTTATGTATATTTTAGCATTCTACTCTGTACCTTAAACGTATTTGCATCAAACTTTCTTTTGGCTTATATCTTGTCCTCATAACAAAATCAGATAAAAAAATAGGATACCTAGTTTATTTTCATCGCTTCTATCTATAAAATTTTACAAACTTTTGTTTCTTTTGTCGCTACTTTAATACTGTGAATTGAATCAAAATTATAAAACTTTTATTAAATAAAATGAATAAATAAGAATAACAGCTAAACTAGCTGGAGAAATAATTCAGGTGAAAATAGGCAAACTTTTACGTTTTTTGTAACTTTTAAAACAAATATTAGACTGAATTTTTAAATTAGTTGTGAAATGAATAATGAAACGCTTAGATTGTAACAATCGATCTGACAGCTAAATGTAACCACAACAATCAGATTAAATTTCTAAAATATCTTAATTAAATAATTCAAATGATGCGTTTGGTTTTTGGTTAGTTGATTTGTTCAAGAGTTAGGTGAAAAATCCGATAGACGTAGGTTGATGATAGTTGATAGATAAGAATTAAAAAAGTATATGTCCTGTACAAAAGTTGCAATAGCTTGATTGAAATCCGTACACCTCAAAATATTCAAGTAGACTTCAAACGGGAGCAAATAAAAGACGATTCCTAACGAAAGAATATCTATTTTAAATATGATATAATTAGTATCACTGTGAATCATAGTTAGAATATTTTGCGATTACCATAATTTATTTAGATGTCTTTAACCGCAGTAAGACACGATTTTAATACTCGTAATAAATTTATGAAAGACAATCTGTTTATCTGCTTGTTTGTTGTTAGATGTTAATAACTAACAATGTGTAGAATAACATCTTTTTCAAATTTAATTTATTAAAATTAATGTAATTTGCATAACAGAATTAAGTTTGCAATTGGCAATTTTAATTCTGATGAAAACTATAACGTTAGAGTTAATGCAATTTTTACTAACAAGATAAACATAGTTGCCTTGTAAACCAGAGATCTCGAGATCAATTTCCGGACTCGGTCGGTGAGGTTTTTAATGTAAAACCGTAGATCCCGGGGATATAATTTCCTTGGGTTCGACAAAATTCTAGTCGGCTATAAATGCATAAAAACATAAATGATCTTTAGTTTAAATAAACCAACCTAAATCCTAAGGCAAGTTACAGTTTACCGCGCGTAATATTGCTGTTCGCACATTCATATTCCCGAAAATTGCATGCAACCGTACGTCTTGTGCCAGTACGATGTATGGCATCATAAACAAGGTGGAACCCCCTTGGGTTCGGTAAAATTCTAGTCGGGTAGTGCTACTAAACATGGCAGTTGATGCATGTTGAGATCCGTGGCACACGGAAGCCTCGATCTCGCCCAATAAATAAGTAATGATAAATAAGACGTTTATAATAGAACGAATTTTGTTTACATATACAAAAATGTCTGACCTACTGCCAACTAAGTAAGAAGATTGTGATTGCATTATAGTTACATATGTACTTATCTCCTTGGTATTTATTCTTTCTCTTTTCCTTCTTGAAGTGTTATGCAAACGCGTCTATTTCGCTTCTTATCTATTTCTTTAACTAAATTTCTCTGTGTATGGCAACAACCTAAAGCAATTTCAAGTCATATATGTATTGCCATCCACTTTCAAATATTCCTCTTTTACCTTCAATCTTTCTCTATAAGATTAAGCACTCCCCTTTCATCAAGAAAAATATATCTAAAATATGAAATTTTTGACGTTAAAGGGTTCATTATATTCGAACATTGCTCTTGGAATTATTCCTCGATTATGGTATGTTAGTCCAAGATGATGTTTCCTTAAGACATGGCTCCATACCATACAAAAGGGCAAATCAAATATAATACTTTACCATTCTATTATTCTATAAGTTGAAAGCTGAGACCATTGTCAAAACAGATCTTCAAGTCGGAATTTCAGCAAAGTTGTTCTTGCTTGTCTAATTGTCCTACTTATTATATCACTTTTTGGACTTCATTTATGAGAGCCCCATGTATTCAAATGACTGTGACTTGTTCTGTTGTTCTATTGAAACGTATTTAAATTTTGGAGATGTAATTTCTACTAACAATAACACGCTTGGTTTCATTCATGTTAGATTTCAGACCGAGACATTTCTTTACATGGCCTATGAAAACATATGGATTTTTATCTGCTAATACTGCAACATATAGTTCTC
The DNA here is from genome assembly GCA_963082815.1 of Melanotus villosus. Lineage (NCBI taxonomy): Eukaryota > Metazoa > Arthropoda > Insecta > Coleoptera > Elateridae > Melanotus > Melanotus villosus. Next base: position 27,329,688 of record OY720419.1, on the reverse strand, counting down.
CGTTAGTAGTAGTCGCAATGTTGTACAATCCTGGCTCTAAACGAGTCAACTCCTTGAAGAGCTAGGGATCCGTTAAGACAAATACCAAGTTAAAAACAAGAACCCTAATTCTCCACAGAAACCTTTTAACTTCACATACTTGTAAATACATACAAATGAGTGAAAAGTTAAACCTAAAGTACTCCCTCCATACCAAAAATTCAGAGTGCATATATCACTTAATCATCCTGTACAAGAGATAGTAGCCGCTCTTTATCCGGTTTTCCGGAGCTCTTCTGATTTTTTTTTTGCGGGGAATCGCTCCGCATAGTCTCCTTTTTTCTGTTTCCTCCTTATAGATTGATGTGTTTTTTGGCGTTCTGTGTTATTTTGTCGCACTTCTTCCTTTCGCCAGTTACTTATCTCCAGTTGATGTTTAATTTTTGCATATCGTTATGTATTTGACTATCCACCTTAACTTGGGTCTTCCTCTCAGTCTGTTTGTCCTCGGCTTCCACTCAGTTACCTTTCCTCGTTATAGAATATGGCTCTCTCCTTTGTACGTCGTCGATCCATCATAGTCTTTGCGCCTTTATGACTTTTACTATGTCTTCGGCTTCTGAAGCTTCTCTGATTTCGTAGTTCATTAGACTTCTGTATTCTGCTACTTTTTTAAATCCCAGGATTCTCCTTACTATTTTCCTTTCGAAGAATCGCAGTTTTTTCTCGTCCTTGTTTGTAAGGCACATTGTTTCTGTGGCGTATATTGTAACGGGCCTGATGGCAGCTCTATATATTTTTTTTAATTTGGTCTTCCTGCTGATGTTTCTGAATCTTAACAACTTTTAGTATCTCCAGTAAGCTCAGTTGCCCGCTTGAATACGCTTGTTAATCTCTACTTCTCTTTAGTTTTTCTTGCTTATATTCGCTCCTAGACAACTGAAATTGTCTACCTTTTGAAAGAGGTATTCGTCTATTTAGATTACGTCCTGGTTGATCGATCCCTTTTTGTTTTTGCTTGGTTTATTTCTAAGCCTCTTTTTTGCCTGTCTTGCCAGATTCTTAAGCACTTCTTCTAATTCTTTCTATGAGAGCTATGTCACCTGTGTATGCTAAGTACAAGCTTGGTTAGACTATGTGATATGGACCCCTTTATCCCCGCCGCCCTGATGACTCCTTCTAATGCGGTATTGAATACTACTGTAGATAAAGCGTCTCATTGCCTTACTCCTGACTTTATTTTTATTTCTCCTGTATATACCCCTGTCTTATTATCTTTGCTCTGGAGTTTTCCATGGTCATTTTTGTAGACCTGATTAGCTTTGCTGGGATGTCTATGTTCTTCATTTTTTCCATTAGTTTTTGCTTGGATATAGATACTATCGAATGCTTGTTTACAGTTAATGAATAAGATGTGGAGTTCTGTGTCACTCTTGTAACATTGTTCAATTGTTTAGATTATTGTGTGAATCGCATAAATGGTGGATCTTTCTGCTCCGAAACCTGATGTTCTCTTATCTTGGCCTCTGTGTACTTTGTTAGTCTTTTCCTAGCTTTAATTCATGTAAATCAGAGAGCAAAGTAGGAAAAGAACAATTCTACAAACTATCAGTACGTGTATATACTTTCTTTTTATTATTTTTAAACCATGTCCCAGTTTAAATTTTAAAAAATAAACTAAATTAAAATATAAAAAATGGAATTCCATTTAGACAAATTATTTATAAATTATAAGTCTAGACAATAACAGTGGAAACATTTTATATTAAACTCATAATGCTTAACTAAAGATATCGAGTTCGATTCCGATCTGAGTCGATGAGGTTTTTAATACAGACAATACCTGAAAGTATGACCTCTTTAAATACAAGGTAAAACCGTAGATTCCAGGGATAAAAGTCACTTAGGTTCGGCAAAATTTTTGCCATGTATAAATGCATAAAAAATTAAATTATCTTTATTTTAATAAATTAACCTAAACATTGAGGCAACTTCACACCATACAGTTTACGGCGAGCAATTTTGCTGTTCGCATATTCATATTTTCAAAAACTGCAGTTAGTAAGCTTCCACAGCTTTTGTATCTGGCCAAGCAGAGTTTTGTAGAATAGTTGTACCAGCATGGAAATTATTATATGCAATTATAGTGTATTCATTCGATCAATGGTTGCATGCGATAAATTGTACAGGGTGAATTCACCGTTTTTCTCGGAATTTATAACAAAAGCATTTGCTGCAAATTTTGGTAACTAGGTAAGAATTATCTAATTCAATTGCACGAAAAGAGTATCCTACGCCTTTGCAAGCAAGTACGTAGTTTCAAACTGTGCAGGCTGGACGTGTTACATTGAATAACACTAGAAAACTTTACCACCAGGTTTCCAATACGTAATGTAAATTCAGCTTATAACTTATTCATTGGACTATTGAAAGATAACAAGCAAATAATTTCAAAATATTTGGGATATTTCTTCAGTATCCCTGCATGCCCCCTTGTTTTATGTAGGGGCTTCCTTGAGAAAATTAATTACTGTGTAAACACATAAATAGCTAAAATATTTACTTGTAACTAATATTTAATTGTTATTTTGTACCAATTCTAAAAATTTTCAGTTGTTACAAGTAAATATTCAAAAACGAATACTAGTTCAAGCTGATATTACTACATTTTACTAGCTCCATAAGTGTTTCGAAAACCATAAAACCAAGCTGTCCATCTGACGTTATAGCCGAATGTTGTTAGTAGCTATAATTATCGTAACAAAACTGTAGTTTTGTAGTATAGTTTTATAACGTATTAGGCATTAGGACAGGGTTGCCAATAAAACGTAAATGCAATGCGCAAGCGTTTTGACCCACACCTCAAACACACCAATCGTACCCCCCACGTAACTAATCAATATTCAAATGAGTTTTAAACTGATAAAAACTGATTGAACTTTTTTATATCTTTCGATCCCACATCTGACGCCAATGTCTATAAAAAAAAACTATTGTCGAACTGTCGAACTTTTACGATTTAAATAATTTGTCGTTTGTCACTCAATGAATTATGAGGCATTGTTCCAAACCGAATTCTATAACAATAATGCACGGCCAACTTTTTTATTTAATAAGTAGTTATAAAAATTATGTGAATTTATCAGTGAAATACTAGTACGCTTATGATTTCGCTATTAAATATGCCAAAAACAAAAAAAAGTGAGACCTTAAATGAAAATTTTAAAAATACAATTTTTCACTTTGCTGATGATTAAATTATAGTAGGCATAGCAAATAAGCTTAAGTCGTTTCGTCGTTTAAAACGGCATTTTCCTGGATTGTCACCGATTTTGGTGTCCTCTGTCATTAATAATACATCTAATTGGTCTTGTTAAGTGGTTACAATCGGATTATTGCTTAGGTAAAGTAACAGTAGCGGTGCACAAATATTTAGGATCAATTACAAAATACCAATGGCGCCGCTTCGTCACCTCCACTTCCGTTTTCCCCATCTCTTCTTCCTGTGACGTCAAACGATCGTTCGAGCTTTCGGCTCCCGGGAAACAAACATTTCCATGTTTTGCAACCACGTCGTCGTTTCATAGCTTTTTCTCCGAGCGGCTCTACTTTTGATATATTTTACGTTCTTAAATTATTTTTTAGCGTATGGGTCGAAGCTATAAGAAAGATATACGACTAACTTTTCCAATTTTTTCGTTGCAAACTCTAAACCTTTATAACTGGGTTATCTGAAAATTGAATCCCTTAAATGCTTAACGCGCAGACGAAGAAAGGTGTAGATGTTTAAATGTGAAGTTACATCGAAAAGTTTAATTTTTTCCGGTCATAAATGTGGGCGAGACGGCCAGACTACGCTTAACTGCGTAGCATCCCTCGCATTTTTTAGAAACATTAATGTTAAAGGTCATGATTATGGTTTCTACAGAAAGGGATGTTTCGCATTACTCGCATTTTTTACGGTTCTAAAAAGAGATAGAAGCCCTTAATAAAGGGTCTAAACTATACCAGGTTCATGAATTAATGTGGAAGCTTTTCCATGGTATCTCTTTCTCAAAAACTATGTTGATCATGCCGTACCAAAAAAGAATCCCCAAAATTGTTCATTTTATGCGGTTTTGAATAGGCTTTACTAATAAAAGTTTTCAATTAAAAACGTTTCTTTCTGTATTTTCTATTTCTTTTTGATCATAATAGATCTAAACCAGAAACGCAGTATACCCAAAAAGGTGAACTTGTGCGGAGTATATAAACAACTTTTGTATTCTGTTAAAAAACTGATTTATTAGGGTGGTGCAATCTAAAGTAGGACACATTGTATACGAGTAAAATTAGCACAATGTACATTAAAATGTATTCAATAGCAATCATAAATTCTGCAAAATAATTATACCTGCAAAGATTGTTGACCAGAAATTCAAATTACTAATTATTAATATCATCTAAAAGAACAGTATAATAACTGTTGATTTTCTCTCCCTCAGCTTAAACATATCTTTTTTAAACTAAGTCAAGCCAAATGATTCCATATAAGCGGATAAGAACCCGTAGAGATATCTAAAACTACTTCTTTTAAGATCATTTACAAACTGCTTCATACACCATAACAGTGACTTACTTTAAATCTTCTCGATGGATAAATTCATTAAAAATAGTTAAAAAAAATTCCTGATATTTTTTGTTTTAATTTTTGAGTAACTATTCTGTTAACGTGGATGGCTAAGTTCGAAGTATTCATAAGGATCCTTTTTGAGATATTTCGCCTGATTCAGGCCTTGAGAATCATAATAATAAATAATCATAATTAACTTACTTTGGGTGCCCTTTTCAATTGTTACCATTGTCGCAAGAGCCATTTTTTGTTTCGTTTTTTCTATTTCTCTATTTCTAGTTCTCTGATGATGTGCCAAATTTACTTCATTTTTGTTCATTCGGAGATATGAAGGCATTTTCATGATTTATCCTTGATTTCTAGCAGCAATGCTTTTATTATCTTTCCTGTCCAAAGTGTTCTGGATCGCCTTCTATAAGTCCACATTTCAAAAGCATCTGCGATTTATACTTTTAACTTGCACAACCATTCCGAATGTTTTTAGATAAGTAGAAGCCATACTTTCGTTTTATTAATTTGTAGGTCGAAGATTTGGATTTTTTAAAAATTGTCTTACATGGCTTTCAAAGAAAATGCGTGGTTTTTATGGATAATACTTAATAATTAATAGAAATCACAACCTTAAAGTATAGGAAATGCCAATGACGTTTAAAAATCCCAATTTGCACGATGTTTACAATACTGGAACTGAAATTTTTCATACTTGGAATCTGGAATTGATATTAACAAAACAAACCAAAGTTTTTTACAGGTTTTAAAATGCCAATCTCGCCATTTCTATTTTACCTGGTATATCTTCGTCTGGATCTACAGGTTTGTATTTAATATATTTCATGTTTAAATTTACGAGCCCCCTTCAGGCCTACTTGTTTAACTTGTTGAATGCATATTTCATATATATTGTTAAAAAAAATTTCGACCCAGTTTTAGTACTATTTCTTCTTGTAATATTTTCCAAAGATAAACTTCGAATGGATGTCAAATAATGCCGTTAATAAAACACGACTGTCGAGCACTCCTATTATAAAATAGCAGAAATTTTTTGAATGTCAATGTCTTCATCAAGTTTTACTTCAGTACATTAACTCTAGCAAACATTTTTCAGTAATTTGGTATCCTCATCATCTACTGATTTTAATATTTCGATTAACTAAATAAAAAGCATAATCACTGAAACATATGAAAACCAGCATTCTCATGTCGCTGTAACACTAGAACAAAGTGTAAAATGGTTTATAAAACAAATATTCAGTTGACTTTCTTCGTAGAGACATTCCAATCACATAATGTCGACAATGGAACCCAAAACTATTAATATTGTTAATAATTAATTTAAATAATATTTTAGCTATAGTTAACCTAGCAATAATGTTTTTAAAAGAGGGTATTCATTCATTCAAAGATTAACAGTGATTACCATAAAAAGCGATGCTAGTTAAGATGTGAAAACAGTGGTAATAGGAAGATTAAAAAACTACATTAAACAAACATTTCGTAACATAGTGCAAAATAAAGATAGCAAAAAATTGAAATTAATGAAGGAAAAACCAAGTATCTGTGTATAACTTGCAAATGATAGATATTTACTTCATCCTAAACCCTTTTTACCCTTGCGGGTGTAAATCTAAAAGGATAGATACGGACCTAATAATGGAAGAATACAAAGTTGAAAGTGTAAAACAATTTGTATACTGAGTTGCCTTAATAACTAATGATAATAATATTAGTGCACAAATAGAAAAAAGAATAATAACAGCAAATAATTTGATTAACTCATCAATTAATAACAAGTAACATCTCAAGAAAAACCAAATGTACTACGTATAAAACACTAAAAAGAAATCCCATTAGCGTGAATCGGAAACACATGTAAAGACAAAAAAAGATGAAAATAAATTAGGAAGTTTCAAACTCAAAATCTGTCGAAGAACACTTGGAGCAGTGGAATAAGACAGTGGGTGGCGGTAAAGATACAACTCTGAGCCATATACCTAATCACTATAAAGAACAAACATAACAAAAATAGTTAAAATAAGATGGACTGGTCACATAGAGGGTATGAATGAGGCAACCCGACTAAAAAAGTAATAAAAAGAAAACCAGAGGGATGCATGCAAGTGGGAAGAACCAAAGGAAGATATATGGGCAAAATAAGAAACATTTTGAAGATTTTACGAGTAACCGGATGGAAAAAGACTGGAAACAAAGAAGAAGCAGTGGAAAAAGTGCTGTAGCAGGCCAACTGTGGACTACTAGTTTTTCCAGAGCAGTTCATAATAGCCTAGATTTTATTTAGCAATTCTCGAAAACAAAAACCGGGAAGATATCAAGCAATATATACCTAACTCTATCGTCTTTTCGTTCCATTATAGAACATACGGCATCCGTGAGGTACCCATCTGACCTTCACTGCTAATTTCTTCAAAGCCTGTTTGCGTTTTTTCTTCGAGCTTTTGTGTCAGCCTAGAGCTTCTGTTAGAATAGGCTTCCCTTGCCTGCTGAAACTTGCGTTGCCGAAGTGCCCATTTGACTTGCAGCGTTGGTTTCTTCAAGGTCTGTTTCTTCCAGCCTAGGGCTTGTTTTAGTATATTCCTCATTTCTTTCCTGAGGGTACACCAGTCCATTTCCACTTTCTTATTTATAAATATATTCCATTTCGGAGCGCTCTTCTTCATAGCTATTATATTTTTTCGAATTATTGAATTTTTTGTAAAAAATTCCTGAGGTGCAGATATTCGTTTCGAGTATGTTGAAAGCTTCATTGCTAACTTGATGAGATTTTCGTTTGAATTACCTAACCTTTTTTAGTATTAGGATCTTTAATTAAATAATAAGCTAAGCAATATAAGCATGGCTTTAGGTCTAAAATATATACTTCGTGCTCTTGAAACCACACCGTCAATTCACGATTGCCTTAATAACATTAACACTATTAATATTTTCTTAAATATTGATTTAGAGAAGACAAAAATATTTAATTGTAATAAATTGAACTGCTTCGAAAAGTTTATTCTAAACGCCAACTGTAGAATTAGGAGTTTCCTAAGGATTAACCTTTAAACCTCGACTTTTCATTGAATTCATTAACGGTTTGCCAATAAATTTGGACTATTCGGCAATTCCAGGTTTATATTCTGGATCACTAAAGCTAAAGCGTAAAATAAGAAATACTTTATTAATATGGGTCAGTGCTAACAAACTTATTACAGTGTGAGCAAGAATATTCCAAACCACGTGGCCTTTATTTTTTCGGAAAATATGGTTTTCTAATTTCAAAAAACGAGACAAATTAAAGCCTTTGCTGTTTATTTGCCAAATAATATATTGGAAACATGATGAAAAGATGAATTAATCTACGTTTTCAACGTGATTTGTTACATTTTATTAACAAATCAGTTGGAAGAATAAATTTTACTTTAATTAAATACAACGGGCAAGTTCACGTGACATCTGTGACACTTTACTTTTTAATTGGGTTAACTAGTAATACGTGAACGAAAAGGGATGTAAATCCCCAAAAAGAAAAATTTTAGTAGTAGAACCTTATAACGGGTGTTCATAAACAGTCGTCATCCCAGTAGGTTTTGACTTCAGAAACGTATGTCTATTAAAATTGAGCAAAAATGCGAACATCATTATTTACAACAGCAAGTTTTATTAACTGTCAAACAATGTGTCAAAAGTAAACCAAACTGAACTGAGATTACAATAACTGTTGGAAATGGTGACCATTTTCTTGAATACACAAATTAACTCTTCGCTTCATGCTTTCAAATACATTTATTAGCATATCTGGTGTTATTTGGTCGCACTGGTGTTGAATGCTGTTTTTCAAATCCCCCAATGTGTGTACTGGGTTTCTAAACACATTATTTTTAATGTACGGAAACACGAAATAATCCAAAGGCGTAAGGTCGCAAGAACGTGGTGGGTAAAGGTCTTTACTTATTAAACGGTCATCGAAAAATTCTCGTAAATAATTTAAAGTAACATGTGCAACGTGCGGACGCGCAGAATCCTGTTGAAAATATCCGGTTTGCAACTCGTCATCGTGGAGTTGATTTATAAACGGTTCCAGCATTATGTTCCGATAGTTTTCAGCATTTATAGTCTCTTCAAAAAATATTGGGCCTATTATTCTTCTACGACTTACTGCTAACCACAACCCTATTTTAACAGGATGCATCGTTGCTTCTCTAAAGTAATGAGGGTTTTCGGTTCCCCACATACGCATATTTTGTGCATTAATGTAACCATTCAAGTGCACCCAGGCCTCGTCTGAAAAAAATGTCTTATCGAGTACATCATTGTTGTTCAAATTTTCATTAAACCACTGGCAGTACTGAACTCTTTTCACATAATCTGGACCTAACAGCTCCCGGTACATTTGTAATTTGTATGGATGCGAGTGAATATCCTTTTTTAAAACATTGTACAAAGTTGTTGTACGAATGTCTAGTTCTTGGGAAAGCCTTCGAACTGAAGATGTAGGTCGCTCTTCGATCGCGTTTCTAACCATATTGACAACATGTTCCGTGCGAAGTCTAGGTCTTCCACCTCCCCGTTGTTTATCAGTTGAAGCAGTTTCCCGAAAATTTGCAAGTGATCTGCTCAACTGCTTCCTAAACTGATTGTGGTTAAACACTACATTTGGAAACCTCAATCTGAATTCATTTCGAGCATAAATGCTTTCTGTTGCGGCGTAAACATGATTTCAAAACTGAACAAACCTAAACGCGCTATGACAGTACTCAATGACGTTTCATAAAACTAGTTGACGTTTTCCAAGCTTCATTGGGCGCATTCAGGGACGCTCAGCTGCTTAGCTAAGCGGTAATTTAGTCAGCTTATGCTGAATTACAGCAAACGGTATTTCCCTGAATGAAACGTCTGATAGTAAGCTGTTTTGACAGTTTGTTATTTGTTTTGTAAGGTTAGGTGTTGCTTTCACTATTATGCAATAAATCAAAAATTAAAGAAATTATGCCTAATGATCTTCAAATTATGGACTATGTGTACCAGCTCACCCTAATTAATATGTTTTTATGCAAATTATTAAGTTTGTGTGTTTCCCGCTCCTTTTTTCGACACCGCTGACAAAGTCAGCTAACAAATTATACGCTGAGCGAATTTCTCAGCGGCTTACTATAAGCTTTTTCACAGCTTGTCTGTTCAGGGACTTTGCTTACTTAGCGCATCAGCCGCTGAGCGTCCCTGAATGCGCCCATTGTGTTGCACGAATTAATCAAAGATATAAAATTTTGTTTTTAAAGGCAACTGGGATGACGACTGTTTGTGAACACACGTTACTATTTATAAAAATAAAAGCCAATAGGTCAACATTTACGTTGCTAACAAGAATGGATTATCCTTCGAATAGATACGATATTGATTGACCGTTTTCGAAGAGATTCCAGTCTATATCTTTAATTATTACATCTATGCAAAAAGTAATAAAGGAGTCTCTTTTCGGAGTTATAACTCGGTTGTTTATAGAGATAGAAACAAAAAGTAAAAACATTTTTATGTAGAATTTAATGATGAAATTGGAATTTTAATTTTCTCAGTCATTTATGCTTTGTGTTTTTTTAAATAGCAACCGCAGTTGGCTTTGATGACTTTAAATAGAGTGCTTTTCGGCGTTTTCAAAAACATAGTTTAATATGTTTATTTTAAACAACAAATTAAATATCAACCAATTTCCCAGTGTTTAAGAATATTAGACCTTAATTACAAGTATCAATCAATCCATGGAAAACATAGAAATGAAAACAAAGTAAAATAAAAGACGGGTGTACTAGTTACCTGTCAAATTTAATTTTTAACTTAATGTGAAAGTAAATGAGAAATGTAACTGCCCATAACGACAGTATACGAAAATTTTGAAAATATTACATGTTACAGTGTTACACTGAAGAACAAAAGCATACATAAAAAGCTACATAACTAAGTGAATACTGTTGAATTTGACAGATAACTGGATGATCCCGCATTTATTTTGTTTTTATTGGTTTTTTTGTTTGCATGGGTCGCTTGATAATTGTGTGTAATTTCGATTTATAAATATGAAATCAGTTTGATCCGTTATTTAAAATAAATATATTAAACCATATATTTTGAAAATGTCGAAAAACGACCTATTTAAAGGTGTCAAAACCAATTTCAGTCCCTATTTTAAAAACACAACTTATAACCCACAACTTAATAAGCAAATTAAAATTCTAATTCCGCCATAGTTGTACGTGAAAAAATGCCCTAACGATGTGTTTACTTTTTATTTCTATGTCTACAAATAAACTCTAGAAAAATTCAATTTTCGCTTATGGATCGAAAACAAGAGATGATTTTAAATTTCGGTTTGCACCACTAAATTTGTCTCAAAAATTCGGCCTGAGACACCTTTATTTCTTTTTATGGAAGTGTAATAGTTAAAGAAACAGCCTGGAGTCCCTACGAAAATGGTCCACCCTGTACATCCTGCATAGTTCTGCAATAATTCCTTTAACTCGTGTTAAATTAAATGTATACCAAGCACATACAACATAGAAAAATTCTCAAAATTTATTCCATATTTACTTTTACCATTCTGTATCAACACGATTTTCAAATATATCTTAACCAGTGCAGAATCTTTTGGTGTCAGAAGAAACTCATACATTCACCAAGGGGTTTTAAACGGAAAGAACTTTAATCCAAATCATTAACAAACTAACTAACGAAAGTTTCCATGGGATTTTTTAAAATTTAACAAATCTTAAAAATTGATCTTAGAGTTTTCTTTATTCGAAGTTTAAGAAAAAGTTTCCTTCGCCAGGATCCTTAAAATAAAAATCATTTTGATATTTACAACCAAAAGCATTGCAGGGGATGTTCTTTAAATTTACTTAAGAGTTAGAAATTCTTTAAGATTCATTCAAGCAATGGTATTTTTAGTTTTCTTCATTCCAGAACTGGAAAAAATTCTTAATTATTCGTTTAATTCGTTCCACAACGAAATTCCACAACTTAATTTGTGAATAAAAGGTAGACATGTGCATCCGAACGATTTTTAGATTTATTGTTAATTATGGAACAAAACCAGATAATTTTCATGCCTAAAATCTACAATTTAAATAAAAAGTGATTAAAGGGGTAATAGCAAAGAAATTACATAAAATTGAGAACTCTTTCACAAACATCCAACAACTTTCTACGTCACTGAACGTTCCCTTGATGCTCTTAAGAAAATCCAGTGAAAAATAACAAAGTGTAGTGTAAGTAAACAAATTAAATCCGCAAATCCTCCCTAGTCGGGCTCAGTTAAATGTGTAACCATGCAGAAAATGGCCGTCGGTCTGGTAGTGACATTCGACGTACAAATGTGTGCGTGGGGTGCATCCCGACGCTCTGGAGTTGACTTGGATTTATGATATTTGAAGGGGACATGATATATTTGTCGGCATGATGACACTTATTAAATCGTTTGCTGTATTAATGATTTAAGCTCGTTGTTAGCTTCAATCATTTTGTTGAATTTAATGTTATTAGAACTGGTTTGATTATTAAATACCTAAAAGGAAACAATTCATGCTGAAAACACCTTACAATAAGTATAGTGAATGTAATCGATTTACTTGTTCTTTGATATATTTTTACTTAGTTATCATTATTCACACTGAAATCTTATTTGTTTTATTTTTCAAATGAAAATTATGAAACAGAAAATCAATTTGTAGTATTTTCTACATAAATGGAAAGAAGCAATGGGATTGCTTCGTTTTTGTTTCCAGAAAGTGCCTGTTATAAATTGAGAGGTGCACCGGTTAATCCTAAAACTTGTTGAAAGCGAAAAAACAAAATGAAATGCGATTAATTTAAAATATCTGGTTGGAGTACCCTTTGTTTATCTTATATGTACTCGTAATTTATCGGAGATTATGATTAACAAGTGAATTAATTATTACTGTTAAATAAAATAGCGATTATCACAATTGACGCAATTTGCACTGCAAAACCTTTTTTCCTGAAGATCCGTAAAAGTCATTATGATTTTAATATTTCCACTAAAATATTTGTACAAGACATTTTAATATACACACACCATATTTAAATGTGGACTATTAAAAGTAACAACACGAAAACAACATTTAAAAATGAATTACGCAAAATTATTAAATACCATCTGTACAGTGATTCTCATCTAAAAATACTGAAAATTGAAATGATATGCTTATATTAATAAGGAAATATATCTTCACATGCTAATTTAAGGTTTGAAAAATGTAAATGGTAACCTACGTATATAAAATTAAGATTTAGAAAAAAAATATTAATGAAAAAGAAAAAGGAACTTTAAATATAAGAAAGGGAGTAAGTAAATTAAATTTCAGTGCATCAAACTAAGTACAAATCATGAACAGGGTAAAGTATATCAAGCAAGAGAAAATCGCAACTAAAGTTTGTGAAGTTGCAGAAAACAGAATGAAAATAATTGATTAAGCAAAAGTTCTGAATTTCTTTCACTTCATTTTGCACATCTGCACCTGACTTTGTAACGTATTTATTAATCGTTCTTGTTTATAAACAAACGTTCATTATTAAAATTTTGAAACAAGGTGGTGTTAAGCTGTTTCAATAAGTATTCGTAGGTTTAACAACTTTAAGCTTCTATGAATCGTTAAAAAGTTACTGCTGAAGTAATGCTTAATTAATTTAATAAATTTTAAGCAATTATTTATTTGTAAATTTAGTAACGAAAACCATCACTTTACTTTTTTTGCAAAATTAAATAGAATATCAAAGTAAGTCATTTGTAAAAAATAGATTTAATGTTACAAAGTTTCTAATTCGGATTAAAGTATCGATTATAAGGGCCAGACTATTCACAATTCAATTTTACTAACTTCCGGAAACCTTCCATACCACCACCATCCAGATTTGAACCTATGTGAGCCGATCGCAAGTATACTCTCAATGTACTGTCTCCCCAAGTGTCCTCCAATCATGCCAAATATATCTTTACAATGTATTTTTTACCTGGGATTTTCTATTTTAACTTCTACAACAAAGGGAAATAAAAGCAAAGACATTCATTCAGAATAGCAAAGAAATATCAGGTGCTATTAGCACGTTAACAATATCCTCATCTATAATAATTAATTAGTTAATTTACTAACTGCCTTTATGTTTCTTGAAATTTACTCGCATCGTTGAGTGAATTATTTAGCTTGACACAGTTAGTGAGTACGTAATCTGTGAAAAGGGCAATTGATTAGTGATTAATTAAATTTTCGTCGGCTATAATCAAAAGATAAGGTAATTAATCAGCGAAGTTATAGACAAGGCACTTTTTGTTGGAAGTTGGTATATGACATATCTCATAATAAATTGTTTTCAGATAAGTCTATTAAATATTATCATACAACTATGAATGCATTTTGTAATATCGGCTACTTAAATAACGATTAAAAAGAGTTATTTTTTACGCTCATCTCTCATTTAATTTTATAATGATTTGTTAACTGAACCTTTAGTCATTTTTATCTTTATTTGCATTGCAGTTGTCTATGAAAAAATCTATCAATTTCAGCGGGTATAAGTTTGAAATACGTGGAATTTGCTATCATTGGCATCTTTAAAATTACCAATTAATTTAATGGCAGTTCATTAATTAGTCCCAAGTGATTATATAAAATTAAAAACAATTAGCATTCGCACAACGATTTTCTTTGGCATTTCTAATATACTAAGCAAATATTTTTTTCACAAAATGGTAATTAATCAAGATATTTTAATTTAGAAAAAAATGAAGATATGCAACACATTTTACAATGTCCTCACCTTCAGAAATGTATGGTCAGGTAAAGATATTACAGGTTTACAGACATCTTCGCCGAGGTAAGGATTTTTACATTTTTATCATATAAATACCATGGGGGGGGGGGGGTCTAAATATTTTAAACTTGTTTTTCAACTTAAATTTCAGTCCTAAACTAGCAAATCACCAATAAATACGTAGAGATAAATCAATTTTGAGAAAATTCAAAATAAGATTTGATTGCCTAACTAAACTACTAAAACAGCGTAAGGTTTCGGAGAAAAATCTCTCTCCCTTGTTAAACGAAAACAAAATGTTTGAAAACTGAATTAGTTTTCTGAATAATTGTGTCAAGCAAACCAATAAACAGTTTTAGCAACCGGTGACGAAATACCCATAAAAAAGCGAAGAAGTCTCAAGAAACTCGTCAAAGAAACAATCAACATTCAGAAAGTATTTAAATCTTCTACTTTTATGGTAATTCCTATTATCGACATAATCACCTAAAAAGCTTTCCCTTAAGTAGCAAAGTATAGTGGGTTGCTGGGACACAAAAATTGAATTTTAAACTGAATGCAGTGCAACCTTGGCATCATTGTTTTGATTCTGTTAAAACAATATTTATAATATACAGGGTGACATTGAAACAACTACAATGCATAGTACCACACGATAGAGGACCATAAAATAATAAAAAAAAGTCCTTATGCGCTAATGTCCGATCGTCTTTTTTTTTTAAAATGCGTCACAAACTTTGAGGGGATAGTATGGCCCAAAATATGCAGAAAAGTCATAATGAACATGGGTCCGCAAATGGACGGTTTCGGTGATACGAAACATTTTGCGTTTACACCACTTTTTTATTATGTACAAACAAACATACAAACAATGTAATTTATAAACTAACAACAAAGGCAAAAAGTCAAATGACATGTTCAAATTGCCCTCCCTCCATTTCACAGCAGCCACGACATCCCTGCCGCAAGGATCTTCGAACTCTTTCGAAAACCCCCACATTGGCTCGGATACGGTGGCATCCTTGATCTGCTGGTTGCTACAGTTCCTTTAGGTTATTTACAGGCGTAGCGTACACTAAAGTTTTCAAATATCCCCAAAGAAGGAAATCAAGGGGGTTTAAATCAGGCGATCTTGCAGGCCCTGATACAGATCCGCCCCTTCCTACCCATCTACGTCCAAAAGTGCCATGAAAATCCTCTCTAACGGCAATCGAAAAATGCGCTGGAGCACCATCGTGCTGGAATCATATTTGTTGTCGTCTAAAAGATCACTCATTGTGTTCTGCAGATGGTTAAGGTAAGCAGCGCCTGTTAACCGGTTTGGTAAAACAACCGGACCTAGTAACCTGTTGCCCAAAATACCCATCCAAATGTTCAATTAAAAACGTACCTGATGTCTGGATTCCATAATAGCATGCAGATTTTCGTCGGCCCACACATGCGTATTGTAGAAATTAAAAACTCAATTTCCTGTGAACCCGGCCTCATCAGTAAAAAGAATATTGGCAACCAAATTGGGGTCCTCAGCTACATTATGTAGAAACCAGTGGCAAAAAAAGCAAACGTGCTTGATAATCAGGTGGATTTAGGGCCTGTACTCGTTGTTCATGGTACGGGTAAAGTTGCTGCTCGTGGAGGATTCTCCAAACAAGAGGAGCACTAATTCCTACCTCGGCGGATATTCTCCGGAGACGAGTCTCCGGATTCTGCTCTAACCGTGCTAAAATTGCCTCTTCTGCCTCAGGGGTGGACACCGACCTCGGTCTTCCGGAATCATAGGACTGTTTCCCAATTGAACCGGTATCACGCAATTTTTGGTGCAAAAACACGAACTGAAGGGATCTGGCGATAGGGATGAGCGTCAACATAAAGACGTAGCGTTTCTCTGGCATTTCCATTACCACGACCATACATGAAATGTATACAACTAATGTCGAAAAGTTTTGGTAGGTACCTAGTGCAACTTATTTCGAAACAGTTGCTTTATACTTCAAATTTTGCTTATCTGAATCTAACGAATTAATTTCTCATTATAAACGTAAGAGAATATCTATTAAATTAAAAACAAGAACTTTTCCTTAAATTGTAATATAATAGTAGTAATAGTATTCCATTAAAAATTCTAATCTGATTTTACCTGAACATTGCATAGGCAATGTTATGTGCATAGCCATAAAACAAAAAAGCGACAATGTCAACCCAATTATTAAAAAATACATTTAGAAGTACTAGATATCACGTGTTACAAGTTAAATTTTGGTCTAAACCCTTTCGATTGGGTAGAGAATCAACTAACGATGACCCAAAGCCGGGACGGCACGTGGAAGTTCGAACTGAAGAGATGGTGCGAAAAGTCGAAATTTGGTATTGTAAGATCGGCGTTTAAAGGTCTCTGTTATTCCCAATGAAGTCGGTATATCCGAAACAAGTGCCCTGAAACTTTTGCATGACGATTTGGGTATGAAGAAGATGTCTGCTCGGTGTATTCCCATCCCAGATAGCTTACACCTGAGCAAAAACTATTGAGGAAAAAAAATTCTCAAAAAAAATTGGCCACGTTGGAGAGGGCACAGAGACTTGGGTACATCACTAGGACCCTCCCACTAAACAGGAATCCATGCAGTGGGTTCATAAGGGCTCTCCACCACCAAAAAAGCCAAAACACAATTTTCTGGAAATAAATTGATTGCAAGGGCAAGAGTTGCAGAGTTGTCGAATGAATTGTTTTCTGGGGGTATGGGACAATCGGAAAAAAAGATGGTTAAGTGTATAAGTATTGAAGGGAATGACGTAGAAACGTAAAGGGTTGTTAATGCGATACGTGTTTTTTTCTTCATGGCTAGGTAGATCACTTAAAAGTACCTCGCCGTACATAACAATATTGACACTGTGAGAGAAAATATAAATGTAAACCTAATTTCTTACCTTCGGACATGGAATGCAACACACTTTGCATAGTTGGCAATACTTCCAATTCTGTAAAATGACTGAAAAAGTCTTTACTATCGGTGTAATTTTTTTTTTTTTTAATTGAAATAAGTTACTGATACTATGGGCACTTTGGTACATTGGTTTCTTAAGATAGATTATTAATTTTATAAGTTATGATTACACTTGATAATATGTGATACATAATAGAATAATATTGTAACTTAGTAGGTCAATATGATGTACGATTTTACAAGTAAGTATTATATTTTGTCCACGACTAGTCAATAATCTGTCAATTATTCATGTGTTTGGTCAAACATAATGATATCCATTATACACTGCCAGCAGTGAATAATCATTATTCACGGTGTCATGGTAACATCATTGTCTATGGTGTATAATGAAGGAAATGTTTCTAATCCTACCACTTCGTTTAACATAGTCCTACCACATGGTTTTAGTAGCGTTGTTATTTAAATTTTAATTAAAAATTTTTCGTATTTGTGTTCGTGGACAAAGTATAGTATACGATTCGCTATAATGGCTACTATTACCTCGGATAATTGCAAAACTCGCTCGTGTTGCAAACATTATCCTCAGTAATAATAGCATTCATTATAGCGTCGTGTATGATATACTATTATTAAACAAGTTTGTGTCTTTAGATATTTTATTAGTCTGCATTCACTGTCTTCTTTGTTTTCTAGTATTTCTTTGATGTTGTCTTTTAGCTTGCTATCTACTCTGTCCTGGTGGTATTGTGGGCAGTCTACGAGGATATGTTCTACAGTGATCCTGGTATTGCAGATGTTGCACATGGGAGGTTCGTTGTTTTCAAAAATGTATTTATGTGTGTATTGAGTGTGACCTATTCTTAAGCGTGTAAGGACGACTTGTTCTCTGCGATTCATGCGGGGTTTCCATTTGTTGGTATTCTTTTTTAAGTTGCTTATATGATTTGAGGTCGTTTTCCATATGCTATTCCATTTTTGATTTACCTTTGCTTTTATCTTGCTTTTAACATCGTTTGCTGGAATATCTATGTTGGTTTCATCTTCATTTAAGGCTTCTTTGGCAAGCAAATCGGCTTTGTCGTTTCCTTTAATACCCACATGCGATGGTATCCACATGATTGTTACATCGTTTCCGTTACGTATGGCGTTGTGCAGATTCTCTTGTATCCTGCAGATGATTGGATGCTTCGGGAAAAGCTGTTGCGGGCTATGAATGGTGCTGAGAGAATCGGTATGTATAATGAATTTTTCCGAATTAGTTTGTTTATGGTTTATTAATTCTATAGCTTTCAAGATGAAGAAGGCTTCAGCGGTGAAAATACTTGTTTCATCTGGTAGTCTAAAAATATATTCTTCTTCGTTAAAAGTAAGGTCAGCTCCTGTTTTGTTATCTGCTTTTGATCGGTCTGTGTAAATAGCATTGAACTGTTGGAACTGATGGATTAGTGATAGGTAGGATGTTTTGTACGTGCTTGGGTTGGTGCTACTTTTAGGGAATTTGGTTAGTGTTAGATCATATTGAGGTCTTTGTAGGGTCCACAGAGGATATTTTATATAATAGTGTTTCGAAATATTAGGAATATCTATATCAAAGTCTGTAAGATTGTGCAATAATTGTTCTTGTACTGGGCAGTGATTATTAATTGTAGTTCTATTTTGATTTATTCGAAAGGTTTGTTCATAGGCAGGTATATTCGGCATACTCTGGAGGTTTGTTAGATAACATAAGGAAAGTTGTGATGTACGAAGAGTAAAAGGAATTTGACTAGCTTCGCATTGTAAGCTGCTGACTGGGCTAGATCTTAAAGCTCCCGTAGCTATTCTGATTGCAGTATTTTGAATGGTTTCGAAAATCTTTCGGTAGGTTCACTTTAAGTTATTTACAATTATGTATCCGTATTCTAGTTTTAATCTGATTAAAACTTGATACATTCTAAGGAGGTTTTCTCTATTTGCCCCCCATTTTTGATGCCCTAACGCCTTGAGTATATTCAGTCTTTGCATGCAGTCACTCTTAGTTTTTGCAATGTGTTTCTTCCATCTTAGTTTCTTGTCAAAAAACTCCAAGAAATTTATTTTCTTCAACATATTCAATGGAATGACCTTGTATCGTAAGTTTGGGGTCAATCTTATTGTATTGCTTTCTGTTAAAATGCATAGTTTTGGTTTTATTTGGTGAAAATCAGAAACCAGTATGTTTAGTCCAGGAATCTAATGCATCTAATACTTTCTAAAGTTCGTTTCTAATATAAAAAACATTTCTTCCGGAGCACAGAATAACAAAGTCATCTGCATAAAGGCATGTCTTGACTGTATTAGATATTTTTTGGGTTATGCGGTTGATCGCAAGTAGGAAAAGTGTTACACTAAGTATTTCACCTTGCGGTACCCCGTTATCCTGGGTTTTACATAATGTTAGGTGACCATTTATTTTTACTCTAAATCTGCGGTTATGAAGAAAGTTATTTATACATATAATGTACTATATTTCCATCTAATCCTGTTTCCTTAAGTTCGTTAAGGATATACCTTCGCCAAGTCATATCATACGCTTTTTGTATGTCAAAGAAAATTGTTATTACATCTTCACGTTCTTTTAATGCTTTTTCTATTTCTGTAGTTAGATATACGTAGTATGTTATCTGTTGTTGATAGTCCTTGTCGGAAACCTGATTGATTATTGTTTAAGACATTATTCGCTTCCAAGTGCCAGATGAGTCTTCGGTTGATCATTATTTGTAATGCTAAGGTTATTTGATGCAGAAATAGGTCGATAATTGTTGGTGTAATTTTGTTTTTATAATTATATTTGTTGCAACGAAAAGGTTAAATGATTATGGAAACCAACAAACACTCAAAAAAAACAAGGAATATTATGAAGCAAACCAAAAATAACCTTATAATAAGATAACCACATTGTAATTGTAATACTTAAGATAGTAAAAACGGATAAAATAGCAAGGGGCAGTACAAAAGCTGGAATGAGACGGAATAAAAAGGAAAAATATAGCTTCTTATACAGCGGAGAAGAAAAGAGTGGAAGATATGTTGTAGGTTTTTCGTTACATGGAAAACAAGGAACAAAATAATAATAAGCTTCATGCCAATCAGCAATAGAATAGTGGTATTAAATATAAAAAAAGAACAATAACATCACCCACGGAAGCGGCCAAAGTTAGAAAAAAGAAAGTATTTTGCAAAATACTATGGAAAACATGCAAGCAAATACAAAAAAAACGAAGTAATTGTACTAGTGGACCTAAACGCACAAATAGGAAAAGGATAAGGAACTAAACACGGAAAAACCAATGATAATGGCCGCAGAATATGCCATCTGGTGAGAATTAGTAACATAATAGTATTTTTTTTGTTGGTCACATTTTAAGTTAACTTTTTAATATCTACATCCTAGATTATAAACAGCATTTTAAAACACGTTTTTCATCCTAGATTACAAACAGAATTTTTAAACACGTTTCCCATAACAATGTGTTTTAAAAAAACTTTTTTATTATACCTGCATCATAATCTTTGTATTTCAAACTAATAAGCGTGCGAAGAAGGACGATTAAAACACGCCGGGTGTTAAAGTTGCCTAGGTAACAACAACGTTTTATAACAAATTTACATAACAACCATACAACTGCTAATCATATCTATGCAACGTGATATGGTCCACTCGTCACCTTGTAAAATGAATCTAAATTTTTCCATTATTTATTCTAATTTTTACAATTTAATGCAGTGCAGGTAGGTATAATAAAAAATAGCGTATGATACACGTGTATAAGAGCCTTTAAAGCAATTGCGCCGCTAAAAACACTCGGCGTTGCCTCGTGTTCTTAAACCAGTCGCGCGTGCTTTAAAGGCTTTCTTATACACTTGTATTATAATATATTATTATCGTCGACCAGCATCATAATGCTATCATTATTATAGAGAAAATCGTGCATAATATTATACTTTATGGCACTGTGCCATAAAGTTGTTATAACAACGGAATAACCAAACGTTACTTAACAACCACATCAGTCGTCATAGTAATAAATACTATTTTGTGACAAATACGTCATAATTTTGTATAACCTGAATAATTATTATTTTAGCAAAAAAACCAAATTAAATTTCTTTTAATAATTGTAATGCTAGTCTACGATAAAATAGTATATGAAATTCGTTTATAATGCAGTATTATGGCATTCATAAAATTATCGCATTCACTGCGTTCATGCGCTAATTTCATTCATGCCATAATACTGTACATTATAAGCTAATTTCATAATGTACTATTAAAATACGAAAGAAATAGCAACAATAATTGTCTATATTACGCCAATGGCAGAAACTTGAATAAACCTTCTTGTAAGCAGTTTTAGATTTTACGGGGAGCAATTTTTCCCGCAATAACTTTCTTTTCTCTAGAATATTTTCAGGAACTTGATTTGATTTTACCATTTTCGTTTATAAAACAGACAACATTTCCATAGCGACTCATAACCAACGTAGTAGTTGACCAACAAAAAAAAATTGAATAACACTCTTGCGAAAACGCTTAAAGTATCACGGATGTCTATTTGTCTATGCAGCTCGATTTCGCCTCGTTGCATAACGACAACCTCGAACTTTAAGCTTGTGTTTTCGTACTTGTATTATTAATAACTATAACAACAAAATTCGGGCATCCAAAAAGGCACAAGGCAACTTTAAGACACCCGGCAGCAAGCGTAGAAACCCAGATAAACCACATAATAACTACAAAAGAAATAGGCAAAAAAGGAATCGATACAAAATTATGTCGGAGAAAAAACGTTGAAAATGAATAATTTAGACAAAGATAAACGATATAATTTAACTAAACAAACAAAGTGGTGAAAAATAGAAGACCTAGAGCAGCAATAAATATAAACAAATACAGAAAATATATTACATAGGGCCTACATGAATAAACTACAGCGGAGATATAAGTGGCAAGAAATAAAAGGCACGATATACAAAGCAGCCGTGCAAACACTAGGATAAATAACTACATACAAAAAATAAAGAACGGTATCATCAAGACTGGGAAATAGCAACACAACCAAAGAACGCAGCAAGAATAATATCCATAAACTCTAACGAAGAAACAGATCGAAGGAAGTATGAAGAATCAAGGATCAGAACAAAATCAATATGTCAGCAAAAGAATGGCGCAAGTATAAATACAAATCTAGGATATCGAAGAGAGCAAAAGAAAACATAAGCTAAGCGAATTCCACAAACAATTAAAAGTGATTAAAAGTAAACCAGTAAATAAAACTAGAGGGATAGAAAATAAAAATTAAAAAACTGAATATGAATATGAACCTCAACAATTAAGGAAATAATGGACTGGAAAGACTACTATTCTAAAATTCTATGCAAAGATGAAAGACACTCAGATGGAGAAACAGAAATAGAAAGGAATATAACAAGAAGAAAATAAAGAAACAGCGGAAATAAAATGCCCTACCGGAATAGAAGTTCAACAGGGTAAACTAAGAACACGTGATAATAAATCGCCAGGAGAGGACACAATAAAGGCAGAATTATTGAAACAAGGACGTGAACAATTACACAAACAATTTCAGCAGCTAATTGAACAAATATGGACACAAAATACAATGCCAGAAGAATGGAACACAGGAATCATAATACTTCATAAAGTAGGAGACAAAGAAAACTGTGAAAACCACAGACCAATAACATTATTGAACATCACATACAAAATATTTACAAGCTTACTAAATTGGAAACTAAAAGATTTAGCAGAAAAATCTTGGACGGCTATTAAAACAGATTCAGGTCAAGAAGGTCTACAATAAATTATGAATAAAATAGGTACTACAGAAATTCGGGGAATACAACTTGAAAATATAATTGTCATCGATTTTAGATGCGCATTTGATAGACTAAATATCAAAAGAACGATCAAGGATCTAAAAGTATTGGGAATGCCACAACAACTAATAGAAATGTGTCTAAAAAACTGTAAAGTAATAGTGAAGTAAAATGAGGGGATTTCATTACACCGACACTATTCAATTTGGCCATGGAAAGAATTATACGAAGTACAAATTTAAACAAAAACACAACAGATCAGGTACAAACAATTGCTTATGCAGACGATCTTACAATAATATAAATGCAGTAGAACTACTGATCAAATTTGGACTGGAAGTAAATGAAACAAAAAATAATAAAAGGTATGAGTTACGGAGGTAAACGCAACGACACAGATGAATTTATAACATTACAACGCTATAAATTTGAAAATACATATATTAATATATCTAACTATTTAGGAGAAACCACAGGAAAAACTCAGACGGAAAAACTGAGAAGAAAAACTTAACACAGATTGCAGAACGGGGCTCAAGTATATGGTCTCAACAGAACGCTGTTCAAACACAAAAAGTTTAGTAAGAAAACAAAAATTAATATGTACAAGACATTGATTAACTACTTACGTGATGAACATCACTACTTTCAACATGAAAGGGTAAAGTTAAAATATTAGCACGTAAAATTATGCACACAATACCAGGACCTAATGTCACAAGAGAGGGAGAAAGAAGAGCAAAAAGAAATCAGAAAATCGAAGAAAAATTGGGAGGAGAAAACATAGTTAGATGTATAAAAGCACAACAGCGATTGAAATGGCTAGGACATAAGTAATGAGAAGAACACCGACCGAACAAATTAGAAGAATAATATTTTGGGATCCTCTACAACAGAGAAGCACAGACAGGCCCAGAAAATACAGTTAGACGAAATAAAGGAAGAAATAAAAATAATGAAAATAACAGAATGGAAAAGGAAATGCAAAAATAGAAATGTCTGGGCAGAAATAACTGAAAAAGGCACCTCCAAGAAAATGGCGTAAGATTCCCGTAGAGAGTAGCCATAATTGAAAGGCAGTTGATTGATTGTATACAACCAACTTACAAATCAGGACATGTTTTTAACAGACTGTAAGATCCTTAAAAGCCTAGGGACTCCGACCACAGTGTTTCAATCAGAAGTTATGACGATTCTTACATGTGATGAAATTACGTGAAATTACATCATGACTGACACTACACTAATAACCCTTTTATTGCAGTCACAAATGTGCTTTAATCGTATTTTATAATTTAGAAGTCACACCGCTTCGCCCGCTAGAAAATGCACGTCCGTTCGCGATCCCGTTGTAAACTCAACTATCAAAAATAGGAGAGTAACAAAAGAAGTGTATATAAAGGAATTGAAGGAATATAAGGAATTATGTAAGGAAAAGAAAAAAAAGAAAATGGAGCAGTACGAAAAAGAGATAAGAGAAATAAAGAGTGAATCAGAAGCATGGAAATATATCAACAAGGAGAGGAAGATTAGATCTCAAATAAGTGACAAAATAGACATGAAAACTTGGGAAAAACATTTCAGAAAGGTGTTAAAAGGAAGTGAAGTAAGGAGAGTTCAAATACAAGAAAGGACGACGGAAATAGAGGTAATAACGATGATAACTAAGGACGATGTAAAACGTCAGATAAAGAGACTGAAAAAGAATAAATCTCCAGGAGAGAATGAGCTGCAAAATGAAGTTTGGTTAAACGCTCCAGATAATGTAATGAAAAAGACTAGCAGAGTGTATAAACAATATATGGTAAGGCAAAGGAATGCCAAGTAGGTGGAGAACTGGAATTATAGTCCCCATACACAAAAGAGGGAATAAAGGCAAAGTAGAAAACTACAGAGGGATTACATTAATGGACACAGGGTATAAATGATCTTGGAAGAAAAACTAAGACAAGAGACAGAAAAAAAACATTTTTAAAGAATCACAATCAGGATTTAGGAAGAACAGAAGCACAATTGACAACATATACATATTAAATCATGTTATAGAAAAAGAAATAATAAAAGAAAAAGAGAAACTAATTACATTTTTTGCCGATCTGAAAGCAGCCTTTGACATGGTGGATAGACAAGAATTATGGAAAATGATGGAAAAAAGGGAGTAGATCAGCATCTTACAACACCTATAAAGGAACTTAATGAAGAAACTATAAATGTCGTAAAAGTCAACGTCTACGACAGGGATGTTCAGATGTCCACTAAGTCCAATTCTTTTCCTGATATATATTTCCGACTTGGAGGACAAACTAAGGAAATGGCAATCTGGAGGAGCAGTGATAGGTAGTAAAAAGCTTTGGTCATTGGCTTATGCTGATGACATAGTATTATTAGCAAAAGAAGCCAGACAAATAAAAGACATGATAGCAGGATTCCAAAGATATTTAGAAGAAAAAAAAAATGGCCCTAAATGTGGAAAAATCAAAGATTATTGTTTTTAAAAAAGGAGGGGGAAGAGAAATAAAGAAAAAATGGAGGTGGTACGAAAATGAAACAGAAGAAGTAAAAGAAATAAAATATTTAGGATATACATTTCAAAGAAAGAACGGACCAGAGAAACATCTACGGGAAATTATAAGTAAAGTAATAAAGGCGATGGGACAAATATGAGGAATAGGAAAGAGAAAATTCAGCGAAAATTGCAGAAGGAGGTTGATGTTGTTCGACACAATAACAAAAAGTATAATTATGTATGGGGCAGAAATATGGGGCTGGGAAGAGAGGGAAGAAGTAGAGAAAATTCAGATAAAATATATAAAATGGCTATTGGAAATTGACATAAATACATCAACATACATAGTGCTAGAGGAAACAAAAAGAAGAAAGTTAAGAACAGAAGCGGGAGACAAAGCAGTAAAATATTAAGACAAAATAAGAGAAAATACAAAGAACGCAGTATTGGCGGAGTGCTGGAAAGAAATAAGGAAAAATGAAGAGAAAGGAACAGAAGCCAGTCTAAACAAATGGGAAAAGAAAAAAAGGAACTACTACCGTAGAAATGGTTATTCCACACAAGAGGTAGAGAGAAGACGCCAAGAACAACAACAAATAAGAGAAAAACTTAGAACCAGAGATCCAGAAATACAAAAACAAGAACAGTATAACCGTATAAATTGCAGTACAAGCAATAAGACCTACAGGTATATAATGACAGTATTACTTAAATATTTAAAGAAAAATGAAGAGAAAGGACACCATGAAACAATAGCACGGTTTAGATGTGAAAATGAAGAAAATGGCAGAAAAACATGGAAAAAAGCTGAAGAGATGAAGTGCAGACTATGTGGCGAAGGGGCAGAAACAATAGAACATTTAGTGTACCAGTGCTGCAAAACCCAGGATATAAGTGTAGGGAAAACAGTGAAGGGGTATTGAGTGAGAGTGGCGGGGGTGTGGGATGGATAAAAGAGGTGCAGAGAAGAAGACATTTGAAAGACTGAATTTAGTAACAAGTACTTAGTAAATGTAATGTATATCTATGTATGTACAATGGGAGGTCACTGAATTAGGAACTTTGAAATTTATAACAGTAAATGTATTTTAACACCAAACAAAATAATGCAAAACTAGTATATGGAGATTAAATAGTTATTTTAACATTTAGGTAATAATCTGAACATTTTAGTATTTAGTCCAACTGCATTTAAAGGCAATAACTGTGGCGATACTCCTAGGTGTGCTTTTTATGCAGTTCTCCATTAATTCCTTAATTTAGCTGCTAAACTTCCACACTTCATTTATTTGCTCCATAAGGGCTTCCTTGGTAGCAACATGCTTAGAACTGTTCAATTCTTTCAGTTTCCTTCAAGTATTCTCGATTGAATTAATATCTGGACTATTGCCCTGCTAATCGAGAAGCTGAATATTTTGTTTAGCAAGATGTCTAATCACAACCGTATCAGTGTGAGAAGGGGCCCAATCTTGTAAGAAAATACCATCACTATTAGGAAACCACTCTTTCATTTGAGGTATTCGTTTATCATTTATCTCATCCAGATATTGTGTTTTGCGCACAATGCCTTTAACAAAATTCCCAATTCACTGACCACCCATTGTACGATTTTAATGTAAACTCAACTTTCTTGCGAGCTGTAAAGCAGCAATAAAAGACTATTGTACTGACTGACAGCCAGACAGTACCAAAAGTTTTAACATCGTTCACATTTAAATCTAAGCTGCGACTGAACTGCCATAATAATA
Source organism: Melanotus villosus (assembly GCA_963082815.1). Classification (NCBI taxonomy): domain Eukaryota; kingdom Metazoa; phylum Arthropoda; class Insecta; order Coleoptera; family Elateridae; genus Melanotus; species Melanotus villosus. The sequence continues at coordinate 27,302,229 of OY720419.1, read as the reverse complement.
ATAATAATAATAATAATAATAATAATAAATGATCTTTATTCTTAGTTTTTACATACATTACATTTACAAACATTATAAAAACAGAAGAAAAATCTAAAACTTTTTTTTTTTAAATTTTAATAATGCCAGTCCAGCATAAACTGCTATTCACGGCAGAGTTCATTTATACGTTTTTGGGACTAGACGCACTACTCACTAAAGTCATTTGTCTGATCACTTTTACATTGTATGTTGGAGTTCACCTCGTTATTGTTATTAAGCTTACACTGTGATTAATTAAAGGTTTATTCACTGTCACTGCTTAGGAGGTCTATGGGTAGTTTTCTTTTGAGCCTAGTGTGCACTGGTTTTTTACCTAACTTATAGAAGTTAGCACCATCGCACTGGTTGATGTTATCGTAGAATTTTCTTGTAATTATCCTGATGTGCTGTTCAATCGTTGGGATGCCGGTTTCCTTGTGCAGCTGTGAGTTTCTGACGAACCATTCTGAGTTAGTTATCATTCTCAAGACTTTATTTTGTAAGACTTGAAGTTTTTTCAGGTTAGTCTTAGATGTTGCGCTCCACACGCTACAACCGTAGGTGAATATAGGTCTTATCAAAGACATGTAGATCAAGGTCCCACAACTAATTTTGAGGGGCGAGTTTTTGTTGATTATTGGATAGAGCGAACTCAGTCTTGCGTATGACTCAGAAAGTTTTTTGTTAATGTGTAAGTTCCAATTTAGTTTTTTATCAAAATATAGACCAAAATATCGCACTGCACTGTCTACTGGATTCCATTGTATCGTAGTGTTGTTGATAATTAAGTTTGGGGGATCTGGGGGCCGTCGGAGCGTAAAGATTTTTGCTTCACTTTTGTTTACGTTTACAGTGATCTTCCATTTGCTAAGCCATAAGTTAAGTAGGTTTATGTCCTCTTGGAGATTAGAGGCTGCGTTAATAATATCATAGTCTTGTGTGATGATCGCTGTGTCATCAGCGTACATAGCTAGACTTGATCCAGATGGTGAGGGAATATCGGACATAAATATATTAAACAGTGTGGGTCCCCAGATTGATCCTTGTGGAACCCCAGCATTAATTTGACGGATCGAGGAGGTGGAGGAATTAACTCTAACTTGAAAGGTCCTAGCGGACAGGAATGAGGATATTACCTTCAGTAAGTATGCTGGAATATTCGCCGTTATCATTTTGTGAATGAGCCCGTCAGTCCAGATCCGATCAAAGGCCTGTGCCACATCTATGAATGCAACGAGTGTGTGCATTTTGTTTTCAAATCCTTCTTCTATTAGTTCTGTGAGTCTAAGAAGCTGGTGTGTTGTTGCATGAGAACTACGGAATCCAAACTGAAATTCTGGAATAACGTTGTGTGTCTCCAAGTATTTGGTTAACCGTGCGTGTATGGTTCGTTCCAAAAGTTTTGAAAGTGTGGATAGCAGGCTAATGGGGCGATAGTTCGCAGGATTGTGGTGCTGTTTGCCGGGTTTTGGAATCATCAGAATTATTGCTCTTCTCCAAGCAGTAGGGAAGTATCCGCTTCTCAAGCGCATGCGTTGAATATCGCTGTTAGGTAACAAATGGATTTATCTGGTAGGTTTTTTAGTACTGCATTGGGTATAAGATCTATTCCTGGAGCTTTCTTGAATTTCAGTTTCTTAATATACGTCTTTAATTCTGATAGCGATATTGGGTCAATTTTTGTTGTACCGGTAGGAACTTCGTTGTTTAATTCGATTTGCTCAGGGTGGTTAGTATCATTTGGGTTAGAAGGAGTGGTGAAAGTTTTTTCCAGCTGCTCTGCAAAAATCTCGCACTTATCAGAATCTTCCGAATACGTACAACCATCGGATCGGAGTTGTGGAATTATGATTGGTTGTTTTAGGATCCTTCTGGTGGCCCTCCACATATTGGAATCCCCAGGATCAAGGGATTCTATGTGGCTTTGATAAGATGATATTCTGAATTGGTCTAGTTCAGTTTTAACTAGCCTAATAAGTCTGTTCAGTTGGGTCTTGATTGCTGGGTTACGGATTCTTGGCCACAATCTGCGTGCTGCATGTTTATCATTTATTAATTGCTGTATGTATGTGGGCGGTGTTTGATCTGTGCGGTGTCGATGTGTTCGAGTTATTTTGGTTGATTGCTGGGTCGCTAGCGTAGTTACATCTTTGAACAATTCCACCGCTTTGTCAATATCTTCATGAGATTCTATGTTGGAAGGGCAAGTTAGTAAATTATTCATGGTAGATGGGTCCGTTAATTAGTCTTGGGAGATGCGGGTAGTTATGAGGCGAACAATTGAGAGTGAATAACACTGGTAGGTGGTCAGAGTCGAGTTCCGTGAGTACTGTCTGGGTTATTGGTAGAGTTAGGTTTTTATGTAGAATAATGTCGAGGATATCTGGTAGTTGGTTATGTCGATATGGGAAGTAAGTGTATTCAGAGGGTGCAGCCACTTGTAGTGCCAGTTGAGAGGTGAGATTATTAAGTTTTATCCCGTTAGGGTTAGTCACTCTGCATCCCCAGTTCGTATGTTTGCAGTTGAGGTCACCAGCAAGGAGTGTGGGATGTTGGCTTACGAAAATTTGATTGAGTTCGTTTTGACTGAGTTGAGTTGTGGGCGGTTTATAGGCTGATACAATCCGGAGTGTAGAGTTGTCGTTTATTGTTATATTTATAGCGACGGCTTCTAAAAAGTGTACATCCGCTAATGCGACTGCTAAGTTCTTTTTGATTAATATTGCGCTGCCTCCCCACCCGTCTCCTGTTGGTCGGTCTTTCCGATAAATGTGATATCCCGGTAGTGTGAATCTTTCATTTGAGATGAGGTGTGATTCCGTGATGCATGCGATATCTACTTTGTGCCTATGTAGGAATGAGATAAGTATTGATCGTTGTTTCTTAATACCATTGGCGTTCCAGTTTAGAAGGGTTAACTTATCAATAGGAATTCGTTTATTTGCTGGCATTTTGGAAGAGCATTGGTAATAATGATATAATAAAATTTTTAATTTGTTCAAGATAGGGGGTAATTATTTCGATAATAGATTGCAGGAAGTTAGTCGCAGGGGGGTTTTGATTTGTTAAGTTTTGGTTATTTTGGTACGGGGTGTTTTGTTTCGGGGTATGGGGGTTGTGGGTCAGTACTGAAGCATACGTTGCATTGGACGTGATTTTTCCTCTTATGATCGCATTAGGATTTATAGGTCTGGCTACCGGGAATTTTTTGAAGTATGGACAACCTCTGTAGTTGGCCGTATGCGGGCCTCCACAGTTTACGCATTTGGGAGAGTCAGTGTCCTTGTCTTTTTTGCATTGCGAGTAGTGGTGGTTCTCAGTACATTTCACGCAACGTGGGGGTAAGTGGCAATAGTTTTTAGTGTGCCCCACCAGCTGGCAGTTGGTGCACTGAGGGATATCACTATTCTTACGTCTAGGTTCGACAGACACTACGCAATGTTGAAGTCTATTCAAATTGAATATATCGTTGGTTTTTTCGTTCTTGCTTAGTTCGATAGCAACTATTGGTATTGGGGACTTATTGCGGTTCAGTAGTCGTGTGGCTTTGATTATTGGGAACTTTAGGTGTTCTAATTCTGCCTTGATCTCTTCTACAGTTATTGAGATAGGAACATTGCGTGTCATTGCTGAGGTATTAGAGTTTTCAGGGTTCCTGTACGTGTAATAGTTAACCTTGTGGTCGTCATAGAACTTAGTCAGCTTTCTATAATCGTCTGTGCTGCTTAAATTGATTTTTAGTTCCTTACCTTTGTAGTTGGTAGTAAATTCTTCTGTTATGGTTGATTTAATTTCTGTAATTATGTTTTGATAGTTGCTGCCATTGGGTATGAATATCGGGGCGACCTTCGGTTTTTCAGTAGCGTGATTTGAGGTACTTGGTTGTGAGGTGTTTGTTTCATTCACAGATTGTAGTGTGTAAAACTTATTTTGACAAATTAGAGTATCTGTGCTAAATAAATACCGTTTATTAAAATCACTGTCTTCTGGTGAGGTTAGGGGTCGTTTGAGACTGTTTGTGTCTTTGTCAGTAATATTTTCGTGTTCCATTTCAGTTGTATTGGGAGATACCTTACTCCCTTTATAAATTATGTTCGGGGGTCGTAGTAGCAATTTATTTGTATCACTCATATTTTATATGTACGCATTCGTAAATAATTCTCGAATTATTTTTGTTGTATTGAAAGTTGTAGATCAGCTGTCCTTGTGAGACTAGGGTCTACGCTGCAATCAGCAGATTGCAGCGCAAAGAATTCGCACGTTCCACTTTTCATATTCTGTGTTGATTATTAAGTAACCGGTAAAATTGAAATTAACCAAAGCAATTATTTGATCAGCTACGCACTTAACGAAATAAACTCAAGACACGACCGTACTCGAGCTCGTTGCACGCGGAACTCCAAAATCAAATCTAAAACTAAAAACCAAAAGGCGAGGTTCAGTTCTGTGATAAAATCACCCCTCTGTTCTTCCACCTAAACCTTTAAAATATAATTTAAATCCTCACTGTACGTAATAGCTAGCCTAAACAAATTCTGCGATGACTAAACGCCTATGTTATGCAAGTTTGAAGTTGCACTGCCGTCAAAATAAACAACCAAACAAATATAAAGACAAAAGAATCAACCATTACACTGTCTCCGAAACAAGGCGAGATATAGTTTACTTTTGAATTTTTTTATTTCGAACTGCTTATATTCTTTAGGAAGACTGTTGTACAAAACATAGATTTGAAAGCAAAATGACCTTTCATACAAAGTTAACAGGTGGTGAGGGGGTGATATGAGACCTTTAAATCTAGTAGAAATGTTGTGAATATCAGTTCGAAAGGTTATTTTATTATATAAATAAGGTGGACTTTTAGTTACTAAAATTTGATGATAAAGATTTTGACACTGTAATAATCTGCGATTTTTCATTGAAAGCCAACCAGCATCCACAAGCTTATGAGATATGTGATCGTATTTTCTAAGGCCATAAACGAATCTCAGACATGCATTTTGAATTTTTTGTATTCGTTCAGCAGTCACCTCATCTATAGCAGCGTGATAGATAGGAGAGCAGTAATTAAACTGCGATAAGACAAATGCTTCACATATTCTTATTTTAGTCTGTTGATTTAAATAAGATCTATGAGGACAGAATTGTTTTAGGTATTGATAAGCATGACAAATATACATATTTAGTTATTTGCTCACGATAACGAAAAGTATTGTCAAGTACAAGTCCGAGACTTTTAGCTTTAGTTACAATTGGAATTCTTACGTTGTTGATATGAATATTTATTAAAGGAGCTAGATTATTACAAATATTTTTATTACCGAATATTATTACTGCTGATTTGTCAGGGTTAATTTTAAGAGAATGCTGAACGGATGCCTTGCAGATATATTCAAGATCGCAGTTTATTCTCTCCACAGCTTCCTCCCACTTTGATGGAATAAACGAGAGGTACAGCTGGGTGTCATCGGCATAGATGTGAACCTGAGAAAATTTTAAACGGTCCATAAAAACTGACGTATATATAGAATATAACAAAGGTCCTAATATGGATCCTTGAGGTACACCCTGTAGAACTTTTAACGAGCGAGAATTAGTGCCATCTAAATTAACAGTTTGTAGCCTGTTACGCAAATACTCATTCATTAATGATAACGCATCAGGGCTAATACCTACATATTTTAAAATTGAATTTAAGGTGTCGTGATCAACTGTATCAAATACCTTGCTTTAATCCAACAAGACAAGAACAGTAATTGTTTTCTTGATCAGTTGCAGCTAGTATATCGTCCGTAACCTTTAGAAGTGATGTGGTGCAACTGTAACCTTACCAGAACCCAGACTGTACTGATGGTAAAAAATGATTTTCATTAATGTAAGTACTTAGTTGAAAATTAATAATTTTTTCGAATGCCGGAAGAATGCTAATTGGACGCAAGTCTTTATATTGAATGGGCTGTTTAATTTTTAGTAAAGGTTTGACCAATGCGTGTTTCCAAGACTGTGGAAATTTATTTTCTAATATACATGAGTTAATAATCTGAATAATATATGGTAGAATAAACGGACAGCATAACTTAATCATAGCAATGTTAATGCCATCACTGCCAGTAGCATTTGATTTAAGTGCATTGATAATTTTAATTAGAGTTAAGTTATCAAAAAGAGAGAAGTTAAAATTTAAATGACGATTAACGTGAGTATCATAGATTTGTAAGGTGTTTGTCTGATTATCATTGGGAACTGCACAAACTTTGGGAATACTATTTATAAAAAAATAATCATTTGTGTTATCCGGGTTAGCCAAATGGTTAGGAACTACAATTTGTTTTTTTGCACCTATACCAATAGTGTATAAGTTTTTCCATAAGGTTTTATTATCGTTATTATTGAATGTGTAATTTAAAAAAAGCCTTTTTCTCGTAAATTAGCCAAGGAACAAATTTAATGGTTTTCGGAAGGTACAACTAATCAAGGGAGCGTGCTTGTTAAAAAGCTGTAAAATAGAAATTTAATTTATTGTCAATATCGTTGATTTGAAAAACTTGATAAAATGGTAACGATTCTAAATCTTTATACAGGGTGAGTCAACGGGAGCGCGGTGGTTGATATCTCCTTTACTGTTTAAAATACATAAAAAGTTTTCAAATAATGCAGATTAAGGTCATTAACAAGGGTCCTTACACGACACTGCTCTACACTGGGTAACAGAGTGAAATCTTAAAGCAGAGAAGAACACAGTTATTTGATGAGCTACTTCCAGGCCTTAAGGGAAATAACATGGATTCAAATACTGGACTTCTTTGAAGGATTAAACTGGTGAGATGAGCTGGACCGGGGAGCGCGTCTTATTCGCCACAACGGAGCGGTTACAATCCTGGTTTAAACAATAATAATAGTAACAGATTTTTAAAATGTTAAAAGTGATGATAATTTTCTAATCGACCTTGGCCATTCGTGTTTGAATTATATGATCAAACAAAATAAAGTACCTAATGGTAGTAAATACGTTCAAATCTTCGTTGACTGATCGTGTCAACTTGTCAACTATGATCCATACTTTGAAATGTACTGCAACCAAAGAACATTTGAGAAAACTTGTTCACTGAAAAAAATCTAAGATTGCGGGTCCCAAATATTTGAGCGCTTTTATAGTCATTTAGCCAAAAGATTGCCCAAACCATGGAATTTTTACCCCTGTAAACTGAAATCTTTATTGTGGTAAACATAGTTTTAGCATGAAACCTGCTGCTTTACCTCGTATCCGATAAACAGCACACTTTCAGATTTCTTCCATCTAAATTGGGAATTAAACGCACAACCATGGAGGCCGGCTAAAAGATTCTACTGATTCTACTGTTAAAAAAGGTTTTCCGCTAAGGATGCCCGAAGTGCGAATTTGATTTTCTAATATTTAATTGAAGTTCTCAGGGTTATTTGGCGTTCCAGTCGTTTATCCTCTCTTCTAAAAATAAGTATCTAGAATCTAGAGAAATATATTAATTGAATAAAAGATCTGGCTAAGTAACAGTAGTGCTGTTATGTATCGGTTAAAAACATTAATACTGCCTAGTTTTCTCAAATGCAAAGGGCATATGTGACTAAACAGTTTAATAAATAAATAATATACTAAATAGGGACTTACAGTCATAACGAACTTACATGTATTTTAGTATTTATACGATATTCTCATGTGGAAAACGAACATGTCTTATCATCGGTTTTCGATAATTTATAATATAGGTAGTTACGTATATTTTAACGTAGACACAAAAAATACATAATGTGTATTCTGTGATAGATTTAAAAAATTAGACCCCTTTTTAATATAATGTGAATTTTGATAAATGTTTCATTTAAGAAAAAACATAACTTACTAAAATTGAAAGTTTTGGCGAACTAATTTTTTTTAGATAGGTGGCGCCATCTATGAACGCCTTAATTATATGTAATAAATAAACAAACTAATACCCTATATATTATCTTTGCTAATAGAATAATTTAAAATGTTCAAAACATCAAATTGGATTTAAAAGACTATGGCCGGTATTCTCACCTTATATTTAAATTTAATTATCATGACAACATCGTTGATCTGTGTTATACACATTTAAAATTATATAAAGCTATATCGTTTTATGTTTACATTAAACACGACTTTAGTAAGAGACAACTTTAAAAATGAGGTCAGAATACGGCCCCCGTGTGCAATAATTACTTAAACTCACCGTCTTGTTCTTGAGATTTTAAAGTAAACTTAGAGTGGCCCGTATTTCCACAGAGGTGCATTTTTGGATATAGGTAAATTAGGTCAAAATGCTGAAATTTTGTCTGAACAATCCTTTGTAGAAGTTTGTCGATATAGGACAGTCTGCAGTGGCGGCTGGTCCATAAGCGCTGCGACACTGCAGCACCCCCAGAACAAAGTACGGAAATTAATTACCTATTAAATTTGTACTTGAAAATATCAATAATATAACAATCATTCAATATTTTGCATAATTATTACATAAATTTAATTAATTAAACCGCTTTTAAAAGGAATTATTTAAACCGAAGCTGTAGATTCCATTCAGAGCGCTGAGAAATGTAGCAGTGTCAGAAACGTAGTACATTCGGTGCACATTCCGCCGCGATTTGTTTGTTTTAATAATACATGGTAAAAGTAGTCCGAACGCTGCTTATCTGGGCAGCATCTCAGCATTAATGCATCATGCCGTTGAGCTCTTGGACATCCGATCCAACAAAAACAATAATACGTCTGAATACCACGAAAAAACTAGGTGATGTCATCATTGTGCAAGGACGTCTTGGGCGACGGTATGTGTAATATAAACAGGAATATTAAATAATAAATAGTTCGTATTTCCAACTTGATTGCAACATCACTGCGAAGACGGTCAAGGCTGCTCCAGGGTTAACAGGTGATCGAAAAATTTTGTGAAGCTAAAAATCGCAGAATGGATTTTATATTTAAATAAAAATTCTTTTTATTTCATTTTCCAGTAAGCTTATTTTTTTTATAAATTGAGTAAAATTTCGATTTGTTTTGTTTTATTTAAGGCACCTTAAATAAAATAAAAGGCACCTTAAATAAAATAAAAGGCACCTTAAAAATATCAAGGATCGTTACTGGTATGTAAGTATATTCAGGGCCGGCTTAATAAAATTTGGCGCCCCAGGCTGTAGTGATATTTGGCGCCCCTCCCTCCGTTTCAACGTTGGTTGGATTTACAGAATAGACGGAAAAATATCGATGTTGGAAAATAACAATCAGACATCATATACCTAATGAAAAATAATAATAAAATATAATTATATTTCAAATTTTCGGAATTTATTGGAAACTTTAAACGATTTGTTTTGTGATTTTGGCGCCCCCAGGATTTTGCGCCCCAGGCCACTGCCTGGCTGGCCTGCCCTTCGGGCCGGCCCTGAGTATATTTCGAAAGCTTCAGCACCCCCATAATTTCAAGCCACGAGCCGCCACTGACAGTCTGTATAATTATAAGCTAAGAACGGAAATTAAATTTATCATTACTAATGAAACAGCCGATTAGTCATTCAATAATTCAGTGAGTTCTTAGTGATCAGTAATGAATTCCCTGCTAGTTCCTAAAATTTCAACGAATAAACAACTTTTCGTTCTAATACGGTCACGTTCTGAAAATCGTTAACAAAGTCATTTCCAAATATAAACTAAGATTTTAACCTGATTATCAACAGAAGTTCCTGTCAGGTTCAGAGACTTTGATAACAGTTAATGGTAATATACTTTATACACATAAATCAAGCAAGTTGGAAGTTTGTTTCGGAAGCGGTGTAGATTAATCATCAAGAAAGCTATTTACATCGTAATTACCCATAAAAAAGTTAACTTTTCACATAAATTAGGGTTATTTAAATAAGTATTGGGATGCTTACTTTTAAGGGATTTGTTTCATATCAGCATTTTATTTTCGAATGCATTTGTAATAATTACATTAAAAATGCATACAAGTAATATAGATTTTGAAACAGATATCCTTACAAAAATACACTTTTTATTATTAAAGCTTCCCTCCCTCCTATTTAGATTTCAGGCGAAATAAATCTAAAACGGAAAGATAATATTACAAACTGCTTTTCATTGATTTTGGAAAATAAATTCTTTAATATTATCTGAAGCCAAATCGGCTAAAATTAATTTTAAAAAATCAAAAAACGCATTACAATGAATAATCACAGTGAATCGATAATCGATCAAATAAAACAAAAAATCAAACCTTTATTGAGTTTAACAACCCTCCGCGGAACAAAATTAAAAGAAATTAGTTATTCGGAAAGCTAGAGAAAGCACTAAAGTATCCGCAATGAAAGCACATACGAGGGCAGGCTGATAAGTCATGTGAATTGGTATAAAGAAAACAAGTAGAAACCAAATTGACAGTTTTATTTTTCAATGTAATCCTCTTCAACTTCAATACATTTATTACATCTTTTCAATAATAAGTATAACCCTTGTAAAAAAATTCTTTTTCTTGCTCTGCAAAATACACCTCTGTAGCCATCTTGAGCATTTCATCGCCCAGAAACTTCATTCCCCGTAGGTGCTTTTTCAATTTTGGGAAGAGATAATAATCAGACGGGGCCATGTCCGGACTATAGGGAGGATGGCCAATTTCCTCGAATCCAGAGTCTCGAATGGCTAGCTTGGCAAGTTTGCTGGTGTGGGCAGGTGCATTATCGTGCAACAGCAACACACCATTTCGAAGTTTACCACGCCGCTTCTCTTTAATAGCATTCCTTAATTTTGCCATCAAGTTGGCATAATATTGGCCTGTTATTGTAGTTTTCGACGGTAAATAGTTTTTAACATTTTGATCAGTAGTGCACGACACAGGCCTTCCAGGGCGAGAATCATCTTCAATAGACTCCTGACCTCTTTTGAATTGAGATGACCAAAAAGCAATAACTCGATAGCATGGAGCGGACTCTCCTAAAACTTCTTGCATATCATTTTTAATCTCGGTGGCGTTTAAACCTTTTTTTTACGAGGTATTTAATTACAGCACGTCGCTCGATTTTCGCAGAATTTTCAAATTCACCCGACATGATGTACTTCGACTGACAATTCCACCATTAATAAAAACAATTGAGTGATAAAATTTTGCAAACATACTGTTTAAGGATGACTTGATGTATATGCTATATAATTATTTTTATAAAATTTTTGCAAAGTAGTGATTCACATGACTTATCAGCCTGCCCTCGTATACCATGAGTACCGGAGGCGTAGAATTACTGGAGCCACAAGGACTAATGCCTCTCGCAAATAAATTATCCTGACTTCAGAATATTAATTCCTATAAATCAGTAAAAGAGCACACAAAAAGGTTCAATAAACAGCTGATGTAAAAAATAGACCAATAAGAACCGAAAAAACACCAAAGGTGAAGAAACAAGTAACAAAAATAAAATATAAATATTAGATAAAGTCAGTAAGTAAGCAAGGTACGAATAAACAAACATATAAAGAAAACAAATAAACCATAAAAACGAATTTTGCAAAAGCAAATAATAACAACTTTTTCAAGGACTAAATATGAAAATTAATGTGATTATTTTTTAAACAGTCCTGTCAGCCAATCATAATGAGAAAAAAATTCAAATCGACCAATAGCATCAAAATTACACTGATAATTAGCTAGTAGCTGATTACAGCGATAATTTTTTCACGTTGTTTCATTGGATCACAGAGAAATACCTGCTCTATGATTGGATCTTTGTTTAAATAAATGCATAAAAAGTTAGCTTTGACTTTGACAAACGTTAAGACTGTCATCATTGTGTAATAGTTTAAAAAATAATCACGCCGAATTACATTCGTGGTAATAATTTTTTTTGATAATTTTAACTAGATTAGCACTCATCTTTATTGCTATTAGGAAATTCCACTTGGGGACTTCGTCCACACGTGAAATTTCCATAGCAATAAAGATTCGTGAATCTAGTTAAAATTATCAAAAAATTATCACCACTTATGTAATTACTGTTGAAAATCACACTCGATCAAGAAAAAATGACAGAATAAAAGGGAAAAGGAAGGAAATCAAGCTAATGATAAAAGATAAATTTAAAAAACAAGCACATGAAACAGAAAGAAGGAAAGAGGAGGAGATACCACTGTGCTGGTAGTTAATACCTACCATTTTAATGTGACGACATAATTTACTATTGTTCTTGCAGTACACCTAGTCGAACAAAATCAACAATTTTTAGAACAAACAAATCATTTTTATTCGAATATCTGAAAATCACCTTAGTTACCTCTCAGTAATATTGTATGCTTAGCAAAACGCCAAATGCATAAGCTACGACATACCTAAAACGTAGAATTACAGAAAATGAGGGAAGTAAAATCTAAAAGAAGGTGGCGACAATTACAAAAAAATATGGCCAAAAATAACAATAAAATAAGAGAACAAAGTTTCACTTTCTTTAAATATATTGTACCTAAATTATTCAATAACAAAAAGCTAAAAAGCTCAAATCGTTAGCCCCAAGTAGCTTCAAACATAATATTCGCAAATTCATATTCATTCGGCAGCAATTACATTTAATAAATAATTAGCTAGAAATTTTAAACTTCTTTGAAGTCTTCTCGCCCTAAACTTGACGTTAAGTATTACTACCACAAACTAAACAATCTTTATTTATTTAATATAGGTGTAAAGTTTTAGTTAACTAAACGAGATCTCAAAGAAAGTCAACTGTTTAAGCAACTTATTTGTTCATTTTCATACTTTTGTCTATTTGAAATATTTACGATTAATAATATAAGGTTGTATCAAAAGTTTCGGCCACTTTTGAATATATTGAGATGGCCCCCCCTTTGCTTGTATAAATTATAAATGTTTTCTTGTTGGGTTCTCACAATAACCTTTTTCCCAAATTATTTGATTCCTCAAAATTTTAAAATTATGTTAATTATCAAAATCAAAATATGTGCACCGGTTTTATAATTTGAAATTATTTTTTATTATCAATTTAAAAGAGATACTCCTATCTCAGGATCGTTCCCAGGATTCGATTTATTAAATCTGGAAACACTAGAATAAAGATCAACTAACTTTCAAAATGCAAATTTATTACAATCTTTTATTTTTCCTAAATTTAATTTAGGAAATTAAATTCATTAAAACTACCTTAAAATTAAATCACTCGCACATATTCACTTTCCAAATGATAATTAAATTCCAGTTTACACTTCCAGTTCCATTAACTATTCTTCAAATTCAATTGTATTTTATCTTTACTTCCAAATACTATTTATTTCTATTGAACTTGTTAGTCCATTAACCATTATATTATAACGGTTTTAAAACGTTTATTTAAAACTTCGGTTCGTGGTGTGAATTATTTATTAATAAATATTAAAATTATTAAACAACGAAGAAACACGAAATAACAACTTAAAACTAAAACACAACAATAATATGAATTCTAATACAAAGCACTAATATTAACCCGTAACACTAATTAATTTATTTGTACAGTTTGTTTATTTACAGCTATTCACGTACATTTATATTAACTTCCGACGTACATATTCGCGACCGTTTTGTAAACTGGATTAGACTGCCCGTGTTCGTTTGGCGCGCGCCTTATATATCCCAGCTTCGTCCTTCCAGAACTTCATTCCAGAACGTTCCCGTAGTCGCGCGAGAATGAGTAACCGTCGACCGCTCTGGAAGCTTATCGGTAGATGACGCACATGATCCCACACGTGTGCTGACGCATCTCGTTACAATATTTTATTTACCATTCAAGTTCAGTTTTATTTAATTTATAATTATAATATTTTATTTGATATTCTTAAATTATTTGTATTTCTATTAGATATCGTGTTTATAAGTAACTTCTGATCTTATAAATTCAAATTTTAATTGAATTTATATTAATTTTCGGAGAGCGATTATTCGCACCTCTTTTTACTATTAAATCAGAAAACAAACTCCTTATTTATTTTTATCTTTCAATTATTTCCCGTCTCCCAGGTGTTTTCAAAATCTCTTCATCCACGAAACAATACATAACACTGGCTAACAATTTTAAAAAAAAATCTGCTGATTACGATCTGACATCTGTTATTAAATAATTTTGATACGCTGATTTCAAAATTCAAGGCCATTTTTGCCTATTACGTCAGGTTTTTCCGCTATGGCACTTTCTTGTTTTGACTTACTTTGGCATAAAACTTGGCGCCCAAGAGAAGTCTTGGGCTTCACATAAAGTGTGTAAGCCTTGTGTTGAAAATTTACGACAGTGGAGTAAGGGAAAACGACGAAAATTTGCTTTTGGCATTCCAATGATTTATCGTAAACCGAGAAACCACGTGGATGACTGCCTTTTTTGTTTAGTTCGGACTTCCGGTTACAATAAGAAGAATAAAATTGTTTATCCAAACCTCGATTCAGCAATTCGACCAGTGACTCATTCTAATGAAATACCCGTACCAGTCTTTGAAGGGCTTTCTTCAGTTGAAGACGAAGAGGGTATGACAGATTTTTGTCAGCAAGACTCTGATGCTGATTTTGACAAAGAAGAGTTAATTTCTACGTCTGAACCGCAGCTTTTCACTCAAGCAGAGTTGAAGAACTTGGTAAGAGATTTGGGTCTATCAAAAGAGTCATCAGAACTTCTAACTTCAAAGATTAAACGAAAAGAATCTACTCGAGCAAGGCACGAAGATAACTTTTTATCGTAACAGGGAAAGTGACCTTTCATTCATGATGGTAGTGAACAATTTCCTGGGAAACAAGAAAGACGAAAATTACGCAGATGTGGTTGAAACAATGCTTGAAAATTTTCATCGCCTAGGTTGCAGTATGAGCATAAAACTCAATTTTGTAAATAGTTATCTAGAGTTATTTCCTGAGAATCTAGGGGCCGTAAGTGATGATTTCATCAAGGCTTAAAAACCATGGAGGATGGGTACCAAGGAAGATGGGATGTTAACATGATGGCCGATTACTGTTGGAGTATTTTAAGAAACTGCCAAAATACAACACACAGCAGAAAGTGCCACAAACGAAAATTTATTCCCTGAAACTCCGTTGGTAAACAGTACCTATTATTTTTTTTAAGGGTGGGTTTTAGTAGCATGTTTACGCGCTGAAAATTGTGTAATTTTAAAATAACGGTACGGTTAAATAATGACAGTTGAAAAGAAGAACGGGTACGAATTAAAATTTTTAGACCTTTCCTTCATACGCTACAAGGCCAGAATGACCAATTTTAATATAGTAACTAAATTATGGCCTATTATGAAAAACTTACGAAAAGGGACTTGCACAAGACATCCATCAAGAAAGTGTAGCGGGGTGGGTTTCAATATTACCTTCCTATGCATGTATCGACCCTTTTGCAAATTTGCATAATTTTGGCGTGATCTTTATTTAACTTTAGAAAAAATTGCTTATAAATTTTTAAAAACTGATTAAAGATAGGCAACCCAACATTCACCGATTCTGTCAATGCCACTGTCAATGTTCACAAAGAGGTTTAAGAGATTAAAAATCGGTATTCGCAAATACTTATACCAGTATAAGTATATTTATAGTCTTTGCTTATACTGAATTTTGAAGTAGAAGTAATACTAGAAGATCCATTCCTTTCTTGGCTGGTTTTAATCTAGGAACCCAAAATACTTAAAAATGAAAAATATTTTAACTAAAACCCACCCTTAATGGGTATTTTGTATTATTAATATGTATGTAATTAATATTTACAACGAACAAATTATAATTGTATACTTTGTTTATATAGTATCAGTTCTTAATAACTTGATTGCGTTTAATGACAATTAAAAATGCAGGGTACGTTATACAGCAAAATTTTGACGTGATAAGCAAAAACTAATATGATTTTCGGGTTCTATACACCAAAATTATTAAAAAACAAGTCTCACATAGAAGTCAGCAAAAATTGTGTTGGCCAGTGTAATGATTAAATATGCATCCTAAAAGTGATCTTTATTTTTATATTTAATAAAACGATATTATTTCAAATGTTATATCATTTTAAAATATTTAAACAAAACTTGATGGAAACTTTTGATACAATACAACCTAGTACTTACATAACGAGGGAGGTAAGCGAGATGTACTCTGTGAAATATGGAGGATTGTAGCCCAAGTGTGATCGACATCTATGAGCATACAAGAATATCCTAAATAACGACATTAGCTTACTTTTCCATGGCACAGTTTTATTGAAAATTGTGTTGACCATACCGATTATACAGTGTGTACCCAGATGGAATACCTTACTCTTGTCAACTTTTTTATTTTTGAATTTTCGAAACAAGTAATTTTTCGCTCAAGAGTTTTGCTTGTCCGGAAATGTCATAAATGAGGATTATATTCAGAAATTCGAAAATTGTAAACTCATTTCTAGCAAACTACCTTGATTTTAATGTTTTAGGAAAATTTTATTTAACGAAGTTGTCTCAAATAGAGCCAATCATGAATACGACATTTAATTAAAAACATTTTTTTGTGGAAAAATGTACTACAGCCCGCTAAGCTTTATCCTGTTATTATAAACAAAAGAAAAAACTTCAGAAGACAGATTTTTCGCCGAAACATTTTATTTGATGCCGAATCAATTTTTACAACTCATATAAATATCACACTATCACAAGTAGGTACTGTGCTTAAGAAAATCTAAATTTAAAAATTGCAACCGATATAATCAGCCATTTAGAAAAAACAAATGTTTCGTATGGCGTAACGCTTCATAAAATAATGGGCCTTTATTTTTGGGAAAAAATCAAATTTTGAATATTTTTGTGCTGCACGAATTAGAGGATGAAAGCATAGTACTTAGAGGAAATTTTTTTTTTATTCAACAAAGGGAATACTCCGCATATTCCACAATTACAGTTAGAAATTGGTTTAATGTTAATTTTCCGTATAAATGGATTGGCCCCTTGGACCTTATCCTGCCCGATCATCATATCTGATCCATTTAAATATTCTTTTGTAAAACTTTTGCTATACTATAAATGGGGAACTGTTGGATTCGTTGTTGTATGTTTCCAATTTAGGAAATTATTAACTTCTATTAAAATAATTTTTGATTTTTGCATATTAAAATTCACGTTTTTCTCTTTATTTGAGAGAAGTTTATGAAAAGCATTTATTTGTCACAGATATTGCATTTTAAGAATAACTATGTTTCGTTAATTGAATTATCAATTCCAAATAATAATAATAACGTAGCACCGTCGTAAGCCTCATTTAAAAGTATATACGTTAATATTTGAAGGAAGCCACCTTATTTACTTCTTACCTTATAATTGGAACAAAATTGTATTTTCTTATTTCCTATTAGCTGTAATTTTGATTGTATTTATCCCAGATTTTAATAAGGCACATGAATAAATTCCTTATTAATACTAGCAGTAAATGGTACCACGGTACAAATATATGGTTACATTTGAAAAGATCGTGTTTTGTCCCAAAAACCATTTTTTTGCATTTTGTCAAAAAAAGTGGACTTTTTTTATCAAAAAATCACAAAGAAAGCAACACTTTTTTTAACTATTTAATTTTACATTTTGCATTAAGTAAGTATGCTTTAAATAAAATATTGTAAATTGTCAGTTTGACAACTGTCAATTCTCAAATCCTTTTTATCCTGTTTTGAGGGATTTAAAATGTAAAAATGCAAAAAAATATTGTGTACAACTCGTATGAAAGAATCTTTTTTTCACTCGTTTGATTGATGCACTCCGGCTTCGCCGTCGTGCATCAAACTTCAAACTCATGAAAAAAAGTATTGCTTTCATTACTAGTTGTACAAATAACTATTGATGAACTTTATTTACTCATAAATCACATAATTTACTATTTTCGGCGGGATTTCGATTTTTCTAGTATTACATCGCTCACTTAGAATAAATCGGAACAGTCATGGCACACTTAAATAGAAAACTAAAAATTAAATTAAAATAAATATTGAAGACTCAAATGTCACTTATATGGTATCAGTCGATTCAGAAAATTATGCAGAATTCAAAAATGCATTAATGTATAGGATATTGTATTTGAAAATCAAAAGTTAGTGTCACTTCCGGTGAAACCGGAAGTGGAAAAAAATCATTTAATATGTCAAAAAGTGACGTTTATTAAGTATATAGGATGTTCCAAATTTCAACTATTTATCTTGAAAACTAAAGGAAAAACGGGGCTGTACCATGATCTTGTTACACCCGGTATACACATATGTGCATATTTCGAAATCCTACGCTTACTTGATGCAGATTTCCAACTTTTATTAACCAAATGTCACAAATGTTGGTTTTTATCTTACCAATTACAATATGTGATGTGAAACGTTAATTTTCAAATAATAACAATTATTAAGTAATTGGAGGCAATCGCTTTTGCTCGAATATTTAAAAAAAAATAGCTTATCATAATATGAATGGTTTTCCTCGTAACTTTATTTATAATTACTTTAATTAGAATTAAATAAATCATAGTATTCTTATTTTTATAATTAAATACGTTATTCTACCAATATTCTATTTAACTGCATATTGAAGTGCACATTGAAACTGTCCCTTTTTGCAAAAAAAAATATATTCTTAATATGTTTCTATAAGGGTGAGTTGCACAAACATGATTTAATGGTTTCGACAAATTAATCATTCGTCAAATTGCACAAAATCGAATCACAATTCGAATGCATATGGCAAAGAACACGCTAGTAAACAAAAACTAATGCTTTCTTGTCAACTTTGAGTATTCATTAATTCAGTAAAAGTTTTGTGCAACCGGCCCTAAGCTTACAAAATAAACAGCCAGAAACAAAAGTATTATAAATTATAACATTTTAAAGAATATTAGTAGAAAGCTATAAGTATTTTATCAAAAACTGTCTTCAAAAAATAAAATTAAGTATACGGTAACAATAACACTAATTCTATTCTGACGAATTTTCACAATGATCGAAGGAGCACTACCTTAAAGAGTATCTGCTCGTAACAAATATAAGAAAAATTGTAATACATCTATTGTTATTCAATTTGTGCAATATCAGGACAGCAAAGGAAAACTATGAACACAAGCATTAAAGGAATATGTCGCATCTTCCGTTCACTTTTGGTAACTAATGAAAACGTACCATGAGATCGAAAAAAAGATGATTCTGAGCAGGCCTTGACTAGTACAACGCGATTGGCAAGACTGATTTCAAAATGTGGCAGTAGGTTAGAGGTTAATAAATGTCAAATAAATTAAAACACAAAACAGTATTTATTTAGGGAACAAACTGAAAACTAAGATGAATACATGTTAGAGTAGGTGTTCAAAATGTGATCCTTCACTTATATTACAACGATAAACTTAAATAATTCTGGAAACAAGATTGCAAAACTGACTTACATTTGAAATGTCACTGTCACATTATAATTCATAGGCATTCTAGAACCAGTGTAGCCAATCGTGTTGTACTAGTCAAGCCCTGCTCAGAATCATCTTTTTTTCGATCTCATGGTATAATAAAAGTTTACGTTATTATTGTTTTGGATTGCCAATTTAATAAATAAAACTAGTTGACTTTAAAATGTAACATCTGTAACAAACACATAAATTCCGTTAACACTTATAAAACCTTATTGTTTCATGGCTAACTGTTTATTTTGCTACGATTTTAATGTTGATTCAAATATAACCACCCTTATTTCAAATAAGCAACTTTAATTAAACATATATATTTGAAAACCTCTTAAAATAGTCTTTTAAATAAGGTTTACGTCGACTATTATTTCTAGTAAAAAAAAAGAAAAAACAAGTTGATGATGTAACTGAAAAATTGTACAAAAAACGTCTATGTTTGCCACTGAAATCTACCTAAAAATTTATATAAATAACCTCATTATTAATTCAGATATTTCTATAAATAAAAGAGTTATAAGACTTAGTAGCATTTGAGTCGTTTCAATTTTCAGTTATAACTAGAAAACAAAAGAATATAGCCCATTTCTGTTTCCACCATTGAAATAGTTAGCAAGATAATCTACAATCATCTTGCAGTAGTTTTATAAATAATACAATTACCAATAGATCTACCTCGAATTTAGGACATAGGTACCCTACAGTTATTATTTATAGGTAAATCAAAATAGCCCCAATACTTTATCTGAAGAAAGTTAATACAATCATCCGTCTATGAATCATTAAACATAATTATGTAATTCTTTCAAAACGAACTGTTACTTCGAAACCGTGTTTGTAATAATTTTGAAGGAATTTCAAAATAGAAACCTTGACGGAAAACCACATATTCTAGGATTTCCAGACTGATTTTTATGGATGATGTCAAGGTTTTCTATCATAGAATAAATTAAATCAAAAAAATGCTTATTGCATTCTGCATAGCTACCATGATACACAAATTTATTGTCATTGCCAATATAGAAGGATAATTTATTTATAGTAGTCTGTATCTTCTTAACACTACAGACATTTAAAGCCAGTAAAATGATCAATTCGTATAAAATTGTCCCTTTTGCTAAATAGTTTTTAAAGCTTCTTGTATGCTTATTGATTTTGACACTACAAGAAAGAACGAGATGACTTAAAATTGCCGTTGAACACAAAACTTTTAATAACTAGAAAACAACAAAATCGAGAATTTAACTCCACCCATTTCCAGATAAAATTAATTCAATCCTTCATAACTTTTCAGGATGTCAATACTTCCTCTGTTTCTCGTCGTGGGCGTCGCCGACGCCCAGTTCGCCGTTTCCCGTAACAACGACGCCGAACTTCGACCAATTATGACGCCGTCACAGAAGCGCCGCATCTGCGCCGAACTTTGCATGTCAGGTTTGGGCGGCGAACCCTGCGGTGAAAGTTGCCTGGATATTTTACCCCAAGGAATGCCTCTTCAGTTTCCCAACATTTCCCGAAATACGCACAGCAAGGCGCGTCGCGATGTCTGCACGGTGCTCTGCACGAACCAACTGGGTTACCCGCTTTGCGATTGCGACATATCAACCCAAAAAATAGACTCGAAATTTAGAGTAAATCACGTGCAGATTTGTAGTTATTTTTGCTTAAGACACAACTATAAAATCTATGGATGCCAACCCTGCCAGATTTATGAAAAAGCCCAAGCTCAACATGGCGGATCCAAGGGGAATTTATTTGGATTCGAAAACGCCAAAACCGAAAAGAAACGCATAGATTGGGAAGAATGGTGTAAAGAACAGTGCATAAATGGTAATGGAGGAGCCGCTTGCATTTGTGATATGCCACCCCTTTCGTTAGATCAACAAAATGTTGTATAATTTTGCATTAAATAATATAAGCATTGTTTTTTAAAAGTCACGTAGTTTAAGGTTGTTTTATATTAACGATTTAACGAAAATGCATAACAAAGTTTATGTTTGTCTTTAGCTAAATAGACGAAATATTCTAAAAGCAATCTTGAAAAACGTGATCTAATTTTAATAATATATACAGGGAATCTTTTTCGCTAAATAATGTACAGTTCTGGTTAAAACTATTTTACTACTAAGTAACTTATTTTTCTCTACAAATTCAAACTTTGTATTCGATCATGTACTAGTAACTATAATGTTAAGTGTTTGAAATACGTGTACCTGCTTAATTCTAAACTAAAATTGTAGATAGTTACACGTGAAAATTTATTAACAAAATCGTGTCTTCCAAAATTGTACATAAATATTAGAATCGAGTTAGATCGTACTAAATCATAAAATTAGCACGCCTGAAAGCTGCAAAACGTTTGTAAAAATGCTTCTTGCTCCATTCATTTAAATTTTTGCCTTAAGCTTAATTGCCATAATTTATACGATTTATCATCTTGAATTTATCATTTGACATTTCGTTAAGAGTTACATATAGAATAATCATATCAAATTTAAAAGCAAAAGGAAACAAACATGTAAATAATTAAAATAAGTATTACGGAACATGTTTAAGGTTATTTTTTAAATTTTCTTATAATCTCTCTACTATTCATATTTCCTACTTAAAGTCAATACTTTTAATTAATCTATGTGTGTAGGAGCAGGTATAGCTTTTGATGACATCAGTGACAGGAAGAAGAACGCATTTTAAGATGGTCGAATTAACATGGAGTTATAACTGCACTTGAACTAAATGTTAGAATAGAACATTTATGTTCGTTATTAATTATTTGACGTTCTGATACTGTTGTGTATGACAATAACTATTTTAGGAGAAAAAAGCAAAACGCCAGGATGTTTGAAACTTTAGCACATGTAATTAGGTATCAAAGAACTTATCATTGTGTTACTGTTGCATGGGTTTAATATAGAGCTTTGTGTGCTATTCTGTCTATCTTTTTACGCCAATATTTATCCTACTTCCTTTTTTAACTAACTAACTAACGACTTTTTGTGAGAATAACAATAATAAGAACTTAAAATATTAAAATGTTAAAATCACAAAAGTAAATACAACTTGTATTCTTTAGATCACTTTATTAATAAAAAAAACAAGGTGTATAAGCTACATCAAAATAATCACATACTTCAGCTCTTCGACATTAGTATTCTGCAAGGCGTGCAATGCACGTGGGCGGCGGCCCAGCAGAGAGAACGGCCACTTACCCCGAATTTAACCGAAACAAATGTATAGATTTATAATCTCTTAAGTCAACAAAATAATATCCCTACAGAAATAAGGAGTTTATAATAATTACACAAGTTTATAAAGAAATATGATATTAATTGGAGTGAGCATGGAAGTTATATACATTGCTTAAGAACCAAATAAGGTATGATACTTAACAAGCCTATTGCTAGATGCATACT
Source organism: Melanotus villosus (assembly GCA_963082815.1). Taxonomy (NCBI): domain Eukaryota; kingdom Metazoa; phylum Arthropoda; class Insecta; order Coleoptera; family Elateridae; genus Melanotus; species Melanotus villosus. The sequence goes on along the minus strand of OY720419.1, from coordinate 27,279,347 downwards.
TTTTAAAACAGTGGTTTTATCAACAACCACTATTAATACAGGATGTGATTATTTGCAAATGCAATATTAAAAAATTTGTTTACATTCATAAATGTGACAATACCGACGATGCCTTAAAAATTAAATTCTTCCTGAGGTGATAGTCAGTTTTAATTGTTGTTCTTGTTTCTGTTGATGGAAATAACTTTGTGAGCAGTGCACTGGCATATATGTTTGCTTCGTAGGATGTGTGAAATGGTAAGCAGAACTAGTTGTATATTTTACTCGTTTACACTAATACATCTAAAACAATAAATTAATTAAATCTTGTATCACAGTGACTGGTTATGAGAAAACTTCAGTTTCTTTTTAAATATTGTTTGAGAAAGAACTGCTAAACTATTGTTTCTAGTAAATTTTCAAATACACACAAATAATAATAATAATTCCAAATTTGATTCGATTTTATTCCCTTTCACTAAATTAATTTGACAAAGCCATTAAAATCAAGTTTCTGCAACCTGTCTTAAATATGCAACATGTGCTAAAAAGACAGCGTCATTTAGAACATTTTAATTTTTATATTATTTGATTACTCGATGCCATAAAGGCGTAAGGCAGCGTTTCCCAAACGGTGGGGCGCGCCCCCCTTGGGGGGCGCAAAGATCCTATAAGGGGGGCGCAGCTAAAAAAAATAGTAGAACAGAAATTAGTATATTGAAACTAATACAAAATATCTTAACTTAATGCTTAATTTAATGTTTAGCATATTATTTTTTTTTTACAAACGATTGCATATACATATTTGAATAAACTATTGCCTTAAATGTGCCTGTTTTGAACTACATAGCTTATCCAAGTTTGGTTCTAAATGAGTAACTGCTATCCTTAGTTCGCGTTGGATGTTGAGCCGGTTTCTGTATTTCGATTTTATACAAGCTACTGCAGAAAACCCAACTTCACAAAGATAAGATGTGGGAAATGGCAATATAATCTGCATAGCTCTCTTGAATAACGCTGGAAATTCTTCTTGCGAGTTAATCCAAAACTCGACAATGGTTGTCGGCGAAAATTGTCTCTTCTTTTTTGTACTCGATGTTAAATCAATGAATTGTTCCTCTTCTTCCAACGATAAATCTGTAGGTGTAACTTCAAACGGGTTTGGAGTATCATGTTTCAGATTACACTTTTAACTCTGTTATGCCGACTGACTGCTGACACAATAAACATACATTTTACGTACCGGCGCCTTAAGAAAACAATTGCAATAACAGGCGACAGGCGTTTCTTAGGTCTGTAATCAAATACCTATTTAAAATAACGAACTCAAATTTGCTTTAAGTTTTGGGGGCTTAAGATTACATAAAATCAGAATTTTCAAAATGGGACAGATCAAAAAACCCAAAAATGTAGTTAGATTTTACAAGAAGAAGCTAAAATTGTCGCTAAATCCTAAAAATTAATTTATTTCGCTAGACGTAGTTCCTAATAACCTAGATTTAACGACTTTTCCCCCAAATTGTCAACCCTGCTGGACATGCATCATGATTTTTATACGTCCTACCCCCACCCTCACAATTTCTGGGCCATTTTATAGCGCTCGGGAAAGTTCGTGATTCCGTCTTGCTAGAAAGGGGGGCGTGTACCATAAAACATATCAAAAGGGGGCCGTGAAACCTAAAAGTTTGGGAAACGCTGGCGTAAGGGTATTTCAGAAAGAAGAACGAAAATATTATTTGATTTGGTGAAAAATAAATAGTCCAAAGACTAAAAAGGAGCTATGTATTTGAATTTTGTAATATGATTTCTGTTATATTCGAAAATAACTTTTTGTTTGCAAAAGTTCCAAAAAACTTTCATTAAAAATATTCAAATATTCTGTCTAAATTAGCAGTCCTTTCGAATGATGTTATCATAATAACACTTATCGATTCTCATTTCCTAGAATATTTGGTAATATCGGAACAAAACAGGTCATTGTGTCACTTTTATTACAAATTGATTTTATTAGAAATTTTCTTAATTTAGTACAAAATCTTACTACAGCTGCAAAATTCAATATATTTTTTAATTTAACTATACGGTGTACCCATTTTAAATCATGGCCACTTACTGGCTCTGAATATGCAACCACCCATACTGCTGCCATAGCGTTTGCCTACAGAGTGCAATGTGTGTTGCATATTCAAAGCCAGTAAGGGGTCACGATTTAAAATTGGTAGTTTAACAAACAGTATGAGCATTTATTTATGGTATGAATCTATTACTCCTTAAAAACTAAGGACAAATTCCTTCACTCTAAATGCCTTACTTTCATGGCAACAAAAAAGTTAAAGCTTCCTGCTAGGTTGGTCGCTATTAACGGTTTTATATAAATACAAATACAACTGAAAATGGCCCATTATTAATTTTTGAGTAATGTTTTTCATTAATTAACGCTGACTGTTCGGCAAATAATTAAAAAATTAATTGAATTTGGCACTAAAGCTGTAATATAGAATTTTGTACAAAATTAAAAAGAAAAATTTAATAAAGTTATTATAAAAAAACAAATAATTATTAATATTTATGTATTATTAATAAATATATAAACTTAGGGGTTAGTATCGCAAAACAACAGCATACCTAGGGTACCATTTAAATCCGTTTTTCATGTTTTGGGCAGAAACATTTTTTTACAGAATATTTTCACGTGGATTTAAAATTAAATTTATCCACACAAATTTGTTTTCGGAAATGTATTGTTAAGTCGAAAAAGCGGAGATCGACAAAATCATGTTCCTTGGGAGTAATAATACAAAATTAATTTTTATGTTACGCTATCGGCTATAGTAAGACAAAATATATTCATAATTAATGGTTACGCAAAAAAATTCAAAGTTCTACAATAAATATAAAGGTAATTTTAAATTATTTGCACAACTAAACTACTTCTCTAAATATCGTTCCGATGAAAAAGTTACTGAAAAAACTACCGAACTGACTAAAAAAACTACCGAACTGACTAAAAAATTACAAATTCCTGATGTTCAAACAGTAAGGTAAGTCCCAAACGAGAACCAAAATTAATTAATTTTGATTCTCACATAGATAGAAATGTTTTAGATCCGAAACTAAAATGTAAAATTAATTTATTTAACACCATCATTAATCAAAATTTAGTATCTCTTCAAAATAGATTTGAAAGTCTTCAAAAACTTATAAGAACATTTTTCGGTTCCCAAATAGGATATTCTGTTCCGCAAAAGAAAAAGTGGTAAAAACTTGTAAAAACTTCCGAGATAAATGACGAGATAATTCTACAAAGGAAGGCAGTATGAACACATGAACAGTCTTGATGGCTATAATAATTTTTTGGTTATGCTACCCACTTAACACTCTCTCATTGTTGTAAACTTGAGTTAACACCTTAAAAATTCTATTTTGAAATAGAGTTGTTCTTTCCAATTTTAACCAGAGATTGTTTTGAGTTAAAAACTCAATTAAACCATATAAATATGCACCACAACAAAGCATTATAATTTAATAGATTTATGTAATTATTTAATTAATTTATATAGGTAATTATTAATTATTTACTTGATTTATTTATGCACACTTTTCTTTTTGCCTTTTTTTTAAAGAACATGTAGTCGCTTTTAAAATAGGTTAGTAATAATTACCCAAAAAAACTATCACGTTAAATTAATTGTGCATCGCATTTTTCTAATTATTTTCTGGAATACCGAGTAAAATAAAAAATAAAATAAAAATAAGAGGGAGAAGAAGAAGAAGAAGAAAAGTTGGTATTATATTTGTAAAACTAATTTTATATTTTGTAAAATTCCATATTACACGTTTCATTTTATAATTGAAGGAAATTACCATGAAATTTATAAAACTGTTTTTGTTCGACCAAAACAGCGTCTTTCTTTCAAAGCAGTATTTACATTTTTCTAAACTGGGAATCCATAAACTTTACTTTTGTTTTCGTTGACGCGAAGGTGGCCGTTATGGCCAAAACTAAAGTTGGTTGTTGCGTCCAAAGTAACCGTTGTGGCCGGCGTCGACAAGCACTGCGTCGATAAGGCGTCGGTGGCCGCTGTGACCAAGGTGGCTGTTATAGTGTTATGGCCAGAACCGAAGGTGATCGTTGTGACCACGGTGGCCGTTGTGACCATGACCATAACGGCCAAATTTTTAGGTGACCTTTATGACCGGTGGCCGTTGTGTCCCAATAGTATCAGCTAACATCATGGGACCTCCTCTATCTCTCTGTTTAATGTTTTTGCATTATTTAATAGTCAAATTTAACAGTTTTTTTTTTTAATTTCCTCAAGTTAGGCCCAGTTTTGACATATAAATCTTATATCAAATCATACAAAATTATTATCTCCAGGGCATGAAGCATTTTCAAATCTTTATGTAAGTTTGTTCCTTACGTAATCCTTATTTTTGGTGTTTCGTTCTTCGAAAGTAACCTTATGAAATATAAGTAAGTACACATGATACAACAGCAGAGGAAACCGATCACTTATTGACACTAAATTGAGCAAACATACAAAGAGACCACAGATTAATATTAGGAAAAATTAGTCTAGGACTTCAAAATACCAAAAGAAAAACGTCTAAATATACAAAACAACTCAAAAGAGAGATCTTTCAGGATGAGAGCATACAGAGTCTATATTGAAGTAGGTTACACCACCATATACTGCAGAGCGGGATACAAGAAACAGACGAAGCAAACGAAACATAGGAGAAATTAAAAACGAATTTAATGCAAGCTGCAAATTAAATATTAGACCTTAAACCAATTAATAGAGAGAAACACGTTAGTATCGTAAACCATGGTTCTGCGAGTATCAAACAGTTCGTGAAAAAGAAAAAACTAGCATACAAAAAATGTTAACGTAAGAGAGATAAAATAAAATTACTGGGAGAAATATATGAACGACTTGCAAAAGAGACTTTTACGGCCAGCAAAAACAAATTTGAAGGATGATATGAACGCAAAAAAGGAAGTGAAAGAATATGAAGAGACGAACAAAATAAATCTCAATGCAAACAATATAATGGAAAAGAAGCATGATGCCGAAAAAATAAAGTAAGTATGCACTACACTTGAAAAATATGAAAATGAAATAATAACAACCTTATGAAAATTAAAACACAGGAAATCACCTTGATAATGATGATAATACAACAAATGAAATGCTAAAATATGGAGGTCCAACCCTAGTCCAAGAATTCGTCAACTTAATTCAACTCATATTCAGGACGACAACAATACCACTTTACTAGAGAAGTTGTATAGCTGTACCTATAGTTAAAAAGGTACCGAGGTATCAATTTACCACAAACTGTATTAAAACTCAAAACAAAAATTGTAACTGGAAAACTAGCGGATATTGTAGAACTAAGAGTTTAGCAGATTGACTTCAGAACACTAGAACAGATAGATCATACACCGTTGCCATTTTTATTATAAATCAATTTGCTGAGAAGGCATTAGAATACAATAAACCAGCATTCTTGTGCTTTCTAAATATTTCTAAAGCATTTGACAATATCCAGCTTTATCACAACATAATAAGTATTCTAATTGAAAAAAAAACAACGTACCAGACAATAACGTATGTAACTAAAGTTTTGGGAAAAATGTTCAAATCTAATAATACAAACTACCTATAATAATTGTTTTACTTAAATTTATACTACAGCAAACTATTCAGTGAAGGTTTAACGATAATTATAATGTATCACATAGCAGCTAAAGGGCCATGGGTTTCATATCCAATGGTAACGTGATTGCTTTATTTTTAATATGAAAACAATCATACGAAAAATTTTCCCAAAACTTTAGTTACATACGTTATAATTAATTTACCGGCCGAGTGGTTAAGGCATTCGACTACAACGCGGCCGGTCTCGGGGTCAAACCCGAGTCGAATGCTCGACGGGTGGCCTGTCCAGTCACTGAAAATAATTGCGAACTGAAACACAGTAGTGGAGTAGGGAAGATAGGCGGTTGTTGAAGACGTGGTGCTTACGACATCACCCCATATGCAAAGCGTGCGAGACAACCGAAGTATGAAAGCGACTTAGGAGGCCTTAACCCTCCATGTTGCCGACCATAATCCCTCGTGGAGTAAAAGTGCCGTTACCTTTTTTAGTTATATATTTAGCACTTTAACCGCAAGCAGTTATGGCTAGTTAATTTTTTAAGCTTTCTTAATCCTTTGTTTGGGATGGATTAGTTCCTGTTTTCCAGAGTTTTAGTCTTGTTGGTCCTGGCATCTTCTGCGATTTTTGCCCATTCTTTCCTTTTCTTACATTTCTCTTTCCAATTCTTTATTCCTATACTCTTTAAATCATCCACCACATGATTTAGCCATCTCGTCTTGGGACTACCTCTTCTTCTTACTTCTGTTGGTGTCCATTCTGTTATTATTCTTGTCACTCTTTTTCCGTTACATGACCCAACCATTTTTACCTTGGCGCTTTAATATGCGTAACAATGTCTTCGCTTTGCATTTGCTCTATTGCTCTAGTAATTCGAAGTTCATTCTCGGTCTTAATTCATTTTCTTCTGTCTGTACTGGCCCTAATATCCTTCGTAATATTTTTGTCTCAAATACTCGTAAATCCTCTTCTTCTTTTTTAGTCATAGTCCATGTGTCTGTTGCAAATAGCACTACTGGTCTAATAAGGAATTTATAGATTTGTAGTTTTGCTTTGTTGCTTAAGTATTTTGTGTTTAGAAACTTTTTATATGCATAGTATGTTTTATATGCTGCTTGAATTTTATCTTTTGTTTTATCGCTTCCACTGTAATTTTTATTGTAAATTGTTGTTACTGAATACTTAAACTTCTGAACCTTTTTTAGTTACCTACTATAATATATTTTGAAGTGATATAATTTTAGAAAATTTATATTCTTTTTTTAAAATACAAAATTTGGAATACTACCTTTTTAGGATGCAAGGTTTAAATATACAATTATGGAAATAAGTTAAGGTTATTTTAAATATTTATTGTTATCTGTTTTAAGACCTGTATTATATTATTGTATTTGTTGTAAATAGTAGTCATAGTAATGTTTTATGTGTATGTGTGTATGTGAAAGGATGCTTGTGTTAAAACAAAACCAAGGAGTGGGAGATTTTTGGGGATAACTAGGGTAGATTGAAAAAGTTGAAGGAGAATAAACAACAGTTATTAAATTTGGATAAAAGTAAACCGACATGTTTATGTATGTTCTATTAAAAACTCATATAATAATTGAGTTATTTCAACAACATGTTGAATCATTATCAATAGAGAATAATTGTGAATTGAAGATTAATTATTGAGATTCAAATTGGATTTATCAAAAATAATATTATTGGAAAATTGGTTAAACGAATAGTAATAATTAATAGTGAACTGGATTGGAACATTAATTGGACGAAAACATTACTTTGGAGGAATTCATAATAGTCGAAAGAATAATTGTTTGTGTGCGAGTGTTTGTAGATATAGTTTTTGTGTTAGTTTAAGTTTACATATAAGTTAGGCACTTATTGTAATAAAGCTTGCATTTATAAAAGTTGATTGAAATTTTTATATTATTAACTTTTCAAAATTAAATAATCTAATTATCAAAAGTATAAACGAATCCTACAACGGCCTTAAGATATTGTTAATTTTTGATTTAAAAATTCATAATTATCGAGTCTGGGATATTGTGTGGAGCACTGTTATTTTAAAATATAAAGACTGTGGCCATTTCAATATTTTGAAGTGATATTAACCTTTTGGAAAATTTATATTTATTTAAAAATACAAATTTGGAGTATACTTTTAGGATGCAAGTTTTAAAAGATTAATTATGTAAATAAGTTAAGATTAATTTAAGTATTTATTGTTATTTGTTGTAAATATTGTTATTTATTGTTGTTTAGTGTTAATTATTGTAAATAGTAGTCATAGTTATATTTTATATGCATGTATGTGAAAGAATGAATGTTATTAAAAAATTCAAGGAATGGGAGATTTTGGGGAATAACTAGGGAAGGATATAAAAATTGAAGAACGAAAAACAACAGTTGTTAAAACTGAAATATTGAAGAAAGACGTGTTTTTAAGTTTTACTCTGAAAACTTAAAATAATAAAATAATATCAACGGAAATTTGAATACTATTTAATAAAGAATAATTACAAGCTGGGATAAACTGATAATTTTGATTTGGATTTATTGGATAAAATTTTATAAATGGAAATTGGATAATTAAATTATAATTAAAAAGGAAATTGGAACAAATAATAATAAATTGGACAAGGAACTATATTTTGGTGGGATTTTTCAAATTCGGGGATTGATTGTGAGTGAGTGAGTGTTTTTTAGTTTTAGATTTGTGTTAATTTTAAGTTAGAAATAAGTTGTTGTAATAAAGCTTGCAATTTGAAAGTTAATAGAAATTTATTATATTACTCATTTTTTTCAAAATTCAAAATCGAATCCTTTAACGACCCTGAGATGTCAAAATTTCATTATTAATTCAAAATTTTAAAAAAATATTAATTAGAGAGTCTAAAAAAATTGTATGGAGCTTCTTTTATTGATAAAAGAAATTAATTAAAAGACTGCAACCATAACAATTTATAACAATAACTATAGCAAACTTAGAATAAATGATAAACTATCTAAAAGCCTTCCAGTAGAGAAAGGCATTAGGTAAGGTGACTCATTAAGTCCGATGTTATTTAATATACCACTCCTATTTTTTAATTATATTTTAAAAATAAATTTGGTATATGTGATATACTCTTAAATCTTAAAACTGCATTATTTGACGTAGAACAGAAGTTTCTGTCACTTCCGTTTTCGCCGAAATTAACCTCAACGTCCTCAACTTTGTTATTTTGCATGTTGTAAGTTTTGTGTTTTGTCATTGCCATATAGTGGCATAGATGCATTTGTCGGCTACAATTTTTGAGATGCTATTAAACTCAAAATAATAAGTGTAAGCAAGAGACATAACTAGTAAGATTAACTTTAGCACTTTTGTCTAAAACTGTATTTAAAAACAGGTTTCGTAATCATAAGGCTCAACTTTATCACGCACGTCCAAGTTTACCACATCGAATTTTTTAATTAGTACAAACTGTTTAATCGCGGTTTCTTCCATATCTAGAAATTATACCGAAAGTTGCAAATTTTCAATGTCCCGGCAGCCTTATGACAAAATTTAAAAAGCGTCTAACTTTAGATTAGAAACAATTATTGCCCTAATTTGTTATTTCCTTAAATTAAATAAACAATAAAGTTTTTCAAATGCTAAATATTGACGCATCCGGTATTTAATAAAGATCTGAAATAAGGTTTTGGGGAATTCCCACAAAACACCCTATAATAGAAGGACATGATCCATGCTAACAGCTTGAACCGTGTTGCGCCCTCCGTATTCATAAACCGTCCCTAACTCTTGACCTACATACGATGCCCCAAATACTGTTTTATACTAAATTACTTATGTTATCAATTTCTATTTATTTAGTGAATGGTTTTCATTGAAAACGTTTCCTTAAAATTCATAAAAATAGAAACATTTTTATGAAAAGTATTCACTAAATAAACAATTAGATAAAATAAACTAAAAAGTTTCAATTACACTAAGTATTTTATTATAAAATTCACAAGAAAAATAATATAAGACCAAAGACCTTAAAAACTATAAAAATTGAGTTTTATATTTAGATCTGTTTTTATATATTATAGGTAATTCTGCTACCTTGTAAAATATCCGCATTAACATTTTGTTTTCCAGCTATAATTTTACTAATGTTTTTACAATAATTAATAATTATATAATATAAGTTGCGAAAATCCTTTAATTATTTTAGATTTTTAGTAACTAGTGTGTTTGCAATAATTTTTTTTTTTTTTTTTTATTAAGTTGCCTATTTACAATCTACTCGCATTCGAGTTATAAGTAAATTTTATATAGTTTAACATGACATTAGGGGATCCGGCCAGTGCCATTCTCCCCGTAAGCTAGTCACTAAGTAATTCTAGGTGGTTATACAGGTAGGTCTTGTGGCCATTGACGTTTTAGTCGTCTGGTAACGGTCGGTTGGTTGGAGAGCTGCTCTATTAGCTGATTTCCATGCCCTGGCAGGTTGTATGTGTATGTTCGAGCAAGCCTCCGAATCTCGGAGGCTACGTACGGAATTCGTAGGTCGGTATGTAGGGTTTCGTTGGTGATGTACCATGGAGCGTTGGATATTGCGCGGAGAATTTTTGACTGGCATCGCTGTAGGATTTTGGTATGAGATGCTTTCGCGCAGCCCCACAGCTGGATCCCATATGTCCATATTGGTTTGATAATACTTTTGTATAGCAGTATTTTGTTCGAAAGAGAGAGTTGGGAGCGTCTACCGATGAGCCAATTCATTTGCCTAATTTTGATGTCTATTTGTTTTCGTTTGGCTTTGATGTGAGTGCTCCAGGTTAGCTTTTGATCCAGATGTAGTCCGAGGTATTTGATGTCCGTCTTCTGAGGTATGGGGGCGTTGTTGATGCTGTTTCGTGGACTTACGATGCGTCTATTAGTAAACGTGATTTGAGCAGATTTATCACTATTGACTGTAATTCGCCATTTATTAAACCAGTCTTGCAAAGTGTCTAGGTGAGTTTGTAGCTGAGCTGCTGCGGTTATTGGGTTTTCGTTGACTGAGAGGATGGCTGTGTCATCAGCGAACATGGCAAGTAGAGTATTGTCGGTTGTAGGTGTATCAGAGGTATACAGAAGATAAAGTAGCGGTCCGAGTACGCTGCCCTGCGGCACTCCGGAGGTGATTCCATGGTATTCGGAAGTTGTGTTGTTTACTTTGACTTGAAAGGTCCTCTCAGTTAAATACGATTTTAGTATTAGGTATAACTGGCTTGGGAAATGGAGTTTAATTTTATATAACAGACCTGTGTGCCAGACTTTGTCAAAAGCCTGCTTTATATCTAAGCATACCGTTGTACATACGCGCTTAGTCTCCAAGCTCTCCATAATATGGTTAACGATTCGATGCCCTTGATGAATTGTTGAATGATGCTGTCGAAAGCCAAATTGGTAGTTTGGGATAATTTGGTATAGGTCTACAGTTTCATGGATTCTTGTGAGGAGTAACTTTTCAAATATTTTGGACATGAGTGGTAACAGGCTTAGGAAGCATAATGATTAGGGCATGTTTCCACTGTGCAGGGAAGTAGCAGAGTCGTAGGGCGCTATTATATATGGTTGTGAGTAACACTAGGGCTTTTCGGGGAAGGTTTTGCAAAACTTCTCCTACGATTAGGTCATAGCCAGGTGCTTTACGAGCATTGGCTTGTTGAATTTGTCAGCTTACTTCGGCTGGTGAGAAGGGTCTGAGCGGCAAAGACATTTGGCAAGGTACATCAAGAAATGAAGCAATTTCGGTGTCATCGTTATTCCCTACCGGTTGTGGTGTTGAAAATACAGTAGCGAGATGATCTGCGAATGTGTTAGCTTTTTCATTGTCTGATCTGGCCCATGTATCGTCGGGCTTTTTGATTGGAGGTATCGATACTGTCGGTCTTTTGAACTTTTTTTGTTGCCTTCCATATCGTGTGATCGACGGGCGATAAATTGGTAACGTAATGTTGGAAGGTGTCGTTCCGGGCTTTTATTAGTTCGGTGTGGAGTTGATGAGTGAGTCTATTGTATAAAGTCTTGTCTTGTCTTTGTTTAGTTCGCTGCCACTTTTTCCGTGCCCTTCGTTTTTCTGTGATAAGATGTCGTATGTGACGAGGAATGTTGGTATCTTCCGGGTAGGTGTTTGCAATAATTAAAGTTAAACTCTGCGGTCTTCTTCAGGTAACGCAATTGATTTTAAAACATTCCTCGAATGTAAAAATTGTGGTAATATACATAATAAGTGATTATACATAGTATTAATAATAGAAATAAAACTATTACTACAATATTTAAGCCTGAGGTTAGGTACCGCTATTTTGACTTGCTTGTTTAGTCATATCTCATAACAAAGGCAGCAGTAGTAGAAATTTCCCCAGTATGCAATATGTTATCTAAGCAAGTTTAACAGCCTTGGAGTAGAGGTGGGCATTTTGCTTTTTTTCTAAGCTCAGTTCGGCTCGGCTCGAAAAAAATGTGAAATAAACTCGGCTCGGCTCGGTTTAGCGCTGTATTCGGTGACCTCGGCTCGGCTCGATGCATACCGAGCCTCGAGCTTCTACCGAGCTCCGAGCTACGAGCTTCGAGCTTCAACCGAGCTACGAGCTTTTACCGAGCTCCGAGCTTCAACAGAGCCTCGAGCTTCTACCGAGCTACGAGCTTCTACCGAACTACGAGCTTCTACCGAGCTACGAGCTCAGAGCTTTATAATGTTGATTCAAAAAAGCTCGGCTCGGTACCGGTCCAACAAATCTTAGGCTCGGTCTCGCTCGAGGCTCGAGCCGAGCCGAGCTAAGCTCGAGCTCCGAGCCCTCGGTCCCACCTCTACCTTGGAGTTCAGGTAAAATATTTTTGGCTACAAACTCACTTACATAACCCACGGCAGTCAGGTTCAGTTCAGAATCTCGACAAAATACATTTCTAATTTGACTTATAAAAAGTTCTTTCACTGCAGGTGCCGAAATAAAATTAGTTTGAATACTTTTCTAAAATTAAAATTTTACTTCTTAATGAAGGTTGTTTTTCTTCTTAATATTATAGCATATTGGTATAACCACCTTTGGGGTCAATTCAGCGGCGTAGCGCTACTTAGATGGGCCCGTGTTAAATGCAAAAGGCCCCATTTATATATTTTAATTTTTCCATATATTATGAACAAATCAATAATCGTCATGGGCCCTTTTACACTTTGGGCCAGTGTTTTTCAAACACTTTGAACACTATGTAGCTACGCCACTGGGTCAAATCCTCTTTTCCATTTGCGTTCTACAAATTAATAAAAAGTTTTAATATTTAGAATTTTTTATAATAGTGTAATTCAAAAATTAATATAAAAACTTACGTTTTGACGATGGAATTATCATCACAATGTCTTTTCGAGGTGGAGGTGTGACATGCCCTAGCAATTCTGCTTTCTGCTCTTATTAGGTTCGAGTCTATCTAAGATGGAGTTACTGCAACATCACTTACTGATGGTTCTAATTGTATATCTATTTCTATTACTATTATTTGTCTGTAATAATTCCTTCCCAAAAGGGCTTCATTATAGCTGGAGCTGCAGACAGAACCGGAATGGTAGCTTGTTGTTTAGGTGCAACGTTAATAACTGGTGGTAATGCTACTTTGTCAAGAGCAATTGGTATTGGTCCTAAAACAATATACAATAACTAATTAATGATGGTATGCATCCTTATTTGGTAATGCTTCGATAAGCTGCCAATCTTGGAGACGATTTAAAAATATCTAGGTACCTATTTAATCTTAAAATTCTTTGGTACGATGTTCAACTGTGCGCTGAACAATAATTGACGCCTAGTGGCCGATGGTATTAAAATAAAGTTATAAGAAATAAGGGTTATAGTCCTCCAACAAACAATCTGAACCATGAAAAAAACATTTAGTATCCAATGAGCTAATAACCTTCGAACGGTCAACGTTGCATCCTATCTTATAGCTGAAATAAAATATAAAAAGAAATAAACGTGAAATAACATTCGGATTCAATTTTAATAATTTTTAGGAAGTATCTGTTACTCGTACGTATTTGTTCTTAATATTATAATGATCTTTATTTTGCGACAAGCATTTTGTCTTGACATTCTCTGCTTTTTACTAGCAAAATGTTCAGTAAAGAATTAGACAATCATTGTACAGTAGAGGAGTAGAATATCAGTTCTTCCCTTCAAATTTGCATTATAAGTATTACTTACATTACAATGTAAAATATTTCTATAATTCGAACGGAAAATTTGAAAATATTCATTTATTTGAACTTTTACTACATTTCCTTTTCAACTTTGACGCTCCTTTTTATTACACTCCAGACCAATTCTAATTTAGAAAATCCGAAAATGTTTGGTAGGTTTTCTTGTTATTTAAGATGCGTAATAAACAATAAATGTGTCGGTAAGTAGCGGCCCATAGAAATAGGTTTCAAAAAGGGGATTAAGGGATAATTTATTGGGGTTCCTGTATATTGTATCTTAATATATTATGTAGCTCTATCTATCTATCAAATATTAGCAATTCATAATCTTTATAAGAAAAGGATTTTCCATTTATTTTTCTATTGAAAGAATAATTAGATTTTAGTATAAATCAAGTTAAAACGGCGAAACAATTATCAATGCAAAATTTATATTATCAGATAACATGAACCGCCCATGAACCTATAATAAATAATTTGGTACGTCTATGGGTCTATGAGATGTCGATAATACACTTAATTTATTTAACGGTTGTTAATATCACTCAGGGTAGAAGAATATATAGGTAGGAGTACGCCATATGCGATATCGCGTGACCTTGGACGACATAAATGTTCCGCCTCGATAGTTTTCTACTAGATGGCACTGAGCATAATGGTGTCACTTTAACATTAATTTAAATAGAATTTTACTTTGTTACTGTAAGTTTTATTATTAAAATCGTTATGTTATTGTTCTTAGCCACGTTACATGCACAAATATATTTTGTTTGTCCAACAATAAACAGATAATGCACACTTTTATAGAAATTCACTAGAAATATTACAAATTAAGGGTTTAAAGAAATGTTCAACTTAACTTTTTCATTTACATACCCATCTAATATTTTCAGTGTTTATTTTCTGAAATTCCACTTTCATTTTAATTTATGAAAAACACATTATTATTGTGTTAAAATTCCATTATTGTCATTACATTCTCCGCAATTTTAAATCATTTGAAAATGCTGTTGTACCTGTAGTGCAAATTGTCGTAAATAATTAAAATGATAGAAACTTTCACACAGATAATAAAAGCTTTTTGTATCTACACTGAAAGTAAACATTTTTTGTAATAGTTTCCATTTTTTTCCAGGAATAAATACAATAACTTCTACGAACAAAAGCCCCAAGTGCCCCAGAATTTAGGTACTACCTATATTTATAAAATACATGTTTTTAAAGGTAGTAAAAATAAAACAATGTGTAAATAAAGGTTTAATGAAAATTTATCAACATTTAATAAACATATAAAACAGAGTTGGACAAATTACCTTAAAAAAGTAATGCATTACAAATTACCCATTTTAAATTACTATTACATTACTTTATAATCTAGTTACATACTATAAACTGAAAGTAATTAAATTAACAATTACCTTGGTAATTTAGATTACACAATTACATTACTTTCTTAATTAAGTACTTCTAATAAATCGCAATACAACTTTGTAATATTTGAACGTAATGGAAATGATGCACAAGTAATGTAAATATATTTAAAGTAATTAGATATTAGGAAAATATAGTGGCAGGCAACCATCTCCAAATAGTTTAGCACCTTACACCATTGAATTTTTAGACAATATAGCCGGATCTTACTAGCATTTTGAAGTTATTTTACTTGCACCGAATTCAATCGCGTATATAAACACACTCTCAGCATAAACTACTTGTTAAAAACTTACCTTTATAAGTAACAACTGTTTGATTTTCCGCCAATGATGGGTTTCCAATAGAGAACACTTCAATAAAACGATCTTATTTCAATCAATTTCAATTAAAACTGTTACTGCACGTCACCAAAAATAAACCATTACGGCCGCCATATTGCCACTGTCTCGTGCACACTTATGTGCCGAAATCTGCCGATGTCGTACTCCTACCTATATATTCTTCTACCCTGATATCACTTAATATTTCTTACATGACTGCCCCCTATATTCATAAACCGCTTTTTTGTAATATTTTCCAAATGTTACAAGAGTGCGCGCATAGATGTCGGTTCCTATGCTACCGGTGCGGTGTCGAGAAGTACCGAAGTAACCTATGCAACTTCCGTTCGCCGTTCGTCCAATGTGCATTGTGCAGTCGCCGTGATTATCGCATACAAATGTCGAAAATTTTATGCGACTAAAATAATTTCTGCAAAAATCAAGCAGATACTGTAATAGCGTTCATTACACCACTAATTGTAGCAATTTGTTGAAAGGTAAGTAATATATGAAAAAGATTGTGTTTATTATTATAAAACTTACGTAAATAATAATCAAGAATAAAGATGTACCTTGATGTACCTTAATTGGATTGTATCTGATCTGTAGTTACCATTAACACCTACAAAGACGTAGACGAAGGGGTACAATATTGTTTTCACAGATTGTATTGTTTAGTAAGTAGTTTTAGCATTACACTTCGTATTTTATAACTTTAATGTATTTTTTCTAAATTCTAAAGGTTTGTTGTAGCGAGTTAGACAATTTGTACTTCTTAATTTGTGAACACCCCAATTAAAAAGTATTGAAATTTAATGGATTTGTTTAAGAATTATCAATTTAATCCATGTAATTATTTTAATGAAAAAATATGTACTTACTTTGTTTTTTAAAAGTGCATTTATTGACTGATAACAAACAATAATGCTGTTCAAATACAAAGTTCATTTAAAGATAATATTAATCATTTAATCATCATCAAAATCACAACTTTTGATATTGTACAATTTTTGTAAAAACGATTTAAAAAATAATTGTAATAAAAACGGCTATTAGTCCAGTCAATAGAGACAAAAAAATGGCTTTGCCTTGCAAAAGGTCGGGGAAAGTTTATACTTGGCAATTTTGTTCATTTTGGGGCCCTAATGAAATCCTGAAATTTGTAAACACGAAAAGTTGCCTCCGGCGCCGCCATCTTGGAAAATGGGGTTTTTAAAAAATATCTCGTTTCCGCTGCATTTTACTGTAAAAATAGCTACAACTTTTGTATAAAACAAATTTTTCTCAAGTCAATGGTTTGCAAGTTATGACAGAGGAAAGCTTAAATATTCTATAGAACCCCATTCTATTCAAGGCAACATTCAAGTACAAGAAGGCTTGGAAACATGTGCTACCTGAGTCAGGGATCAGAATTTGGCGGAATTTTGGCCTGGAATACACAGTTTAGTGTGTCTGTAGTTTACAGTAAAGGTTTAATGTTCTGTGGTTTACAGTCGTGTCGCACCTTTGATGGTTCGATAATGGCTACTTCGATTTCCTCTGTCATAACTTGTAAAGCATTGACCTGAGAAAAATTTGTTTTATACAAAAGTTGTAGAAAATTTTATTCTCTTCAACTTTGTATATAGCTATTTTACTGTAAAATGCAGCGGAAACGAGATATTTTTAAAGACCCGATTTTGGCCGCCATTTTCCAAGATGGCGGTGCCGGCGGCAAGTTTTCGTGTTTACAAATTTCAGGATATCATTAGGGTCCCAAAATGAACAAAATTGCCAAGTATAAACTTTCCCCGACCTTTTGCAAGGTAAAACTACCTATTGACTGGACTATATCCTCTATTCAACCCAAAATAAAAAAACAAATAGAATGGAAGGAATCTAATAGTACAACTGATATGATCTATGTGTGTCTATGTATTATTTGAACCTTTCGGTGTTATACGTATCATTTAAAAATCTTAGAAATGTCTACGTTGAAAATAATAGCGTTATTTAAAAAAATATAGATAGGTACTTCATTATCGGTGGGTTCCAACTGTTGCCATTTATTTGATATAAAACATCTTACAAAAATAGGTTGTTGGTAATAATTAAATAAATTTCTCAATATTAATATTTGCACAAAAAATGATTATTAATTATTAGCATAATATGATAATAATGTTAATAAAAGAATTCAATAACCGTTCGTTCACCTTCAGCAAGTCCAGCTTTTTGATTATGAATCTCCAACAGTTTTTAAATTGGAATTTTAATTTTCTTTTTTCTATAGCAACTGTTATAAGTGCTATTTTATCTATTAATTTGAGTAGATAACGTAGCACTTTAACAGCAAGGGTAGATAAAGTACTACTTTAACAGCAAGGGTTGATAGAGTACTACTTTAACGACTGTACGCCCATACTAATGACATTTTAAAACGTGACTCGATTTGTAATTTTTTTAAAATCAATGTCAAATAAATGCCAAATAAAATTTATTTTGTCCCTAATTTTTTTCCTTTAAAATAAATGCTATAGAAAAAAATAGAGTATTATACACGACGATAAAATTTAATTATCTTCTCGAGCGTAATTAGCGTCTCGACGCTAAAATACGCCCTCGAAGATAAAATACAATTTTATCGTCTTGTATAAAATTTTACTTTGTCATCAAAATATTTCAAATTTGATATTAACATACGTAAAATTAAATAAAGATTCCAAAAATGTATAAATATACAGGGTGTTGCACTTAAAATAACAAACTTGATGTTTATTCTGACGTTATACATATACATATTATTTTGTTAATATTTTTTATTATACATATGTATTTAGCTATATTGTATTATACAACTAATTGTAAAATTTTATTTTGAACAGATCAAAATGTCTCTGCTATCTGAAATCATGCAATACGCACCTGATCATTGGGATTATTCTTATTCTTATTGTGATCGGCGGTTTGTTAAAATTGCCCTTAGAACTAATTCATTTGAATATTTGAGAATAAGAGATGAATTTTTAGAACAGTTCAATAATGTAAAGATTGTCAATATTGAAAGAATTCAACATCCATTTGCTTTTGCAAGATTCCATATTAGAAAAGAACAATTGACAAAACAGAACAGAGGACCTCCAAACGTAAGAAATTTTAATGCTCAAAAAGAGTATGTTCTAACAAATTCTTTTTAATTTAGGAAAACAGGAAATTTGTACCAATAACCGATGCTAAAGCAATTAATACTATTATTGAATTTAACTGTGATTTTAGAAGAGGTGGTTTTAATCTCTCTTCTCACATAAAAGGCAATGGATATGTCCTTGTTATGAAAATGTTGGGAAAAAATTTTGATGGACGGGATACTCATCGATATCCAGAATACATACTTAAATACCACAGTGCTGCAAAACAAAGATCATATAATAATAATAATAACCACTATGTAGAATATGATGACCTTTTTGACCAATTTGGTAGATTTGGACTTTACTAGCTAAGTATTTTGAATTTAATAAAACCCTTGTTTTGAATGAACATATAATAAAATATATTTATAATTTTCTTTATTATTTTGGCTCGAGGTGATATGTCATGTTTTTTTTTAATTAGAGTGTATTTTATGTTTGTAATTGTACTTGGAGATTTTGTTTTATATGTTAGTTATATTGCTATCAAGAGTGGCAAATATTGCAGTGTTATAGAACTTGTGTAAAATGCTTTGGGTTTGTATATAAAACTATAATAAAAATCCATGAGGTATTATATTAGTTGTCTAATTTGTTAAACCTTACAATTCCTATAAGTATTTCTGCTCTCTTAATATTTGACTGCCTAAATTATGGCTTATATTCGCAACTTATGTGTAAAGTTCTCTTTCCTTGAAGTCTTGCTTAAAGGAAATACAAAAAACTATGTAATTTTGTATGTGTAGAATGGACATAAACTAGCCGAGAACTGGAAAGCAATCTGAGGTTTAAACATCGATTCTTGTGCTTGAGTCGAACGGTTGCTTAATTGTCAGCGGTCCTAAATAGTTTATTCTAGTGACTGTCTTGTTATTTGCTTCTTTATTTATTATTAAGCGAAATTACTAAGTATTTCAACTCTGGTCAGTTTAAAACTTTGCAACTTTACAAGTCCAGTTTTATGTCTACATAATCTTATTAACTTATACAACATTGAACCGTTCTTACACCTTTGCTTTTCTCAAGCAGTTGTTTGTCCCGCCTTTAAGAGCATACAGTAATCACCCTCAACAAGTTACATAAATACTGCAGTGCGTACGTCTAGAACTTGAAGAAAGAGAGGATAGCTGCTTAAAAGCTGTTGTAACTTGAAGGCCTCAGAATGCTTTCTAATTCTCGGCTAGTCTACACAACATCGCCAAAGTAAATAAATTTAAACGTGGGGTGAAAATATTGGCATTTTCTTTTATAAAATAACTATAATCAGTGGCGGCTCGTGAGTTTTTTTAGTGGGAGGGCACATCAAAATCGAGTTGTAAACAATATCTAAAAACACTTACCTCCCTATTTGAATAGAAAGTCCATCATTTTGTTCTTCTTACTGCTGAATACATCAATAACTTTATTGTCGAAATCGGGGATCGAATGTATAAACTTTTTTCAATCGACAACACTGGTGCTTCTCAAAAATGTTTTTATGCGCTTTAAAGTGGAAAAACATCTTTCACATTCAGACGTAGACATCGGTGTTGTACAAATAATGTTAACTAATTTATTAGTTTCTGAAAACACTCTTGTCAGCAATAAACACCAAAAGTGACAAAATACCACCACTACACATATCGTCTCGTTCATAAATTGCTTTAAGTTCAGTTTTTAATTTTACACTATCTAACATAGGATAAGAATTCACAACGGAAATTGTGGCTAATTGAATTAAAATTTAAGGAAAAACCTTTTAAAACGAAGAAATGAACGTTTCAGTTCTCCAGACGTAACTCTATACATGTTAATTGCGTCGAAATTAGATACGGGCGAAGGTCGTGGAGCAAATTCGCGGAATAATTATTATGCCGGACTGTTTTGTACAGATTATATTTGGTTTATACATATTTAATTATGAATCAATAAATCTGATTGCAGACAATTAGCTACCGAAATTTTGTAGTACGTTGTACCTACGAGATCGCATTTTATAATAAAATTAAGTCAATATACCGATAGGTACGTATACAAATAGCTAATATAGTTATGTTTGATTGTGTCTAAAAATTACAAACCTTTAAATACGCAAATACGAGTTTCCCTTTTAACAAGTTTCACTGTAAACAACAATAACCAGTAACGAACAAACCACGAAGTCAAAATAAAAACAACAGTTAAACGGAACATGCGCGCTTAACACAATTCACACGTACACGTACTCCAATTGTGAACCAAATAACTTGAATCTGTCACGTGCCAACGGCCGCGATTTAATGTGCCCTTACCACGCCCTATACGCCGGTCAAGCAGCGGCGAAATTTTGCTGCAATTTTCCGCTGCGCTTGCGCAAATACGTATCATTTTCATCTAGTCCCCGGATGAAAGTTTTGATAACTTCGTTTCAGCAGCAACGCGACAATGGACTATAATATTGATATTATAGGTATAATAATAGATTGTTGTGTAAAAAAAATAAAAGAAGTGAGAAGTGTTATTAAGATATTAAAAAAAGCTTTCTTTGTCTCGATTGTAGGGAGGGCACGTGCCCTTGTGCCCTTTAGCACCAGCCGCCACTGACTATAATGTTCAAAATTCAAAAAGCACTACACTAATTTTAAATAAATTGTGAATTCATTATTTAGGAATTTTTGTCTCGTTCAAAATATAACATCAACAGCAGTACTTTAAATAGTTTTATTGCTACTAAAGTGCCTCCGTAATAAAACTTTTTTAAAGGCACTACCACTCCTCAAAGTAGCAAGTAGCAAAATGTATCAACTAAATTAGAGATTTTGCGCACAAAATAAATTAGGTATTTCCTTAACTGAAATGTCTCGAAGAGATCTATAATGGGCTTAATGTTAAGTTCAGTACTGAGTTTTGAATATAAGACTAACTAACTTTTAGCTGTAAATGAATTCTTATACAGTAAACTGTTTATTTATTATGTGCACAGGATTAGCTGCCGTGTCGCCAAACTACGCAGCTCAAGAAACACCTGTAGGCGCTCTTTGCTCCTTATGAAGCTATAGGACGAAGAAGAAACTGTTTATTTAAACATATTGATTATATTTTAATACAAATTGTATCAGCATAAAACAAAACAAAAATGTGTAAAGTAGCAAAAACAAGGTTTATACAATAATTAAGTCCCATTGCAGGAAAAGTTGTAGTGTGACCTAAATTTACTAGTAAAGTCAAACCCTGATATGTCGAAAACCTCAGTTACTTGAACCAGTCGTGAATTACCAACAAATTTCCTATGTTCAGCCATATAGGTAAATATACCTACCTTTATTACTCGAATTTTTTGAGAACTCTATACAGGGTGATTCAAAAGGTATGGTCCAAACTTAAGGGTGTGATTGGTGATGTTAAAATAAGCAAAAAATGCCAATAATCCCATGTCTTATTTCCAACAGTTATCTAGTTACAGGGATTTTACTGCTTTTCAAGAACGCTTCAGTGTTAACTTTTGGGCCGGTATTATAGGCGATCATGTTATTGGACCATATGTATTACCACATCGGTTTAATGCTGCCATGTATTTAGACTTCTTAGATAATGCCTTGCCGGAATTATTAGAAGATCTGCATTTTGATATGCGAAGATCCATGTGGTATCAGCATGACGAGGCACCGTTGCACAATTCACATCAGGTAAGGGTTCGGCTAAATAATCGCTTTCTACAGCGCTGGTTTGGAAGAGGCGGTCCAGTAATATGGCCGGCTCGTTCGCCTTACATTACTCCACCAGATTTTTCCTTGTGGGGTGCATTAAAAGAAAAAGTTTATGCAACGTAAATTCAGAACGGGGACCATTTAGTTAATAGAATAAATGAAGCTGTTGAAAATATTCGAAGACATCCTTAACAGAGGAATGTTCGAGGTTCTCTGCGTCGGCGTTGCCAACTTTGTATACAAGTACAAAGTGGACATTTTGAACGTTTGCTGTGATACTTTTTAATTTTTCTTATAATTGTATACATTCTTTATTAATAATAAATTATCGTAAATGTTGTTATAATTAGAAAACAATTGTGAATCGGACATGAGTTTATTGGCATTTTTTACTTATTTTAACATCACCAATCACACCCTGAAGTTTGGACCATACCTTTTGAATCACCCTGTATATTTTGTAAACGAGGTTGCTAAAACTTTTTCTAGGAGTACGATATGATTTTTCAAAAATTTTCAGCAGGAAATTATTGTGTTGCTCTATTACAAATGCCCATCACTAAAAACTTGTAAATATTAATGAAAAAATTCGATGCCTAATCGAAGAAGTCAAAAAGGGGATAAAAAGAATAAAGGATTCGACAACGATATAAATAATGCTCTGACAGATTTCCCAACTTATACTTAATGTGCTATAAGCTTAGAAAGAATATTTTAATTTCCTAAAAATTCCTGAGCAGGTCAATATAACAGAAGGTTCTATTGTTAATAACAACTTTAATTCTACTCAACTACCACAAACTAAATTACTAATCGGTACAATCAGTACCACTCTGTAGTACCATAGAGTAACCACAAATATTTTATGATAGTACTAAAGAAACTGTATTGGTTTAATGTTAATTCCTTCTTTGTTGTTCCTCTCCCTTTTATCCATTAGGGTGTCGGATGTTAATAATATTATAATAATAAAGAAGTACGACAGAACTAAACATCTTCCCGTTTTGATATAACCAACAACATGCTATTACAATATCATGTGGTTATTAATGATCACATGCATTTATTTACAACAACTAATTCAATACACTTCATTTAAACTTCAGTAAGGACAGTAAGTATATATTTGAAGGCATTTTCTCATGGTCTGATTAATTAATTTTTCTCACTTTTAAATAAAGTCCTAAACTAAATAAAATAAAGTTGATACCTTTTATATTAAAAGCGAGTGGGGTCAAAGTAAAATCATTGCCAGTCATGGTGGTAGATGGAATTACAATAAAGTCTTGTAAATCAAATATCTCGGTTTTCGTTGCTGTTCAAGTCATATAAAATTTTTAATTCAAAAATGTGGTAGGTACTGTATTCTCTCAAGTAGACGTGCCCAGTATTGAACAAATTTTGAAACTGATACTACCAATATATCAAATCAATCAATATATCATTTAAATTGAAATATCGAATTAACATATTAAAGTTTTTAGGTTTTGTTACTACCCCAACAATTCAACTTAAGTTTATGTTTTGATCATAGCTAATTGATGGGGTTCAAAATATTTACAGCTGAAACACGATCGAGCCTTCATTGCGTCTACAATATTGTATGTTTATACATCTTCTTCTTTCTTCTGAGAAATTTAAACGAACCAATCAGGAGGTGTGTAGAATTTGAATCGTAAGAAGCGGTAAATTCTACACACCTCCTGATTGGTTCGTTTAAATTTCTCCGTTAACTTTCCGAACAAAATTTCTGAGTCTGAATGCACCTTAAGGACGTTGGCAAGGGGTCAAACCAGTGGCGGCTGCTCCATAGGGACTCAAGGGCTCGAGCCTCCCAAAACCATTCTTATGAAAGAGTAAAAGTAATTTACTTATTTAA
Source organism: Melanotus villosus (assembly GCA_963082815.1). Lineage (NCBI taxonomy): Eukaryota > Metazoa > Arthropoda > Insecta > Coleoptera > Elateridae > Melanotus > Melanotus villosus. The sequence continues at coordinate 27,255,023 of OY720419.1, read as the reverse complement.
TTACATATAACATACAGTTGATTGTTAATTATTACAATATAAATTTTGCATATCTATATAAAGAATTCAAAAAAGGAAGAAGAAACCCTACGAATAGCGGAAAGAAAAATTATGCGCACAATATTAGGAATAGTTAAAATAACAGAGGAAGAATTCAGAATTAGAACAAATGACGAAATTAAACAAGTACTAAAAGAAGATATAGTAACGAAAATAAAGCAATATAGAGTTAGATGGCTAGGGCACATTTGGAGAGCGGAAAGTGGGACATTGGTGCATTCAATGCTACAATGGGATTCAGGAACGGGAAGAAGACGGGGAAGACCTAGATCAAAATGGTTACGGGAAGTGAAAGAAGATTTGCGCAGGGCAGGAATAAATAACTGGCAGGATAAAGTAGGCGACAGGAAGAAATGGAGAAGAATTATAAAAAGCATTACTTAAATAAGAGACAGGAAGTGATCCACCCAAAAGCCGGATCTAGAGAGCTTTTAAAAGCGGCTTAGCCCCATCAGGGGTGTTTCGGCCACTATTCAATTCAATATAAAGAATTACTAATGTACAACACATATTAATATCCGCCTGCGACGCGACGGCTACCTATATTTTAAATCGTTAGGGCTCAGCCTTCGTCCGCATAAGAAATATATGTAAGAACCAAACCGTGAACGGAAATTACCGATTGCCGATTCTCGATTGTTTTCTTAAGTTACCCGAAGGCTCTCGATTTTAGAACCAGTACGAGAGTACCGGAAAGATGCGTATTCGTAGCTATTCGAACCCTGTTTATTGAGAAGCGTGTTACAGAATTATTTCATAATAAAAACAATTAGTAGATATATTTTTTACCTCGAGAAATAAAAAATAACTAGTGAGACTTTTATAACTTTAAATTTGTAACAGAAAGATGATTTTGTGCATTTATGAAATTGTTTGTTTCAATTTGTATATCATTAGAATATTCGGTGCTCAAGAACAGTTTAAATAAAAACATAAAATTATAAATATATATTTAAAAGGAAACACAAACAAACATTAATATAATAAAATATTGCTTGAACTAAAACTATAGATAAATTGGTATTTATTCCCTTAAAATTTATATTGCCCATCTAAGAGAGTGGGTATAGAAGCATATTTTTTTGCAAATTATTACAGCTTTTTATTTACTCTTCAGTAAAATCTAAACATTGTTTGAGTTTTGGCTTCGATGGTTTCAAATTACGGCGTAGCAGTATGTTATGACTGAGAATGAAGTATTCGATAATTATTTATTTTGATGGCAATTAGATAAAAGTACCTAGAAAGATTAGTAAATAATGACTAATCACTAAAAGTACCGATTTCGGGATGTGATGAGGTAAATGCTCTGTTCTGTTTTCCGTGTGTCTTATTATTTTATTTCGATGGAATGGACAAAACATGGTCGGTAACAGGCTTTAAAGATCTGAAGCATTTAAATCAGAAAATAAAAAAACATTAATTAGTGCACATCCTATAAAGTGTTGTACGGAGTTGGCTATGTTAGGCTCGGTAAATGTAGCAGCTCAGTTGCACTCGGTTTATAGACAGAATATTATAAAACACAATGAACAGGTGACCCAAAATAGGTACATTTTAAAGAAAATTATAAACTGTGTTAAATTTTGTGGAAAATTGGAACTAGCATTAAAGGGACACGATGAAAAGGAGGGTTCTGAAAACAGTGGGATTTTGCTGGAGTTAATAGATTTTTCATTTGTATGAAATTGCTCAGCTACTGAAGGTGACTAAGGTGAGTGTTTAAACTGAAACTAAAAGTATGAAATTGTCTCAAGTTTCTAAAGTATTTGCTTCAGATATGGCTTCGTGCAGAACAACGATTTTCAGATTTATCTATAATTCGCATCAAACATACAGAAACTAAATGACTTGATTTAGATATTATTATAAAAGACTTCACCATAAAAAATATGCACCGACAGCCACGCTTCCTATAAATCCCATTTTCAACCTTCAATATGTAACACAACATAATATTAGCAGATTAGTTTCATATGTTTATAAATTTATTTATTTTTACGAAGTATATTCTTGCCCCCCGCAAGCGTAGCGGAAAACTCCAAGGCCCCCCGCCCTGGGGTTTCTGCTACGCCATTAAATATATTAATTAATTAAGTACCTACTCCCTACATATATCAGCATACATTTTGTGGTTACTTTAATCTTTACGAAATATAGATTTTATGGAATTATTTCGTAAATAAAAAATTCTTAAAATATCGAGTAAATCGTTATCGCCGATAATTGAATATAAAAACAATCGCAACGCTAGTTGTGACGTTGTGAGGTAAAAGAGTAAATCCCCTATCCCGTTACTCTGATATGATATTTAGTGCAATAAAGATTGGAAGGTCTCTATCAGGGACAGAAGTTCCTGAAGGTCATACAAATTTAATCAGGTAGCAAAGTGTAACACAAATTCCTTTTGACCTTTGGTGTTTCAATCTTTCTAAAACTTATTTCGAATTTTATGACCTACTTACTTCTTTATTTCTTTTCCTTTTACCCTCTTATACCCTTACAGTAGAGTTGTGCTTAGCGATACGATATATCGATATCATATCGATTCAGAAAATAAGCAGGCAATATCGATACACAATTTAAATATCGATACATAATCGATATGTATCGTTATAATTATTATTTTTTGCGTTTCGCATTTTTACAAAATAATTTCTAAGTTTTTTACATACAGTTGTTTTAATATTTATAAGCCGACTTTACCCGATCGACGTCGTACAAGTTTACTCTTGTAAATTGTTTCTTTTACGAAATATGCAGTTTCAATATATGCCTTAATATTAATTAGTGCTTTATTTATAAAAAATATCGTATCGATATCGATAATTACCAAGGAATACAATATCGATACAATAACTAAATATCGATATCGTATCGGTATCGTATCGAATGTCAAAAATATCGATAAGCACAACTCTACCTTACAGTGTCGAGGGGGGCGAACACGCCAAGCCGCAGAGTGGTCATCAATTCAAGTTCTGGCCAAGCAGTTCTTTGCTTAACTTTCTGTATTGCAGTACTACGTTGTACGCTCACATTATGCCGTACTGCTGCGCCGGGCCAGTGGCGTGCGGTCCATGGAAGCGATGGAAGCACCGCTTCCTTTGCTTTCACAAGACAAAACAATATAATTTATTGATTTTTTTTTGTTTCAGCTGTAGGTTAAAATTATTTATTTAATTTTCGCTTTATGTAATATAATGCGAATACTCATTGCTAAAATTAACGCATTTAGTGTTCCGGCAACGGTACTTCATACACGGGCACTTCAGTGAGATTTGTTCGTAGCTTTACGGCAACCGTCGAGCATCGTTGATATGCCCGAACGCGGCAATTAAATTGCTTCCACTTTAGGCACTTTACTTGCAGTACAGGGTGGCCCATTTTCGATGTTTTTAAATGGGAAGTACCCTTAATATCCGAGATAGACAAAAAGTGATGTCGGAGTCCAGGGCTCTTTTTTGATGCAGGTTCAAGTCCCGAAAACAAAATTCCGCTATCTTTTGTTATTTTTTAGTTATTGCCCAAAATTCACAATTTGGCCATATCGAAAACTTCAAATAACTCTCTTGGTTTTGAAGATATCCAAAAACAGTAAAAACATTCTAGAGGCACTTTTTCAAGTAGAATACGATAGTTAATTCAGATATCCTTTAATTTTCATGTTTTAAGAATTATGACATAAAGTTGGTATTTTTTAAATATAAGTCGTAGTTGGCCATGATACCATTAAATTGCATATTTATTCTGCTTTCCGAAAATATACAGTTTATGGGGGTTAAATGCAGTAACAATACCTTTTTTGGACAAAATTAGATTATATGATGCTGTTAGCAAGCGCATGTGACGTCGTAGTGCAAGTTCTGAACACGGGATGTTTTTCGACCTGGAAATGAACACATTTCGTACATCTTATGGACATTTCTTTTAAAATCGATATATTTCTGAATTAATTGACAAAATCAAAATTTTGCATTAATATAAACAAATGGCATCTTATTGTTAATAACAATAACGCACCCTACTTAAAGCGAACGCCAACTTTGAAGGTTAATAAAATCAAATAATTTAATTTAATATTTAGTAGAAAATCTCGCATTATCTTAAACAGCTTTTAATTTTAATTATCTACATATGAAAATTATACAAGTTTGTACGTAAAACTCGGCCGCCGGCCGAGTTTAATTATATTCTGACCTACTTCTAAAAAATTATATTCAACGTGCCTAATTCTTACATATCGTAAATTTCAAAAATTAAAAAGCATAATTACACCTGTTTTTTGAACTGTCTAAAACTGTAATGTTTCACGATAAATAGAGGCTTTTCTGCGTTTTTAGGACTAACAGTAAATGCAAAGTTAAATATTAAAGCGAAAGTTGCCAGTGTTTAGAATTTAGAATGAGATTAATGTCCGTGATGTCCTATAATTTTTGTTATATTCAAGGTTTTCGATAAATCTCCAACGTATTAACTAATCAAGAAAAAAATATTTACATAAAGTTACAGTTAACTGTTCGTACAGTAATACGCAAAACTATAGTGTGTACTAAAAGATTATTTTTTATCTACACGTCGTTCATTCTTGAGCCACTTCCGTTGTAATTCTTAGAAGGATAAATCCATAAATGTGTTGTATCGGCTGTGTTCGTCGGGGAAGCCCCCCCAACCTTCACCAACAAACTTGTTTCAAGTTTCAATGATGCAAACGCAGTTATTTAGTTACAGTTTCTTTGTGATTCACCGACATTGAACGAATTGTTGCGAAATCTTTTTGTGCACAATTAAAAGGTAAAATTTAGCATTAAGATGTGCAGCTGATTAATATATAATTAAATATATAATATATGTACGTATTTAAAAACATTATTGGAAAACGATTAAATTAAATTGATACAACTCATGATACTAACATGTTAGTATCATGGATACAACTGTACGTGACAATCAGTCCTACTATGTATCCCAAATGTTAAGATAACATACATGTTACCAAACTCTGTTATGTTATGAAGCAGATTTCTTACTATGTATCCCATGTTATGTTTACTAGCTAACGTAGTATGTTATGATGTTGCTTTTATATGTAACATAACATACAAAATATAAAAGGCAACTTTAACATGGTGTTATAAATAACCAAACCTTTTACGCGAAATGTCAAAACGTCAAATTAAATAAAATAAACAAACACGCCCACTCATATAACGCTCTTTGTCTTGCATTTGTTATGCGTATAATGCTATTTCATGATATACGAAATATCACGAATGATTTCTGTTACTGAAATTATTTAACATACATTTTAACAGTGAATGTTATTAAGGGATACACGGTACCGTATTTAAAACACTATGTTAAGATGTATGTTATTTAAGCATGTTATTATAACATAACCGGTATATGTTAAAAATAACGTACGGGATACGTAGTAGGACTGATTGTGACATACCACCGTATTCATATCAATGCAATGGGCAAATCATTCAAGTTATTAAATTTCACTACTGCTGGGTATTTTAAAGATAACGTGATTATTCGTATAACATAAGAGCTTATTATTTTTCCCTAGATTTGTAGAAAAAAAAATACGCTTTAAATGTGTACGTTATGCGATCTTCATAATTTTTAAGAATATTTTACTAATATGGTAATATGCGAGTTTCAGAAAATGTACTAGGTACATATTAATTAACTACGAGCGTTTCTCTGTAAAAGGGATTTAAAACTTACCAATCTTTCAGGATATACAACCAATCTTTTAAAACATTCAAGATTTTGGTTAGCTGCGGCATAAGAATAGCTTTTACGATCATTTTGTAATAATCTTTACTGGTATTTCTTTTTTGCTTATTTGTAGCAAATTGTAGCATCCTAAACCGGAATGTAGTTTATTTCCGTAAAGCTGAAAATCACAAATGGGGAGCCCCTCCGATGTTATACGAGTGTCTAAAAACCGATCAAAATCTACTATTACTATTAAAAAAAGACGAAGGGCGTTGTTTAGTTTCATATACGTATGTAGATTTTTATTTTGTTGCGGGCAGTGGCGGATCCAGCCAATTTTCTCGGAGGGGGCATTAGGTTTATGTAGGGACGTAAGAAAATAAAACGTAGAAATAAATTTTATTTTACGACATTTTTAATTTAATTTGAATATTTATAGGTACAGGGTGTATCTCAAACATGTAGCCAAACTTTACAGGCGTCTTGTAGACGTCAAAATAAGACTTTTTTTTATATAAACATCTGTAAAGTTTGACTGCATGTTTTAGATACACCCTGTATAAAATTAAAATTAAACTAGGTACATATAATAAACTTTTAAAGAATGAAACAAAATTATATTCAGGATTTCACTTACAAAATAAATAAGTACTTCTAATAAATATTGGCAAAACAAGAGAAAAAGAAATTCATATTTAAAACATAAATTCTCGGAGGTGGCAATTGCCCCCTGTGCCCCCCGCTGGATCCGCCACTGGTTGCGGGGTATTCCTAAAATATCGCCTTTTGAAAATGATTATCGCGTTTTTACCATATTTCGGTGTGCTTCAGAAGAATTAAATAAATTTAATTTTTGAAATGTATTAGATGAAGCGATGAAGCCAGACAGAGAACAAATTCACATATGGAGATATGATTACAGCTTACAGCATGCATTCATTTCTGCAGACTGTTTATTTATAACATTATTTATACATTAGTGCTGCAGCTGCTAGCTGCCTGGCTGCTGATGTATTCTGAAAAAAATGTACCTACATAAAGTCACATTTGCACGTATGCGATAACAATTTTATTTTGAAAAATTACTTTTACACCAGTTCACAGATAATTAACGATTGTTCTAATGATCGACAAAACAGCATTCAAAAAATAGCAAGTTGATTTTTGTAACTACGGCAACTTTAAAATTGATTACCGCAAACAGCAGTAGCTATTAGCTATTATGCATGCTGATTAACAAGTAGACACAGTGTTGCCAAAGTAATTACGGTATTTGTACGATTATTTTTGCGTAACGGGATTGTAGGCAACTAAAGCGTGGTCCAGATATAGCCGTGCCTTTTTAAAATTGTTGATAGTAGCGGTAGGCGTTGGAAACAAGTGATTTTTGTACATTAGTTGACAGCATATTTTGTTTATGTTTAATCAACATAAAAGATTTTTTGACATTACAATGGTGAAACGAGCGGAGCATCAGTTGATAGCAAAGTAAATAGTTTCATTTTTTTCAAAAATGTAATAATGACCATAAGCTGACACTTCGTCATTTTCAAACGCAAGGAGTACCTTCGCGAACAATCCAAGATGTGCTGAAAAGATTTCAGGACGAAAGGCGAGTTATATTCCTGGCTGTCCAAGAACTGTTAGGACAGCAAAAACAATTCAGAAGGTAAAAAATCGATTTCTCAAGAAATCTGACACATCTAATCGAAAAGCTGCTGCTGAAATCAATGTTTCCAAAACATCGGTGCACCGAATGAAGAAATAATTAAGCATCAGCACTCGTCGAAAGTTAAAGAAACCCTTTTGCAAAAATAACCAACAAGAGCGATGCAAAAAGGCGCTAGACTGTTATACAAGTTGAGCATTCCAAGCGGTGATCATTTCTTCATAATGAACGATGAAACATATTGTTACGCTGATCCAGCTCAAGTTCCTGGTATTGAATTTTTTAATGAACTTCAAGAAGCTCCTCTTCTCACAGAAAAGAAAGTAGCTCCAAAAGAAAAATTTGCGAACAAGTTTATGTTTCAAGCGATTATGGCGACAGGCTTCCTCGAAAGTACTAGAAAAATCTGGAAACGCGTCGTTTCAAAACTTCCGATCAAAACTGCAGAAGGGTCCCAAGGAAGGACCTCTAGCGGTTTAGGTGTATGTTGTTGTAATAATATAATTGTTAAACTTGAACATTAGGTTAAATATATTCGAACAAATACTTTTTGTTTTTTTGTGTAACATTTTAAAAACTGCACGGCTATACCTGGACCACGCTGTAATACAGTAATTATTCAGAAAATTCAGGTAGGTAGTAATTTTATTGTGTTTTGATTAAGGTGACCAGACGTCCCGCTTTTGGCGGGACAGTCCCGATTTTTAACAATTTGTCCTGCGTCCCGCGGAGTTTTAAGAAAGTCCCGCTTTTTGGAATGAATATGCTTTCGCCAGTTTACACCAAAAAATTAAATATACACATAAACATAAACCTAAAAATTCACTCAAATGCGAAATAGGTATAATCCGGAAATATATTTTTTTCTTCAAACGTCATAAAAACACGACTTTGTGTCCTTGGATACACACAGTTTGTTACAATTTTTTGGATTCCCAAATTAATTGTAGCAGTTTTTTTCCAATTTGCCAATGTTGTGAGCGTGAAGAATTTTTTTTGTTGTGCTTGTTTAACTTTCTTTTCCTCCAAATTTCATATTTTTTAATTCATTCACTTAATTATTTTCAAAATTTACTATTTTTCTCTTTAAATTTAATTATATTGTTATATTTTTCCGAGTCTATTATTCTTATATTCTCTTTTTGTATTATTCAAATTACCATAACTTATTTGTTTTCATTTCAAATGCCTTCTTTAGTGAAATTTCTGCCTACTATTTATGCAGCTTGATTTGCATAAGTGTCATCCTGGTGTTACTATATTGAACCTGCGCAGTAGTTTGACTGTCAGGCGTTGTGAATTTTTTGACACAAATTAGTTCTCTTTGGCGTTAGAATTCCTGCCGAACGCACGCTTGAGTTTTGTGGAAATTTATCATTTTATTACGTTTCATACTTAATGATCGTAATTCTTTAATTAATCCGATGTTCGGAATTGGTTGCTGTTATGCTTAATTAACAGTTTTTTCGCACTAATTGTGGTGGGTTATCCTTTTTTTAAATTTTTCTTAATCTCCATTTTCTGATTGCATTGGAATTTTCAGCTCCTAATTGCACCTATCTTAAATTTATATGGTGTTAATTAGAATTATTTTCCGTCTGGCAGAGCTTTGTGTATTTTCCTGGATGGAATATTTTAATTTCCTTTGGAAATTAACTTTTTGGTAATTTCGTTACACGTGGAGGGAAGCCATTTTCCTATGCCGTTTAGAGGTCATATCTGTTCAACCACATTTTCCATTTGAATTCAAGTGTTGCTGAATTCAAGATTTTTCATGATTCATTATCAAGGAAGGTTTATTAAGATAAGTGTTATTAATATTTTTTTGTATTTGATAAAATTTTACATATTATTCATATTATATGCTGCACAAGTGTGTTCACCTGTTAGTTTTTTAAATCTTAATGCTTAGATAAATTTTGTATTTTGTTATGGTAGTTTAATTCAATCATGAATTAGATTCTTATTTAAATTTTTTATAAATTTTGCTGCTTATTATCTACTAATTCATGAATGAATTATTAATATTTTGATATTTAACTTTAAATTTGTATTTTTAAGTACATTTAACTTTGTGTGATTATTTAACAAGTCTTAATCCATTTTCTATTCAACATTTAATTATTGTTTTTTTGTAATTAATTGGAATCCTGGCCTTGCGCCGAATTGAGTCCGACAAAAATAAATTATTAATGTTTTTTGGCTTTTTATTATCTTTTTGATAAGTTTTTGTAATAAGTTAAACATTCACTTTCACTCCTAGGTGTAAAAGTGGCACTTTTACTCCTAGGACTAAAAGTGACATAAAATGAGCCAATGGCAACTCGTAATTTTTATTTTTTATAACAAAGCAACCCGTAGCAATGACAGTTGGTATGACGTCCATTTTTGACTTTTTTTAAATTTTCTTGCTGAATTGCTTTTAATTTATGCGTTTGAAGAAAAAATAAGGTGTTATTCGGAGTAAAAGTGATTTTGTGTGCCGAGCATGAAATTGTACGACTCGCTAGCGCTCGTCGTTCAAACGTCATGCTCGGCACACAAAATGACACTTTTACTCCTAATAACACAATATCTACTATTGTTTACATTTTTAATATTGTCCATTAAATTTTTAAAAGTTCATGCAACTGTATTTTTTTCATATGTTTACAGATGTTGTTAAAATGTTCTGTTTTAGATATGTTTTTTTTGCTTTCTTTCATAATAAAATCAAAATTTAGTTTTTTGAACTATTTTTTTACTTTCATTCATAACACACCGCCACCCCACCCGATTTTGTCCCGCCTTACCAAAATTAAAATCTGGTCACCTTAGTTTTGATTTTATTTAATGAGTTTTTTTTCGATAACATACCTGAATATAAATTCTCGACTTGAACATTCTTGTTTATTTGCTAATTTCTTCTTATTAGATATTCCAAGAGCGGTTTTAGAAACACAACCGTTATTTCCATACGTCTTTTAACAACGTTTCTGATTGGTTGTAGTGTTTTACATTAGTTACGTCAGTGTATTTGTATTGTCCAGGAATTTAAAATTTAAACTTGATTTTATACAGAGTCGCGTTTATGTATGGAACCGGTGGATTATTTCCCAAAGTAAGATGGCTAGAAAATAAAGGTTAAGACAAAAGTTTTAGGGTTGTTTCCAATCTATTTCCCAAAAGAAAAATTAAGTATACAAGGTCAGTCAAAAAGACACGGCAAAGCAAAGTTGCTTTTTTTCTAATGGAACACCCTGTATTTTACGCAATAGTTAAATTCTCCTGGAAATCCTGAACAAAAATTGTATCACATGCTACATGCTTAAACTTAACCGTTTTCGAGATATCGAGTTTTAAAAATATCAAATATGAATAAGGAACATGAACTCCCACAAAAATGTGTTTTCATTTTCTACAATAAATTATTTGTTCAAAGTAATTTTCTTTCATTTCATGACTTTTTATCAGCCATGTACAAAAGAAATCATTTAATAACACTCATACTATCAACCTTTGGTAGATTTCATAATAAAATAATTTCAAAAAAACTATTTTGAAAACTCGATATCTCGAAAACGGTTAAGTTTAAGCATGTAGCGTGTGCTACAATTTTTGTTCAGGATTTCCAGGAGAATTTAATTATTGCATAAAATATAGGGTGTTCCATTAGAGAAAAAGCAACTTTGCTTTGCCGTGTCTTTTTGACTGACCCTGTATACTTAATTTTTCTTTTGGGAAATAGATTGGAAACAACCCTAAAACTTTTGCCTAACCTTTCTTTTCTAGCCATCTTACTTTGGGAAATAATCCACCGGTTCCATACATAAAAGCGACTCTGTATAATTCGCTATGCCGCAATCATTAGATTAAGATAATGCCGATAATGATATTCATACCGCCCCGGAAAAAAGGAAAAAATACATTTTTTCTATAGCAACTGTTAAAGTGTGCTTTGTTCTACTCAAATCAAAAGGTTAAATAGCACTTTAACCGCAAGGGTAGATAAAGGATAAAGTAATCCTTTAACAGCAAGGGTAGATAAAGTAATTTATTTATTGTTTGTAACCCTAGAAACGCCCATACTCAGTGGCGGCTGGTGCTAAAGGGCACAAGGGCACGTGCCCTCCCTACACTCGAGAGAAAGAAAGCTTTTTTTAAATAACACTTCTGACTTCTAACTTTTATTTTTTTTTAACACCAGTAACACAACAATCTATTATTATACCTATAATATCAATATTATAGTCCATTGCCGCGCCGCCTGCCGAAATGAAGAGTTATCAAAACTTTCTTCCGGGGACAAGTTAAAATTATAGGGTAGACTGGGTAGGATCCGACACTGGGGTGCATTTGACAGTCTCGATTTTCCCGCAAAATGAAACGTTTAAATTTCGGAAAAATTCGTGAATACTCGAGGTAGTCTATAGAATAACCCCACAAAATATTTTAGTTGTCCTGTAAATGTTGTAGAGTGTAGACGTGTTTGCTGTTTTTCGCCACGTGTTTTATAAATTACAGTGTTTAAAATTCCAAAAATTTTCGTGTCACATTATTTTTTACTAATAATCAAGTTATGTAGATTTAATAAATTTTTAAAAGAAAAAAGTGGTTATGGGGAGCATTCGACAATCCATATTGGGTAGGATCACTGTCGAATCCACCCCATATGATAAAACTTTTGGAATGGTCTGTTCAAGTTATTGTTTTCAAATCTTAGCACAACAATAGTACCATGTACTTTCAACATTTCGCATCATAAATTTTCATTTTCATTACAGAAAAATGCCACGAATATACATAAATAAGACAAACCGAACTGAAATTTCAGAAGAGGCAATGAAATCAGCAGTTCAAGATGTCATCCGAAAACTGGAAACGCCAACTTCAGCAGCTTTAAAATACAATTTAAAGAATTCTTGTGAAAATTCACAAGAATTAAGAAAAAACAAAATACACATGGCAGTGATTCTGGCCAGAGCACCGATGACGAATCGAATTATTACAATTCAAAATACACGTCAAACCAAATTTTCACACAAAAACAAGAAACTGAGCTTGCTGAATACTTTAAAAAATGCTCGCTATTAAAATATGGATTGACATATTTGTCAGCTAGAAAATTTGCATTTCAATACGCGCAAATTAATAATATTAAATGCCCCACTGGATGGAAATCAGATAAAATTGACTGGATGTATGGGTTTATGAAGAGAACTAGTAATTTAAGCCTTCGCAAACCAGAAAACACAAGCATGGCTTTTTGAAATAGCTCAGCTTTCAAAACTACCATTTCAACGAGCGTTTACTGCGGAAAATATTTAAAAATCATTTAGATCTACGGGTATTTATCCATTTATCACACTCAAATTTTTCCAGAAGAAGAGTTTTCGTTGCATGACCATGCCAGAGAGCAACCAACAGTAGTCCCCGATTAGAAGAAACTTCCGATATTGATCCATCTCCTAGCACTGAGAATACGGAATGTTACTCCGGATCGTTTGCGTCCTCTTCCAAAAATCGCCGCACCCAAATCTAAGAAGAAGGGAAAATCACGTATATATACTGACACCCCAGAGAAGGATCGTTTAATGGAACTGGAAAGAAATAGAACTATGAAAAAAGGGGCAGCTGAAAGAAAACAAGCCGCGAAGAAAATTAAAAAAAATAACTGAATTTTGCTCTTCAGATTCCGCGGAATCAGAAACATTCAGCGTTGCAGACACAGAGGATTCAACTGGACCATTACACGAAGCACTAAGTGATTTCGATGATATAGACGACGATTATAGCGAACTCGAGAAATTTAAATTGTGCGATCAAGATACAATTAAACGTGGCGATTTTGTTCTGGTCAAATTTAAATGTACAAGAGGTGATAAGTTCTATATAGGAAACATAATAGAAGATAATGCTGATCAAGGAAATTACACAGCGGATTTTTTGCGTAGAAAAAATTCTACAAGTTTCTGCAAGCCCACTGTTCCAGACATTGCTATGATTTTAAGAGACGATATTGAGCTGAAATGTCAGCACTTACTCATCCACCTGGAACATCACGATCAACTACTATTTACAATTTTAATATAAATTTAAACCGATATAATATGTTTCCTAGTTGCTTATGTACCACATATAATACCTACTTATGGTTTAATTGTGGTATTTTAATAAAGAATAATAGTTTTTTATACTTTAAACAATAATACGTCAATGTCCAATGCACCCCAATTAGTGTCATATCTACCCCACCCTGCTGTCGGAGCTACCCCAGCCATGGGGGACATTCGTCATTTTGAACAGTTTTCTTTTTTAGCAAAAAATAATATAAAATATTTCAATCCAAATAAAAAAATTAATTTATAATAACAATACTATAGCAAAAGATTTCAAGTAAAAATATTTTGCCCAGTACCAAAACTTTCCGAATAATACCGAATAAAAAAAAAGTGTCTGATCCTCCCCAGTCTACCCTACCAATCTTTGGTGACCATTGCGCAACCGCGGTGGGTAATATGCAGTAAAAACTCGTCGATTATCGATCGGCTTGGGGCACATATGAATCGTGCCCGTGACAGATTCTAGTTAGTTGGAAGTGGAACTCATGCGCGTAAGGCTACGGTTATAGTAGATGCGTATTCGGACGAATAATAATTCTGACGAATTCGTCAGAACAATCAAACACTAAAAATGTTATCAGAGTTGTTATAGTGCAGATGCACTATTCGTCAGATAAAGCACGAATTCGTCAGAACAATTTGGTGGTTCAAATGAGTTTGATTTTATACAGGGTGTCCCGGGAGGAACCTGCAAAACTTTGGGAATATGTTCCTGAGGTCATTTTAAGAAAAAAAGTTCCTATAAATAAGGGTCCGAAAGTACTTCCTTTTCGAGATACAGGGTGTCCAAGAAATAAGCTTTTTTTTAATATCTCGAAAACGATTTAATATATTAAATTGAGCTTTGGTATGCACTATACTGGCATGAAGAGACTTTTTTTCGGTCCAACAGGTTTTGGTAATTCCAGTAGTGGCGTGCGTGACAGCAAAAAAATAAATAATTCTGACGAAAAAAATAGGACGCCACTGCTTTTTTTCAAAATATGTATTTGTTTCTTAATCGGAAACTAATTCTAAAAAGAAACGGCCTCTTGTTTTTTCTGGTAGGACAAACCGTTTTCGAGTAATAATCGAAAAACGTTTCCTTTGCAAGCGTTTTCTGAAATAACTAGTTCAAATTATTTTTTTACAAAACAAACAACGGATACCAACACCCACGAACAAGTTTCAATATGTTTCCGCATAGTTGATGATGACAATGGACTACGTATTTACGAATATTTTATAGGATTCTATGAAACTTCGTCAACAACTGCAGATACACTACACAAAATTGTTAAAGATGTCCTAATGCGATTAGATCAGGGCCGTAGCTAGAGGGGGGCTGGCCAGGGCGGAGCCCTGGTAAAACAAAATTGAGCCCTGGTAAAAAAACTTCGTTAGTGTTTAATCAAAAATTCCTGAAAGTTACAGTTGTTTGACAAGTTTTATTTTCTGTAAACATTAAATTTTGCCAAACGGGCACAGTCCTGTCCTGCCTACCGCTAAGCCGCCGTTCATGAGCGGAATAAGTTCGTTAGCGAATGCGATGCGCCGACGCTTTTGAAAGTCGAAGAACAGAGTCCCTCGACATGGAGCCATTTTTAATGAAATTCCACAATCGTAAACAAAGAAAATTGCAACTCTTTTAGTTTTCTAGTTTCATTCATATTATTTATATGTCTTGACTTTTTATTTGTTTCTATTTTTGTACCTATTTGTATGCGTTCCTATGTAGGTATAGATATTCTAACAAGTCTCATGCGTTTTGAAAACTTTCGGTTATTTTCATTTTGTTTCTTATAATATTTGTACACACGTATGCCAAAGAAAAAAGATTCTTTTAATGTTTAGTGCTTAAGTACCTATCAAATTTATAAATACATATAAGAATATTAAGTACTTTATTATACAGTGTGTCCCCGGATTGAGTTCACTATACGTATAATCGACAAAAAATTTGAGAATTTCATTTTCATGTTTTGGGATTCCGCCCTGCTTGGTCTGAAAAGAATTTTAAGCAAATTTTTAGTTTTTTAAAAAATAAGACGGCCCTGAAAAATGTGAAAAAACTATTTTCTATTCAGGTAATGTGCCTTTTCGGTCAATAATACGGCAAAATATTATTGGGAAAAGTTGGTCGGAATATGAAATTATGGCTCTGTGCAAAATTTCAAAAAGATCAGCTCAAAAAAAAACGTAAGTTTCTAACATAGTATTTTATTAAAAAAAGAAATTAAATAACAAAAATTACTCTATTTGACTTCCTCCAAGTTTTGACTTTAATCTAAGATAATGAATAATTACAATCAGTTAATTGTTTGCTTTACTACGACGCGATTTTTCGTTCATTAAGGGTGGATTTTAGTGAAAATATTTTTCGTTTGTAAGTATTTTGGGTTGCCTGACTTAAAAACTTCTAGTATTGCTTCTACCTAACAAAACTTCAAAATTCAGTATAAGTATTTGCGAATGCCGAATCTCAAACCTCTTTGTAAACATTGAAAATGATGAACAGAGTCGGTGAATGTTGGGTTGCCCATCTTTAATCAGATAATCAGTTTTTTTTAAATTATAAGCAATTTTTTCTAAAGTCAAATAAAGATTACGCCAAAATTATACAAATAGGAAGGTAATATTGAAACCCACCCCGCGAAATGTAAAAATCAATACATTGTTGATCGATGTCTTGTGTAAGTCCTTTTTTGTACGTTTTACATAATAGGCCATAATTTAATTACTGTATTAAAATTTGTCGTTTTGGCCTTGTTGCGTATGAAAGAAAGGTCTAAAAGTTTTAATTCATACCCGTACTTCTTTTCAACTGTCATTATTTAACCGTACCGTTATTTTAAAATTACACAATTTTCAGCGCGTATACATGCTACTACAACCCACCCTTAAAACAAAATGCGGATTTAATGAAAGTGAGTTGATCTTTTTGAAATTTTGCACAGAGCCATAATTTCATATTCGGAACAACTTTTCTCAATAACATTTTACCGTATTATTGACTGAAAAGGCACTTTTCCTGAATAGAAAATAGTTTTTTCACATTTTTCATGGTCGTCTTAATTTTTAAAAAACTAAAAATTTGCTTAAAATTCATTTCAGACCAAGCAGGGCAGAATCCCAAAACATGAAAATGAAATTCTCAAATTTTTTGTCGATTATACCTATAGTGAACTCAATCCGGGGACACACTGTATAATAAAACATGTTAAATGCGCAATTTGGTTCCATTCTTCAGAAAACAAAACAAAATAAATGGCGATATAATAAATAAAGAGTAGGTATATTGGCTTAAAAGCATGTCGGCATGAAACGTAAAAAATAGTAATTTGTAATACAAGTGTTGAAAGCTTGCGTTTGCCACACGAATGTGAAGTTTGCAGCACGAACGCTAGTGAGTGCTGCAGTCACATGAGGGTGGCAAATACAAGCTTTCAACACATGTATTACACACTATTTTTTCTACAACCACAAAAAATTTAAATATTTCTGCAAAATCAAATCTGACATTCATCAAATGTCATTTATGACATTTTGATTTGCGTGCGGAAAGTAAACAAATTAGCGTGTGGAAAGTTTACTTTCCGCACGCAAATCAAAATTTGAGTGTGGAAAGTTTACTTTCCGCACGCAAATCCAGATTAATCCAGATTTGCGTGCGGAAAGTAAACTTTCCGCACGCTAATTTTCACTTGTTCGGCAAACACTCATTTTCAATACTCGTATCTATGGAGACGAAGTCTGAAAATCCCACTTTCCATGGTGGTTGTAGAAAAAATAATCTACAACGTCCCTGGAAAATCAAATATCAGTATCTTTCAATATGAGGATATGGGCCCTGGTAAAAAAACTAATAGCCCTACCAAAAATTTGGTTCTGGCTACGGCCCTGGATTAGATTTGGACGTAAACTGTAGAGCACAATGTTATGACGGCGCAAGTAACGTGAGCGGTCATAAAACCGGTTTGCAAACCAGAATTCAAGAGGAGGACCACGGGCCCTATACGTTCACTGTTTAGCCCACAACTTAAATTTGGCTGTACAGGATTCTATAAGAGTAAATAGTACGGTTCGCAACTTTTTAACCAATACAAGGGATTTAATTACATTGATACGCAAATCACCCAAACGTTTAACTTGGTTTGAAACAATTCAAAAAGACGGTGATAATGAGGCCGGGGCGAATACAAATATAACAGCACTAAAGCCATTTTGTCCCACCAGATGGTGCGTCAGAATAAAATCATTAAAAACTGTATTAAAAAATTATTCTAATTTATTAACTTTTTTAGAAGAACTGCAAAAAAATTCACTGGATGACATCGGTACCAAAGCAAACGCGCATCTAAAAATTCTGTTGAATTTTAAAACTTTGTTTTTGATGAAGACATTTATTTTGATTTTCGAAAGAGTGGAAATATTAAATTCATCGTTACAAAAAGTTTCCCTTCATTTCAATGAAGCAGCGGCACTTCTAAAAACGGTCACCGATGTTTTGAAAAGTAAACGGGAGAATGGATTTGCTAGTCTTTGGGAAGATGTTGTTCAAACCAGCAATAAATTAAATTTAGCCGAACCTGCGTTGCCCCGGATAAGAAAAACACCCAAACGTTATGATGGAGGCAGCGCAGGACATAATTATGAAACACCTGAAGATATGTGTCAGTCCCTGTTTTTTTGAAATAATGGACCAAGCTATAGCTGGAATATAAAATAGGTTCAACACATCTGCAATGGAGCACTTAAAATATGCTGAACTTTTTATTTTAGGAAAATCTGACGGATCTAAAATTGTTGACTTTTATAAAAATGATTTTGAAAAGGATAGGCTTCTTTTACATCGTGATATGTTTTTAGATGTTTGTAAACAACAAAATGTAACCCTCAGCGTTTTTAATGATGCTGTTAACGTAGTAAAATCAAATAATCATTTATTTAGTTTGGTTCCAGAAATTACTAAATTTATAAAAATTATTCTCACCATTTCAGCCACTTCCTGCACCGCAGAAAGATCGTTTTCAGCGCTACGTAGGTTGCATACTTACTTAAGGGCCAGTATGACTCAACGTCGTTTGAATAATATAGCAGTGGTCAGTGGTACGTGTATAAAGATTTCAATGATGAAATTGATAAGAATGCGGTAGCCACAGAGTTCATAAACCGCACGGCTATTCACCGAAACACGTTTGCTATTTGCTAAGTGATGTACCTACTGTATCAAATTTAATGTTTTCTTGTTATTAAAAGAATTATCTAATTGTTTGTGTTTTTCCCTTGTGTTTCCATCAAATCGAAATTTCAAATTTATTTTTAATTTTTAAAATATTACAATTATTTATTGGGCCCTAAAATTGTTAATTTCCTTAAAATGCGTTTAAATAGGCCATGCTCACTTTTAACCAAAATGATAATTTTTTGCACCCGATTAGAAATCCAAAACACGCCGCCCCTGGACGATGATAACATAAAAACAGAACAAAAACTCTTGTAATTTAATAGGTATTTAATAAATAAGAACCGAAAACAATTTATTGATATTTTTCCGTCGGCAAAATTTGTTTTAATAAGTCTTCTTGACTTTTAAGAAAATTGTAAAATTCCGGAGAATGCATCTACCTAAATGATAATTTTTGTTGCCACTATTGATCTTGCTACCGATAATTGGGTTTTCGAAAGTTTCGGATTATATTTGTGTTTGTTAAAAAACGGGACAAGCGCCGGTCCCGATGTAGTTCATTGAGACAACGGGACACGCTACTTTGAAACGGGACTGTCCCGTTCAAAACGGGACGTTTGGTCACCTTAATATCGGGGATGGAAGTTCCTGAAGCTCATAGAAATTTAATCAGGTAGCAACGTGTAACCCCAATTCCTTTTGACCTTTGGTGTTTCAATTTACTTCCGAGTTTAATTATGGTCGACTTCTAAAAAATTATTGTCGACGTACGTAATTCGTACAAATCGCATACTGATGAATGAATGAAATATAAGTAAATTTTAAAAATTAGAAAGCATAATTACCTACCTACATCGGTTTTTTGAACTGTCTAAAATTTTAATATTTCACGATAAATAGAAGCTTTTCTGCGTTTTTAAGACTAACAGTAAATGCAATGTTAAATATTAAAGCGAAATTTACTAGTGTTTGGAATCTTTAAATTTAGAATGAAATTAAAGTCCATATTTAAGGTTTTCGATAAATCTCAAATGTATCAACTAATCAACAAAAATTATTTACATAAAGTTATATCTACAGTTACTATCTACTATTCGCACAGTAAGCAAAACTATAGCCATAGAGGAAATAATTATAAATTCTATTTTTTAATCTATGTTATAGCGTATACTAAAAGATTATTTATTTTTATCTACACGTCGTTCGTTCTTGCGCCACTTCCGTTGTAATTCTTAGAAGGATAAATCTATAAACGATGTTTTATCGGCTATGTTCGTCGGGGAAGCCCCCCAACTTCCACCTGCGCTCGAACAAACTTGTTTTATAATACAAGTGCAGTTACCCATCTGCAGTTTCTTTGTGCTTGCCTGACGTTGAACTAATTGTTGTGAAATCTTTTCGTGCAGAATTAAAAGGTAAAATTTAGCATTAAGATATGTAGCTGATTAATATATAATTAAATATTTGTACGTATTTAAAAACATTATTGCAAAACGATTAAATTGATACAACTGTACTTACGTGAATTATTCCGCTGTTTGAATGCAACGCGCAATTCGTAAGTTGTTCAATTTAACTACTGCTAGATTTTAAAGATAACACTGATAACAGGATTATTGGTATAACATTAGGGCTTGTTATTTTTCCCTAGATCTGTAGAAAAAATACGCTTTAAATATGTATGTAATTTTTAAAAACATTTTACTAATATGCGAGTTCAAAAAAATTTTATACTCCTATTTAATGTAGTATCCGTGTTTATCTGTAAAAATGGATGTAAAACTTATTAATCTTTCAGGATATAATACACCCAGTCTTTTAAAACATTAAAGATTTTGGTTAGCTGTACCATAAGAATATTTTTTACGGTCATTTCGTAATTACTGGTATTTCATTTTTGCTTATTTGTAGCATCCTAAACCTGAATGTAGTTTAGTTCCGTAAAGGGCGTAAAGTCGAAAATCACAAATTCGAAACCCCTCCAATGTTACACGAGTGTTCTGAAAAACGAGTAAAATCGCATCAAGTTCCCTTTCATATACATTTTTATTTTTTTCGATTAACTATTTAAAAAGAATGAAGGGCATTTATTTAGGGGTATTCCTAAAATATCGCCTTTAAAAAAAAGATTGGTTCGTTTTTAACGTAACATTTTGTATGCTTTAGAAAAATTAAATTTAATTTTTGAAATATTTTAATCTGTTTAAGCCAGACAGAGAACAAATACACATTTGGAGATATGATTACAGTCGATGACAGCATGCATTGCTGCAGACTGTTTATTTACATTAGCGCTGCTGATGTAGTCTGAAAAAATGTTCCTACATAAAGTCACGTTTGCACATATCCGATAACAATTTTAGTGAAATTACTTTTAAACCAGTTCACAGGTGTAATGACTAATGACTGAATGACGAATATCTGATATGATTTTCTTCTACTCATTTATATACGAATAATAAGAAAATTAACGAATGATCTAATGACCGACAAAACAGCGTGCAAAAGCTAGTAGAAGTTTATTTTTGTAATTACAGCAACTTTAAAATTGATTACCGCAAATAGCAATCTTAAACTATTGCGTTTTGTTACCACAGTTTCTATGCATGCTTATTACTTATTAACAGAGCGCGGAAAAGTATGCACTATAAAATCGAGAAATATGCATTTTATATGCGGTTAAAATTAAGCAAAATATGCTCCTTCATATGCAATTATAGGCAAATATATGCTGTCACTACCTAAAAATTGACACTAGATATGCACTGAAAAATCGCATTCGAAATTTAAATATTTATTTAAATTTCTATATTCATACAAAACCACAAAAATAACTTATTCAATATAAAAATACAAATTAGTGGTATACATAAATTTTCAGGTCGCAATAAAATTTATTTTATTGCGACCTGCGAACAAAATTCCCGAGACCGAAAATATGAATAAAATTTTTTAACTGTGACCTGGGAGACAGAATTATGCAATTAAGATGCTCGAAATCAGTTAAATATGCATGGATATGCATTTATGCGCTATTCCCTCAACATACGCATAAATATGCAAAATAAAATTTGCTTAAATGGAATCCTTACGATGTGATTCGGATAGATAACCAGAAAATTTTATTGTGCATATAAGCACAATTACATGCAAATGCATATTTTTCCGCGCTCTGCTTATTAACAAGTAGACGCAGGGTTGCCAAGTGCACACTGTGCACAGTAATGCTGGTAATTTCTACACAGTAGGTACTACCACGTATTGTATAATCCTATCTTAGGATCGTTCACAAATAATACGGTAAGAAATGGATTTTCAAGTAGTAATTTTACGGTAATTTTTTTTATTGTGTTTTGATTTTATTTAACGTAGGTAGTTGTTTTTCCATAACATACACCTGGATATAAATTTGACTAAAACATTCGTTTGTTGATATCATGAGCGGTTTTAAAGACACTCAACAACGTTTCTGATTGGCTGTAGTGTTTTGGATTAGTGACGTCAGTATTTGTATTGTTGGGGAATTTAAAATTTAAACGTGATTTTATAAAATTCATTGAAATCATTAGAGAAAGATATGCCGATAATGATATCAATACCACCACGGAAAAGGGAAAAAAATGTATACATTTTTGGATTCGATTAAGAGAATCTAAAAAAAATACATTAATATTTGCTTGTACTTCTAGTAGTTCACATATTGAAATTTATATGCCAAAATTTGTATCCCGTTGGACGATGTAAGGTAATGCAAAAGGGCAAAAGCAAATACGATAAAATTCTCATTTCATGCACAATCTTAGAAATTTTTTATCTGGCAACACTGAGTAGACGTCAAGGTTCTATGCATTACTTCCTTGATGATATTAGATTTGTTCTAGAAAAACAATGGTGAATCATCAAGATTACATCTGCATGTAATTTATGATTGATAATTCTAAAACGAAAGGATAAAATATACAAATCAAATTGGTGTGAAGTATTAATGTTTGTAAATTTTAATAAACAGGTTTAATATAAAAATGCATTCAAAAAATAATATCGATATCTGCTAAATAAACGAAGAACTGTTAAATTGTGGTTAATTTCTTAACCTGGGGAAATTTTTTTTATACATAATAACCGACAGGGTGTATCGTAAATGGCGCATAATATTCGCACCACGCGATTCTGCGTTAAAAACTGGACAAAAATTGTGTTATTGTGTAACTGTTTTAGGTTTTAGGCTAGAGATGTGTCGTTCGTGAACGGTCGTTCAATTGAGCCAGCTCAGTACAGTGAACAAGTGAATCGGTTCGCCGCTCACATTGAAATTATATTCTTATATGTATTATTTTACACAACGAAAATAAAATTTATTGCCCGTTGATCCACCTTTTGCACTTAAAATTTGCGAACAATAATCACATTTAGCTTTACTTTCACCTAAATCACTAAAATGTTTCCATATTTGACTACTTTTACGCCAACGTGAACTCATTTTAATTATTGTATGTACCAATACCAAACAATTCCCTTACATACTACTGCATCCACTGATTCCCTTACATCAGGGGTGCTCAAACAGTCGATCGCGGAAATAATTTAATGCACACTTACGTTACGAAGTGCCTAGAACACGCGGCAACTTTCGAGTGGAATATAATATAAACTTTGTATTTTATCTCTACCTAGTCGATCGCTTGCCGCCTAATACTTTTACGGTAGATCGCCGATAGTATAAAGGTGCATTCAGACTCGGAAATTTTGTCCGGAAAGTTGACGGAGAAATTTAAACGAACCAATCAGGAGGTGTGTAGAATTTGAATCCTAAGAAGCGGTAAATGCGACACACCTCCTGATTGGTTCATTTAAATTTCTCCGTCAACTTTCCGGACAAAATTTCTGAGTCTGAATGCACCTTAAGTCTGAGCACCCCTGCCCTACACTATGGTGGCCCTTAATTATGGTTGAAAAAATTTTTGACCGGGTCACCCCCCAAATCGGTTCTAAAAAAATAAAAAGTAATTTTAAGATTTATCAGCCCTCTTAATTCCAACGTTAAGGGGTGCCCCAAGGAGCCTGCATTTTCCCATTCAAATAACATAGGTTTTCAGCACACTTCTGGTTTTTATTTTTTTTACAGAAGTACCTATGTGGGCCTGAAAAAATCCGGCGGGTGCTGCGATTCATTGTTCACTGATGCCCCTTTCACGGAAAAAATCATGGGAGCCAGGTGTCATATCTTAACAACTCGTTGCAACTGAGAAAAACGTCGATATTTTAAGATATGACACCTGCCTCCCATAATTTTTCCATGAAAGGGGCATCAGTGCGCAATGAAACGTAGCATTCGCCGGATTTTTTCAGGCACACATACTTTTGTAAAAAAATAAAAACCAGAAGTGTGCTGAAAACCTATGTTATTTAAGTGGGAAAAAGCAGGCTCCTTGGGGCACCCCTTAACGTTAGAATTAAGAGGTTTGGTAACGCTTAAAATTATTTTTTATTTTTTTTTTAGAATTGATTTGAGGGGTGACCCGGTAATTTTTTTTTAACTAATTAAGGGACACCCTACCCTACACTAACCTGCAGCGGCATGCGATGACGCGTCGTCTCGAATCGTGCGCGAGCCAGGCAAGCCGCATGCGAGGCGGTTCGTTCATTTCAGTATCTTGCGCGAATGAATCATACCGAGCCGGTTCAGTGATCCGGCTCACTAAAAAGACCCGTTAATCCCATCTCTGTTTTAGGCCAAAACGTTTATTTTTTGAAGAATTGTTAATTAAAGTCTTGTAAACTTAGCAGCACTGTGCGGTCAGTCATTCTACGCCACCTGCGTTATCACCAATAGGAACCCGCTTGATTGAATATAATTGACAATTCCGCTCATAATCTGTCATCCAATGAAATCGCAGTATTTTGGTGAATTGAACCAATCACAATCGAATTATACTGGAAATTTCACTACTAGTGAAATTTCCACGGAAATTTTACGACTAGCAGCAGCGTTGCTTAGAGACAACGTCTGTCAAAACTTTTTGAGTGACAAGTATTTCAGTAATTTCATTATAATTCAATGAATTGTCATCCGAATACCATTCGTGACTAGAATTTTACAGGGAATTTTTACCGTCACGATAACTCTTGCTCGTTGCTTTAGAAAATCGTCGCAGCAAACAGTCGTGTTCATGACGGCAGATAAGTTGCCGGTCAAATTCTAGTCACTTGTGGTATTACTTCTGACAATTGCATTGTACATCGTTGCAACATTTATGAAAAACACGAGCACTGCAAAAATTTCAAACTTCGAATGGAAATTCTAATTAAACGAAGGGTATGTTGAGCAGGTAATCGAAGAATGCTTGACGTTGGCAGAATTTGCACCGCATTATGACCAGAAAAGATGTCACAGGTTCACTTGCAAAGAAGGGATAACTATCGTTTTGGAAGGTTTATAAGATCGCAGATAATGATATTTTTGATACTCTTGGCAAACTTGGATCAATTGAAGAATTCGGGGATGAAGCTGAAACTATCATTGAAAAATTTATTTGTAAGGTATACAGGGTGACATTGAAAAAACTGCCATGCATAGTACCACGCGATAGAGGACCATAAAATAATAAAAAAAGTTCTTATACGCTAATGTCCGATCGCCTTTTGTTTTCAAGATACAGGATGTTAAAAGTTTGTTAGAAAATTTAATTTTTTTTTTAAAAACTACAATGCATAGTACCACGCGATAGAGGACCATAAAATAATAAAAAAAGTTCTTATACGCTAATGTCCGATCGCCTTTTGTTTTCAAGATACAGGATGTTAAAAGTTTGTTAGAAAATTTAATTTTTTTTTAATAACTACAATGCATAGTACCATGCGATAGAGGACCATAATATAATAAAAAAAGTTCTTATACGCTAATGTCCGATCGCCTTTTGTTTTCAAGATACAGGATGTTAAAAGTTTGTTAGAAAATTTAAACTTTTAACATCTTGTATCTTGAAAACAAAAGGCGATCGGACATTAGCGTATAAGAACTTTTTTTATTATTTTATGGTCCTCTATCGCGTGGTACTATGCATTGTAGTTATTAAAAAAAAATTAAATTTTCTAACAAACTTTTAACATCCTGTATCTTGAAAACAAAAGGCGATCGGACATTAGCGTATAAGAACTTTTTTTTATTATTTTATGGTCCTCTATCGCGTGGTACTATGCATGGCAGTTTTTTCAATGTCACCCTGTATGTATACATATACCAGGGACGAAGATTTCAGACATTGGGGAGCTTCGTTGGTGGATGTTCTCCAAGCACGAGACGCAAAGTGAAAATCTGCCTCTTACAAAAGCGTCACTATCTCCTTTTATTTATAGAGCACATTCCCAGGTTATGGAATGGCGTCTTGCTGACCAGCAGCACCCTAATCTACCAACACCTTCTGATTATGCATAGGAAATGCAAGATAATTACTATGTTCCTGTTTTGTGTACGCTTCCTTGTGCACCTGAAACCATTTTAAAATTAGTTCGGTGTTCATGTATAAAAGGGAAATGTGCTGTATCCTGTAAATGTAAATCCCAAAACATTTTATGCTCCGAGCTTTGTATGTGTGGAGGCGATGAAAACTTATGCGAAAATCATGGCGAACATTTTGATATCGATGACCTTTCAGATGAAGAATATTAAGGGTGGGTTTTAGTTAAAATATTTTTCGTTTTAAGTATTTTAGGTTGCCTGACTTAAAACCAGCCAAGAAAGAATTGGATCTTCTAGTATTGCTTCTACCTAACAAAACTTCAAAATTCAGTATAAGTATTTGCGAATACCGATTTTGAATCTCTTAAACCTCTTTGTAAACAGTGACATTGACAGAGTCGGGGAATGTTGGGTTGCCTATCTTTAATCAGTTTTTAAAAATGTATACTGCCTTCCAAAAAAAAGTGCAACACCTCGAGGCCGTTGGCCGATTTTCATAAATTTTTCACAGAACAAGTATTTCGACGATACGAACAAATGATTAAAATTTCAGATATCTAGGAACCGTTGTTTTTTTGTTTTTTCCTTTGGTAACAATAAAACGAAAGAAATTGTTTTATGTTTTTTCTGGTTGTTATCTGTACATTTTTGAAAATAAGTACGATACAGTGAACTACAAGAGTGTTAAAATGCCTAGAGTTCGTCAACCTCGACAGTACCACCATTTGACTGAGTTCCAGAAGGGCCAGATTATTGGCCTAAAAAATCAAGGAAGTTCTTTTCGCGGAATTGCGAGACAAATCGGTTGTAATGCTGTGACTGTTATGTGATGGTGGCGAAGATAGAACGAGGAGCCCAATTATCGTCGACGAAATGGGTCTGGTCGTCCTAGAGCCTCCACTGTACGTGAAGATCAACGTCTTCGAGCAGTGGCTGTCAGAGACCGATTTACCTCAACACGAGCAGTGGAAAACGAGTGGGTTGCAGCAACAGGACGTCCGATCTCAACAAGTATCGTCTATAGAAGAATTAGATCTTTTGGGCTACGTTCGCCCCGTCCTCTGTTAACCTTTCCCCTCACTCCTAAACACCGGGCCCGAAGACTGGAATGGTGCAATGAACGGAGCAACTGGGCTCAAGATTGGCAACGGGTGGTCTTTAGCGACCAGTCCAGCTTTTGTCTTTGGGCTCATGACAGCCGTGGGAGGGTGAGGCGTTTTCGTTGGGAGCGGCAAAATCCCAACTTTTTCACCGAGAGACACACTGCCCGTACACCTGGAGTAATGGTTTGGGGAGCGATATGCCATGGAAGCAGGTCACCATTGGTATTCACTGAGGGCACTTTGACAGCTGCATCTTACATCGCGAGTGTGCTGGAGACCGTTTCTCTTCCATACCTTCAAGGTCTCAACAACCCCATTTTCCAGCAGGACAATGCACGTCCTCATACGGCAAGGGCTTCAATGCAGTTCCTGGAAGATGCCAACGTTGACGTACTTCCATGGTCTGCTTGCTCTCCTGATTTGTCCCCCATCGAACTTGTGTGGGATATGATGGGAAGAAAGGTGGGGCATTTGCGCTTTCCCCCTAACAACTTGGAAGATCTCCGCATGGCCTTGAAAGAGGCATGCGATGGCTTGTCACAAGCGGCCATCGACCACTTGATTGGAAGCATGCCTCGTAGGGTTAATGAATGCCGGGAAAATCGTGGGGGAACTGCGCATTATTGATTTTTTCTTAAACTTTTAGTGTTACGGTTTTCAAAATCTAATCATTTGTTTGTATCGTTGAAACACATATTCTGTGAAAATTTGAATAAAATTGGTCAACTGCCTCAAGGTGTTGCACTTTTTTTGGAAGGCAGTATATAAGAAATTTTTTCTAAAGTTAAATATCGCGCCAAAATTATACAAATTTGCAAAAGGGTCGATACATGCATAGGAAGGTACTATTGAAACCCACCCCGCTACATGCGAAAATCAATAGCTACAATGTTTTTGGATGTCTTGTGCAAGCCCTTTTCGTAAGTTTTTCATAATAGGCCATAATTTAATTACTATATTAAAATTGGTCATTCTGGCCTTGTAGCGTATGAAGGAAAGGTCTAAAAATTTTAATTCGTACCCGTCCTTCTTTTCAACTGTCATTATTTAACCGTACCGTTATTTTGAAATTACACAATTTTCAGCGCGTAAACATGCTACTAAAACCCACCCTTAACCTGAAAACATTTTACGTGCAATAGAACATTACAATTAATTCAATAAAAATATCGAAATAAATATTAATTTCTTAACTAGTTGTTATTTTTATAACTAGTGTCCGACCGAAGCTTCGGCTTCGGCGACCTTCGGCCGCAAAAAGCACATTTGGCTTCGGCGAAAAAAGGGCCGAAGGTTTGACCGAATCCGAAGGTCACATCCAGCCGAGCTATTCACGTAAACAAACGAAATACAGTATAACTCGCTTATAACGTACTCGTGGGGACCATGACAATCAGTACGTTATAAAAGAAGTACGTTTTAAAAAAATGCACTAAATTAAAAGAAAATTTTATTTTTTGAACAATTCGCATAAACACAAGTACAGTACGCACGATGAAAGATAGCTTCGGGTGCCGCAGATAAAGTTCGTGCGTTCGGCAGCATTTGGCATCTAAACAATAGCCAAATGCTTTGTGATGCTTTCCCAGTGACGTCGTATAATTTGGTTTACTTAAAGTGCGTAACTACAGGTAATGTGAGTCACCTCGGAATTCACAATATTTTTGTATAGCATTTTAGTGGTTTTTAATTACTCTACAAATCATTAAACTACACAATGCGGCATTAATTTACTGAATAAACAATATTTCCAAAACTTGTTTTTTCATGGAGTAGGTACATGTGATGCAGTTTAGCGACGACTCCACTGATATCAGCTGCTTCCCGGGCCTGGCAATTTTAAAATTAGACGTATTCGTATTCAGAAACATAATATATGCAATTATACATAGGCCATATTTAGGTACTCGGTTATTTAAAAAAATCTGTTATGAGAGTCTATTTATATAAATCTACGTGACAAAAAGGCTAACAATCGACTGAGTACATACATGATCGGATTTCGTCTTGTAAACTATTTCTAAAAGGCCGGGGAATACCCGCATTGTGTACTCTGCGATTAAAACTATTATGCGACTTTTGCTGATTTCACATTTTAATAGTAAAGTACGTTATACGAGAAATTATGCAGCCTACGGGACGTGTTTTTGGTACGTTGTATAAGAAGTCCGTAGTAAAAGAAGTACGTTTTAAAAGAACAAATACACGACGTATCCGGCGGGGACCGAGCTCTCAAGTACGTAATAACCGAATGTACGTTAAAAGCGAGTCCGTTATAAGCGTGTTATACTGTATTACGTACAATGCGCGCAATGGCGAACTAAAGAAGCACACGAGGGCGGGCGAGTCATAATATATAATTTCTACGAATTTTTATAAGTGATAACAAAACAAGTTTTTGCACGCGTGATTATCTGACCAAGTGAATAAGAATATTTTTTTGTTTAAAATTGATTGAAGTTTGACTTTATTTTTATGATGTAGTTATTATACTTTATTTATACTAATTTACAGTAAGTATTCTAAGTCTGGTTGCACCTTCGGCTTCGACCGAAAATGATGGCGATAGCCGAACATCGGCTTCGGCTGACAAACTGACCTTCGGTCGGACACTACTTATAATATAACAATTCCCAAAAAGGGAGACTTAACAAGCTATAGGAATTACAGGGGTATTATGCTGTTGAACACGATCTACAAAATACTTACATCACTAGTTAGACAGAGAATGATGAAATACACAGAACCAGGAATTGGCGAATACCAACAAGGTTTCAGACCAGGAATTCTACTATCGGTGCAGTACACATCATAACGCAAATAATAGAAAAATATTACGAACATGGAATAGACCTGCACATCCTCTTCGTGGACTTCAAACAATCGTTTGACAGTATATCAAGACACATGCTAGTCAAAAACATGAGAGACATCAACATTCCACACAAACTAACAAAAATGACTATGGACGGCTCCACAGCACAAGTCATAACACATCAAGGAACCACTGGAAAAATCCAGATTGAAAAAGGGGTACGCCAAGGAGACGCGATCTCAACTACACCTTTTAACATAGCACTAGAGAGAACAGTAAAAGCGAAAGGGATAAGGAAAACAATTGCACAAAGCTCATGCCAACTGGTAGCATATGCAGATGATATTGCAGTAATAGGACGAGACAAAAAAAAACCTAAAGGAGGCACTATTAACACCAGCACACGAAGCCGGAAAGAGAGGTTTAGAAATTAATGAAGTCAAAACTAAATATTTGATATTAAGCAGCAGAGACGATACAAGAAATATAGGAGAGGTTGAAATTGGACAGTAGAGATTTAAAAAGGTAGAAAACTTTTAAGTAATTAGGAGTGATGATAAATGGTAGAAACGAACGGAGCATAGAAATAGAGGAGAGAATAAAAGCAGGAAACAACCTTTTGGAGCTACCACAAATTAATGAAAGACCAAAACCTAAGCAGGAGCACCAAACTAAGAATTTATAGATCAGCAATCAGAGCAGTAATTTGCTACGCTTCGGAAACTATGTGCATAACCAACAGGGATGAGGAAAAGTTTTAAGAATCTTTCAGAGAAAAATACTAAGGAGAATATGGGGAACGAGAGCAGACAACGACGGAGAATATAAAATCCCAATGAACCACGAAATAGAACAGATAATAAAGAGAGAAGATATCGTGAGAGCCATAAAATCCAGTAGAATAAAATGGTATGGACACTTACAAAGAAGAGAACAGGGAGATTTATTAAGAAGAGTTACCAGCTGGAGAGCAATGGAGGAAAGACCAAGAGGAAGACCCAGAAACAGATGGGAAGACCAGGTAACAGGAGACATTAAAAAGGTAGGAATAAACAACTGGAAGAAGAAAACAAAAGACAGAAAAGAGTAGGGGAAGATAACAACAACAGCCAAATCACACGAAAACCATAAGCAAACTAAAAACAGGAAAGACGGACCAATCTCAGTTGGTCTCTGTCGTTCCACATCTTCTATCTCTCTTTCTGTCATTTCCTTTTCTGTTTATTAATAATAAAATAAATGCCAGGATGGCATAGTGGTAAAGCGTAAGGCTAGCGTAACGTTAGTCCTTGGTTTGGACCTCACGATGAGCAGGATTTTCCTGCAGCCTGGAGGTTGGTATCGAGCCCTGATGGCCATTCCATAACATGGATGGAAACCGTTGTCGCTTAACGATCCACCATCAATAGACTGTTCTGGCACAGAAAGGGGCTAAACGAGTTCATTTGCAGTCATCGGCGCATGTGGAAAGTGTCACTATTGTGTGCTATTGTAGGATGTGTTAACACATTCGGTACTGCAATACCACCTATCGTCATTTTCAGAGGTAAAAAATTGAAGCCAGAGTTGTGCGATAACGCCGATAACTTGCCAGTAGAAACGCTAGTAGAAATCTGTCCATAATCAACTTCGCTGATTTACTTGACATCTCTTTGTATTGTTTTTGTTTGACATCAAACACTACAAACGCATGAACTCCAGCCACTTGATAATGCAGAATACCGATCATTTGAACACCACTGGGACGCTGAAGCCTTGTCATTTTTCGCACAAAATCCAGACAACAAGCTAACCAAGGCAAGATTTAATGTTATTCTTTTGGATGTTTGGTCCAAATGTATGACGCACAGTAACATTACAAGTGGTTTCAAGGCAAGAGGCCTGTTTCCTTTGAATCCTGAAGCAATCCCGGAAACAGCTTTCACTCCATTTATCTTAACAGAAGCTCAAGCCGACTGGTATCTGATACCACCGACAAAGAAAATACACTGATTTTCAACTCACCCAAACTGCCGACTTCAAGGTCACTTGAGGAGACTTCAAAACATCATATGAGAGCAACACCAGTTAAAAAAATATTGAGTCTGTCATCGTCAACTTCGACTGCAAATGTACAACACCTTTACAAGGTACTGGAAGAAGCTTTTACTCCATGGTTTATTCCTCTGAATCTGATGATGATAATGTGCCCCTCTCCCAACTGAAAGAAAGGTCTTTCCACAGACTCATGCCAATACCAATAAAAACTACAGAAAAAAACACCGACAATTCGAAAAAAGCCATTAATTATAGAGGAACGTCAATTACAAACGACCTTTTTGACAAAAATAATAAAAAGGAAAAGAGGGCAAAAGCTAACACTAAAAAGGATGCTGATACGACACAAACAATGGGATGGTATTGTCATTGATGCGAGGAAGATAGGATGGCCGGCGTGCGACAGTGTCCCAAATGCTGCAAATGGTATCATGAAGAGTGCGTCGTTTTATCAGCAGATGATCTTGATGCCTTTAAGTACCCTGATGGCTGTTAACCAAGACAAAATTGTCGTGTTTTTTTAATTATTTAATTTTTAAATTACTTTCAATAGTTGATTCTTGATCTCGAGCACCAAATATAGTTATTAGTTTTTATGTTTATAGAGGTTATATCCATAGGCCTTATTACCCTACTAAAGAAAATAAGACCTATTTTTGTTGTTTTTCAAAATGTTCAAGTTTTTTTTTTTGCTTATAGTTGTAGAAATTTCATTTTAAATTTAGAGTTTGTTCCTACGATACTGTAAGACTGATTAATAATAAAAACGATTGAGATTATCTACACTAATCTACAGTATTTTTCATTTTATTTCATCTCTCTTGTAGCTAGGCCTTATTGCCCGCATGTACCTTGGTATAGAGAATTTACATAGGTAGGGTCAATCGGGGTAATGGGAAACGATTTTTGCAAAGTTAATTTTGAGTTTACGTAGCAGGACTATTAAAAGGAAATAAAAATTGATTGTTGGTATATGTTCACCTCTGTCCCTAATCTGCTAAAATAAATTGTAAAAAGTGATTCCCCCCGAAAAGGTTATTAAAAAAAATTTTTTTTTCGTCGTTTCCAATTAACCCAGGTGCGTTTCCATTTCCCCTAGATTTTTGGGGGAAATGAAAACTATTCGTCACTTCATACTTAATATGTATTCATACGGAGATGGGGTTAAAGAAAACGTTCTGCTGCATTTTGTGAACACAAAGCTTCTTTCCGTTTTATTTTATTTTTACTAATAAGCGAATAGAAACATTTTGTAGCAGAAGGTTCGATTTGTCAGGGTTAGGATAGTCACCAAATGGATTAAAATTCAACAAAAAGTTTATTTAAAGAAAATAAGAAACATAGAGAAACGGCATTTTAATGACAGACTAAGCTTAGTTAAACATCTTAAAATAAAAAGAAACAGGTTATTAAATATAAAAGAACTGAAAACATATTCTTAATAACCACTACGTACTAATCACTTCTAACAAATTAAGATTTCTTTAAACCTGTTAAAATTTAACAGTTTTCGACAAATGAAAAAATGAGTATATATATAATATTTCATCCAAAGAACTTGATAATCTCTTCTTCTTTGATTTCTTTTTTAATGGCTTTTCATTAACAATTTTGGTTTTCTTCTTGACTATCTTCTTTGGTTGTTTCATCTTCTTTTCCTCAGCTTCCCTTAGGCGTGCAATTACTTCCTCAGTTGTTAAGACTTCTCCGTATTGGAGCTGCCTTAGAGGAGGTGTTGGTTTCTTCAGGAAACGCGTTTTCAATTGCCCCAGATTTGCGTTTTCATTTGCCCCAAGCAAACGTTTTTATTGGGGCAAATGAAAACAGCCAACTATTCCCGCCACATTCATTTGAGCGACCTAACTAACTAGCACCATGCAATTACAACATTTGTTCATTAGAATGTGGGTTCCTCTAGGGCAAAAAATAAATTTGGACAGACAAACAAAATATCTCCCTAGGAATATCGGAAATGGCTGTTAAATAATTCTGAGGTGAAAAATGCAATTAAACTTACCTTGATATCAAGCGTGCGTTTACACTTTATAAATGCGTTGGAGTAACTAACGTATCACTAAATATGCATACTGCTAACTACAAGGGAAAAAGCGCGGTTTTTTAAATATATTCGGATCATGTTTTCATTTACCCCTAGTTTCCCATTACCCTGATTGACCCTACTTACAATTTATAATCATTAAATCGTCGACATTCGATTTTTAATAATTTATAATATTGATATGTTGTTAACTTTAAATACCGATTAATCAATAACATCTGTATTATAAATAATGTAAACGAGTATCGATATGTTACGTATTATGTTATCAGTAGAGCTTGGATTATATGCACAAAAAAATGGTAAAATATACACTAAAAATAGCTAAAATTGCAGTAAAATTAAAATATGCAATAAAATTGAAATATGCAATAAAATTAAAATATGCAAAATAAAAATACATTTCGAGTTTTTCTTTTATTTTACTGTAGGTACCGATTTTTGCAATAAAACACATCTATCAAGTCGATTGTTTCGGCATTTTGAATTAGCTACGCACTGTCTTTACAAAGCAAGGGATACTTCAAAACTAGGTAACTCATAAAATCTAAAATTTTCCCAGAACTATTAGGACTGAGGAACAACAAATTCTACGAAACCCATTAACACAAGGGGTAATCCTTCTTGAACCTTCTTCTTCTTCTTTAACTAAAGCCTTATGGCGTTGGCTGGATTGGTGTGTCGACCCATTTCTTCCATTTTTTTCTATCCGTAGACATGTTTTTTACTTCATTGGTTGTTTTCCCCCTTTTTCGTGCTAGTTCTTCCAATCTCGATTCCATACTCTTCCTCGGTCTACCTTTCTTTCTTCTTCCTATCCTTTTTGCTTCGGCTACTCTCTTAGTTAATGCTTCTGGCGACATTCTCTGAACATGCCCGTACCATTTTAATTGTTTTTCTTCTATTGTTACGTTAATTGGTTTTTGTTGTACTTTTTCTCTTATTTCTTGATTTTTACATTTATCTCTTAGGGTTTTTCCTGCTATTTTTCTAAGATACTTCATTTCCGTTGCAGCTATCTTGTCTTCCTGCTTTATAGTTAATGGCCAGGTTTCGCTGCCATAGATCATTGTTGGTACCGCAACCGCATTATATATTCTAGTTTTTGTTGAGGTACTTATTTCTTTCTTTCCGAAGATAGTTTTATTTAGTTGGTAATACACTTGCGTGGCTTTTCTTACTGTGTTCAAGATTTCTAAATCTATTTTTCCATCTTTACTTATTGTTGTTCCTAAGTATTCGAATGTTGAAACTTGTTCTATTATGTCTT
The DNA here is from genome assembly GCA_963082815.1 of Melanotus villosus. Taxonomy (NCBI): domain Eukaryota; kingdom Metazoa; phylum Arthropoda; class Insecta; order Coleoptera; family Elateridae; genus Melanotus; species Melanotus villosus. The sequence continues at coordinate 27,219,553 of OY720419.1, read as the reverse complement.
TTCCCCACCTGATATCTTGTTGTTCTTCTGTTCCATTAATTTTCATCACTTTTGTTTTCCCTGTGTTTACTTCCATGTCCATTTGTTGTATTGTCTTATCCCACTGATCTATTATTTTTTGTATACAGGGTGTTTCAGAACTGCACGGCACCATTTTAGGGATGTGTTCTCTAGTACAAAATATTACGATTTACCTAAAATTACCTTAGTCCAAAAGTTAATATTTAGGGAGATACAGGGTGTCAAAGCCGAAATTTTAATTTTAATTTTTTGTCGTAATTTCAAAAGTTTTCAAAATATTGACATGAAAATTGGGGAAACTACCTTTCTTGGGATGGGAAATAATAATCCGTCCTCAATTTTAATATTGATCTTTAAAGAACCTTATTTTTGCTGCACCTAACACCTTAAACATACTTCAACTTTTTTATACTTAAAGTTAGGACAGACTTAATTGAATAAAACAATTGCCTCATCTTTTTCATACAAAAAAGGTATACTAGTTAAATGTCTCTAAAGTTAACCGTTTCCAAGATATTTGCTATTGATGTAAGTAATGCAACATCTTTTTCATCTTTTCAACATTCTGTAACGCAGTAGGCTTGTATTTAAAACAAAAAACCTGGATATTCTTGCCAAAAACAAGTTATAGGACACAAAGTAATGGTGGATCAGTGGAATATTTGTCAATAAAAAAATTTCAGATTTTAGTGTAAAGCGAGGTGTAAAGTAATGCTGTTTAAGGACTGAAAAATGTAGCATCACTTACTGCAACAGCAAATATCTTGGAAACGGTTAACTTTAGAGACATTTAACTAGTATACCTTTTTTGTATAAAAAAGATGAGGCAATTGTTTTTTTCAATTAAATCTGTCCTAACTTTAAGTATAAACAAGTTGAAGTATGTTTAAGGTGTTAGGTGCAGCAAAAATAAGGTTCTCTAAAGATCAGTATTAAAATTGAGGACGGATTATTATTTCTCGTCCCAAGAAAGGTAGTTTCCCCAATTTTCATGGCAATATTTTGAAAACTTTTGAAATTACAGCAAAAAATTAAAATTAAAATTTCGGCTTTGACACCCTGTATCTCCCTAAATATTAACTTTAGGACTAAGGTAATTTTAGGTAAATCGTAATATTTTGTACTAGAGAACACATCCCTAAAATGGTGCCGTGCAGTTCTGAAACACCCTGTATTTCCTCGACTATCTCCCATTAATATTATGTCGTCTGCGTAAAGAAGACTTTGTAGCTGTACTGGTACTAAATCTTTGTAGCCAATGGTTACCTTTGGCAAATTTCTTTTGCATGTCTTTAGAACGTTGTCCATGTATATGTTAAACAAAAAGGGGCTCAGACTATCGCCTTGTTTAATTCCTCTTTGTATTTCGAATTCCCTAGATCTTATGCCTTTTATCCGCACTTCCCCTTTTACTCTTGCATAAACACTTTCGATCACTTGCCTGAGCTTTGTCGATACTTTTAGTTCTTTTAGACAGTTCCACAGTTTTTCTCTTGAGACTGTATCGAAGGCAGATTTTAGATCTACGAACACTAAGTATAATTCTCTCTCTGCCTCATTTACTCTCTCTATTACTTTTCTAATTATACTTATGTGATCCTGTGTTTGTTTTCCTTTTGTGAATGCTGCCTGCTCTTGTTCCAGCTTCCCTTCTAATTCTTTTCTTAGCTTTTTTTCTAATATTTTCATGTACATTTTATACATGGTCGATGCTAAGCAAATAGCCCTATAATTTTCGCATTTAATTTTATTTCCCTTTTTGTGTAGTGGTATAATTACGTTTATCTCCCATTCTTTAGGTATTGTGTTCTCTGTCCACGCTTTACTAAATAGCCATGTTATCCACTTTTGAATTTCTTCTCCACCCCATTTTATAAGTTCCGGTGCTATTTCGTCGCTGCCTGTTGCTTTTCCTGTTTTTATAGATTTTATCACTTCTGCTACTTCTTCTTGTGTCATTGCCTTCTCTGTTTTACTTTCTGTATTTATCTCTGCCTCTCCATCCGTATCTCGACTCCTCTTATCCTTAAATTTTTCTTCGTAGTATTTGCACCATACTTCTACTATCTCTTTTGTTTCTGTTCTGAGTACTTTGTTATTGTCTTCTATATTCCATATTTGCATATTATTATTATTTTTTAAACTTTTAATTATTTTCCAGAATTTATTTTTATTTTTTTGGTGTTGAGTCTCTATCTCTTTTCCAAGATCCTCCCGCATTTTGTTTTTGCCTTTTTTACTTCATGTTTAGCTTCATCTCTTTTTTGTTTGTAATCCCTTTTGTCCTCAATTTTTCCCGTTGAAATAAACTTTTTCCATGCTTTCTTCTTTTCTTTTATTTTGGTTTTTACTTCTTCATTCCACCATCTACTGCTTTTCCTTTTCCCATTTATTTTTCTTGTGCCACAAACTTCTTTTGTAGTTTTGGTTACTATTTCTTTGAAGTTTTTCCATAGTCTTTCGATGTCATATCCTTCCGCTTCTTTTGATTTTTCTTCGAGTCTTGCTTCTAATTCCTCCCTATATCTTTTCCTGGTTTCCACATCCTTTAACTTATCTACTTTTATTTTTATATAATTTTTTGTTGTTTCCTCTTTATGTATCTCTTCTCTTATTTCCATTAGTACTAGTTTGTGATTTGTACTTAGTTCTGCTTGTTTTTCCACCCAGATATCCTTTATATGTGTTTCTAGATTTTTTGTATACGTCATGTAATCTATAACGCTTCTGTGTGTTCCATCTTCTGATTCATATGTGTATTGCGGGTCTTTTCCATGGTCGTAGAATGTGTTCCCTATCAACAGATCATTTGCTATGCAAAATGCCAACATTCTCTTCCCATTTTGATTAATAGTCGCTTCTGTTCCAAATCTTCCCATACATCCTATTGCTTTACTTTTATCTTTTCCTATGCGACCATTCCAATCCCCTATTATCATAACTTCTCTGTCTCTTTCCCGTGCTTCATCTAACTGTTCTTGTAATGTTCTTGAACCAAATAATCCTAAACACCTGACCTCACTGACAAAAAATAATTCCATAATTCCAAGTAAAACTGACAAACAATAAATCCCAAGAAGCTCACTGAAAAGAGATTTCAACTAGGTATCTAAAAATAAAAATTAAGATAATTTAAGGGAAGCACCCTTAAATATGCAGAATAACATTTTGCATATGCATTTATTAAATATTTGGTAAAATATACATTTATGCATTATAGGAAACAAAAAATGCTATAAAACAATTAAATTCATGTGGAAACAAAATTGCAAGAAGATATGCCTAAAAATGATGATATGCATTTTGCATATAATCCAAGCTCTAGTTATCAGTATTAGTTATTGCTATTATTAATGTATGATATTTTTGATATTGAAATTTATTAACATATTCAACCCTTGTATAATATGGTTCTTTCAGAACATGGATTTAGTGGAGTTAAAAAGCAAAATAATATTTTGCCGGTATTATCACATACCTATCACAGTTTTTAACGCGTTTGTTCAGGTGTCATGCTTTATTATAAGTTATAAGTATAGAAAAAAACTTGCATTTTTAATCTTGTTTTATTTTAGTTTAAACTTAACAATGGCGCTGTTATTAAATATTTTACAACATAAACCTCCTACGTGGGATGATACATCCTATGGCAACAATCGATTTGTAAGAATTACTGTAGACGAAGAATCTGCCGAATACAGTGAGGTCGCAGCAGAATTTTCTCGAAGCTGTAGTGGTCAACAAATTATTAAAATAGAAAGAATTCAGCATCCATATGCATTTGCCAGATACAGACTTCGAAAGGAACATCTCCTTAAAACTGATGGATATGAACCTTCGGTATGAAAGTATATGTGTGTATACCTATATTTGTTGTCAAGGTGATAGAACTGAAGCGACAAATTGTTTAACCATAAATTACACTTAGGATTTGCATAAAACAGTTAGGTATTTATTAGCTGATATACATTGACACCTTAACACAATTGTAACATACTTGACATTAACAATACAGCAAGGTCATAACGGTGAACAAATAAAAGTGCACTGGCAAAACATGAAAATACAAAAATAACTATGTTCATATAACGACACTATAAATGCTGTCAAATCTTTTTATATACAGTCTAGACAAACTTTTGTACTTAACAAGAACTATTTTAAAACATTAGTACGTCATGTTTACTATCCATAACTAGATTTATTTTGTTAACGTTTCATTATTATTCCCAATAAAAGGGAGAAACAGCTCTTATGTTTCATTTTAAAGTTTTTTATTTGTTAATTAAATCATTTTCAGTTATGTTGTGAAATAAATTACAGTGCAACCTCGATAATCCGAACTAATAGAAATTAGGGCGGTTCGGATTTGGCATTTGTTCGGATTAACGAATTTTACTTAAAAAGGTGTTTCACATAATAAAAACAAATCTTGAACTTTTTGTCGGAATTGCCTTTGAAATGGCTCAATGGTGCAGACATCGGTGAATAATTTCTCTCCGCTAACAGTTAGTTGCCGTATTCCAAATCGCTTTTTAAATTTGTCTAGCCATCCAGAGCTTGCTTGAAAATCAGTTTTACCAGTAGGTAATCTTTTCAGAGAAAAATTTTGCCTTTTCTCGCAAAATTTCTCCCGACAGTGGCGTGTTAAGAGATCTTTCTTGAAGAAACCACGTTAAAGTGCAGATTCAACTCCTGGATGTTCAGCGGCCCTCAGAGTTTTTTTCGCTTCTTCGGATCTTTATCAGCGGTGCTAACAAAATTAATAATTTTGTCTGTGTTGTTCTCAATATCACTAATCGTAGATTTCCCGACACCGTAGTTTTTAGCTAATTGTGTCGTACATTGTTCACTATCAAGCTTATTGAAAATTTCAGCTTTTTCAAAGACACTTAAAGTCGTATGTTTCATTTTTTGGGACATTATGGTGAAATCACGTTCGTAATAACTGGCATTGAATGCACACTACCGGCGAAAGATAAGAACAATTCGGCCGGTCAGCTGTAAGCAGCCGGGCTTGCTGGCTGCTGGAAACGTCACGGTTAGCATAAACATTATTAGTCACATCGAATTTTGTGTCTGCATAATCAGAAATGCAACAATGTCTTTCTGACGCACGTAACTAGGATTTTCAAGTTTAGTTCGGATTATCGAATTTTCGATTGTCGAAGTTGTTCGGATTACTGGAGTTAGTTATGAGTTCGGATTACTGGAGGTTCGGATTATCGTGTGTTCGGATTATAGAGGTTGCACTGTATTTTAGAAATGCTTTCGTTGGAAAATGAAAACTAACTAAATATATAATTTTTGATGTTTCGCTTTTATTGTCAAGGATAGTACATAAGTGCATGTGCTTAATAAGAGAAATAACCTCATTTAATTTTTTTAATCCATCTAAAAATTTTATTTGGAATCTTCTCCAAAGGGGACGAGGGATAATGTAACAGCTCTTTTATTTACTTTTTGCTCGTAGTAGCTATTAAGATATAAATCATGTACTTAATGTTGTTATATTGATCAATAAAAAAAAAAAAATAACATAGCTAGATATATAAAACTAACGCACAAAACAATTACTTATATAGAGCATAGAGCCACATACCTGAAGTTGAACTGCAGTTATGTTAAACGTATTATTTCAATATTATTCATAGAATTTTGGTTTTATGTGTATGAAAATTAATAAGATATAAAAACTTTTTTTTCCTGATTAACACATTATGTTTAACGCACTTTATATATTTAACATTAACATTGATATTTTTACTTACTTGTATATCTTACAAATACAGGAAGGAAGACGTCTTTTTTGGATCAACAGTGAGAATGTTATTCAAAAGATTTTGGAATCCAACTGTGATGCACGAACAGGAGGGTTTTCTTCTAGTTTGTTCTCATCTATCTATTCCAGTGAAAATAGTGGATATATTCTTGTTGTAAAAGTACTTGCAGCTGATATGAATCGACGGGATACACATCGATATCCTGAATATTTAATACAATATGGTAATGGTAATAAAAGTGATTTATCTGATTTACATACCAGGTTAAAGCATCTGCAGCTTTATTCACTAGATCTGTAAATTACTTAAGCTTGACATATTATCATTAGTCCAGAATAAATTTAAGAAATAATAACTAAGTAAATACTGTGTGTAAAGCTGCATTTTGTTTATTCTAAATAAGAAAATGAAACTTTATTATTATGTACCTACTATGAACGCATTATAAATGCTTCGCAGTATTAGTTTTAACGGTTTTTGATGTACGTTGGCTTTTACCTGACTTTACTATTTATTAAGTATATAATAGCGATAAATATTTTATCAAATACCTACTTTGTGTAGTGAATCGAGCAGTTCATAGAAATATTCTTTTATAACTGTAAGTAAAGAGGAAGTTGTAAAAACACAGTAGTTTGGTATTAGTAAATCTGACAAACTATTACATTCATGAACAAAGTTTGTAAGTCTAAAACTTTTTCTTTATGTAAAAATATTCCTTTAAAAGTGCTGATTCTGGATGATGACCAATATTATTCTATTACTAAATTCCTCAGTTGCTTATAAATATTTTTTAGCTAATTAACTGATCGTAGGGTTTTATACCCTGTATAATTATGTATTTCTTGTAGTTTTGCCAAATTCAAAGATAATAAATAATGTTTTAAATTTACATTTTTTTTTAACTATTAAATGTAGCAATTTAAAACGTGATAATTTAATTTGTAGGTAATAATCAAGGCTTATCCACTATACCAACTGTAACAACAACAGTGCCATCTTTAAGTGTCACCAATGCGGATTGTGATAAAATAGTTGTATCATGTAAACTTGATAATTCCCCGGAATCTTCTTCAAATACAGTTCCTATAGTTGTAACTACTACTACTGATGATGTTAATAATCAACCCCTGTGTTTCGATACAAATTCATCAATGGTGTGTGATGTAGCAACAAATTCATCTTGTCATCCCACAATTACTACGTCTGCAATAGTATGTAAGACATCGATGATTAACACAGTTGTAAAATGCAATGAAACTATTATCACAAATGACTCTAACAAGATCATGTTGAGTATGCCACAGATTATTGAAACTTCCAGTTCTGCATCTTTAAACAATCCTTCCAATAATTCAACTGCTTCCCTTAACAGTAAACCCTCTTCTACCAATTATAGTCCAGGTTCGCCCACTTACAATCCATGTTCTCCTGGCCACACTTCCCCCACCTACAGCCCCACCTCCCCCAGTTACAAACCTTTTTCTCCTAGATACACCCTTCCTTCCCCTGACTACAGCCCTAAGTCCCCCAGTTACAGCCCCATGTCCCCCAGTTACAGCCCCACGTCCCCCAGTTACAGCCCCACGTCCCCCAGTTACATACCCACCTACCCCGACTACAGCCCCACCTGCCCCGACTACAGCCCTACCTGCCCCAAATACAGCCCAGCTTCCCCTGACTACAGCCCCACGTCCCCCAGTTACAGCCCCACGTCCCCCAGTTACAGCCCCACGTCCCCCAGTTACATACCCACCTACCCCGACTACAGCCCCACCTGCCCCAAATACAGCCCAGCTTCCTCTCGTTACAGTCCCACGTCCCCCGGTTACAGGCCTCCTTCACCTACCTACAGCCCCACTGCCGACAACAACAGTCCCACTTCACCTAATTAAGATCGTTTACTGGAAATAGAAACACTGCAAGAATTTTCATCTACAAAACAACTACCTATAATGCCCAGGTTAACAAAATGAGAATTGCTAATAAAAATTGCAGAATTAAAATGGAAAATGTTAAGTTTTATAAAAGATTGAAAATATTTGCAAAACAAAAAGTAGTTTCACACGGAACTTGCTACTCTGCAGTAAACTTAATAAGTTTATGCTCAGTTATATACTTTTTTATATGTATATACAGGGTGTTCTGCAACTCGAGGGCCATAATAAATATGCATATTCCTTAGTTCATTCTGGATCAAATAGGCAGGATTAATGGAAGTCGCGCATGAAATGAAAAATGATCCCAAAACTCTCATGCGCTCTGTTATTTCCATTATTCGAAGGTCCCAACTTTGCATTAATAAGGGGGGTGGCCATTTTAAGTCCCAGAATGACCTCGGAAATATGTATATTGACTATGGCCCTCGAGTTGCGGAACACCCCGTATATTATCAGGCTACCCAGTTACCAATTGGTGTAGGGTTACAATTCAATTTTCTAAATATTTATCAACTTAACAATTTAACTTTACTTTAGCGATATGTATAGATTTCTTACACTAAATTTTAATTATTAAAATGATCAGAGTAATAATGTGTATTAAAAATAGGTTAAGCAACTACATTTATATAACTAAAAACTTTGCAGTCGCTTTCATTCCAAGTAGTTTTGATTTTGGTGTACGAATTTACTCCACTATTTTTTAGTTTTCGCCACGTAACTTGCTTCTTGCCACGATTTTCCTTTCTTGGTTAATATTTTTCCCATGTTTCTTGTGATCTTCCTTTACCCCTTATCTTTATGACTTTTGCTTTCCACACTTACTTTACTTACCTGTAATTTTCCATACGTTGTAGATGGCCCCACCAGCTAAGTTGTCTCTTCTCTATAAATTGGTGTATCGATTCGATCCCTAATTCTTCTCTCACTACATCCGTAGGAGATTCCGCGATCTTTTAATTTTACCCCTTTCACTCTCCTCAGGTATCGCATTTCTGCTGCTTGCATTTTACTTTTTATAAATACTATCGGCGCCAAAATCCAAAACTGGAGATTTGTCAACTCGATATAACAAGACAGCGAATTGCTTCGAGCACCATAGGAATTGGAGTGGTAAATTTTTGATATCTAAATATTTGCTTTTGCTTCCCTAATTACTTAAAAAAGAAAGTGCAAGTAAGTTTTCTGTAGAAAAAAAAAAATACTACATCTATTGATGTTATTTTGCATACTTTGGATCCACAGTGTACATACCTACAAAGAACTTTTTTGCACTTTCAGTCTAAAATAACTAGGCAAGCAAAATTTTACATGTTAAAAATTTGCCAATGGAATTCCTATGGGTGCTTGAAGTAATCCACCACCCTGTATATACAGATGTTTGAAATATGGTAATTTATGCATTTTTATGAATTAATTAATTAATTATTAATACTTACCTATTGTTTTATATTGATTTCTTTTTTATATTATACATTTATTAATAAACAAAATTGTAATAAATGTAGCTTTTTTTAATGTAGGTACCTAAATCTGGTACGATTTACTAGAAGGTAATCGATTTTCAACAAAGAAGGGTTTGAACGAAATCTAGGTTTGCAGATGCCTAGACATTTCAACATATATCACCTGAACTGCAATAGTCAATTGGTGCTACTCAACTAGAATTTTACCAAACCAAGTATTTTCCACCCCTTGAAACATATTGTAAGTCCATTCAATTATTAATTTTGGTGTAAGTGCAACTGATTTACAGTATAAACTGAACCGATGCGAAGTGTTATAGTGTTTTCCCGCCTTAGATACACTAAGGACTGAACCGAAAAATATTGTCGCTTTTCGATTCTAAATAAATGAATAGTTTACAAATGAAACAATGTATTGAAAATATATTTTGAGAGCTACAAGTTTAACAAAAGAATTAATATCAACACATTTTTAGTTTTTATTCCGTTTTCCAAAATTCTTGACTTTCCGGGACACTAGCGATTAAGTTTATTAATACATCTTGAGTCACTTGCTTCGAGTGTTTATTCCACTTGGATTTATTCTTCGACGTCTTTTACTTGTTCACGGCTGTTTCAAAGCTTTTGTTTCACGAGAGCCCAGTATCTTTCCACTGGGCGAAGTTCCGGAACATTTGGAGGATTAAGTTCTTTGAGGACGAAATTCACATTTTTGCAGCGTACCACTCGATCGTCGATTTCGCTTAATGAGAGGTGGCCAAGTCCGGCCAAAACAATACAGATGTTTCATGTTTATTCAAAAATGACATCAATCTTTTATTCAAACATTCTTTAATATAGACTTCAGTGTTTAAGGTACTTTTTGTAAAAAATGGTTGACAACGCAGCCCACACTGGCAAATTGCTTGCCAGACTAACACTTTGGCACCAACATTTTCAATAGAAATGGTTTGTTCTGTAACGCTAGCGCTTGTTCTACTCTCAACAGTATAATACTGAGGTCCAGGGAGGGAAGAAAAATCCATGTTCACATATGTTTCGTCATCCATGACGATACAACTTCAAGAGTCCTTAAGAACTTGGTTGAACAATTGCCGTGCCCATAACGAAAAAACTTATAGAATGAATTGGAAACTACACTTAAATTAAATGACAAACTGTACACTTTTACTTGACAGTTCATTTAAAACAATAGAGTTGAAGTTGTTCAACCAGGCGACTTTGTTAAAATGACAATTTTTTTCGGTTCAGTCCTTACTTGCACTTGTTACACCATCAAATGACCAGAGTGCTTGTAGGACTACACTTTATGACGCCACACCGTACAATCCTGAACGCTTACAACTTTCACACTTTTGACACCGACAGCATAGGCGAACGACAAAGTGCATGTTAATGCACTTGGTGTTTAAAGCATCTAATAACCCAACGCACTTATGCCGAGCATGGTATTGGTAGATTGATACGGACCTACTGTTTTTTTCAGCAATAAAAATCTAACCTACTTGTACCAGGAATCAAACCTAACATCTTTGGTTTACAAGGCAAGTATGCTAACCTTGATGCAATTGAGACCGGCGGGAAGTATATTAATTAAATATCCACATAGATATGACAATTTACAAATAACCGAAATCCAAATATGTTCATTTCAAAATTCGCTAAAATATAAAAGAAACCCCGCCTTCAAATTAATTAAATGAATCTTTTTGGAAATTACGCGTTATTTTTAATATTGTAAAAATAATTTTAAAAATATATACTTATTGCTTTAACTATCAAACGCTTTATTTTTAGAATATTAGGGTGATATGGTTTTAACATACCCCATCTCTTTAATAAAACAAGCTAATTAAAACAAGTGTTCACCGTCCACACTACACGCTTGAGCTCCTTGCGAATTATTTTACACCCGTTCAAAAATACCAGACATATTCTTTATCTGATTGCATGCCAATCTGGTTTTTTAGTTTTTTCATGCAATCAGTATTAGGGGTGGGACAATGTATCGATAAAAATATCGATATATCGAATAACGATATCTTTTTACTAAAATATCGATTTTTATCGATATTTATCGATGCCATTGATATTTCTAGATAAATTACCCATAAGATCGATGTTTATCGATTTATCGGTAATTTTTTCTATCCACAACTCCACATGCATTGATTATTGATTCAATAGTCAATACTAGGGGTGGGACAAAATATCGATATATCGATAAAAATATCGATATATCGAATAACGATATCTTTTTACTAAAATATCGATATATCGATTTTTTACGATATATATCGATAAATATCGATATTTATCCATATATCGATATTTATCGATATTTTTTAAATATCGATATTCGATATCAAATTTTCGATTTCGCCCACCCCTAATCAGTATGTCTTATAAAAGAAAGATGAAAGAGTACCTACTTCATTTTCTGGAATGGAATAGTAAATTAAATGGTCAACTAAAATTTAGCACAGAGCAGATTTTAGCCACGTTTAAAAATTTAGAGTAGGCTTGTTAAAGGGCCTTTTTTTTGTAGATTCCGAGCCTATGGAATTGTTTTATGCTTGTAAAGGTAAAGGTATCTGCATTTTAGTCGCTCGCTCGCAAGCTCGCTCGTGTTGCAAACATTATCCTCGGTAATAATAGCCTACATTATAGCGTCGTGTATAATATGCTATACATAGCATTAATAAAAAAAGTTACTTACTTAATCGATGATCTCTTATACCTAATCGGTGTCGAGATTTTCTTCTTTTCATTTACAGAACAGTTTCCACTTTTTTCTGTCTTTAGCAGTTTTCACTGCTTCTCGCCAGCTACTCCCCTTTTCTTGGAGTATTTGTGCTATTCCTTCATTCCATAGCTTTTTCGGCCTTCCTCTTGGCAGCTTCTTGTCAGATTTCGATTCCCATATTTCCTTTACTTTTTTATTTTCATGCATTCTGACGAGGTGACCAAACCATCTTAGCTGTTGTCTAGCCATCTTGTCTTGTATTTGTTCAGCATTCAAGTTGCTTCGTATAATATCGTTACGTATTCTGTCTTGCCTCTTGACGCCTTCTATTTTTCGGAGAAACTTCATTTCACACACTTTAATTTTATTTTTCAGTTTTTTAGTAATAGCCCACGACTCGCATCCATAAGTTAAAATCGGGACACACACAGAGTTGTATACTTTCATCTTTGTATTTTTAGTTACTTCCTTTTTACTTAAGAATGGTCTATTTAAGGCACTAAACAATCTGGCGGCAGCACTTATTCTATTATTTACTTCTTCCTCGAGATTCCCTTCTCCATCTATGATAGCTCCCAAGTATTTTATCTTTGATGATTGTTTTAATTTTTCACCATCTATAACTAAATTCATATCTTCATATTCTCGTGCTATTAGCATTGTTTCAGTTTTGCCGTAGTTAATTCTTAGGTTGAATACTTCCATTGCATTTTTCCAGGCCACAGTGCTTTTTTGTAAATCTGATTTGTTGCTTGCAAACAGCAGTAAGTCGTCAGCATACAATAAGCTTTTAACTGTCACGCTTTTTAGGTTTCTCACTCCTATAACGGCTCCTTTGGTTTTGCTTTCTACCATTTTGGCGATCTCGTCCATTACCACGATAAAGAGTAATGGGCTCAGTATTGCCCCTTGTCTAACTCCTCTGTTTGTTAAGAATTCTTTTGTGCATAGGCCTCTCACTCTGACTACATTCCTCGTTTCTTCATAAAGGCTGGTGATTGCTTCTAGTAAACTGACACTGATTCCACGATTTTGTAATATCTTCCATATTTCTTCCCTTGAGACACTGTCGAACGCCTTTTCAAGGTCGATTGCGCATATGTAGATTTTTCCTCCAAACCGGATTATTTTTTCTTGAATTTGTCTTACACTAAATATCCCGTCATGCACACTTCGGCCTGCTCTAAAACCACTCTGGTTGTCACTTATTGTTGGTTCCAGTATGTTTCTTGCTCTTTTTTCTAAAATCCTTTCGTATACTTTGGCAGCTGTGCTTAGTAGTGAGATTCCACGAAAATTGTTGCACAATGTACTGTCCCCTTTTTTATGTAGCGGTGCAATTACTGCAATATTCCAATCTTTAGGCACTCTTTTGCGTTTCCAAGCTAAGAGGAAAATTTTGTGGAGTATCGATATTCCCTCAGCTTCCATATACTTCAGCATTTCAGGTTTGATTCCATCTAACCCAGCGGCCTTTCCAATTTTTAGTTTCTGCAGTGCTTCTTTAACTTCTTCCACGCTTATATCATCTTCTGTTATTTCTTGTTGCTTTAATCCGTTATTCTGAGTATAATTTACATGTCGCGTCCTTATATTCCCTTCTGGGATTTGTTTTGCATCAAGCAGTTCCCTAAAATATTCAAACCACCTTTCTGTGATCTGTTCTTCTGATGTTAAAAGTATTCCTTCTTTGCTTTTTATTCCTCTGACTGCATTTTTTTTTTGTTTTCCTTAATCCTTTCAGCACTCGATAAAGCATTTTGGCATTTCCAGCACTGTTTTCCTGCATTTTATTCCCGAAGTCCTCCCACGCTTTTACTATACTCTTATTCGATTTTTCCAGTAGGACTAAATCAATAATTGATTTTTCCCCTCTACTCTCCATTTCTCTCGTAAATTTATGAATGTTCTTGTGTTGGAACCACGTATTTGCTACAAATAAATTATTCAAGACGCAGAAGTCTATAATGCGTAGCCCGTTGTTATTTACCACAGTTTCTCCAAATTTTCCAACTATATGCTCATAGCTTTCTAGGTTGTTCCCTACTCGACCATTCAAATCACCTATTACGATTAGATTTCCTTTTTTATCGTCCACTTCTTCGTGTAGTGTCTCCCAAAATTTATCTTTATTTTCCCTGCTGTCATTTTCACTTGGTCCATACACAGCTGTCACTGTATATACTTTTTTATGCACTTTTACATCAATACGCATTAACCTTTCAGAGATGAACTTGTAGTCGATGATTTTATCTATCCAATTTTTATTAATTAAGCACGCCACTCCCGCACTTGCCCTTTTTGCATCATCCACCCCACTGTAAAACATGACGTGTCCTTCTTCCATCTCTATACATCCTTTACCTCTCTTTTTCGTTGCAGTCAGTACTAATAATATTGCTATATCAGATTTTTTAAATTCTTCAATGAGCTCCATTTCCTTGCCGTTAATGCCTCTTATATTCCAGGTGCCTAATTTCCATTGCTTCAGTTGTGTATTATTGTTCCTTTTATCATTTGCGGTGTTCTTTGCCGAAGTCGTCGTCAGAAAAGCCGTCCTTTCATTATTTAGTTTTTTGCTTCTTTCAGTCTGCTTTCCTGCTCATTCCACACGTATCTTCTACCATTTATTTCAAGTTTTCTATACCCTATTTTAATGGATTTCCCTTGTTGTTTTTCTTCTCTGGCCAGCTTCCTTATCTCAGCCTGTACCATTTGTTCTTCGATAAAAAAAGTTATAAGCTGAAAAAGACAAAAAATTAAGGGCTTGCAACTTTTTTATTATTAATGCTACGTAAAAAGGTTATTATTAAAAGTTATGTAGAATGCGATTTTCTACAAAAACGTTTTGAACCAAATTTTTGTAAAACTAAAAATACATAGGTACAGTCGAAAAACTGATTAACCCTTCTTTTCAAGATGGTGACCAAATGGAGAGGGGGGTACCACCCCGAAAATTCTGATTTAGACTTACCACTGACCCCCCTACATATCGTCAAAAAATCGCTGCCTACTTTCGAACATATACTACTGGAATGAGTGTAGTCAAGGAGAATATGAGTGTAGTACGTCTGCAGCGGGCCTAAGAAGATAGACAAGGACAGACAATAGTTGATCCAAGTATTTTGTGCGCATGATCGCTATTTGAGCACAATGGAGGGAAATTTGAATTTTCCAATAATTTTATATCAACAACTGACTTAAAATGTAGAATATTAAATGAAGTGTAAAGTTCTTTTTTGGGGAACAGGGTGTTTGAAGACATTTGATTGATGGTTAACATATTGGAATGCTGTGCTACTTTAATTAAAAGCAATCAAATCTAATACTGACCGACAAACATTAAATTTATTGAATTTACCACTGCATGCATTATAATGTGGTTTTACACTAAAGCGTATAAAAACCTCGGACAATTAAAGCTTTAAATGTACATCCTGTTCAAATTAAAAAAGACAAAGTGGGGATATTTGTATCTATAATAAGAAATAAATGCACCACTGTTATTTAAAAATATTTATTGATTATGGAAAGTTATTAATTTTGTATATTTTTTTCGAATGAAATTATCTTGAAAAGAAGGGTTAATTAATTTTTCGGCTATAGCTCTGTAGCCGTGAGTCTTACAAAAAGTTTGTATAAGGCTTTTTTTGTAGAGAACCGCATTATCTACAACTTTTATCAATATTACCCCCCCCCTCCGGCTGCCATCTTGAAAAGAAGGGATAATTAGCTCTTCGGCGATATCTCTGTAATCGTGAGTCTTACAAAAAGTTTGTGTAAAGCTTTTTTATATAGAACCCTATTCTATAAAATTTCTATTAATAACTTTTTTACGTGGCACTAATAATAAAACAGTTATAAGCCCTTAAGTTTTTGTCTTTTCCGGCTTATAACTTTTTTATTATTAATGCTATGTAAAAAAGTTATGAATAAAAATTGTACATAATACGATTTTCTACAAAAAAGTGTTATATTAATTTTTTGTGAGATTCCCGGCTACAGAGATATAGCCCAAAAACCAACTAACCCTTCTTTTCAAGATGGCGGTCGAATGGAGGGGGTTACCACCCCGAAAACCCTGATTTAGACTCACCGCTAACCCCTCTACACACCGATAAAAAAAACCTCTACACACCGATAAAAAAAAATAGCTGCCTACCCAAAATGCAAAGTTTGCCTGTTTATTTCGACCATTTGACTGGACTATTTGTAAACTTTCACTGTAAACAATAGGAAGAAAAGGTTTATACTGCTGCCTAGTTTAGCAAAGAAAAAACTGCTGCATGTTAATCGTCGCCTGCGTTGATTAAAAACGGAGTTTATAAAGCCTGCCGAATAGCAAAAATGGCCATTATGCAAATTTTTGCCACTGCTTGCTTTTGGCGCTAGTTATCCATCGTTGACAGCTGTCAACTGGCTTTGATTTTTTACGATTTACAACAAATACGGGTTATTGGATGTTTAATATTTAGTCCAGCAAGTGCATAACAACATAAATTTCAATTTTAGACAAGTTTTCAAAACCTTATGAGACTGTGTAAAAAATTAACAAAATAAGAGTGTAAGAAGGGTGCAGATACTTACTACTTTTCCTTGGCACAAACCAAGAAGACTTTCGAGGGATTGGACTGGTTATTTAGCCTAAATATAAAACTAAATCTGTAGAATTATGGCAAGGAGGGATACAAAAAGGCATTTTTAGAACGTACTTTTTGTTGTATAACTAAACGAATAACCAAAAATGAAGAAATTTAAATTAGAAATACAGCTGTCAGTGAAAGGATAAGTAGCGCCACGGAGAAAATTTGAACTAGTCGATTAACTGTCAAACGGCCCTATTCGGCAGGCTTTATAAACCCCGTTTTGAATCAACGCAGGCGACGATGTTAATATGGCCAACCAATGTAGTTTTGTTTCCAAGTGGTGTATAAACTTTACTAGGTATTTGCGCAAGCGCAATTCTGCGTATTGTTATTTGCTAGTCATCGACTGACGTTGACGTTGAATTAAATTTTTGTTAACTGTGTCTTGCCAGTCTTGCGATTTATATTTATTATAAAAATAATATGAGTGCTATACGAGTAATAAACGATGAAGCCCATTTTCAATCTGAATTAGCTGCAGCTGCAGCGAGATTAGTTGTAGCAGATTTCACCGCTAGTTGGTAAGCAAATTCTAACCTAAAAATGTCGGTGTCTTTCAAATCCATTTTTCAAAAAATTGCAGGTGTGGACCATGCCAACGTATCGCACCAATATTTCAACAATTATCAGCTAAGTATATCAAGGCTGTCTTTTTAAAGATTGATGTCGATAAGTGTCAGGAAACTGCTGCTGCGCAGGGAGTTTCTGCTATGCCTACATTTGTTTTTTATCGTAACAAGGTAAATAACAAGAAAAGTTCTAGAATAAATCAAAAATTATGTACAGTGGCTCCCATTCGTATTCGTACAGTGCCGCGCTTGGTACAAATACAAATACGTACATAGGTAAACAAAATTCAACAATTTTTTGTAATTACATTTGTATAAATCATTTATGTAACAATAATTATTAATAGTTTTGGTCAAGTACAAAGATTAGTTCTACTCTAAACAATGAAATATTTGAAAAACAGTGAAAATTGCTGACACACTCGTATTCTATTCGTACAGTTTAATAATCGACAGCTTACTATAAACAAAACAATTTAATACGTTTGTTCTAATATTTGGTTGGATTGCCTTTCTTACCTATGACTTCTTGGAGTCTGTTTGGCATCACCAATTTTTCCGTAGTTTCATGAATGCTTGGGAATTAGCGAAAGATTTAAGTTTTATCAAGACAACAATCCTACATATGTATTTGAATTTCCATTTGAACCAAACATGTGGCGCAGTACGAATACGAAAGGGAGCCATTGTATATCTGTATAGGAAAATGTTTTTATCGCCCCACATTTACGTCATTAGTTATACTATAACCACAATTATCATATCGTGGACATTTTATTCAGTGAAACATCGTTATTGTTAAGAAATTGTATTTATATTAAAATTTGCCAACTTTTTAGGTACTTAGTAACAGGCAATATTTGTGTGCCAACAATACTATACAATAATATTAAAAAAACATAAATCGGGTTGTTAATTCATATTTTTGAATTTATAATTTTACCACGTAAGTGCCGTTTCACATGGATCGTATGATACGGATGGATCGTCAGGACGTATAACCAAGCGCTATGTGTTTAAATGAGTAATTTCACATGAAGCGCGTATGATAGGTCCGCGTGATTTGGTACGACGGCCATATGTCGAGCCCTTGCGTCGTCGTATTGTCAGCACGCGCACGGGCCGTTGTTTATAATGAGTAGCTTCACATGAGAACTGATGGTCCGTTTCGTACCATCTCGCCTAGTTGTCGGATTTACCCTGTTCTAGTAAACACGTGACCGTCTAGCTCTAGTACATAATATACTGCACCACCGCCATGAATTATAAAATAGATACGGAAATATTAATTTGCACAATAGAAAATTAAAGGTGCATATATTCTATTACGTCGATACATTGTCAAATGAACATCCCCATAATCAGCAAGAATGGCAACAGCGACTTGTCGGTTGCTGATCATACGATATGCATGTTAAAAGGCGTAAGTCGCGTATGGAAATGGCTCGCATGGTCAGCGCTGACGATCAGTGCTGAACATACGCTCCATGTGAAACGGCACTTAGTGGCAATAAAATGTTTGATAATTGACTTCAGCATCGATTATATTTTCAGTTTGATGTAAGTATGTCGCCATGAGTTACAGAAAAATAAAAATCATAAAGGTATCTAATTATAAAACAGTAACAGTTGGAGAAAGATCTTAGTTCGGTATTTGTTACAGATCTTCTGTAATATTCCGTATTTTTGGTGATCATCAATATTTCCTCATTTTTAAATTCACTTTCATAAATTCAATTACAAATATTCTGTTTGATACATAAGTAACCATAAAATTAACAAGTACCAATGAGGAATCATTAATTTTTTCAAAATAATTAGTTTTAGAATTTTTCATTAACCGATTTTATGGTCGTACGTTAAAAGCACAAGTAAGCATTTTGTTTAATCCTGCTTTTGATATTTAAAAAAACGTTAAAATTTGTATTACCCGGCCATGGGCTAGTTCTTTGCAAGCTAAATCTGAAAATTGCCCTGAAAACAATGACAACCAAAAAACTGTGTATTGTATACAGCTTTACATGGGCTCCGAACCACGGAAGTGCTTTTACTTCTACTCCAGAGAGGACTTACTATACTCGGCGCGGCGAAGCAATAGAGTAATCACGTGAACACTGCATGCACACTTCAAGTAGCCCTTCCTACGTTCGTATTACACTGTACAAACAGAACACAGAAGCAGGGAAAGCAAAGGGCGCTGCAGCGTAAATAATGCGGTTGCCGTTGCCCTGTGTAAACGGGGTGCTTGTAAATTCTCGTCCCACTTTGCTTAGCCAATAAGAAGAGCGCTTCGAACAATCACGTGCTGATCACGCGTATTTATTACTCTATTGCTTCGCCGCGCCGAGTATAGGCAGAATACACCTTGCTGGTTTGCCATTGCCTTCTGAGCGAAGCGGTTGGGTGTTTATGTTGTCGTAAAGAAAAATTTGCAAGTATACAAATCAAATCCTGCCTCCAATCGCCGAATATCGAATTACGATTCGTCACCGGACTCATTTGGATTCAAAACTTTGTCGATATAATTGATTGCTAATAACAACCGAAGAGTCTGGACCCACTTGGAGCGACTCAGAAATAAAAATCGGAATGACTCCGACCGGATCCGAGGTCGGAGTCATTCCGAAGGAACGACTCCGAGCGGATCTGCCCACCTCTACTACCAACATAAGCTTTTAAAAATATATTTCAAAGATTTCTAGGCAACTTTTCGATCTTATTGTAGAGTTTCTAAATTACATACAGCTCGTCATATTTGAATGTCCCATTGTTAGGGTTGTTAACATCTAATCACTTTAAATATATATAGATGTATATAATCTATGCCTCTTCTGCCAGGAACCAGCGTAGAGGATTCACTTTCTACTATATATCGTTGATAAGTTTTCTCCATTCTTTCTTGTGCTTCGCGTATTCCATTGCTTCTTTCCATGTCCAACCATTTTTTCTTAGTATTTCTGTAACTGATGTATTCCATTCAGTCCCTGGTCTTCCCCTACCTCTTCTTCCACACATCTTGGCTTCCCATACCCTTTTAACTTGCCTGTTTGCCGGTAATCTACATAAGTGACCCCACCACCGTAGCACTGATTTTTCTACGCACTTTTGGACACTTTTAACTTTTAACTGGTCTCTGATGAAGTCGTTCCTCTTCCTATCTAATCTCGTGTATCCTGCAACGCGACGCAAATATTTCATCTCTACTGTCTGCAATTTATTAATTTTTTGTTTACTGACTGTCCAAGATTCACTGCTATAGAGCAGTATTGGCATATACAGGGTTACTGGTAATTCGATACATTCCTTTGGAGATGTGATAGGGCAGGAGCTAAGAAACAAATTTAACCCTAATATACATTATGCAAAACTCAATAGTTTTTGAGATATGTCAATTTTTGTGTTTTTATCAAAAAAGTAGATCTTAATGTCTTTAAAGTTAATTTAAAAAAAAATCTGCTTGACATTTTTTGAACTTTTTTACTGGATTACTTGTCCCACTCTATGGTCATCCATTTGGAATGGAAAATATCCGGAAACATTTCGATCATGTGAAAATTTTAAATAAAAACTTATAAAAAATAATTTTTAAAAGTCAGCTATGAAAATTACCAATTAGTTTTTCTCAAAAATTATCAACATAACATGCCTACAAATTATTTTAAAAACTTCCTTATTTCAACAGCTATCTATCAAGGTACAAATGTTCAACGTGCCCTTGATAGTTCTAATAAAAAAATAGTAAAAGTGATGCAAGTAGTGTGGTTCTTATTTTTGGATAAACAGTTAAAAGTAAATGTGTGCGTAGAAAAAAAATGACAAATCGTTCATGTCAGTCAGTCAGTCCTTGACTTTGATGCTTACGCTTGTGTATTATTAACTGACATTATTATCTCCGTGTAACTTAAGTTTGTTGCTGTTGTTTAGCTAGTTGCTGAAGATTTTGGTTTAGGTCGTTGTTGTTGTTATTGTGTTTTAAGTGCCGTGGCCACCTACACCAATGCAGAATACGCTGACATCTTGTTTGTCTACGGATATTGTGACAGCAAAGCTGTCGAAGCTCGCCGAGAATATGAACGTCGCTTCCGTAATCGTCGTATACCAAATGTTCGTGTATTCGGTACGACATATCGAAATGTCGCTGAAATTGGCTCCGTGAAACGTAGACAAGGTAACGCCGGTACTCCTCGCGTTTATCAACCTGATGATGATGAAGAAATATTGCGACATTCGATGCCATCCTTACCACTATACTCCTGTCCAAGGCTTTCATGAAGGTGATCCTGGAAGGAGAGTGGAATTCTGCCGCTTTATGTTAAATGCAGATGCAGACAATGCAAATTTCTTACTGAACATTTTATGGACGGATGAAGATGGTCCTCTCACCGTAACAGAGCGAATAATATTTCAGCAAGACAGCACGACGGTTGTCCAGCACATTATCGGCTGACGGTACGACAGTTACTCGGTCAACGTTTTCCTAACCGTTTGATTGGAAGGGCAGGCCTTGGCCAGCGCGAAGTTCAGATTTAACACCTCTAGATTTCTACGTGTGGAGTCATATGAAAGAGATGGTCTATGAAACACCAGTCGATACGGAAAATACCTTAGACCTTAGACAAAGGATAGTCGACGTTGCCCAACACATACGGCATATCCTCACAACCAGAGTAACAAAGACGGAAATAAGAAGACGCTGCCGTGCTTGTATACGGAGTAGGGGCTCCCATTTTGGGCAAGAAATGTAGTGCAACTTTGAAATTAATTAAGAATTAAAAAATTACCTTTACAATACGGTTTTTACTGTTTATCCAAAAATAAGAACCATACTGCTTGCATCACTTATACTATTTTTTTATTAGAACTATCAAGGGCACGTTGAACATTTGTACCTTGATAGATAGCTATTGAAATAAAGAAGTTTTTAAAAGAATTTGTACGCATGTTGTGTTGATAATTTTTGAGAAAAACGAATTGGTAATTTTCATAGCTGACTTTTAAAAATTATTTTTTATAAGTTTTTATTTAAAATTTTCACATGATCGAAATGTTTCCGGGTATTTTCCATTCCAAATGGATGACCATAGAGTGGGACAAGTAATCCAGTAAAAAAGTTCAAAAAATGTCAAGCAGATTTTTATAAAATTACCTTCAAAGACATTAAGATCTACTTTTTTGAGAAAAACACAAAAATTGACATATCTCACAAACTATTGAGTTTTGTATAATGTATGTTAGGGTTAAATTTGTTTCTTAGCCCCTGCCCTATCACATCTCCAAAGGAATGTATCGAATTACCAGTAACCCTGTATACTGCTTTATATACTGATAGTTTGGTCTTCTTTGACACTTCTTTCTTATTTATAAAACTCTTTAAGGAGTGGTAAACTTTGGCAGTGGCTGCTAATCTGCTGTTAATTTCGTGTTCATCTTTCCCAGTTTTATTAAAAACAACTCCTAAATATTTCATCTCTTCGACTTGTTCTAATCTTATTCCCTTAGCAATCACATTTGTATTTATATTCGTTTTTGAAACCACTAACACTTTGCTCTTATTTGTATTCAGCCTCATACTCCTATTTTCAAGTTCCTGTATCCATATGTTTAAATTATGCTGTAGTTTTTCTTCGGTGTCAGAAATCAGTGTTATGTCATCAGCAAATACACATTCAGTAATTGTTATACGTTCCATTTTATAGTAACCCACTTCCATCCTGATAGTCTTCTTGCTGCATTCCTTTATAATATCGTCCATGAAGAGTATAAAAAGTAGAGGGCTGAGCACTCCTCCCTGTCTTACTCCTTTGTGCGTTGTGAAAGGCCTAGATGATGAGTTGAGCGTTCTTACTACATTATGGCAATTTTCATACAATGATTTAGTGGCATTAATTAGCTTTCTATTAACTTCTAGTTTTTCTAATATCTGCCAAATGCATTCTCGCGGAACTTTGTCGAACGCTTTCTCTAGGTCGATAAAGCAGATATATAAATCTTTTTGGTACTTACGGAACTTTTCATTTAGCTGTTTTAATGTAAATATATGGTCTTGCACACTATATCCCTGTCTGAATCCACTTTGAGCTTCATGTATTTTGTTTTCCACTTCTTTCCTTAATCTCGTCTCTATTATCTTCTCGTACACTTTACCTACTGTACTCAGAAGTGAGATGCCCCTGTAGTTTCGGCATGCTTTTGAATCGCCTTTTTTGTATATAGGTACTATAACTGAAGTGGTCCAGTCTAAGGGGGCTATTTCGTATTTCCAGATCTTATTAATCAGCCTGTGCAATTCTTCTACTCCTGCTTTTCCCATATGTTTCACTAGTTCAGGTTTAATCAAATCTATGCCGGCTGCCTTTCCATTTTTTAGTGATTTAATAGCTTCTGTTAATTCTTCTAACCGTATGTCTCCTACTTCTTCCCGCACCTCACTATGTTTTAGTTCTTGTAGTTCTTGGTCTTGACTTAGTGCTCTGTCCTGTCCTTCCAAAAGCTACATAAAGTGTTCCTTCCACCGTTTTATAATTTTGTCACTGTCGCTAAGTACTTCGCCGTTTTTATCTCTGATGTAACCCTTCGGTCCGTCTTTTTCTTTCCTCATGTTTTTAATTGTTCTGTAAAAAAGTTTAGTATTGGCTTTGCTATCCTTTTCCATTTTTTCCCCGAAGTCTTCCCATTCTCTTTTCTTAGCTGCCAAAATCATATTTTTCACAATTTTCCTGTTTTCCTTATAGTGGTCATACGACTCTTGAGTTTTCGCCGTTAAATATCTTTTCCAGGTCGTCTTTTTTGCCTTTATTGCATTTTTTATTTCGCTGGACCACCAATTTGTTCTCTTATCATAGTTGTTTGATAAGCTCACTCCACATACTTCCGTAGCTGCAGTTAATAATATTGACTTGAATTTTTGCCACTGTTCTTCTATTTCTTGTTCTTCAAAACTATTATTTTCCATTTTAACCCTGACTAATTCTTCATATCTCTTCTGGGTTTCTACATTTGTTAATTTGTATGCTTTTATAGTTTTTCCGTCAACTATTTTGAGATTCCTGTCTTTTTTACTATCTTTGGTGTTGACTCTTAGTTTCCCTACTACTAAGTAATGATCACTGCCTAACTCAAACTTTCTATTAACTCTTACATCTAGTATTTCTCTTCTACGAGTCTTTTCCACTATTATATAATCAATAATTGACCTTTCATTTCTGGTGCACCTTCCATATTTCAGTTTTTCTTTGCTCTTTGTTATTACCATTTACACCAACATGTCCTCTATTCGTACTATTTATTTCATTTGATTTGTTTTCCTTGTTCACTTTTCTTACTCGTAGTCCATTCTCCCGCAGTGTCGTCTTGTTCTTTTGTTGGTAACCGGCTTGTAGAGTTAGTTTTTTGGCGTGAGTTTTCCTTTATCCATATTCCATTGAAATTCCTGGTTGTCTATTGTTATCTTCCTAAATCCAATTTTAACTTGTTTTCCTTTCTCTTTTTCTTCACGCGCTGTTTTCCTAATTATTCCTTGTATTTCTCTATCTTTCACTGTCAGGTCGTCGTTAATGTAGACACGTTCATCTCTGCATTTTTTTAGCTTGTTTTTATTTTTCATTATTTTATTTTTCTCACTTACTGTTTCCAGTTTTAGGAGGCATGTCTTTTCTCCTAATTTCTTAGCAGCCTTGATCTTCACTTCTATTCCTAGATTTTTCTTGATGAAGTTGTTCATTTTCTCCTTTAGTGTAACTTCTTCTCTTGCTTCCACTTTCAGTCCTTGGATCACTACATTGTTGCTCTTCTCTTCCCTTTCCACTCGGTTCAATCTCTCACTTATCTCTCTAATTTCTATTTTTAATTTACCATTTTCTTCCCTAATTGCTTTATTTTCCATGTTCAACTTCTTTATTTCTTCTTTATACTCATTTTGATTGGTCTTGATTTGTTTCACATCTTCTGCTAAGTTTTGCATCATTTCCATTATTTTGTCCAATTTATCCTGGCTTGTTTTAGTTTTTTCCCGGGTGTAGGCTACTTTTCTACTTTTCTTAAAATTACCTTCGTAATCCCCGCTTCTCATTCTTTTTCCTTCGTCCGTGGAATATTCATCAGAATACATCTTCTTAACGTACCTTTGGTCTTTCTTGGTGGTTTATTTTTCTAAATACTGCGTATTTCGTATTTATGCCACCTACTATACTAGGACTGCGTATAATGTGTTGCCTATCCTACAATCCGCGTGCTGGATTATGTTCTGGCTATAAATTTTTCTTATCTTTTGCGTGCAATTTCCGTTCTTAATACTATTTTCTATAACCTCAAACTTGCTACCCAAATTCCAATTTACTCACAGTTCTCTTGCTTCTTAAACTTTCTTCTTTTATCCACACAACCACCTGATTATTAGTGTCACTTGATCACCCTTTCAGTGTCCACCCCTACCCAATATGGCATTTAGACTTTAATATTGGAGCACTGCAGACACGCCTTGTAACCAAATTCGGACATACATACTATTTTTTCTCACTTTAAATAAATATCATTAATCATTACAGACAAAAATCGATCGAATTCAAGGTGCTGATTCAACTGCACTAGAAAACAAGATTCAGCAGTATTATGGATCTGACGATGGTGATGATGCAGAAACAGTGTCAGGGCATGTGAGTTATAAATTTACTCAAATCAAAGTCATTAGTTAATTCACATTACTTTTTTAGATGGATTTATATCCATTTATTTTAAAAGCTAACTGTGAATGTTTGAATGAACATGATGATCATCCATTTGTACATTGTCTACAAGCAGATGGTGGTTACTTGCAGTCGGATTGTGATGAACAGGTAATTTAATATAAAAAACTAATATATGTAGATATATGTATTTTTACAAATCTAATAATGTTTCAGTTAATACTTTCCATTTCTTTTAACCAAGGTGTAAAGATCCACAGTTTACGAATTAAAGGTCCATCTGATAAAGGTCCAAAAAATATAAAAATATTTATTAATCAACCCCATACATTGGATTTTGACTTGGCAGATAGCTATACTAGTGTTCAAGAAGTAGAGTTAGTATTAAAATGTACTTATCTTCTGTCGGCATATAATTATTAATTGTATTTACTTTTGTAGATTAATGCCTGAAGATTTAGATGGAAATCCCGTTAATTTACGTTACGTAAAGTTCCAAAATGTTCAGAACATTCAATTTTTTATTAAAGATAATCAAGCAGGCGGCGAAGTAACGCAGATTGATCATTTTGCGATTATTGGTTCACCTATTAATACAACAAATATGGGTGATTTTAAACGTGTTGCTGGTAAAAAGGGAGAAAGTCATTAAAAGTTGAGATTACTTCAAGTAGATCGCTTTTATTTTAACAAAGATTACCTGAGTATGAAGTTTTAGCACAATTATTTTATACTAATTCAGTTAACAACCTAGATAATTACAGAATATTCATAAAAATGAGGGAATTTGAAAAATTTGTATAAAAATATACCAATCCAAACTATTTAAATGTTCAGTTTAAAAAAACAGATAATTCAAGGCGGCGCGTTCGATTCGCACAGTGACAGAGGTGGCGGGTAACCGTTAAGTGAAGGCAGTTTTAACAAGGTTTGCTTATGGTATGTAAAGATATGACATAATTCTTGCAATTCGATTGAACATGATGGTCTACGGCCATGGTATATCACTTTGTAAATTGCAAAGTGTAAATTATCACTGGTTATCATTGTTCAAATCGAGATTAGCCAACCAGTATCTGGTGTCACCTTTATTGCCATTAATACAGTTTTATACCCCATCATTCCTTTTGTTTCCAGTAATTACAGCACTTTTTTCTAGAAGATCATATTACAATACCAGATTTTTATGAAAAATGGATTACAATATATTAAGAATTACATTTTTTGTTTAATCATGGACGTAATACTTTCACATCTGATCTGTACTGTATTAACTGCACTGCATGAATTGACCTTACTATGCAGCCAAGAGAAACAATTAATATTCTCAAATAGGGCCAACACTGAAAACCAAATGAAAGCATTTAATCAGGTAGTTTTTGCTTAAAAGTAAAGCCATAAATTCCATAAGCTTTCTAGAATTTGGACTTTAAATACAGCGGCAAATTACTTGTTCTTAAAGAAATATCATAAACAGTTAAGAAAAAGCAATGTGTTACAATCAACCACCAACTTTAAATGCTGGTAGCTTGAATGAGAGACTACTTCAGTACCGGGACATTGTTTCTAAACCAATGCAAGTGCTATCAATCACCACTGCTGTATTTCCAATCGAACGCGCCTCTGTTGATCAATAATGTAAAACTAATTACTATAGTGAGCATTTATTATGTTGTTTGCTGTCACATAAAGTTCATACTTATGTAATTCAAATCAGTATATATTGATTATTTCATTTAAGTTAAAAATAAAGTTATTTCTAAAACGCATTTGCTCTATATTTTGATTAATATAAGGTATTAATAATTTTGTTTATATCGTAAGAACAATGAATATGTTAACATGGACTAAATATATTTTAGCATAATTATTTAAATTGTATTAAATATATTGTAATTATACATACCTTTATTCCCAATTATTTTTGACAAGCTTAAATGAGAAAAACTTTGTAGAGCTAAGCTGTATGGATGTAATTCTCACTGGGAATTTGTGGTAGCTAGTTATGTGTATAAAGCAATACTTTGAGTTACATATATTAAATACATAAATACAAATAGTGCAAATAAGGCGCTAGTGTGAGTATATTCTGCATTATTACTTTGAATGCAAAACAAAAATTCCGTTTAATCGTTCGGTTACAATTAACGATTCTGTCTGCAGAGTGGTCGACTTCAGATAGTAACAAGACACATTGTACACTTACTTAATACATGGTTAAGGTGACCATAAATATTAGGATCCAAAATGGGACATTTTTGTATATACCGGGTGGTGCGTTGCCTCACGCACCATAGGGATTTTAATGGTAATTTTTTAGTATGTAATTATTTGCTTCGCTAATTATTTTAGACCCAAAGTGTAATTAAGTTTTTTGTAGTGAAAAAAATACTGCATCAATTGATGCTATTCAACACAATTTTCAAGTTTCGTGTAACAGAAGAACTGTGGGGATTAATTCTTGCGCTTTGACAAAAATCACTAATGCCATGAAATTTTTGAAGCAGAGGGGTGACACTGTTATAGCTCCACCCCTCTGTCATAATGACAGTTTGAAATTATTTTTCAATACGAAAAATGTAACTTTTTGACCTTGGTAAACAAATAACCACTATTCAACAAATTCAACAGGAAGGGAAATTACTTTTTAAAACAAACTTAACGGAAAATAAAATTATTTTATGTGACAATTTTTAACAAGTGTAACTAACTGGCAAGCCAGACTGTTTCAGTAATTCCAAGGCATCGGTGATTTTTATCAAAGTGCAAGAATTAATTTCCACAGTTTTTCTGTTACGGAAAAATTGAAAAACTGCAAAATAGCATCATTGGATTGGGTATTTTTTTCTTTACAAAAACGTATTTGCACTTTTGGTGTAAAACAATTGGGGAAGCAAATATTTACAAATTAAAAATTTACCATTGAAATCCCTATGGTGCGTGAGACAATGCACCACCCGGTATAGTTTTTTGACAGTTTATTAAGACGTAAAAAACTACTGTTACTACTGCATAATTCAAGCAAACAGGGGATTTCCCAGCACTAGGACAACATCTTTAAACACATGAGCTCGTTCATATACATCTTCTTCGTATGTTACTAACGCGTTGCTTGCAAATTATATCGATGAGCGCCTTGTTGAAATTATGATACTTGAAAATCTTGTCATTGTAATATCAGTGTCATATCACTTGCAATGTCAGTTTGGTGAGCGCCCTACCTTGGGGCATCCTTTTCTTCCTTTTTCTTTAGGATTCCATTTTGTTACATGGTTTCTCCAACGATTTTCTTTCGTTCTTCCTAGATGGCCCGCCCAATTCCATTTTAACTTTCTTGCTAGCTGTACTGTCCCCATCCTTTATCTAACATATGTTACCTACCCATATCTTATCGATTCTTTTTAATCCTAGAGTAGATCTCTCCATTTTTGTTTGCTCAATTCTTATTTTATTTCTGAGTTAGCTGTTCATTGACCATGTTTGTGCTGCATATATGTTAAAGATGGTATTATGCAAGTATTAAATACTTTTGTTTTTAGTTTGATTGGGATTTTAATCTTAAAAGTAGGTATTCTTTAAAGGCCAATATTTGTTCTGTGTTATATCAATTCTTCTCTGGATCTCTTTTTCTGTTCTGTTTTCAAAAGTTAGCAGTTGGCCTAAATAAATAACTTCTTTTACATAGGTACTTCGCTTTTTTATCTATCCGACATCAAATTGTTTTTTTTTTTTAGTTTATTGTTAACCCCACTTTTGCACTTTCACTTGGTAATTCCTCTATCATCTTCTTGAGATCAGGTTTAGTTTCTGCCAAAAGAAAATTATTAAGTCGTTCTCCTTCGATTAGGATTCCTTTATTTTGCCATTTAAGTTGTTGAAAGATTTGTTCTAACAGCGCTGCAAACAAATTTGGGGCCAGTGGATCTCTGCTAAATTTTAGATCTAATGGTTATTTAATAGTTAACTACAGGGACATATCTCTACTTAGTGTATTTTACGCAAGAATTTACAAGCTTAAATATCGACTGCTCAAAATCGTTGTTAATTTAACAAATAATCAACGCCAAGAAAAGAGTTACATTTATTTATTGATGTCTTATTTGCCACCTTACATTAAACTTTGCTCTTATTTTGAGAACTGCCTAAACATATTGTCACATTTTATACACTAACCGAATTTTACTTCGAAACATTAAAGCTTCGAAATTCAAACGAGTTGTATGATTTGTTCGTGAATCGATTCACAAATTCTTCTTGTACAAAACTCTCAAAAATTACTCGGCACCACTTCACTTCGACACCGAGTCAAGTAAATCAATTCACTTCAAGGTAAAGACTCAATTTGTTCGATTCAGTGTACTGATTAATTCTTTTAGAACAAATCGTTCACAACTAGCACATCTCTACTATATACGGATTTACCTCGATCTGAAAAAGATATTTCTCCACATTAAAAATCTCACTAACCTGACCTGAAAATCGAATTCAAAATCTCTGACAAAGAGGCAAAAATGCTAATCTTGATGCCATCAAGGTTGTTGGCGTTTCGTAAGATAAAGGGTGTCCATAAACTGTCAACATCCCAGTAGGTTATGATTTCAGAAACATATTTCGTAATTTGATTCAGAACACAAAACCAAATGTCAAGATTTGTAAAATGTCATTGTCTATGATTTAATCTAAGACTTGTAATTTGTTTTTCAAAGCAACCGAGATGATGACAGTTTCTGAACACACGTTAGTATAGTATAGTCTAGTAAGTAGTAGTATAGTATAGTATATTATTCTACGAGCATGTTATGATTGTAATTATTCGACGAAGGTGAAGTTATAATTCGCCCAAGTAAGTAATAACTATTACACGCAAGTAGAATAATACTTTTTCTGGGACTATTTATTTTTTGGGCAAATTAATAACATATAAAATTGCAAATTTCCAACAGCTGTCAACAATTTTTATGAATACAACAACCACGGTGGATGATGTATCGATTTACAGCTTCGCAAATGGCAGAAAACGGTGAGTAATGAAATCTGCAGTTTTGTAATTGCAGCGCCGGCGATAGGTGTGTGGCTCGCATGCTCACGCAACACACATAGCACAAACATGTGTTGCGGAGCAACACATGGGGAAATGCAAAAACAAAGATAAATCTAAAATCCATTTAATGATACTGCATAAGTGTATAAATAGCAACAATAGCTTTGGCATAATTTAATGGCACAAACAATCCGCTGGGACTTACTATAAGTAGGGATTGCTGCAAATCTTTACTTAACTTCCCAAGAAATCTAATATCGATCGTGCAGGTTGTGATTATTATAGATCGGGAATGTCCACTTCGCTAAGTAACACACTTAGACACCACACACGGAGATACACGATACAATATACTCTTACTCGGGGTTGAAATTGTAGCCTTCAGATCTATGTACGTCGCTTCGTCTTTCGTCCACTCAAGAGTGCAAGTATGCAATAGCAATTATTATTATAATTTATATTTCTAAGAACCAAATCAATATTAAACTATGGACCGTTATATAAAACTGTGGAATTTGTCCATCCCCAAACTCATGCCGATCGCAGTACTATAGGTAGATACAGTGTCAAGGGAGCTCTGAAGGTCTCCCCTACTACCGGCATAGAGCTTTAAGTCTTCCATATAAAACAAATGGGTGACTATATGCTGGCGTCTACTGAGCGGCCTGGCCATGTAACCTCTGCCTTTCCTGAGCTCGTTCGAAAGCGGCAATAGCGAAATGCAAAAGAGAAGTGGACTCAAGGATTGTGATCCACTCTGCTGTAGATACCACTATCCTATGGCAAATTTTGTCTTCCAGAGCAGCATCAGACTTTCTACACATCTTGCTATATTAGGGCGGATATGGAGGTCTCCCAACAAGCGAATGATCAACTCGTGGGATGTAGTATCAAACGCCTTTGCATAATCCACCCAAGCCATTGATAGGTTGCGTCTGTATGAACTGTATCGCTGCATATACAGCGGTCTACTAATAAGTTGCAACCTGAATCGCTTCGCTTCGATCCTCGTTGTTCATATGTGTTTTCCCATATGGGAGCAATGGAGCTCAGAATACGTTCGTATAACACGCTGGTGAAGATTTTATATAGTGTGTTGAGGCAAGTAATTAGCCTATAGTTTTGGGGTCTGGACAAATGCCCCGATTTCGAGATCAGTACAGTTCTGCCCTCCCCCAGCCACTCTGGGATAGTTGTGTGACCCAAGATTATTATAATTTTTGCCATTATTATTATTATTACTAATGTTATTATTATAAGTGGTACTGTCCAGAGCAACACAGGACAAAATCAGAAGTCGACGGCCCTGTGTAATTGCATACAGCCTGTGAGTTATGAGCCTTAATCTAGCGGTGTGAATTATGCAGGCCATTATTTAACAGGAAAGGTGAATATAATTGAGAAAAAAAAATACAATTCAACAAATATACTTTAAAAAATTTATTAAATAGGTAAATCACTTATATCAAACATACACATAACCTTTACTATCTTCTTGATTTTTGCCTGTTAACAGTTCGGCTTTTTACTTCTTTTATTTTTTGTTCTGTACCTTTTTTAACCAGATTAAACTCTTTTTCATCATTTTCATTCTTATTAAAAATACCTTCGGTGTCTTCATCTTTCTGTTCTTCAAATAATCTACTAACCTCCATAAGTCTTCC
Source organism: Melanotus villosus (assembly GCA_963082815.1). NCBI lineage: Eukaryota > Metazoa > Arthropoda > Insecta > Coleoptera > Elateridae > Melanotus > Melanotus villosus. The sequence continues at coordinate 27,186,996 of OY720419.1, read as the reverse complement.
TTGTCGAGATGGAATTATGTAACTAGATGTACCAAATTTCTTTTTACTCTCAAATATTTCCAGAATTCCCCAACTTGATGATTTCTTCTCTTGTGATTCTAACGTCCATGCAGCATTACGTAACTCAAATTTAAATTTTTCTAACTCTTCTAAGCTAACATTTTTACTAACATTTAAGCCTCGTTCTAAAGGATTTACAATATAAAGAGCACTGTGCTCTGGCTTAGTAATAGGAACAGCTTCATTTAAACTAATGGCCTTGGTTGAAAAATCAAACGAAGAGTAAAATTCAAAAAACTGTTTCAGTAACGACTCTAAATTATCTGTGTTTTGAATGTCATGATCTAAATTACTTATATCGCGTAAAAATGTACAATTTACACCATCTTCTGTTACATATTTATCACTTGTATCTAAAATGAATAAATTAAATATTTTGCTTCGATATATCATAATGCTTAATAACATACCTGCATGTTTAATAAGAGTATTAAATGATGGCAAAATAGCTGAAGACGTAGTTGGTTTTTGAAGGAAAGCAAGAACAAGTAGAGTTAAAGAAAAATTGGATATCCAACGACCTGGCGAACTATTCGTTAAACCTACTTCTTGGGCCCATTTTCTTACAGTAAATACTAAAGGACGAACTCTAGGATCTATGGATCCAAATAAATATAACAGATCTGACATGCATACTCCCGACCTGCAACACAGTGCATTTTAATGCAATCGCATTTATATAAATATTAAAATAATAATGCAACTTACATATTACTCATTGACAGATCGCACTCAACATCTGTTAATTGTTGATAATATTTTATTATTGGCACTCGAGCTTGTAATATTCGTCTAATTTGTGTACAGCCTGGTAAAAAAAACTGTAGTAAATCACTTATAATTTCCATATGTCTTTGCGATATTGACCTCTCATATCCATTTATTGCCTTGCAATGGAATACTAATCTGTTTTCTTCGGAGCTCTACAAAACAGTAAATATGTTAAAAGTTCTAAAATAATATTCCCTCGAGTTTTATTTACAACTAAAAATATTCCGGGTTATTATTACCATCTTTTCAGCAACCAGTCTTAAAACAACGTCTAAATCACAACCCATTTTTCCAAAGCCATTTACAGAAGAACCAAAAGGATATGCAACGGCCTTAGGAAACATACCAGATAAACATAATTCGATTTGTCGGGATGTTAAAAATCGTAATCTCGTTGCAACATCATTTAACATTGTTACATTATGTAGAACAGAGATTTGATCTGATACCTAAAAGAATTATAAATAGCAAATAGGAATTAATATAAAAATGCAAATACTTACATTTTCACATGTCTGAAGAATATCTTTTACCTCCATATCTTTTGGTATGGTATTTCCATTTTCTACATTCAATTTAAAATTTTTAACTTGCTTAACTTTTGATCCCTTTCGAGTTGCTTTAAACCACAGAAAGTTTGAATGTACAGGTACACTTTCTATGTTATCAACATGAGCGCTATTTATTAAAACATTATCAACATACGATTCTTTTGTAAATTCCACTATTATAAAATGCTAGAAATTTTCTGTCAAAATTGTGTTTTCAAAGAAATTATTCTACTTACCAACTGTTCTCCTCCTGAAGTATAATGAAACATGTTATTTACCGTTCCCATTGCACTGCAATAAGAATATAATTCTTTAAAGGATTGAGACGATTGGACCTGCACCAATATACTTCTCTTAGCTTCTGCGCGCCTAGAATTTATCATACTTAAAAAAGGTATGAATTTTTCTTGATTCTTTGGTTTACCTGGAAAATAAAGTTTTAAATATAAAATTAAAGGTTAGTTACAGCACCTTGACATACTACATAACCTAAAAATAACTTACTTTCATGTGATATTTGGCGTAAAATAATCTTGTTTACAGAATTTTTCCATCTTTTTGGGAACAAACATATTGTGTTTATGTTTGAATTTAAATTTTGTGAAAATCTGCAGCCTTTTAAATGTAAAACACTACCTACTAAATTTGTTAAGGACATCTCCCCCTGTTCCTTTTCAACTATCCCTTCAAACTTCGTTAATTTTCGCTAAAATAACGAATGTTACCGATAAAAATTAACAGGCCAATTTAAATATTCAAAATTGTTTTGTACCTTTTGCACTCCAATTTCAAAAATATTTAACTGTAACATTAAAGCAAAAGGGCTAAACACGAGAAGAGAACTAATAATTGTAAAAACTGCATACAAAGGTTGAGGAAAATAAAAGCAACACCAAACCAAGCAGAAAAGAGTTTGAATACAATTAGAGAAGTAAAAAATCGCCAAGAAGCGATGTGAATCTGCAGGAAATGTGCTTAAAAAAAGTTTAAATACATCTGATTTGAAGGACGTGCCCATACCGGGCGTTGCTATCATCTTTTTATATGCCTATTAATGCTCGTGTGAAGTAGGTAATTTACAGACATAGAGGACCTACAGCTTTGCATGAGATTCGACCTGTGAAAGTGGTTGCATAGAAGATAGAACGCCTTTGTGGTTTACCACTGCCTTCCAAGTGATCCTGTGTTCCTGATATATGTGCAGCTCTGGAAATCGAACCCGGGCCATTTTTATTAATCTTAATGGGCAGACGCACACTAAATGAATTAATTAAGCCACGACCGCCACACAGGGCCGTCCTAAGATATTTGGCGCCCGCCGGCTACTAACAATAATACGCCCCTTTTCGTAATTTATAAAAGTTTTAGAACTAGAAAAAGTCAATATATTACCAACAAACAAATAAAAATATATAACTCATACAAATTCAAATAAGTAAACTATACCGGGTGTCAACGAAACCTGGGGCACCCCCATAATTTTTTTATTTTTTAAGATATCAAAATGAAATTTGGTATATGTATTATGTAATATACTCTTTAAATGGCATTTTCTGACATATGAAACCTTATGAAACAAGTTTCTGTCTTCCGGTTTCGCCGGAATTGACATCAACTTTGTTATTTTAAATGGAACGCCCTATATATTTATACAATTTTGGAATCTCCATTCAATTTTACGTATGGTAGTATCAAGTTCGAAACATTTTGATGACGAAGTAAATTTTTGCAGAAATCAATCTAGAGTGCCATGACTTACGTAAAATGAAAGTCAAGGTGCCCCAACACTCGAGACAAATTGTTTTAGAACTTTAACTATTTTAGTTGCTGTATTAGAATGACCTAAAGTTGGCAAAAATGCTTTTTCGAGAATAACTCTATTTTTTTAAATGGCACTAGGGTGGGACACTAGGATATTAAAAACGAGCGTTTTTCAAGGATTTTATTGATACCAATAACGCGGGGTTAGTATGAAAATTTAATTTGTAATAACACCAATGTTAAAAAAAAACCGCATTTTGGACATTTAAATCTAGACACTGGGTTTCAAAACAAGTGAAACAAATGAAATGCACAAAAAAAGTGGCAGACTTGCTATAGTTGAAGTGTTGAAGTGCTAAAATAATTTGTTTTGAGCGTCGTAGCACCCTGACTTCCATTTTACGTAGGTTATGGCATCCTAGATTAATAAATAAACTCTTCTGTAAATATTTACTTTGTCGTCGAAATGTTTCAAACTTGATATAACATACGTAGAATGAAATGGAATTTCCAAAAATGTATAAATATACAGGGTGTTCCATTTAAAATAACAAAGTTGATCGTTGATATCAATTCCGGTGAAACCGGAAGTGACAGAAACTTGTTTCCAATGTCAACAAATGCCATTTAAAGAGTGTGTTACATATACCAAATTTTATTTTAATATCTTAAAATATAATTCAAAAAATAGGGGTGCCCCAGGTTTCATTGACACCCGGTATGAACAAAAACAAACTATACAGGGTGATAATTAATGTCATGCAGATATTTCAGGGGATGATAGTACTCGGTAAGATAAGAAAAAAATGTTAATATACACATGATCAAAAATGCGGCATTTTCGATATACAGGGTGGCGAAGTTTCAATTTTTTTTTTCGTATTTTGCGTTTTTCTCCCAGATGTTTTGAGATAATTATTTGAAATTTAGTACAGCTACCATCTTTTAGAATATCTACAATAAAATGTCAAAATCGTCAGTTGCAGTATACAGGGTGTTACATTTCTTTGGGTCACCGACCATTTTGCCTTCCGGAACTTTTTTTTTGAACACCTTGTATACATTTTTATATCTTAGTTGAATTCCCTGTTATTTTCTCCAGCTTTTTGGTTTTATCCATTATTCCCGTATCTATCACCGTTTCCGAGTTATTTGAAGAAATAGCGATCAATACAAACCAAGTGTAGTCGAAATAAAGTTGTTTTTGTATTTTTTGTAATTTGTAATACTAATACCCTGTATACTGCAACTGATGATTTTGACATTTTATTGTAGAGTTTCTAAAAGATAGTAGCTGTACTAAATTTCAAATACTTATCTCAAAACATACGGGAGAAAAACGCAAAATTGAAACTTCGCCACCCTGTATATCGAAAATGGCGCGTTTTTGATCATCTGTATATTAACATTTTTTTCTTATTTTACCGAGTACTATCACCCCCTAAAATATCTGCATGACATTAATTAACACCCTGTATAAACAAAAAACAATTTTTTATTCAAATAATTAATTGAATCGACTTTTACTTGATGAAAATCCATAATGCGATAATTAAAGAAATACAAAGTTGATTTTCACAAAATTTTATTGCTGTCCCATGACAATTGTTTCGCCAAACCCCTGATCACATAACAATCAGATACGCCAAGTTAATGAGAAATTTGGCAGGCAGTTTTATGATTAGTTTGCCTTCGGTTGCCAGATCTGCCAGCTACAGTGCTACAGCACGCTGTTTTTTAAGAGAATGGCGCCATTCTCTTAAAAAACAGCGTGTTGTACCTGTTACTTTATTTGTTTAACTACATAATTATGTACTTAGTTTAAATTAAGATTTGTTATCTAGTTTTTGTTCCTTAATGTTTTCTTTCCGACTTGTTTCATGATTTCAATTTCGACAATTTCAGTTTTGTTTTTGAACGTTTTTGATGGTCCAAGATGTTGGTCCTTGATTTCAGTGTCGGTCTCAACCATCTTTAATCTTGGCCTTCTAGTTTTTTATAGAAGACCAAGACCCACTAGGTTAGATGGTTGATTCCGGCACTTATTAATTTTGTTGTGTCGTTAGCATTTGATAATGCCTCTGTGGGCTCTGTGAGGCGAAACCTGGTTATGCAATTTCTATTTCAATTTTAATGTAACAAGTGGGAAAGACATTTTGTTTTACTTATCTTTATTAGTCATTTATATTCAACCCACTATAAGTATCCGATATGGATGTTCTCAATACAAATGGTCTAACATATTAATGATATTTATGCGGAATTCGGTATTGGCATCAAATTCAACTTCTGCCGACGTATTGCAAAATTGCCGCTCCAAAAGGCTGGCGCCCCGGGGCTATAGCCCATATAAAAACATAAGTTGATTTAAAAACGGTTATGTAAAAAATACCCCAAATCTGGTAATGTGATGTACCTAATAATATCAATGTTTAATCTTTTAGTCATACTTTAGCAATTCATTTTTTACGTTTTTTAACGGTACAAAACACTCCGCGATGGAGTATGGCCGGCAAAATAGAGGGTTCAGGCCTCCTAAGCCGCATTCATACCGCGGGGTGATGTGGTAAGCACCACGCCATCGACAACCGCCTACCTTCCCTACTCCACTACTGTGTTTCGGTTCCCAATTATTTTCAGTGACTCGGTACGCCACCCGCCAAGTATCCGACTCGGGTTTGACCCCGATACCGTCCGCGCTGTGGTTGAGTCTTTGAATATAAAACCCCAGGAAGAAGCATATGCAAGGCAAATTGTGGACCGCGATGGGTGTTGCATATGGCGGTTTTTCGTTTCCGGTTGCCAGTAGCACTAACTAAACTAATCTAATCTATGACACTATCGTACTATTTATATCGCTTATTTTCTACGATATTAGTTTATTTACGCACTATACAGGGTGATTTACAATAGGTGTAACAGACTTCGCCAGCTTGTTCGGGAAGTAATTTTAAGCTAAAAATGTTATATGGACATAGGTCATAATCAAATTAGTTAGAGCAACAATAGCGCGTGTCTACGACTCAATGGTTTGCAGATGTCATGCTTGCATTCGAGCTCAAGGAGGACATTTTGAACATTTGTTATAGGCAATGCATATTTGTTTTACATAACCAGTTGTTTTTTCAAGTTCATTTTCTTTTAATAATTATTATTAATTCAATAAAATTAAAATCTGTTGATATTCTCTAACTAATTTGATTATGGCCTATGTACGTATAACTTTTTAGCTTAAAATTACTTCCCGAACAAGATGGCGAAGTTTGTTACACCTATTATAAATCACCCTATATACACCAGAATAGTTATCAGCTCTCATAAGTATTTATAAATAGCGTAATTTCTTATTTCAAAGTGAAAACCGAACCTAACTAACAGAAATGATCAGCAAATGATACACGGGAAACAATCACAACAACAATCGACAATGGGTGTTCAAAATGGCAACTTCCGACGCACTTTTTGTCTCCTTCCTGAAGTTTTATATTCAAAGAGTTGAATGACTTAACCACTCAGCCACTCTGGCAATATTTTAACAATCACTTCTATATAATTCTATGAGCTAAATTTATTTTTGTGTATAAATATTATAAATATCTTTATACGGAAGCCCCCAGTGATGCAGATTCTCTTACTCTTTGCAGTCTTTGCACGTTTTCTGGAATGCGAACTGTTGTAGGTCTTCCGCGTAGTTTTCGCTTCAGCCCCGATGCAGTTTCTCGAAAACGCGAAATCCACTTTTTTGTTGCATTTTAACATGGCACAGCATCGTGACGCCTTAGATTAAAATGGCGTCTAAATAAGCGTTGAACCGTAATTATGGACTCGTTCTTGAAAAATACCTCAACGACAAAAGCAAGGTGTTGGCCTGACCACTGATCCATTTTTACTAAATGACATAAGTTCACCAACGCATAAAACAAATGACTGAAAACATCAACAACTACTATGTTGTAGCATTCTGAAAAGACGTCATTTTGGCGAACCCGTTATAAACATCCAATACACAAAATAATTGGAACCCAAAGACATGTTCACATATCATTCAAAGCATGGTATGAAAGCAACTTAGCAGGCTTAACCCTTCACATTCTCAGTCATACTGCCCTGTGAAAATCAATACCTTTACCACACTTCTTAATTTGTAAAAATATTTAGTAACTGTTATAAAATCATAAAATGGCTTGTATGTTAATCTATGCAATTTTATTAATTTATACTTTATTACTTACAAACCATAGAGGCTCATGCGTTAATGTACCAACTTCATCACCAAAAAATGCATGAGGTTACAGATAATATGATATAGCTATACTTACAAAAATAGTATTGCATTTTGTAACCATTTCGGCACTGGTAATATTTCTAAATAGCAAATATTCTACCCAAGACGTTTACTTAATGTTACAGTAACATAATAAATCGATACTGAAAACAGTTTATATTTAAAACAAAAAATATGTTATATAACACAGTAAATGATCAAAATGTTTACATATTGTTTTAATTTTGCTTATTATTAAGTGGGAGGTCTAAATAAGTTATAACACATTTGTACAGAATTTATATTTCATAGATTATTTAATCTTGATGTTCAAAATTTCATACTCACCATAAAGGGACTTGGAACATGCAAAAGGTACAAAATCGGTCAAATAAATTGTTTCGGTGGGTGAATAACCCACGTTTTTTAAATTCCAAAAATTATTTATAACTTGCTCTAACAAAAAATGCTTCTTATTAATAACATAAATGTCCATAATTTTTGAATATATGATGCTTTTACACAAGCTATTATTTACTAAATAATTTGATATAAAATGATTTGGCTTTTATTATATTCATTACTCATAATTCTGTTTGCAAATTTTATTTCTATTTCGCAAGCATTAAAAATAAAATGTAAACAATATATTTATTCTTTAATCTTTTAATTTATTCTTTGGAATGTGATTTCACCATGTGCTTTGTGGCATTTTATCTTATGTTTACTATATGATTTTGGTATCTGCTGCAGTCGTAGTGAATAAAAAATACATAATTCAGAACCACTTGTTTTTATGTTTCTGCAAGCACTTCCACTACTTGATTTATAAATTTTTAACATTGTTTTCCTTCTTATTCCGAGTAGGTGCAGAAGGTAAACGTAAAAATAATATAATTTATTATTTGCTACCAACAAGTAACTTACTACTTTCATTTTATTAGATCTTTGTATGCTATTAAAAAGACAGTATAACTTTTTATCGGTATGTAGTCTATATAAAAGTGCAACCTTTTTAACTTAACCGACATTGTATCTTTCGTCGTCTCCAAGAATTCAATGGTAAGAATTAAATTTTAAAACGTCATTATATCACAACATATCAGACCTTATGATTTATAACTTAAGGCACACGTTTAACTTACTATTCTTTATCAGAGTCAATACTTGATAATTTACTTAATAAAGTGTCCATAGAAACCTTTTTTCTGTTAAAAAATTTTTTACTGCATGCTAATTTTTTCGCCTTCAACTGACGTTTCCTCACTTTAAGTTTGGTAGATGCTGCTAAGTCTTCGTCGAATTGTAGGGTACGTTTAAATTTTCGTGTACTTAAATACTGTTGCTTGTCATTTTGTTCCTTTGGTTCTTCGAAAATTGTTTCTAATGTAGACGGCAGTCTTTTAACTTTCTTATTTAAGTAATATTTTTCAATATCTCCTACATCATTACTTAGTTTTTGTATTTTTGTTGAATTATGAAATATATCCTTTTTGGTATCGAGGGGGCGAATCCTTTTCCTAAGAGATCGTCGTGGTTTAGTTTTTGATTTATTTTCATCCACTTCCAACACTTCTACAACTTCTGCAGTACTTTTATCCGGTTCAATTATACTCATTGAAGACAGTTCTGTATTTAATTCCATTATTTCTAGCCTATAACAGCCATGAAGATGTAAAAATATTCTTTGTAATATCACCAAACCTACAAAACAAACTGTTCCACCATAACTTGTATAAATGTATAACGCTAATTGTGTCAAAACGATTTAATACAAGCTAATTCCTGCTTTCGGCTGTTGTGTTCACCTGGTATTGACTTCTTCTCTTACCTAGCAGTTGTCAGTTGTCAAGACAGAACACGTTGTCAACAATCCAAGTTTTGTTATTTTTGAACAGAAAATCTTCAATGTGAAGTTAGCAACAACGTAACCTCTAAGATGACAGTTATATTATACGTTTTTTTTTTTGTAGCACAAGTAAGGTACTGTCAACATGGTCAAAACTATTTTTGAAATTTAGTTTTTATTATTATAAAATCATCAATATTAATACTATTTACACTTTATAACGTATTTGTTATAATATATTACAATTTTGAACGTATTTTGTCTGTTTTAACCTTTTTTCATTTCTTATTACCAAAGAGAATAAAACCACAAATAACATTTTTTCGTTAATGTATAAACAGGTCATAATGTGGTGGTCTTTATAAAATTTGTCAGAAGATGTCTCTGTGAATGGAATTAATTTAGGTTATGTGTAGGTTACGTTCAAAATTCTTAGTGTAAATAATTATAATATATTATGGCAACAGATACACCAAAGAAAACCCACGGGGATGCTGAAAATTCAAAATGGTTTTCGCCCGTAATTCGTAAGTGTTTAATTTTCAAATGATAATCAAAATTACATAGAAAAATAATTTTTAGTACCTGAAAGTCCAGCTGCTGCTTCAACTCAAAGAAATGTTACTGGATTACCTCGCGTTGCAAGAGACATTGCAGCAGATGTTTATAATAATATACAGCAATGGAATGCTAATCATATAAATGGCGCAAACCTTACAAAACGCATAGCGCAATTAAAAACTGATTGTCATTCGACTTATCCTGATGGTCTTGAGGGTTTTACGAATGACTTGTATAATGTTGTGCAGAAATTATCTGGAATATCAGATGCCTTAGAATTTTTAGGGTCTCAAATATGTTCTTTAACAAAACTGCATAAAAAACCAACACCTCTATTTATTTCATTAAATAATGAACAGTTAGTTGAAATAGTTGAAACTATAGCTGAAGCTTACAAGGCAGAATTTAAGGTACGTACATAAATCGTAGGAATTTAACTTAAGAAGACCCTCTTTTTGACCATTTATAGGTTAAAAAATTTGTGTTGGAGAATATAGCCCATTCAAGAAACAAGAATGAAGCCATGTTTTATGCAATTTGTTGGACACATCAACAAAATATAACGAGTGAAATAAACCTTAAGCTAGAAACATTATTAACGGAAACTGGCCATCGAAAAATTACTTAGAATATTAAGAGAAGAAATACATAGAGAGGAGAACTGAAATTTTTACGTTATTTAATTATAACATATTTAAAGGCTGTGAAATTCATTAAATAAAAGAGTATATTTAAATTAAGTTTCTTTCATTAAATGTTTAAGGCCCAATTAGTACCTATATAAAAATTATATGAATAATGGTTCTGGGCTCCTAGCTAGGAGTCTTGAGTTCGAATCTCCCGCGGTGGTAAGGATTTTTACAAAGAATTCCCCACTGTTCGAGGTCGGTACTTGAGCGAGTGAAGCCATTTAATCATCTGGTTTAATTAATGATTCTATCTGTGGTGTGGTCGACTTCAGATAGTAACAAGACACATACACTATACACTTAATACATGGTCACAAACTCTGCAGAAGGCAACAGGAAACCACTGCAGAGAACACATTTCCCTAGTAAAAGCAGTTTAAGACTGCGACCAACCAGCTGTAAGAGCTGATGACTACACACACATTATAACCAGGTGGGTAAATTTCAGTTCACATATTTGATAAATGTAGCAGTGATATATGTCTTTGGAGATAGGTAAAATGGTAATCATTATTTGTTCATTTTTAGATTTATTTAACTATTTTGCCAGTGGTTACTTAAAAGTATAACGTAAAGTTAGGACTGCATCCAGGGAGGAGTCACTGCGCTTTCTCCTGGAGGTTTACTTCCCGGAGGATGGCACCGTCCAAAGAGTATCCATGGCAGAACAACATGAAGTTCTTGATGAGAACTGGTTGTTTACAGAGGATATAATAACGGAGGGTGCAGTCACATGGGCGGTGAATGAGTTCGAACCCTTTAAATCTGCTGGGCCACACGGAATCTTCCCTGTACTGTTACAAAGAGGTTTAGGGGTCCTTCTTTCAACGGTTATAAGGAGGGCCAGTGTAGAAATGGGGTACGTTCCGCGACAATGGACAGCAGCCAGAGTGGTCTTTATCCCCAAACCGGGTAAGAAAGACTACACGGCTGCAAAATCCTTTAGGCCCATTAGTCTGACGTCCTTCCTATTAAAAACTTTGGAAAGGATTATCGATGGGTACCTTGTGGAAAGGCTAACGGTAGTATACCCATTTCACAAACATCAGCACGCATATAGACATGGAAGATCCACTGAAACCGCACTCCACGCTATCGTGCATAAGGTAGAGAGGGCTCTTTACTATAAAGACGTAGCCCTAGCAGTTCTATTTGACATTGAAGGTGCATTTGATAAGGCAAAACTAGCCACAATAGATCAAGCCCTACAGGCCAGGGAGACCTCTCCCATGGTGGTCAGATGGGTAAGATCGGAGCTAGAAGAAAGAACCGTAACTGCTGTACACCACGGTGTTTCAGGCAGAGGTTTTTGCTATTTTATCGGTAGCTACAAAGGAGAAAATACGTAGGTCGACAGAACAAAAAATTTACATTTGTTCTGACAAGATAAGTCCACGATAGACAGCATTCATTCGATGAGACAAATTCTTGAAAAAGGTAAAGAATTCAATATCGCCATCTATATCTTGTTCATAGACTATAGCCAGGCATTTGACAAAATCAACAGAAACAAAATGCTGAGAGAAATTAGTAGCCTAGGAATTCCTCCAAAACTGACACGCCTTATCAAAATGACGATCATAGACACAACAACAATAGTCAGAACAGCAGAGGGGGGCACAAACAGTTTTAACATCAGAGAGGGTGTCCGACAAGGAGATGTGCTTTCACCCGTATTATTCAACCTGGTAATAGAATCAATGATGCGAAAAATAAACATAAACGAAACCATCAGTATGGAAACCACCCAAATATACGCATACTCAGACGATATAGTAATAGTAAGCAACACAAAACAGGGACATTTTATAGACTAGATGAAAAATCACAAATACTGGGACTAATAATCAACCAAAATAAAACAAAATATATGACAACAGAACTAAACAAAAGGAACCCAAACCAAACATTACATATAAACGAATACATATTTGAACAAGTAAACACATTCAGTTACCAAGGAACACAATTGGATACAATCGAAAGCCTGAAGGAAGAACTAAGTGTAAGAATTAAGGCAGGACACAGATGTTACTATGCATGCAAATAACTACTCCAAAACAAGACACTAAGCAGAGCATCCAAGATGAGAATATATAGAAGTGTAATAAGACCGACCATCACATACGCCTGTGAAACCTGGATCCTAACAGAATCGCAGGAGGAGCAATTTAAGGTTTGCGAAAGAAAAATACTGTGAACAGTATTAGGACTAATAAGAGAAACAGAAGAAACATGGAGACCCAGGATGAATCACGAGATCTACAGTCTAATGGATAATGAGAACATTATAAAATACACGAAAGCACAAAGAATCAGTTGGATGGGACATATTTACCGTATGGATAACACTAGAGGCACAAAAATAATAACTGAATGGAAACCTGGAACAACCAGGAAGAGAGGAAGACCATGCTTACGATGGAAAGAGGAGGTGGAAAAGGACGTACAGAAAATGGGTATAACAGAATGGCGAAACAAAATCAAGAACAAGAAGATATGGAACATTATAGTGAAGAAAACAAGAACCCACCCACATCTCTAAACATAGAAATCCGAGACGCACAAGGACCAATCCACCCTGTGCGATGAAACGGAAAGGATTTCGAAAGCTCCATGAGGAGCAAGCCATAATTCACTTGGGTTGTTGCGCCAATACATACATACATAAATATGTAGTTACATAGTTTATTTGTGCAAATGCAAAATGAAAAACAGAAGGCCATTTTCTTAAAAATTAAAAAACAAAATATAGTAAGTACATATTTTTATTCTTTGAAAAAATTCTGGACATTATGGTAGTTGATTACCAGTCCGGACTACCGCAACATCCGGATTAGCACGATTCAAATTAACGAGTCTCTACTGTAATACATAGTATACACTTTTTTTGTGTAATTATTAATAATTTAAATCAAAATTACATATAACCTCTCGAAAACTCGCAAATAAAAAAATTCGTATTTTCATACTGAAATTCTTGAAAAAGCAGGAAACAAGTCCAGATTTATTTATACAAAAAAAAGCTTATTCATTAAGTTATTTCCAGTAAAAAGTAAGTCCATTGCTAGTGGAATTCAAATTACCTTCGCTGATTGAGCTTTTAGTAATGAAAAGCTAACCAAAATACAAGTTTCGATTTGTTAGGCATTTGCTTTACTGTATTTTTTAGTTTTTGAAAGTTTACGATTTTGAAATTATTAAGTTCACTCATTGTTGTATTAATACAATTAGATTTGCCCACTGTCGAGCTTAGGTATGTCTTCAATACTTTGGAGAAAGAAATTATTGAAATTTTCAGGTATTACCAGCTCACTTTTTGTTAATGTATCCAGGGGTGGACTGGGTCGGAATTTTACATGCGGAAAAATTTTCAACCGGCCATCCTTTTTTTAAGAGAATGTCAATAAATAAAAAATAAATTACTCTTGGGATAATAGAAAATTAAAATCATTTTATTTTACGTTTAATACATATAAACACATAAATAAGAAACATTGAAACGTTTTTTTAAACAAAAAAGAAAAAAAATGTTACTCAAAAGTTAACAAAAACAGATATTTCTTTGCAAAAAAAGTAAATAAATAATATTGCATTAAATACATTAGTACCTAAATAAAAATATTTTTATAAAAGAAGATTTTCTTTTAAAAGATTGCTTTTTTGAGCAACCAAGTATACAGGGTTTTTCAACGAAAAGTAGCCACCCTCCGTATCTTTCAAAACTATTTTTTGCTTGAAAATCGCCAAGACATGTCAACAAACACAGCAAGGGGGACATCTTTTTACGTGAAATCCGGACGTCTGCCATCAACCCCTTAGCCGCCAAAGCCACCACCTCTAAAATTTCAAATTGCACCATACCATGTGTGGCACATCGTTGGAAAGGTATTTTCATAAGGAATTCACTCTACTATTTACTTTTTTTTTATTCGCTTCAAATTGAGACCTAAAAAAATTAAAAACTATATTTTGTTTATTTCGGTTAAGCTGCTGAATATTGCAATTGCCGTTAAAGTAATTGTTCAAAATGACTTCCGTTAACTTCCACACAATAATACGGACGACTTTGAAAGAGAGAACGAACATTTACGAGAACTTGCGGTGTCAATTTACGACATTCTTCTATTATTCTCTGCCTAAGATCTTCAATGTTGGCCGGTTGTGTTGCATATACTTTGTATTTCAAATGTCCCCATAAGAAATAATCCAACGGAGACAGGTCGGGTGATCTAGCCGGCCATTCGATGGGACCACGTCCAATCCATCGTCCAGGAAACCGATTGTTCAAAAATTTTCGAACGGGAATCACATAGTGAGGAGGTGCACCATCTTGCTGGAAAACTAGTTCATTTTGAAGCAAATTTTCGTCATTTTCCAGTAGTTCTGTTATACGCGGATCAACAGTGGTGTCAAGAAGCTCAAGGTAAATAGTGCTATTCAAATTACCGTCAATAAAAAATGGGCCAACGATGTAGTCTCCTAGAATACCTGCCCAAACATTAAGTTTCTGTGGATATTGGGTATGGGTTTCCATAAACAAATGCGGATTCGTGTCTGACCAATACCTATAGTTATGCCTGTTGACTTCTCCGTTCAAAAAAGACGTACACTCATCGCTGAAACAGATATTGTACAACAAGTTCACGTTGTTCAATAGATTATTAGACATAATTTCGCAAAACTCTAGTCTTCGATCATTGTCGTCTTCGTTTAATTCTTGAACAAGTTTTATCTTGTATGGGTGAAATTTGTGCTTTTTTAAAATTCTCCATACACTGCTTGTTGAAACCCCCGATGCCTGGGAAAGTTGATTTAAAGACTGATTATTTCCATTGCAACTTATCCCAAAACAGCAATTTCAACAGGTTCATTAATAATTGGTCTTTCTGGTTGATGTTTTTTGTTTGTCACTGAACCAGTTTCCATGAATTTTTGCATCGATTTTATAACATACTGATGGCGAATGAATTTATCGGGATGAATCTCATTGAAAGCACGCGCTGCAACTCGTGCACAGTCGTTATTTTTGAAATTAAAACGCACAATCTCGATTCTTTCGGCAGTGGTGTAAACCATGTTGACACTTTTATAATATTCAAAATGAACTGAATGTTGACTGACAGATGAAAAAACAAAAGATAGAAAAAGGATCTAGGTACTGCTATATTAAGCAGCTTAACCGGAATAAACAAAATATAGTTTTTAATTTTTTTATGTCTCAATTTGAAGCGAATAAAAAAAATAAATAATAGAATGAATTCCTTATGAAATTACCTTTCCAATGATGTGCCATACATGGTATGGTGCCATTTGAAATTTTAGAGGGGGTGGCTGTGGCGGCTAAGGGGTTGATGGCAGACGTCCGAATTTTATGTAAAAAGATGTCCCCCTTGCTGTCTTTGTTGACATGTCTTGGCGATTTTCAAGCAAAAAATAGTGTTGAAAGATACTGAGGGTGGCTACTTTTCGTTGAAAAACCCTGTATAATATCAACTTCTATAATATTATTCAAAATATCCTTTTCTATGGGCATTAGCATAAATGCTTCTAAGTGCTCTTGGTGTAAAGTACTGCGCAGACGAGTTTTGATGTTTTTTAATGTTGAAAAGCTCCTTTCACAAGAAACTTGACTAATTGACAATGTTAATACAAATTTATAAGCTAGTCCTAAGCATAAATAAGCTCCACTTAACATATTATACCTGTACAATACATTCTCTCTTCAGCCGTTGTCTATCCATCCATAGGATATAGGCCTCTCTAATATTTGCCCACGTGCTTCTGTTCTGCGCAATTTGGTACCAGTTGAGCCCCGCTATTCCCTTTATCTCGTCGTACCATCTCTGTTGAGGTCTTCCAACACTTCTTCGTTCTCCCCATGGTCTCCATCTAGTGATGTAGCCACTCCAGTTTTCTGTATGTCTGGCCACGTGTCCTGCCCATTGCCATTTTAAGGAACCGATTCTTTCTATGATGTCTGTAATTTTGGGTTTTTTCTCTTATCCATTGGTTTGTTTTGTGATCTCTCAATGATATCCCTAGGATTCTTCTTTCTACTGCCCTCTGATGTACCCTTAGTTTGTTCTTGATCTTTTTTCTCAGGACCCAGGTCTCTGATCCGTATGTAACAGCTGGTAGTATGCACTCGTTATAAACTTTTGTTTTTAAAACCGTTGGGATATTCATGTTAAAAATGTTTTTTACTTTCCCATAGGCTGCCCATCCAAGTCTAATTCGCCTATCTATAGTCCAGTAAAAAAAGATATTTAGTTAGGAAAAAATCTTATCTGAGATTTTTCTTCGGGAATCGTTAGTGGGGATATTAGGGATGAAAAAATCAGAAAAATCAGTTCCAAGGGTATGGAGCAACCCCCCCAAAAAACCACCCCTTAGGTAAAAAGAACGGTTTTTCGCCTATAACTCGTTCGGTTTCAAAGATATTAAAAAACTACCCCAGACAAAAAAATAGTTTATACAATTTGCCACAAAAAAGGTCTCTTGCGATTTTTTCTCACATGCCATATATTTTTGAGATATTGAAAATTTAAAAAGCTTAAAATTTGCCAAATTTCGTTGGCGCGAAATTTCGCTTTTTCAAAAATTCTCGCTCGCCGTCTTACAAAAAAATTGAATTACTCAGGAACCATTAAACATAGAACCAAAAATCAAAATGTGTTTTGAAGGGGAGACTCACTCGAACATGTTTTTGATATTTACATTCACTGAAAATAATTTCTACATTGATAACATAACAATACAGTATAATTTTTTGATGGTTTTTGCGATTTTGGCTAGTTGCTGTCCCAATGGCAGTAATTGATTTCAATATAAATTATAAATGGATTATCTTTTAGTTTAAGGGATCACTTCAAGTCTCCAAAAGAATAGAACAGTAAAATTTGCTTTTTGTAATTTTCCCAGCATTTTTAATTTGCAACATTTTGACCAATTTTTTATTATTTTATTAAAGCAAAGAAAATAAGTCGGAAATATTATGAATATATACAAAAAACAATTTCTTTGTATTCATATACACTACGACAATTATTCCCAGTCATTTATATGTCAATAAATTTCATCAAAAAAAAAAAAAAACATAAAAAACTGCAGATGGGCCATTTTTTTCGATTTTTTTAAAAATTGTTGTAGTGTCCTCAGTTTATAAAATTTTTAAATCTACGCGGTCCAGAAATCAGGGCAAGTATATATGTATAGAATACGATCATACTATTAAAAATTATATTATATGTATCTGGGTGGAGTTAAAAGCTATTGAAAGAGGACCGGTTTGATGACCGAAGTCATGTCATTTCTGGGTTGCATAGGGTACGTCATGGCCGGAAGTGGAATTGAAGAAGTGCTTTCTGTTTGTTATGCTTCATGTTCAGTAAAGAAAATGCTTATGGGTCACGCATATGCTAGAGCTGTTCGCGGGCATACGTTGGTCTTATTGTCATTAGTTAAAATAATTTTATTTGAAATGGAAATTTCTGATGCAGAGAAAGAAGAAATAGAACAAAATTAAGACGATTTTTTGAAAGGTACCGTTACATACATTGAAATACACAGTCTCACTAATTTATCAAAATTCCAAGAGAAATTTTGCGAAAAAATTAAGGAGATTGAGGATAGAGGAAAAACGGCCAAACTGTGGATTGCCTATATGAAAATGGTCATCTTGGCAAAATCTTTCATGAAAAGTGAAAAAATGGGTGACCTGAGAATTCAATTACGTATAATATCGCAGATGTTACCATATTTTCATGCAACGGGACATCATAATTATGCGAAATCTGCTCACCTATACATTCAAGAAATGAAATTATTTATGGAGCAAATGGAGAAGCGTAAGGATGCAATGATGTTTGCTAACGAATCAGATCCTGTATTAGAGGAATACGAGAAATTTGTCAATGACGGTTTTTGCACTGTCCGTCGTATCGATGCGTTTTGGTCTGGTAATTTTACTGATATGACAATCGAACAAGATTTCATGAGAGTCATGAAAACTGAAGGTGGACTTATTGGAAGAGGAATTACTGAGAGCACACAGATGAAATTTGTTCTAGGAATGCCATATGCGCATGATGTATGCGAAAAAATTGAACAATTTTGCCACGTTCGATTCACGTCAAGTGAACAGCATATTGATGCACGGGACAGTCGGATCAATCGAGATAACGACGATGTTCAAAAAATCTATGGCTTTTTCATGGACCATAATCCGTTTCCATTTGAATCCGAATTAAACTCAATTTCCAATGGAACGATTGGCACAGAGGATGTTAACTCTTGTGATGTTTTTGAAATCGGAAAGAGCATTGTCATGAAATTAACTGGTCTGAAATTTCACGAAACCAAATGTAGAAAAAAAGACAACGTTGTGAATCTAGCTGCCAAAACATCCAGTATTACAATAGCAAACACAATTACCCCAATTGATCCATATATGCTTTTCCAGAGAATATCTGTTGTAAAAAAAGATCAAGAGTTAAAGTCATTCTTTCATTACGAATTATCACCATATCCACTATCGCTTTTTTCTGCTGGCTCGTTTAGAAAGACAATGAAATCGAAGCTTTATGAATTATTCAATCCAGTTGATTATCAACCTGATCCGAATAAAAATGTTTTCATATTAGACGGCGGAATGTTACTTCACCGAGTTCCTTGGAAAGAAAATGAGCTTTTCGACGATATTCTTAATAGATACCTTGCGTACGTCAAAAAACATTTTACGACAAACGCAATCGTCGTTTTTGACGGTTATGAAAATTTGGCCAACAGTATAAAAGGAACCGAGAGAATGGCAAGAGTCAATAAAAAATCTCAGCGTGGACGTGCAATTCTCTTTGAACATGCATTCAACGATGTCATCGGAAAAACTGTTGTCCAATATACATAATAAAAAGAGGTTCATTGCTTTGCTGACTCAAAAACTTTTGGAAGAAAATATCCATGTAGTAGAAGTATTCATGCAGAAAGATCAATCAGCTATATCGATATTAGAAAATGGCATTTCTTGTATTTTACAAGTGTATAAAGCACAGAAGAAAATTAAATGTCTTGAGACACAATTAGTTGAGACACGTAATTTTTATGAAGAACGTCGTAAAACAAAAAGCAGTAAATCTTGGGTCTCTTCCTCCCACCAATGATGCAGCGATACAACATTGCTCAAGAGTATACCTCCAAGTTCAAAAATGGTTGTCGAATGATTTAATTCCTGAACAGTGGGGTTGGAAAAAAGATAATATTTTAACACCAATTATGATGACACGACCAGCAGCACCAGATGAAATTTTAAAAATGATTTTCTGTAACTGCAAAAAAGGATGCGGAAATGCTTGCTCTTGCAAAAAAGCTGGCTTATTTTGTAATGATGCTTGTGGATCTTGCAGAAGTAATTCATGTAATAATCAAATACCAGTCGAACCAGAAGAATCAGATTATGATGACATTATACATAACGAAGAAGAGAATAAACTAGATTTATTTTGTAAAATTAGTATGTATATGTAAATAGTAATAATATGTTAATAATAATTGTAATGATAAGAAAGATTATAGTAATAATACCATATTCGTAAATAGTAAAACATTATTTTTATTTCATTGATTACCTTCAATTCCTTCAAGAAAAATTCAATTGACGTTGGTATGATGCCTCAATCATGCAATCTCTTCAAAACCGATTATTTTAAGCTTTTTAAATTTTCAATATCTCAAAAAATATGGCATGTGAGAAAAAATCGCAAGAGACCTTTTTTGTGGCAAATTGTATAGACTATTTTTTTATCTGAGGTACTTTTTTAATATCTTTGAAACCGAACGAGTTATAGGCGAAAAACCGTTCTTTTTACCTAAGGGGTGGTTTTTTGGGGGGGTTGCTCCATACCCTTGGAACTGATTTTTCTGATTTTTTCATCCCTAATATCCCCACTAACGATTCCCGAAGAAAAATCTTAGATAAGATTTTTTCCTAACTTTTGACAAATTTTTTACTTTACCGACTGGACTACTATCTCAATTTCCAGATTTTGTTTGCCTAGTGTTATAGATTGTCCTAGGTATATATATGATTGTGTCTTATTTATTATTATTGACCATGAATCGAGATTGTTTCGTCTGTATTTTGTGCATTCGTACTGAACTGTGTTTTTGTGTTATTCATGTGTAATCCCACTTTAGCAGCTTCTTCTTGTAAGTCTGCTAGCATGCCTATGAACTTCTGTTTCTCATTTGCGAACAATTCAATATCGTCAGCAAACCTCAGATTATGTAAATGTTCTCCTTGTATGTTTAGTCCTTTATTTTCCCATTTAAGGTTTTTAAAGATGTCCTCGAGTACTAGGTTGAATAATTTTGATGAGATTACATCTCCATGACGAACTCCTCTTTTAACATTTATTTTATCCGTTGTCTCGTATATGTTTCTCATCATTGTGGATTTCTCATAGATGTTTTCAATAAGGTTTATGTAGCGTTGGTCTATCCTAGAATTTCTTAGTGATTTTATTATGGTCCAGGTTTCTATGGTATCGAAAGCCTTTCGAAAGTCTACAAAGGCCATCCATACTGTTATGTTGTATTCCGCGGTTTTCTCTATAATCTGTCTCACTGTATGAAGATGCTCCGTCGTACTGTATTTGCTTCTAAATCCAGCCTGTTCTTTTGGTTGGTAGATCTCAAGTTTTCGTTGTAATCTATTTGCGCTTATACCAGTGAAAAGTTTGTATATCTGAGATAGTAAGCTGGTCGGTCTATAATTTTCCAGATCAGCCGAATCCCCTTTTTTGTGGAGCAGTACAACTACGGCATTCTCCCAGTCCTTAGGGATGTGTTCTTCTGTTAGGCATTTGTTAAATAGATTTACAAGTTCTTGTTTGGTTTTTGTGTCACTTTCCTTGGGCATTTCTGGTAAGATATTATCTTCTCCTGCCGCCTTGCCATTTTTCATTTGGGACAACCCTTTCTCCAGTTCTTCTACGTCTATCTCTGGCATTTCTTCTGAGTTGACATTTGTTATTTTATTTACTTTGTTATCTCTTTCTTCATCTGACTCTGTGTTCTTTGTTTTAGATTTATATAAGTCGTTGTAACAGGATTTTACTATCTTTAATATCTTTTATCTGTCTTCAACTATGTTACCCGTTTTGTTTTTTATTTTTTATTATTTTTTTTTACAATACATTATTACAATAAATTGCACAATTCTTACAACTTTTGCGCCGGTTAGGTAATTCATTTTGTTGTTCACCGTCACAAATAAAATCTAAATCTAGTGCATTCTGTTTGTTTTGTTGTTCAAATGTCTCCTCTACTGTATTTTTCAGTTGATTCCAAGCCGATGAAAAATTTATTAATTCCGACCTAATATTATCTGAAGTTAAAGATGGCTCAAATCTGCTTAAATATCTACTAAGTTTGATAAAAGCATCTTTCGAAATTTCTTAATAAAAATTTTTTGGATCTAAATAAGCAAGGTCTTCGTACAATTCAGCATTTTTTAATACTTCGAATTGCAGTGTCTACTGTTTCATTGTGGACAGATATTTCAAATTTTTTTATGGGTATTGTTATAAGTTCATCTAGTGAATTTGAGCGCTAAATATGAGTATTGTTATCTCGACTACTGAGATCGGTAATGACGGTTTTTCGCGTTTTTAAATTTGTAACATGTGAAGCTGGTGTGAATCGCGCTTTACAATAATTTTAATAATTTAGATTTTTTGTCAGACCGGCCCATAATCGGACCGGCCTATGCGGAAATTTCCGCATTCTCCACATGGCCAGTCCGCCCCTGAATGTATCCCCAAACCATATTTCAGTCTTTAGATTTTCTGTGTTCTTAGTTATTAATTCTTTTAAAGTTTTCCATAATTTATTGGAGTTGTATTTAACTTCATCTACCTATATTCTGTGTGTAATATTTTGTTTTTTCTTTTCTTATTATATTTGTTACATCGTTTCTTGGTCTTTTGTATATATTCCAGTCCTCCTGTTTCCCTGTGATAATAACCTTTTTATAAAGTTTGTCTCTCTCCTCCATCTGCTGCTTAATTTCCGCTGTATACCATTTAAATTTTATTTCCATACGTACTGTTTATACTTATTTCTCTTTCTGGTGCATGTTTATTCAATGTATTCTTTATATTTTGTATTAAGTTATTTGCAGTAATATTTGCATCCGTTGATTCTGCATTCCACTCCTCATCCATTAAATCTAGTTGAAACTGAATTTCATTTATCTTTTTGTAAGTAGTTACGAATTTTATTTTTATATATCGAAGATTTTGCTTTACCCGGCAGTTTAACTAATAGTATGCAGTGATCAGTAAATTGTTTAGTATGATCCATATACCTCATATGGAAACGACTGTGATGAAGTAGTAATGCTACTACGAATAGCACATCCAAAGGACGAGAGCCATCAATTAGAGCCACTCTATGCTCACATGGACAAACTGAATCAAAAGGAAGTGGACCACGAACCAGAATAGTCTCGCCACAGTCAACCCACTGGACTCGCCAGAATGTTTAATTCCATTTAACATAATTTTTGTTTTAAATAATATGAGTTTAAATTCGTTAAAATACATTAAAATTAACTTTACATTAATTGCAAATACTTTAACTGCACATTAGTAGATCACAGCGTGTGCAGTAGATTTCAAAACGCATAACTGCAAATCTGCAGTTTTGCACTTCTTTATTTCGTAAATAACCAAAGGTTGTTTAAATTATACTTTAGTATAGTAAATTCAGTATGATTTTTGTATAAATACATCGAACTGTGATAATAAAAATTAGTATTAAAACCAATTAATACTCGTTACTTTGCTAGTGCTATTTCCTGGTCTTTATTTACTGATACGTGATACGCGTATTGTGACACTAGCTTTCCTTGATTTACCCTCAACAACTACTGAAACCTGAAATAGATATTTAGATTAATGTTTGTGCTATTAAGCATTTCTTTAGTAAAAAGAATAATCAATAATCATTGCTAGCGGGGGTCTATAAAGTTTCGACATGGAAATATGTGTAATATTTTCTAAAAAAAGAACCCATCTCAACTTTAGAAAGAAGTACGAAGTTTATGGAGAGCAGTTTTACTATATTACATTAAGAAACATCTGTAGAGCCTCAAAACATCGCAAAATTATGTGAAAAGAGAACTGACAATGCTGTTTTGTTATAAAAATCAAAAAATGGCAGTATGATTGAGAAAACTTTTAAACTGAATAAAAATAAACATGCCCGATGAGAGTTTTCTAATGTTCAGGTCAATCGTAATAATAAACACATACTTTATTTTTAAATAATAAATAAACAATTTTGAATATCATGTTCTTCCAAGGCAATTTTTGAGACTGAAATTGAAAGTTAGTAGTATAGTCCAGTGATGAACAGAGCCGAAAGAGGGGGGTTATCCTACAAAAGGTCGGGTACCTAGTTCTGAATTTTTGATATGTTGTATAGGATGGTTGGTTAGTGAAAAATCCAAATTTCCACAATTCCCTCTCTGTTGGAGATCTGTCACATGAAGAAAGAAGTCGACGAGTCTAAACGGGGAAGTACGTCACCGTACCTGCAACTGTCGAGAAAGGGGTTGCTGGGCGACGGGGGACAACAACACTTCCGGCCCGAAAAGCATTGTCTAATTTATTTTTCGTGCATTGATTTGTAACTTTTGACTTCAATTTATTGCATTTGAGTTGTTAGTAATAAAATTTGTTATCCGTTTTTCAATTTGTGAGTTAATAACAGTTTTAAATAATACTCTCCTCCGCTCCCTTCGCCATCTTGTGGAAACCACCAAAAATCGGCACTTCTTTCAGTTTTTTGCCTATAACTTCTTTCTGGTGAATTTTAGCGCAAAAAGAGTTATTTACCGACTTGTAGAGGACAAAATTTCCTGCAAATTTATTATTTTAAGTTTTTTTGTACAATTAATATGAAGCTTCCAAAAAAGTCGAAAATTGAGTACTTAGCAAAATTTTGAGTTTGTTTCCACTCTACATCGCAATAACTCCGTAACACTTTATTTTAGCGTAAAAGCCCTTATAATCAATCTTGTAGAGAATTTAATTACCTATAAAATGCATGTATCAATTTTTTTTACGACCAATGCAACAGAGGGGTAAATTTATAAAAAAAACGAAAAAGGGGATTTTTTTATGTTTAGTGCAGCAACTCTCTTTGGTTCATTAATTCTAATAATAAAAGTATTACCTTTCATTTCAAACAGAACAAACTGTATACATAGATGCAAAATGAATGTAATTATGTGTTGGAGAACGTCAGTGAAGTCTCGTGGGACTACTAGAATTTTTTTTTAAACAGCACTTCCTTCTTTTATTTGCCTGCAACTTCTTTCTACTGTTCTTCAGCTCAGAATGAGTTATTTGCCGAGTATTATATATATTCTAAGGCCCAATTTTCTAAAACTTTGGCATATTATGTCTTTTGTGAAACCAATAGCGGTGGAGCTGTACCGCTCCCAACAGTCCCAACAAGGCAAATAAGTAGCGATCTTAAAATAGTAATTTTTCTACTCCCACCATGGAAAGTGGGATTTTCAGACTTCGTCTCCATAGATACGAGTATTGAAAATGAGTGTTTGCCGAACAAGTGAAATTAGCGTGCGGAAAATTTACTTTCCGCACGCACATGCATGATTTTCGGTGCGGCAAAGTATAATTTTGCCGCACTGAAATCAAAATGTCAAATCTGACATTTGATGAATGTCAGATTTGATTTTGCAGAAATATTTAAATTTTTTTATGGAAATGTGGTTGTAGAAAAAATAGTGTGTAATACATGTGTTAAAAGCTTGTATTTGCCACTCTCATGTGACTGCAGCACTCACTATCGTTCGTGCTGCAAACTTCACATTCGTGTGGCAAACGCAAGCTTTCAACACTTGTATTACAATAGTAATTTGTATAACAAGTGTTGAAAGTACAGTTTTGCAGAACGAAAATGAAGGTTGCAGCCTGAGACGAAATCGAAGGCTGCATTCATTTGAGTTTTGCAAAACACTTTCAACAAGTGTTATTACACACTATTTTTTCTACTCCTACAGAAGAAAGACATTTAATTCACTATTTAATATTTTAAAGCAAATTTTATAATTTTTTGTGGAATATTAAGTATGCTCATGGAAACTATGGTCACTATGGAAATAAGTCCGTTGCTATGAAAATAAACATATCACAAATATAAACAAACCATACAGTTAACCGGCACCATTTTGAAAGTGTGTTGCAAAGTACTTTGCAACACACTTTTGGATTTTGTCGCACAGTTTCGACAAACAATTGCTTTCAGCATTAAAAATCATGTGGAAAGATCAACTTTCAATAGTAGGAGTAGAAAAAAAATTTTACTGAGTAGGTACTAAATTTTAGCCTTTTTTGGAAGCTTCATAGCTCCGTTGATATTAATCGTAAAAAAAAACTTCAAATAACAAATTTGTAGCAAATTTTGTCCTCTACAAGTCGGTAAATAACTTTCTTTGCGCTAAAATTCTCCAGAAAGAAGTTATAGGCAAAAAACTGAAAGAACTGCCGATTGTCGGTGGTTTCCACAAGATGGCGGAGGGAGCAGAGGAGAGGAAATTGTGGAAATTTGGATTTTTCACTAACCAACCATCCTATACAACATATCAAAAATTCAGAACTACCCAACCTTTTGTAGGGTAAAATCCCTTCGTTCACTAATAGTAGATAATGGATTAAAAGTATTTACCTATTTAGGAATTACGAACCAGTTATAGCTCGCAGCATACTTTTTTGTATGAAATTATTTTCTGTAACCAACAATAGTTAAGGAGTTTTATTGTTTCTGTTAGAGTAAAGCGACCAAATATGGAATACCGTTTTTGTTTTTTGCTATAAATATTTTATTTTAAGGGAAAAGAATATAACTTTTGCATAATATATTTCCCTAAAGCTCTAGTAAACAATAGATATCAATGTCAAGTACAAAACAGTGTAAAGAAAGAAAATATTTGTTAATAATATAAAAAGGAGCATTTTTGTGTTTCACCAAAATGTGTAGGTACGTAATATGGAATACCCGTGTTCTTAGTATGGAGTATGTCAAATAAACGTTTTAAAATTGTTTCAAATATTTATATTTTATGTAAATTATAAAAAAGACAAATTAATATTCAAAACACAGACAAAAGATAAAAGATTGTCTAACAAAAACACAGTTGCAAAAATATATTCACTTTTACGTAGGTAACTCTTTTATTTACAAAAATCGCACACAAAGTTTTCAGTCAAAGCACCTGAATAATCTTTATGCGCCCAGCTGACCATGCACAAAATGCATTGAATCCAAAGTTGACCATTATTATTATTTGGATTCAGGGTAGGTATATTCCATATTAGGAACTACCCTCACTTTAATACAAAACTAGGTTATTTAAATAAAGACTGAAATTGAAAACTTCATCAAAAGATTGTTTGCAATAATTAACGAAACATGTCTTCTAAGGCATACAAACAAAAGAACCTAATTTTTTGTTTTATTTTCGATATAAAAAGGACGACGTAAAAACTAATTAAATTAAATGTACCTACGCTTATCAGAATTTTAAAATAAAAAATCGGCCTCGTGGACAAATTCTATTGCAATCATTTATATATTTTCATATCGAGAATTGCTTCAAATTAATTTTTGAGCCCGTAATTTGTGTAGAAAGTTTACCGGAATTTTCGTTCACGTTAGCCACTTGTCGAAGCAGTCCGGAGGCGCATAAAGACTGGCGTTAGATCTATTTGACGCATCTAAAGTTGCATGACTACTTAAATAAGCAAAATGGTTTGTACGCGGATTCTTGTATTAACTGTAGAGTTGGGTAATATAGTACCTATATCCAAAAGATTCTGTCCGATATAAGATTAACTAAGCCAAACCCAACATATATCTTGTTATATATTTTTGCTTTCACGTTAGAGGCAGCTGCTTATTATCTCGGTTGAGTTAAACGAAGATGCAAATAAGGCGAATGTTTATTTAAATACAGGTAAAACGACCAGCTTAACACTGGTACAGAATTATAGGGCTGTAGTAACATAAAAAGTAAGTACCGTACGGGTCAAATTTACTCGAAATCTTCAAATAGGGATTACCTGCTTTGTTTGGGAGCTGCTGTAGTGAAAGCAGGTAATCCCTGTTTGAAGATTTCAAGTAAATTTGACTCGTACGGTACTTACTTTTTATGTTACTACAGCCCTATAATTCTGTACCAGTGTTAAGCTGGTCGTTTTACCTGTATTTAAATAAACATTCGCATTAGTTGCATCTTCGTTTAACTCAACCGAGATAATAAGCAGCTGCCTCTAACGTGAAAGCAAAAATATATAACAAGATATATGTTGGGTTTGGTTTAGTTAATCTCATATCGGACAGAATCTTTTGGATATACTTTAACTGACAAGTTAAGATGATTAAATTGTTTCTTGGAATAATAGGAAATAGTTTGCCTTCGAATTCTGTTTCATATTTTAAATATTTCCTATTATTGGTTCTATCATTGGATCTATCGCACTCTGTTAGCTGAGTTGCCTACACGCTACATAATGAATAGTGAGTTACAACGATATTTCTAAAATCTTATTTCCATTATTTCCAAATTAATTTGCATTTTGAAAAAATGTTCGTGTGGCATTTGAAAAGGGGATGATTTTATCTATCTATTCACGTGGAGATTCTTTCGATATCTCAATTTATGCAAATACTATTTGAATTTTTTTAAGTAAAATAGAGTTGTACGTTTTTTATTGCTAAAACATTATTATTTCTTAATTTAACAAAACCGAGGTGTCTATAGACAGACAAAAGATAAATGATTAGAAATAAAAATCGCCCGCCACCCCTACATTAAAATTGGTTCTCAAAAAATGGAGCAAAGTCTGCATATAATCGACTATTTTTCAAGGTGTAAACTCCGTCGTTAAGGAAATAATTTTAATTAATATTTGACTGCTAACCAGTTGCACATTAGTTCTTGCCGTTCACATTTTGGAAACATTAAAAAAGATGAGAATTTGATATTTTAGAGTTGAGCAACATAATAACAAAATGATGTTCAGTAGATATTAGACAAGTAAAACACAACACCTGGTCACTATCTTACGTACAGACCTGTATTAATGGGATATAAATTATCAGTTATTCTTATTAGTCAAATATGAAAAATATTCGTAACACTTCGATTGAAAGGGTAAAATACATCGAATCACGAATATTTTAACTAAAAAAATTAACTGTTTTGTGTAAAAAAAGTTTATAAGTTATTTCGTTTACCTATTGCACTTATAGTAGTCGTATATAAATTAAAAAATTCTAAAGATCACAATATAAAAATTTAATGATTTTGAATACCGCCATCTGTGATCAATTAAGTCAATATTTACATTTAGTAATACGCAAGCGTGAAGTTCCTCTGCAAAGCTCAAGGTCATCGCTGTCAAGCAGTTATTGGTGCAGTGCATGGGTTTGCATAAACAAAGTTTGATAAACCTTGTATATTTTAAGTATTATTAATAGAACCAACCGCGAAAATTTTGGTTTACACCGAATGCCTTTCGTTTATATAAATTATGGCCTCGGAATCGAATACCCAAATTATACAACGATCATCAAATTCTGAAAACCCAAAAAAAATATTGATCAACCTATTTCCAAAACAGGTTGAGTGTTCTTATGTATCATGTTATTGGTAAGTACTATTTTAAGGTAGCAATTGTAGTTTTGATTTTATCAGCATTGCCATGTGTTTTTTTAATAGAAGAAAAAAGTTGAAAGGTAATCATTAATTAGAAATTTGTGTAATACTTTGAAATGTTTGCTCCTATATAAATTAGTTTTTTAGAGGATTTCTTTTTAGTTTGAAAAACTGTAACAATTAACAATTTCAGTACAATAGTAGAATATTTTTCACTGTTAGGCATTATGACTTATATGACAACTAAAAATCTATGATATAACTTGGTTTTATCATAATAAAGTGTAGGAAAGTAACATAAAGTTGCATGGTTTCTCTGAAAATTATTTATTTAAAATATGAAGTATTTATTGATTAGTAAGTTAACAAGGTTGCATGCAAACATTTGCACTTTAATTTAATAAGTGAAAAATCTAGGTTAATTTGGAAGCTAAATAAGTTAAATGTTTTAGCAAAAATTTACACGTCATTGACAAGATTTGTAGATTTTTCATTTACATACTTTATAAATTGTAATAACCTGTTGAACTTTGAGTAGCTACAGTGGATATTACTACGATTGAAATTTTGTTTTGGTTTTTGATAGAGTTAATTGAAAAAAATTAGTAATCAGAATAATAAAATGGAATTAGTTTATTTGGTATACAGATTGTTCGAAATCCATTCTAAACATACAAAAATTAATGAGTGCAACAAGGAAGACATAAACAATATGGGTAGCACAACAAAGATAGAATGAAATCATGGCTAGGTAAATTTTTAAACTAAAGATCTCTCGCCAATAACAAGCAAGCAAGCAAGCAAAAACATCTGTCATAGATATTGCTTGTTATAATTGGCGAGAGATTTTAGTTTAAAAATTTACCTAGCCATGATTTCATTCTATTTTTGTTGTGCTACAAGTATTGTTTATGTCTTCCTTGTTGCACTCATTAATTTTTGTATGTTTAGATTGGATTTCGGACAATCTGTATAAGTGGGTATATTTCTATGCAGTACATTTTTGCTGACATGAAATGAGTTAGATTTTGTGCTGGGTGAAAAGCTCAGTCTGAATAAATGTCACGTATTATTATTTCATGACCTCTAGACATGCAATCCTTTTTGTATTTCACATGAATTTTATTTTATGTTTAATTAAGTGTGTGCTACTATTATGATTAAATCTGATAAAAAGGTTAAAAGTATTGATTTCAAAGTTATTGTATGATTACCAAGATTTATATAAAAGTTATATTTTAGGTATTTATATGTTTACCTAAGAGGTTGATATTTATAATAAATACTTGGTATTTATATCTTAAGAGCAAATCTTGTATGTGTAAATCAGATATGTTTGTAGTGGTTTATAATAATGCAGCGCCTTTTTTTTAATTTATGATTTATGTTTATGTCTCTGTGACCTAATTTATGCTAGTAAATTTTGTACACTCCTTTTTAAATATGCAAAAATATTACAAGCACTCTTTTAAAAAAAATATACTGATATAATTGTATTAAATTATATACTTGGCATTGTGGCGTTTTGTTAAAACTCTCATGTTAAAGTACTTATTGTGGAAAATTTATTAGATTAAATATACTAATATACACATAAATAGATATCCATGTGAAAAATGAGTGAAAGAGGGAGGCCTTTGCCCTACATGGCTAAAAGACCTTTATGTATCAAGGGCGTAAAGAAGGCGATTGTGGCCTGCGGCGTGAATATTATAACCCTCGGCTAAAGCCTCGGGTTATAACACACCAAAGGCCAAAGTCGCTTATTACACCTGTGGCATAAACAATATTTTTTGCACGAACGGAGATTTTATTTAAATTTTTTGATTTATATTAAAAATTTTCTAATGACATTTTTAAAAATGTCAAATTGATGCATTCACGGCAAGAGTGATTTTATAAAAATTGTATTGTAACTAAGGCATTTTTGTGATATTTCAAATTAATTTGCCGCGAGCGTAAAGTGCACCCGAGGTCTGCAATAATTAACTTTACGCCCTTCTTTGCAAAAATAACTATTATAATTACCTAATTTAATTTTGTTTTTCTAACATTCAAAAATAACAGAAAGGAAAGTTTTAGATTAGATTTTTTTGTAGAAAACCAAAATAGTGAAGGCCTTTTTTTATTCTAACAACTTCTATTAACATAACGATTTATCGTCAATTGTAGTTAAAAATTTTTAATTCTTATAATAATTTGTTAGTTTGGAAAACCTAACTTTGCTTATTTGGAAAATCTCACTTTGTTTAATGTTGATATTTATTAGTTTATTACCATTTTCAAGATTTAATTACTATGTCCCCTGTTTCAAACACCTTATACTGAGTGGTTCATAAAGTAATGGGCAAGAGTAGATTTGCATGGTCAAAATATTATGATTTACTTAGGATAACCATAGTCTAAAAGTTGATATTAAAACAACAATAAATCTGTCGTCGATTTTAATGTAACTCCTGAACGAACGTTATCTTTGCTACCTC
This sequence comes from Melanotus villosus, assembly GCA_963082815.1. Taxonomy (NCBI): domain Eukaryota; kingdom Metazoa; phylum Arthropoda; class Insecta; order Coleoptera; family Elateridae; genus Melanotus; species Melanotus villosus. The sequence goes on along the minus strand of OY720419.1, from coordinate 27,155,256 downwards.
TTAAAAAAAGCTTCAACTTTTTTATACTTAAAGTTCTAGCAAACTTAACTAAAAAATCTTTAGTCTCATTTTTTTATGCAAAAAAGGTATACTGTTTAAATGTCACCAAAGTTAACCGTTCCCAAGATACCCTTGAAGTAAGTGTTACAACGTTACAACCATTTTGTTTGAGTAATCTTTAACACAATGCGCTTGAATTTCAAACAAAAAATAGACATATTCTTCTTGTCAAAAACAAGTAACGGGATCCAGAGTAAAATTAAAATTTTGACTTTGTATTTCTTTTAAGGTAGTTATCGCGAGGTTCCGATTTTCTTACGACACAGTTGATTTTTTTTATATGTATAGTTAAGTAGTTTTTGAGTACACGGTTAAAATTCCGGAGAGATTGACCACCTAGAACCAGAGAAAATAATTAATGAAAAAATGCCCTTATACACGGTATTCCTTATGAAACTTGGAAAATAAGTAACATCTTCGATCACATTAAGCATGTATTTCTTACCACTTTGATCAAATTTTTTTGGCGGCAAGAAACATTTTTGATAGTTAACTCGGCGAAATTTCGAAGCATTTGACCACCTACTTTTGTAGATAAAAAATAATTAATACCATTGTGTTGAACTTTTACGAAAGAAGACTCTATTGATAGGCAACACTGCAAACGAGAGAAGAGGGGGTTTGAACGCGCGATATTCAAACTGTCGCACGATCCTTGTTGGTTACCGGTGTAATTTTACGTTTCACTAAAAAAAAAACAATAATGGTGCAACGTCATGGAAAAAACATTCAATTAAATAAATGTTGCATATATTCATTTTTTAATTATCAACAGTAAAAATTATCTATACATGTACCTTTTAAAACGCGTAACTCTTGAAAAAAAGCTACTGGCTATTTTATGATCCCTTAAAAAACATATTTATTTATTTTTCACAAGCATTAATAATGATCTCTAGATACATTTTTTAACACGTATACATTTTTTAACACATATGCATATATGTAAATAGTTTTTGGCATATGTATGAAGAATCAATCACCTTTTTCCTCGCAAACCTTCCCTTATATCGTATGCGGTTCATTTTGCCGCAACAACCGTTCCTCACCTAACCTCACACCTTACTTTCGTATGTCAGTGTGACAAAGTCGATAGAAAATGCAGCGTTGCCACGATCGATCAAGTAGTCGATAATACGTCTGGGATGCGTAAAATAGTACAGGGCACGGATTCGGTAAGTTGGCAACAGTTACAGTCCAAACCAAAAGTTTTCAAGACGCGGATACAGTTTTCAACACACGCGGTCAGAATAAGTTTTGGTTCAGACTATCGCACGTGAACTGCCTTAATATTAAACTTTGGAGCAAGGTAATTCTATCACAGTTTTATCCTTATAAATTCTTGTTGGTCCTAGCACCTTCTGCGATTTTTGCCCATTGTTTCCTGTTCTTACATTTCTCTTTATAATTCTTTATTCCTATACTCTTTAAATCATCCACCACATCATTTAGCCATCTCATCCTGGGTCTACCTCTCCTTCTTACTTCTGTTGGTTTCGATTCTGTTATTATTCTTATCACTCTTTTTCTATCTGCCCTCATTACATGACCTAACCACTTTATTCTTTGCGCTTTAATATGCGTAACAATGTCTACGCCTTACATTTGCTGTAGTAATTTGAAGTTCTCGGTCTTAATTCATCTTCTTCTGTCTGTATTGGCTCTAATATTATTCGTAATTTCTTTCTCTCAAATAATTGTAAATCCTCTTCTTCTGTTTTAGTCAATATTGTCCATGTTTCTGTTGCATATAGCCAGTGGCGGCTGGTGACAATAGAAACAGGTGGGGCCAGGGGACAAAAACAACTTAATTTTTTTATTCTTCTAGACTTAATAACGAGAAACGTTTTTCCGATAAACTATCGATTTTGTTCATAGTTAAAATGTATCGTTTATGGACGTAATAAAAATTTAAACTTCAAAATAAATTACATATAACAAAAAACGACAACAATAATTAAACACACTAAAAACAATAAAACAGATCAACGAGGAAAAAATAATGACAATGAATGAATCGGCGCTATTTATGTACAAACGCAATCACGGGCCGGACTAAACGGGCCCCAAGATAAGCTTTGCGCCCGGTAAGCAAACACGACTGGTAGTGCGCGCGGCTCCCGGCTAATAGATGCCCCGTGCTCTACACATACAAAATACACGGCTGGCCTCAAAGACCGTACTAAGTCGCAGTATACAATATTGCCACAAAATACTACAGTAATTTTTTTATTAAACAATAAAACGTGTTAGAAATAGATCAAAAATAATAATTACAAGAAACATATTTTTTAAAACTACAATTATTGGGTTTAGTTATACAAATATAGGTGGGGCCCGGCCCCTATAGACGAGCTGCCACTGCACTACTGGTCTAATAAGGGATTTATGGATTTGTAGTTTTTTATATCTGGTTTGAATTTTTTCTTTTGTTTTGTTGCTTCCACTGTAATTTTTATTGTAAATTGTTGTTCCTAAATGCTTAAATTTCTGAACTGTTTCAAAATTATATTCTTTTACCTTCAGAAATTCCTCGTTGATGCTGTTGAAATATTTAGTCCTTTTTTCACTAATTTTTAGTTCCATTTTTCAAATTTCTTCTTATCTCATAAAAGCCCCTATTAGACCATCTTTTGTTCTACTTATAATTGTCACGTCATCAGCATAAGCAATAGTTTGTATGTTATTCAGGTTTATAATGCCGTCCAAATCTGCTTTCTTAATTGCACTTTCTAGGACTATGTTGAATAATGTAGCTGACAACATGTCTCCTTGTACTTTAAAGCTGTCTGTTGTTTCATTTCGGATTTTCACTACCGCTGTTGTGTCTTTTAGCGTCATTTTAACAAGATGTACAATTTTTTGTCGAATCCCCAGACCTATCACTTCTTATATATGTTATCTCTTATCACCTTATCAAATGCCTGACTCAAATCTGTAAATAGGATGTGAAGTGTTATGTTGTATCCATTTGCTTTTTCCAGTATTTGTTGCATTATATACATGGCATCTGTAGTCAGTGACGTAGCTAGTATCTTATTTACAGGCGCTCGAGCGCCTGTAAAAATCTGTTCTATGTTCTACGACTCCTATTTTTTTTAAATAAATTATTTAGTTTCAGTTATTTGTGCAGAAAATAGTATTGTATGACTTGTACCGAAAAAAAACTTATACAGATGCTGTAGCTTGAAGCAGCAGGTGACTTAACATGATAATTCGTTGGTGATCCTGAGTTAGGAATTTTGCATTACAAGATCAAGACAGATTGCCTATTACGCATGCTTCTGACATTTTACAGATTTGAAAATTGGTGAAAAGTACATTGTTAGTGCTGAGCGCCTGCAGTTAAAGAGTTCTGGCTATGCCACTGTCTGTAGTCGATGTTCCAGGTCAAAATCCTTGTTGGTAGTCTCCAATTATAATCTCCGCATATTCTTGCAATTTGTTTTTAATAATCTTTGATAGTATCTTGTAAGCCACGTTCAATGATATGTTGTTCCTCGGTAGTTTGAGCAGTCTTCTATCTTTCCTTTTTTGTAAATCGTGAATAATATGCCTTTTCTCCATTCTTCTGGCATGTTTTCTTCTCTCCAGATCATGCAGATTCATGTCCTAGGTAAATCATAATATTTGGACTTCATGAATGTACAGTGGGTCTGCAATACCAATACTTATCGACCACCCCATATAATGCAGATAAGAATTAAAATTTTTCATGTAAAATTTGATTATTAAGAGTGCATTTGTCTTGAAATTCGGAGACCGTTGCTTATCTCAACATTTTCACATTTTTGTGGAAACCACGAAAGATAACGACCCTCAGCCAAAACAAGAAAAAGAACTACCATTGTTTAGGTCTATGCTGTAACACTTGGTTATTTTTGTATATTAAAAAATACAACTTTTGAAATTGATATAAGTACAACACGTATAATTGAAGTGCGAAAACTTATCGCCAACTAACTGTTTCTGAGAAATCCCTCCAATGTCAGAGCAGGAGAACTACTGCTTTTGAGCAGGGAAAAATCAGAAAGGTAGTTAAGCTGCTAACAGGTTATTACCAGCTCAGAAGGCACCTTCAATTAAGCATCTTCATCGTTAGCCTATAAATCCCTATATAGGGCGAAGGCCTCCCCCTTGATTTTCCAGTCTTGTCTGTCATGGGTTTTTGCTGCCCAATCTTGTCCAGCCGCTTCTACTATTTCATCGCTCCATCTCCTTACCGGTCTGCCTCTGCTTCTAACAGTTAAAGTTGGGATCCAATTTGTTGTTTGTTTAGCCCATCCCTTGATGCTTCTCTGAAGATGCCCTGCTCAATTCCACTTTAACCATCTACACTTAACTATTAGACTTTGCACACTCAGTCTTTTTCTTAAGTTGAAAGATGACACTCGTTCTACTTGTTTTACCTTTAGCATGATGCGCATCATTTGGTGGTTGACCAGGTTTCAGCGCCATATAAAATTACTTGCATTATGCGGGTTTCCACTATCTTTCCTCGGGCCTTATTACTTTTTAAGGTGGACCAAATATTTATGAGGGCCCAGAATTTTTTCCATCCTTGAATTACTTCTTCTGGCCTTACAAGTCTTGTTGCTTTATGACTTTTTGAGCTGATTGATTGCTTCTTTTCCTTGTTCTTTATTTTTTATTGCTGTAATCTTTTTTGCAAATTTTACAGGGGAGTTACTATCATCTGATCTGTTTTTTTAATCTTTGTTAGCATTTTCCTTAACTTGTTGATCCCTTTCTGTTACTTGACCTTGCGAGGTAATTTTTGCATCTAAAGTTTCCTCGTTGGTTTTTCCTGGTAACACGGTTTGCCTCCCTTCTTTAAATTTATTGTTACTTTCGTCTTCTGAAACCTACAATTAATAGGCAAATGAAACTGCAGAGCACATATTGTGTGAGTGCCCGATGTTCGGAGTCTTAAGACACCGTTGCTTTGGGGTGGATGTAATGGTATCCGAAGAAGTTGCAAATGCATTCTACAGATGTGTTCTAGACTATGTCATGGAGCCAATCTGTAGGATGTAAATCCTAGGGGGCACAATAAGCCGATGAGCTCAAGTGCAGTGGGTTACAAACCACAACTCATGTGAATAATAAATAAATAAATAATATCCCCAACTAAAACTAAGAATAAAATGCAAGTTGTCAGAATTTGATAAAGACTATTTTAATTTAATTTTGTTATGCACAGCCTGCAGCAGTTGATCGGTAAAAAGTTATTATTGAAATTAAGTTCAATAAACCATATACTATCTGAACCAGGAAAGATGAGCCCTGCCTCATCACATGCTGAATTTAGTAACGACAAACACGTGTGTACATTTGTTCACAAACCCCATGCGCACAACAAGGATAGCATTACAATAAGCCTGTGTTATGATTAAAGTGCTTATTTGACTAGAGTAGTTTAAGTAACATGCGCGTGTTGTCACTAAAACGTCAAACTGTCAAAGTATTAATACATTTACATTATTTTATTTTATTAGTTATCGAAATTCCTATGTTCATTGGAATTCGTTTTTGTAGTACCTATTTGTGTTGTGAGGTTTAGGTAAATGAACATTTAATTTGGTTTATTGCTTTGCAGAAGAAATACAGTTGTACATTTATTGGTTAGATTTCTTTTGAAATTTTGAATTGGTAAATAATTTAAGTTGCATCTAACCATAGTCATCATAAAAGTAAAGCGCCAATCCTAATTGCTTGAGAATACAACTGATGCTAATTTAACTAGCAAGTAAAATCTTATACCATACGGATAGCATTGATGAGGCAGGGTTCATCTTTCCTGGTTTCAATAATATGTACAATGTAGAATGTACTACATACATACTTTCGGAAAACACAAAAAAAGCTGTGATTGATTGGAGTCACGGCCAACTTTGACTTGCAAAAATGCTAACTTATCTTTCTTATAATTTTAAAATATAAAAACTGGAACATATTTGAATTAACAAGTGCAACCTATTAATTAAATCCTTATTTTGCATTATTAGTTGTATTAAATAATTTATAAAATTGGTACCTACCAATTTTATATTTTAAATAAGCATTTGTATTAATAATGTTTCTCATTAACATGTATCAAATTTTAGTGAAGAAAATGTGTACAAGCTTTGCCAAGATGTAAAAAATCGATATTCTAACGAATTACAAAAGTGCTACGTGGTTTTCATTTCCAATCCAAGTCGAACTGTACCACTATGGAGACAACGAGCTGGGAAAGATGAAGACAGATTAGTTATTTGGGTAATAAATACTAATTCAAATAGTATTTTTTTTTTTGTAATAAATCATTTCAGACTGGTTTTAAACTTTATAATCATCCAGAATAATTTAAATAATTTTTAAAAATCCTTTTGTTGTAAGCTCAGCAGCATTGATTGTTGCAATTGTTAATCTTAAAGATACTTAAAAAAAAAACATTTCTTGGGCTGTGGTGGCTCAGTATATTGATGAATAAAAAGCAAATCCTGATAGTAGCATGGAAAATGTTCATGAGTCATCAGATTTATTTGTATGCTGTTAGTTAGGGACGTTGTATGACTGTAACAGTCAATGCCATAAAAACAAAACTAATTTTTGATTTAATTTTTAGTATGCTGATAAGCTTGTTAAAAAAGATAAAAAGTATAATTTCGGTCAAAAATTATACTTCCTGCCTGAATGGAAATTTAATTGATTGCATGATGTCATTTGTTTTTTAATGAAAGTAAATATATCTACCTTTTTTTTTTTTTTTTTTTTTATGTTTTTTTTAACATTCATGCATACTACCGTAACCCCCCGGAACCGCTTTCGCATTACTTCAGGGGGTACGGGCGTCCCTTACACACTAACTTACACACTACATACATGCAACTTACATACTAAACTTATACTAATGAAACCGACTTGCACGGACCGCGAGTCGAACCCACAGCCCGAACAGACCGATTTCACTGTGGCCTCGGCGAGGAAGCGGAGCGACCGCTCGCCCACCGAGACCCCTAAATATATCTACCTAAGTACAGAAAATGAAACAAATTTTTTATTACTGCTATTTTCGAAGATTAAAGAAATTATATGTATTAAGAAAGTAATACGTTACACATAAATTATGATATTATCAAATAAAATGCAAATTTCTGAAATAGTTAGAATGAATATTGATTTCATATCTACACGGAGCATTCATATTTAAACAGGAATTTATTTACAAAAAGGTTTGTAATATTAATGGGTAAAAAAATCATATTTTATGTTTTTCAGTATAATACAATAATAATTGGATATTCATACTTGCGCAAATCGATATGGAAGCTACCGATTTCTTGCTGGAAAAAGTTCATTCGCTGCATGTGTACCCAGTCTAGAATAGCTTTGATAAACATCATTATTTGATTAAAATTTCTTCCCTCCTAAAAACTCTTTCAGGGGTCCAAACAAATGATAATCTGAAGGGGAAAGATCTGGCGTTTAGTTAAAAAATCAACCACTAACACTTCCTGTGAGTCCAAAAAAAATATCACCACTACTTTATCAGTCGGATACGGTCCTTGCTTTTTTAAACTTTAGAGATGTGACACTACACTGTTGACTGTTGCATACTTGCACATTATGACTCGGGGATAAAGCAGTGGACCCATGTTTTTTTTGGTCGTTACAAGTGAGTCCAAAATTGGTAGTAATGAAGAAGATATATGCAAATGATTCATTTTGTGTTCAGTTATCAGGACGTATAATTTTTCAGAAATTCCCTGAACTTTAATTCTCCTGTTTATTTAATTTTTTGGTTGTTAATTTTCTTTGTTAACTGAAACTGCAACTCGTCATGAGACTCATTTTTGGCACAAATTCTTCCATTCCTAAAGTCCCTTAGCTCATTCACACATTTGGCTTTTAGAAAAACATTCATTCCCAAATTCTGCATATAGCCTATTAAAAGTTTCACTGGAACTTACACTTTCTTTTACCTTCATCTGCTGTTCCAGGCTACAGTGGACAAGTCCCTCAGGCATGGTTGTTGTAATGTCAAAATAGCAAAGGTTTTGCTTGATAAATATCCTTTCCAAGGTTAGAAATCCCTTGGCAAAATTGTAGATGGACAGTGCTAAATGGCCATTGTGGTTGATGCACGTAAAGATTCCTGACCTTCAATAAACAAATAAGCAAAAGAACAATGAAGAGACCAATGTGTTGTAATAGGTCAAGGCTCCATAAGTCAATTTTTTAAATTGCTGCAAAACTTAGATTTTATTTCTTGGTTAAATTTGAATGCTCCTGTTTAAATCTAATTCTTTAATGACTTAGTCTTTTATTCAACATATTTGATTGCAAAATCTAAAAATATAGGTCACAAATATCGCAGCTGACTCTGTGTTTAAAGAAAACATTTAATTTGCAGTACAAGGTAAACCATTTTCGAAGGGGTTCCAGGCTATCTCCTTAACTATTATACAGGGTTTGTCAAAAAGTACGGATCATATCGGACTTTTTTTATTAAAGTATTTACAGATTTGGTCAAATGACATTCTGTACCTGTCAAATTTGACACTTTTTAAAAAGAATCTTCAGAAGTGGCCCTATTTATGATTTTTTGGAAAGATTTCATTTGGAAAAGTTGTTCAGAATGGCATTTTACGTCGGTTTGCAAATTTTCAGCTAAAAATTCGGACTTATTATTTTTTACTCATTTTTTTTTAATTTTCCAAGTACATACCGGGTGGTGCGTTGCCTCACGCACCATAGGGTTTTCAATGGTAATTTTTTAATATGTAATTATTTGCTCCCCTAATTATTTCAGACCAAAAATGTAATTAAGTTTTTTGTAGAGAAAAAAATTGGCCATGAAATTTTTGAAACAGAGGGGTGGAGCTATGACACTGTTATAGCTCCACCCCTCTGTCATAACGACAGTTTGAAATTATTTTTCAATACGAAAAATGTAACTTTTTGGCTTTGGTAAACAGATAACCATTATTCAACAAATTCAGCAGGAAGGGAAATTACCTTTTAAAACAAACTTAACGGAAAATAAAATTATTTTATGTGACAATTTTAACAAGTGTAGCTAACTGACAAGCCAGACTGTTTCAGTAATTCCAAGGCATCAGTGATTTTTATCAAAGTGCAAGAACTAATTCCACAGTTTTTCTGTTATGAAAAAATTGAAAAACTGCAAAATAGCATCATTGGATTGGGTATTTTTTTCTCTACAAAAAACATATTTGCACTTTTGGTCTAAAATAATTGGGGAAGCAAATATTTACAAATTAAAAATTTACCATTGAAATCCCTATGGTGCGTGAGACAATGCACCACCCGGTATAAGTATACTACAAAATTCTCGCGGAATTTTTTTCATTGAAATCTAATGAAACTCGCTTGTTATTATACTTTTAATGTTTTTAGTTAAAATATCGAAAATGATGATTCAATTTCGAATAAAAACAACTTTGGATCAACGATGCCGCGAATTTTCAAAGGGAAAATAGTTCTTTGCAAGCAGTATTTTTTCAAGAGAGTAAAAAATAATAAGTCCGAATTTTTAACTGAAAATTTGCAAACCGACGTAAAATGCCATTCCGAACAACTTTTCCAAACGACATCTTTCAAAAAAATCATTAATAGGGCCACTTCTGAAGATTCATTCTTTTCAAAAAGTGTCAAATTTGACAGGTACAAAATGTCATTTGACCAAATCTGTGTGCACTTTTTTTAGTCCTTAGACAAGCACAAACCAATTTGTAATAAATACTTTAATAAAACAAAGTCCCATATGATCCGGACTTTTTGACCAAACCCTGTATATATGTATGTCAGCTTTACAGACCTACTGGTAGCCCAGGGCTTCTACTATCTGTTTCCACTTTTTTCGGTTGGTTGCTGTTTCTTTCCGATTCAGTATACCAAGTCACCTCAGATCTTCATTCACTGCTTCCACCCATCTTCTTCTAGGTCAACCTCTCCTTTTGGATTTTCCTCGTACCTCTATTACTGCCCTTGACATTGTTTCTTTAGGTGGTCGATGTAAATGACCCAGCCATCTAAATCTTGGCTATAGTGGAAATTTTATCTCTTCTATACAGTCCCATTAGCTCATCATTTGTTCTCCTCCTCCACAAGTCTCCTTCTTTTATACCGCCGTATATTTTTCTTATTCTTTATTACATTTTGCATAGGTGTAATAGTTAAGCAAATAGTCTGGAATCCCTTTGAAAATGTTCCACCCTGTACAAACATCCCTTAACAACATTTTTAACTTTTCCCCTTCTCTGTATGCTATATATAAACTTTCCATCAAACTCTCTAAAACAGAAACACTGTATATACTTGTACTATATTACAGGATTACCATGTAATATTTTTATATCATCCTGAAGCTGATAGATGTCTGGTATATGATTTGGATTCGGAACTTCCATTTCCAACATATGTGCACAAATATGTGACAGAAACATTCCGTACTGATCATATTCTTAAATCAGACTATTTTAGGTATGTATATTTTCAATTGGCATTACTAGCTTGAAGTTATATAATTAAGAACCAATGTTGCTTTTTAGATATTTTCGAATTATACCAGCATCGGAATTTCTAAGAGATTTTGCTTCGGATAGAAGGCATATGAAACGACCTGACGGAACATGGATTAAACCACCTCCAAATTATCCGGCAATATGTTCAGCTAGTAAGATACTTTTATATAATTTTTTGTGTTTAATTTATATTTATGAATTTTATTTACTTACAGCGAGTACTCACAATCTTGAGGAATATATTCAAATGGATACATCGAAAGGTCCGGGACAAGTATTGAATTTGGCGCAATTTGTGCAACGCTTTTACAAGCCTGCTACATAATTTTTTTATTATCTCGCATTAAGAGATTAACAATGTCAATTTTTACTTGTGCTCTTATGGTTATATTAAGAGCATGTTTTGAATCGATCGAATATTTACAATGTCTTGGATCTGATTTTTATGCAGCTCGATGTGATGTGGTGTTTTCTTAAAATCAAAGATTTTTCTCTTCCAAGATTTTTCTCCCTTATATATTGCACTCTCTTCTTCCATTAAATGTTGTCATTGTAGCTTATAGTATTTCTATTGATATATAATATATATTTTATGCCGATGTTGTTCTTCAAACTACTTATGGAGTATTAATAAACAGAGCGTAAAAAAATATATAGTTAAGTGGCGCTCTGTTAAGCCCGCCACAGATGCAGAGGTTAGCGTGTGCGTTTTTGAATGTACATTCAAACCCGTACAAAAAGAATGTAGTCTGTATTTCCACTTGTCAGAAGTTTTATTCTAAAGAGTTGTTGCAAAATGTCGGCTGTGTTATCAGAATATGAATCATGTTTAGTGGCAGTAGCGTGCGCTTGCATTATTAAGAATTCCTTCACTTTTATTTTCCATAAACAATGATTGTTTCTATAAATTTCGATGAAGGAACTCATAAAATCACGGGAGCAGTTGAGCAAATCCGACATGATTTGAAATTTATTGTATATGTATATTGTCAATACACCACCAACAAAATAATAAGTACCGACGGCACTGAATAAAAACGTGTTCATTGTGCAATCTTGCACCATACACGCAGAGTTTTCCCCGTGCATTCAAAAACTGTACGGGGAAAAATTCAGGTAACGCCAGGAATTTTTGCGATGGGTTTATTGGAATGCGCATTCTAAATAAGTCTACAGGTTTCTACCACACACCATCGGTTTTGAATGCACGGTTTTAACCGTACACGCAAGTCTTGAGGCAAGTCTTTGCATCTGTGGCGGGTTTTATAGTTATACAAAAAGGATGCTGTTGTAGTTTTTTTCATAAATACTCTTTGATATTCTTATATAGTACAGCATCCTATTTACCTGGAATTTAAACGAAACTTTTTATCAATTAAAATTTTTATTAATATAAAAGAAATTGTGATCTATATATTTTATATTATTTTTAAACATTGTATATAACTTGGTGTCCAATGTTGAAATTCTAAAAAGATGGTACTTTTTGTCTGTCTTGTCAAAGGATGTCATATGCATAAATACATATATGTTTATTATTACTTGTAGGTACTGCTAATCAGATAGCGGAAACAATTAACTTATTTCCTTACAAACAAAATTCTGAAAAATCATATTATCGAAATACAAATTTTTACATTAATTTTCAGATACTTTTATCTATTCTTATTTGAATGAATTAGTGGAATATTTGTATTGTGGCATGCCGGGTTTAAAGAGTATTTGTCATAATTACAATTCAAAAATTTGTCCTTCTCAGGTTATGGACAAGTAATAATAAAGATTGTGAGTGTTTCATAAAACTTCATAGATTTTTCATACCAGCATTTGTTATTTAATGTTACTATAAATGACATCTGCTGTATTACATCGAGCATCTTCAAAATAACTTTTATCTTTGAACTCTTTATAAATCTCTTTATACATAATAAAAGTTTAATGGGAAAAACATATTTACACGTGAATTATGCATGCTTTTTTATTTGTCATTAACTTGGATAATTCAAAGTCAGTTGTTTTACCGCAGCATTTTACAAACGTTGTATTCAATACTTCAAGTCTATCGAATAAGGAGTAAAGAAAATATATTGTTTTTTTTAATTATATCAAAAATTCAATTTTAAAAAAGCAAATCCATTTTGTGGTCACTAAAGCATTAATATTTCCCTTTTGCACTTTTTTTTTGCATCTGTAGCGGTACTTGGTAGAGTAAGTTTAATTCGAGAACATATATGTCATCATGTGAAGTAATACAAATCACAAATTGAGTAAACCTATTTGGTCATTCGGGGCATAGACGTTTGTTTATTAAAAGCTTGTATGTTGCACATGGAAACGAGGGCTAATTTACCTCGTTTAAAACCCAAACTAAAGCAGGCTATAGTTGTCTAGGACTGGAAAGCCGTTGATGATGATGATGTTGCACATGCTGTAGGTGGCATATGTATCCTCAGATTAAAATCACTCTAAATCAGCTGACTTTGGAATAATCCAGAATGTACTACTATATTCCATGAAACGTACGTACATGCATGACAATTAATAACATATTAAAGATGGGCCATTCTAATATGTTTAAATAATAATTATTGTTAAAGTATTTATTAAGACTGCACATTTGCCTTCCATTTTCTCTTAATATAAGCACAAATATAAAAATAAACTAAAAGCAAGTTTATTTCATAAAATACAGATCAGCAAGTACAATCATTTTTAATAAAATAAAAACGCTATAAATGAAACAGTTAATGTTAATGTCTTCATTAATTATTTTTAGTAATTTATTGTTGTTGTAAGTTTGTTAACATAATTTTATATTGTTTTATTTGAGTCTGATTTTAATTAAGTAGTGAAATTTAAGGCCTAATTAAGTGTTTGTTGTGATGTAGCTTAGCATGTTTTGTATAAGTCATATTCCAGCAAGTAACAAATATGTTCAATTTTTCAAGCAGTATAGCCTTTTTGTAATTTTGGCTGCTTCAGAAATAAAAGCACAGCAATATTTTTGTTTTGTTTAATATTTTTTTTGAACTGGAAAACTTTCTCATGTGAAAATGGCAAAGTGTAGAAGTACAATGATATCACCGACGAAGGTGGGTTGGAAAATTCACACAAACCGATGAGTTAGTTAATAATTGTGAAGATTTTAATAATTATATTTATTTTTTAACATAATCTCCATTCACTTTCAAACATTTAGATTAACAGTGCTCTAATTTCATGTTTTCACAGAAGTGAAAACAAATGCTAAAGCGGGCCACTCACTATACGAGCCCAGACCCGACTCCCAACCGAGACCCGACATGCGACTCATCCACGTTTGTCAACACATAACACGAACCCTGCAAAAGAGCTCATTTGTACACTGAATGTGGTGAGCACGTTATGTCTCTCGTATTCGTAATGTATTAACCGCTTCAAATATATTTTCTGGATATAAGGAAAGAATTTCCAACACACAAAATATTATGATAATTAATGTTTAATTCGCTGTTTAGAATTAAATATGAGTCATTTATGATTCTTTCCTCTGTCTCCTCTTCCGTGAGCTCGGACACTAATTTAAGAAAATTTTTATAGAAAGCGGGTAAAGCAAAAGAATTCAATAGTTCTAAGCGATAATTAATAATGTCTTTTAATTTAAACAATTCTATAAAATCGCTTCCATATAACCGACAACGATACATCGTGCCAAACACTAGTTCTTTTATTTTATTATCTTCGTTCTCAAAGTCGTGTAACACACTTCATCATCATCATCAGTTGACATGGAGCAGATCTCCGTGGATCAATCCTGGATTACGCCAGGCCCACCCCATGCCAATAGGGTGTGAAGGGATTTGTTATGATAGGTGGGGATTGGGAGCACTATATAACGTTAACATGCCTGTGACGCCTGCCGTAGAACACCGCTTCTATACTGCAAGGTAGTTAGTAGATCACATATTCAATGGGAGTTGGATATATGACCGAGATGGTTAAACATGTTTTGTCATCTTGTACTAGTAGTATATCCGCTATCCTATGTCTATGATATGCAACTCCTTAGCACAGACATGCCTGCCCTGTTACATGTTACTTTATTCTAACTTATGTAGTCTAATCATTATTATTATCATTATTTTATTTACTATTTTCATTGCACTTCACAGGTATATTCCTTGTTTCCTTATTTTTATTGTCCTTATTATTATAATATTTGTATTTTCGCTGTTCTTCTGCATTATTATTGTTTGATATTAATATATTCTTCCTTCAATTCTATTTCCTCGATATCTGAATCTTCTCTTGAGTAGTATATGCGGTTTATGTACCCCTTTATGATAATTTTGTTTCTTGCCGCTTCTTCCCAGGTTTGTTTTGGTATACCCGATCACTCTTTATCTTGTTCCAGTGCTGTTTTACCCCCATAATCCTTTCGTTCCCAAATCTTCCATATAGGCATCAGTTTGCAAGGTGGGTCGGAGCTGCGATCCAGATAATCGTATTTTGGGGCTGTCTTTAATATTTTCTTCCAGCTGCAGTTGTCTTTCTTTTTGGGTTTCTCAACATATCTGCGATTTTCCTTCTTATGTCCAGGGCTACGTTCTTGAGTTCCTCTTTGTTTCCTGTACCCTCTGTTAATTGATCCGTCAATTCCTGTAAGTATGCGGATTTCGTCATCTGCTATCTTCTCCACTAGAATTCCATAGCGGGTGGTGTGCTTGATTTCGCGTTCCCTTTCTTTGCCTATGACTTTCGGCTGTCTTCCCACTCCTAGTATAGTTTACGCTGGTTCGTTTTGTATTTATGCTTACTTACTAACAATACTAACTAGTTATGAACCCTACTTTCGATGTATTTACAAATATGTACTAATCGCAGGCGCTTATTGCCTATTACCGAATTTCTGCAAAGCTAGGCATCATTATTATTCGGTTTCCATTCCTTACAACTATATTTTAAGGATTGCAACCACCCGCATCTTTTGAAATGGTCAGTTCCTGCCTTCTTAACAGTGCCTACTAACGCCGCAGATACAAAGAGAGCAAGAATGGCTGACCGTACCGCCTCCTTGAAGAATGAACATAGTAAAAATGTGCCGCTTCGTATGTATGTAAGCCCGGACTGCACCTACTTCGTGTGTATTTTGAAATTTTGTTTGTCGCTTTAGGTTAATCCCTTTGTGTTGAGCTATGTAAATGGTAAATTATCCCCTAACCATAAACGCTAATTACATTCATTAGCTTAGATCACGTAATCAAGTAAGTTAAATGACTGATTATGAAGAAGATTATGAAGGCTTTCACTTGAGAAAAAAACCGAAATTTTAAACTTGCAACGCAAACGTCAAAAGCTTGACAATACCTGCTTTGCAAGGTTTTTTTCGGTTAACCTTTTTTGCTCTCCCTGTATCATTGCTGCCGCCCCGTTATTTATTTGAACTGGAGGGACAGCTTCGGTTTCACAAATTCCTCGAAAGGTCGGCAGCAAATCTACCTGCTATCTACCCCAACGGACTCTGGGCCGTTGACCGTTGGGTGAAATTGGTGACGCTGCTTGCAACCCTATTGCATTCACTCCGCACCATAAATACTATGTACGCCAATTCGGATGCATTAATTAATTAAGACTAAGACAGACAATCGTTATTATTCGATCCATGCCAGGCCAAAACCACCTATCTATTACTAAATTCTACAATGTACTTAGCTTTACTCCGCTTGAATCCTGCCTTTGTAGCTTTGTTCCCGCCTTCCTTGTTCACCCACACAGCATTTACACAAAATCCACTTTTTAATTTATTTATTCACCGGTCTTATTATTATAATTGCAATCACTGGCACACTTTTTTTTAATTTCCCCGACAGCTCTGGCGTGTTAGTTATACGATTTATTTCTTTAAAGAAAACTTTAAAAAAACATTAAAGCATCCCGGAGAGCTTCGTAAACCGTGCGTCGCCTGGCCCAGTTGCCACCCGACTCCCTCAAAGTCGTGTAACACACTTTCTAGAAAAAATGCTTCACGATTAACAAGTTTATTTTGCCATTCGTCGGCAGAAAAAGTTGTCGTTTTCACACAGCTGCGACGGTCTTTACACAACGTAGCACATTCGGGAATATCAGAACACCCTAAGCAACCGATTTTTATTGAAGGTTGTAGATTTGAAAAAATATCATATCCCACTTCAATAAACTTGTTGTGATCCCGTTCTTCACTTAACATGTACACAGTATTATTAATTAAATGACTTTTACAATCCATCGGAATTTTCCAACATTCCGGTCGTATTGATTGGTCTTCTTCATCATCGTTCATAAAAAGAGAAGATTTTCTATGTTTAGCTCTTTCTAGAAAATCTTTGATCTCCTCATCAACATTCGGCATGTAGGCGCTTGAAGACGATGTCATCGTTATGATGTGTCAACTGTATCGTACTCAGATTGCTTCTTCCCAAAGTAGTCTTGCAAATAAGCAGTTGTTAGGCCAACGAATATGTTCAGACAGCGTATCGTCACCTATCAGAACAACGACTTTTTTCTTGTAGTGAAGGTGCAAGATTTCAGAAAAGAATTCCAAACCCCCTTTTACATCTGCTACAGTTAGCTCTTTCTGCCTAGCTTTAATCAAATATTTCAGAAATGTGTCACCATCTAACTCTTTATTTTTTAAACTTTTCGAACCATCAGCAGCTGTTTCCACAAGGTACGAATGCTCCTCGAATGCATCACAAAGAGTGTCCTTCAGCGAGTCTAAAATGTGTTTCTCTGTTTTACCTCGCACGTCCCGAAGACTCATAAAAATTGTCGGGTATTTACCACAATGTTCCGCAACGAACTCTGGATGTTCAACGCCTAACTGCAGACCCATAAACATCTTGTAATTCTCACTAGTTTTTGGGTTTAAAATGGCTATTCCATTTTCATCTAGTGTTATCTCCAAAAAGCTCTTGAGTATGTTCATAAATGTCGACTTCATAAAACGTCGGGGGGCTGTTATCCCAAACACAGTTTGATCCAAATCAAAGAAATTTTTTATGTACTTGCTCTTATCAACAAATGTAAGTGCTGCTTTTTTTTTTATTATAAGCCTTTATTGTTTCCCTTCTGTACATGTTTATAAGTGTATAAATAGTATATAGATATTTTGAAGTACATACTAGTTAATGAATAACAAAATGCTAACAAAATTATAATTTCAAAACATTGTTTAAATTACATTAAAATTGTTAAAATTATATGGGATCCCGTGACCGGGTGTAGGCCGCTGTGCTGCTTTAACTATCTTAAAATCATCTGTACCGGTATCAGCTATATATGGGGCCTCCGGTATCTGTAAACAAAATCAGAAAGGCCCCGTTAATTTTGCTAACCACACTCAAGATATGCATGAAATCAAGAAGGGACACTTATTAAGCGCTGTAACATTAGGCACAGATGTCATTGGCTGCAGGGACGTTTAGGCGCTGAAATTTTTATGCTGATATTTATTATGTAGCATTAAGTAAGTCTTATATGGGGTTGACGGAAGGGCGTTTTAAATAAAATGTGTAAGGAAATAATACACTACTATTTTTATTAGCTCTGCCTGCAGTAACGGCTGGGTGGATTGAGTAGCCCAGTAAGTACTGTTGCCGGTCCCAAGCCCGGATAAAGGAGGAGGGTTGGCGTAGGGTTAACACCCCTATCCTCTAAAAAAAGCAATGTTGCGAAGACCCATATTGAGTCTCGGAACGAAAACGGATGGATGTTAAGAAGACGAAAACGGCAAGAAAATGACATGATTATCGGAACATGGAACATAAGAACGTTATAATACCAAATAGGCGCTCTCGAAACGAGTACGAAAGAAATAATCGAATGGACATTACAGCCTTACAAGAAATAAGGTGGTTGGGGTGTGGAAGTCTGACTAAATCCGGGTACCAAATATATTACAGCGGGGCAAAGGACACGCATGAATTAGGCACAGGATTTATAGTAGGGCCACGTGTCAAAAACAAAATACTAAGGTTCACACCAGTCAATGAAAGAATATCAGACATACACGTTCTCAATACACGCACCAACCGAAGAGAAAGAAGACAACATAAAGGAACAATTCTACGCGACACTAGCAAGAGAAATGCAGGAAACACCCAGCAATGATATCCATATAGTTATTGGTGATTTAAATGCCAAGGTTGGCAAGGAAGAAGTGTATTCCCCTACCATACAGTGGCGGTCCGTCCTATTAGGCAGGGTAGGCAGTGCCTACCCATGAATTTTAAAAAATAATAAATTAAAATAGTAGGTTTCAACAGCAGAAAACGCCAGGATTAATTTCTTTATTATTATTATTAATCAAAATATCTATTTAAATTTTACGCGTACGGCGTAGACCGATAGCGTAATCCAACCGTTGCCGTTAGGCGAGCCGAACTCTGGCCAGTCTACCAGTCCGTTACTGTTAGCATGTATGTATTACTTATACGCAAGTATCTCGGTGGTGAGATAGTTCGAATACTAAGAATAGTGGGGGTGCTTAGGTGATCTGTAGGCTCGCCTAAATGCACTTACACAGCACGATCGACATTCGTTTTAAAGATTTAGAAGTTTAGAACAAACTCAGTTCTACAGTTTATTAGCTACTGAAAATTTTAATTATTACAATAATAAATTTCCGGAAGAACATTTCGAAAGTCTTTTTAGAGGTACTTTAAAAAATCAGCTTTAAAACTTGAACTGCAATATTTATACAGCGACACATCAATAATTGGAAATGCAGATAATGTTGCATAAATGCTAAAAAATATGTATGAAGATGAACTTTATAATTGCATACCTCAACTGTACAAATTGCTGCAATTAATTATAACCATACCAACAATAACAGCATCTGTAGAAAGGAGCTTTTCGACATTGAAGCGAATTAAAAGTTACTGCCGCGATACAATAAGCCAAGATCGATTTTCGGCATGAAGTGCAACGGCCATCGAAAAAGATCTAGTTTCTAAACTAGAACGAAATAACAAGTGGTATGATAACATAATTGATCATTTTGCGTCAGTGAAATAAAGACGTATTGATCTTGTATATAGAAAAGTATTGATCTTGTATATAGAAAATAATGTAAGTTCCTGAAATATAAACAAATTCACATATTTGGATATAGAAGATAGAAAGTGTTAATTTTTTATAGTTTCTATGGTATGACAATTTTGTATTTCATTATTTTTAAATAGAGGATTGTTTCAAATTTGCAATTATTATATTGAGCTTATTTTTAATTTTCACAGCAACTGCCTACCCTAATTTTTAACCCACGGACCGCCACTGCTACCATAGGTAAGCATAGCTTACATGAAAAATCTAACAACAATGGGGAAAGACTAATAGAGTTCGCGACGGCCAAGGGAATGACAATTAAAAGTACGACCTTCCCACACAAACAAATACATAAAGGTACATGGACATCACCAGACGGAAGGACAGTCAACCAAATCGACCACGTCTTAACATCAAACAGGCATCAATCCAGCTTTATAGAGATAAGAACAATGAGAGGAGCGGTGAGTGAATCTGATCACATGTTAGTTAAGGTAGTGTTCAGGGGCAAAATAGATAATGCTCGAGCTATATCCACACAGAGGAATAAGAAATACAATGTACATAAACTAAAGGATGAAAGCTTCAAAATGAAATACCAACAAAAAATGGAAGAGAACATAAAAGAAAAACGAAATCAAGCAAACGTTGAACCGATAGTTTCCATAGAAGAAAAATGGAAGAGAATAGAAAATATTATTATCGCAACAGCAGAAGAGAAGATAAGATACATGCAAAAGAAGCAGCAAAGAACAACATGGTGGGATAAAGAATGTGAAAAGGCAATAGATAAAAGAAACGATGCAAAGAGGAAACTGCTACAGAGACCCACCAGAAAAAAAACCGAAGAATATGGAAAGCTAAGAGGAGAAGTTAACAAACTGATGAGAAGAAAGAAAAGGGAATTCCTCGATAATACAAATCGATGAAATAGGGCAGGCGAGAGAATCGAAAGAGGTTAAAAGAATGTACAACATCATCAGAAATACCAAACAGGACTTCCAACCCAGACCCTCAATGTGTAACAACAAAGAAGGAAAATATATAACACAAGAAACGGAAGTAACGGAACAATGGAGACAACACTTCGCAGAACTGTTAACACAAGAGGAGCGAAACCAAAGACCACCAAAGGTAATAAGAGACACCGTATAACCGGAAATTAAAGAGCCCACATTAGAAGAAGTAGCGTCCGCCATACAAAGAATGAAAAATGACAAAGCGCCGAGAATAGATGGCATACCAATCGAGTTAATAAAATACGGTGGAGACCCACTAATCAAAGAAATTCAAGAGCTAATCAGCCTCATATGGAATAAGGAAGAAATGCCAGAAAAATGGAACACAACAATCATATGCCCGATATACAAAAAGGGGGACAAACACAAGTGTAATAACTACCGAGGTACCTATATCCTTACTGCGTGTTACACACAAAATTTTCACAAACATCTTACAATAAAAAATAATGGTATATGGCAGGGGTGGGCAAATGCGGCTCTGAGAGCCGCATGCGGCTCTTCGTTAAGTTCAGTGCGGCTCCCATTGAAAATTTAAATCATTTTTTTTTATGAGTTCAGAACTTTTTTCGCGAATCTTGTTAAATTGACTAAGTAAGTGAAGCGTTCAATTCGTACGTAGTCGCGTCAAGTGTGTTTAACCTCGTTTTGAATTGCGTAATATACACCGTCGTGTGCGCAAAAACCGTATACCCACTCCGCACGTAGTATGCGGCGCTCTTGTAGACAGCTGCTAGGTCTAGGTTATAATTTATAATAAATCCGCGCACTATGTAACTATGGTGTGGCTCTTTATAATATATGAAAAACCGGAAAGCGGCTCTCATTGACCTCATGCGTGCCCACCCCTGGTATATGGAAACAACATAATTGGAGAATACCAGGCCGGTTTCCGACAGGGCAGATATATCAATTATTCATTGACTTAAAGGAGGCATATGATAGTACAGATCGAAACAGCTTGTATAACATTATGGAAGAACTCGGCATCCCGAATAAATTAATTAACTTAACAAGAACTCCAGAGCTGCGGTAAGGATACAGAAGAGAATCTCTCCGAAGTTTACCACATCCAAAGGGGTAAGACAAGAAGATGGACTTGCCCCAGTACTGTTTAATCTAGCACTAGCAGTACCATCATTAACAAGTCATACCAAGTGATCATCGGATATGCAGATGATATCAACCTGGTAGCAAGATCGGAAAGAGAAGTTAAGGACATATACAAAGAAATGGAAACACAAGCCCAAAGGATTGGACTGCAGATCAACGAACAGAAGACAAAAATGTTAACAGTAAAACCTCCAAGAAGAATAGGTCAAAACTTTACAATAGAAGACAAAAATTTTGAAGTAGTACAACAATTCAAATACCTGGGAACTGAAATAAATAGTGAGAGCAAGATAATGCAAGAAATTCAACTACGTACGTGTCACAGCAGGGAACATATTTCTCATTGATACCAATCTTTAAAGCATCATATATAACAAGAACAACCAAATTAAAGATTTATAAAACTATAATCAGACCGGTGGTCACATATGGATGCCAGGCATGGACAATGACCAAAGCGGCAGAAGAAACATTATTGCGCTTCGAAAGGCGAATATTACAAAGAATTTTCGGCTCAGTACAAGAGGACGGCATATGGAGAATAAGGTACAATTTTGAATTGAGACAACTGCATAAGGAGGCAAAACTGCTAAGACTGAAATGGACAGGGCATGTAGAATGAATGGAAGCACATAGAATACCAAAGAAAATGCACCAAGGACGAATTGAAGGCAGAGGAAATAGGGGCCGGGCCGTCCAAGACAAACATGGTGCGGATAACATAGAAGAGGATGCACAGCAAATACTTAACACCCAAAACTGGAGGATTAGTGTACAAAACTGGGAAGAATGGAGGCAAAAAATACGGGAGGCCCAGGTCCAGATGGGACTGTAGCGCCACGGAGGGAGATTTTTATTAGCTATTTAAACTTTAACGAAAATATTTTTAATTTGGTTTTAAACAAAATGGTATTCAGAGATAATCACCTTGGTAAAATAAATGTGGCGATCTCACTTTTGTAATCTGTTTGGTGTGTAAGAAAACAGTTCAGTGTTAAATATTGGTGAACGTAAAGAGGTTTGGAGTTACCTGAACTACTTCAAGTGACTGTAAGTATATTCTATAAATTATGGAGATGTACTTAATAATAGTAATAGAATTAATAAGTTCATGTCATTAATAAGTTTTGTTGCAAAATCAAAATCATGTGCTAAAATCTAAAATGATTAGGTATAGGTAAACTACTACAGCTAGAAATATGATGTAACGACGTAACGACCGATTGGACTGTGTCATGGTTGAGGGAGAAAACACAACGTTTCACACATTATCGTGGTTGTGGTTGTAGCTGTTTACGTTGTTTGTGATTTTTAAGTATTAGCGTTGATTGATAAATTTCAGTTACTTCAATCAACAAGTGTCATAAACCATTTTGTTTTGTGAAAGCTCAATAAATCAAAAATCTAAATTATTTTCTTGACAATCCCTAATTAAGTAATTTTTTTGTTTAGAAAGTGAAAGTGAAGAAAGAAGTGTTAGATGTTCTAGCAGAAGGAAAAACGTTCCCCTTCATACATTCGCCGCTCCTATAAAGGAAGAGGCAAAATTCAAACGGTGGTTCGCCTTACAGAAATCGTCAACTAGACAATTACCTGGTAATAAAATTTGATTGCCTTATAATTGTTCTATTAGATAATTTTACTGTTTCTTTTAGAATCGAATGCACTTGAGGAGATTGTATCAAGTACTCCTACAGGGGAGCACCGGTACTTACCACTGTGGAGACTATTCCCAAGGTTCCCTTGTCCTCCAACGGTTTACTACGCAAGTAGTTCCAGAGTCTCCTGAATATAAAAAGTGAATACCCTCTGTATCTACAGATTTTCATCAAGATTCTGTATTTGCCCTAGTTATGTAAGTGGGTTTGTAGTCAAAAATATTTTACCTACATTTCGACGTTGCCGGACTTTCTTAAGTAACATACTGCACGCTAGGGAAGTATCTGCTGCACATTCCTTTGTTATGATTAAAGAAGTAAGGGAAATAAATGACAATACTTTTACATTAAAATATTGTAGCGCTAGTTTTATTGCAGGTATTAGTTCTATATTAATCATCTTTTGTACATAATATGTAATATGCTACGTTGTATTTTATAATTAAATAGCTATTTGTATTACTAGGGAGGAAAGTGTAAGATTGCCTCCCGCAGATGGTTTTTATGCACGAGCGAGCGAGGGCAGAAATATAATCTAAGGGAGGCGATAACACTTTCCTCCAGAGTAATACATATGATTTTTTGGCCACCTTCACTAAACGAACCTGACATTAATGTTGACAATTAAAAAATATGACATTTTACTACAAAACTCGGTTTCATTAAAAAAAAACTCGTAGATAGCTTGAGTATATGTTTCCATGGTGACTGTACCATTAATATTAATCGTAAAACATGTTTACTCATTTTGCCACCCGTTTCTAATGGCAACGGGAGGCAAAGTACTTTGCCTCCCGGTGCTAACTGCCGGGTGACAAACGTCTACTTTCGATGTCAAAAATTCATTTGACAAGGTATGGAAAATGTCACTTTCGAATAGAGGTGGCTAAATAGCTATTTATGCAACGAGTTGCAAAATGATGGACTTTTTATCACCAGGCGTGAAATTGTTCGTCGAGGCGAAGCCGAGATGAACAACACGCCATGTGATAAAAAGACATGTTTTGCAACGTGTTTCATACAAGATTTTATCCAATTCAGATAACAAAATGTAAATGCCACATCTTCTTAAAAAAGGAGTTGGGTCATCGTGATAAAATGGGAGTGATAAAATGGGAGCATATTTTGTAACTAATTACAAAATGAACCACTTTTCGCTACTCAAATCATCTTTTTGTAACTAGTTACAAAATGGGAGCATATTTTGTAACTAGTTACAAAATGAACCACTTTTCACAACTAAAATCAATGTCGAAATGTTGACATTTCGTAAATGAATTGGATAAAAATTATTATATGTGATAATTAGAACAAGTGTAACTAACTGACAAGCCAGACTGTTTCAGTAATTCCAAGGCATCAGTGATTTTTATCAAAGTGTAAGATTTAATTTCCACAGTTTTTCTGTTACGGAAAAATTGCAAAATAGCATCATTGGATGGGGTATTTTTTTCTCTACAAAAAATATATTTGCACTTTTGGTCTTAAATAATTAGGGAAGCAAATATTTACAAATTAAAAATTTACCATTGAAATTCCTATGGTGCGTGAAGCAATGCACCACCCGGTATATGTAGTCCTATGTACGATATACTATCTTCTAGCAAAGAGTATAAATATTATATATTCTTTTTTGCTTCTAGTTAACATTTATTGAAACTGTTCACCCCCAAAGAATGATTCTTTACTAATTTGATTTTTAAAAAATGGAATGTCTTATATTATTAATAAAATAACTATGTTTGTTAAACTGTTTGTTTTTTTTAATAGTTTATCTTAGTAAAGTGATACCTAGTTTAACATTCTAATTATTTATTTAGCAAATGTTTTCATGAAAACGTTTATTAAAGCACCGTTATAGTTTGTAATATACCTACGTTTTCAATGGAAATATTTGCTAAATAAAAAATTAGAACCCCCAAGTATGATTTAGAAAAAACATGTAGCTATTATGTGAGTACCATTAATGTAAGAGCTTTTTGTTTATCAGAAACTAATAAAAAACTACAAAAAATATAGACAATGTGGAAAATCGGTCCCCTTCGGAAGGCAAAAGCTAAAAATAGGTGTCTCTTATTTCAGTAAACTTTCGAACTGATGGGGTTCGCAACTAAAAATTGTACTGTAATTATCTGCCTTTTTCTATTTTAATATCTAATATTCACCGGCAGAGTGGGAGTGCACGTAATACTGAAATATAGAAGGTTAAGCAATGGCCTGCTTGGCCAGAACTTGAATGGGCTACCACTCTGCGCTCGGTGTGTTCGGCTCCTTCGACACTGTAAAGGTATAAGGGGGAAAAGGAAAGAAAGAAACATCTAATATTCTTCGTCTGATCTCTTTTCTAATATTTTCGTGGTACCTAATACTTTGATTTTCTAAGTGAAACACTTGTCCAAAACCTGTGCGCTTAGCTACCTAAAACTTCCAATAACATTTTATTATTCCACCTAGTGTGTTGGTTTAATAAGTTATAAAATTAATACGTTTTTATCATTTTATTAACTGTTGCCTACTTAATTCTGAAAGTTATTAGATTGTTATAATACATTATTTTAATGCAATCAAGGATTTGTCTATCCTTGAATATCAACTGAAAATAATTAAAAGTATGATTTTCATATATGTATTAAGAAATAAATATGGATTTTTAGGTATTTAGTACATGAGTTATATGAAGAAATAGAAGACTTTAAAAAAGAAATAATAGATGATTGTTTCTGACAGCAAATACCTACCATGAAAAATTTTTACAAGATCGTTTTGTATTATTTCAAAAACTTCAGTTTAATGCTAGTATTACTCGGCAAATGTGTGAATGCATAATGAATAGAGCTCCACATTGGGCTTGGAAAAGGACAAGAAATACGAGGGCTGTTCTGTATATTGTTAGTAGCAGGCCATGGATGCGAAGAAAAACAAAAACATTTGCATCAATCGAAAGCTTATTCTTTTGACAGTTTCCAGTTGCAATTTTGCAAGGTTGAAGTTAAAGCATATAGAGATCCTAATTTGTGATTGTTATAATTCGTTTGATTATTACTAAGCATTATGGAAGTGCCGCGGAATGCTTTTCGGGCTATGATTTTCTACGATTATAAACGAGGCTTAACATACGACCAAAGTCACCAAAATTTAATGGCAGCTTTTGGCGACAATAGTCCATCATTATCTACAATTAGTTACTGGTTCCGTGAATTTAAACGTGGAAGGAGTACGTTAGAAGATGAACCAACACCTGGACGACCTGCAGTAGCTGTTTGTGCTGAAAACATTATTGCAACCGAAAAGCTGATTAAGGAAAAACGGAATATCACTCATAGAGAGATTCAAGACGAACTAGGCATTGGATCATCTGCAGTAGATATCATTTTAGATAAACATCTGGATCTAAGAAAGCTGGCAAGTCGGTGGATTCCACATTTGTTAACCGACGAACAAAAACAAGCACGGGTAGACTGGTGCAGGTTTATGTTAGAAAAGTTCGATGGAGGATCTTCAAAGCAGGTATTTAGTATCGTTACGGGGGATGAATCGTGGATATATAATTATGATCCCGAGACAAAACAACAATCAACTGTTTGGGTGTTTGAAAAGGAGGAAATGCCAACAAAAGTTATTCGCGGTAAAAGTGCAAACAAAAAAATGATTGCCGTTTTCTTCAGATACAGTGGTCCAGTTGCAGTAATTCCTCTTGAAGATCGTAAAACTGTAACTGCTGATTGGTATACAGAAGTTTGCCTTCCTCAAGTCTTCGAGAAATTGTGTAGTGATCGCCCAAGATCTGGTTTGCGTGGAATTTTGTTACACCACGATAACGCAACTCCGCATACGGCCGCAAAAACCTTAAATTTTTTACACGAATCCGGAGTCCAACTGGTCACTCATCCACCATACAGTCCAGATCTTGCCCCTAACGATTTCTTTTTGCTTCCGCTGATTAAAAAACTCATGCGTGGTAAGAGATTTCCTGACGCCAATGCGGCTGTTGCTGAATTTCAGCGAATTCTTGACGTCCTTCCAAAAAAAGAGTTTTCAGCGTGTTTCGAGAAGTGGTTTCAAAGAATGAAGAAGTGTATCATGTCTAAGGGGGAATACTTTGAAAAACAATTATTTTCTTTACAAATTCCGTAGTTTTCTTCTAACTAACAATTTACAGAACAGCCCTCGTACTAAACATTCTGGAGTTCTTTACAAACATACAATGTGCAAAAAATGTTTGTAAAAAACAAAACTGTTATTTGATTATATTATATTGTTTAAAGTCCCTATTGTAAGCCATTTTAAATGTTTAAGTGTAAATGTTACTTTGTTGTTCAGTCAAAGAAACACTTTGATTCGGCTATAGATTTTAAAAAACATTATTTTACTTGAAATGTTTAGAAAAGAAATGATAAATTAAGCACAGACATTTAATACTTAAATTTATAATGTAGCACATACAAATATTAAGTTATTTCATTATTAACTAACACTGACTGGAGTGCTTGAATAGGGGAGAGGAGGCACCCTTGGGACGGTTTTGGCTTGGGACAAAATGCATAAAATAATCTGTAATACGATTTAAAAATTTAAATTTCGTCCTTAAACGTAGGCAGTAGTGATACCAACATGTGACCAAAATATTACTGCTGCAGATGTCATTTCAAGATTTTGGCGCCACTTCGAATTTTCTTTGTGTTTTTACTAAAATTTGTGCTCATCATTAAAATTGTAGACGTGAAGCAGTGGAACTAGCGACAGCAATTTCGTGTGCACATATACTACGTGTATACGTTTTGATATTTTTTGGGTAAGTTGCAAAGCTTTTAACATAAGCTCAAAGTTGATATAGAATTTTTAATTAATTGCTGTACTTGAGGGAGCTTTGAGACAGTGTTCGAGTGTTCAATAGGGAGGCTAGGGACACTGCCCAAGCCTCCCTACGGTTTTTTTCTAACTTCCCGTAACATATCTTTTTCTTTTTTATTAGTATTAAAATGCCACATAAGCATAAGAAGAAGATTGGTTGTGATGCAGAAGAAGTTCCGGACCACATTCTTGAATTAGCGCTGCACAATATTAAAATAGGCAAAAAAACTTTAAGGAAGACTGCAAAAAAGTTTGGAGTGTCGAAGTCCAAATTACATAGATTAACAAAACATCCAAAACCGAAGCGAGATTTTACATCAAAATTTACTAGTAAGCAAGTGTTCACAACTGCTGAAGAAACCGAGCTTGCCGATTACTTGATACATGCTTCAAAGTTGCACTACGTAGCAAAAATTTTAGAAAAAACAAGCAATACTACTTATTTAGTTAAATATATGAGAAGAGGTTCAAAAATAAAAGAATTTTATTTCCCACAAATAGAAGACTCAGCAAAAGTAGCAGAAGAAAACATAGGCGCGAAACTACAAAAACCTACTTCGCACGGCGGAAGCAGCAGAAGGCACTGCAAATACTTCTATTTTCAGGAACCCCTTAATATATTTGAAAATATTCGTTAAAATGTAATGTTTAAACAAGTATATCCCACATTATGTATGTGTTCCAAGCGTCACTTTTGGTAGTCCCGAGCCTCCCTACCAAAGGGTAGCTTGGGACAATATTTGAAAAATGTTACTTATTTTTTTTTAAGGTTACATGTATTTTTTTATCAAAATAAAGTATTCTATGTTATTGAGGTTTATATATTACAGGCTCAGTAATTTTTTTGAAAGTAAAAATTAAGAGTTGCTCTTTAAAATAAATAATTTCAAAAACTGTCCCAAGGGTGCCTCCTTTCCCCTACGTATGATGAATTTTTTCATGGGTTTTAACTTAGGAGTGCGTCACTCTTGAAGAAACCAGACTGCAAGGTTATGTTTTATGGATCTGTAAACTAAAAAAAAAGGCTTTGAGAATAACACACTGCAATACAATTATAAAACCTTAACCTTTACTATATCTGTATGAAACATTAAAAAAATCGGCTTACAACTACCTCAAGTGGATGAGGTTAAATACCTTGGTCTTCACCTAGATAAGAGAATGACATGGAAAAAATATATATTCAGTAAGCGCAAGCAATTAGGAATTAAATTTCGAACAATGTATCGGATGTTAGGAAGACAATCGCGGATGACATTAGAAAATAAATTGCTTCTATATAAAACTATGTTGAAACCGATTTGGACATACGGGATAGAGCTATGGGGCACAGCCAGCAATTCCAACTTGGAAATCCTCCAAAGGTTTCAAAATAAAGTGCTTTGCATTTCGCATTATGGTCAATGCCCCATGGTACGTGCCTAATGCAGTAATTCAGAGTGACCTAAAAGTTCCATCTGCGTGTGATGAAATTAAAAAATTTAGTGTAACTCACAGTGCTAAACTCCAAGCGCATCCCAATGACCTGGCAACCACACTGTTAAACGACGAAGGTGAAGTCAGACGACTAAAAAGATTCAAACCATCGGATCTTTCAACCCGTTTTGATTAAAGGACCAATGTCAGAAACGTTCATTATTGTTATATAGATCAATCATTATTATATAAGATAAACAAATTTTAATTTGTACTATACATAAGTAACTATAGGTAGTTAATAAGTTCTTATAGAGAATCTTCTTTGGAAGACTCTCTGCATGTCATGATTACTTCATTGTACATAATTAATCATAACAAATACTTATTATCCTGAACTAAGGATAGATTGTATAACTATTGTGAGTTATTAAAACTCGGCTGAAGTTAAAGTGTAAGAAGAGAGATTTACAATGGTTTTTGAACGTGCATTGGAAGCAGAAGAACTGTTTTTGGGTCTAAGGGAATTAAACTTACGAAGATGGACAGCAGTGGTAAGCTCAGAGGTGGTTTGAGCTTGGACGTGGGTGATCCTATCAAGTAAAGACCAATCATCATTACTAAGAATATTAGAAAGTTCTAGATGAAGGCTCAAGAGTTCTCGTGACGTAAGGTCGAGATCCCGCCTTGTTTGATTGTTCCCGGATAAGGGCAAAGCTGGCACGACGAAGAATATTCTGGGATGAGTATGATGATGTGATGTTTAATTTTTAAGAAATTGGGAATAACCTTATGATCGCGACAACGACAAAGAAAAGCTAGGGTGCAGAGAAGTTTTGCGAGTTTATGGCGAAGTTTGGAGAAAAGCGAAGTTTTGCGACAAATATCCTCCCCGTAGAGGTGATTATAATGAATTCAAAGACTTCCACGGTCAGTGTCAGTATTAACAAAACGTCTTCCGGATTGGGACCGTGTCATTTTGAGACAAGACTCAACGTTTCGCCAACTTTTATAAGGGGCTTCTTCAGGAGAAAAAGAGCACTAAAAGAGCACGGTAACTCAACGTGTCAACCACGCCAGAGGCGAAACTCTTTTAGCAAGAGGCAGAAAGGTAACGGTAACTCAACTTGTCAACCAAGCCAGAGTGCTCCTTTTCTCCTGAAGAAGCCCCTTATAAAAGTGGGCGAAACGTTGAGTCTTGTCTCAAAATGACACGGTCCCAATCCGGAAGACGTTTTGTTAATACTGACACTGACCGTGGAAGTCTTCGAATTCATTAATGTTGTTATTTCTGGTTACTATATGATTGGAGGGAAATTTGAAATCTGACATTTAAACAAATTAATTAATTATAAAATAAAAATTTTCATGCAATGTAACCTAAATGTTTAACCATGAATTTTACCGAAAGAGGACACAAGGCAATTTATCTATGTTACGAAGTATTAAAAACTGCATATGGAACTATTTATGAAAATTTTGATTTTGATATCTGTCAACATGACAGCATAACCCAACATTTCAGGGAACTAAATATCTCACTAAATTTTAAAAACATGCAGTGCTGTCAATTCAATAACAAAAAAATGCACCAGCTATTTTAATTTAGTGCTTTTCCTGGTTGTGAATAGATAATACATACAAAAAATTATTTGACAATTGAGAAAAAACTGTAGCACCGATTAGTGAAAAATGTAATCATTGTATTCTCTTCCTAAATATAACTCGTGATTCGCTTAATATTTAGAAAATGCCACTCATGTTAATCCCAATCTTTGGAAAATGCAACTCCTGCTTCGCAGTCGTTGCATTTTCATCGTTGGGATTAACATTCGTGATATTTTGAAAATATTATCGACAATAAGCTCACCACTTGTTATATTACCCTTGATAAAAAAAAGTTAGATAACAACTTACCATGGAAATAGAGTATTGAGGTATAATACATGGATGTCCTGCATAGTTAGAGGTCGTTTGCAAACCGGGCACCTGCGTTTTGCCCTCACCTGTCGTATCAGACAATCTGCGCAAAACGCATGGCCGCATATAGTGCAGGCGGAATCTTTATTTTCCAAAGACTCGTGGCATATCATACATTCCATTTTAGAATTTTTTCGCCGAAAATGGTGAATTTTGAAAAGAAATAAAATAGAAGTGTCACACAAGGAATTTTGTTAAACATGAATACGAATTTTACCTTCAGCTGTCTCAAAACGACTAGATTATTTTACTGTTTAGAGCGTCGCCTGCGCTGATTAAAAACGGAGTTTATAAAGCATGTCGAATAGCGAAAATGGCCATTATGCAAATTTTTGACACTGCTTGCTCGTGGCGCTAGTTATCCATCGTTGACAGCTGTCAACTGGCTTTGATTTTTCACGATTTATGACAAACACCGGTTATTTGACGTTTAATGTTCAATCCAGAAAGTGTATTGCAGTTTTAATTTCAATGTTACACAGGTTTACAGAACGTTTGGAGACTGCGTAAAAAATTAAATAAATAATTAAATAAAAGTGTAAGAATACTACTTTTCATCGGCATGAAACAGGAAGAAGATTTTCGAGGGTTTGGGCTGGTTATTTATCCTGAATACAAAATTAAATCTTTAGAAAATAATACATTTTTTTGTGTAGTCAATGGTAAACGGTCATTTTACTATGTAGAAAATAGTAAAGCAATGTGGTATTTTACTCGTTAGCAACCTTTACTCATTAGCAACACTTTACTCATTAGCAACCACTTCATTCCTTAGCAACACAGTCTGTTTGTTTACTTGTTACTATGTACGTGTTGTAGTTGCTATGTTTCCGTACAAACATAACCTTGATAAATTTGTCTAGAAAATTAGTTTCATTCGAACTTTTAGTACTTACACAAAAAAATAGCGTATTCAACGCGTAAGAAAA
Organism: Melanotus villosus; assembly: GCA_963082815.1. Classification (NCBI taxonomy): domain Eukaryota; kingdom Metazoa; phylum Arthropoda; class Insecta; order Coleoptera; family Elateridae; genus Melanotus; species Melanotus villosus. Next base: position 27,122,632 of record OY720419.1, on the reverse strand, counting down.
GTGGTTTTCTAGCTCGGGAAATTGTAATTCACTCGCTAACGCTCGTGAATCAAACATTTTCCACTCGCTAGAAAACTGCCACTTTTCTTTACTTGTAGAATAATCTACTATTGTTTTTTTGGTACCTTTTTCATGTTTTGTAAATTTCAAACATCGTTAATTTTTATTCTGCATCTTTGGAATCGTAATGCAAAATACATAGGTAGATATTTGCTGAAGGAAATTTAAGATTTTCTTAAATAAAATAAGCGTGAGTTTGGTAATATTATGTTTATTAAATTAAAAATATTAATAACAAATATAAAAACCTTTCAAATCGTCTGCTGTAATACTACTACTTATCCACAGAGAGTATTTGACTTTGTTACTTGGAAACTCCTGATAAGTTACGTCCGAACTTGAATTATGGCAAGGAGGGATGCAACAAGACATTTTTAGAATGTAATTTTTGTTGAGTATCCAAAAATTAACGAATTTAAATTATAAATACCGCTGTCAGTGAAAGGATAACCAGGATAACTAGCGCCACGGGCTAAATTTGAACTAGTCGATGAACTGTCAAACAGCCCTATTCGGCAAGCTTTATAAACCCCGTTTTTAATCAACGCAGTTGACGGTTTAGAGCAACGGGGGTCCTGGTAGTGATCAGAAAAATAAAAACGGAAACGGCGTTTAATGCGAATTTATTCAACCATTTTAGACAGTAGTTAATAATAACATGGTATGGGTACCTACATAGTTCATAAGTTCGGTACGGCACTACGGAACACTCCGCGGACTGAGAATCTCCTGGGGGTCGTTGTAGGCCACGACGGCAGGGTCGACACCGCTGTAGCGACGTGTGGCGTCGACTAGGTGGCGTGGCGTTGTCCACTCGATAGTCTCCGGAGGTAGACTGAGGACGTCGATTGCCCGACGATGTGGAGACCGACTTGATCTCCTCGGTGACGGGAATCGTAGGACCTTCCGCGGGGAACGGGACCTAAGCCCGAAGGTGCATCTTGGAGATGGCCCTGCTGGTATCGCTTTGGTCGGAGTCGGCGGCAGCGGTGACACTGGAGGAGGAACGGCCGGGCGCCTCAGGTATTGATGCAGTATATTCCGTTCGTGTTTCCTCTGGCGTTGTGGGGTTGTCCGGGATTGGTGCGCCGACGTCGCCTTCTCCTCGGTTGGGTCCATGCACCTGATGGCTAGTTGGGACTCGGCTATGGTTGAGCGCGAGTCGTGCTGGGTCCTAGGCTATCGGGCAGCACTAGGAATCTGTAGCGTGCTTGGCTGTGGGGGAGCGCAAGCGTGGAGTGCTAAGCTATGGTGGAGCGCTAGCTTGGAACTTCTTGGCTATAGGACAGCACAGGCAGAACTGACTTCTGAGCAAGTCAAATCAAATAAATGGGTTTTTGGGCGGGAAAGGGAACAGTGCGGGCCCGAAGGGCCCGCCCTGCTGCCGATCACCTCCAACGGCCGATATAGAGCTTAAGCTCTTTGCAGCCATGGGGAAAATTGGTTGGTTGGAAGGGAGTGTCGACGTTCGTTCTCGGTTCACAGGTTAAAATACAAATAAAATATGAAATCTGAAAACAAAAAGATTAAATCTGAAAACAAAAAGAATAAATTAAATGCAGGCGAGGAGGAGCTGGGGGAATTGTTTATTATGGGTATGGGTTGAGGGGACTGTCTTTTCAGTCAGTTAATTGTTGGGGTGGTGAGTCCGTGGTTGTTGAGTAGGGGGGGGGGGGTTATCTGAAGGCGTATGGGGTGTCATCGAGGATCTCTGCCAGGTCATCTGGGAGAGCCTCGGCGTCCTGTAGGAGGATGGCGGGAGGGTGCTTTAATTTGAGTCTGGGTCCTCTGTTTCGGGGTGGTCTTGTGCGGAGGATTGTTAGTATATCTTCCCGTTCTTGCTGTGCCGCCCGGGCAACCAGGGGGCCGCGAAGGAACGAGAGACGAGTTGCGATTGGCTGAATGTTAGCGAGGCCGCAGACCTCTTATGAGGGGTGGCGTATGTACAGGCGAAGTGCGCGACGGCAGATCGTCCTTTTCTTGGAAGCCAGCTGACTGGCGAGGTGGTTTGGGAGCGCGGCGAAATTGGTGGAGCGGTAATCTACCACGGGTCTGATGTATGTTTTGTATGTGTGGATGAGCGTGCTGGTTCGGCATCCGTGAAGGCTGCCTCGAATTTTGGAAATGATGGCGGAACGCCGCTGCACCCTGTCAAGCACTCGACGGGTCTCCTCCCCCCAGTTGAGGGTGGACGTGAACGCCACACCCAGATAGGTGACTAGTGGTGAGAGCCGAAGACGGTTGCCCCACAGGGTGAGTTGGACGTTACGGGGGTCGAAGTTGCGGTTTCGTGATTTGTTATGGTGTCGGAATAATATGGTTTGGTTTTTTGTGGGGTTGGGTTTGACCCTCCAACGCTGACACCAGCTCTCGAGCCGTGCGACGGCGTTGGAAAGGGCCCTGGAGGCGCGGTGGGCCGAAGTGCAGGAGGCCCAGAGGGCCGTGTCGTCCGCGTACTGCGCGATGCGCGCTGCGGGGTGGTTGGGTCGGGGGATGTCATGGCAGTAATAGATGAACAGAAGTGGGGCGAGGATTGAACCTTGGGGAACTCCCGAAGCGGGGGTGAATGGGCGCGATATGCGTCCTCCCACTCGGACCCGGTGCTGGCGCCTACCGAGGTAAGCGCGGATGATTGGTACGAATTGTGGGGGGATGCCCGAGGCCAGAAGTTTGGCCAGGAGACCGTGGTGCCAGACCACCTCGAACGCCCTCTCGATGTCCAGCATGACGGCCAAGGTGCAATGGCCGGCATTCAGGGCGACGGAGGCGTCCGTGTGGAGCTGGCAGAGCAGGTCCTGAGTGCATTTTCCGGGTTGAAACCCGTGCTGGAATGGGGGTATGATGTTGTTCTGTTCAAAATGCCGACGAAGGCGGGTGGCGAGGATAAGTTCGTAAACTTTTCCGATGACGTTGAGGAGGGAGATGGAGCGGTATGAGTTGCGGTCTTTGAGGTCTTTGTGGGGTTTGGAGATCATGTCGACGTTGGACTTCCTCCATGATGTGGGAAAGTGTCCGGAGCGAAGGCATTGATTGTAAAGGAGCGTCAGTACGGTGATGGTTGCCTTAGGAAGGTTTCTGAGGACTTTCCGGGTGATACTGTCTTCTCCGGGGGCTGAGCTTTTCCCTTGGGAAATGGCGTCATTTGTCTCTGCTACGGACATGTCTCGTATGCGTTGGGAGATCCGATGGTAGTGGTCGTTGTCAAAGAGGGGGTCGCGGGGGATCTGGTATATGTTTTGGTCGTTTTGGAGGGTTTCGGCGAAGATGTCTGCCTTTCTTTGAGGGTCGGTTATGAGAGAGTCGTCTATTTTTAAGGGGTGGGTGCGTGAAGCGGTCTTGTCACCGGCGATCGCTTTAAGCTTACGCCAGAAGCGAGCGCCATCGCGGTGGTCCAGTTTCCGACAGGTGTCGTTTCAACGTTCCTCTCGGAAACGAATAGTTTGTCTCCGAACGAGGGCGTTGAGACGATTCCACTCTGTTTTATTAATTTTATATCAGGTGGGCCTCGAAAAACGGTCTGTGTGTGATACGAATACATATACCTACCTGAAGGTATCTACTTATAATGTCAGGTGTTTTATCAAGAAAGGACTAAAATCTGAGTATGTGTAATTTCGGAACTCTATTTTTAAAAACAGTATCAACTCAGATTTGATTAACAAAAAAAAAGACTTGCGGAGCGAAGTTGTTGCATTGCTCACTATAAAACTTTGGCCCGCTACTGTTCAGTTGACTTTCGAAATCGAAATAGTGTTTTGAAATTATCTGCACATAAACCTAGATGTCAATCTTTTTTTAATAACCATCTTACATTACAATTAGATATCTTGCGTTTGTTATAAATGCAAGAATATGTCCGATAGGTACCCTAAAAAGCCTTTTTTTGTTACTTATCATTATTATATTATTATTATTATTGTCATTCTAAAATAATTATTAATGCCAACTTATCACCAAACTTAAAATATAATACACAAAAGTATACTAAATCACATTTTTGGAAGTTAAAGTCACGACACTGCAGATGCAGAAAAAGGGGATATTTTATGGATAACGAATGAATGTAGGTACTATTCTGTCTGTAATCTGTTATTAGAAAGAACCTTTGCAACAGCGCAATTCTTAATGAGCTAACAATGGCCTGTTTACTTGGAAAGTTTAATCCTCCAGGTAAAATGCGTCAACCGGTCAACCCTTGGAATATTTCCGACACTTTTAACTAAATATTAAAATATTTCACAAAAAATAGATATGCAACCCAACTGACACTCAGCTAAAACTGTATACCTTTTAAATTTTAAAGCATTGCGCTGCATAGGAATGATCTTTGGTTTTAGTAAACTTATTGCTAATATTTTTTTTAATTCAAGCCTATTAAAATGAATTTTTACGTTTCTTTCCTTAAACAGGTTTATTGTTTATTTATTCTGCACTATTTGTATTTAATTATATGAACTCATTGGTACTTGCGTATCTTTGAGGTATGATTAGGAAATACATAAAATATTTTTAAAATAATTTCGCAAATTAAAAAAAAATTAAAAATTTAACAAACTACTGCCATCTATTGTGCAATAGCGTATTTAACGTCGACGTTCTTCACGTGACACAGGGGTAGTGCACTTGCGCAAAAAATTCTTGTTTTGGAAATCCTCCCTGGTGGGGATAAATATGTCAATGGAAGACGTTTATGTCAAAGTCTTAAAACGGAACAAGTTGCTGGTTCAATATGTGTATAAAAAGCCGTGTGTTAAGTAAGCATTTACTTAAAATGAATAGTGAAAAAATAGAACGTTAATATTTGCAAAAACTGTTGTGTTGGGTGCGATTTTAGTGTTTAATTAGCAATATGGCTTCTGGTGATACCATAGACTCAATAGAACTTGCAGAAACATCTCTAGTAACGCCCAGTGTTAAGGAACTTATTAACGAAGTTGAAGTTCAAAAAGAAGGTACGTTTGCCTTTTCTCTGTAATTTTATTTTTGTACATCCTTTCCATAAGAATTTGTTGATGGTAGTTAACCATTGTCCAGTTTTAGGTCACTCCATGAGTCATGTAATTTTCCGTGTTTTACCTGTTATTTTTTTGGTTTTCACTTAAAATTTATTAGTAGATACTCAGAAGTGTATTCTAGCGAATTACTAATGTTGTATATTTATAAGATTACTTGAAATGTCCTTGTTCATCGTTATCACGACTGAATGCAATACATATCATTCATTAATTAAGTTTCTTTAATGCACGAATTATGTACTTCATATAGTGTAATTTATTTGCTCATGTAAATGACCTTTAACAATTTAAACCTTGTTTCCTTTCAGATAAAGTTGCTACCGTAACGTTTGACAAAACCGAAAGTCAGGATGTAAGTATTGTCATTTTGTTTCTTTTAAACCAAGTGTTGAAACTATTATAAATTTCCTGTTTTAAGTAAATACATACCAATAACGTTTTATTGGAGAATTTCTAAATGTGTAATTACTATTTATCCAATAAATAGATTGTTTCGATAAAGGGTTTGTAGGTAGGTAGCTACATTAGGTATTAATTTGTTTTGTATACACTCTTCAAGAGAATTTTAGAGGACTGATCTTGTTTATTAAATTTCGTGTAAAACATCTGTTATAATAAACGGTGTAATAAACAAATTGGTTACCGAAAATTCGTGACAGTTGAAACCGATTCTGCTTGAATGGTTTTCTGATGAGCTATTAGTAATTCTCAATAAAACTTTATGCTTATTAGGGAAAGGCAGGAGCTATTTATTTAGTTTAAAGTTTGTTCTTAAATGCATGAAGGTTGCGATCCCTTTTTTCATGTTTTAAGTATTGTAAAATATAGTGCAAAGAAGCAAAAAATAAGTGCTCAACCTGCCATTTTATAAGGCAGGGATATAAAAAATATAGAAGTTTGATACCACTAGTAGCATTAACAAATTTTAATTTTAAATCTTCAAAACAAGGGATAGACGGTTTATCTGTCCCAACACCCTTTTTACTGAATTTCGAATTTTATTCTGTTCCATTCTTATATGGCCAGCTTTATATTATACATATTTCTGATGAGATGAATAATATATTGTATTAATGCTTTCCCTAAGTGGTTCTAACAAGCCGAAAGCTTTTGAAAAATCTATTAATACTACAAATAAGGGAAGCTCTACTTGCTATCTGATATTTAAATTATTATGCTTAGACTCCTCCTAGCACTTCTATTTTTTTTTTTTAATATGTTGTTGTTTGGTAAACTTTAAATATAGCAAATCTTTAGATTGCTTGAAGATTTAAGAACAATTCACTGAGAAGTGATTGTTTGTCTATGTACGTGGTTAAAATTATAATTTAGGTATAAAATATTTTGACAATAACCATCACCCTTAACCCTTAAGATTTTCCAAATTTTGTAATTGCGTTTGTTGTTTATTCTATTAGAGGTTTCAAAATGTCACATGACCAAAATTTGTTCTCTCTAAGCGTGATGCAATTACTGAACTTTTCTTAAGGACCTAATTTATTGTATGTAGATGGTTTTGGAATTTCTAAAACCCCGTTGGATTTGATTGGTTTCAGTCTCATCATTTAGATATGTGTTTTATTAAGTAACATTGTTGCAAATATTTTATAGGTATGAAATTAGACTTATTGATTTTGTCTGGGTCGCCTGTTTTTTGGAGCAACATAATTTCTGCATTTGCCCAATGTCCTGGTATGCAGTGTGTTTGTAAAATTTTGTTAAATATCATTTGTACCTGTTCTGTTGCTTTTATTCCATATTTTAACATTTCACCTGAGATTTTGACCTCTCTTGTTGCTTTTCATTTTGCAATTGTTGAACTGCTCTCTTTATTTTTTATTTTTGTATTTTAGGCATAGTTTTCATCAATTCTATAATATCTCATTGCTTTTGACGTTTTGTTTTAATATGGAATATAATTCGTAGTAATATTTAGTTCCAATGTATACAGTCTTGTTTTGATCATGTTCTACTTCATTATTCTCTGGTTTGATTGGTTTGTTATCTACTTTTTTCCAGTAAACATTGATGGTTTTTGTTTAAATATTTTCAGAACGTTTATTGCGACAAGTTTAGGTACAATTTTATACTTTCTTCTTCTGGGTGTCTCGACCATTTTCAAAATCTTTTTGATTTATTTGGAAACACTAATACACTTGTTTTCAAAATATTAAAACTTACGGTGTTTTAGTAGTTTTAATTTTTTAACCTTTTATTTTTAGCAACTCCACTGTTCACGCCAAAGCTTTCGGTTACTTTGTCTTGAATTGCGACTACTGCTTTTGATTCTTTTAAAGTCAACCTAGCCAATTTAATGAGTTTCATTGATATGCCTAAAGATGGTAATCTGAGCGTTAGCGTATTCCTGTGTATTCTATCAAACGCTTGTTTGAAGTCTACCTATGTGTTTTAAGTATTTCTCGAATAGTTGTCTCATTTAAGTGTATTTGGTCGTTGCTGGAGCAGTTTGCTCTAAATCCACAGTGATATTCTCCTAGTGACTCTTCTTCAAAGTGTGCAGTTCTGTTGTACAGTATACTTGAAAGCACCTTATAGGATACATTCAGCAACGTTATACCTCTGTAGTTGTTGCATATCGTTCTATCTCCCTTTTCAGTATTGAATGAACCACTCCCATTTTCCATTTGTAAGGTATTTGTTCCTCATTCCATATTCTGATGATCTGTGTAATCTAACCCATAATTCTTCACCTGTATGCTTTAACATTTCTGCTGTTATTGTGTCTATAATACCTGGGGCTTTTTTATCCTTAAACTTCATTATAACTTTCACGACTTCATCATAGCTTTTGGTTCCAGTATTTCTTCATCCACTATCTGGTACTAATTTTCGGTCGTTTCTTCTGTGTTTTCTGTATCTGCAAGGAGTTCTTTAAAATATTCTCTCTATCTATTCAATATGTCGTGTTCTTCTGTTAGGACTTCTTCTCTTTTATTTACACGTGATAGTTTTGATGGATTGTATGCTTTTGTTAACTAATCAGATTTCGTTTTTTGTGTCTACAATTCTTGTTTGCTTCTTTCCGCTTATTGTTGCACTTCTCTAGTGATTTTCTTGTCATTCTTTGTAGATTATTTTTCCTTGCATCATTCTTCCTCTGTATTGCTTCTCTGCAGTGCTCACCAAACAATCTTGTTTTTTCTGTTTCCTATTGTGTTTTCTGTTATTGTATGGCAGTGGCGGCTCGTCAGATGAGGCAAATTAGGCGCCGCCTCACCTTTAACCTTAGACATTAATCTGTTTCTCAAGTTGTTTTTTGTTTTTGGTGTAATTGTTTAATTTTGCTAATAATTTACTTTAAATTAGTTTAAATTGAGCACTTGGCATGCAGTCCCTTGCACAATACTGAGACGATTGCTGAAATTTACCGAGGCACCAGCTGGATCGCCTCAGAAATGACGTAAAATTCTCTAGAATCACCAGCTGATTTCATCATATGCGAGGATTCCAATTCGCCCTGTTAAATGTAGATTTGAGGCACTGGACATCGGTGCTTCTCGGCTACATTCGTCATGTGAATTAAGTCCGCGTAATGCAAGATGCAAAACGTGCTTAATGGATTAATTTCAAGATAATCGACAGTTGACAGTTTGTAGTTTTGGACGTTGACTGTTTTACTTTCCGTAGCATAATTCTTGTATTTACGTAATCCAGAATTAATTGTTTTATTGTTGGGAATTGTTATATAAACACAGACATTATGGCATTGTTCAAAGAGATAGAGGAATTAAAAGAGGTTTTTGTTGAAACGTATAAACTTGTTTGTTTAATTTTAACTATTCCTGCTACGTCAGTTCAAATAGAAAGAAATTTTTCCTGCTTGAAGAGAATTAAAACCTACCTACGGAATACTATGTCTGAGGACCGGCTGTCAGCATTAGGAATGCTATCCATTGAAAAAAGCTTCTTAGTGAGTTGGCGAAAACTCCAAATTTTTATGATGACATTATAGATATGTTTAGTAAATTGAAAAATAAGCGAATTGATTTAATGTACAAAACATAAAAATTACAATTCAAATCCATGGCGTCTTCTTTGAGTAAAGTCATGTTGTATTATTATTATTTTTATTGAATTATAGTTGAAAAATTGACTAAAATTTGCGTAGTTGAAATTCCAGGTGTGGAAGAATTTATTTAGTCGATTGTTGAAGGAATAAATACAAATTTTTATTTCTTTTAATTATAACTTTTTTTATTTATTTGCCAAACGTTTCGAAAATTTAATTTCTTCATCAGTGGAATATTTTAAAAACTTATGTAAATATAAAATAATGTAGAATGAATGTAAAACGTTAAGGGTTTTTAAAAAATGTTGAGTCTATCGTTTTGTTTGAAACAATAATAATTATAAACATCTTCCTAAATTGCGTCAAAATATATTTGTTGAACTAACTTGAGCAGTGTTTAAAGCTTTGTATTTATTCCTTCAACAATCGACTAAATAAATTCTTCCACACCTGGAATTATTTTTATTATTATTGTTATTATCATCTATAAAATGGGTCATGAGCCGCCACAGAAGTATGGTTTGGTTTATTATATTCCATTCTTCCTCTAATGTTTCTTTCTGGCCATATTTTCTTAGTTCCTTTCCTAATTTCGTGTTTGAATACTGATTGTTTTTTTTGTTGTCTTAGTACTTCAACGTTCCATTTCTGTAGTTTTTCTTTCTTCTCTTTATTTATGGCAGCTATCCTCTGTTTCACTTTAGCTCTAACTAGGAAATGATCGTTTTGTTATAAGTTATAAGTTGTAATTGTATTGTAAATGCTTATAAAATTTATTTAAAAAAAATCCAGAATTGATGTATCAGCAAATCTGTAATAATTAAGATAAATACTAATTTTATTACATATTATGAAGTATATAAATTCCAGAAAAATACAAATAGAAATTGAACCCACTTCTTAAATATTGCAGGATTATTAAATGTGTTTGCTACTGCTATTGTAATGATGTTAGTTGTAATTAATTGTTTGTAATTTACGCTTTACGCTTTACGCAGTAAAAATTGGAAAAATGGAAAGAAACAAAGTAGTATTGGCAAAGTTGTTTTCGTGGGAACAAAAGAATGAAGTGATGAAAAACAAGAAGAATCTTAAAGGAAAGAGAGTGTTCATAGAAAACGACATGACTCAGAAGGAATTAAAGATACAAAAAAGTATTAGGGAAGTAGCCAAACACGAAAAAGAAAAAGGAAGAAAAACCAGAATTGGGTATAAGAAGCTAACAATAGATGAGGACGTGTATGAATGGGACGAGAAGGAGAATACATTGAAATTTATAGAGACAAACAACGAGGAACAGCAAAAAAACTGATACAGGAGGAAGGAGGGACTGAAACCAAGATGACGAACGCAACGAAAAAGGCAATGAGCAAACAAAAACACAAACAAAAAAAACAAGACAAAAAATAGCATCGTGGAATATAAATACATTATTGCAAATAGGGAAAATGAATGAAATTGCAGAAGAGCTACAAAAATACAATATTAATATTGCAGCAGTACAAGAAATAAGATGGGCAGGAAAGGGAGAAATAAAAAAGGAGGAATATAGTCTGTTCTACAGTGGAGAAGAGAAGCAGGGGCAAGGTGGAGTGGGTTTCTTTGTAGCAAGAGGTACTAGAGAAAGAGTATTATCGTTTAAACCAATAAATGGAAGAATAGCAATAATAACCATCAAAGGAAAACACAAAAATATAACATTTATTGCAACCTATGCACCAACCGAGACAAGTGAAGAGGAGGACAAAGATCAGTTTTATGAAGAGCTACAAAGAACAACAGAAAATATATCAAGTAGAGATATGGTGATAGTTATAGGAGACTTTAATGCACAGATTGGGATAGAATGCTACTTACAAGAGGTGTGCGGTAAATTTACAGCTCATAAAGTAACCAATGACAATGGACATAGATTATGTGCTTTCGCATCATTAATGAATTTTGTTGTGGCTACAACATATTTTCAACACCCAAGGCACCATAAAGTAACCTGGAAACATCCAAATGGCAAGAACGAAAACCAAATTGACCACATCCTGATTAGGAAGAAACATATGAAAGAAGTAAAAGATGCAAGAACCTATAGAGGAGCAAACGGAGATACGGACCACTATCTAGTAATAATGACTATGATAGAAGAAAGAATAAAGAAACAGAGCAGAGTTAAAAAAAATAAAAAATGGGCCGTTGAGAAGTTACAAATAGAAGAGATCGGAAAACAATATAGGGAGAGTATGGCACAGGATGGAAATCAAACACAAGAGAACATGAATATCGATGCAAAATGGGAACAAATAAAAAAGAAAATATGGACAGTAACGGAACGAATAATTGGGCAAACAAAACCAGAAAAAAAAAATAAAGAATGGTATGACGCAGAATGCAGGATAAGAACAGAAGAAAAAAACAAAGCGAGATTAAAATGGCTGCAGACAGGAAGGGAAGAAGATAAAGAACAGTATAGGTATTATAGAAACATCGCAAAGAATGTATTTAAACAGAAGAAGAATGCAAGAGTGAATAAAGAATTGGAAGAAATTGAGAAAGACAATAGAGATAATAATTCAAGACGTTTTTATCGAAACATGAGGAATCTACAAGGAAAGAACACAATAAAAGTAAGAGGCTTTAAAAACAAACAAGGAGAGTTATTATATCAAGAAGAAGAAATCAAGAAAATTTGGGAAGATCATTTTCAACATTTACTCAATGAAAGTCAAATAACTGAGATTGATAACGAAGAAGAAATGAGAGATCGAGAAGAACATGAAGAGGAACTATCTATTCCTTCTCTAGAAGATGTTATAGAAGCAATAAAAAAGCTCAAAAATAACAAGACTCCAGGATGTGATAACATACCAGCGGAACTTTTAAAACACGGAGGACCTGCACTACATATGGAAATACACAAGCTAATAAGTGACATATGGAAGGAAGAGAGAATGCCTCAAGAATGGAAAAGGGGTATTATAATACCTATACATAAAAAAGGAGATAAGGAAAAAAGTATAAACTATAGAGGAATATCTTTACTAAATACAACATACAAAGTCTTAGCACTTCTGTTGAAGGAAAGATTGCAATGTGCTACGGAAAAGATAATTGGGGACTACCAGCAAGGTTTTAGGCCTGGAAGAAGTACAACGGATGCTATTCACATAGTAGAACAAATACTGGAAAGGGCATATGCGCACAACATAGAGCTACATGTAATCTTCATCGATTTCAAAAATGCATTTGATTCGATAAACAGGGATAAAATGATGCAAGCATCACAGAGTGTAGGAATCATAAGAAAATTGAGAAGACTAATTAGCATGACACTGCAAAACACAGAAGCTGTGGTTCAAGTAAATGGAATTACAACAGATAGAGTGAATATAAACAAGGGTGTAAAGCAGGGGGACACATTATCTGCGATCCTTTTTAATGTGGTCTTAGAACAAGTGATAAAAAAAACGGACTTACAAGGAACAATTAATTACAGATCATCCCAAGTAATAGCCTATGCAGATGACATAGCAATAATCAGCAGAAGTAAGAAGGCCCTGGTAGAAAAGGTACAAGCCCTGGAAAAAGAGGCAAAACATTATGGACTATATATTAATGAGGCAAAAACCAAATATATGAAGTATAATAAAACACTAGAACAAATGCAAGATCTTCAGATGGGAGAATACAACTTCGAAGAAGTTACTAACTTTAATTACCTAGGAACCATAGTAGCTACACCAGCGTACCAAAATAAAAGAATTAAGGAAAGAATCCAAAAAGGAAATAAAAGCTTCTTTACATATAAGGACATCTTCAAAAGTAAACAGTTACGGGCAAAAACAAAAATAAGGGTATATAAAACAATAATACGGCCGAGAATTTCATACGCTATGCAAACATGGGCATTAACAAAAAATGAGGAAGAAGAACTGAGGCGATATGAAAGGAAAATTATGAGAGCTATCCTAGGACCAATAAAGATGGAAGATGGGCAGTGTCGGAAACGAATGAATTTTGAGTTGGAGGAATGGTTGGGAGGAGAAGATATTGTGAGGTATATCAAGGTACAAAGACTGAAATGGTTCGGGCACGTCATGAGAACACAAAACACAAGAGCAATCAAAACAATAACAGAATGGAAGCCGGATGGTAAAAGGTATAGAGGCAGACCAAAAAGCAACTGGCGTAACTGCATAATGGAAGATCTGAAAGTGCTGAAAGTAACAAATTGGAAGTTGGAATGTAGTGATAGAAAGAAGTGGAGAAAAGTGATAGAGGCCACCAAAACACATAAGATGCTATAAAAACAGTATAGGAGACCTAATCCCACTCCAATTTAAGGGATGAAGCATCCTGTAAAGGATGAGGCCATAACCCATTAGGGTTGATTAGCCTTATATATATATATAATTTACGCTTTATGTATTTTAACTGACTATTTCCAATACTTCAATAACTGTAGTCTTTTACGGAATTAATAAAATTATTATTATTATTATTATTATTATTATTACTGCTTATCTAGTCTTGATACCTATCTAAATCTGTATTTCACAATTTTTTTAAATGTTCCGCAGCGTTTATTAACCTTCACGTTAATCCATTTTATACTTCTTAGTTGGGTTTTTTGCCACCAGTTGCTAAAATAAAATAAATTAATGAACTAATAATTCGTGTAAGTTTCAACAATTCAAAAAACTTTAAAACGGGCAAATGTTAGCAACTGTTGGCGAAAAACCCAACTAAGAAGTATAAAATGTCAAACTCGTCACAACAAACCTTTAGAAAAGACCTTAATCAGAGTCTTCGTTTACCAACTTATACCAGTATCGAGAGCATTTATTAATAGCCACGTAATACCTTCGGTAACTAAAATTTAGATTAAGTAAAAGATCATATGGATTATGTAATTAAATTGTAATTGATTTTCCCCATTTTTCTACGTACCTACATACATAATGGTATCTTCTTTTACCTTGTGGTGTAGAGGTAGTAGTAGCCTATTCAGTTCTCCACATTTTTCTATCCGTGGCTATCTTCTTCGCCTGTTGCCAGCTCAAGCCATTTTATTCCAGTACACCAGCTACTTCACTGTTCCAGGTTTTTCTCGGACGCCCCCTTTACTTAGCCTTATCATTTCCCACATCTTCTTTACTATCCTTTCATACCCCGTTCTAATAATGTGACGTAACCACCGAAGCTGATTTTTCTGTACAACAAAATGTGGAAACAGTGTGTCTTCTGAAATACCAAGCAACATTGGAGTACCGCAAGGAAGTATTTTGGGACCCATACTGTTTGTGTTGTACATAAATGACATTAGTAATGTAATACAATATTGTCGTTTTCATCTATTCGCAGATGACACGGTTATTTATTTAGCAAGACAGAATTTAAATGAATTAGTGGGAACAGTTAATACAGACCTAGTGCTGATCAGTGATTGGTTTGCAACAAACAAGTTAAAAGTTAATGTTAATAAAACTAAGGGAATGCTGATAGCTAAGAAGAAAGAAATGCAGATGTTTGTAAATAATAGAATGAAAGTGTTGGTTGATAATAAAGAGATAGAAATAGTAGATAAAATAAAATACCTAGGGATAATTGTAGATCGACAACTTAAGTTTAAAGAACAAGCAGATTATGTCTGCAGAAAGATTTCCAGGAAGTTAGGAGTACTTAGTAGAGTAGGTAAATACCTTTCATTAAATACTAGGAAGGTTATATATAATGCAATTGTTTTGCCATATTATAATTTTTGTGGAACAGTGCTATATTTATTTAATGAGAGGGCTTTAGATAGACTCCAAGTACTACAAAATAAGAGTATGAGAATAATTCTGAAATGCAACAGATACAGCAGAATATCAGATATGTTAAAAATATTAGGGTGGTTAAGTGTACGACAGTATTGTGAGTATTGTAGTCTTATTTTTATTCATAAAATTAAATTGGGAGGTATGCCACAATATTTTAATAATATTTTAAGAAAGAATAGGGATGTACATGATTATGATACAAGAAATAGAGAGAAGTTTTATGTAGAAACAAAAACTAGGAACTGCGCTTTTAATTCAGTATTTGTAAAGGGAATTATAAAATATAACACCCTAAATAACGAGCTAAAGAATACAGAAAATATAAATAATTTTAAAAACAAGTTAAAAAAATTATATTTGTGCAATGAATTGTAAACTAATGGTGACATACCAGTTATAATTATATATTATAATATTAATGTAATAGCAATGGCTAAATAAAAGACATATTATTATTATTATTACATTCTGAAGTTTTTCTACCTTCAGTTTGCTTTGTATAGTTTCATTTGGCACGGTTTTTTTCTTCCACGCTACCTCAATTATTTTATGTAAAAGAGCCTCCCCCATCTTGTCTTATGTGCTTCAATAACTCTGGCTTGATTTCATCATGCCTGGAAGCTTCCCTGATTTCAGCAATCTCACCGCTTCCTTTACTTCCTTCGTACTTAGCCCTTCTTCCTCTTTTTCTGTAGATACTACTTATTCCATTCTTGTTACTTCTGCTTTCTCTTTTACCCCTTCTCCACCCATACACTCATAAAATGCTGTCTCCATCTATCAATTGTGTCTTATTCTGTTGTTGAGATGTTTCCCTTTTCATTTTTTATGTGTTTCTTAATGCTTCGTTTTTCTGACCTTAAATTTTTAAGGACCCTATAATAGTAGATTACGTGCCAAGTGCAGAAAAGTGGATTTTTACTAGACGAGTATGGCAGGTTTGAGTATGAGCGATAGCGAGTACTTAAACGCCATACGAGCCTAGTTAAATCACTTTTCTGACGCGGTGCGTATACTATTTTTTCGCATTTTATATTCTCACATAAAAAGTTATCTAAATTTATTGAGATACATTCTGAATAAAATTAATAAAAACACTGAAAAAAGTAGGCGGATTCTCGATAACAGTAATCTGGCAGGAACTGTTTTTGACATAACAGAATTCAATTCAAACAAATAATAGTATATTATACACGACGCTATAAGGTAATAGTAGCCATTATAGCGAGTAGTATACTATACTTTATCCTCGACTACAAAATACTAAGAATTTTTAATTAAAATTTAAATAACAACATAACCTATTTCCATCATTATACATCATAGACAATGATGTTACCATGACACCGTGCATAATGAAATGATGTTATCATGACACCGTGCATAATGATTTCAGTGTATTAAGGCGAGTTCTGACGTGTCAGTTTTGCTGATCATTTTTGACTGATTCGGTGAAACTGAATATACAATGAACGTCAGATCACCTCTATGGATAGCATTATGAGTGACCAAACACATGAATAATTGACAGATTATTGACTAGTCGTGGATAAATACATTTTTTTTGGAAATCTAATTCCGAAATGGACTTGAGTGACGAAAATAACTTGGAAAACCATTCAGAAGATATTTTAAATGCTGCCCGAGAAGCTGTCAAATTGCATTTTAATGAAACCTGATGTTGCTATGCAGTAATGGTTGCTATACTGTAAAGTGACCCATTACTTCACGATTTTGAGTGTACTAATGTAATACATTAGTGTATGAAATGCGAAAAAAAAAGTTTACTGTTTTCTTTGGCATTTTTTTCTAATCTGGTTCCAAAATCTTGCCAAGTTTCACGTTTTGCTTGTATCACCATAGTCCAGTAATTTTAGGATTTAACCTCTAAATAAATACTGGTGAAGTGATTTTTTGCACGCACCTTCATTTTGATGTTACAAATAACGTGCAGAAACTCCTTTTCGAAATTGTGTTGCTTGATGAATTATTTAAGGTCAAAGGTCAAATAAATCAGTTTTTGCGAATATCTCGCTTTCTATTGGTTGTACGCTAATTTCAGTTATTAGAAAAATTGTTTATCAGAAATATATAAATTTTACACACGACCAATAGTTTTCGAGAAAACGAGATCTAAACTTTTGGAGTAAGGTGTATACTCTATTGTATATAATACAGGGTGTTTCGGGAGGAACGGGAAATATTTTAAGGGAGTATTCTAGAGGTCAAAGTAAGAAAAAAAGTTCCTATAAATGAGGGTCCGGAAGTACTTCCTTTTCGAGATACAGGGTGTCCAAAAAACAAGCTTTTTTTTAAATACCTCGAAAACCATTTAAGATATTAAATTCAGCTTTGGTATGCACTATACTGGCATGAATAGACTCTTTTTCGATCCAACTAGTTTCGACAATTCTAGCAGTGGCGTGATGGACAGCAAAAAAAAATATAATTATGACGAAAAAAAATAGTACGTCACTGCTTTTTTTCAAAATAGGTATTTGTTTCTTAATCGCCAACCAATTCTAAAACGAAAAGGCCTCGAGTTTTTCTGGTAGGACAAACCGTTTTCGAGTAATAATCGAAAAACTAATAATTTGAACAAGTTATTTCAGAAAACGCTTGCAAAGATCATTATCCTTTTCCAATAATCAATCAAGTTGTATCACTATCGACAGGGATAATCGGTGATGACAAAATAAATTGCTATGATGCATATAATACTGGCCTTCACTTGATGCAAAATATAATTGGACTAACTTTTGATAAACTAAAATTTAAAAGGTCAAACAGAGTTCTTTCACTTCAGGCCATGGAAAGTTCAATAAAGATTCATGATAGTAAGGTAGCTAAAGATCCTTTATTACTCTTCCAGAGAATAAGTTTAAATAAAAAATTTAATGACCACCTGCATGAGTTTTTACAATATTAGTTGAGTTCTTATCCTATGGCCCTTTTTGATAACGGGAACATGCGAAAAACAAACAAATCGTCTCTCTATAATTGTTTTGAATCTATTCACGTTGAAATAAACAATAATGATATTACATATATAATCGACGGTGGATTTCTTCTTCATCGTGTTATATGGCAGAAACATGTTACTTTCGATAACCGATGAAACAATGCCAGTAGTTTCAAATCAAGAAAAATTTCTTTCAAATAAGATTCAATAAAAATAGATTAATCTCTATGTTGATGGCTAAATTAGAAAGTGTCAATATTACAAGTAGACAAGCGCGAGATGATGCTGACGTCTTAATAATCGAAAGCTTTTGAAAAATCCATTATTGGCACAACAGTTGTTGTTGGAGAAGATGTAGATCTTCTTGTACTCTTAATCGGACGTACTTCTCCTGATCAAAAAATTTTCTTTTTGAAACCAGGAAGAGAAAATATTGAGACAAAAATATATTCTTCCGGTAGTATAGAGAAATATAGCCATTGCAAAGAACATATTTTATTTTTACATGCCATGACAGAATGCGATATAACATCTGCACTCTTTCATAAAGGAAAAGTTAATGCAATTAAGCTATTTCAAAAACGATCAGATTTGCTTCAATTTGCAGAAGCATTTAAGCAAGAGAATTGATCACGAGATACTGTTATCAGGAATGGAATACATTTTATTTTAGCAATGTACGGAGCTCCAAAAACAGAAGATTCCCTCGACAATTATCGGTACATGAGTTTTGCTAAGTCTACAAGACTCAACAGGCCAGTAAAATTGTCATTACTTCCACCTACAACAGCAGCCGCACAACAACATTTGTATCGTATATATTATCAGGTAGAGACTTGGCTGTGAAGGGACTTAGATCCTCAACAATGGGGATGGACATTCAACAACAATTTCTTGGAGCCAGTTACTACATTACTTCCACCTGCGCCGGTCGAACTCCTTAAGGCCCACATTCACGTTGAGATCTGTATCGATACAGGTATCGATACAAGTGGTGATACATGTATCTGAGATTTGTATCAAGTATCAGTACAACCATACACACTGAGACCGAATCATGAGACCTCAGTTTAGTTCAAAACGTCAGACTGAAATTTTCCTCTCGAACCCGTGTTTGTAGCAGTTGCAGTAGCATTGTCGGAATTTTTAAAGAAAAAAACACGCCGAAAAAAAATACGGACAAAGCAATGATTACGTGAGAAAAACAAGTATACTGTTTTAAATTTACTTCACTAACTTAAACGATTTCACTAACTATTTGCGAATGGATGATACCCTGTATGATGCCGAACATCAAGCAAATAGGTCAATTTATGGTGGTAAGTCAGTTCATATATCCTGGGTCTCTAATATCAATGAAGGTGGTAACACTCATGAAATCAGAAGAAGATGCGAGATGGCAAGAAGTACAATGCGAAATTTACAGAAGATCTGGAAGGGCAGGGACATAACACACTGGACACAAAGAAACAGAGAGTGAAAACTTTAGTCTTTCCAGTTTTACTATATTCTCCTAAAACATGGACCATAAAAAAACAAGACCTCAAGCGCATTGATTCTTTTGAACTTTGGTGCTGGAGACGATTTCCCCGCATTCCATGGACTGCCAGACGAACAAACGCATCTGTTATCCAAGAAATTAATGAACTCACAAGGATCTCCCAAATTGTTCATGAACGAATGTTAAGATTCTTCGGCCATATTGAACGTAGGGATGACAATAGCCTAGAAAGATTGGTGGTACAGGGACGAATGGAGGGCTCAAGATCACGCGGCAGATCTCCAAAAAGATGGACAGACCAAATTAAAGACCTAACCGGTACATCTCTCCAGAATGCAACCAAAGAAGCCAGAAACAAAGAACGTTGCCGACAAGTAGTCCGGAAAGTTCGTAAATGAAACTGGGTTACATAGGTCACGACTCCTCTGTACAGAGAAATACGAAGAAGAAGAAGACACACTGTGTAGGAATCTATTGGGAATAGTAAAACAAAGAATTGAAAAACAGAATACTGTCATGAGAGTAGCAGTAAGTGAGGAAGAAAGACTGATGGTGAC
This sequence comes from Melanotus villosus, assembly GCA_963082815.1. Lineage (NCBI taxonomy): Eukaryota > Metazoa > Arthropoda > Insecta > Coleoptera > Elateridae > Melanotus > Melanotus villosus. Next base: position 27,102,694 of record OY720419.1, on the reverse strand, counting down.
TTTACGATACTTGGCCATCAGAAGATGCTCCACTCTTCAATGAAGCCACAACTTTTTTGAGTTCTCTTCGGACAGCACAACGAAAGTTAGGCATTTTTTTGGTAACAAAACTGCGATCTGCATTAGGGTACCTAATCTTACAATTTTCAACCAAGTTTTACTGTTGCCGTTTCACGAAGTGGTGTATTTGAGTAGTCTTTCGACTTAGAATTCCACAAACACGGATATAACATACATATTCAAAAACTCTTCCCAAAAATCTCGATCTGCAGACATGATTTAATTAACTTTATTCATGCGATACAGTGATACTGGCGCACACACGTTGAAACATGGTATCAGTTGCACGCTCGCGGTATCGATGTTTCACGACAGTGATACAGACGTCGATACCAGCTGATACTGATACATCGATACCGAGACAGTCACATGCATGTTGAGATTTGTATCGAGATACTGATACTTGATACATGTATCGATACAGATCTCAACGTGAATGGGGGCCTTTAATTCTATTTTTTGTAACTGTACAAAAGGTTGCGGTTCAAATTGTGGATGCAGGAAAATAGGATTACCATGCTCCATAGTTTGTGGCTATTGTCATGGCCAATCATGCTTAAATTTCGCTTCTCGTGATATTACTGAATCTTGTGACAATATAAACGATGATGATATCGATCCCATTGATATTTTAGCATCAAATATAACTGAATGCGATACTTGTATTGAAGATGAAGCAGAAGGATAAGAACAAGAAATGAATGAAGAGGAACAAAATGATGAAGAAATGTCATAATTGAATAAATCATGGATAGGCCTAACGGGAAAACCATGTAAAAAAAAACCGCCTTGCATTCTACCTCGAAGGTGGTGGGGAATCGAATGCATGGTACAGTTCATACCCTCTCGACTTTATATCTCGAAAACTATTGGTCGTGCGTAAAATTTGTATATAACATATTTTGTAGATAATTTTCTGATAAACAATTTTTCTAATAACTGAAATTAGCGTACAACCAATAGAAAGCGAGATATTCGCAAAAAACTGATTTCTTTAACCTTTGACCTTAAATAATTCGCCAAGCGAACACAATTTCGAAAAGGACTTTCTGCACGATATTTGTAACGTCAAAATGAAGGTGCGTGCAACAAAAAAACTTAACCAGTATTTATTCAGAGGTTTCACCCTTTTTTCGCCTAAAATTGCTGGACTACATCTCTTTTACTTTTATTCTCTGTGTTTTATATGGGTTGTAATTTTCCAGTGTCCCGTAGCTCAAGTACGATCTCCAGAGTTGTTTTTTCTTTCATACCTCCTCGCTGATATGATTGTTCCACCATGCAGTTTGTTTTCTACTAGATGAAATACTGATTCTACCGCAAGTCTCCTCCGCTGCATTGATAACAATTTCTTTGAACTGTTTCCACAATACTTCAACTTCATCTATGTATATCCAGGCGGTCTTTTGCCTCCCATATACTTCTGTCACTTTTCGTTGGTATGCCAGGCATGTTTTCTCTACTTGTAGTTTATAGCACCTCAAACTAAAAATCTTTTTGTTTAGCTTCCCAATATGTAATCACTGTTATCTATGCCTTTTTTTTAAATTAGCTACAACTAAGTGATTATTCTAAATTTTTAATAAAAATCAAATTCATAACTTTGTTCATTATTTCGCTCTGTTTAACTACTAAATTAAAATTATAATATATTAAGAGAAGACTAACTTTAAAATTAGTGTAAAAAGCATCAACTTTTAATATAAACTGGATTTCAAAATTCATTTGTTATGAAGCGAAAGGAAAATAATGCTTTTGCAAAATAGTCAAGGGTCAAAAATTGCACATTTTTAAGCATAGTGAATGTTCAAATATCACATCACAGATTTACAGTTTATTAATGTCTATAATAGTGATCTATGAATATTTGACACATGACACTTTGAAACATGTTTTAAGGTTAAATTTAGCCAATTTTTTAATATTTCTACCTGCTTTTTACAATTCGTAATAATGTAATGTACAATTTAGGATTAGTAGGGCGTATAAAATTTTATTTTTACAAATATTTGAAACTAAATGGTTTGTCATCACGTATGTTCAAATTGCAAAGCATGTTGGACAAAACATGATAAAAATTCAATAACAGGAATTACAAGAAAGTTAGGTATTGATATGTATATTATAATATTTGCTGAGCCTGATACTTAACTAAGCAGAGCGATATGCTGCGCCAATACTCACTACCGTATGGCCTCCCCATTTGCAGTATACGTTAAGTTAATTGTATTGTTTAGACTGTTTAGAGGTTGAATCGTTGATAAAGGAATTAGAATTTAAATGTCTAAATTATGCATTCGTGGTAGTTTTAATATGTAATTTAACATACTGGATATTCATGTATTACTTACGTATATATGTACCTACAAATCTAAAGCCTCTTGTTGTGTTGAGACGTATTTTACTTACATAGTAATTTTAGATTTATGCTGCTATTCATTTTACTGCCTAGAATTTTAAGATTATCTATTTTAAAATAATTCCACTTTACCTACGTATCGAAAGATGTAACACTCTCAATAATTTGTTTTAAATGCAGTAATTCATATTTACCTATTTACGTATGCAGAGTGATTCATGAGATTGGGGAAAAACTGTACCGGGTGGCTCCCATGGGTACATTCAATATTTAGTCAACTTTGGAAACATTTTCGGACATATGTTTATTTGAAGTTTTTTCGTTGAAGCACCCGTGGGAGGTGTCTGGTGAAGTTTTCCCCAACGTTATAAATCACCTGTTGGAATAGAATAAAAAAAATTAAAAACACTGCAGGTTCAATTTGCTTTCTGAAACTTTTGCTTTCCTTTTTCTATTAGTTAAATAATAAGTGGATTTATATTTTGTAGGTTTCACAATTTAAGCAATATGGAGCAAAATCGAAAATCCCTAAATCAAAAGCAGAAAGGGAAAGGGATCGAGAGAGAAAAATCGGACATAGAAGAGTTGGTGTGGGTGGTGAAATTACTTACAAGAAAATTGAAACTAGGCAGATTATGGGGTCAATTCAGTTGGGTAAGTTGTGTTTTTTTTTGTAGTAATACTATTTTATTTAGTGCAAAAAGGTTTACGAAGAGTAAAGAGGTACACTTAAAACATTTAAGGATAACGTTTACTCATACTTGTTTTCTACTTTGGGTGTAATAAATATTTAACATCTGCACCTTCATATAGCAGAACATTATTTTATCATCGTAAAATACCTTTGTTTTTCCAAGTTCCTCATATTTGATATAGAAAAAATATCTAAGAAAAAATAAATAGATAAAAATAGCTTATATCTGCAAGACATAAAGCAGAAAATAGTGTATTAATATATGTATTTAGACAAACCTGTGAATTTCTTATAAAAATGTAGGTTACCATTTTGATGTCGTCTAAGATTGCTTTGTAAAGGTTGTACTTTAAATATTTTATTTTTCATTTCTGACGCGGCAGATATATATTAATAATAGTAATTAGGGAATTTTTCTTACGCACGTAACAATCAAATATGATTCTGCACATGAAAAGAACATCATTATTATTACTGTTTGTACGTATGTGATTTTAAACTCAATTTATCAACTTCTTCTTACACTTTAACTAGGACAATTTTACATGTGAAAACATTAGGATTCTTATTATTTTTTATTTTGAAACTGATTGACTGTTGAATTGAAATGATGGGATTTAAAAGTTATAAACTTTACAGTTATATTTAGGTTTGTTTAGATTCAGGTGTTTGAATATGGATGTTGAAATGTTTTGATTTTTAATAAACTGTTAATGCCATAGTGTTGTAATATAGAAGAAAAGAATTTTCGTTGAATGAATTATAAATTGACATTTGGAAGTAATTTATACATTCTTCCATTTTTGTAGTCCTAATAAATAGGGTGATTCAGAATCTATTATCTTTCGGTATATTTCCTCATACCACAGATAAAATATACAAAATACACACCGTCCAAGTCAAACAAAATAACTACAAACTTTTCATTACATATAAAAGATAGGTACTTTAACTTTGAAACAATTTAATTTAAACAACATTAGTTACAGAAAATTAAGTTGTTTATGAAACGTTTTTAATTTTAATTAACTTCTTAAATTGTGGTGAAAGGTATTTATAAAATAAAAGTATAAATAAACTTTAATATATTTATAAGAAAACAAACAAAGTATTGGTTTTTAAATTTTTATCAAAACATATTTCTAATAGTAGGTACATTTAATGTAAAATTCCCAAATAGGGTTGGGAACCTTTGATGACTGTGCCATTTTGTACCTAAAAATCAAAAAGTAAATGAATGTATTCCTACATTTTTATTATGTATTTATTGCGATAATTGCACCATAACATTTTAAACTAAGTATTATATCACAGCCTCTTATACTTACAAGCCGTGACACAGCTGATGTGGCAACATTGCGTGTGGGGTTGCTATACCGTAGCTGTCGATGTCTGTAGTGTCACACTAATTGTTTTGTTGATTAAGTTAAGTTAGTCCAGCTTTGGAATTGTTTTCCAAAAGTGCTTTGTGGTTGTAGTTTTATCAGTCAAATTTACAGTGTTAATCTTTTATGGTATAAAAAAAATTTAAGTGAATACAGGTAAGAACTAAAAAGCTTTGCGGTTTTATCAAAATTTGTTTGCGTTAATTTTGGTGGATGTAATTATTATATCTCTTCATCTTTTTAGAATGCCGAGAATTTGTTGCGTGCCAGGGTGCAAGTCAAATTACAAAAGCACGCCAAAAAATGAAGAATTACAAACAACATTTTCATTTCCAAAGGACGGTGAAGCACAGAGATTGTGGTTGAGAGCTATAGGTACATCGAAAAAACTACATTGTTACTAAAAATTCAGTAGTTTGTTGTAAGCATTTTGAGAAAAGTGAGATACATCGGATTGAGGAATATAAGGACAGTGAGGGTGTAATTCGGGATTTTGTGCTAAAACGTCCAAAGTTAAAAGAAGGAGCCACACCCCACATTTTTGAAAACCAACCTAAATATTTCACAACTACAGCAGTTTGTAGGCGTAATCCTGAAGAAAGACGAATAGATGTCCAGAAAAAAGAAAATGCTAAGAAGAAAATGTTGTTAAAAAGTGACTTAATATCAGATTTTGAAGACTTTATAAAATCTATGAGTTCGAAATTGTCTCTGAAAAAGTGGAGCTCCAAGGTGACAAGTGATAACGTGCACTTTTATCTGTTGAATGTTGATTGTGATGATACTTTTTCCCCTGAAAAAAATTTAGAAGTTTTATCAACCGTTAGTGTAAGTAACGATTTAGTGGTTCATGTTATCATAAAAAGTTTTGAAGTATCATTAAGAGATTTAAGCTGTATATTACCTGATAGTGGTAAGCTAACAAGATGGTCTCAAATGGACAATTTGCTATCAAGGTACAGCTGTAATTTTGAGGCTCCTGTTGACGGTGATTATTATATTAAAAGGGCTCTCGACTATGTAAAAATAGTAATAAAAAACCTTGATGACCATAGTGTATCTAAAACTACACGTCAGTTACTAGCCGACCAGTTATATCTTTTCGATAAAAACAAGAAGAATTACAGCATGGTGACTATTCTGTTTTCAATGGTAATATTTAGCCAGTCTTCCTCCACTTATGAAAGATTAAGAGAATTTTTGACTTTGCCGTCAAAACGACATCTTCAGCGAATTTCAGCAGACCTAAATGTTGCCCCAAATGATAATGTAAATAAAAATAATAGTTATCTCTCTCATCTTTATACAACCCTTAACGCACGTGAAAAAATAGTGTGCCTCTTAACAGATGAAAATTATATAAAAAGTGGGTTACATTATAAATCCAAAAATGTTACGGGATTTGAAGAAAATGATGTTGGCCAGGTTGCAAAAACGGTGCAGACATTTATGATATCATCGGCATTTGGAAATTTCAAGGAAGTAATTCGATTAGTTCCAGTTAATAAAATGCTAGGTAGTCAACTTCACTATAAATTATATTCAAAATCATGACTTTAAAGTTCTATGTATTATAACTGACAACAATAGAATAAATCAAAATATGTTTAGGCGACTTTCGCAAAATGAAACGTTTATGATGAATCCTAAATATGAAAATGGGAAAATTTTTTTGACGTACGATTTTGTTCACATTTTTAAAAACAATCGGAATAATTGGTTAAATCTAAAAGACCATGAAAAAACATTTATTTATCCCAATTTTGATGATTTTAGTTTAAAAAACAAAGCATCTTTTGAGGACCTGAGGAATTTTTATAAACTGGAACTAAATCGAATTACTAAAAGGGCATATAAACTAAATGATAAATCATTATTTCCAAACAACTTAGAACGACAGTCTGTATCTGCAGTTGAGAGTATTTTCCATGACTCAACAATAGCCGCGTTAAGCAGCTCTGAATTATACATATAAAGGCACAACAGAATTTCTCAAAATTGTGAAACAGTGGTGGAATATTGTTAATGTCAAAAACACTCTAAAAGGTACAATAAAACGAAATAACTTTTGTACTCCACTGTTGTCGAAAGGCGATTTTAAAACTGATTTTCTAAAAAAATTTGTTATGTGGCTTGATACTTGGAAGAATGAGTCTGATGATAACAATTGTTTAACAAAAGATACCTACCAAGCCTTAAAAAGAAGCACTAACGTTTTAATTGACCCTGGAAAGTTTCAAACTGACAACTTAGAAAAAAGGTTTGGTAGGTACAGGAATCTCTCTGGATGTAACTATCATGTATCATTTAATCAAATTTTAGAATCGGAAAAGAAAATCAGGCTACAAAATATTTTAAAATTATGCGATGACGATCATAATATAAACGACCTAAAATCCATTTTGTCAGTGGATATGGATGCATGTGTAGATATAACAGACTTTCTATGTATACTAAATACAAATTATTTAGAAAAATACAATACAAACAACCATGATGAATCTGTACAAACGTATGTGTGCGGTTACGCTGCCCATTCAATCAAGAAACGTATTAAATGTTTGGATTGCAAAGATTTAGCTGTTAAAAATAAAGGAACTCAAGCCAATGATACATATTTTGATTATTTGCAGAGAGGTGAACTCTGTATTGCAACTGATGAAATTAAGTACATTTATTATCATCTATGTGCCCTTTTTGAATATATAATACATAACAAAGATATGGAAACTAAATTTTTATGTAAAAGTAATCATAAATATGTATTATCTGATCTTGCTATAGCCAGTTTGGAGTCGGATAGTTTTTTAATTGATTTTAGTGGTAAATGTCACTGTGGCACACCATTTAAAAAGATTTACACGATGGCATCCCTAATTATAAGCAATATAGTCCTCAATAATTATACAAAAAATAAAAACAATGAATGTCATAAAAATAATAACACAAAAAAGAGGAAACTTGCAACTCTTCAATCATAATGTGCTGGGTGCAAGCGTGCAAGCATTCAAATTATTTTTATATTGTAGGTATCGGAGCAGGTATCTTTTATTAGGGTATTTGTTTATCTTGTAACTATGTTTTTAACAATAAATGTTATGTAAAAACGCATTAATTTGTTTTATTTACAACCCACAGTTAAAACTTCTAAGTGCACAATGCCATGAACAACATAATAAATTTTTACCTCGCTTTTTCCAATTTATCTATACAAATGTTGCTCATATAGGTATTAAAATATATTTTACTTAATTCCTGACAATCTTAATAATTCTAATCGTACACATGAAGCCTGTGACAAGACAACATTCTTGTCAAGTGTTACAGAACAGTCGGAACACAGAGCATTTGTATAGACCAACAGACCCACTTACTTGAAGAAATGCAACGTTGCCATTTTAATGTCACGGCTTGTAAGTATAGGAGGCTGTGATTATATACATATATTTTACTTTTTTATACACAAATACTTAAAGTAAATAAACAAGAAATAAACCATAACCGTAGAAATAAACAAAAACAAACAGCTCACCGCTCAAAATACGGCAATCTGACAGACACACGAGCAAGCCGGCTGGCCGAGCATACCCGAGATATAACGAACGAATTTTGTTATGTCTCGCTCGGGTTGGGCGTCTTTAAACAAAAACAGTTTTGGTTGGAACGAAGGTTCCGCTGTTTTTTGGTCGAAACCGAAACTTGTTTTTAGGCCGAAACTTTGGTCGGACTAATTTCTAATACAAAAAGAATTTTTTGGTAGGTAACTTACCAGGTTACCGTTCAGCAGGTCGCAAGTGGTGATTCCTGTGCTAAATTATCAGTGGGTTCAGTAGACGTCAAATGCTAAACATTTTGTTCAACACAAACTTTCTTTGCTGTTGCAGGCAGAGATTTCAAGTTAGGCAGAATTATAACCTCAAAATTTTGGTTCAGTGCAAGTAACAGCTTTTTAAGCAGCTATTTTGCTGTGGCTTCAGTTGCTGTTAAATTTTCGAACGAGATATAAACTGTCACCCTCAAAAATCGATTATGTTTACCAATAAGTTGACAACATTTGTGAAGTGCATCTTGACAAACTGTGATGATTTTATGAATGTAACAGCTGCTGTAAGTACTGCAGCAAGTAGTTCATCATTTAATAAAAATTATTTCCAATTTCTTGCCAGTTGTTTATCATCATACACTAGTTAGTGTTTATAACACCTTCTTTGTTATGATTATTGTATTATGGGATTTTGTGAAAGCTGAATGGTAAATGCTTTAATAGCAAACAAATTACAAAAAAAAATCCTTATTATGTTATAGCTTTGTCTTAGCACTTTTTAATACAATTTTATCTAATAGATTACCGTAAGATGCCTTCCAGCACAGATATTACAGGCTACTTGTACACAAGTTAACGAGTTAGTAAACATCAAAATTCACCTGCATTTCAAAAAAAAAAACACCAAATATGAGATTGTAGTATATTATAGGTTTTGAAGTGTAAAAATTTGTTGATAAACAAAAATTCAAAATATCGGAAATTTTTGACTTTTGTAATTATGCTTTATGTATTAATTGATAAATTTCGCAGTAATGATTTGATGCAATATTGAGTAGTATTTACTTAGATAAAATTCTAACAAAAGTTCATTGAAATTAGATTTATGACCTACACGTGATAACCTATTACATCAAGAAGATTTTCTCAGACAAAAATCTGTAAATAATGTTTTTCTTATCTTATCAATGTAATATTGTATTTACTGAAATGTTCACTAGTTGTATTTTAAAGAATGGTGACAGTGTCAGTTTGCAGTGCTCTCGGTTTAGTAACAATGAGTTAAAATTTTACACTTATGTGATCATGAGTTTCATCAGTGGAAGTCAGTTCAGTACTTATTCGTTTCGTATGAAATTACAAATAGGTGAGAGCAAGCTAGATCTAAAGTATTTTGATGTTTATTTCGAATTAATTTTAAATCTGTGTGTATTTCATTTTATATTTCTGCATAATTTATGATGGACAAACAATTTAAAATTATGCCTATAGAAATGAACCTATTAACCATTCTTTATAATTGTGTGACATTTTATGATCATGTGTAATTGAGTATAATTCGATTACTATTCTATTGTTCAAGTTTGTGTTAAAAATTATTAAACTTCTTTAGAATTTTCTTTTAAATAATTTATTTTATACGTATTCATTGTTATGTCTTAACTTTTAATGAAGTTTCAAAAAATCAATAAAAATCTGATTAAATCAAGTACGCAGCACAGCCGCAAAATGAAATGATTATATAATACTTAGTTTTTAAAAAAATATATAATAGACGAAAATTGTGAAAATATGGTTGTTGATTTAGTAAAATCATTCGGTGTAACAATGTACATATTTTGATCAGTAAGAAATTGAGATAGAAATACAATAAATATTATTGAACAATGAAAAGTCTGTTGTGAAATTATTAGTAAAAGAAAAATTCGAGTGAAAATAATTGCTAGAAAAAGTATCAGAATATTTGTTGTGTTGTGTACAGTGTGATTGTTGAATCATGCATCAGCTCATGTCTTCTTTATTAATAGACCAAAAATTGAAATTAAAAACAGTAAAGTGACTTAATTTTTTTACATTTGTTAATGTGTTGTACAAAAAAATTGAACCATATACAAAAGTATTTTATTAACCTATGTCAATTGATGATGATGAGTATATGATTATAGATGCATTGCTTTTTATTTTATATTCTGAATATAGGTACACCAAATTTTCTTCTCAAACATGTAACAGAAACCAAAGTTTGTAATAAAAACCAAACTCACAACAAAATACTTTGACAGTATCTCGTTTAGCACTGAATTACATGGATTGTGTAATAATAAAGGTAATGTCTAATACACGGAGTTGTATTCGCCTAAAAAGTATTTTTAAAAAAGGTTGCGTACCATGGTGCCCTTAAAAATAAAACAAATATGACTGGTCATGTAAGGTACTTTGTTCTTATTACTAAATTGATCAAGTGATTTAAATCATCTTTAAATATTAGTTTATGAAGTTGCTTTTATAATAAACCACACATTGCGTAACATATGCTTGAAAAGAGATTTTGGTATATATGTCCAGAAATTTAAAGAAAAAATTTGAAATAATAAATTTAACATATTTTTTCTACACATGATACGAAAACAAGTATTTTCTTCACGATAAACCCTATGCGAAAACGCTATATTTTCTATCTAGAGATGAAAACATTTTCACTTCTAGAGATGAAAACAAGAATTCCAAATCTATGGCAACAAAATAAAAAAATGCGTGTGTTACTATGGAACCGATTAAACAAACAATTAATAATTTGCATTGACACAATTCGGTTTGAATTAAGTCGAATTAAAACTTATTTCAAACAGATAATTAAAATGTCGTAGAAAAAATAGCATTTACTACTCGACATGAAATACGTTTTTTTCGTTCGTGATTGCCCTACTCGCTGCTAACGCAGCTCGTGGGCAACTTCTCATCTCACGAAAAAAACGTCATTTTCATGTCTTGTTGTAAAATATACTATTTTATTTGCTGTATAGATATTCAACTGTACCAGGTGTTTAAAAAAAGACATCTAGTTTACTGTGAATTTTCCATGTAAAGTGAAATAAAGGGTCTCCAGTGAAACTTTGGGTATATGTCATTGATGAATTATGACATCATATTCGGCAGTGTTGTCATATGTAACTGGACAATCACCATTTACAGGTTTTTCCAAAACAGTTTTAATTTTTTTTTAAATAAGAAATGTCTTCAGACGACTTTTGTATTGTGTTAAAACAGTATATTCTTTAATTGTAGCAAGCAAAGTATTAAACACTTTTAAGTCGCAGTGTGTTAGGTGAATTTGGAGTAATAAGGTAATTACGGAAAGGTATATGAAAGTTATTATTCAAACTAACCTCAAACATGACATGTGTCAACTACAAAAGTAAACAGGAAAATTAAATGTCTGACAGCGTAGCTATCAATACGAACAGCTGTACCAACTTAATAGACAAACGTCATCAACATAATAATATTGTATTTTGTAAGACACGTGAATATTTAAACATATTGGGCCATATTCATAAACAGTATTTAAAGTTAGTAGGGGTTTAGTACAGTATTTTTCACCTAGAATTTGGGTTGTGTTGGATTGTGAATTTATCAACAGTGCGTTGATAAATTCACAATCCAACTATACTCTATACTTCATCTCTTTCTAAACTAGGTTTTCATTATCTACTGCGCACGAATGCGTGTCTAAACAGACAGTTTTTGGACGGGGCAAGTTGACATCAACCCAAATGCTAGATGAAAAATACTGTAGCTACTAAACCAATATAATTAATATATGTTGCTATAGCAATTAGTAACATCTAACTTTAAACACTGTTTATGAATATGGCTCATTATATTTATGTTTTGCAGGAAATTTAGTCTCGTATGTATAATTGTTTTAAAATAATCTTTATTTAATGAAACATTAATAAATTCAGTGGAATTTTAAATTCATAATTTAAAATTAATTTGTATAGGAGTGGCTGTCATGAATGAAGTGTGACGTCTAGGGCATCCAATCCCGAAACAAAATTGAAATCCCGGGATTCGGGACTGTGAAATGTAGAATCCCGGGATTTTCAAATTATGAATATATCCCAAAATTTATACAGAAAATTTGAGTAATAATTTTTATTATTTTAATGCGGATATAAACGGATACAAGGATATTAAAATTTAACATAAAAAAATATAAAAAGAATAACTTATCAATACTTTAAATCTTAAATAGCATTTTTTCTATGTTCATACTGAAAAAAGCACGCATAAATGCAAGCCTATCTAAGGTTTTATCTGCAAGTGACGATCGGAATTTGGTACAGAAAACAGCAGCGGCCGAAAATGCACCTTCGGATTCAACACTGGTAGGAACAATTGTTAATAGAAATTCATAAGCTAATTGAAGGTTGTGTCCACGAATACCTTCTTTTTTAAAAAGTGACATCTCTTCTTTTTACAGCGAATTAAATTATTAAATTTCATCGGAATGCGTAGCTGTATTTTATGACGCGCTTTGCATCTCACGCAGTTCAATGCGCAATGTAAATTAAATCCCGCAAATCTCGGGATTTTTAGCCTCCGAGTCCCGGGATTTCGGGATTCAAAAAGCACGCGTGATCCCGGGATCCCGGAATTTGAGATTCCGGGATTGGACGCCCTAGTGACGTCATATTGATGACGTCTACCCAAAGTTTCACTGGATACCCTTTATGCTGCTCTTGTGTAATACTGTTAAGGTTGGCTCAGACTTGCAGTTTCAGTCCAATTACACAGCCGGTGCAGTAAGGCACATGGTACGATTCTGGGCTTTTAAATGTGATTCATACTACCAGCGTTGTGAATATGGTGCAATAGAGGTCAGCTCGGTATGTGACAGGAGCGGTTTTTAACAATTTTTTGCGAAATCCGTCCGGTTCAAAGAGGACAGAGCAACTTTTTAGAGTGAAATTACAGACTCCAGTGTAGTTCCCAAAACAGTACGCATTAAAATAAGAATAATAGTAATCAAGCATGCCTCCGAGTATAAAGAACTTTAGGATTGCTATATACCTCTCTAACTCGTACAGATAAATTCGAGTTAAGAAGATTAATATGCATATAAACTCAACAGTAAAGGCAGTAAAGAAAATTTCGAGTTACAGGAGTTCGACTTACGGGAGTTCCACTGTACTTAAATATTAAATTTAAAAAAAAGCAAATTTAGCAAGAGCCTAAGGCTTTATGTACAATATATTTCCATTCTTGTCTGTTTTTTGCCAAGATAGTCCAATCCATCACTTTTAGTTCCGCTAAATCGTGTACACACATCATCCAAGTCTTCTTTGGCCTCCCTATATGGTTTGTGCCCTCTGGTTCAAGCTGTAACATTTTCTTTGATATACTATTCTCCGGCATCCTTGTCACATGGCCTAACTATCTTAAATCTTCCTTGCTTTACTATGTTGAGAATACAATTCTTAAGAAAATCAGCCAATCACAATGCTTGAAAATGTTGTACCAATAAGTGAAAATAATTTATTGCCGCGATAATATTTTGTTATTTCCAATAGCAACGCTAGTAACGTAGTAACCACGTAAATATGACGTACAAAAAATTATTTGACAGTTGAGAAGAAACTGTAGCACCGATTAGTGAAAAATGTAATCATTGTATTCTCTTCCTAAATATAACTCGTGATTCGCTTAAAAATCGATAATATTTAGAAAATGCCACTCATGTTAATCCCAATCTTTGGAAAATGCAACTCCTGCTTCGCAGTCGTTGCATTTTCGTCGTTGGGATTAACATTCATGACATTTTGAAAATATTATCGACAATAAGCTCACCACTTGTTATATTACCCTTGATAATATTTGCTTCTTTGTATATCTCTTGTATCTCTAGATTTGTTTTTATTTTCCAGTTCTCATTCACTTTAATTCCTCTATATACAGGGTGTTATGTAATCCTTCTGCCAAACTTTTGGAATAGCTTTATACTGACAAATGGAGCAAAAAAGTATTATACAATTTTTTTCTAATATGCATAGTTTCTGAGAAAAGGCATGCTTTAATTTGCTGTATCCCATTTTGAGAACTGCTGTAATAACAAAAACAAAGGGTTAAAGATATAGGAACAAAATTTTTACGGATAAATAATAGTCTAATTGTCTAATACATCAAGTAACAATAAAACTTTATTAACCACCACAAAATAATTGAAGGAAAAAAAAAATGCAACTGAGAAAAAAATTGTTACAAACCCACCCCTAAACTTTGGCAGAAGCATTACCTAACACCCTGTATACGTCTGAAAATTCGTCTTTCTCATATTAATAAACTTTTTACGTCTTCTTTTCTTAACACCCACAGTTCAGTACCATATAGTTATTATAGTACAACAAATTGGCCTCACTATTGCTTTATGCACTCTCACTTTCTCTTGTCTTGATACTGTATTAGCACTAAGGATTTTCTGCTTCTTTCAATCTCACTTTCATTTCCACTATCTTTACTTGTTATTTTCACTCCTAAATAAGTAACTACATACTTCTTTTTGTTCAAATTTATACGTTGTGTTTCCTCCGAGGTTTAGTAACTGTTAAGTTGTCTTTATTATCCATTGTATTTCTTGCTAATACCATGTAATGTGTTTTATTTTCGTTGATTTCCAATCCTGTTAACCTTGCCAGGTTTTCAAAAGTTTCTTATAATGTTTTTTAAACCTTCTTTAGTTCTGTTCATTATGAGCACGTCATCCACGTAGTCTAAAAACTGATAGGCATTTTTCGATATATTGTTACTTTTCCATCCACATTTCCTTAGAATATGTTCTAAAGCAACATTAAATAGTGTAGGCGAGATTGGATCTCGTTGTCGTAAACCTTTATTTATTTCAAATCTTTCTGATAACTTTCCTTGAATTCTCACCTGTCCATATATTTCTTTCAATGTTGTTGCCACCAGTTCTACTAACTCTTGTGGAAAGTCCAAATCACTTAATCCTTCAATTACTGCCGTTCTTCTTACTATATCATATGCCTGTTTGAAATCTATATGTAACATATGTATAAATAGTTAGGTTCTTTTTCCAACCTTGGTCTTGAATTTGTTTTATAGAGGATGAATCAGTCAAATACATCAAGTAATTCATCATCAACATGTCTGGTGTAAGCTGCTTCATGTATTTTTCATTTAATGGCGTTATTAGATAAAACATATGCTACAATAATTACCAGTTCTAGTTCTTCATCAGAACTGTCTGCATCGGCTCTAGGCACCAGACCGCCTACCCCCCCCCCCCGGCACCTCTGTTCATTAAAACTTAACGATAAAATATGTATTCTTGAATTTTTCCCTTCCTAATTCCAATATTTTTTCGTAGGCCTTAACATTGTGTCTAAAATGCCTAATGGATAAGACGGCTCTGGTCTGCAGTACTTACAAACACTTTTATATAATTTCGAACTTAGAAATATGTATGCCTATGAATCCCTCCAGTGAATCAAACTCACTGTCAAACTACAGCATTTAGTCTGATTGGATACCAAACGGTAAACCTTATATTGTCTTGACTGCATCCGCACCATCACCCTTCTGCATGCGCCAATCTGAATTAACCTTTATGCAGTATGTGGGTAAAATAAAGAAGCCAGATGTCCACTATTACATGGGATTGACCCGGATTTGAGTTATTTTTCCCGCATTGGATCCTTTTAACATTTTTGCAGTGATCCAAATTTACAATTAGCTCTACTTTTCATGCTAGATAGATGGTGCTATTGCTGCTAACTGGCAATGAATATTTTTACTTGTTTTGTCACGAATTTCTTACAGGGAAATTTAAAATGCAAATGGTGTTAAAATTATAAAATGCATATGACAAAGTATTTATTTTTTTATTAATTTATCAAAATTATAATTTTTTGTAATTTTTATATTAATAAAAACATAAAAAGATAGGTCAAAGATATTTTAATGAAGCATAATTAAATAAATTAAGAAACATTGGTGTCCTCATGAATCTGTTAAGCGTTTCTTCTCACTTCAGAGTAGAATATTATCATAACCCATACCCAATCGAAAAAATTCGTCAATAATGAAATTGTTTTCTTGTCAAGTGTACAAGTTTCCTGTTTATATTAATTAATTGTATTAAATTAAAAAATTTCTTATGGTCGAAGCCTAGGCCAATGGCCTGTTAATAATCCGTAATAACGAGTTCTGTGAGCCCTCTGGGCAGAAGGCTAACCTTACTCATAGAAAAAGGAGAAGAAGATCAACCAACAGTAGTGAGGGTTGATGATTTTTAAAGGTGTTAGAATGACAACTAGAACTGCCGGCTTAATGTGCCCTCGGAAACACGGAGGAGCATACGAGATATATCAGGAATCGAACTTGAGGTGCCTGCGTCAGAGACGGAGGCCTTTTACATGCGGCTATCCGCTCGTAAATGTAATAAATTAAATATTTATTTATTTATTTATTTATTCGACGGACTTAAGTCCATAATTACAAATCAAGCTATACTAATAAAGTTAATTTACACATATAAAAGTAATGAGTTTTTTGCGGTAGTATGATACAATTTAAAGTTAATATTAAAAACATCGCACTGTAGCACATTCAATTGATCACAAAGCCTGGAAATTGGATTGTTTTGAGTATACGAGTGCGTATAGTGTGTATGACAGAATGTAATACGTCTATTTGATGGAATCACAGGAACCTTAAAATTAAGTTTGCACAACAGCAAAGGGCAATCCACCAGACCATATAAGAGCTTATAAATAACAATTGCATCGTTAAGGTCTCTTGATGATTTAAGAGTTGGTAACTGCAAATAAGTAGCTATGTATGCGTATTCATGGACTACCTTCGATTCGTGAATATTCCAGCTATGGACTGCCCACCAAGAAGCCCAGATATGAACCCCATAGAGCATCTATGGGATGCACTAAAACGATCAGTTAGGCGCCACATACCTGCTCCTATGAATCTTAGGGAACTCGCAGAAGTCGTTCTTGTCGAATCAGAGAACATTCCCCAGGAAACCATTCACAGCTTGATCAATAGCATGCCCAGACGAATGGAAGCAGTGATAAGGGCTAGAGGAGGATCTACACGCTACTGAATTCAAATTCTTACGATTTAATTTGGCCTTCAATTTTTTTTTTAAAGCTTTTCATTTACACCGTTTTCATTGCATTTGACATAATTGTTTCTTCCTGTTATTTATTCATGTTTCTTTTCCGATAATACCATTCTAATTTGTCAAACATTAGTTGAAATCATTTAATTATAATATCACGTAGGTACTATGATTTAAAACTTTGTAAAAATAAAAGTAATAATGAGAAGTTTTGCTGATGCGTTAATTTTGTCCAGGAGTGTACATTCCACCTAAAAGTGTTAGAATCAAGTGCGACCATAAAACTTTTCTGTACATAAGAAAATTTATGCAATTTCTGCTTAAAATTTTTGTAGATATAATATGATTGTAAGATAAAAGTAACTTTCTTAAATTGTAACTTTTGCAAACGTTACGTGATAGTACAATCAGGAATGAAGGTTGAAGTAAATGCTGTATTACATTACAGGTATTTTATAATAATCAAAAATTACTCAAAGTTCAAGTTCAACTACTTTTATGTATATTTAGCATTTACATTCGGTAGCTTTAATCATTATTTACTTACGATTTTTTCTAAATACGTGTAGAGATTTCTGGAATTTTTCTGATAAGCCTTCTTGATATGAATTATCATATAATATAGGTATTTATATTTTAAAGTGGAACATTTTTTTATAAACAAGGTATCTTCAAGTATTTTTTCAAATTCTTAATAGTTTGTTAAATCAAATATGAAGTTTATTATCTGTTATTATAATTATATAAAGATTTTCTTGTAATTATTCAGACTTATGCTATATTATCTTAGATTAATACTGTCCTTACAGTGTATTTTAAATGTTCTGAGTTTTAAACATAATATATGTATTGATAATTAATGCAATATAAATAAAAAGGAGAAAGTGTTAGTTAATTATTGCAGTATTATCATTTGTGGTATCAGAATTTATCAAAACTATGATTCACTGATGTTTGAATTATTTAGAATTAATATAATACAACCAAAATTTTACAATTTGTTTGTGTTAATATTGATGAGTAACCAATTTAATTTCGATTAGTTAAAAATGGGCTGTGTAATAACGAATTTGCACATATTTTAAGTTACGTAGTATTCAAGACTTTCATAGAATTTATATGAGCAAAAAAATATAAAATAACTGGTTTTACACAGTGTTACCACATATTTCTATTATGTAATAAAGTTATTACTGTTATTAATTCAAAAACCTAGATTTTGAAATTACTGTTTATGTATTAATTGTATTATTTATTTTTTATTATTATTTCGCCAAAATACTACTTTTTTATGTCGTATCAAATCTAATTAATTTTTGAAAATCGTTTTAATACCTAGAAATAATTTCACAGCTTATTGAAACGTTAAAAATATTAAATTGTTGCAGGTATTCAACATGCTGTCGGTGGCTTAGCATCAAAACCAGAACGTGATCTGTTAATGCAAGACTTTATGACAGTAGAAACAACCACTTTTCCTAGCGAAGGATCAAGTCATACTCCAGCTCATCATTATTCGGAATTTAAATTTAAAAACTACGCTCCTATAGCATTTAGATATTTTAGAGAATTATTTGGCATCCAACCTGATGATTTTTTGGTAAGTTTAATACTTAAGGATTAATAAGAATCTGAACCAAGGAGAATATTTCCTGAAATCCACTTAAAACCACTTACTGAAAACTTAAAAAAAGATTATGTGTAAACAATAATTATCCTTTTCTTTCAATGTTAATGCAAATGTAAATAAGATAAAATGTCGTTCAATGAAAGATTATAAATTCTAAAAGCAAAATTTTTATTAAATACTATAATTTCAAGGACGGAAAAATGTACAAGACACTCATCAGTTATAAATAGAAGTTTGTGTAATTTGTCTTTGTGTCTATTAACATTTAGTAAATAATTCATGTTTGTAACAAACAACTGCATTTTGGCAACTATTAACTATTAATTCTAAGAGTATGTAGGTGGATATTCGCAGGTAGAATAAAGGCCATTTACCTTGTTGGAATTCAGTATGCTTGGTATTTTGTGAATCATTTATTAAGTGGGATTGATTCCATATAATAATTTGTATTAAGCTTAATTACTAAAAATCCCAAAACTATTACATAAATAAAAATAGATAGTAATACATAACTGTATTTAATTTGTAAACAAAAGCATGGCTATATTAGGAATCATTTTGAAGTTTCAAATTAGCATAAGAAGTATCAATGCATACTAAACATTATTATGTTGCATTAGAGCATTAGAAATAAATATCCAACAAATACTTTTATTATGGTGGGTGTAGTGGTTCTGTTTTACAGATATTGAATAACAAAATTTAAGTTCAATTCGATATTTTAGTTAAATTCATTGCATCAAAAATTATACATACAGCTAATACTTTAATACTGGTAATAAGTAGAATTTTTTTGTTGCCATTGTTTAAGATGCCTTCTAACAATTTATTTGGTATGAAAAAAGCAGTGTTATCTTATTCCTCTTTAGTATTCATTAGAATCTTAAAACTTAAAAAATATACTTTTCCAAGTGAGTAGTTAACTTACCTTTTATAGTCCAGGCAACGAAGGAAAAATGAAAAAAATAAATCGGAAAGTTTTGAAATTTGGTACGAATGTTTATTGGAGCGTATTATTGACTGTGTAAAAAGTCCTGAAAAATTAGAGGTGAGCTCGGTCCGCCATGTTGAAAAAAAGGTGCGTTTTAATGGTTTTTTGTAAATAACTCGTTATTTATTAACTTTACTGAAAAAATACTTATTATAAAAATTAAAGAAGATTAAATTGTCTATAAAAAAGATAGAATTAATTTTTTCCGTAAAGTTAATATTTTACAAGTAAATAACTGGCAAACATCATGGAAATGAATTCACTGCTCGCTGTATAGGCACTGGGGCAGTAGAATCCAAATTTCATCGTACAAATTGTTCCATTCTAATTTCCATAATATATATTATTTTTATATACTCAAGTTATTATTTATCATTATCGATGTTATGTGCGCAGCTTCTTTTTAGCATGACTGGAGATTGCCTCATCAGTTGTATCATGATAATGAAACGGATCAACTAATACTTCGGGATCAACGCTTTCGGCACGGAAAGATGGCCTCGAGCTCGTTAATGCCATTTCTTCATCATCTACATCTTCATTTTCGTTCTCATCGTTGATAATAGTTGGTCCGTTTAGGCAGTCTCCATGACAATTATTACAAACTGCTGTACAAATAATCCCTGCTTTCCTGCATCCGCACATACCTGCACAACCAGTTATGCATTTGCAAAAAATTAAGTTTAATAAAGTCTCAGGTGCAATGGAGTCCATCGTTGTAATCGGAGCAAGGTAACCATGTACACGTTTCCAGCCCCATACTTCGGGTGCTAGTTCATTTCCTTGCCATTTTTGTACTTGATGGTACACTCTGAAAGAATGCTGTTTGGCTACTCCCTCTGTTGGTGGTAGTGAAGCAATGTCTGGTTTTATTTTTGTCACCGATTTTGCGAAACAATTAAATCGATGTTTACTTAAAGAAAAATCTGCAGAACGTGCACCATAGATGGCAAGGAAAAATCTTTCTCCAGCTCGAGCGATTGCATCGTAGGAAGAGTCGCGGTTGTTAAAAATGTCAGCAATACCGTGCAATTCTTTACATTTTTGGTATATTCTCACACTCTTGATTTTGCCTTTGTTAAAAATAGCCGAAGTTGTGTCGCAGCCACTGAAAGCATGTAAGAAGGGAATGCTGTTTATTAGTCCCGATGATTGCAACTGCTGCGATGAATATACTTTTCTCTCAATTTTTCCTTTGCCTGGTTTGACAAAGAAAATATTTTTTTCTGAAGGAGTCAATGCAAGTAACAAAACTATTAGATCAACGTCTTCACCAACGATAACCACATTTTTATCTGCGAAAGATGCTTCGATTGCAGTGTTAACAATGAGACAATCTGCATCATCTATGCTTTGACGAAATTTAATTTCATGGTCCTTTAACTTCGTTGATAGTGTTACCTTATGGCTTCGGCGGCCAAGGGAACAAGCGGGCTGGCGGTGTCTTCGGCGGGAATGGAAATGAAGCGACGAAACGGAAAGGGTTTCATTCGACGTTAAGGAATTCATACACATTCGAATTAAGGAAATACATATACAATAAGACGTTAAGAATTCGGAGCAGGAGCAGGAGGTCACGGGGTCGATGATAATCAACCGCCGTGCCGTGGGAGGAAGTGATACTCAGGCCGACTGAGTACCACGACGATCTGGGAGTCGAGGACGGTTGCTGGACTGGAACCGGAGCAGGACTGGACCAGGAGTTGGAGATGGGACTTGGAGTCGGATCTTGGAGGAGATGTTGCTCTGCTGAACGTTGGATCAGGACTGGATGCTGTGGCAGGAAATCGTGCTTGTTTTATACCTTTCCAGGCGACGGGGAGATTGCTGATTGGTAACAATAGCATGTCAATTAATCTGCTTTTATTTTTAGCGTTCGATAAAAATTGATCCTGTCGAACGGTTACATTCATATTTTCTTCAAAATTGATATCTACAGACTTTTTAACTGCAGATCGCCGATTTTGCTCCGATTTCTTCGTACTATTGTTTGTATTGGAGTAACCATCAAAGACTACTGTGCAGTTTGGACCGTAATGTTTCAGAATATAATTTATGTAACCTGCGCAAATGGTTGAAAAAGTTGAATTTTGTTTCCAAATGACTCGATGTAAAAGAAATCCACCATCCACAATATTGATGCAGTCTTCTAACATAATAGCTTCATTTGATGGTATGAAAATGTCATACATTGAAGATTTTTTCATCTTTCGCATGTCAGCTTCGTTAAAAAGAGACAATGGATATGGTACCAACTCGTACTCCAAATGCTTCTCTAAATCTTGCTTTGTTTCTTTGCAAATGGCTATTCTTTGAAAAAGCAGAAGGGGATCAACTGGTACAACCTCTCCATTAATCTTTACAGCACTATTTACAGTAGCTAAAGGAAGAACTTTGTCATTTTTTTTTTAGATTGACTATTTACAAATAGGAATTATTTATATTTTACACAGTGTTGGCGCGTAGAAATGCTTTTCGAACAATTGAGTGATCTCTATGATGTTTGCCAGTTATTTACTTGTAAAATATTAACTTTACGGAAAAAATTAATTCTATCTTCTTTAATTTTTATAATAAGTATTTTTTCAGTAAAGTTAATAAATAGCGTGTTATTTACAAAAAACCATTAAAACGCACCTTTTTTTCAACATGGCGGACCGAGCTCACCTCTAATTTTTCAGGACTTTTTACACATTCAATAATACGCTCAAATAAACATTCCTACCAAATTTCAAAACTTTCCGATTTATTTTTTTCATTTGCTAAAAAACGGCCTTCGTTGCCTGGACTATTAGGGACACAACTTATGGCATGACTGGGTGCTCTCTTTTTTTTTTATTAAACTATCGGCGTCGATTACTATGATTATTGGCCGTCTAAACTTAATCTACACAGATCTGGATGCGAACCACGCTTCAGACCGTGGTGGTCTGGTCATTGTTGGGTCCGAACCCGGGACCTCTCGATTGTGAAGTAGGCATTCACCCGCTGCACTACCGAGAGGCTAAATAATAGTGAAATATTTTGCTTGTTAGTCTAAAATAACCGTGACAAACTGTATATATTCTGAAAGCCGATAAAATAAAGAATGCAAAAATCACAAAGCTTACTATGACTAATGTTACAGCATTTTCAGGCTAGAAAGCCTATGGCTTTTTGCTGGTGCGTTAGCGTGTGTGGTTTTTAACGGGTGCAATGCACAACCTAGCCCGTCTCTGCGGATTACGTGGTTGGTGCGCCGTTTATACAAACTACCATTTAAAAAAATCAAACTTAATGTCATATCTCCAAAACAATGTTTGTCGAATTCCTTTTTTAATGTTATACAAATAATTCGTAAGGTATTTTCACCAGTGGCGGCTGGTCCATAAGCGCTGCGACACTGCAGCACCCCCAGAACAAAATACGGAAATTAATTACCTATTAAATTTGTACTTGAAAATATCAATAATATAACAATCATTCAATATTTTGCATAATTATTACATAAATTTAATTAATTAAACCGCTTTTAAAAGGAATTATTTTAACCGAAGCTGTAGATTCCATTCAGAGACGCTGCGATATATAAAGTGTCGGAAACGTATTACATACGCGGAGGCTTGTTTGCTATTAATAGCACATGTAACAAGGTGCGCGAAAACTGCTTTCGGGACAGCGTCACCTGATTCACTAGTTATTTACAAGAATAACCGGCGCGAAATCTGCTGGTTCCAGCGTCCGCATTATTTTGTTTATTTGCGTAGGATAATATTTTTATTGTTTTCGTTGAGGGTGAGCAATATAATAAAATATTGTTTTCTTTTCTCGTACTTAATTAACATTTAAATATTTGTTACAGAAAAATACAATTAAATAATAAATATTATTTTAAATGTGTTATGATGGATGTTACTGTTGAATATGTTTAAAAAATTACATTTTACCAATTGTGAAAAAATTGAAATAAAAAATAAAGGTCGATGTACTCCAGAGGTTTTTATTCATTAAACTTAAACAGCAGTTAGTAAAAACAAAATAGTTATTTATGTATCAAGGGGGGTAAGGATATCGATTTTAGCCCACGGTACATAACATACAATATTTTTTGCACTGACGAAGATTTTATTTAAATTTGTTGATTTCTAATTTCTAATAAAAATTTTCTAATGGCGTTTTTAAAAATGTCCAATTGACGCATTCACGGCAAGAGTGATTTTACAAGTTAGGTATAAAAATTGTTTTGTAACTAAGGTAATCTACTTCTTTATTAATTTGTTGCGGGTGTAAAGTGCGCTCGCGGTCTACAATAACCCTTCTTCGCGGGCGTAAAGTAATAACTTTCCGCCGGGGAGTGCAAAAAATATTTTACCAGATCTTTTAACAAGGACTGGCATGAAAAAATAAAATGGTTGCCTGGTTGCCAAATTAGAAATGCTTATTTTGTTTTCCTTGCTTACTTTTTGACTACGATACTGTATTGGAGTGAGTGTGGCTGAGAATGGATTTTATATATAAATAAAAATTCTTTTTATTTCATTTTCCTGTAAGCTAATTTTTTTATGAATTGAGTACAATTTCGATTTGTTTTGTTTTACTTAAAAAGCACATTAAAAATATCAAGAATCGTTACTGGTATGTATAGTTCGAAAGCTACAGCACCCCCATGATTTCCAGCCACGAGCCGCCACTGATTTTCACCTTCTTTTTCTTCTTGTGGCCTCTAACCCTTGGTGGGTTTTACCTGCTAATAGCTTCCATAGGCAAGCTTGGATAGGCAGAGTGGCTGTTTCTGCGCTATTTTTCCCTGCACTGTAAACACCTCATTATGCTCTATATTTTTCTGTGATTTTGAAGATATGATAGACGTGAAATTTAAGTCCCCTAGCTCTTGGATACCCTAATAGCGTCAGGGTCTGAAAAGAACAAGAGTTGGCTGTCTAGAGCGACAACCTGATAATAAAGATCAAACAGAAGGAGAGACTCTCAAGACTAGTTGAAAGAAAGAACTCTCTTAGCTAGGGCACCTCGGGATCGCCACACCCTTATCGCTAGTTGCGACACCCTGAGGGTTGGTGTGCAATCTCGGTAGTCCATGGGAGGCTTTTAACCCTCCTACCCAGGAGAAGCTTGGAAGTTGCCTTCCGGTACCTTTCGAGGTCGTTCCCCTATCTGCCACGTGGGGATGCACCCAGTTGGGCTTACAGGTGTCCCTGCCGGGAGATATTTTCATATATTTCGTGAAATAAATAAAATCAATTTTCTTTTCTTTCTTTCTTCTTTTTCCTTTCCCATCATGCTGTTATGGTGTCAGGTGAATTAGCCAAGGATGCCCATTCCATTTTTCCTATTTATCGTAGTTATTAAGATACCCTGCAATAGGGCACAGGACGATGTTTAAATTATGTTAAAAGAAAGTATTCCCCGAAGGGAGACATGAATAGAAGCATCTGGGTGAAATTTTAAAATTTCCAAATTTTTAGATACTTATCCGTCCTCTTCTACCATCCAGACAGTGTAGGTGTAGAGGTATAAAGAGCTCTTGTGGTTACAGTGTGAATTTATGCCATTGTGCCCTGTCCTGAGTTAAACATTTTGCTTCCAGCCAGGTCATTCTTTTCTCTTTTAGTAGCTTGTCGATTTTAATATGCCATGATTTCCTAGACCTTCTCCACAATCTCTTCCCAGGGACTCCGGCATTGCACACAATATTTGGTAATCTGCAATCCTTCATTCGCCATATGTGGCCCAGCCACCTTAATTGATTTCTTTCAATGTCCTTAATTAGGGGTTTCACTTGTAAGCTGTGATGTATTGTATCGTTGCGGATTTGATCACATCTAGTTTTTCCAAGAATGCATAGGAGAAATCTCATCTCAGTTGTTTTTCACCATTTTTATTGCATTGCCTAGTACTTCTGAAGTAAATTTATTCAGTATATTCAGTTCATTAATCTCTGGGCTTGTTATGTTAGAGCTTATGTTGTTGTTAATATTTGTCTGAAAGTTCAGAGTTTCTTCAAAAAAATCTTGCCATCTGCTAATAATTTCAGACTCTGTAGCCAGGAGCTTCCCGTTTTTATCTGTTACAAAATTAAGTGAGCATATTTTTTCTTTCCTTTGATTTCTTATCTATAGAAAAGTTTTTGATTTGTTTTAAAATTTTCTTCCATTTTGTTTCCAAATTCTTCCCAGGTTAATAATCAATTTACGAATTACCTTTTAATCAAGGACTGTGATAATGATCGAATGCTATAGGTGAGCCTGCCATATTGGTTATCTATTCATTGATACATTCAATATAATTATGATAAGCACATGTTCAGATTAACCAATGCAGCAAAGTTGATTCTAGAAGAAAATATAGATGCAAACAAAACAGACTGGATGGACGAAGAGTGTTGGAAACCAATAGAAGAGAAAAAGAAAGCCAGACAAAAAATGCTATATCAACATACAGAAGCAGCACAGGAAGAGTACAAGAGAAAAAGATTATACAGGGTGATTCTTGACTTATACACATGCGAGGAATGATAGATCGTGCTGTGTAGTAATGGGTAAAAAAAAGTGTAGTAAAAGATTTTTATTAACGGAGATAATGAATTAATTATGTAACTTAAACTGGAGTATCACAAGAAGTGTTCGAAGTGATTCCCTTCATTTTCGATGCACACCTGAGCGCGTCGAATCCATGCTGCACCACACGCACGGCGTAGACCAGCATGTTGCCGAATTGTCTCAGCAGCAGCATTTATATGATTTTGCAACTCTTCCTCAGTATTCACTTCGGTTTCGTACACCACACTTTTCAAGTGTCCCCACAAGTAAAAGTCATGGGGATTTAGGTCAGGCGACCTAGGAGGCCAAGAAATTGTACCTCCCCGACCTATCCATCTTCCTGGAAACACGTTATTAAGATAATGTCGTACCTCTAGCGCAAAATGTGGTGGTGCACCGTCGCGAAGGAACCACATACGCTGTCGAACGTCAATATTAACTTCCTCGAGCAGTTCTGGTAAATTTTCTTGCCAAAATTCTAAATAAGCAGCACCAGTTAAACGATTTGGCAGTATAAAAGGCCCAATTAGTAATCCATTCACAATTCCAGCCCATACATTCACTGAAAATCGTTGCTGCAAGTTTCTTTGTCCAATGGCGTGTGGGTTTTCCATTGCCCAAAAATGTGTATTGTGGAAATTGTGCATACCGTTACACCTGAAAATTGCCTCATCCGAAACTAAAACATTTTCAGTAAAGTTCGGATGAACCTGATCCTGATTTAAAAGCCACTCGCAAAACCCTATTCAAAGGGGAAGATCCCTTTGAAGTAGAGCTTGTACAAGTTGTATGTGAAAAGGGTGTAGTAATGCATTCCTTAGTAAACGCCAAACTATTGACTGTGATATGCCAAATTGTGCTGCAATTATCCGAGTACTAAGAGTAGGTTGCTCCTCGACAAGGTTCAACACATCCTCTTCAAGATTTAAAATGCGCCTAGGCCTGATGGCTCCCCCGTTGTGGCTGAACTTCGGTTGTAAATTACCAGTTTCTCTACCACGCTGTACAACACGTAGAAAAGTTTCTCGACCCGGATGATATCTTTGAGGAAACCACGGAGCTGCAGCTACTGAATTTTGGTGTACTTCCCCGTACGTTAATACCATGTCCATGAGTTCTGCGTTGGTGAAGTTAGGTGCCATAATTTTTCTTTTACGAATAAAAGAAGCTCCAATTTGACAACTAGTGATGGAATTTTATATTTTACCAGTTCATCACTCTCAACATAATTAATTCGTTATCTCCGTTAATAAAAAACTTTTACTTCACTTTTTTCTATTTACTATCATTCCTCGCAATTATGCGTATAAGTCGAGAATCACCCTGTATAAAGAAAACAAACTGCAAAATAATCACAAAACAGCTGGTGAAGATAAAATTCCAGTGTAATTAACTAAATATGGTGGTGAAACACTAATCAAAAAAATAATTAAGTTAATCCAAGAAATCTGGCCAAAAGAAGAGATCCCTGCTGCCACCTGTGCTGAAGCAATTATTTCACCAGTATATTAAAAAGGGGACAAAATAAAGTGTTAAGAGTTACAGGGGAATCATATTATTGGATGTGATATATAAAATACTGGCAAGCCTGATTAAGGAAAGAATAGAAGCCTATTCAGACAGCAAAATTGGAGAATCTCAAAAACAGATCCACAATTGACAAGATTATTAAGCTAAAGCAAATCTTAGCCTGTTGTTATGAATGATATACAGACCTGCACGTTTTATTAATTGATTTTAAGCAGGCGTATGACTCTGTTGACCGATATCAATTATTGAAGGCCATGTATAAATTACAAATCCCTTGTAAACTAATACGTCTGGTAAGAATGACGCTATCAAAACACATTAAACAGAGTAAGGGTACAGGGGAAGTTATCGCCAAAGTTTCAAGTTAATAATGGTCTAAGACAAGGAGACCCATTATCCACCTTATTATTTAATTTAGCCGTAGCACAAGGTCACTTAAGAATAAAGACTTCTGAAAATAAAGTGTATAAATTTGAAGTAGTAAACCAGTTCAAGTTTTTAGGGTCTACAGTTACAAGTACCAGTAGAGATTGCATCAAGAATAGCAAGTGGTAATAAAAGTACGTGATCCTTAAAAAAAGTGCTGAAATCAAAGAATGTATCTAATGCAACAAAACTACAAATTTATAAATCAGTTATCGAATCAACAGTGACTTACGGTTAGGAGGCTTGGATATTAAATACAAGTGATCAAAATAAACTGTGTAGTTGAGAAAGGAAAATTATGAATGGGATACAGGAAGAAGGACTATGGAAGCAAAGACGAAACCGAGAGGTTCTAAAATGTCTTGGTAACATAGACATACTGGGAATAGTGAAGTTGCAAAAGATCAGGTGGCTAGGCATGTATTCAGGATGCCAGAACAAAGGGTGCCAAGAAAACTACTGCGGAATAGATTAAATAGCATAAGAAGGAGGGGAAGACCCAAATCTAGATAGTATGACTAGGGGCAAGAAGACTTGGGAGTGCTAGGCATTCAAAACTGGTGGGGTCAGACCGTTGTCTATTGTTGTTTACTTATTATTGCTGTGTTTTTCTGGCCGATTTTTACACGTGTGTGAATTTAAGGCTAATCAATCATGTCCAAAAATGAAAATAATATTGTAATAATTTGAAGCGATAATCTACCCAAGTAGATACTATTATGCTAATATAATTTTCAGCATCTTTTTCCAACTAAAATAGTACATTATACCATCATGACAACCATTTAACTCATAATGAAAACTCCATAGGGAAGTTGTTGGAAAATTATTTATTTATGACTTCTGTTCTTGATCATGAAAATAGTTGTTTATGTATCAAGGGCTTAGGTAAGCTGTTTTTGGTCTGCAACGTAAAGATTATAGCATGAGCATAAAGTGCCAAGTGCTATTATATGCTAAGGACCTGAAAGAGTCTGTTAAAAACTAAAAACCATCAGACTGTATTTTTCCTAAATATCAATTCATTATTTATTCTTAAGGCGGCCACTGTTTAAATTAGTTTTGTAATGTAATATAAGCATTTAGTAGCCAGTAAATTAATACAGAAGGCTTACCATTTGTGTCTTAATAATAATTTCACAAATAGGAAAGAAATGTAGTGCCGTTGAGCCGAGCATTCAAAATAAGCAGTCGTCATATATTCGTGTAAATGTTAGCAGCAAGCATTATGCTACAAAAGTATAGTGAATTCAATGCTGTGATTTTAAATTAAACATTAATATTAAACTAAAAGTTAGTTAACATAACTTAAATAATTAAATTATATTTAATATGAGGGTTATTTAGTTCAGGTTTTTGGCTAAACTCAAAAACCAGGTTATTATAAAAACTTGCCTCTTTTATATAATTTTGTTTTTATTTTGGAACCATAGATTAACTCAATAATTTATCTTTTATTAGTAAATAATAATACGAGATGCAAAAACGGAGCGTTTTATTCAAAGCATATGTGATAAAGTATTAACCTGCGGCACATGACACAATAATTTTTCAAGTGGGCTATAGTTGAATTCAAAACACGTAAACTACGTAAAAGTCTATTGTAGTAAATTATAAAATTAATTTTAACTTTCTGGTACTTAAAAAATTAAGGTGAATTTGTCTTATCATATAATTAATTGATCGATGTTTATATTTTTAGATGTCAATGTGTAGTTGTCCATTGCGAGAATTATCAAATCCTGGTGCAAGTGGTTCAATATTTTATTTAACAGAAGATGATGAATTTATTATTAAAACTGTCCAGCATAAAGAAGGAGAATTTTTACAAAAACTATTAGCAGGTAATTTGTTTCAATATATGTTTGTATAGTAAAGTTAGGAAATCTTACCAGTGCATATCATTGATCAAAGTAATCATGTCATCTCTTGCTATGTTCATGGAAGATTTAGAATCAACTTAAACATGTCAAACCTGCCAAAATAAGTGAAAATTGTTAGTTAAACATGATATGGATAACTTTAAAATAGCAAATGTTACTGTTACAGATAATTTTTTCATTATATCGCCCAATAAATAAATAAATAAATAATTTAGAATGGAACTGAAATATTCCTGACAATTGTTATTGATGACATACATTGGTTGATTCCATTACTTCATTATATTGTATGATCAAAATAGATCGAAATCAGGGTTCTAAAAACAAAACATTAAGGCTCGTATACTCAGTAATTGAATTTTGACGTATGTTAAAAATGTGAATTACTCACAGTGAAAATGTTTATTCTGGCTCAAGAAGCATTTATTATTGAACCATAAATATAGTAGAATTACTCTTTTCTAATGTTCTGTAATTTCAATGTAATTTTAATAAAATTAATTACTTTTGTAACATTTATGATAATTTCAGTTAAGCAATATTTAAAAGGCATTGGTTTACACTTGCATAGCTAAGCCTGATTTCGATCTTGTTTGATCATACGGTGTTTATATAAAAATATAAAAATGAATTTTCATTCTTCTAGGTTATTATATGAATTTAAATCAGAATCCTAGGACATTGTTGCCAAAATTCTTTGGGCTGTATTGTTATCAGTGTAATAGTAAAAATATAAGGTTGGCAATTATGAATAATTTGTTACCTAGTTGGGTGCGTATGCATCAAAAATATGATCTCAAAGGGAGTACGTATAAAAGAAAGGTAAATTTAATTTGTTATTATCTTAATGAATTTTATCTGAAAAGTAACTTTACAGGCTTCAAAGTCGGAACGGCAAAAACGATCGCCAACTTACAAAGATTTAGATTTTATGGAACACCATCCAGAAGGAATTTTAATGGAAGCTGACACTTATGCAGCTCTTGTAAAAACAATTCAACGAGACTGCAGAGTATTAGAAAGCTTTAAAATTATGGACTACAGTTTACTAGTTGGTATTCATAATCTTGACCAGGCGCAAAGAGACAAATTGGTAAAATTTAACAATTACAATCGTAAATAGAACATAAAAATATGTATTATATGTCTTGTAGGAACAAAAACAAATCGAAGCTAAATTAGGCGAAGAAAATTATGAATCAGAAGCAGGAACTGATCACAGTGCTGCAATGGTACATAATGAACGTGAACGTGAAAAAGAAGATAGAATTGGAGCTGCAGCACTGAATAGAAGTAGATCTATAAATAGACAAAAATTAGTGGCTCATTCCACTGCCATGGAAAGTATTCAAGCTGAATCGGAACCTATAGATGAAGAAGATGATGTTCCGTAAGTTCAATTTCTTATAAAAGCTTTTTTTTATTTTAATTTTATTTAGTGTTATTTGAAACTAATACATCTGTAATGAAATATTTGTACATTTAGAATTTGTAAATACTAAAATTGTTACCAAAGAGATATGATCTTTAACAACTGTAATATACAAAATCAGTACTGGACCAAGGAAAGTGGTTACTATTAGCAGGATCAGGATAATTGTTGTCTTTTCTCTCTTTCTCTTCTCCTTATACCCTACTGGGTGTCGCATTCTAGGGTTGTGTGTTCTTTTCTTGTATCCACCGCCTCCATCTTTTTCATATCTTCTAATGTCTTGCCCCTCTTGTTAGTGAGCACAATAAGCCTTGTAGGCTGCAGTGTCTCTGGAACCAAGGGTAGACGGACCCAAGGAAAAAAAAAATGTCTTGCACCTCTTGTTTCCTAATTCTCTTATTCTGTCCATCCACGTTTTCCTTGGTCTCTTCCTCTTTTCTTTTTCTTTCCTAATCCTGCTTCAATTACTTTTTTCAGTAGTCTGTCCTATTTCATCTTTGTGATATGCCCATACCTTTTAAGTTGTTTTTTCTCTATTTTCCTCAGTATCGGTTCTTGTTGCCATGTTTCTCTTATATCCTCACTTCTTATTCTGTCAAATTTTGTTACCCCAGCTATTTTCCTCATGTTTCATTTCTGTAGCGTTTATTACTGATTCATGAGCTTGTTGTATTATCCATGATTCACAGCCATATGTCATAATTGAAACTGTTATGATATTATATACTTGCAGTTTGATCTATTTCTTTCTTACCCTATATTGTCTTATTTAATGCATAGTAGATTTTTGTTGCTTTTCGCATTTTGTTATTCATATCCAATTCTATGTACCCGTCGCCGATTTTATACTTCCTATACCTACTTGTGCTAAGTTACTTTTCCTCTATTTTCTTCCTTTTGATTTACTAACATGTATTTACTTTTGTATTTACTTCCATTTTTAATTTTTTTATTTCCTTTTGCTAGACATCTACTAGACCTTGCATTTTCTCTTGGGTATCTGCAATCAACACTATGTCATCCACATACATGAGTGTATCTGCCTTAACTGGGACTAAGTTTTAGTGTTCTACTGTTGTTTGATAGGTACTTAGTTGTCTTTTCTCTGGTGTTCTTCAGTAGTACATCCATTATTAATATAAACAGGAGTGGACTCAGGCTATCACCCTGTTTTATACGTTTTTTCATGGGAAATCTTTCGCCCTTTATTTGCACTTGAGCTCTTACTT
Organism: Melanotus villosus; assembly: GCA_963082815.1. NCBI lineage: Eukaryota > Metazoa > Arthropoda > Insecta > Coleoptera > Elateridae > Melanotus > Melanotus villosus. The sequence goes on along the minus strand of OY720419.1, from coordinate 27,069,838 downwards.
CTTTATACAGTATAACTCGCTTATAACGTACTCGTCAGGACCATGACAATCAGTACGTTATAAAAGAAGTATGTTTTAAAAAAATTGCACTAAATTAAAAGAAAGTTTTATTTTTTGAACAATTCACACAAACACAAGTACAGTACGCACGATGAAAGATTGCTTCGGGTGACGCAGATAAAGTTCGTGCATTCGGCATCTAAACAATAGCCAAATGCTTTGTGATGCTTTCCCAGTGGCGTCGTATAATTCGGTTTATTTAAAGTGTGTAACTACAGGTAATGTGAGTCACCTCGGAATTCACAATATTTTTGTATAGCATTTTAGTGGTTTTTAATTACTCTACAAATCATCAAACTACACAATGCGGCATTAATTCACTGAATAAACAATATTTCAGAAACTTGTTTTTTCATGCAGTACATGTGATGCAGTTTAGCGACGACGCCACTGAAATCAGCCGTTTCCCGGGCCTGGCAATTAAAAAATTAGACGAGTGCATACCCGACCTTGGGGTAATATTTCATCGTGTTTACTTGTATTCAGAAACATAATACATACGTAGGCTATATTTAGGTACTTAAGTTATTTTCAAAAATCTGTTATGAGAGTATGTTTATATAATTGTACATGACAAAAAGGCTAGCAATCGACTGAGTACATAGATGATGGGCTTTCGTCTTGTAAACTATTTCTTAAACTCCGGGGAATACCCGCATTGTGTACTCTGTGATTAAAACTATTATGCGACTTTTGCTGATTTCACATTTTAATAGTAAAGTACGTTGTAAGAGAAATTATGCAGCCTACGGGACGTATTTTTGGTACATTGTATAAGAAGTCCGTATCAAAAGAAGTACGTTTTAAAAGAACAAATACACGACGTATCCGGCGGGGACCGAGCTCCCAAGTACGTAATAACCGAATGTACGTTAAAAGCGAGTCCGTTATAAGCGTGTTATACTGTATATTGATTTAGTAACTTCTAACAATTTTGGTAGGACCTTATATTTGTTCATCGTATTCCATATTATGTCTCTGTCTACCATATCAAATGCTGCTTTCATGTCTATAAATAGTAAGTACAGTTCCTCTCCTTTTCTATATTGTCTTTCTATTATATTCCTTATTATGTGTATGTTGCCATTTGTTTGTTTATTTGTTCTGAAGGCAGCTTGTTTATCCTCTAGTTTTTTGTCCAATTCTTTCTGCAGTCGCTTTTTACAGAACTAGTTGATGATAGGCATATTGCTCTACAAAATTCTCACAGTTTGTTTGTTCTCCTTTTTTATGTATCGGTATAATCAAGTTATTTTTCTAGTTCTCTGGTGTTTCTTCATTTTTCCATGCCTCCTTGCAGATCTTCCATACCCATTCTTTTCCAACATCTACCTATTTAATCATTTCTGGATCTATGTCGTCGCTTCTTGCTTTTCCTTTCTTACCATTTTCAGCGCTTTTATTTCTTCTCTTGTAATTTTGCTTTGTTGTTCCTCTATTTCTCTTGTTACTGTCTCCTGTATTTCTTCCTCCCTTCCTGTTTGTGCTTTTTTGAACTTATCCATGTAATGATCTTTCCATATTTCTAGTTTTTCCTGAGTTTTTATCTGAATCTGATTGTTTTTATCTTTTATTCAGAATTTCTCCCTGTTTCTTCTCCCACTCATGGACTTAATTATATTCCAAAACTTTCTGGTATTTATCATAAAACTTTCATTTATTTCTTCTCCAAATTTTTCCGAACTTCTTTGTTTTGCTTCTTTTACTGCTATTTTTGCCTTATTTCTTTTGTTAATATATTTGACTGTGGTCTTTTGGTTTTTTTGAAGCTGATATTTTTTCCATGTTTTTTTCTCTCATAAATAATAAAATAGGAAAAATCACTTTCCGAAAAAGTATTCAGTTTTTAAAAATATTTGCTTCTACCCATTTCTAGGAATATTGGTTGTGTGCATAAAAGTCGAAAATGACAACGTAAATCTGTGGCATGTTTTTTTAAAGCAATGATTAAGATTCAATCTATACTTATCACAATCTGAGCAAATTTTCAGTAATAGTTACAAAATTTATGTGATACAACACACCTTGCACCCTTTTCAGCACAAGCAATAAGCTTCTGTATAGGACCTATTGTGTATTCTGTGATGGCATAATTTGTAATTAAAATTACATGTATTTTAGACCTGGAGGGATTCCTGCAAGAAATGCAAAGGGCGAAAGACTACTACTTTTCGTAGGGATTATAGATATATTACAGAGTTATAGACTGAAGAAAAAATTAGAGCATACTTGGAAATCTATGATTCATGATGGAGTAAGTAAAATTTTTTTAATTTTTATACTAATGAAATATAATTTGTAATAAATTTTTAAATATTAAAATGGTAACAAAAATACTATACTAACTTTTAAAGTTTTGTATATAAAATCAACTGTGATTGAAAATCATTTAAGTCTATATTCACTAGCATTAGTTATTTATTCATTGAAACATCCAACATTGATTTAAGAATAAATATTGTCCTTTAATGGATAAATATCAGTGGATGAAATAATAAGTAATAAAAAAAAAGTAAGAAATACTTACCAACTTGTGCATTGAAAGATTTGCTCTTGTTTGTGTGCGAATTGGTTACAATTTTGGAGTAGTGATGAATCCGCAGTGGTAAATGCACTTACTTGCAAGTAAAAATAGCTCGGATATGAATCCAATTGAAAATATTTGGTCAATACCTAAAAAAAATTACGCGAAATGGGACCAAAAAGTCAATGATAAGAAATTACTTCAGCGTGTTGTCAATGTCATTAACAGCCTGCCAAGAAGAATTCGAGCTCTAAAGTATGCCAAGAAATACTTCACAAAATAGTAATGCTATTTTTAATGCTAAAAACTAAATAAAGGTCTTACGAAACATGCTATCTGAGATTTCTTCTAATTTTAATTCAGTTTCTAATAATACAGCCACATCTGTATGTACTGTACAGCCTCTATCATCCTAAAGTCAACAAGCACACAAAATAACTAAGGAAGGAACTGTCCTCAAGTTAAGGCAGAACAACTTGTGTGGAAGGCAACAAGGAGTCACCACAGAAAGCCTATAATTCTACAGTTAAATATTCCGAAAGTAAAACAGTCCCCCAATCGGATTTTCGGATGGGGAAAACGTAGAGAAGGCAAATTCATAGGAAAAGTGGGAATGCGGAGGACTAGAACATTTTGGAATGCTTTGGAAATGTGGAAAATTAGAAATGAAGAAGAAAAACTACAATATAGATCTACTAGGATTAGCGGAACTAAGGTGGTCACAGGAAGATAATTCATGGAGCGATTCATACCTAATAATAAACATGGCAGCAATCAATGGACAGACGCTGGTGTGGGTATCATACTGAAAAAAAAAATAGGCTAAAAATAATGATGAGATTTTAAAGTAAGCCAAAGGATACAATAGTAATATAAGTATACGAGGTTTGGCAGAAAAATAATGACACTGGCAACACTGTGCATGAATTAACAACGCTGCTGCCTCTCCCTTCTCATGGTAGTTAGAATATGAGTTTGAACTTATTACAGTTGCTATGCTATTGTTGAGAGCATCTGAAGTGAAGTTGTGTTTGTGAGGTGGGTTACAAAAATGGATCGGTAAAAGCAACGTTGTGCTATCAAGTTTTGTATAAAGCTTGGCGAATTCACTACTGTGACATATGAAAAGTTACAAAGGACTTATGGAGAACATTTCCTATACAGGGCAAAAGTGTTCAGATGGCACAAGGCCTTCTTATAGGGCCGAGAGGAAGTGGAAGACGAACTTCGTGCGGGATGACCGACAACAATCTGAAAAGAGTGAGGACCCTTGTGATGTCAGATCGTCTATTGACATTGATAATAATCAGTAGTGAGTTACATTTGAACCGATATACTGTCTTATTAGATTTTGCAGGCATTGCACGCACTTAGATGCTGCACCGCGACAACGCCCCATGTCACACGGCAGTCTCCATCAATGAATCTTTGGCAAAAAAAAGCATTCCTGTGGTTCCCCAACCCCCATATTCGTCAGATCTCGATCCCTGTGAGTTATTTTTATTCCCCCGGCTGAAAAACCATTTGAAAGCGCGCCATTTTGGTACTTTGGATAATATCCAGAAGAGCGTAACTGACGAGTTGGAAGATATTCCAACAAAAGTCTTCCAAGACAAACAAACAATGTAAAAAACAACTCTATTGGTGTGTGGCAGCCCAAGGGAACTACTTTGAAGGGAACCTTGATTTATACCAGGTGTATCAGAGAGTTTTGCACTTTTCTTTCTAATTTTGCTCAGCTATCATCAGTTTTCACAACTAACTTTATTTGGAACTTAAAACTACATTTATTGGAAATTCATGTACGGAAAATTATATCATCTAGATGTCGCCCATTTCGCCGCTGGCACTCTTCCGAGGGGCCAACCACCAGTGGCATTTGGTGTACAAATAGGTGGCAGTACTGGCATTAACAGGCATTATTGGCATTAATCAGCATTAATTAGCATTAATCGGCATTATTTGGCATTACGGTGGCAGTAACAAGCATTAATCGGCAATAATTAGCATTATTCGGCATTAAATGGCATTATTCAGCAGAAAATGTCCTTATCGCGACATCTTTCGTCGGTAATTGTCATTAAAAACTCAGCTGACCCGCGACCATTACGCCGCCACACGGCGTTTTGCTTACTTTTGCATGCAGTAGAAGTTCGGGAAATTTTGAGGGTTATTAAGCATCTAAGTAAGTATTTTATCTATTTTGCGTTTAGAATAACTCCATTCTAGCACCCAAATGACGTCATTTGAGCGTTAGAATAAGTCGTTGATGTGCTAGAATAAACTAGTAAAATTTACTGTATTGATGTTGGTAGCGTTGAACTGTCAATAAATTTTCTAACGTTTTTTGTGCAATTTGCCTAATTTTCGGCGGCGTTAGTGATAAACTTTCTTCTGCATTCATTTTCAAACATTAAACACGAAAATAAAAAAACTGACGTTTCAAATTAATTTTTTTCACAGCCGCCTAAAATTACACCACATAAACGTCACCCACCAACCACCGCAAAATTCCCTAGATTTAAAATTTTTATATTTTAATTTATAAAATGGTATAAAGCGGCAAAATGTAGTATAAAACACTCGTTGCAGAAGGTCATTCAAGCACTCATTTGTTCCTCAACTCGCCGGTTTCGGATTTTCAAATTCGTGCTTGAATAGATGCCTTCTACAACTTTTGTCCTTAAGAATACCTAAATGAATTATTTAGTACAGATTTACCCTCGAGTTTACCCGCGAGTTTACCTAATTTATGGTAATAGGATCGAAATTTTTAAAAGGTGGATACCGATATACCTAATGTAATGTAATGTAATCGTTTACCTCTTATACCTTTCGGTGTTGAGGCTGGTGCGTTAGCGTATGTGGTCTTACGCGTGAAATGCACAATCCGGCCCGCATGCGAGTCACGTGATTGGTGCGCCGTTTTTTGCCTGCATACAGCACCATGTGTATAGTGTATGTGTGTGTACGTATAGAACCTTGTTACTCTACCTCGTAGGTCTGTATTCGGAGGAGAGCGTCGTTAATTAGGTGCCCAACGACGAATGGTCACCAGAGCTCGATACCGATTTCCGGGAAAACTTGCACCCAGCGAGATTCGAACCGGGGACTAGCGTAACGCTAGCCTGACGCTCTTACCACTGCGCCACCCTGGCCGTTATCATCTAATATATAAATAAAAACTTATTGTTTGCAAGATTTTATTATACAGATTGGCTCACATGAAGTCTTTTTATTTTACTTTTTTACGTTTTTTATAAGTTTGCAATGACGTTGCTGTACAAGGTGATACATTACGCAGTTGCCAGATTTTAAACTTTTCCGGGATGTTTAAGAAATGTAGTTATTTGGATTGTATAGTGTCCAATTTTCGTTGTATTTGCATGGTATCTTCTATTTCCAGTGGAGATAGGGGCGTGTAAGTCACTTTCCTGTTCTACTTTTTTTAAGAAAAGAAAGATAGCACAAACAGAATTTTTGTAGCTTTTTAGAATTTTAAGCCTCTGTGACACGATGCTAAATTTTATATAAAATTTACATGAAAATTTTTATGTAAATTTACCCATATTTTTAGCAGGATTTTATGCAGCTAAACCCAATTTTCTGTTTGCAACGCGTGTCATTTTTTTGTGAAATATAGCAGACGCGCCTGCGTATTATCAAACAGTTTAGGGACATTTCCAGTTATTTGTCATAACTGTCATATTGGCAACAATCAGCTGTGTTTACGTTTTGACAAAAATTAAGTGAAATTAAATTTTCACAAGCACAAACAACAAACAACACGTTATTTTGGTTATCTGCGGAAAATAACGCTTGGCAGTTCAAAATTCAAAGTGGGCGTGGCTAGACTACCAAGCACATTTACGCGCACTTTTACCTCCAAATTTAGAACACGTTTTAAATAATTTACATGAAAATTTAGCACAGAATTTAGCACGTCATTTTCTGTATGCAACGAGTAAAAAAATTTCGCATAAAATTTACATGTAAATTTTATGTAAAATTTAGCATCGTGTCACACAGGCTTCAGATATTATATTTTTGAAAAAGCTTAAGGAGAGCTAAATCGAACTATGAAAAAATTCTGTTTGTGCTATCTTTCTTTTCTCGAAAAAGTAGAACAGGAAAGTGAAACTTACAAGCCCCCGAGCAAGCCCCTATCTCCACTGGATATAGATACCATGCAAATACAACGAAAATTGGACACACTGTACAGCAGTAGCTTCATTGGTTAATTATTATTAGTTCTGAAAATACCTTCATACACTCTCAATTTATTTTAATGCACAAAAATCACACGAAACTGCATATTTCTGCAACGTGGATTTTTCACATCTCGCTCTTTTGAGAATGGTCTATTGTTTTAAAATAAAGATTTAGGAAACTTATCTCATCCGATATAAGTAGTTTATTTTGTAGCCATGGAGAAGTCCGAGTCAATGGAGGAAGTCAATAAACTGCTAACAAATTTTAGCTTTGAGTTACCAAGTTATGTAAAGCAATTATTATGTTTTACTGGTTTTGATAATGTTCTATCTATATCTTTAATGACTGATAATGATATAACTTACATGGAAAATTTCGCAAAAACCGAACTATGTCGTATTTTAGACGAACGAAAAATATTTTTCGGAATATATTGGAAAAACATAGAGTTATTTAAAATAATGGAAGGGCATAAAAAAAATTTAAAAATATTTATAGAAAATTGTCACTCACAATATAAAAAAAATAAAAATGAACTTAAAAGAAAACAAAATGAATCACAAATTATTGGCAAAGAAAATGAAACGAACAAAAAAATCTGTACTGCTGAAAGAGCTCGTAAAAAAGTCGATGAAGTGAGCAATGGATTACAAAATGACTCGGAAAATGATAATGATGTGAAGTTCATATCTTTGGATAAAGACTTGGGTAAAGACCCAGATAAAGATCACATTGGAAATGTATCAAAAATGTACATTATAAAAAGCTAATAAAATCCGAGAAAGACAGAATCCCTCCTAACATATTCAGTACTTTGAAAAAAGTACAAAATGTGGATGTCAAATTGCATGGCCATGATTATGCAGAAATAACATGTCCTTGCTGCGGAAAGATATCCAAAATCAACTCAAAGGCCATGAAAACGGGAAAAAAATGGATACTTTCAATTCAGTATTCTACCCTATATCCTATTATTTCGTCCCCTTTCCCTTACTGTCAGTCATTTACCTACCTATCTAGGAAATAGAAAATATCATAATAAAAAAAAATTAAGATTTTTTAATATTTTCATCATAAACCAACCTGGTATATACCCTGGAAGTTTGATATTGGAATTCAGATTACCTAAATAATGTTTAATCCTGATAAATGTCTCTAGCAGGCAAATTATTTGACAATTCTACCAGCATTATATCACCAATATAGGTAGCATTAGCTGGCAGTAAAAGGCATTATTCAGCAGTAAGTGGCATTTTTGGCAGTAAGTGGCATTTTTGGTAGTAAGTGGCATTTTTGGCAGTACATAGCATTTTTGGCAGTAAGTGGCATTTTAATGCCATTTTGGCATTTGGTGTACACATTTTCCTTAGGTGGTTGGCCCCTCGCACTCTTCCAAGCGATGCTTTAGATTTTTCATTACGCCATTTTCCATAGCCCTAAAGTTACTGTTTGGGCAGCAATATCCTCCAGTAGCATAATAGGCCCATACTTTTTTGAAAATAACAACGGACAAACAGTTACTGTAAATTCTGACAGGTGCGCCGCAATGATCCGTGAATTTTTTGACCCTGCGCTCCAAGAATTTGATGATTTTAATGACCAGTGGTGGTTCCAGCAAGATGGGGCTACTAGCCATAAAGCAAATACAGCATTAGAAGCTGTAAGAGAATGGTTCCCGGATAAATTGATATCAAGAAGAGGCGACTTCAATTGGCCCCCAAGAAGCTCGGACTTGTCCTCAACGATTTTTTTTTGTGGGGATATCTTAAGAGTTGTTTATACTAACGCCACAGCAAATTTGATTCAGCTTAAAAATTGTATCCAGGAAGAGATTGAAGCCGTTACTCTTGACTTATGTACAAGCGTAATGGAAAATCTAAGGCATCGCTTGGAAGAGTGCCAGCGGCAAAATGGGCGACATCTAGATGATCTTATTTCCCATACATGAATTTCCAATTAATGTAGTTTTAAGTTCCAAATAAAGTTAGTTGTCAAAACTGATGATAGCTGAGCAAAATTAGAAGGAAAAGTGCAAAACTCTCTGAGACACCTTGTACTACAGAACTATACTCGGCGCGGCGAAGCAATAGAGTAATCACGTGAACACTGCATGCACACTTCAAGTAGCCCTGCCTACAGTTCGTATTACACTGTACACAGAAGCAGGGAAAGCAAAGAGCGCTGCAGCGTAAATAATGCGGTTACCGTTGCCCTGTGTAAACGGGGTGCTTGTAAATTCTCGTCCCACTTTGCTTAGCCAATAAGAAGAGCGCTTCGAACAATCACGTTCTGATCACGCGTATTTCTTACTCTATTGCTTCGCCGCGCTGAGTATAGAAACTTGAAAACACATGTAGTATAATAAAACTATTTTTCAAAGAACAAGAGAAAAAAAAGATTAGATGAAAAGGGAGACATACATACTATTCAAATATGAGGAAATAGTTGATACGTGGAAGAGATATCTTGAGCAACTTTATGTTGAAAAACAAGTCTAAAAGAAAGGAAGTGTACACATAGAACCAGATATTCGAGTACAAAAAGATACAAAAAGAAATAGTATTACATGGGACAAATACGAAACGTCAATACAAAGATTAAAAATAAACAGTAGCCTAGGAGTAGATAAGCTGATTAAGAATTTAGGCAAGAATAACTATAGGGAAATACATAAGCTTGTATGTCAAATGTATGAAGTCGGTAAAATTCCCTCAAACTTTAGCAAGACAGTTGTGATACATACTAATATCAAAGAATAAAGCAATTGATAGTGTGAGAATTTTCATACCATAAGCCTGTACACGTGTACACCCATGTATCAAAGATATTGACTATAAACAACCAGAGAAGAATTGACAAAATAGTAGAGGAGCAACTTAATTCAGATTTTAAAAAAATTTTGACACAAGAGAAGCAGCATTTGTGCTTAGACTCCTAACTGAGAAACGAATAAAGAAAGGTCAACCCGCCTTTGTTGATATGGAAAAAGCCTTCGACAATGTTAAGTGATCAGAAACATTTGAAATATTACGGATCATAATCTACAGAAATAGGCAAATCATTTATGCATTATGCAAGGATTAGGAAGCAGCCATAAATGATGGAGACACAATCAGAAAAGCGAGAATTAACAAAGGAGTCCGACAGAGGTGCTTCTTATCACCTAACTTATTTAATCTTTACAGTCAAGCAGCTATGAATGAATTAGATGAGAAAAAATTGACGGTGACAATGCTATGAACTGCATTCTAGGTCAGTACAACGTGAAAATTAACAAAAAGAAAGCAAAAATATTAGTATGTACAAAATCACCAAGGCAGCCAACATTTATCAGAATTAGACAATCATGTTATAAAAGAAGTTGAATACCTTCAATACCTCGGAAGAATAAGAACAAGGGACGGTGATGCATTCAAAAAGTAACAAGGCATGTGCAACAAGCAAAAGTAGTATTTCATAAAAAGAAAAAGCTGTTAACATCCAACTGAATCTCGTTAAGGGGGTTTATACAAAATTTCTTCCAGCGAATTTCTAATTCTCCGATTTTCTTTACTTCACAATAGAACGACCCGAACGACATTTAGCCAAAGTGATATGGGTCAGAGCTTAATTTATTCTAGCCGAGTGAACCGTGCTAGGAAGGCCGCGGACACAAGTAGATAATAAACTCGGATGATGGTTACCGGTACCCAGCCTAGATTTATTACTACCCTAAAGTCCGGCTTGAAGAAAGTGCAGTTTTATAATAACCTTTTATTTACGGACAACCAACATTTTTATTAATAAAACTTTGCGCAAACGCCTCAACAAAACTTAAAATCGCCAGTAAATTCACAAAATATTTAAACACTGACGATGTTTATAATCCTACCACTTCGCATATAGTCCTACTACATGGTTTTAGTAGCGTTGTTATTTAAATTGTAATTAAAAATTCTTAGTATTTGTGTTCGTGGACAAAGTATAGTATACGGTAACAATAGCATTTATTATAGCATCGTGTATACTGTATAACAGGGGTTCTCAAACTTTTTAAATTTTGTACCACATAAATAAGAATCAAAAAAATTATGCACCACCATAAAAGCATTTCCCGATTTTCACAATAACATCCGCATCCGAAAATTCACATAAAACTGCAATAACATTTATTTGTTCCTTTTATTTGATTCGCCAAGCTAAGTATACTCGTATATATATATATATATATAATGAAATCCCTTTTTTACCCTATTGGGTGTAAAGGCTAAATACAACTAAAATACAATTCATATTTAAATTACAATTCATACTTAAAACTAAAAACTAACTCTTTATAAACACTTTCCAGTCCGTTCTGTTTTTTGCTAACTTCTTTGCTTCGGTCCAGGTTTTCTCTTTCTTCTTTAGGATTTTTCCTATTGTGTTGTCCCAAGTTTCTTTTGGTCTACCTTTCTTTTTCTTCCACGGTGGTTTGCATTCCCATATTCTTTTCACAGGTGCTGTATTGTTTAGTCTTTGGAGATGTCCCCACCATCCTAGTTGACGTTGTTCTATATATTCTTCAATTGGTTCTATATTAAGGTCTCTTCTGATTTGTTCATTTCTCATTCTGTCAAGTTTTGTCACTCCTCTGGCTCTTCGTAGATATTTCATTTCTGTTGCTCTGATCTTACTTTTATCTTTTACTGATAATACCCACGATTCGCTTCCATACGTCAGAATAGGTCTATATATCGATTTGTAAACTTTCATTTTTGTTTGGGTTGACACCTCTTTCTTATTTATCAGACACCTGCTCATCGCGTAATATGCTCTGTTTGCCTTTTTTATTCTATTATTTAGCTCTGTATCCTGTCTTCCTTTATGATCCATGTTAACTCCTAAATATTGGAAACTGTCAACCTGCTCAATTAGTTCTCCCTCCACTCTTATGTATACTTCTTTTCTTTCATCACATATCGCCATAACTTTACTCTTTTCTTTATTCAATCTCATCCCATTTTCAGTCAATACTTTATTCCATATGTTGATGTTATCTTCTAAATCTTTTTCACTTCCAGCCACTATTGCAATATCGTCCGCGAAGGCGCATTCGGAGACGTTAATTGCTTCTACATTTCTGTAGCCTAGAAACATTTGTTTTACTAGTCCTTGAGTCTTTTTAATCAGTTCGTCCATAAACGTTATAAATAATAGTGGACTTAAACTTCCCCCTTGTCTTACCCCTTCTTTAGTGACAAATTCTTCGGATACCATATTTTTGCTTATTACACAATTTCTCGTTATTTTGTACAAACATTTCGTTACTCTGATTAATTTTGGTTCCACTTTCTTTTTATTTAGTGTTTCCCATATTTTCGCTCTTGGCACTTTATCAAAGGCCTTTTCCATGTCTAAAAATGCCATATATATTGTTCTATTTCTTGCCAATGTTCTATTGATGATTTCTTTTATTGCAAATACGTGATCTAGAGTGCATTTATTTTTCCTAAATCCACTTTGTGTGTCTGCTAGCGATGGTTCGATTTGTTTTCTTAGTCTTTTTTCAATTATTTTTTCGAAGATTTTTACTGCTGTACTTACTAGTGTTATGCCTCTATAGTTCCTGCAATCTTTTTTGTCGCCTTTTTTGTGGATTGGTAGAATTAGTCCTATTTCCCATTCTTTTGGTATTTGTTCCTCCTTCCATACTTTATTGCAAATCTTCAAGAGTAATAGTGTTCCTCCTTCTCCCATGTTTTTGACCATTTCGGTTGTAATTTTGTCTCTTCCTGGTGCTTTACCTATCTTTAACTGTTTGATAGCATCTATTAGTTCTTCTCTTGTGATTTCTTGTTCTTCGTTTATTTCTATTTGCTCTCCTTGCTGTATTTCCTGATCTTCATTTCTTTGCTGCACTGTTGTCGATTCATCATTAAGTAAACCTTGAAAATATTGTTTCCAGCGCTCCATTATTTCTGATTCTTTTGTCAATACTTCTCCTGCTTCGTTTGTAATTGTTATGCTATCTACCTTTTTATCTTTTTAGGACTCTGTAGAACAACTTTTGGTTATTTTTCCTGTCTTTCTCTAGTTTGTTCCCGAACTCTTCCCATGTTTTTAGTTTTGATTGTTTAACTAAATTCTTCACTTTTATCCTTTGTTCTTTGTAGCATACATAGCTTCTTTCTGTTTTTTCTCTTAAGTACACTTGCCATCTTTCCTTTTTAATCTTGACTTCTTGTTTAATTTCTTCTGTCCACCATGCTGTTTGTTTCTTATGTTTGCTCTGCTTTATTGTCCCACATACCTCGCGAGCTGTTTCAATAATAGCGCTTTTAAATACTTTCCACATTTCTTCTGTATCTAGACTTTCTGCTGTTTCAATTTCTTTTGTTAATTTTGCATTTAGTTCTTGTTTATATCTGGCTGCTATTGTTTTGTCTTGTAGTCTGTATGATTTTATCACTTCCGGGTATATTTTCTTTTGTTCTGCTGCTTTATTTTTCTTAGTTTCTTTTTCTTCTGTTCTTATTTCTGCTACTAGTAGAAAATGGTCACTGTGTATTTCATGGCTTCTTTTGACTCTGACATCCCGTATTAACGACCTGTTCTCGCGTTCTATTAGTACATAATCAATAATTGATCTCTCTCCTCTACTCGGTTGTACTCTTGTGAATTTATGGATGTCTTTGTGCTCGAAAAAAGTATTCGTTATTATTAGGTCATGTATTATGCAGAAGTTTAAGAGTCTCTTTCCATTATTATTTCTTTTTTCTTCTCCATATTTACCTATGGTTGTTGTATATATATGGTCTCTCATTCCAACTCTTCCATTAAAATCTCCAGCTATATAAATAGTACCACTGGTTGTTTCTATTACTTCATTTAATTCATCCCAGAACTTTTCTTTATTTTCTGCCTTCTCACCTTCGTCGGGTCCATATACTGCTATTACTGTTTTTATGTTTGTTGTATTTTTTAGCTCTATGGTCATTATTCTTTCTGATACTGCTATCCATTTGCTTACTGTATCTTTGGTGTCTCTGTGGATTATACAACCTATTCCCGCGTTCGCCCTATCCTTTTCATCCACTCCGCTCCATAATAATAGGTGTCCATTGTCCAGTTCTACTTCCCCTTTTCCTTTTTTCTTCGTTTCTGCTATCACCAATATTTCCAGTCTCGCCCTCTCAAATTCTTCACTTAATTCTATTTCTTTTCCATTTAGGCTTCTAATATTCCATGTTCCTAATTTAGTGCTTCGTGTTTTTACCTTACTGTATTTACATTCTTTGTTTTCTGTTTTTTTGTTTCTATTGTTCTTCTCCTTGTTTTCTTCATTTATATTTTCCCCTTCATTTCCATGTCCATTACTTTTGTCGTTATCTTTTTTCCATTCCGTTACTTTCTTGTTTAGTTGTTTTTCCTCGAAGTCTTTGCCTTTTTTCATTGCCTTGGTCGTTTTTTTGATCCATCCTCCATTCTTCCTTCTTAGTTTTTTGAGATTGCGTTCTCATCTGTTTTTAATTTTAGTCTTCCTCCATCTTCTTCTGTCCATTCGTATTGTATTTCATTGATTCTTAGTTTTCTATACCCCACTTGTGTTCTCTTTCCGTTTTCTCTCTCTTTCCTTGCTAACCTTCGTATGTTCGCTTGAATCAGTTGTTCTTCTTTCGTTAAATCATTATCTATGAAAATCTTATTTTTCCCCAGCTTTGCTTTGTTCCTCATAATTTCGAGCTTTTCTTCAAATGAGGCTATTTCTGCTACTACTACTTGCCTTTCTCCTTGTTTCCCGAAGACAGATGTCTTCCTTACGTTTATATTTACTTCTAGTTTGTCTTGTATAAATCTTTCTACTTCTTTTTCCTGTCTACTGATGTTTTCTAGCTCTAGCCCTTTTATTACTATATTGTTTCTTTTTCTGTCCTTTTCCTGTCTTTCTATTTTCTCCTTGAGATTTTGAACTTCAGTTCGTAGTTCTGTTTTTTCTATCTCCCACTCTACTTCCTTCTTGATTAGCTCTTCTTTGATTTTTCGTAATTCATCTCCGTGTTTTTTAGTTTCCTCATTGTTTATTGTCAGCTCTTTTCTTGAATTTTCGATTTCACTTCTTATTATTTTCATATCCTTCTCCATGCCTTCCAACTTATTAAGTATTATGTCCATGTTCTCGTCTTCGTTCTTCTTTGTTGTTGGTTTTGTCTCTATTTTCTTGGCTGGGGACCTCTGTTCTTGTTTACTTCTTTTGAGGGCGTCTGACTCTATTTCCTTCTCCTCCTCTTCCCTTTCGCTACTATCTCTCTTCCTTTTCAGGTATTCTTCTATGGAGCCTATACTGTTTTTTCTCGCTTTCTGTGTACTCATTTATTTTCCTTCAGCCTTGCGCCCAAATTGAAACTTGCCAACGTCGTTTTTCTTTCTGATGCGATCTTCACTCTACTGTTCTTTCTACTCTCACTTTTGTTCTCGGTGCTGTCTCGCGAATTCTAGCTGCTAAACTCCCGTGACCCTCTACTGAAGCACTAGCCCCCTGTTCTTTGCTCACTCTGCGCACCTTTCCTTTGTTTCCCGAACACTCCTACGCTTCATACACCCTAGAACTTTATAAAAATGTGTAACCCTATCGGTCGCAATTGTTTACACTGCCATCGGCCTTCACTCAACTCCACAGTAGTTCTTGCGTCCCTTTTGTTACATGTGTGTTACGCCACTGCGATCGCGATCGTTTCCGTAAATGCACCAATCACGGCCAAGGTAACGCGCTACGTCACAGACTGTTTACTCAGCTGTTACTCTTTATCAGTTAATCCCCTTTTCACAAGAACGTTATTTAACCCCTTTCTGCGTGGTTTTTCACTATTTCTTCTCTTCCGTAAATTGCTTAGTCGTTAGTACTGGCTTTGCAATAACACTCGCGAATTTAAACTTCACCGAACTTTCAGACACTTCACAAACGTTTTAGTAGGCGGTTCCGCGTATACCGGTTATCGCCGTACCCGTACAAATATTCAAGTATACTCGTTACAATATTAAAATACATTTTTCTGAACATTTATTTAAATATTTTGTGTCAAAATTGTACCACCAAAAATAACGTATTGTACCATTAGTGGTACATGTACCATAGTTTGAAAAACGATGCTGTATAATATACTATTATGTAATAAGTGAATAAAGTAATGTTTTTTTCACGAGTAGGAAAGTTTGACAATTCCTACGAGTGAAAAAGAGATGCGTTACTTACAAATTGCATACAACATCTTTGCTTTTCACGCTTTTTGACCGATTCAGATATCACAATCCTATTTTATGAACGTAATTAATGAAGAAAACTGTGAGTTTAATAACGGACCGTTGGGAATAACTATTAATAACGTGTGATCGAAAAAATTTCACCTCAAAGTTTGCCATGAAAAATATAAATCAAGTCTTTGCTAAAGTCATACAACATAAGCCATTAGAACTACTAAATCTAAAACCACGCCTAACTGATAAAAATTAGAGCAAATTAAATTATTCTAAAAACTAAAATTAAATACAAATTGAACAGAAACATGTTATTAACGGAAAATTATTTTAAAGTAGTTGAGTTATGTGACCTCCATTTTCTTGGTGGCAGATTTGAATTCTGTGTTTAATAGAATTAGTGACTTTTTATATGCCTGTCAGCAAAACAGACATAACCTCACACACCTCACATAACCTATAAAACAACAGCTGACATTTGTATGGCTTAAAAGTCGACATGCCTAATTTTGTGTTTTCATGTTTCATAGCCAACTTGAGGTGAAATTTTTTCGATCGCATGTTACCTAATCAAAACTTGAACAACACATTATACGGCAGCATAATGAGTGACCGGTCACTATTATACTGCATTTTTCATTTCCAACCGCAAAAGGGAGGAAATATAATGGTTGTAAAAGAAATCATATAATTTGTTCTTCATCTTTTGAATAAAAAAATTTTCATCTCTGTAAATTTTCTCGACGAGCAATCCCCTTGGGGTCCATAAAATAAAGTAACAATATTGTCGTTGAAGTTACATGAAGCTGTCCTTGCACTTGATAAAAGTAATTATCGTTTCATTTTAAAGAAAAGGTCTCGTCTATGTAGGTGGCGCAAATTTCACTTTTTTTTTATTCGAATGAAGAAGCAGTCAAACGTTTTCTTCTTTCAGAAAACAAAATTTGGGACCCAGATTGTTCTTCCGTCGCTGTTGAGAATGCAAGAATTTCTTCTTCACTTAAAGATATTTTTCTCACAAAATCCTCTTTCTTCTTCTGCAGATCTTCCGGAGTAATATCCAATGCATGGACATTTGCCCCGTAATCATCATTGTCATCAGAGTCAGACCCTTCTTCGTTTCGATCTGGAGTGTTCACCAGATTTTTTTGATTCGTACAATCTCTTCCTGACGGAGCGTAATCTGGTTCTGCCTTCCTGCCTCTTAATTCATTTTTTTGTGAAATGTCCTGAACTTTTTGTGGTAACAGCTTGGTGTAGGATTTATCCTCTAAAAAGATCCTAGCGAAGTGGACTTTGGTATACTTCTTTATTTTGGCATTATAAACAATATGTAAAAAGTCCATTCCGAAATTGTGTACGCTAAGTAAATTATTCGAGGTCAAAGGTCATGAAAATCGTTTTTTTTTGCAAAAATCTCGTTATCTATTGGTTTTACATCAATTTTGGTTATTTTGAAAAATATTTACTGTAAAATTCTACACAAAAAAGGTTAAGTATATACAAAATTTACGTTGGACAGGATTTTTTAGAGGTTAAATTAGGGTGACCACGTGACCAGACGTCCCGGTTTTCCGGGATTGTCACGGTTTTCACTAAACAATCCCGGTGTCCCTAAAACATTATTCGGAACACTTGTATGTCCCGGTTTTAAAATTTCAATAAGGATTTCGTAGTAATTAAATAGAATCAGCAGTGCTTGAAAAAGTGGTATTTATTTCCAAAAATGCTAGTATTTTGATGAAAATTCAAAATTTCTCAATCTTTGTTTGTTCGCGATTCTGTCGTATAATGGCAATAAAGAATATTTACTCTGATGAATGTTCAATAGATGGAAGAAGGAAACAAGATGAAAATATAGCTGTTAAAAGCCATTCTACAAACGTTTTACAATTATGTACTATACAGGGTGACATTGAAAAAACTACAATGCATAGTACCACGCGATAGAGGACCATAAAATAATAAAAAAAGTTCTTATACGCTAATGTCCGATCGGCTTTTTTTTCAAGATACTAGCCAACTACAGGAAAGCGTTTCAACGCGTTAAAAATATGATAATATTCTAATAATACTCGAAACTAAAATACACAAAATAGCCACCTGGAAAGGCATAGTGTGCACCAATTTTGGTTCAATTATGTCTCCACAATCGGAAGAAATTTAAAAAAATTTAAATTTTCTAACAAACTTTTAACATCCCGTATCTTAAAAAAAAAGACGATCGGACATTAGCGTATAAGAACTTTTTTTATTATTTTATGGTCCTCTATCGCGTGGTACTATGCATTGTAGTTTTTTCAATGTCACCCTGTATAGATTGTCTTGAATTCTATGAATTAATTTCAACAAATAAATAACTGGTGAGAAAAATTAAAACAATTGAGAATATCATTATTGTTTAAAATAACATCAACAATTAATTTTCGTGCCTTTTAGATAAAAGTGTCCCGGTTTGCAAAATGTAAAATATGGTCACCCTAGGTTAAATCCTAAAAGTGGCTGGGCTAATACCTACCTACTGAATCGTATCCGAACATCTGTCGGCGATATCTATTGGTACAACACGCGGCAATTTGAAATGAGAGCGAGAGCGACAGCAAGCAAAGGATGCGACATCGAACCTCGCTGTGTTTCAACCCAGAAGCTCGAAACACACCTCCGTTTTTCCAATTTTTCCTAGCCAATTTTTCATGAATTGTGTATTTTATTTTTTTTATCACGTGCAGAAACCTTCAATGCAGTAGAGTAACTTGTTTAAATTTTAAAATAAATCAAGACTTCTGATTTATACAGTGGGAAAATATAGTGATTTTTACGACTTTGTGATTTTTTTGCGAGAAACCCGGTGGAAAATTTTGAAAAAAAATAAGTTACTAAACTTCCGCAAACACTAAATTTTCACGATAAAAAAATTCAATGTCGTATCTCAAGCCATATGCTCATATTTTTGTGATAAAAATGCCAAAATTTCGTTCGAATTTATCCTGTATAAACCCCCTTAACAAAGAGGAAACAACTTTTAAAAACATTCATCTGGAGGATTGAACGGAAAGAACTACAATTGAAAAATGTCCAAAGAAGAAGACACATACTAGTTAATTGGAGATATCCTCAGGTATAAAGGCTTACTCCAAATAATAGTGGAAGGGACAATGCAATGAAGAAACTCACCTGGCCGACCAAGAAAACAGTATATGCAACAAATCATGGAAGATGTACAATTTGAAGAATATGTACAAATGAAGAGATTATCCACAGACAGAAGAATGTGAAAATCCATTATGTTGAACCCAACCACAGGATTGATAATCTTAGAGGGAAAGCTTATGATATAAAATGTGATTTTGAATGTAATGAACGACACTGTTGTCATTTGCTGAACACTCAGTTCAGATTGCGTTATCTTATGAAATCTTTCAATTCTTCTTCTTCTTCTTTCTCCCCTTCCATATTACCCTCTCAGGTGTAGGATTTGGGTTAGTTTTCTTTGGTCTCCTGTACCCATTTTTTCCATTCCTTCCTGGATTGTGCTAGTTGCTTCATTTCTTCCATGCTTTTTCCCCTTTCTTTTCCCACCTCTTCTATTTGAGCTATCCACTTCTTCCTGGGTCTTCCTCTTCTTTTCTTCCTGTGATTTCTTGCCCCCCATATCTTCTTCACTATTTGGTTGTTATCCATCCTTACCATGTGGCCGTACCAGTTTAGTTGTCTTTTCTTTATTTTGTTTGTTATAGGTTCTTGTTCTATCGAGTCTCTTATCTTTTTGTTTTCCACTCCATCCCATTTGGTCTTCCCTTCTATTTTTCTTAAGTGCTTCATCTCTATTGCATGCAGCTTTCCTATGTGTTTTTTCTGTATTGTCCAATTCTCACTTGCGTATGTTAGTGTCGGCAATATAATGGTGTTGTATATTTTTGTTTTTGTTTCCTTATTTATTTCTTTTTTCCCAAGTATTGATTTTAGAGCATAGTATAATTTATTTGATCTGCTCATCCTACTTGTTAATTCTGTGTCTATATTTCCATCATTTGTTATGATGCTTCCCAAATAATTAAATGTTGTTACTGTCTCTATGTTAATGTTGTTGCATTTTATTTGTGTTATATCCGGTTCCTTCTCATTTATGACCATTAATTTGGTCTTTTCTATGTTTATTTCCATTTTTAGTTCCTCTATCTCTTCCGTCCATATGTCTATCTTTCAATTCATAACTGTAAAAAAAGTATGAAAAAAAAATTAAGATTTAAAAAATAAGTCAAATTTATATTCGGTAATGAATTTATTAGTCAAATAACATTTGATACGTGACATTAAATAATTTTTATGTATTTCGGTTTCTAGTTAAACAATTTTTTTAACTATTAATTCTCTTACAGGACACAGTCTCCGTACATCGACCTAGTTTTTATGCATTAAGGTTTCAAGAATTCATGGCGAAACAAGTATTTAAGAAAATACCATCACGTAAGTGTCAATTTTATTTGTTTATATGAAATGAAGTTGCATTTATGAAATGAAAAGCAGTTGTGTTGATTAAAACCCCAAATACCTAGTAGTTTAGTGTAATTGTAAATGGGGTGTTTTCTTGTAAAATTTAAACTAAAGAAGTATCAAAAGATGCCTTTTACTTTTAATATTCCTGTAAAGTAGGTAGCCGATTAAAGTAATTCCATTCTTGTTGATACTTCTGCTGCTGCTGTTATCTTCAACATAATTGTGCACATGTAATGATATAAATTGTGGCACATTTTGGCTTTGTAATTTAGTTATTAACATCGTTTTTACACATCACATGTTTGCACAGTTATGATGTTTTTGTATTATAAAATCTGTGTAACAGTAGCTTTGAACATCTATTTTCCACCCTTGCGTAGGAAAGTTCTAACCTACTGTTTTCTCTCTAAACCTGCAAAACGTGTATCTTACTTTGAAAAGCAGAGGTGAGCTCTTATTATAGACAAAAGTCATACGTCGCATTTTATTATTTTTATTACTACATTTAAAAAAATACAGTATGATTTAAATATAAATTTTTTTTAACGATTAATCAAGAGGTTCTGTGTTCTGTTGTACTGCCATAATTTTGAGTTGTATGACATATTTGTTAAAATCAATTTAAGGTGATTATTTTTTGTGTTCATCGATTTTCCATTCATTCTATTATTTGTTCTTCTTCACTTGTTTAGTATCCAACACTGAAATTTTTGTTTAAAACTAGTAGGTAATTATTATTTTGCTTTTTAGTCTAGGTAGTTTAGAAAAAAAAGAGAAATCACTAAATTGAAACAAATACATTTTAAAATTTTATATAAATGATTGAGAACACCTCTGCTGTAGTTAGTAGATATGTAGCAATTTGTACTGTGCTCTGACTTTGTTGTGTGTTTCAACGCTTCATGTAGTGGATTTGCCTGAGATAAAGGGCAACCATCGCAAGTTTCGTACTCTGGTTACCAGCTATATAGGTAAAGTCTAAATTATGTCATCGCAGTTTTTGCTTGTGTTCAGCATATATTAATCCTGTTTATTTTATTTTATGTAACAATTTGTTTTCGATTTTTATTACACAATATTGTTATATTTCTGTGTTTTCAACATTAATATTTGGCTTTGCTCTGAATTTTGTTTATGTCCAACGAGATTTTATTTTTTAATTATTGGTGTGAAGTAAAGTTATTGTGATTTAAAATTACCATTATTTACTAATAACATTTATTTTTAAAAAGTTTTTTGTTTATATTTATAATTGCAGTTGCATATCGAAACATGCACTACAAATGTATATAAAATACAAATCGGCAATTGCGATTTGTTTATTTTAATTAGCACTTTATTTGCGCCTGTTTTTATTTTGAAAAATATCTGAAAGCACTGCTTGTAAAAAGGTAATGTTACATGGTGATTGTTTTTGTTCTCTGTTTGGTGTTTTGTTTTATGTCTAAAGATTTCAAAAAATATCACTTCAAGTTTTGGATTTGAATTGGCTTTTGCAAAGGATTTTAATTTCCAGAAAATTTTGCTATCAATTTAGTATTCGTATTAAAACCGTGAATGCTTTAAAAACTACAAAAATTCTATGTACTTTGTTAATTATATAAATATGTACTTGTATGTGATGGCAAAATGTTATTTTTTTACTTCAGTCGGAGTTTAAAGTACTACTATTTTGGAATTTTAAAATTTTTAAGGTTAACAAGAAATCTTTTAAGGTTTTTATATAATAATCGTGGTTGTAATTTTTAGAGTATACATGGGTTTTGATGCACGTTATAGTTGATTGTATTTATTTAAGTTGTTTTTGTTGCAGCATTAAAGCATTCTCCATCAAAACGAAAATCCTTGTCTAGGCCTTTACGAGCGCACGAAGAGTTGGATAGCAACAGTAAGTAATTTTTTCGATTGCTTAAATTCAGTTAATTAGTATAAATAGCTGCTTACAAACTATGCAGGGCAAAAGTTAATTGGGAATTTTGTTGATTTTATATGTTATAACTCATAAGCCTTTTAACTCAAGCTAAATGTCGAAACAACAATCAATCTTTTTAACTTTTAAATGTTTTTAAGTTATCAGGAATTGAAATTTTGTTTGTAAATAGCAGGGGCGGTTAGCATGATTTTTGTTTAAAATTTAAACTATTTAAACTTCAAATTGTGAATTACCATATGAATACAATTTTCTCCTTGTTTAAATAGACTGTAAATTTTAAGCCAGATTTATTGGTGCAACTGGGCATTCTTTACTTAAAATCATAAGACATAGATGTGTCTGTGTAACTAAATAACCATGAAAAGTCATGGAATTTGATATTCCGGATTTCCTAATGAAAGTAATAATAAAATGACTATGTGTCATGTACACTTCACTTTATATGTGAAATATAATTTTTGTTTTAAATTTGTAGATTTTTCTATTTTGTTCATTTAATTTATTTAGTATCTTAAGTATTTACATCCTAGCTGTTTCATTTTTTTTGAAATTTCTAATTTTTCAATTGAAGCAAGTACGCATCAGATTTAAAAAAACATATGCTCCTCTTGCTTTTTATTTCAGTTGTTTGTTGAATATATCATGTTAATCGGTTTTTAACAGTATGCCGTGTTTGACGGAGCATAGAAAGCAATCTAATCTGAACCATCTAAGAATAAAATTAAGCCGAATGATTTGCAAAGCTGCAATTTTCAAGTTTTAGTTAAAAGCTTGTATTTGATAACTGATCTCATAAGATTTTTGTGAAAAATGCTGACATTATTACTGCTTAAAATTATATGGCTGTCTTTCTTTCCTGAAACTAATTAAGCGTAAATCGTTAAACTGTGGTGTGATTTAAAAAAAATTGTACTTGAAATTGACCACTTCCTGTTGTTGTCAATGATATAAGCACGTCATAATTATGAAATGCAGTCTTATGAGGATGAATTCATAACTAAGTGCAAAAGGTACTAAAACAAAACTTTTCATTAATTTTTTAGTCTCCTTTAACTCGATACATTTATTCCAACGGTGTTCACACAACTTAATGCCTTCAGTACAGAAGGTTTTGCCTTTGTCTTCAAAATAAGCTTCAGTTTCTGTTATAATATAATCGGTTGTGAATTTTCTTCTAGCGAACTACTTTTTTAAATTTGGACACAGAAAAAATTCACACCAAGCCAAATCTGACAAATAAGATGCATGTGGAAACAATTTCGTAGCGCAGTTGATGTAATTTTGCTGAGGCCATTTTGGATTTGTTGATTGGCACATTATCTTGATGAAAAAATACTTTCTTCTTTGCTAAGTGTGGCCATTTCTTTTTGATTTCAGCATCCAAATGGTTCAAAAGTGATAATATTCTCTCTTTTTTAAGATATTATGCTATGGTTTTTGCCTTCTTGAGAGCATTTTCACCACTAAAAACCCAGTGTTTTGATTGTTTTTTGGTTTCTGGCATATAGTGATGCAATTATGTTTCATCAACCATTACTCTAATCTACAAAGAAACTCATTTGTATTGCATTTAAATGTCAACACGAATTCGTTTTTGATCAATAGTTAGCAACCTTGGCGCTGATCTCGCAGAAAGCTTTTTCACACCTAAATGCTCATGCAATATGTGATAAACTTTAGCATATGAGATGTTTGTTATGTTAGCTATCTCACTGATTCGATCTTTCAATACAATACCATACTTTTTCTTCAGTAACTGCCTCATTGGGACTACCAGAACGATGCTCAGGAGCAGTTTCGCCTAATGTTTTTTTAAAGTTCTCAATAATTTCATTAGATGTTCAGGCTTTCAAGTATTGACACTTAATTACTGCAGGTAATTCGATTTTTTCCATTTTGCGCAAATAGGAAACGTAGCTTGAACAATGGTTGGCAAACAAATACTGATTGAAGTATTAAGCTGAAATTTGACAATTAATCTTTCAAAGTTGTTATTTTCAAATAATAATAAAATTATAAATAGATAAATAGATGGGAAGCGTACATAGAAGAATTATTCAGAGGCGAAAACATACACGTAATAGATACAAGCAGCCCATCAATAACTAAAGAAGAGATTCTGGAAGCGATCCAAAGAATAAAGAACAGGTGAATTTCCAAAGGAATGGCTTATATCTATATTTATCCCAATCCCCAAAAGCTGCTACTAAATTTTGGTGACTGTGGTCATATGTTAAACCTCGTTTGTAATCGTAAAAAAGCATAGCCCGAAAAGCATGCCGTGGCACTTCCATAATGCTTAGTGAAAAGCCAACGTCTTACAAAAATCAAAAATTTGTATCTCTGAACGCTTTTACTTCAAACTCGCAAAATTGCTACTAGAAACTGTCAAAAAAATGCGTTTCCAACTGATGCAAACTTTTTGTTTTTGAATGCGTCCATGGCCTGCTACTAAAAATTAACAGAATGGTCCTCGTATATCAGAATTCCGAAGAATGTCGATCAATCGTTTGTGCTGGACCTTATCAAAGGCCTTCTCAAAATCGACAAAGCACATGTATATGTCACAGTTAGTTACTGGTTTCGTGAATGTAAATGTGGAATATGTACGTTAGAAGATGAACCAAGACCTGGACGACCTGCAGTAGCTGTTTGCGGTGAAAATGTTAGTGCTACTGAGAAGCTGATTAAGGAGAATCGGAATATCACTCATAGAAACATTCAAGAAGAATTAGGCATTGGATCATCTGCAGTAGATTGCATTTTACACGTGGTAAGAGATTTCCTAATACCAATAATGCAGTAGTTGAATTTCAGAGAATTTTTGACTACCTTCCAAAAAAGAGTTTTCTGCCTGTTTCGAGAAGTGGTTTCAACAAATGAATAAATGTATTATGGCGGTGGGGGATAACTTTGAAAAACAATAAAATTAATTTCTTTAAATATTCCGTACTTTTTTGTAACTACAAATTAACAGAACAACCCTCGTAGATGACAAAAATGCCAGAATTATTGCCAACCTATACTGGTTACAACAAGCAGTAATACGGTTAGGTACCCAGTGCTCAAAAGAAATACCTATAAGACATGGAGTGCAACAGGGCTGTGTACTGTCTCCAATGTTGTTCAATATTTTCTCAGAAGAACTATTCAAAGAAAATATCAATGAAGGTATCATAATAAACGGCAAATCTATAAACAACATAAGATATGCAGATGATACGGTGCTCTTAGCAGACAACTTGGAAGGTCTACAACTGCTAGTCAAACGCATGCTGGAAACAAGCGACGGTTTTGGAATGAAGATTAATGCCAAAAAAATTAAAGGCATGATCATCAGTAAAAACAAAAATGTCAATTGAAATATTCAAGCACAAGGAATGGTCTTGGAAAGAGTACCAACTATAACAAACTTATCTCGGTTGCTTATTGAATGACCAATGGGATCGCACACAAGAGATTAGGCATTGCATAAAGATAGTGAGAACTAGGTATAGGATTTCTATGCATTTGCATGTTTTTTCTGCTTATAGCAAACATATGCAGAGTTATATTTCTACATGTTTAAGCCACATATGTCAATTTGAAAGTGCATATATTATATGCTTTAATTATGAAATTTCTAATATTTTTTAAATAATTTTAGTATTTTAGACAACCAACCAAGGGCGGTTTAGTTGAGTCTAGGAGAAACCCATAATCTAAGCCTATTGTTAAATATTAGGCTTTAAATTATTTTACTGCTTTAACCATCTGTGTACTTGTTAATATTTTCTAAGAAAGAAAAAGTTTTAACTAAAATTTAAATACTTACATCCTGCAGTATTATGATAAATAGGTATTAGGAAATTCCAAAGACCCTTTGACAACTTACTGTTATAGAAAAATTTACCTGTACTTTTGTTTACTAATCTTTCAAATAAGACAGTTCAGAA
Organism: Melanotus villosus; assembly: GCA_963082815.1. Lineage (NCBI taxonomy): Eukaryota > Metazoa > Arthropoda > Insecta > Coleoptera > Elateridae > Melanotus > Melanotus villosus. The sequence continues at coordinate 27,043,464 of OY720419.1, read as the reverse complement.
AGGTTCAGATAAGGTGTTGTATTGTACAGTGTGCGACGATAAAGTAGATGCAACAAAACGCTTTCAAGTTACAGAACATCTCAACACGGTTCGACATCAAAAGTGCATATATTTATTAAAAATTTCTAATAAACGCATATTTCATGATTTTTAAGTGCATATTTCGCGTTTTTATAGTGCATAAGTGCATGCATATTTCAGCATTTTTAAGTGCATATAAATCCTATACCTAGTGAGAACAACTTTTAATAAAATGAGAAAGATTTTATGTAACAATAAATAGATAACAATAAGAACTAGAGTTTTCTTTTTGGTACCTTACAGAAACAATAGAAAAGAGACTCCAAGGCTTTGAGATGTGATGCTATAGGAGAATATGGAAAATCTCATGGACGCAACATATAATAAACGTAAAGGTTTTGAGACGTATGAAAAAAGAGAAAGAGATTATAAACACCATTAAGAAAACAAAACTAGGATACTTTGGGCACATACTTAGAAATCAGAAATACGAACTTATGCAGCTAATTATTAGAAGGAAGAAGAGGGCCAGAAAGGCGTCGAACATCTTGACTGAAGAATTTAAGAAAGTAGACAGAAATGACATCTATTAACTTATTTAGATCAGCAGTAGATAGAATAAAATTGACCACAGCGATCGCCAAAGTCCTTAGAGGTAAGGCACCTCTAAGAAGAAGAAAAATAAAATTATTTTTAAAGCAGTGCCATCTCGTAGCTTTTGCACGTACTTATGAATTTGCTCTCGTAATTTAAGACTCACATAATGCTCTCTGTGCTTTACAAATGCATGTAATTTTTTTCCTTTTGTAAACAAAATATTTGCTATAATATTGACGGCATACAAGATATTCCAAAAGTAGGGTTCTAAATGTTAGGAGGAGATTTTACATTTAAAAATAATTTTGCAAATTTGTATAACAAAAGTTCGAATTTACAAAATTATTATGTAGTTCAAAGAAGAAAAAATTGGACATTATCTGATAATTATTTGATTTCTTATAGAATTGACAAATTTTTAATCTTAATTAACTCTGTTAAAGGTGTTAGAAATAGTTCTCTAAGTAGTACATTCACAATGTTGCTTAAGTAGAATAAAATAAACGAAATATTCGTTGGGCAATATTTAATTTTGTTGTGAACTAACTAATACATATGATTTAAGAAAAAAAAAAACTAAATTGTCGTCCTTAGTAAAAACAGAATCAGTATTGTAAATGCCGACCCGCCTTACAGTTTGTTATACATAATAGACTGTAAAATAATCTTGTTATTCTATGAAGTGAATTGTGAATGTACTAAAAATCAATGGGGTTGATGTTTATGTTAATATGTGTGGTGTTGGGTTGTGTAGCTACTGCTCAAGCTCAAAACAACTCTAGTCAGCAAAATGGAAATAAAATTGGTGAGTGGTTTTAACCGGCATGTTTTTATTCCTTTAACTAAAATTTCATCTAATAAAGAAATCAAAATTATTTTGTAATAAAGCATAATGGAGTGGTGAGTAATAGCCAAATGTATTTATGGTTTGTTACAAGTGATAATTTTCATATTAACTCATATTTTCACAGGGTGTGTTCTATTAGATTAATTTTTAGTTAAATGAAAGTACGAGTAATTACGTTTGTTGTTTCATGTAGATTTCAATTTCACATTTGAAACTGTAGAAAAATGTTTTTCTTTTATTGTCTGTTTATGTGGAAAGAATCATCCATATGTATGTATTTAACCACATTGTGAACATGTGAACTCCATTTTCATGTCACTGTGTCTTGATAACAGCTGAATAGCTTCACTTTTATTAGTGTCGCTTACGGTTTTAATTTTCTCTTTCATGCTGTCTTCGCTTGGACTGCAATCGTTTTTATAATGAACCCAACTCTTCCCTTAATGTTTACACACTTTATCCCATATTTTTAAAACCCTAGTTACACCCACTGAAACGTTGCCTGTGAAAGTATGTTCTCCATCATCAATTCCAGGAACAGTAACGACCACTCCCGCTCCTCTTAGTTCCCCTCCTGCATCTTATCCTTCTGTCCTTGTTGGGCGCCATTCGGCTAATAATAGTGACTATAAACCTAAAGTGCCACCACCTGTTCCTCCTCGAGGAACACCGAAAGTCAAAAAGGGTGAAATCAACGGCAAAGGTGACCTTGAACATAAGTTTGAGTGTACGCATGGTGTTCAAGCGTATGCGCCTAAAGATCTTAAGCATGTGCATGAGCTTTCTAATTGCAAAGTTAATAACGAATTTGGTAGCGGCAGTAATAGAATTCGTAAAAAACTTAATAGTTTTTTGCCAAGAGATGTACTTGTACGTACGTTAATGCAGCGCAGAAGTTATTCTGAATCTTTTATTAAAAATCGTAAAGGTTGGTTTTCAAATTTTCCCAGAAGATGTTCCAAAACATTCCCATGCACATCCAAGTATGTAGTTACTAACAAAAAAGTACTTTATTGTAATCCAAAATATTCAGGTAGTTCCTCATTTGATGATTCGAATAACGCAAATAAAATTTCATGTACTTACAGTAGTTTAGACATTTCATCGGAAGGAAGTATCTTTAATTCAAGCGACAACAGTTGCTTAAGAAGAGCCCATAAAATGCAGAATTTAGCTATATCATCTGAACAGTTTTGTAACAAGTTTGAATTACAAAAGTGTAGCACAAGCGAAATTTCATTTACTAACATTAAAAGTAATCAGAACTATCCGTCAAGTAACTTAACAAGACATATTAGTACACCTGCAATTAAAGTTGAACATAGTGCGGTAGATTATGATATTGAAGATTTGGTTTAGCATATGTTGTTTTAGCATATACTCGTACCACTAAGATTATTAACTATTTCTGAATAGCTAGTTTGCTGCATCCCCTATTAACTACTTCTTGCATGTGTTTAAATATTGGCTTTTACAGTTTACTGCTTTGTTGCTACTTTGTTTGGTTTTCACTTTTTTACTATGAAACATTGAGAATTAAAATATTTTTCGAAACTAAATATTTGAGTAAGTTTAATTGCCGTAGCACATATTACTTTAAAACTTTATTTTTGATGAGTTTAAAGCTAAGGAATTGTATCAATTACATCATTTGTTTAAAAAAAGATTATATCTAGCTAATCTTTGCTGTCCTAAAATAAAATCCTGTTGACAATAAAATCACATTATATACTTCATAATTGTGTTCGTTGCCTTTGATTTCAATATCTGTAATATTTCCTGCAATTATTATACTTTACAGCGAAGGCCGTTTTCACACGGCGCCATATCATCACCATATATAGCGCGCGATAAATGGTCGCAATATTGCTTTACACCAAATGTATGTATTATATAATCAGCCGTTTTCACACATAAACGATACCATAAAAGATATGGTAGCGCCGACGCTATATGGCGTAAACACGCGATTTGTTCTACCGAAATCGCGCCATTTTTTGCCGCATGTATGTAAAAATGGCCAAGAGTAATAAAAATTTAGTTGACGACCCCTTAAGTCTTATTGAATTAATTGAACAAAGACCGTGCATCTGGGACAAAACAATAGATGATTACAAAGATAGAGTTACAAAAACAAACGCATGGACGGCGGTTTATCAGTTTCTGATAGAAGATTCATGTTGAAGTAATTTTTCGAAAAGCGTAGAAAAGGCACCATCTACGTATCTTGCTTGTAACAAGAGATGAACCCAGAAACGCCGATGTTTGCGTTGAGCCTCCCTTTGTTTAACGTTTCTCTTTCGATTAAGAATCGACACCAGTAGTAGATTTTTACGTCTTCCTTCCATGACACTTCACAACACCGCATTATTATTTTAGTTTGTATAATTTTATGGTCTCTATAAATTGTTGTGTGTGAAAAATTAGTACCATATTGCGATCATTTATCGCGCACTATATATGGTAATGATATGGCGCCGTGTGAAAACGGCCTTACTCTTTATGTGATTGAACTGTGTTGCGCATTTTTTGCATTTAACCCCAGTAAAATATTTATGCTATAAGTTTATTAGCTTTGGCATTTTATAGCGTTATGCTCTTCAGCGTATATTTCCTAAAATTTATCATTTGCCAGAATTGCATAGCATTCTAATATTTAGACAAATTCTGTTGGCTAGTGCTGTAGTAGCTCTGTATGTGCAGGTGTAGTGCCAAGTTGCTGCAGTACACCACCTCCTACCTTTGATGAAGTATTAGAACAAAGTGCTGCTGCTGCATCATCGGCAACTCTACCATCTTCCACCCCAGCCAGAACACGATTAGGATCTCATACGTCCCATCATTCCTCACATCATATCACTAATGTGAAGAACTATCGGGATGATGTTGTTAGGTAAGATTTTCATTCAAATAATGTAGAGTTAAAATTGTTGTCCTGTATTACTATCTTGGTGGTTTCACAAAACAGAAATCTATTACTAACTTGAGTTTTTTTAGTTACAAATTCTTATAGATTAATATGCAGTATGTCAAAAGGTTACATGTTTAATGCAAATTTGTACACAATTCGTGCCTAATGTATTTTGCTACATTTGCTAATTTAAAATAATTATAATCCAAGAATTGACATTGTTAGTTGTTTACAACAAAGTGTCGTGAAATATTGTAGCGCCACAAAATGTCAGTCGATTAATATATACCGGGCGTCCATGGTAAAAGACGCAACATAGGTAAACACCAATGTATTGTTTTTTTAGTAAAGATCCAGATGGTCTTTGGAATGTGTTCGATTTAGCGTTCAACGTGGGTTATTGGGCTTGTTTAATGCTAGAAAGAGATAGAATAGCGCAGGAGTTTGTTAGTGTAATGGGTGATTATTTATATTAAGTAAACAATGAAATAGTTGCGTTGTTGCGTGCTGTGCTAAGATGCCGGCCCAATTAGGTAGGCATAGGTAACCCCAATCTTTCCTAGAAAAATACATTGATATTTCACTATGTTACGTCTTACCATGGACAACTGGTATATTGTCTGTTAAAAAAAAATACATAAGGCTTGGCCATTGAAATCAAAAATTATATTTAGTGCAAGCTTCTAGGTTACGTTTGCCATTGGCGTAAGATTGGCATATAAGCAATAATTCCTTAAATAATTTTTTATATTCAATACAATTTATATTTAAAATAATTATTAAAAGCTTATGGTGACAACAAGAATGATGATCGTTGATAGTTAGTAAATTCTAATGCTTGCAGTAGATGTTTTACTGATGTATAGTGCTAAAGTAGGAAAGGTAGGTGGTTGTCGAAGACATGGTGCTTACCACATTAACCCGTACGCATAGCTTGCAAGACAACTAGTTATGAATGGGACTTAGGGAGCCTTAACCTTCCATGTTGCCGGCCATACTCCCTTCAGGAGTGTAGGTGCCAATTCCTTTATCATATACTCTTATACTAATATATTAGTACATATCAGAGTGTAAAAAATTAATTTCTAAATAAATTACGAGTTCCTTATTCAGAACCTTTACCTTTTTTCAAGCTTAGTAAGCCATGTTTAAACTAAAAATAAAATATGCAATGAATAATAGTATATTATACACATACACGACGCTATAATGAATGCTATTATTACCGAGGATAATGTTTGCAACACGAGCGAGTTTTGCAATTATCCGAGGTAATAGTAGCCATTATAGCGAGTCGTATACTATACTTTGTCCTCGACTACAAATTCGAAGAATTTTTAATTAAAATTTAAAGAACAACGCTACTAAAACCATGAGAATCTGTCAATTATTCATGTGTTTGATCAAACGTAATGCTATCCACTATACACTGCGAGCAGTGAATAATCATTATTCACGGTGTCATGGTAACATCATTGTCTATCATGTATAATGAAGGAAATAGGTTATGTTTCTAGTCCTACCACTTCGTTTAATATAGTCCTACCACATGGTTTTAGTAGCGTTGTTATTATATTTTTTAATTAAAAATTCTTCGTATTTGTGTTCGTGGACAAAGTATAGTATACGACTCGCTATAATGGCTACTATTACCTTGGATAATTGCAAAACTCGCTCGCTCGCTCGTGTTGCAAACATTATCCTCGGTAATAATAGCATTCATTATAGCGTCGTGTATAATATACTATTTGATAGGTAAAACTATGTGAATACCAATCTAAGGTGAACATTCTATTGTGTTCTTTAGTTTAGTACGTAACGCCGTATGTTATAGCACTTTTATAAAAGTTGGTAACTCAAAGGTGTTTCTTTTAGTTTTAATTCAAACCAGGGAGGTATCGACAAATCTATTTATGTTGTATTTCTTTCTCAACATAAATAGGTTTGTCGATACTTTCCTGGTTTGATATAACTGCTGTAAACGTAATAAGTAAAATTAAATAGTAGTAATTTAAATACGATTTTCATAGCTTAACAGCCACAATGTTGTAATTGTGATCATTATGTCATTCAGTTGTGAATTTAACGACACTGGAAACCGATCAGAGGTAAGATTAAATGAATAAGATTTGGGATTAAGACATCATAAAATTTTATTTTTATTTTTTAATATAACCTCAAATTCCGAAATCGTGTTTAATATTTAACCTTACCTACTTTCTGTTTTTCTAGGATTATAGTCGATTTAAAAAAATAGAGGAACAAATCATAACCTTGTTGCATAGTTAGGCTTGTAAAATACGCTTTAATTTATTAATTTTCCCCTAGTATTTGTTATTAAAACCAATACTAATTTTATTATAAACATGCTAGAATAATTATTGCAGCTTGTCATTAAATTTTAAGTAAAATTATTGTACATATAAATTTTGAGGATTATTCCAAAAATAATGCACATAGGTTTCAAATTTAAATTAACTGACAATACAAAATTATACTTGAAACATGTATTATAGTTTCTTGGGTGTATAATTACTATTGCTCATTGTTTGGGTATGTCTTATAATAAATGAACCTTTAGGAATTTTTGGAAGTCAGAGTTGTTCCTTAAATACCACCTCACATACCGAATCGTGTTCGTTACTTTATCTAAAATACCTGGTAAATATACAGTGTGTCCCAAATTCAATCCCCACCATTAGGATCTCGGAAACTATAAAAGCTACAAAGTTGGTTAAATAGGGAAAGTTTTAGGAATTTTAATGCTCATTTCATATCCGTTGAGAAATCACAGCCAACTTTGACCGTTTTCGAGATATCTTGGAAAAACCGAAATTTGGAGTTTTCTGTTTTCCAAAATATCTCGGAAAGTATTAAGTTATTAGTTTCAAGACTTGTACATTGTGAAGGCACTTTTTTACAGAGAATCGGGTGGTACCATTTTTTTATATTTATGACGCTTTGTTTCTATTGTATGAACAACTACTTTTGATTTTCATATGGACGCCATATTGAATTTTGTCGTTACTAAACTCAGCTCCTTTTTCTCTTTTCAACGATGTATCATACGTACGGAGTTTTTGAAGAAGAGTGGGAATAAAATACATTTTTTCTTTATTCGCGTAGTAGGCTATGATAAAAAAACATGTATTTTATTCCGGCTCTTCTTCAAAAACTCCGTACGTGTGACACATCGCTGAAAAGAGCAAAAAGAGCTGAGTTTAGTTACGACGCGACGCTTTGTTTCTATTCTATGAACAACTACTTTTGATTTTCATATGTACGCAATATTGAATTTTGTCGTAACTAAACTCAGCTCTTTTTGCTTTTTTCAACGATGTGTCACACGTACGGAGTTTTTGAAGAAGAGCAGGAATAAAATACATTTTTTTTATCATAGCCTACTACGCGAATAAAGAAAAAATGCATTTTATTCCCACTCTTCTTCAAAAACTCCGTACGTGTGATACATCGTTGAAAAGAGAAAAAAGGGCTGAGTTTAGTAACAACAAAATTCAATATGGCGTCCATATGAAAATGAAAAGTAGTTGTTCATAGAATAGAAACAAAGCGTCATAAATATAAACAAATGGTACCACCCGATTCTCCGTAAAAAAGTGCCTTCACAATGTACAAGTCTTGAAACTAATAACTTAATACTTTCAGAGATATTTTGGAAAACAGAAAACTCCAAATTTCGGTTTTTCCAAGATATCTCGAAAACGGTCAAAGTTGGCTGTGATTTCTCAACGGATATGAAGTAAGCATTAAAATTCCTAAAACTTTCCCTATTTAACCAACTTTGTAGCTTTTATAGTTTCCGAGATCCTAATGGTGGGGATTGAATTTGGGACACACTGTATTATACCATGAGATCGAAAAAAAGATGATTCTGAGCAGGCCTTGACTAGTACAACACGATTGGTTACACTGGTTCTAGAATGCCTATGAATTATAATGTGACAGTGACATTTCAAATGTAAGTCAGTTTTGCAATCTTGTTTCCAGAATTATTTAAGTTTATCGTTGTAATACTAGTGAAGGATCACATTTTGAACACCTACTCTAACATGTATTCATCTTAGTTTTCAGTTTGTTCCCTAAATAAATACTGTTTTGTGTTTTAATTTATTTTACATTTATTAACCTCTAACTTACTGCCACATTTTGAAATCAGTCTTACCAATCGTGTTGTACTAGTCAAGGCCTGCTCAGAATCATCTTTTTTTCGATCTCATGGTATATAAAAGCTCTACATACCTAGAGGCCCAAAGCTTAGTGAGTTATGGCTTCCCACACTTTCCGGTCCAAGGCCTTCTGTTTCCAATTTTGAATGTTAAGTGTTTTCAAGTCCGCTTACATCGAGTCTAACCATTTATTCTTCGGTCTTCCTCTCCTCCTTTTACTCTCTACTCCATGCTTTAACACTCCCTTCGTAGCCCTACCATTCTCCAGTCCTTGCACATGCCCCAGCCATCTGATTCCTTAATTTCTTGGGATAAGCTTGAATTCCTATAAAGCTCCATCAGTTCGGCATTCGATCTCCTCAACCACTGGTCATTCACTCTTTTGCCCTTAAAAATTCGCCTTAAAATTGTCACGTGCTAATTCTGCACTAAGACAACCTATGGCGGCGACGTCAAAGCCAGTGGCTCGCGGCTAACAAGCAGTCGAAGAAGGGGGGTTCGAAACGCTTAACCCTTCAGATGAGGGGTCGTAATCAGGAGGAAAAATGCTCGCCACTGCGGAAATCACCCAGGATGATCTCGAGGAACGAACCGCAGATGGTTCCTCTGGGCTCGAAGGGGGGTTGGGGTGGCTGCACCCTACTGCTAGATGCCACTTACCGTTACTTACTGAAAGAAATACTGCTGCTGGTAGATAGACTCACAAGGCTGTACACAATTATTAAAATAAACACAAAACACAAATGAAAGGCAATAATGAAATTTAATGGATGTAAAGAAATATTTAAGATATGACACAAAATGAATTCATAAGTTCCATCTTAGTTTACGTGAAAGGGGATTGAGGGATGCCATATTTACTCAAGCTACGGCAAATATAGGCTCCCTTAATCGCAATCAAATGAGTGGTAATGATAAAACTTAAGGCTGGCATTTACATACAGTCAATTTCTATTTGACGTATCTAAAATTGCATAACTACTTAAAAAATGAAAAAGTCATAAGAAGGCGCGTTTAGCAGAACGTCAAAAATGAGTTGAGATTAGAGGTCAAGAATTGCATAAGATTCATACTTGAAAATTTGCATATTTACATAGTTATTTGTGTTATTACTGTAAAAGATATGGCAAAAACAAAATTACGATTTTCTGTGTATTTAAATTGTAATCTCCTTGTCAAGTTTCCGTAAAGCCGATAACTACTGTTGTTACTCGTTGTTACTGTTGCCTAACGATAAATTATAAATTGGAAATTTAAACCGATTTTTATAGAACTTTATTTCCAATTTTTCTGGAATAATTTGCATTTTGAAAAAAGAAATTCTTGTGGCGTTTGAAAGAGAGTGGTTGTATCTATCTACTGATCGAGAGATTTTTTCGGCATTAATATTTTTGAAAAACTATTTGAAAATTTTGAAGTAAAATAGAGCTTTAGATTTTTTAATACTGTAAAGTTGGTTTTCAGAAATTAAAAAAAATGCTCTGCCATGTCCTGCTTAAAAAATGAGTAAAAAAACTGAAACAAAATGTGCTTAAAATGAGTTATATTTCATGGTGTAAATTTCAGCCTTAAGCTAAAAATCTGATTATAAATGATTTCAACATGCAACATAGAAAAATGGGTAATCATCACGACAGTTCACACTGTTTTTGAATCGTTTCCACTAAAACAACTATAATACGCACTGATTGAAGAATTAAACACTTTGCCCGAACGGATTAAAAAGGGGCGCTTGGTGTACTTAAATTACAGACTGGTGCTTGTCCACGAGTAAACTGTAGTATACGGTATTAAATAGGGTTGAAGCTGGCAACCGGCAAGCAAAAAGGGGCAGCCTGAAATATTGTTACCTGGGAAAGGGCTTGTTAAGGGTGGCCCAAAAAAAGCGACGGAAGGCTTTGAATCCCAGGGAGAGAATAGCAGCGGTCGACAAAGAAAGGGATTGATGTCCTTTCTCTGAAGCAGGTACGAAGACAAACGGGGTGCCCTGGGTAGGTTCTTTAATCCAAAACGAAACCATGTGAAATGGTACACCATCAAACACTAAAGTTCAACGAAACTTCCACACAGAACTTGTATTTTCCCGGTACGATAAGATACTCTCTATGATAATCCGACAAATATGTCGTAAAATAGTTTCCCAAAACTAAATAGAGCTGCCGCGAAATCAAGCTCGCGCGAGAAAACCCCGATTCTCGCCTCGCCTCGCACCTTGCGAGGCGAGCATTAATAATATTCTCGCCTCGCCTAAAATCTCGCTACTATAATTCTCGCCTCGCCTCGCAATATCTCGCGAGATCTCGCATTTCTTTTATCTTATTTAAAACGCAAAACAGTGTGTCGGAATGAGTTTACTGTGGATATAAAGGATCAAAAACTTTTTTCATCTCTTCGAAAAATCGAAAAAATTGTATTATTTATATGCGATATTAAAAATGAAATACCAACGAAAAATTAAAATCACGGTTTTAAACAGCTAAACGCGTTAAAAGTTAAACACTGTTGTAGAGGTTCTTGTTCTCTTGAAATGTACCAACATTCTGGTAGGTATTTTTAAATGTACGTTGTTTGTTCGCCAGTAAAATATTTTCTACAGAAAAATTCACTTAAATTTCAATTGTTGTATTTCTTGAAACTTTAAACCTATTTACAACCCTTAATCGTTTATCCAGGATTAGTACATACTTTAGTTAAAACTTCAAGTAATTTCGTGCCAGGGAAAACCCATACTGAAGTATTTTGTAGATTGTTGAAGATACTGGTTCTTATAGTTGTTGTGCACCAAAGGTTTAAACAAGGCTACATTGGAATACCCTTAGAGATATTATTTCCTAAAAGTTCATTTGTGCCCTGTTATTTGATTTGATTAACAATTGTACCCAATAAAAAAATAGTATTAAATGGTTCTATATTATTAGTATTTTTATAATAAATTGGCTAAAAAGTGTGTACAACAGCTTCTTTATTATAAAGTTTAAATTCTTTTTAACGAATTTTTTCGAAAACCGATCTCAAACCACACCGGTTTTTCTATCCGATTGACAAACGCCTTAAAGACTTCAACGGTCATCAGGAATTTCATAATCTCTGTGGATTATTGTATTTACAGAATTCTTACCCCTAAAAGTTCGCCGCAGTTTGATGCCTGTCTAATTTTAAAAGCTTTTTCTTGTTATTTGTTTTATGGCCTTCATTAGTCTATTGCTAATTCTTTTGTTGAAAAGACAGAAAATATGAAAATAACAATGTATCATGTCTAAATTACATTTCCCCGTAATATGTCATTTAACATTATTTCTTAAGTCATTGTTACAGTTAATATGCATTGCGAGAATTCTCGCGAGACATTTTTCAAAAATCTCGCTTCTCGCACTAGTGTTCTCGCCTCGCCTCGCAAAATGCGAGGCGAGACACAACGTAAAACTCGCCTCGCACTTTGCGAGATTTTTCTCGCGAGACGCAAGATGATCTCGCATCTCGCGGCAGCTCTAAAACTAAACAAGAACGAGAGGCTTCTTCAGGATTTATTACCAAGGCCCGGAACGAAGTCTTGTATGACCGACAGGTCTAAAAACTAGCTAAACTCTGCTTTGTCTTCTTACTTTTTGTAAAGTGAATGGATGTTAGAAAAAGATGCCCAAACGCGCCCTCGTGATTTGCGGGTGCTTCCCCGAATTCTTAACAAAGAAATACTCTGAACAAATATTGCATTATCCTATTTGGGACTTCTCTGAATTATTTCGCAACCAAAAAGGAATGTGCTGATCTGACGTTAGTTCCTGTGAATTCTGCAGCTTGAGGCGGGCTTCAACTTCACGCAACAGGGACGTATTACACTTAATTTATGCAAAATTTCAAAAGCCGTGACAAAATCTTCGTTTCCCATATGTCTAACTTCTGGTCACTTTTGTTCATTGCCCACATCTCGCTTCCGTATAACACTACCGGCCGGATGACAATCTTATACTTCCTTTAAATAGCCGCAAAAACGCTCCCACACTTTTAATACCTTTAGCTATCCGCGCATTAACTTCTACACCGTCCCCTACGTCATTTGTAATCAACACCCCCAGATAGATAAATTCGGACACTGTTGCGAACACGTATTCCTTCCCTTCAGCATTTTTAACTTTCAAGTCACTACTATCTTCCTGCTTTGACGAGTCTCTCACTTCCATAAATTTAGTTTTGCCCTCGTTGAATTGTAACCCACATTCTCTAGCAGCCTTTTCCAACCTAATGCACCTATTTGCGCATAAAGCAATTTCCAATTGTCTCACATTTTCATCTGATGCTTCAACATGAGCATGTCCTGGACAGGCCAAACCTTTAGTGAATTCTCTTCCTTGTCGAAATTTATTGCACCATTCAACCATTGCAGCATGAGAATAACTATAGTCACCATATACAGCTTTCATTCTGGTATAAATTGCCATTGGCTGACGCCCTTCAGCAGCCAAAAATTGAATAACAACACGCAGATTATCTTTGGACGGATTTCCTATTTCCAACGGCTGCGCAGTCTAAACGTGTTTCTATTGAGCATTCCTCGTATATTTTTTTAATGTTCTATTGGATGTGAAATTGTAACTTACATAACAATGTTTTTGAGAAAATCACAGAATATTATTTTATTGTAGAATTTAACAAGTATTTAAAGGTTAACGGTTTTCAAAATCCATGGAAACTGATGCTTATTTTAACTGAACAACAGACTGACATTTTGTAATGTGTGCTATCAATAGTTCATAAAAAAATGGTTTTAGGTTAAAGTAATAGTAATTTACGATACTAGTAACGTTATGAAGCATTTTACATTACGAGAGAAAAGTTTGAAAGAATGAGCGACAAAGGATTGCTAAAGATTTAAATTTTTATTTGATTTGTCATAATTTTAATTTGATCGGAAAATGTTATGGTGTGTTTTTTTAACTAGTATCATGAAACCTATACATAAATGTATATCGTCAAAAAGAGAATTAAAATCAGTATCATAAAATGTACAGAAAAATATAGATTGCTTCTTTAAAAAATTGATGATGTCATTACTCGAAAAACAAATGCTATAAAAGCAAGTCAATTATAGAAAAGGAAATGTTTTTTTGAAACAAAATTGACTTGTTCAAGGATTTTACCCAAAAATTACAGCGTGTGATTTAAAGACCAAACTTTATAAAAGTGGAGAAACATAATATATGTTAAAAGTTGCGAAATAAACAGCTTCCACTTTGTACATTAGTTCTGGAATTATTCTCAGATATGTCTAATTTCCATGAATATTGTTTTCCAACAATTCCCTACCATATAGTTTTTTATTGTTCTAAGGGCCGGTTGCACAAAGCTTTTGTTAAATTAACGAATGATCAAAGTTGACAAAAGAGCATCATTTTTTGTTTACTAATGTATTATTTGTCATATGAATTCGAATTCTGATTCGATTTTGTTCACTTTAACGAATGATTAATTTGACCAAACTATTAAATCATGTTTGTGCAACCCGCCCTAAGATTATAATAATCTGCATTTTAACCATCAATTTCTTATTATATGCAGCGGATGTGCATATGCAAATGTATTAAATATTAAATGGGATTATTTCTGTTTTTTATAACAAGGTTATGGTCATGAGTAATCCATGAAATAAAAACAATTGAGTATTGCTTTTTAATATTTAACATGCAGCTGCAAATACCCTGATAATAATCTTATAATAATTGTTGGTTTAGAAAAATGTTTTTAAGAATAATACATTTTTGTTTGTAGTATAACTGATATTAGACTGGAATCTCGAGCTGAAAATAAATCATCATTAAGTGTAGAATCTGGAAGTTCAGGTGCAGGTCACTCAAGTCATTCCCGAGGTTTAGCTTGGACGCCCCCCGCATCTGTAGAGGGTTCAACGCCTACATGGACAGAAGGCACGCCTTCCTTTACCGAGTCTTCTAGTAGTGGAGATATGGGTAAGTACCGGAATAATTTATCTTGCACGGCTGTTTTTGTCTGAATTAGATTAGATTATTGATTATATATTTTTGCACTATTTGTGCCAATACTTTTTACTTGATTTTCTTATTATGTTAGGCATCATTTAAGGTTTAGAATTTACTCGCACTTGCATCATTTATTTTTTGCTTTAACATTTACTATCACTGGTTTAAGGGAAAATATAATCAATAAGTCTAATCTTTGTTGACAGGGCATATAGTGTTAAGTTTCAAATGTTCAAAGTATGTCAGTTGTCTTTAATGTTTTGTGAAGGCAACGTGGCAGCTCAAAAAGTTACGTATATTATTCTAGTTCCTTAAATGCCAAATTATATTTTACATTTAATTATGTGATTTCTGGAGAAACATTTAAATATTAATATACAACATAGAATGATTATTTTAAGATTATTAATTTGTTTTTAAACATTAACAAAGTGCCCCTCCGTAGAAGTATTGCCTTCAACAACCTAATAATTAATTTTTAATACTATCCTGTAAACAAAAAGTATCATTAAGTTTAAATTAGCTAATTTTTATTTTCCTTTATGCATTCTAATTTACTTCCAAAAGTAACATATTTTTTATATAACAAATCACTAATATGACACCTGACATGCTTTTAATACTGTAGTAGTAATTAAAGTACATTTTTTTTATAATGAATACATATTTATTAATTATGTAAATTTACATTTTCATCGTCTTATATTAGCAGTTCAGTAGTCTTGAGATCTAACAACTGATATATCCAAAAGGTGCATAGGTTTTGATGGATAACATAAAAAAAATTACCTTTATTAATATTTAATGAGACAAAGAGTAAATTTAAATAATATGGAAATCTGCTTTCAATTAAGGCTACAACAATAATAAATTTCAATTTCATAACTTCGCAATTACAGTTTGTATTCAATAAAGTTTTACATAATTGTTAAAATTAAATATTGTAAATATTTTAGTATTATTGTATTATATTGAACACATTTAGGAAACACTAAAAAGCACATGTAACTAGGCCTCCATAATGTTAAAGCTATATATCCAAAATATTGATATCAAAAAAGTATGAAAGCTATTAATATTTCAAGTAAATCAGTACATCCAATAACTCAATAAATTAATGTATTAATTCATCAATACATACTCTATACTGGGTGGGGAGTTTCAAAATGGAACTAGGCAAAATTGCATTCGAAATAACGTTAGTGTACACTGTTGCTCCCCATTTAAACAACATAGAAAATAGGTAAAGGTATCAATGGGAAGAGAAAAATAATGCCCATAAGGTGCAGCTAAAATTAACTTGTAAATATTATTTTTAACTAAAATAAATTATTATAAAAATTACAATTTAGTTTTTATAATTAAAGCTTTTACGGTAATTTCAACTAAAGTAGTTTTTAAGGTGCTTATAAACTTAAAAGGAAATGTGAATAAAGCAAATTCAGAATGCACCAAATGCTTCACATTGTAAAATAGAGGATTTTTTATGAAAACACATGAACTAAACCAGAACAAATTTTTGATTTTTAATGGTAGTGCAGTCGTTTGGATTAAAAAATCTCTTTTATGAAACATACAGTATGCAACTTTGAGGATGTTAGCAAACAACTTTAGAGCCAACATTCACATTGGCTTGCTCATGCAGTCTTATCTGCTCTATTCACACAACTTTAAACTACTGCGGCTACAAAACAAACGAAGCAGAGGATCAAGCGGTATTGTTAGCAACATGTTTTAAAGTCCATAAAACTATATCAGACAATTGGCACACATGTAAAAGTAAAATCAATACAAAATATATAATACTTGTTGCAGAGTTTACTTTGTTCATTGGTACAAACATCTGGCAATAAGGGATGAAAGTTGTGTTGATGACCCCCCCCCCTATTTTACAAATTATTGTAGTAGACATTTACTCCCAACTCAAATTGTTTCAGAAAGATAGATTTTTGAAACTAAATTTTGGGCATCTATTTGCCATACTTTTGTTATCATCCAATAAATGTTAAATAACAAACATTAATTTTAATTAAATTAATGGAATAAATTATGAATTAATCATTAAACAAATTTAAAACATATTTAAATATATTGTAATATCACATAAAATAAAGACTGTTCAAGAAAAAATCGTAATGCAAATAAACTAATTTTTCAGCTTAATTCGAAATAATATTAGAATACGTTTAATTTACAATGTAAATGGATACATGATTATAATAGATACATTCAGCTATTCTGGTTATGAAAAAAACTACGACTTTTTCCATTAAGACCAGCTATCAGATTCCCTACAACATCATCAGACATTTTAGGGGACCCAAATTCTATTATCTCAAGACATTCACTTATGTAAGTATACTTCTTGGTTTATTGTTCCTTGAGTTACCAGACAATCGCTCTTCTCTCTGTACCTGCAAATCGCCTGCCACACAAGGTACTTTTTGGCAAATTCTTTAAATTGCTTATTTACTTGTCCACATTCTTTTTGCAGCATAAACTTACTGGCCAGAAAGTTGTTGGAAGTCTGTCTTAACATAAATTTCATCGTCCATAATGGTGCAACTTGCCTTCTTTACATGTTGATCGTACAACTTCCGTGCACGAGATCTTACCACCTTTTCTTGTTGCTCATCTCAATTTGAAACAACTTGAACATGATTAGAACGTAGACCTGCATGAATGTTGACCTTTCCTACATATGATTTTGATACATCGTACCTTTGGGCTACATCTCTCATGGAAATGCCGCGTTAATCACCTTTTTTCCAAATTTAAGTCATTTGGGCCGCTTTTTCTTTAAGATCCTTGCTTCCTGTCAAAGAACTTCTTATATCACATCTGAATATGAGCGATTGGGATTTTCATTAAATTTTTGCAAAACCTTTTTCATTGTTCAAATTCCTTCATTGACATATTGACTACACCAGGGATAATAAGTTAAACAACAGCTGGATTAGAAATTTTATACATTGATAGTTCTAACCAAAAAATAAACAACTATTTTACATAGTTATTGATTTAAATCGTTCTGATGGACAGTCTTTATTTGATATGTTTTTGTACTTACTTACCTAATCCTTTCTCTGTCTACCGCTTAAAGCAGTGTAGAGATTATGAATTTTTTTCAATCCTGACGGTCCTGCACCAGGTGCTCAGCTTCGCCCCGATGTTTACCCATCTTTAAGGGTGTTTTTGTCATTTTGTTTGCCCACTTGTTTTTCGGTCGGCCACGTAATCGTTTACCTAGCACACGTGATTTTTGGCAGTCTACAATCGGCCATACACCACACATGACCTAGCTAGCATAGTTGTTCCTTCTCAATTTCATTTTGTAATTTTTTAACACTTAGTTCGTCTCGTATTGTATCGTTCCGTCTCCTGTCTTGTCTGGTTTTTCTCAAAATAGCCCTTAAGAATCTCATTTTAGTGGTTTGCAATCTCATTTTTTGTTTTACGGTGAATGCCCATGATTCACAACCATAAATTAGCGTGGGAACAAATAATGATTTATAAATTTGAAGTTTAGTTTTTTTTTGTGAGTTCTTTCTTTTTAATGCCATATTTTGCTAGGGAGTGGTACAACCTGTTACTCTGTTTTATTCGGGTATCTAGTTCTTCCTCCATATTTCCTTGTTCATTCAGTGTACAGTTGTGGCCAGAAAAAAATAGGACAGTGTTTTTTTTCTAGTTTAAAATGGCCCCTGTGTTGTAATTTGATTGCAAGTCAATGTGACAAATATCATAATTATAAAGCCAAAATCAAGTAACTAAATTTTATAGAATAAAGTTTACTTGATTTTTCGAGTTGTCCTATTTTTTTCTGTCCACAACTGTACATCCAAGGCATTTAAACCTCGTTATTTGTTTGTCAATCGATTCGCCCTCTAAGCGAATTTGTGCATCATAACTAGAGACCGGATCTAGTAAAAATTTAGTAAAATCACTTCGGTAGAACGGCACACTCAAGTAGCACTTTTAAAACAGTTGTTTGCTATTGCCACTCTCTAGAAATTATAGTAGTTTTTCCTAAAAAAGGATGGCAAAGTTTACCAATCATTATGGTGCAATATAGTTGCAATAGGCGTGACCAAGTTTTCGTTGAGTCATCAAATCAATCATTTGTTATTGAAGAAATATAACGGTACAGGTGGGGGCAACCTAATTTACAAATATTCAGTACGCTTATAGATTTAGCTAAATATACCTATTTGAATGACTCATCACGTCATCACCTAAAATCCGGTCTCTAATCACAACGCTCTTTAGCGATAACCTTCGCCTTCGTTTTATTTTTATTGATTTTTAGGTTGTACAATTTTGGGTTCCTAGTCAGTAATGCCAGATTAAGCTGCAAATTGCATTCTTTATCCGCTAGCAGAATAATGTCATCTGCATATGCCAGTATATTTGTGTTGACCGGAGTTAGCTGATGGTATCCCCAGTAAAATTTCTTCATCTCCACTTCTCCTTTCCTGATTACTTTATCTAGTAGAATATTAAACAGATATGAACTTAACACTCCCCCTTGTTTGAGTTCTGAGCTAGATATAAATTCCTCAGACGAATTGTTATTGATTCTAATGTAGTTACAGCATTTGACATATAGCCTACTAATTGCATTAACCAGATCACTGTTTACATTTCTATTTCTCTATATGTTGTCCATATTTGCTCCCTCGACACTGAGTCGAATGTTTGTCTCAAATCTATAAAACAAAGAACAATTTTTTGTTTTTGTCTAGTACAGTGGTTCCCGATGTTTTGTGGAACCCTGAGGTTCCGTGAGTCAAATTTTCAGAGAATATTGAAGTTTAAAAAAACAACTACATTCTTCTTATTAATCTTTTATTTCATAAAGTTTTTGTATAATTATTTATTGCATCTCTTGTGCATCGTACGTATACGGTTGAATAGAATATTTGTATATAATTTTAATTTTTTTAATGTCCAGTTAAGATTAGGATGTTTGTAGATACGGCAAGGGTTCCACGGTTAGTGATGGGTAAGTCGTTCAATTTTAATGTGCGCGCACATATCGTTCAGCACACTTTGGCGAGTCGTTCAGAGTGACTCGTTCAGTTGAACTAGATAGTCATATTGTGCTTAGAGGGAATATAATATACGACACTGTGCGTTACACACGGGAAACAAACAGTTCAAGAGTCATGATGTCATACGAAAACAATTAATATCTAACAATTTATGATATCATTAAAAAATATTTACAATCTACGGCTGTGTACGAAATATATCCCATCCAAAACTCAGTTTATGACGGATCAATCATTATAATTGACATTTAGTATATATTTTCCTTTGATTTTTAAAATACGCCGTAAAACATAATTTAATTATTTAAATTTAGTTGGATACTTTGTTATTTTTATATTTTAGATGATAATATTTTAGTTATGTTTAACCATTTTCAATAGTTCTTTGTATGTTTTGCTTGTCACTCAAAACGTATAATTTAGAGTGCATTCTTTGTGTCATATTTGAGTAAGGGTTTAAACATACATTTTCACACCAAATATAATCCAGATGGTTTAACCCAGTTAAACAATGATCTCTTGTTGTACGTGCCTGCTGTCAGGTTTTTGTCTAAAAAAGGGATTTATAAAGCAGACACATTTTTGTTTTACAGCAGAACATTTGCACTTTGCACACTTTCTAATAAACGGTTTACAATTAAATTGCATTTATTCCTCAACGTGGAACACAACAGCTGTAATATTTTAAATACTATGATTTCTTTTTATTGACACTTGACACTCTTGACAGGGAACTTATTTATGATCCAAGGGGTATAAACAACATGTATTTTGTCAATTATGCGTGAAAACCCATATAGCCTAATATTTCTAGTAATAAATAACCACCACCACTTGTGTCTTAATTTACACTGGCTTTATTTTTAATTACGGAGGTGGATCTTTTTGCTTAAAAAGCAAATGCCATTGAAGGACATTAATTTCGTTAGGTCATAGTTTACTATTTGCATATTTTCTTATTAAACCTACGAGCACAAATAATAAACTCTTGTTTATTTTTATTAGTACCCCGAATTAATAAAGATCAAATTATGTACGCAACACGTACGAAAACAATTCGGTCATTCGCTGTGCCGTAGCACAGTACAGTCAGTATCCCTGTTTTACACATATAGAAAGAGCTAACCAATTTACTCGGCAACGAAGTGTGTATGGAGCTGAAATGAACGATGAACATATCGTTCAGTAGAAAAGAGTCATATTCGCACCGCACACTACGGTGAGTCGTTCAATTTGAACGACTCGCTCATGAGCGACCCATCACTATCCACGGTATATGAAATATTGTATAAAGGTTCCGCGGAAAGATAAGTTTGGGAACCACTGGTCTAGAGTCTTCTCAGTTATCTGTCGTAGTATGAAAATATGATCCTGGGTGTCTCTTCTTGCTCTGAAGCCTGTTTGGGATTCAATAAGTTTGCTTTCCATTTCATCAGCAAGTCGATTCTGTAGTATGGATTCATATATTTTACCTGGTACACTTAAGAGGGAAGTGGGCCTGTAATTACTGCACATCTTTCGATCGCCTTTTTTATATACAATGTGTCTACGGATAGGTGATACAAGAGGAAAAACTTTTTTATTATTGATTTCTCAGAAAATTTTATTCTTGATAATAATTTTTGCTGTGTTTAATAGTCTTATTTCTCATGTTACTTTTCCTGCAGGTAATCATTTAAGACTTAAATTCACAATTTGAAAAAATTTCATTTCAAAGTCCAAAACTGAGGAAAATTGTGAATTTAAGTCTTAAATGATTACCTGCAGGAAAAATAACATGAGAAATAAGACTATTAAACACAGCAAAAATTATTATCAAGAATAAAATTTTCTGAGAAATCAATAATAAAAAATTTCAGAAATTTTTTCAAAGTCCAAAACTGAGGAGAAGTTTTTCCTCTTGTCTCACCTATCCGTAGACACATTGTATAGGTAGAATTATAGCAATTTCCCAATCTTTATGTTTCCATTCTGTGTTTACAGTTTTAAGCAACATTTTGATACTTGCTGGCCCTAAAAACTTTATCATCTCTGGCACGATGCGGTCGTGTCCACAATGTCCACATGCTTTATCGATTTTCAGCCTGGCAACCGCCTTTTCCAGTTCCTCCATGTATATCTTATTATCCTCGGTTTTTTTCTTGCTGTTTGCTGTTACTTGTGTTGACCTCTGTGTTGTGTATGTCTCCTAATGTCTCCTTGAAGTATTCTTTCCATCTGTTAGTAATATCGGCTTCAGTTGTTAGTAACTTGCCATTTTTATCTTCCACAAAGTT
Organism: Melanotus villosus; assembly: GCA_963082815.1. Lineage (NCBI taxonomy): Eukaryota > Metazoa > Arthropoda > Insecta > Coleoptera > Elateridae > Melanotus > Melanotus villosus. The sequence continues at coordinate 27,021,581 of OY720419.1, read as the reverse complement.
CAAAGAAAAAGTTTTTTCAGACCTTAGACTTTTTAGCACCCTGTGCTGGTTAGTATTGAAGTTATTTTGCATTTTCTCACTGAAGTCTTCCTAGCATCTGGTTTTTGCATTCCCGATTATAGTTTTAACTATGATCCTTTGTTGTTTGTTTTTGTGAGTATTAATTGCACAAAATGTGTATGTTGCCTGGGAAACTGCATATTGTTTGAACATACCTATAGGGTCATGCATCTTTAGCCTTCAGCTAATAACGTATGTTCATAAAAAAAAAAAACTCGCAGCAATCCCTGGAAATGATGTTCATATGTAACATACAGCCTAAGACATACTTAAAACAAATTTTCAAAGCACTCTAGAGATTTTTTTTTTAATGAACATACTTTAGTTTAGCTGCTGTAATTATCTGAATGTGCTCATACAGTACGAAATTTTATGAACTTTACATTACAATAGTTTTTCTTATGATTTAGTATTTTAAAAGTAACCTTTTTGATACATAATTTTATATTGTAAAATATTTTTGGTAATCATAATACTTTAAGCCCCTTCATGTGAAACTCTAAAATTTGATCATGGCTGAATTATGAAAGCATTTTTCTATAGACAGCCAACAAGTTAATAATAAAAACAAAGCATTGATCGTAGTTACAAAAATTTATGCACCTTATTTTGCATTATCCTTTGTTAGCTCACGAAAACGCTTTAACTAGTTGATAAATTTGTATAGTCATTAACCGAACAAAAATGTCCTTTAAAATTGCACAGCTTTCAGTTTGCTTGTTTTTATATAATATCGAACAAAATTTTTGAAGTCTCTTACACAAGTGCAATTTTTATTTAAAAAATAACATCAAACTGATAACGTTAAGAACAGTGTGTTAGCAATTTTGTATTAACCAATTAACATACAAAATTGATTGTGATAAAAATTGGACTGTGTATGTAAGGGGCTGCATCTTACAATGGAAAGTTAGTTAACGGGTGTGCAGGCTGTCCGACAACACCCGTGAGATATACATCATCCAGTACAACAACTACTTCTGTTCATCATAAAGAGACCGTAGAACATGTCCTTAATTGCCTCACGACGGAGATGGTGAGTCAGAAACCATGAATTCATGCAATATTTTAATGCTCACATATCTTAGCGCTATTGAAATCAAAATCATTGCGGTATTTGTAACTAAATTACGTTTTTTTTGTTACTTAACTGTGAAAACGCTAATATTCTCGTTAAATATACATGAGAGCAGTATTATTTATTCATTTAAATTTTGTTTTGCGAAAAACGTTTGGAAATAGAAGCATTTCTTTGCAATTTTTATTGCTAGTGCAATCTAAAATAGGTAGGCGTTACCTAATTTGTTTATATTACCGTAAATACTATTCGAACAAAATTTTTTGTTACAAATACCGTCAGTTGCAGCATGGAATTTTAAATATGTTGATTCTTTTATTTATATAAAATTCCTTGCTGCAAGTTCTACATTGCACATTGTAAATCAGTTGTTATTACACTGGAACGAAGAATATTGAAGTTCAAATAGAAATAATGCAATAATGTGTTTTTACTTAATTTTAATTACTTTTTTGTTTTATTTTGAATTTCAATGTTTTTCTGATATTTTAGAAGCACCCAAAAAAGTATAGCTCGTCTGTGTACACAGTTTTCAATTAGAATCCGATACATGTTCTTTGGTTTGCTTTTAACACATACTACCCAGCTGTAGCAGTGGTGCTTTTCTATAGATTCTCTTGTTTTAATTTTCATCTTTTATGTCGGCTGCATTTTTTTATTTATTTTATTTATTGGATTGATTATGATCTGTCTCTGACCGTGCTATAAAAAGTAACCATGTTTTATTAGAATAGTTTTATTTAGATATTAGTTAAATGTGATATTTTCTGTAGTTTAGATACTTTTACTGTATTTTTATTTCTTTTTAAACGTTGCATTTTAATCTATTTTAATGTTTGTATCTTTTAAGTATTGTGACAGTTAACATTTTTGTTTGTTTTCGAGACTGAACTTTTATAGGAAATTGTGAGAAGTGCTTTTTTCTACTAACATTTTTTACTGTGTACACTGACGTAACTCCCTTTATAATTCATGCTTGCTCTCGCATTGGATGATCAGGAACAACTGAAGCATCGTGTGGATAGTGATTACGACTGAACAATTGGCTTACAAATCTCTGTATAATTCAGTGTAATATCACACTGATCTCCATCCTTCATCTTAATGTCTTTCATAAATATTTGTACAAAAAAAATTAACTAAGCAACACATTGTATTTTATATTGGTTTAAGCCTTTTTATAAAAGTAATAATGTAAATTTTAGGTAGATAAGTAGTTTTGTGGCGTTAAAACCATTTTTGTTATTGTAACGACTAACTAACATTTGTTTTTTGTAAACTGAAAATTAATTTGGCTTTTACGAGTGGTTTGTCTGACTTTGCTACTTAAAAAGAGCAACGTGTTTGTGCTTTCCATAATTTCTAGCGTTTAAAGTAACTAACAACATTTTTTTTTTATAATTTATATATATTTATTTTTGTTTTTAGACCTACAAAAGATATCATTATCACTCTTGGGAAAGTTGGTAAGCACATACATAGAAAGACCAATATAAAAGCCAGCTTAAATTCAGCAACAAAAGTAGTATTTATGTATTTCTCCTCTGCCTGTGAAGTTCCACAATTTATAATCCTCTTAAGTTTATCTTGTATGTTGGCAGAAGTGTCATTTTTAAAATAATACTTTGAGTAGAATATTTTAAAGTATAGGTATCTTAACTTGTACATAATTAAGCTAGAACTTTGTTTTTTATAATCTTAAATGGAAGAGCTCCGTAGCTTATTAAGTGCTGTTTCGCGGTTTTTTATCGTTAAAATTATTAATATAATGTACTCATTGACGGAATCTGATTGTAATACATTGATATTTCAATAATACTCGGTGTAAGTCGGTTCTTTGAGTTATGTGCAGCTAGGCTTAGTCGAAGCCTTAATTTAAGGCGGTTTAAACTACCTGTTCCTTAAAAAGTTATCTATTTACCTGTAACTGTAACAGTCTTAAAAGAATACCACCGGTTTTACAAAGGTCAACTGAAATTGCATAACTTTTTTCTGATTTTGACGCGAAACTAGAAATTTACAAGTAAACAACTGCAAGATTTATATATGTATCTATATCAACCATGATCATTATTAAACACCTAAGTAATGACTTAATATTTTTAACCTTTTGTTTTATTTTATTTTTTAATCTAAATGTTAATTTAATAAAATTTGAACAGCACTGATAGGCTTTACTTGGTTAAGAATGCGTGATAACTTTATGTGATAATTGCAGTGCAAAAATAGATGTTTTTCAAATTTTGAATTAGCCCCAAAATACTAGTTATTAATTTAAACATTTCTACGATGTGTCAATGATGAACTTAAGACCACAATTGAAAGAATCTCATTCTTCCCTGTTTATATAATTTATAGAAAATGAACTTCACTTACACCTTAACAGCTATCATTACTAATTGCTATGTTAAATGTACATTAGAAGAAATGACTTGCTCTTGCTATTTATGATTGTATAAAGTTTTACAACATCAAGAGCAGTAGCGTTTGCTTCACATGTGCATTTGTTATTTATTATAATTTTAAAAATTTGTTTACATTCCATTTATAAAATTTAACATCCAAAACTGCGAAATCTTTTATTCCATTGGGGAAATCGAATTCGATTAATTGATTTTTTATAACTTGCTTTATTTATTATATTTTTGTTATCTATAGTTTTACGCAGTTATATGTTTGTAACCAATTTAAAAATTAATGTCATTCTTACATTAGCAAATCTTTAAGCAAATACGAAGCTTTTCTTTTTTTCTTATTTTACAGTTAATATCGAACTGACTTTATCTATAATAATAAGGTATATTCCCGAAATACGATTTTTAAAATTTTGTATATTCATTTTATTTACTGGCAGGCTGTAAGTTAGGAATGTAGTCGAATATTATGTTTTAAGGTAGTTCCACAAACAGTGCCAAGTCATTCTGTATATTTGTTTCTTGCGGTATTGTTTTGAACATTGAAACAAATATAAAGAATGCACAAATAAGCTTAACTATATGTGCAAAGATTCTAAATATGTGTATTCTAGGTGTCATAGGTATTAAAAGTTTACACCGCATTTCATGTTTTATAAATCAGTTTTATTTTTTGATTAATAGTTAAAGTTCACCAACTGATTAATTTTTATTTATTTTATTAATCACGTTATTTATTATATTGATCGATACCGGTGAACATTAGTAAAATTTAATTAATTCTGTATAAATTAAGATATGAAATCAGCTGGTGAACAGCATTAACAGTGAGGATGTTCAGGAAACAGAACGGCTTAAAATAAGCCCATTTCTTGGATTGGTTCAGGAATGTTCGCTTAACCAAGCACAGCTTTATTTCCTGAACACACACACTCTAGTTATAAACCTTTGATAAACGTTTGGTGTACATACTGCTTTAATTAAAATGGCTTAACCTAAAGCTAATGCTAATCACTGATTATTTTCGGTTAGTATGTAAATACTCAAAGTTTAATGTTATTTTTTTTAAGAATAACTATTAAAGATCCATGCAACAAAGGGTTATAACAAAACTGTTAATGTGATGTTATTATTTTAAGTACTAAATAAATTAGGTGATTGTTTTTATATATTCGTTATTCGTATACCAGTATTAATTTATATAAAATAATTTTGCTTAAGTCAGCGTATATGTATAACATACCAGGTATATTATAAATATTTCGATTTGCAATATTCTTGACTGATCCTGTATATCATAAATGTGCATGGTACTAAATGTTATCATTGTTAAAATATTTAAATCATATAATATTTTTACGTGTAAGGAAAGAAATTGAAAATTGTTGCTGGGTACTTACCGGTAAATGTTTAATTGAAACTATTTAAGGAGTAAATAGTATAAAGATTTTTGTGATCTGTTAAGTAGTTTATACATGGAGCATTTATGCGCTTTGCATAAATAATAATTATCATTTAAAGACTGATTACTATTGCCATCTTATATTTTATAAACGGGCTAAATTAGATTTGAAGTAGCAACATGTCATGATGTAAAATAAATCATCATTAGCTGATCATAGAGTAATACCGTGAAAATAATTTTTTACATAGTATCGTCGCTTTAAAAGTAAGTAGCACAAAGTATGATGAAAATAATTATTTTAAAATGAAAATTGGTTTTGTAATTAAGATATGATAAATGTTTTTGACTTATTATTTTTTCCAGTTATCCAAAGTGTGTAATTATTTCGGAAACTGATAGAACGCTTGCAACACAACAATATTAAAATTATTTCAAAAGGCTTGTGGTGGCAATAACAAATGCTTTTTAAACTTACAGCAATAAAGTGAATTCTAATTATGTTATATGTATAAAAAAAAAACACAATCAAACAGGTGTGAAATAAAGTTTAAATTTTTAAAAATGTTTTCCACAGTCATACTTATTCATTAACGTTCGTATGTTTTGTACAGTTTACTTGCTTTCCAAAGTAGGCTTATATCAATAAATTATGTACAGTATTATTCATCTAGAACAGGGATCGCCAAAGTGGTCGATATCGACCCCCAGGGGTCGATATATCATTGTTAAGGGTCGATTCGGGCTCAGGGGTCGATTGGGGGTCGATGGAAAAATCATCATTGTTCGGGTAATATATAGCCCTGATCACATAACAATCAGATTCGCCAAGTTAATGTAAAATTTGGCAGGCAGTTTTATGATTAGTTTGCCTTCGGTTGCCAGGCGGCGCCAGCATTGCAAGAGCAGAAGCGAGCCTGAAGTGCTTGGAATCATACAAATCAGCTGATTCTAAGCACTTTAGAGTCGCGTCTGCTCGTGCTATGGTGGCGACACCTGGCAACCGAAGGCAAACTAAGCATAAAACTGCCTGCCGAATTTTACATTAACTTGGCGTATCTGATTGTTATGTGATCAGGGCTTATACTTACACGTATTCAATCCCAGTCTTATTTTTGCGCATCAACATACAAGTGAGCGTTAATGTTCTAAAATTCATCAACATACATATGTATTACAATTCAATCGTTGTTTATTCACGAACTAAACTTCTCTATGTTGAAGAGTTGAGTAACTATAAAATAAACAATCTAAAAACTCACATAAACGTCTTTTTTGCTTGTCCTATTATAATTACGTAATAGTAAAATAGAGGGGGTCGATAAAAAGTCAAGAAACTCTTGAAGGGGTCGACGGTCAAAGAAGTTTGGCGACCCCTGATCTAGAATTTGGTTCGTACGCAGTAGGTAATGAAAACCTAGTTTAGAAAGAGATGAAGTATAGTTGGATTGTGAATTTGTAAACAGCGCGTTGACTTCACAACCCAAATCCTAGGTGAAAAATACTGTACTTGTGCAGCACTGAAAATAATAGATGTGTTCAATGCAAGCAGTAAGTGACTGTGAAAACAGCTGCTACTGGATTGGTGAACCAGATATAAACTGACATTCTTCAAAATAGGTTATGCTTAACATCATTTGATTGGCTTATTAGTTGCAGTGTAACCAGCAGCAATGGTTTCATCTTGGCAGCTGCGACAAATAGCACATCATTCAATATAAATTATTTCTAGTTTGGTGCCAGCTGCTGCTTGCATTTTACACACTTAATGTCTTGTAGTAATTATGCACATGTGCAGTTTGGACAACGATTTCTCATGGCTTTAATTACAATAATTGTTTGTGAAATTTAAGAGTTTTTTTTTAGAAAGTCAACACAATGCACTTCTTAACTAAATACATAACGAATAATCTTGTATTATTCTGCCAAATCTTGAAATTAGTACACACATTTCGTTAACATCTTAAAATATTCGGAATTGCCTTTTAACGACAAGTGTGATGATGTAGCACTATAGGAGCCTGCTATAAAAATTTCAGTAATTAATTGATTGTTTCTGAAAAATCTAACTTTGGACAAACGCCACTGCGAAATTAATTTAAAGTAAGCGGCGTTCTTTCTCAGCATTTAATTGAAGGACTCTTTCACTGATGAAACAATTAGGTGTACTCAACACTTAACGTTTATCCGTATACAAGGTGATCACAAATACAGATCTTGATTTTTTTGAATTTCGTAAATGGAATACCCACCCTATTTTCAATTTACTAGTTAGACACCCACTGTCTTTATAAAACTTGATAGGTATTAAAATTTTACTTTTCCATAGATCATTTTTTTGTGTACCAAAAAAAATATTTTTGAAAATAATATGAAATATTAGAAACTCATATTGAAAATTTGAATTTTTCACGCGAAAAGAAGAATAAACAAATGAACCAAAGCATCAGAAATTTTTATTTATTTAATTATGGCAGCAGCTCAAGCTGTTATACATATATGTAGCATTTGGTTCCGTTATACATAAGTTCATATGGCAGTTACAATGTATTGTCACTAGGCCGGATCTAGTAAAAATTTAGTAAAATCGTTTCAGTAGAGCAGCACACTTAAGTAGTAAGTTAAAACAACCTTTAAAACAGTTGCTTACTATTGCCGCTCTTTAGAAATTATAGTAGTGTTTCATAATGCATCTAAAATAAACGCACAGTTCATATTATGGTGCCAATATATTTACAATAGGCGTGGCCAAGCTTTCGTTTGTTATTGAAGAAATGTAACCATACGGGTGCGGGTAACGGCAGAATTTAATAAATAGTAAAAGTAAAGTTGAAAAGAACTTACTTAAGTTATATAGTTATTACTTATTAGTTATTATCTCATTGTTAGTATATTATACTGGGTGTTTAACTTAAGGGGCGAACATAGGGAAATAGCATGGGAAATCGTATATATTCAGATTCCTGCTCCCCGTTTGGGTTGATAGGATTGATAGTTGTCGAAAGACAAACAAAATGCGTTTAATTTGATAGTACTTTACTTGAATTTGTTGGTTGTTTAAGAAAGAAATAGCTTAAAAACTGCAATAAATAATTTGCATTTTATTCACAAAAAGCAGACCTGCCGGTTGCCGGTTAATATTCAAATTCAAACTATTTCTTTAAATTTTAATAATGTGGTACTTATTAAGTCGAATATTTTATAAAAACATAAGACAATGGCTATCTAACTGGAAAAAAAAACAATCTAAAAAAATCGAGAAGAATTGAGGTTGACACATTTCGATCACCCTAAATACTAATAAACACTAGCATCGAGTAGTCCTGATGATTACATCGGCGGTAGAGTCCATAAATTAAATCCTGAGAAAAATAACTTACTTCTAATTAATTTACTATACTACTATACTATACTGAAAAACGTAAGAAAATTGAGCGGAATCGGGATAGGAATAGCAGAAGATCTAGATAAGAAGAGCCTGGAAGCAAGAAAACAACTAAAACCCTACCTAAACAATGCCAAAAGCAAGGGTCAAAAAGTCAGCATCAAAAACAATAAACTTCTAATCAACAACAAGCTATGCACACTTGAACAGCTAAAAAATCTACCGAATACCACTGGAAAGGGCGAGAAAAGAGGTTTACAAAAATCTCCTCAGAATTCAAACGAAACAACCGTAAGAGCAATCAAACAAGATACCAAAAAAATGAAAGAACAAAAGCAACATCGGAATTAAAACCCAAAGGAACATATCAAACATTACTCAGACATTTTTCAAACGACACTGACTCACCTTCAAAAAACGACAATTAAAACAACGAGAACCTAAAAATACAGATGTCGACCAGGCTACGACCACGGATAACGATTTAATCCAAACTCAAAACTATAATCAAACACAAAACAAACTTCCCAGAACTTTGGTCAGTAGGGAAGCTAAAGACCAACCCCCTCCAGGTAAAAACAACTTCACTTTAAAAATCTGTACTATGAATGTTCGTACTTTAAGATCTGAAGAGAGCATACAAGAACTTGAAATCAGCACTGGAAAAAATAAATTGGGATGTACTTGGAATTGCCGAAGCAAGGATAAGCGGAGAAGGTATTACCAAAAGGAAAAATGGATCTGTATTGCTATGGAAAGGACAAGAGAAGGGATATGAAGGAGTCGGGTTTATAGTAAAAAAAGAACACGCTGGAAAAATCAAGGAATTTCATGGAATTTCAGAAAGGATAGCAGTCCTAAATCTAACAATAGATAACAGTAAACATATAACTATAATTCAAGTATATGCCCCTACAGAAAGCTACCCAGAAGAACAAGTAGAATCCTTCTACGAACTACTAGAACATACGATCAACGAATACTTACAGCTACGGCCTTCGAAACGAAAGGGGAAACAAACTTATAGAATTCTCACTAAGTAACAATTTAATAATATGCAGCAGCTTTTTCAAGAAAAGAGCAGGAAAAAGGTGGACCTGGCTGTCACCAAAGCCAAACACAAAAATGAAATAGACTTTATTTTACCCAATAAAAGAAACAGGGCAGTAAACAATGAAGTAATAAGCAGATTCGCATTTGAAAGCTACCATCGATTGGTGAGAGGAACATTTACAAAAAACAAAATATTAGAGAGATACAAAACTTTTGAACACAACAAAATTAATTCGAAAAAAACTAAGTGGAACGAAAACACTTACAGGATAAACCTCAACCGACAACAGTCAGACATCAACAACGAACAAGACAACAAAACTATCCAAGAACTGTACAACGATTTGGAAAAACAACTCCAAAAAGCAAAAACATTATCAATAAAAGAGAACACGCATAGCAAAGGCAAAAATAAAACAGAATCCTTTACAGAAAATACAAAGAAGTTAATACAACAGCGAAATATCTTAAAAATTAGAAGACTAAATGATGCCATTGCACAAATCGAATATACAGGAATAAACAAAATAACAAAAAGTGCAATAAAACGTGAAAAAAGAGAAATAGAACAATCAAAAATAGAAGAAATTTTGAACGAAACGAGCTCAACATGAAATGTCTACAAACAATTATCAACAGGAAAAAGTTGGATTAGCAAGTTACAAGACCCATATAAAAACAATAAAATCACTCACAACCGAGACGAAATACTAAAAATAGCCACAACTTACTACAGGAAACTATATACATCAACGTTAAACCAAGACCCAAAAATAAAAGAGCAAACACCAACAAACAACCCTGCTCCAAATATACAAATATCAGAAATCCCATCTGCCATTCGCAAGCTTAAAAAAGGAAAAACAGCAGGAGAAGATAACGTCACAAACGAAATGCTTAAGTCGGGCTCAGAACACATAATTCACCAACTTCATCATCTTTTCAACAAAATTTTAGTAGAAGGCACTATGCCAGAACAATGGACAAAATCAATAATCATTCTACTTTATAAAAAGGGAGGAAAAGAAAAAATTTCAAATTACAGGCCAATCAGTCTCATCTCAAACATCTACAAACTCTTCGCTACCATAATTCAGAAACGCCTATATAAACAACTAGAAAAACACCACCAACCAGAACAGGCTGGATTCAAGAAAACCTACTCCACCATTGATCACATACAATCAATCAGCCAACTCATAGAAAAACATAAAGAATTCAACATGCCGTTGTACATAGCACTGGTTGATTTCGAAAAAGCATTCGATTCGGTTGAACATATCCCTATCATAGAAACACTTGGAATACACAAAAATTATACCCAAATCATCCAACAATGCTTGCAGAACAACAAGGCTTGTATTAAATTAGAACAAAAAGGACCACTATTTAAACTGGAGAGAGGAGTCAGACAAGGCGACCCCCTTTCCCCAGACCTATTCAATGCAACCCTTGATCACTTATTCAAACAAGTAGACTGGAAAAATAGAGGCATAAACATATCTGGATCCTTTTTAACTAATCTGAGATTCGCGGATGATGTCGCCTTGTTCGCAAAAAGTTCAAACGAACTAGAAAATATGCTGCGATCCCTTAATAAAAAATGCACAAAAGTAGGCCTAAACATTAACATGGCAAAAAACAAAATACTTACCAACAGAAACAAAAACTGTATAATGCTAGACAATAAAGAAATTAAATACACAGACGAAGCAGTTTATCTAGGAAAAAATGTATCTTTTGAAAATAGTGATGGAAAAGAAATACAAAGACGTATCACTCAAGGGTGGAAAAAATTTTGGGGCTTAAAATCAATACTAAAAAGTAACTTACCAACAAAACTAAAAAGCAAAGTGTTCAACCAATGTGTGATACCAAGCTTAAGCTACGGAGCACAAACGTGGGCAACAAACAGTAGTAATTTAAAAAAACTCGAAACAACACTTAATAAAATGTTGAGAAACATACTCAAATTAAAACTTAGTGACCGTGTCAAAATTGCCGACATAAAGAAGCAATTCCATGCAACAGACATTAAACTTTGCTGCAAGAAACTCAAACTACGATGGGCAGGACATGTTGCAAGAATGACAAACAGGCGAACCGTCACAATAACGCGCTGGAAACCGAACTTATTTAAAAGAAAAAAAGGACGTCTTAGAACACTGTGGGAAGACGAAATTATAGCCAAGGCTGGAGTCAATTGGATGGAAACAGCGAAAGATAGAAATAATTGGAAAGACCTGGAGGAGGCCCTTGCTCAATAGTCTGGGATGCTACACGGGCTTAAAATAAAAAAAAATAAAATAATTAATTTTTCAAAAACAAATTGAGTAACTACTGAAATATTAATAATAGATCCCTATAGTGCTACATCATTGCGCTCATTGTTGAGGGACGATTCTGAATATCTAAAAATGTACAGTGTTGTATTTGAAATAACAAACTTAGTCTTTACTTTCGGTTTTACTCCTAAGTTGTACATTCTTAAAAATATTTTCGATTTGTAGTATTCCAAATCCCTCTTTCTCAAGAAACGTCTTATTGATAGACAAATACTTCATTCTGAAACATAATTTTTATGGCGTATAATTACTGCAATATGCATTATCAATTAAAGCTATATTAGGACAAGGGTTTAAAACAGTATTTATGGAAGTTGCTTTTTTTAATCAATTTATGTCGCTGACTACAACAGTTATCATCTTAACCTTCACTTAGCTAACTAGATTCACATCTTGATGATTTATGGAAATTTCCACACCACTGATAAGATTTAAACATGATTTAAGCTTGGTCTGTTGTGTCGCCAAACTCCTACTGGGACCTAGGGATATGCTGGTGTGTTAACGTATGAGATATTACGGGTGCAAGGTGCAATACACAATCCGGCCCGACTCTTAAAAGCTTTTAAAATATTTTCTTACGCTAATTTATTTCATTAACACTTAGTTAAGCTTTAATATTTTTGTCATCATACACCGTATTAAAGTTGCTTTATTTATTTTACTTTCAAAGAAATAACTCTATTGTCAATCATTGTTTCACATTGTTGAGCTTGTTTTATAAAATAGAAAGGAAAGGAAAGCCGAGATAATAGCAATGATTCCAATAATCGAATGATTGGTATTTCATTGGTTTTAATAATTAAATGATCATTCAAAACAATCATTTGTTTAGCAAAGTCTTGTTTAAGTGTGCGATATACAATGACGAGAGCACTTGAAGGCTTCGAACCGATTCAGAAACTTTTGATTAGGTATACATTGTATGAAATTAATGTATTCGCATCATTCGGATTAAAATCGTTGCAATAACTTTTAGTTCTTTACTCTGCCATCATTATTGAGCTCAGATCTTTTGTTTGTATGTCCAATATGGCAAGGGCGAATATTCAAATCGCAAAAAATTATTCAAACAGTTTGGATGTTATTTGAATAGTGCCCATCTATCACTAAGAGAAACTCGCTCCCTTCTCAGCCTTTTCGCAAAAAAATGATTATTAATTTTCCTTAAGTTGATTTTATATTTTTTTAGATTGGGTTAGAAGTAATTAAAAAGAAAATAAAAGAAAAACAGGAGCAGTATCTAAATGTATTTGAACTTAACTCTACCTGTGTCGAATGTGTTGGCCAGTTGCTTGTGTTACATGAATTGTACCTAAAAGTGCTTGCCTAACTGTGTTAGATATGAGTCAAAAATGACTGCCTCTTTTAATACGGGACAAAATACAATTAAAAGAGTTACTAAAACTTATTTATTATCGAATGCTCTAAGGCAGCCAATATCATAACATGCCAATTGGTTTATAAACTTTAATTTATATACCTACATGTTGCCTGAGTTTTTATCAATGACATAATGAATTTGCGTCGCTTAGGTTTCAGTTCTGCTTTGGTCAAGGTATTTGAAAAGGCTATAGCAGATTAAGAGTTTACTTTGCAACCAGCTCACACAGGGTTTAAATTTCGTCGTTGGTAACAAAAGTTTCCACTAAAACATGAATTTTGTTAGTCTAGGCCGTATGAAACAAAAATTGTAGCAGGCTATTGAAATACATGATTGTATTGCAAGTGTTATTCAGTCTTCGAAATTAATTATGAAGTACACAAACCATTCATGTTGCTATAATTGATTTTATAATATACAAAACATTTCCATGTAGAAACTCACTTAGAAAAAATTTGGCAAAATTTAATTTTAACATGGAAACAAAATTAAAAATCGATGCTCCCGACTACTGACAGAATTATAGTAATAAAAGGTTTTTGTAAAATAGATAAAAGGTAGGGGGTTTTGTTTATGTATTTAAGTTTAGATAATGTTTTATTTATTCAGCAGTAGTTAGTTTTATATCATACATTCACACAATTCTTGTATACTTTTATCAGTGTAAAAATTGGATCAGAATGATTTTATGTATAAAATTTGTAAATTCTGCTCAGGTATTGTGCATATAAGTAGCTAGTATAAGTAGCAAATAAAACTGAAGGAAAATTGCCACTTCCAAATTATTGTTTAGTATAGATTCAAATTTGTTCACAAAAAAAAACAATTTTTTATATCAGACATGTTATTTAAAACTGAACAGTTGTTATTAAGTAGTATTTCGTATTAGGTACCTACTCGTTGTAATGCTTAATGTAAATTGCTTTAAAATATAAATATTGCAACATTTTATTTGTAATTGTTATTTATTTATAGATGTAAGTAATAAGCACATTTGATTAGTTTCTTTTAAAGTGTTTGTTGTTTTGAATTTGGTTACTTTTTATTATAGCATGGTATTTTTTATAGGTTTTATTCTCTGTGTAGTTGTTATCGAACATCTTTTCATTTAAATTTTCTAAGCTTTAGTTGTTAAATAATAATGAATATTATTTATTACCCTTGCATTGCTTCCAAAATAAATTAACATGCATAAATAAAAGTAATTGATATGTATGGTGTCAATGAAACCTGGGGCACCCCAACTTTTTAAATTATACGAGTATTTTAAGGTATCTAGATGAAATTTAGTATATGTAATACACTCTTAAACTGTTTTTTTTTACGTAGAACACAGTTTCGCCAGAATTAACCTCAACTTTGTTATTTAAAATTGAACACCCTGTATATTTATACATTTTTAAAATCTCCATTTAATTTAACGTATGTTAGTATCAAGTTTGATGCATAAACTTCAGCAGAAAAATTTATTTATTAATCTAAAGTGCCATAATCTGCGTAAAATGAAGGTCAAGGTTTCCCAAAACTCAATTATTTTAGAACTTCAAATGTTTTTGTTGGTGTTTGATCTAAAGTTGACCAAAATAATTTTTGGCAAATAACTATCTTTTTTCAAATGGCACTATGGTGGGACACCAGGATATTAAATACGAGCATTTTACAAGCAGTTAATGGAAACCAATAACGTAGGATTAATCTGAAAATTTAATTTGCAATAACTCCCTCCAATCAGAAACAGGGTGTTTTGGACAATAGAATGTAGGCGCCGGGTTTCAAAAGAATTACTTACTTAAGCTGATGTCTTTCTATCAGAGGTGTAAGGCAAAGTAGTTTATTCCGGTCTTCTTTTATATTTTCTTTCCAATTCTTCCTGTCTGACTATTTTTCTGTGTCTTGTTGTTCGATTCTCCTTGCCTTTGCTGCTTTTATAGCTTCTTTCCAGGTTTTGTGCGGTCTTCCTTTTCTGGTTTCAATTCTTGCTTCATAAACTCTTGGGTATTCTGTCTTCTTTCATTCGTATAGTGTGCCCTAACCAGCGCAGCTGATTTTCGTATGTTGTTTCCTCATTTGGTTTTGTATTAAGTAATTCCCTCAATGTCTCGTTTCTTATCCTGCCAGTTTTGTCTTCCCTTCGGTTTTCCTCAAAAACCTCATTTCCGTACTTGTTAACTGGCTTATATTTCTTATCGATGTTGTCCATAACTCACCAGCATACGTTATGGTGTACTTTCTTGTATACATCCACTTTTACTTGTTTGGCACTTCTAGCGCAGTGGCCAAGTACATTTTACCTGACAAAAGGTCATGTGTGTCCTACAGAAAAAATTTTTCTTGCCTTTTTTGTAGAACACAAAATTTGTTACGATTTACTACAATAACATGTTTTTCTAAACCTCATAGTTACCGAAATACAAAGCTTTAAAGCAAAACATTTTTCCAAACGTTAGGAAAAACTACCACAACAAAAAACACTGTGTCCATCATCTTAACGGTTTATTGGTTCAATTTAAAGACAAAATGAGTAACACTTTGTAGCCATATGGTAAATATGTGCATAAAAAATTACAAATAAGACCACAATACATGGAATATAAATAAACAGGGTGTACAAAAACTCGCGTACAAGCTCTCCGTAACTTTATTCCTTGGCAATAATAAGGCAAAATTCCTATAGCGAAAAAGCCACCAGATGCTTCCTCAACTCGTGCGAAGCCTTCAAAGTTCAAAATTGGCAACGCGCACTTCTGGTGTATGGTCATTCCGTTCTTTCTTTTTGTCTTCTTCTTCTACTGTTGTTTTTTGTCTTTTTATGTTGGGAATATTATTTGTTTCATTTTCTTCTAACAGCATTTCACAATATTGTCTCCATCTTTCCATTACTTGTTCAAAAGAATTGAAACAAATAAAATACAGAAAACAAGCGGCATACTTGCTGCAGTTTTTCTTATTTGTAATTAAAAAGTTATTACTGTTAAAACGATGGCCAGATGACTCGACAGTAATAGTATATTACATACCGAGGTGGAAAGTAGTTCGTTACTGTCGAGAGATAATTATAGTTAACCGAGACACAGTCGAGGTTTACTATATCTCGAGACAGTAATGAAACTTTTCACCAAGGTTTGTATACTATTTTATTTTCAACCATACATATAAATTAATATGAATCATTTATAATAATAATTAATATTTTGACAAGCTGTCATTTAATAACAGTGACGCCGGCCGGGTGGAACGTAATCAGCTGATCACTTTCCTCCTGGGTAGAAAGTTACAGTCAGTAAAGGCCAATTTTCCAACTTACAAAACAGTTAGTAATAACCTCATTACATATATGGTTGAAAATAAAATATATTACGTATGTAGCTTTCACAGGCCATACTGGCCTATTGCTTATATTATTTTCTGCCACTCTTTCCAGTCTGCTGCTTTACTTCTTCAGTCTTGCATTCCTATTTCCTTCAGGTCCCGTAATTCTCTTCCTCCCTCCATCTACTTCCCTTGCCCCTATCAGTTTGGTCATCTATTCTCCATTCGTTGGACATGGCCTAGCCTTCATACTTGTTGTTATTTTACATATTGCACTATTGTTGGCTTGTTGTATAACCTCAGCTCAT
This sequence comes from Melanotus villosus, assembly GCA_963082815.1. Classification (NCBI taxonomy): domain Eukaryota; kingdom Metazoa; phylum Arthropoda; class Insecta; order Coleoptera; family Elateridae; genus Melanotus; species Melanotus villosus. Next base: position 27,004,843 of record OY720419.1, on the reverse strand, counting down.
TATTGGTTCTTCTTCGCCATTCTCCATTCTTTGTAGAATTTTTTGTCCCAAATCAGCAGTTTGGCTTTTTTTATGGTTTATAACTTCCATAGTTCACAACTGTATGTTGCTATCAGCCTCACCACTGATTTATATATCTGTATTTTTGTTTTTTGTTACATGTATTTCGATTTTAAGATATGTGCTTCTTTGACTCCTCTCATTCGCCTTGCTTTTTGCTAGTTCTTCTTCTTCTCTTCCATCCTCCATTATTTGCACTTCTAAATATGTAAACACCTTTACTCTTTCTATTGCTATTTCTACTTCACCAGGCTGTTCTATTATTAGGTTTTGGCTTTCTATTCTATTTAACTGATTTCCCATTATTATTATTATTTATTTATGTATTTTGATTTTTTATCATTAATTTGGAGACCCACTTCCCTCGCTTTCTCTGCTACTGTTTTTTAAATTTTTATTAGATCTTCCTTGTTGTTCATTATTAACACCAAGTCGTCAGCATAGGCTATACATTGGTATCTTGCGCTTGTTTCCTGTTCGGTTTATTTTGCTTCTTCTTATTACATAGGTACTTCAAAGTTATATTAAACAATACAGTTGATGGTGGCTTCCCTTGTCCGACTCCTTTTTAACTGCAAAAATATCAGAGATCTTCCCTCTCCATTTAACCCTATTATTTTTCAATATTCCATGGCCCTGTAGATCTATTCCCTATTTAAGGAGTCATATGCTTTTAAGAAATCGATGAAAACTTCATGTATCTCTTCAGATTTCTTGTGTTTCTTTTAGAACAAACAGTTGGGCTGTCTGTAATTGAATGGGACGGTCTAAATCTTGCGTGATATACTCCCAATTCTTTCTCTGTATACTTTTGAAGCCCGTTTCATAAGATTGTTGCTAGAACTAAATACAAATGAACAGCAGCAGCTCAATTTTTCTGGCATTCACTGTAAACCAAACCATTTCGTTTCAACTGAAGCTGAATGTTCCCATAGTTTAAAGCTTTACTTAAATGTTTTGGAATAAACAAACGGACCAATGATTTTTCGCAACAAAACTGCAGCAAATATGCCACTTGTTTTTTACGGTTCATTTGTTTCAATTGTTTTGAAACCCAATACTTAAATTTAAATGTCCAACAGGCCATTTGGATAGCATTATTCCAAATAAAATGTTCAGATTAATGCTACGTTATTAGTATCAATTAAATCCTTGAAAAATATTAGTGTTTAATATCTTAGTGTTGACATTTGAAAAAACAGTTATTCTCGAAAAATCGTTTTTGCCATCTTTAGGTCATTATGATAAACCAACAATTGAAGTTCTGAAACAATTTGTCTGGAGTGTTGTGGCACCGCACTCTAGAGTAATAAATAAATTTTTCTGCAAAAATTGTCTTCGAAATGTTTCAAACTTGACAGCAACATAGATAAAATTAAATGCGGATTTCAAAAATCTATAACTATGCAGGGTGTTTCATTTAAAATAACAACATTGAGATTAATTCCAGTGTGTCAGGAACTTTCATTTTGATATCTAAAAATATAATTTAAAAAATAGGGTGTTTCACTGATTTTCTGTAATAGTTATATGCTTGGCATTAATAATAAATAACTTGCTTGCACTAAAAAATAACAATGCTTACCAAGTTATCTCTTAGAATACCAGTTAAAACATGCTGAAAGATAACCATCCAATTCTTAAAATATACAATTTTTTTTAAAATAATGCTTGCAAAGAAAGAACTAAACTTTTCTAGAATAATTTATCTTGTTTTAAAATGCTATAGTTAAAACTAAGTTTTCAGTACTGTGCCTTGCGTTTTGCATCATCGCAGCACTGCTGTAATGGCAATGCAAAGTTGATTCCATTAAGCATTATGTTTGTTGTAGTTTCTTTAATTGATTGTACAATCAGCAAAATTCTAGTCAGGTAGTGCCAATGGTCATAGTAGTCAACGAGCTTGGAAATTCCTGGCACCCACAAGCCTAGATTTCGCCCAATAAATAAATTGTATAAGATAAAAAACAAACTTTTCAAATAAAAAATTAGCTCCATGTTTATCTATCGTGAATGTTCAACAGGTCTTCATGCTGCACATTTTGGGTCTTGCAGTAACATTTGGGGTTAGTTATGCCATCAATGTTTGCAATGCAAGCCGGTAACCTTTGAGTGTTTCCATGGAATTTTTTTTTACAAACTAGATATGCCTCTGGAATATCGCATTTTCCTAATTTATATAAATCACATTTTAGTACCAATAATAATAAATTACTAATTGCAACTGTCAATTAACATTTAATCAGAAAAAAATGTTGATTTGACAGATATGAAGCTTATTTATGTTATTGTTAAGAACATCTGAATATCTCAAAAATTCAACCTGCAGTGAACTTGTTAAGAGTTAAGCATCTATAGAATGTCCTTTACATATTTATGTAGATTTTTTATAAATTTTGTTTTGTCTGCAAAAATTTATAGTAGATTTTGCGTTAATGTTTTTGCCATAAAAAACTTCGTACTTGCAAACCTACCTCAGTTTTTGAGTATAAAATATTAATTTATACATTTCAAGACATTTGGTGTCCAAGGAAAATAATTAATATTAAATTTTTCAAATGATGGCAAAACCAATCGTAAATAAAATAAACGGTTAAACTTAACATACATTGAGAAACTACAAGTGTCTTAAAAAGAATTACATCTTTCATTAGTTAATTGTAAAATTGAAAAGTAAACTAATTCACTTCGAATAGTTTTAATTGAATTTGTTAATACAACACAAGGTACACTGTGCAAGAAAACATTTTTATTATTGAGGCATATTTTTGATCAGGACAGTTAATACTTCCGTTTAGCATAACAGCATTGCGCGAGAGCGGCACATTTTATTTTACATAGGAAATTCATTTTAAGACACCTGGTATTAAGTCTTAAGCTTAAGCTGAGTTCAGTCAATTGTATTTCTAATATTCTTTTAAATGTTGTAACTTCATTTTGAGTTAAAAAAAGATCTTTTGGATATCAAATTCTACATGAATAATCATACAAAAAAAGCACACGTAAACGCATAGCATAGCTCAGCATATTACTGCTGCCACGGTTTATATAAAGTGGAACAGTTTATAAGGTTATCTTCCAATACCCCTTTTCAAAGCGAAATAGGCTGTGTAAATAGTTCTGGTGCCGCATAGTAGTATAATAAATTTGTTTGGTTTTTTCTTGATGGTTTGGAAGTTTTTTGTATTTTATGTTTTAGACACATCTTTAAGGAATAGTAAACGATAGACAACACAAGCTGCCAAATAGAATGCCAAATGTTGCTCAGGAGAAGATATTAAAAACGAGAATCGAATATGGACGTATGTAATATAATAACAATCATGTGATGATGCATAGTTATTGAGAATGTAATTAAAAAGTTTGCTAAAAATTATATTTAAAAAATTCATATATTTCTTTGCAAAAGAAACGATGACGTGTATAAATATAAGTCCTAGGTAATTGGAGAATGTATTCATAAACAATTTTAGATAGATTCGTTCCAGTGAGTGTAGAGATTAATTAACTTTCAAATTAAGCGAATCTTTATAAAATTGTCTATAAAGATATTAAAAATTTATATGTTTAAATAATTTTAAATAGTTAAATCAATTGAAGTCATGTTTAGATGAATTTTATATAAATATTTATTATATACATTTATTTATTTAATAAGATTATTTGTGTAAGTGTGTAGGCTGTCCATTACAAGTATACGCAACAGATTGCAAAACGGCATCCAGTCGAAAAGTATTAATTTGTAATTTTTCGTATTTTATAGTTTTACAATTTGCTGTAATAGAATGAATAAGTTCGGATTTTAAGTGCAAAGTATTTTTGTGATCGACAGCTTAAGATGTGTTAATACACACAAAAATTTTGTAATAAAGTTCAAAATTTGATGTCAGTTCTTAAGGTGCCTAATTTATATTATAAAATATATAATACCTAATTAGGTTGTAGCTTAATTTGCGAAGTACTTTGAGTTTCTTGACTGTGCGTAATAAGCTCACAAAGTACTTACATCTTTGGAAATTGTCTGCTTAAAGCTTCTGCTGAAACAATAATATTTTTGAGATGTTCTGCAGAAATGTTTTAGTTTTTTCTATTCGGTGACTTTACAATTGTGACCCAGTAATTACTTGGTAATAATTTTAAATAATTAGGATAACAGTTTTTGGGTTTTTTAAAAAATGAAAATAAAGAAACAAGTTCTAGTCATTTTAGTTACAGTCTACTCTGTAATCATATAAATGTAATTTTTCTTCTAAGCAAACTATAATTACATTTAAATTGGTGATCATATGCCTGTATTTTAAAGTGCCAACTTAAAAAATTACCATTCATGATATCTAAGTCATAGCTGTAATAGGCAAAACATTAACGACACTTATATATGTTTTTACTTTCACTATCTTTTAAAAATAGAACTTAACCAAGTAAGATTTAAAATTACACATAACCTGTATCCCAGGCATAGTGCAACGTATAATTTTATAACAAATGTAATTACCAAAGATCTACGAAATCTAGTTTACTTCCTATAGTTCAGATTGTTTATATTTAACATTTCTAAATTGACAAATTTTTGTGATAACCAAATTGCAAATACTCGATATTTCTACAGCTGTAGCGAATCTGCAGTAATTACCACCGAATGAAATCCTACATTACATGTAATACTCGGAATACATGCTATAGGTACTTAAAAAACAAATTCAATTTCCAAATAAATTTGCTTTGTTTTGATTACATAAGACAGTATTTTCACGAAATATTCTGCATAACATCTTTGGAAAATATTACGATTTAAATTAGATACATTGCATTTTCTGTTTTATGGGTAGGTTCTTGTACTATTTGGAACAATTATAAAACATTATAGTGGAATGCTTTCTTTAAAATTTTCGAAATGTTATCGGTGTAATTACCACCACATTATTTAACTTATTTTTAATGCTTACTGATGGTATGCAATGTGATAATATAATCGACATTCCAGTTTTACCTTCTATAAATGTGTGTTGTACGATGTTTAGATTATAAAAGTTTACTAAGTTACCTAATGTTTGTCATTTGAAAACATTCCATTTTGATGATATAATAATAAATTAAAATACAATTAACTCTTGTGTTTTATATGATTTTATCCCAAAAAAAATTACCTAGTTGGTTGTAATTTTCTTGTTTTTGATATTGGTAACTCTGATGCCAAACGGTAGAAGAAAGAGTTAAAAAGGAAGAAAACACTGAAATAATTAAATGGGTGACAACTTAGTATCATCGAAGCAGACAAATTAGTGTTAACACTGTAATTGACAAAATGACAATACATATAAATGGCGAGTTTTTTACAGCCTATGCCATTTCTTACGGGATGTAAGATCATCCTCATTCAATTCTTTTTCATAGATTACTTTTGTTCAAGTTTTTAGGGGTCTACCTCTTTACCTCTTTCCATTCTGTGCATGTGCCTATATCGTAGTTTTTTCTCCGTCACAACTTCTAAAATTTCAGTCCGTTTCATTCTTTCTCTTATATCTTCATTTTTGATATGGTCTAACAAAGTAATGTGACAGCTTCTTCTCCAGAACTCCATTTCAGCAGCTTTCAACCGGCAATTTAATGTTTTGTTTATTTTCCATATTTTGGATCAATAAGTGTCGCAACTTTCGAATATTGTTTTATACATCATTTCCTTTATTTTTAATATTATCACCCTATTCCACAGAATAGGATGTAGTGCTGCTGTTATTTTTTCCTTTTACCAATTTTCTGCAGTATGTCTGTTTCTTCCTTCCCACCTTCCGAAATTACAATGCCTAGGAATTGTATTCCATTGTGTTTTATGGTGCCATATTCTTGTCCAGCTATAGCCATATGCTGCGTCTTAGTTGCGTTTAGTTGTAGACTCCACTTAACTGTAAGTTTCTACTAGTTTTCGTAACATATAAGTGATATTTTGTCATCCACTGCCAGTATCAGCTGATCATGAGCATCCCATTGCTTGATATTTTTTCGTCCATTTCAATACCTGGCTTAAATGTATAATAAATAATGGGGGTGATATACAGCACCTTTGTTTCAACCCTTTATTTATATTTAATGGCTTCAACGCTGTTTTTCCCATCCTTACAACACTATAATTATTACTATTTATTCATTTAACTGTATTCACGTAGACTGGTTTAAGATTATTACTTTCATGGGCTCCCATAATTTACTCTGTGGTACAGAATAGGCCTTCTACATGTAACATAATACAAAAATGATTCACAACGATATAAAAACCATACACAAAACGATACAAAAACTATACAAAAACGATACACAACGATAGAAAAACGATATACAACTATACAAAAACGATTCAAACGATACAAAAACCATTCACAGCAATACAAAAACGATTCACAACGATACAAAAACGATTCACAACGATACAAAAACGAAAAACTATTCACAACTATACAAAAGCGATTCACAACAATACAAAAATGAGTCACAATGATTCAAAAACGATTCACAACGATACAAAAATGGTTCATAACGATGCAAAAACTACACACAACGATATAAAAGCGAGTTACAACGATACAAAAACGATACACAACGATACAAAAACGATTCACAACGATGCAAAAACGATCCACAACGATATAAAAACCATACACAAAACGGTACAAAAACTATACAAAAAGATACAAAAACGATACACAACGATAGAAAAACGATATACAACTATACAAAAACGATTCACGACATCCTTGAAAACCTGTCGGACTCCGATTTTCATAAATGAAAATTTAACGCAACTAAACAAGAACTTGCTGTGGAAAGATAAGTTAATAAAAAATAGTGAGGGTTACAAATATGTGTGGACCAATAAAGGTACAGTATTCTTAAAAAAGGACGATAATTCAGAGTACAAGTGCCAATTTGCATGAGGATTATAAATCTGCAATATATTATCACAATGTGCGTTGGCTTAGAACAAAAACCATTAATTTTTATTTAAATACGTTACTGTTTAATTTTGATATAATTATTTTAACAGAAACCTGGCTCCATGAAGATATTTACAATTTATTTTTAGAAAATTATTTGATTTACAGGAAGGACAGGGATAAATGTATAACAGGTCGTAATAGGGGTGGTGGAGTGCTTATTGCAGTTCACAATAAGTTAAAGGCCGAGGAGATAAAGTTGCAGTATAAAGGTACGCTAGCTGATATATTGTGTGTTAAAATTTCGGGATACCAATTTACTTCTCTTTACATTATTGTTGCTTATTTACCTCTAGGCCAGGCGTCAGGGAGTTCAGCAGACGTAAATATCGTTTTAAATCGGGAAAAAGATTTATCTATTCGAATCGGTTTATTCTGTGTTTCTTTTATACGTACTCATTTATCCCTCTCGCGCACCCCCCGGAACACCCTCAATTTCGGCGGAATATCGCTAAAAAATCGTTTTTTATCAATATGTCTGTTCAGAGCGGTCCTACGACAAATAAGGTGAATATCAAAATTAAAGGTAACTGAATTATCTATCGAAAAGGTTTAGACACATTTTTACGTAGTGTCAATATTCTCGGAGCTACAGGCATAAAAAGTCACGCGTCGTATCGCATTCGCGCAGTATATTATACTTTTTCCACTTCTTTTTTTCAAGATAGGCATTTGTTTCTTAATCTTCAACCAATTCTAAAAAGAAAAGGCCTCTTGAGTTTTTCTGGTAAGACAAACCGTTTTTCTTTTTTAAAACACTCGGTATTTCCCTAAAGCTATAAATATTGTCTACTGAAAATATTAGTTAAAATTTTTTTCCAACTTTTTTTCTAAAATTCTCGGAGCATTTTAGTGGAGACTTGCTTTCAACTGCAAGTATCTCAAAAATTTCAAATACAAAGGCACAATAATTTTATTATTACGTTATGAAAAAATTGAAGACGAAGAGAATACAAAAAACCGGAGGTTTCTACCATCAATAGAAGCGGAAGTATTGAGCAAAATGCAACTACAAAGAATTTTTCCGAGTTAGCTAAGTCATGAATGGGTTGATTTCATTTGTTTATAAATCTGAAACGTCAAATCTCTGATTTGCCTTTGAGAGATGATTTTGTTTTCCTTTGTTATTACCTTCAAACGCTGAAGCATACGGCAATATTAAGCCCCAGTCGATAAGTCTGTTTGGGCGATTGGCATTTAAATTAAAATGGCGATATTCCTGATTTCAATTTTTTTCCAAAGCATTCGACATTTCTGGACATTTTGAAAGGTTCTCTATTAAAAATATTATTCCCCACGTTTATTCTAAAATTTTTATTGCAAGACAACGGGAATTTCGTTATCATTGTAAGAGAGATCGAAAGGAAAAGAAAATGCTAAAAATCGGAGGCATGAAAAATTCAATAATAAAGAATTTAGCGGAACAAAGAAGTCCTACTTGGTTGATTTAGCTTTTATTTTATTTTACATTTTGAATAAGTTTAACAAAGGTGTTCAAACTGTTTCCCATTACTTCTAATACAGTCCCCAATTCTTCTCTGAGTCGATAGAACAGCAGATTCAATTTCGGTTCTAGAAATGTTGTTTACTGCATTTCTAATTCTGTATACCATATCAATACGGGTAGTTGTGGGGTTCTTATAAATAATGTCTTTTAGACGACTCCAGAGGAAGAAATCCAAGCACGAGAGATCAGGGGATCTTGGGCTCCATGGAAATACACTCCCTCTGACAATCCACCGATCAGGTAATTCCGCTTTAAAGTGATCTTTAACTGCCCCTGAAAAGTGTTTAAAATGGTGGCTAATGGAACGTCATCTAAAAGACCTCGAAAGTTCCATTAAAAATGTGAGGACCAATTATCCGTCCGTCAAGAATGCCACACCAGACATTTACGGATCACTGATGTTGGTTGTACACAGTGCGCATCCAATGTGGGTTTTCGTTCTTTTTAGAGTAAAAATGCATATTGTGGAAGTTTGCCCGGCCGTTGCTTTTCAATGTAGCTTCGTCGGTCCACAAAATCTGATTCAAGAAATTAGGAGTTTCTTCTAGCATATTTTGCATCCAGTAACATAAGTTCAGTCTGCTCACAAAATCATCTTCGGTGAGCGACTGATGTAACACAACATGGTATGGATGTAAGCCTTGTTCATTTACAATTTTAACAGCTGTTCGTTGAGATATCCCCAACAATCTTGAAATTTCTCTTGTACTAACATGGGGATTTATCTCAATGCACGCCAGAACATTAATCACATTATTGTCTCCGTTACGAACTGGACGTCGTCTTTCTCTTTCTGGAGTTGGTTGCACTCTTCCCGTGGTTTGTAAACGTAACGCTAATCGACGGAAGACTTTTCTCGATTGGGGCTGCCGATTGGGATACGTAATGTTGTATGTTCTTGAAGTAATCAACTCATTTTCGTGACATTGAAAATAAATCCGTAGCATATCAAAGGCTTCGGCGTTTGTGTAAACAATTTTCAGCAAATAGCAAATAACAAAATCAAGACGAAACACAGTTAACAAGAACAATCGATGAACAAGTAAAACACAATTAAAATTAACATGAACAAGAACAGGAACAACGAAATTATAAATATTTTGCGAGATCAATTAAAAAGCAACAAAGTCAAATCACTGAAGCTAGAAATTTGATGTTTAAGTTTTTAGCAAAATCGCATCGGCCCATTCTCATGAATGGGTTGATTTATCTTTAGGTAAATTCGGAAAAATTCTTCGTGGTTACATTTTGCTCAATATTTCCGCTTCTATTGATGGTAGGGACCTCCGGTTTTTTGCATTCTCTTCGTCTTTAATTTCTTCTTAACTTAGTAACAAAATTATTGTTCCTTTGTATGTGAAATTTTTGAGCCCTTGCTACGCTGAACTGCTTGCCGAAAAAGTTAAGCCTGCATTTCAAACGAAAAGAAGCGTTCGGTTAGGAGTGTGGTTCTCTTCCAAGACAATGCTCGCCCGCACACCACCCAATTGACTAGGGAAATTTTAAATAAATTACACTGGGAGACACTTCCACATCCTCCTTACAGTCCTGATTTGTCTCTTTGTGAGTTTAATTTGTTTGGGGCACTCAAGGAAGCAATGGGATTTAAAGATGATGAAGAGGTCAAAAATTTTGTGCAAAACTGGCTTGCCGCTCAGCCAAAAAACTTCTATAAAGAAGGAATTATGAAGCTTCCAAAGAGATGGCAAAAGTGAATAGAGTTAGAAGGGGAACATGTTGAAATGTAGGATAAATCATATTGTAAAAATCTTGTTTAAATAAGAAGTTACAAAAAAATTCCGGGTTAAATTTGAACCCTCCTCGTATATTGTAAAAGGATGTACAAATTTTTTTGTTATTCCCTTACTGAGTATTATTCAACCTGGCACTAAAAACATGCGTCTTTCCATCAGAATGCTAAAACACTTGAATCAATCTTATGTCAAATTATATTTTATCAGGTTCAACACTATATCACCCCACATCAACATGGTTTCATCAAAGGCAGATCAACCTCGACGAACTTATGCAATTTCTCACATCATATTTCATACGCTTTGGAAAATAAATGTCAAGTAGACACCATATACACCGATTTTTCTAAAGCGTTCGATAAAGTAGATCATAAATTGTTGCTAAATAAATTTTCCTAAATGGGTTTTACTAATAACTTACTATTATTTTTAAAATCTTATTTAGAGGAGAGGTATCAGTTTGTCGAGTGTTTAGGATATAAATCGCATTCTTTTTTAGTCATATCAGGAGTAGTACCGCAGGGTTCAAATTTAGGTCCATTATTTTTTGTAATTTTTATTAACGATATAACACACTGTATAGCACCTTCTCGATGCCTTTTGTATGCAGATGACTTCAAAGCTGTCTAGAGTAATACATGGTTCAGATGACTGCCACCACAGTTACAGAACGATTTAAGGTCCGTATATGAGTGGTCAGTCTCAAATAAACTTTCGTTTAACATAGACAAATGTTTTGTAATGACATATAGTAGAAGACTGGATAAAATACCTTACAATTATACTATTAATAATATAATTTTACCTAAAAAAAATGAAATGAAGGATTTGGGAATCGCATTTTTGAAAATAATTTAACCTTTAAGGGTGGGTTTTAGTTAAAATATTTTTCGTTTTTAAGTATTTTGGGTTGCCTGACTTAAAACCAGCCAAGAAAGGATTGGATCTTCTAGTATTGCTTCTACCCTTAGAACAAAACTTAAAAATTCAGTATAAGTTATAAGTATTTGCGAATACCGATTTTTAATCTCTTAAACCTCTTTGTAAACATTGACAGTGACATTGACAGAGTCGGTGAATGTTGGGTTGCCTATCTTTAATCAGTTTTTAAAAATTTATACGCAATTTTTTCTAGAGTTAAATAAAGATCACGCCAAAATTATACAAATTTGCAAAAGGGTCGATACATGCATAGGAAGGTAATATTGAAACCCACCCCGCTACAGGCGAAAATCAATACATTCTTGATGGATGTCTTGTGCAAGTCCCTTTTCGTAAGTTTTGTATAATAGGCCATAATTTAATTACTATATTAAAATTGGTCGTTCTGGCCTTGTAGCGTATGAAGGAAAGGTCTAAAAATTTTAATTCATACCCGTCCTTCTTTTCAACTGTCATTATTTAACCGTACCGTTATTTTAAAATTACTCAATTTTCCGTGCGTAAACATGCTACTAAACCCCCCCCCCCTTAATAAACACATTGAACAAAAAATTAATGATTGTTACAGACTACTTGGATTTTTGATTAGAACTTCTGAAGAATTTCGAAATACTGGCACTCTGAAAATGATTTTCAATTCAGTAATTGTAACAAAATTAGAGTACGCTTCAATTATTTGGAACCCTATGTAGGTATACCTATCAAAGACTACGTATTGAACGTGTTCAAAAAAAATTTCTAAGATACTGTTACTATGGAGAAAAATATGAAGGCGGCTACGAGAATTTGCTAATCATGTTTAAAACTATATCGCTTGAACACAGAAGGTACCAACATGATATGCTATTTTTATATAAGTACCTAAGATTATTCATAATATAATAATTAACGATCCAAATATCCTAAAAGAATTAAAATTCTATGTTCCCCAATTTAATTTAAGGAAAGTATCTATTAGCAGTTAGATGCATGGGCGCCGGCAGGATTATTTGCAGGGGGGTGCAACGCGAAAGCCATTTCGGAAACTATTATTCACTTTTTAGAAGATTGCAATTTGGATTTAAACAAACTTGTTGGCCAAGGATGCGACGGCTGTGCTGCAATGGCTGGTCACATAAGTGGCGTTCGGAACTTTCTTAATGACAAATATCCTACAGCCCTATTCTTCCACTGTGCCAGTCATATATTGAATCTTGTCATCAATGATCTGAACGATGTCAGTGAAGTGAGAAATGCTGCTGGAACGACAAATGAACTCATATTTTTTTTTAGAGAGAGTACGTTGCGACGAAATAAAATTCCAAATATACCTCTCTTTTGCAAAACACGCTGGACAGGAAAGTACAAAAGTATCAGAAAATTTTCCGAGAACTTTATCACTATTGTACGAGTTTGAAAAGAACTTTCGGATAATACACCTAACTCGAAAACGAAAACCAAAGCATATCAGCTTCACACGACTGCAACAACTCCAACATACATTGTGACGCTCTTTAGTTAGTGATTGCTGCTTATTCCGCCAAACTCGAACCCGTGTGCAACCAACTACAGCAAGTAAATATGAACATAAAGGCAATATACGATCACGTAACTAAATTGACGAACGTGCTTCAATCTCACCGCGTTAATGCCTCGACGGAATTCACAGCCATCTTCGAGACACCGAAGAACTGGATGTTGAATTTAAACGTCCTCGAGTGGTGGCAAGGCAGACCCACAGATCAAATCAACCATCTGAAAATAAAAATTTGGAAGAATTCTCCAGAATATCTATCTTCATCCCATAGGTACTTAGACTCTATCATTTCTTCTCGGAGAGATCGATTTTCTTCTAAACACAAAAAAGAATTTTCGCTTATGCAACTCCACCCAGAAAATATAAGAAAATTAGATAAATCTTCATTTTTAGCCATTGCAGAAGATATACAGAACCTTTACGGAGGTATTTTACAGAATTTTATTGCCGAGGCTACCACGTGGTACAAGATGTGTGTGAGGTGTGAGGCAATCAAGATTGGCCTGACTGTTCCAGCGACAACATATAGCATTGCACGTTCATTTAAGTACATTACGGCGTGTCAAGACATATGCGAGGCTAATCGGTCTGTGCATGCTCAGTGTTCATCGGAAAAGGGTAAAGGAGGACACTGAAGTCATTGACAAGGTGGTGAACAATTTTGGACAACAACCTAGGCGCCTCAAGTTTTTATTCGCACAATGACTTTTCCCAAAGTTTACACTAAAGTGTATAGTTAAAATACATAACCATTTATTTACATAAGTTATGTATAACAAACAAATAACAATAAACATGTAACATAACAACTTCTTATTTAATTAATTAAATTGTTTTTTTTTCAAGCCAGGGGCGTGCAAGTGCACCCCCTTGGACCCCCCCTGCCGGCGCCCATGGTTAGATGTCAAAATACAAAAACAAACTATCGGCTTAACTCTCCAATTATTAGAATATGTAAAAACTTTAATAAAATTTCTAATGATCTAGATAGATTCAATATAACAATACAAAAGTTCAAATTGCAATTTTAAATTTAATCAGATAATACGAGTAGTGCGTACAACTGCAGCTTTATCTTCTCTGCATTTAAATATACATATGTATGTTTTGTGTAATTCATCTTATAATTTGTATTAATTTCTCTGGTCATTCATTCATTTATTTTTATTTATTTTTTTATTATTAGTATTATTATTATTTTGTTATGTGTAGCATTCTGTAATTGGGCCTGGGGCCTGTTGAATATGAAATGCAATTATTTATTTATTTAAAGTTTTGTTGTGCCGGTACAGTAGGGTGAAACGAAAAAACTTTATTTTTTTGATTGAATCGTAATAGTGTGGGAAAGTTGCGTATTGTGATTCTAAAAACGTGTAAAAAAGAATTTTCAAAATTATTTAACGTTTTGAGGTGCCGCCGGGTTATTGAGTTTTGTTAATTTTTAAATTTTTGGTGTCATTTATTTTTTGTGTTCTGGAGTCACCTTTCTTACAGTAGACGACAATAAATTGTAAACACGTGCATTTGGTTGCCGATAGCAACCGTCTTAAAGGGAGGGTAGTGACGAACAAAATGAACCACGGCCATCAACTTCGTATAAAGTACGCGTTTCTTCAGAGTTGGAAGCAAGTGATAGGTACAGTTTATACAGCAACAGATTCAGATTTACCACCTGAAAGGTCAAAACCAAAACGATCAAAAACTGAAACAACTTCTACACAAATGCGAAAGTGTTTACCCAACTTAGCAAAAGCATGTGACCGTACCGGTGTATCCGATAGAAGCGCTGCTGCCATCGCTAGTGCTGTTCTGGAAGACATTGGGTTAATAACAAAAGACGACATAGACAAAGTAATAGACAGAATAAAGATAAGACGACAATGAAAGAAAGTAAGGTCTAAGCTACAGATGCTATCAAAATCAGAATCACAGAAGATCAGGGGGTTGTACTTTGACGGACGCAAAGACTAGACCCTAGTACAAGAAAAGAAGCAAACTAAAAATTACCGGAAAACCGGATTCCAAGTATATGGGCCATGTTTCTCCCAGTTCTGGATCGGCTGAAGCAATAAGTAAAAACGTTTTGGAATTTTTTGAAGTTGCTTCTATAGACACTTCGAACTTGAGCGCAATTGGTTGTGACGGAACAGTCATAAATACAGGCCAAAAAGGAGGGGTTATCAGAAGACTAGAAATGAAATTAAATCGTCCATTGCAGTGGTTTGTAGGTCTACTGCACGCTAATGAACTGACACTTCGATATCTTTTCCATTATTTAGACGGATCAACAGCAGGACCTAAAACCTTTTCCGGGCCTATTGGGAAACAATTAGAAGTCTGTATAAATCTTCCAGTGACTCAGTATGAAACAATCAGTGGCAATTTGCTGGTAGTAGATGTAAATATTGTAAATGATTTAAACACAGATCAAAAGTACTTATTAGATATTTGTCAGGCGATTGAATCTGGTCAATGTTCCTTTGATTGGGGTCAAAAAAATCCAGGAAAAATTGCTCACGCAAGGTGGCTAGAACCATTGCGAATCGCATTTTACGTCTATATGTTGGCAGTGAAGTACCTTCAAATGAACTTAAAGTAGGTACTGGTAACATACATTTTAAAAGTTTATGCGCCTATGTGGTTTTCGATCAAAATGCATTCATCTTGTAAAGACGGCGCTAAAAATTTATGGAAAACTATTCAACTTAGTCGATACCTGAATGAAAATTTGCTAAAGGTGATCGATCCCGTAATTCAGCGCAACGGATTTTTGCACACCTGGAAAATATTCTTTTGTATATGATTACCGATGATCGACAACACATAACAGAACTTGGTATTAGAAGAATACTAAAAGCCAGAACTCAACGAATAGAATATTTAATGTTCCGAAAATAAATTTTGCTGCCGAGGAATATTTTAATTTAATTGAGTGGACACAAATTACTGAATCCCCTTTAATGTTCAACATAACCGATGAAGACCGAGAAATCACCATTATAGACTTCCCCCTATTTCCCTGCCACACACAAGCCGTTGAAAGGTGTGTTAAATTAGTGACTGAGGCTTCTCCTGCTGTTTGTGGTGCCGAGTTTTTCGACAAAATCTGACTATAAAACTACAGTGTAATAATGACTGAAAAATAGATTAAATCCAAGTTTTGTGCAAATCTGTAAGGGATAGATTACATTAATGTAGAAATGTTGATTTATTACAATTTTTAAGAATAAAATACAATGTTTTAACTTTAAATATATCAAATATATTTTTACCTTTTTTTTAATATTTAACCGCCCGGCTGGGATATATTTTTTTTTAATTTCAGATTTTACAGGAATTATAGGAAGGTCAATACGCAACTATCCCGCAGTATTACAAATTAAGTTTAGAAAAAAAAAAATTTTTTTCCTTTTTCGTTCCACCCTACGGTACAGGTAGGTATCATTATGTGTCTGTTGTTGCCGAATAGTATGATTCACCCTTAATTGTACACTTAATAAAACTGATAACGCTCCTTTGTTACAAAAAGATGCTAGTACTTACTAAGAAAACTCTGAAACTCAGTGAAAACAAACATACTCCACGTATAGAGCCTGTACTTTTTTCTAAGGTTGAGAGGTTGAGACCCAATACGGAACAAATTATAATACTATCTAGCAGATTTACAGACATTTGTTAAAGTTAGTGAACTGTCATTATTTTATGTCTGATTGTGTAATTAAAAACTAGTACTAACAAGGATGTGTTGTGTTAACATTAACTGTAGTTCATTGGCCATATTTCGTAACCAAAAATGCATGAAACTAATAAATTTGATCAATTCAGTCAGCTAAAGAACTCATTGGAAAACTTTTCAGGGGCTGTAGAGGCCTTATAGTGCTATAAAGCCAGTCTATGGTATCAAAATTTCACTTCTTCCTCGGTGTGATAATTATGATGTATGTACTGTATTGCACAGCCATATAAAAAACTGTGTATGTATTATTAATCTAGGCTTCTGGGTGCCAAGTGTCTCAAAATAAAACATATTATTTTTGACAGTTTTCTCAATTTATATATTTATTAATATACTTAGTTGTTGCATTAAATTGATTTTAAAATGGCTTCAGAACCTAGTAGAAGAAACCAATACATAGCTGCTGTAGGATGTAAGTATCCCAATAATAAAAATGAATGTTTAAATTTAAATTTTTATAAATTTTAGCAACCATCGGAGGTTTTTCTCTCGGAACTGTAATAGGTTGGTCATCACCTGCAACCGATATAATAAAGAAGGAGTATGATTTTAGTGAAGAAGGAATCTCTTGGATATCAAGTATTATGACTATCGGCGCTGCTTTATCCCAAATATATATGGCTTTAACTTTGGATTTGTTAGGGCGAAAACTGACAATGCTGGTAATTGCAGTACCATTTGTATTAGGTTGGATTCTTCTATCGTTGGCAAATACCGTTTTACTATTTTGTGTTGCAAGATTTATCACAGGTTTTTGTGGTGGCGCATTTTGTGTGGCAGCTCCCGCTTATATCGGAGAAATATCAGATAAGGGTATTCGTGGCACATTAACCACATTTTTTCAGTTACTGCTTGTAATAGGTATATTATTATCATTCTCGTTAGGTGAATTTCATAACATGTTTCTTATAACACTCCCGCTCAGTATTTTTCCAGCATTACTCTTCGTAATACTGTTATTTTTACCAGAGTCTCCGGTATTTTTATATAAACGAGGAAAAGTTGATAAAGCACAGGCAGCATTACAGTTTTTTCGTGGTCCAGATTACGATATAAGTTCTGAAATGAGAGAAATTGATGAGTATGTTAAGGGAAGTACTGAATCATTTTGGGACCGTTTTAGAACAAAAGCATGCGTAAAAGCATTTTTAATGCTACTTACTATGCATTCTGTTCAACAATTATCAGGTATTAATGCCATTATGTTTTTCGCCCATAAAATTTTCGAAATGGCTGGTTCACATCTTAGTTCAGGGGTTTGTGCTATAATTTTAGCAGCTGTTCAAGTAGTTCTCACTGCTGTCTCAGCATATTTAGTTGACAGAGCTGGTCGTAGATTTCTATGGGTAGTTTCATTAGGTCTGATGTGTGGTTGTCAATTTTTAATGGGCATATACTTTATGATAAAAAGAAACAACGAAGAAAAAGCAAAAGAATTCGCCTGGTTACCGTTAATTTTGATTTGTCTGTATCTAGCAGGATTTTCACTTGGTGCAGGCCCTTTACCGTATGTTATGCTTGGTGAATTTTTGCCCAGCACGGTAAAGGGATATTTAGGCTCATTTACAATTTTCTTCAACTGGATGCTAGCATTTGCTACAACAAGAAGTTTCAATACTTTAGTAGATTTAATTGGTGCAGACATTGTGTTTTGGATGTATGCTGCCTTTTGTGGTGCGGGAATAGCATTTGTTATATTAGTTCTTATTGAAACAAGAAACAAAACATTAGAAGAGATTCAAAATGAACTGGCATCTTAATCTTAAAGTTACTGGTTGTATATAATAAAGATAAAGAGGAATAAAATAAAATGTATAATTTATTAGCATCTTTTAATTTGATGATTTTTTTGTTTAAAAAACGGTAGCATTGAAGTCAATTGCCTACTTGGGTGTAGTAGTGTAGTTGTAGTTTTTTCATGTGGAGAAAATTATTTTTCCAAAGCAACATGACAAATAGCTCTGTGAGAAGTTATCTGAATTTGAGAAATTTATAATGGAGTGGTGTTTAATGAGAATAGTAGTAAAAACACGTGTGAAATACTTAACAGTTGCAACCTTTATTGTTCAATAAAAAAAAGTAATAATACTAAAGTAGCGGCTTGTTTTTTACATATCCAATAAGCAAACTGGTTTATAAGAAGTTAGTCACGTACAAAATTACAAAGCATGTTATACAATGTGATTTTTTTAAAATTCAATTGCAGCAGGTCGTAGATCCAACACATGTTAGATAGTCGGCGGATGGCCTACTCAGTAACTGAAAATAATTGGGAACCGAAATACAGGCTGACTGACAAAAAACGCCAAAAAACAAATGAAATGACTCCTCAAATACTACGAGGAGGCACTAATAATTTTTTTTAACTTCAACTCTAACAACAGCGACTGCCATTTTTTTTTAAATGGTACAGTTGTGGACAGAAAAAATAGGACAACTCGAAAAATCAAGTAAACTTTATTCTATAAAATTTAGTTACTTGATTTTGGCTTTATAATTATGATATTTGTCACATTGACTTGCAATCAAATTACAACACAGGGGCCATTTTAAACTAGAAAAAAAACACTGTCCTATTTTTTTTCTGTCCACAACTGTACATATTTTTTTAAATTGTTTCTGATAGAGATTTTTTTCTGAATTCAGTGATGTACAACAAGTTGACTTTCGTGCAATATTAGTTAGGAAAAATACATGGTTTGTTAAAGTTGAGTAAAAAAATTCCATCTATAGTCGAATTGGCGATTCAGGTAATGGGCGTCATCAATCACATGATCAACGGTCGGCTAGACTACAGTGGTCGTTTTAAGTTCTTCTGAACTTGCATCCTCAGCTTTCAATCAACTCAGTTCTTAGGTAATAAGTTCACTCAAAAGCAGCCCTACAATACATCATAGCCACTTATACAACAGACAACAGTGAATTTACGCATACTTTAACGCTCTAAAAAAGACTTCTACACAAATTATAGAAGATGTCGTGTTTGTTTTTCCAAGTAGGTAGTTATTTTTTAATTCAGTGGTCAGTATTGAATATAAGGATGCTCTTTATCGCCTTTGCTTTTCAATATTTACGTTGAAACTGCACTGGAAGCGGAATTGCGAGGGAATGGGTATACCCATTAACGAACATTTCTTATTCACTCTAAGTTTTGCGGATGACCAGGTCGTATTGGCACAAGATGCCTACGACTTGGAATTTATGCTTAGAAGGTTGAACAACAAATATTCCAAATGGGGTTTGGAAATTAGCCTACAGAAAACTGAATATCTAGTAATTAATTCAGATGTACAATTTGACGTGCTCCTAAATGATGAAAACTACATAAAGCAGGTTAATGAATTCAAATACCTGGGAGTAATTATAGATAACAATGGCCTAGGAGCAAGGGAAGTAAAACAGAGAATACAAAACGCTAAAAAAGTTATTGGAGCTTTAAATTCTATTTGGTGGGAAAAGGGGATCACGAAAAAAATAAAAGACGAATTGGACAAGTTATGGTTGAGACTGTCTTATGTTACGGAAGTGAAGTCTGGACGTTAAGAGAAGAAGAAAAAAAGAAGGTGTTAGCAGTGGAAATGGATTATTTAAGGAGAAGTTCAAGAACATCTAGAAGAGAAAGAGTGACCAATGTACAAATAAGAAATAGCATGGCAGCCACAGAAACTGTTATAGACCGAATACAGAAAAGAAGCTTAAAGTGGTTTGGCCACTTGCTTAGAATGGAGGATACACGATGGCCAAAGCGATTGTTTTATTGGACACCGCCTGGTAAACGAAAAAAAGGTCGACCCAGAAGATCCTGGAACGAAGGGGTAAGAACTGCAATGAGAGAACGAGATCTTGATGAGGACACAGCATACGATCGAGAGGCGTGGAGACGTGGAGTGGGAAGACGGCGACTTGCTGTATAATTATGTAGTATATACAATTTCTGTCTGTAATGGAACATACTATATACATGATTATTCGCAATATACAGGGTTACTGGTAATTCGATACATTCCTTTGGAGATGTGATGGGACAGGAGCTAAGAAACAAATTTAACCCTAACATACATTATGCAAAACTCAATAGTTTTTGAGATATTTCAATTTTTGTGTTTTTCTCAAAAAAGTAGATCTTAATGTCTTTAAAGTTAATTTTTAAAAAATCTACTTGACATTTTCTGAACTTTTTGACTGGGTTACTTGTCCCACTCTATGGTCATCCGTTTCGAATGGAAAATATCCTGAAACATTTCGATCTTGTGAAAATTTTAAATAAAAACTTATTAAAAATGATTTCTAAAAATCAGCTACGAAAATTACCTATTCGTTTTTCTCAGAAATTATTTTTTTATTTTTGCATAATGTATGTTAGGTTTAATTTGTTTCTTGGCTCCTGTCCCATCATATCTCCAAAGGAATGTATCGAATTACCAATAACCCTGTATACAGGGTGCCCGTTTTTCGACCTCAAGCATGGGGATCTCGGTTATTATAACAGATGCGAGATCGGTTAAGTTAGGGCAAAGTTGCGCATTTTTATGGTGATCAATTATCTGAAAGAAAATTTGATCTGTCATTTTTAGTTTTTGAATTATTGGAGAAAAATGGAAAATTGTGATTTTTGTTTTAATTTTTTTAAACGAAAACCAATAAAACTAGACATTTTTAATTAAGACATTGTGAAGGCACTTTTTTACAAGGAATCTGAATCTGGCATCGTGTTTTCCAAGGCATCCTAGATGCAAGAGTTACAACACTTAATTTTTTTTCTCTTATGGGCGCCATATTTGATTTTTGCATTTTCGAATAGAGCTCTTTTTTCTGCTTACGACTATGTATCACATGATATGGCCAAGCTTTACATTTTGATTAGAATTTAAGAAAAATGTTTTTGCGAAGAATGCTTTGGAAGCAACAACATCTACTTTTGTCTAACAAACAAATTTTTGACAATTCAATTAAATTTAGAGTTGCACTTTCACATTTCTTCCCAATTTACCCTCAAAATTAAGTTTTAAATTAAGAACAGAATAAGGCAGAATTTTGGTATTTAAATTGGAACAAAATTAAAAATAATGCAACCGAATAGTGAAATTTAATGGAATTGTCAAAAATTTGTTTGTTAGACAAAAGTAGATGTTGTTGTTTCCAAAGCATTCTTCGCAAAAACATTTTTCTTAAATTCTAATCAAAATGTAAAGCTTGACCATATCATGTGATACATAGTCGTAATCAGAAAAAAGAGCTCTATTCGAAAATGCAAAAATCAAATATGGCGCCCATAAGAAAAAAAGAAATAAGTGTTGTAACTCTTGCATCTAGGATGCCTTGGAAAACACGATGCCAGATTCAGATTCCTTGTAAAAAAGTGCCTTCACAATGTCTTAATTAAAAATGTCTAGTTTTATTGGTTTTCGTTTAAAAAAATTAAAACAAAAATCACAATTTTCCATTTTTCTCCAATAATTCAAAAACTAAAAATGACAGATCAAATTTTCTTTCAGATAATTGATCACCATAAAAATGCGCAACTTTGCCCTAATTTAACCGATCTCGCATCTGTTATAATAACCGAGATCCCCATGCTTGAGGTCGAAAAACGGGCACCCTGTATATAGTATTGAATATAAAATATTCATTATTTTTGGAAACCATGTATCAATGGTAAATGCTAACAAAAGTAGGTACTGACTTCAATTCATAATTTAATTTTGTTTGAAGTCCATCGACAGTCCTTTGATACAAATTCGGTATAAAATGTTGTTCACCATTCGGTTAATTATTGTAAAACAAATTTCAAACTATGATCTTCTACAATTTTGCATGGTTGAAAGTTTATGACAATTTTTGCTACAGCCATCAAAAAAGCTTTCGCTTTTGGAATAGCCCGGCTTCTAATATATTAAAATATCGTCCATTGTAGTTCGCTTGTGCTCCTGCTCGTTGTCACTAAATCATCCCCGTATGCATTTAGTTGCACCATTCTTGTTTTTATATTTCCTGATATATTCAATTTCCGTATTTTACGGACTCCAATATTAAGTTAAATTCCATCGACGAGAGCGCATCACCCTGTGTCACTCCGGCATTTGTGTCAAATTGTTCCGAAAACTTTTGCTGTATCATTATCGATATTTTTGAGTCCTGTAGCGTCATATACCAGCTTTGTTAACTTCTCTGGAATATTCATTTCCTGTAGTATCTTTGCTATCTAGGATCTTTTAACTTGGTCGAAGGCTTGTCTGAAATCAATAAACAGATTGTGCAGCATGACATTATACTCCACTGTAAGTATAGGTTCAGCATGTTTAGGCATATAGCTTGGATTGTCTTCCTCCATTGTTTTCTGTTCTGTACCAGGGTCTCCCAGTTTGTTATCTTTATCTCTTGTAGGACTTCTTCGATGTTTCCCCACCATGATTTGTTTGGAAGCCCTCTTCGATTTCTTCCTCCCAAATTTATTTTCAAAATTTGTCTTGCTAGGTGTGCCTCTTTGCTCCTCATTATATGTCCCAACCATCGTAATTGGTTTTGTTGAATACCGTGTTTATTTTCGTTTCTTTGTACAACTCTTCCAGCACCATATTTGTTCTACGTTATTTTCTTTTTCATCACCCACGTTTCGCTGGCATATAATGCCACAATAGGTCTGATTATTGTTTTGTAAACTTTAACTTTTAAGGCCCGCGATATGTTTTTGTTGTTTAAGATATTTTTTAGAGAACTCGCACATCTAGATCCCGCTGCTATCCATTTCTCAATTTCTGGTCTTATGTCCCCCCTGTTATTTATTTCTACCCCAAGTACACCGCCCTTTCTACTAATTTGAATTTATATGTCCTGTTTCCTTCCTTGTTATTTATAGTCAGGATATGGTTTGTTTCTTTTGCTTCTTTGCCTAATACCATGTCTATGGATTTCTCTTCAGACATTGGTAAGATTTTTTAAAATGTTATAATCTCTGTTTAGGCGGCTCTTCCTCAGAATATATTCCAGTACACAATTAAATAAGATTGGGGACAAGGGGTCTTCCTGTTTTAATCCTCTATTCACTTTAAAACTTTTTGATAGCTTTTTTTGTACCTTGACTTGACTTATTGTATCTTTCAGTGTCATGTTTAGTTTCCCTTTTTATCTCTAACTCTTGTAATGCTTCTAGAATTTTTTCCCTTCTAATTATATCATACGCTTGTTTAAAATCAATTAGCGTTGCGTAAACTACGATGTTTTTCATTTTATATTTTTCTTGTATCTGTCTCATTACGAAGATGTTATCTACTGTTGACTTTCTTTCTTTGAAACCAGCTTGGTATTCTCCTATTTTTCCTTAGCGTTCTTCTTGTACTCTTCTTTTTAAAAGGTGTCCTAATATTTTATATGCCACATTTAATATCACAATTGAGTGATAATTTTCCATCCCTTGTTTGTCTCCTTTTTTGGGTATGGGACATATAATTTAGTTGTGCCACTCATCCGGCTTTTTCATCTCCTTCCATATTCTCAACAAGTGATTGTAGATACATTCTTCCTATCCATTCTTCTGGCGCGTATTTAATCAGTTCTGCTTCTATTTTATCGGAGCCCGCACTTTTGCCACTTTTTAGTCCATTAATCACTTCTGTTACTTCTTCTATTGTGAGTATTCTTGTTTCATCTCCCTCTTCATAATATGTTGTTTTAGATTGTTGTTCTGTTACTTGGCGGTTTTCGGTTAGTATTTCTCTGAAATGCTCAGCCCATGCTTCTTCCATTCCTTCTCCATACATAACCTCCCTGATTTATTTGTTATCGCAACTGGTTGTGTTTCATATCCTTGTTTTACTTGTCTTAGGTCTTTGTAGAATTTCCTGATATCTTTTTTGCTATATGCTTCTTCTATTCCTTTTATCTTCATTCTTAGTTGTTCTCTTTTCTTTCTTCTACATATATCGTGCGCATGGTTTCTTGCAACTTTCTTCTTTCTCTTTCGAAAAGCCTTGTAGCAAATTAAGTCTTGCTTTTCTTCTAGCTTCCACCGCCTCACTACACTCCTTATTGTACCACTCTTTGTTATCTTCTTCTTTTCTCTTCCCTAACTTCTTTGCTTTTGTTAGTATAATTTCCTTTAGGTAGGTACTCCTATTCACCTATTCTTCTTGAGAGATTCGAGATGGGACTTTCGGAGTGAACACACGCATTTTGGAGACCGCTCTTAACGCTTGCAGAGAGAAAGCGAATTTTTACTGGAAAAATATATGGTATAGCTACCGGGGCAATAACAAGGTTCTGGTAATTATAATAACAAGTGTAATAATAACAAAATGGGCGAATAAATAAATAAATAAACTAAAAGTGACAGTTCAAGTGCAATGGGAAGGGTTACGGACGAAAATTTGCGCCAGATCTCAGGTGTAACCAGGTGCAGCTAATCTGCGCGAAGCTAAGTGTATTATATGTTATATATTACTGTAAAATTACAATTACAATAACATTTCTAAAGCCTTCGACAAAATTGATCATACTATTTTAATTGAAAAATTGAATGCATTTGGGTTTAGCAAATCTTTATTATCTTTCTTCTCGTCATATCTAAACAATCGTATACAGTTTGTTACCTACAACAATTACAACTCTAATTCTTTTATAGTGACCTCTGGGGTTCCACAAGGATCCAATTTAGGTCATTTGTTAGTTGTACTTTTTATCAATGACTTACCAGATAACATCATGTGTAATAAGTTACTTTTCGCTGATGATTTAAAAATCTTTTCCATTATAAACACAATAGATGACTGTAAAAATCTTCAGTTACAGATGAATACTGTACATGATTGGTGCTGTTTTAATAACCTTCTGCTTAACGTTTCAAACTGTAAAGTAATGTCATACTCTCGTAGAAATAATCCTTTTATATACCTATCCCTATCAATGCGCGTCCAATATGCTGAGTCGTTTCAGTTTCACAAAGGATTTGGGAGTTAAGTTTGATAGTAAACTAAGTTTCGCAGAGCATATTGACACTATTAGCAAGTCAGCTATGAAAATGTTGGGGTTCGTTATTCGTAACAGCAAAGATTTTACTAATACTCGTACACTAACTTTACTGTACTTAACGTTCGTTCGTCCTAAATTGGAATATTGCACCCTCGTGTGGCCTCCCTATTACGAATACCAAAAGCAGTGTGTAGAATCTGTTCAAAGAAGGTTTCTAAAGTATCTTTCTTTCCGAATTGATGACGTTTATCCTGATATTGGGATTGATCATAATCTCTTGTTGTCTAGATTCCAGTTTCAATCCCTAGAATCCAGACGAATACTTACTGGACTTACATTTCTTTTCAACCTAGTTAATAACGAAATAGATAGTATAGATCTTCTTTCTAAAATTCAATTTCATGTGCCTAGAGTTTCTTCCAGA
The DNA here is from genome assembly GCA_963082815.1 of Melanotus villosus. Taxonomy (NCBI): domain Eukaryota; kingdom Metazoa; phylum Arthropoda; class Insecta; order Coleoptera; family Elateridae; genus Melanotus; species Melanotus villosus. The sequence continues at coordinate 26,978,951 of OY720419.1, read as the reverse complement.
AATAAAATGTTGTTCTATTGTCCTACAGCGCGAACTAATATAATGTTGAAATCACCAATATATGCCATGTGCCGAAATTTTAACGAAATTTCACACTTGTTGGTATAAATTACTCTTCGCTGAAGCAATTAAAGCAAATGATGTTACAATTTGGTTAGTTATTAATGTTAAGCAGTACATTATGTATAAGATCTTACAAGTTAGGTTTAGTTATTTATACGTGTTGTTTTAGTTACAATTTATAAACATCTTATTTTATTTTATTTTCTTATTGTTAATTAGATATATGTATTTCTTGTCCTATAATTGGATTTGTATCTGTTGGGCAAATATATTGTTATGATTATTATTATTATTACAATAATAGTACTAACAGCATTAACGCATTATGTAGATAGGTTTCTGCTTAGTATAACTAAACCGAACAATAGCAATTGTATAGATTGGTAGTGCATATACAGTGTGTCCCAAATTCAATCCCCACCATTAGGATCTCGGAAACTATAAAAGCTACAAAGTTGATTAAATAGGGAAAGTTTTAGGAATTTTAATGCTCATTTCATATCCGTTGAGAAATCACAGCCAACTTTGACCGTTTTCGAGATATCTTGGAAAAACCGAAATTTGGAGTTTTCTGTTTTCCAAAATATCTCGGAAAGTATTAAGTTATTAGTTTCAAGACTTGTACATTGTGAAGGCACTTTTTTACGGAGAATCGGGTGGTACCATTTGTTTATATTTATGACGCTTTGTTTCTATTCTATGAACAACTACTTTTGATTTTCATATGAACGCCATATTGAATTTTGTCATAACTAAACTCAGCTCTTTTTTCTCTTTTCAATGATGTGTCACATGTACGGTTTTTTTGAAGAAGAACGGGAATAAAATACATTTTTTCTTTATTCGCGTAGTAGGTAGGCTATGATAAAAAAAATGTATTTTATTCCCGCTCTTCTTCAAAAACCCCGTACGTGTGACACATCGTTGAAAAGAGAAGAAGGAGCTGAGTTTAGTTACGACAAAATTCAATTTGGCGTCCATATGAAAATCAAAAGTAGTTGTTCATAGAATAGAAACAAAGCGTCGCGTCGTAACTAAACTCAGCTCTTTTTGCTCTTTTCAACGATGTGTCACACGTACGGAGTTTTTGAAAAAGAGCAGGAATAAAATACATTTTTTTTATCATAGCCTACTACGCGAATAAAGAAAAAATGTATTTTATTCCCAGTCTTCTTCAAAAACTCCGTACGTGTGATACATCGTTGAAAAGAGAAAAAAGAGCTGAGTTTAGTAACGACAAAATTCAATATGGCGTCCATATGAAAATCAAAAGTAGTTGTTCATAGAATAGAAACAAAGCGTCGCGTCGTAACTAAACTCAGCTCTTTTTGCTCTTTTCAACGATGTGTCACACGTACGGAGTTTTTGAAAAAGAGCAGGAATAAAATACATTTTTTTTATCATAGCCTACTACGCGAATAAAAAAAAAATGTATTTTATTCCTGCTCTTTTTCAAAAACTCCGTACGTGTGATACATCGTTGAAAAGAGAAAAAAGAGCTGAGTTTAGTAACGACAAAATTCAATATGGCGTCCATATGAAAATCAAAAGTAGTTGTTCATAGAATAGAAACAAAGCGTCGCGTCGTAACTAAACTCAGCTCTTTTTGCTCTTTTCAACGATGTGTCACACGTACGGAGTTTTTGAAAAAGAGCAGGAATAAAATACATTTTTTTTATCATAGCCTACTACGCGAATAAAGAAAAAATGTATTTTATTCCCAGTCTTCTTCAAAAACTCCGTACGTGTGATACATCGTTGAAAAGAGAAAAAAGAGCTGAGTTTAGTAACGACAAAATTCAATATGGCGTCCATATGAAAATCAAAAGTAGTTGTTCATAGAATAGAAACAAAGCGTCGCGTCGTAACTAAACTCAGCTCTTTTTGCTCTTTTCAACGATGTGTCACACGTACGGAGTTTTTGAAAAAGAGCAGGAATAAAATACATTTTTTTTATCATAGCCTACTACGCGAATAAAGAAAAAATGTATTTTATTCCCGCTCTTCTTCAAAAAAACCGTACATGTGACACATCATTGAAAAGAGAAAAAGAGCTGAGTTTAGTTACGATAAAATTCAATATGGCGTCCATATGAAAATCAAAAGTAGTTGTTCATAGAATAGAAACAAAGCGTCATAAATATAAACAAATGGTACCACCCGATTCTTCGTAAAAAAGTGCCTTCACAATGTACAAGTCTTGAAACTAATAACTTAATACTTTCCGAGATATTTTGGAAAACAGAAAACTCCAAATTTCGGTTTTTCCAAGATATCTCGAAAACGGTCAAAGTTGGCTGTGATTTCTCAACGGATATGAAATGAGAATTAAAATTCCTAAAACTTTCCCTATTTAACCAACTTTGTAGCTTTTATAGTTTCCGAGATCCTAATGGTGGGGATTGAATTTGGGACACACTGTATAAAGCAGTAATTACAATCAAGGGGTGCGTGGCGACCCATGGTTAAATTTTGTTCGCGCCTCTTAACAGCAAAGGACGCCATTGATAGCACAAGCTGGTACCGTTTCAGAATTGGCCGAACCGAAACGCAAAACCCCGGCAGAAAAGGGACGGCAGGTAAAAACCCTATTTATAGGACGGTCACAAAAACGAGGACCGACCGTGCAGGGTAGGGTTTGGACTATTTTAAAATATATTTACAGGCTAGTACTTACGTAAATAGGAAATAGAAATCAAATAATAACAACAACTAGTATTACAAAGACTACGAGGGTTGCGCTGAAAATGGTTAGTTATTAAAAGACCGTTGCATTTTTTAACAAAAAATCTTTATTGTTTTTCGAAATATTCTCCATTCAGACTAATACACTTGTACATTCTTTGAAACCACCTTTTAAAACATTCGGAAAATTCATTTTCTGAAGGGTCCTCAAAAATTCTTTGAAATTCTATAACTGCTGCATCTGCGCTGGAAAATCTTTTACCTCGCACCATTTTTTTAACAGTTGGAAACAAAAAAAAGTCGCACGGCGCCAGATCTGGCCTATACGGAGGATGAGTTACCAATTGAACTCCCGAATCTTTCAAAAAATCCAATGTTCTGGTAGCAGTGTGGGAGGATGCGTTGTCATGATGGACTAAGATGTTACGCAAACCGGTCCTTTGGCGACCTGTCTGTAATTTTGCAAACATCTGTGGTAAAGCCACTTCGCAGTACCATTCAGAATTAACAGTTCTGCGATCTTCAAGTGGAATAACAACAACAGGACCACTTCGGCGGAAAAAAACAGCAATCATTTTCTTATTGACACTTCTGCCACGAATTACTTTTGTGGGCAAGTCTTCATCTTCGAATACCCAAACACTAGACTGCTGTTTAGTTTCAGGGTCGTAACTGTATACCCAAGATTCGTCAGCTGTTACAATGTATGCCACTTGCTTGGAAGCTCCTCCGTCAAATTTTTGCAACATAAATTTACACCAGTCTACTCGATCCTGTTTTTGACTTTCTGAGAGCAAATGCGGTATCCAACTGCTTGCTAGCTTTTTTACCCCAAGATGTTTATGCAAAATGGTATTCACCGCAGAGGGGATCCAATCTTCACTTCCTCCTGAATCTCCCTATAAGTAATATTTCGATTGGACTGAATCAAGCTTGCCACACGATCAACATTTTCTGAACAGGCAGCTTCCGCAGGTCTTCTAAACCAAAAGGAAATCACCATAGCATGCTTGCAGTTAATTGGTTGATTAATCATTAAATATAAGAATAAAGAGCAGTTATCTGAAAATAAAATCTTAAATACTTTACTACAGATGATTGCGACAAGTGAAAGTTATTACGTTTGTAACAGACTCTTTTGTTTTATTATGCCTATGAATATTCTGGGTTACTTCGTGTTTTTATCGCCAAAGTGATCGAGTGGTTAGGCATTCGACTACAGCACGCACCGTCTTGGTATCAAACCCGAGTCGGATGCTCGGCGGGTGGCCTATCCAGTCACTGAAAATAATTGCTGAAACTGAAACACAGTAGTGGAGTAGGGAAGGTAGGCGGTTGTCGAAGGCGTGGTGCTTATCACATCACCCCGTGCGCCTGAGCATGCGTGACAACGGGGTATGAAAGCAACTTAGGAGGCCTTAACCGTCCATGTTGCCGGCCATATTCCCTCGTGGAGAACAAGTTAGTGCCGTTGCCTTTTTATTACTTTGTGTGTTTTGATTGTTGTACAAGGTGGTCCATAAGTAATAGTACACAGACTAACAGTAGATTTGTGAGGCCAAAATATTACGATTTACCTAAAATTACCTTAGTCCAAAAGTTAATATTTAGGGAGATACAGGGTGTCAAAGTTGAAATTTTAATTTTCTTCCGTAATCTCTAAAGTTTTTGCAATATTTAAATGAAAATTGGCGAAACTACCTTTTTTTAAGCCTGTTCTACATTATACTTTTTCCAGCTAGAAACTTTGACTAGTTTCTAGCTGGTTTCTAAACTAGGTTGCCTACTAGATTTCACTTAAAAATAGTTTACAATCCCTTCTTCTACTTCTTACTTGTGCGCAGACGCGGCAATAAATGATATTTAGTATTGCCAATATCTTAAACATAAAAGTTTGGGCAGGTGATTTATTTAGCGAAGTGAACAAGTTCAGTTCAGTTTCAGCAATTGGCACCGCCGGAAACCGCGTTAGTGCGCAGGTCTAGTATGAAACTTGGACGAAAAAATAGGTTTGGATCTAGTTTGGAACTTATTTCTAGGCGCTTCTAGTATGGAAACTTGGATGCAATTTTTCTGATTCACATTATACAAGTTTCTTCAAGTAGATCTAGTTTAGAAACTTGTCAAAGTTTCTAGCTGGAAAAAGTATAATGTGAAACACGCTTTAGTACGGAAAACAATAATCTGTTCTCACTTTTAATGTAGCTCTAAAACTACACTAATACACCTAATACACATAAAATTTAAAAAATTTTTAATTTCAAATATTCCACTGATTCACTATTGCTCTATGTCCTATTACTTGTTTTTGACCACAATATGTCAATTTTTTGTTTTAAATACAAGCCTACTGCGTTACAGAATTCTTAAGAAGTGAACAAGGTGCTACATCGCTTACTTCAATCGCAAATATCTTGGAAACGGTTAACTTTAGAGACATTGCAAAAGTATACGTTTTTTGTATAGGAAAGATGCGGCAATGTTTTTTTCAATTGGGTCTGCCCTAACTTTAAGTACAAAAAAGATGAAAGTATTTTCAAGGTGTTGGGTTTTTTTTTAGAGCTATATTAAAATTGAAAAGGGATTATTATTTCTCGTCCCAAAAAAGGCAGTTTCACCAATTTTCATGTAAATATTGCGAAAACTTTAGAAATTACAGAAGAAAATTAAAATTACAATTTCGACTTTGACACCCTGTATCTCTCTAAATATTAACTTTTGGACTAAGGTAATTTTAGATAAATCGTAATATTTTGGCCTCACAAATCTACTGTTGGTCTATGTACCATTACTTATGGACCACCCTGTATAATGGCCCCATTTTTTATTACATTTTAAAAACCACAAATATGAAATAAATTAAAAAAGAGTCATCTCAATTCTCAGCATATTATATTCAAATCTTTTCTTATTAAAAAATCTTAGCATTTTCCGAATTTATCTATAACATGACAACGTTGTACATTTAAAAGAGAAACGGAAACTGCACATGTGATGCGACCAAAAGATGTTTAATTCGTTACCCGAATGGACAGAGGGACCGATCGATTTTTACTATAAATTATATCCCATAAGGCTAAATCATTTTCTATACCGGGTGTCAATGATACCTGGAGCACCCCTATTTTATACATTATATTTTAAGATATCAAAATGAAATTTGGCATATGTAATATACTCTTTAAATGGCATTTTTTGACGTAGAACACTCGTTTCTGTCATTTCCGATTTCGCCGGAATTACCCTCAATTTTGTTATTTTAAATGGAACACCCTGTATATTTATACATTATTGCATTCTGTCAATTCCGGCGAAACCGGAAGTGACAGAAACTTCTTTACTATGTCAACAAATGCCATATAAAGAGTATATTACATATACCAAATTTCATTTTGATATCTTAAAAAATAAAAAATTTATGGGGGTGCCCCAGGTTTCATTGACACCCGGTATATGCTCTTTGACAAAATTTAAAAATAGTTTCTTTTTCAAACTGAAGCTTCCAGTTGAAAATTCGAGGGGTTCGCACAGCCCTGCTGTAGAAGTTTTGTAATTTTTTTTTAACAAATTGGCATATTCACTGGCATGAATGTTATCATACAAAATGTATTAATTAAAATAAAAATAATTATTATTATGTATTTTAATTTACTTCTGTACAGAGTAGTTTATATTATTACAATTTACAAAATAACGCTATTTAAGTATATCAGTGATAACATTCAATGTAGTAGCCACATTTTTGCTTCCGTTTACAACAGCCATTTGCATTTAAAGTGATATATTATGTCCTTATAAACTAAGTTCCATCAATATAACCAAAAAAAAATGTGCAAATTTGGATCTGATTTTAACATTTGCAACTTTATGTTCATTTTTAAAATATCACCTGCATATTTGTGTAATACTAGAAACTCAAAGTGTTATAACTGAATATTTTAGTGCACAACAGTAATTATAATATTTACTGCATCTTTCGCTACTCAATTGTATCTGTATTGTTATATTAACAGATGAAGTAATCATCGTGAAAGTATATGATACTTAACAAAATCTTTGTTTCACGAACTCGCTAAATATAGAAAAATAAATATTTTACTTACATTCTCAAAGCAGGAAAACAAGCATATAGAAATCTTTATAAAACAATTTCGCAAGGTGTGAAATAGATAGGTACCTTTGCATATAATAAATTAAGCAGTAGTGTTTGAAAAAATATATATGACATTTGGTAATTAATGCCTAGATATTAAAAAAAAAACAAAATTATTTCCAAATTATAAATATAGTTGGACACATTTAACAACCCAGTCAGCAAATAAAAGTACTTATTCTTATGCAAGTCTTTTTTTCAGTACTCAATTTTAATTCCACAACACTCATAATAAATCAACTTCATATACAACAATGTAAAACGAAGTCCTGGAATCAGGTACAACTACAGTATTCCCAGAATATTTACTGCTGTTGCTCCACGGGTTGTTGAAACCTTTGTAAACGTCTCCTTCTTAATTCTTCTTCAGCACTAATAGTACTTGTAGTATGATTCTCTGTACTAGAACTAGATGAAGCACCATCCGTGTTGGCAGAACTAGAACTATTTATACTAGTTGCTGATGTACTTGCTGTTGCTACGTGTGATTCTTTAGCTATACTGTTGGATGCGATAGTTTCGGTATTTACAGAATTTGTTGAGGTTTCTGTGGTGGCAGTATTGTTTTGAGGAGAAGCTGATGGCATTGTTGCAGAAACAGCTACCGATGCACAATATTGTTGCATCATTAGCACTGCAGAATCGAGCATTACCTGAAAAAATAACATAATTTCTCAACTTGCACAGAATATTAACCAATTTAACATTGGATCAAATAAAAAATTTGCTAAGTTTTTTAAATATTTTCGTAAGAATTTCACTTCAATCAATAAGAGACAGATTAAATCCATCAATAACAATCATACTACAGTGAAAAAACACCATGGTGGGGATTTTTTGCATGTCAGTTTATTTATATTTATACTACAGGGTTATTCTAAATGATTCATCTGCTGTATTTTGGAAGCTGATGAAGATACATACAGGGAAATTTTCTTTTTAGTATACATATTCCCTATGTATACTTTTAAAATAAACGCAATATGTAGGCAACCAACTATACACTAAACGTCACGTCACGTGGTGCGTAAAGGTTATGTTTCATGTTTGTAAATAAAAAATAAATCAAAATTAGTGGAATATCAAAATAATTTTAATTCAACGATTATTCTAAAACATAAAATATCAACAATAGAAAACAGAAAGGAAAATAAAAACAGCAACAGTTAAAGACTAATTTTTTGACATTAACTTAATTTGATGATTTTTGCCACAGCATGCTAATTTTTTAAAAAACTAAGTTTAATTGGTAAGCCATCTGATCGACCAACAGTTCATTATTCTTACCACAAAAATGAAACCGTTACAATCAGTATTCGTATGACTTGCCAATTTACACCATCTAAATTCTATACATTCAAACAGCCACCCTGATTTAATCACAATAAGTTAATTTAACAGTTTTATAGGACTGAAAAATAATTACCTGAATGTTTTTTAAACACTGTATCCTCGCTTCGACATTTTCTCTTTCGTTACCTTCCATCCTTCTTAGTTCCTCAGGAGATAAACTTCTCAGATTCTGAGGTGGCATTGGTGGAGGTGTCATAAACGGTAAGAATGGAAATGGCATAAACGGTGGCATAGCGAATGGTGGAATAGTTTGCTGCTGAGAATTACTTTGACCAGCTTGTGTATTTGCCGCTGCAGTAGGAGGAATGGGGACTTGTTGATTTATATCTTGTCCTCCTGGAGCTTGCACATTCTGATTTGGAATATTTTGATTCAACAGCTGTTGAAAAGGATTGAAATTTACAAAAGGATTTGGTCCAGCAAAAGGATTCGGAACAGGCTGGACTCTTGGCCTTTGTTCTGGTCTTTGTTGTTGAGCCGTTGGCGTAGGCGTTGTTCGTAATATATTCAAACGACAAGTAGGGCACGTTTGTTGCCTTTGAAACCATGATCTTAAACAAGCGGTGTGGAAAATATGATTACAAGGTAATTTTTTGGAGGCTGTTGTCATTTCTTCACGGCAGATTATACAAACATTATCGGCAGCCAGTAATTCTTCAGGTGTCGCATCAGGATACAAAGTATTCATATTATGAATTGCACGACGTGAAAGAATGACATCGTTAAATGCCTTTTTGAAGTTACGTATTGTGTAATACATTGGTCTAAACGCAAACAGCGGCAACGTGTAAATTCTCACCATAATTACAACGAAAGCTATGTACAGGATCACTTTAATGAGACCCATTATTAATTCAGTGTATAATAGAAACACAGCCTTATTTTCCCAAGGTGCATCGCTATTTAAATCTATTGTATGTAAGATATACTTAATTGCAACATTAGCAACCATCGTCAGAAGTATGGCGTATTCAAAACCAAAGACTAATTGAACAGATGCTCCCTTTGTCATTGTAGATAGATATGCATGTTGAACAAAGTGGAAATCCAAACTTCCTAAGACTAACAATAATGACAAGACTCTTAGGTGGAACAACCAGCTTATCACAGGGCTTCTTTCCATCTATAAATTAAAATAATTAATTATTCCTTCCTTTATAAAAAGATTAGGTACTACATATTTATAAAACTATACAGGGTGATAACTTGAGAAATGCATCATAAGAATTTTAATTATGTGTATCTTTAATGTTCAAGGTAAAGTGACTAGTTGTTTTATGTTAAAATGCAGGACGCAACCTAATAAAAAAAAATACGTTTATCCCTTTCAATGCTTATGACGTCCATGAATGCCATTGCGGTATTGTACCCCAATGCACATGACGTTTATTGACGTCATTCGGAAAATTTAAAAATTAAATTAATTTCTCATGACGGTCATAGATGTCACGAGCACTGGAATGTAAAACAGTGGAACTCCCGTATATGTCGAACTCCTGTAACTCGAATATTTTTCTATACCTGTGCATTTACTGTTGAGTTTATATGCATATTAATCTCCTTAACTCGAATTTATCTGTAACGCGAAAAGAGATTTGACCAAATTTAAGACATAGAACCTCTCTAACTTGAAATTTCCGGTGAAGGTACGCGGTGCACCATCTGTTTGCAGATACACATACCTATTAATACAATATAATACCGTGTTTCACATTATACTTTTTCCAGCTAGAAACTTTGATAAGTTTCTAAACTAGATCTACTTGAAGAAACTTGGATAATGTGAATCAGAAAAATTGCATCCAAGTTTCCGTACTAGAAGCGTCTAGAAATAAGTTCCGAACTAGATCCAAACCTATTTTTTCGTCCAAGTTTCATACTAGACCTGCGCACTAACGCGGTTTCCGGCAGTGCCAATTGCTGAAACTGAACTGAACTTGTTCACTTCGCTAAATAAATCACCTGCCCAAACTTTTATGTTTATGATATTGGCAATACTAAATATCATTTATTGCCGCGTCTGCGCACAAGTAAGAAGTAGAAGAGGGGATTGTAAACTATTTTTAAGTGAAATCTAGTATGCAATCTAATTTAGAAACCGGCTAGAAACTAGTCAAAGTTTCTAGCTGGAAAAAGTATAATGTAGAACAGGCTTATTTTTATAAGTGTAGATTTCTAAACAAGCATTTGACCAACAAGTCGGACATTGTAACAAACAGTGAATGATAGAATTCGGGGAAGTACCGACGCCGACGGTGCTTAGTATAATTTATTAATTCATGTGCATGTTACACTAGGTTATTCATATTTGTAGTGTGTAAAATTCTATGAACTAAGCCACGAGATGAAAGTTCACCAACAATTTATTACGGATTACTTTTCTAAATAAATTAATTTGCATTTTGATTAAGTTTTTAATGTTACATAGGTAGGTAACAACAAGACACGCGAGATCTTATGGAGAAGAGAAGAAATATGAGTAAAACCTCAACAGAATACGTAGAATTAAATAAATCCATTAGAAAGAAAATTAGAAAGGACATACGAACTCATAATACAGAAAAAATAAAAGCCACTATAGAAAATAACAAAAACATGAAGGTATTAAAATCCATGAATTCAATTGGACGAACAAAAATACATAAACTTAAAAACAAAGATGGTGAAATTATACAAGAAAAGAACCAAATAGTAAAGGTGGTAGAAAACTTCTACACAAATCTGTACACCTCGATCAGCCCGAACCCAATAGAAGAAGAACACCAAATAAACATCTTAAATGTAGGTTCGGAGGAGATACCCGAAATAACCAGTGAAGAATTAGAACACGCTCTCGCTCAAATGAAAAACGAAAGAGCCCCAGGAGAAGATGGAATAACAAAAGAATGTATCCAATTAGGAGGCATAAAGACATTAGAAGCGGTAAGAACTCTTCTCAATAAATGTATTCAGGAAGGCTCTATTCCGAAGACATGGCAAAATGCCCAGATCATACTTCTATATAGAAAGGGCGATATACTCAACATAGAAAACTATAGACCCATAAGTCTCCTTGCGCATCCTTATAAATTGTTAACAAAAATTATAACAAACAGACTATCCAACAAATTAGATTCATACCAATCCCCAGAACAGGCTGGATTTCGCAAAGGATACAGCACAACAGAACAAATTCAAAATCTGAGAACTCTAATTGAAAAATGCACTGAATATAATGTTCCAATCCACCTAGCATTCGTGGACTATGCCAAAGCATTTGATTCCATAGAGTTATGGGCAATAATCAACGCAATGGATAACGCAAGGATAGATTCGAGGTATAGAAATTTACTCAGATATACAGGGTGACATTGAAAAAACTGCCATGCATAGTACCACGCGATAGAGGACCATAAAATAATAAAAAAAGTTCTTATATGCTAATGTCCGATCGCCTTTTGTTTTCAAGATACAGGATGTTAAAAGTTTGTTAGAAAATTTAAACTTTTAACATCTTGTATCTTGAAAACAAAAGGCGATCGGACATTAGCGTATAAGAACTTTTTTTATTATTTTATGGTCCTCTATCGCGTGGTACTATGCATTGTAGTTATTAAAAAAAAATTAAATTTTCTAACAAACTTTTAACATCCTGTATCTTGAAAACAAAAGGCGATCGGACATTAGCGTATAAGAACTTTTTTTATTATTTTATGGTCCTCTATCGCGTGGTACTATGCATTGTAGTTTAAAAAAAAAAATAAATTTTCTAACAAACTTTTAACATCCTGTATCTTGAAAACAAAAGGCGATCGGACATTAGCGTATAAGAACTTTTTTTATTATTTTATGGTCCTCTATCGCGTGGTACTATGCATGGCAGTTTTTTCAATGTCACCCTGTATATATGAAAACGCGACAATCAAAGTGAAGATAGATGACGAATTGGAAACACAAAAAATACCTATACAGCGAGGAGTAAGACAGGGAGATCCCATCTCTCCGAAGCTATTCACACTAGCATTCGAAGACGTGTTTAAACAAGTGAATTGGGAGAATAAAGGCTTAAATATCGATGGTCGATATCTCTCACACCTCCGATTTGCAGACGACATTGTAATAATAAGTAACAATTTAAACGAACTGAGCGACATGCTCCTAGAACTTAAAGTAATGTCGGAGAAAGTGGGGCTGACAATGAATTTAAACAAAACAAAAGTAATGACACCTGAAGTAACACCAGTGAACATTGGAAATGTCACGATAGAAAACGTGAAAGAATATATATACCTTGGTCACTTAATAAAGCTCGGAAAGGAAAACCAGAACGCAGAGGTGAAAAGAAGAATCCGGATGACTTGGGCTGCTTCCGGAAAACTAAGTTCAGTCATCAAAAACAACGACATCCCAATAAACCTGAAATCAACAGTTTTTAACACCTGCATACTTCCCGTCCTAACATATGGAATAGAGACAATGGCACTGACAGTTAAATCAGCAAACAGACTCAAAATAACACAAAGAGCGATAGAAAGAACCATGCTAGGCATACATCTCAGAGACCACATCAGAAATGAGGAGATCAGAAGTAAGACAAAGGTAAAAGATGTCATGGAAAGAATAGCCACTTTGAAATGGAGTTGGGTAGGTCATGTCGTCAGACAAGACGATACCAAATGGACCAAACAGATATTAAACTGGCGACCTAGAAGACACAAAAGAGGAGTAGGACGTCCACAAAGGAGATGGATAGATGATGTGAAGGAGAAACTAGGAAAGGGGTGGCAACAGGTGGCATGGGATAGATCGGAATGGAAAAGACAAGGGGAGGCGTATGTCCAGGAGTGGACCGAAAGAAGCTGAAAAAAGGTAGGTACAGTTCTATGCAATAAAATCTAGTACAGTTGTTTTTGAGCAGAGTGATCGGGCTTTGGTATCTATAGAAACTATGTTTCTGTTAGTTAAAAGTCAAATTCAGAGATAATAACACAGTTACCACTTTAGAATAGCAAAAAATGCCAAAACTCATTCCCAAGAGTTGTACTAGATTTTATTGAATAGAACTGTACATATGTATTTTTTTATTGATATATCCTAATATCGTTTGTTTTTTATATTATTCCTCAATCATATTAATGTATGCCTTATAAGCACGTAATAAGAAATAAATCGAAGAAGCTTAAGATCTTTCTGAATCTCGAATTTTTTTCTGAGATTTTAGTGGTTCGAGTTAAAGAGGTTCCACTGTATTTGACAGCCAGTGCTCATGACGTCGCACTTTTTTTATGTCAATATTTTTTACAAAAGATTGTATGTGCCTAAAACTAATTTTACAAGAACAATTAAATTTGCACCAAAAAAATAACTCAGCTCTCAGGCATACTAAGCCAGTCTATACTCTATTGCCTATAGCAGTAGTGAAAGGATTAACAGATTCGCAAGGACGCCATGTTTTCTTAATTTATTTAATTATGCATCGCTAAAATGTCTTGGATCTATATTTTTATGTTTATATTAATATAAAAATTATACCTCTGAGAAATTAATAGAAAAATAAATACATAAAAGCACCCTTCATAATCCAAAATCAACTTCATAGAAAATAATAGTTTACACTACATAAACATATTATTATGATTAGCCCACATATCCCTACAAGGGCAAAGGCCTCCCTCTTTTTCTCATTCTTTGTAATTGTTGCAAATTTTTCCCACATTTTGTGGGGGGTTTGGGTCTACTCTTCCCTAGTAATGGGACCTCTTGGGAGAGAGGTGCCACGTTAACAGAGCCATTGGGCCACCCGTCCCAGCACTGACCGGAGACTATGTCCCAATAATCAAATACCCATGTGTACCATTACCTCTCTGAATTGTTTAAATGGGTATACTATAGATGCACTTTTGTGTAACAAACTCATGACAAAACAAGTAGTTACCACAAAAATGTTAAAAATGCAAGTTACTTTCCAAGAAAATCTTCAATACGGGAGACATAACTCAAATTCGAGACGTTTGGTCAGTTTTAATTTCAAAGAAATGCTTTCGTAATATAACCGGCAATTACAGACCTTTTTTGCATTACTATGGATTATTTGATAAAAGACTAAACAGTTCCTGTTAAAATTGCATGAATTATTAAATAACTTGGGGCTACCTTTTGTATCAAAAAATAGGCAGCCGCAAATTCTTAAGTTTCCTGCTTCGTAAACTAATCTGCTATTTTGTATTGATTAGTGTAAAAATAGTACATGCAAAATTTATAAATTCTGAAGTTCCTTGCTTGGTAAACAAATTTGGTATATTATATTGATTAGGGTAAGAGAATAACATGCAAATATTTTATAAATTTGTTTGATAATTCAGAAACAGATGACGAAGACTTGTTTAATTATATTGTATTTATTATTACAGTGCTTGTTTTCGTTAAAAAAAAAAAGAGTTTTTGTTTCATGTTAGTTAATATTTCAATATAAAATATGACACTTAAATACATTTTTAAATGTAAATTTGGTCAATAAACACAGTTTCAAAACTAAACTGTACATTATTAATAACTACTAAACAATAGAACGTCAATCCAAAGAAGCATGATTGTACCTGGAGTCTAAAGGTCAATATTCAGCCCTATTTAACGTTCATCATCGGGTACCAAATTAACAATAATTCTCTCCTTCAAAAATAGGCGTAAGAGGTGGAACAACAAGATCCTACACATATATCTATTACGCAGTGCGCAGTGTAGTATGTAAGTTAAAAATGGTAGGTACACCAATCATGCAAACACAAAGTTTCATATATTAATACCTCTAAACCACATCTTAATTTTTGACTTAACAGGACAACAAGTTCTTTAAAACAAGACAACTTTATTGGTGGACATTTCAGAAAACTATGAAATAATACGAATATGCTTTATGTTTAAGTAGGTGTTTATTTTGTGGCTATAATTATTCTTTTATTGCGGGGGTGGACGTCACAGCTGGCAAGTGTCACTCTTCAAACAAAATCATGCCAAATTTGAAACAAAAGCCATGCATTGTTTTTGTTCTATCGTCGTTTGAAGTGTGCATTGTAGGTGAATTTTGTGCCGTCATAAAACATTTTTATTTAAAAAAATGGACGGCTGCTTAGATTAAGGCGAAGTTAAATGAAGTTCATAGGGACTCTGCACCATCGCTGAAGACAGTTAATTTCTGGATAAATGAATTTAAACGTGGTCGACGAGCACCGAAGACGAAGGCCACTTTGAACGCCCAGTTGAATCCCTACGACGGATATCATTGAAAAAATCCACACTATCGTTATGGAAGACCACCGCATAAAAGTACGTGATATTGTGATATTGCTGAGATTGTAGGCAACTCATCTGAATGAGTGCACATTATCCTGCACGAAAAATTGTATATGAAAAAACTTTGTGGCGATGGGTGCTGCACACAAAAGAAAATTTCATCATAGTATTTGGCAATGTTTACCCGCAATCCGAAGGATTTCTTATGGCGATTCGTTACCTTAGATGAAACATGGATACACCACTACACACCTCAGACAAAGCAGCAATCAAAACAGTGGACAGCGACCAGTGAAAGTGCGCCAAGAAAGGTGAAAACTGTTTTGTCAGCTGGGAAGGTGATGGATGACCCCTGTTTTTTAGGATTCACGAGGAATCATCCTGGTTGACTACTTGGAGAAGGGAAATACAATAACAGGAGATTATTACGCAACTTTATTGAACCGTTTGAAAGAACAGCTGAAACAAAAACGCCCAAGATTGGCGTGCAAAAAATTGCTGTTCCACTAAGACAACGCACCATCGCACAAGTCGACAATTGCATTGGAAAAATTACATGATTTAGACTTTGAATTAATTCCTCATCCACCCTATTCTCCGGACTTTGAGGGATGTTTTCTTCTTCCCACACTTGAAAATTTGACTCGGTGGGAAGAAATTCACGTCTAATGAAGCTGTCATCACCGCTGTCAATGAGTATTTCACAGCCCTTGCTACTTTCTTAACGAGTTGAAAAAGTTGGAATCTCATTGGACCAAGTGTGTAGCCCTCAATGGAGACTATGTTGAAAAATAAAATTGATTTTTTCCAAAAAATATGTTAAATTGCCTTTTTACCCTAATTATTTATCAAACAACCCTCGTATATAAAAATATTTAGGAGCATTTTGTTATATTTCGTATATTCTTTTCCACGGCTCCTTAAATTATAGGAGTATTTTTTTTCTAGGGTTACATTTATGAGCTGTTCAAAAAGCTGGGGATTTGAGCTACCTCACTGACGAAACAATGTTTAATAAAGAAGATAACTGATCTCCGTCTGTTTACTCTGAGATATACTGAGGCAATACATTTCCTAGTGACCTGGTCAGTGAGGAAATGCAAGACCACACCCCCATTGGCAGATCAGTACTTTCCATATGTAGCTGCGTTAAATGTAAGAAGTTTAGTCAACGAAGATAAATTACTAGAATTAGAATATGCATTAGATAAAATTTCTTGGGACATCCTAAGTGTAGCTGAAGTTAAAAAATTTAAGAACGAAAAAATGGCAATTTCCTATACTACTTGCTGGAGCTGGCTGTTACGTTAAGTTATTTAAAAAATACCATAAAAGAAATAACAGCAGTTTCAGATAAAGTAGAAGTTTTAAAACTAAGTCTTACCAATTTAGTAATAATTCAAGGGTATGTCCCCACTTCAAGTGCAACAGAGGAAGAAATCGAAAAATTTTACTCTCATATGAAAGAGAGCAAATAACAAAAACACAATGTTATATTAGTGATGGGTGACTACAAAGCAAAGTTAGGAGAACAAGAAGAGGGCGAAGAGAAAATTAGAGGCCACTTTAGCTATGGAGATCGGAACGATCGGGGGAAAAAGCTAATACAATTCGCAATCAGTAACCAACTTGGCAACTTGTAATAACTAATACTTTATTCAAAAGAAGAAAGGGCAGACGCTGGACGTGGATTTCTCCGAATAATGAATACAAAGATGAAATTGATTACATCTTAATAAACAATAAAAAGCTAGTTCTAAATACTGATGTGGTAAGCAATTTTGAATTCTACTTGGATCACCGCCTCCTAAGAACAAAGATCAATATCGATAACAAATACCTCAGAAGTCAACCGCACAAAGAAAGATACATAAAATTAAATTACGTTAATCCAGATACTGTATAGTATATTCGCTACCACATTGGGACTGGAGTTTGGTACCGGAAATTCTCTAAAATAAATAAATATTAGGCGTTACAGTATTAATATTAACAATGCTGTATGTTCAGAACGGCTGGAACAAGCTCTGGAATCTCTAAACTCTTGAGTCATACGGTGTGGCTTCAAGCGGACTTGTCCTTGAATCCCAATGTGGTAGCGAATATACTATAGCTACAGAATTAAGAAAAGAATTAGAAAGATTCAGTATTAATAGGAATAAAAAATTACAAAAGAACTATGATAACTAGAAACACAACAAGCAAAGAACATTCAGAAAACTACACTACCTAATAAATAACAACAGATCAATAAAAATACCAATTAGGGTAGGCTGTGAAATTGAATTATTTTGAATTGGTACTTTAGCCACATCCACAGAATGACAATTTATAACGTTTGTAATTTGACATTTTTATTGTAAACAAAGTTTATAACCTTAAATTGAAACTGAAATGTCATTCTGTGGATGTGGCTAAAGTACCAATTCAAAATAATTCAATTTCACAGCCTACCCTAATTTATTTATTTTATTTATTTATTTATTCATGAACAGGCAGTTACAACTGATAGAGTTCGTATCAACTAATTTATTACATGTGGTAGGTATATAATATAAATGATAATGATAATGTATAACAACGGTAATATAGGTAAATATATATAACAGACACCGTAAACACGGTAAAAGAGGATTGATTGGAAAAGAAGATATAACAGACAGTATTTCACTTCACATAACATTACACGGTAACTGTTTCATTTTCTAGGTGTTCATATGTGAATCGAGATGATTTTTGAACAGCTCAATGGTGGTAGAGTTCACAACGTTTTCTGGTAATGCATTCCAGGGATATACAACTCTATTTGCTATGAAATGTTTTCTCGGATTTTTATTGAACTGATCTTTTTTAAGTTTATACTATATAATTGGTTTTTTTATTGATCTGTTGTTATAAGCAAATACTATCCGAAAACACCTGTCAGTTAATTTAAAAAATGAATAGAAGGCATGACAAAAAGAAACAAGTAGAATGGTGCGAGTCAATAAAGCAACAAAAAAAGGTAATTAGATCAGATAAAAGAAGGAAGATAGACGAAATATTAAAGGAAACGGCTTCAACGAAGAAGGTACACAAAGCACTAATAAACTGCAAAACACAGTGGATCCCACATCTTAACGACTCACAGGCGAAGCCTCTAGTAACAAATCGAACTAAGCAACTAAAGTTAGCAACTCAATACTACAAAAACCTATATGGAAATTAAACAACTAAACACAAATGAAAACTCGAACCACAAAACGTTTGAAAAAATCCCAGCCAGAAATCAGAGATCAGAAAGGGACTGCAAAAACTAAAGTTGGAAAAATCAAGTGGGGAGGATAACATAAGCAATGAAGAAAAAAAAGTTGAATACGTGGATTAAACCGAAGTTTTTAGATGTGGAAGAGATTTTTGTAGTCACTCATTTAAAGAAATAAAATATTGGTTTTTTATTTCTTCTAAAAAAAATTTTTATTTTTCCATACGTTTCGAACAATTATTGTTCTTCATCAGTGGATATATAATATATATAAGATACGCTTGTTGGCAGAAAACATTATAGACCTGCAAAGAATAGTAGAACGCGTAAGAGAAGTCAGCGAGAGAAATGGTTTATATATGAACTTAAAGAAAACCAAATTCATGCTAGTAACCAAAAATGGATAATTAAACACAGAGCTGATCGTTAACGATGAAACAATAGAAAGGGTTAATAAGTATAAATATCTAGGAACGTGGGTTAATAACAACAACGATGTAACAGACGAAATTCGATGCAGAATCGAAACAGCAAGATCTGCATTTGTTAAGATGAAAACATTCTTCTGCAGTAAAGACCTAAACCTGCAACTTAAAATTAGATTGCTGCGATGTTATGTATTTTCAATATTATTATATGGCGCAGAGGTCACCACTCTCAACAAATTACATCTAAAAAAGCTGGAAGCTTTTGAAATGTGGACATATAGGAGAATCCTGAGAGTTCCTTGGACAGACAGGGAAACAAATGACAAATATATTAATAAGAACGAACAAGCAGCCCGAACTAACTTTCACCATAAAGAAAAGAAAGCTTGAATACCTGGGCCATATCATGAGAGGTAATAGATACCAAATGTTGAGTTTTTAACTTTCTTATTATTTTATATTAACAAAAGATATACCTTTATTTTGTAAGTTCATAACGTAAATGATGAAAGTTGTAAATAATTTAGGCCGTCGCCGAAGAAAAATTCGAAAATTATTTATTCAAAAATGTTAAAAATTTGGAGCAACAAGCAATAAATCCATTTGGCCACAGTGACAGGAACAACGCAGACGACGATTTTTTGCACAGGCATTTTAACAAACACCTACGTGATCCAATATTTTTATTTATTCAGTATTTGACATTTTTGTCAAATTTTTCTGAATTATTTTCATCCTGAAAATGTACCAATTCAATGAATACGCCGATATGTATTTAGCATTAGGCCGCTGTAATGGCAATGCGACTGCAGGTGCTAGACATTATGAACAACAATACCCTCTAAGAAGACATCCTGATCCAAATGTCATTAGAAGATTAGACCAACTAGGAGTACTAGAGGTGTAGCACGGGAATTTGGTTTAGATAGAAGATTAACGTGGACTATTATTAATGATGAGGGATACCACCCATTCCACTATACCAAGGTTCATTCTTTACTACCAGAAGATAACAACAGGCGAATTAACTTTTGCAACTTGTTACTTGCACAAAACGAAGCTGATCGAAACTTTACATCTAGGGTGATTTGGACAGACAATGTTCAATCAACACAACGAACATTGTTATAGCCCTGAAAATCAACACCAAACGTATGTTAGAAACTATCAACATCGTTTTAGTGTAAACGTATGGGCTGGGACATTGGGGAACCATGTAATTGGACCTGTTTTTTTTGCCAGCACGGCTACGCGGAGAAAACTTTTGCAGTTTTTAATGAATACTTTTGTTGAGCTTATAGACGATATTCCTCTGGCAGCAGTGAATAATTCGTGGTTTCAATTAGACGGTGCACCGGCACATAAAACAGCACCAGTCCGAGCATGGCTTGATAACAATTATCCTAACCAATGGATTGACAGAAACGGCCCCGTACTTTGGCCAGACTTGACTACGATGGATTTTTTCCTTTGGAGTTACATAAAAAATGTTGTTTATCGAACGCCAGTTCAAAATAGAGAAGATCTAATTAATCGGATACAAGCAGTCTTTCAATTAATAAAATCAAAATATGTTAGAAAGAGTTTCAAATAATATTATCAAAAGAGCTCGAGCTTGCTTGAACGCACAGGGTCTTAACTTCGAACACCTTCTCTAATTATTTCAACAACATTTGTATGATAATATTATTTAATTGTTATTATGTTTGTTGCATTGTTTCTAGGATACCTTACTTAAATACTGTACCTACTACTTTTTTATTAATAAACCACGTTGCCAGTTCAACTTATTTTAATAAATAAATAGTACCTCCATATCTTGAAGAATAAAACTCAAAACATTTTTTCAATTATTTTCCCCTGTTCACCAAGTGTCCCTTAACAGCGTACCATTGAGTTAATACGCCATTTTTTCAGCACCCTGTATACCTACTAAATAAGTGAAAGAATCTATACTTACAGATAATGTAAAATATTAAGAATTTTAATTTTGGAAATAAAATTCACTATTGAAGCTGCTGATTCTGGACTTGAAAGAGATTTTCAAGATTTTTTGTTTTTAATTAAATTTCGGATTTGGCTTATTTAAACGATTCTGAACAACTTTTATTAACAAGATTTTTTGATAAAAAAATCCCTAATACGACTTCTTCAATTCTGCTGTTTATTTTAAATCGTAGTAGGCTAGCATTTTATCGTGAAGGGAAAGTAACATATCGTAAAAGTACAATTTAGTGAGGGGTATAATCAGAAAAAAGAAATTTTTGAAATCGATAATATATAAAAAAAATACTGGGGTGGTGCCGTCTAAAGTGAGACACACTGTATATTGTTCACATCGATTACGAGAAAGTGTAATTAAATCACTGTATCAACAAAACCAAGCAAAAATAAGGTTGGAGAATACGGGTAAGGCATTTCAAGTAAAATGAGGCGTTAAGACAGGGATCCCCCTCCCCCTCAAATATTTAATGTGAAAAATCGTAGCGTAAATGTTAGAGGGAAGTTTTGCGGATGATGTCATACTGTAACTCAGGCAGAGAACTAGAGATAATGATCAACCAATTGAGTGACCAAAGCGAAATGGCAGGGTTGAAAATTAATATGAATAAAACACATATTCCAACGAACACAGATGAAACTACAATTAGAATAAAAAACACACAACTCAAATACATGCAAGAAGCAATCTACTTAGGATAACAAATCTCCTTTACAGAAAAGCCAAACAAAGAAATTGATAGGTGAAAAAATGTCTTGGAAAACTTTCTGGCAGTACAGCTACATATGGAAAGGCACCGAAAATATCAAATTAAAAGGAAAGGTGTACAACATATGTGTTGCACTAGTTCTCATGTACTGATCACAAACATAGTCAGCAACTAAGAAACACTTGGACAAAGTAGAAATCACACAAAATAACATCACAAGTGACAGATGAAGAATAGAAGATATTAGAAAAATGGGAAGAGGACTTTAAAACATTCCTGGGGGTTAACTGGACCACAACAGCAAGAAATACAGAATTATGGAAGTGCCGGGAGGAGGCCTTTGCCCAAAAAGAGATGTGATTAACATAATCTAAGTTAAGGTATTACTTATTAAATTTTGTCAATTTATTATAGTAATTTTGAAATTTATTATCAATGTGCAAAATATATTTTAAGTTTTGAAATGTAATTACCAAATGACTGGGAGAGAAACACGATAATATCAATATATAAGAAAGGAAAAGAAAACGAATGTGATAATTATAGAGCAATATGCTTGACGTCAGTTGCTATAAAGATATACAGCAAAATATTAGAAAAGCGATTAAGAGAAGAAATAGGAGACAAAATAGAGGACGAGCAAGGAGGTTTTAGAGCAGCAAGACAAACAACGGACCATATCAGTGTAATTAGAAAACTAATAGAAGACAGAATAGCAACAAATACACAATTATTTCTAACGTTCATGGACTTGAAAGCGGCTATCGACACTGTAAATCGAAACAAAATATGGAACTGCCTAGAACAGCTACAAGTAACAAAACAACTGAAGAGTGCAATAAAGAGCATATACAAAAACGTCACAGGAACTATACAAATAAATGGTATGAAATCAGAACCATTTAAAATAGAAACGGGATTAAAACAAGGGGATTCGTGGAGCCCGCTACTCTTTATTACATATATAGACCGAGTAATGAAAAACTGCATTGATAAAACACCAAAAACCATTATAGGGTATAAAGACATGAAGCCGGTAAAAATAGAAGCACTGATATACGCAGATGACATCGTACTGATATCAGATACAGAAACAAAAATGCAAAAATCAATAGACAATTGGACATCAGAATTGGAGAAAATGGAAATGAAGATTAACGAAAACAAAACAAAAGTAATGCATGTTAAAAGAAAAAAAGAAGGAAACAGCCACCTTACATGTAAAGGAAAACAACTAGAAGAAGTGTCAACATTTGAATATCTAGGATCTATAATCAGTAACGATGGTAGGATAGAAATAGAAGTAGCTAATAAAGTTAGAAAAGCGACCAACATCTACTATACAATTAACCAAACAATATTAGGAAAAAGAGAAGTAGGAACAAGCACAAAACAAATGGTATACAGGGTGTCTCAGACATGACTCCCCAGGCCTATAACTTTGTTATTTTTAAAAATAACTATAATAAACTATATATATTCGTAAATGGGAGCAAATTCTCTATAAGATGGGGAAAGAAAATGTTAGAAAATCTGGACTCATATTATGGCAGCGATATTCAACTTTTTTTTTTCAAATTGCACACTATGCTTTTTTTCGCTCATTCTGATAGTACTTTTTATTCTCTTTATAACCATGTAAACCAATATGGGTCTCACATAAGAAAATTCTCGAAAAAAATACGATTGAAAGTTGAAGTCTAGGTTTGCCATGGAAACAACTAATTGTTGTAATTTGTACTCGTCGGCGATGAAAACAATAGCGTTTAGCTGTAAAACAATTGCAATTTATGTTGTAAAGAATGACAAGTGCTCTTTCTGTATTTGTATGTTCTTGTTTAAAATCATAGGAGTATTAGAAATGGATTACACTAATTCTGAAAAGATTGATATGATCCTTATTTATGGTTTATGCGAGAGGAATGCAAGAAGAGCAGCAAGGTTGTATGCAGAAAGGTATCCGCTATTGTTTTTATCGCCGACGAGTACAAATTACAACAATCAGTTGTTTCCATGGCAAACCTAGACTTCAACTTTCAATCGTATTTTTTTCGAGAATTTTCTTATGTAAGACCAATATTGGTTTACATGGTTATAAAGAGAATAAAAAGTACTATCAGGATGGGGGAAAAAAAGCATAGTGTGCAATTTGAAAAAAAAAAAGTTGAGTATCGCTGCCATAATATGAGTACAGTTTTTTCAACATGTTCTTTCCCCATCTTATAGAGAATTTGCTCCCATTTACGAATATATATAGTTTATTATAGTTATTTTTAAAAATAACAAAGTTATAGGCCTGGGGAGTCATGTCTGAGATACCCTGTATAACACAGTAGTAGCACCAACATTATTATATTCAATAGAAGCACTAACAACATTACCAGAACACAAAAGAAAATTAACGACAGTAGAAATGAAATACTTAAGGAAAATACAAGGAGTAACAAGATGGGATAGAATAAAAAATGAAACAATATATAACGATCTTAAACAAGAAAAAATATGGAACAAAATAGAAAAAAAAAACAACTAAATTGGCAAGCACATATTATTAGAATGGAGCCCAACAGAATAACGAAAAAATATCTACAAACAAAAACTATACAAAAGAAAACACCAGGAAGACCATGGAAAACATTAGCCAACATAAACCAAGATATAGCAAAGAAACATGGCACTACACTCGAAGAACAACAAAAAAATAGCAAGAGACCGAAATGGATGGAAAAAATGGATCATGGAACATCACCCGACACCTTAACGGTATAAGGGTTAAGAAAAAGAAGAAGAAATGTAATTATATAGTGTAATGTAAATACACAAGAAGTGTTGTATCAAGGCTAATAAATAATAAAAAATAATAATCTAAGGCAATCCAATTGGAAATAATGGTGTTATAACAGAAGACTTTATCTAATGTAAAGACACGATTATTAATGAAGATTGAAGGCACAAAAAATATCGATATAAATACAAACAATACACAGTAAAAAGAAAATAAAGAAGATACTAACAATGATACAGGATACGATTTGATTATTGATTCACAACATTAAAAGTTATAAAGAAACCATCACTACTGCTCCGACATAAAAAATCTGGCAAAGTTTTGCTCAAACTTTAAAACACTTGAACTTGCATTGAACTTAGAAAATAATTATCCCCAATGAAACTTCACAAAATCAAGAAACTAGTTTACTTAATTTTTTTTCAGAGATTTTTGTAATGTTATGGCTCTTCATATGTAACTGACCTTTTGTTTTGTTTGAAAAATGTAGTACAGTAAGTATATTAACATGATTTTAAACTTACTTTTCCCTTGAATGGGTACCTCTATTATGCTTAAAACACAATTTTACTGAATTAGTTTTGGTAACTTTATGGCATCCACTTTTGTAAGATTAATAATTCTGATTACTTGGTTCTCCAGACTGGCAAGTTACAATTTTTTTCTAACTTTAATTATAGCATTGTTATATAATAAAGCAGTTTATAACTGAAAACTTTCCACTGAAATTTCTATGGTGCATTTCTCGAGTTACCCACCATCTTATATAACATTCAAATATAACTTTAATATAACTTTAAGATAATGGGCAGGGAAGCGACTGAACTTGTTAACTTGATGTGTACCTACTTATGACCTTACTGTAACTATCACGGATTATACTAGAATAACTAAAACCTCGGCAACTTGTATAGATAATATTATGACTAATTTGCCAAGTCACAATTTTGAGTCAGGTGTCATTGACCCTTCACTGTCAGACCATGCCGGGCAATTTATAAAAATACAAACTGACAAAAATGCTCTACTGTATCAGACAAGTAATAAAATTCCAAGGAGGATAATTACTGACAAAGGTGTAGATCGTTTCGTTTCCGCCATTTCTAAGGTAAAGTGGGATCTGCTTTCTAGAAGCTCATATACCGTAGACGAATTAGCTGATATATTAATATCTACATTTCAGACTGTCGTTCGTGAGATTTTCCTTGGACCTCTCCTTTTTTTGATCTATATTAATGACCTAATCTATTATATGGATCCCGCTAGATGTGTACTGTTTGCTGACGATACAACGTTAGTGTGTGCTGAGAATGATTACAATAAGTTATTAAATGTATTAGATAGTAATGAAGGTAAGACTGCGGATTGGTTTACTGCGAATAGCTTGAAACTAAATCAAGAAAAAACTCAGAGGGTCATATTTTCGTACAAAAATAGGCCTGATTCAAGTAACCAAGTCAAACTACTTGGAATCACTGTAGACTCGAATTTGAATTGGTTTCCACACATTGAGAATTTAACACGTAAGCTTTCTACACAACTTTTTCTATTACGACATCTTAAAAGATCAGTAAGTAAAGACGTTTTAAAAATGTCTTATTTTTCCCTATTTCATTTCCATATCTCATATGGTGTTATAGTTTGGGGCAATTCATCACACGCCCATAAAGTGTTCATATTACAGAAAAGAGCAATAAGAACCATGGCTAACCTTACCGTCTGGGAATCATGTCGAAGATATTTTAAAGAGCTTAGAATTTTGACACTACCCTGCCTATATATCTTTCATTCGCTTCTAGCAATTTTTAAGAATACTGACTCCTATCGAACTCACTCAGTTAATCACAAATATGAAACCAGTTCTCGTGAGCTTATTATCACGAAACGATTTAAACGGGAAAAATCTGCACGTAACTCCTTAGATGTCAAGTTGTTTAACAAATTACCACTAGCTTATAAGGTCCTTAATTTAAAGGAATTTAAAAACAAAATTAAGCAATTACTTTTGGATAACTCTTTTTACTCCGTAAAAGAATACTACGATTTTTCATTTAAAGATGTTCCAGCATGATAAGGTTATTATTGTAGGTATGTATTGTCAGAATGTTTGTGTAATTGTTATTAAAGTACTGACCATCTTTGTTAAACTTTGTTAAATTGTTGACTTGCTACAAACATTTTAATATGTAAGGTAGTTAAATAAAGATATTATTATTATTATTATTATTATACTTTAAGATGAAAAATAATTCAACACCATTTCTGGCTTTCCATTATTAAAATAAATATTTTCTACTATGTACCTAATAACAAAATTATCTGCTACTTTCATTTTTACATATAAATTTTCACAAAAAAATCATTTTGTGAAAACTATAAATAGCATATAAACGGGTAATATTGCAAATTAGACATATTAGAGTCGTTTCACATGGGGCGTATGATCAGGACTGATCATCAGCGCTGACCATGCACGCCATTTCCATACACAACTTACGCCTTTTCACATGCATATCGTATGGTCAGCAACTGACAAGTCGCTGTTGCCATTTTTTCTGATCGGATGTTCATTTAACACTGTATCGATGTAATAAAGGTAAGAGAAAAAAAAAGAGATTATGGGTGCATCCTATAGTTAGTGAACGGCTCTTAGCAGGTTTACTAGAAAGGACAAATTCGACAACTAGGCGAGATAGTACGAAATGGACCATCAGTTCTCATGTGAAGCTACTCATTATAAACAATGACCCGTGCGCGCGCTGACAATACGACCACGCAAGGGCTCGATGTATGACCATCGTACCAAATCACGCAGACTGATCATACGCGCTTCATGTGAAATTACTCATTTAAACACATGGCGCTTGGTTATACGTCCGGATCATACGCTCTATGTGTAACGGTACTTAATGTGGATACATAAAACAGCAGTTAGGGAACACCCATTGACACATCTGTTTTGATTTTTGTATGGAGTATACTCTTAAATTACTGCCATTAATAATAATTTTAAGGTGTCACGAGTTTACTTGAACAGGCAAAAGAATTTTTGTGATAATCGCAAATTTTACATGTTTTGATACTAAATACACGTTCGACATATGCACATGAATAGGTGCCCGAACTGTAAGATTGCCCATAAACTTAGGTTGTAATCTACTTATTATACAATGTTTTTTGTTCATATACTTACGTAATCAACCCTATCTTCCGCAAGCCAATGAAAAGACTTTAAAAAGAGTAACAATGTAAATAAGGCAACGAACTTAGGATTAAAATCGTCTCGAAATACTGTAAATGCTAAACACGTCTCTGTTATTGCATACCATGCTCTTTCCATCAAATGCTGTTGAAAAGACATAAATAAATAATAAATTCAACACATAGTTCACCAATAACAAACCTCAAATTCTGCTGTTCGTAATTGTCCAAAAAATACCTTTCGCATTAATTTTCCAGTTAGCAAAACGAGAATAAAGGCTTGGATATAAATTACCTTAAAAAAGAGGGCTTAGAACTTTAAATTTATTAAAAAGTATGTGAATACTTACAGCCATACTAGGATTAGATTTTGTTATGTACACAACAGAAGGATAAAACTGTTTCTTTTGATAATAGGCATTTGCAATTACTATTGTAGTTAGGGCTATACTAAATAAAGATATCGCTACGGCTCGCATTTTTTCAGAAAATATTGTAACACTCTCAATTTTGACTTTTGTTTTTCTTTACGTGATGTGTCAACCTACTGTCAAAATACAGTGCAATCTTGCGGTAAATACGAAAACAAGCGTGGATGTCCCTTATTGGGTAGTTCACAACGTGTTCGAGTATAATTAATTATACGTTCGGTGACTTGACCGTGATGGCAAAACATTTGAAAGTTTGAAAATTATAAACAAAACAATGTCAGTAGCAATAAATGAACAAATAAGTATTAATGAAAAGTACCACATTACTGTAGAATATCGTAAACAGAATACTGAATTCAATATGAACTTGGATGCAAGCAATCAAGCATTTTTTGATTTGTTAGGTAATTAGAAATATAGCACATGTGGATAAAAACTAATTTTATTTTGATTTTTAGATAATCCTAAGATTCGAGAGTTGCTGTTAAATGATAAGTGTTACGTTATAGCAGATAAATATATTCTAGCTACCGTATTATGTTTCTTTAGAAGAGCAAATTTTAACAAATCCGACTATAATTGCCGAAATTTTTATCTAGCATTGTAAGTAACGTTGTTAATAAACTTCATTAAATAAAAAATGAAGTCGCAACATTAAAAAAAAAACGAAATTGAGGTTATAACTTGTAACTAACAGCATTGCTGATTGGGTATTGGGGGAATCCCCAAATATGATTTAGAAAAAAATATGCAGCTGTTATGTGAGTACCATTAATGTAAGAGCTTTTTGTTTATCAGAAACTAATAAAAAACTACAAAAAATATAGACAATGTGGAAAATCGATCCTCTTCGGAAGGCAAAAGTAAAAAATAGGTGTCTCTTATTTCAGTAAACTTTTGAATTGATGGGGTTTGCAACTAAATTATACTGTAATTATCTGTCTTTATACTTTAATATCTAATATTCAACCGGCAGAGTGGGAGTGCACGTAATACTGAAATGTAGAAGGTTAAGCAAGGGCCTGCTTGGCCAGAACTTGAATGGGCTATCACTCTGCGCTCGGTGTGTTCGGCCCCTTCGACACTGTAAAGGTATAAGCGGGAAAAAGAAAGAATATCTAATATTCTTCGTCTGGTCTCTTTTCTAATATTTTCGTGGTAATGCTTTGATTTTCAATGTGAAACACACATGTCCAAAACCTTTGCACTTAGCTACCTAAAATTTCCAATAACATATTATTATTCCACCTAGTGTGTTGGCTTGACAAGTTATAAAATTAATACGTTTTTATCAATTTATTAACTGTTACTTAATTCTGAAAGTTAGATTGTTATAATACATTATTTTAATGCAATCAAGGATTTGTCTATCCTTGAATATCAATTGAAAATAATTAAAAGTATGATTTTCATATACAGTGATGAGCAAATGTGTGGAACCAAGTAAATACCTCTGGAGTTTTGAGAGATATCGAAATGAAATTTGGTAGGTAGATATCACAGTAAATTGTATATTTGCGTTGAACGTTTTTAACAATTTTGAGCTTCCAGTTTGACCAGAAGTAATGCCGATTTTAAAGTTTTTAATGAAACACCCTGTATATTATTTTAATTTTGAATAGAACATTTTATTACGATTACAAAAATATGGGGTTCGATATCTTTTATTTCAAGGCCAACCGAGATAATTTACAAACAGACTAGCCTACTGTCAAGAAATAAACGGTGCTCAGTTTGAACATTTAATACATTAAGTTTATTTTCACTTTACGCAGTATTCCTATCTTATTCTACTGTTTTGTATAAATTTAATTTTGGTTACTAATGTGATTGTTACGTTTGTGTTATAAACTCTAGATCTCATTAGCCTATGCCTCAAAGGTACTTTTTTTGTTAATATCTCGGTTTGCCTTAAAATAAAAGATATCGAACCCCATATTTTTGTAATCGTAATAAAATGTTCTATTGAAAATTAAAATAATATACAGGGTGTTTCATTACAAACTTTAAAATCGGCATTACTTCCGGTCAAATCGGAAGCTCAAAATTGTTAAAAACATTCAACGCAAATACACAATTTACTGTGATATCTACCTACCAAATTTCATTTCGATATCTGTAAAAACTCCAGAGATATTTACTTGGTTCCACACATTTGCCCATCACTGTACGTATTAGAAATAAATATGGATTTTTAGATATTTAGTACATGAGGTATACGAAGAAATAGAAGACTTTAAAGAAGAAATAATGGATGATTATGTTTCTGACAGCAAATACCATGAAAAATTTTTACAAAATCGTTTTGTATTGTTTCAAAAACTTCAATTTAATGCTAGCATTACTCGGCAAATGTGTGAATGCATAATGAATAGAGCTCCACATTGGGCTTGGAAAAGGACAAGAAATACTAAACATTCTGGAGTTTTTTACAAATATACAATGTGCAAAAAATGTTTGTAAAAAACAAAACTGTTATTTGATTATATTATATTGTTTAAAGTTCCTATTGTACCTAAGCCATTTTAAATGTTTAAGTGTAAATGTTACTTTGTTGTTCAGTCAAAGAAACACTTTGATTCAGCTATAGATTTTAAAAGACATTATTTTACTTGAAATGTTTAGAAAAAAAAAAGATAAATTAAGCACACAGACATTTAAAAAATTAATTATGTCGCCGATACAAATATTAAGTTATTTCATAACTTACACTGACTGGAGCGCTTGAAACGTTATTTGAATGGTACAATATACAAGGGATGAATATTCTTAGATCTTTATTATCTTGATGAGTTGTGCCAACAACTATGAGACATCAATTTTAGGTACGTAAATTAAGATATTTAACAGTTAAGTATTACCTACCATGAGCATATAACTGCTGATTTTTTGATAATAATATATAAAGTTAATGTATGCGTGATGCTAAAGTAAACCACCAATCAGCATTGATCTGCTTGACGTCTCAATCATATACAAAATATAAAGATCTAAAAACTCAAACCATTACTTGTATTAGATAGTAAACATTTTGTATAATTGTTTCAATGTATGAATCACAGCCTCCTGCATTACTGAGAACAAAAGAGCTTACATAGCCTATTGTATTTATTAGTACCAGAGTTTTTTTTTGTTTATGGGAAGGCATAAATATACCTACATATATGAGAAATTGCTCTTATTTATGGGAGGTTGTTGTCTTAGTTAAATGTTACTTGCAATACCTTTTTCATTTTAAAAAAATGTAGTAATTTACAATGATAGTTTCTTGCAAACTATAAAACGCTTATTCACTTTCATTATTCGGTAAGAAGCAGTTGTACTGACCGCTGATTTATTTTAATTTCCCATTGTTTTTATTATTATTTAAATGTTTCAGTTTAAACCTCTTGCATTTGAATAATCAGAAATTAAAAACTATAGTTGGTGTAGTGTGTAGGAGTATTAATTACCATTCAGTATTTTATATTCTGTATTTCTGTTGTTTCTGCCGTTTCAGTGTGTTACATTTTACTTTCGTTAGTTGTTAACTATTATATGTAAGTTTCTGTTTGTACTTGTAGCAAGTCTGTATTTTTCTAAGTTGTTCAAGTTAAAGTGAAAAATGAATATCAATTTTTGAAATTACAAATTTCTGTCTGTTCTTTGGCTCATTGTATATTTTTATTAGATGCATTTTAAATTTGGAGCTACCAATGCAATGTTTATCAACTCCTATAGTTTTTGTTAATGTATTTATTTAAGGAGCGAGGTTGAGGCTTGCAGGTACCAATGATATTGTGTGTCTACTTCTAAGGTCATTCCTACCTATCTAAAATTTTGACAGATCCAAAAGGCTTCTGTGCCTAGCAGTGATTATTATCATACCAAGCATCACACTGGCATAGGGTCTAGTATTATACCACAGCATGTAGAACAATCAACATGATAACACCCAGCTCAAGTAGAAATTTAATTTTTCAAACACACGGTTCAGCACCATAGTTTTAACTTATTACAGTCACAGATATTATTCCGTGGTTTGAATTGAACAGAAAACTTAAATGTTATACAGTATAACTCGCTTATAACGTACTCGTCAGGACCATGACAATCAGTGTGTTATAAAAGAAGACGTTTTAAAAAAATGCACCAAATTAAAAGAAAATTTTATTTTTTGAACAATTCACACAAAAACAAGTACAGTACGCACGATGAAAGATTGCTTCGGGTGGCGTAGATAAAGTTCGTGCGTTTGACAGCATTTGGCATCTAAACAATAGCTAAATGCTTTGTGATGCTTTCCCAGTGGCATCGTATAATTCGGTTTATTTAAAGTGCGTAAGTACAGGCCTATCCGGAAATTTGTTCGAAAGAAATTTGTTCGACGGTAATTTGTTCGAGGTAATTTGTTCGAACGGTAACTTGTTCGAACGGTAATTTGTTCGAATGGATAAATGTTCTAAAGGAAAAATATTCGAAAGAGAAGATCAATAATAAAATTTTATATAATGAAGTATTTTATTTTACAGATACATATACATCCAATAAATTTTAATACGAAATATTGTGGGCAACGCCACGCAAATAAGTAACAATATCACATCCCGCTACATATCTATTTACAACATTTAATAACCGCGCCGCGCTGTCCTTATACTTCTTTCTTCCATTTTGCACGCCTTGACCTGCAATTAGTTGTTCTATTCGCATATAATTTATGCTCTGCTCTCTTTTTAATGCGGTGATAAACTTCCAATTTGTCGGATGTTCACACTTCCAGTACACTTTACTATCACAACTTCTGTCACGTACGTATAAATAACCCTATCCGGAAATTTGTTCGACGGTAATTTGTTCGAGGTCATTTGTTTGAACGGTAATTTGATCTTCTCTTTCGAATATTTTTCCTTTAGAACATTTTTCCATTCAAACAAATTACCGTTCGAACAAATTACCGTTCGAACAAGATACCGTTCGAACAAATTACCGTCGAACAAATTTCTTTCGAACAAATTTCCGGGATTCAAGTACAGGTAATGTGAGTCACCTCGGAATTCACAATATTTTTGTATAGCATTTTAGTGGTTACTAAATAAACAATATTTCAAAAACTTGTTCTTCATGGAGTACATGTAATGCAGTTTAGCGACGACGCCACTAATATCAGCTGTTTCCCGGGCCTCTCAATTTTAAACTTAGACGAGTGCGCACCCGACCTTGGGGAAATCTTTCATCGTGCGTACTTGTATTCAGAAACATTATACATACGTAGGCTATATTTAGGCACTCAGTTATTTAAAAAAATCTGTTATGAGAGTCTGTTCATATAATTGTACGTGACAAAAAGGCTAACAATCGACTGAGTACATACATGATGGGATTTCGTCTTGTAAACTATTTCTTAAACGCCGGGGAATACCCGCATTGTGTACTCTTAAAACTATTATGCGACTTTTGCTGATTTCACATTTTGATAGTAAAGTACGTTATAAGAGAAATTATTCAGCCTACGGGACGTATTTTTGGTACGTTGTATAAGAAGTCCGTAGTAAAAGAAGTACGTTTTAAAAGAACAGATACAGGACGTATCCGGCGGGGACCGAGCTCTCAAGTACGTAATAACCGAATGAACGTTAAAAGCGAGTCCGTTATAAGCGTGTTATACTGTACTAGACACATATGTATTGAAAAGGTTAGATATTGATATTCATGTAGTTATATGAATATTATGGTGTTAAAAAGAATGCCCCCTTTACCTCAAAGCCGCTAACCAAAAGTTACCTTGCTGAGTGTTTTATGTGATTACACGTTGTGTTCACCTGACCTTGGGCTTGGTTGAAATCTTTAATTTTTATGGTAATTGTCCTAATTTTTTACACCACTGAGGGCAACCTATGGCTTGCTTTAAAATTGGCATTGTAACCAAGCAGGTTGGCACAGTGATAGAGTGTCAAGCTAGTGTTGTGTTAGTCCGT
The DNA here is from genome assembly GCA_963082815.1 of Melanotus villosus. NCBI lineage: Eukaryota > Metazoa > Arthropoda > Insecta > Coleoptera > Elateridae > Melanotus > Melanotus villosus. Next base: position 26,944,668 of record OY720419.1, on the reverse strand, counting down.
GGTTTGAATCTTCCGATGGCAGGATTTCCCTGCAATTTGAAGGTCAGTATCAAGCCTTAGTGACCATTCCTCGTCAGGCACCTAATTAATGATGTTGTCCTCCGAATACCTAAGAGGTAGAGTAACAAAGCCCTACACATACACATGGTGCAGTATGTAGGTATTACACGGCACATCAACCACATAACCCACAGAGAGAGGCCGAGTTATGCATGTCGAAAAGTATAAGAGGTTACAGATTATACATACATTGGCATACCTAGTAGCTATCGGTTGTTTTTACGTCATTATAGAAAGAAGGCTAAGTTGTTCATTTTATGCACAAAAAGTTTCACAGACCTAGCCTAAAACTAAGCTTTAGTAAGTTGCTCAGTTGAATGAGTAGCCAAAAGGGAGTTGTATATGCTTACAGGAAATACATGTGACAGGTGTTGTGCGATATACAGTATAAGGAAAGCAAAACTTTTGCACACAGGTCGTGAGTCATGAATGAAAACAAATATCAAACTTCTAATCAATACAAACTGCCATTATAAAGTGGAAAAAGACGAGAAAAAACAGGCAATATTTGTAAAAATGAGAAGTTAGAAGGATAAAGTGGAAATAATGAAATCCTTGAACAAATTGAAGGGATCAAGAATAATAATAGAAAATGATAATAAAGGACATTACAGAAAAAGGAAGGAACACGAGTCTGAATTGGATACCAGAAACTTTTTATAGACAATCTCGCCTGTGTTTGGGACAAGAAAGCGGGAAGTTTACAATTAACGCAACAACAAAATCTCGAATTAAAAAACTGATAATGAATAACCAGTCGGACGGCTCAAAGATAATGGTCATAGCAATGGAAAAGGCAAATCAAAAAAATTCGGTGGGTACGGGAAGACATTATAGAGGCAAAGCACCAAAAAGTTGTAACTGATATCAAAAGCAGGAGAGGTACAGAAATAGCATTGAATCATTTCCTAGTAAAAACAGTAATAAAAGCAGAGGTAGGACATAAACCAAGGGCCAACGAGACAATAAGAAGAAAATTACAAATAGAACTGTTGAAGGACGAGGAAACAAGAAATAGGTATGCGACATAGATGAAAACTACAAGCAAAGAAATATGAGAATTTTTTATAAGAAAATAAGACCAGCAAAAAGAACTGTCAAGCCAGGCAGATCCTTTTTCAAGATAAAAAAGAAGTTATTGTAGCAGGAGAGAAATGGGTAACACAAAGATGGAGAGAACATTATATGGAAGTCATGAACGAAGCGGAAGAAGTAAGGCAAACAGAAAAAGAATATGAGGCGCATTTGCCAGAATTAGCTGACAATAAACATAAGCTAGATGAAATTACATGAATAATAAAGAGACTTAAAAAAAGCCCTGGAACAGACAAGATCCAAGAGGAAGTGCCGAAGCATGGTCGACCAATGCTAGAAACTAGGATCTTAGACCTCGGGGCACAAATATGGATAAAGTGCAAGATGTCCAAGGAATGGAACGAAGCCCTAATAACTCCAATTCATAAGAAGGGAGACAAACAGCAATGCTCTAATTACAGACCAATCTCTTTACTAAATGTAGCCTTCAAGATCTTGGCATCCTTAATAAACGATAGACATAGGAGAAAAAGAAATTGAAGAATACCAAGCTGGCTTCAGAAAGCAGAGCTCTGTGACTGATCATTTATTTACGCTGAAGATAATTCAAGAAAAACCAAGAAAGAAAAGAATACAGATCCATGTGTTATTCATCGATCTCAAATAAGCCTACAATAATGTTAAGAGCAATCAACTAATGAAGGATATGCAAATCACAGAATATTTGAACAGATTAGTGAGAATGACACTAATGGACACAGAGAACAAGGTCAGAAGCAATGGGATTACATCAGAAAGATTCAAAATACACAAAGGACTCAGGCAAGGTGATCCTATGTCTATGTCTCCAACACTCTTTAACATAATCCTAGAATATATTATAAGAAAGAGCAAAATTAAAACTAATAACAATATCCTTACAGTCCGAACCATGTGTTAGCATACGCAGACGATCTCACAAAATTAGCTAGGACAAAAAAAAGAAGAACATTTTCTGAAGGTTGGAAGTCGAAACAAAAAAATCAGGATTAATAAGCAAAAGACTAAATAGATGATTTTTAATGCCAGTAATTCAAACAGTGGCTCATTGATTATTAAGAATAAGGAACAGAAACCATATGAATTCGAAAGAGTGATAACATTTTCATATCTAGGGACTGAAATAACCAGCAGAGTAGAAGAAAAGGAAATGCATGAGTGCGGTGGTAAATTCAGTATTAAGCAATAACGTGGTGTCACCAGCCCTGAAAAAAAGAATTTACAAAACAATTATAAAACTGGTGGTTTTACTTATGGCAATGAAATATGGACTCAACAGAGGCAAATGAGAATAAATTAGCTAGGTTAGAAAGGAAAATCTTGCGAAAAATGTATGGAAGTGAAAAGGAAGGAGAAGAATGGAGGAAAAGAATAAATGATGAGATTTATACAATCCAAGAGGTGAACGCCTGAAAAATCAATACCCTAGTAATAACTACCATACCACTTGAGTCTTAATCTTTATGGCTGTAATTTCTAGATACCGTTCATGATGAATGGTGATATAGCACAGTATCCCTGTTATAGATTCATAACTAATTTACTGTATACTGGATAGTTACCCAGAATAGTAAGCTTGAAATAAACGATGTACAAATTGATCAGAAGAAAAGTCTTATTACACACACCATACAGTTTCAATTTGAACAACTCATCACTTTAGTATAGAAAGTTTCAAATTAAAGAAAAATGATACCACCGCGGGGAATCGAACCCCGAACCAGGTTATACGCACCTTGCTCTGCCATTGAGCTACGGAGGACCGATACCCGCAGGAGCGTCAAATTTCCAAAAATTAAGATATTTTTCATTTTTTCATGGGTATCTCACCACCAGCTATTAAAAATTAATAGTTAAACAAGTAAAAGTAAATTTTTCTCCATTTACAAAAGAAATAAGTAAAGGTAGTACTTATAAAAAATTTCAAAAAACTCGGCACAACAAACATTCAGAGAATATTATTCAAACTTATGAATAATTATACAACAGATTGTTGCATTTGTATATAATCTTGGACAAAATCTATTTGGCAAATTAAAAAAAAACTTAAAGAGCTCTTTCTATTATTATTTATTATATTATTGTTCAATTTATAATAATAACAATTACAGTATTGCAAAGTCTATAGTTGAAATATTCAAATCTATCCACACTTGTTTCTTTTTTACTTTTATCTTTAGCAGTAGGTACACTTGTTTACAAAATGTGTGATACCATCCTTCATAAAAAGCAAAGAAAAGAAACATATTATATTATAAAACAGTCCAGTTAATTAAACTTGGCTGTTCAATAAATCTAACAAATATTATATATTAGCGCTTTAACTAACGTACAGACATTAACTCAGCATACATACAAAATGAAAGAGTTCCATACAGATACAAATAATAAAAAACAGCATAATATAAAATATTTATCTTTAAAAGTGAAGATTGAAGCTCTTGCCTAAAATTTAATAAAAAGGCAAGACCACCACAGACTAATTACTAATATATTGAAAGACTAAAATTATCAAGAGATAAATATTTAAACAAAACAAACTAATAAGGCACTAAAACATAAGAACAAAAGCAATATAAAAATTAATAAACTTGTTTTGCGTAAGGCAAAATCTTTAAAGGTGTTGGTTTATTTTCATTCCCTGATGGAGTGTGGCATAATCGTTTTGGTGATCTGATGGTGAGCGATCTTTTAATTTGGGGCATTCCTTTCGGAGTGACATAACCAGGCGAAACTGGCCTTATTCTGGAATCGGACATATCAATACGGTTGCAGTCTTTAAGTGCTGAAACTTGTGCTTTTTCAGTACTACCTAAAAAGTCTACATTAGTAACGTTTTCTGCATTCATCTGATTTTCTTTGTCATCTACATGTGCTTTGAGTGGGGTTGAAACATTTACATCGACTGCAACTTTGAGACTTTTTAGGTTTTTCTTTCTTGGAGAAATACTTTGTCTGCTTGAACGTCGTTCATCATACCTTAAACTCCTTATCCTATGCGATACTTTTTCTACATTTCTCGCTGCACCAATTTTATTTGTTGTTTTAATTCGTGGAACGGATGGTACTGAATTAAGCGAATGCGAATTAGATGAACTGTCTGAATCTACTAATCCATCGAACAAACGTGCCTTTGCAAGTACCATGCCTGCATTTTGGCTTCGTAATTTAGCGATTGAAGCTCTGCAGTTGATTAAACTGTTAGGATCAGTAGGAGTTTTCAAATGACAAAAGAATCCCTCGGCGCTTCTCCATTTTTCTGAGACTAAGGTATTAGAAGTGTTAGAAATATTGCTTATTTGTGAATTTGATACACTTCGCTGACAATTTTGTAAAGATGATGGGGTTACATTTCCATGAAATGAGGCAGCACGAGAAGCTGGCTTTACTGCATCTGTTGTAAGGGAATTTTTATCTTCCAACGCGGGTTCATTTCCTAGAAAATAAATTGAAAATATTGAATAATAATCATTTTGTATAGCGAAATTTAAACTAACAACTGCTTGAATGTACAAGTTTTTAGAAAATGCATGAGTTGTATTATTTCAACTACTTATGTATGAGAAAATTTAGAATGCAATGCGTCCTGTGTCAAAAAAATACACTAAGAAAAAGTTATGATTTAAGAAATTGGCATATTTAAATTTTTTTAGAATATCTTTAAATGTCTGAATTGGAAAAGAAGTTATTCCAGGCACAAAACAAAAATTCAATGAAGAAGTGGAGGATGACAATGGGCATCTGTTAACACAATCCTGCACCTATAATAGCTTACGTATAAATAATACTTCTACATTTTTTGATCACAATTGGAAGTTCACATATACTTGGGAAAATACAAGAGGTATCCAATCTGTAGGTACTGGACTACATAATAACTAATAGGTCCATACATCTAAAATACATATTAGAAGTAAGAACTCTAAACTCTGCTAATGTTGGGAGCGATCACAAATTGCTTCCTTGCACCCTAGGACTGAATATGACTAAGGCAATCAAGAAAGAAGAAGAGCACGACACTACAGAGTGGTGAATTGCTTCACGCGCCATAAGAATTCCAATGGTAAATTTTTAATATGTAAATATTTGCTTCCCTAATTATTTTAGATCAAAAGTGCAATAAGTTTTATGTAGAGAAAAAAATACTGCATCCAATGATGATACTTGTCTCTAAGTGATGGCAATCAAATGTAAGAGATGTACGGGTGAAAAGAGAACCTAATTGTGGCTCAGACCACTATTTACTCATAGCCGAAATAAAACAACGAATATCAAACAATGAGCATAAATAACAAAATAAAAGAAAAAAATGAGATGTGGACAAATTTAAAGATGAAACTATAAAAAACCAATATGCCAAAACAGCAGAAGAAATTCTGAAAGCAAACTCAACATGCAGTGACACAGAAAGAGAATGGAAAACAATTAAACAAGCGATAATTACAATGGCAGAAAAAGTAATAGAGACACAAAAACCTATAAAGAATGATGAATGGGTTGACCAACAATGCCAAGTAGCAGTCAAAGAAAAAGATGAATATGCTCCCAATAACAAACAGAAGTTAAACGATTATAAACAAAAAGAAATGAAGTAAACAAAATGTGTAGGAATAAGAAGAAAGAAGCACAAAACAAAAAAAATAGAGGACATACAAAATCAAATGGATAACAAAAATTTTATGCAGCAATAAGAAAACAGAACAGAATATAAAGCAACCACGAACAACTGTAAAGATAAACAAGGAAAACTCATAACTAGTAATAATCAAATTTTGGAAAGATGGTGAGAATATTTCTTAAATATGTATAAAGAGGATAAGACAAATGGAAATGAAAAAATCCCATTATTCTTAACAGCTGAAGAACTAATAGAGTATCCTTCATACGAAGAAATGTTAATGGTAATTGGAAACCTTACAAACAATAAATCTCCAGGACCAGATGAGATAACATCTGAACTCATAAAAAACTTAGAGGAGGAAAGCAAGAAAAGAATTTACAATTTAATGAGAATGAAATATAAAATATTAGACAGAATTTGGGTGAACCAAAGGAAAGGAAGAAACCAAAAAATAAATAGCAATTAGAAATAAGTAAATGGACGAAAAAGGAGAAGACGACCCAGGCAACAAACAAGGAATATATGAAAAAAGAAGGAAATAAAAACACCAAAAGACGAATAATAAACCTAGGATGTATGGGAGAATATGGGGAAGACACAGAAAACTGAAATGGAAAAAGAATGAAAGAATTCCGCATAGAAAACGAGTTAATAGTAGGTAATAGTTTCACTAAACAAAATGTAGAAGATAAACTCACCTTTGTAGCAGAAGAAAGAAATGCAAAAAGTATTATAGATTATATCACCTACACAAACAAAATGAAACATGAGATAAACCAAGTGCTAATAATCCCCGAATACGAAATAGGCTAAAATCATAGAATAGTAACACTTTTAGAAGTACTAGAAGCGGAGGAAATAAGAGACATAGAATATAAAAAAATAAAAACATACAAACTGAAAAATGAACAGATTAGAAGAACCTATCAAGAAAAAACAGAGGAGGAACTAAAACATATAGAAAGTAAGAATAAGATAGGGTGGAACATAGATGAAAGATGGGAAATATTTAAGAAAATAATCAGTGACAAAGCAAGAGATATCTGTGGAATGAAAAAAAAAGAGGATTCGAAAAATGCATGGAATGGTGGACACCAAATATCAAGGAGAAAATCAGGAAGAAAAAAACAGGCTTGGAAGAAATATATAAGAACAAGAGACCCCATACATAAAAATGAATACCACACCTACAGAAATGAAACAAAGAGAGCTGTGCAAGAAAGAAAACAAAAAGGGTGGGAAAAGTTTGGAATACAAAACCAGCAATAGGAAATTTTTGAGCAGGATCAGATATATGAAGGGAAGGAAAAAGAAGGAAATAAGAACCATTAAAAATAAGAATAACAAGTTAATAACTAACAAAAAGGAGATATTACAGAGATGGAGAGAATGCTATGCTGAAAAATTCCACGATGAAGAAGAAAAAGAAAACCCAAATATAGAAAATAGTAGGGGAAGAGAAGGATATAATATCGGATGAAGAGCTAAACGAAATAGAAATGGGGGAAATAGAAGAAGCGCTTAGAAATATCAAAATTGGAAAAGCTGGAGGAGAGGACGAAATTGACCCGGAGATGATTAAATCGCTAGCAATGGAAGGAAAAAGGTGGCTTTACGAAATATGCAACAAAGCCGGGATAGAGGGAGGAATATCTAAAGGATGGAAAAAAACCTGATACTGCCAATATACAAGAAGGGAGAACAAACACAGTGTGAAAATTATAGAGCTATCTGCCAATCCAATGTAGGATATAAAGTATACACTAGAATAATAGAAAAGAGATGAGAGAGAGGATGAACAGGCAGCTTTCAGAACAAACAGGCAAACAATAGACAACATAACAATAATTAGAAACCTGATAGAAAGAGCGAAAGAAACAAATGAAAAAGTTGTACCTTATATTTATAGACCTAAGGGCCGCCTTTGACAACATTAAAAGACCGATCATCTAGGAATGCTTAAAAGATTTAAACGAAAATAATAAATTAATCACAATAATACAAGGACTATATTGCAATGTCAGGGCACAGGTAATAAACGAGGGACATAAATCAGAAGAATTTAACCTAGTCAGGAGTAAAACAAGGAGATTGCCTAAGCCCACTCCTATTTATAATTGTAATGGATAAACTAATTAAAAACACAAAAGATAAATCTGAATCAACAACCATCGGATATCGTAATTTAATACCAATAAAAATACAAAGTCTACTGTATGCAGACGATACAGTCCTCATAGCAAAAAACCAAAGACAGATACAAACATTAGTCAATACCTGGACTCAAGAAATCGAGACCCAAAAAATGGAGGTTAATTATAAGTAAAACTAAACTTATGATAATAAATGAAATAAAAACAGAGGAAAATATAATAATAACATCCAAACAACAAAGCCTCGAACAAGTGAGCACATATGAATACCTAAGAAGCGTGATAGCAAACGATGGAAGTTTAGACCGGGAAATCGCTAAAAGAAAACAGAAAGCTACAAACATTTACTATGCAATAAATAAAACAGTACTAGGAAAAAAGAGATCGACACCCGGACAAAATCACATGTATACAATGTAGTAGCCTTACCAACAGTATTATATGCAAGTGAAACTTGGGCGATGCTAAAGAAACATGAAGAGAAAAAAACACAATAGAAATGAGATACCTAAGAAAAATGGCGGGGAAAACAAAATATGACAGGATAAGAAATGATCAAATAAGAAAAATAACAAAACAACAATCAATAATAACAAAAATTGAAAATAAGCAGCTAAACTGGACACATCACCAGAATGACTCCGGAAAACATAGTCAAGAAGATAACAGAAACTGGAAAAGCGAAGAGAAAGAAAAGAGGAAGACCAAAGAAATCATGGTTAGACAGAATTAAAGAGATAGGAGAGAAGAGAGGTAAACAAATTAATGTGATGAAAAGATTAGCACTGGATTGAACTAAATGGAAGCGATGGATAAAAGATTATAAACCAGCACCATAATATCCGATGCCGTAAATGGCGCAAGGATGAAAGTGAAGAAGAAGAAGAAGAAGAGAATGATATGGGAAACTGAAACAATACCAAACAACTGGAAAAAAGGTATAATGGTACCAATTTATAAAACAGGAGACACAATATGTGAGAATTATCGCGGAATCACGCTTCTCAACATAGCATACAAAATAATGGCAGCATTAATAGTAAGAAAACTTAATAAATATTATGAACAAATAATAGGAGAAAACCAGAATGGTTTCCGTAAAAATAGATTAACAACAGACAATGTATTTATGATAAAACAAATGTTTGAGAAAAGTTAAGAATACGATATAAACTTATACAATATATTTACTGATCATACATGCACTTTTGGCAGTATAAAAAGAGAACTACTAATAATTTAAAATTATTAGGAATTCTGCAAAAATTGATAAACTTAATTAAACTGACACTAACTAAAACAGGCAACAATGTCAGTAAACGGAAGACAAATTGAACCTTTTCAAATTTACAAGGGTGTAAGACAAGGTGACGATCTATAAGCCGTATTATTCAACTTAGGACTTGAAATAATAGTAAGAAGAACGAAAATTGGAAGAAGTATAACAAATAAATCTATACAAATAACTGCATACTGATTACGGCCAGATCAGAAGAACACATAAAAAACCAGTAATTAAAATAGAAGAATTTATGAAACTAGGATTACAATAAATTAAGTAAAAACCAAATATATGTATACAAAATAAAAGAAAGCCGAATAGAAAATTAAAATATCTACAAGTTGCTGACAAAAAATATGAACAAGTTAAACAATTTAAATACTTAGGTGTGAAATTAACTGAAAATAACATGAATAAACAGGAAATACTTAATAGAATGCAATTAGGAAACCGTTGCTATTATAATTATAAAAAATTGTTAACCTCAAAAGTATTAATAAAAAAAATAATTAAACTGATGATAACATACGGTAGTGAAAGACACTTAATAAAGAAGACACCAATTTATTATTACGTTTCGAGAGGAAAATAATTCGAAGAATATATGGATGAAGAAAAGATAATAATGGGATATGGCATAGAAGATAAAATGAAGAAATTGGACAATTGTTAAACCATGATGGTTTGGACACCTACAGAGAATGAATAGAAGCAAAGTACCAAAAATAATGGCAGAATGGAAACCAGAAAATACTAGACCTCGAGGTAAACTAAGAAAAAGATGGAACGACCAAGCGAGAGAAGACTCAAAAAACACTGAAAATGAAGAACTGGAAATTTTTAGTTGAGGACAGAAAAAAACGGAAGCACATGTTAGAACAGGCTAAAACTCACCCAGGTTTATAGAACCACACCTTTAAATAAATAGCAATCCACACTACACACAAAAAGCCTTACGAAGAAGACAACATACAAGAAGGATAACCCCCAACAGGCCAAAATCCGCACTGAGGATTATAGTGCCACTCATATAACGTATGTTCATTAAAAAAAAACTTGCAGCAATCCCTGGAAAATTAGCGCATGTCCAGTCTTAGGACATGCATTTGTAAGAAAGTTTTATAATGGATATACGGAAAGCGAAATTACGGAATAAGCAGCTGTTTACAGTACCTACGAAAGAAGGAATGTACTAGTTGAAATCGTACTAACCGTGGTAGTTTTTCAAGAAATGTTAATCCGTATATGCAATTTTGGGTAACGTTCTGAGATATTCCCAATTCATCATTAAATTTCAATTGATAACCACAAATCATTTCCGAAATATCTCTTCCGAATAATCTTACCACGTAATTTAATTCCTGCATATAGCTCTTCGGCTGTCATTCAAGTGTCACTTAACCTCAAATTGTCGAACTTTATTTTGTACTGATTTGTTGTTAAAAAGTTGTTTTCACAACTAAACACGATTAATCGTATTTATCATGGTTTACACCGCCGAACAAAAAGCCTTTTACGGGAAAGTTAAATCTTTTATTTCAATTTCAAAAGTGAAGTTATGATTTTCATATGTAACATACAGCCTAAGACATACTTAAAACAAATTTTCAAAGCACTAGTTTTTTTTTTAATGAACATACTTTATAAAATCAGTGAACAGCAGTGGGTTGAATATTTTGGAAAACTCTATTCTTTAGAAGCAGCACTTGTAGAAATAAATCAACAGGCAGGCAAGCAAATTCAAATAACAGAAGATCATGTCATAAAAGCACTGAAATCTATTAAAAATCGGAAAGCTCCAGGATTAGATGGGATAAACAACGAACAACTAAAATATGGAGGAAAAGGGTTAGTAAGGGAACTAAAGTTGCTCATTCAAAAAATTTTTGATCAACAAAGCATACCCAAAGAATGGAAGTCCAGGGCCAGGGCCCAGGGCCGTTCTTGGAGTAGTTGGCGCCCTGGTGCGAACTAAATATTGCCGCCTTCAAAAATGAAAAAGCCCCTATAGACCTATAGAGCCTTAAGTTTATGCGCCGCGGCCAAAATTTTTCAATTTTCAAGGTTAAACGGCTTTAAAATGAAGGTCAAGAATTTTGGTTCGATCACATATAATGAGTGTGTTACCATTGGTCCTCATTTGCTGCTCCTTCATGTTTATTATTGAAACTAATAAAGACTCAAATTTCGTCAGCTCACTGGAGTCCCGATGTGAAAATATGTGAATTAAGCACTCCTAATAAACAAAACACAACTGTGTGTAATATTATATTTTTGCTTATAATTAGGGAAGTAATTAAACAACAAACTTAATTAAACGGGAGGGGGGGGGGGTCATTCATGAAACTCATCTCTGGTAATTTGTAAATTCAGATAAAACCATAGCAACCACCATTGCTGCTAATTTTGTATAGTTACAAATTGTTATCGAACTTTCGTGAACCCTCATATATTTTTTAAATTATAGTTGAGTCTAGCAAATAGCAATAATTTATGTTATGTTGCCAATACTGACGAAGTCGACCGGAGGTGGACGTGCAGCAAAGGAAAACAAAGTGTCACGCCGTCTCTTCCATAGCCGATACGGTTTTTATAAACAGATACAGAGTTTGCTTTTTCATGTCACATTTGTCCTGGTCCATGCCCACTTTTCATTTACGTAAGGTTGCAAATTGCAAAGTAAAGTATAAAATAATAAAATTTAAAAATTTTCGGCGCCCCTAAAGGGTTGGCGCCCTGGTGTCTTGCACCACTTGCACTCCTGGGTAGGCACGGCCCTGAGTATACCTCTCTATAAAAAGGGCGATAAAAAGATGCCTGAAAACTATCGCGGAATAACCCTTCTTAGTTTAGTTCTAAAATTAGTGACAAAAATTCTGCTGCAAAAATTAAACCAACATGCAAATGTTATTTACAACTAACCAACTATGCAAAAAATCAATCGAGTACAATACACCTGCATTCATATGCTTCGTAGACCTTTGTGAGGCATTTGACAGAATTCAACTTAATGATGTATTGAATGTTCTAACTGAAGAAAAAGTTCCAGTAACTCTTACAAAATTAATTCAGAGTATATACAGTGGTGTAACAACATGAGTAAAGTTGGGAAATAAATTTACACAAGATATAAAAACACCTAATGGAATTAGACAGAGCGATTCTCTCAGTCCGATGTTGTTTAATATCGTAATGGATTATAGTATTTTACATTACAAGCCAGGTAAAATGGTTTTTACTGGCGATAAGAGGATATAACTGGCGAGCCGTTAGGCGAGCCTGTTACCTCTTTGAGCCAGTAAAAACTGTTACCTGTCGTGTATTGTATAATATTTTATTTGTTACTCATTTGAAAACGAAATTCATAAATAAAAATTACTACTGTCATTTTTGCGTCAAAAAAATTAAGCCTTGCCTTAGAAGACAACACATATCGTTTGTTTCAACGTAACTAACGCGTTAAATCAGCTGTTGATACGTAACTAACGTATTAAATCAGCTGTTTATTTTACAAGTTAGTAGCTTGTAAAGATTAACTTTCAAAATGAATAGACAGCTTTGTAAAATGACGTTTACAAGTGAGTAACACATAAAATCATAAACTCAGTTAAAACAAGGCCAGGGTATAGAATCGGACAAAACACTAAATATTATTTGCTATGCTGATGATGCCGTCTTGCTAGCAGACAGAGAGGATGATCTGCAAATGTTATTACATCAGTTTGTTACTACCCCAAAAATGTGGAACATGCAGGTATCTAAGGAAAAAATCAAGTGCATGACGATATCAAAAAGAAAAACCCCAGGTGCAAGCTGGAGATAGAAGGAGCGGTCATAGAACAGCTAATGACATACACTTATTTAGGAGTGGAAATAACTAGTGATCGTAACCTTATTAAAGAAGTATAACGCCAAACAGTTAAAGCACAGTATAGAAACAACCAGTAGTTTCACTTGCCGGGAATTGTGTCGCTATTTTACAGTGCGCATGTTCAACTCCCAGCTCTGTGCGTGGTGATTTACGTGTCTATCACCACATTCTAAATACAAAAGCTATGAGCTATGAGCGCAACAAAAACATGCCGAAATTAAGAGGGTCGACTCCACTAGAAATTCCCTATAAAACAGCTTTACTTCAAATCGGTGTTATTACTAATTGCAAAACGATTTTCGAACCGAAAAAAATTGAGCGCCTTCTAGAAAGATTGCTTTAGGTCGGTACTTTGCAAAATTTAGGTAGTTTGTAATTTTTTTGACCGATTGGTTAATTTTATACAAAAATTTGCAAAGTACCGACCTAAAGCAATCTTTCTAGAAGGCGCTCAATTTTTTTCGGTTCGAAAATCGTTTTGCAATTAGTAATAACACAGTATAGATAGAAAATATACTGTGGTAATAACACCGATTTGAAGTAAAGCTGTTTTATAGGGAATTTCGAGTGAAGTTGACCCTCTTTAATGCAACTAAAGAAAAACGCTTTCTTTTTGTAAAAATAAAGTTTACTCCACAAAAACTAAAGTGTATTTTTTGTTCTTTTTGAACAAAATTGTTGAAATTTAGGAAAATATTTTTTATATGCTTATAGCACGATGTTTCTACTTCTACTTCTTATTACGATAAAAAAAATGCATTAATTATTTGCGGTTCTTGCCACAGATAATTAAAAATTTAAAAAAATGATTCACTACATTCACATTTATGTAGGTATATCTATCTAACACTACAATCTGTGCTGCCAGAAAAAGGGTAATTCAAAACCTGCCTAAAATTGCAAGTAAGTAGACTACAACCACAGATTCATTTTCAATGTAATGAGCACGGAGTAGTCTTTATACTCCGTGGTAACGAGTTTGTCACATTCAAAATTCCCTCCTCAAAATTAGCTGGTAAAATTCACTCCCGGAGTAGTGCGCAGTAGATATTCGGCGACACAAACATCAAAGGTGCCGACACGAAGTGAAACTACTGGTTGTTTCTATACTGTGGTTAAAGGTGCAAGAATATCAGGCTACTTAAGGGACACGAGCTGATACCCAAAGAACAAAGTGTATGCTACGAACAACTGAAATGGCAACACTCAGAGCAATCACCAGTAATACAACACTGAGAGATCGAAGCCGCAATGAAGACATACGAACAGAATGTAAAATTCACAAAACAACGTTGAAAAGGGTGGAATGCCATGTGGAACGAATGACAGAAGACCGTTTACGTTTACCAAAAAATCTTAAAACAGGAATTCCGATAGGGCAATAGGCTGACCACCTAAGCGTTGGACTGAAACACTCGGAACGCACCCTTGAAAGAGATACCTATGTCAACGAAACAAACAGGCAAAGTCTACATAAAGTGGAAGAAGAAGAGAATATTTATTAAGCCATGAGTTAGTTTAGAAAACAAAAGCTATATTAAACTGCACTCATCACAAGCCAATTTTATATCTCAATACTATAACACTCCCATTATACATTCTGTACGAAACTAAATTAAAAATTTAAAAACCTTTTTCCATTTGATTATATTTGCCAATTGCCGAGATTTTAAGTCATGGCCATTCAATATTTTTTAAAAATGTAAAAAAAAAATATGTTCTGTGAATTGTCAAGTGAGTCCCTTACATATTACCATATTACTTATACTTATAAAATGTCCATGATTCTTTTGCACAACAAATGAAATAATTTCCTTTAATATCTTATAATTATATTTGAGCTGATGCTACTTATTTACCTTTTAAGGGCGGTGGATGACGTAAACCTGAGAATACAGTATTAGGTTTACCTCTTTTCAGGCTAGCTCTGGATATGGTACTAGTATGTTCTACATGCCAGGATTGATTGCGCTGTACCCTGGCATTATGACGTTCAAGTTCTCGTGAACGTCGCCTTAAACTACCAATTTTGCGAGCGCTTGGTGACCTAACAACCTTTTGTTCAGCAGAACGTCGAATTTTCAGTTCTTTACTTAAACGTCTTGCTAACTGATCTGTGGTCGGACTAAGAGGTTCGGCTTCAATTAAAGTTTTTTCATAAGCCGATTGTACTTTAACAATCACATCGGCATTTTCTACATTATCGTTTTGCGAGATGTTATTTTGTTCTTGTAAGTTATCTAATTCTAGAGAAATTCGTTTTTCTATTGCTGAAACACGATTTTTAATTTCTTCATATTCGGTACGAGATATTTTTACGTAATCAGGTTCTAAAGCTTCTTTATTTGAACCTATATCACAGTCACTTGAGGTTTTATTTTCTGCAGTAGTTGCGAGTGGATCTGTTTGGGCCTTTTTCTGGTGTATAACTGTTCCTGAACAAGAGTTTCGCATTTTATTACGCTTAAAACCAGCTGCTTGACTAACAGCAGACCAACGACGTTCTAAAACGGCCTTAGTACCTGAAAAAGCATTCGTATTTGTAGATGTATTGTCATTTTGTTTTGCGTGTTTATTCAGTTTGTTGCCCAAAGTCCATTGTGATTTCTTGTCTTTGGTCCTGAAACGAAGTATATATAGATATTTGTGCTGAGAGTTTAAAAAATGTCTTACATTAAATTGGTCTTACGAGTGGATTTGGGAGGGGATATTTTCTTAGGACTGCAAGTATGAGAAATGTAATTAATTTACTGATTTTATGATAATGAAAAATGCACTCACTTTGGATGTACACTAATTGGTGTACTTAGCGCTGTACCTTGCGGTAAATTCTGAAGCAGTTCACGCCTAAAAATATATCTATTTTTGACAACATAGCAATTTTTACAGAAATTTATGAAGATTTAAATAGTAGATAGATAAGAAAAGATTTTCTACAGATTAGAAATGAAACGTACTACAAGAAAATTAGAAAGCAAATTAATTTAATTCTACAAAGCTAGATTAATTAATTGTTAATCTTAGGCCCGGTTTTTCAATCGATGGTTAACTCTAACTAAAAGTTTATAACTATAGAAATAATTGTTGCAATAATGGTAACCGTGACTTTTAACCTTTAGTTAGAGTTAACCATCGATTGAAAAACCGGGCCATAGTAGGATAATTAAATTTATAAAGGTTTAAGGCCAACACGCACTTAACCACGCCACGGCGCGCCACGCCGGACGGCAATTTTTAAATTACATTGGTTGTTATGGAATAACGCGCTGTGGCGTGGCGTGGATAAGTGCGCGTTATTCCATAACAACCAATGTAATTTAAAATTGCCGTCCGGCGTGGCGCGCCGTGGCGTGGTTAAGTGCGCGTTGGCCTTTATATTACACTTTGAGCTGATACATTCAGAAATAAAAGTTTTGACAAACAGCATCTACCTACTTAATTATTAGTTTTTTATAAATGGTTCCAGTTTTAACACAAAACCCCTCAGAAAATGAAAAATAATTAGCTTATTTATATGAGATTTACCCCTCTCCCCCAAAGTAAGCACAAAGAAGCAAATTAAAAGTAAGGAGAAACATAGTGGTGATTTAAAAATAAGTACAATGTAAAAACTCTATTAAATGAAGAAAGATTAACAGAAATAAAACAGGCAATGGAAAAAATAAGTTGGAACATAATAGCAATGGCAGAAGTAAGAAGAGAAAGTGACACAATCAGGCCTATTCCCTAACTTCAAATCGAATAGAGGTGAGTCGGTCGAATAGAAATGTGGACAAATTCATATTCCGTAACTGCAACAGATTTCGATCACAGAAATGTGCCAAGCTATTAAGGAGCATTTTTGCTTGCAATACATTGTTGCCAGACTTAAGTAAGCAGCGACCGGTCGAAATGTTTGAATCCACCTCTATTACAGTTCAGAAATACCAAAAATCGTAAAGTGCAGACGCCATAGAAGTGCGTCTTTTCGATTTGGCGAATTTCTATTCGATCGTGTAAGAGTTAGGGAATAGGCCTGAATAACTCAAAGAAAATCTGGTCATATTCTGTATTATAGAGGAGGAAAGAAGGGTCAAAGTCCGATGTCCTTGCAAAGAACTCTACTGGAGGAGCACTCCAGGACAAAATCATGCGAAAAAGTTTATCAAACATTTGTCACAAAATGCTAAAAAGCTTCTCGAGCTTGGAAAAGCATATATTAGATTGATAACCAATCTTTTAACTGGCCATTGCCCTCTGAGAAACCATCTCAAAAAGATGGGCAAAGCCGACACTGAAACTTACAGACTTTGTGAATCTGCAGAACATATACTCTGCAACTGCGATGTGTTAATTTGCAGCAAGCTTAAATCCCTCGGAATAGCATATATTATGTCTAAGGACATAGGGGATAATAATAGACTCTATTAAAAGCCTAAAAATCCTGGGAACCGAATAAATTGCAGGGTTACTCACAAAAGATCTTCCTAGGTCGAAGTGACGAAAGGCTCTTAAAGCCAAACAACCCCCAGACAATAGACAAGGGTCAAGGTGGAGTAGGATTCTGAATCAAGAACACATTAAGGATTAAGGGAACAAACAGAAGAATTTCATGATTATTCCAGCAGTCTACGTTTTAATAAAAATTTAGCCATTTCAATAATTCAAATGTATGCACCCACATTAGTAGCCAGTGAGGACAATGTTGATCAATTTTACGAAGATATAGAAACAGTCATAAATTAACAAAAAAACACGGCTAACTACCTACTTGTAATTGGTGATTTTAACAGCAAAGGGGGAAAAAAAGGAAGAGAAGATGGAGAAATGAGAGAGGAAGAATGCTGATAAGTTTTGCTATTAACATAAACTATATATGTATTACTAATACCTTTTTCAAAAGACAAGCAAGGAGAAGATAGACGTGGGTATCTCCGAATGGTGAGTACAAGAATGAAATAGACTTTATTCTTAGCAACACTACGAAAATAATTAAGAACACATAGAGCGGGAGGCCACCGCAGAAAACCCTACGTCATCTAACACAAGAATAAAATGTATTGAAAAATGAAGTTTGTACCTTCATTTAACTAAATTTCATGGGTTGCCATGTTTCATATGGCCGCAACTCTAGGCAACCTCACTTTGAAGGTGTAAGAAGCGTATATGGGTGGTCCATGAGGACTGGGAAACAGACCAACAGTAGATTCGTGAGGCCAAAATATTACGATTTACCTAAAATTACCTTAGTCCAAAAGTTAATATTTAGGGAGATACAGGGTGTCAAAGTCGAAATCTTAATTTTAATTTTCTTCTGTAATTTCTAACGTTTTCGGAATATTTTTATGAAAATTGGTGAAACTAGCTTTTTTGGGACGAGAAACAATAATCCGTCCTCAATTTGAATGTAGCACTTAAAATAACCTTATTTTTGCTATACCTAATACCTTAAAAGTACTTCAGCTTTTTTATACTTAAAGTTATGGCAAATTTAATTGAAACAAACAATTGCCCCATCATTTTTATACGAAAAAGGTATACTTTTCAAATGTCACTAAAGTTAACCGTTTTCAAGATATTTGCTATTGAAGTAAGTGATGCTACATCTTATTGTGTTTTAAACATTTTCTAACGCAGTAGGCTTGCATTTAAAACAAAAAATTGGCATATTCTTGTCAAAAACAAGTGAGCAAGAGGTTACCGCAAAAAATATTACGTCATCTAACACATGGACAAAATGTATAGAAAAATGAAAAAAAAATCCTCGCATTTAAAAAGAAGAAACATCCCGAAAAGGTGAAACAAAAACATAATAATAATAAAAATAATTTTTATTCAGAACACATGTTTATACAATAAAATAAAAATAATTCATATTTTTTCATATTATAATCAATTAATTATGCTTAGCTAATTTTAATAATTACATACCTACTAAAAAAACTGAACGTTCAGAATATAACAAAACTTAACTCACAGAAGTTTTGGTGCGTGAGCATCTGTGTTACAAAATTTGTGTATTGGTCGACTTTAGAGTATTAAAATTTGTATAATTGTGACGTGCATTGTGTAATACGAGAAAGATCATGTCAACGCCAACCGATACTGGACCGCAATATATCTTTCATACGGACTATTTTGCCCTGACACGGTAAGTTGGGCGTACCACTGCAGTCGACAGGCGTGCTATCATTGGTTTTGCTGATCGCATGGTTTCGTAAAAACGAGTGGTTCCGTAGTAATCTTAGAATTTAAGAACCATATCAAATATTTCTGTTTCAATAAGCAATTTATCCGACGGAAAATGACGTTCTTTATTGAAAATAATTTTTTAAAAATATTTTTGCTATATTTCTAAATTTACTAAATTATGTTTGTGTACTCCACCCCAGGCTACATGTTGACGAATTATTTTGAACTCGAGTGTAGGTATTTATTAAGGAGTTAAACCCAGCGGTGTTAAGAATATTAAAATATTCTTGACAATAATCATCATTAGATGCAATGTCACTATTTAGGTCACCTACAAACAAATGTATGCATTTATTACCTGTAACTGTATCTGATAGATATTTTTGTATATTATCATTAAATTCATAAACACAAGTCGAAGTGGGTCTATAAACAGCATAGACAACTACATCAATGGACATCGAAATAATAGCTTTGATTACTTTTACTTGGCCTATATTTAATATTTCCGTTCTATGCCTGTACGAATCTCTGATATAAATCACCACTCCGTTATTTTAATTAATATTGCCTTCGTTATATATTACATTAAAAAAGCCTGGTATAAAAAAATAGTTTTTGTCTATAATTTTTCAGTTTCTGTAAAGACAAAATGCAGTCAAAATTATACTCCAGTTTATGTAGTAGTGCCAATGTTTTATTTATATTTTTATTGATACATACTACGTATATTAATCTGTGTGAAAGGTATAAAAATTTGCATCATTTTTGTTTTTCTTTGAATTATATGGTTTTTAGTTCACTATAAGAAAAATGAGTAATATACTGATCCATAATACAAATATTTTGAAGTAACAATCAATTCTTGTAACAGTAATTACAATAAAAAAAATAAAATAATAACTGTAATAAAGTAGAGATAATAAATAGAGTAACAAATATCCCACTGATCCACTATTGATCTGTGTCCTATTACTTGTTTTTGACAAGAATATGTCAATTTTTTGTTTTAAATGCAAGCCTACTGCGTTACAGATTATTCTGAATATTTAAAAAATGAATAAGATGTAGCATCACTTACTTCAATAGCAAATATCTTGGAAACGGTTAACTTTAGTGACATTTGAAAAGTATACCTTTTTCGTATAAAAATGATGGGGCAATTGTTTGTTTCAATTAAATTTGCCATAACTTTAAGTATAAAAAAGCTGAAGTACTTTTAACCCTCCAGTGGTCGGGTGGGGTCTGTGAGACAATGCAGTTTTGTTTTGTGCGCGCATATTTGCAATTTTAGGCCTAACGCATTGTGCATTCATGTACCTGTCAGTTAGTATCCAAGGAATACGTGATCGAGTAATAGTGCCTCAGTGACAAAAATTCCGGTAGTTACACGCCATTGTGGTCTCTCAGACACCACCCGACAGTTCTCGTAACTTTTTTGTGTTATAAAATACGAAGTGTGTTAAGCAATAATCGTAGGAAAAGTAAGTAGAATGAGTAATAATTAACACAATTAAATATAGTTATTCTCAATTTAGTAGAGTATTACATCCGGCTGTAATTTTAACCGGTGTTATTACAATTTTTTGTTCATTTTTACCAAATTAATAGGATAATTTTTTTCAGCCAATAATGGATCCATACTGGAAAGAAATTGAACGATTACAGAAACTCCATGAAGTAGAAGTAGCCGAAAATGTAGATCAGGATGGTGATTCTGGCTCAGAAATAGATCACTGTGAAAACAGCGATGATAATTCACCTGCGCGCAGCGAAAACGAAAGGGGTCGTTGCGCCTACTGCCGAAACCGTAAAACACGATATTTTTGCTCAAACTGCAATAAATGGCTTTGCTTAGAGCATGCTAGACCCATGTGTCAAGACTGCCTCCAAAAAGGAACTGAAGATTAAGATTTTTTCAAAAAAGGTTTTAGCGTTGTGTCTTATACGAGTTTTCTTTATAATTATTATAATTATCCTTTTTTTGTAGCTATTGCTTAAAATACAATGTCTAATACTTTACTATGTATCTAAGAACTCACTAAGTTTAATAAATAAAAAAAATAATAATTATATTACATTTTTTTCTTAATTCAAAAATTGGGCCTGCTAGACACCACCCGACTGTTCGTGTAATTTTTAGTCACCCGATTACTGGAGGGTTAAGGTATTAGGTATAGCAAAAATAAGGTTATTTTAATTTAATTTTATTTTTCATTTTCATCACTCGATCTTTGAAATTAAATAAAACAAGTTGTGTAAGTGATATTGCTATACTCTTATTTTTATTTTGAAGCATATTCGATGACATTATGTTTCAAAAATTATATCAGCCAAATGGCCGCCGCGGCTACTCTGGGTGGCTCGAATCCTGGAGGTCCAATTTTCGACGACATTCTCGCATAAAAGTGGCTCAATTTCACCAATGACGCGACTGATGTTGGCTTTTAGGGTGGCAATCGTCTGTGGTTTGTCGGCATAGACCAGAGATTTCACGTAGCCTCACAAAAAAAAATCTAATGGCGTTAAATCACAGGATCTGGGGGGCCAGTAAATAAATTTGACGCAGTGTACGGAACGTTTGGCGAACGGAGCACTGATTTTAATGATAAATTTTAACAATTTCCACGCGTTGTTGAATCGTGTAGTGTTCCATGGTTAAATGTCAAGACTAACTGAACACGCCTCTTAAATATTACAGCTGTGTCACCCTCAGCTTGGTCGTGCGCAGTTACCAAGGATGGAGCGTGACTATTGAAAAACCCTTTACAAAACCGGAAATAAGAAAATATACAAGAAAGTGGGAGAAAGAAAAAATAGGAGCAAATCCTGAACAAGACAGGTTTCACCAGAAAAATAAAAAAAGAAATGTCATCTGGCCATCAATGGATTTTAAACCTGAAAATCGAAAACACTATTCAATGAGTAAGAAAGGACATTGTGAATGTAGCTACGGAATATTATGAGAAATTGTACAGAAGCGACTAGACTCTTAACGGAGCAGCAAGGAGACGACGTCATGACGAGATAAACGAAGAATTTCAAAAAGCGATTCGTCAGGTGAAAACAAACACTGCTCCAGGTCCAGATGGTATAAAAATGAGCTTATTAAGGGTGCACCACTGAGATTACAGGAAATAATAAGATTGTTATTTAACAAAGAATCAAGAATCATACCGCTTTTCAAGAAGGAAAAGAAAGATTTAATTAAAAACTATCGCCTTAATTGAAAACTATCGCCTAATCAGTCTAGTACCAGCCCTGTGCAAACTTTTTACTGCAATAATTAAATCACAAATTATTAAAACGCTAGATAAAAACCAATGAGTTGGGTTTTAAAAAAGGCTACTCAACAATGGACCACATTCAAACGATAAACCAGCTAACAGCAAAACAATGAATTCAACAAACCTTTACATCAGCATTGAGCACGGTTTGTTGATACTTGCCTTAGAAGAATAAGGAATCCCAACAAAGTACATCCATCTTATTAAAGAACTGTGCAAAAATAACATATCAAAAATAAAAATGTAGAGAGGGCAGAAGTTTTAAGAGGGCGATAGACCCTATTTCTCCAAATTTGTTCAATGCGGTGCTCGAGAGTATCTTTAGAAAGCTGAATTGGAATAACAGGGGCATAAGAATACGCAAAAGAAGACTGAACAACCCTAGGTACGCAGATGATGTGGTACTAGTGGCACAGAGTAGAACCGAACTAACAAAATGATTTCTGAATCAGGTGAAGAGAGTGGTAAAGTGGGACTGACTATAAATTGTCAGAAAACAAATCTGCTATCAAACAGGGCTTCAGTTGATGTACAAGTAGGGAACTAAACAGTAAAATATGTAGACCAAGTGATTTACCTGCGGTAGTTAACATCGTTTCCAAACCGCATGGAGAAAGAGATACAAAGAAGAATAGATGCAGGCTGGAAAAGTTTTTGGATGTTAAAAAGATTTTTAAAAATGACATTCTTTTAAAACAGAAAAAGGAAGTGTATAACATGTGTGTTATCCCTACAATTAGTTACGGTGTGCAAACCTGGTCCTTAAACAAATAAACAAAAAATTAAGAGCGAAATTACGTATTACCCAAAAAACAATGGAAAGGGCTATACTGAATATAAAACTAGCCGATAGGATTCGAACCACAGAAATAAGAAGGACAGGAATAGAAGATCTGGTTGTATTATTATTGTATTGACAGCAGCAACTTGGTTAACGCAGTCAACTAAATTGTGTTTGTTGGCTAGCTGCTTGACACAGGTTCAATTTTCCCACTTAGAAAGAAAAGTATTGAAAGATAATAGAGCATAATGCAAGTCTAAGATGAATCCATCACCTCTTTTATTTTATACCAAGTGCGATTGAACTTTAATACCATATACAATAAAAGAATAAATGTATGAATAGTTTTTGATTAGATGATTATACAGAATGACATAGTTCAAAGTCTGAACATGGAGATACAACTTGAACTTGGAAAATTTGCTTGTTTGCAATTCTTACTCCACTTTCCTGTTCGGACTTGAACCATAACATATGAAAATGAAGTTTTGATAATAAATATGTGTTAAAGAAAAAGCGCAACTAGAAATAGTTTTCTAAACTAATAAAGGAAAAAAAAGCTATAGAAGGAAGAAGAATTAGGTTAAGAAAAGAATAATAAACATTTTCTTCAATCAATAAATAATCTAAAAAAAGCAAAAAACTTACTTTTTCTTATTCGAAAATCCACCGCTTTCTAATTTTCGTTTTTTAGCTGACTTAGTAATACTCGGGGTCGACAATAAATCGGGTGTCATTGGTGTTGGTGAAACTGAATCATCTACAGATTTACTTCCTACCATTTTCCGCAGTCCATTAAACATTCCTTAATTTAAAAAAAAAAATTAACTAGAATGATCTACATTTTACAGAATTCATTACTTGTTAGAGATCCGCTTCGGCGCTTCTTTTTTCTTTTACCATTTGTCATTTCTTCATCTGACCATGAATTTCCTGATGTGGATAGAGGAGCTATACGATCAATAATATGTTCAGATATAACACCGATACTTGATGCGTTTTCGATTAATAACTAAATAATAAATTTAATGAATACAAATGAAATAATAAAAACTTCAAAAATTTACCTTGAAGAGTTCACAGATTTTTGTCAATCGATGAGTCATATTATGAGCTACTTTTTCTTCTACTGGAAATATTGTTGGTCCTATAACTACAGCTAAATTGTAGGAATCCATTTTATTTGATGTTGATTGTTCAGTCACTTGGTGTAGAAACTTAAATTACAGCGGTTCAGTTTCAGAAATATAAATCGAAATTTAAAATACATACTTGCATAAAGTAAGTTAATGTGTTCAAATGTTCGCATGGCAACAAAAGACAAGTTAAAAGTAAAGCCTGTAATTTATTTTCCGGTAAAAGAGAGCAACGTAAGAAAGGTTCGTGAAATAAGAATGGTAAAAGTGGTTCTGGCAGTTCTCGGAAAAACATTTTTAAAACATTTGCAACATCTATTTCATGATGTCCATCTCCTAAAGAGCAACCGGCATCTAATGATAACTGAAAAAAAAAGTTTATTAATAATATTACCTATAATAGTGGCTTGTAAATTGCACCTAAAATAAGGAAGCAAAACGATTTTTCAATAATACATGTTAAAGTACCAACAGTGATCTGTGAATGTCTCATTACATCTTGTTAGTTAAGTAGTAAACTAATATTTATTGTTACCTTGAAATTTTAAGTGTTTTATAATGCTTTAATATTCAATATAAGTGCTTTTAACACAGCAGCAAGGCACTTTTGCAAATTTCTAGGTATTTCAAATAACGGAAGCCAGGTAGCTCAGTTATAAGAGGGCCAGGCTTGCATGTTGCAAGTCCCGGGTTCAAATCCCTACGTTGGTGGAGATTTTTTCTCAGGCCTCTGGGATCGGTACTAGGCCTGGTGAGACCATTCACAGTTGGGCTTAATTAACTGTGCTCTACTCGGAAGACTGGTCTATGAGATAGAGTAACAAGACCACTATACACATAGTAACACACACATGACATAGCCGTCTGACTTGAAGTAATGCCTAAAGGCGGTTCCAAGCAGATTGGCTATACACGCATACAAGACACACACAGAAAAGAAAGAAAAGGTATTTCAAATAATATATTGTTAGACACTGTTTGTTGAGTATTTCCCGAAGTGCAATTTGCATAAACTTAAAAAATGTATTAGAGGCTAATTTCTATCATAAATTTCTGTATTACAGAATAATATAATTAGCGGTGGGTTCCTCGTTCATTTTAAGTATGCTGGCTGCTGGTACATATTGTTCAGCTCACCACAATGAGTAGTTCAGTTCAGAGCGAGTCATTCATTTGAACGACTAGCTTTTACTGTACATAAGTTATATGTAATGGATTGTGCCGGCACAGGCATCGGCAGTGGCATACTGAATATTTTGTGCGGCACACGGCACAATCCTATCGTAAACGATAAGAGCACATCTGAAACTTGCAGCCTGCAATAATGTAGATAAAATCAAAATTAGGATATTGTTATTTTTTCATTTCATTTCATAGTCAGGTCCTCTTGTACCCGTAGGTGTCGAGGTGGTTGAATTACTTGTTTACCCAATTCCTCCATCTTATACGGTCCGTTGCCATCTGTGTTGCTTCCTTCCATGATATTCCTCTTTCGTTCAATATTGCCAGTACACTATCATTCCAGGTACGTCTTGGTCTTCCTTTCTTGTTTTTACCTAAAGGTTTAGCTTGCCAGATTTCCTTGACTTGCCTATTTGCACCCATTCGCAGTAGGTGGCCAAACCATCTCAATTTTTGGTTTTCTATTGTAACATTTAAAGGATTGACTCTTAATTCTTTCCTTATATCGTCATTTCTTATTTTATCGATTCTTTTAATCCCCTTTATCCGTCTCAGGAACTTCATTTCAGCAGTTTGGAGTCTCTGCTTATCGGCCTTCGTTAGAACCCAATTTTCTGCCCCATACAGTAGTGTCGGTTGGTAGATCGATTTATAAACTGTTACCTTTGTTTGGCGCGACACTTCTTTTTTGTTTAGAAATTTATTATATAGCATTTGTAACACTTTATTAGCACTGCTTAACCTGGCGTTTAATTCATTTTCCAAGGTGCCTCTCATACTTATGGTACTGCCTAGGTACTTAAAGTGTTGTACTTGTTCGATAGGCTTATTGTCAATTTTGATATTTATTTGGTATCGACATTTGATAAGACCGCTACTTTAGTTTTCTCTAGATTTAATTTTAAGTTAAACTTTTCAAGCACTTCCCTCCAAATATTAATATTACTTTGTAGATGAAATTCAGACTCCGCACATAACACTACATCGTCCGCGAAAGCACATATTTCCAGTTTGATTGGTTGTAGATTGTGATAACCTATTATGTACGGTTTCATTCTTATTTTACATTCATTAATTATTTCATCCATAACGCATATAAATAAGAGGGGGCTCAGTACCCCTCCCTGTCTTACACCCTCGGTTGTGATAAATGCATCTGATAGGTTGTTCCCTGTTCTGACTATATTATTCGTGGTCTTATGTGTACTAATAATGGCATCTATTAAATCTGAATTTATCCCTTTCATTCTTAGGCTTTCCCATATGTTATCCCTTTTGATACTATCAAAGGCTTTTCTCAAGTCTATAAAGCAAAGGTAAACCTTTTTATTTTTACTTAGAGTTTTTTCAGCCAGCTGTTGGAGAGTAAAGATATGGTCGTGGACACTGTATCCTGGCCGAAATCCACTTTGTGCATCGTGTAAGTGCCTTTCAACTTCAGCACGTAGTCGCTTCTCTAATATTCCTTCGTAAGATTTTGCAGCCACACTTAACAAAGAAATCCCCCTATAATTTGAGCAGTCTTTTCTGTCACCCTTTTTATGGATCGGTAGAATTATTGCTGATGTCCAGTCACTCGGTATTTTCTTTAGTTTCCACGCCATATTAAAAATCCTGTGAAGTTCTTGTGTGCCGTTTTTACTCATAAATTTTATCATTTCAGGGGTAAGTTCGTCATATCCGGCCGCCTTTCCTATTTTAATTTTGTCTAGAACTTCTTGTACTTCTTTTATTTCTATGCAATTTCCAGTTTCCGTTACTATGCGTCTGTCAAGTTGTTCCGTGTTTTGTTTATCGTTTAAATTCACAATGGTGTTATGTGTATCCTCAGTTAATAAGTCTTCAAAGTACTCTTTCCATCTGTTTAGTATCCTTTTATCGTCTGTTATTATGTTCCCTTTTTTGTCTTTTATTTGTTTTAGTCTCACTTCTTTGTTATTTTGGAGGGATTTCAGAGCCTTATAAAATAGTTTCGAGTTATATCTACTGTTCTTTTCCAGTTCCCTACCAAATTCCTCCCACGATTTTCTTTTGGCTTCTATCACAGCATCTTTAGCTAAGGTTCTTTGTACCTTGTATGCTTCATAAGTTTCGTCATTTTTTGCCCTAAGATAAGCTTTCCATAACCTCTTCTTTTCCTTCACTACCTTCTTTACTTGCTCATTCCACCAAGCAGTTTGTTTTCTATTTTTAATTGTTATAGAAGACCCACAAATTTTTGCTGCAGTTTCCTTTAGCACACGTTTGAAAACTTCCCATCTCTTTTCTATGTCATCTTCTTCTATATTATATCGTTGGTTAATAAGGTCAAATTCTTTTTCTAATGCATCAGAGTATTTTTTCCTAATACATTTATCCCGTAATCTGTAGTTTTTTATTCTTTCCTTGTCTCTACTTTGTTGAAGTATTTCTTTCTTTTCCTTTGGCATATTAAATCTGCTTGTTGTTTGTAACAGAAAATGGTCGCTCCCAATTTCGTACCCTCGTTTACTTCTTGTGTCCTTTATATTTTGCAAGTTTTTATTTGGTACAATTACGTAATCAATTATAGATCTTTCACCTCTACTTATAACTTCTCTTGTTATGCTGTGTATTAATTTGTGTTTAAAGAAGGTGTTTGTTATTTTTAGCCCATTATCTAAACAAAATTCTAACAACCGCTTACCGTTATTATTTAGGGTGTTCTCTCCATGTGGACCGATCACCCCGTTCCATTTATTGTGTTCGTTACCAACTCTCGCATTGAAGTCTCCAAGCATAATTAAAAATCCTTTATAATCTTCAATGGTAATTTGAAGTTCATTCCAAAATCTTTCTTTTCCTGCCGCTGTTTCGTTCTCATTCGGGCCGTACACTATAATTATTGTTAACGGGAAGGATTTGTAGGCCTCCAGCATTATTTTTAAAATTCTTTCATTGATATACTCCCATTCCCTAACTGCTCCAATAATTTCCTTCCGGATTATGCATGCTACTCCAGCTTGTGCTCTTTCTGTTTCCTTGACCCCTCCATAAATTAACAGTGCACCATTACCTAATATTTGGCTTCCCTTACCTTTCTTTTTAGTTTCTGTTAGTCCAATTAATTTTAAACTTGACTTCTCTAATTCTTCCGCAATTTCCATTTCTTTTCCTTGTATTCCTCTAACATTCCATGTCGCAATTTTCCATATTTTTTGTCCTAAATCGTTGTCCATGTCCGCTGCCTTTTTTGTCATCGTTTTGTTTTCGGTCGGTTTGTTTATTAGTTTTTTGTTTGTTTCACCACCCCAAGTTCTTTAGCATCCCAGGTGTATAGATCACCATCGATGAAAATCTTTTTATAGCCAACTTTTGCACTATGCCCTTTACTTATTTTCTCCTTTGCTATTTTTCTAATTTCACTTTGTATTACTCTTTCATTCCACGTTAGGTCATGTTCTATGTATATATTTGTACCTTTTAGTTTGGCCTTATTGTTCATTATTTGTTGCTTGCTTTCCCAATTGTTCAGGTGCACAATATTTATCGATTGACCGGTTTTACTATTTATCAGTATTACTTTGTTGACTTCTGTTTCCACCTTCAACTTATCTTTGATAAATTGCTTCGCTGCTAGCTCTTTTTGTTGATTATCAAAAGCAATACCTTTGATCACAATGTTGCATTTCCTTTTTTCCTTCTCCATGTTCTCCATCCTATTTTCGAGTCTATTTATTCTTTCGAATAATTGTTTTTTCTCATTGTTCCACTTTTCTTCTCTCTTTATCATTTCTTCCCTTAGTTTCTTGTTTTCCTCCGTGTTCTTCTTTATTTCCTCCATCATTAACTTCATTAGGTCTTTAATCTCTTTTAAGTCCTCCATTTCTCCTCCTCTGCTCCTCTGCCACTCCTGGTCTTTATTAGGGGATCTGATTACTTTTTTGCTTTTCTTAACAGCACCTGATTCAGTTTCTCCGCTACTGTTTAGATCTCTATCTCTTTTATTATACTCGTTCATCCGTGTTATTTATTTCCTTGTAGAGTTTTAGGGTTCAATAACAATTATAACCTTGACCGCGAAATTTTTGGATCGGTGCGCTAAAACCACACAGAGTTTTTTTTCGTTTCTTTGCATTTTTTGAGAACATTTACCATAGTAATGTATATTTTTTTTTACACCATCAAAAAGTAGAGATTACAACGAACAAAAAGCCCACCGAGTTTTTTAAAAAAGCAGATATTTTGACGCGAGAATTTTCGATTGAAAATTAGGGTGCTTTTTCGATATTAAGTCAAAATAAGGTGAAAAAATAAATATTTTAAATCAAAAAAATTACAGTGTATTTGGGACATAAAAAGGTAAGTTTTCGCCAAATTTCGTGAAAAAAAAAATTTTTTTGTAAAAGATAAAAATAAAAAACCAAAAACTTGGTTATTTGAATTTTTCACATAAATTTTGAGGTTATGTGAAAAAAGTGTAAATATAAAAGTTGTAGATCTTTTTATTACCTACAACTTTTCCATTTAACTGTTTTCCATAGGACTTGTAGTTTTGCCGGAAATCGAGATAAACGGTTTTCTACCCTTAAAAACTCACCCCCTTCCACTTCCCGACCTCAGATCGCCCGTAAATTATTTTTCCTTTCATTTTTGTTATATTCTCTTCCTTTTCCAATGGGTTTCATCCTACTATTATTTTTTTTGGTTTAAAAAATTATCGACCCTGGTCTACTAGCGACTTACTTCTACAAAAATCTGTACGCTGCTAGCTTAATACATGAAGAAGAAATCCAAACAACTAAATCCACGGCAGTTCAAAAAAAATATATCACAAATTCAGTAGAGTGAAATAAGATAGGCTTTACAAAAGTTAAAAGATGGAAAAGCATCGGGCAATGACAACATATGTAATGAAATGATCAAAACAGCATTCGAATATATAATTCCAAATCTAACAAAACTCTTTAATAAAATCTTACAAGAAAAAAATAGCAATGCAAACTACACAAAAAAGAAGAAAAACACAAGATTGCAAACTACTGCCCCATCAGCCTAATTCCAAATCTATATAGATTGTTGCCATAATAATCCAAAAGCGTATTTACTCCCATCTAGGTCAAAGAAATAGGTAAACCCGAACAAGCTGGATTTAAAAAGGGCTATTCAACAATCGACCATTTACATACTATGAGTCAACTTTTAGAAAAACACAAAGAATACAACATAGCCTTAGTCGATTGTAAAAAAGCATTTGATTCTATAGAACGAAAATATTTATGAACCCTTAAAATACGAGGAGGGTTCAAATATGACCCGGAATTTTATTCTCAGAACCAAACGAAAGGCCCTAGCGGCAATTCCTTCTTAACATTCTTGCAATGGGGTATCTAGAAGGCGTGCATAATGTCATAGTCGCTTCAATTGTTTTTAGTTAGTAATTGTCAAAATAACAGAGCAGGCAGTTCATGTTTCCGTTGCGCAACGCATAATAATTAGATTTCTTGTGAATGACGGTGCCAAACCAAGTGATATTTTGCAAAGACTTCAAGCACAATATGGGGAATCCACCTTATTAAAAACCCAGGTGTTTGATTGGTGTAACAAGTTTAAGGAGGGCCGTACAACGGGCGAAAATTTGCCGCACTCGAGACATCCGAAAACTTCGACAATACAAACCATCTTTTGGGACAGTGAGGGTGTTCTCTTTACCGATTTTTTGAGAGAACGACGTACCGTGAATGCGCCTTGTTATACTGACTTGCTTACACAAAAAGTTAAGCCTGCATTTCGTTCAAAAAGGAGAAATCATTCAATAAGGAGTGTCATTCTGCTGCACGATAACGCCCGATCTCATACAGCCCAATTGACTACAAATGTCCTCGAAAAAATGCATTGGGAGGTTCTTCCACATCCACCGTAATAGCCCGGATTTATCACCATGTGATTTCCATCTCTTTGGACCGCTGAAAGAGGCATTGGGTGGCTCAAAATTTCAAGACGATGATGTGATGATGTTGCCGAGTTTGTGCATGAGTGGAGCGCGCCCAACCAAAAACATTCTATAAAAGTGGCATTATGAAACCCCCACAACAATGGCAAAAGTGGTAATGGTATTCTCGCAATTACATAAGCGATTCATCTTTGAATCTTATTTTCGTAATGGAAATCTTGTAAATGGGGAATGGATATACAGTACTCGAGCTTGCCTGGTTGAATTTCGACAACAGTTTCCTGATCTTGTGTTCTTGGAAGCTGACTTTTTCAATGTGGTCTGGAATTGTGTGCGATTGTTCAGAGAAACAGGAAGCGTAACACATAAGGACGGTGGTGGCAGGCCAACGGTCCGTACAGAGGAAACTATTGAAAATGTTCGAGAGATTATGAATGAAGCACCAACAACATCATTGCGAAGACTCACACAGCAAGTTCCCGTATCTTATGGTACCTGCAGAACAATTTTGAGGAGGGACATTGGTTTATTTCCTTACAAGATGCAGGCTTATCATGAATTGTTACCGCCTGATCATAATAGGCGCGTGTTATATTTCCAATGGTTCACCCAACATTTATTGCACAACAATGATCTCTTGGATTTGACATCCTTTACAGATGAGGCGTGGTTTCATTTGTCAGGGTATATCAATTCACAAACCATGAGGATGTGGAGTGCTGAAAACCCTCACATATTTCGTGAGTCTCCATTGCATTCCCAGAAAGTTGGGGTATGGATTGGTGTTTCTCGCAGACGATTGATACCCATATTCTTTGAAGGAACCATCAATGCCCAAAGGTACCGAGACAACATCTTAGAACCCTTCATAAACCAACTTCACGGAGACGAGCTACAACATATATTTCCAAAATGATGGTGCCACTTCTCACACGACTCGGCAATCTATCGCTTATTTATGACAATTTTTTGGCGATCGTCTGATCAGTTTACGTTGTGTACCTGAATTCCCGCCAAGATCACCAGATTTGACTATCCTAGATTACTTCGTTTTTCCACATTTGAAAAACATAATTTTTAAGACACCAGTTCACACACTTCCTGAGTTGCGAAACCGAATAGTTGAAGAATGTGCTAATATCACACCCGAAATGCTCCGAAACGCATTTGAAAACATGAAAAGGCGTGTAAATTTATGTTTGCATGAGAATGGTGGCCATTTTCAACATCTAATGTAATAAATTGAAAATAAACCCGTAGTTTAATAACTAAGTTTTATTTGACAAGCTGATTGGGACGATGAATCAAACATGCAAGGTACGTTCAGAATTCCAAAGCCACCCTTTATTTAAATAACTTCTGTTCATATGGTACGAGGAGGCAGGCAACGAGATCCACTGTCTCCAGACCTT
The DNA here is from genome assembly GCA_963082815.1 of Melanotus villosus. Lineage (NCBI taxonomy): Eukaryota > Metazoa > Arthropoda > Insecta > Coleoptera > Elateridae > Melanotus > Melanotus villosus. The sequence goes on along the minus strand of OY720419.1, from coordinate 26,911,727 downwards.
TTTAACACCACCTTGGACTATTTCCTCGACTATTTCATTGATCAAATTGCATGGAAAACAAAAGGAATAAACATTCACGGAACTTTCCTGTCAAATTTAAGATTTGCTGATGACATAACCATCTTTGCAAAAAACCCTGTGAAACTTCAAAATATGCTTACAACGCTGAACAAGTTTTGCAAAAACATATGCCTTACTATCAAGTATTCTTCTTCTTCTTCTCTTGTTATCCTTATGCCCTTAGGGCGTCGGATATATCAACTATTCTAAGACCAGCATACTCACAAACAGTAATAAAAGCAAGATTATAATAGATAACCAAAATGTTAAATATGTGGAACAAACGATATACCTAGGTTGGATCTTTTCTTTCAACTATAAAGAAAACAAAGAAGTACAGAGAAGAATAGCAGAGGGTTGGAAAAAATTTTGGTTTTTGAATAAACTGAAAGTAAGATATTTAATCACTGTGTAATACCAACTCTAACGTACGGGTGTCAAACGTGGGTATTAACCCTTAACCGGACAAGTGGCGACTGACAGGCTATGCCAGAAATAAATTTTGAGATATCTCTTGTAACTTAATCACACCATCTAATCTTCACATTGTTTGTGAACTACCTTCCAACCAATTTACAAGGTGTTTAATTTTATAGACGTTGTTGCTTTTTGTAGAAAAAAGAGATCGTTCATATTTAGGAGGATTTTTGTTGAGCTGCAGTTTAACTTTTTTTTGTGTTATTTGTAATATATTTATTACCTACTGAATTATTTTAAAAATATTATGTTTTATAATAGTTCCCGAGTTGCGGTAGCTAGATACCCCATTCCCACACGATTACGAAAGTTAAGCAGCATTGTCTCGGGTCAGTACTGGGATGGGTGACCTGACTGTTCCGTTAACGCGGCGCCTCTCTCCCACGAGGACCGGTCACTATGGGAGAATAGACCAAAACCCCCTCACTAATAAGTGAGTAGATTTGAGAAGGTGCAGGGGTGGGAGAAAAAGGGGAGGCCTTTGCTCTACATAGGGATTTGTACAGGCTAATAATAATTATGTGCTAATATGTGTCGTTGCTTGGTTTTTCACAATTATTTAAATAAATTACAGGTAACACAAAATAAAATCAGTCGCAACATCTTAATGGTAAACTTAAAAGACCATGTAAAAGCAGTGGATTTGAAAAAGTTTTTGTTCTGAAGACAGTGTGTTGAAGTGTAAAAAACTTAAGTGGAAGTGGGCAGGACATGTTTCAAGGATGAAAAACAGATGGGCAATAACAACAACCAAATGGCAAAAAGAAAAAAAGGAAGACCCAGAATCAGATGGGTGGACGACATAAAGAAAATTGGAAGAAGTGACTAGCTAGATAGAAAAAGCAAAAGATAGAGAAAAATAGAAAAAGCTGGAGGAGGCCTTTTGCCCGTTCGACGGGATGAAAATGGGCTAACAATAACAATAAAAAGATCGATTAATTAGAAGTTTCATTATTTAAATATGTATTTTCAAAAATCAGCCAATACATACCAGTAAGTATTAAAATTACATACAAAAAAGCTTTAAGTAATAAACTAAAATCAATAAGGGAAAATATCCAAGCAATGAATATAGAAGACAAATGGAAAATATTCAAAAACAATCTAGTGGAAACGGCTATATAAGTGTGTGGTACAAGTAAGACAACTACTTTAAAAAAACAGACAGCATGGTGGACAGACGAGATAAAGCAGCAGGTTAAAACTAAGAAGAGGAAATGGCAAGAATATCTCAGTAATAATACAGAACAAAAATACCGTCTATATAAAGAACAAAGAAAAAAAGTTAACAAGTTGATAAAAGAAGCAAAGCAAAAGCAATGGGAAGAGTTTGGAGTGAAGTTAGAGAGAGACAGTACAGGAAACCAAAAACTGTTCTATAGAGTACTGAACAACCTTAGACGTGATAAAAATAAAAATACGAGAACTACGACTATTAAAAACGCAGAAGGTGAAATATTGACAGAAGAAAACAAGATCATGGAGCGCTGGAAGGAATACTTCGAAAATCTTCTAAACACAGGAAGCCAAAGTGAACAGGACCAAAGTAACGATGATCATAGTAACCAGAGAAGTAATATCATAGTAACCAGAGAAGTAATACGGAAGCTGAGGAAATAAAAATGGAAGAACTTAATGAAGCAATCGAAAGGCTGAAAAATGGCAAAGCACCAGGTGCCGATAAAATAACTACAGAAATGGTCAAAAATATGGGTGAAGACGGAAGGCAATTGTTACTGGAAATATTCAAACAAGTATGGGGAGAAGAAAATACACCCAGAGACTGGACAGTGGGCTTAATAGTGCCAATTTATAAAAAAGGAGACAACAAAGACTGTAACAACTACAGGGGAATAATGCTGCTAAGTACAATAATCAAGATATACGAGCACATATTAGAAAAAAGACTGAGACAAGTAATAGAACCAACGTTAATGGAAACACAGAGTGGTTTCAGAAAATGTAGAAGTACACAAGATCATGTATTCACAATAAAGGAAATAGTAAGCAAGTCATTAATGAGAGGGAATATTGTATATTTAGCTTTTTTAGACATGGAAAAAGCGTTTGATAGAGTCCCTAGAGTCAAAATATGGGAAAGCCTACGGAAAAGAAACGTAAACGACAAGTTAATGGGAGCAGTCAAAAGCTTTTACAAAGAAACAACTAACTGCGTAATCAGTAATAACATGAAATCGGGCTTCTTCACCACAAAAATAGGAGTACGACAAGGAGGAGCGTTGAGCCCACTACTCTTCATAACTTATATGGATGAAATTATTAGAGAAACCAGGACGAAATCGAAACCAATGTATACAGGGTGCCCGTTTTTCGACCTCAAGCATGGGGATCTCGGTTATTATAACAGATGCGAGATCGGTTAAATTAGGGCAAAGTTGCGCATTTTTATGGTGATCAATTATCTGAAAGAAAATTTGATCTGTCATTTTTAGTTTTTGAGTTATTGGAGAAAAATGGAAAATTGTGATTTCTGTTTTAATTTTTTTAAACGAAAACCAATAAAACTAGACATTTTTAACTAAGACATTGTGAAGGCACTTTTTTACAAGGAATCTGAATCTGGCATCATGTTTTCCAAGGCATCCTAGATGCAAGAGTTACAACACATTAATTTTTTTTTTCTTATGGGCGCCATATTTGATTTTTGCATTTTCAAATAGAGCTCTTTTTTCTGATTACGACTATGTATCACATGATATGGTCAAGCTTTACATTTTGATTAGAAATTAAGAAAAATGTTTTTGCGAAGAATGCTTTGGAAACAACAACATCTACTTTTGTCTAACAAACAAATTTTTGACAATTCAATTAAATTTAGAGTTGCACGTTCACATTTCTTCCCAATTTACCTACAAAATTAAGTTTTAAATTAAGAACAGAATAAGGCAGAATTTTTGTATTTAAATTGGAACAAAATTAAAAATAATGCAACCGAAATGAAATTTAGTTGAATTGTCAAAAATTTGTTTGTTAGACACAAGTAGATGTTGTTGTTTCCAAAGCATTCTTCGCAAAAACATTTTTCTTAAATTCTAATCAAAATGTAAAGCTTGACCATATCATGTGATACATAGTCGTAATCAGAAAAAAGAGTTCTATTCGAAAATGCAAAAATCAAATATGGCGCCCATAAGAAAAAAAAAATTAAGTGTTGTAACTCTTGCATCTAGGATGCCTTGGAAAACACGATGCCAGATTCAGATTCCTTGTAAAAAAGTGCCTTCACAATGTCTTAGTTAAAAATGTCTAGTTTTATTGGTTTTAGTTTAAAAAAATTAAAACAAAAATCACAATTTTCCATTTTTCTCCAATAATTCAAAAACTAAAAATGACAGATCAAATTTTCTTTCAGATAATTGATCACCATAAAAATGCGCAACTTTGCCCTAATTTAACCGATCTCGCATCTGTTATAATAACAGAGATCCCCATGCTTGAGGTCGAAAAACGGGCACCCTGTATAGGGCATCGGAACCTAGAGGCAGTACATCTCACCGAATGTGTATTCGCAGACGACGTTGCGATCATGGCAAGGAATGAAAAAGACTTACAAGACAACTTGAATACGTGGAACGAGACTTTAGAAAAATATGGAATGAAAACGAACAAGAATAAAACAAAAGTAATGATAATTGCACGAGAAAAACGAGAACTACATACCCAGATAGAAGGAGTGGAAATAGACCAAGTAAATGAATTTCAGTACTTAGGGGTGACAATTGAAGAAACAGGAAACCACCATACAGAAATAAACAACAGAATAGAGAAAGCGAATAAAGTATATTATGCAATGAGTAAAGGTTTTATAAATAAGAACGAAATATCGAAACAAACAAAAATGAAAATATACAGAGCGATATATAGACCTATTCTCACGTACGGCTGCGAAACATGGGTAACAACGCAACAAGATAAGAGTAAGATCCAAGCGAGTGAGATGAAGTATTTAAGAAGGGTAAAACAAGTCACAAGAAAAGATAGAATAAGGAACGACGTAATAAGAGAGGAACTTAAAATTCAGTCTGTAGCAGATTTTATAGAACAGAGGCAGCTAGGATGGTGGGGCCATTTGCAGAGGATGAGTAACAAAATACCAGCTAAAAGAATATGGGAAGCAAAGACGCCACAGAAAAAGAGAAGAGGAAGACCTAGACAGACCTGGGATGGTGTCATAAGAAAAATCTTAACAAGAAAAGAAAAGTCGTGGGCAGATGCTAAGAAGATAGCCATAAATAGAAAGGACTGGGCAAAATTTGTGAAATGTGAAATATAAATAGTATTTGTACAGAAAACCCCTACACCCTTTGGGTATAACAGGGAATTTGATTATATATACAGGGTGTTAATACTAAGTCGTTACACCCGAAAATGGCGGTTAGAACTCATTAAAACAAACAACTTTTCTTAGTTCCAATTTTTGATTTGGTGCCCCGGTTCGTAGTTATTGGAGTTCTTTTGTTTTTCGAAAAATCGTCATAACTCCCTTATTTTAAGGACTATTGAAAGAAAACAAAAAGTTTCAAAATTAGCTTTCGACATTCTAAAACATTTGCATTTACAATTATTTTTTATTTTTTCAAATAACAAAATGGCGATCAAGCAAAAATTTCAAAACAAGATTTTGTGATAACCACTCCATCGATTTTTGAAAGTAAAACATTTATAAAATCCTTAAACTATCTAGTACAAAATTTGTCCTAAACATTTTTTTCGATCTATCCAAAAAAAGTCTTTATTCATTTACTTGAATTACAGATAAATATTAACAAACTAAAAAAACCATTGAAAACGAAGTAGCTTCCTGCCATTCAACAATGAAACAAAAGAAGATTAGATTTGACAGGTACACTATTTATAATACATTTACAAAATGGCCACCATTCGCAGCAACGCAAGCCCGGCAGCATGTTTTAATGTTGGTTGAGACCTTCGCAAGGCCTGTCTGCTTCTCTTTTATATCTTCTGCTGCAGCCACGATTCTATCCACTAGTTCTAACTCTGTGTTAACCGGTGTCTCATATACAGAGGTCTTCATCTAGTGGAGTTAGGTCGGGGCTCCGGGCTGGCCACGCAACAGGACCTCTCCTCCCAATTCACTTGTTTGGATATTCTCGATTTAGCAATGCGGTGACCTCTCGCGTTGTGTGAGCCGGGGTCCCATCATTTTGAAACTAACGTCTCCGTCTGATGTTTAATGGCAAGTCCTCAAGAAGCACAGGTAGCACAGTATCGAAGAAAATAAAATAATTTTCCCCATTCAAGCGGTTTGGGAGAAGGTAAGATCCGATTACATGCTCCCCTACGATTACCCCTTTCGATTACCCTTGTGCTCGTCGATGGGTTATCTTCAACAATATCAAGTACAGCCTCTTCAAATGCAGGGGTTCGGCGTAATCTGTTGGTGTTCCCACCAATTGTTGGGTAAAAACAACTAGTTTCTGACAAACGTCTACAACTTTTCTTTAATGGCTACTTGGTTGTTGACAATTAAGGCCAACGCGCACTTAACCACGCCACGGCGCGCCACGCCGAAAGGCAATTTTTAAATTACATTGGTTGTTATGGAATAACGCGCCGTGGCGTGGCGTGGATAAGTGCGCGTTATTCCATAACAACCAATGTAATTTAAAATTGCCGTCCGGCGTGGCGCGCCGTGGCGTGGTTAAGTGCGCGTTGGCCTTTAGGGTATTTTCTCCGATAGAATCTTCGAGCTTCCTGTGCATTATGTCTTGTCTTCCCAAAAAGCAAAAGCATGTCAAGAAGTTCAACGTTTTGATGATAATTCACACAAATGATTAACTTTAAAATATTTAAATTTGTAACATACAAACTAGAAAACATACACGTGCATTAAGTTTGAAGTATCTTGTTCGGCTTTGTGTACTTCTCAGATCGAATCTTCTTTTGTTTCATTATTCAATGGTAGGAAGCTACTTCGTTTTAAATGTTTTTTTTTAGTTAGTTAATACTTATCTGTAATTCAAGTAAACGAATAAAGACTTTTTTTGAATAGATCGAAAAAAATGTTTAGGACAAATGTTGTAGTAGATAGTTTAAGGATTTTATAAATATTTTACTTTCAAAAATCTATGGAGTGGTTATCAAAAAATCTTGTTTTGAAATTTTTGCTTGATCGCCATTTTGTTATTTGAAAAAATAAAAAATAATTGTAAATGCAAATGTTTTAGAGAGCCGAAAGCTAATTTTGAAAATTTTTGCTTTTTTTCAATAGGCCTGAAAATAAGGGAGTTGTGACGATTTTTCGAAAAACAAAAGAACTACAATAACTACGAACCGGGGCACCAAATCAAAAATTGGAACTAAGAAAAGTTGTTTGTTTTAATGAGTTCTAACTGCCATTTTCGGGTGTAACGACTTAGTATTAACACCCTGTATATAAATAAAATAGACGACGGAAATCGCAAAGAAACTGGACAGGAAAAAAGAAATAAAAAGAAAAATGCTATCAAAATAGGAACATGGAACATAAATACCTTATTGAAAACAGGAAAGTTAACTGAAATAAACAATGAAAGAAAGAGATATGGTATGGAAATCATAGCAATACAGGAAGTGAGATGGAAAGGAAGTGGACAATTAAATACTGAAGAATATGCCTTTTTATAGGTGAATCAAAACAAGGAAGAAATGGAATAGGCTTCATCATATCAAGAAATTTAAAAGATAATATTATTATTTTCAAACCAATAAGTGGAAGGATCGCATATATAACAATAAGAGCAAAACCAACAAATATAGCAGTTATTAACGTTTATGCACCAACTAGGGTTGCCAACCGTCCTCCAGCCGGGAGGACAGTCCTCCTTTGTACCAAAATGTCCTCCGTCCTCCGCAGCTACTGCGGAGGACGCAATTTGTCCTCCTTTTCACCACAATGTTCTAAAATCCCAAAAATAGCAAAATACGATATAAAAAATCCTAAGATTTTTATTTAACGGCGCGAAACTTGGCAACGCTGTATGTCGTCACTCGTCATTGAAATGTATCTGTTCCTTTAGTTATATTTCAATGCTCGTCACATTATATTTCTGTTAATTTCTAGAAAACCTTTTAAGTTTAAGTCGCTTCGCTCGTTTCTGTAACGTCCTGCATTCGTTTCGGAATCTCTCTTCCCGCACGTGTTATGAACAACGTTTTTCCTACAACGTTTAGGAATCGCCCTAAATCATTTTGTAAGTTTTCAAGTTGTCAAATTTGACATTTCCTTTTAAAGTAATAATCTAGTAAGGATGGTTGCTATGCGATTTTCCGATTTTTCACTTTCCCGCACGCAAAATGAGTGCGGAAAAGTAACATTTTTAAACGTTTGTAGGAAAAATATATACTAACGTATACACAATTTATAATTATTTTTGAACGCCGAACGATTGATATTATTATGCTAACATATTTTTTTCAAAAAAGTGAAAGCGCTAAAAAATTTTATAAGTGTCCTCCTTTAGCTCTCTGTCAAGTTGGCAACCCTAGCACCAACCGAAGAGGCAGAGGAAAACGATAAACAGCAATTCTATGACCAACTCAGTGATGTAATTGAAGAAATCGGTAATCATAGTCTCCTGCTGATAGTTGGTGATTTTAATGCACAGGCGGGGAAGGAGGACTATATATCTGACATAGCAGGGAAATTCACAATACATGAAAAAACTAACAAAAATGGTAAGATGCTGTGCAATTTAGCAGCCCTCAATGACCTGATAATAAGTAGTACTAAATTCAAGCACCAAAGAGAGCACAAAGAAACTTGGAAAATCCCAGGAACGCAAAGAGGAAATCAAATAGATCACGTTCTAACAAAGAAAAACCGTTCGGCTTCAATAACAGATGTTAGATCTTACAGAGGTGCTAACGCAGATACAGACCACTATCTAGTAATATGTAACCTAAAGCAAAAAATAACAGAATAAAACAAGTTGAAACAAATAAAAAATGGAACCTACAAAAACTAGCCATTCACAAAAATGTTAAAAAATACCAAGATAAAATTAAGCAAGAATTGGAACGAGTTACAAAAAACATAGAAGACAGCCCGGAGCAAATATGGACATATACAAAAAACACAATACATAAAATTGCAGAACAAGAACTAGGCTACCAAAAGAAAGAAAGTAAAAAGGAATGGTACGACTCAGAATGCAAAGAAGTAAGCGAGCAAAAAAAAGAGGCAAGAATAAAGTGGTTAAAATCAAATACAGAAGACGACCTACAAATATATAGAGAAAAGCGAAAACAAGGTTGCAGGTTATTTAAAAAGAAAAAGGAAGAATGGATTAACAACATTATGGAAGAGATGGAACAGGAAAGTAGGCGAAACAATACCAAGAAATTTTATAAAAAGTTGAGAGACCAAAACAGGCGAAATGCAATAAGAAGAAGGGGGATAAAGAACAATGACGGGAGAGTAGAAGATGATAGTGAAAAAATTAAAAACCTGTGGATGGAACATTTCCAAAAAATACTAAACATAGAGGAATACGAAGCACAAGCAACAGATATTACTAATATACAAGAAGAAGAAGAGGTAGAAGAACCAGATGAAGACAAAATTAAAGAGATAATAAAAAGCCAAAGAAATGGGAAGACACCAGGGTGGGACGGAATAAACAGTGAATTAATAAAACATGGAGGCGGAACACTATCAGATGAGATGTGTAAATTAATTAAGAGAATATGGAGAGACGAGCAAATGCCACAAGAATGGAGGAAAAGCTTAATAATCACAATACCAAAGAAAGGCGATCTACAAGAAAGAAACAACTACAGAGGAATATCGTTATTAAATACAGCATATAAGATCTTAACCAAAGTAATTTTGACACACCTACGTAAATACACTGAAAATATAATAGGGCAATACCAATGTGGCTTCAGGAAAAATAAATCAACAACTGATGCGCTGCATATCATAACACAAATATTGGAAAAAAGCTACGAATTTAATATTCAGATCCACATCCTATTCATACACTTTAGGCGTGCGTTTGATAGTGTAAACAGGGAGAAATTAACACAGGAAATGCAAGAAATGAAAATACCAACAAAAATAATAAGACTAACAAAAATGACACTAGAATGCAATACAGCTGTGGTAAGAACAAGTGAAGGCGATACAGACGAAATTAGTTGTAACAGCGGTGTGAAACAGGGCGATGCACTATCAGCCGAACTTTTTAACATCGCAGTGGAAAGCTTATATCGAAAAATGAACTGCAAAGGAACGATAAATATAAATGAAACACAAATGATTGCTTATGCTGACGATGTTGCTTTAATATCGAGAACCAAATTCGGTCTAATAAACACTTTTAAACAACTAAGAGAACTAGCAGCTGACATAGGATTGGAAGTAAATAGCCAAAAAACCAAGTATATGAGGACTCCAAAACAACCTTGTAGTAATACAACGCATATAAACATGGGTGACTTTGTGTTTGAAGAAGTTGCCAGTTTCAATTATCTTGGAGTGTTAATAAATAACAGACTTGACAGAGAGGAAAACATTAAGAAACGTATACAAGAGGGTTACAAGGCATATTACAGTAATTCCAAGACCCTAAAAAATAAGAAATTAAGTAATACAACTAAAATCAGAATATATAGGACACTTATAAGACCCGTAGTTACATATGCAGCAGAGGTTATGGCCCTATCCAAGAATAACGAGGAACAACTGAAGATCTTCGAAAGAAAAGTAATGCGAAAAATACTGGGACCCAAAAAGATAGGAGAAGAGCTACGAAGCAGATGGAATCAAGAAATATTGGAAGATCTAGAAGGAGAAGATATAGTGAAGTTCATAAAAAGCCAAAGGATGAGATGGTATGGACATGTATTTAGAAGCGAAGATAAAAATATAATTAAGTCCTTAACAAAGTGGAAGCCCACATATAACAGAAGAAAAGGAAGACCCAAAAATACTTGGAGAGAAGATGTAGAAAAAGATTTGAGAACAATAGGCATATCAAACTGGCAGCAAAAAATTAACAACAGGGCAGAATGGAGAACAATAGCAAACCTAGCTAAAACACATGATAAATTATGAAAATTAAAAAACACGGAAAAGGGAGTAATCCACCCTGAGAAAATGGATTAAAAGAGTTCAAATTGAACGGCTATATTCCTTATGGAATGGAATGCCATTTATTATTATTATTATTATTATATATAAGTATTAAAATTAATCGCCAGGAAAAAAGTGAGTGTAAAAGGGTTATAAACGAATATTATGTCAATTTATCTGTCGTAAACCAACAAACAATGAATTCCGGGAAGGTAAAACTACAAACTCAGGCATGCGTTGAGCTTTGCACTGTTCGTACAATGTTCAAATGTACTTTAATGGCGGTTTGAACAATTGGCACACTGAGAAAGAGTCGTTGAAAATGAACGACACATCACTAAATATAATACACAAATTACTTACTCGTATTTCATTTTGCCGTGCTTTAGAGCCTCCTTTTCGAAATAAGCCTTCTGTTTCTGCTTTGGTTAATATAAATGAACACAAGTCGTGGACTAGCTTCGGCACAACTAATTGTTGTCCACTTGTCAAAGTGACAGTCTGCATTGGTAGTAAATGTAACGAAGATTTGAAAACTCGCCGACCAATTCTCGTCTCCTAAATATACATTATTTCGTTAAAATATAGAATATTTTTAATATTAATTAACTTAACCTGTACATGTTGCCTTTGTTTCTTTGGTCTGAATTTTATTCCAAAGCTACGTAAGTCTTGTATTGCAACATTACGAATTTCTTCTACTTTATTAACGTTGTTCATAAACATTTTTGGTCGGGTCGATATAATTAAAAAAATAAAGCTAAATTTTTATCACAATTCATCCCGGTCACTGCATTTTAAAAGCAACTGTTTTTTGTTGGCCGATTTGAAATCAAATCACAACCAATCGCGCATGACCGGTACCAGTTTAAAAGCACTGATTGGTGTTTCATATCAATGACAAAAATAAACGAGTTAATTTTGTAACCGTCGTTTTCAGCTGATTAGAATTGATTAGAATACACATATTAATGACTCAAACTATTGACCCATTAAAATAAAAATGATACTAATTAATAATTTAAGTTTAATTAATTTAAAAAAATGCTTGTAACGGCTCGTTGTTGTTTGCAGGCCTGTTTAGTATTGGTTAAGAATACTGATAAAGGTTTGAGTTTAAACGTATGGAATTCTGGTGTCATAGCAACCACCTTAAAGAAAACACTTGCAGTTTAACATGGCCCTTTGTTTAGGACCGACAGGTTCAGGTAAAACGTTGCTTTTAAAAAAATTACAAAATTTCGAACAAGTCGATGAAACGTCTTCTTCCGTTCCAACAGTGGGCACTAATTTGTTCACTGTTAAACGTAATAATTTTACAATTATAGTGAGGGAATTAGGTGGAGTAATGGCCCCGTTATGGGTGAGATACTTTAAAGGGGTGACAAAAGTTATATATGTTGTTGATGCGTCTAATCTTTGTCAAATATCTGCAGCAGGTGTATTGTTGTATACAATTTTAACTAACCCTGAATTAAAAACTACAAAGGTAAAGTTCATGAAATTAGTGTAATGTTGCTAGGTTGCTACTTTAAATTTCTGTTATAGTTTTTACTTGTTTTGACTAAAATGGATGTAAGTTATCGACAAATGCGTAATGAAGCTTTACTGATGCTGCAAATAAAACGGCTACAAAAGGAAATACGACAAAATATTACAATCGTTGAAGCCAGCGCAATTAATGGAGATGGATGTGAAGAAATCCTTGAATGGCTTCAGAAAAAATTATAGTTAAAATAAATAGGTAAATATTTTAGACTTCTTATTACATAATTAGGTCTTGAGTTGGGGCAGCTAGGTGCCCCATTCTCGCACGATCAAGAGAGTTTAGTATCGTTGTTTTCGGTCAGTGCTGGAATGGGTATCCTGATTGCTCCGTTAATGCTCTTCCCGCAAGAGTAAACCAAAAAACCCCCACAAAAAAGTCAGATTTGAAAAGTGCAAAGAATAAGGGAAAGAGGGAGGCCTTTGTTCTATATAGGGATGTACAGGCTAATAATAACAATTACGTAATTAGGAAATGAAAAATGTTCATGAAACTAAAATCTTGCAAATAGGATTAAAAATTAGTGATGGGCGAATTCGAATGAAAAAAATCGGATCATTCGATTGTCGTCGGTATTCGAAATGTTTCGATTGTTGTCGTCAAATCATTCGAATGATTTTTCATTCGGAAACTTTGAAACGAATGACGATTGAAAAATCATTCGAATGATTTTTCAATTGGCAACTCGGAAACGAATAGCGAATACCGAATGACGAATGCGAATGAATGCCCATCCACATAGAGTTATTTTTGTACAGCATTAACGACGCCTCAGACGTGCGGGATGATAACTGCACACCGTATTACTTTAATTTTGAAAGGTTTGTTTTATTATAAGCGCAGTATGAGTTTGCGCATGCAACTCGAGTGATCATTCGCATTCCGATTAATCACTCATCGCATTGCGAATTACGAATGATTTTTCATTCGGAAACTTTGAAACGAATAACGAATGAAAAATCATTCGAATGATTTTTAATTCGAGTGAAAAATCATTTGAATGATTTTTTCATTCGGAAACTCTGAAACGAATGACGAATGAAAAATCATTCGAATGCTTTTTAATTCGAGTGAAAAATCATTCGAATGATCATTCGATTGTTGAAATTATCCGATTGCCGATTATTCGATTCTCAAAATCATTCGATTGTGCCCATCACTATTAAAAATCATACTTAATCTCGTCCTCTTGTACATTTTCAGGTGTCGAAGTTGTTGTGTTGATAAACTTTTTCCACTTCTTCCTATCTTGCATCATCTTTTTGGCTTCTTCCCATGTTATCTGTCTTGTATGGTTTGTGCAATTCCCTCGTTCCAGCATTTTCTTGGTCTACCTCTGCTTCGTTTGTGTGGCAACTGGGTCTTCCATGTTCTTTGTGTGCAGCGGTATCACTCCTAGCTCCTTCCTTATAACCACATTCCTTATCCGGTCAATTTTCCTCTGTCCTGTGATTCTCCTGAGGAATATTTCTGCTGCTTGTAAACGGTTTTTCTGTTTCGGATTTAATGCCCATGCTTCGCATCCATATATTAAAGTTGGCACGTACACTGCACTTTAAGCGGCAGCTACATTACAGCGACTTACTTGTACGATATAGTTTGCGCAATAAATACGGAACATAGTGCTGTGCCACACCATGCAGGTAAGTTTGTGCAACCATCAGTACGTTTTAAAAGTCTCTGGGGAAAGGTCGAAACCGGATCATGTGATCAACTGGAGAATTATTGTTACTACAAGTGTTTTTTACTGTGTATTAACAAAAAGGAAAGGAAATAGACGCCCTCGTTCAAAATGGTGTAAAAAATGGCTTCTAAGAATAAATATTCATTCACATGTACCTAAATTTAACGAAGGATTTAAGAGAAGATCCGGACATGGTAATAATTTATATTCTGGAATGAATTCTTTTGAATAACATAGCACGTTCGACATGTTGAAAACGAACCGCACACAATTGCTACATTCGAAGGACTGTAGACACGGCTTGTATGCCGTCACTACCGGCCACATGCACAAGTTTTACCGCGCAAACCGAGCTTGCACAAACAAAATCTTTGGCAAAACCAAGTTTATGCAAGCCGCACTCTTCAACTTGTACGAGCTACCGTTTTCCCGTCCACACGCACGCGCACTTCCTGATATAAACCAGTTTGTGCACGTAAGCGCGCGGTAAAGCCTGTATGTGTGGCCGGCCTAATACACCCTTACATAGCACTTGTTCATTGCAAAAAACAATCTATTTGTTGCTTTGACCCTGGTGTTTATATCTGCATCAATTGTTCCATCTTCAGATTTGAGAGAACCTAAATATTTGAACTCCTCTATCTGCTCCACTCCTTCATTATTCAGCTGTAAAATTAAGTGTTGTTTTTCCTTAGATATGTATTATCATACATTTACTTTTCTTGGTGTTTATCTTTAGGTTCTCTTTAAGTTCTCCTAGTGAAGTAGTTATTAGCGAGTAGTACTAGTTCTTCGGCAAAGGCTAAATCTGATATAGTCGATAGTATCCCCAATCAAGTCCTTTCGTCTTCAGTTTACATTTCTTTATTAAGTCATCTATCGCAGCGGTTCTTAACCTTTTGCTACTCGCGGACCCCTATCTGCAAATTTTTGATGCCGCGAACCCCACGATTTTTTTTAAGACACCAAAGCCTATACTTTAATGAGTAATTCTCAACATTTTTCGCGGACACCCTACAAAGGCGTCGCGGCCCTCTGGGGGTCCGCGGACCACAGGTTAAGAACCGCTGATCTATCGCAAGTATGAATAGGAATGGACTTAATGTATCTCCTTGTCTAACTCCGCAATGTGATAAAAATTCCGACGACCTTGTATTGTTTGTGCATACCTAATTTCTACAAGTAGTATATAAACTGTGGATTGCAGTTATAAGTTCAGCATTTACATTTTCCTTTTCTAATACTCTCCATAATACATTTTTTGATATTGAGTCAAAAGTCTTTATTAGGTGTAGGAAGCAAATATAAACCTACCATATTTCTTTTTCGGATATTTGCCGTAGGGTGAATATTAAATCTTGTGTGCTCTTCTCAGATCGAAATCCATGTTGTGCGTCATCTAGTTGTTCTTCTACAATTGTTCTTAATCTTTGTTCTAATATCCTTTTGTAGATCTTGGCTGGTAGACTAAGGAGTGATATTCCTCTATACCAGGGGTTCCCAAAGTGCGGCCCGCGGGCCAAATGCGGCCCGCAAACCCTAGAAATGCGGCCCGCGATGTCAGATCATCCGCGATCTTGAATTCATATATAGAGATAATTTGCAATTTACATTTTTACAAAAAAATAAATAAATGTTATCATATTATAATTAAAAATTGTTCAGTTAAAAAAATACCAAATTTTATATGTAATATACTGTTATTATAATTATAGATTGAATATATTTTATTGTCTTAACGGCTGCCCTATTATTAAAAGTAAACAAAAACTGCAGAAGTCACACACTTCAGATTGACGAATTTATTATTTTTTGCTCTCCCGGGCGTAAAGTCACTACTTTTCGCCCGCAAAGAAGGGCGTAAAGTTCATTATTGCAGACCTCGGGTGCACTTTACGCTCGCGACAAATTAATTTGAAATATCACAAAAATACCTTAGTTACAATTTACAATACAATTTTTATAAAATCACTCTTGCCATGAAAGCGTTAATTTGACATTTTAAAAAATGTCATTAGAAAAATTTTATTATAAATAAAAAAATTTAAATAAAATCTCCGTTCGTGCAAAAAATATTGTATGTACCACAGGCGTAATAAACGACTTTGGCCTTTGGCGTGTTATAACCCTCGGCTAAAGCCTCGGGTTATAATATTCACGCCGGAGGCCAAAATCGCCTTCTTTACGCCGTTGATACATAAATAACTATTTTTCTTTTTGTATTTAAAATTATTTAGTTATTTTTGTTTAATTATTTTTGAAATGTGTTAATAAACAGTTTGTAATAAAAAGTAATTATTGTCGTAAGTAAAGACTGATTATGTTAAATTAGTATAAATCTTTCCTTTGTGTCTAACTTTTTATCGATTTAAACGTATTTTTCCATAACACTTTTTTTTGGCCCGCCAAATTTTTTTTGAAATTTACAATTTGGTCCACCTAGGCAAAACTTTGGGAACCCCTGCTCTATACTGTCATGCTAAGCGCAAAAGCGGTAACTGATATTGTTCGAAAGTCGAATAGTAAAAAGTTTTTTGCGAGCTTTTTGCTGGCCACTGTATATTGACCGATATTCGTAGTAATAGCTAAGAATGTTTTGGCCAAATACTGCCGTAAAATTCTAGTAATACAGGGTGTCCCATAACTTATGGGCCATAGAGCAACTGGAGGTAATAGACATAAAAATAGGTACTTTGAGCCAAATTTGCCTAAGTAAAATGTTACCGGTTAAAGAGATACACCCTGAATAATTGGTGTATTGGTGTTGAAAGTGAAAGTTACCATTAATTAAAACTTTCACTTTCAACACCCTGTATCTCTTTAACATTTTACTTATAAACTTTACAAAATTTTCATTTTGATTTTTTTTCTGCCTTTTTATCTTCAAATGCGAAAATTTGGGGAACGGCTTGGAGATATCGAGATCGACCAAGAATCCCTTTTTTACGTAAAAATGTTGGCTCTTTTATAGTTTGAAGTATAAATACTACTAACTGTACGAGTAAAAAAAATATGGGTGAATTAATTCAACACGAAGCACGTAGCAAGCGCCCTCTAGGAAGTATCTTTAAACTAATACCAAATTCGAATTTTCCATTCTCCAAAACCTAGTTATACCAATTTTGAATTCGATATCTTCAACCGTTTTAAAATTTTTTTTTTTTTATTGATCAAATATAACAACATTAAGTACATGATTTATGTCTTAATAGCTACTACGAGCAAAAAGTAAATAAAAGAGCTGTTACATTATCCCTCGTCAGCGAAAGCCGCTGGTAACGGGACAAAAGAATACATACTGCGTACTAGTCCTCAACTGTACACTCTAATCATAGTGATTTACAATATCACTTAAAATCAAGTTTACAGATAATAAAAAACAATACACAGCAAGATACATACGATTAAATTACACTACCTTAGTAAGAACAATTTACAATACCTACATATTATTAAGCTTGCACAGTTTATACATAAACTCTTATATTCAGATGGTCTATTAACTTATTAAGAAACATTCGATAGAATGGCAATTCTCGTATATCTGATGGAATTGAATTATAAGTCAAAACTGCTGATGTGAGTGGACTATGCAAAGCTTTATTTGTTCTTACAACGTTTATGTGTATATCGTTTCTGTTTCTTGTTTCGTGGTTATGTACTTGTATGTTTATTGTCATTTGTGTGTTACATTTAAGACTTTCATTAAGGATTCTATAGATTTGTTTGCTCTGTTCCAAGTGAATAATGTATTGTAATGGTTTCAAGGTACTGTATAGTTCATGGGTGTGAGTACGATATGGTAATTTGAAAATTGTTTTCACTGACCTATTTTGAAGAACTTGTGCTTTTTTAAGGTTTGTGTTATAACCTGTTCCCCAAATACATATAAGGTATCTAAGGTTCGATAAAATGTATGCATTGTATATCAGGTATCGGTTTTTTACATTTAAGTAATTTGAGCATCTATACAAAGCTCCCAGCATGGAGCTTAGTTTGTTACTTAGATTTTCAATATGATTACTCCAAGTTAGCTTGTCATCAACTGTAAGTCCTAGGTACTTAGTTACGTGTACTCTAGAGAGTTGGTTGTTATTTATGTGCAGTGTGATGTCTGTGTTCGGTGTGTTTTTTTGTTGAAAAACCATATATACAGTTTTATCAGTGTTCAATTTGAGTTTGTTGTGTAAAAGCCATTTGTGGTAATTATTTAGGTCCTCATTTACTAATGTTTTAAGTGTTACCATGTTAGTGTCACTATAGACGATTGCTGTGTCGTCAGCAAATGTATAGTATCGTCCTAAGAGTTTACTTTTTTTTAGTGATAGTACATGTAAAGAGTACAGTAGGGGCCCCAGGACAGAACCCTGGGGTACCCCACAGTTTACCAGTAAAGTCTCACTTTTAACATTATTTACACAGACATACTGTTGTCTGTTGTCTAAGTAAGATTCTAATAAGTTCAGAGTTTTCCCCCTGATACCCATCAGATGTAATTTTTTAAGTAGCACCCTGTGGTCAACCACATCAAAGGCTTTTTTTAAGTCTATATAAATCACAATTACAAATTTTTTCTTATCCAATTCATTACTTATGTGATTTACAAAATCAGCCGTAGCAGACAGTGTGCTACTTTTTTCAATGAACCCATACTGGTATTCATCAAAACCAACATATTTATGGATAAACTTAGTAATTCTTCCTCTGTTATTAGGTCTTCAGTATTTTCTTTTTCATGGATCTCTTTGTTGTTACCATTAGGAGTCATGCTGATAGGGTTTCCTTTTATAGATCTAAAAGCTCTTTAAAATATTCGCCCCGTCTTTTTATCATTTTTCAAGTTTTGTCATAGATACCTATCAGTGCCTTTTGTTTTTCACCTCTTTAAGTTTTTTAAATCCCGGAAAAATAGCTTGTGATTGGTGTTGTAACTATCTTCTAGTTTGTGCCTGAACTATTCCCAGCTTTTCCTTTTCTTTCCAATACTTTCTTTTTGACTATATCTTTCTGTTTCTTGTAGTTGTTGTAGTCTTTTATTTCCTTGCATTTAAGTATTGTTTCCATCTCGTTTTCTTTTCTTTAATCTTTTTCCTAATTCCATGGGTCCACCATAGAGTTTGCTTCCTATTTGTTTTCTCAAAAAAACATAGTAGGATGTGTAATATTTAAGTTGGCCGTTTATATTTTATTTAAATTGGCTTTCTTATCCTTTAACATTAGAGGTTGTGCATTGCATCCTTAAAGCCTCATGCATCCGTTTAGGCATTGAGTCATTTAATTTTCATTCAGGTTTGCAGCAAGAATGTAACCAGATCAAGCATTAGCAAACTTTGAAAAAAATTATCTGACCTGACACAATGCCTTAGAATATGTGCTATTTTGGTAATCGGATAGGTATTGAATTATTATTATAACTAATTACTATCATTACTTGGATATCGAAAGCTTTATATTAAAAACTGAGCAGTTAACCTACAAGATTACCCAAAGTAAAATGCATTTTTACTATAGTCCTGTTTTTTCAATTCTTTAGATTAAACAGTATTTTTATTATTCCTTATTTCTGACTTAGATGACCATTAATTTTTTATTGAATATTGCTTCAGACAGTGATTGTGCATAACCCAGACTAACTTGAAATGGTTTAGTGCACTTGAAAGGAGAGTAATAGGTAACAGCACCATAAAATATAATTTGGAATTTAGCTCGTACTTAAAATTATTGTAATCAGTGCATATTAAAATCTAAAAGGAAATTTTATTTATCAAGAGCCAGAGGTTCAAAAATTAATGTACTTATTAATAATTAGTTACACCAAAGAGTATCTATAAATTATTAGGTATTCTTTGATTACACTTTAAAATTATTATGCCTTTTGAAACAAAATTAAAAGCTCTTTGTATGTAATTTTTATATAAATGGGTCTGTTTTCATTTGTTCTTTAATATTTCAAAACATAAATGAACAAATCTAATTAAAATTCACATATTTATTTATGTAGTAAGTAAATGTTAATAAATGATATATGTTGTTCTTTCGTTGATTTTAATTTTTCCTTAATTTCATAGAATTTTTGTGCAATCTACCATAAGCTTATAAATTTATTTCTTTATGGCAATATTGTAGTAAGTACAGGTCATCTCATGTTAATGTAAAGCTTTAAGTGTTAAGTCGATTACCAATCTACACCAAAATTTTTATTATATTTTAAATAACCTGTACAATGTCTCATTTAAAATGAAGACGGCGTGATATTTACGTTGTTTTAAGAAGTACAGATTTAGAGTTTTGCACAACTTTTGTGGTTTATTTTGACTCGATGTGTCCAATGTCAATGCAGAATTCACATTTTAAAATAGGTAGAAATTGTCTTATTTATGAGACCTCAACAGGCAAGGTTTACAACTTCCATTTGAGTTAAACGAGCACCTCATATAACTAAGCAAATATCCAAATCTTTATTCTTAAAAAATAATAAAAACATCATATTGACTCCATCTCAAATGCGGCACAGTATAAAGTTTAAAAACTTATCCCAAAGTAATTTAATAAGCATGTGCTTTAAAATTATAATGATTTAATTTATTTATTTATTATTATTTAAGTAAGAGCTTACATAATTATGTAGTAAGAGAAATTAATTTCATTCATTTGTTTCTCTGAATGCATTTGTTTTTATGGGTACTGAATCACTCGAGATGTGTAATTAATAAAACTAAGAAAATCTAAAGAGAAAATGACTTTCACTAATATTTAGATAAAAAAGTGGTTTGTTTTTGTTAAGCATTTACTTACAGTGTACTACTGTACCAACCACGTTCGTATCGGTTTTACTTTTATGAAAGGAATTTTTCTGCTTCATTAAACAGTCTTGGGAGATGTAGTGGAGAATGAACTTTATATTCATGATGCATAACATCCACATCATCGATTTAAGACTGCTTTATATAAACAGAAAATATTCCCAAATTGTTATTACATTTGTGTGAGTGTTGTGGGTTAGAGCAAAATTTGATTAGCAAAATGTTGTTTAAAGTGAGTGTTAATAATTACTTTGGGTAGTTTAAATCATATACCTAACCTTATTTTATAATTTTCAGTTTGTATTTCTGTTGATGTCTTTGATTGCTGCTTTTGCACAATCTGTTCCACTTTATGACGATTCGGAAACTGCAGCAACAGGAGAACGTAAGTGATCTTTTCAGTTATTTTTTAATCACTATGTTTCATTAACAAAATATTGTGTATTGTTAATTTTAAATTTTGTATAAAATATATTTTCATGTTAAATAAGTCAAGCTAACTCATTTTAAAAAGTAAAATCAAAAGGATAGAAAACGAGGAACAACAAAATTATAGTTGCCTTTTTTTATAATTAAATTTTAAGAGTATTTCTGTTTTATAGCAGCATAGTTTTACTAAATTACACTAAGAACTAAACTTATTAAAACTTTCAGTTGCCTAAAAACGATAAGCATTTGTTTATAGACATCAGAATTATTAATGCGAACGAATTTTGAAAAAACTGTACGTAAAAAATACATTGCCTGTGAGGGTTTGAACTTCTATACGCAATAATGTTCTACCATGGAGTTACAGAAGCAAACCACTAAGGAAATGAGATTAATTTACAAAGTTATAAAACATTTATGAAATGCATCTCTATGAATTATGAATATAAGGGTGCTTCCCCATGTACATCCGTACTGCATATTCATACGTGTGGCTTGACTCTCAATAACCAACAGCAGTTCAAAAGTGCAAAAGACGTACGTATCTACACGGAAACGTATTTTGCACTTTTGATCTTAATAATACCAAATTATTTTTATAATATTAAATGAAATATAATGAAAATTAATATACGGGTGAAATGAACAAGTAAACTGATTTTTATGATTAATTAAATCGTATATTACGCTTACTAATATTTGTTTTTTAATTTAAAATTATTGGTAAATGATATAACGTACTGCATGGAAGTGTGTTCGTTTTATATACAATGTACTATTTAACTAATATCAATTATTTATTTCAGATCATCATGGAAGAGTACAAATCAAAGTCTACCGGGGACCAGATGAACATGGACATGGACATGGACATCATGATTTTGCACCCTGGGGATTCTGGGTTAAACAACCAGCTGATGATGCTCCCCATGGTCACCACTAAATTGAAATAATATACCGGAACTTTTTGATACTTTGTTTTTGTTATTAAAAATAAATTATTGTAAATTGTTGAAATTATCTTTTAATTAACTGTAATATGCGTGTTGGGAGACAAAAGGCTTTTATCAATGATAAAGCATTATTTTTTATACCCTTTTCATAAAGTGCTTTCAGTGACCCAGTCCAAACATATCGATACTGGTTTTGCAATGGTTGCTGTGTTGCTGTTTACCAGGCTTACGTTTCTTCATGTGTCATACTTCTGCTAAAGGATATTACTTGGTTACATATGCCTCATGAACAGTAACCGCTGTGAAATCGTGGTCGCATGCTGCCGACTGACATTGTTCAGTAGACTTGTGAATGTAACAAAGATTTTTCCTTATTACTTTTTGTTAATAATTAACCTCACATTTAACTTACTATTTATGAAAATTTACATATAGATTCAACATTTTTTCGAATTTTTGTAAATAAACCAGTTTTCTGTGATTTTTTGCTTAGTTCGTCAAATTTCCCATATACAGGAAATCATATAATAAAATCCAAATAGCCCTTTTCTAGTTTTTAATCAAGCACAACCACTTTAATGCATTTTCCGTTACATCAGATAATAAAATGTCCTATTGGGAGCACACTTTTTGGTATACATATTACCATTGGTACAGCAATGATTATTTATTAAAAAAAAAAATTATTTTGCATTTTGCAATTTTTATGTGATTGGTGATTAGCTTGTGTACAGGGTGGATCATTTTCGAAGGTATTCCAGGTTGTCTCCATAACTATTATGCCTACACAAACAGTAATTTAATGTTGCAAATCGAAATCATCTTTTGTTTTCAAGCTACGAGTGAAAATCAAATTTTTCGAAAAATTCTTATGGGGTTATAACGGTTTGTTTCGTCTAAAATATAATGGTGGAATCTTAATTTGCTTATTAAGTTTTGCGTTAGAACAAACTTGTGGTTTTTCAAATAACTGTAGTTGGCTTTGACACCTTTAAATAGGTCGCTTTTCGACGTTTTCAAAAATATTTGGCTTAAATAAATTAATTATCAACCAAGCCAGGGTGGAGCAATGGTACGCTAGTCCTTTGTTAGAATCACCTGACGAATTTTCCTGCAGTTTTGAGGTCGACATGGAGCCCTGTTGGCCAGGGCCGGCCCAATAAAATTGGGCGCCCCAGGCTGTGGTGATATTTGGCGCCCCTCCCTCCGTTTCAACGTTGGTTGGATTTATAGAATAGACGGAAAAATATCGATAGGATAAGAAGCCTAATGATAGTAATGATCAAAAAAACAAGGTCAAAAAATGTTTATTTTTATCGCTTCCCTTTGCATCGCTGTTGGAAAATAACAATCAGGCATCATATACCTAATGAAAAAAAAAATAATAAATATAATTATATTATAAAATAATAAAAATAGCTATTTATGGTACAAGTGAATAAAGAGAAATTTTATCCACGAAAGGAAAAGTTTAGCCCACGAGGCGAAGCCGAGTAAGCTAATTTCCATGAGTGGATAAAATGTCTTTATCCAATTCAGTTATGAAATGTCAACATTTCGACATTGATTTTAGTTGTGAAAAGTGGTTCATTTTGTAACTAGTTACAAAATATGCTCCCATTTTGTAACTAGTTACAAAAAGATGATTTGAGTTGCGAAAAGTGTTTCATTTTGTAACTAGTTACAAAATATGCTCCCATTTTATCACTCCCATTTTATCACGATGACCCAACTCCTTTTTTAAGAAGATGTGGCATTTACATTTTGTTATCTGAATTGGATAAAATCTTGTATGAAACACGTTGCAAAACATGTCTTTTTATCACATGGCGTGTTGTTCATCTCGGCTTCGCCTCGACCAACAATTTCACGCCTGGTGATAAAAAGTCCATCATTTTGCAACTCGTTGCATAAATAGTTATTATTCAAGTGTAGCATACAATATTTTTTCCAATTCCTACATTAAAATTTCTAAAAAACAGTTAATTATCAATTTATTGCTTATTTAGCTACATAAATATTAATACTACAGTAGTTTTTAAACAATACCTAGCAACCGAAATTTAAAAGCACCATAATTTTTATTCTAAAGTAAGTAGTTTATTCACGTTATCAAAGAAAGTGTGAATAATAGTTATTTATGTACCAAGTCAGTAAAGTGATTCTTTATCGAACGAGTCTGAGATTATGAGCAGAGCGAGCGAGCGAGGCGAGTAACAGGCAAGTTCGATAAAGACACTCTACTGACATGGTGCATACAAAATTTTATCGCCAACCGTAAAAATGAATGTCTTCTTCCATTATTTTCTATAAATAACTCGCGACAAAACTTTTACTGTTGGAGCTGTGACAGCAACAAACGATTTTTGTTTAATGTCATACAGTCATGGTTATGTTGATTAACATTAGCGGCAGGTAAAATGCTTGATTTGTACAGTAAGATAAAGTGTTTGTTTACTTCCGAAAATCGCTATGGTAATGCATGGCTTTACTGACGGTTGGCGATAATAGCTATTTATGGTACAAGTGAATAAAGAGAAATTGGAAAGGAAAGTGTGAATAAAATGTTTATAGCAACACTTTATCCACCCTTCACGTTAAAATGTTGCTTTGATAACTATATTTGACACATTAAAATGCCACTTTATGTGTAGGAATTGGAAAAAATGTTTATAGCAACAGTGTCGTCAAGGAAAGCGTGGATAAAATGTTTATAGCAACACTTTATCCACCCTTTACGTTAAAATGTTGTTTTGATAACTAGGTTTGACACACTAAAATGCCACTTTATGTGTAGGAATTGGAAAAAGTAAATATTAACACTTTGACACCTAACGGCAGTGGCGTGCCGGCCCGGCAGGCGACAGGGTTTTATTCCATTATTTACGTGCATATCAGAATATATTACGGTGGTGTGGTAAATTTAATAATGGAGAATGGAAAATTTTTAGACTTTTTGGTTTTAAAATTATATTAGTAATTAAATTGCGTTTTTTGCCATATGACAGCAGGCGTTTTCAAATTTTCGGAAATTATTGGAAACTTTAAACGATTTGTTTTGTGATTTTGGCGTCCCCAGGACTTTGCGCCCCAGGCCACTGCCTGGCTGGCCTGCCCTTCGGGCCGGCCCTGCTGTTGGCCATTCGTTGTTGGGCACCTAATTAACGATGCTCTTCTCCGAATACAGGTACTACGAGGCAAGAGTAACAAGGTCCTACACTCACACTGTACACATGGTGCAGTATATAAGTATTAAACGGCCCACCAACCATGTAACCCGCAGAGGTGGGCTGGGTTGTACATTGCACCTGTAGAGCCTCATACATTAACGCACCAACCTTGACACCTAACGGTATATGAGCCGGGGCATAGTAACCACTATATCTGCTGTATCAATGATGTAGGGCCCACCAGCCTCTACTCCCAGCAGCACATAAATTCTGCTGTAACTTATAACAACTGGTTTCAAAAAACCACTATTGATGTCCATTTGAGCAGTGAAATTAATAATCAAATTATTTTCTGGCGAAATATATTGCACCGAATAATTACTATTATCTATAATTATTTATTACATTAAAATTACCAAATAATAAAATTTTGTTCAAGTGTTTATAAAAATATCCTTATTTATATGTTTATAATAATATTGTGCATCTCTATCTGGGATTGCTATTTATTATTGGGGAAGGGGGGCCTCCTTAGCAATCCTTGATACAGGGCCCACCCAGTGCTAGCTACGCCACTGTATATGAGGTTACAGATTATACATACATACGTATCAAGCAGTTTCCCAATATTTAAAGATATTAGCCCTGAATTATAATTATCAAGCAACCCTTGAAAACAAAGTAAAACATAGCCTGGAATCACTTCGAAAATAGTCCACCCTGTACTTGTTATTCTTCTTCTGCTAATAGCTAGGGCTAACCCTGTTTGCTTAGCTTTTTGTTTTTGCTCTATTCTGCAGCTGTGTGCCCATCTTTTGAGTGGTCGTTCCTTTTTGCAAATATATGCCAATCCCCCTTCTTTCATCCTGTCTATGTGGCTGTTCCATTCTTGTCTTCTTCTTTTCCCCATTTGTTTAGTTCTTTTTGTTTCTGTAGGTGTTTTTATGGCATATGCTAATACTGATCGGACCATAGCTTTGTATATTCTCACTTTACATTTTTTACTCATTTATTTGTTCTGCCATGGTACTGTATTTAGACATCCCACTATTTGTGTTGCTTTTACTGCTTGATTCTGTACTGCTACGTAGAGATCTCTACTGCTGGTAATATCCACCCTTAATGACATTACTTGTTCTACCATGGATCCTTCTACCTCAAGCTTGCAACGAATGGGTTCTTCACATATTATCATGGTTTTGGTCTTATCTGTTGATATCTTCATGTTATATTAAGTTGGTGTAGTAACCATCCTTTTCCCTAAGCGCCTGTATTATTTCGTCCATGATTAAACTAAATAAGAAGGGACTTAATGAGTCTCCTTGTCATATTCCTTTGTTTATTGTAATATCTTCAGTGATACCTTGTGTGGTTTTTATTTTGGTTGTGGTATTCGTATTAATGTCATCTATTAATTTTATTGAGCTGCTTGGTACTGAATGTTTGTTTAGAAGTTTTAAAACATCTTTCTTTCTTACAAAGCACAGGAATAAGAGATGATTATATTCTAGCGATTTCTCTACCAGTTGTCGCATCACAAGTATTGTATCAATCGTACTTCTGTTCTTCCTGAAACCTTGTTCTTCGGTTATGTCTATAGTTTCCTTTAGTTCTTCTTTTGTTGTACAGGCAGATCAATAAAAAAACCAATTAGGGTAGGCTGTGAAATTGAATTATTTTGAATTGGTACTTTAGCCACATCCACAGAATGACATTTCAATTTCAATTTAAGGTTATAAACTTTGTTTACAATAAAAATGTCAAATTACAAACGTTATAAAAGGGGTGTTCGTTTATCTGTTCAGAACGCTCTTTTTACTCCAAAAACTCTGTTTTGCGTTCGTTTATTATGGAACGGAACATTTGGAGTTTACTCTTCTCGCCCGGAACAAAACGTTGGGGCTTAAGCATACCACGTGACCTTGTTTCAGATTCTGGTTCTGTTCGTTCCGTTCTTAGAACAAATAAACGAACGCAGCTTAAAAGAGCCGTTTTCTTTTCTTTTACCAAATCTCATACTCTATTGTCAAATCACAGCGTCTTTGAGCATTTTGTCCCATTAATGTTAACTAAAGCGGTCGTGGCTCAGTTGGTTCAACGTGCGTCTGATCACTGAGATGGCCCGCGTTCGATTTTCAGGGCCACATATACACGGAAAAACACCCAACCGCTTCCCTCAAGAGGCAATGGCAAACCAGCGAGGTGTATTCTGCCTAGTAAGTCCTCTGTGGAGTAAAAGTAAAAGCACTTCCGTGGTTTGGAGCCCATGTAAAGCTGTATACAATACACAGTTTTTTGGTTGTCATTGTTTTCAGGGCAATTTTCAGATTTAGCTTGCAAAGAACTAGACCATGGTCGGATCCAACGTTAGCAGATGAGAGTGCACTCCGTATAGCAATGATAATTTATTAAAAATTTTATTTTCGCATCCTTTTGAACTTTTGTATTATGTCAAACCATACTATCGCCAGCCCCACTTATGACTTTTATGTAATTGGTGGCACTATAGAATCTGTTATTAACAATGAACTTAATGGAAAGTTAGCAGAATATATGACACCAAGATTAGCTTATGTACAAAATAACAAATTGTAACACATTTACATACTAAAAAATATTTTTCATATTATTGTCAACAAATTTACAAGGTTTAATGCACAAACATATAAACAAACTTTATAACTGGAAATATATATTTTTCTAACCATTTTAATAAGTACATTGTGATGCAACTAACTGTATACTATAAAAAATGGAATGTAAAGTAACAGTCGATAATCATGATTTACACTATTCGTACACTAATGAAAATAATACAAGGCCACAAATAGGACGGATGAATTTGCGTTGTTAGTTTAAATTTAGAATTTCGTAGGAATGATTAAAATTTTAATCGTAAAACCATAATATAAAGATTTCAAGTTAAAAACATCATAAAAGATTCACTATTTTGAATTTCCAATTCATTAAAAAACTATAATTAAAATATATACACAACTAGATAATTACAATGAATTAATAATATTTGGTAATAACTACGGCAAACGTGTATGTATGTGTAATACCATAGAAATTACAACTAAATTTATATCGTCACATCAACGGTATCTTAACATGTTTTTTTATTTAATAGGCTCCGTACTAATTACTACACCGATAAATAAAGTCATATTGTAGTTTAAAATAATTAAGCTATTTAGAAAAAATCACAATAAATATGAACAGAATTTTGGTGCAGTTTCTTGTATAGAATATTTGTAAAATACTTCATAATACATAAGTTACTAATTAAATATTAAATTAAATTTTTCAATTTTACTATTAGGACATTCATTGTATGTTAAATATCCAAATTATGAATGTGACTAATACAGGTCGTTTACATTAAATAAATGTTAATAATACAACATTTAACTGCTAAATTAAAATATAAATAAAATACACTAATAATACAGAATGATTATCAATTGATATTTGGTTACCTTTTGCTTAATATACATTTATAAAACTTGCCACCGATTTCTTCGGTTGTTTAATTATTCATTTTTAGCACTTCTTGTTAATGTTAGTTAGTTCCCAATATGGAATGGTTGATTGCTTTATTAAAAATGTATTATCTGTTATAAAGATATTTACTGGGAAGTGCAGATAATTATTTCTAATAAAAATAAGTCGCTTATTTTGAATAAGTGACGCATTACCTAAAAATTGTGAATATACTACTTTTGGAACACACGATATAGTTGATGTGACAATTAAATTTTAACTAAGAAAACTGATAAAATACTAATAAAATACTGCAAATATCTAAAATACCATAAACGATAATCTTTAATAAAACAGCATATAAAATATTTTTCTTTTAGAGTAGAAATTCGAGTATGGAAGAAAATTTTAACATTAAGTATATATAGGTATATAATATGTTTTAGAGCAATTATGTAAAAAAGTTGTGATACCTTTGAACCACACGTTATATACTGTTGCAATGGAATGTTAAATAAGTCTTAATATTTCATAATTAAGTAATTGCAGAATGATCATGCTAACAATTCAGACTTTATATATGTGAAAAGGAAATACAAATTACTTTCCTTTTCAATATTCAAACCTCAAGATACAATATCCACAAATCTGCTTCGTAGCCGTTTTTATAAATGCAGGACACCATCATCCCTAATACTATCTTCTATGGTTACTCCAGTCAAGTCAACTATTTCGTCTTGATCATATTTGTCTTCTGGATCTGAAGGTGCAGTGCCCGCAGAATGTTGCGATCCACTCGATAATTGTGAATTCCTGCTAAAGCTGCCTCTTCTTACTGGAGCTACAGTTCGTTGGTTGGCAGGTTTAACGGTAATTATAAGGTTGGAACTATTAGCGACCATCATGTCTGTAACTTGATCCAGCGTTTTTCCAGAAACTTCGATACCATTGACTTCCAAAACTTCGTCATTTACAGCAAGCAAACCGGTCGATTCAGCCAAGCCTCCAGGTACCAACCGTGATATAAAAATACCGGGTATTTTTTCGAGGCCATTTTGTGTAACTCGAACACTAGTGCCGTCTCGAATATAAAACCCCAAAGGTTTATCCGAACCATGCTTAAGTAAACGAACCCTTCGACATGTTTCGGGAACTATGTCCACATCGATGATAGCGGAAACTTGTCTGAAGTCATGCGGGTTTGATATGGGTAAATTCTTATTTCTTCCAGGAGTTCCACCAAGAATGCTCGAAATTAAATTACGGGGTTTTATTGTGCCATAGCCATTTAGTTCTTCAAGGCTATCACCTGAAAAAATAGTTTATAAAAATTATTGAACATATTTTAGACAAAATAATTATATAGACTAAAACCCGTGCGGATCGATAAGTATGAATTTGAGGAGGTGAAGGAATTTGTATATCTTGGAGCTCAAATAAACTCAAAAAATAGTATGGATGAGGAGATAGCCAGAAGAATCCAAACGGGAAACAGGAGTTATTACGTGCACAAGAAGCTAATGTACTCCAACGTTCTATCCAGAGCTACAAAACTCAGAATTTACATGACGATAATTCGACCAACTATAACATATGCATGCGAGACATGGACGTTAACGATAGGTCAGCAAAATAAGTTAAAATGTATGGAGAGAAAAATATTAAGGAGGATTTATGGCTGGATTGAAGAGATGGACGGAACGCGAAGGAGAAGAATGAACTACGAGTTGGAGGATCTGATTAAAGGTGCCAATATAGTACGGTTTATTAAAGCGCAAAGACTACGATGGCTAGGACACCTGACGCGAATGAAAACGGGTCAAATCGTCAAGGAGATGTTGGAGTGGAGCCCGGGTTCTGGCAGGACAAGGGGCAGACCACGCGATAGGTGGTGGGACGCTGTGCTACAGGATCTGAAAGATATGGAAATCATAAATTGGAGGAGTAAGGCAGAGAATAGGAAACAGAGTGGAATAGAATTGTGGAAGAGGCTAAGACCCACAAAGGGTTGTAACGCCGAAGAAGTAAGTAAGTAAGTAAGTAATTAATTATTGGTAAACGCATAATTTGCAATATTTCTTATTCCCACTAAACAGCACAACACATACAACTAACATATTTTACTTGGGGATAGTATTTCAGTGCAGATTTAAACTAAACTTAGCTGAAGCCCTATTTAAACCTGCTTAACCTAAACTACCTGTTACTGAAATACCATTAATACCTACAAATTTTTGAGGTTCCTAACATTTAATACAACTCGTTAAAAGTCTATGTAAAGATAATATACATACCTAAAATTTAAGGTACAAGGAGGGTGAGATCTGTATTTTGTATTCAGAATTATTTAACATTGGAAGTATCAGAGACGGTACATAGAGAACTGAAATTATGACATTTTAAATGCTGATAAATGCTGTATGTAGTCAATACCATTCTATACTAGGAGAGATGTATAAAATCTCCGAGGCTTTCAACATAAGTTTTCAATTCTATCCCCTTTTTACACAGCCAATGTAAATGATAGATGTAAGCCCCGTATTTTCTTTTTACTAATGGTTTGTATTTTGTTATGTTTGCATATGTATTATGTTGTTTTGTTTAGCGGTGATGGGCTGTATTGCTTTGGAAGTCCACTAAATACAGGTTTCTTAAAGAGCAATGTTTAAAGTTGCATTTATAGTTTTTATTAAGTAACGTAGGGTATGATCAAGAAATATTGTTCAGTTCGGGATAAAACTATGGCTTCAAACCGGATGGCGATTGCCCAGATACTTTGCATAAAGCAATAAATCGTTATACAAACAATAAAATTCCAAAAAAGATATTTTATTGAAGCCAGGATGCAAAAAAGTAAAAAAAAGGCTTGTCGCTTATACTGCATATTTTTTATGACCCTTCGTACAAAGTATAAAAAAAATTTTGAGGTGGTACTTGATGTCCAAGTTTTAAAATATATTATACAGTTGGTCACCCTGATTTAGATAGAAATGAATTAATATGTTTTGTAAAAAGCGTTAAAACACATCTACTACAATTTATTTGGTTACATTGCCGTTGAATATTGTCTTTTAAGTCTTCAATAGATCGACAAGGTAAGTCGCGTTTTGATTACACTTCGTACAGTATTTACCTTACTGTTTTTGTTGTACATAAATGACATTAGTAAAGGGCGGAATATATGCAAATTGCATATCCTTTAATACTCTGTCTATTGCAAAAATAATTTGAAATCTTGACGAATTATGATATTTGCAATCAACTGACACCAATTTATTTTGCATATTTTGCATATTTAGTCTATGCTGTGAATATTTTAGAGAAAACTGCATATTTACGCATATACTGAGATTTTAGCTCATTTTTCGTTTATTCTGGCATAAAACTTTGGTTACATCAGCTTTTAAAATTAAAGAAAGATCAGAATTTTGCCGCTCTGAATTTTGATTTTTCTGGTGGGTAAGTATATTCACAGAAATGTACAATAGTACTAAGTTTCAACTGCCGTTATTTTAAATGTTGTCCTTTTAAATCTTCATAATTCCACTCATTTACACAAAAGCCCAAATCCTACTGCAAGGTAACAGATTTCTGGAATTTTAGACTGGCTGTGGCATTCATTTAGGGTTTTTAAAAGGCGATTCACTTGTTCCTAGTCACGTCACAATGCTTTATCTTTAAATCTCTGCAAGCTAACGGTAAATGCAACAGTGTTCTACCTACTAGATTGTTTAAAATACCTGCGCTTATATTGTGTCAAGAAGTTTTTTTGCTGGTAGAGTTTCCGCGTCTAATTATGTCTCTACTAAATTGTTGTAATATTTTTTCAATTACGAATTTTTTATACTATATCGACTGGTTATATTAAATAGATAGTTTGTATGTATAAACCTGTAAAAACATTTAAATAAACACTTTGATTGAAAATGTTCGCTTTGTCGTCTATAATTTTTGAAATGCATATTTGCATAAAACAGTGCATAAATTAATAACAATGGTGCATATTTTACCTTAATTTGGAGCATATATATGCGCATATTTTGGTCAATTTTTGTGCATATAATTCCGCGCTTTAGACATTAGTAGAGGAAGTGGTCCGAATATGGGCCATGTATATAATATGGGCCATCAAAGAAAATCCACTGCGACAAGCAGCACCATTTATCGTTAGTACCTTAAAGTACACTTCCTATTCAGCTAGCAATTTTGCTGTTATGCTACAGTTCCCTGCTAACTGCGTTGGTCAGTTGCATTAGCGAAAGTGCTTCCAGAATTTCCATTATCTTTTTAGGTAAGATTTTATGATGACATTCAGCAGGATTAACATTAAATTCGCTTGTATTTCTTGCATGCAGCTGTTGTTTAAGGACCGATTGTTCTTATGTTCATAGGACTTATTATATACTTAACCTCAAAAAAAGTTACATACGATCTTTTTATATAGTGTAATGCTTGTAATATGGGCCATCTAAGGGGTCCAAATATGGGACCGGGCCAAATGTGTTGCATGTGGGCGCACGAACAATGCTCCGGAGCCGAAAAAGAATATTATGTTTGTGATTATTGCTGCTGGTTTTTAAAATCTGTATGCTTGAACAACAAAGTTGATTGTTTTTTACTGAAAATAAAGTTTATTTTGTAATACCTAGCATTTTTATAGGATTTTCAATGGGGGCCCATATTTCATGCACTCTGCCACTGTTTCAATAAATTACCAATTTGTAAATTTTACGTTATATCACCGTATTTTTCTGCTTTCCCGACATAAATAACTTCTAATATTGTAGATAATACTTTGGACTATACATATTCTAGTTTTTAGGAAAATGTTTTGAAAATTGTGAAAAATACCAAGAAAAAACAAAAGGGGGGCCCATATTCGGACCACTTCCTCTAATGTAACATAATATTGCCGTTTTCATCTATTTGCAGATGACACGGTTATTTATTTAGCAAGACAGAATTTAAATGAATTAGAACAGTTAATACAGACCTAGTGCTTATCAGTGACTGGTTTGCAACAAACAAGTTAAAAGTTAATGTTAATAAAACTAAGGGAATGCTGCTAGCTAAGAAGAAAGAAATGCAGGTGTTTGTAAATAATAGAATGAAAGTGTTGCTCGATATTGTTATTATTGTAACATTTTCAGTTCAAACCCTTGATGCTTCTTCTGCTTTCTTAATTTTTATCACCAGAAGAGATTTCTCGAAAAATGCAAGTGACTTTCTCAACTGACTGGCAAATATGTAAACACAATATTTGGACACTATTTAGTCTAATTTCTTACAGATTTATGTTGAATATTGCCATTCACCAATTTTCCATTTCAGAAGTAACTTTCATATTTCAAAGTTTAAAAAACTCTAACACCCTTTGATGGTAATAACTGCCATTTAATATAATTTATTCATTGTTATTTGTCATTCACTGAGTAATAAAATACCTACGCTCTATTTTCCACAGCAACTGAGATGTTGACAGTTTATAATCACCCGTTATTTTTAAGTAAAACTGTTGGGGGCCATTGAGCTGACATAATATAATTGCCACATCAAAAGAGCTTAACCAGATCATACAAACAGTTCGAGAATAAGTTTAAAAAGCAATATACAAAAAAAAATCAAACAAAATTGCAATTACCTGCAAGGATGCCCTGACAATCACTAGTTCCTTGGCTGGCATCAAAGCAGCACATGAATTTATTTTAGAGGATTTTAAATAAGTAATATGGGAAGCTATGAACAACAATAATTTAGGGAAAGATGAAAATGGTTAAAAGTACTATGATTAAGCTAACTAGAATATACGAAAATATAATGGATATCTAATAAAACCAACTAACTAGGGTTGCCATCTGTTCCAATTTTTAAGGGAAAATCATGTGTTCCCCTAAGAGGTGTAGCGGGATGAGTATTGTCCCGATTTTTGTAAATAATATGTATTGGTTAGAACTCCTCTATTAGTATTTATGGTTTAAATTTTGCATCTACCAGGGATTTATTGTTTGGATCAGAAATATAAATGAAAACTAACCCTGAACGTGACTACTTTTATTAACATTATTAACAAAGAGATGCAAAACTTTAACCTCCCCGCTATGTGTCACCGCATAAGGCACACTTAACTGATTTAACTACCGTTCCTTTTGTATTACGTTTAAGTTAGCGCATTTCATATACCAAGTTATTTGTTTAGTTTTATACAGGGTGCCCGTTTTTCGACCTCAAGCATGGGGATCTCTGTTATTATAACAGATGCGAGATCGGTTAAATTAGGGCAAAGTTGCGCATTTTTATGGTGATCAATTATCTGAAAGAAAATTTGATCTGTCATTTTTAGTTTTTGAATTATTGGAGAAAAATGGAAAATCGTGATTTTTGTTTTATTTTTTTTAAACGAAAACCAATAAAACTAGACATTTTTAACTAAGACATTGTGAAGGCACTTTTTTACAAGGAATCTGAATCTGGCATCGTGTTTTCCAAGGCATCCTAGATGCAAGAGTTACAACACTTAATTTTTTTTTTCTTATGGGCGCCATATTTGATTTTTGCATTTTCGAATAGAGCTCTTTTTTCTGATTACGACTATGTATCACATGATATGGTCAAGCTTTACATTTTGATTAGAATTTAAGAAAAATGTTTTTGCGAAGAATGCTTTGGAAACAACATCTACTTTTGTCTAACAAACAAATTTTTGACAATTCAATTAAATTTAAGCCTTGTACACATTAGCGAGCCGTTGCATGTAACGTAACGGTTACTGTAACCAAATTTTTTAGTGTAGACGCCTTGCGAACCAAGCTCGCAAACGCACCGCGAGCGCGCTTCGTATCACAAGCTGCGAGCCACCGATTGTCGGTTTTTGCTATGAACACAAAGGGGCTCGCAGCGCGCTTGTGGACGCCAACTGGGGTTGTTGTCCGTGTGTACGTTCTTCGAGCCGTGAGTGCTAGTATTTTTTGATGATTATGGAGTGGGACGATGAGAAGTGTCTGAATTTAATTGACATCTACGAGAATACACCAATTCTGTGGAATCCAAAAGACAAAATTTATTATAAAAAACCTCTGAAAGAAGATGCTTGGGCTGAAATTGGTGGTGCTATGAATACTAGTGGCGCCAACTGCAAGCAAAAAATGGTGAATTTGCTCGCATCGTACAGAAGGGAGATACAGCAGACATGTTTTCTCTGTGAGCTCACCACGAACACTATGGATCTGATCCGTTGCAGTTGGTTACAAGTTACAAGACGATTATGGACGTGCCGTCCACATTAAGAAAG
The DNA here is from genome assembly GCA_963082815.1 of Melanotus villosus. Taxonomy (NCBI): domain Eukaryota; kingdom Metazoa; phylum Arthropoda; class Insecta; order Coleoptera; family Elateridae; genus Melanotus; species Melanotus villosus. The sequence goes on along the minus strand of OY720419.1, from coordinate 26,875,732 downwards.
GTTACAGTAACCGTTACGTTACATGCAACGGTTCGCTAAATGTGTACAAGGCTTTTTTAGAGTTGCACGTTCACATTTCTTCCCAATTTACCTACAAAATTAAGTTTTAAATTGAGAACAGAATAAGGCAGAATTTTTGTATTTAAATTGGAACAAAATTAAAAATAATGCAACCGAATAGTGAAATTTAATTGAATTGTCAAAAATTTGTTTGTTAGACAAAAGTAGATGTTGTTGTTTCCAAAGCATTCTTCGCAAAAACATTTTTCTTAAATTCTAATCAAAATGTAAAGCTTGGCCATATCATGTGATACATAGTCGTAATCAGAAAAAAGAGCTCTATTCGAAAATGCAAAAATCAAATATGGCGCCCATAAGAAAAAAAAATTAAGTGTTGTAACTCTTGCATCTAGGATGCCTTGGAAAACACGATGCCAGATTCAGATTCCTTGTAAAAAAGTGCCTTCACAATGTCTTAGTTAAAAATGTCTAGTTTTATTGGTTTTCGTTTAAAAAAATTAAAACAAAAATCACAATTTTCCATTTTTCTCCAATAATTCAAAAACTAAAAATGACAGATCAAATTTTCTTTCAGATAATTGATCACCATAAAAATGCGCAACTTTGCCCTAATTTAACCGATCTCGCATCTGTTATAATAACAGAGATCCCCATGCTTGAGGTCGAAAAACGGGCACCCTGTATACAAAACTCCAATATCAACATAACGCCCCGACTTTCAATTTTAAAATTTGGCAAATTGTACATCACAATAAAAATTACAATAGAAGACTTAATATGTCTAGAAATATTACAAGTCAAAAATGTCATAGCCTTTAAACTTTCCTCAATGCTAACTATTTTCAACTGTTGGTTATCTCTTATCTGAATTGAATCGCATGAAGCCTTCACTAATTATGGCAGTTAATGTGAACAAAATTCATGGGTTTTTCTTTAGAATAATTATAACAATAATAAAAATAACAATACGAAGAGATTTATCAGAAAATAAAAGAACACGGCAGTAATTACAAAACTAAATCAAGTGGTATCAAAACTAAAGACGGCATCATAATAGAGGAAGAAAGGGAGTACAATATGGTGTGGGGGGGAATACTTTAAGAGATTACTGACAGAGGAACAAACTCACGAAAACTTAAATGCTGATGATATGGATGGGATTGAAATCGATGAACCTACCATGGAAGAAATAAAAGGAATTATAGATAGCAGCCGCAACGCCAAGGCACCGGGGAAGGATGGACTGAATATGGAATTAATTAAATAAAGATTAAAAGAACAAATATCCCTATTGATACAGAAAATCTGGAGAGAAGAAGAGATGCCAAAAGAATGGGAGGTTGGCCAGATAATAACCATACATAAAAAAGGAGATCAGAAGATATGTAAAAATTACAGAGGAATAACTCTGCTGAACACAACTTATAAGATACTATCATCAATAATTCAAAAAAGATTAAGGGAGAATACAACCCCTGTAATAGGAAAATACCAATTTGGGTTTGTTAAGGGCAAAGCGACAATGCCATACATGTGATCAAGCAAATCATAGAGAAGACCTACGAATATAAAATGATAGTGGAGCTATTGTTTATTGACTTTGAACAAGCGTTCAACTCGATTAACAGAGTAAAACTCATGCATATCATGAAAGAACTAAGAGTGGCAGCGAAATTAATAAGAATAATCTGTATTACGATGGGAGGAACCAGAGCAAGTGTCAGAACACAAAAAGGAGAAACACATGAATTCAGGATAGACAAGGCCATTAAGCAAGGAGACTCGCTCTCCACATCACTTTTTAACATATCCATAGAATTTATAACCAGAAAGATAAATAAAGGAATGATAAGAACGAGGGGGGGACAAATAGTAACTTATGCGGACGACCTGGTGGTAGTAACGAAAAGGAGAGACATAATGGCACAAATGTTGGAAGAGATAATTAGAGAGGGCGAAAAAATAGGGCTGAAAATAAACATGAATAAAACAAAACTGATGAGGATAGGGAAGGAAATAGGAAACGGAACGGCAAGAATCGGAAGACGGGAATTCGAAGAAGTGTCCGATTTTAAATATTTGGGAGTCACAATAACCAACAAAGGAGATAGAACAAATGAGATCAACGAGAAAATAATGATAACGAATACAGCCTACTACGCCAATAGAACAGTTCTCAAAAGTAAAATCCTGACAAAACATACTAAATTAAAAATGTATAAAACATTAATAAGGCCAATAACGATGTATGCATCTGAAGTAATGACAATCACAAAGAAGGAGGAGGAGAAGCTAAGAATAGCTGAAAGAAAGTTAATAAGCAAAATTCTAGGACCAGTTAAAATAAGCAAAAATGAATATAGACTGACGAACAACCAAGAGTTACCGCAGGAGCTGAAATGGGAAGACATAGTCAGAAAAATAAAGCAGCAAAGTGCAAAATGGCTGGGGCATGTTTGGAGAGCAGGGGAAGACGAAATAATAAAAATAATGATGCAAGAAGTTAAAGTTATTTAAAGAGGGGAGGAATCATGGATGGGGTAGAAGCTGCAATGAATAGGAAGAAAATATGTGAGGCAGTGGAATAAAAGCTGATGGGGACCGATCCACTCCGTGAAAATGGATCTAGAAAACTTGGAACAGCGGCGTTACCCACTAGGGGTGTCAAGCCACATACATACAATAGTTTAAATTAATATTCTTAACAAACAGCGCAAAATATTTACAGAAAAATCGAAATGAAATGTTACCAAATGAGAATACAAACAATTTAATATACTCTTACAACAATGTCCTATAAAACAAATTTTATAATTAAAAATATCTACATACATGCTGCAATCGAAAGGATCTGAATAACGGAATCAGCTGTACAATGTGACCATGAAATAAACTAAATAAGAGCATTATTGGTAAAAAAGAATTACTGAAACAGACAAATATAAAAATATTTAATTAGGTGTACCAATGCTCATTTGTAGATGTGAATCATCTTAGGTGATTAAGTGAAGAATTTCAAATCAAAATATATGCATGTCTCATCTAAAATTCTTAAGGTGCTTGGAGTCATGAGACAGAATAAAGTCTAAAGTGCAATAACTGAAAGTATAAAAGGTATAATATCAAATATAAGAGAAGGGCGAATAAGTAAATTGTATAACCTAAGTGATAATAATGGAAGAAAGTTTTTTAGCACAATAAATATGGGATACAGACTGTTATAGAGAACGTTAAAGGATACTGCATATTATAATGAAATGGAAACAAATTCCAGATCGGAAAAAATTATAACTATAGTTCCATAAGTCATGCTACACATTTACTCCAATTGGAACGGAAACGTCCCATCAGATCGGAACAAAATCGAAGCTGATTTGAAGAAGGGAATATTTTAACGGATTCCAAAACGTTCAACAATTGACAATCGTTCCTTTGCAGTGATGTATTTCCGAAACATTGTGGCTTGATTTTTTAATGTCTTTTTTGCTTATTGTTAATAATTTAGAAAATTGTTCATAGCTCATTCGGAAGTACTGAAAGAACTTTCACTGTCCTTTTTTAGCAAGGGAAAAAGCATATGGTATTCTCCTTCAGATTATCTTGTTGTGTTTATGTAGTGAACCTACAATCTTTTTTACTGATTACTTGGTACTGTCCTTCTTTTTCTGCTTCAGCAGGAAATTCCAAAATGTCCATCACTTTTTCCTTCTTATTGCTGGTGCGACGTGACGATAAATTATTTAAACAAAAAACTATACAACAATGATAAAGGAAGAATTCATGTCAAGAACTAGAAACAACTGAAAACTTTAATCTATTCAATTCTGATAATTTCTGCTCAAATGTACGAATTACATTCGATTTGGTTCCGACACGTTCCAATCCAAAACATTTGATTCCGTTCTGGTCCTAGCAAATGTGTGGCAACCTTAAAGGGAGGCGGTCAAGAGCAACCTGATATGGAATTTTTGGAAAATGATTTACAAACTGTACAGAATATTTTTCAATTTAAATATCAAAATATTGAACTGTTAATTCCAGAATAACATGTTGATAAAGTTTCAATTAAGACTAGAAAAGATTAATTCTAGGCAATTTTCTAATTTTATTATTCTTTATTAAGAGATTACAGTCGAAATGTGGTTTTCATTAATATACCATTCGCAATTACTTGTTTAGAAAGTTTATTAGTGTATGACATTAATGTAATTTTTATACTTTACACTGCAAGTTCTTTTTAATGCAACAATAAAAAGTAAAACTTTTTTATATCAGCAAAAAAATAATTTGTGCATGTTAACCTGATTTTAAAATACTGGTACAATTGCTTTATAGTCAATTATGGGTCAATTTTATTCAATAATTTAAACTAACTGTAGCTTACTGTATATCATATGTTACCTGATCTATCCTAATTAAAACGTTGCAAATTATGTATTTTGCAATAATGAATACTAAAACTAAATTAAATCCCATGAGAAAGTGCAACTACAGAATAGAACATAAACGTTTTTACAAATTTTTAAGGTAAAAGTCAGAAAATATGACCAGAAATATAGTGAATTTTAGAAAATTTATTCAAATATAGGTACCTAATCTTAATGTATGCTTTATGTAACATATTAATTATCATTCATCATTTGTAAAATTATAATTTTGAGTATAAGTTTACTAATTGAATTAATAAGTATAAAGTATTATTTCCTGTAATTTTATTGAAACATGTTGACTCATGCATACAAATGTTAAAATGAAAACTTCTGTTTTATCCGTGTTTACCTAGTTGTTTAAACTGTTTATTGATATTTTTATTGTTTTTATTTTATTTGCTTTGCTTATTGTTGTTACATTACACAATGGGTAAAAGTCCGATTACTTTAAAATAGTTATAAAAGGCGTATAACCTTCAGAGTACCAAACATGGGTCACAATTTAGTCATAATAGCTTTAACCATAGGTGTACCTGGCATATTAATTATTCTTACATAAATTTAGCTTATCTTTCGACATCTGCATGTATCTAAATTGACTAATATAAAATTCTTATTTGCTTGTCTCTATTACTATGTATAAAAGATAAGTGTGTATTGTTAATGGGCTTACAGTCGAGTTACACTAGATTACTTTTACTTTAATTAACTGTAGTTGCTTACCTTTTCTTTGTATTATAACTCTCAATAAGGGTTTAGCGTTTATTAAAGCTCTTCTTAAATTATCATCGTTATTTATAGGCAGTAGGTCTTGATCGCTAGGATCAATGTATGAAACCAAGAATGTGATATCTTTTAATCGATGCAACCGTTCAAGTAACGATCTGAAGTCTTCAAATTTTGCTTGTTGATCCCTTTCTAAGGAAAATCTACGGAACTCGGCATCAAACTGCAACACAAAAAAAATAAATTTTGTTGTCATATAATTATTAACTACACCTAAGGAATTTCGAAATTATTTAAATTTATAGTGATTCATGCTCTCTTTCCTAAACAGGTGTAGAAAGTCATTAACATAATTATAAGACATTGCTAATTAGGGTAAATGAACTTGGGGTTTGGGTGGTATTATGTATGGAAGGTTTACACAAACAAATGAAAAAGTAATTGAAGGGCAGACGACTGACGTAGTTAATTTCATAAAAATAAGTGAATATCGTACTTACTTTAGTTTTAACTTCCACAATGTTGCTGTCAATCACAGCACCTCTCATTACAATTTTGTTCTTAGACATTTTTGCCTTAACCACATAAGAATCGTAAAAAAATCAGTTCCACTTACAACCCAACATTAACGTTGTATTTTGTACTATTATAAACAAAGAAAAAACTAACTTAAAAGCACAAAATGAACAAATTCCAATTTATTTACGTTTGTACCTCATTCTTTCCATGATAGTCACCGAACCAACCGATGAGTATACATATCTGCAGTTCTCAAACGTGTCCTTCAAAATACTCTACGAATATGGGAAACTTATTTAGCAAGCTGTGTAATTTATAAGCTTTCTCCCAGCAAATTTGATATTCTTTAATATTTATTACAACCAATATTTTGAAAAATCCTTTGTTTTCATTTAGTCAAATTAAATTGTTTACAATCACCTGAAAATGAATATTTAGGGCGGGTTGCACAAATATGATTTACCTATAAGAGATTACTAGTTAAATTATAATCAAAATCCATAACATTTCAAACGCATTAGGAATGAAAAATGATGCTTTTTTTGTAATTTGTTAATTTAACAAAAGTTTTATGCAACCACCTATTTAGTTTTTAACTTCTTTATTTGGTTCAAGAATTATCGTTTTAGGTTAAGCTGGTAATTTTTAAGGAACATGTTGCTAAACTTCTCCAAAGATTCATAATAAATTAATAAATGATCCAATAACAATACATTTTGGTACTATCAAAGCATTTAAAGTTTCTCGATATTATTGTTTAATTTTGTCAAGGAAATTTCTAATCCAAAACAAGTTAAATGTTAAATTACTTTTAAGTTTAAGCACATAAGTATTAGAAATTCAAAGCCATTTAGTTCAAATGAAGCTGAAATATTTGGTGAAGTTTTAACAGTCTTTAAAGTTAAAAACAAGGTTTAAACTACACATTTTTGGGCCCTTACAATTGTGTTTTAAGTTTAAACCATGTTTAATATTAAATGTTCTTAAAAATATAATAACAAAGTTTTAGTGCTTGATCGTGCTTCGGGTTAAAAACAGTTTTGGAATCTCTGGTTTAAATGCACATGTTGATAAAACAGAACACTATAATAAATAATGTATAACTCCAACCTAACCTCAAATCTAACCTTCAAATTTAATGTTAAAATATTTTAGCTTAAAAAATTGATTATGAAAAGTATGAAAAAAGATCAAGAGAAACTTAATCCCTGTTTAAAAGAACAAAACCTTACATATAAGTGTTTCGATCAAAATTCTTATGATAAAGAAAAATGTGAAAAACAGATAAATAATTATAATCTCTGCAAATCATTTTGGGTAAGTTTATATTTAGCGATCTACCACATAATAGAGTATGATAGTATTGTAATAGTATGTTAACTAAACTCCCATTTTAATAATAAAATATAACATATTCCTGTAACGTTTGTAACTTATAAATTTGAATTACACACAAATCCTAAGTATCGTATGATATAAAGTATGACAAGTTAAAGAGTCACAACTTATACTGGGTCACTGGGTGGAGAGTTTCAAAACAGAACAGCAAAATTGTATTCGAAACTACGTTAGTGTACAATGTTTATATACAGGGTGGTGCATTGTCTCACGCACGATAGGAATTTCAATGGTAATTTTTTAATAGGTAAATATTTGCTTCCCTAATTATTTTAGACCAAAAGTGTAAATATGTTTTTTCATCATCATCATCATCAATCGACATGGAGCAGATCCTAGAGAAAAAAATACCCCATCCAATGATGCTATCTTGCAGTTTTCTCCGTAACAGAAAAACGTTGGAAATTAATTCTCGCACTTTGATAAAAATCACTGATGCCTTGAAATTACTGAAACAGTCTGGCTTGTCAGTTAGTTACACTTGTTAAAATTGTCAGAAGTAATACCATAAGTGACTAGAATTTTACCGGAAATTTTTTGCCGTCATGAACACGACTGCTTGTTGCGACGAAAATCGTAACGAGTGCTGTCGCACTCGTTACGATTTTCGTCGCAACAAGCAAGAGTGTTTGTGACGGCAAAAATTTCCTGTAAAATTCTAGTCACGAATGGTATTCGGAATGATAATTCCTCGAATTATAATGAAATTACTGAAATACTTGTCACTCAAAAAATTTTGACAGACGTTGTCTCTAAGCAACGCTGCTAGTCGCAAAATTTTCTAGAAAATTTCACTAGTAGTGGTATTTTCGATTTAATTCGATTGTGATTGGTTCAATTCACCAAAATACTGTGATTTGATTGGATGAGTGGAATAATCACATAAAATAATTTTATTTTCCGTTGAGTTTGTTTTAAAAAGTTACATTTTTCGTATTGAAAAATAATATCAAACTGTCATAGCTCCACCCCTCTGTTTCAAAATTCATTTCATGGCATTAGTGATTTTTGTCAAAGGGCATGAATTAATCCCCACAGTTTTTCTGTTACATGAAACTCAAAAATTGTGTAAAATAGCATCATTGGATGGGGTATTTTCTCTACAAAAAACTTAATTACACTTTTGGCCTAAAATAACTAGGGAAGCAAATACATACAGTAGACACGCGATAATGTGAACAAAATAAAACAAGGCGTGTTCACGTTTGCGATTTGTTCATGTTATCGAATAGTAATGATTTTCTACTTGAAACTGATAAAAAAAGATCAAAAACATAGTAAAAATTGTTTATTAACGTTTATATTAAAATACAAACTACTGTTGTAGAAAATTTTGTATTGAAACGTTTACTGCTAAATTAAACACACTGAACACAAGTAACAATTACGTTTTTAATGCATCACATCAGCTTTAAAAGAGATTTGGCGCCATGGAAAACGACCGTATTTAATAACTGTCTACTAAATAAAAACGCGTATCAGTAGACAACCCAAAATTAACCAAAATACATATTATGCAGTCACATTTGTGCACCGTCAACGCTGTTATGTCTGCAAATACCTTTAATGCGGCATAGACATGTAAACAAGTTACAGGAAACGTCAGAAATTCAATACGTTTTATTGTTTTCATACATCATAAACAATGTTCACGTTAGTGAGGGTTTGTGTGTTCACGTTATACGGCGGTCAATATAATAAAAATGTTGTTCATGTTAGCCGGATATTCACGTTACCCGATGTTCACGTTACCGCGTGTCTACTGTATTTACATATTAAAAAATTACCATTGAAATTCCTATGGTGCGTGAGACAATGCACCACCCTGTATTATAAGCAAATGCACATTGTATTGGTGGATGTCATAACAAGTAATCGTGTATTTCAAAGTATTTTTATTTTAATTACCTTATTGCAATTAAATTACTTCTATGATCGTCCATCTTTATATTGCACAATTTGATTAAAAAAATTAATTTCTTTATTGGTTTGAATATCTTGAAAATGAAGTCAATTGTTCATTTTTTGTTTAACCCTTAAACTGCTGAATAAAAAGGTCCATGTGTTCAAATACATTTCATAATTTTTTAAGTGTACTTTTTAAACCTTTACTTGACAAGTAATATAATAAATTTAGTATAGTCTGTCAAGTTTAACTCAAACAAATTCCTGATCCATTGGTTTTAACTATGGGCAGTGTTTTCGTAATCTGAATATAGTGAAGACATTATTACTCCACCCCAACAGGACTGTACTTAGTCCAACATTGCAAAACACTATTGCCCTTTAAATATAATGAGTAAATTATTGTAGATAAAAGCCTACTTGATATGTATTTCACTTTTATACCTTACAAAAATAGACTAAATTTAAATTAATGGGAGCAGCAGCAGTTTCTAGAAACAAGATAAGCCACCTTTTAGTGTATTATAATCCTTGCAAAAACTGCTTTTAGTATTTTAATTCTTGTGCTATTCAAAACATTTCTGTATTGTTCAGTGTTTTAAGAGCATGTTTGCTTAAACTAAGTTGTAATCTTATTTTGAGGGTACAAAATTTGACCTCGGGTAAAATAACGGGCCCAACTTATATTCACAATGATGTGCTCCGTTTATTTGTTGTTGCCTATACTCATCCTCAATAATTTTATAAAAATTTTTAGGATTAAACAAAAGGAAATTAAACTAAGTACAGGGGGGTTTGCCAAATTGGATGTAATTGCAGGGAATCTTGATAACTACAGTAGGTAGGAAAAACTGAATAAGCAACCATGGGTTAAATTTTTGAGAAGATTACTAATACGCAAAGTTGGTTTTTAAGCCTTTAATTATTATATTAATGACCAGTGAAAATTTTACAATTTGACTACTTGCTATTTTTTATCAACAACTTGTTTACATTACTTAGTTACTCTTGTAACTTAGTTACACACATGTAACTTACTTTATATTAAAGTAAACTATCTTATCGACCTAAGTGTCACCAGTTTCATTGCTTTTTATAACAACAATTACATTCTTGTGCCATTTTTACGTTGCGAAAAGAAAATTGACTTTTTGTAATTTTGAAAAATCAAAATAACTTTTTTATTGCAAGATACAAGCAAAAATGTCTTGGGAGTTGTTTGTATAACAGTAAGAAAGGAATTTGATAAACATACGTAAAAAATATTTATTCAATTGTAATTTTGTAGATATGGTATTAAGTTGGATTTTTTTAAATGGAAGTCGTGCTAGACTTTGAGATTTTTGCGTTCCTTATTTTATCAGCTTTCAGGATATACGAGGGAGTATTGAGAAGTACTTAGCCTACCATATAAAACGCCACAATAATTCAAAACAAAATTTTATTTATTCAACATAATCTCCTTTAAGACTTACACATTTAGCAGAACGTTCATAAAGTACTTCTAAGCCGTTTAAAAAAATTCTTTGTTTTGATCTGCAAACCACTCCTCAACGGCACTTATGGCTTTGTCATTTGTCGAAAATCTTTTACCTTTCAAATGTTTTTTGAGTTTTGGGAACAAATACTAGTCTGACGGTGCTAAATCCGGAGAATAGGGCGGGCGGTCAACCAATTTCATTAATTTTTTGCAGCGCAATCAACGACTTGTGAGCAGGAGCGTTGTCTTGCAAAAAGAGCACACCTTTGGCAAGTTTTCCGTGGCATAATTTTTTTTACGTAATTGAGTTAGCAACTCAATATAATATGCTCCTGTGATACTTCTACCGTGTTCCAAATAATCTATCAGAATTATCCCATATCTTTGTCCCAGAAAACTGAAGCAAGAATCTTGCCAGCCGATTTTTGAACACAGACTTTTTTGGGTTGTGGTGAACCAGAATGCTTCCACTCTTTGGATTGCTTTTTAGTCTCAGGGTCATAGTGATGGACCCACGATTCGTCCATAGTAATAAGCCGATCCAAAAAGTTGGAGAAATCTTCTTCAAAACGGCGGCAGATTTCCTTGCCGTTGTCAATCGAACACGCTTCTGAACAGCATTCAAGCTTTTCGGAATCCATTTGGTCGCAAGCAACCATATTCAATTTTGTCTACTAGAGACTTTCCAGGCTAACTAGATATCAATACCCCCTCGTATACCGGGTGCCCGGATTTCGTAGGGACAACATGGGTAACTTTTGTATTTGAAGAGATAGAGAGATGGTTAAATTAGCAAAAAGGTGCAGGTTCGAGAGCTCGTTAAGAATCCATTTTGTTTAAAATTTAAAAAAAACCAAAATCTCCTAATTTCTTTTATTTGCCGTAACTTTTTTGTTACTTAAGATATTGAGATGCGGTTTGAACTAATTTGCATGGTAATTTAAATACTTTTATTGGCACATAATAAAACCAATTTTATCTGTGCAAATTTTTAGTAATCTAACCTAACCTCAAAATTATTTTTTTCTGAATACAATGATGTATAACATGATATGGAAACTACTTCAAAATTTTGAAAAACTGAGCTTATTCTTTTTACGGGCAGAAATCACTAGTGCCATGATTTTTGTTTCGAAACATAATTTCACAGATAACGTGATAAACAAAAAACAAAGTTATTGTGATCATGGCACTAGTGATTTCTACCCGTAAAAAGAATAAGCTGAGTTTTTCAAAATACAGTGCAACCTCGATAATCCGAACTAATAGAAATTAGGGCGGTTCGGATTTGGCATTTGTTCGGATTAACGAATTTTACTTAAAAAGGTGTTTCACATAATAAAAGCAAAATCTTGAACTTTTTGTCGGAATTGCCTTTGAAATGGCTCACTGGTGGAGACATCGGTGGATAATTTCTCTCCGCTAACAGTTAGTTGCCGTATTCCAAATCGCTTTTTAAATTTGTCTAGCCATCCAGAGCTTGCTTGAAAATCAGTTTTACCAGTAGGTAATCTTTTCATAGAAAAATTTTGCCTTTTCTCGCAAAATTTCTCCCGACAGTGGCGTGTTAAGAAATCACGTTTTTAATAACTGGCATTGAATGCACACTACCGGCGAAAGATAAGAACAATTCGGCCTGTCAGCTGTAAGCAGCCGGGCTTGCTGGCTGCTGGAAACGTCACGGTTAGCATAAACATTACTAGTCACATCGAATTTTGTGTCTGCATAATCAGAAATGCAACAGTGGCGTTCTGACGCACGTAACTAGGATTTTCAGGTTTAGTTCGGATTATCGAATTTTCGATTGTCGAAGTTGTTCGGATTACTGGAGTTAGTTATGAGTTCGGATTATCGTGTGTTCGGATTATACAGGTTGCACTGTATTGAAGAAGTTTTCATATCATGTGATACATCATTGCATTCAGAAAAAAATCCTCTCTTAAAAGGGCCAAAAAAATTGCACGGTACCAATTTAAAATTTTGAGGTTAGGTTAGATTACTAAAAATTTGCACAAATTAAATTGGTTTTATTAAGTGCCAATAAAAGTATTTAAATGACCATGCAAATTAGTTCAAACCGCATCTCAATATCTTAAGTAACAAAAAAGTTAGGGCAAATAAAAGAAATTAAGAGATTTTGTTTTTTTTTTAATTTTAAACAAGTGGGCCATGACAAGTAAAATTTGAAAATGAATTCTTAATGAGCTCTCGAACCTGCACCTTTTTGCTAATTTAACAGTCTCTCTATCTCTTCAAATAGGTACTAAAGTTACCCATGTTGTCCTTACGAAATCCGGGCACCCGGTATAGTTTGTTATGGATATTTAGACTGATAAGTGAAATATTATTATTTATTTTAGAAGTTAAAATTGCGTGTATTTCACATTGTCATAAAACAGTAGAATAGTAGGGTATGAAACAAACAAAAATTAAATAAGAGTGTATTAGTTTACAATTTGTAAATGTTAAATTTGTAAAAAACGATTCGCTGTCTAGTATTTTGTATTTATTCTTAAGCTATTTTTTCCTTATGAATAATCATGAAATTTTAAAATTAAGAGAAATGGGATATCATCAGCTTACATGGAAAGCAGAAAGTTTGTTGCATTTCAACTATATTACTATTTTTAAAACATTTTAAAACAATTCAGAATCATATGGATCGTTTGAAAGGCCAAGATCAAAAAAGTACGCAAAAAAAATGATGAAGACTAGTCAATTCTTATTTTGCAATCGTAGTAGAAGAGAATCCTAATGGGCCAAACAAAAGAATTAGAATTAAACACAAAAGTACCAAGAAAATCAGATCTATATAATATGTATCTTAAAAAATCATAAATATAAACCATATAAAGTCAGGATTAATCACTATCTGTACCCAGATGATCATTTAAGGCATTTAGACCTTTGTCAGTAAAATTTTAGAAAATGCAAACATATGGACAGATGAAGCAACTAAAGTATATTATTTTTTTATGCTGACTGCTACTTTCAGCTTCTTGATGAATATTTGCTAGAGTTTCTTGATGATACACTGCTTCAAGAAAGGCAATCCATAATTTTACAATTCGACAGTGTACCTGCATATACAGTGGAACTCCCGTAAGTCGAACTCCTGTAACTCGAAATTTTCTTTAACTCGAATATTTGTGCGTTTACTGTTGAGTTTATACGCATATTAATCTTCTTAACTCGAATTTCTCTAACTACAATTTATCTGTAACTCGAATTTTTTTCTGGGATTTTGGTGGTTTGAGTTAGAGAGGTTCCACTGTAATTCCATCGGCACTAGAAATTTTTTGACACAACACATTAGGAAATAACTAGATTGGAACATTTGGACCAATTAAATTTGTGCTTAGAAAGCCGGATTGAACTGTATTACACTTTTTTGTTTGGAGTTTGTTAAAGAACGAAGAGTTACATCAAAACATTGTTGAAGCGTTTGCTAGACTTCAACCTATTTTTAATGACATATTTCACTTATTAGTTTAAATAACCGAAACATACTATACATGGTGTCCCAGAACGCACCAGAATTATTTTAGGAATCAATTGGGCAACTCATTGGAAGTCAAAAAGTTTACATAAACATATGTCCTAATTACAACGGCTAAGGAGTTGTTCTTTATTTTATAATTTGTGAGTAACATATTCATAAAAGTAAATTTAGGAAAACTGCTTAATATTTATCATTATCATTATTTACAAAAAATGTTTGAAATTATCACCATTGTGATCGATGCACAAGGCTGTGATTGTTGGGTTTTTAATAAAATTTCTGGCCTATTGTATTCTATGACGTAAATGCTTCACAGTTTGCACTTTGGTAGCATAAACTAACTGTTTTAGGTGGCCCCAGAGGTTGAAGTCTGGTGAACACGTTGGCCAAGCCACTGGACTACCTGTTTCAATCCATTTCCCTGGGAAATGAGCGTTAAGCCAATTTCTTACCCATAGACTTGCATGAGCGGGCTCTCCATCGTGTTGGTACCACGTTTCATGCCTAATATTGCACATGTACACAATATCGGCATATTCCGCATTTGAAAATAATCTCAGCATTGTAATTAGGGATGTAAACAAAGGTTTTTAATACAACAGTTGCAACTATTTAACTTTTTAATATGTTGACCGTTAAGGCCTTGGACACACTAGGCGTTATCGTGACGAATCGGCCGACGCGACGTTACGTGCGTGCGCTTTTGTAAGGCCATATGGAATGGCTCGAAGATTCGTCAACGTGCCGCCGCCTGTAGAGCCGTGTGTACGGTTCAACTTATCAACGAATCGTCGGCCGATTCGTCACAAACCGCCTCGTGTGTCCAAGGCCTAACTCTGAAAACAATATGTCAACAATAACGTACAATAGTTTCGCAAACAAATAGCATTTATGGCCTAGGTGATGTTCCCCGAAAAATTATAAAATCAAGAATAGCTCCTTAACAGTTGAGTTTATGGTATGTGTTTATACAGACTTTGACTCCAAATGAGTTATGTACCCAATTGATTCCTAAAATATTTCTGGTACGTTCTGGGAGACCCTGTATATCAGCCTATTATTCAATCGATTGTCAGATGTAGGCCTCTCCCATTTTATTCCACTCTTCTCTGTTCTGTAACGAAATAGTTAATAAAATTAAAAAAGAAAAATTATTTAAAATTATTAGCAAATCTGACAATAATTAAATATAAATGTGGTGGTATATTTAACTATTTTATATTTCGTGGTTGGGTTTTTCATCACCAGTTACTAAAATAGAATTAATTTAATAAACTAATAACCCATGTAACGTTTCGGAGACAAATCTATCTCCGTTTTCAAACAATTCGGAAACTTGGAAACGAATAAGTTTTGTAGTTTTTATTTGACATACAAAACTATAAAAATGTCATGCCAGGGTGGTGCAGTAGTAGAGCGTTAGGCTAGCGTTACATTAGTTCAAAAAAGAGTTATCTTACATTAATCATAGGGAGCACCACACCAACCATGATCAGTGCTAGCTAACCGAATCCTTTTATACAGGGTGGTCCATAAGTAATGATACACAGACCAACAGTAGATTTGTGAGGCCAAAATATTACGATTTACCTAAAATTACCCTAGTCCAAAAGTTAATATTTAGGGAGATACAGGGTGTCAAAGTCGAAATTGTAATTTTAATATTCTTCTGTAATTTCTAAAGTTTTCGTAATATTTATATGAAAATTGGTAAAACTACCTTCATTCAAGGGTTGTGTGAGGTTGTATTGGTTCTGTGTTAAAAGTTTTGATTATGGTAACTTTTAAAAGTGAATAATAATTGTTTATTTGGCAAAAATATAGTATTAAACACAAAATGAGTGGAAAAAAGAAGGGTGGACACTGGTGTTCGGCTCCGAATTGCACAAATAATTCAAATACTAACAAGGAAATTAGTTTCTTTGGTTTTCCCAAAGAGAGTGTAAGGTATGTAATTTTAGTCATTGTAAAATGCGTATGGATAGAACACTGATGCTATTAAATTACAATTTAAAAAATACCTATGTCCATTTATTTTATTAAATTACAGGTGCAAACAATAGGTTGTAGCAAGCAGACGTGAAGATTTATTAAAGCGAGATACCGTTTATTTAAATAGGAATTGTAAAATATGTAGCGTTCATTTTGAGCAGTCAATGTTCCTAAATTAAAAAAAAAATAGGTTAAAACCTAATGCAATTCCAACTATATTTAATGTACCTAATCCACCACCTAAAGTAACTACTAAAAGAAAACCTCCTAAGTGTAGATCTGCATATACAGCGCCAAAAAAGTTAAAATCTGACGTTGTACCTAAATCCCATGTCCTAGACACGGAAATAATAGAAAATGCCATGATAGTAAGTTGATATAGGTTTTTACTCTATAAGTTCAAATAATTGTAAACTACATTTTAGTTACCGGAAACAATAACAGCGACAGTTGAATCACCACAAGCAACAACTTTAGTTCAAATTCAAGCATCGTCTGCAATTTCAGCAAACACGCTTCATAAGCAAAGGCTTAAAAACGACTAAAAAGGGTTTAAAACCAAAATTGCAAATTCAGTCGACGGCTAAAAAAAATCGATCATAAGCGAAAGGAACCTCCTGCTACCAAACAACAGTTTAAGGATTTGTGTGACAAATATTTATCAAAAGAACTTGCACTTTTTGTTAAATCACAGGTGGATCTTAACGATAAAAAATTAAAGGGTAGCCGTTACAGCATCGAATTTAAGAAAATCGCGTTGACAATATATTATTTAAGTCCACGAGCATATCAATTTATATCTCAAATTTTTCGCTTACAATCAAAAAGATGTTTGGAACGATTTGTTCAGAATTTTAAATTTTCACCAGGTATTAATGAATTTTTCTTTTCCATGTTAAAAGTCAAGCTTCAGATTATGCGATCTGAGGAAAAATTCTGCATTCTTAGTGTGGATGAAGTGTCTCTAAAAAGCCATTTGTTTTATGATTTAAGTAACGATAAAATAGTTGGTTTGCACGATTTGGGTTATGAACGAAAATTAGAACCTGCCACTGGTGCACTTGTTTTAATGATCAGAAGCATATACGGTAGATGGAAACAGCAAGTCGGTTTTGTATTAACTCATTCAGCGTGCCCTGGTAATCAAGTAAAAGAAATTGTTTTTGAATATCCAGGGTGAGTCATAATGGGCGGAACAAATTTTACCAGTATGTAGGAGAGACGTTTTTAAGTAAAAAAGTTCCTATAAACCATTGTCCTAAACTACATAGTTGTAAAGCTACAAGAAGTCAAAGTTTTGCAATAAACACAAATATTTAATAATAACGGCAACTGCGAAAACTGTTAACAAATTGGATAAACTGTACAAAAAATATTTAATTTAATCACAATATTACAAAAACCGTTCAAACTGTGCTCCTTGAGCTCTAATACAAGCACGAGCTCTACGAATAAGAGAATCGTACACTCTAGCATCTAGCTACTTGATCATTATTACGATTTTCATTGGCTGCGTTAAAAATCCTCTGACCCAGTTGTTCACTTGTGCCAATTTCAGTATTGTGTACTAACTGTTTCATATGTCCCAGAGGTAAAAATCTAGAGGATTTAAATCGGCACTCCTCGCAGGCCAGGCATAAAGGTCCCCACATCCGATGCATCTGCGAGGGTAGCGAGTATTCAACCACCGGAAAACTTGCCTTCCATAATGACATGGCGCACCATCATGTTGAATTCACATCCTTTGACGCCTCTCCAACGGAGCATGAATGACTGCAAGCTACTTGATATTGCCTTTTGAATTTAATTTTAAAAGAGAAAAACTTTGACTTCTTGTAGTTCCTCGACTGTGCGGATTAGCACATAGGTTTTTTAGGAACTTTTTTACTTAAAAAAGTCTCTCCTACATACTGGTAAAATTTGTTCCGCCCATTATGACTCACCCTGTATAACAGAACTGCAAAAAATTGGTTTAAATATTTGCGGCATGGTAACTGATCAAGGATCAAATTTTTTAAAATTTGCACACATTGTAGGAGTAACTGTAGATACACCCTATTTTACAATTAATAATACAAAAATATTTAATTTGTTTGACGTACCACATCTTTTAAAATCCGTAAGAAACAATTTAATAAAATACGATTTTCATTTCGAGGGTAAATCAGCGAGTTGGAAAGATGTGGCATTATTTTATAATTCGGATAAAAAACAAAACATTCGTTTAGCACCTAAATTATCGGATGCCCATGTATTTCCAAATGCCTTCCAAAAAATGAAGGTGAAATTAGCGGCTTATTCACTTCTTAAGAATTCTGTAACGCAGTAGGCTTGTATTTAAAACAAAAAATTGATATATTCTGGTCAAAAACAAGTAATAGGACACAGAGCAATAACGAATCAGTGGGATATTTACCATTAAAAAATTTTTAAATTTTATAGTAATGTGTACCGCAAGTAATGCTCTTTTTAACGAATAAAATGTAGCATTACTTACTTCAATAGCAAATATCTTGGAAACGGTTAACTTTAGAGACATTGAAATAGTATACCTTTTTTGTATAAGAAAGATGAGGCAATTGTTTTTTTCAATTAGATCTGCCCTAACTTTATGTGTAAAAAAGTTGAAGTATTTTTAAGATATTAGGTGTAGCAAAAGTAAGGTCTTTTTTAGAGCTACATTAAAAGTGAGAACGGATTATTGTTTCCCGTCCTAAAAAAGGTAGTTTCACCAATTTTCATATAAATATTGCAAAAACTTTAGACATTACGAAAGAAAATTAAAATTAAAATTTCGACTTTGACACCCTGTATCTCCCTAAATATTAACTTTTGGACTAAGGTATTTCTAGGTAAATCGTAATATTTTGGCCTCACAAATCTACTATTAGTCTGTGTACCATTACTTATGGACCACCCTGTATAAGAAATTAGCTCCCAGGCACACGTTACTCAACAAAGGCATTCATTCTGCCGTGCCGGGAATATGTTTACATGCCCAGCTGTCACTCCGGCATCCCCACGGCCGAACGTTATATTTTCCGGGTTCATGGTGGTCATGCCCATGCATCACGCCTTCATTGCAGGGATTCTTAGTTTGTGTAGTGACCCTAGATAACACGTCATGTTAACGCCCATTATTTTCGACGGTGCATTTTATAATTATAACATTCCATCATTATAATATTTTGAAAGCTGATAAAATAAGGAATTTAAAAAATCCAACTTATGTCGTATTTCTAAAACAAGTTCATATTACTGTTATACAAATAACGGGTGGGCCATCTGTTGGTTTTTTTCAACGTTCAAAATATCTGTAAAAACACATGCCATGAATTTTTGTTTTTACAGATGTCAAGTATAAAGTAGTACAATTGTAGACATGGAGTCATTAACAAAAGAACAACACATTTTAATCATCCAAACTTACTACGAAAACGGGCGTTATGTAAAAGTTACAGTGAATTCTGAACAATATCGTGACATGTTAACGAACTTTCTATGGCCGAAATTGAATGAATTAAATGTGAATGAGTTTTGGTTTCAACAAGACGGCGCTACGAGCCACACAACACGTCAAAACATCGATTTGTTGCGCACTAAGTTCGGTGATCGAATAATCTCGCAAAACGCTGATGTGAATTGCCCGCCAAGATCTTGCGATTTGACACCGTTAGACTTTTTTCTTTGGGGATATTTGACAGGAAAAGTGTATGCCAATCATCCAAGAACAATTCAAGACCTAAAGAACAACATTCGACAAGAAATTGAGGCCGTTGTTCCAATTTTGTAGGGAAAAGTCATCGAAAATTTCGACGTTTGGATGCAGGCCTGCAGTCTAAGTCGTGGAGGTCATATGAATGATATTGTTTTTCATACATAATTGTAATAGATTCAACTTTCATTTTCAATAAAAATTTCCCATGTTTGCTCACGATATAGTTTTCTTTCATTAAAAAAAAAAAAAAAAAACCAACAGATGGCCCACCCTTTACTTCTGAAGACATTTTTACTTATTCCTTAAAATAAATAAAAACGTCATTTTAATTTTTCAAAATTACAGAAAATTGATTTTCTTATTGTAACAAAAACTGTAAAAGTAAAATTTTTATTTCAGAAAGTAATTCTCTCAAAAAATTAGCCCAAGGATGCTTATTGGGTTTTTCCGTACATATCGTATTTATCAAGATAGCCTGCAATTACATCGAAATTGGTCTACCCTGTACTTTTAAATGCTTTTGTTTGAATCAAATACTGTACTGAGACAGGTTATGCTTGTTACCCTGTATATTTTATATATTTTGCTTTATAAGATGTATCATCATAATTTACAATTTCTATTAAATTATTGGTTTTGTATATTTTTTTCTATTGAATGTATAGTAAAGTTTAGGTAAAAGTTAAATTCTTCGAAAATCCAAACTTTTACATTTAGGTTAACTTCAAATTGTGTGTTAGATAAATATTAAATATCGGGAGTGTACTGCTTATCGCATCATCTGGCAGCTGAACTTACTACATTTTTTAAAGGAAAATACAACAAATTTTATAATTGATGTAGTACCTGTATTGGAATTACTGTACACTAGTAGCACTTTCTCTTTTCATTTCAAGTTACCGCACCTCATAAACTTAAGAGCAACTATCTTAAGACGTGCGCTGTCAGTAACTGTATAGACAAACTAATAAGCTAGAATGAGAGAAGAATAAATAAGTGTTGCAGAATAAGACTGCAGTTGACAATTATAACTTAGGTATAATAGTATATTGTGTAACAAGTACGTGAAGCTGACCTTTTTACACGAGTGTGCAGTTTGCGAGTGTCACAAGCACACGAGTATAAAAAAGGCTTCACGTATGTGTTGCACACTATACTTTTTCTATGACCTCAAACTTAAAAAATGAGTTAAATTGGCAAACGTTCACTTCACTTGACAATTCTCACAAATTCGTCGTTCAAACAAAAAACAAGCACAGCAATCTATTCAATGTTTACCCGTGCCGAAAAGTGTATAGGCTCTTACGGCAGAAATGCGTAAAATAAACTCCATAAGAAATGCATTGCACTTCACTTATCGATATAGAAAATAAGACTTCACGTACTGCGATCAGTATGTGAAACTTCTACTTTATACATGGGAGTAGAAAAAAGGTTTTATATCACACATCACACTTAAATTTTACTTCAATTTCTGTAATTTCATTTACTATAATAGATGTTTTGAATATCACACGAGCAAAATCTGTTTCCATAACCTTGACTTTGTAATTCATTTCAATTAAACTTGACAGATTGCAGTTTTTATTATAAATTTTATAAATATTATTTGTTTAGGGTCAAATAAAAACTCAAAGAAGGCGAAATGGAATTAGACCTTATTTGCCGGAACCAGAAGAAAGAGGAAAGATTAAAGCAGAATTTTTTGAACAGTTTTTGAAAAATAATAGTTAAGACTAGTTACTATGATTATTTGTAATGTATATAGAAAAGAAAAACTACCAATATGTAACAACTATTTAATATGTACATAAAATACATTATGACGATAAATATGTAGTTTATCTAAGTGTTAGATTTAGTATAATTTGTACATTTAAAAATACAATTTTTAGTAAATGTGTTGGTTTATTAAAAAAGTATAACTGACACTAAAAATTAATATTTATTTGGAATATACAGTTAAAAGTTAAAAATTTAAGTAATATAATTATTCTAATTGGTATAAAATTAGAAATAAAGCTATTCGTACAAATTTCTTCTTTAATACTTGAAGTATTAAATTGTTAATAATATATCTAATTTTTTGGTTTCACGAAACACTTCAACGTATTAAACTTGAAAAATATACAAATAAAAGTTTAAAGAATTAATAATGTTAAAACAGACTCAACCGCAATTAAAAATTCTTAACTTACTTATACGGTACAACACAAGAAAAATGAAAAATATTAATTACTTAGAATGTAAGATAATTGAAAGAGAAATTGTAATACATGACCTTAAACAAAATGATGCAGTTTTAAAGATTACTTTATCATTTGATAAAATTGTTTACACATATCTGGTTTCTGCCTTTCCTTGAGATTAAAGTTTGTGCATAAGGAATTACAACTGAAGTCCCAGGTATACACATTATTGACTTAAGCAGCTTAAGAAAACAAAGGGTGTAATCTCAATACACTATTGTAATTGGAATTTGTACTGGTATTATACAAATTAGTTTATGTGATTTTTTAAAGGGTTTTTTTCCGCTGAGAATTACATGGTATTTTTACCTGCCTTACCAAAATACTAAGCTTCAGTTGCCATAAAGCAGGGAGATTATATTTTTATTTTATTTTAGTTTCTCAGCCAATAAGGATGGTGTATTTTAACTGCAGTTATACATGATCATTCTTTAATAAACGTTGATTTTTTAAAAATTAATTTACATTTATTATTTTAAACCTAAATTGATGCATTATAATTATTAAAAGATAAACCCATCGCTTCGAAAGGAAACAAAAATGTTGGTAAAATGAGAAAATGTTGATTTATTCAAGTTTTGTATATGTTGTTACCAATATTAGAACCGGTTAATATCAACCAGTAAAAATTTAAAATCCAAAATAAACACTAAAAGCCGATTGCACCAATTATTTTTTTTTATTTTTGCATTAAATTTTGTTTACAAATGCGTTAACTGCCATAAATATTTGAAGTTTGATTCCAAATAATAGGTAGTTCGTATTAAGTGAACCAATATAAAGTCATTATCAGAGAGCAAAATTGCATAAAGCTCTTAATATAGCAAAACCTTTCTAGAATGTTATGAAATTCAATTGTCTGGTTTTTTTAAAACATGAGCAAAAGTTTTGCATAATTATTAAGTGTGATTATATTCAGTTTCTAAAATCCGAACTATCTCATTCTTTGCGCTTTTATAAATATTATTTTTTTTCCGCATATTTTGTTCTCTATTTCACTATTCATTAATCTTCTACTCTCTCCTTGTTGTGTACTTACTGATCATTCTTATTATTTTTCTTTTGAATCTTTCGCAACTTTAAGTGTGTCCTCGTCACCATTCATATATTTTCCATATTTCATGTATTTTGTTTTTCTTTCAGTTATTTTTAAGCCATACTTTTCTGCCTCTTTTTCTAATGTAATGATTTTTTTCTTTAAGGTCTCACGGTCTCTTGGGATTTAGCCCGTATTGTCAAATCTTCTGCATATGCTATAACTTGGATATCACTGTTGATTATAGTATTGTTTATTTTCCTTTTCTTATTATTCCTGCAACGGCCAGATTAAAGAGCGTTTGACGCCTTTATTGGTTAGGAACTCGTCAGTCTGACAGCCGTCCATTTTAACTAATAGGTACTTCTGTATTTTTTAAGTCATGCTGATTAATTTTATGCGTGTTCTTGGCACTGCTAGAGTCCCTCCATTATCCTTTCCCAGTTTACTGAATCAAATGCGTACTCAAAAGTCTATAAATATTATGTGTAGGCCTATATTGTATTCACTTGCTCTCTCCAGTATCTGTTTAAATATATGTATGTCTGGCATTAACTGTGGATCTTTCCTGTCTAAAGCCTTGCTGATAATCTCCTAATAATTGTTCTGTGTTCTTAAGTCTGTTATTTAATATGCTTGTAAAGATTTTGTATGTTGTGTTTAGAAGCGTTATTCATCTATAGTTTTTACAATCTTCTTTATTGCCCTTTTTGTAAATTGGCAGAATTATGCCTTTGTTCCATTCTGTAGGCATTTTTTCTTGTGTTTCCATATATCTGTTGTTACTTTATATGTATATCTGTCTTTGTATTTTGCTTCTTTCGTACTTTACCAATTCTGCTATAATTTTATCTGTTCCTAGAGACTTGTTATTGGTTATTGGTGGTTCCATTTCTTCTCTGTTGTCATCGTTGTCCTCATGGTCTTGTTTTTTTTATCATGGTTGTGGATTTCTGTTTTTCTTTGTTCATTCAGTAGCTTGTAATAATATTCTTTCAAGTGAAACTCATAATATGCAATTAAAACTAAATAATCTTGTGGAAGAATCAAACAAAGTAGGTCTTCAAATAAATAAAAACAACTAAGTTGTTAATAATTAACACTGAATTAGTGAATAATATAACAGTGGATCGGTCGCCTATACAATCAGTGAACACATTTACCTATCTAGGTAGTTTTGTCACAAGTGATGGTGATAGTGGATGTTCAGCAAAGAATAAATAAAGCGAGGATTGTGTTTTCAAATGCGAACCAGATCTGGAGGGTAAGCAGTATTAACACAGTAACTAAAATAAAAGTTTTCAATACAACTGTTAAATCTGTATTACTGTACGGCTCAGAAACATGGTATATTACTTCATTAATAAAAAGAAAGTTCCAGTCATTTGTAAACAGATGCCTAAAGTACATCTTAAAGATATGGTGGCCGCGGCCGCAAC
Organism: Melanotus villosus; assembly: GCA_963082815.1. Taxonomy (NCBI): domain Eukaryota; kingdom Metazoa; phylum Arthropoda; class Insecta; order Coleoptera; family Elateridae; genus Melanotus; species Melanotus villosus. The sequence goes on along the minus strand of OY720419.1, from coordinate 26,851,317 downwards.
GTATATCAAATATGGAATTATGGGAAAGAACAGGGCAAGAGAGTGTCAATGCAGAAATTAAAAATGGAAGTTCAGATGGTGGGGTCACACGTTACGAAAGTCAAGAGATGTACTTAGCCACAAAGTGTTAGAATGGAACCCACAAGATGACGATACCGTGGAAGACACTGCACAACCTGGAGAAGAACTGTAGCCGAAGAAAGCGGAAAAAGTGTTGCAGAATTGCATATAATAGCTAGCGATAAAAATCAGTGGAAAAACTATGTTAACAATTTATGATTATGTATGCGGGGATCATGGCGACTCTCAGCGAGAGTTCCAATCCATTTTTTGAGGTGGATTACTCCTCTTTCTTGTCTTAATTACAGTTCCTGATGTGTCCTGGCTTTTCAGTTATTTCTGCCCAGACCTTCCTGTCTTTGCATTTGCTTTTCCAGTCTATTATTTTCATTTTTCTTATACCTTCCTCAATTTCATCCAACCACCTTTTCTTGGGTCTGCCTCTGCCGATATAATTATGAACTATATAACACCTACAGAGAAACATATATAGTAGTTAACATTATTAAAGCAAGATTACAATGGGTAGGTCATATAGTCAGACTGAATGAAGAACTACCACTCAAGAAAATATTTAATAACAACCCTGAAGGAAAACGAACAGTAAGTCGCCCAAGGAATAGATACATACATGAAGTAACACATGACTTGAAAACACTGCAGATACAAAACTGGAAAGAAAAAGCAAAGGATAAGAAAGCATGGAAGAGAATTCTTGAGCAGGCCAAGGCCCACAAAGGGCTGTAGTGCAAAAGATGGTGATGAGGATGATGGAACAGGATTTGGTATATTCTATACCTCGTAGGCTTGAAGTGGTCATAAAGTCAAGGGGTTTTTCGATGAAATATTAACTGAATATTGAAATATGTTATCTACCTAGCCATGAAACAAAAAAGCGACGATGTCAAACCAATTATTAAAAAATAGTTGTGACATTTAGAAGTATTGTAAACCCAATTTAACGAGATTAAAGTTACGCAGCTCTTTTCGGTTACTTATCCCCATTATCGTAACATTTCGCTTTGTACTTTCAGGTACAATATTTTGATTAATTACTCTCATTTTCCTTGAAACCTTGCACGCAGCATCGTCACATGTTTACAAACAAATACTTGGTCATTAGATTCGAAAATATAAATTAATGTTAAACAACATTATATATCTGAGTATACCATTAACCCCTCTTTGACAATTGGCAATGGAGTGTGAATGCGCGAAGTGCAACTTTTTATCATGTTATAATACCTTTACTATACATGTGCTAAGTTGTGTTTAATTTGTGCAGTTTATAAAGATTTGGGAAAGATTACTTCTTGATAAAATGACTGAAATTAAGCTGGAACATCGCAGTATCAGTAGTCAGTGTTATACCTTATAGCCTCATCAGACTTCTTTCTATTTAAAAACTTAAAAAAAAGCATCTCAGGGGAAAGCGTTTTGCATCTGATGAAGCACTCAAAGAAGCTGTTGAACAGTGTTTTGCAGAGTTGATGATGGAATAAGTGTTGAAGGGAGTTACGTAGAAAAATAAAGGGCTCTTAATGTGATACGTTTTTTTTTTCACGTCTACATAAAAATATGCCCTTGTAATATGATTATTTTGAATTACGAATTTTTGTTTATATTTGTTTTTTATCAACAATCAATAAAGAAATTATGCAAAACTTTTGATCTCATTTTCATTGTAAGAAATATATTTTCTTGAAATGTTACAGTTTACTTATTTAAATTTTACAAATGATTAAAGTTCATTTCATTCAATATTATAAAAATTGTATTATGTATATATATTTTGCTCGCTACTATATCTCCTGCGTTTTGATATGTAGCACCCAACAGAATATTCAGCATCTGTTCAAAGCGTTTGTTTCTGATTTAACTTTTTTTTCATTGTTCATTACAAGGTGCAAGTAGGGTTGAGTTGGAAAAACCATTACGTAGACATATATGATACATTAGTTAGGGAACAAAAAGTCAATATATTGAAAATTGATACATATCAATTATCTCAATAAACCAATATCAATTACGTCATTATGGTTCAATGGTTCAGAAAAAATCAGCATATAGTATATTCGCTACCACACTGGGATTCAAGGACAAGTCCGCTTGAAGCTACACTGTATGACTCAAGAGTTAGAGATTACAGAGCTTGTTCCAGCGGTTCTGAACATACGGCATTGTTAATATTAATACTGTAACGCCTAATATTTATTTATTGTAGTGAGTTTCCGGTACTCTATGCATAAACTCCAGTCCCAATGTGGTAGCGAATATACTATACTGACATTTCGATAACATGGGAGAAGCAAATAAAGGGAGAGAATAAATTCTAAAGAATCTAAAGGTAATTATATTACAATTTATTGTAAATGCTGGTAAGTACCACGCCTCCAACAACCTTCCATACTCCACCACACCACTGTGTTTCCTTCCCAATTATTTTCAGGGACTGGGTAAGCCATCTCCTGAGCATCCGCTTGGGTATGACCCCAAGACCGACACTCCGGTGATAATTACTTTCTTGTATATAATACTTTAAATATTAATTTAACAATGGAAATCAGTACACAATGATTTGTATTGATTGAATGACGTAAATCATAAATCAACAATGTTTTAATTCGTATCGATGTCCTGATATGTATTAATTTTCAACCTGCAAATACATTTTTCTTACTGAATATTGATGTAACATTTTTCATAATACCTACCCCTAGTTCTTTACGTACGTTTTGGATATTAAGCAAATTCTAACATTGGTGTAACATATCTAACAATCTAATACAGCAGACGCTCGATAACGTAAACACCGGATAATGAAAACATTGTGCTAATGTAAACACAAGATTCATACTATAGGATCAAATGAAACGCCCGATAACGTAAACAACCTGTACAGCTCGATAACGTAGCGACGGTTAGTCGCCGATTTTATGTAGGGGATTCCCCTTTGCGACACAGCTGCATTTAATTTTAGTCGTGTTTGAACTTAAGCCAGCATATTGCATGCGTTTATGCATTATGACTATGGTATCCACCAGGGCCGAGCCGTGCCGGGGGTGCAAGGGGTGCACAGCGCCCGGGCGGCAACCTACTAGGGGCGGCAAAATGAAAAATGAAAGAAATGTAAGATATGCTTGCGGCATTAAAAAATGCAACTTTTTTATCAAGTTAGTCTTGTATCTGGCTTTTTTCGTATAAAGGTAACTTGATACAGACAAATTAGGGGCGGCAAATTATATCTTGCACCCGGGCGGCAGATACCCTTGGCTCGGCCCTGGTATCCACATCTAATAAAAGAAAGTGTTTAAGATTAAGTGACAAAGTACAAATCATTGACGAGGTTGCACCAAGTGCGGGAGTGACACAATTAGTAAAAAAATATGGAGTATCGAAAGCAACAATCTGTAAAATTAAGCGTTTAAAGGCTCGCTCGCTAATGTAAACATTTCGATAATGTGAACACACTGGTTTGAATTAGTTCACGTTATCGAGCGTCTGCTGTAATTAAAAATGAAAGTGATTTATATGAAGAACTATAAATATATATATTTTTTTAAATGAAAATGTTACATTTTGATAACTATTGTATAAATAGGCTTACAATTTGCTTGTTGAAATTATAAAACATTATAATTATTGTGATAGTCATTTTTACTTCGTGAAATGTATTAATTCTTCGATATTTCCAAATTTTCTCTATTTTTCTACATTTTCAAGAACTGCTTCAGAAAGTTTAAATTTATTAATTCACATTTACACTTGTTGAATTTAACCTCGACACCTGCGGGTAAAAGAGGACTGATTATGATGATGATCATTTGCACTTGTTGAATATGATGGCTTCATCTCTTTTTTATTTGTTCAGTGAATGAGATCATAAAATTTATAATTCATTCATGATCTTCCTTGCCCTGTAGTTTATATGTCAACATTTTTTGTAAGTATTAGAGATGGGTAATTTGAAAACGACCAAGTCAATTTGAACACATTGGCTTATTGAACGAATTAACCGAATCCCAGTTGGTTAAAGATTTGGATCACCGAATCTTGATGAGCCATATCATGTAAATTCTAATTAGTTTATTAAATTATTTTTGAGAATTTTAACCACAAATTAAAGCATAGCAAAAGACATTCACACCAAACATATCTTCTTTTGTAGCAGGTTAAGAGACATAAGTGAGCGGATGACGATAGTGCAAGTGTTAAAGGAGAAGAAAGTAGATTAGATTAGAAAAAAAAAAAGAATATAATAATAGTAAATTAAGTTATAAGGTAAGTTTATCATGTAGTACAGGAGAAGTTTAAACAACTCTATTTAAGGCTGTAATAGCAATTAAATTAAATAAAAAACGAACTAACTAACATATCTTCTTTTGTTAAAAGAAAGTCTTGTTTTAACACAGACACTGACTGTGGAAGTCTTCAAATTCATCTCTATGAATCAGTTGCATGAATTTGTCTGAACCGGTTAGTTTAGTGATACAATCTGCTTATGGATCACTGTTGTTTTTATACATAGTAAACTGTTACATTCCTATAACTACTCACCAGGCAAAAGATCATGAATATATATAATAGGCACACAGGTACCATATACCATAATATTTATTATGTGTCAACTGTTACTTTCTTTTTTTAAATATGGTTATAATTCAGCATATATTTGAACATACAATTTTAATATAATTTAGTTTTAGAACAGTTTCTTAAATTCTAAGCAAATCATTTTAAATTTTGAAACGTTTCTCGTAGTAAGTAATCTTCCAAATTATAACCACAGATTACAGCAATAAAAGATATTTCACTTCTTTGTTAATAGTGATTACAGTAGTTAATATAGCACAAGTAAAATACAAGCTTTATGCCATAAGAGGACTTTTTAGAACTCATATGTTTAAACATATGCATACTCGGAGTTAATAAAAAGAAAAAGCTTTAAACAATGACGTGAAACATCCATTTTTTACCTAATCTATATTATAACTTTTTTAGAATAATTTAGGTTTTGGAAATATCCCACTAAAAGTTTTATTTATAGTCTGTAGTTTCCTGTTTTTTTTTTAAATTTTGATAATACAAAAATTATTATTGTCAATAACCTGCAGATACTTTGAAATTCTGTGATACCTTTACCTTTACTAGACTTGGTACGACTATGATATTTTTGGCTTTTATTGATAAAATACTACAATTATTGAAGTGATAGTATGTATAAAGTACAATGAATAGCAATGGGCAAATATTCGAATGAAAAAGATCCGAATTATTGGATCGTTACTGGCATGACCTTTTTCATTTTATGTACTACGTTTCTGTACGGCCTGGGTGTATGCTCAGCTTAAATGTTCATCGTATGGTGCCAGTGAATGCCTTTTCATAGGTTATTACTGGCGCTAAATTTAAAGAAACAAATTTTAGCGCAGATTATTTTTGAAATAAAGTAAGCAACAACTTAATCTATAAATATAAATATGGTTTTATAGGGTTATATGCTGCAGAATATAGAATATTCTCCGCAATTATTCATTTTGTATTTCCCATTTGTGTAATTGAATAGTTGCTTTAATTTGGTTTTATTCATATTTTATTGTTGTCTGTTTTCTGTTCGCATTATTGTAGTTGATATTATACATGTAGCAGCATGGCTGCTTAATTTCATAAACTTTCATAATCCTTAATTTTGGGATGGGTTAGTTCCCGGTTTTTCTTTAGATAGTCTTTAATATCCCAGTAATTTCTTGTTGGTTTTGGCATCTTCTGCTATTTTTGCCAATTCTTTCCTATTATTACATTCCTGCACCTAATCCTTTATTCCCAGGTTTTTTAAGTCATCTACTACGTCCTTTAACCATCTTGTTCTGGGTCTACCTTTTCTTCTTCTGTTGGTGTCCATTCTGTGATTATTCTTATTGCTCTCTTTTTGTCTCCTCTCATTATGTGGTCAAACTATTTAATCCTTTGCGATTTAATATGTGTGACAATATCTTCTCCTTGCATTTGATTTATTAGTTTAAAGTTCATTTTCTTCTGTTCTGTTCATATTGGCCCCAGTATTCTTTGTAATATTTTCTTCCTTCTTGTTATTGTCCATGTTTCCATTGCTTATACATACCACTACTGGTCTAATGATTGTTTTAGATAATTGTATTTTTGCCTTAATACTAAGGTGTTTAGTCTAAATAATTTTTATTTACATGTTTTACTCCCTTCTTGTATTTCCTGTTTTGTCTTTTCACTCCCATTATGGTTTTACTGTAAATTGTAACTAAATGTTTAAATTTTGTACTTACTGTTTCAAATTTGTAATCTTTTATCTATCTATCTTATCCTATTAGCCTATCCGTTGTTCTACTTATAATTGTCACATCATCAGCATATGCAATGATTTGTATATTTTTAATATTTATTGTGCCTTTCAGATCCGCCTTCCTAATTGCACTTTCTAATGCTATGTTGAATAGAGTGGCTGATAACATATCTCTCTGTCTAACTGCTTCTTGTACTTTAAAGCTGTCTGTCGTATCCATTAGAGTCATTTCGACAATTATTAACATCTAAAATCTTAAGTAAGCACTCCAAAATGAAAATTTACAGAAGTGTAATCCGACCATGCGGCCTATGCGGCTGAAACGTGGGTTTTAACGAAGACTGAAGAAGAAGAAGCGCCGTTGAGATTCGAACGTAAAATAATAAGAAGAATTTATCGAAGAGTTAAGGAAGGTGATTATATAAGAAGAAGAATGAACGTAGAAATTGAAAACATATTGCAGTATGCAAATATTTTACGTTTCATCAAGTCCCAAAGAATACAACGATTAGGGCATGTACAAAGGATGAACACAAATAGACTTGCATGAAATAGTTAACTGGAAACCAATAAGAACAAGAGCGAGAGGACGGCCCAGTAAGAGATGGAAGGCAAGTATAATAGAAGATCTAACGAAAATGAAAATAACAGACTGGGAAAGGAAGAGCAGAAACAGGAAGGAATGGAACAAGCTTGTGGAGCTAGCCAAGACCCACTTAGGGTTATTGTGCTTTTAGAAGAAGAAGAAGAAGATGTCGTCACATCCTGGTGCCTTATTGTTTTTTAGTCCTCTTATTGCTTGTTCTACTTCTTCTAGAGGTGGTTTTTCTATTGTCGTTTTATTTGGTGCGATGTCTGTTGGTATAATTGTATTTGTTTGAGTGTTGCTATTATACAGTTGTTCGTAGTAATTTTTCCATATTTCTTTCGTTTCATATCTTAATTTTCCTTCTGCATCCTTAATTCCTCTTAATTTTATTCTAAAATTCTTCTTTTCTTGTCTTAGTTGATATTAGGATATGTTTATTTGTAGTGTAAAGTCTTCATACTCTGAAATTCTACATACTTTATTTTCCATATTAGTAACAGACTTTATTTCTTCTAGAAAAATCTTTAAAGCAGATAGGGGAGAGGGGGGTACCTTTGAACACGGAGCACTATTGAACAGCGTTCAAATTTCCCGCTCTGTGACCAGTATTGTTCTGAAACCATGTGGTAATGAAGGTGGCAGTTACAGAAGGCAGTGTCTGTTGTAGTGGCGTCTTATTGTTATTTGTAATGTAAGGCCGAGCGCTCACCGAGGTGACGTGACATATGACATGACACGCAACGTGACAAGTGACTTACTTGTAACACGTCACTTCATATTAAACCAATACAAATATATGAATCGGCGCCCACCGAACGGATATGACTACGACATGTCTTTAAACGTGTCATATCACTACCCAAAAAGTGCAGCATGTTCCACTTTTGTCGCATGTCACTTCTAAAATACACCACTTTGTAGACGAAATGCAGTACAAGTAAACTTTTAAAAGTGCGTATCTTACTTTTTTAAGTAATATATCGAAGGTGTCCTTGCTCATTCGATAGAATGACTGAAACCATTCCGGATACAAATTTAATTCTTTAAATACACTAAGGTACCACGTTGTTTTACATTATCACGCCAATAAGGATGTACCCAAAATCGTTTTTTATCGCGATTGTTGTTATTAATGTTAATTAGATTAACTAAAGCAAGAGAATCCTCATCCTCTGAAAACGACACAGTGACATGTTACTATTAAAAAGTCTGTTTGGTGAGCGTTATGTCATTTAAAAGTCATGTCACTGTTAGATCACTCGTCATGTCGTATGTCACGTCACCCCGGTGAGCGCTCGGCCTAAGAAGGTACTAAAAAAAACTTGTATTTTATTGTGTTTTGTTGTAATATTTTACATACAAATATGTTGGGATATTTAGAAAACAATAATATTAATTTTAATTTATCAATAACTCTGAAATGGGTAAGGTTAGGACAGCATTCGGTGATCGATATATTAGTTCTGTGGTTGCAGTGTTGCCAACAAATGGAACATAATTTAGATGTATAAACAAGGGGTAGGTACCTTTGAACATCTGAAAGGGGGCACAAATGAATAGTGTTCAAAGGTGCCCCAGTAACATTGTTAATTAGCTATTTATTTTAAAAGTACGGAAGTAATAACAACAATAAAAACACGGAAACTAGAATATCTAGGCCACATAATGCGTAATGAAAAAAGATATGGCTTATTACAAGAAATACTGCAAGGAAAAATCCCAGGAAAACGTGGTCCAGGACGCAGAAGAATTTCTTGGTTAAAAAACCTCAGAACGTGGTATCTTTAACAACAACCGTACTCTTCCGAGCTGCGGTGAACAAAATTACAATTGCCAGAATGATCGCTAACATCCGGACCGGATAAGCACCAGAAGAAGAAGAAGAAGAAGGATAAACTTTAATAAATATAACTTCAGGTAACTTTTTTTGTAACAAACTTGATAAAACTTTGAAAAAAACTGACTGTTCAATTGTACCCTAGTCCCTGTTCAAATCTATCCCATGGATTTTATTGAACAATATGCACTAAAACAATAGATTAGCTGAAAAATTCAAAATACATATTGCAATTTTGTACGCATTTTCACTGGGGGTGGGGAATAGACATATTTGCTTGAGTGTTTTTCAAGTTTGCAGTAATTTAAAATATATAAATAGGTATGCTCAAAAGTGCCCCCTTCTCCCCTAAGTAATCTTCACCACCACGGTGTAAATTATAAATTTTTGACAATGTTGTTATTTGTACTTTTAAATTTTGTTGGCTGCTAACCTAAAACATCTGATGTCAATGTGGGTAGCTAGCGCCGATAGGGCGAAAATTGATGTTTTCCCAGAATCAAAGATTATATGGTACCTAAATGAAAAAATTGCCCAGGCCATAGAGAGACGTGAGTTTGTAAAATCAAGAGGTCATGGTTACTGGTATTCGGAATCTTTCGATTGTTGTTGGCAAAACATTCAAATGATCTCCATATACTTTGGAAACTCGGAAAAAGTAACATAGTGAAACAAATGAATTTTTATTCTATGAAGTTATTTTTGTTCGGTATTAGATACACCTGCTACATGTTATTAGCCGCGCTGGTCGCAAATATCAGACAAAGATAAAGTTGTACATAATCGCACACCGTATTAACTTTTGTATAGAATCATTTAAAGGGTAGTTTAGTTTTCATTTCTAAGTGCAATATAAGATAAATGTCGATTTCCGTTATCAACAAGCATTGCAGCTCGTAACGACTTCTTATTGAATCAATCAAAGCCAAACCAAATCCAAATGATGAGTTTATTTGATTTGGGTTGGAGTGCACGAGTGATCACTCAATTGAATTATCCGATTACTGATTACTCGATTCCCAAACTCATTTGATTGTGCCCAACACTATTAATGAATGCCAATTAAATGTGTGACATTCTTAGAATATAAAAACTAGAAATCATTTAGAAACCGAGACTGATTTTTAGTAGTGATGGGCGAATTCGAATGAAAAAAATCGGATCATTCGATTGTCGTTGGTTTTCGAAATGTTTCGATTGTTGTCGTCAAATCATTCGAATGATTTTTCATTCGGAAACTTGGAACAATTAGCGAATACCGAATGCGAATGCGAATGAATCCCCATCCACAAATCCACATACCTAGAGTTATTTTTGTACGGCATTAACGACGCGACGTCTGAGACGTGCGGGTTATCGCTGTTGCAAGGCAAGCGCCAGACAAAGATAAAGTAATATACATAACTGCACACCGTATTACGTTAATTTTGAAAGGTTTCGTTTATTATAAGCGCAGTATGAGGTTGTGCATGCAACTCGAGTGATCACTCGCATTACGAATGACGAATGAAAAATCATTCGAATGATTTTTCACTCGAATGAAATATCATTCGAATGATTTTTCACTCGAATGAAAAATCATTCGGATGATTTTTCACTCGAATGAAATATCATTCGAATGATTTTTCACTCGAATGAAAAATCATTCGAATGATTTTTCACTCGGAAACGAATGACGAATGAAAAATCATTCGAATGATTTTTTATTCGAGTGAAAAATCATTCGAATGATCATTCGATTGTTGAAGTTATCCGATTGCCGATTATTCGATTCTCAAAATCATTCGATTGTGCCCATCACTAATTTTTAGTATAAATATTTGTCTTAAGCATATTTCAAAATTAGTTTACATGTTTTAATTAAACACAACATGAAATATAGAGTATATGTTAGAAATTGACCTAGGCAAAAATAAATAATTTGTAGCTTTATGTAATAGCATTAGATAAAAAGGAACACTTAAGTTAAACTTACACCTTAATCTTATCTTTGCATTGTTTTTTCCATAAGTATTCAGAGAGCTGAACAAGGTTAAAGCAAACTAAAACAAACAAATACTCTAACGTTAGGAGTTAGCTTGTACTACAAATACACATATTTTTTCATTTGGAAATTGGTTCTCTATACAATGACATTTGTGAGATTTTATGCATTTCTATGTCTGAGTTTACTTTACTTGTTTATCATATTAAGCATGAAATTATGACCACATGTATTAACAAGAGAAAAATGTCATATTTATCTTTGCAAAAATGATCATATGACAACTCCTCGACTAATTTCGTGACAATTTGGCAAATTAATAAAACACACCTGGTAGGCATTATTTAAAGGTTTTGCTAATTTGAGTAAGTTATTTTTATTTTATCTTTGATTTGGCAATTAAAAGTTGATATTAACCAAGACGAACTGTATCTAATAAATACAACCAGCTATATAAGACTTTGCTCTTATTAATACAGGAAGCCACGGTCAAAATATATATGACATTTAATAAAGCATCTAAAAATAAATAGACATTTTACAAAATACCAACTAAATTAGGGTTTATGCAATTTTCATATATTATGTACCCCAAAGGTTGATTACATGTAAATTTGTTTTTAATGGTTAAAAGGTTTCTAAACTCACTATTAATTTTGTGTCGGTATAATTATCTAATTTAATTAAATTTTTCAACATCCTCCCTAAGAGTTTGAGTTTCGTGTAGTCTTTGAGGTACAATATATACTTTTTACGATTCCATTGAAAATGCTTAAAAATGTAAACATATATCATTTATTGCTTTTAAATAAATTTAAAAATGTAAAATATTTGTTTTTCATGTTCAACAAATGTCTTGAACAAAAAAAGTACATTACTCACTATGTCTTACTAATTACTTCCCTTAATTAGGTTTAGAATTTGGTAGTGCCATAAAGTTTTATAGACGTACAGTTAGCGACATAACACGTTTCCCTCAGTATTGTTTAAAAAAAAGCTTACATATTAAATAACATATAAAAGTTAAGGGCATCAATTATATCTAATACTATCAGGAAAACAACCATAAATGAGTCTTTGTAAAGAAGATGTTTAAGAATCTTTATATGGTATGTATTAAATCAAAGGTACTGCAAAAAAAGATTTAATAGTAAATCTTATAAAGTAAGAGAAAATAAACTAAAACGGCGTCCGAGGGACAACGCCTGACATCACATCACGCGTTGTCAGCAAGTAGTCAATCTGAATGCTGCCGCAGGCTAAAACAGTTTATCCGGAAATGTCTACACATTTGTCGTACCTACAAAGGATGTAATGTCATTACATTTTGTCACTATAATAATTCAAAGGCACCGAATTAAATAGGTAACGTAAAAAAAGATTTGCATTTCAAGATCTTAAAATGTATGTAAAGTAAACAAATTTAAATGCAGATAAAAACTGTTAAAGATTAGATAAGTAAACTTACCACACAACATGCATAATGTACATGAGCTATTGTCACTAGCAAACATAACGCATACATAAGACCAATTTCTAATTGGGGAGATTTAGTAATTAATGTTAAAAATACTACTGCTGCAGTAGGCATTAATAACCAGTTGGATAATTCACACCTCGAACTACTCATCTGAGCTACTATTAATCGACACTGAAAAAGAGGTGTAACAAATTGTAAATGTCGTTAAAATTAAGCAGAATATAAATTATGTAATGAATATACGCTTGAAAAGCGGCAATACTCACGCATATATTAGAGAAAATAGTTCCGGTTAAGAAGTACAGGGCTCTAGGATCGACAACTAGAATATTAGCTGGAGATTTAAAAACCCACAGCATACACAGTATAAAGAACATTACAACAGATATAAAAGGCCTTATCGCTTCAGTTAGAGAGCGCATATATCCGGTACGGTCTTTATATGACAAGTAAACATTCCATAAAATTACTGGTAGATTTGAGAATAATGTGGAACCATAAATTACTATTTCAAATAATATGCCTGCCGTAAAACCTCCAGGAAGAGTAAATTGCCATATTTCGTGACCCCATATCTAAAAATAACAAGCAGAGGATATTAGTGTTTAAATGTTGATTACTGAATTACAATTATACAATAAACAACCATTAAGCTATGCAACAAAAAACTATAATATTTTTATAATGCTGTACAGAGTGCACACATTTACCACCAGCATTTTGAAATGCCTACTATAAATGATTTGATAAAAATTAATTTTATTATAAAATCCTTTTTACTTAAAATGAAATCTATTGATATTATTCAAAAATGTTAAATCGGTCGTTCTTGATATATTGTAGGTATAAACTTTAATATAGCGCACCATACATTAGATAGAGCGATCTTTAGTCTTTCAGAACAGAGAGTGGTCTGGCCAATTAGAAATCTGTTAAAAATGAGAAAAACTAAAATAATTGCTGGGCAGTATAAAAAATATGCAGCAATAGGGGGTTTGGGACATCAAGAAATTATCTAAATCGAAGGTTTTTGACTATTAAAGAAACCACCTCATGACAAACAAAACATCCTATACATACAGTAGGGAGCAAAAGTTTTGCATAAAGCATATAATATAAATATATAATTTTTCTAATATTGAATGAAATAAATTTTAATCATTCTTTGTAAAATATTGATTGTTTGGCAAATAAGTAAACTGTAATGTTTCAAGAAATACTGCATTTTAAGAAAAAAACTAGATCAAAAGCTTTGCATAATTTCTTTAATGATTGATGTCGTGGAACAAATGTAAACAAAAATAATTTGTAATTCAAAATAATCATATTATTTTAATATTCAGTTAATATTTTGTCAGAAAACCTATTGACTTTATGACTACTACAAGCCAAGGGGCATAGAGTATACCAAATCCTGTAACATTGAAACTGCTGAACTGTTCCATCTCCTGGTTAAATCGGCAAAGAGATCATCCCGATTTTGATGAGTATGATGACCAACGAGATTTCATAATTCATTCCAGAGGTGACAAAGCAGTTTGTTGAATATACAGTAAAGATAAAAATTTGACTGTAGGAGCCTAGGAGCCGCCGACTCCAATCGGTGCCATGCTTGGTTCTAGCGGCCAGTATCCCCAGTCGAAGTGGGCAGTGAAAGTGTTAAAGGAGATTAGATCTGGTGACTGTCTTGACCATTCCAACACCTGAACACGATTCTCTTCGATCCACTGCCTGACAAGTCTTGAACGGTGCTTAAGCTCATTGTGAAATTAATTCTTTCTATGTGGTACGGTAAGCTTTTTCAAAACGTCTTAAACACTTGTCCATCCAGCATCATCATCCATTGCCTTTCTTCTCCACTGTCGGATACCCAGAGTTTTTAGATTCTTCACTATTTCATCCATATATCTAGTTCGGAGCGTTCTACTGTTCTACTTCCTCTTGGATCTCTATTAAATATGGTTTTAAGGGGGAATGCATGGCCTATCCATTGTAGTATTTTTGCTTTGATGGTATTTATTATAGTTGGTTCTTTGAAAATGCTATATAGTAGGACGGGGCAAAAGTTCGCGGCGGGTAAGAGTAGGTACGCACCAACGATATTTAAATATGCAAGTAACCTACAGCGCCCTCTATAGTCAGAATTAAATGTCCACCACTTCACTCCAAAGTACGAATAAATTCGTAGGCTGTGTTTCCGCATTGTTAAAAAATCTGTGGCCTCAAATTTAAAATTTCAATTGGGGCAAAAGTTCGCACCTTTTCTGAACATATAAACGGAAATCTGAACGCAATCCCATCACCCCTGTGATATTTGGAAGAGCCAAGGAGTTGCTGCAAACCGGCTTGTCTCAACGTCAAGTGGCCCAGAGAACTTGGATCTTCAGAGGATGCTGTTGGATACTTTTAGTTGGATGTTTTGTTATTTTTATATTTATTACTTATATTTGTTTCCTTAGATGATATTTCATTTGTGTAAACCATTTTTAATAGGATGTTTAGCTTGGCATTTTAAAACGTAAGATTTATGATTTCTTTGTGTAATGTTCGAGTAAGCGTTAAAACATACCCTTTCACACTAAAACATAATCCAGATGGGATGCCATCTAGTTCACCAACAATCTTTTGTTTCACGTGCCTGCTGTCAGGTTTTATCTAAGAAAAGGGATTTATAAAAGCAGAAACATATTATTTGAAGCAGAATCATTGACACACTCGAAGTGAGTAGTTGTTTTATCCGTTCGATTTTAATGTTATTTTTGTTCAGTGTTTTTTTTTTTATATAATAAACAAGTTTACAATTAATGTGCATTTATTTCCTCAACGTGGAACACAACAATGCGTATGCCCCACCACATGCGTACTTTTACCCTACTAGTGGGGCAAAAGTACGAAAGTACAACCATCCATAGTTTCAGTAATAAGTGAAATTCAGATATAAAATTTAACATTTTTTCAATATCAAATGTTTGCATAGACCCTTCACAGTTTATAAAGTGAATTTGTAGCACATATGATATTTATTTATAGTTTTTGTACATCGTCAAACGTTACGTGCATACTTCTGCCCCACTCTACTCTATAGTTTATGATTATATCGCCTCCTCCACAGATCGCTCTCTTGTGTTGGACCCAATATTCTTCAAAGAATTTTTCTTTCAAATATTTTCAGATTGTTCTTGTCTGCAGTTTTTAAGCTAGGTACATACACTAGCGATTTGCAGAATGCGATATTTGTTCTGATTAGTTAAATTTGAACGCAGTTTAAGCGGCAATTTACTACTTAAGATTTTGCGATTTCCGCAGAACTTGGAACGATTTCAATATTTTGCGATACAAATCGAACGTGCTTTATGATTTTTGGAATTGATCCAGGGTTTCTTTACTAAAACACAAGCATGTAAGCTGGCTGCATTTAAATCATGAGATATAGTGTGATGGCTGAATTTTATATCATACTCCTCCTCCATTTTGTGGACTACGTCTGTGGTCGTTTTCTTTGGATTGGATTTTGATTTCATGTCAATGATGCGATCGAGACATTCTGTCAATTTTCGTAGTCGGCCAGTTTTTCTTTATTGGTGAGATCCTGACGAGATATATATTTCTTCACTAGTCACGATATAGTACCTTAGTTAACATGAAATTGTTGCGCAACATCCTTCTGTGTTTTTCTTCCCTCGACAGCTTCCTTCCTCCAATTAACTTTCGAAATTCCAGTGCAATATTTGTATGAGTTTTTGGCACTTCTGAGAGCTACCGTAAACCGTAAAGAAGACATGGAATTATAAGGAAATAAATGTTTTTAGAAACCGAACATAATCACATTCAATGAGTATACAAAAATTTTGCTGTTTAAAAAAAAAATATGTGTTATATTATCGCAGTGACTGTCTTTTATGAAACTTGATGGTTACTCGTCAAATGATAAATGTTTATACTACAGACAACTGAATTTCATGACGCTCTAGAAAGGTTTTGGTATACCGGGTGGTGCATTGGCTCACGCAGCATAGGAATTTCAATGGCAAATTTTTAATTTGTACTATTTGCCTCCCTAATCATTTTAGACCAAAAGTGCAAATATGTTTTTGTAGAGAAAAAAATACCCCACCCAATGCTGCTATTTTGCAGTTTTTCAATTTTTCCGTAATAGAAAAACTGTGGAAATTAATTCTTGCACTTTGATAAAAATCACTGATGCCTTGGAATTACTGAAACAGTCTGGCTTGTCAGTTAGTTACACTCAACGAAATAAAAAAAGAAGGAAGGAAACTAAGGTATTATGGTGCATAACTACAAGTGCAACGGAAATACGTCACACACGCCATATTGAAACACCAACCGGCACGAGTTTTTATTGGTAGTCTAACTGTTTGTTTACGTTTTTGTCTTTGACAGTTGACGTATTTAGTGTTCTCAGCCAATGAGCTTCTAAAATCCGCCATATTGATACACCATCTAAATTGCATACTGTTGGTGTTATGGTCCTTCCTTCTTTTTTTATTTCGTTGGTTACACTTGTTAAAATTGTCACATAAAATAATTTTATTTTCCGTTGAGTATATTTTAAAAAGTAATTTCCCTTCCTGTTAAAATTGGTTGAATAATGGTTATTTGTTTACCATGGTCAAAAAGTTACATTTTTCGTATTGAATAGTATATTGTTATACAAGTGTTGAAAGCTTGCGTTTGCCGCACGAATGTGAAGTTTGCAGCACGAACGATAGTGAGTGCTGCAGTCACATGAGAGTGGCAAATACAAGCTTTTAACACATGTATTACACACTATTTTTTCTACAACCACATTTCCATAAAAAAATTTAAATATTTCTGCAAAATCAAATCTGACATTCATCAAATGTCATTTATGACATTTTGATTTCGGTGCGGCAAAATTATACTTTGCCGCACCGAAAATCATGCATGTGCGTGCGGAAAGTAAATTTTCCGCACGCTAATTTCACTTGTTCGGCAAACACTCATTTTCAATACTCGTATCTATGGAGACGAAGTCTGAAAATCCCACTTTCCATGGTGGGAGTAGAAAAAAATAATTTCAAACTGTCATTATAACAGAGGGGTGAAGCTATGATAGTGTCATAGCTCCACCTCTCTGTTTCAAAAATTTCATGGCATCAGTGATTTTTGGCAATGTGCACAAATTAATCCCCACAGTTTTTCTATTATACGAAACTCAAAAATTGTGTAAAATAGCATCATTGGATGGGGTATTTTTTTCTTTACAAAAAACTTAATTACACTTTTGGTCTAAAATAATTAGGGAAGCAAATACTTACATATTAAAAAATTACCATTGAAATTCCTATGGTGCGTGAGCCAATGCACCACCCGGTATTATGAGCTTTATGCAAAACTTTTGCTTGTTTTGCTACTGTATATATCAAGAAATGCAACAGATACAGCAGAATATCAGATATGTTAAAAATATTAGGGTGGTTAAGAGTACGACAGTATTGTGAGTATTGTAGTCTTATTTTTATGCATAAAATTAAATTGGGAGGTATGCCACAATATTTTAATAATATTTTAAGAAAGAATAGGGATGTACATGATTATTATACAAGAAATAGAGAGAAGTTTTATGTAGAAACAAAAACTAGGAACTGCGCTTTTAATTCAGTATTTGTAAAGGGAATTATAAAATATAACACCCTAAATAACGAGCTAAAGAATACAGAAAATATAAATAATTTTAAAAACAAGTTAAAAAAATTATATTTGTGCAATGAATTGTAAACTAATGGTGACATACCAGTTATAATTATTTATTATAATATTAATGTAATAGCAATGGCTAAATAAAAGACATATTATTATTATTATTAAGAGAAGAGAAGAGAATTAAAACTCATGTCCTAGCTAGATTCAGCAAATGTCATGTTAATAAGATATAAAATAAATACCATATAACCTCAAAATTTTCAATTACTGTTTGTAACGCCGGCACTAGTATGCGATGTTGTATTTTCTGAGCATCGCTTGAACATTATCTGCTAAATTAAGTTCATTATTTTGAGTTTCTTAAGCTTCTGCCAAAACTTCCTCAGCTTTAAACATTTTTATTTGGAATACCTGTCAAAACAAACGGATGTAATATTTCCTGACTCTAGGTACGACATGACTTTTAATTTCATGGCTTTCTGAGAACGACTTTAAATTGGATCACTTCATACCAAGCAACATGAGATTACTAAAAATGACATACCAAAAACTCATAAGTAGAGACCGGATCTAGTAAAAATTTAGTAAAATCATTTCAGTAGAGCGGAACACTTAAGTAGTAAGTTAAAACAATTTTTAAAACAGTTGTTTACTATTACCGCTCTCTAGAAATTACAGTAGTGTTTCATAATGCATCTAAAAGGATGGCACAGTTCACATTATGGTGCAATATATTTACAATAGGCATGGCCAAGCTTTCGTACGTTACTGAAGAAACGTAACCATACAGGTGCGGGTACCGGCAGAATTTAATAAATATTAAAAATAAAGATGAAAAGAACTTACTTAAGTTATGTAGTTATTACTTATTAGTTATTATCTCATTGTAGGTATATTATACGTCTAGTAATTCTAGCAAAATTCTTAAAACATTTTTAAAGAATTTTGTTGGAATTACAGATCTTATTTAAAATATTTAGTATGGTTATGGATTTAGCTAAATTTACCTATTTGGATGACTCATCACCTAAAACCCAGTCTCTACTCATAAGCCATAGGTTGCCTTGAAAAAGATTTGACCACTCGATCACTGTCTTATTGAATATTTTTGCATATGGTATGTACTTAGAAATGACGATTATGGCAAACGATTGTGTCATTCTTTTTTTAATGGGCCTTTTTGTTTAATTATTTTCTTTGTGGTTAAAAAACTTTTAAAATTTTGAAAAATCTGACTATGAATATGGGTAGCATTCAATTGCTTTATTACAAAGTTTTGTGTTAGGTGATAGCATTTGGTTTACTGAATGCAATGGTGAAATCTCAACCATAATATCTGTACTCATTACTGCAAAATATGTACATGTCTAAAGACAACTGCTTCATGAAAGTTGAAAACACACCTACCAGATGTATTTGAATGGCAATAAAGTAATGTGCCATTGAGTATGCTTCTGTGCATTCTAACATTTTTATGAGAGTATAAAAACTGAATAAGTTTCTATTACCATAACTTCTGCACTTCAAATCGGAAAAAGGTATACGCAAAATTAGTGCAATTCGTTAAGAAAAAAATTAAACCCTCATTGTCACTTAGGTAATACAAAACTCTAGGGCAATACATCAGATTAGAAAGTACCCCGAATTTTCAGACAAACGATTTAAAGAGTTACAAAAGTTTAACTCGGATGATGAGACATCATCAAAATAATTGCAAATGGATATAGTCATAGATAAATTAATCAAGATCTCTGACCTACGGTTACGTTTTTACACTACGTTCAGGAGCTCGTTCTAAGATGTCGCTTCAGTAGCATGAATTACCGTTGTTAGACACGCGTTACGTCGTTAGTTCTAGAGAAACGAGTGAAACACCACTTCCCAAGTCATTTCTTTTACCAATTCAACCATTTTGAGACTTTATTTACCGTACCTAAGCGGATTAAATAATGCATTCTTAAAATTCTTTCTTTATGTTCTTACGTTACTGAGCTTAAGCCTTTGTATTGTTTAATATTATCTTCTACAGTAAATATTGCTTCAATTCAAATTCTTAAAAAAAAAATGGACTGTAAAGTTGAGTTAAAAATTTTTGTAATAAAAATTGAGTTTATTTAAACAAATATTCCGAATTTTATTATATACCGTATTGTAGTTTTTAAGCTATTTATTTCTTAAACAAGCAACAAATTCAAGTAAAGTAGTATCAAATTAAGCGCATTCTTTTTGTCTTTCGATTGATACCACAATCAATCCTATCAACTCAAACAGGGAGCAGGAATCTGCATATACAGCGTCACCGTTAAAGTCCGCATCATATGGGGCATTTTTTTATTATTTAGTTTACGCAAATTTAGATTTCATGAACAGTTTTTGCTTTGAAAATAATGCAAAATGACGTTGACGATTTTTTTTTATCGATCGCTTATACCTGTCAAATTCGACATATTTTCAAAAAAATTACAAAAAGTTCGGTTATTTTTCAAAATTTCGAAAAATGTTAAGTACAAAAGTTGTTTCTTTTTCAGTTTTCTACCGACCTACCAAATTTGAACAAATTTGGACAACCTTGATATTTTTCACGTTTTCCTAACAATATTTTGGCTCATTCGAATTTATTAAAATCCCAAAAGACCCGTAAAGATGTAATACACTCATCTGCCAAAGGGAATTTGTTCTGTTTAAAAATGTTTCTAATTGGATTTTTTCAAAAAATATTCCAAATATGCTAATAGAATTATGTCATACTTGATGCAAAGTCACTCTAGTTTCAACATTTCACAGCAAAATTTGCTTTATTCATTTTTATCACAGTATAAAAGGTCATTTCAGTTCAAAAGTGCCATAAACCGAAATTCTCAAATCAATTTGCCAAGTAATAGACCTCCAGTTCTTGCTAAATTAATTTAATTAAATGTTTTTCTGGACTAATGGAAATTAAGAAAACAAAATATTTGACAGTTTCTGTAAAATTATGAAATAGTGATTTTTATCAATACTACATATTTTTTAAAATATCAAGGTTGTCCAAATTTGTTCAAATTTGGTAGGAGGGTAGAAAACTGAAAAAAAAACACTTTTACATTTAACATTTTTAGAAATTTTGAAAAATAACCGAACTTTTTGTATTTTTTTTGAAAATATGTCGAATTTGACAGGTATAAGCGATCGATAAAAAAAAATCGTCAACGTCATTTTGCATTATTTTCAAAGCAAAAACTGTTCATGAAATCTAAATTTACGTAAACTAAATAATAAAAAAAATGTCCCATATGATACGGACTTTAACGGTGACGCTGTATACGATTTCCCATGCTATTTCCCTATGTTCGCCCCAAGTCAAACACACGGTATACGGCAACAACTACCTTTTTTTCATGTGTGCATAACGTTAAGGTTTATATTAATATCTAAAGCTAACTTATAAAAATAACTTTAACATTCATTTCATTCAACAAATTTTATTAATTCTAGATGTAGCAGAAATTAAAGAAACATTTCAGTTTCCGAAACTAATCAATATGAAACGAGTAATTTCTTATCATATTCCGAAAATTTGGCTTACTCAACGCGCAATTGTTTATTTCTTACTTCCAACGTTCTAAATTCGAATTTTGTATTTCAATTATTTTATTTAAAAAAAAACTCTTCGCGAAAATTAAAGAGAACAGTTGTAAATATGAACACAAGAATACATTTGAGGGGATTTTTTCGTGTAAATATGTATTTTTTCTGGCACTTTGTCACAGTTTTCCGTTTAAAAAGGCAAAATTTGTCTACTAGATTACCATAAGAACAGTACTTAGTTGTAAAATTATTATTAATTAACTCATATTAATAAGAGATGATTTCCAAAATCAAAGAGTTTCTTTCAATTATTTATAAAATAATTTTTTTTCCTCAGTTTTAAATCACATAATGAAAAAATTCGTATTAATATAAGATAGCAGGGACTTTTTGAAAAATGGCATGAAAATTAAAAGCATTCAAAAAGACGATAGTGTTTAAACGTATTTTAAAGCCATATCCCTTTATTATTACAAAAATTTAAATATGTATTTTCACTTCCCAACGAAACACAAAACTAAAATATAATAAAATACGGACTCCCTTTAAGTTTCTTGTTAAATCTGTGTGAAGGCATAGATAAAAGATCCCTTTAATCTATGGTGAAGGTCAGTTGTCTAATCTGCTGACATCACAAGAATTTTACAAATGACCAAACAAATAACATGCAGCTTGTTGTTTTGGGCTACTGTAACAACACTGGTTATATAAAAAAAATTTCATGCAGTGCCATCTTTAACCGTGCTCCAAAAGTATTCATACTGAAACCTAACGCACATTGACATCAGAGATCTTGGTTAATTTATCTATGATATAGTTCTTTTTTAAGCTTTACAAAAACTACAACATTTATAAAGAACAAAGGAAAAGGTTTCAAGTTTTAATACCAACTACAAAAAATAACCAATGGGAAAAATTTGGAATAGAATTAGAACAAAACGCGAAAGACAGTATAAACATATTTTATAGAAGGTTGAAAGCATTAAGATAAGACAAGAAACAACCACTCTCACAGCTCAAGGACCAAACTTAATCTAATCTAATAACTAACGATTCACAAATAATAGTTAGATGGAAAGAACACTTTGAAGAAATAATGGGGGGAATGCAAGAAGAAAGCGGTGATATAGCAGTACTTGGGGGCAACACAAGAAGTGTTAGAAGCTACCCATAAGCTAAAAAACAACAAAGCTGCGGGTCACAACAACATAAGAGCTGAAATGTTAAAAGCAATGGGCTCTAGTGGGTTACAATTGTTACATAAGTTGATTACACTAGCCTGGAAGAAAAAACAAATTGCTGCTGACTGGGAGGTGGCGATAATTTTGCCATTGTTTAAAACGGGTGACAAGTTCATATGCGGTAATTATAGGGGCATATCCTTGTTGAGCGTTGTATCTAAAAAGTATAGGAAAGGATACTGCAAAAGAGATTAAGAAAACAGATAGAAATCCAGCTCGATGATTCCCAACGTGGTTTCAGAACTGGTCGTGGAGTCCAGGACTGTATATTTGTAATAAAACAAGTAATGGAAAAAACTCTGCACCATGATAAAAACCTAGTTTTATGTTTTATTGACATGCGCAAAGCATTTGACTCTGTAACAAGAGAAAAGATCTGGGAAGCATTGAAAGAAAATTGAGTGAGCAACGATTTATAATTGTCAATCTTTATAAAAATACTAGGAATTACGTAAGAACAGGGAACATAAACTCAGAAGAATTCATTACCACAATGGGAGTATGACAAGGCGGAATGCTAAGCCCTCTGATATTGATAACCCTAATGGACATAATTGCAAAAACCTTTAGAGAAAATACAAAAGAAATAAGGATAGGTTACAGAAATATGAAACTGGTGCAAGTGGCTCAACTAATGTATGCAGATGACCTAGTATTTATAGCCAAAGATAGACACAGATCTACAGCACAACCTGGAGCAATGGAATACAAAACTGAAATAAAATGGCTTACAGATAAACACAGAGAAGACAGTAGTTATGGCAGTAGGGAGAGAAAAAGGCCGAAAAATCATCTTTTACCCCAAGTAGATCAGTATACCTCGGGCAGATCATTACTTAAAATGAGAAATTGGATAATGAGATCAACAATCGAATAAACTCAGCTGTACGATTGTATTACTCCATAAATAAATGTGTAATTAATAAAAAGGAATCATCGAAAAAAACGAAAATGGTTGTACGCAACACAGTGTACATACCAATACTGTCATTCAGTTCCGAAAATTGGGTTTTATCAAAAAAACACAAAAGCCGTATTCAATAAGCCGAAATGAAGTTTTTATGCCGAGTTGAAAATGTGACGAAACATAATAAAACGAAGAATATGAAAATAAGAAAAAATCTTGAAACTGAATTGTTACTGAACAAAACGAACAGAAAACAATTGAGATGGTTGGGCCACGTACATAGAATGGATGGTGTAGTCGCTGTCAAGCTAAATGGTTAAAATCTTATAATCCCTTGTAAAACCCAACGAAAGTATGAGCTGCAGGTAAAATAGCAGAACGGCAATTAAAAATTCTATTTAAAAGCAGGAAAATTGTAAACAGATGAAATGCTTATAATTGCTACACTAAAACAAGTATGTAATCATTTTACTTACCGAAGATAGCTTTGTATCCACAGATATAATTAATTTATGAGTAGAGTAAAGTTTTTTGAACCTATTGTTCATCTATACACATTTTGCAGTTTTTCAGGGTTCAGGCCGACAAACTGCTTGTAATACATTTAAGAGCCTCTTGTTACTAGATTTTACAAGGGATTATAGATTTAAGCTTCCAAGTGGTTTTAAACATTTAGTTTGATGGCGACTATAGTAGAATAGTTAAACAGGTATGGGAGGCAAAAAGCGAAGGCAAAAAAGTGCAAGCAAGTGCTAAAGGATAGAGGACTGGACTGGGGGAGTGCAAAACGGGTTGCCAGAGACAGAAAAGAATGGGCAAAAGTGTGTAATAAAATCTAGTGCATGAGTGAACTGTCAATAGTGAACTTGATTATGTACACACCTTGACACTGGAAACGGTAGAAGAGGTTCACGGTTAAGTAAGGATATAGTTTTATTTATATAGTGACCGGCAAAAAGTCACGCAATATATGGAAAAAATTTTTATTTTTACAGCATCAAAAAATCTTTTGTGGGGTATCGGTTCTGCATGTCGGATTACCTAATAACCAATATGTCACATGACTACCAGTACAGCGGAAAATTAAAAAAAATTACAATGAAATTGCAAAAATATGCAAAGTTTCCAGCATTTATTTGAAAAAATTTAAAATCGCATTTTTTTTTAAATACATGGCTTGATAGAAGGCACACCTATGTACTTGGATGATAATGGAAGAATTTTCTCGTTTTCCCTACAACGCTCACTGTTGCAATGGTTTGTATCTAAAGGCTGCATCAAAATTTTGGAAATATGTATTTTTACACTAGACGTTTACAAATTTTACCAATAACAGTGAATAAGTCTCCTTGAAGTATTACGTAAAAGAAAGATTAGATAGAAAAGATGGGTTTTAGTGTATTAGAGTGGCCGGTTTCTCGAACGCGTAGATATTTTTTAGATAGCTATCTTATAGATAAAGTTAGCAAACAGATAACTAGGCAACCGGTTTCTCGAAACTTATCCTCAAGTGACTTATCTTTGGTTAACTATCTTCCGCTCTCATTTATGGCACATTTAGCGTTTGCGTTTAAAAACAATTTTTTTTACCAGATTGTACACTTGCTTCACACTGTACTATTTTTGCGATAGTAATGCTAAATTTACCTTACAGCATAGGAATTTTAAGTACCTAAATACTTTTTAAAATGTTCTACAAAAACCTTCATGTTAAATTTAATACAGACAGACATGCTAAATGCAGTTTTCCTAGAAAGCAGTGATTAGTTTTCCTAGAAAGCAGTGATTAGTTTTCCTAGAAAGCAGTGATTTGCAGAGTATTAAATAGGGACCTTCTTAAAATTCTTATCTTGACAACTGCAACACTTCAAAGAATCTGTCCACTTTAACTAAAATTTCAAAAATGTTTTTGATGAAAGTAATTAAAACAATTACTTGTGGTTTTTATTTAGTTTAATTTTTTATGCATGTGATATAAAAATTTACCATTAAAGTTATTTGATTAAAAATAAATCTATTATTAGGAATTAGTAATATTGTAGTGTAGTTAAAAATGCACAAAAATGGCATTGTAGATAACTTTAATAGTTATTTGTGTATCAAGAGCGTAAAGTGATACTTTGTTGCTCGAGCCGCAGGCGAGAGCTACAATAGTGGGAGACATTACTCTTGTTTTTTTAACACCATGCAACTTCTATCCTTTAACCCATGGACCAAGGGATTATCAGGAGCTTTAAAGATTATTATCATCGCTGCTTATTAGTGTTATAGCTAATCGATCGCATGGAAAAGAAACAGGATTCTAAAATAAGCAGGTTAGATGCAATTCGCATAATGAGTGATGCATGGAATAATGTAACCCCCACAACAATTCTGTTACAAAAAAGCTGATTTCGTTTCTGCTCTAAATGAAAGTTTTGAAGAAGAAGACGATCCTCCTTTATCTATTTGGTTAGAAAGTAGAGACATCAATAATTTCCAACATTGCAGGTCCATAGACGAATATGTGGATATCGAGGCGGATGTGGTTACTTCGGGATTAAAAACTGACAAAGAAATTTTTCAAGTTATAGAAAAGGAAGCTGAAAGTGATGCAGGCGATGATGTAGATAGTAATGAGTGTGATGAACCCATGCCTGTTACACTCGCTAAAGCATACGACGCACTAGTATCATTGACGTGGTTTTTTGAAGAAAATGCTAGTACTGAGCAAATATTTACGTGTATAATCGTTTTAAGACGTAGTCTTAATGAAATTAAATTTAAACCAAAAATTCAGCTAAAAATAGATGAAATGTTTAAGAACTCTGGTAATACCTAATAGATATTTATTTTTTTAATGCAAAAAATGTATTTCTATTGGAAATAAACAGTATTTTTAAATAATTTAGTATCCCTTTTAATTTTAAGAGTTTCTCGAATATAACGTTTAACGGATATGACGAGCAAAAATTCACAGTCCCAAAGACCTCGTTATAACCAAGTTTCACTGTAAATGCTTGAAACTTTGCAGATGGGCCTAAAATTTAATTTTTTCAAATAATTTTTTTTGAGATCTTGTCATCTAACCCCACTTTTTGCGATTTCAACGTACTTTTTAATTTGCCACCATACTGGTGGTCATGTGTCATACGTCAAACTCGATTATTAGGTTATTGGACATGCAGAATTGATCTTCTAGAAAAATTTGTTCGATACTCTAATAATAAAAATTTTCCCCAAAAGTTGCGAACTTTTTGCCGGTCGCTGTATAATGCTTAATGAGTTAAATGCAAACCAAACATTACAAATAATAAAGCAAAGCACTTTTCAACAAGGCTATATAAAATAATGAGAGTATAAATAAAATTAGTAATGTTATGCAATAAATAAGTAATTCGGAAATAGAAAGAAAAAGAATAAATTATGAAACTTACCCCAGCAATTAAAAATGTAAAAACAGTTGCCCACATTGTTATATCATATCCCCACGGCAAAAATAACACACCCGTATTATACTTTTCCCAATGAGATAAGTGGAAATTGACTAGTACGTTCCATATTAAAAAATACATACGAAGAGGTTTTAAACTATATTTTGTGCCCCGTCCAAAAATGGAATAAACAGCAACAGGAATTAATGCTGCTGTATAGGAATCCAAACCATGATCAAATAATTCACCTAATGGTCCACTACTTCCTGTTCTTCGGGCCTGTTTACCATCTATGCCATCTAAAAAATAATCAGAGGTACTTAATAATTATTCATCAAATTAATTCGATAAAAGGTGCAACTTACCTAATGTATAAGCAAGAAATAAACTAATTGCTGCGGTTGCAAATGTCCATTTGGGAAGTGGATCTACATCTGGATGATCAGGATCTGATGCTAAGAAACTGTAGTCCATAATTGTAAACATAATAAATGTTGCTAATGTGAAGACATAACCAACAAACGTTAGTAAATTTGGTGCAACCCATTTTGGACAGTACTAAAAAAATAAGAAAATTGCCCTCTTAAATACATACCTGGTGGATGTATCCATATGAAAAATTGCTGAATTTAGGCAGCAACTGACTTGAGCTGAACATTTGCTAGTCAATATAGGGTAGCGAGCTGAGTCACATGATACGTTTGCATGTGTTCAATCGTTTCTATGCAAATGCTCAAGCTCAAGACAGTCAGTCAGCACCACTAAGTTCAATTCGTATTTTATCAATTGATTAAGTATTGGTATTTTGAAGCAGTATTTACATAGATATTCCGTTGTTATTTTAAATAATGATGACTTTTAACAAAATTCTTTCAAAGTGTTAGGTTATCAAACAAACTTTCATTATACAGGGTGCCCCAAAATTAGACCGACAAACTTTGGGTGGTTATAAAGGACGCCAAAACAAGTAATTTTTGTTGATAAGCCCCTGTTCGCAAATGAGCCCTTTTGGCACTAGAGTGAATCAAGGGCAGTTGATACGTACAATTTTTACATGGTCCTAGTGTTTGTCGCTATCTCCAAATAAAAAGCAGGGTCATCATATCAGGCAAGCAGGTACATGATATCAGCAATTTTGTTTCTTGAGCCCGGTGTTTGTCACTTTGACAATTGTTGGAAATTTGTAAGCAAGTCGAATAGTTATTGTTCATTATTGACTCACGAGTTCAATATCACAGCGTTTCTTTATTGTATATCCGCTATTTGTTTTCAACATGGAAGAGTTTTCTTTTGGGGAACGGACCGATATGCATCTTATTAATGGGGAAGCTAGATGTAATGGAAGAGAAGCTGCACGCTTGTATAAAGCGAGATATCCTCATCGTCGTCACCCTCATCATACAACCATCGCTTCCATTCATCATCATCTTCGAGAAACTGGCAATCTGAAGTGTTGTGCTGGTGCTGGTCATCCAACAACAGCACGAACTGCAGTGTTTGAAGAAGAAGTCTGGGGCCCTGTAGAGCAAGATCCTTCCACAAGTGTGGAGGCTGCCAAGTCGACGGTATGGCATGTTCTCTATGACCAACTGCTTTACCCTTACCACATCCAGAGAGTGCAAGCGATGGGTCTTGCAGACTATCATCCGAGGCTTGTTTTCTGCCGTTGGTTTTTGGGTCGCCAGTTGGGACAGCCTGACTTCCACAGAAACGTGTTGTTCACGGCTAAGGCGTGTTTCACTCGGGATGGTTTCTTCAACAATCGCAACAGCCACATAATATGGGACAAAAAAAATCCTCATATTACAGCCCGTAGAAGAGACCAACACCAGTTTGCAATCAACATTGGGACCTCATTTGAATGGTGCCATTTATCTCCAGTTCCTGCAACATGTTCTACCAGAACTACCTTTGAATATCAGACGAGTCATGTGGTTTCAACACGACGGGACACCGGCACACTTCAGGGTGGAAGTGCGTGAGTATCTGGATCACAATTTTCCGAACCGGTGGATTGGAAGAGGCGGTCCTGTAGCTTGGTCTGCGTGATCTCCTGATCTTACCGCCCTTGACTTTTTCCTTTGGGGTTCTGTGAAATGTCTGGTTTACGTGACTCCTGTACTTGGGAGATGATTTGTTGGTAAGAGTAATGGCCCCTTGCACGCATGTGCAAGCTATTCCGGGAATATTGCATAGAGTCCGTGAATCCATGAACCAACGATGTAATCTCTGCATTGAAAAAGTGGCCAACAATTTGAACAACTGCTGTAAATTGTGTAAATAATGATGTAAGGGCTGTCTTTGATTTACTTTAGTGCCAAAACAGCTCATTTGCGGACATGCGGCTTATCAACAAAAACAAAAACAAAAATTGATGTCTTGATGTCCTTTATAATAGGTCTTGTAACATAAATTGGCAAACACCAAGAGATCAACTGTGTTCTTTCAGAACTGCTGTTAGCAACATGATTTATTTATACATTACAAAAGGTGCGTTATTTGTTTTTACAGTTGTATTTGGCCCTGCTATTGTTTAAATTTAAAGACACGCCTCAGTCAGTGTGTAGCATGAAGTAAAATTTTATGCTTAAATCTTAAATAAAAAGTGAAAAATTAGAAAAACGTGTGTTAAGTAAAATCAAATTAGTGCTAAAACAAAAAAACAAGCAGCAAAACTAAGGAAAAACAAAAAATCTCAGAATATAAACTGCAAAAACAAGCGTTAACAAACAACATTACAAAACCTAACAGTTTATTTTTACAGAGTAGGAATTCAATAATTTTTATACACATTATAAATACAACTTTACAAGTAGCACACAGAAACAAAAAAAAATTGAAGAAGTACAAAAAATGTTCCAATCAATAAACCAAAAACTGTCGAATATCGACGCAAAATTAGATAAGTCACAACAAGAAATAGAATCACTTAAAGAGGAAACCCGAAAACGTAATATTAACGGAAAAGATAAACACAAGTTAAAGATAGAAAGATTGGAGAAGGAAAGCGAGAGGAAGAATTTAATCTGCAAGGGGATCATTGATAAAGAGACAGAAAGTTATGAGGAACTTAAACAGAAAATATTGAATATGCTCGAAATAATTATTAACAACTCAGATGTAGATTCTATCGTGGATTACTTTTGTAGACTGGGACAATTTAAGGAGAACTATAACAGGCCAGTTGTGATCACGTTGTTTACCAAAACAAAAAAAAAAGAACTGTTGAGATATGCGAAGAAATTACAGGGTACTAACTACTGGCTACACTGAAAAGGATATGAGACAGAGAAAAATATTACTAGCTCATCTCAAGCAAGCTAAAGGAAAAGGATATCAAACAAAAATAGCCGGAAACAAGTTAAAAATTAACGGAGATGAATATTCGGTTGAAGACCATGAAAATCAGGATTTTATGGAATCACATTCAATAACACCTCAAGTTGAAGCGAAAGCTCATGGAAGTAATGCAAACAATTCGACTGGAATACTAACTAGGTCAAAGGAAGTGCAGACCAGCTATAAAAAAAGGACAACAAGCGAACGCTCACCCAACCAAGAAGGGATTGAAAACGAATCCAGAAAATCAATTAAACTATATAATGAAAATATTTCAAAAAGTATAAAAATTTGGTCACAAACTATTGTATTAGCTTGTTCAGAGGAAAAAACCCAGCACCAAAAAACTCAAACTCAAACATGGAACCAACAGAAAAACTGAACAAAAAGACATAAATAGCAACAAAGATGGTGCCAACAATCCTGGAGACGACACATGCTTGACTCTGGACAATGAAAAAAATTTAACCAAAATTTAAAACACTTCCTAGAAAGCTCGCCACTAAGGAAGTGAAACGCAATTTGCCATTTGCCATTTCAACAAATATACCAATACATAACGAACCACCTCAGCAAAAGAAAAACAACAAAATATTAAATTTTAGTGTATGTACTATAAATACAAGAACGCTATTATGAGAGGACAGATTAATGGCAATGTTAATAAAAACGGTATAATTTACGAAAACAATTTAAGAGATAGAAAAGCTTTGAAGTAAGCCAAGCTTTCAAATGGCACTCTTTAAATTGCAAATTTTCAACTACGTACAAAGATACAATGAAAAAACTATCAAGGGTTGAAATTTTCAACCCCTTTCGAGGGTAGCAGATGATTTAAAATATTGGTGTAGGAAAGCCTTTGATAAGGTAAAGTTACATCCCAAATTTCATTCTTCTATGTTCCTCCAAATTTGAGAAATAAAAGAAAAACTGAATTTTAACCTACCCCTTTAAAGGGGCGTAACTCCGATAGAAGACGTTTTTGGAAATAAGTTTGTATAGAACAACCCCCTTATTTTTTGGCAAGGAATCTCTCCTTAAAGTTTTTCGCAATATTAAAGAAACACCCTGTATTACATGAGGGAAAGAACGAAGAAAGAAGAGAAGCAAACCAGTTAATTGTTATGGGCAATTTCAACGGAAAAGTAGGCCAGATAGAATCAAACGAGGAATGTGTAACGCATGGGTACGGCACAAGGAACGAAAGAGGTTGGAAAATAATAAATTTTGCAGCAAGCCAGCCAGCATTTAGTAATAACAAATACTTTATTTAAAAAGAGAGCAAACCGTAGGTGGACTTGGATCTCATCTGATGGGCAGTATAAAAATGAGATTGATTATGTATTATCAAATAAAAGACAAAGAATAACTAATATTTCTGTACTAAATCAGTTCGAATTTGACTCTGACTACAGACTAGTGAGATTGACATTAAATTGATAATGCAACGGAAAGATACCAAATATAAAAAAGTTGGAATAACTAATACAACCAAAATGCAATTAGATAGGACTGAAATTTATAATTACCTAGAACAACACCTTGAAGAGGAAACAAAATATGCAAATGAGGAGGAAGTACAACCCATATACGATATCCTTGAAACACAGCTTCAACAAGCAAGAAAAGATTTATAGGGCAGCAACAAACCTAACCTTCAAAGGACTGTGCTATCAGAAGAAACAAAAAAGGTAATCAAAAACAGGGAAGAATTAAAAAAGAACAGACAAAAAACCTCAAGCAAAAACTGAATATGCAGAATACAACAAATTAAGAAAAGATAATAGAAGAATATCTACATCAAACAGGATCAACCAAAAATATTGATAAAGCAATAAAACAAGAAAAAACATGGATACAAGGATTAACAAATCAAAGTACATAAACGGGATGAAATTCTTCAAATAGCTGCAAATTACTATACAAAGCTTTATATTAGCGAAATAAAAACTGTGGCAACCGATAAACACAAATGCAACCAAATTGTTAAAAATGTTTCACACATCACTGACGAGGAAGTTAAGATAGTGCTAAACAATTTAAAGCTCGAAAAAACACCAGGGAATGCCGGTATCGAAAACGACCTATTAAAATGCGGATCTGAAAAATCGTTGAAGTTTCTGACTCTACTATTTAACAAAATTATAGACATCAAGGAATTGCCGAAATAGTGGAGGCAAGCAATAATCATCTTACTACATAAGAAAGGAAACAAAGATCAAATTGACAACTACGGACCAATCAGTCTCATTTCGAACCTATACAAAACATTTGCCGGCGTGATGTTAAACAGAATATACAAACAACTTGACACCGAACAAGTTATAGAAAAGGCCGGTTTCCGCAGAGGGTTTTCCACAATCGACCATCTGCATACTATTAATCAACTTATCGAAAAGTGCAAAGAATTCAAAATAGTATATAGTCGGATTCAATCTAATTTGGCATGTACTGAACCGTTATGAACACAGTAAATGCTATCTCTTTTTGTTTCACAAGTCATTTCATAAATTTCAAAGCGGCCATCTGCAAGACTTGCGCTCGCTCTAATAGCCTATACGCACTAACAAGCTAGAAAGAGAGCAGATTAACTATACAAGTAACTATACTGCGAAAACCCACATGCCAAATTAAATCGAATCCGACTATATTGTGTAACAAGTACGTGAAGCTGACCTTTTTATACGAGTGTGCAGTTTGCTACACGAGCCGAAAGGCGGGTGCCACAAGCACACGAGTGTAAAAAAGGCTTCACGTATGTGTTGCACACTATACTTTTTCTACGACCTCAACTCAAACTTAAAAAATGAGTTAAATTAGCAAACGTTCACTTCACTTGACAGTTCTCACAAATTCGTCGTTCAAACAAAAAACAAGCACAGCAATCTAGTCGTGTTTATCCGTGCCCAAAAGTGTATAGGCTCTTGTGGCAGAAATGCGTAACATAAACTCCATAAGAAATGCATTGTACTTCACGCATCGATGTAAAAAATACAATTTCACGTACTGCGATCAGTATGTGAAACCACTACCTTATGCATGGGAGTAGAAAAAAACAGTTTGTATAACGTTAATAGATTATACAAAAGCTTTCGATACTGTAAAACATGAGCCTTTATTTGAAGCAATTAGACAGCAGGGAGTACAGGAAAAATATGTCAGGATTATTGAAATTATATACAAAAACTGCAAAGCGAAAATTCACACCGAAAAGGACCTAGTTTCAATTTGGAAAGAGGAGTACGGCAAAGCGACCTTCTCTCTCCCAATCTATTTAACTGTGTTCTGGAAAGCATTTTCAGAAACCTAAAGTGGACAAACTATGGTATAGTAAACGTAAATGGATAAAATACTAACAAATTTGCGCTTTGCAGATGATGTGGCACTCATAGCAACAAACTTTCACGATATGAAAAAGATGATACTTCAATTATCCTTAGAGAGCAAGAAAGTGGACCTACAGATCAATTACGCGAAAACAAAGATGATTACCAATGGAGGAGTAGAAAGAGTGCACTTGCCTGAAGGTGTAATAGAAGTAGCAGAAGAAGCAATTTAAGCAATGTAATTAAGAAAAGTAAAATGTTAAAATGGAAATAAGCTGGCTACATAATTAAATCTAACAGAAACAGATGGCCCACTATTCTCACAAAATGGACAATAGCAAGTGCACGATAACGAGGTAGACCAGCACCTAGGTGGGAAGACGAAATTAAAGGGGTTGCTGGGAAAAGTTGGACTATAAAAATCAGAGATCATAGAAACTGGCTTCAGTTGGGGGATTTTGACTCATAATAATAATAATTTGACCCTGCTATTGTTTAAATTTAAAGACACGCCTCAGTCAAGAGAGTCTTATCATATAAAGGTCATATCCCAATTGTACATAACACCAAAAGAAAAAAATTATTTAGATTTGATCTTTGCTGTATAATTTTCCAGTGCAGTCAAAATTCTTACCAATTTAAGATGGGAGACCTGTACGTTGTTGTTAAAATCATCGTTTTATAGCTTATTGCACTTCTGCATTCAACTGAAAACAAGCTATGCTGAGATGTCAATTTTACAATAATAACCGGACCTTTTTGACCACTTGTACTATACCACACACTGTGCCAGTGTTGATACTTAATAATTTAACAGTAAAAACTTAAGCAATTAAATATAAGTTTAAGTGACATATTCTGCATTTACATTTGATAAAATATACAGGGCGTTGAAAAATAAGTGTAAAAGACTGCAGGTATATACAGTACTCATCAAAATAAGAAAGAAAGCTCCTATGGACATGCGTCCGAAAACGCTTGGTTTGATTATTCAACTCGACAACTATATATATTTTTTTATAACTTTGAAATGGTTTATTCGATTCAACACAATTTGGAATGGTAGTACATTTTACTGTTTCACTAAAGTGTTCAAAGTGCCTCCTTCCATTTCTACACAGGATCTAAGTCTCCTTATAAAAGAATTCCTTACTCTTTCAAATATCCCTGGCTGTATTCTTATTCTATTACAGCAGTGTTCTATGCGATGCTGCAGTTCACCGATGTTGTTCACCGGTTCAGCATACACCAAACTTTTTAGGTAACCCGAAACAAAAAAGTCTAACAAGTTCAAGTCAGGAGGTGTAGTTGTTGAGTGGCATGATTAACACCCTGTATCTTGGAAACTGGGCGTTTTCGGACTCATGCTCATAAGAGCTTTCTTTC
This sequence comes from Melanotus villosus, assembly GCA_963082815.1. Classification (NCBI taxonomy): domain Eukaryota; kingdom Metazoa; phylum Arthropoda; class Insecta; order Coleoptera; family Elateridae; genus Melanotus; species Melanotus villosus. The sequence continues at coordinate 26,816,187 of OY720419.1, read as the reverse complement.
TTATTTTGATGAGTACTGTATGTACCTGCAGCCTTTTACACTTATTTTTCAACACCCTGTATATTATTTACAGTAAATTGTATTAAAAACAATAATTAAAACTGCTAATAGTTTCAGGAAACAAGTGCATGCTATTTGGATAAGATAAGTACTGATAAAACTTTACATGAAATATTAATACATATACATACATACCTCAACTACTTTATTCCAAAATGGGTGCATTACATAAGTACTGAACGGGCTTGTATCCTTACAGCTGTACTGTAAATAAAAAATATACATTAGTTAAACTAAATATGTATTAAAATTTTTGGGAGCATTTTTCAACTTAACACAATTTTATATATTTTTTTAAAATAACCTTATAGGTGTTGATACCTTGGTAATTTGTTCTTTAAGCTTAATTTAATGCAACCTATGTGTATGTATAAAACGCAACAATCAGTTGTACGATATGTCGTACTACAAGTTCGGAATAAAATCGTTTAAGACATGTCATTCGCTATTTTTCTTCCTGTTCTTAGAGTGGCATACTACCCTTACAGGACGTTGCCGTCTTTTCTCCACATGCCTGTGGCGTGCGTGTGAAGTGGCCTACAACGAACCACGGAAGTGCTTGCGCATCTACTCCAGAGAAGGCTTACTAGACAGAATACCTCGGTGGTTTGCCATTACCTTCCGAGGGAAGCGGTCAGATGTTTCTGGTATGTGTGTGACCCTGGGAATTGAACCCGGGCCATCTCAGTGATCAGATGCACGCTGAACCAACCGAGCCACGATCAAGGCCTATTTTTCTTACAAACGTAAATACCTGCAGTTTGACAGGTAGTACAACTGATTGTTGAATTTATTTTAAAGGGTTGGTGTTCATGAGTAGATAACAATCGGAAACAGAACATGAAAGCAGCAATACTTCAAGCAGTGCTAGCATTTCCTTTATTTGAATAATCTTTCGACTTCACATCCCACAAGCGACTATTTTCCCTATATAATTCTATAAATTCTTCCCAAAAACTTTTATGTTGCAAGTCCTTGGTAAATATACAATTATTAATAATAAATTTAATAAACAACAATTATAGAACCTAGCATTACAGAAAGTGAATAGTTTAAAAAATCGTTTCAACTGGTCGTAACAATCTCTACAAGTTGCAACCCGTCGTTCGATAAGCTGGTAGTATGACAGATTTTATGGAAGGTCTGTACTGCGAAACGATATGATCGCATCTTACTACAGGTTTTACGACAACCCTACACATGTTGCAAATGTTGTTCAAACGGTCGAATCAACTCAGGTTGTACGATAAATTGTATCGTCTATAGGGCGTTTAAGGCTTTGAAGCCAGCTGCACTTCAGACCAGTGTCTGGCCATGGCTGGGTCCAAAACTAAGACCCCTCAATCGTGAAGCAGGTACTTGGCCACTAAGCCAGCAAGAGGTCCTACAATTTTATTGTTACATTATTACATTTAAATACAAATAACATTTGTAGGAAAATGATAACTAAAATTGCATATGTAAAAATACAAGATAAACTTTAATAATACATTTAAGGCATCAGAGAAGGAGTGAATTTGTTATATTTTTTATTTAGAAATATATAGAGAACTTTCTAAAACATATCAAATATAGGAAGAGAAATATTTTTGATCCCAAGAATTGATTCTCTGAATGTTACTTGTCTAAAATTGTTTTTGTTAGAAGTTTAAATGTTAGGAGATATAAAAAAAGTAAAAGAATTTTAAATATTTTCCGCTTATGATTATGACAGTCAAATAGGGTCAAATAATTAAAAAGTGCAGATAAAAGACTAATCTGTGAGTCTGGACCAATGAACTTTGCTGGAGTCTGGGGTTAGTGTCTGAAGCTGATATTTGTTACAATAAATGTTGCATAAAATTTCTGTTAAAATATGTTATTTATTTTTTATGTCTAAGCACTAACTATGTCAGCCTCGGCCATTAGGGTTAATATCAGACCTTGCAACAGAATAATACCTTTACTTTTAATATCTTATTTTTGAATATTATACAAGGTGTTTCAAAAAAACATGGCATAAATGATACGGCTGATAGAACACTGAAAAATAAGTGGGGTTTGTCTAATAAACATATGTCCTAAGACCCTCCATTTTTGTGTTACAGAGCGTGAAAGTTAAAAATTAAAAAATGATTATTGCCCATAACTTTGACGGTAGTATACATTTTTGTACTAAATTTGACAGACAGTTTTACTGATATAAAAGACACATAACAGCAAAAAAATCCGTTTACTCACTTTTGCCAGTGGTGTACAGCAGCAGTACGGGACCCCTTAACCCCCCCCCTATTTTGTACGACACTGCTTAAATTTTAATTTTGGTTGTATTTTTGAATTTGGCAATGCTTTTTACGTAAATAATGTATTCTTGTTTTACTTCTTTAAAGTGGATATTTTTCGAGATATTCGTACATAAAGAATGTTTACACTAATCCCTATTACTTCTAAAAAAAAAAAAAAAAAAATTAAACTCGACATATCAATATGTTTCAGCCCCATTCTAATTTCTATTCACCTATTACTTCTGAAATGTAAAGGGTGTTTATTGATATGTCGAGTTAAAATTTTAATTTTTAATTTTTTTTTTGAAAATACTAATAAGCATTAGTGTAAGCCCCATTCTTTATGTACGAATATCTCGAAAAATATCCACTTTAAAGAAGTGAAACAAGAATACATTAGTTATGTAAAAAGCATTGCCAAATTCACAAATACAACCAAAATTAAAATTTAAGCAGTGCCGTACAAAATAGTGAGGGTTTAGGGGTCCCGTACTGCTGCTGTGCGCCACTGGCAAAAGTGAGTAAACGGATTTTTTTGCAGTTATGTGTCTTTTATATCAGTAAAACTGTCTGCCAAATTTAGTACAAAAATGTATACTACCGCCAAAGTTATGGGCAATAATCATTTTTTAATTTTTAACTTTCACGCCCTGTAAAACAAAAATGGGGGGGTCTTAGGACATATGTTTATTAGGCAAACCCCACTTATTTTTCAGTGTTCTATCAGCCGTATCGTTTATGCCATGTTTTTTTGCAACACCTTGTATAATAATTTTAATTTATAGTTTCATATTGATAGGCAGTTTGCATATCAGAAAAGAAGTTTGCATTTTAAAAATAGCACACAATAAAAAACCTTTTAATAAACAATAATGGTTATTATTATTACCTAATAAATAAAGTGAATTTTAGTACATACAGGGTGTCTCTAAACCTACTGCTATAAATTTACCAGCCGATTTCTGACGCAAAAATAAGTCGAAAATGTCTATAAAACTTTTGTCCTAAACAGCTCCATGTAGAAGCTACAAGTCTCTTTGAAAATGGTGTTGAAAAAACGGAAAACAATTGCATTTTAAAAACGGTTTGAGATAAAAAATCGAAATTTTGCAGGCGGTCTAACCTATTGAAGGTATAAACTTCCTACTATTTATTTTTTTGTAAATTAACCAAGGGCGGCACGAATGGGGGTTATCACATTTTTCTTGTAATCCGTTTTTCTTAACCTTTTGGTTTTTTGAATTTTAGTTTACAGATTTGTATTCCCTGCTGCCTAATTAACAAAAAAGGTACTTTTGTTTCAACTCGCCTGGACTAACCGTTTCTTATAAAATTCAGGTTTTCTGTTTGTCTGAGTGATTGTGATTTTAAATTCAAATCAATAAAAAGCATGTGATAGAATAGTAGGAAGTTTATACTTTCAATAGGTTAGACCGCCTGCAGAAGTTCGATTTTTTATCTCAAACCGTTTTTAAAATGCAATTGTTTTCCGTTTTTTCAACACAATTTTCAAGACTTGTAGCTTCCACATGGAGCGGTTTAGGACAAAAGTTTTATAGACATTTTGGACTTATTTTTGCGTCAGGAATCGGCTGGTAAATTTATGGCAGTAGGTTTAGAGACACCCTGTATATAATAGCATTTTTATATTTCTCGAACAAACTACGTCTACAACAATTAAGTTAGAAACTTTATCCAGTTTTCATTAAATGAACATTAAATGTAGGTGATTTTAATGAAACAGTTCTATATTTAGCCTAAATGCTGCACGTAAAAGTGTCTTCGGTAAGTTTTTAAAGGTTTTAGTCAAACTTCGGTAAATATTTTAAGAAAATAATCAATTTTCTGAAAGCGGCATTAAAATATAATTTCCTTGTAAAATATGTAATACTTTGTTCTACACCATAGGTTTAAACTCCTACTTTGCTTTTATTTAAGGAAACTAACCAAACCAACTGTAACATAGTGGTTTTTAATTAATTGATTAATCTAATCCTAGATACCTTAATAAAATACGATTGTAAAAATAATCTATATGAAATGTGAGTCCTAATCACAAGGGTCCTTGTTATCAGTTATCACATGTCATGTTTAAATTTAAAGATATATTTAATTTATCACGGCAATATTATATATCTTTGTTTTACAAATGCAAAATTACATGAAGCTATATTTTTATGTTTACTTTAAACATGAGTTTAGTTAGAGACAACGTTAAACATAAGATCATACAGGATGCCCAAAGTAATCGGCTCACCATTGTGATCTCAAAAACTAAGAGATAAAGGGCCGGTTGCATAAACCTTTTGTTAAATTAACAAATGATCAAAGTTGACAAAAGAGCATCTTTGTTTACTAATGTGTTATTTGACATATGCATTTGAATTTTGATTCGATTTTATTCACTTTCACGAATGACTAATTTAACCAAGCTGTTAAATCATGTTTGTGCAACCCGCCCTAAGTATAATCAAGTAGTTAACCATGAATAAACATACAAATTAGGAAAAATAGGACATGATTTCTTGTTAGAGTTTAACAAAAAATATATACCATGAGATCAAAAAAAAGATGATTCTGAGCAGGCCTTGACTAGCATTCTAGAACCAGTGTAGCCAATCGTGTTGTACTAGTCAAGGCCTACTCAGAATCATTTTTTTTTTCGATCTCATGGTATAAGAGATGACGCCAATAACTGTACGAAATACCTGAAAAGAGGACCACCATACGAAATGCATTTTCAACAACTGGAATTAAATTTAAAAAGCCATGGTGCTTTTTGTAAGCTGTAAGCCTAAAGGAGTATTAAGAGGTGTTAATGGAGATGTTTAAAATACTTCTTCTTTAGGCTCGTCGTCCCAAGGGGGATATGGCCTGCCTCTCAGCTTTCTTGGTGATGAGAGTGCTTTGTGGTCTTCGCACCATTAGTCGCCAGGAAATGATCATTTGCGAGTATTCATTGGTTGGTGGATTGACAAATTTGCTTTGTCTTTTGTTAATTTTCTTGCATTTGTTATCTTTGTTTGTTTTAAATTATTAAATGTTGTCAATTCAATTAGTTCTGGGTCTTCCTTGTCTTTTTGGGATCAGCGGCTTCCAATTAAATATTCTAAACGTTAGATCTTGTGGAGCTTTTCTTACGAGATGGCGCCACTATTTTAATTTCTGCTTGTTTATGAATTCTGTTAGTTTTTCAAATTTCACTTCATCTTCTAATTCTTTGTTTGTTTTCCTTCTTGTTACCTCTCCATCTTTTATTGGGCCTACAATTCTTCTTAAAATATTCCTTTCGCAAATTTCGAATTGTTCTTCCTCCTTCTTTGTGGTGATCTAAGTTACGGCCCTAAGTTATTATTGGCCTTATTAGTGTTTTATAAATTTTAATTTTTGTTGTGTTTCAATTATTTTACTACTCAGAATCAATTTTAAATTATACACGATTTCATACCAAGTCCAACTCTTCTAGTCACTTTTTCACTAATAATATTATTGTTAGATGTTAACAGGCAGCCTGATTCCAGCGGTGGCCATAGTATTAGGGAGTCGATTTGGGTCGAATTCGTTAGTTAAGGATTTGATTAGGTTTAAGGTGTAGGAATGTGTTGTGGATGAAAGTTGGTTGGAATGTGATGCAAGGCCAAAAATAGACCCACTGCACACCAGCAAGTGTAAAATGAACCTCGGCACTGCATTGCGGTAAAAAAGAGGAAATTGGTTAAGAAAGAAAGAAAGATGTTAACAACGAACCGACATAAATAAAATTATTTACTTCTTCCACATAAAGATTTCCAATCTGTACTTTTCTTTTATTTTTTTCTTTATTTAAGGATTTACCTAAAGTCATAAATGTAGTTTTAGTTTTGCTTATCTCTAAGCCTATGAGCTTAGCTTTCTCTGCTAATAAGGATGTTAAATCAATTAATTTCTTTTTGTTGTTTGCTAGTAAAACAATATCATTGGCATATGTTAGCAGTTGTGATTCTTTTCTTATTATTGTATCTTTATTACGAATTGAAGGGCTAATGTAAGGGATAAAGTGTCCCCCTGTCTCACTACATTTTTAACATTAATTTTATCTGTTAAACCAGCTGGTGAGCTTTGTTTGTTGAAGGGACATTTTGGTGAGGTTAATAATTTTATCTTTATAAGGATTTTGAGAGCGTTCATGGCGTGACGTAGCTTCTTTCTGTTTACCTTATCGAACACTTTTTTAAAATCAATAAATATAACATAAATGCACAAGTTGTAATATACTGCTCTTTCTAATATTTGTCTCATCGTAAAAATAGCGTCAATTGTACTGTGATCTTCTCCAAAGCCATGTTGATAGTTACCAATGTTTTCCCTCAAAACCAAAAATGTACTGTCTTACCAGAGGTAAATCAAAATCCTAATGTTTCAACTATGAAAATTCCTTTCGTGCCTAAAATTCTTAAATTAACTATGCATAGAGTAGCATCCTTGGGGTCTACAAGGGTAGTGAAGGGTAACACATGACACTGCTACGCATAGCCTCTCCTGTACCCAATACCAACTTTTTCCTCGAAGTTGGCAGACCTCGGGAACCTTACAGCGCTGATGAGAGCGGTGGACTCAGGGACTCACAACTTGTGAGTATGGGAAATAGTGGCTCCAAGTTACCATACCTCGGACAGCTTTTGTTTCTTTGTCTGGAGGCCAATTTCCTTCTCTTTATTCTTTCCTGTCAGGCCTCACTTGGCCAACTCTTGTTAATTTCGACCCCGATGCTATTAGTCTAGGGGTCTTTAATTTCACATTTGTCATATCTTCAAGATAACAGAAAAAATAAAGCATGGACATGGCAACATGGAACGTTTTATAGCGCAGAGATAGCTACTCTGCCCATCCAAGCCTGGCTATGGAAGCTATTAGATGGTGAAAACGCACCAAGGGTTAGAGGCCACAAGAAAAAGAGTAGCATTCTTATAAACATAGAACTTGTTAGAGGTTATACCAAAGAGATGCTATCCGAAGACTACATTTTTGTGAATGGTTTCTAAAACAAATATGAACTGAACACAATCTTGCATTTTTAATTTTATGGCCTGATATAAGTCGAATTACATTTAAATTTCAATAGAAACAATTTTCATTTTGGACAGGAATTGTACGTCTAGTACAACATATTATTGTTTGCAAAATAATTTGGCTGATTATAATTATTATTTAGGAATTAAGAAATTCAAATATCGAACTTGATTTAGCAAGTAACCATTAAGTGATGCTCAGAAGTACGATGGCCCGGGCAAAATGTATGAATTATGTGTTACTTATTTTGTATCTTGTCTTTGCTGAATGTAGCTAAGAGTTTTTAATTCCACAGCAATAGAAAATGATTTTAAATTGGTTCTCTTAACATTTGCTTTCAACAGAAATAGAAAATTTGTTGATATTCCATTAAATATGAATGCCAGGATGTTGCTCCAATAGGATGGCACACCAGCCCATACTATAGTTGTTGTTTTGGAACATATAATTAACATGCATATTTCCGAATTCCTGGATCAGCACACAATGACCTGTGGTCTGGCCAGCACAACCCCAAACTTCACTCCTTTAGACTTTTTAACGGGAATACATTAAACATATTATATGCTGAAATCAATAAAATGTTGCACCATAATTACATGAAACAGTTATGAAGAAATTTCTCAGCAAACTAATAAAAGTTCAATAGACCTTTTTTCATAGATATCAATTTTGCATTAATAACAAGGAACAACTATTTGAACACTTGTTAAAATGTTTTTCTATTCTTTATAAAATAATTAAAAAAAAAACTATAATTAGCAGTAATACGATAGCTATTGTTTATTTATTTTTTAAAAATACATATCTATTGTAAATAAATGCTTTTTCGTGATAACATCGGTATTTGTAATTTAACAACTAACATCAGTATTTTAAAAAACAAACGAATTGCGACAAGTTGTGACTAAATAAGTGGGTTCTACGCCTACTCTAAATAAATAAATGTTTTCATAATACCATTGTTATTTGTAAAAGCAGCTATAAGTATAAGTAAACTTAACATTTTTGAAATCATGAAAGAGGTTTTAGCGTTTTTTCTAAATAACTCTACTAAAACAAAACCTATTCTAAGCAAGTTGCATATCGTTGAAAAGCTTATTCCAAAAACAATCTCTCTGCATAAAAACCCACGTTGTGCGCCATATGAAAAACAAAAGTTTACATAGATAGCTCAGAAACAAATGACGATAGGGCGTTATTATTAGCATAAAGTTATTCTTCGTGCAAAAGTACCTTAATAATGTAAACGCCTAGACCGTGTCAGATTAGCCGTTTCCGTGCTATTTAAGAAAAACGAAAATGGAGAATTTTTGTTTTTTTCGAATATCTCAAGAACTACAAGAGATAGATTAAATTGCTGACGATATTTGAAATCAGCATGAAATTCTTCAAATCTTTCCTAATTTAACCATCTCTCTATCTCCAATAATAACGAAGATACCAATGTTGATGACATCAATTTGGGACACACTGTATATTAATGCATTTTTGAATTCTGCATAATTTTCTGAATCCAATGATACCACATAAGTGACATTTCAGTCTTCAATATTTATTTTAATTTAATTTTTAGTTTTCTATTTAAGTGTGCCATGACTGTTCCAATTTATTCTACTTGAGCCATGTAATACTAGAAAAATCGAAATCCCGTCGAAACTAGTAAATTATGTGATTTATGAGTAAATAAAGTTTATCCAAATGGTTCTTGGGACAAAACATGATATTTTCAAATGTAACCATATTGGTACCGTGGTACCATTTATTGCTAGTATTATTAATTACAGCTACGAGGAAATACGATTTTGTTCCAATTATAAGGTAAGAAGTAAATAAGGTGGCTTTGGAAACAATGAAAACAATAAAAACACTGGTAAATCAAGAAATGTTTGACAAGCTAAATATTTCATTGTTTTCAAAGCCACCTTATTTACTTCTTAACTTACAATTGGAACAAAATTGTATTTTCTTATTTCCCCTTCCTGATTGTATTTATCGCAGATTTTAATAAGGCAGATGAATAAATTCCTTATTAATGCTAGCAATAAATGGTAGCACGGTACATACCAATATGGTTACATTTGAAAATATCGTGTTTTGTCCCAAAAACCATTTTGATAAACTTTATTTGCTCATAAATCACATAATTTACTAGTTTCGACGGGATTTTGATTTTTCTAGTATTACATGGCTCAATTAGAATAAATCGGAACAGTCATGGCACACTTAAATAGAAAACTAAAAATTGAATTAAAATAAATATTGAAGACTGAAATGTCACTTATGTAGTATCATTGGATTCAGAAAATTATGCAGAATTCAAAAATGCATTAATATATAGGGTGTTCCATTTGAAAATCAAAAGTTAGTGTCACTTCCGGTTTCGTGGGAAAAAATCATTTAATATGTCAAAAAGTAACGTTTAATAGGATGTTCCAAATTTTAACAATTTATCTTGAAAACTAAAGGAAGAAAGGGGGGAGTACCATGATATTGTTACACCCGGTATAATATGGTATATTACATTACAGCATAAGCAATATTGGCAAAAACACATGGATTTGTAGAATACAGAATTACAACGAGAAGGCCGTTATAAACAGAATTTTAATACTTATTACTAAAAAATATGTAATATGAACTACATAATGCAATTTTACATTATTCATATTGAAGTTGACACTAAAATCAACGATAATAGGGCAATTACTGTCTTATTTTAACTATATTAATGAACTCAGTTTAGATGTCTTTTTGTTTGCCTTTTTGTAATGTGATAGCATTGCAACTTTTGAATTAAGTATAATCCTTATTACATTAAAACAAAGTCGTCGAGCTGTTTTTATGTTCCATAAATAATTTACAAGACAATACAGGAAATAAAGAAGCAATAATTTAAAAAAGCTGTTCTACAATTTAACTACTACAAGTGTTATCTTTATTACATATCGAAAATTTATATTCAGTGTAACTCAATATTTATTTGGTTATTGTACTACACATAACAAGTATATTAGTAATGACTTGATAAAAAAATTGAATAACATGGTAGGCGCTTCTCCATTGAAACTTTGTTTAAACACAGGTGTTGAAGGAGTAATCATATTAGTTCTCAGCTGATAGTCAAGGTAATAGAATTTGTAATTTGCAATGAACATTTAAACGATTCTATAATCTTAACACATACACTTGTTTATTCGATGTCTACTTAGTTTAACTAAACTCCGAAATTAAGATGACACTAAAAGGAAATAACTATAGAACCGGCCTTGATGGTGTACAGAGTAGCAAGTTTGGTTTGTAAAGTAAATCTCTCAGGTTTAATCATGGCCAAGGCTAAGTGAAAATTTTAATTCGGAAACTTTACCCTCTTATAGATACAAAGTATAATTTAAGAGTTTCAAAGAGTTACTTAGATTAAAAATTGTTAAGCTACAGAATTTAATATGACTTTCTTTGAGGTCCTCAAAATACCCTTTACATCCTTGCTAAAAATCTCTTTCAATGTTTGCTCAATGTTTAGAGTTTAGGGAATAGACGGAAGTTCGAAGGAGCCAAATTAAGCCAAAAAACTGAATGCAGAAGGATTTTGTTTTACAATTTGGTAAATTATTGCTGAACAAAATACTTTTTTAGCCATCACCGGTTCACCAAAATCCCTTTGGTATCACAAAAAAACCGAAGCCATTACCCTTTACTGCCAACTAAATTGGTCTTTTGTTTCTTTGGAACTAATCCACCATATCAGGACCTACAGTTTGGGTATATTTTTGATTTTCGGGTGTAGAGGGTGGATTCATATCTTATCAATCGTCACAAAGCATCACTTGGAATCCATTCAGTTTCTTTTAAATATTTACAAACAGTTGGGTCAGGTGCGGCTTGAACGAGTTTTTTGGTCTATGTTGAGCAAATGTGGCACACATCCTGCAGAAAGTTTTCTCAACTAAATTCGCCTCATCAATGTCGAGTACTTGCATTCAGTGGTCTGCCAAAACCAAATATTGAACGGTTAGTGGTACAAATTCAAAATAACGTTTGTGAAAGTAAAATAATCCATAAAACATATGAAGAAGAAACAGTAACTTCAAAAAACGCAAAAAGAGAAAATGGCATTTAAACCTCCAAACCCTTATGGGAGATAATCCAGCAACAGACTGGGAAAATTGGCGGCAGTCGTTTGAAATATTTATGGAAGTAGTAGAACTCAGAACGAAGCCTATGTCCCAAACAAAGAATTGCATTATTATACGTGATAGGACCCACTGGGCTGGAATTATACAACACATTTCAGTTTGTGAACGCGGAAGGCCAGCCAGCAGGAAGCAGTGACATAGGTAACTATAAAGAAGGTATTGGATGCACTAATACAGCACTTCAAACCTTACAAAAATACTACCAATATCAGGTACAAGTTTTTCACAGAAGTACAGAAGGAAAATCAATGAATAGATGAATTTATTACCACCTTAAGAACCTTAGCAAAAGACTACAAGTTTGGAGCTATTTCAGATGACATGATTGCTTTCAGAATAGTATGTGGTGTTAAAGAACAATCCACTCGAGATATAGGTACTATCAAAAGAAAGTGGTCTTACAGATTGGCAGAGCTATAACAATCTGCAGGGCTGAGGAAACAGCGCAAACACAAAGAAAAGTTATGTCGGTAGAGCCAATGGTGAGCCAAGAAGTAAATATTATCCACAGAGAAAATAACATAAACCGTACAAAGGTAGACACAACAAATAGGAATAAACATTTTACTGTGGAACCGAGGAACTGTAGTGCGTGGGGAGAAACATGTAAGGAATGCAAAAACAAAAACCATCTAGCAAAAATGAGCAAAACGAAGACATCGGTGAATGAAGTCGAATAAGGAGATGACTACGAAGAAGACGATGATAGTGATTGTCGGTGTTGTTAAAAAAATACCCTAAAAATAAATACTTACATTGGACTATCATTCCAAGTTTGTGACAATAAGCGAAATGACTTCAAAAACCATGATTACAGCAATCAAAGCATTAAAACAAGTGTTTATGCATCATGGTATACCCCAGGTAATAATGAGCGATAATGCCCCTCCATTCAACTCAAGAGAATTTTTGGAATTTGCTAGACAGCTTAATTAAATATAAAACAAGTACATCAAGCTCAACGTATCACCCATTCAATGGAGCGGTAGAAAAAACCATCTGCACCACAAAATTATTAATCATCAATGTGAATAAAGCCAGAAGACTATCAATGGACCATACTGGAGCATAATAACACCCCGAAGCAGGATTGATAAAAATCGTGATTTAAAAAAAATCGATTTTTTTTAAATTTAAATCGGATTTTTTTGATTTAAATCAAACTCATATGTTACATTATATTCCAGAATGCAAATTTGAATTTTGTTTATTTCAAAATAAATGTTATTTTCTTCAGTTATCTATTCAAGTACCTATCTACCTAATTACTATGAATAATAATGTTGAATATTCTTCTAATGAGAAGAGGGTATTTATTGTCAAAATCTAAAACCGTGATTTAAATCAATGATTTTTTTAAATAAATCGCTTGATTTAAATCACGATTTTAATTGTGATTTAAATCATCTCAACCCTGCTCCGAAGTATGACTTAGTAGCTCTTATGAGAAGGCAACTAAACACTAAGACTTGTTAAAACCGAAGTATGACACAGAACACACCATCGGACAATTAGAACAATTACGAGACCGCCAAATGAAATATCAGCAACCTTAGTGAAGTGGCACCAGAGTAGAAGTACAACAAAAGGTACAAGTGGACCTCCGGAGTAATCCTGGAAAAGGCAGAAGAAATCCTATAAAATCAAACTTGAAAATGGCGGAGCGATAAGAAGAATAGAGTCCATCTTCGACCAACACATGGAGAGGAAGCACCCGAAGCGACAGATGTTAGAACTAAACCACCGAGTCAAGCTCTACCAGAGAAAAAAAGGGAGATACAAGATACAACCACCAGCCTAATTAAAAAGACTATGGGCCGGTTGCACAAAGCTTTTGTTAAATTAACGAATGATCAAAGTTGACAAAAGAGCATCATTTTTTGTTTACTAATGCTTTATTTGCGATATACATTCGAATTTTGATTCGATTTTGTTCACTTTAACGAATGATTAATTTGACCAAGCTGTTAAATCATGTTTGTGCAACCCGCCCTTAGTCATATAAAAAACAGAAACGCCTAACGTAAACCTTCAGTTTGTAGTGTAAATTACGCTTTAGTTTCTCATATCATAGAACAGATGGTGTACTAAGATGATGACAAATGAATTAAAAAAAAAAACATTATTATTATTGACGTATTGAAATCTAAGAAATTAATAAAGATTTTAAAAGTACTTATTTACAACTTTAATAATTAAAGTGTGTAACAGTAGCCATTATTGGACATTCTGAATGTAGTAGCATTGGAACTTTAGCAATGCTTAAAGAAAAATAAATGGAATAATGGTAAATATCATATGCTACGCGGACGATACTGTTCTTTTAGCGGATCGTATTGCAGGACTACAACTTCTCCTTGATCAAGTAGTCAGTGAATGTAACAAATATGGCCTGAATCTTAACACCAAGAAGACCAAATTTATGGTTATAAGCAAACAACCTACCAGACACACGGAAGTGTGGATTGGAACGAAACAACTAGAAAGAGTTCACAAATTTAAATTCCTTGGACAGCTGCTAAATGACGATTGGGATCGCTCAATGGAGATAAGATCAAGAGTTGAACAAGCGAGAAATATGTTTAGCAGCAACATCTATAAAGATTTACAGTAAAATATTGGAAACGAGACGAAGACTACAAATTGAAGACAAATTGAAAGATGAACAGGGAAGATTCAGAATAGGAGCAAACTACACCCCACAGAAGCACGCTACGCAATTTAATAGAGGCAAAAATTGGTAAAAGCTCGGAGCTATACATCACTTACATCGACTTAAAAGCGGTAATGTAGACAATATAGACAGAAAGAGACTATGGAAGATACTTAAACAATTAGAAGTGACACCAGATTTAATAAAGGCCATACACGGACTCTACAGAAATGTAAAAGGAATAGTAAACGGGACAGAAGAATTCGAAATGAGCAAAGGACTAAAACAAGGGGACTCCCTGAGCCCGCTCCTATTCATCATTTACATAGACAAAATATTTAAGAACTGCAAACTTAAAACCCTAAATCAACAATTGAATACAAAGAACTAAGACTGATATAAATAGAGGCGCTAATATATGCAGATGATATAACACTAATAGCCGATAAACCATGCAAGATGCAAAAAATGATTGATATATGGGAAGAAGAAATAAAAAACATGGGGATGTCAATAAATATAGATAAAATCAAAGTTATGGAAATAAGGGGAGGTAAAAAAGACAACATAGAACTCACATGCGCAGGAAGAAGTTTAGAAAAAGTCTCAATCTACAATTACTTAGGAACAACTATCAGCGATGATGGCAGAATAGAACGAGAATTAGCAAACAAATTGAGGAAAACAAACAACATAATATTACTTCATAAATAAGACATTACTAAATAAAAAGGAAATAAACATAAATATAAAACAAGAGATATACAACAAAATAGCAATACCAACACTATTTTACTCTGCAGAAATCTGGCCCACCCTCCCAACACATAAAAAGAAGCTTACCGCTATGGAGATGAAATTCCTTAGGCAAATGTCAAATGTAACAAAGTTTGATGGAAAGAGAAATCAGGAAATCTATGTCAATTTAAACTAAGTACATATAACACACAAATTGGAGAAAAAACCATTAAATTGGTTCGCACGTGTCAAAAGAATGGAGGACGAAAGATCGACAAAACAATTTCAACTAACAAATATTGGAGGAAAGGGGAAAACTGGCAGACCTAGAAAAACAATGAAGAACGTCATAGAAGAGATAGGAAAGAAGCACAATAAAACAATACAAGAACTAGAAAAAATAGCAAAAAGCAGGCAGGAATGGCGCAGGTAGATCAAAGATAGATACCCGATGCCATAAAGTATTAAGGGAAAGTAGAAGAAGAAGAGAAATACTTTCATGCGCATGAGAAATATTTTGCGCGGACATGAACTAAATATCCATCTAAGAATGAGAATAGCCCGATGTTATGTTCTCTCAATACTCCTTTACGAAAAAGAATCCTAGACTCTTATGGAGGCAACTTTGAGGAGACTTGAGGTATTCGAGATGTGGATGTATAGACGCATGCTGAGAATAAGCTGGACAGATCGAATTACCAATATAGAGGTTATAAACTGAATGAACAAAGAGAAAGAAATCATTAACACCTTCAAGATCAGGAAACTCTCATACTTCGGACATGTAATGAGACACCCAGAGACATTGTACAATATCTTGCATCTGGCCAGCCAAGGGCAGATTGAAGGAAGCCGAGGCCCAGGTCGAAGAAGAACATCCTGGTTAAAAAATCTGAGACAATGGTTCGGTCAAACAACAAGTGCACTTTTCAGAGCAGCAGCCAATAAAGTAATTATAGCCAACTTGATTACCAACATTCGCTAAAAGGATATGATAGTTCAAGAAGAAGAAAGAAAAATAATAAAGAAATGGGACTGAAATTCAGAAAAACGTATTGGATGCCAGAGCAAAAGTGCAAATACATAACAAATTGCTGATATATAAAACAGACCGTAAAACTTTTATGGACCTCCAGCGTATATGTTTGGAGATATACCAAACCAACGAACATTCACATAATACAATGATTCGAAAATGAACTATTATTATGGAAAACATTTAACACCCCTGCGCCCCTGCCACATAAAACACATATATCAGAATCAAAAAATACCGATAGAGTTAAGACATAAAAATCAAGAATTTTGTTTAAAAGTCTAAAGCCAGGTTATCTGACTATGTCAATATTGAAAATAATTGAACTTTTACACCAATGAGACTTAAGCGAAAAATCCACAAAGTCTAGTCTAGAGCCACACTAAACTTTACACGGTACGGGTTACGCAAAATACATAGCGAGCATCAGTGTTAAACATTTAACTATACTGAGTTGCAGTAATATAAATTGCTTTCTACGTAAATAAGTACACCAATTAAAACTATCTTTAACCATGCTAAGTGGTCATCATATGCATATGTTTATATTAAGTAGGGTCGGGTTCTCGATATATAACAAAGATGCAACTTGATATAATGATAAATATATAGCCGTTATGTGCCAATTCTGTTAAAACCAAAAGTTTGCAAGTTCTATGTATATTAACATAAAGATCAGATATGCCATCAATTGTTAATTAAAAAAATAATAACTACTGAGAATCAATTTATGACTTACCCAAACTGAAAAATATGTTCATAAATTTAGCTGAAGAGAGTGAAAAACTAAGTTTAAGAATAAATAAAAACAAAACAAAAATAATAGATAGGTAAAAACATAAGAACTGAAAATTATATCAAACTAACTAGGAAAATATACATCGGAAAAGTAATATATTTAGGCAGTGAAATAGATACCACGGGAAATAATAAAGGAGAATTTAAAAGACGGATTCAACTTGGAAACAGAGTATTTCGCGAATATAAATCTAATGAAGTCTAGTTTACTGAGTAAAACATCAAAGTTCAGAGTATACCATATAATTATAAAACCAGTTACAATCTATGCATCAGAGACGTGGACAATGACCCAAGAAAGCGAAGAAATGCTGAGACGATGGGAAAGGGCCATAATATGAAGAATACATGGACCAGTGAAAGAAGAAGAAGGCTATAGGCCCCTCATAAATATGGAAATAGACAAAATCCTTAATAAACAAGATATTGTAAGATGTATTAAATTCAAAGGAATTCAATGGTTGGGACATACAATAAGAATGGATGAAGCGAGAAGTGTAAAAGAACTGTAACAAATTGGAAACGACATTTGCAAAGCAGAAGAGGATGACCCAATAAAAAATGGTTAGAGACATAGAAGAAGACCTAAAAGCAATGAAAGCTAAAGATTGGGAGACAAGCAAAAAATAGAAAAGTATGGAAGAATGTAGTGGAGCAAGCCAAAACCCATTTAGGGTTATAGAGCTAGAAAATAATACTAACTAATAACATCCTTAATAGCATCAAAAAATTAATCTAATCAAAAGGCACAAAAAGAAGTTATTTATATAAAAACAAAAATTGCAAGGGAAATCTATTAAAATGTATAAAATAGGAGTACATAACTTAGTATAGGTAATATCAGTCGATCAATTTGAGTCATATCTTATCAACAAAATAAAAATTCGATTAACTAAAACACGAGTAAACCATATCAATGTAAATGTGTCAGATAATTATGTTAAACAATATAATATGTATCTTAATATATTTACTGTTTTGTAGTATAAGAAGTAGTTGTATATACAATATAAACACATAAACACGTTAACTTTTTTAAAACGTTAGATAATTATAATGTTACAGTCGTATTTTGCATTATTTTTTAAATTACTATTAATAATTGCTTCATGTTTAAGGTTGAAGTACTTGTTACAATACATTAATACATAAGTACTTGTATGCAAATAATTTAATAAAATAAGTAAATAATCACACTTAGAAAAGTTTATATTTAACAAAACAAAAATTATAAGGAGTTAATTACAATTTATAAACGAAAGTAACAAAATTGCCATTAAACTTCAAGATTTATAATGCCAAAAATGCCCATTCAATGCTAATATCACTTCCTAGGAATTACTAAATTTAAGAATATTTTCACCATAGTTAGTGACTCTATCCTAAATAATTAAGGTGACATGGCAATATAAACGTATAAATACTGTTGACAGAATGGTAACTATTAAACTGAGATAGTATCATCTATTTCCCTTGAACAAGGCCATTTGTTTTATAAAGGTTAGATGGGTGATTAACTTTATGTAAACATCGGTAAAAAAATTAGAATTTTACGGAATCAAGCCAAATAATAGAAATACATTACAGAATTTATTGTTGAATATAGACATAAAGGACGAGTTGATTATTGATTCCATTCAATTTGCAATGTGGGATTCACATTATTCACAATAAATTCGTATTTTTGTTAGTTCATTTCCGAATTATTTTTAAATTAAACTTGATATTTAAAATACCTCGATCAATAAACAGCTTTCCCAATTTTTGGATAGACTTAGTGAGAATGAACGTAATTTCTGTATTTAAATGCCGGCAAACGTGCCTTTTGGGAGGTAGGTATGATACATACACGTGCGTTCGAATAATTCATAGTTACTTATGGGCAATTTTGTTTAGTTATGTATGTACCATGTGGCGATACATGTAATCTTATAATTATTGTGCATATTAATGTAATAATATAGTAGAAAAAAATTAACAAACCTTGTAATTTTCAAACCCAATCAACTGTTCATTTGTTAGGTATTCTTTTTCCATGGTTACTTTTTTTGAAGTATTTCTAGTTACACTATTTTTCTTATGATACACTAATTTTATTACGGCATAATTTCAATAAACTTATATATTAAATGCTTTAATTTAATTAACGATTTGCATCTATCGACTTTAAAACCAACACACTACACTCGCCATTTTATTTAACTAACGACGGTTGCGACACCTATTGAGGATCGAATTAATTTGTATCACTTGGGATGTTGACACGGTAGAATACTGTAGATGTAGTTTAAATCACAGTATAAGAAAGAACAGTAGGGTTACTCCGTGTCGGCTCCTTTGATGTCAAAAATTGAAATCGAATGACCTCGAAGCGATCGCCATACTCTTGGATGTAAAAAAAAACTATTCGCGCAGGCGAAGTATGTGCAAAATAGGGCGCTAAAATTTTAAATTTAAATTGATTAGTTATACTTGCAAACAATATTACAATTTACAAATAAATAAATAAGTTCAAATAACTAAATATTTATTAAGATAATGTAAAAATAAACGAAAATAGGTATTAATACAAAAATAAAATGTAAAAATAGCTGAATAGAGGCTTACTTTAAAAAACAAAGCAAACATTTAAATCATGTATGTCTTTTTCTTTTGCAGGTGTTTTTACTCATGCGTCCGCATTATTATTTTGCTGTTTATTTTGTTAGTAGGTACTCTTAAAATTCTTATTAATATTTCAACCAGTAGACAGGAAAATAATCTCATTCCACTATAAATAAGTTAATAAAAAACGTGTAGAAATTATTCAAATTGGCCTCTTTGTAAAGTATAATAAATAATTTTGAAACAGTTGAATAACACATATTCGTAATATAGGTATAAATCTCCATTACATAAAAACTGCGTACAATATCCTTGAACGTATAAAATTGCTTTGTAAGCACAAACTATAAAAATTTGCGTGGAGGCGGTTAAAATTTGTTTAGCCAATAAGCGTAATATACTACTTCCCGCTAAATTACTTTTGAAGTTATTGGTTGACTGAAGAGTCATTGAGGAAGGATTTCGCCATATGCCTAATAGATGTCACCACTGCAGGCATCCAACAATATGGCGACACCTTTAAGATTCAATACGCGTTTTTGACAGAGTAACCCTACTGTATTATACTGTGTTTAAATCATCGAAGAAACATTGAAACATATCCTATTAGATGTCGCCAACCATTCTGCAGTTTTCTAATTTTACAAATATTTTACGTACAACAAACTTATAAATTCTTATTCAATGGTACAACCTACAACATACTTCCAAAATTGAAATTGACTGTTCTTTAAATTTATCCAATTTGAGGTGAGTTTGAACGGAACATCATATTAATTTGTCTACAGCATGGGTGCTCAAACAGTCAAGTTTTCAAGTCGATCGCGTAAATAATTTAATGCACACTTACGTTACGAAGTGCCTAGAACACGCGGCAACTTTCGACTCGAATATCTAAACTTTGTATTTTTCCCTACCTAGTCGATCGCTTGCCGCCTAATATTTTTGCGGTAGATTGCCGATAGTATAAGTCTGAGCACCCCTGGTCTACATAAAACTACAAAAAATATTTAGTACAATTTCAAAAATGCTGAATTTTATATTAGGTACTGGAAAAATCCAAACCATGTGCATTATTACCTATATTCGC
The DNA here is from genome assembly GCA_963082815.1 of Melanotus villosus. NCBI lineage: Eukaryota > Metazoa > Arthropoda > Insecta > Coleoptera > Elateridae > Melanotus > Melanotus villosus. The sequence goes on along the minus strand of OY720419.1, from coordinate 26,795,699 downwards.
AGGATTTTCGAAAAAAAAAAGTTAAAAGCATACAAAAAACTATGATATATATTGAAGTGATATCACTTTTAGAAAACTTTATATTCTTTAATTTAATACAATTAACAAAACGCCTTCCGGATTGGGACCGTGTCATTTTGAGACAAAAGACTCAACGTTTCGCTCACTTTTATAAGGGGCTTCTTCAGGAGGAATAGGGTTTCGCCTCTGGCTTGGTTGACAAGTTGAGTTACCGTTACCCTTCTGCCTCTTGCTAAAAGAGTTTCGCCTCTGGCGTGGTTGACACGTTGAATTACCGTGTGTTCAGTAGTTACCATAGTAGCATTTTTATTTTTATTTATAATTTTTTGTAGTTAGCACAAGTTAGTAACGAATTTTGTTATCGAATGAAGTTTGTTAATTTTCATCATCAAAAAATGTGTGTTTTATTAAACATTATCAAATATCACAATTAAGTGTTGTTATTAACGAAGCATTATCATTACAACGAAACGTAAATCAAAGCAGCATCGAAAATCATCGAATCGAACATCTTGAACATTTTGGTCCATCGCAGCCGAATACCGAAAAGAAGCAACAAATACAGTCCATACATAGCAGAAACCAGTTTTTTATTCGATCTGTACGTAGTGTTTAACCTTAATCCTTGGTTAATTTAAGCAAGCACAATGGCAGAAACAACTAATTTAATTAGGATTAGAGGTAAGTTAAAGGGGTTTGAACTAGATTCAGAAACTGCTAGGGGATTCTGTAACTTCTAGCCGATACGACTCGACCGTCTCGATACCGTACTCGACACGATTGTGTGGCAGCGATTCCGTAACGCTTTATTGCTGATCGCTTCTAAACGACCACGCTAAACCAGGGCCATTTAGATTTGCCACGAAAGTCTCTTCTTTTTTACTGAGCTGAACAGAGCAGCTTTAGTGACTTTCAAAAATTACTAAAGAATTCCCTAGATTTGTTGTTGTTTTGATTTAAGTTATCCTAACCTACGTTTTTACACATGTACTATTCTTGACATTTATGTCAATGTCAATAGTAATTCTTAATGGTTTCTGGAAAATTGGTAAAATCCTAAACACTAAAGCAGCGGGCAGGTACACTAATGATTAAAGGGCGGATTTTGCCTATTTTGCCTGTTTGTTTTGACACTTCCAATTAATATTTTAATAAAATATAAATGCGTTTTTAGAGGTGGGAATGCTTCTACAAAAATTTTATTTTGTCTAAAAATGCCTGTTTGAAGGTAAATGCCTAAAACATGCCTAAATTAGTGATTTGACCTTTTATGTGCCTTTTTTGCTATTATTCGCTAACAATTTATTATATAATTTTCATTTCGCATGTCAAACTAACTGAAAATACTTAATTTTGTATAAAATTTTGTATAAGATTTTTTGAAAAATATTTATAGCAAATGGGATAATATTTTTTTTGAAAAATGATAGATTTCCGTATGCAACGTGACATTATTTTGTACAAAAAATTTATGTTGTGAGCAAGCGCATACAAGAGAAAACTGGTAGTGACATTGGGGCTCACTTTAACCATCTTCCAAATTTAATTAAACGACTTGAAGATCAATCCAATCTTTATCGCTTATGGAAAGCATTCAGTTAGTGGAGCAAGCCCCGTCAAACTTCCCGGGGGCGAAGGGGAAAAAAAATCAAGCCAAAATTGAAATGGTGTTAGAAAAAAATCTCGGATGGACAAAAATTAATTCCATCAAAAAAGCACTAGAAGGAGAAGGCACAGCAGCAGCTATTGACAACTTGAGTACAAAAGAAATATCGTGCTTTAAATATGCCCCCATCACTTCTTGTGATGTTTTGCGGTCGTTTTCTAAATATAAGCATATTTTACCTGATAGAAGAAACAAATTTATCCAGGAAAATTTAAAAAAATACATAGTAACAAATTCATTTTACGTGTAAATAGTTAATGTGTAGTATTTTGCCTATTTTCAACAGTTATTTTGCCTAATTTAATGTTTTATTGTGCCTACAAATCCGCCCTTTACTAATGATTAATGACTTGTTTAATCATGGATTAAAGATCATGTACATTGTTACATTTTAAGCATAAACTTATGAGGAGTATCCTTGAATCCTTGAAAATAGCAATACTTTAAGACTTCTTAAAATTGGAAAAACACAGTCACCCTTTGAGAATAAGTACTATTGTTTTTATCACCGACGAGTACAAATTACAACAATCAGTTGTTTCCATGGCAAACCTAGACTTCAACTTTCAATCGCATTTTTTTCGAGAATTTTCTTATGTAAGACCAATATTGGTTTACATGGTTATAAAGAGAATAAAGAGTACTATCAGAATGACCGAAAAAAAGCATATTGTGCAATTTGAAAAAAAAAGTTGAATATCGCTGCCATAATATGATTACAGATTTTCTAACATTTTCTTTCCCCATCTTATAGAGAATTTGCTCCCATTTACGAATATATATAGTTTATTATAGTTATTTTTAAAAATAACAAAGTTATAGGCCTGGGGAGTCATGTCTGAGACACCCTGTATATTATTATTTGTTTATATTCTCTCAGCAACTAGAGCCCCTCAAAATAAATTATCACGAGCCGGCACTGGCCCTAGGTCTCCAAGACCTGTAGAGCATTTAAATAAATTAATAAAATTGCTAAGTTCCTTTAAATACATAATTTTGTTAGTCTTATTCTGTTATGTGTTTTATAAGAATCTGTTGTGCTAAAGTCATATTTTACCAATTTTAACACTTTAAATAAATTTATATATAAATTTTATCTTTTTTAATACCTACCTATCTAAAGAATTAACACAAAATATTGAATATGGGATATAGGTCAATTACACCCTATGAGTGAGTGCAGTTTGATGTGTATTTTATTGTTTTTTGGACAAATTTACTTATCTAATCTAAATTTCGACATAATGGCTAATAATTATTATAACAAATACTATTCCACACTAAATTAAGTACATACGCGCCGGAATAACGAAAAAATAACGTGTGTTGTGTAGATTCTTACACTTAGTTTAGACGAATGTAGTGAAAAACAAGAAGATATTCCAAAAGTGTTATGCCCAGGCATTTGCAATTAATTAATTTGTAAAATTTAAACATAATTTAATACACGTATATGTGATATTTAGCAATAAAATTAACAAAACTTGTTTTCTGTATTACTATTAAATGTTTGTAATGATAATGTTTTTATAATAGGTAACAAATCATTCAAAGCAAGCAAGACACTTTTAAATGTTTTAGGAGTAATTAATAAATATAAACAAAAGACATTTTGTTTATTTTATATGTATTGTATTGTGCACTGTTGAGTTTTAATAAAAATTGCGTGTAACCTGGGAAAAAGTTTTTTTTAAGAATATCATTTGTGAAGTCACATAAATTACTAAATTTTATAAATTTATATTTTAATAAAAAGTAGCTGTACTAATTATATTAATAGTAGCCCATTTACAGTTTAATTTAATATTTAATAAGTAATTCACAATTGGCGTAATAATTCAAATATTGCAGCGTTCTAATAATCGTTTTGTGGGTAAATCAAATACTCTAACCTTGAGTTGTTTTCGACGTAAGCTAGTCAGGTAGAAAATACCGTTAATTCGGTACCTACCCTTAAGCCCTAGTCCATGACAAAAATGCATCTACGTCCCTAGTCCCTACCTCGACGTCGGCGGTTATGTGTAATAAAATAAAGTTGAACTATTGGCGTATATTGGGTTGCATAAAATTTTGTTAGAAATTTTTCAGCGGCTCCATACACCTTAAATTGATCTTATCGAAAACAGTGACTTTCATATGACACTTTTTTTCGTATCTCTTATGCTTACGAAGATATTTGACATACAAGAAAATGTCAGTTTTTAGTTTTTTTTAAATAACTTCTGACGGGTTCGACATTTTGAATTTTTCAAACAGATTTTAAATCAGTATATAAAACTGCAAAACATTGCCAATTTAACCCAATCTCCATCTTCAATAATAAGAAAGTTACCCATGCAATCCCACTCGATCTGGGACACACTGTATATTTTTATTAATAGGATTCCGAGTTCTTTGCCGTATGCGTTTAGTACGTTTTTTACAAATTTAATAGGTAATTAATGTCTGTATTTTTTTCGGGGGGTGCTGCAGTGCTTATGGACCAGCCGCGATTGCTGGAGGGTGATCCGATAAGAGATCCCAGCTGGGTTCGATGTGAAGGTAGAAAGAATACAATATAATAATTTATACTTTTTGGTTCTAAGTAAAGATCTCTCGTTCTTTGTTCTTCATAAGTTAACCTAAATTAACTTTGAACTAAAATTAAATTTTCAAACTTTTATAAAGTTTTACTTGTAGTCTGATATATTGGATTAACTAGGTAATAGATTTTTTTTAAAGATATTATTATAAATATTCTCACCTTTTGTAAAATAACTAGAAATATTCGTTGCACACGCATTAAGAAAATATTGTTGTAAAACAGTTGTCCTGAATTTGCTTCGATCGTTTACTTAAGAAATCGTATTTAGTTCATATTCAAAATAGTAAATAACTTGACTTTATTATTAAATTTACGTAAAACATGTACAGGCCGTAACAAACAGCATCATAAATTAAAGACGCCCCAATTTTTCAAAATTATTCTAAAAATTAAGAGATCGTCTTAGATTTAGAAGAGAACATTTTCGTAAATTTTATTAATTTTAATATTTTGAGGCTAAGTTATTGGACACTATTATGAGAATTATAACAGACGACCGATGTTCAGAAGGGGGTCCGGCGTGCCATGGATGAGTCAGGAGAGTAGTCGGGGTGCGCGGAAAGTTCGAATCTCAAATGCAAATTTGAGAACACGAATTTTCAGTTGAGATAGGAATGTCGAATATTTTTTTTCAAATTATAAAATATTAAGTATTTGGAGAATTATAGCAGGCGACCGATGTTCAGGTGGAGGTACAGAGTGCATCGGGTGAATCAATAGTAAGTGGAGTACGCGATAAGTACAACAATGACGGTAGACGTGCGAGACAGTTGGAAAAATACTAAAGTATGAAATGTAATTTAATTAATATAAAGAAAATCCTAGAATTCCACACAATATTAGTCAAAATCGCAATACATTTTTTTCCTGAACATATTTGTGTTTTCTTTCAGTCACGGACGTATTCATGCATAATGCAAATACCAATACGGCCACAGGCTATATTTTTCGAAAACTGAATCGCTGTTTTTAATATTGGATTTCCTTTGCATAAATTAATTTATTTATGTCGAAGATTTTATTTTTGAAGCAAAAATATTTAGATTTGTTAGAAACTAATACATCGTTGAACGTGAAATATTGATTCTTTGTTGTGTTAATTTCCTTATATACCTAATCAGATTGACGAGTTTCAATAATAAATGTTTTGAAAAAATATTCGTGTTGCGCTCTTTATGGCATACTCCTTCAGAATATTTTTCGCATATACAAATGGTAATCAGTTTTTAAATTATGTTTCGAATATAAATCTTAACATAAATTTCTGCTTTTGAATTTTTGCGTAAAAATTAGCAAATCAAATTAATTTATTATTAAACGTTGTAACCAATTCAATTATAATGGTTCATCTTTAGCAAGGTCATCTTATTTAGCTACTTTTAAAGAAAAGGAAGACATCATGTTTTATATTGTTTACTTTCATGTATGTATTTTGAATAAAATTGCACTTTTTTGTCTTATTCACTCTTCAGAGGTTAGGAAAGTGTTCAGTGTGACAGATTGTTGAATATTATTGCACTTTACAGTCTGACATTTGAGATTACTTTTTAGTATTTAACAATTAATTTTTTGAGAATAAGTTTCGAATATTAAAAGTTATTTTTAAATGTTTAAAGTTATTATTGAATTGAATTATTTAAATGAATTCTAATTTATTAAAATAGTTTAAATGAAAACTTATTATTAGCCTTTTGTAGACTTAAATATATGCTATAAATGATATGGTTTGTTCAAATAATTCTTATTAATTTGAAAAATTAACGTCTGGCAACTATTAAACACTTTGGATTAACGACCGATTTAACAGACAAATTGAAACAATAAAAAACTTTAATACAAGTTTAATTCATAACGTGACGTTTCGATCTTGGTTTTAGATCCTTATCAAACTATAACAATAATTAAAAATTAGTCAAGAAGTAAAAAACTAAAAAGGAGTTGTAATAGTAAAAAAATTTAAAATTAAATAATTACCTGTGAGTTAGAAACAACCAAAAAGATTATTGATAAATTTGCTAGTAAACACAATGAGCCATATTCATAAACAGTGTTTAAAGTTAGATGTTACTAATTTCTATAGCAACATAATATATTAATTATATTGGTTTAGTAAGGTTTAGTAGCTACTAAACCCCTACTAACTTTAAGTACTGTTTATGAATATGGCCCAAAATATGTTTAGAAAAATGAAAAGACTCGAGCACCAAAAACTTTGTTGCAAACAGGTGTTGAAATTTTGGATGGTTGGTTCAAACTAAAGTAGAACTTGAAAAGAACAAGATATTAACTAACTAAGGACAGAAAGGGCCCAACCCACATTTTAATTTATCTCGTGGAACGAAACATATACACTAGAGACTAGAAAAGGTTACAGTGACAAACATTTTTTAATTATTATTCTAAATTAATGATAGCATTATATACAGGGTTAAGTTTTTGTGTATCAGTATGGTTGTTAAGTGTTAATTTATTAGATTTAATGTGAAGCATCTCAGAAATTAGTCTTTTAGAAAGATTAGTTTCAGAATCTAAAATTTGTATATTATCCCATTGCATATCATGACTCTGTACCATGCGGTGTAAAGAAATAACATTAGGGAAATTACTAGAAATATTTTTCTGATGTTCCTTTATTCTAGTACGTAAATTCCTCTTAGATTTATAAAGGGTGGTTCTTATATTAAACTGGAACGATCACACTTATAAGGATGTTGTTTTTAAATGTTTGCATCAAAGCTTCTTGAAAGCAAATTACATCATTTTTTAACTTTATAAAAGCGAGTTAATGCAAAGAAGACAAAGAATTGCTTTATGTTGTTATGTAAATTAAAAATAATAATGAAATTTTTAAAAAACATCTATAAGCCCTTTTGTTGTATAGGCGGAATTAGGGGGGTACTAGGTAGTGCTTAGCACCTCCAATTTTGAAATTAGCACCCTCAAATTAAGTTTTTTTTTTTTTAATTTTTATTTTTTATTATTTATATTTATATCTATTCTCGCGGCGAAAATAATTTTAGCTGACAGCCAGCCTTCGAGCATAGATTAAATGCTATGAGCCTACACTAGAGACATTTTTCGATCCATCCCCATCATTACACACTCTCCTTGTCTGTCTCTAGGCTTCTAGCCGTTCTAGAAGAAGAGAAGAAGCCAGGACCAGCCAGCTACGCGCGCGCGCCAGTCACCGTACCACAGTACAGTTGCTTGATATATCAAGCAACTGTGGTAGGTATACAGTTGCTTGATATATCAAGCAACTGTATACCTACCACAGTATTTAACCCCTTTATTAATTAATTTTTCGGCTATAGCTCTGTAGCCGTGAGTCTAACAAAAAGTTTGTACAAGGCTTTTTTGTAGAGAATCGCATTATCTACAACTTTTATTAATGTACCCTCCCCCCCATTTGGCCACCATCTTGAAAAGAAGGGTTAATTAGCTTTTCGGCTATATCTCTGTAGTTGTGAGACATACAAAAAATTTGTGTAAAGCTTTGTGGTAGAGAATCATATTCTCTAAAATTTCTATTAATAACTTTTTTACGTAGCATTAATAATAAAAAAGTTATAAGCCCTTAAGTTTTTGTCTTTTCAGACTTATAAATTATTACTTTTTTATTATTAATGTTATGTAAAAAAGTTATAAAAATTATACATAATAGGATTCTCTACAAAAAAACTTTATACTAATTTTTTGTGAGATTCCCGACTAGAGATATTGCCCAAAAACCAATTAACCCTTCTTTTCAAGATGGCGGCCGACTGGAGGGGTTTACCACCCCGAAAACCCTGATTTAGACTCATCACTGACCCCTCTACACACAGATAAAGGAAAATAGCTGCCTACCCAAAATGCAAAGTATGCCTTTTTATTTCGACCATTTGACTGGACTATTAATGAAACCTATTGTTTGGAGAAAATATTTTTGTATCGCGATTTTCTAATTTTTCATTAGAGCGCTTGACCTCAAAAATTTTAAAATTTTTCGCCTGTGGCGCTACATGGTAGGCGGCTCGCTTCACTCGTGGAGAACTCTAGCACCCCCAAGTTTGGCAGTCTAACTCCGCCTATATGGTTTGTTTTGTTGTTTGTAGAAAAGTTGTTTATATTCTATTCCATACAAAACCACTTTGTCCATCAAACTAGGAGAATATACCTTTCTTCTTTTTCAAGATATATAGTTACAATCAATACAATTATGCATTTAGCTTCTGAAGAAGGCGTAGAAATTTTCTTTCTGGAACTGCTTCATGTTAACTTTGATCTTTCTTCGGTGACATAGGTTTTCCTCTGTTATGTTTTTCCTTATACCGTAGATCAGGGATGAGCAACCTTTTTTTACAACGGGCCAAATACAAATTTAAAAATTTTGTGCGGGCCGCGTATAAGAAACGTATTTTTTGTAATTTAATGGCTTTTTTCTAATTTAACACATAGAAATATATACCGTATTTGCCTGAATATAAGGCGACCCCTAGTTTTTAGTATGATATTTACAAAAAAAAATAATTTATAAATTTTAAATGATAATCGACTTTTCGTGTTGAGTGAGCATTTAAAAGTTTTTGGTTTTGCAGTCGCCAACGCCTAACATTGTTTTCTGTTGTACCATATTTTTTAGCGACTGCACAATTATTTGTTTCCTCTACCGTACGAACTGCCATAATTTTAAAATTAGAATCGTAACTTCTTCGGTTACTTTTACCAATTTGACTTTTCATCGTCCCCCGCGTTTCAACACCATCACTCATATTTTTTAAGGTGTCTAACAACACAATAATAAAAATAATACCTAAATTACCAACAAACTCGCCTAATCAGCACAAGTGTTTGCTACTGAATAACAATAACAATATCATTGTCATGTGAGCCTTATCGATGGTTCGTGCGTAATTATATACAGGGTGACATAGAAAAAACTACAATGCATAGTACCACGCGATAGAGGACCATAAAATAATAAAAAAAGTTCTTATACGCTAATGTCCGATCGCCATTTGTTTTCAAGATACAGGATGTTAAAAGTTTGTTAGAAAATTTATTATTTTTTTTAAAAACTACAATGCATAGTACCACGCGATAGAGGACCATAAAATAATAAAAAAAGTTCTTATACGCTAATGTCCGATCGCCTCTTGTTTTCAAGATACAGGATGTTAAAAGTTTGTTAGAAAATTTAATTTTTTTTTTTTAAACTACAATGCATAGTACCACGCGATAGAGGACCATAAAATAATAAAAAAAGTTCTTATACGCTAATGTCCGATCGCCTTTTGTTTTCAAGATACAAGATGTTAAAAGTTTAAATTTTCTAACAAACTTTTTCTACTCCCACCATGGAAAGTGGGATTTTCAGACTTTGTCTCCATAGATACGAGTATTGAAAATGAGTGTTTGCCGAACAAGTGAAATTAGCGTGCGGAAAATTTACTTTCCGCACGCACATGCATGATTTTCGGTGCGGCAAAGTATAATTTTGCCGCACCGAAATCAAAATGTCATAATGACATTTGATGAATGTCAGATTTGATTTTGCAAAAATATTAAAATTTTTTTATGGAAATGCGGTTGTAGAAAAAATAGTGTGTAATACATGTGTTGAAAGCTTGTATTTGCCACTCTCATGTGACTGCAGTACTCACTATCGTTCGTGCTGCAAACTTCACATTCGTGTGGCAAACGCAAGCTTTCAACACTTGTATTACAAATTACTATTTAACATCCTGTATTTCGAAAACAAAAGGCGGTCGGACATTAGCGTATAAGAACTTTTTTTATTATTTTATGGTCCTCTATCGCGTGGTACTATGCATTGTAGTTTTTAAAAAAAAATTAAATTTTCTAACAAACTTTTAACATCCTGTATCTTGAAAACAAAAGGCGATCGGACATTAGCGTATAAGAACTTTTTTATTATTTTATGGTCCTCTATCGCGTGGTACTATGCATTGTAGTTTAAAAAAAAAATTAAATTTTCTAACAAACTTTTAACATCCTGTATCTTGAAAACAAAAGGAGATCGGACATTAGCGTATAAGAACTTTTTTTATTATTTTATGGTCTTCTATCGCGTGGTACTATGCATTGTAGTTTTTTCAATGTCACCCTGTATATAAAGTAGGGGCACGAAATCAGACGACAGACGTCATCAAAAGTGATGACGTCATAAAACATAGTATGTTTCTATTATATCCCAAGAACGATTATAATTTCCAATTTCCTGATAGTATAGGCAACCAACGACACAGTATAGTATAGGCAACCAACGACACGGTGCTAGAATTTTTCACAAGTTTAATGGAAATTGTATATTCAGAGTTAAAATAATAAAATGCCGTTTTCTTTTTTTAATATTTACTTGTACGGTGTACAGTAAGTTCACAATAACAATACTACACTGTGATAAACATGCTATGAATTACTTAATTTTACAAATATAATTTTTATTTATTTTTCGTATGGGAAGCGTACAATATTTGTACAGTAATGCTTATCAATATAACATGCAGTGTATACAACGTATGATCATAATCTACATATCTAACCACAACGTACAAACTACATAATTTACTACAATATAGACTACATTATGACTATATAAAACAAGGAATTAATATAACCATGCACTGTAAAATACAAGATAAATATAAATATATAGACAAATATAAAAATAATAATTAAAGAATTTTAAGATTCATCGTCACTACTAACATCACTATCGCTACTGCTATCTTCATTTAAATTTATTATTAGGGGACATATTTCTTCCCTATCAAACCCAATTTCTCTTTCCCACCATCTTTTGATTTCCTTTTCTGTATGCTCTATGGTATTTGACCATATTTGTGGTGTTACCGTTTCTAATGCTTCTTTCCACATTAGTAAAGCTTTCTCGGTACCATAGCCATCTCTACCGATGTGGTTACTATAGTACGACTTTGTGATTCCCCAAATATTTTCAATTGCATTAAATATGCAATGATATGGCGGAAGTCGTAAGATTTTATGGCCATATTTTTCAGCCAATTGGTCAGCAACATATAACTTCGGAGGCTTATTTCTAAAAATGTATACCAAGATAAATATAATTATAACAAGTTATTTTCTTAGTCGCATACCGTGATACTAGGTCTAATAATTGAATTTTCAATAAAGTATCTTCAAATTCAATACCACGGCTTTGCAGCCACTCCTTTATTTGAGGTTTTGTCCAACCGGTGTTTGGTATTTTTTCCACCAGAGTGTTATGGTAGGGCGCATTGTCCATCACTATAATAGAAGGTTCTTCTAAATTTTTTAGTAGTTGTTCTTCTAACCAAGTTAAAAAGTTTTCATGGTTCATTTCCCCATGATAATCAGGATTTTTCGTTTTTGACGAAAATACTAAAGAGGCTCCAGGAATAAACCCTCTTCTGTTTCCTGCGTGTAACACAATGTACCTGAAAAGGCATAGCTGTAAGCAAATACTACACTTTAATAAATCTAAAATGTTTACCTATGTCCATCGACCTTTATCCTTTTGACGCTTTTCTTATTATCATCCTGCCAGGATCTTAAAACCGTTCCATTTTCAAACACCCATGTCTCATCAATAAACACAAATTCTAATGGACGATCTGAATTTAAGTTTCTAACATATGATTGCAGAAACTTTGCTCTTGCAAATGCAACGTGGGCTAGTTCCATTAAGCCCCTACGAGGGTCATCCTTCTTCCACCGAAATCCTATGTCCCTTAAACCGTAACCTAAGGATGACTTGCCGCCTTGAAAAATGTCGCGTTCTTTTAATTTTTGCAACAGTGTCTGCCTTGTTACGTGTTGTTCTAAAAAATGACAATAATTTACAGTTAATAAAAGAAAACCACCTAATGATAATATAATCGTTTATTAGATTAGGGTGACGATATTTTATATTTTGCAAACACTTTTATCCAAACAGCATAACAGCATACAAATTAATTGCTGATATTTGCAGATTTTTTCAATATTGTGATACTTACTGGTTTCATACATTTCATAAATAACATTCCGTATCGCAGTTGAGTGAAAATCATCAATATCTCTCACAGGTTTGCGGCGAGGTCTCTTTTTCTTTGGGCTGCGAAGAACTTCGTTGCTTTTAACAGCTTGTGAAACTGATGAAACAGCAGATCTGCTCAGTTGTAATGCATCTGCAACCCTCTGAAATTACAAATTACATGTTATGCTTAAAATTTCTACTAAATCTTTTATTCACATACCTCTCTAACTGCAGTAACTGGAAGCAACGGCCCTCCATTATTTCGTTCACGTTCGAAATAGCCTATCAACTTGGCAACAAGTTGCTTGGATTGGCTACTCAATGGTTTAGGCATGTTAAACACTAAGTGCCGTTTCACATGGAGCGTATGATCCGGACGGATCGTCAGGACGTATCACCAAGCGCCATGTGTTTAAATGAGTAATTTCACATGAAGCGCGTATGATCAGTACGCGTGATTTGATACGACGGGCATACGTCGAGCCCTTGCGTCGTCGTATTGTCAGCGCGCGCACGAGTCCTTGTTTATAATGAGTAGCTTCACATGAGAACTGATGGTCCGTTACGTACCATCTCGCCTAGTTGTCGGATTTGCCCTGTTCTAGTAAACACGTGACCGTCTAGCTCTAGTACATAATATACTGCACCACCGCCATGAATTATAAAATAGATACGGAAATATTAATTTGCACAATAGAAAATTAAAGGTGCATATATTCTATTACGTCGATACATTGTCAAATGAACATCCCCATAATCAGCAAGAATGGCAACAGCGACTTGTCGGTTGCTGATCATACGATATGCATGTGAAAAGGCGTAAGTCGCGTATGGAAATGGCTCGCATGGTCAGCGCTGACGATCAGTGCTGAACATACGCTCCATGTGAAACGGCACTAAGAACTCGACACTAAAACGCAGGTTTTGTTCTTAAAAGAACAGTTTTTCAAACACAAAAACAGACTTAACCTCGAAGTCAAAACACGTGCGGCAGGTTCGATAATAAATCGATACAATAGAAACGTAAACGTTGTGTTAGTGATTTTTACTACCAACACTGAAGCGTGAAAGTCTCTGGCACATTTATGTTTTTTATTTATTATTCTTCATAAAAGCTAAATGTACATTAAATTGTTAATTTTTCCTTGATAATTGATTAAGCTTAAACCAAACGCATGATTTAAAATGAGCTGGAAATAAGAAAATAAATATCGGTTTTGTAAATCTAATGGTGGTATTTATGACGTCACTAAAATTTACTTGGTGACGTCTGTCGTCTGATTTCGTGCCCCTACTTTAATAGAAAGTTGTTAGGAACTTTCCCTATTTAACTAGCCGGCCGGCAAATTTTATTAATTTGTCGGAAAAATTTCGAATATAAAGCGACCCCGAATATAAGGCGAGTGTCGATTTTGGACTTAATTTTCTTGAAAAATATCTTGCCTTATATTCGGGCAAATACGGTATTTAAAAAGTTAAAAAGTTAAGTTTTGATGGGTCGCATGCGGCCCGCGGGCCGCGCGTTGCTCATCCCTGCCTTAGATATTCTTCCCTGTTGATTTATAAGAGAGAGAGAGATCCTTGGGTATTTTCAGGCTATTTGTGGCAGTACTGTAATAATAAACAACTTTTAGGGTAGTAATAAGCGTCACTTAATAATAATAATTAGGTTACTGAAATCATCTTACCTGGGGCATCGGTTTTACTTCCTGTGTTCCTTCTAAAATATGACCTTGCAGTTTGTTTTTATTTTAGATAGTAGAAAATCGTTGTGAGTGATGTAGTTTGTGTGGAAGTCATTTGGTTATATGTAATGTATTATGAATGTTAGGTTAAACCGTTAAAGGTAACAATTGAGTGGTTTTACTACTAAGTATCTAGAAATGCTGACTAGTTAGTCGCGTTAAAAAAAAAACAAAAGTAAAGAGTACACAGAGAGAGAGAGATAGAAAGAGAGAGAGAGGGGGGGGGGGGGAGAGAGAGAGAGAAATAACATCTTGAGTCGTGTAATTTATTGATTACCCAAAATTTTATATACAGGGTGTTCCGTATCGTTATGTTTAAATTTTGGTAGCATAAAATAGACTTAATTCTAAGATTAAAAAACACAAAAGTGGTAGGAGGATCTTTATTCGTTCTGAAGTTACAGGCCTTTGAAATTATAAACCATAAATAATCAGATTTAAGTTCGTAAACCAACTAAAAACTTATATTATTTCACAAATTTTTAATTAATGATATTTTCAAAATGCCCTACTCCATGCTGAATACAAGCTTGTGCTCGTATGCCGATAGATGAAGTAACAATAATTCTTAATTCACGCTTGTTGTCTCGTAATTGAGATAAATAAGTTTTGAAAATCAAGGTGACTATGACTGATCATAAGAAGAGACATGTGGTTGCAAATGGATGGTGCACCAGCACATTTCGGAATTGCCGTCCGGAATTTCACGAATAACAATTATCCACGATGGATTGGTGGTGGTAGTCCTGTTGCATGGCCACCTAGATTATTTATGGTTTATAATTTCAAAGGCCTGTAACTTCAAAACGAATAAAGATCGACCTACCACTTTTAGGTTTTTTGGTCTTACATGTAAGTCTATTTCATGCTCCTCAAATTTGAACATAACGATACGGAACACCCTGTATACTAATATGTATGATACATTGTTGGCACTGTTTGAAACAAAATATATTTCATTATCAATGAGCATAAATTACAATAAAAAACAAATGGAATAATACTTATAACAAAGTCTTAAACAATAAAAAACGCCATGAACGGTTACGTTTCGTATGTCAACGTCATCATCAGATCACAACACATATACAAAAGGTTAGTGAACACAACAACGTCTTTCTGAAGAAATTGTGTCACTTTTTATCATCTAGTTTTGCTTTATCTAAGGGAGAAGTCACTAGCATATACTGTCCTTGACTATTTTGATTCGGATAAATTTTATCCAAATACTTAAGCGATTCACTTAGAACGTTTTGTATGGCCGTGAGTGCCGCCACGATCGCTGGGCTGCCAAATCCGTGACTTATTAATGAAAAGTGTGTTAAATGTCGTTGAATGGAAGGGTCAAGAATAATCTGCGGTCTTGTATTGCACAACGGTGACCTATCCTGATTTAACAGATCCATAAGTTCTTTAGTTACTTGTTTGGTTGCCTGTAATAATTCTTTACGACGCAAAGATTCTCCGTGTTGTCTGCTGAGGTATTCTGCAACTTGCCGTGCGGGAAATTCCGTTTCACAAACATATCCAAAATCCCTTGCCAAGTGAATGGCTTTACCTTCAACTAACGACGTCAAAAGCGTTACGTTCACGGCTTTCCGGCGGCCCGCAGGAAGATTCAGACCGATTTTTTCCAATTTTTCTCGAAGAATCCGGCCGCCGTTTTTGTTTTTTGCCTTTCGTAAAATTCCTCCTAGAAGAGACGCGTTCAGACATTCAGGAGGGGAAAGTCGTCTTTGTACTTCGCCAACGGTTACTTTGTATTTTGAAGTGGATGATAAAAGGGACAGTCGCCCTGGAACTGAACAGAAGACGTCGCTTGGAGAAACCATCGCGTTTCCTCCATGGTCTTTTCCCCCTTTTGTACCTGCAAGTGCAAAGTACAGTCGAATTGTTTAACAGTTAGACGAACTCTTCATTAAATGGAACTTCATTGTATTTGTAAAAACGGAGTTACGAGCAAAACGTTAAGAGAAGAAGTAATAACTTCATAAACCTAACAATTGAGTGGTTTTACTACTAAGTATCTAGAAGTGCTGACTAGTTAGTCGCGTTAAAAGAAAAACAAAAGTAAAGAGTAGAGCGAAAGAGAGAGAGAGGGGGAGAGAGAGAGAGAGGAGGGGGAAAAGAGAGAGAGAGAGAGAGAGAGAGAGAGAGAGAGAGAGAGAGAGAGAGAGAGATAGAAACAACATTTTGGGTCGTGTAATTTATTAATTACCCAAAATTTTATACTAATATAATACATTGTTGGCACTGTTTGAAAAAAATATATTTCATTATCAATGAGCATAAATTACAATAAAAAACAAATGGAATAATACTTAAATAACAAAGTCTTAAACAATAAAAAACGTCACGAACGGTTACGTTTCGTATGTCAGCGTCATCATCAGATCAGATCACAACACATATACAAAAGGTCAGTGAACACAACAACGTCTTTCTGAAGAAATTGTGTCACTTTTTATCATCTAGTTTTGCTTTATCTAAGGAAGAAGTCACTAGCATAGACTGTCCTTGACTATTTTGATTCGGATAAATTTTATCTAAATACTTAAGCGATTCACTTAGAACGTTTTGTATGGCCGTGAGTGCCGCCACCATCGCTGGGCTGCCAAATCCGTGACTTATTAACGAAAAGTGTGTTAAATGTCGTTGAATGGAAGGGTCAAGAATAATCTGCGGTCTTGTATTGCACAACGGCGACCTATCCTGATTTAACAAATCCATAAGTTCCTTAGTTACTTGTTTGGTTGCCTGTAATAATTCTTTACGACGCAAAGATTCTCCGTGTTGTCTGCTGAGGTATTCCGCAACTTGCCGTGCGGGAAATTCCGTTTCACAAACGTATCCAAAATCCCTTGCCAAGTGAATGGCTTCACCTTCAACTAACGACGTCAAAAGCGTTACGTTCGCGGCTTTCCGGCGGCCCGCAGGAAGATTCAGACCGATCTTTTCCAATTTTTCTCGAAGATTCCGGCCACCGTTTTTGCTTTTTGCCTTTCGTAAAATTCCTCCTAGAAGAGACGCGTTCAGACATTCAGGAGGGGAAAGTCGTCTTTGTACTTCGCCAACGGTTACTTTGTACTTTGAAGTGGATGATAAAAGGGATAGCCGCCCTGGAACTGAACAGAAGACGTCGCTTGGAGAAACAACCGCGTTTCCTCCATGGTCTTTTTCCCCTTTTATACCTGCAAATGCAAAGTACAGTCGAATTGTCTAACAGTTAGACGAACTCTTCATTAAATGGAACTTCATTGTATTTGTAAAAACGGAGTTACAAGCAAAACGTTAAGAGAAGAAGTAATAACTTCATAAACGTAACAATTGAGTGGTTTTACTACTAAGTATCTAAAAATGCTGACTAGTTAGTCGCGTTAAAAGAAAAACAAAAGTAAAGAGTAGAGCGTAAGAGAGAGAGAGCGACAGAGAGAAACAACATTTTGAGTCGTGTAATTTATTAATTACCCAAAATTTTATATATACTAATATAATACATTGTTGGCACTGTTTGAAAAAAATATATTTCATTATCAATGAGCATAAATTACAATAAAAAACAAATGGAATAATACTTATAACAAAGTCTTAAACAATAAAAAACGCCACGAACAGTTACGTTTCGTATGTCAGCGTCATCATCAGATCAGATCACAACACATATACAAAAGGTTAGTGAACACAACAACGTCTTTCTGAAGAAATTGTGTCACTTTTTATCATCTAGTTTTGCTTTATCTAAGGAAGAAGTCACTAGCATAGACTGTCCTTGACTATTTTGATTCGGATAAATTTTATCCAAATACTTAAGCGATTCACTTAGAACGTTTTGTATGGCCGTGAGTGCCGCCACGATCGCTGGGCTGCCAAATCCGTGACTTATTAACGAAAAATGTGTTAAATGTCGTTGAATGGAAGGATCAAGAATAATTTGCGGTCTTGTATTGCACAACGGTGACCTATCCTGATTTAACAGATCCATAAGTTCTTTAGTTACTTGTTTGGTTGCCTGTAATAATTCTTTACGACGCAAAGATTCACCGTGTTGTCTGCTGAGGTATTCTGCAACTTGCCGTGCGGGAAATTCCGTTTCACAAACGTATCCAAAATCCCTTGCCAAGTGAATGGCTTCACCTTCAACTAACGACGTCAAAAGCGTTACGTTCGCGGCTTTCCGGCGGCCCGCAGGAAGATTCAGACCGATTTTCTCCAATTTTTCTCGAAGAATTCGGCCGCCGTTTTTGCTTTTTGCCCTTCGTAAAACTCCTCCTAGAAGAGACGCGTTCAGACATTCAGGGGGGGAAAGTCGTCTTTGTACTTCGCCAACGGTTACTTTGTACTTTGAAGTGGATGATAAAAGGGACAGTCGCCCTGGAACTGAACAGAAGACGTCGCTTGGAGAAACCACCGCGTTTATTCCATGGTCTTTTCCCCCTTTTATACCTGCAAATGCAAAGTACAGTCGAATTGTCTAAGACTTAGGCGTACTCTTCATTAAATGGAACTTCATTGTATTTGTAAAAACGGAGTTACAAGCAAAAAGTTAAGAGAAGAAGAAGTAATAACTTCATGAAATTTGAGGAAACTAAAAATAGTTTTGTTACAGACATTTTGTAAACCAAAATTTCGAACAAAAACTACATTCATCTTTAGATATAAATTCGCGTGACGTAAATATCTACGGCTTTTGTTATTATTTAATATAATAAAACACGGTAGAAGTGCGGTTTTGATGCAAAATAAGTTTTTCTTTGTTAATTTTATTCTCGTATTTCTTGTTTATCGACATTAAAAATATGTTATTGCAAAACAGCTATTTTGTTGCGTTTTATTTTCATTTTAGATTAAAATTCTGTAGAGATTAATAATCATTTTTATAAAATAATGGACCTATGGAACAAACACTACGGTATTTTGAAGTTTTAGGTTTTAGTGGATTATTTTTATTTCAACAGGATCTAATCTGTTTAATGTTATAACAAAAGGAACGACAGAAGTATGTAACTAAGAGAAAACATTGCTGTCGTATAAATTGTAATTCACCTTATAAAAAAGAGCAGTAATTTATTTCTGAAGCATAGAATTATTTCTTACCCGGCAAATGGATTTTTCAAATCTTTCCAATAAAGTATAAGGTTTAAATGTTAAGGTTTATGAATCATCCGTATTTTATACTCATTTATACCCAGCCTTCATGAAATCTTAGATAGCCTCTTAATTGTTTTCTCCGTAAAACGGAAAGATAAATGTTGATTCGCAACTTTTGTAAATAAAATGGAATTTTAGCACATTCAGAAAGTTCCAAGAATTATTTAAAAGAAGCGTTTAATTTTTATTAATTGACGTTGTATACTCTAGGTATTTTCAGTTGGCAGAATTCGATGAAGTAGGCAGGAAACAGAATTACAGTATTAAAAGATAGCCTGTTTATGTGGTAAATATTTATATCAAGAGTTAGGTAACTCGAGTTTAAAAAGTAGGCTTATATTTCCGAGAGAATTATCGATATATTTAATAGATAAGCTCTTATTGGGTTCCTACTGTAAGTTTAAAATGTTTTCTTCTTTTCGTATGGCGTAAATTTCATTACAAAAATAATTATTTATTTATTTAATAAACGACCTGTTAATTTCAGCTTTCGTTATTTACAGTGATATTATTGTCCATTTCGTTAACGATGTTTTTAAACTTTTGCATTCTTTATTTTTTTGGTCCTGAAGATACCGATATTTCACAATTACCTTGATTTATAATATGGAAAAAAAACTTTGCCTAATTAGTGAAAAATGAAAGCACCTAATACCCAAATGTTGAAAACGATAACATTCCGGTGAAGATACAATCTCTAACTTACTTGAAAACAACTTTTTCTAATGTGAAACTAATGAAGAAATTAGAAACTGCAGAAATTATTTGAAAATTAGGAAAGTAGTTAACATCGAATTAGTAGAGAAACAAATAATTTTATTCTCTATACAATTTAATTTCATAAAATTGTTGAATTTTTATGCAACCAAAAAACTGGACAATATAAACTGATTACAGCAAAAGAATTCTTAAATCTCAACAGCGTGCAAAATTACAAAATAAAGATTAGACAAAAGCAAAAGATTAATTTAGTTTTGAAAAATCTGTTTAAAAGAAGCTTTTAATAATTTATTAGTTTAGTTTTTAGAACTCTGTACGTAATTTCATTTTTCACGAATTCTTGAAAAACATTAATGTTACCCAATAGAAACATTAAATGTTGATTCCGTTATGTCGCTACCAAACCATTAATTAGGTATTCAAGATTAACTGATCTGATGTTTAGTTTAGAGAAACCAAAATTTATTACTAAGGTGCGCGTTTAAATAAACTCGCTTGCATTTATATTTCTTTAAAATTTGGGGTTTTTAATTCTCGTACGAATGTTTTGGCATATTTAATGTTTCCAATTTTACATTTGTTGATGTATTATTTAACCGAAATGCTTCAGTATTGACAAAAAAGTGCAAAATGGCATTTTTTGTGCGAACACATATTGAACTTTATAAAATGTTCTTTTATAGAGGAAAGAATCTGCGACGTTTTAGCAAATTAATTGTTAATTTTTAAAGTAAGCGTATTAAATGAAGAAAACCAGGAGCACAAAACAAAACAATATGAAATTTCGTATTATGCTTGTGAAAATCTGAAATAACAAATACTAAGACATTCTGGAATAAAAAAATATATTGCAGTAATGATGCTTCAAAATTCCCATTAAAAATTAAGCAAAAAGAAAGAGTTGGAAGAATTGTTACTTCTTGACTAGCAACTAAAATAATAATTGCATGTTTCGAAGGAGGATGCCTGTAGGAAGCCATAATAATAAGAAGTATCAAATTTATACTTGAATGAATTAAATTATTCCTTTCAATCTTGTGCACAAACTGTCGTGTCAGATACACGATCAATAAAACTAAATTTGATTGTATCTACAAACGCACTCTATAGAAACTATATTTGTAAATGCAAATTATAAATTACAGTTTGATATAAAAACCTTTAACAAGCTTGTTTTTCAATGGCCATAGGCGTATTTTAAAGCCATCTGTCGTTTTGGTAATGCCAGGGGCATTAATAATAGTTTTAGAAAAATAAACGAAGTTAAAACTAATTCTTTTTCTGTATAAGATTATTACTTCTTCTCTTGTAAATTTTGATATCGCGCCATGAACTTCCCTTTAAATTGCTTTATGTAAATAGTTAGTAATAGGTTACCTATGAACGCACTTTTTATCAAGGGTAGGTCGGATATAAATCCGGTGTTGTCGTCGAGACCCCCTTGGGCTTCTTCGACGGCCTGACCTAGGGCTTGGTGAAGCGACAAGGGATCATCGTGCCTTTGGGGGGCTGATAGGGAGTAATCCGGCCTTCCACCGCCTGGAGTGCTGTAGGGGAAACCAGCACTGTGACTTAATTGACCCTATAAGATAAAATACATCGATTAAGTACTAGAATATTAACAAATACAACTAAACTAACGAATACAAACAAAATTTCCTTAGGTAAAATTCCGTTCTAAAAATATTTCCATTTAAAAATTAATCTAGAGTAATGAAGAGTTTTCATTAAAGATCAAAGTCAAAAATTTGCGGCATTTTCCTTTATTAAAATGCGAACCTGTGTACTTGGAATAAAATTTCAATATTTTTTTGTAGACGTAAACATGCAAAAGGGTTGGTGTTTCGGGATCAGGAACCAGGGGAGCCAGAACGAGGGGATATCCAAAGAATTGCCTTATCGCGAGGTGGGCTATCGGGGGCGCCCGGATAACTCGCATTCTCAGGCAAGTATTCTCTGCTGCAACTATGTCAAGACATCACAAATATGCCAGGATCGTCGCTCTTCATCTTATCAGCTTTATGCAGTTATAATATGGCATTCATCGATCGGACAACCCCATTAAGTGGGCAAATATTCGGCTGTTATGGCACGGTGGTGAAGGTTTTCATAGTTGTACGATTTAGATAGTTTAACATTATAGAACGGAGATTTTTAATATTCCAAGACATTCAGAGTTTTTAGACAAAACAGAAGATTTTGCATTTTATTCATACAGAGTGTTTAAAAAAGTACTCTATGTAGCAGACTACATTTATTAGTGTTTATTACATTATAATTTATCAACAAGATTTGAAAGATTTTATCAATAAATCATATACTCCGATGTCTACATTTTTGTTGGTTTTTTTTAAAGACTGGTTATCTTTGATAAAATTCAGCTTAGTTGTAACTATTAACAATGTGAATGGTAATCTTCCTGATAAAAACACCAAAAGATGTATGCGCCGAGAAAAACTAGGCGAGTCCTTTATAGGTCCCTGTGGCACACCTTTGACTATAATGTATATGAGAAAATGGCTTTCTTTGTTGCCGTTTCATGTTCAAAATTTTCGAGAGGGATAGAAATTAGCACAAATAGTGATGCATTGGTTAATAAACATTTAACTGAAAGGAAGCAAAGAAAGTATTTATAACTATTGGATAAGAAATGAAATTAGAAATACAGGCGGGTTAACAAGACCTACATCTAATTAGCTTTGAAATTTGTTTAATTTTTTATGTGTCGCTATCCGCAACCAACTAGACAGAAATCTGTTTTAACCACCCGGTACATCTGAAATTTTTAAAAATCTTAAGTTAATAATAATTAAATAAGTTTGAGTTATTATTGCCAACTTTTTGGGTTTTCACGTATTTGAAAGATTTTCATATATCAAATGTTGCTTAATATTTTGGCAGACTAAATGTTTACTTTGCAATTAAGATGATGTATGTTATTTGGAAAATTAGAATTATCACGGCATTCGATATGGTAAGCAACCACTCTGGGAAAAACGAAAAATTTACCGCCTTTGCTGTTAAAAACAAGTACTCCTACTAATTTATTTTTATGAATTTAATCAGTGTGTGTCAGTTATTTGTATTTTTGTTCTAGTAAATTAGCCACCCTTCATACCCTGCTGCCGGGGCAGAGGATGGTTCGTCTACCCCTTGATCAGTCGCTGACTGTAAGTTAATAACAAATGAAACGTTTTATAGGAGTATTTGATTCGATCACCTTCAACAGTACCTACTTTAAAATCCTAACATACACTGTTATCTTTTTTTTTAGTTTCATCTCAGGCAGGTCAAGCGTTCTAAAAACCTAGATTATGACGAACTGTCTATGCCAAAATAATATTTTGAGGTTATGTTAATGAGTTTTCGCAAATACTGGTTAAAGTTTTATGTTTTACATCGAAGTTTATGAATTAAAGTATCAAGTTTTTTGTTATTGTTGTCGATTTTTAACTACGTTACTCACTAAACTTTGCTGTGAAACCATCGTCCACGAAAACTCGATAATATAGTCAAAATGTCACTATTTTAAGGATGTTCTGGATTCACAATCACATATATTTTCGAAGGTAAGGCGCATTGTGTTTTCTGCCAATTAAGAATAAATTTTCATTTTTTTATGTGGGACAAAATATTGTCATTTTCAAATTGAAACAAAGGAAAGACAGTTCGATGGAAAAAGGAAACGTAAAAATCGAATCGCAAAGTAATAGTACATTACATCCGAGGTGGGAAATGTTTCATTACAGCCGAGGGCTTGATGTATGACCGAGAGGCGAAGCCTCGTGGGCAGACATAGCGTGAGGCTGTAATGAAACTCCCACCGAGGTATGTATACTATTTTATTCACAATCATTAATCATGAATTTTATTAATATTTTTTGACAGCTCTATTATAATTTATTTTAGCCTACTTTAACATATAGATTTATGACAGTGTCGCTAGGCAATCGTACATAAACATTTCCCGCCCGTGGGTGGGAAGTGTTTTCTGTCACTTTCCACCCAAGAGATTGTCATTACTAGGGCTAGGATTTTGATGATTTTGCATCTTTTTTTCTGAAAGTCTGAGACATTGCTCAGTTATACAGGCTGTTTGATAAAAAACGGAGCAAGCCGTAGCACTCTTATTTATGAACTGATTTTAATAAAAAAAATGTTTGGTCTTATAACTCATAAAAATCTACATTTTGCCGTAAAAAATTTTTTTTTCGGCCTCATTGGTTAAGCGTGGTGACGTCATGATGAATTTTTTTAAATTACACTCTATATATTTTTTTAGATATTCTCATAGAGAATTTTTTTCTTTTTTCAACCGTTGAATAATAAAACTTTCGAGTTAAAGACAAAAAACCAATAGGTACTGAAACATTACGAACGTTTATTCTAGCAACTTTGAACAAATCGAGTGTGCCATGTTAAAATACATTAAACAGATGAAAACTATTAAAACAAAAAAAAACACAAGAAATGGAAACTACAGATATTGTTCAAATTGGGCACCATCGCGAGTTACGCATAGCTGGCATCTTTTTGCTAATTTAATGGCCTACTGGCTTGTATTGGTTTTTTGTCTTTAACTCGAAAGTTTTATTATGCAACCATATGAAATATTTACACGGTTGAAAAGAGAAAAAAATTCTCTATGAGAATATCTAAAAAAATATATAGGGTGTAATTTAAAAAATTCATCATGACGTCACCACGCTTAACCAATGAGGCCGAAAAAAAAAATTTTTTACGGCAAAATGTAGATTTTTATGAGTTATTAGACCAAACATTTTTTTATTACAATCAGTTAATAAATAAGAGTGCTACGGCTTGCTCCGTTTTTTATCAAACAGCCTGTATATAAACGTGTTTCAGGATACATTGAATCACATGAGAGCAACTTGTTGGTGCATTTTTTTGCATTTTTTACCATTTTTGAGGAATGGGGCATTTTTTGCTAATTTTTATGGTATTTCCAGCATTTTTTGGGGTTTTTGTGTGTTTTTCTTTGAATTTTTTGCATTTTTGAGGAATAGCGTTAATTTTTTTGATATTTTGCGATATTTTACTTGGCGAGCTTATAAACTTTTGTTAAAGTTTTATTTTTCATGCCGTCTAGAACAAAATGCAATATTTTTCTTTTCTCGGTAGTTCCGGTTGTTCCGGTATTTTTACCTGTTTAGAAATGAATCCTAAAACCTCTATTGTTAGCTAAATGCAAAGTTAATGTTTTCTGGGAACGTGCTTAAGTCATCCACAAAAGAATGTCCATTAAGGGATTAAATTTCTTTGGAATGCAGTCAGTGAGTCAGTAACTTACATAGCTGTTTTCTAAGACTGGCCTGCAGTGGGTGGGAATGAACCAACAATAATTTTGCAGTCTTATTCAGTTTCTTCACGTTCTTATCAACAGATTTATATGTCATCTTTTTAAATTTTTATGTCATTTTTGCGAGATTTTTAAGTCATAATCGCATCTTTTATTTTGCATTTTCGCTGATTTTTAACGTCATTAAAATCCTAGCCCTAGTCATTACAGTTAGGAATGACGTATTTCCCAACCTCTAAAAGGTTAGGAATCGACATATTACTATAATGATTGTGAATAAAAGAGTATTGTGTGTTTTGTTTTATTTTCTTGCTATCATGGTTTTTTGCGACAACATTTTTTCACTTGTTTTGATTTTTTGGCCATTTTAATGTATTATATGAGTGGTGTTTTTGCCAAATCTTTTTATGTAATTTGTATATTGTGTAGGTTATTTTACCTCTGCAGCTTGCCCTGGACAGTTCGTTTGTTTTATTCATTCCTTCGGGATGACGTCCTTATAAAACTTTGTTCTTCTTTTCTCCCAATACTTCACTTATGAGAAGTTCATATTATTCAATTATTTATTCTTTTTGGGATCTATTTTGTTCCGTTTTAGTTATTTCAGTACATCTCCTCTATTTGTCAAAATGTTACCTATACAGGGTGATTCAAATTCGGGTGTATGCATGGGGATCTTGGAAACGGTAAGAGATAGAGAGTCCGTTAAATGGGGGAAAAGTTGCGTAATCAAAGGACCAACAATGTCCAATTTAAAAATCAAGGCTAACTTAATCAGTTTTTAAAATATTTGCAAAAAACTAAAATTTTGGAAAATCGTTTTTATTTAATTTTGACCTTATTTGAGGAGATATTGAAAAATGGAAAACACTTTCTCATGGCCACTTTTTGCCCTCTATCGAATACCTGAAATGCATTTTTGATGCAAAGTTTCGGTATTCCAGGGCCATCATCAAGTTCATTTTCTTAAATACGGACCTGAATTTTTACGTTGCATCAAAAATGTATTTTAGGTATTCGGTAGAGGACAAAAAGTGGCCATGAGAAAGTGTTTTTCGTTTCTCAATATCTCCTCACATAAGGTCAAAATTAAATAAAAACGATTCTCCAAAATTTTAGTTTTTTTCAAATATTTCAAAAACTGATTAAGTTAGCCTTGATTTTTGAAATGGACGTTGTTGGTCCTTTGATTACGCAACTTTGCCCCCATTTAACCGACTCTCTATCTCTTACAGTTTCCAAGATCCCCATGCATACACGGGAATTTGAATCACCCTGTATACCATATGAACAAAAATTATTTAGATAAAGGGTGGCTTTGGAATTCTGAACGTACCTTGCATGTTTGATTCATCGTCAGTAGTTGAAATTATATAGGTTATGTAAGCTAATCAGCTTATCAAATAAAACTTAGTTATTAAACTACGGGTTTACTTTCAATTTATTACATTAGATGTTGAAAATGGCCAAAACTGACATTTAATTGACATGTAGAACCAACAACAAGCTGAACCTATCAAAGACAGTGATTTTGTTCACCATGGCCATCCCTTATCTAAATAATTTTTGTTCATATGATATTATGAACTTTTGTTTAGCACATGAATTTCTTGTATTTGTCTTATTCCCAGTTAATTCTTTTACTTTTTCAGTAAAGGTTGGTTTATTCTGCTTTCTGTAATATATTCATCTTTTGTAACTTTTCACCCATTTTCTGTAAATGTGTCGAAGAACGGGGCTCAAATCAATCTTTGTCTTGTGATTTTATTAACTCTAAAAAAATCTGAAAGTTACTTTTCCGTATTATTTATTTATTAACAGATTATTCGAATCATAGATACGTATGTACGTTAACATAATTTCTTGTCATTTCTGTTACGGTCTATGGTTATGGTTAAAGCCTAGGTTGATAGTCTGTTATTAACTTGTAAGTATTCTAGACCGTATTTATTATTGTTCTCATACGATTACTGAAAACAATAGTTTTTTCAGAGCTAAATTTACATTTACAGATTCTAGCGAAAGCAAGCCTAATTAAGAATTAATTAAGACAACATGAAAAGAATTAAATTTAAGGATTAAGAAGGTAACGTGTTTACAGCAGAAAAAGATTAATTTATTCTGATGTCCCATTTTTGTAGTGGTACATAACATTCAGATGGTTCTTGTGCCTTTCCTAGATGAAAATATCCATAATAAAGCGTTTGTGGTACTGCATGCTTAAACGGTTTAACACGAAGATTGGTAGAGGCGAACCTCTTGGAAGATCAAATGCATTAATTGAAGAAATTCTTAACAATATCCAAATATGCACTAATTGATAAAAATCAAAAGAATTCAG
Organism: Melanotus villosus; assembly: GCA_963082815.1. Classification (NCBI taxonomy): domain Eukaryota; kingdom Metazoa; phylum Arthropoda; class Insecta; order Coleoptera; family Elateridae; genus Melanotus; species Melanotus villosus. The sequence goes on along the minus strand of OY720419.1, from coordinate 26,768,131 downwards.
AAAGTTGTCAATTATAACATTTCAAAATTTTTAAAACAGAACCTACTTGTAACCAACTGTTCAGCTTTATTTTATTGCAAAGAAGCATTAATGTGATTGTTCAAAATTTATCACAAACGTCTTCAGGCTCATATTTATGAATGGGAATGTGAATACACTTCTTTTATTTATCTGGCGAAGTGCATTATATACTCGTAGTATGTAGTCGTAGTACCCTATGCATATGCATCACTTCCACTGTTTTATTCAGTAACGAAAATTATTTGATCTGTTACATTCTTATACTTGGAGAATTTATGACTTTGGTCATACTACTTTTTTTTATTAAACTAAATTCTTTATCTTCTTGTTTAATTTCTTGAAAGTGGTGTCCTTTTTCCTTTTATTGTTTTGCGCGAAACGTTTTTTATCAATCTTTTATCTGCTCGTTGTCAATCAGCAGTGTGTTATGTACAGCACTTTCAGGCCTGAAGGCCTATGGCTTTTTGCTGGTGCGTTAGCGTATGTGTAGCTCACCTTTTATTTTTATTACACTATATTGGGGCAAAACTTCCAGTTAATACTTAGTTAAATTTTTTGAAAGATTTATTTTTATGTCTATGTTGTTCAGTTTCTCCGCATATTCTATTGGTCTTCATCCTGTGTGCATAACTTTGTGATTTCCCTACTTATCTCTTTATAAATCCACTAGTTTTAATTTACTTGCATTGTTTTCTTTTAAAATGCTTTTTGTTTATAAGACTGTACTCTGTATTTCTGGTTTATTTTATTCAATACTTAACTGATTTTTGTGATTGTTTGTTATTTGTAATTTCAACCACTCTTAAGATGCAACTTGTAATTTTTTCTTGGATGTACATTTCATAACTTTAAAGATATTTTGGTTACTATGGTTCGTCTCAAACTTAGAAAGAAGTACATACAGGCTCTTAAGGATCATGTTCAGCTTCGTTCATTTTGAAACACACAAAACAGCAGTGTTGTTAATTTTATAATGGGCATAATTACATCTTTTCGGGACTTTGCAGAACTTACTGGATGTAATGTGGCAACAGCAGCTTGTACCGTTTTCAAAGGCTGAGATGGACTATAAGAATTGGTAGGTCATACACATACGTTAATAAGATCAAATCCCAGATGTTTTTTTTTTTTATTGAATAAAAGTGATGAATGAAAATTCTACAGACGAATTCTGACCCATCAAACCAGGCATGCGAGTTAATGATTTACGTTTAATATACTTTCTGTTATTGTTAGTGTTTGTAACGCTTCGTTAACTCCAAATATTGCCTAAGGTAGCCTCCTGTTAATTGTCCTTAATCATTATCTTGGTCACAATCTAACAGGTGTATTTTTTTTATTAAGGTGTAATTTGACGTATAAAGGTGTGGAGTGTACCTTGCAATATATAAATAAATAAAGAAGATAAAAAGCGATCATTAATTAAGAAAATTACATACAAATTATTTAAATATTTGCGATAAGGTCAATTTTGCATTATACGAAATAACTAAGTACCTAATTGTAATAAAAAAATTACACAATGAATCAAGGGATAAAAAGGAATTCCCAGTAAAAAATTTCTAAAAATAATAAACAATTAATATGATGCCAATGAACTATTGGTGATCGAATTTGGATAGAGTTAACGAATTATAGCTTAGAGTAAAATGGCGATTTGCATATCAGCCTAAGGTGTGAAATAACCATTCGAGTGGCAAATTTGGCCATTCATAAAACTGTGGTAAATATAATAAGAACATAAATTCAGGATAAATAATTAATAGCCCTGAGGAAGCACATCTTGACTATTTAAATTGTAAATTTATTGTATCAAAGTGTAATATCAATTTTTTCCTAAGCATAACTTACAATTTTTTCTGCTCGGAATATAAAAAAGAGTTATGTTTTGGTTAATTAAAAAAGCTATCTTTACACCTTTGCTTATAATAAAATTCGAAATAATTAGCATTTTTAGGACTTTTCTACATAATAATATGAAGGTATTTTTTAATTGACTGTTTCTTTTTCCTTAGGGGTATAAGTAAATTCTCTTGTTTAAATTCATCGGGAGTTCGTAACTAATTTAATAAATAGAAATTAACGCTGCATTAATTTTTGTTCAACTTTGGGGGATAATTGTATTCCAAGTAATTTTTAAGATGTTTTCACAATTTTTTTAAATGTTCGCTGCACATTTAAGTACGCACTAATAATTACGTAGTAATACATAATAAAATACAAACACATAATTATGAACAATGATATAAATTAGTATAATTTTCTATTATTAAGTGATAAAATCGTGTAAACTACACTTACATTGAAATTTCTCGAGTATTTAACGAATTTGAAAGAAAAATCCGTCTTTGAGATGAAGTCATATCCTTTACGAGAAATAACCCTAATTATATCTCAGTTTAATGGAAAACGTTATTTAAATGATGTAATTTCATGAAACAATTATCGTCTTAAGTTGTTTATTACATAAATTTTCAGGTAGTTTGTTTCTTTGTAATAGAACTTCTACAAATTAATAGAAAAAATGACACTGTTAATTAATATCGCATTATTGGAATTTTAAATGCATTTATATAAATTGGGTTGATTATAGAATTGTAATAAATATAATTTCTCTGTTCATTCAAGGAAGAACGGTTTGTACCGGATTTAAGTGAATTTTAGGTACGGTTTAAATCAAAACAAAGTCATAGCAACAATGGCAACGAAAGTTAACCTAAACTTTAATATTCTAAGAATAGACAGTTTGACAGAAAAGATCATACGATCGATCAACATAGATTATGGATTTTTATAAAAAGAAATTGAATCAGGTTCCGCATGGCTTGTGATTTCATTTGTAATTATGGACTAATATCATACGTTCAAATAAATATACACAAGCGTTTGGTTGTTAACAAACGATCGACAAATTTGAGCTAATCTAACTTAAAAAATATTATTGTTCAAAACATTACCTTTGTTAGGTTTTTTTGAGTGTAGGTTGGAAGAACCGATTGATATTTTGTTACAACGCCTAACTTACCCTGTAATTTTAACAGAATTTAATCACAACAAATCAGTAAACATTTTTATATCCGAAAATAATTGTAAAACCTTCTTTTGTTATAATCCAAAACGTAAAACTGTATATATATTTGCAAACGAACCCAAGCAAGACACTTCAAAAAATAACATTCTTGGTGCTGCAATAAATAATTAATAAACAGTAAAATGCACTTATGATTAACACACGAAGGTAACTCTTGATGAACATATTCTGTTATTATCTTTATTATTGTTACGCCGTTCATATAAATTTAATAGTGATGAGCCATAAAACAGCGAATAAAAGAAGCATTAGACGTGATATAAACACAATGGCGAAAAATTACTCTTGGAAGTTTAAAATAATAATTGGCACTTTTGAACTATAATTACTTGGTGATTGAAAATAAATGGATGTCTTTACAATTTGCTTAAAATTGAAATCGTTTTTGCAGATTTATATAATACACATTGATGACAAACTCTTGCACAAAATTTATAAATGTTTTTTATTTTACACTAAGACGTGATCGTTATTTTTTAAATGAGAACCCCAAATATTTCTAGGTTTAATCTCTTCATAAGTTGAATGCTGATGTGGAAAAATTAACAATTCTGTAAGTTTGTTTTAGAAAAATATACAAAAATGTCCCTGAAATTTTATTTTTATAAAAAATAAGCTGGAAATTTAAAATAAAGTACATAAAACTAAGGTTTTGCATAACTTGAAGCAGTAGCAATTCTTGCCAGATTTTTTGTACAACAGTGCCAAATCTAGAATTATTTAATAGACAAACGGGATAATAAGAAATATAAAAGTTTTACAATAGAATATAGTTTATTTCATGTGTTACATTTATATTATTATCTGGTTTTATGTACCTATGTTTAAAGAAAAGCTATTCCTTTGCAGCCTCGGAATTCAGAATTATTTTAAAAGTACTAAAATCTGAATGCTTTTGCTCTCCCTTTTCTGTAGAATTTATTCCTATTTCAGAAACAGTGAATCAAATATTTTGTAGCTGAAAATATTGCCAAAATTGAAACCAAGTCCTAACATGAAGAATGTATCGCCATTCAGGTGCGAAATATCGCCAATTTGGGGTAAAATCAGCAAATTTGGCAACCCTGTTCTTATATGTACAAACAATGACGATGGAGACACAGAATAAACAATTTTTATTCTGTGGTGGAGATGTGCATCACCAAAATAACAAGATTCAAGAAGATAGAGCTTTTCCTCATTTATTTCTAGAAGCTCCACAGTTTCGTATTTAGGTATAATTAATAGGTGTAGAAAAACTAATATTTTCACTGGTAGACCGACAGTGCGATTAGGACCGATTGAATAGTCAACGCGATCGCCTAACTTGGCAACGGTAGATTTATTTCTATTGAGGAGTTATTTAAAAAATAGTGAGTTTACATTAATAGACAAGAATTTAATTATAGTGTCCGATTCGAACAGAAATGACAAATATCAGGTCGGAAATTATTAAATCTGCAAAGTGTTCACTTCCGTGTTGATCTATGGCACCTGGAAATTATTACAATGTAATCGAGTAAAAACTTAAAATAATTAAAACTGATTTGTTTCGGAGTTTCAAAAAAGTTAACATTTAATAAACCACAAATGTGTGAATTTTCTGTGGAACTTTGTCACTATTCTATACAGTCTTTCTTTAAAGGAGTCAAAATTAAAGTAGGCTTAAGTGTAAAAGTGATAATCAGTTTAAAAGCTGTAACAGCTACTTTTTTTTTATGTTTTTTTACTCTTTTGCTAAAAATGAAAACAATCACTACTAATTCTTCTAAATGTCCGTAACAAAATTTATATTACAATATTTTCTGGATGTACGGTACGTTTATATTAAAAGCCTATCGTCATGATGTATAAAGAAAATTAATTAATATAACCTTCCTCTTTAGGATAAAAATTTTAATAACCCGCTCTTTACGGTAGTAAATACATCGCAATTTATGTTTTCATATCAAGAATCCTAGCAGGTCATTTAGTATTTACGACGATGTAAAACACCATTGTTAATAATATACTGTTAAATCGAGTATCTGTATCTAGTTATTAATATTACTTAAACAGAAGCAATCAAGAGCAACTAAATAGTAAAAGATCCGTTAGTCGTCGAACCGGATTTAGTGTGTAATCAGAAGATAATTAATCAAAATTATGAAGCCTCTTTAATAAAAAGTTGCTTAGTTTATGTCTAAAGCTTCGCGTTCGTGAAATGTTTCGCATTTTTTGATTTTAGCAAAAAATTATTCTCGTTTGGTAGTGTAAAATCAATGTTACTTAAATATAGCCAAGATTATGGTTGGGCATAAAAAGCGATGTGAAAAACCTTATATTAAAACGTTTTACCTTTCGGCTATTGCAGTTTTTTCTATATTTAGCAAGTAATGGTGATTTTGCAAAAAAACGTAACGTCGGCCGTTATAAAATTACACATTGTCAAATTTGTCCTATTTTAGAAGCTGCTGTGTAATGTGTGGCAAAATAGTTGCATTCTGCGCGGATAGTTTTTAATTAGATGTTAATTGACCTTCGTGATTTCGGGCATTGTTCGCGAGTTCGATTAGACAGTCCTTAAAAAGACATGTCAAATTTTTTAACCGGCAATAAAGTCAATTAATCTGTCAGGTTAAAATCGTCGATGAAAAGAACAATTGTCCACAGGCTCGTCATATAAAGACGCCAATTTAAATCTTTGGCACACACGCTGATTGCCTTTTCGCTCTATTATCTCAACAAATAAAAAAGTACAGTTTTCGGAATGTTTCATTATTTCGAGTGGTAGACATAAGACGTTTAAAGTATCCTCGTGAAGACCGTTAGGCGCAAGAACGCGGAGGCTGCATGCATATAGTAATTGGACTAGCCGAAAGATTTTCAGGAGGCGTCATCGAAGCAACAAATAATTAATCATCCTTTGCTAATAGCGTGGCAGATTTTTAAAGTGTTGTAAAGACGGATTGCCTAACTGTAAATGGGGAGTGTTCAGGTTATTACAAAGAACGTAACTAATTTTGTAAATGTATGAACTTTTTCGGAGCCGATGCTCTAACTAGATAAGTAAATAAGCAAAATTTTCACTGTTGTAGATATCTTTTTTTTAATAAAACATAACCATGTTTCCAGATGAACAGGTGTGATACTGTTTTAAATTCGGCACATTATCACCTACCTTAATTAGTGTTCAAAATTTATCACGACCAAAACATAACATAAAGAGACACGGTTTAATTTAAAGACGTTGTTGATATATACAGGTGTTTTAAGTGGACATAAATTAATAAGTATATATTTTTTTAGTACGGTATATACAGGTTATTCTCGAATTGATTTTACAACACGATTTCGTCTAAGAGAAATTTTTTTCACAAATAAGGTCGCTTGATTAGAAACTAATGTAGCAAATATTAATTGAAAACTTACAAAAGCAAAGGTTGTTGCAAACGATTAAAGGTAAACATATTTTAAATGGCATGAAAAGAGTTCTTTGTTTTTTACAGTAGATGTTCGATTATCCAAAGTAATGTGGGGATCGGTGACATTTAGGATATTTGAAATTTCTGTTTTTAAAAACTTACCCATTTGTTACAAAACCTAAATAATGCATGCATATTACATAAATTTAATATGTATTGTATTAACATGAAATAATAAAGCGCATATGCAGAAAAGCTTCTACTCGTAAAAAATCTGAATCAATTACTATTTTCATCGTCTTATCGCGATGTATAGACGTACCTATAGTTAGTAAAAGTAAGTAAAAGTTTATCGAATTCTATACACAATTACACATACAATAGCATTTTTTACTTTTAATCTAAATTAGATGATTCAAAAAATCACGAAACTGACAAAACTGGCAGTATTTCATTTTTTAAATATCTCAAAAACTTTGCCAACTTAACCCTTGATGTACGAGGGCAGGCTGATAAGTCATGTGAATCACTACTTTTCAAAAATTTTATAAAAATAATTATATAGCATATACATCAAGTCATCCTTAAACAGTATGTTTGCAAAATTTTATCACTCAATTGTTTTTATTAATGGTGGAATTGTCAGTCGAAGTACATCATGTCGGGTGAATTTGAAAATTCTGCGAAAATCGAGCGACGTGCTGTAATTAAATACCTCGTAAAAAGAAGGTTTAAACGCCACCGAGATTAAAAATGATATGCAAGAAGTTTTAGGAGAGTCCGCTCCATGCTATCGAGTTATTGCTTTTTGGTCATCTCAGTTCAAAAGAGGTCAGGAGTCTATTGAAGATGATTCTCGCCCTGGAAGGCCTGTGTCGTGCACTACTGATCAAAATGTTAAAAACTATTTACCGTCGAAAACTACAATAACAGGCCAATATTATGCCAACTTGATGGCAAAATTAAGAAATGCTATTAAAGAGAAGCGGCGTGGTAAACTTCGAAATGGTGTGTTGCTGTTGCACGATAATGCACCTGCTCACACCAGCAAACTTGCCAAGCTAGCCATTCGAGACTCTGGATTCGAGGAAATTGACCATCCTCCCTATAGTCCGGACATGGCCCCGTCTGATTATTATCTCTTCCCAAAATTGAAAAAGCACCTACGGGGAATGAAGTTTCTGGGCGATGAAATGCTCAAGATGGCTACAGAGGTGTATTTTGCAGAGTAAGAAAAAGAATTTTTTTACAAGGGTTATACTTATTATTGAAAAGATGTAATAAATGTATTGAAGTTGAAGAGGATTACATTGAAAAATAAAACTGTCAATTTGGTTTCTACTTGTTTTCTTTATACCAATTCACATGACTTATCAGCCTGCCCTCGTAGCTCTTGAACTATACAACTTTCAATAAATAAGCACCCTGTCTGTATAGGCGAAATATAAAGATAAGCTAAACCCATCTGTATTTGTATCATAAAACAATGATTGGATTTGATGATCTGCATTTAGTTTTAACAGATTTTATCAGATAACAGGCTTCATTGTACGAATAATTTATAATGTTAGATTCTTATATTTAAGAATGTCTGGAAGAAATTAAAAGGGCTGTGTAATATTCTAAAAATTTGTTATCAAACCTTTGGCAGGAAATGAAAACGCTAAGCAGACGCAGGAAACTGCATCTAGGTTTTCTAGACCTAAAATCAGCTTTCGATCAAGATGCAAGAGGTAGAAGAACGCAAGGAAGGTCTAGAATGCAGTGTGAAGAGGGAATTAGTAGAATGGCGGAGAAAAGATGGGCAAAGGTCCGTGAGCTAAGAAGAATGGCCGTCAACCGAAAGGAATACTGAAAATGAGTCGAGGGTCATATGCCCTAGGGCAATGATTTTAAAGAGAACGAAGAAGTTTTGCTAAATTTGAAACAAACAGCACATGACCCAATAAAAACAAAGTATTTTCGGAAAATCGAAAACAACTAAAGTTGAAAATCTAGTTTTAGGGTACTTATTATGAAATCTTTTATTATTAAAATAATAATCATATTTACAGACACAAATTCTGTGGCGCCAAGGTAACGAGTTGATAAGCATAGTCAGAAAGCAGTGATCTTTAGAAAATTTACTCCCTCGGTGTTTCGGTGTAACTACAAACACCTTTAAAGAAAACCCCGAAATATGTGAACAATATCGTGAAGCAGACCTACATAAAAAAGGAGACATTTGTTTTATCGCTTTACACTCCAGAGCCACATTTCCGAAAATGTTGAATGGGAAAGGAGGCCGATCTACAATTGAACGTCCCGTTTTCTTGGGGTATTCATTTTAAGAATACGTCCAGTTTTATTCTTTGTCTAAATTTCGAAAAATATCGAAACCAATAAATTTTATTTAATATGAACGTCTTATTTGGTAGAGTTCATACGATTTTGATAGCACAAAATCACCCCTTAAAGGTCTCTAGAGCCCCTTAAAGAGTTTAAAAGAAAAATAATGGTATGCGTAAAACGACATTTTTGTAGGTCGTAGTTTTTAATTTTTTTTAAACCTGTTGAAATAAGAAATATTGTAAGTGGAATCATAATTAAAAAGTTTAAAGGTTTTATATTATTATGGCCAACCAGGACATTTGGAGCAAAACTGTGGGAGTATTCTTGAAATGTACACTCCGACGTTTAAAAGTTCAAATTCAAATGGGCACTACTCAAAATGGAAGCTCAAAGTCAAAGAACTAGATGGTAAAATGAGGTATCCCTTGGCCCCGTTTCCATTCAACATTTTTGACGAGGTGGCTTTGGAGGATAGGGGGATGCAATACGACTGACTTTTTATGTCAAAAGAGGTCCCCCTCAACAATATGGTTGACGTGTCCCGGACTCTTGTTTAGAGACGTTTCTACACTAAAATTCCGGGAGCAGTAAACTTGCAAATGAACACCTGGTATACCTAAGTAGGTGATATTTTTGTATGCACAGGTTTTCTAAAATTACACAGCATTACAATCGAAGTCCGTACTCAATCGTAACTAAGTTGGTATATTAAAAAAGGTCTAAGTACGTCTTTGCTTATTTATTTACGTTTGGTAGTTTTATACATAAATATTAGCTACAGTATATTAGTGTGACGTCATAAAAAGTTCTAACTTGTTTATACGTCGAGTGATAAATAAGGAAATCCCTGACCTACAAATAAATATATAATAACACGTAAATTTAAGTTTGAGCGTCGTAAAATTTGCAAAAGAATATGGGTGTCAGTTAATAGTCATTCCTAGAAGATATATTACGTGCAACAGTTACGAAAAGATATTTTGGGTATAGCAGTTAATGTAAGCAGCTTGTTCCGGGTACCTCTTTTTAAAATCTACCTATTTGTAACATTAGCATCTCCCTGTTTGTATCGAGCAGAATAAAAAGATAACTTTGATTTTCTGTAATACATTTTTAGTGCCAATAATTCATGCTTGTTTTATGGACTAATTTTTGCTACGAAGCATAATATTATTTTACCTATGCAAATTAGGTTTAACGGAAATTAGATGTTAAGGAAAATCTTGGCGTATTTATTTATTTATTTATTGGGTGAGATCTGTAAATCAAACCGCCAATATTTCACGAATCCCTACAAAATTATAAAGGTAGTTGATTGACTGCTACACTAAAATACGTCCTTGAATTAATACTTTTAAAATTTATTTAGTATGCAAAAAATTCCAAAACAGCCCTATTCCGGCGATGTAACATCTACAACAATGTGTGAGCTACGATTAATAATACGCAAGGTTAAAGATATAATATATTATAAGTAAAATTCGTTTTAAAGAATTACATTTTGAATGGTTCAGAAAAATACTGTGGAATTCTAGGAAAGATAAACAGAGCTTTTGCACAATTTCTCTGTTTTAAATACTTTAGTGTTTTTCCAATCGTCTTGCACGTTTACCGTCGTTGTTGTACTTCTCACGCACCCGACTTACTACATACTACCCTCGCTCACCCGATGCACGCCGGACCCTCACCTGAACACCAATCGTCTGCTATAACCCGCAACACTTTTAAGTAATAAAAGAGTTCATAATAAAAAAGAACATAAGGACGGGGGACGTTAAAACATTTCAAGAGGATAGCCTGTTAAAAATTGCCTGCTTCCACTGAGCTCCTTAAGAAGTCGTGTAAATTTATAGATTTATTAGGCACACAAATGTAAAGATAATGTTTATACATATAATTGATTATTCTAGTTGTTAGTTTAAAAAAAAATATTACAACCACTTTGTATGGCAGATACAAACAATATATTTAAACATATTTTCAGGATAATTTTTGAGATGAAATTTTAATTTCCACTCATCTTAATAATAGTAAACATTTCTCAACGCCACGCCAGTTTACATAAAAATGGTTAAAACTAAAGAAAAATATAACTAATAGAAATCCGTACCATTTAAATAATGCATAACAGTTATTCAATTCGATTTCACTCTTTAAAATTTATTTTCAAATATACAAAACGTGTAATTAAATAAATAACACCGATTTTCCATTGTTATAGACTCGCAACGCTAGTAAAATTAAATCGTGATTAATTTTAGAACGACAAATAAAAAAATGATAACAATACATGCTTTTGAATGTGGAGCAGCGGCATTTGAAAGCTTAAGTATTAAAACTCAATAGGTTTAATTTAACCAATTTAACGAGGCACTTAAATAAATGTGCAAATATTAACAACAGCACATTTTTTTCGGTTATTATAGCGTACAATACGCTCAACATAATTAATGATTATTTCTTATGACATTTAGATTTGGTTATCAAAGAAATGATTGCGTCAAAAAAATTCGATGTGGATGTCATTAGTAGTTTTTTGTGAAGCTTTCAGTTTTAAAACATTTGTTAGTGTTTATTACATTATAATTTATCTATAAGATTTGAAAGATTTTATCATACCCTGATGTTTAATTTCACTTTGGTAAGAGGCGATTTAGTAGCATTAGAAATATGAATGGGAATCTCCCTGCAAAAATAGCAAACATCGTATGCACAGAGAAAAATAAAAGTGGTCCATTTATGGGTCCCTGTGACACACCTTAACTACAGACGAGAAAATGGTTTTCTATGTTGCTATTTAGCGTTTGAAAATTTTTAGAAGGAATAGCCATAAATATGTTCAGGTTGGAAGCAGGATGAAAATATAAAAATAAGCAAGAATAGTAAATCTCTTCCACGAGGACCGGTCACTATGGGACAGTAGGCCAAAAATCCTTCAGTAAAAAGTGACGGAGACCTTTGCTTTTGCTGTATATGTATAGAGATATGATGGGCTAATAAAGAAAGGAAAGAATAGTAAATAAATAAGTAAATAAAATAAAAAAAATAACAAAAATAAGTATTTACAACAACTGAATAAGAACACAAGAACCAAAATTGGATATTATATGGAAGTAGAAAGCTCAAAAGAGTAATATTATAATACACAAATACTAAAATTTCGAACAGAAATTGTCGAACTTTTAAGTGGGATTTTATAATTACTTGGAATTATTCAGGTTTCTACAGAAAACGGGAGCTTAATGGAAACGACCACCAACAGAATTCCTAATTTAGAATGGCTAACTTGAAAAAATATTTTGTGCTCACTCAATATTTTAAATCAATCAGGAGATTGTTTTGGTATCATTTTATAAACATTTAGCTGCATAAATAAGTGATACCTTGCAATACAGACTTAAATATGTGTAGGTAGTGAACCAGTGCTAGTGGGCATTGTTATTATCAGTGCTGTCATTTTAGAGTTCTGCAATAAACTCATTAATACCCACAGCTTCACGCCATGTTAACTGGAATGTATTTTTTTTATATTTTGTAACTAATCTAAACTTGTAATTTTCTGAAAGACAGTTAGACAGATATACAGCAACACAATTAGAGAGATTTGTAATAAGTACTGAAATGTGAAATGCCACATCCACTTTGCATTTGAATCGGTGTTTGAGATGAACTAAAATTTATTAGTTTGTTGAAAACTTAGTTTTTAAAGATTTCGCATTAAACAATAGTTGTTATATCAATAATATAAAAGAAAATGTAACAACATTGTTGATTGTAGGCTACCCCCCCACTCCACCAAGAGGGTGAACCCACTCATAACACTCTAAGTTTGTAAACTCACATCAACAGAAGCAAGCCTTTTCAATTATGGATATTTTTAATAATCAACATACAAATCATAACCAACATAAATCCTATCAATAAAATATTATCATTCATAATAACAACATTGTACCAATGAGCCGAATACTAAATACTATCATCAAACATTTTGGCCAACGAGCCCGATACTATCAATTAAACATTCCAAATACCATCAACATACAGACCTAATATAAATAATCCTTTCTGTGACTTAATTTAATGTATAATTAAAACGTTTAACACAAATGTTTTCTATTAATATTTTCAAATTTAAAGATCTTACTAGGAAGTTTGTTTTTCCAGCATTTTTGAGCAATTCCTGAAGTTTCCATAAGCAAATGTGATATTTTAGGATATTCTAGAAGGCTTCCAAGAAATTTTATTTAAAATGTTTTAAAGTCCTAAGTGTTTGATTAAATTTTCAAAATGTAAATTCTCTTCTACTTCAGAACATTTACTCATTTATATTTCATCAAGTTTGTACAAATAATGCCGTGTTATTCTTCAAATATAACCGATACACTTCTACATACAAGTTTAATTAATTTCAACTAGATAGGTTGAGTGTTTTTATAAGAGCTATCTTAGTTACGTCCTAAGAAAACAATCTTTTTTGCAGTTAATCACAGCATTCCAAGCAGGTTTCGCGGTTTCTCACATAATCATTTCTAAGATTGGTTTTCTAATACTATTAGTTTTTTTTTAGAGCCATTGCTTTGATAATTGAATAGATGTAACGTTTAATAAACAACAGTACTTATACACAGTAAGAAACCTTGTGTATTTTAGATTGTATTAATCGCTAATTTAGTTATGTTTTCATCTAACGTTAAATGTATACGGTGGCCCATGTTTTTGTATTATAAAAAGAGAGTTTGGATAATATTGAGTAAATGAAGGGCGACTTTGGTACTTATCTACAGTATTCAAAATTGATTTTACTTAAATTATTTAGATAATGACTTAAGGGTTGCGGCATATTTTCATTAGTTGTGTCTTCCAGACAGTCCACAGATTTTTCAGGGTGCCTACTAAAATATAATATTTTAAATCGCCGCAGGACTTCCAAAGAATTCCAGATATTTCAAAAATTTTAGCAATTTGAACTGCGTCTTGGATTTTTATACTAGTCTATTGATTTTCATTATGTCTGTATATCGCAGAAAACCCTCAGGATAAATCCTAAATATCGTATCAGTGGTATAACTTGCAAATTATAGTTGCAGCTCTATTCTTCATTTATTTTGATATTGTACAACTTATGTCCTAAATTAAGTCCTCAAAGAAAACCCCACCTGAATTATTAGTTCATTATCCACATAAATTCACAATTTTTAACGAATTGGAATTGATTTTGAAAAATATGTAGGTATATGTCAATCAAATCATTATTAAAAATATATCTTCAAGTTCTAAATTCAGAATGTTGTGTCCCCCATTATACATAAAAACCGACATTCACCAATTATTGTATTGTCATTGTCGAATTATTTTAAAATTCATAGAATACTACTTGGAAAAGTGCAAGGACTTTTGATGAAATTTGTTGAGTTTCCAAGATTACAGGCATTTTCCAGAATTCCAAAACTGTTAGGTGCCCTGATTTTTGTTTAATAATCAATCGAAATCGACTTTTTCAGTACAACGACTTAGAGCAGATCCTTTTATCTCATCACAAATTCAATTTTCAGATAACATTTATATTAACAAAGGCTATTAAGCAAGTTGTCCGGAAAATGAAAAGCCCAACGTTAAGTTTTGTTTTTAACTTAAGGACCTTGATCTTAAGAAAAATCGAATCATCTGCATAAATAGTTTGTATTATGTAACCTATTTTAAAGAATCAAAAAAACTTACCACGTGTGCATGATTAGGATCACCTTCTCTGGGCCTAAGACCAAGCTGATTGTAGTGGTGTAAGCCGGATAAACCCCCATAAGGATCTGTGAGGTATTCTAGGTGTTGTTGTGGAGGTGGGCTAGGTGGATGATGGAAAGGTGGTGGAAAGTACGGTGGTTGGAAATCCGGTTGTGGAATCTGGTGTTGCATTGCGGAGCTATGGTGGAGGCCTCCGGAGCCACGGTGTGGAGCTCCGGAGCCACCTGCTCCGTATCCCGGAGAATTTCCACTTAGGGCCAAGGACCCGTGGCCTCCTGTTGTCAAACGCTCCTGTAATAAAAAGCACTGTTGTTATAAGCAGCCATAGATAATCGTTTTATATGATAAAGTCCGCTTAACTCCAATAAAGCTTACTTTCGTATACGAAAGGTTGGATGTGTGTGTTGGATTGGATATAATGTTAAAGTGTGGTAAGAATTTTAAATAACTTAGTTTGTAGAAGGGGAAATAAGGTTACCAATAACGTTTTGATGATACTATATTGTTATGGTGGGTAATTTTACACCAGTGCCTAATAGAGATTGACATTATTCTGTGCGTTAACTTCATTTGTACTTATTATTGTGAGCACAAGCGCCAATATTTGGCCAAAAAAAACAAGGGTACCGATTAAATTCTAGATTACATTAGTTTTAGTATATAGCTTTTTTGGCATCTAATCAGATAGTTGCTTCTCTTCTTACAATTTTTATGTGACGGAAAGCTTCAAATTTTAAACTTTTAAATTGAAAATATGATGTTAATTATGATTTCTAAATTTGCCTTTTAATAAAAATTCATAATAAAAGTAAAATGGAAATTTTAAAATAAAGGAAATTTCAGGGTGCTGAACGATTATACTACTTTACCTATTTTCAATTTTTGAAGAGTAAGATCAAATTCTTTATGTGGAAGATTAAAGGGTTTCACGAATTTATACATATTTTCAAGGATTTTTCTATGCAAAAAAGTTAAGGGATTTTTTAATTTGAAAGCATTTTAAATGAAATATTTAGTCTTCATTATCTTTCGGTAGGGATTTATTATTAAAAAGTTTCATAACAATTTTCAGACATATTTAAAGCCGATTCATCTATTTTCTTAACATTAATCCAGCTATTATGAACCATTTTGACATTATTAGTAACCAATAAATCTAAAACAAATCAGTTTTAGCCACAATTACACTGTTGTAATTTGAAGTTAATCCCTTCATTTGTTATTTTAATGCTGAATGATTTTCCATCTAGTTAGTAAGGTGAATAAAATGAGCCTGATTAATTGCATTGATTTGTAATACGTGAATAAATTTACAACCGGTAAAGTTCAACAGTAATAAAAGTTCGAACCTAATTTCCTGGTTATTGAAAACACCGAAAAAGATTATCGTCGGAAAGCTTATGAAAACTGCACAATACATTCATAATTTTTTAGACCCCAGTAGACCATGATTCTAATTTACAATGTTGGCAGTAAATTTACTTCAACATTTAAAAGGCAGAGGTCGTGTATTAGTTGAGGATGCCCTGCTGATAATATGACTTTCACCAACTTCCCAACTTGAATAGTAGAAATTAGGATCAGGTTTACAACTAACTATGCAGGTATCATCGTGAACCATAACCTTAAAATAAATTAATGTATATTTACCAAGAAGAGATCTTTGGTAACCGCAAACCTACATTTCATGCAATAAATAAATTGAAAAACTAACTAACAAGATAGATTTACACATATCATTTTCACCGACGAAACTGCCTCCCTGATATGGCCTACTATAGCTTAAAAAAATTGTAAATGTATATGTATTAAAAATTTTAAAGAATGTATATACCTAAAATACGAATATTGAGCTAAAACGCGACAAATTTTCTAAATTGTTAATTACCGTTAAACGATAAAAAAATTAAGACTAAAGAATGTAATTAATAGATTATGAATCCTGTCTTAATTATCACGGATGCCCTATTTTAGAGTTAATTGATTTATCAGTGTCTACATTTTTAATTAAAAATGCCTCGGTCGATTTTAACAGGGCGTCAAATATCTGACAAGACGTTGGTGCAAATGTCCGTTAAGCGATGTTACATAACTCTGTTGGAGCAAAAACGGAACAAAACACCGTAACACTAATGTTGTATTTACCATGGAATGCTGTTGATTAAATTAAAAATTTGTAAATGTTTTCTTCTCATAATTGTAAAACTTAATGGCGCATCAACATCAAAGTGTATTAAGCGCACGTGTTTTCCTCAAAATCGAACCGTCGTAATAAATATAAACAAAAATTTTATGCGAACGTGCCATTAGCTATCGAATACACGAAATTTACAACGATAGTCACATTAAATTGATAAATAAATATTTTTTGACGAAAATCTTCAAATTGGTGTTCGGTATTCGTCCCGAATGAAATAAGTAAAGCAGATTCGTTTAAACGCGCTTTCGTGTATAGAAGAAGGCCGACTAATTAATGTTATTCGTTTAATTCAATTTTTAATTGTAAAACTATCTGTTAAGTGCTTAAAATTCTAACAAAAAAATTAACCTTTGAACATTAAAAACATGCGATTATAATATTAAATTCATTTCCAATTTTAGAACACCGTAATTTAGACATTTATCACGTAATTATTATAATGCAGTAGTAGTAACATTATTAATATATTACATCACAGTCAATTATTTTCGGAAGCTGGATTCCTATTAAAACAACCATGAATAGCGACCAATAAAATGATATCCAATATTGACGTCTAGTTTTACATCACTTTGGCCGTTATCCTTGGTTCTGGTTTTTTGCAAATAGCAAAAAGCGTTCAAAAATTTCGTGCATACCTTTAGCACGGAAATATTGGCAAAACAAACTTTGCCATGAATAACATGATAAACACTAACGTTTTAAACCAGTGAATGTTTTAACTTGTATCTATCTGTACACAATAAATGAATAATTTACATTACAAATTAGTTTTTAAACGGCAGCAGCATTAATAGCGACTTCAAGCAATAAACAAATATAAATGACGTTTAACTAATAATTTTAACAGAATTCGTTGGTTAAGGTTTGTAATTATGTCGACGCTGTTTCTACAATAATCTGATTGCTCAGAGCTTGATTTATTTGTAATAAACTCCCGCAATTATGATGCACTTAGTAATAAACTTATTATGCCGAAGATTTATATACTTATTAGGTATGCAGGGAGAAAAAATTATTTCCTTGGAATATAATTTAATTGTTAAGAATAGAATAATAATAAACAAATTCCAGAACAGTTATGTACATAGGTGATTACTATTTTAATATTTATATTATTTAAATGTATTAAAAGCAGCAAAACCTAACCGGAATGTTCTGGTGTTTGTAGTGATTTAATTTACCTTTTCAAAAGATTGATTATACGTTTGGCTATTTTAAGTATAATTTTAATTTTAAAGATTCGTTTGTTTATAGGAATGAACTTTGTTGCAACAAAACAAGATCCTAACCGTAATAAATATAAGAGTACATTTTCGCAAGTTTCAAAGATTTAGCCTATCTTTCTTCTTCTAGGAAAATATGTATAAGAAAAAAGTGTTAAAAATTGTAAGGTAAAGTATTACTCTTAAACATAAAAATTCATGGAAGCTTGACTAACCCTAAAAACCACAAGAAAGTACTTATAAAAAACCAAAGGAACCGTCTCCGATAAATTAGGTGCAGGATTTCTGACTCAGCTTTGTCATTTAATATCTCATAGTTTGTTCGTTCGTTCCCGTAAAAGATAGCTGGAAGCATTTTAAAACTTAGTGGTGAATTATGCGGTTTAAATACAACTATTGTAAATCATCCCTACTAGGCCGAATTCGAAAAAAATTGCAGATTCCTTAAAATAGAAGAATTCATTTATAAGATGTTAAAATATTTTGGGGGAACAGTTTTAAAGCCGTATGGTGTTTATGGCAGGACTTGCCACATCCAGCTTGTCATAACACTGTTATTATTGCCCGTTGTAATAACTTAAGAAATTAGGTAGAAATTGCGAATCCGAACGAATACACTATACTTTTTGTGGATTTTCACGTTCCATTGAATCAGATTACAGTTCCATTTTAGGTATAAAATTTAAAAGTTTATCTAATTTAAATTAAAATATATGGTTTTTGTGTTTCTTTTATTTTAAGTTGTTAACCTGTGACTCAGGTTTGAATTTTTGTTGGAATCAAATATGTAAGCCACTAGGCAACCAAGTAACCAATAACAAGATTAAAATAAAAACATTAAAAATCAATCGTGAAAGCAAAAAGGGTTAAACTAGTTTAAATTGTAAGCTGATTTAGTTCCCCAATCCAAAAAGAGATTTAATTTTTTTAAGAATGTAATAAACCAGAGATGAGCATGTAAAATAACGCTATTCAACATTAGACATCAATCAACCCAATGTTGAAGGGATTATTTCTTGCAGCGATCTAACAAACTTTAGTACGTAAAAAACAATTTAACCCTTCAAATCTACAGTAAACAATTTTTACTATCTATTAGGAACTGGCAAATATGAATGTAAAATTTCAGATAAATATTTTGCCTTCTTTTATAATAAATTTTAAGAACTCAACTATTTTGGGTAAACTTCTTTTGGTGTTTCTGCCATGTGATACCTTTTTATATTATTATTCAGGCGATCAATCCTTATAAGAGTCAAATATTATCTAAAATTGCACTTAATATCATTAAATTGCCTTAAAATGATACTACTTATTATACTTTTATGAGTTTCACTAACAAGATAATTTCGATAAAGTAGTAATCTTGGTTGACAGGTTGAAAAACTATGAAATTATTAAAGGGATAATGCTGAGTTTTAGATGAATACCAAATTTTTCATTTATTACTTAACCTTAACGAAAAACTTAAAAAGCAATTTATTGTTAAAGGATGTATAGAGGTGCCTACGGAGCCCGATTCTTAAAATTGTTTATAATTAGCGAGATAAGAAAATTGTAAGGTAGGCAATTTTTACGAATTTTGTATAACATTCGTATTTCCAAAATCAATCTGAAACTATTGTAGCAACATAAAACAAAGTTTTCTTAGATGTATGTAACTCATACAAGTTTCATGTACACATATACTAAGCAGAAGAATTATAGAACCAATAGCTTTCTCCAAAAGCGGTAAAAATTAACCCTATGAAATGCATTTTTTAATACAAGGGTATCTATAACTGCCAGGCGCAATCTAAGCGTTTTAGCGACCTGCTTTGCTCGTATTTAATAAGTCATGTAAGCTATGGAATTGGTAATTATTGTAACGCAAAAAATTCCAGAAATTCTATTGCCAACTAAAAGTGTATTTCTTGATCACGAAGTAATAAAGAAAAGTTGTCTTAAGCCAGTTTTCCTGAATTGAAGTAAGCAATTGAAGTTATTTTATTATGTAAAAACCTTACTAATGGCAGAAGGAATTCCTTGATTAATTTGTTTATACAGTAAAGAGCAGTAAATTGATAAAATATACCAAAATCAACGTACAGAAATTACAGTTTTTAAGTTAAAGATGTTTATACGACCTAGGAAATCACTATTATTATTACTTTTCGACGTTTTAACGATTGTTTTAGAGTTACGAAGTTACATTAGTATAGGCAAATGTTAAAATAACTAAGCCTCCAAAAATTTGAAAGATTGTGTTAGCCTTATATTTCGTTAAATTACAAAAAGCGGTGTTGAGTGATTAGTAATAAAATAAAACCATTTTACAACATTTGGGAACTGCCACCAAAAGAACTGCTCATGTTAGAGGGTTTTTTTTATATTTTTTTTATTAACAGATATTAAACCCTATGATTTTTGCATTTTTTTGTGTGACTCTCTAAGCGAAACAATAAAAGCAACAATGAAGTTACAGCCTAAAGAAGCTTTAGAAGTCAATTTTAGAATTATCGAAGTTTTTTGATTTATATAATATAAGCACTAGGGAGGCTTTACCTGCAAACACAAACCTTTAGTGCATATAACGAGTACATATGTAAATAGATATTATTTTCATGATTTATTAGGTACTTCTAGGAAGAGTTATTAGTAACTTACGAGTAAAAGCAGGCAGGACATCCTAGTAAGGTAAATTGGTAAAAGAAGGATGGTTAAATTTTGAAAATCTGTTAAAAGTTCTTTTTATGAATATTTTTGTTCACATTAGAAGGTTTGTTTTTTAGTTTTTGGAACCAAAACGATATCTGCACGTCCATGTCACCCTGTTCCTAGCAGACACTCTATCCGGGGTCTTAAAAGACATTTCTATGGAAATGTATCCACCAACAAAAATATTCATGTTAGCTAGGTGTCCTCTAAAAGAAAAAATCCTCGTGTTTTATTTTTAAATGAAGTCAAAGTCAATTTTTTTTAGCTTCTTCTTTAAATGATATCCTTTTAAAGATGTTAGCGAGGGGGATCAAAGCAACATTTTCAAACAACTTAGCGCCGTGAACTGTGTTGTATACCCCTTATACTGGGGAAATTTAGATTCTACTCAAATACTATTTAAATATTACTAATATTACATATTGATTATTGTTATTATTAATTAATTGCATTAGTATTAAGTAAAGGCTATCCGAAGGTGAGCACCCAGATCACCTGGGTTACGATTTAAGATTAGGTTAAGAGTTACATAAGTGGACCTGCCAAAGACTGACAGATATTTGCTATGTTACCAAGAACGACCTATTTTTTACATAACACAGGATTTTGCAGTTTTTAACGCAAAGACCATGTAAACACTTGAAACCTTACGAAAACCTTGTCTGAAGATTTGCAATAGTATTAGGAATCAAGAAACTCGCTCGCTTGCTGCTTCCATAACTACTTTAAGGCCTCCGATTGGCGAGATTATAATTACGTAATTTTTAATTTAAATTTTAAACACAATTGCAATGAAGGCTAAGTACTGTTTGTTTGAGTTAAAATTATTGAATTAGTACTTACCTGAATCATTGAACCAATGGAGCGATCACGTGCTGTTTACGTTTACCCACCTGCCCGTAAGTGAGGCATACAATGAATGATTGCAAATCCAAATACTTTTACCAATGACTAACCATACAAATTCTATTATGTAAATGAGACTTTCTACATTTCTATGGTATGCGGACAGTGCGGATAAGTGTAAGCAGCGGGTGATCACTCAATTGGTTTAATAATCCAGATATTGTAGATATTTTCAATAAAATACAGTTACGAGGTATTAACTGGTGGGGTTGGAATATAATTAGCTTCTTCAATTTAATCAATCTTTAACTGCATAGATTTAGTGACTTTCATTTTATGAATTTTTAACAAAAAAACAAGAACAAATATTTAGTTTCTTAACTCAAATATTATAATAATATTAGAACAACATTTTAGGAAATTAAATGTTTTAGTGTACCATTTTTATTTGTAAACACCTCCATATCGCCAATTTTCGAATAAGTTCGTCATTAAAGTTTATTTTCACTATTATTAGTTTAATTGTAGGTTTCCAAAATGTGTTGTGACCAAAATGGAATTCAGAATTAGAAAGCGGTCAGTAAATATTTAGATAATTATAGTTATGACATTGGGCGTAATTACATTTCATATTCACCTTCAAAGAAACATTAATTTTCTTTAGTCTAATTCTAAGGAAAAGTAGTTCGTGATTCTTTTTCTTTTATTATTTTGTTAATTATATCCACGACACATCATTCCTGTTTAGATTGCCAAAAGATTAATGTAGGCCCATTTAGTAAAAAAATCAGGTAATTTTTGATGTTCGATGCATGAAGGTTGGTTTTCGATCTTAAAATACTTCAAAATTGCTAAAGTCGTGAACGCATTCGGATTGTAAAAATTGTTTCAAGAGTAAGGTTGTACCGTAAATAAGAAATTATTGTTTAAACAAGAATCGTCACGACATTTTTCTAACTGTTTTCCACCGTTCTTATTGGTGTTTTTATTGTTTGAAATTAGGGAGAAAGTTTTTCTGCGAAACAAACTCATTTACATTTTTTTTTATAATTTAATTGTAAATTGATATGTTTTTAACGATGTAAAATAGTCGGGTAAAAAGTAAAACAAAGTCATCAACTTGTTTTAGTTAAGTTTAATCGTGCCAACTAATCTGATAATTTAATAAATTAGAATTAGAGCTTAGAGCTCTGATTACTTGCCATTAATTAGGTATAAATCAATCGTTTGATCAAATTAGAGCTCCAGTTTTGTTAATTAATTTTTTAATTGCTGTAACAAAAAATATGTAATTAGAAAACATATGTTTGCAATTATTGAACTTTAATGTTTTTTAAGATTTATTTTTATGAAATGGTTTGATTTATGGCTGGATTTACTATTACGAAATAATTTATGAAAATTTGAAAACTCTTCAGGTAAGCAAATTTGAATTTAAAACTAATGATTTTAAATTCAAAAATCTGTAATAAAACAAGTTTGTTGTGTACGGTTTTGTTGACAACATTAAAGTAATTCAAATGAACAGAACCACCTGCTTTTTTAGAAATCTGTAGTAAAATTACGCAGTATGTGCGTGTTTATTATATAATCAAGTAACTAATTTGAATATTGTATAATATGCAAAACTAAAGACAGTTAACTTGTAATTTTGTGTGGAGAAATTTAGCAAGAAAGATAAGAAAAAAGAAAATCGATTCTTAGGAAACATTATTTAAATCCACGCACACCTTAAATTATTGGGAGTTAGGTCATTCAAATTAGATTTACTTAAAATTCGAACTTTAAAGTATAATTTTTAAATTGTAGGAAGTTATAATTCGATTATATCAGATATGCTGAAAGTTATTCGAGACTTGAAAATGATTGTAAAAAAGTGTTTTGCACAGCACTTCTTTAGGACTATTTGGCTTTGAAATACAACGTGAGTTAACTAAAAGAAGAAGAAGGGGAAACCCTCTACAATAATATTAAAGCATTTTCTTAAACGCATTTTAAAATCCTCTGATTATATCTGTTTCAATTAAAAAGATCTGAATCTTATTTAGACAATTTGAGAAATGAGTTTCATTTATGGCTCATACTTTAATTGTTTAATTTCGTCTACATTAAAAGAACACCCTCCCCTCTGCAAAAATCAAAAGCACCAAGTAGTTTTGTACTGACAAATTTAAGTTGGGGTACTTAATATTGTTTTAAGGTAGCGTTTTTAAGATAAACATTGAATTCAACACGTGGTACTTCAATTTTGCCTGAATTAATCAACAAATTTTGTACAATTGCTCTTATAACCAACTAGATTAATATCGCGGTTTCAGTTACAGTTAATAGATTATCATCTTAGCTAAACCATGCGTATTTGATTAACATAAAAAAGGCTGAAAATTCCGGTTAATTCTATAATAAAAAAACAAAAACTGGTTCTCATGCGTAAAACCGTCATAAAACTTAAGCCATAATTCGATATAAATATGTCAAATCAGGACCAATTAACATTGCAATAGTAAGCCATTGGTATCTCAGGAATGTAAAACTTACGCAATATTTAAAACTGATACATATAAGTACCGTTAGAGTCTTTGTGTCAAAAACGTGGATGAACTTGTGAGGAAACACATAAAACATAAAATACTTACAATATTGTCCTGCGGGCGGTACAGCGTTTTACGAAAAAATAATAAACAAGAAACGAAAAATCCCACACAAAAATAATAATCGAAGAGTATTGTATAATTAAAGTTTTGAACAACACACAAAAAAAAAGAAAACCGAAAGCACGCGCACTCTTTTTTTGGAACCAGCGCACTGAACCACGCAACGTTTCACAAGAAATAAGTCAATCAACGGTTCACCACCTCCAGTCATAGAGTGTCGTGATAAAGTGTGTCTATGGGGGTAGCCCGGGGCTAAAAACACGTGGAATCGAATCTAACCGACCGGAGTCGAACGCTTTGACAAGCACGGGACATAATTCGCTCACGATATAACAAATATTTGAAGAAACCGAAACTTTCCCAGGAAAATTGCACTTTAATTAGTACTGCAATGGAATCCTTTTGAACAAAAGTGAAACTTTGAGTAATGAAAATGTTTTCTAAGAATAATATTTAAAACACATCAAGTTCAAAAGGGATCCGAAATAATAATGAAATTCCTACTTTAATTGCAGGTGTAATGTTTCCACTATCATTCATTCATTTGAAACACAAAGTTATGATTTTAATTTTATTTCTAAAGTTGTGAAGTTTCTAAACTTTTACAATTTACAATTTAAATATTAAAACTAAAGAAAACTTAATAAAAACTTAAACTTGTTTACTTGAACTTTGTACTTAGCATTCCTTTAATTTAATTCAAAATCGTGTAAAAGTAATCTTCAATCAGTCAACATTTCAGTATTTATTCTATTATATTTAACATCTTTAATCACGTCAGTGGGTTAAAAATAAATCAGTTTTATTTTTTTTTAATCAACTTGGCGCTGAGCTATTTTTTAATATGGATAAATGAAAAATTTTTCTAAACTCAAGAAATGTAGTTCCACTCGAATGTTTAGCACCAAAGAATTTTAAAATATTATAACAGTTTTGTTCCTTTATGACGTTTTAAGATGATATTATTATTTATAGGTCGTTAATCATAAAGTTCGGAGTTGTTATAAATTTAAAAATGTGGCCGAAACATTAGAAATGAATTAGATTTTAATGCTGATAGGTACATCTCTTTTATATTTCACAGCTGCGATTAATATATTAAGGCATTTTTGATTTTATTAAAACATATACATAGTTAATAGAACTGCGGTGTGATAAATGAGGAAAATGGTTTCTGAATATTTATCATTTCTATTGCTATTTTGTATAATATTTTAAGACAACCATATTTTGATGTTTTTATTTAGGATTTTAAAATTCGGTCTTAAATTTAGAGAATTTAATTTAAGAATTTCAAGACATTTTAAGAACTATTTTCTATACTTTTTCTAAACATGAGATTATGCCTTATACTAAATAGTTTCGTATAAATAGATTTTTAAAAAGAAAATCAAAACCAGTAAATACATAGCACTTTCGGGAATAATTTGTTTTAAGTAATTTCTTTTGTAAATCTTCCTAATTTATTAAATATTTCTTGATTTAATAATTTTGGATATTGAATTAATTGTATAGAGATTCTCAAATTAATTTGTAATTGTTTCTATTTTCCGGTAGCTTCAAATTATTTATTTAAATAGTGGACGAACTTGATTGTTAGCTTGTTATTCATGGTCTGTATGTATGTATTGTAATTTAACTTAAATAAAAACCTGCAACTCTTAATTTTAGTTTTAAAACCTGAAATAGGTATTCTAATTTTGGATTCCAAAAGTTTCTCTTCGTAGTCTATAAAAAGCTAAAAACGTCCTAAAATAATTTGATGTTAGCAAGCCAAAATTTGTAATTTTATTTTAAATTTCCAACCATAGAATATTCTTTGAATGTTTGTTGTAGCGAGTTTAGTTGACTCTTTTATTTTTGGTGGTAATATTTCGTCTTGAAAATGTATTTTCTTATTAAAACGGAGCCAGATTGTTCTTAGAAGGATTTACTTACTAGTGACGGAATGCCCATGAAAAACCAAAACAAAATTTTATAAAACATTCTCGTGGACATTCGTAAAATTCCGAACAAATTCCTATTGAAAGCTTGAATTCCTAAACTTCAGATTTTAATATCAAATCTGAAATGTTATTGAAATCTAAGATTTTTAAACGTGAATCCTGTTTAAAACTATAGAAATCTAGATATCAATATATAACATTTTGAATCGTGTCAATTTGGATTCGAAAAATTGGATTTTCAAGTTTTTCTATTAATTTTTTTATTAACGAAGACTTTCATGGCTAAAGTCAGGGTTATAAAGGTCTTCTGTGTTTGGGGTGTCATCAGGTGAAACCTTTCGTCTCTGGAATGGTTGATACTTTGAGTCATTTTTAGTTTCCAATTATTTCCGCCTTATATGAAACTGGAGGCAATTAAGCTCTACCTCAACAAAGACGTGATTTTATTTTTTTTTAAATTTATGGTCACTAGTAGAAACAGGTTGCGATCATAGCTCAGCTGGTTCAGCGTGCATCTGACCACTGAGATTAAGACTGGCCCGGGTTCCATTCCCAAGCCCACACATTCACCTAAAACACCCGACCGCTTCCTTCGGAAGGAAATAGCAAACCATCGAGGTATTTCTGCCTAATAAGTCTCTCTGAAGTAAAAGTGCAAGCACTTCCGTGGTTCGAAACCCATATTAAGCTGTAGATCCGCTATGTCTGTAGGCTACTTGACACGCACACCACAGGCATGTGGAGAGACGACGGTAACGCCCTGTAAAGGGTCGCCACTTCAAGAAGAAGTATTAAACAGAAGACTTTTCAGTTTTGGGCTTTTTATGATTGAGGTATTGATAAATAGCCTTTGGTATTTCTAATGAAGACAAGTGAATACCATTATCAACACAACAAATAATCCGATAAATACAACCGAAAGGTTTTAGATTAAAAGGTGCAGCCTTTTTGGAATTGTAAGCAGCGACATGGGATGAAAATTTGACTTTTAACAAAATCAAGGGATTCAGAGATCTACTGCAGGTGTTACCTGATAAAGATTTTTATGAAGATATGTTCAACGTTTTTCGTGTCTCAACGTAACATAAAACTGTCTAGAAATTCCGATTTTTGTGTTAACAGCAAAAAAATTTCTTCATTTAGCTTCCTATGAAAATCCATGAATCGATCTAAACTCTAAACCAACCATCAGGGGTTTTGAAAAACGCGCTTTTTGCATAATTCGTAACGAATTAATTGTGTGCGAAGAAATTACCAGTAAATCCATCCACATAACTGACTGTGCATCAAAAACGAACGAGGCTGGTAATACTCAGATAAATCTGCAGCTAATCCGAATACGGTACCACAAACATTTTGACGGCATTGTTAGAATAAATAGCGACTGTGAGACCAATTCAATGCCAAAAGGGTGGAAACAAGTTGGTTCCCGTTGGTCTAAAAAAATTGGCGTACAGAAGTCCACTGAAAATGTTTTTGACTGTGAGATAAACATGTGGAAAATTTTCACAAGATTGGTTGCAGATAAATATCACTATTTTTGGCTAACCAATCCTTCAAGTCAAAAATTCGGATATACAACGTGCAAAATTTTCAAAATATGTTATTTTTGCATGATGATGTTCACAAGTTACCTGTCCTGCAAAAAAGGAATTAACCTGGCTCTGAAATCGTTGAACATCCGCCATTTTCTCTTGCGCTGGCCTCTTCAGATTATTATATGTTCCTAGAACTGAAAGTACCTTAAAGGGAAAAAATTACGTTAAACAAGGAAGTTTAATTGATGATTGCACAAGCTGTTTTTTAAAGGTGAACTATGTTTTAAGTGCATACAGTTGAAGGGTGAACTATGTTTTAAGTACATACAGTTGAAGGCCGATTATATTGAAATTGTATAAAATAATATTTCTTTCAAACTACGATCTCAGGTATAGGATCGTTCACACGGGGACCAGGTTATAAAAAATAATATCTTCATACAAAATAAAAATAGACCAAAATGTAAATATACTTTTTAGTTCTCTTTAATAAATCTTATATTTGATAGGGCTGGGCTATTATTAATTATTATTTACTTGGCATTTGGGGTCCCTGCGTCACCTACGCCACTGACTATACCAGAAACTTATCGATATTTCCTCGTATACAGGCTTTGTTTAAAAGAATTACTTTAAAACAATATACAATCGAACTAACTTAAAACAAGCACGGGTATAACGAGATCCTGGATATAACGAGCGTTTCTTGAGCAAATGGTCAAATTTATGTTGCTTTCCTTACTAATTTTTCCCGGTTACTACGGTCATGTTTCACAGAAAATACGAGCAAATTGTTTAATTTGCAGTCTTATTCTAAAAGTTTTATGCAAATCGCAAACATTATTTCTTTACGAGTTTCGTGTGTTTTCTTAATTATTATCAGTGTTCAGCACTTTGAACTTTGTACAATCCCCAAAATTTTAACCTCCCTGGCGAAGGTTTTCTTTTTAAATGTAAGATTTGATTTCTGATCAGTTAGTTCGTTACGTTTGCAGAAAAAAGTTAAAAAATGATGCCAAAAGATTCTGTGATGTGTGTAAAATACGGTTGCACATCATATATCGCATTTTTAAAATATTTGGTGTTATGTTTAGCTTTTGGAGCTTCTCAGATAGTTTAACGGTTATAACGACAAACATTCTGTAGTCCTACAAAACTAGCAATAATCGAGTTTCACTGCGTTTCTTAAAATATGCGTACTTCTCCTACGTCTAAGTTATTTTTATCCACTTTTAAAATGTGTAAAAATTATAACCAAATCAAAAAATGATAATTTGGTTTAACGAAGTTTAAACAGAATAAAAACAAAAGTTTGAGATCGTGAAGATTGTTTGGTACTCGTTAGTTTTTTGCTAACAAATCCCTCCAGTCTGGTTGAGAAATGAATCAAAATTAGAATACAGAGATTAACTTTCTTGGGGCGATAGTAAAATGCAAGTTGGTACATCATTATGTAACTCCAAAAATTACGCTTTAAATTACTTTTTGGGCAACAATAACGACGGCATTACTGCAGCTCAAAATTACAACCGATATCAAATTAATTATAAGACCGAAACGTAAAGATAATACACTTAAGTACTGCAACTTTTGAGTTATTAGGTATAACAAACACAGGTTTATTATAATTATTCAGTAAATAAGGTAAAACAGGAATTTTTTCACGGTACGTTGAATGGAGAGCTTAATCACGTTAATAAGGCGTAAAAACACTTCGCGTGCTGGTTTTCAAGCAATTTAGATTAAAGTAGAGGTAGGCAAGACTGTGTAATACGTTATTTCCGGAACGTTCCCATTGGCTAAACAGTAAAGACCCTTTTCCGGTTAATTACAATATAGTTGGGGAGAAAGTGATTGCATGGCGATTTTTCGAAAAACGATGGGGATTCTAACGCACCCGTACGCATCTTTGCTTGCCTTTAGGTGCATCCGATATAATTAATTTGTATTTTAAAGCTCGGCTATTTAGAAATTGTCCGAATGCGATCGTTTATATGCAGCGATTTCTGCGAAATTAAATCGGGCATTAACGTTGTACCCATTTGCAAATGTTTCAGTAATAAACTTAAAGTTATGGCGTTTATTATTAGCTTATTAGGAATAAATGGTCAACACGAAAGAGGAAAAGATAAAGCGTCTAAAATCAGTAAAATTTACTTATAAAATCCCGTTATGTAACGCAAACACATTCTAATAAACGCGATCCGTTCGGAGATAAAATATAGTCGAGTGTAATTGCGTGAATGCACGTGAGAATATTTCCGATTAATAATTTTTCGTACTTATTCAACAGGTTTTTCAGTTCAACGAGCATATTTGTGTCATCGCAAGTTTAAAATACGGATTTCACACAAAGAAAATTTTTCGTATTTGTCATAAGTAGCTCTAAAACTAGTATTAAGAGTTCTGTTTTAATATTTTGTTTACTGTTGATCTATTATAAAAAATTAATTTGCATAAATCGAATTCAACATCTTTATGAAACCAGGAAGAAGTAAAACTTAAATTTAGTCACCTAAACAAGTTTTTAGATATGTTTATTCTTTGTTTCATAATGTTTATTAATGTAAATTCCAGTCGCTAGGTGTAACTACCATTTAAAATTGTTCAAAACCGCTGTTTAAACTAACTTAAAAGCATAAACAATAAAACGGTCAATAATTACATTTTTGTAATTCCTTATTAATAATGAATTTATTGCTTCCATTTTAGGTAAATGAATTTGCGTAGTAGTAAAATCAAGATGACAGTGCTAAATTTAAATCTCGATTGTTAAAAATAGCTTATAAAAACATAATTAATTCGCTGATTTATAACTACTGAATATTTATTTTTGTAGAGAATATTTTTCGATAAATACAAATGCATTTGCATTTTTAAGAAAATATATTAAACAGATAAATAATCACCTTTAAAGCTTCCTAAAAGCCAAGATTTTGTTTTATTGTGTTTTTTGTAATATTGTAAGATTTGCATACTAATTTTGATAAAAGTTATGTAAAGTTCAAATGTTCTTGGCATTAACTTGTAGGTACTGCTTCAAAATTGAATTTTACCTTGTTAATTTAAAAAAAATAATAGAAAAATTAGATCAATCTTAGGAAGTAACAAAGTAACAAACTATTTTCCATATTTATTGTCTATAATCGTTTTTGTTTGATAAATAAGGCAAAGGTGATAATTTTCAAAACTGTTTAAAAGCAAAATTCCCTTTTTGGCAAGTACTTGTTATTCTCGTGGGAAACTTTGTTTCTTGACATAGTTGGCTGGAAGTAGTCAGCGTCTGAAGATATGCCCTTTGCCAAATTATAAGAAGTTGTATGCGCTTCCTATCGATATACGTATTTGGTTTTTAGTGCCGTGATTTTCAGATTTTTAGAACTTTTATGTAATCTTCGAATACTAATTAAATTATATATTTATTATATATTTGGGAATTTCATTTTCATGTTTTGGGATTCCGCCCTGCTTGGTCTGGAAAGAATTTTAAGTAGATTTTTAGTTTTTAAAAAATTAAGACGGCCATAAAAAATGTGAAAAAAACATTTTACATTCAGGTAAAGTCCCTTTTTGGTCAATAATACGGCAAAGTATTATTGCGAAAAGTTGTTCGGAATATTAAATTATGGCTCTGTGCAAAATTTCAAAAAGAGCAGCTCACTTTCATTAAATTCGCATTTTGTGTTAATGAACGAAAAATTGCGTCGTAGTAAAGCAAACAATTGATTGTAATTATCTTAGATTAAAGTCAAAACTTGGAGGAAGTCAAATAGAGTAATTGTTAGGTATTTAATTTCCTTTTGTAATAAAATACTATGTTGGAAACTTACGTTTTTTTAAGCTGATCTTTTAGAAATTTTGTACAGATCCATAATTTCATATTCTGAACAGCTTTTCTCAATAACATTTTGCCATATTATTGACTGAAAAGGCACTTTACCTGAATAGAAAATAGTTTTTTTACATTTTTCATGGTCTTAATTTTTAAAAAACTAAAATTGTGCTTAAAATTCTTTTCAGACCAAGCAGGACGGAATCCCAAAACATGAAAATGAAATTCTCAATTTTTTTGTCGATTATACCTATAGTGAACTCAATCCGGGGACACACTGTATAAAAGGTAGTTACAGGTTTGTAGATTGTATGTAGACGTAACTGGGAAATAACGATTTTTGGACAGTTTACTAAACGCCGTAGGTTAAGTTTCAGAAAAATGTAATATAAAATAAATATTTCAAGACCGACAAAAATATAAAATCAAGCAAACAAGCAAGAATATGAGGTCTGGCTATTAAGTAATGAAATTTCAGTTGTAACACCTTGTTATTTAAATACTTTTTAAGTTTTACGTATTTTTATCTTTGATGTACTTTTCTTTTTAATGTATTTTTGTATATTAACACATCACTGTACTCGTATTTTTCATTGTTGAATCTTATGCTATGTTTTTTTGAATTTCGGAAACCGATTCGCTCTTGGAAACAGGTAACAGTGAAGAGGACATCTTCAAGAGTTCTGTCACAGGCAAGTTTACTTCTGTAATTTGACGAGGAGAATATCTTCAGGGATTGAGACTTCAGCCAATTTTGGCAAGGAAACCTTGTCATTACCTAAATTAGTATTTTATTTTGACTTTTTTACTTTATAAAAATGGGACAACCAACATAACTATGTATAGTTCCAATGATTGGATAGATGCTTTATTAATATTGTTGTCCTTTTTTATTGATTGATTGAATTAGAAAGTCCTGTTATTTTTTGTACCACAAACAGAATCTAACAAAATAAAAATTAAGTAGCGTCACAGCTCCAGCACATGTTAAAATAATGTATGAATTTCAGAAAGATAAGTCAGTGTTAATGTGAGATGTTGCCAAAAAAGTCGATACTTTTCAGTTAATGATGCAACTACTTATTTAAACAGCAAAATAATCTGAAAACATAAAAAAATGTTGAATTTAACAAAGCAATTTTTCGATCTCAAAATTACTTAATAAGGTACTCAAGGGTGGCCAGTGGCTTAGTTAGACATTTTGGGCCCATAGGCAAACATTTTAATTTAGGCCCTTTATCCTGCATTAAAAATTAAAATGTAAATATGTAAAAACACTTTTTCAATTCCATATTGCATAAAAAATATATTTTCTCAACACAAAACACGTACAAAACCGAAAATCTGATTATAATAATACAGGGTGTAACACAACTTATCCGAAAATTTTTAACCATACATGCACCCTTAAATAAGAAGTCGATTTGATCTCGTTTTGTGTTGGACTTTTATGAATTTTTTTTTCACAAATCGACTTCTTATTTAAAGGTGCATGTATGGCTGAAATTTTTCGGATAAGTTGTGTTACACCTTGCGTAATAACAATAGTAAACAAAATACAGGGTGTATTAAAACATGCGGAGAATATTTACATGAAGCGATTCTGCGTTAAAAACTGGAAAAAAAAAATTGTGTAACTGTTTTAGACCAAAACGTGTAGTTTTTGAAGAATTGTTAATTAACGTCTTGTAAACTTAGCAACACTGTGTGGTCAGTCATACTACGTCACCTGCGATATCACCAATAGCAATCCGCTTGATTTAATACCTATAATTGCATTGTACATCGTTACAATATTTATGAAAAGCACAAGCATTGCAAAAATTTCAAACTTCAGATGGAAATTCTAATTAAACGAAGGGTATGTTGAGTACGATTATAGATTAGTTATTTCTTTTGTTGATTAAACTACAGCTAAAAATTATTACTTCATAAAAATATGACAGGACAAGCAAACCAGAATACGACTTAAGGCTGCTAATAACTCCATAACTAAAGAGTTAACAGCAAATTGGTACTGGCGCTTTTTGCTTGGATTTTGACGTAGAATCGCGTGATGTAAATATTCTCCACATGTTTTAATACACCCACCCTGTATATTATATAAAATTTAAAATTACAAACAGAAAACCTATTATAGAATAATAAAAAAAGAAAAACATTTTAATGCAGCAACCTAGTTAATTTAAAACTTAAACTGGACCTTTCTGGCTTTTACATTTGCAAAATGATCAATTACATCTATTAAATTTATTTTAGCAGCTTGTTCATGCGCAGTAGATAGCATAGAGAGATCTCTCAATCTACTTTGTCCAATAGAATTTCTTTTGTAATCTTTATATCTTATAATTTTGAGTTTATTAAAAGTCCTTACTCCTTTCCACACTAACTACTGTCACAGGAAGCGTAAGGAATAAAAGCAATACAGTAAAAATTTCAGAAAATTCACTTTCTAACACGCTGTACGTTGTTATTACGCTGTTATTACGTTATTAGTAACGAAAAGAATTATTTTATAGACATTGTTTCGTTTAAGTCTTTTCTAATTAAGGAAATTAAATTAATAAACTGAAGAGAAAACTGTGAAGGCAGTTCTTATGAATATTTGTGTACGAGATGTTCACAATTAATTAAAATATCTTCATCTAACATTTTAATAAGTTTAATTAGAATCTAACCTAATATATGTAAACCGGCCCTTATCAACCACGGGGCCCCTAAAGCCTTGCGAGCCCATAAGCTATGCTTATTCTTGCTATGTGGTAGCTACGCCACTGAGGGTGGCACAAATTGCGTTATTATAGATTACGAAAGAGGTGAAGAAGGACTTTTTTGTCCTTCCTAGGTCACAACTTTACACTAGTATTTTTGGTTCAGTGGTACATATGTGATTCCCAGAAATTTGGCCAAAAAAGTTTAGTGTAGAAGGAACTTGTCGATGTAGACAGTGAAGTCAGCCATTTTTTGCCGCCTACCCATTATACAAAACCAACAACTGAATGGTACATCAAAAATATCGTTAATTTCGTACCCCAAAATTTAGATTCGCCCAAAACTTCAGATTTATGTCCCATTGAGAGATACTGGCCTCTTATAAAACAGAGACTATGTAAAAGTTGAGAACAATTAAAAATTGTAAAGAATTTAAATTTAAGTGGGCTGAGTATACCAAACATGTGACTTAAGAAACGATGTTCTTGATAAAGTTTTTGCAAGATTACTATCTTATTGCATTTTCTAAATATACGCTAAGTATTTTCTAATTTTCAAGTTTGTATTTTTTTTTAGAAATAAAAATGTTTTCAGTTCAGTCCTTAAATATGGAGGATGTTCAAACAATGTAATATTAGGTTAGCCAAAAATTGATTCATTAAAACATTAAATGTGCGAAAACATTGTTCTAGTGAAAAATGAAGTTTAAATTAATTTTTTTACGTGGATCGTGCTGATAGAATAAAGGCGAATAATCCGTAGAAAAATGACTGTCGCAAAAAAATTTGATTCCTCTTAAAATATGCACCGTAATTTAAATCGCTATACTCGTCCGAGCGTTTTTCAAAAAAACAATTATTTCAGGAGATATTGAATTTGTTCCATACTTTTGTACCACACTGTAAATCCAGTTTATTTATAGCAACAACTCGTTCATTTGGAAGGACATTAGTTGCAAAAGTCTCTCGCCCTTTTCCAATTTCAAGGCAGTCACACATTTGATGAGTAATACTGACATCAGTGACATTAAACTTAAGTTTTTGAAAAAATATTTTGTAAACATTTTTCATACTTTTGATGATATTTGCTATCAGAAACAAAATAGTTATCTATTATTTCTCCTTCAAAATCTTATATTTCTTCATAATTCGGCTACAGCGCGGATGATCTCAGGGTTAAACCCAAGTCGGATGCTCGTCGGGTGGCTCACCTAGTCACTGGAAATAATTGGGAACCGAAACACAGTCTATTGTTGAAGTAGGGAAGGTAGGCGGTTGTTGAAGGCTTTGAATATAAAACTACAGGAAGGCTACACAAAACAGACGTAAGACCAAGATGGGTGTTGCATATGGCGGCTGAATATTTCCGGTATGTTAGTGGTGTACCTTTTAGAATGGATACGGGATACGTAAACCTTTGAATATAAAATATTCAAAGACGTAAACTGACCAAAAATGTAGTAAAAGTATGAATGAACAAACATTAGAAGCTGCAAGAAATAAAATATGTATGTGACGCCTATGATATTCACTGACATTGGCATTGAAATTATAACCTCGAATTGACTAGAAATGAGCCGTACATGGGTGCCCAAAATGGCGACTTTCGTCGCACTTTTTGTATAGCTACTAGAGCGCTACACTCATTCCTGTAGTTTTATATTCAAAGGTTGAAGGGGTGGTGTGTACCACACCATTCCGCAAGTATAGGGTGCGAAACATCCGAGGTATGAGAAGCAACTTGGATGCCTTAACCCTCTATGTTGCCGGCCATGCTCCCTCGTGTGGTGTTAGGTCCGGTACGTTTGCCTTTATTTCTTCATGTAACTCATGAATTAAGTATCTAAAAATCCATATTTATTTTTAATATATCAAGGTCGTACTTTTATTTGTTTTATGTGTTAAAATTAGTAGTAAGGATAGATAAACCTTTAATATTGTATTAAAACAATGTACAAAAAGTGTTCTACTATACCAACTAATTTTCGAAATTAATACTCAATAAAATGATAAAAACGTATTACATTTGATAGCGATCCAATACACACTATGTGGTATAATAAAATTAGTTGTTGGAAATTTGAAGCAATCGCAAAGGTTCTGAACATGAGGTCGATATTCAAAGTATTCCCAAGAAAATATTACAAAATATTAGATAACGTAGGAAAGGACAGAAAACTACAGTGAAAATTTAGAATTGACAACCCTTTCGATTCAGTCAGGAGCTCCAGAATAAGCTAATACTTTTAGCTTCTTCTATCTTCCGGAAAGGTCGCTTTTCTACATT
Source organism: Melanotus villosus (assembly GCA_963082815.1). Classification (NCBI taxonomy): domain Eukaryota; kingdom Metazoa; phylum Arthropoda; class Insecta; order Coleoptera; family Elateridae; genus Melanotus; species Melanotus villosus. The sequence goes on along the minus strand of OY720419.1, from coordinate 26,731,626 downwards.
GTCTATTTTTCTCTAGTTTTTTGTTAGTTTCTGACAGATAAAAAACAGCTCTTACTTAATGGTGCCCACATTAACAGCTACATATTTATCAAAATCATAGTCGGGGATTCCGCAATAGGGAAATACCACCTCTGTATTAGTTGTAGTCAGGTTTAGTTATTTTGTTTTAAATGTTGAGACTTGATTACGTTTTTGTTTAATGAAGTTTATTAAAATCGTTATTTACAGCAACTATAGTCTACCGAAACTTAAATCTATTTATCTGCTATAACATAACATTTATCATTTTTCAGCAATTCTCCAATTAGAATTTTCTAAAAATCAAAATATAAAGTAATTTTTATTCAAAGGTGCTGTATTTCTAGTTACTTCACAAAGTCAAAAAATTCATACCGAATTCGTTATTAAAATCAAAATTCTATTTAGAATATTCTACAGTAATGTGTAATGTCGTACTTACTTAATCTTCATTAGTTCATTTACTACTACTAACATTGTTTTGCTTATAATTTAAAAGTGTTCTGCCAAAACACACCCATTTTGTTTCCAACTTCCTTAAGCTCCTTGAACAGGTAACACACGTTACAACCTCTAGTTGCCTTTGTAATGCATAATTTATGATACGTAGCTACTATGGATTATTTACTATTTACAAGTACTTTCGCAAGACACTAATTTAAGAGTTTGAATTTAAGTTTGTGATAAAAAACTTTTGCTGTCGAAAGTATGAATATTAAGGATATGCTCAATAAAATATAAAACAGAAATTATTTAACAGGCAAAGATTGTTTTTAATAGGTTGGGGAAATTACAAATCTGAAATATAATATAATATAACTAAAATCTCAAAGGGCCTTTTAAAATCAAGAAAGTATCTGAATTTGATGGACAAAGTGTTCGAGTGATAGAGGATGCCAATGGGGAGGGGGTATTTGTAAATTACCCTAAAGTTAAAACTATTAAGATAAACGCTGTTGGTTGAAGATGCCTTCAAGTAGACAACCTAAAAACATTATCATTAGAGCAAACCAAATGTCAACCTAAAATGACTACCAACGACTGCGCCAATGATATAAATAATCATTACAACTGCCCTCAAGTTTGATTAAGAGGTTACCTTTAGGCCTAGTTCAAATGACAAAACTTAAAAATTTTAATTGTTTCGCCTATGAGGAATTCTGACAACTGTAGTGAAGTAAAAATTATTTACATTAAGTGGCTCTGTCGATACAGCAACGAGCCGCCACTGCTTTTAACACCGTATATAGTTTACTTTACCTTTTTTCAAATACATTTTAACAATGATTTATACAAGCAACAAAACTGGAAGAAATTGGAACAAAGATTAGCAGAAATTCAATGCTGTTCTTGAAAGTCTAGGTAGATAAAGTATAAAAGTTGGAGCAAATCTTAAGTTAACTCTTATGTTTAGGTATGTAGCAATAAATTGTTACAAATTCGTCGTAAGGAGAAGCTACCTATACTTGCTTATCAAAAATATTAATGCTAAACTTATTTAACGATCAAATCTTAGGAGAGCAATTGCATAAGGGATTTATTTTTCGGAATTACCTTTTATTTCTCGCAATACCTTTAAAAGGCAAGCAGTTTCATGTTTACAATATACCATTTTATTACGTGGTAAAAGAAATATAGGTCCAGGTAGGTGGCGCCATGCAGAAAATGCTTGAACTAAATAATGTGCAGGCCAGAAGAACCCCTCCCCTGTCATAATTTAAATAATATTAAATAATTTCTTAATTCAGCGCATGCTTAACGCTTTCGATTTTTACTGATTCTTTGCAAATATATTATGATTTTCATTAGCTGTTGGAATTTAGTACTGTAAACGAAAATATGCGTAGTTTTTACTCGACGCCTGGAAAATTGAAAGTCCTCAGATACTCATAAACAATCTAATTTGTAAATACAACCTAACTGTCCAACTCAGCAAGATATTTAATAATTTAATACAGTTGCAATAATTATTAATTAAAAATTCAAAATATTAAATTCTAGACTTAAAATATAATCCGAATAAAATTTTAGAATGATACACAGTTCAAACGTTGCAAGTCAGTATAAAAGGCAGTAGGAATCTCCGGTATATAAAAAAAACAAGTTTCGTTTATGTGAACTTGATCTTTTCCCAAAAAAAAGAAAGATAAATTGGAAGTCCTCCTTCAATTTGTAACTCACAGCCTCACATAAACATTCTAACATGAAAATTTATATTAAAGTGTAGATTCCCAACATTACTGAAGTCGTAACTTTAAGCAATCGGACGACTGCAGTAACAGTAGTGTGAGAACGGTGCAATAATTTGCGGACGATTGTCTAATAAAATTCCAATTTTAGTGAATTTCCAGTTAGTTCTGAGAGCTGATGATTAAAATATAAGATTTTGCGGTATTTTATATATGATTAATTATGTGTTTAGCTGCTTTTAATGGCTTTTTTCTAAGTAGTGGGCGAGTGAAATATGAGTTTAGTTCTTAAGAAAGTCATCTTTTATTGTTGGGATTGTTATTCAGAACCGTTTAATATGTATGTTAAATGTTGAAAACTATTAAATCATCGTAAGCAGTTCCGCAATGTTTAAAAAATTTAATGAGCAACAGTTTAGTCAACCTTCTATCTTAATTATTTACTTTTTTGGGCTGAGAGATTTGTTATTTGTTGCATTTGCTGTAGAACTAATCCGCTTTTAAGATTAATTTTTAAGTTAATACGTATATTTGTTTTTGTAAATATAAATTGTTGAGTATTATTGACTAAATATAAAGAATCTGATAAGCACCCTAAACTTTTTCTGGCATGGCTGCAGGTCTTTGTTGTGCTTGGGTTGAAATCTTTCATGCTCGACAGAATTAATTTCACTTACGTCCCTTGTTATGTTGATATGTAAATAACTATTATTATGTAATTACGGAGGAGAATGTGTTTGCTTGGATTCATTTAATACCTATTATTAATTTATAGGTTATTGATTGATAATGCAGTATTTTCAAAAACTTAGTGATGATGACAGAAAACTTCCTCAGAATGAAAATTTCTCTAAAATAGTTTAAGGTTGTCACGTTATTTATCATGTACTGTTCTCATAATGCTCTGTATTATACTTAATTTTCAATTTATTGTAGGGGGAAGGATTTGATTAAGTAATTTTGACCAATTCTGCAATTTTACTACTAAGAATTTATCTTAAAAGGTATACGTTTTTAGCTATTTTTTTTTCTTAATTTTACGAATGTAATTGTATTATTCTGAGATAACTAACCTTAATAGAAACTTCGTTTCACAAAGAGTTTATAAGAACCATGTTTTAAAATAAAATAAATTTTAGGTTTAATACTTTAAATGTATGTTTGTGCCTTTTTCGGTTTTTGAAAATCAGTTCTTGATGGTAAATATTAGGAGGACGGAATATGAGACAATTAAAAAGCAATCTTCGTTGTCATTTATTCATACACTTGTTAGTCAAATCCCTCCCGAAAAAAATTAGTTAGAGCAATGTTTCTTGTTTACTTATTTTTGTTTATTTTTCGGTTACATTTAGTGTCAACCAGGAGCAAAAAAAGTTATTATATGTATTTTCTCTGCGATTTTGCAGCTCTTATTCTTTATTTTCCTTATTTTAGTTATTTGAAATGTATTTGAATCTTGTATTAGTGTGTTACGAATGAGCACCCAGATTTTGTGATTTTTTTCTTTTCGCTCTTTAAAGGTTAAATTTGCCATAACCTCAATTTCTTCTTCTCATTCGGGATTATGTAAATATTCGCCTGTATCAAATTCACCATTTAGACCTTAGCTTTTGGATGGTTTAGTTTTGGTGGTATTTGTTCCATTCATCAAATGTGTTGCTTATATTTTATCTTTTTCTTTGTATTTTTATTACTGCTAAAAATTTCTAATTCTTTGCTTTCATGTAACAGTTCACACTTCTAACAACTCTCACTAATTTCTGATGTATGTATGTTAAATCCGTTACAAAAGTTTAATTATCAAATCGATGTAATTCCTTATTCGTTCAAATTAATTTAATAAAATAATAGCAATTAATAAAGTATTTCGCGCTTTCACATAATATCGATTAATAAATTAAGACGGCACATATTCAAAGTAACACCTATCACAGTAAGAAAAGTACCACATGGAGCACCATTGTAAGTTTTTTCCGTGTTGTGCAAGTCCTGCCGATAAATATAAGAAAAAAACGATCACGACTAGTTGCAAAACGATCATTGTACATTAACAACAATACAAGAACTTCCAGCTGAGCAGTGCGGCTTTTCGGTCATTGAGCTTAACATATACATGTTTGTTATTACGAAATATTTATACCAAGTTAACGGATTTTATTAGTTATCTTAGTAGTGATCTCAAGATTATACTGTTGAAGGTGTAAGTATTTTGTATTAAATAATTGCAAGCCGCGAATGGTGACAAACAAAGCGGATTAGAATGGGGATAATATTTCGTTTATCAGTTACGAAAGTATCATTAATCACGTACTTTTTTTGTTGCTTTTATCTTTTATGTAAGCATACCTGGTTATTAATAGTTTTGTGGAAAAAATATATTAGAGTTCGCCAGATGCACGATAAAATAACAGAGTAATTTTTCAGATTTACATATATAATTGATACCTGAAGATTTAGAATGGGTTTTGAGAACGTGAGAAGTGCCATGTGTGATCATAATTTTTCACTGCAGTTTCGTAGGACACCACTGCAGTAATCCGAGTAGGAGGAGAAAATTACCACACAGGTTTATATGTATACCGTGACATTTACATATAAAGCAAAATTTACTTAGTTAATAACAATAATAATCGGTTCGCTGCGTGCAAGTTTTTATGGTCATATTTATGATGGACAAGTATTATTCTAATCCACTTGCAAAAAAAAAAATGGTAGCATCTCATTTATCTTCAGTTTATCTGGTACCTAATACCTACTTGCATAAATACCGAACGCCCGCAACTGATTAATGCCTTTTGTGGCAGTCAATAACAGGGTCATATATCAACAGACTAATACCTGCTATGAATAAATGTAAACCACATTTTTCTACCATTTCCTGGTAGGTAATCCTGTTGAAAATAGTACCGTGATCGTTATTTTGTATTTACGGGAGTTCTGTACGATTATGTGACACGCACTTTATACGACTTTGAAAGTTTACTAAAATGTGGAACGTACAATTTTTTGGTCAAATGTCAAGGTTGCTGTAGTTGCCACGATGTTTATTACTTATGTTACCATTGTAATTCTCATATGTTATGGTTGTCATTATAGTTTTAATAATTACATTTTGAATTCTCAAGACCATGCAAGCAGAAAGATAAAAGTTTGATTGTCTTAACCATTATCAATCAGGTGTCCAAATATTGTCTTTACAGCTCTTACATTTTTTGGACTAGGTACTTCACGAATTTTCTCCAAATTGTAGAATCGAATTTAAATTTTGGAATTCTGATAATTTAGGGACACCCTGTGAAGTACCTTCTAACCTGCTTACTTTACTCATTTTGCTATTGCTTATTTTCAGTTAGTTATAAAGAAATGGAGTTTATCTTTTTTATTAATATTTATGTATTGTTTATCACGATAGGAATCGTCAAAAAGAACAACCAAAGTTTTCAAAATTATTATGGGAGGAGCGCAACTAAACATAAGTTTTAATGCAAAACTGGAATATCTGTTATACCTTTTATTTATTTTGTATTTGTCGCGTTTGCAGTTGTAAGTGCTGCAGCTCCACCCTACTTGTTATCTATCAAGATGCCACCCTCAGATTAGTTCTCTTTTGCTACTCGATCTATCAGGGTGCATTGGTAACTGGTAACTGGTAAACCATGTGTTAACTGTAACTGTATCCAATCTATTAGTAGTAAGGTTTAAGCGTAAATTAAAGTATTTAGTCAAAATCTTTCCACTGTCTTTACTAAACCTTCGCTGGTCGAACTGTTTCTACTGTGAAATCGACCAGGGAAAAAGCAAGAGGCAGAAACGAAGCGGATGTCCACTAAATAGAGACTTTTCTGCAACAATATCGTTATGTAAAAAATTATTTTGGAGATGTTTTAATATACAAGACCGTTAAATTTATTTGTGCTCAAATTAGTTACTAAATTTTGCTATTCTATGGAGTCACTGTCCCATGAATATTTTACAATAGGGCCTGAGCCCTGCAATCTCTACGGAGTGGACATCTACCAGAACAATCAAGACACGGTGTGATGATTTGTTATGTCCAAGTATGTGTAAATTATATTTGCAAGTATTAGGTCAAGTCAGTGCCGTAGCTAGAGTCATTGGCGCCCGGGGCAAGATTTCGATGTTGCGCCCTTAAAAATTTTCTACTGAATAAATATATTCCAATAAAACAATAAAAATCATTAAATTTATTATGAATTAGGTTATTTTATGAACTATGTAAGTCCCTAAGCAAAAGCTTTAGGAAGAATAAAAAAATATATATTTCGACTCTGATAAGTACAAAAAAAAATTAATAAATTAATTAATTAAATTACAATAAACAAAAAAAAAATAATTGCAGCATTAATTTTCTAGAATTTTCACTGGCCATTTTATCTATTGTTTGAATCAAAATTAATTTTCTCAACGATGTCGTATTCTATAGATGGTATTGCTAGATTAGTTAGACGCTCCTGGTCAACATGTGAGCGCAAATAATTCTTTACTAATTAATTTGCTAAATCGTTCACAACTTGCGGAAATAATGGGCAACGTCAGCGCCAAACGGAAAGATATTCCTATATTTGGATACCTTGACGCCAACCCCCAACCCGTATTCTTCATAGCAGTTGAGAAGGGTTAAAAATCTGGCAGGCATGAAAGGAGAAATTTTAGGGGATTCCCCGCGTCGTCGATAGTAAGGTTCAATTTTATCACGCGAGATAGAGCGAGCGGATCCGTGCGCTACTGTGGCGCCGCCCGCAGGTTGGCAACAACGCCCAGTATTCTTTAATCAAAGCCAGCTAAATTAAATATTACACATTAAGGCCTTACCACTTTATTTAGCCAAGACGCAATTACAAAGGACGATGGCGCCATTTGCGGTGAACTATACATTTTTTAAGGTTCGCCTCAAATGAAGCCACCGTTGTTTCTAATTGCGTCCTGGCTAAATAAAGTGGCAAGGCCTTAATATGTAATATTTAATTTAGCTGGCCTTGCTTTAACATTCAGCGCAAGCGCAAAATATAAACTAACGCTTTTAATTATTTAATAATAAAATTATTTATTCAATACTAATAACTGCTTCGCTGATTGCGCCCTCCGAGGCTTGCGCCCCTGGCGCGTGCCCCTGTTGCCAGGCCCTAGTTACGGCGCTGGGTCAAGTAAAAATCTAATGAGTTGTTAAAGAAACATTATTGCTACTTGACACTGCAACTTCAAAGTTCTCAATTTTTTTTTATTAATTAAGATTCTATAATTGAACACTTTAGCATCGGATTTATTTTCATTAGCTTAATACAGTGTTTCTCAAGGTGTGTTGCGCGGAACCCTAGGGTTCCATTAGTACTTGCCAGGGGTTCCGCGCAAAGTCCCGAAAAATACAAAAAATTGTTACCGTATTGCGTATTGCAACGAAATCTCCCGAACATATACGAAGCGTTCATTTTAACATTGGTCCGGTTCCACACAACTTATATTTACAAAAAGTGTTCCACGTGAAAAAAAGTTTGAGAAACACTGGCTTAATAGAAAACACTGAAGTATAATAACTACTATAACTTAGCTATTTAATGCTGAGAATTGATTTTCGTATCCGACTCTTAAGGTTTGCAGCTTATTCGAGCGTTGAAGTCACCTGACTTCCTCGAATGCCATTAAATAAAGCCTTTTTTTAAATTTTGATAACATAATTTGACTACTTATAAACTTTTTTAGGTAACAGAATTTGTAATGTTTATTAAAACAACGACAATTACAATAAAAATAAAGTTCTATAACTCACATTAATAGTAGGTAGGTACTACCTAGTTGATGTGAAGATGAGTTAAGATTTTATTATTTATATTTGCATAATAAAAATGTTTTGTTACTTACGTTAAAACTAACGTAAACTTTTGCAGTTTGTAAAAGTTTGTATTTATTTATTTAAATTAATTTAGATCCACAGTCTTTAACTTGTTTTACTAAATTATGTTTGTTCTAAATAAACGATTTTAAACAAACTTTAAGTTAACTCTTCACTGCATTTTATAGATAATAATTTAATTTGTTTTATAGAAATATCCTTAAGTAACCGATAAAATGTTCTAACTTTGCCATATTTTGATAACTACAACTAAATTTAGGAATTTTTAAAAATACTACCGTAAAACTTTTAAAATAGGAGCAAAAAGGAAAATTAGTTAGAATATAACCTGGATTTTGTTAGCTGTAGTACAAAGTAAACTTAATCTCGGATTAATAATCTGTAACTGTTCTAACATAACGCAGTAAACGCAGGTCTCAGGGTTTGTTGTCTAATCCATCGTTGAAGTCTCCAGCACAACAGTTTGATTTTAACCACTATTTTTATGATAATCATTGTGTGATGATTTATTTATCGAATTGTTATTACTGTTTATGGTTTTTAAAAGTAAATTACGAGCATAAACACATAATGTTAAGTTATTTGTCAGCGGTACTAATGCTTAGTCATTCACCAAGACCGAAGTCTCCAGCTGTTACAGCTTTCTTAATATTTTTATTATGCATTTTTATGTAACAGTTCGCATGTTTGATTAATAAGTTTCTTTAGTTTTTAATACGAGAAATAAAAATGATAGTTTTGGTGTGGCGTATTCACGAATTCGCTTTTAAGGTTTGTTTACGTACATTTTAACCATCTTAACGAATTACTATAATTAACCATTAAAAATTATAATTTACACGAAATAATTAATGGAATTTACGATTTAAAGGAACAGCTCGGCCATTTACATATTATGGTCGATTACTACCAGCATGACGTAACTGTTTTAAAGAAAAATGATATTGGTGGAGGTAATTTCCTCGGCATTAGATCATCACACGGTAAATTACAAAGCGCTATGCAATTTCGTCTCGAAGAAGACCACCACGTCCACGTTGGTACGATACCTACTTGACGGAATAATAACAGGTGTCGGTCAAGGTAGGGCACGTGAGGCCACAACACGTGTGGGCCACAGGTTACAGGGCCCCACGGTGCCTCTCCTCTATGGGGGAACATTAATTCGTTTTATATCAGATCGAGCTAGCGGTCCCGAGCAAGGCTCTCTAACGTAAGTTCGCTAATGTTATTGCGTATGTAGTTGTTGATTAGAGAGGAAAGACGTGGACGAGTGGGGACATGGATGCTGGGTGTCTTGGACCGAGGCTCGACGAGGGGAGCTGGGGCCAGGGCGTGCACTTGCCTGACGGCATTCCTGCGCTCGAGGCGACCTGCCTCCAGTGTTTCCCCCTTTGCCCTCCGATTCGTGGACCAAATCTCAATAACAACTGCTTCTTATTGATGTTGCTGATGATGGTTTAGAATTTCAGGTGTCTGAGATGTTATTATTACTAAAATGGCGTATTAATTAACCTAACTGTCTTATTCGCTTGATTAACGAATTCGTATTGGAAACACATGACGTCACATTATAGGATTATGTTATGATTTATGTACAGGAAGCGGCTGCGTTTAATTCAGGTTAAGTGTCTGTTCTGCTTTACGTTTGTAATACCAGGTATAATACGTACCTTTGCTTTCATATCAAAGATCGCTGATCATTTTTGGATAAATTGAGCAATGTTCAAACGCGCATTTGTTTGATGCATTTTATTACTAAATTTCTCTGGATGGCCGAACTACAACACAGATTTTCAGATGAATAAATTTTGAAAATCATTAATATTACTAGCTTAACGACAAATTAAGGGTTTTGTTTCTAAAAGTTTTAAAAGTTTCACAATTTTTGTTTGTGCATAATATTTTTGGCCAATTAATATCTTTAATAACTTCATGTTCATATTTATACACGTCTGTAAAACAATATTTATGTTATAAAGGTATCTACTACTCTATATCAGAACGAAGTTTTCAGTATTTCAATCCAAATCAGTGTGATGTACACTATGTACAGGGCAATTCAGATATAACGACATTGACGCCACTATTAAAATGTTTTCGTTATAACCGAGTGATCGCTATAACAGCCATGTAGCATAATGTATCTAATTGTTATTTATTGTTAAACATCTGAAAGACCTATTTAATTAAACTTAAGTATTAATTACGTACATCGACGCTTTTATCAAGTACTTTTTTCGCTGATGGTTAACATTCTTTGTTCTATAGAAAAATTGCTTGCTTGCCAGGTATTTTTAACCCGACGCCGACGCAAGGAAAATGGAGAACTAAAATCTTAAAATTATGAACAATACTTTCTGCGGTTGAAACCAAGCAAAAGCCAATATATGAGATTAAATGCTGTTTACTAATAACTGCCCCAGTAACACAGCTAAAAATTTCCTAAAAATTTAAAACTGTGCACATAATATTTACTTATAAGCAAGTTAAACGAGAAGAATCGATTTAAAATTGTGTTTTTATTGTTATAAACATTGTCGCTATAACAGAGTTAAATTATCATTGAATAGTATAAAATACTGTAGGGGCTTGTCGAAATATGACGTTGTAACAAAGCTGTACTAATAACCGATGTCGTTATATCCAAGTTTCATTGTATTTATAACAGGCTAATTGTAAGTTTGCACGAAACTTTATTTATTTTAGATTAATTAGTAAATGTAAATTTCTAAAGGGAATTTGTAACATTTTTAAAACTCGGCAATTAAAACATTGTAGTGCCATTCCGGCACTTAAATTTCAAGTTAGAATTACAAAAACCTAACTGTTTCTCATTGCATTAATACAAGTATGCAATTCATTGCCGACACATACATGTTCGGTGAATACAAACATAATTAAGTATACCGGAAACTAAGAAAGACTTTCATTTATTCAACCTAAGATTAGTTTCCTTGTCGGTAAAGGAAACAAAGGAGCAATCTTAGAATGGGTGGAGAAACGAATGCAGACCACCTCAAATTTCAATTAACACTAATTTAAGTTAAAAAAAACGACTGTTACGGAAACGTTCAACTGTAAAGTATCGGTAGTTTTAAATGACTTCGTAATTGGATTATTGGGGGCGGGGTGCTACAGTGGATTAGTCTCAACCGGGACCGTCAGGTTAGATTCTGGTGATGTTACAAAAAAAAAGAAAAAACTACGGAGCGGTCAAGATATGCACATCGTTGGTTCAAATTTAATGGTCAGGGCGGGTTGCATAAAACTTTCGTTAAGTAAACGAATGATCAAATGTGTTTTTTTCCGTATGAACTCGAATTTTGAATAGATTTTGATAAATGATTAACTTGACAAAGCTGTTAAATCATGTTTGTGCACCCCACTCAGTGTCGTAGATTAATGATAATAATAATAAAATTCAAGCTAAAGATGTGGGGACTTGAAATTAATAATGTGTTAAAGGAGTGTTTATGCTGCTCTCGTGGTTTCTCCAAAAAACGCCCCGAACTTCAGATATTCAAAATGTTTAGTTAATTAACCTACTTACCAATCTTAAATCACACCTCCAAAATTTTAACAATGGGTGATTTGGGGGCTCATTTCGTTAATAAAACTAAACTCAGTAGTTTTGCAATAGCATTTATACCAGGTGTTCTTTTCAAATTTGCTTTTACTAAGCTGTTAGTTATTATGAGAAATCCATTCCTGCGGATGCTAAAAGATCTGAGTGCACGTCGACTGTCATGCTATTTAGGACTTCTTCTTCTTTTTAGTCGATCCATTTTCGGATTTAAGCCTCCCCAATTTGTCTCCAAATTTCTTTATATTCCGCTAGGACTACCCGACTAGAATTTTATCGATCCAGGGACCTTCCACTCCCAGAACGGATCTTAATCGTATCGAAAATTGGTACAGAACCAACCGTTTTATCTTGTCTCCGAAAGAGTCAGTTTTAGATTTTTTTTCTGTGGAATTTTTAAATCTCAGCTTAACATGATCGGGATCAAACCCAAGTTAAGGTAAAGCAAGTGTGTTCTTTTACACCACAGAAATTTCAAAGTGATTTTTATGCAATAGCTTTGAATATGAAATTATTTTGATAATCCTTTATTATAATCAGCATTGGTGGTCAAGAAAACTATGCTAATTTTTTGAGGATTATATGAATAGTCGTTACGTTTATAGTGGGTTGTTGATTTTGTTCTGTGAGTTTTGAAACGTTTGTTGCACAAAAAAGTTTGAAACCGATAACAAGCATGGTTGTAACTTTAAAAATGATTCACATTTTTAATTAATGTTAATTAAATATTGTTAAAACTGTCTTGTTTGCTACTATAAAACTTTAAAACCATTTCTAAACGGAATAATCGTGTCGGAAACGCGAGCTGATTTAAATCAGCGGTATGAAATAAAACACATTTAAAGAACGATGACCATCCGACCAGGTGTTAAGGCAAAGAACGAGTAAAAATTGATTATTTATAACACAATCGCTAACCTCTAATTAATAAACAGAAGATAGCCGGAAATAAGTGTCACAACAGAATATATCGCGCTAGATATAAATTTGCATCCTGTCTTGGACAACGTCTAATTACAGTCCAACGTTTAAACAGCGCCTTGGTCTTTTAGTTTACAAAGCAACTACCAGTGTTTACTGCTCTATATCAAAGGGTTCTACCGGAAGGCAATAAGCGGGGCACATGCGGCACGCATCGCCCGGAGCACCATCGCGGGCACATCCTCGCGGCTCGTTCATAGTCATCAGCAGCACGAGAGCTGCTACTGGCACCACGACCCTTTTACCCTCCGGCTACTTGCAAGATATTGCATTACGTAATTACCTATCTTTATGCCCACAAGCGGGAGCAGGAGTTCATCTGGTCTTAACAACAAACAGGCGGGTTCACACATTCGCTTCACATTACCTTTAAGACTGGTCTAAAGCAGACACGTACACTGATTTATTTTAGAAGGAAAATTGTAACTAAGCCCATCCTGCTACCGCCAATATCGTGTATTCCGATAATTTATCGCTTTCCATGATATTAATTAATTAAAACCGTATTATTCTTAGCTTTAGATTATTACACAAGCAAAATATTGTTCCTCCGTTTTTCCAACTCACATTTTTCCTTAGATTTCTTGTTTGATTTGCTTTAAAATATTTTATGTTTCTCAAACACCATTTTAACGTTAATGGTCAAATTACGACCTACCAACCTGTATTGCAAAATCTTGATTAACAATTAGTGCCTTCCGTTTAAGTATTATCAAGCATGGAATCAATAATTACCTTGTCAGTAAAGCGATTTTCATCCCATCAAAGTAAAGTAGATGGTAATATTATTCGCTAACCTTTCTTATATGTAAACTAGAAATCACATACAGTTTAATATATGAAAAATTTGGCATTATAAACTCAATACAATAGCATTTATTTTTTACATAAAATAAATTTGGTTTAACAAAAGAACTTTTTAAAACCTCGAATTCTTAGATTTTAAGGTTAGTAGTTGATAAACTATTTTTGATTGAGTTATTGCTTAAAAAATGTAAGCTTTTGTATGTATCTGTGGGAAAAGCTAAGATATTTTCTTGAATTTATTTATTTGTTTGTAAACAATCGGTATTGCAACACCGACTGTTTTGATTATGAGTTGACTCGAAGACTTGATGTACTTAAAAAGAACCTACGCAGATTATAAAGGCAACTTATTTGCTGGAATACATATTCGTTTTTTTAAAACGTTGATTTTCTGTTGTATTAAAAACAGTGATCCAAATTGGTTTTAATTTTCTGAAAGAGTGGAAACTAATTAATTTTGGTGTTTAAAATTAATAATTCAAACAATTTTAGACGTTTCAAATTTATTTCCATTAAGTCCACCCAGCAAAAACCGGAAATAAAAGCAGAACCGGAATCTGTTCTTTTCGGAACTGACCTTCAGTATTTCAAGATTTTGAATTCCTAGTTCTTGTGAACTAAAGTCCTGAAAATGGAGATTTTAATTAAAGTATCTCTATTTATTTAATTTAATTGTATTTCAGAATTTTTTCTGCACCAACTGCTTCGGTTATTGGCTGTTTTGATAACTCTAACTTGAAGCTTCTAGTCTGATGTAAAGCAAAAGTCCAAAGGACCCTGAAAGCTTAGGACGTAACTGTTGTTGTTGGCACGTTTTGATATGTTTTTAAATATCGTTACTGTTTTCAAATTCTGCTGGAATGTGTGTAGTGTTTTAGTAAAAAAGATATAATTTCCAAGCCGACTAGAAATTGACTTTCAGAAATTAAATGAAAATAAGGGTTTTCTGATAATATGTATGTTTTCTAAATTTCGATGTGGGAACCTTTTTCAATGTTGAGTGTCAGCAGTGAAATTAATAAGATTTACGCTGAAAATGTATGCAGGTTAATTTAGATTTACCAGAAAATTTATTTGTAGTGAAATCTAAATTTGGAAGTTTATTACAGAATGCAAAGAAATAAGCCTGACTGGAGATTAAAAATAAGAATGTTTTTTGATTATTGCGACGTCATCAAATCATGTGCAGAAAGAAGAAAACTCGACAAGGATTTTTCTTAAAGAGGTTGTTGAGTTTTTGGAAACATTACATGTTTGAAATTTTCAACACAAACACAATTCTTTTACAAATTCCTGAAATTTCAGAAAGAAATTTGTGAACCAAAATACCATAAAACGGAAAAATCTAAACCGCATTCCAAGTTTTAAATTTTAAATTGCATGTGTTTCCTTAACAGTTTTAGGAATTCTATACTACATCTCAGCTTCAACCTGTTGCATACATTCTGTTTCTTCAAAGATGCATTTAGTTGATAGTAACTTTATCTAGAAGCTTATTATTTGACCATAAAGGAGCGGCGATGGCATTAAAAATAATTATGAAAAATGTAATACTGGTTAGAGAAGACCTAATGCTTCAAAAATAACTTAAGAAGCAACCTTAGGGTTAAAACTTTAACGAATGCAGGGGGTGAAATATTTTGCTAAAATCTATATCATCTAATTCAATCGCAAAAGGATTAATTCCTTCGACAATTAACTGAAATATAATTCACTAACATATAGGTACTAAATGAAATTAACCAAGGAGAATATTTTCTTATGAAAATTTGTACACGAGATCAAAATTCTATGCATTCATATTGAAACATGAACAGCCGTATCACAACAGAACAACAAAACTTTCTAAATTGGGAAAACCGTAACATTATAAGAGTATTACTATAATTTTTATAATTCAAAACAACCTTAAATTTGTAATTTTGATGTTGATTTAAAAACAGAAAAGTTTAACGTTTCACAATTGGAAAACGGTTATTAGAGGTTGCGTAATATTTACTTCAAATAAGCTTCGAAGTAAAATTTATGCAAAAAGTAGGACAAGAAGATTTAAGTTATCGGCGTCTTTCATATCCGGTTTAATCCGATTTGCTGTTCTGACTTGCAATTCATTACAGCCTTTTTTAAGAAGTTCTGAGACGTAACCATTTTAATAATAAAAAGGAGCAAAATTTAACCATTCAGAAATTGAAGTATCGGTTTGCCATCTTGTTAAAGAACAAATAAAAGTTTTGATGGGCGGAAAGGTTTGTCAAACCAAATGGAAAGTTTATATGAAAATAGAAAACTAATCTTTCAAACGTAAAAATAACAGTATTCAAAAAAAGAACGTATATTGCGTCTTTTAGTCTCTTTGGTGGGCCCCTACAAGCGCGGGGCCCGGGTGCTTTGTACCCGTTGCACTCCCCCTCTGGCCGGCCCTGGTTAGAACACAGGCATTTTTCTCATTCTTATATGAGTAGTGTCGATATTATTTTCAATTTTCAGGCAATGGACGTGTATGTTGACTACTTCAAAACTGCAATACTAAAAACCTTGTTGTTTTCTGAAATTTTCGCCGATAAGGCTCTGGAAAATTTTCAGCTTAGCTGTTTCCAATTATTTTATTTAATCAAATATTCAGACAATTCAGAGTACACACTTCAAAGCAAGTAACTAAAAGTATTCAGTATTCAAAATATGAGTAATAAATCTGAAGAATTCAAGCAAAACCGCATCTTCACTTTCGTGATTACTTAACTGTAACTGTACTTATAATATCGATCTTTCACGTAGGATGCTAATAATAGCAAAAGAAAAAAAACCGATGTACTTAAGAACTCAAAAACACCGAGAAGAAACTCGTAACAGTTTCGAACACGAAGTTTAAAAGTTCGTGATATTCTTGTTGCTTTGAAGTATTCCAGAAATAGCAGGAATTTATTCCATTCCTTAGACACGCTTCTTTGTTAATCTTAGTAAACCGATTTAAGTAAATATACTTTTACAATTATCAGTTTAACTATTTGTATGGTTTTTAATAACTAGAAATGGACTGTTTTAGCTTTACAAAATGAAGTGTATCTTGAAAAGTTGAAAGCAAAGTAATTACGATTAATTCAGAGTTAATTTGAATAAGTGTTACGTTCATGTGTACTTTGATTACTCTTCATTCTAAATCAACGAAATTTAATTACTGTCATTTAAAGTGGTTCATATTTATTCATGAAAAGAAGTATTAAATTACAGTTCAAAGTAAATTATGAGAGGTGTAATTTATTTATGGGCATTTATTGTATGTTTTGTGTTATTTATTTTCAAACACAGGTAACGTCATTTTTAATATATTGACTTCTGTAGGTATTTATTTCCGAATAACTTTGAATTATGAGCGGGGAAAACAGTTAGAGGAGTTCTTGTAATTGACAAACGACAAACCAATAAAAGACTAGGCCGAAGACCGAAAAAAATGATGCAAATCTATGATGGCGTTGTTATCAAAAAGTTTTCGATGTTTTGATGGCTTTTTTAGTAATGATTAAGTCATACCAAAACTTAATTAATCGTCAAAGAATTTACATATTATACTTATAGTGAAAAACATCAGATTTACTTTTACTTGTAGTTTTTCAACAGATAATCCTTACATTTTTTAATGTTTATAATTTCTTCTGTATTTGTAAGCTTGAATTGATTAGACATAAATTATTGTTGATGTATCCTATTTTGAAAAATCTAGGTTCTACAAATCTTTTGTTTAAAACTTTTTAAAGGCATTATCAACTTATGCAACATATTTAGTAAATATCAAAATACGACTGTTAAAATACTCGTAAAAGTACCCGCATTGGTAGAATTTCAATATCTTTCATAATAACCACAATAAACGGGTAGAGAGAATTCAGATCCCCAATACGTGACGTCACTGATGTCGGCCTCCGGAGGCTACTGCACAACGTAACATAATCTAAACCCATAAAACTACTTGTATAAACACGGCAACATAACCTAAATTAAGCGTTGTACTGGCAATTACTGTCTATTATACTGCATTACTAAGTTAGCTATGCTAGAGCTCTTACCGGCGACCGACATAAGTGACGTCATACCTTAAACTTTTAGCTCCCATAACACGGCAACGAATTAAAATTCGGCCGTAAAATTTTGCACAGGTGCAATACTCAGTTTACTCAATCAAATTACAAAATTAAAAAAAAATCGACTTTTCATAAGTTGGATTAGTTTATCGTAAGTTGTAGTTTTGCTTTCGAATAACCCACAGTTTTAAGCTATGCAGAGGAATGCGAGTAAAATAAAAGCATAAAGCCTTCAAAACTCTTCGGTATTAAATAAATTTATTCATAATTTTAAATATTAATTAAATAAGTTTCTAAATTTTGAATTTCTAATAGATTATTACCGTCGGACTATTCTTGGTAATGCCGACTGAAGATTTAAATGTCGTTGGTTAAAAGCAACAATCATGTAACTTTCCTATTAACGTCAGTATTTATCCATCCTAAGCACTTCCGCAGGTAAACCTTTTTACCTAAAATACCAGTTATGAAGGCGTTGCGAACGTTTTCATTCAAATTCTAACGTAGGGCGAACGTAAGGAGTGAATAAATAAGATCTGTAAAAACCGACGTAGCGTTATAAAACCTCGCTTGTAAAATAAAAATTCGAAAATATGAGCTACCATAAACAATTCTTAAAATAGTAATAAACACGGACCCGCCAAACGACAACAATAAAATTCAAAGGCCAAGACCGAGAGTGAATTGTGAAGCGGAGACTGCAACGGTCGGTCACGGCAGGAACCTGAGAGAGCAGGTAGAGTTGCCCCGGGTTAACTAGGAAACCCTCCCGCAGGGTACATGAGGTTGTCGTGCCTTCAACCTCGCACCACAACATACCTGTGGTCGAATTTATCTTTCGCCATTTACAACAGAATGCAAATAACACAAACTACATTCGCTCTGGCAATTTCTTTAAATATTCTGTTACAGACTTATATCCATACGACTCGGGATGATTGTATATTTATTACGAGGTTTCGGATTTATTTACGTTTATCGAAAGTATTAGGAATGGGAAAATGTAAAACAATACTAAAAAGGTTCTAAATTCGTTTTAAACGAGTTTAAGAATGAGATCTTTGTTAACAGAAAAAAATCAATAAAGAAATACGTACTTCATCGTCTTCCTCCCCATTTTCGGGGTTTTGTTCTTCGTCCATCAAAACGAAACTAACGTCATTGTTGTTGGTACTTTTGTTATTAATATCAGGCGTACCGTGATCATCTCGACGTTCGACGTCATTCACAATATCGTTGGGATCGTTAATGAGAATCCTGCGACGTTTGGATCGCGGCGTCAACAAATCGACGGTAAGTTGATCACTGGAGATGGAATCCGGTGAATCTGGGTTGTTATCCATTGTATATTAAATAATCTAGTCTGCTACCGATAACTAATAAAGTAACGTAGCGCACTTAAATTAATTATTAAGGCACATTCTTATGGCAAGAACTTGACTAGCACAAAAGCTCGAGGCAAACTGACGTCTACTTGGCCGCGAGCAGTTGACCAATGGGGGGGCGGGGACGACTGCGTCCCCCTTCCCACCTGTTTAACACCGGCCACTTGTTATATAATCTACAGGTTTTATTGAAAATCATTTTAGCCAGGATTATATGTCGATATGAGATCACACTTGAAATATTGTAACACTCCATCTGACCAGAGCAGCTTTTTTCTAATGCAAAAAAATCACACACGTTAGAACGATTATTATTTTCTAACATGAGAATAGAAAACCTCTTAATGTTAGGTATGCCGAATGCTGCATTAAATTTATGTATCGATCTTACTGTTGATTATACCTACGATAACGTTGAAAGCAGGGAGAATTTATGCTACTTTTAATTTCAGTCTTTCCTGCCTCTTTACATTTTAATTCTAACACTGAGGACTTTAAAAAATGGCAACAGTGCATAATTGTCAAAGAGTATTTATAGTGAGCCGGTTAACATACACGAGAAAAGGCAAATTTTCGGAGTATTCGTTAATAAAGGTTTGTGGTCTGTAACTGCATTGAAGTCACTGGAAGCTTATTTTTCATATAACATGCAAACACTTCTAATTTTTTTTAATTCTAACAATTCTTGTAATGTTATTAACGAATTTGTACTAAAGTATTAAGAGCTGCGTAATTTACGTACATATCAAAGCTTGTGTAATTTAATGTTTACTGAACCACTCTAATACTCTTATTTTTGTAAAAACCTAGAATAATAATTCCGGGTGTCTCTAAAGTCTTGAAGCCTTAGGTAGGCTGACTGTTTTTGAACCTTGAATCATCTAAGTAAATTTCTTGGATATAAGGTAAGTCAGATACAAATAAAGTAAAATAAGTGTTTCAAACATTCCGCTATTTATCAACAAAATGCTAAAGCCAAATAATGAATTGTCGAGGCGGGCTTGATTTCAGGATTTCAGGCATGATTATATAAAGGCATATTTTGCAATGATTTAAAGTTAACAAGCCAGGATGAAGTGCATAAATCGACTACAGAAAGAAACTGTTTTGTTATTGAAAAATCAATCGATTCAAAATTTTCTTATAAGTCTGAACCAAATTTAAAGTTATTTCCAGCAGATTTTAAGATAAGTACGTTTTAGCAGAAACGTCGCCACTTCTTACTGAAGTATTAGTATTTATAGTTAGTTGAAATAAAGAATTTATTCGCATTTCGTTCTTTCTTATATAATTAATAATTAATGTAGGAAGAAATCTTTTTCAAGTAAATTTTCAAATTCGCTGTCCATTCTTAAAATTACAATTATTATTGTATAAAATATTCTTTATTAGTTACGTTTCCCAACTGAACTTTTAACAGCGCCTTTTGTAGCTAAAAATGTTTAATAATTAGTTTTTACGATTTTTTTCTTCCGAAAAATGAGTGAAACTAATTTGGAGCGTTGCGTAGTGATAAAGTTTCTTACTATAGAGGGAAATGCACCAAAAGAATGTCCCAGGTGTTCGTCAATGACGGCCAATCTAATTTTCAAGTTTCGATGGGACCGAGACTCAATTCAGGATGACCCTAGATCGGGAAGACCGGTGCAAGAACTGAGGAAAGCATCAGGCTTGTTGAAGATTTGTTGCTGTCAAATCGACGAATGAAGATCCCAGTGCTTGCTAAAGAAGCTGTTGTATCCGAAACAGTTTTCAAGAATGTGTACGAAGATTTAGGGATAAAAAAGTTTCTGCGCGATGGATCCCCAAACTCCTCACACCAGAGCAGAAACTGGCGACGAAAGAAATTTCTCAAGAACATTTGGCCGCTTTAGAGAACAATGAGAGTTATTTTTCATGAATTGTCACAGGCGAGGAGACTTGGGTGTGCTATTGGGATCCTCCCACGAAGCTGGAGTCGATGCAATGGGTACATAAGGGCTCTCCACCTCTAAAGAAGACGAAAACTCAGTCGCCTTCTGGAAAGTTGATGGCGACCGTTTTTTGGAACTGCGAAGGAATTTTGTTTATTGAATATATGGAAAAATGGCCAAGAATTAATGGAGAGCTTTACGGAAGGACGATCCAAAACCTGAAGCAGGCCAGTAGAGGAAAACGTCCGAATTCATAGAGAACCAAAACTTTGCTGTTGCACGACAACTACAGGGTCCACAAGGCTCGCACAGTTCAAGCCATTATCGAAAGCTGTGTATTCACCGAGTTACAACATCCACCGTATAGCTCTGATTTAGCACCCTGCGACTTCTCTTTGTTCAAAAATCTGAAGAAAGTTCTCAGCGGCCGAAAATTTTTCTCAGATAATGAGTTGAAAGCGGCTGAGAGAACAAAAGAATTTTTTTTGATGGAATGAAGCAACTCGGTAGTTATGTAGAAAAATAACTCTGCGAGTTTTCCTTCATAGCTAGGTAGATAACCTAAAAAACATCCTCGTACCATACAGCAAAGGTAAACAAGGCTAGACAGCGAATGAATTTTTCCAATAACAGCTGTGTGAAGTTCTGAAGTTTGGGGTTATTAAGGTTTAGCTGTGAGGGCAAAAGAAGTGCCAGGATGACACATTACATAAAAATGATCAGAAATTGTTTTTAAATGAAATTTTACATTATAATTGAAACCTTATTATTTTTTTTTATTTGTTTTACATTTATTAATTTCTGTGGAAATAAACTTACAAAACGTAGTTTTGATTCAGTGATCAAAGACACTAGCAATAATTATTACAATTAAATTAACAGAATAGTTAGATTTCTGGTATAGTATTTTTTTGAAGATCTTACAAATTATTGAAATTATTTTCTCCCCGCAGGATTAATATGTGGCTACTACATGTTTGTTATAATGTAGAGAAATATACAAATATCTTGTTTATAAGAACCTTTCTGAAGAAAAGCACAAATTTTTGGACCACTGTGTTTGATAAAGTTTTTCAGTTTATTAAGTTTTTAATTCGAATTTTTGAACTTTATATTTATGCATATAGTATGTATTTATAGCTTTTTTTTTAAATTAAACCCCACTAAGCTTACAATCTGTCCACATTGGACAATAAGTAATTTGTATAAGTTAAATAATAAGAATAAACAGAAAAATGACTTGTAGGAAATGCTTCCAATGAAGCTAATCTTTGCATTGCAATATATCTCTTAAAGATATGTTTTGGTAACATATATTGCGCTTAATCTAGATATATACACATACGTTAATCCAAATTAAATCTGTCCATTAGGGTTTCTGGCTTGAAACGTTTTAATCGTGGCACTTCACCTGTCTGTTCAAACAAATTTCTGCAAGTACGTTAGGATGAACTTGAGTTCTAGCACTATAACGTTCACTATACCGCTTAATTTCGTCTTTAATCGATGGCACTTGCAAGTCTTTTGCAATTTGAATGTTAGGAACATACCATGGGGCGTTAACTATCTGTCTTAGCACTTTCTTCTGAAAACGCTGTAGGATTTCCAGGTTTGAATTGCTTGCCGTTCCCCATAGTTTTTATTACGTTTTCTGCTTTTTATGTTTATTACTTGAAAGTTACATCATTCTATACCTTACTTTGATACGTATTAATCATTAAAATTGTCTGAATTTTATCATATTAAATGAAAAGCTATATTTGATCTAATCATTTTGAAAAATTATACGTCAAAAGGTTACGGTGTTAAAATTTACATATAAATTATTGAAACACATTTTATTTAAAAAATACACAAAGGACAAACAAGAACATTTGAACATCTCAAATTTAATGTTTTTAAGGCATGTGATTCAGATTCTGTACCGGTTTTTAAAGTTGTGCTAATTGTTGACGCAATTCTCAGATTTTTATGGCATTAAAAACGATATTTCCAGTGCTCACCAATGATATGCTAGTTACACAAACAAATCTCCAGTATTACTTTTATGTAATTAGATCTCAATGCTCGCATAGTACACATCGCCTATTCAAATATTTAATACATCGTTTGCATTTCGCCGCAATCTATTTAGTTGTTTAAAGTGTAATATCAAGAAGAAATTAACTAATTAATTATAATTAAAATATATACATATAAAGTATTTCGCCGTTTAGCTAAATTAATTAAGTTAAGCGTGCTTTAGAGTTTATACTCGCTTTATAACTTCTTACTTCGCTGTAGGTTTATAATATATAAGACACGCCAAATATGGAGTTTCCTGAAAATAAGGAAGCAATAAGTGATGTAAAGTTGAACTTTTTATAACTAAATTAGATTTTCAGCGTATCGTTTTCGCAACGAGGTTATTACAAGGATTACTAAATTGAGCATGATTTAATTTTTTATTTTATTTATAAAATTCTTACCTAAAGTTACGACTGGAAGTGTTGTTCGTGTTCAACAGTTATGTTGTTTTACAACTTGAGGAAAGAGCAATGTTAATTCTTTTTAAAATCAACCTTTGCTAAATATGCAAATCTCTTGCTTGTGGTAGCTTAAGAAAAGAAAAGTAATATGAATAATTTGCTAAAATACAATTTTTCTAAGCAACTAAAAAACTACTAAAAAAAAAAAACTTTAATTTTTATAAGCTCTAAAAAACAATCGCTTTAAGAGATAAGAATTCCAGAAGTAATTCAAGCATGTAATTTATAAATGCCTGCCGTTTTTAACCAGATATATTAATTCGATATTTAAGCAGGTGAATATAACACTCTGTAGGTATTAATTTCAGCATTAGAAAGAGACATTTACAAATAGCAAAAAATTGCAAATAAACGATTATCATACACTTACAAATTATAATTATAGTTTGCTGAAACTAGTTATAACTCTCTGGTTTGTTATTATGCAAATGTACAAATATTAATCTAAAATTAAGGTAACGAAAGTTTAAAAAATGCAAAATGTTCTTTTGTAACATTAATTTATAAACGCAAATAAATAAATGAACGAAATTATTATTACATATACTACCTCTTTTGGCAACGATAGTCCACGGTAAAGAAATTTTGCCATTATAAAAATGAAAATAAATAATTGCCTCTTGCATCAAAAAATGTAATGAAAATATGCAGAAGATACAGCCTGTAATTATGCAAATAAGTCTTCGGTTGCTACTTTGGACTACCGGTATAAAATAAGATTTAAAAAAATTATAAGTGTCGACTACTGCGTCAGAAGAGTTAATTATTGATGGATATAAATCTCACAAAAGTATTTTGAAATTAATATTAAGTAGGCGATATAGCTCGCGTAAAACTAAAAACAAATAATTTATACGCGGTTAAAGCGCCGGTTAGGGGAAAACATTAAATTTGTACAATCTCTCCATAACTTGCAATTCCTGAGTTTTTACCGTCCTTTAGTGAAACTGAAAATGAACTAAGATTCTATGTTTTTAACTTCTGAACTAATGTATTAGAAATACACAAGCTGATTATACTATTTTTGGTATTTGTAGAATATAAAAGAAAATTGGAGGGCTGCTAAAGTTCAGACAAATAAAATAAAAGAATTAAGAAAAAATGCGGTTGTACTTGTAATCTGTCCATCAACTTCAGCAACATAATTATAAGGAAGAAACATTCCTTACCTGTTTGCCCTACCTGCCCATTCTATGCGAAAAAGATGATTTTCGTGATTCATACATTTAACCTACAAACGAAAATGCACTGAGTTTTTGGAATGTTGGAACGTCATAATTCTTTCCGCAATTTCTTTTATTTGATTATGGTCAAGTTTATGTTAAAGTTTTCTTTTTACGTAAACTAGAACGTTAAATATATTTAATATTTTTGTTTTTTCAGTTTTCTTGAAAGTATTAAAACAGGATTAATTAATTAACAAACTGTAGTTTTATAATTTCTATCCATTTTTAACTGTTTATAATTAAAACCTACAATTTGGATATGAATCTGAGTTAAGTCTGAGCCTTCAAAATTAAAACTACATTCCCAATTCTTAAAAAAATTAATCTAACATAAAAGTTGTAAGATTTCTACAAGAAAAATTTCACAAATTTTCGAGCAGGAATTTTCAAATTTCATTATTTGTACTTTACCAGAGTATCGACGTTTCGGTTAATTTCCGAGTCATCCTGGTACTAAATCTTCAGATTCTGTTAACTGAAACGTTTTGTCTCAATCTCTTTTCTAAGCCTTTTGTGTATAGTTTTCCTGGTATACTGCCCAGTCATCCATCTGCAGTTATTATTAATACTAATAAATAATTGCAGCTTCCCCCTTTGCCCTTGGCAATATATTATATTCTTTGTTCTTCACTTCTTGAAAGATGTGGCCCTTTTTATTCCTAATGTTTTTCCGAAAAACAATGGAACAACCAACGTGAATTAATTTAATTTTTAAGAATGTGTAAATAAAGCGCCAAAAATGACCTGGGATTAGATTCTAAGAATATATTGTAAGTCATACAAAACTCTAAATTTTGAGTTTTAATTTTAAAAACCCTGATAAACAGTCCGATAAAGGTTTTGAATTTATTAACAGAATTCAATCTTCGTGTAAGCACGGGGCTGTTTACTGAGTCCAAGTACCAACATTAAAATTGTTAGTTCAAACTTGAACATTTGAAACCGTGGATTTAGATAGAAAGGTTTAATTTGGGAAGACACTACAGTTTAATTATGAATTAATCGAAATTCATTTAGGACGCTGAATTTATTCTGAAATTAGCAACTGTAATTAATTTACAGATTAAATTTTTAGGAATTCACTCATTTGGAGGTTATTTTCTATACACAGAATTTAAAATACATAAAAACTCGTTCAAATATTTAATTTTTTAATGTTTACCTTGTATCTGTCAAAACTGTATTTGTTTTCAACATTTCAAATTGAATTTTGAATAATAATTATTTCTATGAAATTCTAATATGTGGAAATAATTTGTTTCCAGTTCTTCGAACCAAAATTATCTCGATGCTGAAACTCCGTTTGAAGTTATGAATGGAAAAGAAATATCTCCCTCTTTATGAATTTTCAGGAAGTTTCAGTTATGAAAAATCAAATCTTAATAATAACAGTTTGAGTCCGGTTTAAATTAAAAATGATATTTTATTGGACCTTAAACTTTCATTCATAATTAAATGGCCTTTTTTCGAAAATTTTAGTCTCGGTTTTAGACTTAAGAATTCCAATATTTGGTTAACCAAATACCATAATATGTATTATTATCAAGACTTTTGGATAATGTAGGACTTTTGATTTATACCAAGATTGAGTTTAAACCTTATGTTATCATTCTGACCTGTAGACCTTTTTCAGGATTTATCGAAGGTTCAGATATTTTTGAATTCTTTATTCTCAATTTTTGATTCAAGAGTTCCATATGCCTGACCAAAGAATTACACACAATTTTCAAAACTGTGGTTTAAGATGCATACGTAAGTTTAAGTTCAAATTTCATGTTATTATCATTCTGATTCAATAGGAATAACTCTCTTTTAGGTTCATCTGAGGGCCAGAAAAATTTCGATTTTCAATTTCTAAGCGTAATTTTTATTAATATTAATAATTAATATCTTACAGGATAAATTGTTTTAAATGCCAGATCAAATATTTTAGACTATTTATAATAATTTAAATTTGATTTAAATTAAGCTGAAGATGAAATTAAAGTTTGTTTTTTATTTTTATTTATATTCTAAAATTTAAGATTTATTTGACTAAAACCAAATGTATTGGTGATCTTTTACAGGATTTATATCATCTTAGGAATATAAAGATTAATTTTGGCTAAAAGAATTTCAATCTTCGTCTGAATAATAAAAACCTTATCTCCAAGCATTCGTATTCCTGCTTTATTATGAGATGTTCACTTATACTGGACTGAAAACTGTTTAAAATTTTTCGATTCCAGTTCAATCTTCGAGATAAATCAAATTTGAGGATTTATCCAAAGGCAAAGTAAGCCTCTATTTTTTTTCCTAAGCATGGTTGATTAATATTGTGTAAGTTCAGCTTGAAGCTTCAGAAATTATAAGCTTACAACTAAAGTCTGCAGAAATTTATTTAGTTGCTGTTTACAATAACATTAATTCATAAAATAAGAGGCAATAAAAACTGTGTGCTCCCAAAATTTTGTAATGGTCTGTTTCGTGATCAGTGGTCATTAATGTAAATAATAAATAAAGACACACGCACGGTGTTATTATTTTAACACTAACATGCTCAAACATGACAAAATAAAAATTAAATTTAAATAAACACAGGCATCCTAGTGTGAAGTACAAGCACTCTTTAGTTATAAGTAAACTGAAGTGTACCTTCAAGTTAAGAAAACATAAATAATTGAGGTGCTGCTAAGGTACGGTAAAACGGAGATAAATTATTAATTGCTTCTGCAAAGGTAGAAAACTAACGTTAAAAGAGACAATAGAATACACGTAGGTACAAACATAAATAATACAAGTATGCAAAGATATAGGTGAAAATGATCAAGATGATTTCAATAAGGTCGACTAACAGGTCGAATTACTCACATTTTTAAGAATTTTAATCAGGTGTCCATTTAATAAAAATACAACATATCTGATTAAGTTTAACTTGGAGATAAACGAAGTGATTTATTAACGAGCAAATTTTCCGGAATTATTTCACATACTAAATTAATTTTGAGAAAATATGTTAAAGGCAGTAAAAAAATAATTAGATAAGTGGCATTTTACGTCTGAAATAAAATTTATGTCCGTTTTATAACAAAGTTGATAAAATAACCGTTGCGTGAAGATTTATGGAGTTCAGAATATCTTCATTTCCTTAATTTTACGTAACACGTGTGACAAATTACATAACATTTAACCGTGTACTCCTAATAAAAATAATAATTATTCAATTTTCTATGGTTAACAAGAAACCGGAGTTTGCAAATCTGATTTCGAAAGAGTGTAAGTTGAGAAGTAAACACACCTTTCTCAGGTGCTCTGTGTTTGCACCTGCAGCTCTTCAGGTAGCTGGAAGCAGCCTTGAAATACCTTTCCCCTGGAAATTATCTCCATCCTTCTTAGTCAGATTTTGCAATCCTTATCTTTATCTTACTCCATCATTAGTGACTAACGGTTCTAAATTGATTTTTCTCGGAAGAAGTTGCCAAAACTACCTTTTAGTATTCGAAATTTTGTCGTTTATATTCAGTTTTGGTAAGGCGGGTTTTAAGAATGAAGAAATGGACCACACTCGAAACTAATTTACGTCGCCTTTTAATTGCCTTGTTAACGACGAACTTATTGAATCCGAACAATAGAAAAATGCCTGATATAGACTTATGAATAAATTGTTTGATGAAAGGGAGTCTACTGAATGACAGTGATTAATGTACTTTCATGAAGTTTAATATTGCAAGATTACATTTAACGTAGAACAACAAGTAAGAAAACGTTTAGATCGATACCGATGTATGAATATCCGACGAGGTATTGTTTTTGCTGTAACAATATAAGAAAAACATACCGACTTGACTGAAACAAGTTTATCGGTTTTTTCATTAAATAATGAACTGATTAGAACAATTTTACAGCAGTTAAGTTTACGTTAACAGATGTAACTAATTAAATTAGATTAAGAAAAAAGCAGATTAAATATTCACGTCGTTAGTCTATCAAATCCACAAATTAAAATTTAATTTATTAGAAGGATAATTAAGAAGGGCATTATCTCAAGGAAACTGCAGCTGATAATTCATTTTCAAGCGGGGGTATTGCCACTATTAAATAAAAATGAGTAATTAGCTTCTTTTTGCAAAATAATGCACTTAAATAAATACAGCTGATTGCGAAAACAGTAATAGATAGGATTAATTAGGTTTTATTATTTACTGTTGATAAACTATGTCAGCATTTATCATAGTCTATTAATTTGTTGTTATCAAATAAAGATGTATAAAGTTATTTTATAGAAACCTAAATATATTGTTTTTATTGTGCCAGTTATTGTTTCTATAAAAAATACGATTTTATAATTGCAGTCAGTTGCTTTAAGGCCGGAATTTACACTATGAAATATACCGCATTTTAAGCACATTTTGTTCCATCTTTTTAGACTCATTTTTTAAGAAGGAACGGTAGAGCATTTTACTTCAAAATTTTCAAATAGTTTTTACAAAAATATTAATATCGAAAAAATCTCTCTATCAGTAGATAGATACAAGCCAGTAGCGTAACCAGAAACGTAGTTTGTAGGGGGCTCAGTCCACTGTTTGGTTTTCAAATTCACCATATGGGGTGGCTGTTGTAATGCCGATACCTACAATTATCGATTTTTTTTATGAAATTTTGAATAATAACTTTGATCTTGAGGGG
Organism: Melanotus villosus; assembly: GCA_963082815.1. Lineage (NCBI taxonomy): Eukaryota > Metazoa > Arthropoda > Insecta > Coleoptera > Elateridae > Melanotus > Melanotus villosus. Next base: position 26,702,383 of record OY720419.1, on the reverse strand, counting down.
GGCCTGCCCGGGCCCCCCTTGGTTACGCCACTGGATACAACCACTCTCTTTCAAACGCCACAAGAAAATTTATTTCAAAATGCAAATTATTCCAGAAAAAGTGGAAATAAAGTTCTATAAAAATCGGTTTCAATTTTCCATTTCTAACTTAGCATGTAGACAACACAAATAGCACAGTACTTCTCAGCGAATAATCACGAGAAACGTTGAAAAGGCGCAGACAATTATTAAATAAGAACAATAGAATTCAAAGAACTGAATAAAACAGTACGGAAGCAGATCAGAGAAGACCTTTAAGGGTGAGCTTTAGTTAAAATATTTTTCTTTTTTAAGTATTTTGGGTTGCCTGACTTAAAAACGGCCAAGAAAGGATTGGATCTTCCAGTATTGCTTCTACCTAACAAAACTTCACAATTCAGTATAAGTATTTGCGAACGCCGATTTTTAATCTCTTAAACCTCTTTATAAACATTGAAAGTGATGAACAGAGTGGGTGAATGTTGGGTTGCCTATCTTTAATCAGTTTTTAAAAATTTATAAACAATTTTTTCTAAAGTCAAATAAAGATTACGCCAAAATTATACAAATTTGCAAAAGGGTCGATACATGCATAGGAAGATAATATTGAAACCCACCCCGCGACATGTAAAAATCAAAACATTGTTGATGGATGTCTTGTGTGAGTCCCTTTTCGTAAGTTTTACATACTAGGTTATAATTTAATTACTATATTAAAATTGGTCATTCTGGCCTTGTTGCATATGGAGGAAAGGTCTAAAATTTTTGATTCATACCCGTCCTTCTTTTCAACTGTCATTATTTAACCGTATCGTTATTTTAAAATTACACAATTTTCAGCGCGTAAACATGCTTCTAAAACCCACCCTTAAAAGACACCAAGAGAATCGCATAGAAAATGTTATAGAACGTATCGTAGTCTTAAAGCAATGAAAGTGAGACTGGGCAATAAGAAAATAGTGATGATGAAAGACCAAGATGTAGAAGAACACATCCGAGATAATAAAAATAACTGAAAAATACTATGAAGATCTATACAGCTACAAAGAAAACCTACTACAAAGATCAGTAGAAAAATTGTCAAGAAAAGAAATAAATGTTAACTCAGAGGACATGTCAGAAGAAATAGAAAAAGCCATAAAAAACACGTTTCTTAAAGAAGGAGGAAGCAAAGTTATAGACTACCTAGAAATTCTGTTCAATAAGTGCTTAATGGAAGATAAAATACCTGAGCAATGAAACAACGCCAGAACAATATTAATATTCAAAAAAGGAGATCCACCAAATCTGACTACAGACCTATATGCCTTCTATCCAAGTATACAAACTGTTCACCGGAATCATCACAAATAGATTAACGAACAAATTGAACAATTACTAGCCGGTAGAACAGGCAAGTTTCAGAAAGATATATGGAACATGCGATCATCTACACGTTCTGAATACACTAATAGAGAAAACCATTGAATAAAACCTTCCGTTCTACTTAGCCGTCGATAACTATTCAAAGGTCTTCGACAGCACAGAATTATAGACCGTCGAAGAATATCTGAATAAGAGTAGGGGAAATTCCAGATACAGGAACTTGATACATAGTATTTATCAAAATACAATTATGACAGTACACTTAGATGACGAATTACAAACAAATCGCATACCTATCAAAATAGGAATGAGACCAGGAGATACAATGCCATGGAAGCAGTTAACTGGAAGAATAAAGTAATCAACATTAACGGTAAATATGTGAACCACTTAACTAAAGAACAAATTGAGAGAATAATCCTTAGAACAATACTAGACCCTGTGAACAGTAAACGGTGAATACAGAAGTAAGATGAATTATGATATACTGGAAGATATCCAAGGTGAAGACATAGTGAAAGCAATTAAAGCCAAGAGAATTAGCTGGTTAGGACGCCTAGAAAGAACAGAAGAGAATAAACCAATTAAGAAAATGCTGAATTGGAAACCACTTGAAGACAGAGCTAGAGGCAGACCAAAAAGTATGTGACGAGACGAAATACTACAAGATCTAATAACTATGGGCGTAACTAATTGGAAACTTAAAGCAAAAAACAAGAAGGAATGGAGAAGAGTAGTGAACGAAGCTAAAGCACACCAAAAACTTTAGTCGCATAAACAATGGACGAGGAGTAATCTACCCCAAAAAACGGATTTCTGAGCTTTCGAGCGGCGAATTAAATTCCAATGGAATGGGCCATTATTATTATTATTATTATGCCAACCACCTCAGATATGCAGACGATGTGATCATAATTTCATCCAATTTGAATGAGTTACAAAACATGTTAATCGATCTCCATGAAACGTGTCAATTCAAAGAGGACTTAAAATTAATTTATACCTATACAAAATAAAAGTCATGTCCAATACAAACGACTACTTTAAAATAACATTAAATACAACAACAATAGAGTAAGCAAACTGCTGCATTTGGTAAGCTGCCGTATTTTCTAAAAAACCAAAAGATTTCCGTGCATCTAAGAACCAGAGTCTTTGATTTCTGCATCCTACCGGTCCTCGTATGGAACCCAAACATGTACCTTCACAAAGGCAGGGCCGGATCTACAACTAAAGATGGGCTGGGCAAGATCTAAAAATGACGCCCCCCCCCCCCCGCTAAATAATATTAATAAGAATAATTAATTGTAGACTTGCAATTTTTTAAAAAATGTACTTTATACCACAGCTTTATACTTTATGTATAAGAATACTCTATATTTCACAAAAAAAATAACAATAATAGTACAATAAATAAATTAAATCTCACTCTGATAATGAATATCAAAAAACCTAACTAAAGAACATATTTTAATATAATTTCAAAACAAAAATAAATCACAGACTGCATAAAAGGCCCCCATTCACGTTGAGATCTGTATCGATACATGTATCAAGTATTAGCATCGCGATACAAATCTCAACGTGTATGTGATTGTCTCGGTATCGATGTATCAGTATCAGCTGGTATCGACGTCTGTATCACTGTCGTGAAACATCGATACCGCGAGCGTGCAACTCATACGAATTTCTCCATGTTTCAACGTGTGCGCGCGCCAGTATCACTGTATCGCGCGAATAAAGTTAATTAAATCATGTCTGCTGATCGAGATTTTTGGGAAGAGTTTTTGAATATGTATGTTATATCCGTGTTTGTGGAATTCTAAGTCAAAAGACTACTCAAATAGACTACTTCGTGAAACGACAACAGCATAACTTGGTTGAAAAGTGTAAGATTAGGTACCCTAACGCAGATCGCAGTTTTGTTACTAAAAAATGCATAGCTTTCGTTTTGCTGTCCGAAGAGAACTCAAAAAAGTTGTGGTTTCATTGAAGAGTTGAGCACCTTCTGATGGCCAAGTATCGTAACGTCACCATCAGTCTTTCTTCCGCACTTACTGCTTCTCTCATGACAGCATTCTATTTTTCAGTTCTTTGTTTTACTATTCCCAATAGATTCCTAAACAGTGTATCTTCTTCTTCTTCTTCGTCTTCTTCTTCTTCGTATTTCTCTTTACAGAGGAGTCGTGACCTATGGAAACTAGTTTCATTTACGCACTTTTCGGGCTACTTTTCGCCAACGTTCTCTGTTTCTGGCTTCTTTGGTTGCATTCTGGAAAGATGTACCAGTTAGGTCTTTAATTTGGTCTGTCCATCTTTTTGGAGATCTGCTGCGTGATCTTGAACCCTCCATTCGTCCCTGTACCACCAATCTTTCTAGGTTATTGTCATCTCTACGTTTAATATGGCCGAATAATGTTAACATTCGTTCATGAACAATTTGGGATATCCTTGTGAGTTCATTAATTTCTTGGATAACAGATGCGTTTGCTCATCTAGCAGTTCGTGGAATGCGGAGAATTCGTCTCCAGCACCAAAGTTCAAAAAAATCAATGCGCTTGAGGTCTTTTTTTATGGTCCATGTTTCAGCGGAATATAGTAAAACTGGAAAAACTAAAGTTTTCACTCTCCGTTTCTTTGTGTCCAGTATTATGTCCCTGTCCTTTCAAATTTTCTGTAAATTTCGCATTGTACTTCTTGCCATCTCGCATCTTCTTCTGATTTCATGAGTGTTAGCACCTTCATTGATATTAGAGACCCAAGATAGATGAACTGACTTACCACCTTAAATGGACCTATTTGCTTGATGTTCGGTATCATACAGTGTGTCACCCATTCGCAAATAGTATTTGAAATCGTTATAGTTCCTGAAGTAAATTTAAAACAGTATACTTGTTTTTCTCACGTAATCATTGCTTTGTCCTTAATCTTTTTCGGCGTCTTTTTTGCTTTAAAGATTCCGACAATGCTACTGCAACTGCTACAAACCCGGGTTCGAGAGGAAAATTTCAGTCTGGCGTTTTGAACTAAACTGAGGTCTCACGATGCGGTCTCAGCGTGTGTGGTTGTACTGGTACTTGATACAAATCTCAGATACATGCATCGCCATTTGTATCGATACCTGTATCGATACAGATCTCAACGTGAATGGGGGCTTTAAGAATCATAAGAAGAATATAAAAAGCACTTGCGAGTTGTGACTTATGAAGTAGGTACTTGTGATTTATGAAATACTAAATGGCACTTTTCTTGCCTTTGCTTGAGCAGATCTCTTGATCGCTGTCGTATAATCTATTTTTGGAGCCCACCTCGCCCACCCCTAGATCCGGTCCTGCACAAAGGCAAATACAGATAAGATGAAGAAAACTTAAAGATCCATGCAAAAGGTAAATGTTGTGATAAATCATAAAGGTAAAAAAACATAAAGAGTGGGTACGAGGCAGAACAAAGCAAGACCAAAGATGGAACACTCATCAGAAGATGGCGCCCATACACCAGCAACAGATCAAGAGGAAGACCATAAACGAGGTCGAAAGACGACCTCACTAAACATGCAGGCTTGAAGTGGCATAGAATAGCCCATAATAGGCAGAGATGGAATCAGTTAGGAAAGGCTTATATCCAAGTATGGAAGTATAGATTGAAAGCTAAAAAGAAAGAAAGAAAGAAAATTGTACCCAACGTTTGTCGAAATAAGGAGTGAACAAGGAATTCTATTCATTTAACATTTTTACACAGACATCGCTTTATTAATAGGTAAGAAAATATAGCCTTTATAATTGAAAATCTTCGGAATAATAATCTAGAATCTAAAAAAATATAATATGTATTTCAATTTTCCGATTCAGGTGTGGGATTTCCATCTATCAAGACCGATTTGAGATTTTAATTAGAACTGTTAATTAGTTCTGCATCTAAATTAATATCAGAATTTTTCGGAATAAGTTTCGAGAAATTTCCGTTTTGAATAACAAATGTGTTACTTTCTTAAAGTCATATTAAAACTTCGGGTTTTGCATCTTGAATTTGTGCTCCGAACTCCGAACATTGAATTCTTAGATTTGAGTTCAGCTTCAGCTTTGCAAATGGAGTTTTGCAATTCACACCTTGAATTGACTTAAAAATATACATTTATGTTGAAATCTTAACTCTAAAATTTGCATTTAGAAAAGAATTCTAAATTTGAATGCAAAATCTCGAATATGAATTTAGTACTTGAATTTTAAGTTTAAATTTGAACATTTAAATCTGAATTTCAGCACTTTACCCCTTGTCGTTTATGCAACGTTAATATGATGGTTAATCTAAACTGCAACTAAAAAAATAATAATGTTTTCCTTTCGTTTTGTTCTTTTCACTTTAAAAATGTTACCTTAAGTATAATTATTGTTCAATACCCTTTTCGAATTTACGTATTGTACAAAATAAGGTTTAAAACCGTTTGCACAATTAAAAGAAACAAAATGAACACCGTAAAGGTGAGTGTGTATGTAAAAGTACTGACGAATAAAACGAATAAATATTTTCGAGTACCTATTGACTCCTTAACGATGTAAATAATTTTAATTTCAGACAGTTATGTAATGACACGCAATGTTTAGTCAACATGCAAAATAAAAATTTTAATTGTTTTGTGAGAAAGTCCAAAAGGACTAGAACGGATCGAAAGTGGCCATTAACTCATCCGTGATATTTAACAATAAAATAGAACCCGGTCTGAAACCAGACTGATTAATTAAATCAAACAATTTTATTTTCATTTATGTGATTTCGTATTCGAATATCAAATATATGTTTTTTTAGAACCTTTGATGAAATTGGAAGGATAATACTTAGTCGCAAACGACGCAAACCTTTATATTCTTGAGGGTTAAAACTGTTTTTTATAACCTTAAAAAGGTAGTTTTTTCCTAATTAATTCCTTATTAAATATGGCTAAGAACAATAAGTTATTCAAACAGCCGATTTAATGCTTAATAGATTAATCATCTTTGAACTTTAGTTCAACTCTCCAATAACTAACATAAGTTTGTTTGGTATTGCTATTGTTGGATAGGAAAACTTTCACTACTAAGTACATGAAAATTTAACTAATTTCCTTAAAAATTCTTATAATTTTAAGGGTTATATTCATAAACAGTGATAAAATCGGATACTATCAGTTATTAATCACGTTATTAATGAAAATCAGATATCGTTGTTAATTGTTTCTTAAATGGCATGTAAAAGGTTAACGATGCATAAAATCTGGATTTTTCAGAATTTAAATAATAATTATACAATTAAGGACATGAAATAACCAAGAGAATTAAATCTTGATGGCATTCCAAGCTGAATTTGAGAGTCGTTCTTGAAATATCCCTGTCATATTTGAAGATTTTCGCCTTTAATATTTGTAATTAAAATTTTACATTTTCTAAACTTTGTTGTGGCGAGTTCCTTAATTGTTTTTTAAAATGTTTTCGTGGATAAGTTTATTTTGAAAATCAGGATACTAAAACTAAATTATTCCAAATACTTTTGGATGCAAATTTTTATTCTAATTCGTTTTGTCCTTTACCTTGGTTTTAAAATTGATAATTAAAATCAAAACAGTTCGCCATTTTCACTATTCTCATTTCTGCTATTTCTTCTATTTTTCTCTTTCATCCCATTTTCATGAATTTTGTTCTCGCAGCGTTGATCTTTAGCCCCACTGGCCTTGCTTCGTTCTCTAGTTTTTGTACTGCATTCTCTAATTTGTTTAGCGACCTTGCTACAATTGTGATATCGTCCGCATATGTCAATATTTGGTGACTTTTGGATAATGTTGTTCCTGCCCTGTTTAGTCCACATTTTCGCACCGCTCCTTCTAACACTAAATTGAAGATAACGGTCGACAGGGGTTCTCCCTGACGCAAGCCTGACTTTGTTTTCAACTCTTCCGATAGATCATTTCTAAATTTAACTCTGTTTTTTGTGTCATCCGATGTAGCTTTTATTAACCTTACTATTTTATTAGGCATTTTCAATTCCTGTAACACGTACAGCATTTTCCTCCTGGCAAAGATCATACGCTTGCTGGAAGTCTATAAAGATCGCATACATTGTTATACGGTATTCATGGAATATCATCTGCACTTCTTTTAAAACACTTATTTGGGCAATGACTGATCTTTGTTTCCTGAATCCTACTTGGTATTCTCGTATTTCGTTCTCTGCTGCGTCTGCCAATCTGTCTTGTACTCTTCTCTTCCTCCTTTTTTGTGTATAGGCACGATCACTGCATTTTTCCATTCTTCCGGGATCTGTTCTGAAGTCCACCCTTCTTTTACAAGTTCGCATATTTTTTCCTTTAAGTCACCTGGTGCTTTTCTATTTTTTAATGTCTTCATGTGTCTTAATATTTCTTCATTTGTTGGTTCCTTCACTTCTTCTCGTGTTTATATTTTTGAGGTTCCTTCAGACTCCTCGTATGGTTATTCTATTAATATTTCCTGGTTCAACAGTATTTCAAATTTCAAAATGTTCCTTCCATCCTCCCAATATTCTCGATGTGTCCCATATCATATTACCTATTTCACATATTACCTCTTTTACATAATCTAGAAAAATTTGAATTTGGAAACTTAGAAAAATGACACATTTTGAAAAGCAGTTTAGCTAAGGTTTAAAACTACAATGTCAATGGCAAGTTCCAATAATTCAAATTTTAAAAAGAAATTATTTGTTTTAATTAAAAGAAATCTATAGATTTTCGCTTCAAGGTCGCCCATGGGAGAGAGAGACAAACAACTAAGCACCGTAGTTGTATATGTTTTATTGACGTTATTGTTTGTCAACAACTAATTGTCAATCCACAAGTTTATTATTTAATTATAATTGTTACATAAAAACATAATTATTTTTTGATTTAAAAATTCAAATAGAAGATCAAGTAAGTAAAATTTAGTACAAGGGATTTTCAATTGAAGGTTTGTCATTGCAAGTTTAGAAAATTGAAAATTTTGTGTAAGATGATCAATATAGAACAACACTAACCGTACAGTTATTTCAAGAAACAGGACAATGACTTCGTGGTTAATGAAATGGAATTAAGTAGTCCAACAATTATAAACATATTTACTGAAATTCTTTTAACTAAGAAAAATACTGAAAAATGCATCTGTTGGATCAAGAAAGTTGTTATAGAATTAAAATAATGTAAATAAATAAAACTATCCTTTACTGTTTCTTTATAACTGTAAATAGCTGAGAGTACTTATAATTTGCAAAATAATATGCCTCGATGTACCGACTATCCCAGTGTCACTTAAATAAAGTTCCGTTTTCTGTCATTAGAAATGTATTACACATTTAACTGAACATAATGAATATTATACCTATATTATTTAATTGCAATTTAAAAACGAAAACTCTCATATCTTATAACAAATGTGGCAATAGCAAATGGAAGTCACAAAGTGAAATATAATATCTGCAGTACAAGCAAGGTCGGTTCAATGGGAACAGTGGGCTTCGAAGACCTCGGATTGCATAATTTTTAAATACTATTTAAAACAAAATATCATGGTATAAACGCTTTTTTAAAATTAGTTCTTTCCGAATTTGAAAACTGGATTGGTTGCAATTATTCTTTAGGCTGTCTTCTTTAACTAGTTTAATTCGAATCGCATGTAACGATAGCTGATACAGAGTTAAATTTCTAATTCTGTTCATTTGCTGCCTTCACATCTGTACTTAAGTTAAAATTTATTCACATGTCTAATTCGATTAACCTCTAGCTAATGAAGTTAAATGCATACTACTGCTGCACTCCGCCTTTAAAGCTTAGTTTTACATATGTATGATAGGAAAAATCATTAGAAGCTCATTCCGTTGCACTATTTTATTGCAAATCGTCCGAGCAGTTCTACTTATGTTTATGATATCGAACGAATGCAGTCAGTTTTATACTTGCAAATTGAAAAAAGGTTGCAAATGGGGAATACTTTCAGCTAATTGCCAAGTAAATTGTCTCGTCATGTAAAAAGAATCTGTAATGGATCGATTATTCTGAGTAATTGTATATGAAAACAAAATTTTCATAATTTTCTAATGAAATTAATTTTTGTTACCGGATTACGCAGATAACATCGTTGTGTAATAAATGGATAGGTTTTACGTGTTAGGCATTAGTTTTATCGATGTGGCTCGTTATTTTATTACTCGAAATTACTACGTATTACAGGCAACGTATGTTCTTTTTCCAAATATTGAATCTCAGAACAAAACCTTTTAATATAGGTCTAGCTAGAAGTACGAGTATTTACTTGAATTACTAAAGATCTAGGAAGTACCAGCAGTACATACCCAAGTAAACGGACATACAGGGTGTCCGCAAAAAGGAGGTCAATCCGTTAACCACATATTCCTTGACCAAAAATAATATGACTTTTATAATGCCATTTTTTTTTAAATTTTTTGATTCTAGTATTAGATACGTATGAGATTGCCGTAAACCGCGTATCAAGGACCAGTACTTTTCAAGTTCTCTCTAAAACGAACGATTTTATCAAAATTTGATAACAGACAAAAAATAATCCAAAATGCATGATTATCTCAAAAAAAAATAGCTTGGAAGTCACTGGCGTAGGTACTAAAAAACAGGGGAGGTCAGTGGGTACTGCACCCCCCGTATTTTGATTATTTGACCGTTGTTTTCGTTTTGCTTTTCTCAAAAGATGTGACTATTTATGTTGAAGCTCTGTACCAAATTTGAAATTGATAGCTTATTAAATACTTCATTTATTAAAAATAATCAGTTTTAAATTTCAAACTTTGACGCCCTGTACATCGCACGTGTTCATCTAAAATGAAAAATGGCATTATAAAAGTCATATTATTTTTGGTCAAGGAGTATGTGGTTAACGGATTGACCTCCTTTTTGCGGACACCCTGTATATATAAAAAAAACGAATAGAAAGCATTAAATTAATTTATGACTTGCATATTCAGTATACCAGTTAAGATAAATTTAATAAAAGCTAACTAAGAACAAAATTAGACCTAAATCTACAAAGACAAAACATTCAAGAGGAATGTATAAAACATGATGAATGGTTTAGGAAAACAAAAAAAGGAAAGGGTCTGGTAGTTCGGCGAGGAATGTAGAATAGCTTTAAAGCACAAGAATGCAGATAAAGAAAACGCTTTAAAAAGCAACAACAGCTTCGATAAAATGAAGCAAACAGCAAAACAAATGTGTCAGAAAAAGAAGAGAGAATACTCGGAGAATAAATTACAAATAAGAAAAGAAAAGAATATTTCATCAACAAAAGAAGCAGGAACTTTTACTAAGAAGTAAAGAAATACAAACAACTATACACAGGGACACAATATTACAGAACTAAAGGGAGCCCAACAACAGAAGAAGGAAGAAAAACGAAATAGGTGGGTGCTTTGGAGAGGTTTTAAACTGGCAAAAAAAGGAAACAGAGGAAGAACAAGACAAAGAAGAAAACGGAAATGAGGTACAGACAACAATAGAAGAAGAAAAAAATAATGAGTGTAATTAGAAACAATAAAATCACTGGTACCTAACGATTAATTTTAGGACACCTATTTATTAAGACTTTTAGGCTTATTTTGGTCTGTACTGTATGTCCTGCAAATATCATACATTTGTTTTTTAACACCCTGTATATGAGAAACGCGATAGGACAGAATGTTATAATTACCGAGATAAAGCACTTTTAGACATAGCTTATAGGATACTAGTATGTATTTTGTAAAATATATTTCTCAATACTGATACTAATCAAAATACAAAATTCTAGAAGAGGAGCTGGGTGAATATTAGGAATTTTTCAGAATGTGATCAGCAACACTAGACCAAATTTTTGTAATGAAGCAAATCCTGCACATACGAACAGAGCCTACGATTGCACATATTATTTATGGACTTCAAGAAGACATCCGATTCTGTAATAAGAAAAAAACTACACATAACCTTGAACAAAGTAAAAGTGCCCGAGAGGTCAATCAGATTAAACCAAATAACTCTACGGAAGACTACCAACAAAATGATTATGGAGGGAAGTTTGTCTAGGGGTTTTGAGGCGAGGAAAGGACTAAAGCAGGGAGACCAAATAATAATTAGGGAAAACGACATTAAAGCAATGAGGCAAACTACAGCAACAGGCAACTGTGTACAGTCTATGCCTATGACATAGTGCTGATGGTGAGAAGAAAGAATGAGTTGGAAAAAATGTATAAGAAACAAATGAGCAAGATGTCATAGTGGCGCAGTGGTAGAGCGTTAGGCTAGCGTTCAGGGGTGAAACCAGAACTGTAGTGCAGAGGGGGCGCAAATTTTTTTGGGAACAAAGTTAAATAAAGAACATTGAAATAAAATGGAATTTTAATTGTTTTTAGTACAATTAGAAAAGAGATATCAAAAATGAAATTAGATTTTCAAAAAGCACTAGTTTTTCCTTTTTACAATCAGTGGTGAAGAGGGGGCGCTCACTTCTACAGAGGGGGGGGGCACTCTGAAATGGTCTAGTTTCGCCCCTGCTAGCGTTACGATAGTCCTTGGATCGAATCTGCCGATGGGCAGGATTTTCCTGGAGGTCAGTATCGAGTTCTGGTGACCATTTGTCGCTGGGTATCAAATTAACGACGGTCTCCTCCGAATATAGGTCTACGAGGTAGAGTAATAAGGTCCCATACGTATACACACACACTTACACTAGACACATGGTACAGTATGTATGTATGTATAAAACGGCGTACCAATCACGCAACTCGTAGAGACAAGCCGAGTTGTCCATTGCACTCGTAAAAGCCGTTTATGCTAATGCACCAGCCTGGACACCGAGAGGTAAAAGATGTTACAGAAGGTTTGGGATGCAGAATGGACAAATCGAGAAATTTTATAGCTAATAGCTATACAAAAGACATCAAATACCTCACAAATTACAAAAGTACAAAGTTTAAGATGGTTGGTAATGCTGTAACAATGTCGGGCAATAGACTCCTAAAGAAGGTACGTACTTACGATAGGAGAGGGAAGGGGAATATCAGGAAGGAAATGGTTGACACAACTGAAAGAGAACTTGTGACAATTAGCCGTGGAGGAATGGCAAGAAACAGCTAAAGACTGAAGATAGTAAAAAGATTTGAAGACAAGGCTCTGTCAGACTTGTATTAAGTATTATTGTTATTATTATTAACACATTCTTGAGATTCAAAAAGAAGGGCATAAGAGTAGTTACATTTACCGTAATTGAGTAACAACTTAAAAATAGCTTCTCGGTGAAATAAATTTATAACATTAGGTCGAAGATAGTTTTACGGTTACAAAAAGATTTAATAATGCAAATAACAGTTTTGGTTAATCAAATGCTGATGTCAGGACAAGGCAGCCTCTCATTTATTCAATTAATAATAACTGCAATTAGAGATGGATAATACTAAATAAATAACAGTTTTGATTTTCTAAACTATTATCTTTGATATATGTATAAGCCCAGTAAATTTTTGTTATTGCCAATTGTAATCCTATCAACTCGTCTGAACTATTTGTTGCACCCTGCCAAGTGAGATTGCTTAAACTATACTTGCTAATTCAAGTAATTGCTTGTTATTATCCATCTCTTCCAGTGAGATAATAGGATATTTATAAAGAATATAATCGATAAAACAGCCAGTCTTCATAAATTTAAATTTGTTAAATTAATGACAGATTGAATAAATATATACAACTTAATGGGAATTACTGATACTTATAATATGTACATGAATTATGTACCTATAAGCCCCTAGTCCTTAAAATCTGTATAAATTATTATTAATCAGTATTTGCTTTAAAAATATTTAAAAAAATTAAACAAAAGGTTAGTTAGAGTGTTTTAAGTCATCGTCTTCCTAAGCTGTTATTGCGCCAATAAATTTAAAAGAATAATTTTTGAATTTGGATTAAGACTATTTAGAATTTTTGTTGAGGTTTTGTACATTTTTAGTATTTTTCTAAATACATTTAGAATTCGCAGAATTCGCATCATATTTTCAATCGTCATTCAGTGGTTGGTGTTTTAGAAATAAATTTTTATAGTTATTGGAAGCATTGAAAGGCTCTGCTGAATCCTTCTGTCTCTGCTTTTAAATACCTATTCCGAAATACGACGAGTTCTTATAAGTCAAGTTAAACCCTTCGCTTGTTTTATTATTATTGTTGTTTTCCTTGGAATATAATCGGTATGTATTGTATATAGTATATGTTTACCTTAGAAGAACGTTTCAGTTCAACAAAGAAAAGTTTTCAGACTATGTAACAGGTTTGTAGTACTGCAACTTTCTGCATATATGTATGCCATGTATGGTACGAGACCAGGTGACAAATTTAGCCCTTCTAAATATTATGATGCTGCTATATAAAACAATAAATATTCACATCGAGTACTGTAAACTGAAAATATACACATAATGTAAAAGTCGTGTATGTAAGTGGTGCAGTGGTATCGAAAAACCAGCGACGAATACAAATTGGAAATTAATTTCATAAAAAAACGACAGAAGTTATTATGAGGACGTCAACGGACATAATAATAAGATGTTTCAGTACGATGGTACTGCAAAATCTTATAAGGAAAAAGAAGTACTGTAAATCTAAGATTTATGACGATATCAATATCTGTGCTGCTAAAACTAGACTTTACCGCCCAAATAATGAAGGAAATTAGGAAAATTCATAAGGAGTTGATAATATGCATGAAAGAAAATCAAAGGATGGTAGGAAGAAAATAATCTCATCATTATATGAAACACTTAAAAAAAAACAATTGGCATAAATAACGAGGTGACTGCTGTAATAGGAGATAAAGAAGAAACAAGAAAACTAAAATTCTTTCATAAAAACATTAGTTTTTTTGCATAGAAAGGATATCATTTCAATTCCTATAGAAAAGAAAACAGGAAATAATATATTCATATGTATGTTATTCTATCTTGAGTTGAAATTATTTTTAAAAATAAAACAATTTAAATTTATACAGAGTTTTGTATTTTTTCGATAGATGGAAATATTTCTTCCTGATATAATAATAATAACAAATCTTAATAGCCTATAAAAACAAAATTGTGTAACGATATTTCTAAAAGCTGTTGCCATTAGCATCTTCAATCTTAATATTAACTTCAGAAAATTTGAATGCGAATCAAAAAAGGAATGAATTATTTTATTACAACCAATAAAAATAATTCTACACTTTACAACCTCTTGATAATAAAATACGAGTTAAACTAACAACGGTACACCTGCAACTTCAAAACTCATATTCATACATGACGTAGGCATTTTTCATGCTGTATTATTCTTTGGTTCACCGCAGGAAAAAGAAGTACATTTACTCCCCGTTGTGCTTTACATACGTAAACATAGCAAGTCTATTATCTTATAACGTTCTATCGAGCACGAACAAATTGTATTGCAAATATAATCTTGATTTTCACATACCAACCACAGCTACGAGGAAACGAAAACGTGTAATTTTCGTAAATAATAAGTAGAGTGCGGTAAAGTACGATCTTCTGGCCTTATGTGCATTTGTTATGCACATAATTTGTTTCCTTTTATTTGTACACGCAACGAAATCATTTCTTCGTATTTCGGGTAGAACTTGCAAAGCAACGCCTCACAAAAAGAACGATAAAAAGAACTGATTAATAAATTAATTAAACGAAATAAAAGCGTTTATAATACAACGAGAACAACAGAAGCTAAAGTAATTTAATAAATCTCGCAAACTTTTCTCAAAAGTAAAATAAATCATCAGATTTGAAAGCTCTTTGTACTTTCGTTAGCAGATAATTACTGCAAGTTCCAAACTCGCAGGCGGTTTCATCAGGTGAAAAAAGATAGTAGGAGTGTTTTATGATTTATTTTACAGCGCACTTAATAATTTATAATCTGAAACATTTTATGGCGTCTTTTTTCATTTTTAATATTTTTGTTGTTCGGGTTTTTGCGCGACTTTTGACATCTGCTGTTGAGCTCATATATTTCCAAGAAATAGTGCGATAAAATCTTTCAGCATTTTTTAACTGTCAGCTACGTTAGTAAATTTAAGTAGAGTATCTCAATTAGTCGGTTTACACTGATAGAGAGGACTGTAAACGATTCAAGCACCGTAATTACCTCGCTTTATAGTTTTTCTTCATTAACATAACTGGAAACGAGAACTATTAGAAAGGAAAACGATATTAAAGACGGTATATGTTATTGAAAATTTATGGGCAAATGAAAATCAACGCGTGGTGTTGTGAAACAATAAAGTACTGGTTATTATTCAATTAATAACTCCAGCTGAATTGAGTTTAGGTATATATGTACAGGCTGTATAAGGAATCATATCTACATACTACGTCGACTATAAATCGTGGAATATTATTTAAAAAAAAGTTAGAATTTGTGTTGTAAGTCAAAGAAGTAATCTGTTAAATATCACGACATTAAAATAATGAAATGTTTTACTTAATTTATTGCAAAAATTAAAAAGGAATGTTATTAGTGTTAAAAACACTGAGGAGTAAAGTTTTCTTCTAAAGGTCAGCTATTTCCTTTATTTATTCAAGCCTAATTTTACCAACTTTTATACTATTCAATTGTTTATAATGCACGCTGTATATTCATAGGTATATTAAACAGGCATTTCAACGAAATAAACTGCATTTTAACTAAGAGTAAATTTTAGTTCAGTTTTAAAAAACTAAAAAACAAATAATTTGATTAAAACTTAAATGATCATACAGAAATGTAAGAGTCCATTTATGTTAACAAAAGAAGAAAGCATATAGTAATAATTTTATATCAACATATTTCATAAAAAGTTTTGGAAACTTTAGTTATATTATAAGGCTTCTTAAGCAACAACGTATGAAACGTGGGAGTTACGAGGAACCAACAACTCTTGCAAATAAATAATTATAAACGAAGGCCTCATCTCCTCAAAAATATGACATTCATCTAGTGAAATACAAAAAATATATCCATATTTTACTGCACACTGAACGAAAGTCCATAAAAAATGATAATGAGTTAATTCAAAGAAAGCAAAAAAGAAGCTTTAAAAATATTAAAGAAACACAGAATAAAATAAGACAAAGAAGGAAATTAAGAAACAACACTTGTATTTTAGACAAATGAATTGGCTTCAATCAACTATAAGTTTTTACATTTTGTGTCGAATCAAAAACTAGAACTGAGAAAGTACAGGAAGGAAATATTCTTCTTCTTCTTTTGCTTTTTATTAAAGATTATGGCATCTGAATGTTTAACATTGCTGGTTTAAACAATGAAATTGTTGACTTTACATATTATTAAGTTTTTAAATTTTCAATCTAGAGTCCCTTTGCTTCAATTCTTCCTTGCATTATTCACAATATACAGGGTGATTCAAATTCGACCCTCACCATGGGGATCTCCCTTATGAGCAGAGTTAGAGGGAATGTTTAAATTCGGCAAAGTTGCTATTTTTTGTTCTCTTTAAGAATCCGCCGGCAAAATTGACTTGCGACAATTGACAATCGCAATATTTTGAAAAATCAAAAAAAGTGGGATTTAGTTTTTTGCTTGTGGCGCTCTTATTTGAATTTATAATTAAAAACTAAAAACACATTTTCATAGCCATTTTTTCTCCTCTATCTGATGGTCTGGTTATAATGTTATTAGCACGTTTCATCTCTTGCAGGCCATCATCAACTTTCTTATTTCTTATGGGGGCCATTTTGTTTTTTTACAAATTCAGATGCCCACTTTTTCTCTAATTACAACGATATATGATATGTAGGGAAAATGTTCTAAATTTAGTGCTTAATTCTCAAAAAAAGCATATGTAACTTAAAATCATGCCTGCCATGCATTGTTTAAAAACAATGGAGCATCTAGTTAAGTCGCTTTTGTTTACTTGTGTAATTGTTACTGCCAGTAATATCAAAATATCATAATATTATAATAATGAAGCTCGTCATGAACCTAATCTAACGAAAATCTAATGAGAACAAAATTGGAAAATTTAATACATATTAAAAATGAAAACAATTTATTACAATAAATGTTCAAACAATCTGCTGTTTTCATTAATGCATAAAAAGCGACCTAACTAGATGCTCCATTGTTTTTAAACAATGCATGGCAGACGTGATTTTAAGTTACATACGCTTTTTTGAGAATTAAGCACTAAATTTATAATATTTTCCCAACATATCATATATCGTTGTAATCAGAGAAAAAGTGAGCATCTAAATTTGTAAAAAAACAAAATGGCCCCCATAAGAAATAAGAAAGTTGATGATGGCCTGCAAGAGACGAAACGTGCTAATAAAATTATAACCAGACCATCAGATAGAGGACAAAAAATGGCTATGAAAATGTGTTTTTAGTTTTTAATTATAAATTCAAATAAGAGCGCCACAAGCAAAAAACTAAATCCCACTTTTTTCGATTTTTCAAAATATTTCGATTGTCAATTGTCGCAAGTCAATTTTGCCGGCGGATTCTTAAAGAGAACAAAAAATAGCAACTTTGCCGAATTTAAACGTTCCCTCTAACTCTGCTCATAAGGGAGATCCCCATGGTGAGGGTCGAATTTGAATCACCCTGTATACATGATGTTTGCAGCAGAATAACTAATAATAGAGAACAAGGTAGGTAGAAACCGAATAATATAGGATAAAGAAGTACAAAGAAAGTTACCAAAAACAAAGAGGTTGGATAAGTAATGAATTCCGAATTTTTTGTAAAAAGAAAAGAATAAAAAAGGCATAATAAACGATCTACAAGGATAAACCAAAACAGAGATAGAAAAGTAAAAGAAGAAGATTAGTTAAACATTTCAAAATTTTAAATTAATTTTGTATCCGGATTTAAGTCAAAAACAATGAAGAGCATAAATATATTTAAAAAAATGACAAACGACTAAATATAACCGAAGAAGAGTGTGCATACTAAACAAGAAGTTGAATAAAATAAGAAAATCATATAGGATATAAGCAGAAGATCAAGCGAATAAACATTGAATTAGTTTTGACATCTGATGTTAAAAACGAAAGAAGAAATAAAAAACAGAAGCAAAAACAATACAAGAGGACAAAAAATCATAAAACAAAAGCATACGACCAAGCTAATAAACGTACATTAGTTTTATGTCTGATGCTAAATGTGAAAGGAGGAAAACTGCGGAAGAAATGAAAACAGAAGTAATTGAAATATACCATGGAGGAACGAGGAAGAAGATAAGAACGAAAGAATTAAAAAAAAGGGTAAAGTTTCATAGAAAACGAAGAATGAAAGCAAAAATTACCCTATTGGTAAAAAAAAACTCATAACGGCGGAAGTATCAAAGATGAAAAAAAGGCGATTGTGCAAGCAAATCGAAGAGAGGAAACAGAACAGAAGAAGGTACCTAGATTGCAGAACAGGAGGAAGGGTAGATTGTGGTTATATTTAAAATAAAATATTCATCTACATTTTGGAGTTAAAGATTGTGTTTGTGCGTTTGCAAGAGTAACAATTTCTAATATGTATAATATTTTAGGTACGTTATAGAAATTAATTTTGCTCAATAATAAACATTATTTTTAGTATAACCACATATTAATATTTTACTTATATCAAATAAATATATTATTACTCCAGTAACTTTCAAAACAAAATTAATGAAAATATGAACAAGCATAAAACATACTTAAGGCTATACTTTCCTTAACGGAAATATTGACAAAAATCGCAATATTTTATATCACTTTTGTGGCTTTATTATTAAATTTGAAGAGCTGGTCGACACTTATAAAGATTCTGTAGGAGGCAAGGTAGTAATGTGTTGTGTGTTGATATGTTGATGTCAAAAGGTCAATTAATTTGCTGTAATTAATCGAAAACGTCCTATAATTTCTACAATTTCTTTCGTTTATTTGTGATCGAAATCAAAAAAAGTTTGAACAAACTGACAATGATTAGCACGGTCTACTGAGGTCTTCTAATAGATTTTTTTCGTCGATGTTTATTGAACATTTATATCGCAAAAAGAAAACTGCATTTAGGCAACCAGTTAAACATAATGTTTCGATTTTTACTTTCCCAATTTCTGCAATCTAAGTTGCCTAACGCAAAAAGGCATTATTTTAAAGCGTTGAGTGGCTTGTACTGAGAAACATATTATCTGTACTTGTAATCCCTAATAGATAACATAAGAAATTATCCTCCAGGCTCTCCTTTACTTAAAATACATTCCTAGTTTAAATTAATGCTTTTGACGTTAGGCAACTTAGATTGCAGAAATTGGAAAAGTAAAAATCGAAACATTATGTTTAAGTGGTTGCCTAAATGCAATTTTCTTTTTGCGATATAAATGTTGAATAAAAATATCGACGAAAAAAATCTATTAGGAGACCTTAGTAGACCATGCTAATCATTGTCAGTTTGTTCAAACTTTTTTGGTTTCGATCACAAATAAACGAAAGAAACTGCAGAAATTATAGGACGTTTTCGATTGATTACAGCAAATTAGTTGACCTTTTGACATCAACATATCAACACATCACTACCTTGCCTTCTGTCGACCAGCTCTTCAAATTAAATAATAAAGCCACAAAAGTGATATAAAATATTACGATTTTTGTCAATATTTCCGTTAAGGAAAGTAGAACCTTTAATGCCATGCAGATATTTCAGGGGGTGATAGTAGTCGACAAAATAAGAAAAAAATGTTAATATACAGATGATCAAAAATGCGCCATTTTCGTTATACAGGGTTGCGAAGTTACAAATTTTTTTGCGTATTTTGCGTTTTTCTCCCGAATGTTTTGAGAATGGAATTTCCTGTTCTTTTCTCTAGCTTTTTGGTTTTTTTCATTATTCCCGTATCTGTCACCGTTTTCGAGTTATTTGAGCGATCAATACAAACCAAGTGTAGTCAAAATAATTGTTTTTTGTTTTTTTTTGTAGCACCCTGTATACTGCAACTGATGATTTTCACATTTTATTGTAGAGATTCTAAAAGATATTAGGTATACTAAATTTCAAATAATTATCTCAAAACGCAAAATATAAAAAAAAAATTGAAACTTCGCCACCCTGTATATCGAAAATGGCGCGTTTTTGACCATGTGTATATTAAAATTTTTTCCTTATTTTGTTGAGTACTATCACCCCCTGAAATATCCGCATGACATTAAATAAAACCCTGTATAGAGAAACATAATATGTATTAAAAATTACTAAATAACTATCAACCGTACTTTTATCCATATACAGGGTAGTCCTTAAGTAATGGGACACAGACGAGTGGGGGTCAGAATCAATATGTTAAGGACCACTTGTATTTAAATTTTATCACTTGGCAATAAGCGCGTTTCAAATTATGAAGTGTTCACATGTAAAAATGCGCCTACATTTTTGGCGGTATATTTAAAAATACATGAAAATTTCCCTGCAAACTATTTAAATTCCCCGGCGTTTTACAGAAATAGGTAAATTTCTCTGATTTTCCCCGGTTTTTTAGATTTTCTAAAAATAAGGGGAACCTTGTTTCAGCCTATGTTTTTATATTTATCGTAAAATATGACCTTGAACGTCATTTTGTGCTGATGTGCTATACTTTGTAGAATTCAGATATTAATTGCAGCACAGTTATAAGTATAAAATTACATGCCTTATAGTTAATTTTTAGCACTTTCGGATATTAGTTCTTGCAGTAGTGCAGGGCCTCGATTTTCAATATCTCTAAATTTAGGACTTTTAATATAATAATTCTGTACTGTACTAAATAAAAGATAAAATAACTTTTCCCGAGTTTATATGTCCTAAATAATGTGACCTTTTCGTTATTTGTGTTTTCAGATTTTTAATTATGAGAATGAAAGGAATTTTTAAACTATTGCTTTTATCTATTTAAAGTTAAGTAATGTAAATTTTTAAGGGGGAAGTGTATTTATATGGGGATGTCTCGATCCAATAAACGAGGATGAATAGCAATTGACATTTAATCAGCTATGCTAAACTAAGATGAGGATGAGTTACAAGTTACAACAGAAAATGTTATTTATTACAAGCGGTTTTGTGATAGCTAAAGATAGAAAAAATCAATTTGTACCTAAGAAATAACAAGTAAGTGTGGTTTATACACCATAAAAATAAATAAAAGAGCTTCTAGTAACTTATAATTGAAAGTAACTGTACGTTTCTAAAAGGCAATGTCCAATATAAATAAAAAAAAAGGTAAATATGCTACCACACTTACTGAACGGTAATGGGACATTTAAAAAATACCATCAATCGTTATTTTAAAAGTTAATCGACACATAACGAAATCAATCAACTCGAAAATGAGGCAATTTAAATAACAACCCCAAAATACAAAAAATTGCCCACAATTACATCGAAAAAAGCGGCCTAAATCACCAACGAGCACATAAAAAGCTTCCATCCTTTTCGTCACGTTAGAGGTTAGCCAGGTTAATGTGGACGAAAAAGGAAAACGACAACGAGAAGCCAAAAGAAAATACTGAATATCGAGGAGGAGCGGTTGGTCGGTTTCGATCAAACGACTATAGTTTATATAGTTATGCGGGGTGACCAAGCGGTCAACAACCGGCCAAATCGTTGCTTCGGACCGCGGAGGTGTCTTCGGATGACCCACATCCCGGAGTTTTTGCGGCAAGCCTAACAGTACTGGACCCAACCTGTATGAACGCATTCCGCCGCCATACGGCAATAAATGCATGAGATTTCTGGATATGTACGAATGGTATGTGGAACACCGGAGGATGCGTGAGAAATGTATCAGCGGAGATTTCAGGTCCGGCTAAAAGTCGTCCAGAAATACATAGAATATTACAATGCAGGTCCGCCTACTCTGCATACATTTAAGCTGCCGCATTATGCCATTCAAATTATATACAGGAAGAATGCGAGATAGCAGCTATACGCTGTATGGTGTTGCAACGTTTATTTATATATGTAAATGTTCCTAAAGACATTTAATAATTTTGATTATGAACTCGAATGTGACAGAATTGTTACGGTAAATTTATTCAGTCAAAATAAAAACTATCTGGGTTGTTTAGGTGTCTGCTATTACTGCAGGATATTTAAATTAGCTACTTAAATAGCAACGTGTAAAACTTACTGCAAAAGGTCTTCCTGAAGATTTCAAGGACAGTAAAATAAATTCGTTATGAATTGCGCTCAACTGTAAATCTGCAGGAATATTTAAATTTACATCACAGAGTCAATCATTCCTGATCAAATTAAGGGTTATTTTTCTTAATTTAATTTAATCATGCGGCAACCAATAATTAAAAGGCTCAAGTTCACTGAAGTTTTAATACTCTTTTGCATCATCAGAATCAGGTTTAATTAATTATAACATATTATATTGCAATGAAAATAAACCATTTATTTACAGTTGCTTAGCAAAATACTATCTATATGAAATCCAAAATCAAAAGCCGGAACCATATACACTAAATACACTAAATAGTTTTATAAAATCGATACTTTTTCTACTAATTCTACTCGCGTGTAATGGCTATTACTCACTCGGCCCCCGTTGAGTAATAGATATCACAACACACCTGTTGGATTATGTATTAGTTTTAAATTTTAAATTCCAGTTAAATCGTATAAAATGCTCAAAATAGTGGTCCCAGTTGTCAAAACAACTGTTTCAGGTAAAATACGTTTGAACAATGCTTTCCTTATATTTACCATTTTTCCCAAAGGGAAAATTTTAACTTCTTTAAGTTATCTTCACAGAAGGCTGTAATTTGTGACGACCTCAAATGTAAAGTTGTAACAAATTATTCATAATAACGTATGATGATTATTTGTGACCTCACAAAAAGTCAAAATTTTATTTGCCTTTTGATCATAAAGATTGCCTTTAGTAATTGGTTTCTTCTTATCTCCAACAAAGTTTTCAGTTGCCCTTTATTTTTGACTTGCTTGTACTTATTAATTTGCGTTTATCGAATGAAATATTTCTCTGCAAGGGTTTGTTCCCACTGCCGATTCCGGAAGTTTCGTCTACCACAGTTGGTCAATTTGTTCGATTGTTTCCATGACGGCCTAGAAGAAATTTCGAATTTATTTCCCTAGTAAGTGAAGTCATTGACTTAGTAATAACTCGTTGACATTGTTTTCTTTAAGACTTAAGCCTACTGACTTGTCCCGATTCCAACGCCCACATCTTCAGTGCTAGTTGAACATCTCTTTTAACTTTGAGTTAATACTAGGTCGGTAATTTAGGCATTTTCCGCCCATTTTCTCTTATATTTTGATATGTTTGTTTCCAAAGAGGAGATACCCAATTCTTCTTTAATGTCTTTATTACGGATGTGGTCTAGTCTTGACAGCCTTGGACGAGCCTTAAAAATTTAGTTCCTGATTCTTCTATTCTTCTCGTATATTTGCTATGTATAGTCCATGTTTCGCTTCTAGGTAACAAGGTGTGGACTGCTTTCGTTTTCCAGAAATTGATTTGTGTTTTTTATTTACTATTTTTACCTATGATTCTTCGTATGGTTCCACATATGTATTTTTTGAATGATGCCATTGTGTTGTCTATATCTTGATCGTAGTTCGAAGACACATAACATCCTAGCTATATTAAATTGCTAACCTTCTCTAGGTACTAGTTTTCAATACATATCTTCGACGTTGCTATGTTTGTTTCCCATAGAATGCCATTATTTTCGTTTTTGTTTAATTGATTTCAGTTATATTCTCGAGATATAGTGTTTAGGAAGTATAAACATTGTTGTAACAGGTCTTGGGAAAGGATAAACTTAATAAGAATTTATGCCAGAGTATTATGTTGGAAGTTTTTAAATTTTTAACGGCAATTTAAATCGGTGGTGAATTAATGTTTATAATTGCGTTCTGTCAGTTTTCAGTTAGATATCCATTAATCCACGATAGCGAATTCCATCCTAAACTGTTAGGCCTTATATTAACTTTAAAACACCATGACTTGTTAGCGTCAAATAGTAATAGACTTGTGGACAGTGCCAATGTAATATTGGGTTATTGCTTAATCTGAAACTCTTCAGGTTAGGATGCAATTTAGTTTACCAGTTTACCGTAGAAGTTGAATCATATATGGTTACAAGTCCTCGCTACGCTCGAGACCTGTAATCTTCCATACTCGTCTTGGTAAATCTCACCATAGATTTTGACTCATACTGAAGAATCATAAGTAATCCAGAAATAATTGTTAATATACAAGATTTCGCCATCAAAAGGGGAACTTTCCAATTTGGCATTTAATAATCTCGTACATTTTGCGAGACAGCAAAAAATGTTCAAATTAAACACTTTCTATTTCCGAAATTAAATTGTTAAGAATTCACTGCTTTGGGGAAATACCTTGTATCTCATTGAGGGATAACATTTTACAAATCTGTTTTGCTTAACTACTTTGTTTTTATTATTTGATACTACACCGTGTCCTACACCCTGTAAACAATATCTAATTATTACCAAAAAGTTAACAAAACATTAACAAAAACATATGTAAACTCGTCGTAAAAATCCCGCCGCCTTTTCTCATATTTTATCAGGTTGAAATATTCCGCAAAACCAACCGAAGTATTAAAATAGTAAACTGGAATAAGTATTTATATTTAATTGTACGATTTAAGATGTCAGCTAATAATCCAAATCCACAAAGACTTATAATAACATGACATTCGTCACTGCAAATGTTTCGGCGATTCCATTTTATGTTTGCAGATAAAATATTTTTAGCGAATCTTCGTGTTTGTCATTTTGATTATGCTATTTATATTAGTGAAAGTAAAATTTGAATTTAAAATATGCGGAGGATCGGAATCTGGATAGAACACATTTACGCGTGTGATATGAAATGCTAATAGCATTAAAATTCACAGATCGCGAAATATAAACAAAATATAGAAACATTCAAAAAAATGAGCTGACGATGTTAAGTTTTGAATTTACATTTGAATAATACTGTTTTTAATGTTTAATTTATATATCTTTTGTAAATTTTTGTTATAGAATGCGGTTTTCGCCTTTTTAATTAAAAATATGAGTTTATTCAATTTTCGGGTTTGTTTGTTTCTGCACGTATATTTACGTAAAATTGAAAATTTCTATGCAATAAGAATAAAATGAGTTATATTGGAATGACTTTTGTTAAACGTTGAGACTTTTCGTAACGTATTTTTCCTTATTAATGTTCTTCTAGGTCATATTTAATTAATAAGAATAAATTAATTAAAATTTACGCAATAATATTTCATTTAATAGTTATTTTCATAGCAAGACAAGTAAGATTAATTTACTCTGTGAAGTATTAAATCTAGATGATTGTAGCCTCAACGTAGCGAAACAGACAAATGGCTTAAACCCCATGTATGAAATACATCCTTCAGTAGACTGATTAACACTTGGTAAATTCTAAATTGTTTAACTTGTTTAAATGAAACACTAAACATAACCAGTTGGTTCGTTTATTGTGGTTGCAATGTACCTTAAACCTTACTTAGGGGGTTTTCTACGTTGCCTTTTAATAAGAACAGATATTCGCTACTACACCCCATGGATTGAATCTTTGACATAATAATTTGACATTCATTAATTATCAATAAATTAATTACCTCGTTTACTTTCCATACAAGCAAGTTTATACTTCCCTATTGCTAATATCCAATAAACAAATGGTCTTCAAATATAAACGCAACTTATCGAATGGACAAAACGGATAAATATACATTATTTGTAATTTATATTTAAATTACAATGTATATTTAAACAGCTCCAAGTTTCTTCTTCTTCTTTCTTTTACTTCAGGAATTTCCTGTATAAACTTACACTGTTTTCCATATTTCGGTGTTCCTTTTCTGTTAACTAATTGCCACTTGTTTTCAGGGATTTATTTTCGCTTTTCCAACTGCATTTATATGGCCTTTTTCTTGTTTAAGTACACGTAACTAAGGCCAAAGAACGCAAAGTCAGAATTAAGGTTTATTGATTTTCTAAGACTCGCTGTGTAAAATCGATTCTTTGGGTTACTTAACTATAAAAAATCATTTTATGTTCTACTCATCATCAATATTAATGATTTTTCTTCGTTTACTTGGAAACAAGCTTCTTTTCTAAATGTATAAACCGTTTAATAATTTACTAACGATGAAATTACCTTGCAAAGATTTGAATTCTGTGACGAATACTAATAAGTTTTTTCGCACTACCGATTTGGATGATTTTTACCATTTGTTTATTGATTATTTTATTACTTATTATGAGGAAATAAATAGTTACTTCCCTAGAGAAGTAACAGCTACTTTGAACTAATTTCGTTTGTATGTAATTCGTTAATTTAGTAATGAATAATAGCGAATTACTATATTTAAAAATTATTTAAAATTTTAATAACAAATTATATCGGCATTGAAAAAAATATTACAAGTAATTTATTGTGTTTGGCATGGTTGCAAGCATCAATCGCTGTGATGAGGCTGCAATTTTCAACAGAATAAATCTCACTTACGTCCCTTATTATGTAATTATTATAGTGCAGTGTTCCTTACTTGGTGATTTATGGTAATAAAACTATTAAAATGTTTTAGCAATACATGCATAAACACGTCGACTTTACATATCTGGGAAGCACAGTATATGTTTTTTGAGCTGTGATAGATGAAGAAACGAATTATGATCCATTTGTGTAAATGGATATTAACAATAATTCTAATCCCACACATTTGAAACGAAAAAAATTCAAGAAAAATGGGAAGAAGCTAATACGGTGTATCTGTTATGGACCAAGTGATTAATTGGTCATTATTCATAATGACTGGTCAATGTGATAAATCCGGTCAGTATTAATAATGACCGTTCAATATGCATAATGCCCGGTCATTATGAATAATGACCGGTCATTATTAATACTGACCGGATTTATCACATTGACCGGTCATTATTAATAATGACCGGTCAATGTGATTAATATACTTTGCCTCTGCCAAAACAGTAGAGGTGTTTAATGGAGGTTAGAGGTAGAGGAAGAACAGTTTTTTTTTAAATAAAAGTACATTATTCACATTGACCGGTCATTATTAATACTGACCAGATTGATCACATTGACCAGTCATTATAAATAATGACTATTAATCACTTTGTCCATGACATATCCATCCAAAAGGAGCCAAAACTGTATACAACGACTATAAGATGATTAAACTGTTGAAGTTGGAAGTCTAGGTCTTGTAAGTTTTGTCTGGCGTGATTCATAAGACACTATCAGAGCATTTTGAAAAAATTATTGGAGACTACTAGTGCGGCTTCAGAGAAGTAATATCGATCATCTGTCAGATACTCAAAAGCTCCCAGTAAATTTAAAATGAAGAACGATGTAATGTAAAATAATATACTGTTGCCATTGCTTTTCAATTTGGCTACTCAGGAGAAGTAATGATACAAATACACAGTTAGTTATATGCGGACGACATAGTTCTAACCACCCATAAAAGAAAGTTTTCGTGTCATAAAAAGCAAAACCAAGCCAAGTTTGAGTATCAATGAACAAGAAAGGAGACTTATCAAAAGTATAAGAAAAATAGGCGTTTATAAGTTTGGAAAAGTGGAGGAATTCACAATTCAGAATCATCCGAAGGAACAATTGGATGATGAATCGATTCAAATTAGACATAATGAAAAGTTGGAGAGTTTATTATGTATAAGTAGTAAGTAAAGTATATAAAGCGGAACGAATTAAGTGGGATCATATCAAGCGCACGAAGTTAAGAAGGAATGTTAGCAGAGTAACAGAATTAATTCTCCAAGAGAGCAAAAGGTAAACCACGAATTGGCTGAATGAATTAGAAAAAAACCTTACAAAGATGGAAATAATCAGTTTGGAGAACAAGAACACAAAACAGAAAAAATTGGTGCAACATTGTTGTGTAAGTCAAAAACAATGCAATGCTGAATGAAGAAGTATTTTAAGATTTTACTTAGAATTCTTATTATCAGCGTGCAATCAAGAGTTCCAAGCACTGATGATTTCCTTAGCTTTAGCGCCCATAGAAAAAATCATTTGCGGTAGGCTTTGATTTGTAATGGTCTATCTCTTTTACGTTCATATATGTCATATTATTATTATTATTATTATAGCCATTATTCCTTATTTTTTGGACACAGGGATGTGCTGGTGCGTTAGCGTGTGAGGGAAGTTACGGGTGCAATGCACAATCCGGTCCTATTCTGCGGGTTAGGTGATCCGTTTGATCCTACATACCGCACTATACAGGGTGTAAATTAATGACGTGCAGATATTTCAGGGGGTGATAGTACTCGGCAAAATAAGAAAAAAATGTTAACATACACATGATCAAAAACGCGCCATTTTCGATGTACAGGGCGGCGAAGTTTCAAGTTTTTTTTCGTATTTTGCGTTTTTCTCCCGTATGTTTTGATATAATTATTTGAAATTTAGTACAGCTACTATCTTTTAGAATCTCTACAATAAAATGTCCAAATCATCAGTTGCAGTATACAGGGTGTTACATTTCTTTGGGTTACCGACCATTTTACCTTCCGGAACTTTTTTTTTGAAGCGCCCTGTTTAAATTTTTATATCTTAATTGAATTCCCTGTTCTTTTCTCCAGCTTTTTGTTTTTTCCCATTATTCCCGTATCTGTCACCGTTTTCGAGTTATTTGAAAAAATAGCGATCAATACAAACCAAGTGCAGTCAAAATAATTTTTTTTTTGTTTTTTTTTGTAGCACTCTGTATACTGCAACTGATGATTTTGATATTTTATTGTAGAGATTCTAAAAGATAGTAGCTATACTAAATTTCAAATAATTGTCTCAAAACTACTAAATCTAAAACCCGGAAATTCGAGATAACCTGTATGAAAGTACATTAAAAGAAACACTCTTCGAATGACAATCTGAAATATTCATTATTTAATCCAAAATAAAGAAAATGGAAAAACAGAAACAAAACTAAGGTCACAATGAAACTCGTGCATTTATACTTTCTTCCTTTGTTTGAACAGAAAATATAAAAGTAACAAAACTTTTATATATTTTATTAACTTGTAGGTAGTCCTTTATTATTTTTTACGGCGATAAGTCTTTTTCTCATGGATTTTACTAACTTCTCACAGTAGTCAGAAGGAATCCTTTTCCATTCTTGAAGAAGCACCTTCTGTAAGACTTCTTTATTCGAAATCTGGTGATTTCTGATTTTAATTTCCAAATAATGCCATAAATTTTCAGTAACATTTAAGTCTGGTGATTGGGAAGGGACTTCAATCAATTCTCTTGCGTTTTTTCTAGCCACTCTTTTACTTTCTTTCCTTTGTGTTTCGGATCATTATCTTGATATACCTACCTAATATGTAATTTCTTGTCAGGCCCAATTTTCTCGCTGAACTTTTTAAGTTATCCTTTAGAATGTCTAAATACATATGCTGGTCCATGATCTCTTCGGTATAATGCAGATTTCCAACCCCAGAAGCTACCATACTACCCCAAACCATTACCGATCCGCCACCATGCTTTACAGTAGCTCGCAAATGTTTCTCTTTTAATTATTCATCAGGTCTCCGCCATACATAAGCCTTTCCGTCTAGATTATATTGGCTCTCGTCAGTAAAAATTGCCCTCTTCCAGAAGTCAAAATCTTTATCAATGCACCTTGCAGCATACTTCATTTTTATGACTTTATTCTTTTTAGATACCTATGTAGGGTTTCTTTCTAGCTACTCTTCCGTGAAACTGATTTTTTTCGAAGCACTCTCCTTAGTGTTTCAGAATGTATTTTCCTTCCCAAACGTTCTTCAACCTCTTTTGTTAGTTTTGGTGCACTTATTTTAGGATCTGCTTTGACTTCTCTAACAATCCACCTTTCATCAGCATCCGCAAATATTTTTTTTGAACTTTTCTTTTCTTTATTTTTGATCCTGTTACAATTTTTTGGATTTCCCAAATTAATTGTACAGTTTTTGTCTTTTTTGCCAATGTTGTGAACGTCAAGAATTTTTGTTTTGTGTTTGTTTAATTTAAATTCTTCGATTTACTTTCAAAATTTCATTTTTTTTCTTGTTAATTTCACAATTCACCTTTTTACTTCATCAAATTTTCTTGATGCCTGGTTATTTAGGGCAATAGCTTGTCTTTATTATCGTTTAAAAGTAATTCTTTCGGGTTTTCCGAGTCTATTATTTTCATATTCTATTTCGAGTTATTCAAATTACCTATTACTAAAAATTATTTTCATTTTTGAGTAAAATCTCCGCCTAGTGTTATGCAACTGTATTCGCATAAGCGCTATCTGGGTAGTATATGTTTTGACTTGCGCAATATTCATTGTCAGGTGATGTGGTTTCTTGACCCAGATTTTTCTTTCCTTTTGGGTTAGAACTTCAAGTTGAACAGACGTTTAAGATTTTAAAAGTTCATCATTTTAGTCGTTCAGATATAATGACCGTCATGTTTTAAAGTATCCGATATTTGGATTTATAGCTTCTATGCTAGTTTACAGTTCGTTTCGCACTATTTGGTGGTAAGATAGTTTTTTTATTAATTTTTGCTTAATCTTCATTTTTTCTGATTTCATTTGGAAATTTCAGCTTCAAGTTACACCTATAAAAATTTGAATGGTGTTAACTTATATTATTTTCCTTCTGGAGGAGCTGTGGGTATTTTCCTGTCTGGACTATTTATTATCCGCTGGAAATTAATCCTTTTGGTAATTTTTCACTCCCACGTGGAGGGACGCCATTTTCCTATGCAGTTCTGCGGTGTTATCGGTTGAACCATAATTCTCCGTTTGGAATCAGGTGTTGCGGAAATTCCAGCTTTTGTAAATTTTAATCATCTGAAGCCTAAGATAAGTGTCAATTCTATTATTTAATATTTAATAAAATTTTACTTTTTGATTCAAATTTATATTTCGCACAGGTGAGTGTACACCTGTTCGTTTTAGTAATATTCAATGCTTAGATAATGTGTGCATTTTTTTTGTCATGGTATTTCAATTTAATCATGAATTAGTTTTGGATTTATCTTTTATAAATTTTCATTATTTAATATTTTGCTAATTCATGAATGAATTGATAATTTTTTTCTGTTATATATTTAACTTTAATATTGTATTCTTTAACATTGTATTTTTAAGTACATTTAAATTCTTTAGGTATTTGACAAGTCTTAATTCATGTTCTAATCAAATTGTTAATTATTGTTTTTTGTAATTAATTGGAATCCTGGCCTTGCGCCGAATTGAGTCCGACAAAAATAAATTGTTAATGTTTGAATAAAAAGGCTTTTTATTATCATTTTGATAAGTTTTTGTAGCAATCCGATTGTCTTCTTTGTACCTTTTGATGATACTCTGCACTGTAGAGCGTGGCCTATTTACGATGTTACCGATTTGGCTTAAACTTTTACCGGCCTCATGATTCATGATGCAAAATGTTTTAGTTTTCTAATGTCCGTTTTGGCGACCCATGTTAACGGAATATTCTTTTTATATGTATAAGAATGCAACACAAAATCAAGAAAAAGCGACAGTTTGTGTATCTAAGTTGATCTTGCGCGAACTTGTCAAAACTTGTTAAAACAATAGCCAACTATGATAGGTAGATAGGTACCTATACGAGTTTCATTGTGACATCAATTTTGTTTCCCTTCTTACATTTTGTTTTAAGTAATGACAATTTTAAGCAAATTGGTGTTTCATGACTCAAATATAACGATGGATCGCATAATCTTAACTTTTAAAATATTAAATTTTTAAAGACATAAGTATAAGTAGTTGTGTCCGATGTGCTAAATGTGTTGCCTATTTTACGTAAAAAGTGGTTAAAAAGGGACTATATTTAGCTTGGTTTAGAAACATCTTTGCATATGTTTTATGTGCAGCTGTAGCTGTAGGTATTCTTTATTGTTCTCGAATATGCCAGAGTTGTCACCAATTAATCGTTAATTTTTGGCAAGTAAACTTGAATTTTTATTTTATTAAGGAAATTTACAGCTAAATATAGATGTATGGCTATTTTAACCACTCTGTCACATCGAATGCTGAATTCGTACATAATGTTGTAGAAGGAATTCAAAATTATTGAAATCAAGGCGAAATCAACCCCAAAAAATGAAAAATTTGGGTTGCTAAAAAAACCTAATATTTTAATAGAAGTATTTTATAGCAGTGGGTAACCGTCAAACAAGTCATAGTCCAGTCAACGAACGCTCAATAGGGGGGTGTAGAATGCATGGAGGGTGTCACAATTTTTGACTTCAGGGCTTTGTTTGGAGTCGTTAGGAGGTAAACATACTAAAAGTCCCCGGACATAGGAGGTGAGCGGGGTGCAGGGGGGCACCGAGAAGATCCCTTTTTTTGATTTTTTGCTGATATCTTGAAGACGGTGCGTTTTAGCGAAATGTCATTATATACAAAATCAAAGCTGGCAAAATTTCCCATATTTTTGCTTTGTAAAGTTCTTTTCTATCACCAACCGTTTATGAGATATCCGCTATCAAAAATCGTTAATTTTCGAAAAAAATATATAAAATGTATATACCATTTTGAAGGAAATTTAATCCTCTACAACTTCTTTTGTGGGGATTTTCCTGTAAACCGAAGAGATGAGGTGCTAGAGAGAAAAGTTTAACGAAAAACGCGAGCCATAATATTTTCTTTCGAAAATTTGCGATTTTTGAGACCAGATATCTCATAAACGGTTGAAGATAGAAAAAAACTTAAAAACGCAAAAATGTAGAAAATTTTGTCAGCTTTGATTTTGTATAGAATAACTTTTTGATAAGATGCACCGTCTTCAAGATATAAGCAAAAAAACAAAAACAGAGACCTTCTCAGTCCCCACCTGCACCCCGCTCATCACCTATGTCCGGGGACTTTTAGTATGTTTACCTCCTAACGACTCCAAACAAAGCCCTAAAGTCAAAAATTGTGACACCCTCCATGCATTCTACAAACCCTTTATCAAGTTGTGTATTAACCTGACATCTTTTGATTTTCATTTGTGATCGCTTTTTTGTTTTTCTGGGTTTCATCTAAAAAAATCGGTTCGTTTTAGAACTAATGAGAGTATTTTAGTGAGCTAAGTTAAAACTACAAACCTAATTAACCTAATTAATCTACGTAATTGATGGAACTTAAAGGTTGTTTCATTTACAACTTATTTACTTCAACTGCGATTTCCTTTAAATTTTAGTAAATAAACAATTGTGTTCCATTTTGAATAATTTTATGAGTATGATATGTGAGTCTTCTACGGACTTTACTAACTGTATTGGTTACCTTTATATTATAAAATACTTTTCGCGTATAATTCGTTGCCTCAAGCGTTGATAAACACATTGTATTCATTTATATTTTGTAATTTAGATCGTAATCATACCTACTTCCATAGGCACCGACTTCATCTGGACACGGGGGCTTGTACCCCCATAAAACAAAAACGTGATAACTAAAACAGAATTCTTTTTATTCGAGTAAAGTCAGCTGTTTTGTTTATAAACCACTTTCATTGATTAAGAATGCTGCTTAATTATGCCACCACTCTCCCTTAATAAATTTTAAATAAATGATAATGTGCTCTACCATAAAATTAACCACCTGAAAGATGATTGTATTACAATTAAAAGAGAAAGAAGAGGGACAGAAGTTAAAAGGTCTGATCTGAACGCCAACAATTCCAACTTTATAAACCATCTACAGTTTTCTTATTTGCGAAACGTTTCCAAACAAACACAAGTTACAGTTTTATAACAGTTGACTTTTATACAATACGCTTCATGTTGTTTAAAATAATACGTTACTTTTTTATTAACAAGATGCAGTGTGTTTAATTTAAAGGTTGGGGTCACCCCTTTTGTAAATGTTTTTTACGTAAAATTCAATTGTGAATTACAAGGCAACTCGGCGGGTTTACATATTTGTACGTCGTGTTACATGCTTTTCGAAATAATAAATAATTGACATGTGTCAAAGGTGTGAAAAGACTACTACAATGAAGAAGGCTTCCGGATTGGTTCCGCGAGCCCCAGGGTACGTGAAGTCCACGGGGTGCCTCGCACAGAGCAGCCCAATTACCCACGCCCCGTAGAGAGACCCCTTTCTTTCACGTTCATGCACCGGAGCTAATTAATTTCGAATATTTCAGCATGTGAGATATTAAATCACCTATTAATTATTTAGGGAATTACGAAACAACGTTATGAATAAATTAATGGTTTTCATTAATAAAGCGTTTCGCTCGTGGGGACGGCACGGAGCGTGTGCATAATTTTTAGATGCCTAATTATAATTTATCAGAAATGTCTAAGAATTGAATAGTAACGTGCAACATAAAAGAACCTTTCTGATGTTTTCCCCTCGAGCAAGCACACTTAAGTAACCATAACGTTAAAATTAAGCTATTAATTTTAAGAAAGGTTTGTCTAAATTTAAATTGAAATGCGTTTTCTTGAAATACGAGTACAAGGATAAATTAGTTAAATAAATATAAATACCGTTTCTTTGTTAATAGGAAAATTTTTAAAAAGTTAAGATAAATGTTATGTAACTGTAAAGGTTTTGTTAAAATTAACGAGTTAAATAAAATGTGCCGATAATAAATATTTTTACGGTAATATTTTAAATTAATACTTAAATTACATTTTATGGTTATATGAAATTTCACCTTAGAACGTATCAAATTAAGAAACATCTTAAGAAAAGGTTTTACTCTTTAACAAATTATGAGAAAAACATCCTTCAAAAATACATGGAATTTCATATCTCTTAAATGAATAATATGTGGATTTTAAGAAAACTGTCAATTTATGTCGATTTAAGCCACCCAAATATTAAAAAACGAAAATTTAAATTAGTTGCCAATTTATATGACAAAAGCGATTGCCTTTTTAGAAATGCTTTTACATAATGTTAGGTGTTTATGTGTTAAAACTAGTCATGTATTTTTTTAAATATTTTTTACTGCCGATTGGATAAATTAAATTTTACTGTGGATCTTTGCCATCTTATGTTTATTGGTTGTTATAGATTAAGGAAATAGAGAAGTGAGTGTGCATTTAATATCTTCCTAGGGAAGTAAATACTGAGTTTAATTTAGTAATCAGTAATAACATTTTTATATTTATTAACAGTTCATAGTTGAACAAGTACTGTTGAAAACGTGGGAGTTCTGTCAAGATAAAACCAGATCAACCTTAATTATACTACTTAATTAGAATTTAAGTTTAACTCTAGAAATATAGGACCTATAGGCAACACAGGCTGAGCAACAAAATCAACTGAATTCGGATCTGGATTTAAAATTGTAATTTTTGTTAGTAACCTTTTTGCTAATCAAATTTAAAATTTTAAATTAAGTCCGAAGATTTTAACAATACTTATTTTTGAGGCGGAGTTGAATATTCTATTTCAAATCTGAACATATTGAATAATCCAAGCTGTAAGTATGAATTAAATTGATTTCAAAATAATTGAAATTCAAACTTACATTTTCCCCAGACAGAATTTACGTTGCCATTACTTTCAATGTATGAGACACATTTCTTAACGTATAAAATATATTCACACTACTGCAAAACTCTTTAACTTTCCCCGGCTATTCTTTCCTTTTTCTTCTTGTTTTTCTGGTTCGTCTTCTTCGACAGTTTTTCACAGTCAGCTCTTGGACATAGATTATACTTTTGCTTTTCCATTTCGTGCTGTGTTAATTGGTACAATGTTTTGTATCTAACCCCTCTCAATACTAAATAGTTACGTCTATTCAACCTTGACATTTACAATGCCATGCGTTTTATCCATCAAATCCTTTGTTGTTGTTTATCCTCTACTTTCTTTATATTGTGTACAGTTTCTAAGGCTTGTCCTCAGGCTAACTCTTCAGTATGTTTTCGGGGTTATTCTAAGTATACTGCTGAATTTAATAGTACATAAAGTCATCACAGGAAGTATGCAGGAATTAAAAACTTTTCCTTTTAGATTAATTTAATGCCGGGGCTTATCAGTATCATTTCAAATTTGCTTACCTAACTCATGTGGATTCTTCCTTTTATTTATTGCCTCTGCTTAGCTTTATCAAATGCCTTTCTTCTTCTTCTTTTCCTTCCAGCTTCTCTCTATACAAATACGGATATATAGGCCTCCTTTCTACCCTTTTCATTATTTTTTGTTTTTTGCTAGTTTATTTAATTCTTTATTTAATTTCCCTTATTTCATCTACCTATCTCATTACTGGCCTGTCCACAGATTTGTTTCTTCCCCATAGTCTCCAATCCAAAATCTCACTACTCCACAATTATATAACATTCTAGCAACATGTCCAGCCCATACCTATTTTTGCTTTGCTATTCATGTTGCTATATCTTTCACTTCGCTTGTTTTTCTGTTTGCTAGATTTATTCTCGAAATTTTTCGCTCCAGAAGTATGTTTCTGTATTATTTTCATCTTATTTGATTGCCTTTGTAAGCACTCAAGTTTCCGTTCCATGGGTCATTGTAGGTATAATACAGCAATTGATTACTTTCTTTTTTAGCTTTGATGGTATTCTTGTTTTCCATCCTTTATTTAATTTGCCGAAGATTGACCATCCGGTTGGGATCCTTCTCCTGACTTCCTCTTCTTGATTTTCTTGGCATACTTCATCTTATGTCCCCAGATAAATGTACTTATCTACCCTTTCTATAACTTTGTCAACTATTATTATATGTCTTTTGTTTTGTCATTATTTTTAACCTCTTTGTATTCATTTTTAGTCCCATTTTTAGGCTTCCACTAATACTTGTACCGGTTTTTGTAGGTGTATAACGTCGTCTATTGTTAAGACAACATCATTTGTAAAGCGTAGATTGATTAGACGTTTTCTGTTATTAGCGTATCTTTATTTTTCCAATTTAAAGTA
Source organism: Melanotus villosus (assembly GCA_963082815.1). NCBI lineage: Eukaryota > Metazoa > Arthropoda > Insecta > Coleoptera > Elateridae > Melanotus > Melanotus villosus. The sequence continues at coordinate 26,665,064 of OY720419.1, read as the reverse complement.
TTAAATACGATTAGAATATTTTGTAAAATTTTCGCTGTCGTTTACATCTACAAGGATATTTAGCTCTTCGGGGTTTTTTGTTTTCCCAAATGTCCTATTTCTGTTGATACAATCGTGGATTCGATTAACAAATTATTTAATTCTATTATGCTACCATTGATCAGCACAATGTTATCCATGAAGGGATCAATGGTGGATGTTGAAATGATCTATTAATACGAAAGTAAAAAAGCCATACCAGATGAGTATTAAATTTAGAAAAATAACTTACTCCGTTTTCTACTCATATTTTAGTTACTGTTTGATCTTCTGTGATCTTAAGTTTCAAACATTGCATAATCGATTCTAGGTATTTTTACTAGGTATCTGTATCTCGAGTCTATTCTTGAGTTATACACCGAAAGTATTCCAGAATTTCATTCATTCAAAGGCTAGATGACAAAAGCAAGGTGAAGCAGAAGGAAGTTAGTAGTTACGGAAAGGTTTGAATTTATATGTTAAACTATTGGTGATGATTTTAGTTAACAGTTTATATGAGTGAGGTAATAGATTCACAGATCCGTGCTGTCTATTGTGAGTCTTTCGCCCTTTTTATGTAGTTTAGAAGTACCACTTGGGCATTTTTGCAACTACGTTTTTTATCTCCTGATACCCATTTGTTCAATAATACCTTCATCAACTCCAGTGTAATCTCTTCAACGACACTTACCATTTTCATCAATGCTGGGTGAGTGGCTATTTTGCATACAGTATAGGAACTGATTTTCTCTCTTCTGTTATGATGTCTACGACGTCCGCAAACTATTTATTACATAATACTGGGTTTTTCGAGGAGCAAAGATTTGTATAAAAGTACATTTTTAAATTGGTTTATTCTTTTTCTACCTTTTGATAAGTAGACTTGGGGCTGAATTTAAGTATAGTTTAATTTTCAATTACTGTTTAAAGAAAATTAAGGAATACTTGTACAATCTTTGAAACGTTTTGCTTTTTATTATAGAAAGGCTTATTATTCAAAGACAAAAAGGATTAAATATGTTGTTTCCTAACTTATTAGTAATTTCAAATGAAAACCTATTTATAAATCCGAACAAATGGCAGATTTAGATTAATTAACACATTGAACCCATTCATCAATGACCTAATGGGGAAGAATTAAAAGTAAGAATTGAATTAAATTATCCAAAGGCAGAAGCCGGAAACGTGCGATCATATCAGTTATTAAATTTTGATTCTTTAAGATTGTTAAAGTTGAAGATCGTTGATAAAAATTAGATTAGAATTTTTACGACATCACTGTTTGTTTGAGGATAAAAGCTTTGGTAACTTCAGAATTTTTTTAAATTTTTGGGTGTTATATATAAGTTAAATTTAAAAACCAAGGTTATGCTGGTATTGTAGGCCTTCCAGATTATTTTAAATACTGTTTGTAAAATTGTACTCACCAAACCCCACATTATTCGGAAATATTAAAGCCACTTACCTGAAAAAGAAAAAATACTATTAATTTAATAAAATTTAAAGATTGTAAAAAAATTATTTTTCATTTATATAGTGCGATTAGAAAAATGCATACGAAGAAGAAAATCGAAGTCTTATTGGTTGAAGTGCCACAATCGAGGCTTGAAATAGTATGATGGAAGCTAAGACATGCATTCAAAAATATTCCAGTAGAATCCAAAACTTCGGTTGTTTAAAAATTTTTATGATCGCACTGTATAAATGTGAACAACACTTAACGAATTAACCTACAATTTTTTGCTAGAATTTCTGAAGTGTACAGTCAGTAATCTTTATTCGTTAATTTCTTTTGCATTTGCACAACTAGGCTAAAAACTTGTCTTAACTTGGTACATTCACAATGTATCACTGCACAAATTTAGGATTAAAAGGGCACGTTTAAGCTTTGGTTTCCTAGGAAGCGGTGCCGTCATTTAACGGCCGTAAAAATACGGTGGGTGACGTCAGAAAAACGGTGAAAAAATACGGCCGTCGCGAATTATTCCGAACTGTTATGTCTATTTTGACTGGACTATATACACAAGACACACCGCAAAAAAACGTTGCTGAAGTGATTCCTACCGTACTGGCCCACCGCTTCAGATGAGACGGCACCGCTCTATTACGTTGGGTGTGCGCTACCGCTCTTTTGGAAAACACTTTGCTTAAAAAACACGACACCGTTTTTCGTGACGTCACCCACCGTACTTTTACGGCCGCTAAATGACGGCACCGCTTCCTAGGAAATCAAAGCTTTAGAAGCTAAATGTCAAATGTTTACCTTTTAGACACATTTCAACAAGCGAGCACTTTCAATTCAAATAAATTTAAACGAAAGTTTAAAACTGAACCCTTAAACGTTTGGAAAACGCCGAACCTAAATTTCGACGCTCATTTAGTAAATTACAAATTTAATCAACAAAAAGTAACTTTTTTCGATTCACAAATATTTATATTGTTGTATACAGCGCGTTCCAAAAATATGACATAAATAATTCGTTACACAAAGATTGGTCTAAAAACCTATACCATTTAATGCCCTAAAGTGTTTTGGTTTAGAAATATGAATATACGTTCTTGGCCAATGAATTTATGCTACCCATTTCTGAAACATCCTACATTATAGTAAGACATATTATAAATGGGCCGTAATGTCAAGCAGTGTTATGCTGAGTTTCTGCCTTTTAGAGATATTTACTATTTCTAATAAAAAATCTTTATACGTTTGTTTTAACTATCTGATTCGATATCGTTAATTGCATTTTAGAGTTAATATCTTTCTGTATTAGTCGACTTTAAAACCGTCATATTTCCCTCATTTTGAATTACCCATCTTATATCTTGTGTATTGAGTTATGTCATTTCTTGTGTTCTATTTGGGTTGCTTCATTAAGTTCTGAGTATTCTGGAAATTTCCTATTTTTCTTCCTAATTTACTCAGTTCTTGAGTTTATCTTTGAATTTTTGCGTTTTGTTGTAATTTAACATGTTACTCGTTACCGTCTTCATATTGATATCTATTATGTCTTTTAGTATGTCAATTTTAAATGTCAGTCCTTCTTGATAGTTAGGTTATCAACAGTTTTTTCAGTTTTCTTTAAGTTGAAAATTTATTTTGTTCTAATTATTACAGAACTATTAACAGTCAGTCAGAATGTTGCAAAGAGCATTGAAGAAAGTTATTTAATCCTTTTTGGCCATTGTTGATTAAAAGTTTTAGAAATTCAGTCGAGTACCTATAAGAATTTATAAACATAAAAAAGCTTATAATTTATCATGCAAATTTTGCATCTGTTATAAGATAAGGTATAATTTTTTCGGAGTTTCTCAAACATAAGTAAAAATTTAATTATTCAAAAAAGAATATTAATAAGTAAGATGAATAGAACGGTCTCAGGCAGGGGTGTATTCAGGAGTAATCTAATGAAAGCAATTGCTTTGTATGTGTACCAATTCTTGGTGTTTCTCTTGAGACACAATGGCAAATTTGTGCAATACTTAATAAATTAGCATTAATATTGCACTCGAGCGAGTGATTTATTATACCCGAAACATAAACTTATACTGCCAAGAAAAATCTATGTCTGTGTTAAGTTATATAATAAACCTCCAAAATATTGTTGAAGAGCGCAAGAGTTATAAAAAAATAAAAAAGGTAGTAAATGAGACAGAACCATTTACATTAGAAGACTATTTAGCAAGATATTCAATTTGTTATTCGAATGGGGTTTTTTTTAATTATCTTTATTGTGACTAAATTTTAGTTATTGCATTGATAATATATTTTGTTGGACAGAAATGAACATTATTTATGTATTTATATTGAATTTGAAATCTACATAGTGTTCGAATGTCACACCTCTAATATGGTTTCGTGAATTTTTAATTTTGACTATATGAATGAAGAAAAGGGCGATAGTAAGCAGAGATAAGAAACTACCAGGAAAAAAACCATTGGGTAATAATTTTTTAACTGAATGGTTTAATATTGTTGCTCCCTCGCAAAATTTAATTGCTTATTATAATGGTAAGGTCAAAGCAGGAATCAATTTAATTTTTCAAAAGTAACATTAGCAGAAAAAAGTGCTGCAAGCTTCTTTTACCTCTCATTTCGATAGGATCTGATGAGTTAAATATAAGATTTTTATTTTATGGGTGTGAAAGAGAAAATATCAGAAACTGCAGTAGTAAAACAACTATTATGGTACGGGCATATGAGACGAATGGGCGAGGAGAGAATACCGCAGAAGATATGGATATGGAAATGAGAATTCCAAGGGATTGAAGAAAGAAAGAGAGGCCACAGAAAAGCTGGATGAATATAATCCTCAATAACATGGAAGAGATTGGATTAAACGAGACCGACTGGCAAGATCGAAGTAAAGTTATGCTGTGTAGTTTCTTAGTTCTATCGCTTATTAATTAAGGAGAAACAGACGTTGTTCAATCCAAAATAGTTCTCTACATTTAATTTATGGTATTAGACAATTTCAACACGTTTCGTATAAACTACGTTCTGGTTGAACATGGAAAACCTTCGGTGTTTGCATTAAATCTGTTTTTTCAATAATTTACTATAATCTAAAACATCCACTTATTTATATAATAAAATTCGATATAGGACTGAAGTACATAACCTTAATTCTTTTTTTAATGTCCCACTTTATTTGCGATTTGTAAATGTAAATTTAGCAAATTATGTGATAATTTATACGACATGTAGAAGATTGCTCAGTAGCTCTCTTCATATAGTGAATAGGGTTTTAGACCTTGTGTGAGCTCGGTATAATATGCTTAAAGGCTAACTTAACTTAATCATAATCAAAATCTATTTGATAATTCGGGCTCTATGTTCTATGCTGTAATTACCTATTTCTTCCTTGATCGTTGAGATTTGAAGGTCATGTCGATATGTCGAATAACTGAGTTTGACACATATCAAGGCGCATTTACAATCATGCGCAGTACTTTGGACTGAAAACGTTCTAGGATCTCTATATTAGATTTGGAAGCGGTGCCCTAGCGTTGAATACCATATGACCAAATTGGTTTAATTGTGGGCTTTATAAACAAGGAGTTTATTTTAGATGGTAAGTTTTGAGTAGTCAGTACATTTTGGAGAGAGTCAGACCTAGTAGTTTCCTGTTTGTAAAAATGTACTTCCAAGGTATTTCACTTCTATACCTTTTCAACTTCAAATTGAGACTAATCATTTTCAAATTGAGAATAAACACGTTCAAATTGAGACAAAAAAAATTGAAATCGATTAAACACATTCAAATTGAGAACTAACACAATCAAATTGAGAATAAACATATTCAAATTGAGAATAAACACATTCAAATTGAGACAAAACAAGCTAAAGTCAATTAAACACATTCAAATTGAGAATTAACATAATCAAATTGAGAATAAACATTTTCAAATTGAGAATAATCAATTTAAAATTGGGAAGCTCATTTTATTGTATCAAATACAAAAATTAGTAGAAACAAAGATGACTACATGTATATTAAGTTATTTTAATAGCTATTTATGCAACGAGTTGCAAAATGATGGACTTTTTATCACCAGGCGTGAAATTGTTCGTCGAGGCGAAGCCGAGATGAACAACACGCCATGTGATAAAAAGACATGTTTTGCAACGTGTTTCATACAAGATTTTATCCAATTCAGATAACAAAATGTAAATGCCACATCTTCTTAAAAAAGGAGTTGGGTCATCGTGATAAAATGGGAGTGATAAAATGGGAGCATATTTTGTAACTAGTTACAAAATGAAACACTTTTCGCAACTCAAATCATCTTTTTGTAACTATAGTTACAAAATGGGAGCATATTTTGTAACTATACCTTTTCAACTTCAAATTGAGACTAATCATTTTCAAATTGAGAATAAACGCGTTCAAATTGAGACAAAATAATCTGAAATCGATTAAACACATTCAAATTGAGAACTAACACAATCAAATTGAGAATAAACATATTCAAATTGAGAATAAACACATTCAAATTGAGACAAAACAAGCTGAAGTCAGATTGTTTTGTCTCAATTTGAATGTGTTTATTCTCAATTTGAATATGTTTATTCTCAATTTGATTATGTTAAATCTCAATTTGAATGTGTTTAATTGATTTCAGATTGTTTTGTCTCAATTTGAATGTGTTTATTCTCAATTTGAAGATGATTAGTCTCAACTTGAAGTTGAAAAGGTATAGTTACAAAATGAACCACTTTTCACAACTAAAATCAATGTCGAAATGTTGACATTTCGTAACTGAATTGGATAAATAATATTTTTTCACTACTAGTATTAGAAGATGTCATTATTGACCTTATTTTCGAGCCCAGAAGATGAATTTCTCTCCTAGTGGTCAATAATTTTTTATTATTGACTACTGGTTAATAATAAAAACAATTGCTATGCATTCAGGTGCCTATTTTAAATATGTTTTACCCAAATGTCAATTGAAATTAACCTCTCCCCTTGTTTTCGAGCAAGGCTATTTGATTTTTGTGGATATTTAGAAATAAATATACGCATCTGTCATTTTATTTTTTATTTATGTAAAAATGATTAATTAAAAGGAATAAAGGTGCTAGTAGTGAAAAAAATAGTATATAAACCACGGTAGAGAAGACTTTTCTCAGCCTCACAACTTATTTCCCTCCATGCTTCGCATGTCGGGAAATAATACTGCTCGGCTGAGAAAAATGTCTTCTCTACCTTGGTCTATAATATACTATTATACACTTATTGGCAATTTTGTCTCATCACCTATTATTAATTTCTCTCCAGTTCATGGTTTTGTTATGTGTACATACGTTTTCCTATATAATGTTTTCTATATACATACACAGACATAGAAACTCAGTTTGGGGTAATTTCCGGCAACTGTACAACAGTTTCATTTATAAACATTATTGTCGATATATTTTTTGATATAATATTGATGAATTTTAATTTTCAGTTGTTATTTCCCAATTTGAAGTTATTTAGTCCCAATTTGAATGTGTTTATTTTCTATTTGAAAGTGTCTATTGTCATTTCAATGCGTTTAATCAATTCGAAATTAATTATTCTCAAGTTGATTATGTTTATTCTCAATTTGATTATGTTAATTCTCAATTTGAATGTGTTTAAGTGATTTCAGATTGTTTTGTCTCAATTTGAATGTGTTTATTCTCAATTTGAATATGTTTATTCTCAATTTGAGTATGTTAAATCTCAATTTGAATGTGTTTAATTGATTTCAGATTGTTTTGTCTCAATTTGAATGTGTTTATTCTGAATTTGAAGATGATTAGTCTCAACTTGAAGTTGAAAAGGTATACTTGTTGTATAGCAGTTGTTTGTAGTTTAGATGAATAGGGGGACAAGTTTCTCGTTTTGTGGTGAACGTGATATGGGTAGGTTTGGATTTGTTGGCTTTTATTCTTCATTTTTAAATCAGGAATGTATTGAATGTAGAGTGGTTTGCAGAATTTGTGTAACGACAGCGGGGTCATTATCAGTGGCTAGAACAGTGTAATTTAAGGCACAGGGGACATTTAACGGTACCATTACACAACACTCAATTTCTTCAAAGATCCTTTTTAATATGGTATTGTAAATGTGTATAATAATTTACCGTCATATTTTAAAACCTACACACCCTTGTGATTTGATCTCATTGTAAACTGTATTTATTAAAATTACAGGATGGTGAACGTTAGTTTTGTTGCGTTATAATGTACTATACCTTTTCAACTTCAAATTGAGAATAAACAATTTCAAATTGGGAATAAACACATTCAAATTGGGAATAAACAATTTCAAAATGAAATAAACAATTTCAAATTGGGAATAAGCAACTGCAAATTGAGAATAAACACAATCAATTTGGTACTAAGCAACTTCAAATTGGCACTAAACAATTTCAAATTGGCACTAAACAGTTTCATATATATATTATAATATTTATTTAATAACTGATTATGGGTATTATTATTAACTACGTATTACATTATGAGTATTATATTATAGCTCAAATGTTATTTATTCAAAAGACCATGTCTGCCAGATTCAGAGCGTCGGGAATGAAGATTTGAATGTGTGCAACATATCTTGCACAATTCACGACGGTTATTTTGGTCATAATATTCGGTCTAATTATTTCTTCCAACCGCCGTAAGCGATATTAAGCTTGTGTGGGGCAGTTGAGCTACTATATAGATCAGTTTTCACGCCAGCTTTAAGGGCTGGCCAAGCAGCTTCAATTGGGTTAAAAATCGGACTATACGGCGCAAGCCTCAACAAACGGTGTTCGTTAAATTCATCTTGTTGAAATACTTCTTCGACTGAGGCATGACAAGGAGCGTTGTCGATTACCAACACTACTGCTGACTGATACATTTCCTGAGCATTGCGGAGGCACTGCCTAACAAATTCATTGGCTTCTGGCATCCGAAAGGCGCCACTTCCTTGATGTACGGCATTAATTATTTTTATATTATAATACTTATTATAACACCAGGAACAACTGACAATTAATTCTGTCACAACCATGCAATTGTCGTTTTCCAAACCCTTTTTCTCAATCTGAAATTGTTTAGTGCCAATTTGAAGTTGCTTAGTACCAAATGGATTGTGTTTATTCGCAATTTGCAGTTGCTTATTCCCAATTTGAAATTGTTTATTTCATTTTGAAATTGTTTATTCCCAATTTGAAATTGTTTAGTCCCAATTTGAATGTGTTTATTCCCAATTTGAAATTGTTTATTCTCAATTTGAAGTTGAAAAGGTATAGTGTTTTTGCTTCTGAATCTACTTGTTTATGATAGGTTTTAGATTCGTTTTGTTCTTAAAGCTTTTGTTTATTATGTATCAAAATGTAATAGTAGTATTTAACTATAAGTTTATGTCAGCGGGTTAAGTTAAGTTAAGGTTCGACGTGTATTTAGCCCTCAGCTGGCGCCTCGGGCTCAAAATCACGTCTCAGGCCATAAAAGCTTAGTTATGCCCTTGGTACATAAATAACTATTAATCTACGACGGTGTCATTATGACACATTTAGTATTCTCTTTTGGATGTCATTATGGCTTTCATAATAACACTCAGTGTTATTATGAATTCATAATAACACGCAAATTTTAAAATAAAAAACAAACAAAAAGAAAGTTAGTCACCACTTTTATTTGTTATTATTAATTATAAAAAATTCAATAACATTTATTTATTGTAAACATTAATTACAAATTCTGAGCAATTTGTTAAATTAAAAGTCAAAATTGCAACAATCAACAAACGCGGTTACCATAACATCGACTAATATGGGCACTTGATAGTTTTGAATTTTAATTAATGAAAACATTTCTGGTATTCGAATCTGTGCAAACAAAATCTATTTGGACCGTCGTGGATTAAATTTTGAATGATACACGTTCGATAAGTATGAACTTTGTTAATGAAACTTGTGAAACTAAACGTTACACGCGTTTCATTATAGTATTCATATCGAACTAGTATCATTAATAAGTATAATGTCAGTGGACAATGCCACTTTACTTTACTGTTTTCTACATAGTAAAATGGCCGTTTACCGTTGAGTACACAAAAAAGTCTATTAAATTTAAAAATGACAGTTGGCATGATTGCTAATTTCAAAATGATTTAAAGTGAGATAAAATTATCTATTTGATTTAAAACATTTTACATTTTACGTTTGAAAAAAACCATGAGAACTGACGTAAACTAAAAGTGCACCAAATATTATTTTCAAATTCGCACTAGAAAAACCTTTACCAGGAGGTAAATGTAATTTCATCGGTTTAGTAATATTCACTTACTTTCATAGCTTAATCAGAAAACTTGCGCCAATAAAGGCAAACTATTAAAATCCAGTATTTCATGATTTCTTTTTTTATATACATACATAATATACATATATAAAAATATTAAAACACGATACCATGTTTTGTAAATTTTAAATCATTCTGAATTACAGCGTGATGCTACCGAAAGATTTCCTTTTATCTATTAAATTTTATCCTATAAACCTGTGCACCTAAACTTATAAATTCCTATCTGATACAAAACATGCATGTTATTTCACTGAAGTAACATGGGCGAACCAGACTAAGTTCGTAAAGGCCGCAAGTGTGTTCCACAAAGGAAGGTCGAAGTATTTGAGGAAATTGGAATATCCATAAGGCAGAGCAAGATAAGTTGTTGAATAGGACGATATGTGAGGGTGCTATCAAACGAGTATTCAAAGATAGATGATGTGCATTTACCAAGTCACACAAAAACCAACGTACTAGGTGTTTGTGCTACAAAATAAGAAATACAACATTGCAGAGCAACAAAGCGTTTTATGAGAACGTAAGTTAGAAGAGCTAAATGATGGTGTAAAAATTTCAGTTGATAAAGTATTCCTTTACTTTAAGTAAATATCTAGTACAACACTTTAATGAACAATGAATTCGCATGAGTTAAACCAATTAAAAAAGTTAGTTTAATTAAATTTTGATGGAGATTTTCCGAAAGGAAACTAAGATTTTAATGTTTTACCTTGAAAACACAACGTCACCAAAAAAACTATGTATAAGCTGATGTCATATAATCATACATTTAAACTTTACAACGATTAAAAATAAATTTAACGGAGTAATTAACATTTGAAATCGAATTTTAATTTTTATTTAGTAAAGACGCGTTTGTGAATAATAAAGATTAGATTATGTTAAAATGGAGCGCAACTGACATGCTTTAAAGTTTTAAGATTCTCTATTTGATGATCAGTTTAGTCGTTTTGTTAAATTCCTTGATTTACAGCTACTGAATTTTGGTATCAAATACGATAGGAATTTGAATGCCAGTCCAGTTTGTTGATCGTAATGATTTTATGGCGCAGGTATTACGGAACGGAAATTAATATCTTATGCGGTTTACGATCCCGAAATGAAAATTAACGCGTTTCTAGTTTAAATATCCATCTTAGTAAAACGACGCTACATTTTATACCCTTTTTTCTTAGAATGAATTAAAGTAAACAAACCTCACTAATTAATTGCTTTATTGCTTATAATTGGATTTGCAAGAGCAGGGACCTAATTTGTTTTCTTAAGGTTAATCTGAAACTCGATTAAATTAAACTTAAGACAATATTAAAAGAAAAGGGTACGAGAATGAGACATTAATTATTTAAATATTCAATTTTGAACTACTGAGTTGCGTTAGTGCGCCATCTATTCGTGATAAGGTTAACTACAAGATGAGATGTAAAACTGGTCCATACAGCTTCCAGACTGAAGGTTACTATGGGCATCTAGTGTTAAATAGCAACACTTCTCATATGTATTGATAGATTTTTCTAAGTTTCGCGACGTTTTTAAAATTCTTGACCTGATAATATGATGGCTTTGTGATGTTTATTATAGAGAAATAAAAAATCATTGTGTTTACCTATTGCAAATTAGATTAGAATATTAATTAATTGAGCAGTTTCGTGTATTTTGTTCTGTTTGTTAATATTCCAGAAGCTGAATTAATTATTTAAGTAATAATACAATTTCTGTTAACAAACCAGTTTTAATTAAATTGTTAACTAATTTAAGAATTATGTAAATTATACGTTCAACTTGATTAAATTTTACAAATAGCATGTATTATTTCATTATCAAATGTTGTTGCAATATATTTACAAAAATAGTTACCTACTTGAGTACTTATTTATTAATTTGTTAATTTATTTCTTACAACAACAGTGGCAAAAGAGATGCAGACACCATCTGCTTACTTATCTCAATTGGCTAAAAGAAAAAAACAATGTAAATCAAAAAACGTCGAACAATTCGTAGCTGGTGTTGATCCTGTATTGCTTATAAATTGAAGAATTACATTTGCATTAGGTTTATTTCTGTGTAGCTTGTAGGTCGAAAACTAAATTAATATTGTTGTAATGTGATATATGGTCAGTAAAACAACAAATACACTGTATTTTAAAGCACTTCAAATCTGGGTAAATTTGTATTTAAGTAGAGCAGTGATTAATAATAATAGGTACTGAATAATATTGTTTGTTCTTATTCTAATCCAACTAAACCTTAATATAAAACTTTCAAACAAACCTTTTCCGGTATCTTCGATAACAATTGCTAGTCTTACATTTTTATTATAAAAATATGACATATCAATATTTATTATAAAAATTCCTGGGGATCGTCTGCCTTTTAAATTGGTTCAAAAATTGTGTGTCTTTAAATTATACATGTTCTTAACTGAAAACAGTTTTTTTATTGTTACATCTTCCAGATTTTTAACAAATGAGAAAATGATAATGACGAAGAGTATTTTGAATCGATTTGTACCAGAAACAGCACTAGTAAAAAGCTGACTTGATTTCGGTTTTACTGTCTAGCTCTAGACTTCATAGTAGAAAAACTTACCTACTATGCCCATTACTATACAAATATATTATGAAGAGTTTACTTAAAGGCAGGGAGTCAGGGAGACATTTATCTACTGTAAAGACTTATATATTATCTACTTAAAATTGTGCGCTGAAATTTCTATGTGATCTCTGAAGGAACCCACCCCTCTTTTACGTATTCATGTAGACACTAAGAAAATACTTTCTGAAAATCACTCTCAAACGCAAAGAAAACGTAAACATAAAACAAGATGGAAATATTTACTAGATCGGAAGAGACTGAAAAGTTTGGAGAAGAAACGTTTAATAGAATAATAGATAATTTAGTTAGTTGTTTAAAAGAACGAAAGAAAAATACAGTTTTCTTAGTAATCAGTTTGAATTTTTAGGCAGTATTAAAAGTACAGACTATAAAATATTGTTAGGAAAAGCTGTTTCGCTCCAAAATTTATATCCAGCAGATTTAGAAGAATCATAAGCCAAATTTTTAAATTCAAATATCTGTTAATAACAAAACCAAACGACAATGTGCAAGAAACTAACAAGAAATATATTTTAAGATTATTACGAGAAAAGATTTTACATCAGCTTTTTGCAACTTGAACAAAGTTTGATTTTGATTTTTGTATCATATCTTTTGGTAATATTGAAAAGAGGGTCTACCAATATAAATTTTCTCCGGAATTCATTATAATCTTAAACCCGTTCTGTTTAAAAGCGAGGGATAGTTAATCCAATGTTAATGTTTTAAATTAAGAAACTTCCTGCCAGTAAAATATATTTATTTAAAAATATGGACCTCCGCAACACTAAATTTAAGGCTATTGGCAGTGAAAATAGACTTTTCATGACTGTAAATAACAAATTAGTACAAATTTTGTAAAATCATGTGGCCCCTACTAACTTAATGGGGAACCACTGTGAAAGTCGTAAGCTTTCGAAATTTATTCATAATAGAGAATAGAGATGAGTGAATTAAGTAGGTACATATATTATTTTTTGTTCGAATTTACAATAATTTAAGGTATTGTATGATACACTTAAGTTTCAATTAGAAGAATTAGAGAATCCTGAAAATTACAACAAACCGTTAAACTGTCTTATTTTTGTTTTTTCAGTGGACAAGCTTGAAATTAGCTAAAACTATTTTTTTCGTCAAATTACAATAATAGAGTTGCCCGAGTACTATCAAACATATCCTTTTCAGGAAGTCATCAAAAAACATTAGAGAATACTATCTTTAAAAATAACTCCAACTTAGTCTATGCTCCAACCCATTTTGTCAAAGAGAATGTCACTGAGAATGGCAGCTTAGTTGCCGAAATACTTATTTGGTTTTCTTTGATAATTAAGGTTCAACAACATTCCATTGGATCAGAACACATCCTCCATTCAAGGTTTAATAAGGTATCAGAATGTAATCATTAGAAAATACGATAAGGAAAATCACACACAGGAATTTCATTTACTTAGTTAAAAACATTTAGAGTGCAATAACATAATGCTTTAAACCGATATTTTATTGTTATTAAGTTCTATCCTGTTTTTGAAGGTTCTACTTTCCTTGACGGAAATATTGACAAAAATCGCAATATTTTATATCACTTTTGTGGCTTTATTATTTAATTTGAAAGCTGGTCGACACTTATACAGGTTCTGTAGAAGGCAAGGTAGTGATGTGTTGACATGTTGATGTCAAAAGGTTAATTAATTTGCTGTAATTAATCGAAAACGTCCTATAATTTCTGCAGTTTCTTTCGTTTATTTGTGATCGAAACCAAAAAAAAATTTGAACAAACTGACAATGATTAGCACGGTCTTCTGAGGTCTTCTAATAGATTTTTTAGTCGATGTTTATTGAACATTTATATCGCAAAAAGAAAATTGTATTTAGGCAACCAGTTAAACATAATGTTTCGATTTTTTACTTTCCCAATTTCTGCAATCTAAGTTGCCTAACGTCAAAAGCATTAATTTAAACTAGGAATGTATTTTAAGTAAAGGAGAGCCTGGAGGATAATTTCTTATGTTATCTCTTAGGGATTACAAGTAGGTACAGATAATAGGTTTCGGAGTACAAGACACTCAACGCTTCAAAATAGTGCTTTTTACGTTAGGCAACTTAGATTGCAGAAATTGGGAAAGTAAAATCCGAAACATTATGTTTAACTGGTTGCCTAAATGCAATTTTCTTTTTGCGATATAAATGTTCAATAAACATCGACGAAAAAAATCTATTAGAAGACCTAGGTAGATCGTGCTAATCATTGTCAGTTTGTTCAAACTTTTACTGGTTTAGATCACAAATGAACGAAAGAAACTGCAGAAATTATAGGACGTTTTCGATTAATTACAGCAAATTAATTGACCTTTTGACATCAAACTACTACGTATTCTTATAATGAAAAAATAATCGTTTTAACAGTAGATTGCAAGATTGCCCAAAATTCACCTTTACCTATTTTGATTAGAGAAAAGAAAATGATTTTTTTCATTTCATTTTTATTTCATCCGCCGGGTCGCCGGGGCCTTAAGCCGCCCCTGGTTATATCCATGATTTTATGTATGTAATTCAAATGTAGGCGAAACGTGCTATACAAACATCAATTCTTTAATTTATAATACATTAAAAAACCAGTACACTTTAACTCAAAGGGCTTACAATGTTCACACAGTTTGATTTCTATTATTTTGTATATCTGCTTGTTGTGTTGTTAGATAATACAAGTATCATTAGTTACAGTTACTAAGCAAATCCTTGGTAACAGTTGTTATGTACATGGACATATATTGTTTTTCTATTTTTACTTTTGAATAAACCAGTTTTCAATTGAAGTGATTTTTCTTCTATTCTGCATTTACTAATTACTACCATTAAATACAACAATTGGCGACGAGGATTGTCAGAACTCAGTGAAAAGTTCAGTATTTTACAAAAAATATTGGGAATACAACTTCAATATTTAGACCTCGCTGGAAATTTACAAGTACAAGTAATACAACAACCTCGCTGGAAAATTTACAATTACAAGTAATACAATAACATGGGTGAGGAAGCTACGACACATTCTGTTTATACGGTATTTTCAATAGAAAAATTCGACACGACAAAACGTTTTGACAGATGGCTGATGCGCCTGGAAAGTGCATTTGACGTGTTCGCAGTACCAGTTGACAAAAAGGCGGCGTACCTTTGCCATTATATGGGAAGTGAGGCCTATGATGTTCTTTGTGACGAGATTTCCCCTGATAAACCAAACGACAAGAGCTATGCAGAGCTAATTAACCTGATGAAGGCTCATTACAATCCGGAACCTTTAGAAATAGCGGAGATATACAGATTTTTACAAAGAAAACAACAAGAGGGAGAAACGGTGAAGGAGTACTTGACGGCGTTACAAGGAATGGCTACTACCTGCAAATTTGGTGAATATTTGAAGAAAGCTCTCAGAAATCAATTTGTGTTCGGGTTGAGGGCACAAAACATACAAAGCAGATTACTGGAACAGAAAGAATTGACGATTGAACAAGCCCTGAATATAGCTACAGGAATGGAAACATCTGCAAGAGATGCGGCTCAATTACACCGTACTAGCACGTCAGGAGCTAATGTCCACAGTGTGGGTGGTTCGAGTTCAAAGTACAATGCAAGAAGACAACAATACAAAGGACGTAAACCAACCGGTCGGGAAACTTACAACAACACCAATACGAGACAAGTAGTAACTAGCAATAGTAACAAAAATTTACAATGTTTCAGATGTGGGTCGTCCAAGCATTTAGCAAATAATTGTGACAAAATCAATGTTATATGCGATTTCTGTAAAATTAAGGGTCATTTGCGAAAAGTATGTACAAAAGCCAGACAGAATAAATCTTCTATCAGTACAAGTACACATCAGATTGAACATGAGATGGAACAGGTGGAGGAAATTGTGACGGTGGAAACGGAACATGCTGAGTTCCGTGATAAATTCTTAACTACTGTCAAGGTAAACGGAACCGATATCACGTTTGAGGTAGATAGTGGAGCTTCAGTAAGTATTATGGGTAAGAAACAACTTACAGAAGTCTTTCCAAATTCTGAGATCGTACAAACAAAACTACAATTAATTACATACTGTAAAAATACATTGAACGTGTTAGGCTATGTACCGTGCAAAGTAACATTCAATACAAACTCATACGATTTAAATTTATACATAGTGACAATAGACAGAGCACCATTACTAGGGCGCGAGTGGATTAGACAGTTAAAATTAAACTTGTGGGACGGACATGTAAATAATGTGCGTATTACGGATATACTTGAAAATTTGAAACTTAAGTTTCCTACTGTGTTTTTACCAGGACTTGGGAAAATAGAAGGGATACAAGCGTCATTACATTTAAAACAAAATACAAAACCCGTGTTTATGAAGGCACGGACGGTACCTTTTGCTTTAATACCGAAAGTAGAACAAGAAATTGACAAGTTAGTATCACAGGGTATAATTACAAAAGTAGAATATTCGAATTGGGCAACACCAATTGTTCCCGTTACAAAAGGAAAAAAATTACGAATCTGCGGCGATTTTAAAGTAACGCTAAACCCTAATTTAGACATTGACGAACATCCATTACCCACCATTGATGAGTTGTTTGCATCAATGGCAGGGGGATTAAGATTTTCAAAAATTGATCTTAGTCAGGCATACTTACAACTTGAGGTTCGATCTCAAGATCGTGACTTATTAACTTTAAATACACATAAAGGTTTATATCGATGCAACCGATTAATGTTCGGAGTAGCCTCAGCACCTGCAATTTGGCAGCGTGAAATGGAAAAGATTTTGCAAGGTATTCCAGGGGTTACGGTTTTCTTAGATGATATAAAAATTACAGGCGAAACTGACGAAATTCATATTGTTAGATTAGAGGAAGTTTTATCGCGATTAGCTACACATAACTTACGAATAAATGTAGAAAAGTCAGAATTTTTAGTTGACAAAATAGAATATTGCGGCTACGTCATTGATAGATTCGGTATACATAAAATGACTAGTAAAGTGGAGGCGATACAAAATGCACCACAACCACAAGATAAGTCACAGTTACGTTCGTTTATTGGACTTGTAAACTATTACGGTAGATTTTTCCAAAATCTAAGTACAGTTTTATATCCACTAAATTTACTTTTACATAAGGATACAACTTTTTCTTGGAATTGGGATTGCCAGAAATCTTTTAAAATTGTTAAAGACAAATTAAATTCTTCCGATTTTCTTGCACATTTTGATACAAAGTTACCAATAATTTTAGCAACTGATGCATCACCTTACGGCGTGGGCGCTGTAATTTCACATTTATATTCCGATAGTAGTGAAAGACCTATACAATTTGCTTCACAAACATTATCAAGTACACAACAAAAATATCCACAAATCGATAAAGAAGCTTACAGCATAATTTTTGGAGTCCGTAAATTTTACCAATATCTTTACGGCAGGCGGTTTATTTTATACACTGATCATCAGAGCGCGGAAAAATATGCATTTGCATGTAATTGTGCTTATATGCACAATACATTTTCTGGTTATCTATCCGAATCACATCGTAAGGATTCCATTTATGCAAATTTTATTTTGCATATTTATGCATATGTTGAGGGAATAGCGCATAAATGCATATCCATGCATATTTAACTGATTTCGAGCATGTTAATTGCATAATTCTGTCTCCCAGGTCACAATTTAAAAATTTTATTCATATTTTCGGTCTCGGGAATTTTGTTCGCAGGTCGCAATAAAAAATTTTTATTGCGACCTGCAAATTTATGTATACCACTAATTTGTATTTTTATATTTATATTTTGTGGTTTTGTATGAATATAGAAATTTAAATAAATATTTAAATTTCGTATGCGATTTTTCAGTGCATATATAGTGTCAATTTTTAGGTAGTGACAGCATATATTTGTCTATAATTGCATATGAAGAAGCATATTTTGCTTAATTTTAACCGCATATAAAATGCATATTTCTCGATTTTATAGTGCATACTTTTCCGCGCTCTGCTGATCATAAACCCTTAGTACAAATTTTTAATCCAAAAAAGGGTTTACCGGTTCTATCCGCAACGCGTATGCAACATTACGCCATATTTCTACAAGCTTTCGATTTTGATATTAGGTATAAAGATAGTTTGTCCAACGCCAATGCAGATTTTCTTTCAAGATTACCTTTAAAATCCGAATGTTTTGTTCAATACGATGAACCAGATATTTTTGAAATTAATCAGATCGAAACATTGCCGGTAACAATATCAGAGCTTTCAAAAGAGACTTATTCAGATCCACAACTAAAACCATTGCTGGACGGTTTGAAGTGTGGTAGGATTGTTCAGAAACATTTACGTTTTAATATCGACCAAGCGGAATTTACTTTACAACAAGGTTGTATTTTTCGTGGGATAAGGGTTCTAATTCCGAAATCTTTGCAGCCGAAAATTTTGAATGAATTGCACACCGCTCATTTCGGTATTTTCAAAATGAAAGGGTTAGCAAGAAGCTATTGTTGGTGGAGTACAATAGATAAAGACATAGAAAAAATTAGTAGAGAATGTTTTAATTGTAACAAATTAATGAATAACCCTAGAATTGTAGAAACTCATTCGTGGGAGAGAGTAGATGTACCATTTCAAAGAGTCCACGTAGACTATGCAGGACCATTTTATGGCTCTTACTATTTTATTTTGGTAGACGCTTATTCACGATGGCCCGAGATTCATATGACTAAAGATTTAACATCAAAAACTACAATAAATTTATGCCGGGAAATATTTTCTAGATTCGGAATACCAACTTATTTAGTGAGCGATAATGGTAGACAGTTTGTTTCAAACGATTTTGAATTGTTTTTGAAACAGAACGGAGTAAAACATATACAAACAGCTCCGTATCATCCGGCTACGAACGGACTAGCTGAACGATACGTACAAACTTTAAAACAGGCAATTAGAGCTATCAATCCTGAACCGATGGATAGACAAAAAGAGTTATGTAAGATACTTTTGCAATATAGGAAAATGCCCCATAGTATTACTAAAAAGTCTCCGTCTTTATTGATGTTCGGACGAGAAATTAGATCAAGAATAGACTTAATCAAACCAGAAATTAAGGCTAAAGAAACCCAAAACTATCATTCTACTTACCGCACTTTAAGCGTAGGAGATCGAGTTGCCGTGCGTGATTATATTCATAATGATAAATGGATGTTTGGCTCGGTAATAGATAAGTTAGGGAAACTACATTATTTTGTCAAATTAGACGATGACAGAATTTGGAAAAGACATATTGATCAGATTAAACTTATTGGGCTGAATACTCCACTGGACATCAGACTTGATTCAATTCCTGAACCTTTGGAGACACAATTACTTTTGCCTGAACCTAAATTAAATAATAATATTGTTCCAAATATATGTGATACTCCTATTCCAGATTTGGGTAATAACAATTCGGATTTAACTAAAAATGAAACTCCTAAAATAAATTCTAATCCGAGTTCTAACCTAAATGAGGAAAAGGAAGTAAAAGTTTCATGTGATACTTTACGTAGATCCTCTAGAACTAGGAAAGTACCACAAAGATTGAATTTGTAAATTTGAATCAGTTAGATGTTAGATTATAAGATTTAGTGAGGGAGGAGCTGTTGTGTTGTTAGATAATACAAGTATCATTAGTTACAGTTACTAAGCAAATCCTTGGTAACAGTTGTTATGTACATGGACATATATTGTTTTTCTATTTTTACTTTTGAATAAACCAGTTTTCAATTGAAGTGATTTTTCTTCTATTCTGCATTTACTAATTACTACCATTAAATACAACACTGCTTTTAAATTATTCTTATTTCAAACAGTATGGTGGTATGGAAGATTTTACCACGAACAACTAGCGTTTGTTACCATTCGAGCCGGAGTGAAATACTTAACTGCCATCTTAAATAGAATATTTTTTTATTGCCGATATAAATTGCCATTACCAGTTTAATATAATTGCTGACATCCAGAGAGTAACTCAATTAATTAATCAAAGATATAAACAATAGATACATACTTGTGTTTGGTTTTGTTACTTGCCTAGGGAGGTAAATTTACGCTTATGTCCCACATATCATGACAACGATTAAATACATCGTAAAATCTTCAAA
Source organism: Melanotus villosus (assembly GCA_963082815.1). Classification (NCBI taxonomy): domain Eukaryota; kingdom Metazoa; phylum Arthropoda; class Insecta; order Coleoptera; family Elateridae; genus Melanotus; species Melanotus villosus. The sequence goes on along the minus strand of OY720419.1, from coordinate 26,644,458 downwards.
TATGAACAAAATATCATTTACTAAAAGTAATTTACCAAATCATTATTGGAAAAATTATTTATTTTAATTATTTCATAAATCAGTCTTTTCTTCTGTCTGTATTACATAAGCACAGAAACCTTTAACTTAATCCCTACAATTTTAAAACGAAAAGGGTTAAATAAACGAAATAAGAACAGACGAATTTCTGCTGTATATTGAGTTAAGGAACCTCTTAAAAGCAAATTTAAAGCCGATATTAATAAGTAGGTATATCTACAGAATTAATGTTTTAATGAGTTCTGGTTTTTATTTTTATAGATGATATTTTCATTTATATTTTATTATATTGGCATGGCCGCCGGTAGCACTACGAAATCGGCGATTATAGATTGACACTATTGACAGTTGCATTGCATAGTTCTTTAACACACAAAGCTTAACACTAACATTTGCAAAGATTATAACACTTCATCAGCAATAAATTCCTATTCGTGATACAACTCATGTTACTGGTAATTTCATTAGACAGTCCATAAGCTTATTCTTTAAGTTTCCATAATAGCATCATAATCAGGATGGAATCCTCCATTAGGCTAAGGTCTAGAAGTGCAAGAATGCAGGGTTTCTTAAAATATTACAGCCTGGCTGTATTTAAGAAAAGACAATAGTTAAAAAACGTTTTTAAATGTTTACTTTTCAATAAATTTATTAAAAAGAAGTTTTATTTCCTTATATAGGATTCTGAACAGAGAAAGAAGTCTTTACCTATGATTAACTTACAATCTGATTCTATCATAAAATTTGGACCTTGAAGAATGAACATACAATAATAGCAATTATTAGGTTCTAACTGATATTTCTGAGCTTATTTAATAGTCAACAGAGTTTGTTTTGTTAATTAAATAATTATGACATTTAAAATTTTACTTATTTATTTATGTTAGTTTATTTAACAATAATTAATTGTCCACGGTTTGAAGTTATAGAAAAGTTCAAGACAACTAAATTAATTTGTATGGCATTTTAATGTATGTCAGTGTTTTAATTACAAATTAACAATTTGATTGCTCGTTTATTGTTACCAGTTACCAGAACAGATGCGCATTGCTTAAAGTGAATAATTTCGCCTTTCAACCGTAAAAGAATTACTAACGTAAGAGATTTCAATGGCGGTTAAACGACAAACCTCTGAATAATGAACGATACGATTTGATTGATTGCTCGGCATATAATTAAGAAGAAAAAGAAAAAACTTTAGATTAACATTGCATAATAAAACAGATTTTAATTAACTATAACTGCATGTCACAAAACAAATACGTACTCCTTGAAAACAAAATTCCATATAATTAAGTAACCAAGTTGAAAGTAAATTGTTAGAAACTGCTGATCAAATTAGTCGAAGGTATAAATTACGGTTTGTAAATTTTTAAATTTTAATTATCTAAAACTAAAGATAATTTATAAAAACAGGAAACGAAAGGTATTGCTCGTAATTATCCACCTTTACATATACTTTTACTCACGTTAGAAATAATTAAGTTATCGGGTATAAACGGAAATACAAGAACTTGATATGTAATGGGTATTTACAAACCGATGTGTATATCTCAATTAAGTATTAAATTATGACTAAAACATAATGCGAAGCGTGACTTAATTTATAATGATGTGTTCTTAGGAAAATGCATGTGGTATTCTGAAAAACATAAAGCGCGCAATTAAATATCAAAAGAAGTACCGGCAATAACAATACTGGAATGTAAATGCAAAACAATACTGTTTAAATTAAATAATTTCAATTAACCGTGAACAATACGTTAACATTAATTTAAGAAACGTCAAAACCGAAATTTTAAACGGCGTAGAAAATTACAGAAACGTAAACTCGTACAAACAAGCAATTTATTTCAAGTGTGAATGTTAAGAGTTAGAAATAATAAAAAGTCATAAATAAATGAGTAGCTATAAACTGTAAATATGCGTCTAGTTAAGATCAATAAATCTTGGTAATGTCGTACGAGTGATTTTTAATAATTAAAGCACGAAGTTAAATGCAGATTACCCTGTTAAGGTTGTTTTTGCCAAATAGATTTATTACCTGTTTTTTGAAGTAGAAAACATTCTCTTAACTAATGGTACCTGTCATTGTTGAACATTAACAGGTAATTGACAAAATAACAGTGATTTTTAACGATTTTTATCTAACAGAATTTAAAAGAGTTATTTAATAATTAGACAGTTCGTAATGAGTAAGTTACGTGGAATTTAGAAACTATGGGTTGTGTCGGGTCAGGTCGCCAATTTGAGTTTTGAAAATAATAGGTGTGCAGTTAATGGTTATGGTGTAAATAACCCACTTTTTTTTTCAGCGAATCGCTTAATGGACGGAAAATGTAAGGTATTCGTTGAAAAATTAAGTGTTAGGACGGAAAATTATAGAACCACAAAGGTTATAACGGCCTGAATAAATTATCGACGGATTTCAAACAATCCCCAAGTACCGACGCTTTTAAGTAAGTAATTTTTACATTGGATCTTACGAATTACCAATTAACTTTGTAATAACAGTGTGATTTTGTTTGACTTTTCAGTTGTTGTATGAGTTAAGTAGTAACTCTGTCATAAAACATTTTCAGGGAGTAGCTGGTCGTAAGTCATCAACGGTCTTGTGAAATTCCTAGACTCTCGTGAATATAATAATTAATGATTCAGAAGAGGTAGCATTAGTAATTTGAAAGAACTGAAATGCGTGGTTAATATTAGCTTCTTAGCAAAAATAAAATACAGGTTTGAAGCGCATACCTGCACCACATGAATAAAACATCGTACAAGTATTTAAGATAGTAGCTGTTGTTAAACGATGTGAATCTTCTCGGACGATATGCTCAAGGTAATACTAGATGTGACATTATATGCATTATACACTGTGACGTTCGAAGTAAACTATGTTAATTTGCCTTTTAATAAAATTAGCATTTCCGTGTCAGTTCAAACAGTGTTTGAATAAAATAAGACGGTTATTACTTTAATAAAACCGATCGTTATCAAACTGTCTTTTAAATTACAGTTCAGTTATATACTACTAATCCACAAAAGTTCCGCAAGGATCAATTTTAGAGTCAATTATATATGCTATTTACACTAAAAATTTAAATGGTTAAATTATTGTGCGCTGACAACACGCAATTATCATGTAGCAACACACAGAATACAAATCCAGTTGTCAACGAAGATAAAAAATTATAATGATATAAGAAGCAAAGAAGATGAATTAATGCAGCGAAGTGCTATTTGGTGGAGCTATAAGGAAAGACAATAGACTTAATATTTTTATAAAACAGCCTTTTAAAAACTAAAATGCTTGGCCACAACCTACGATTCAAGAAACATATCTAACATATTACAAAAGTCCCACCTTAAATTAAAAATAATCTTTTATGATTCATTGCTTTTAAAGCGAATTTTTTTTGTGAGTTTCTTGTGTTTCCTCAATATAAATATGTTTAGGTATTACTTATAGCACAAAAAATCAAAATGTACGGAACTCCTGTTTAAGATTAATTTATACTAGGTAGTTCGATTATGCATCAATGCATTTCGAGAGACCAAATGGCCGAATATGAGAAATTGTAGGTTATTTCAAGTTATTTTGCAAAATTATTATAAACTTCTCATCTATTAAAGAAAATAAAAGTTAGATCTGACATCCATGATATTAACATACGTAATAGAACTATAATCACACTGCCGCAATATAAAACCCTCCTTTTTGAACAATTATTTTTCTATAATGTGAAATGTTTAAACACCAGTTACTACATACGGTTTTAAACAAAGTGCCATAATGCTAGCAATTTATTCCAATTAAATCGATTAACTGATTATTCGATGATAACGATTTTCAGTTTTTGTGAAGTCGCTTTTTCGATTACTCGATTACTGCGATTAGACGATTAATTAAGATAAATGGATTAATGATATTATTTTTTCCTAGTTACTTATGTTACTAAAAACTGTTCTTTTATATTACTTACTATTACTTATTCTATTCTTCATTACATTTTTATGCGTTTTAAATGGAAAGTTTACAATTTCACCTTTTTTGGTTTTGGGTATTATAAATTTTATTAGAATCTATTGTTGTAATGTATAAAAAAAGTTAAATACATATTTAATCAAAATACAATAAGTATAAAAAACAAAAGCATAAATTCATAAATCAGGTAGCGTGCCGACTATACCAGAGAACGCACGCTTTTACGAATCTCCCAATGCTTTTAAGAGTTCTCTTTAGAAAACGCTCTTTTATTTAAAAAAATAAATCCTATAACTAGCACGCGAGAGATACCAGGGCAACAACAAAGTTTCAGTAATTGTAATTATAATAAAACTCTGTAACTGAGTAAACAAGAAATGTGGGAACAAGGCGACGAAAGCAGGCTTCAACTACAATGACGACTAGGAAAACTTCAAGCACATGTGTGTACCCGGCACACACATGTAAATCCACGACGAAATCACAGGTGGAATCAGAACACACACCTGAATAAAGCTAACTAATATTGCAGCATTTTAGCATAGATATGTAGTTTAGCCTAGCATAGACCGAATAATAGCAATTGTCTATCTTATTAGGGCATCCAAATTAGGTCTACATGGTATTTATAACACGCAAATTATAGTAAATATAATCAAATTGCAAGCAGCGTCACCATTTTCGACCAACAGACCGCGAGCAGGTAGATTGCTCGCAAACTATTCCAAGAATTTGCGGAACTGAAGCTGTCCGGTTGAAAGGAAATAACGGGATAGCAGCCCAAAGGCTAGAAATTATATTTACAGGGTTAGCTGGCACTTTTAAGAGGACAAGAACTGAATGATGCAAGAAAAGCGGAAGAAACCAAATAATAATAGCACCTACCGTTACAAAAATTCTGTAATAGGCAATAAGCGCATGCGATTTGTACATACATATACATAAATCTAAACCAGGGTTCATAGTTAGTAAGTATAAGCATAAACACAAGAGGAACCAACGTAAACTATACTAGAAGCAGGAAGACGGCAATAAATTGTAAGCAATAGAATGGAACGCGAAGTCATGCACACCACCCACCATAATATTCAAGTAAGGAAAATAGCAGGTGACGGAAACTGCCTATTTGCAACAATAACTGATCAATTAACAGAAGGTAAAAGAAACAAAGAAGAACTCAAGAAAGAAGCCATGGACTTAAAAAGGAAAATCCCAAATTATGTGAGGGAAAACCAAGAAGAAATGCAACTGCAGCTGGAAGAAAATATCAAAAACTTAGCCCCCAAATACGATTATCTGAATCACAGCTTCGGCCCTGCCATGTAAATCGACGCCTATATGGAAGATTTGAGAACGGAAGGATTTTGGATGGGAAAACATATATAGAGCTATCGGGTATACACCAACAAACTTGGGAAGAATGGACAAGAAATAAAGTCATGATGAAGAAAGAAATAAACCGCATATATAACTCAAGAGAAGAATCAGACAACGAGGAAATAGAAGTACAGGAAGAACTCGAAGAAGATATAAATATGGAAGAATAATGCAGAAGAGCGGCGATGGAACAAACATCATAATGATACCCAAGTAGCACAAAATATTGGGCGAATGTTGTACCAATATATTATAAACATGATATGTTGGCTAAACGTTTTACCGTTCTGCCAATAACTGTTGTATATTACACCAACGTTGGAGAGCCAACATATACGTGTATATATGCGAACTATGTTGGATAGACGTTTAAAAGCTAACGTAAAGCGACATTCTTGAAAATATTATCAAAACAATGTTTTGCCAATATTGGCGAAAGGTATGTTTTGCAACATTGGCGCTGTAATACAATCCCAATGTCTATCCAATGAAGGTTACCTGCCATTCTGCCAATATCGGCAGAACAATGTTTTGCCAATATAGGTGTAAGGTATGTTTTGCAACGTTGACGCTGTAATTCAATCCCAATGTCTATCCAATGATGGTTACCTGACGTTTTGCTAATATCGGCAGAACAATGTTTTGCCAATATAGGTGTCAGGTATATTTGGAATGTTGACGCCGTAATTCAATCCCAATGTCTATCCAATGAAGGCTACCTGACGTTCTGCCAATATCGGCAGAACAATGTTTTGCCAATATAGGTGTAAGGTATGTTTTCCAACGTTGACGCTGTAATTCAATCCCAATGTCTATCCAATGAAGGTTATCTGACGTTTTGCCAATATCGGCAAACCAATGTTGTGCCAATATAGGTGTCAGGTATGTTTTGCAACGTTGACGCTGTAATGCAATCTCAATGTCTATCCAATAAAGATTCCCTGACGTTTTGCCAATATCGGCAGAATAATGTTGTGCCAATATACGTTCAACAAATGATTTACAATGTTGGCGGTAGAACCCACATTCGGTGTTTATGTAGTAAAGGTAACCCCACGTTTTCTCAGAATTGACAGAAAAATATTTTACAACTGTAACTGCAAGGAATGCTTTGTACCATTGGACGAGCGACGTAAAACCAACTTTTATTCAATAAAATGTGTCTCTATGTTTTGTCACCATCGGACAGCAATATTTTATCAATATAGAGATAAAGTCGGTTCGGTAAAGTTGGCAAAGTAGTCTAAAACCAGTGACTGTTATAACATATTCTACCAGAACTTTGTTTAAATAAAAATTATCATGCAACGGAATTCCCAAAACACAAAACACAACAAGAAAAATAATTATTAAAACTGATATACTTATAAACTTTTAAGCGCTAACTATATTCAAAAATGAAAGAAAATTGTATGTAATACAAACTTAATTATTAAAAGAAAATATGTTACTATCTACGCGGAAAAACGGATTTGTCCAAACTTCATATCTGACCTTATCCTTATCCTTAATTACAGTATTTTAGTTTTGCGTCAGATTGAGCAAATTACAATTATTCTAGTTTTAAGCATACACATATTTTTCAAGGGTAAGATTTCTTAAATAATCAATATAATAACAATAATAAGTAATAAGTCATCATCAAGTTAATTTTGATTTTCTGTTGAAAGAGGATTGAAATAAAAATAAAGGTGATTTCTTGACAACTGACAAGTGAATTTGTTGTAATTGCAATAATTGCATTATTTTGGTGACGTTTTTACAAATAAGTTGCTTTATAGCTAAAAACGGTCGTTTCTTTCCATTATGGCTCGCATTGTGGAATATAATACATAAAACATCTTTCTTTTCTTCCGTAATGAAACCAATGTCAGCAATGAGTAAGTTTATTCAGTTCCTGACTGTATATGGAAGAGTTTCAAAATAGATTTCCGCATTTTGCCGTTGATTGCATGCAATTTAAAAATTGTTTCATTTTTCATTCCTAGAGGTTAAGTGTAATAACTGAACCAATAAAGCCATTAATACAAGACGTACGTCAAATAAACTAGCGCAAAAATTAAGGGGTATAAAAAAACATCAAGACTAAGACAATTAAAGTATTGCATTAAGAATACATGGGTACTGAATAACTTGCTTTGAGTATTATCAGGTTATCCATGATTTAGAAGCAATTCTTCTGTTAATTTACTGTTATTTTCTTTATTTGAAAAAGTCTTTTTAATATCTCCTAATTTTCTTGACGTAACTTTTTCAATTATAGAACATATGATAATGTATTCAAATTGATATTATTTTACTGTCGGTCATAGAAAATCCCGTAAATGCAACAGAGGTTCTGGTGTATAATATATAATTAAATGCATGATAAAAAAGGAAAAAAAGAGAAATAATAAGCCAGTCCATGTTGTCTAGCAATGCCTTTGTACAAACATTAATATGCTTGCAGCAGCTGATATAATAAAACAACGCGCTTCACGGACTAAACGCATCTAATGTGTCAAATTAAAAAAGTAAAATTTTTATTGAAATTTTTTTAACACTGACGTGTGTATATTAATAAATTAGTAATCTAGGGTACTTCTTTTGTTTCTCAAGGCAAGGCTTAATCAAAAACTTTAAAAAATCACCCGTAGTTATTTAAACTTGAAATGTTATTAATTTATTAATTTACTATTTTGCATTACAATTTTTTAAATCAAATTGTAAATATACGAAAATCATAGGGACACTGTTTTTGATTATTTTATACATGTCAATTTGTTATCAAGCAAATACTGAAAATGTTAAAATATATTTCAGATCTGGAAATTTTTTACGTACAACTATATAATCTTGCCCTAAGGACGTTCAAGTCAACCTTGACAATAAATAGAGTTCCTTACTCATCTTTTGTATTGCAGGCCTTTCTTGTTGAACAGATAAACGGCTTTACTGCAGTTTGGCGGGAATTTCTAGTCAGTGGCGTCGTGTTTTCACGATTCTTAAAAATAAATAAAGATCAAGCTTTCAGCATAATTGATTCTTTCTTCAGGGATCTACAAAGTTATAATGTTAAAGTTATAGTAATAAACAAAATAAAAAGCCGTGTATAAACAAAAATTTACAAAATATGTTTTTTTTTAAATGGCACCGTCGAAGACACAAAATGTATACGTATACAGAAATTAGAAACGTATGGCAATGTTTTAGTAAAACTACAAATGATAGCCCGTGACGGTAGTACTAAATACGTTGAAAACAAATTAAGAACCTAGTTGTCATCCAATGAGTTAAGTTTTGCGGTAAAGCCTATTTGGCTTAATTGAAGACATACTTGTCTTGATTTATCGTATTACCTATGTAAGTGTCAAAAGGCTGCCAACAGTACAATTTTATTATAAATTTGAAACTATTGTTTTTTAATTTACAAGATTCAGATTAATTTTTGGGGGTATTTGGAGAAAACATATATTAAAAAAAGTATGCGCAGTCTGTCATTTTTTTAGAAATACCTAACTGAAGTAGTTTTGATAAACGGGTGCATATTGCTCAAAACGGAGTAGAATTGATTCCAGAGGAATAACACACAAAGTCTCCTCCATAAATTTTATTTAAACAATAACAATCAACGCGAGTTACATTCATATATATAAGTTTCGGACCTGATTAGCTGGCCATCTTCAGGCTATTAACAACAAATGAGATCAAAAATTAAAAAATTACAACCATTATTTTACATGCGAAGATTTATTTATCTCAAACACAAGCACCCCGACTTTTATAGCAATACATATATACCGTATGTCACTGGATTGACTTTACAAGAGGGGAAACTTTTTTATTTTTTATTTTATGAAAACATGACTAGGGAACATAAATTCTTGCTCGACTTGAAATGTCCAATTCTGTAATTAAAAATAAAATATTGATACAGTCGCTTCTTAATATAAAAATAATAACGCACGATTGTAGATATAATATTCTATTTTAAACTAGTGGGCACTGAAAAGTTGACACCGCAAAAATTTATTTGTTACGATTTGCAATAGCAGTTGATCTGTTAAGTACCTATTTTAGCAGAAAAAAAGTTAACGTTAGATCAAAAAACTTGTTTAATTCAATGTTAGAATAATTGAATTGTGTGTTCAAAAAGGTGGCGGCTTAATAGAATAAACCCGTTCAAACGATGAATGTGATTAATTTAGAATAAATCTGTTCACATTTGCTTTTTCCATTATGTTATTATTTTAATATTAAGAAGCGACTGTATCATTATTTTACTTTGAATTACAGAATTGGGCATTTCAAGTCGAGCAAAAATTTTGTTCCTTTGTCATTTTTTCATAAAATAAAAATGAAAAAGTTTTCCCTCTTGTAAAGTCAATCCGGGGACATACGGTACCTATATAATATGTAGATCGTGTTGATTGTTTTTAGCCAGAATTTAATTTTTCTAACTTGAGTATTTCAAAAATTATGACGGGGGAGGAGATTTTAGATAGATATTGTACAAAAGCTTGTTATAGAGAAAGCTTGTAGTTATTCAATTTGTCGTAATTCTTGTCAAATGGGTATTTACCTAATTATTTTAGATACGATAGGACACTTAAAATTATTAATAATTAATAAAATCATTTGAGATTGCCCTCTCCACAATTGTTTAAATTATTTTATTAAAAAATACTCTCCATTTAGTGATGGATTTTTACCATTTTACTAATAATTAGTTTTCATTCTTATATTATCTGGTTTTAGTAATCTAGAAATGTTTGTAACTTTTTTAAATAAAAACAAACTACGCCACTGGTTTTAAATATAGTTACCAAATTTTCTTTCCTAGAATTTTGAAGGGTTGGAAATGACAAAGACAAAGACTTAGAAAACGCGGGAGGGTTGGTAGTTAAAAGGTTGGAATTGTGGTTGTTCGAGTTCTTTCTACTTCTTGCCTTGCCTTGTAAAGTACCTACTGTTTAAAACTTATATTAATATTTAAGGTTATTTAGTTTAATTAGATATCAAAACTAGTAATAGTGGTGTAGTGTGTAGTGAGACTGTTTCATTACAAAACTTTATATACACATATCCATCGAAACGAAGTACAGCGATCCCTGTAAAAGGTAAGTAAAATATTATTAATTTCATAGCAAGTTACAAAATTTGCTGAATAGCGGTTGACCAAAAAATATCGTTTTCAATTAACGGTATACTAATAGGTATACTTTACATGCCCATTTGGCTAAGTTATAGTATAGTAGAACCTTATTTTTGTGTAGACGCAGTTGAACCTGCCTTTAAAATATTCAGTGATTTTCAGCGTAATTTAACTTTTGATGGCATAACAAATGTTATTTTGTCTGATGCAAGAAATAATTACACAATGCCTTATGCGTAAAGATTTATTTGAATTAGTAATTTCAATCGTTTAAAAAAAATAATAATCACAATTTAAAATAAGTACCTACAATAATTGTATCTTGTGTACCCCAGTATACAGGGTGGTTCACCACTCTGGGATTATTCTTTAACACGTTTTGTGGGTAATAATTATACACGAAAATTTTATATACAAAAGTTGCTTGTTAGCACTGGCTTAATAATTTAAAAATAGTTTCAACTATACAGGGTGTTTCATTTTGGGGGGAAAATATCAAACATTATTATTTTAAATGGAACATGCTATACAACGTATCCCAAAAAGTATGCAACAAATGGGAAATTTGTTTATTGTCGATTTCTCAAAAAATTTTACTCTTTATAAAAGTTTATGCTTTGTTTAAACCCATAAAAAACTTAAAATAAATCACATAGGTACCACTTTAAATAACAAAGATACAAATATTTTATTAATTATCTTTGCACTTATTACACAAATGTTATCAAATGATTTGGGCATTTGACAACCAATTTCAATTAATAAATACAATTTTCTGAAAATGTTTTGAGTTATGAAGCGCAAGCTTTTATAAAAGTTTTTTATTGTTAGATCTTTTCTCACCTAGCAATAGCACCGTCCATATGAATTGAAATCAGGTTTATATCTGAGATAGCAGAAACATATTAATAATAATAGTTTTATTGCCATTAGATAACAAAAGTTACACCGGCATTGTCGAATATAAATTGACAGCACAATTAAGAAGTGCACAAACTGCAATATACATACTACATTAACATTAAAAACGATGGACTAATTACAGGCATTCCATAGGTAACTTAGTTTTGGTGCTATTAACTTTTATTTTCAACATGTTTTGAGTTGAAACTTTATGTTTTATTCAAAAATTTAATAATATACAGCATGTTTTATTTAAAATAAAAAATAATGATGTTCGTTATTTGCCCTTCAAAATTTAACACCCTGTATAGTATAGCTGAAACTATTTTTAAATTATGAAGACAGTACTTTGTATATACAATTTTGCTATACATTGACCTCTCTTTATCTTTTAGAGCCCAATGCGTAATACCCCTTTTAAGCGATAAAGTTTAAAGATCACAATGGAATAATAAAGATTGTTTTTTGACAAAAGTCATTTTCTTTATTTAACTAGGTTTAGTAGAAGATTTTAGCGCAGCCAACATAATAAAATGAGCAGCCGTGTTAGAAGATACCGAAATATTAAACATATCTATAAAAATATTACTGGAACTGCTGCAAGTGCTGGAAATCAGTTATCAGAACAAAATGTTTCAAGTGTACCCGGTCATTCAAATATTTGTGAATCTGTAATACGTAATGCATCTAACGCTTCAAACTGTACTAACTTGCAATCCTTTAGCAGTGATACACAAGAAGATAATTCGTTTAGTATTGGCATTTCAAACAATTTAGATCACAAATCTTCTAAATTCATTACACAAGAAAATTCTTCAAATAATTTCGAAAAGTTTTTAAAGAATTGGTCATTAAAACACAACATTACTCATGCTGCACTAAAAACATTGTTAGAAGGTTTGAATCAATATGTGCCTAGCTTAAAATTACCTAATGATCCTCGAACACTACTTAAAACCTCTAGGCATACTGATGTGGACGTTGTAAGTAGCAAACTCGGCACTAACGGAGAATTCAAGTATTTGGGGATTAAAACCAAATTATTAAGTTACCTGGAGAATGAAGTTATAAGAAACTGCATCCAGTCCAACAACTGTCAATTTTCTATTTTAATAAATGTTGATGGAATACCCATATATAAAAATTCCAATTTGCAGTTGTGGCCTATTTCTGCTAAACTGTTTTTACCAGCAATCGAAGTTTCTCCCTTTGCAGTTGCGATTTTTTGCGGCGATTCGAAACCGGGATCTGTTTTAACTTATTTTGATGAATTCATTAAAGAAGTGAATGCTCTTAAATTCCAGGGAATATTATATGAAAATGTTAAATATTCAGTTAAATTAATGGGTTTTGTGTGTGATGCACCTGCTCGATCTTTTATAAAATGTATTAAAAACCATACCGGCAAAAGTAGTTGCGAAAGGTGTTGGGAAAAAGGAACTTATAAGGATCATCGTATCACATTTGAAAATAACTGTAATATCCAAAGGACCCACGAAAACTTTCTTAGTAAGTCCGATTCAGCTCATCATACTAATGAAAGTCCTTTGATAAAAATTAATGCAATAAATATGATTAAAATGTTTCCCTTGGATTACATGCATTTATGCTGTTTGGGCGTAATGAGAAAATTATTGCATTATTGGATGAAAGGTCCAATCACCAAACATGCTGTACGTTTGCCCGTTAGAGCAAGATTACAACTAAATGATAAAATAGTTGCATCTGTAGTCCATATACCCAAAGAATTTAACAGAAAATGCAGATCATTAGTAAATTTGGACAAGTGGAAAGCAACCGAACTTAGATTATTCATGCTTTACTTAGGACCGGTTTTACTTTATAATTTATTACCACTTCATTTGTATGAACACTTTCTGTTGTTTCACTGTGGGATGAGGATACTGTGCTCTACCAATTTATCTACGGCTAGATTAAATTTTGCAAAAAAAGCGTTAGATGCGTTTGTCATAACCTTCAAAGATCTTTATGGACCAAATTCAACAGTTTACAACGTACATTGTTTGAAACATCTGGCAGATGACGTAGAATATTTCCAGTGTCCTCTTGATCAGATAAGTTCTTTTCCTTTTGAGAATTATTTGGGACAATTGGTAAAAAATGTCAGATCAAAAAAGAAACCTCTGCAGCAAATAATTCGCCGACTTTCTGAACATAATGGGAATTTTACATTTGAACATGCAAATGTCTCCAGAAAGCCCATCGAAAACACAATGAGTTCCAACATATCTGATTCGTTTGCTATACTAAAAAATAGAAAATTACTACAGATCACAACACTTAATAGTACATATAAAACGGCTTCCGGTTATATATTTGATACGTTCACTGACTTTTACAATTACCCATCACAGTCACGGTTATTTGGCATTTATAAATTTTATAAATCATCAGCTTCACAGAAAGTACTAACAGTAAATTACGATGAAATAGAAAAAAAATGTATAGCTTTACCTTCTCAAAATTTTTTTATTGTAATTAAACTCCTTCATTAATTTGGATAAATATATATTTCGTTTTTATTTACCTACTCTAGAATGACAGACAGCTGGGATATTATTTTTTGGAGCAATTGTAGATCTGTAAACTATGTTCCATCGAGTTGGGCGAATACAGATCGAACTGAATATAAATGGCCTACAGGTCAATCGCGGCCAGGTCAACCAGCACCCATTGATTTTATAAGAAGTTGTAGGGATATCACTAAAAACTACAGTTTCTTCCCAGCGGTTTTTAAAAAAACTGTTAAGACATTAACAGAGGCCGAGAAGTACACAAAAAGGGCTGAGACAGGAGTTAGCGACCTGGAACATAGTGATGGTGATTTAAACTTCGACTCGGCGTCATTACAATATTTACAAAATGCAGATGAAGACAGTAGCTATGATGAAGAGGGTCCTAATAGTAGATGGAAAAGGCCTAACATAATGGGAAGCGGTAAGTGTATTTTATTTATTTTTCCCGATATCTACTAACAAAAGTTATATCACAGATAACATGGGGACAATACTTAGAAGTTCAACAGCGGTACTTAATGACACTGCATTTAATAGTGAAACAGGTGAGTTGTGTACATAAGCTAATTTTATGTGTAGATAGCTTTTGTTTGATAATTTTTTGTGCTTTTTGGCATTTGATCTAATTGCAGTTATTTATTTTAGACATTAATATCGATGTAAACGATACTCTCACAGAAAATGATGAATTAAATGATACATTTCCACAAAGGGACCGAAATGAATCAAATTTTGTGGGTGAATGTTCGGTACTGGATGAAACCCTTAGAAATACCCATGATATGCCACCACCCGATTTAACACGTAAGTGTCGCAGTATTTATCTTCACTAATAATTTACCCAAATGTAACTAACCATAAGATCCTCCCCCACCCTCTATACTTCAGTTATTTTGTCGCTGAACATAAAACAACGTTATTTTTGTTACTGCGAATAAATCATACATGCTAGGATGCTTTTACTATAAATTTGTGATGCAACTTGAACTTAATTTGTTACTGATAGGACTAATTTTTACTAATTTGAAGATTTTTTACTAGTTGTTATGGTAAAGTTGTTATGGTGATACGTCTCTAGGAGTTATTAATAAGTGTTTTTTATCTTGTAGAGTCGGAAAAGTACCTAATAAAGGTAATTTCTGAGTTAAAAAATGAAGTAAAAGAGCTAAAAACTTCAGTAATCCAACTGCAAACAGCTCTACTGGTTAGTAATCGACAACCGGTCGGACAAGTTGCCATTACGCCAACGGCTGAGCACAAAATTGTTCAAATGCTGCCAGCCAAAACAAAGACAGAATTTGAAGATATTGAGAATTTAATATCTTCAGATGAGCAATCATTCAATCTTTTGGTAAATACATAATTTCGTAAATGTAAATAGGTAATACTGTTCTTATTTTAGGTTGATATATTATACTTGGTAGGAGGGGACAATTATAGGAGTTCAGTTTATAGTTGTCTAAAGAAATTGCTGACTTCAGAGGTTGCTGCACAGTATTCTGGACAAGGGAGAATGAGAGATGGCCAAAAGAAAGGTTCTTTTTGCGATATGCAGATATCGTGTGCTGTAAAAGGTAACATTCATTGCAGTCTAGTTAATATAGGTTCTAAATACTTTATACATAGTTTTGTTTAACATGTTTTGGTTTGAAAAGGATGGTAAAACTACTGGACAGAAAAATTATAATGGGTAACGGTTGGAGTAGCTTGCCTATTGTTCTTCTTTTATTTCAAAAATACAGACTATGGTCCTGAATAAAAAATTATTAACTTTTTTTTGTATATCGTAAGATAAAAAAGTTATTGACTGTTCCCTTTTTCGTTGAAGACACTGTATTTACCTCAAAATTGCTGAAATCGTCAAATAAAACATTGCTCATAATGTTTGTTTTGTTATAGGTGCAATGCGTAGAAGGTTCCCACACATGACTGACACAGAGTACAAAGACAGGGTAGCAACCTTCTTACGTTCCGTGAAGGATAGGAACGGAGAAAGAAAACGAAGACGGGACCCTGATAATATATGTAGTTAAACTAAATGCTTATTAAATATAACCTTATACAAAATGTTGCGTTTTTTTAAAGATCTTTTTAATAGTACCTAGTAGTTCTCCTAGCTTCAAGTTGTGTGCTTGCTACCAAATGAAAATCTTATTCTAGACGAAAAGTTTGTGCAATACTAGAAGAGGTTGTCTAGTGGTAACAATTATAACTACACACTAATTTTGAAGCAAATATTTCTGCAATAAAAATTTTTTTATTTAAAATAAATTTTACTAAAATAGCATTAAAAACTACAGCAAAAATCAAAAATATTTAAAAACTAAAAGTCGAAATTTTTTGACAGCTAAAACATTTTTAAAATAAAGGTTTTCAATATTTTGAAAGTGTAGTTTACTCTTGAGCTGCTTTTCAAAAAATTGAAAATTCCCGCGCTGATAAAATCATTTCAAAGTATATTTAATGTAAGTTTAGCAGTATGCACTTGTGCAGTCTTTTCTCAAGAATAAAATTTTCTGTAAAAGCAATAATTTAGAAGTTTCCCAGATGTTGCAAACTTTCTGGCGGACCCTATATGTATAATCAAACGATAACACTAATGCTCCGGTTTCACAAAAGTAGGTTAATTCCGAATTAAGTTAATCCAAGATCAAAATGAACAAAAAGCATCAAATTTTTTTTACTGTAGGTATTAATTGTCATAAATAACTACGTAAGATGTGATGCGCTTTTGTTCACTTTGATTCCGGGTTAACTTAATACGAGATCAATCTACTTTTGTGAAATCAAGCATAAGTGTATGACCAACATTGTTCCAATGTACAAGTTTTATATTAACTAAAGGGTGGAAGCCAATATAGGGCCAACGTTATTAAACCAACATTGTGCCAATGTACAAGGCTCATATTGGCTAAAGGTTGGCAGGTAATGGTGGGCCAACATTAGACCAATGTATAAGTTTAACATTTCCTAAAGGTTGGCAACCAATGTAGGACCAACATTATTAAACCAACATTGTGCCAATGTACATGTTTCATACTGGCTAAAGGTTGGCAGCTAATGTATAACCAACAACCTTAAACCAACGTTGGACCAATGTATAAGTTTCATGTTGGCCAAAAGTTGGCAACCAATGCATGACCAATATAGTCAAGCGTTAACACTTTGAATGTTGTGCCTACATACTTAAGCCGACATTGGCCCAATATAGGTGTGCTACTTGGGATAATAACAATAAAAATAAGGAAATAAGGAATACGTATACCTGTAAAGTACAATGAAAATAAGAATATTAATGATGATAATAATAATGATTAGACTAAGCTAGCATATCATAGACCTAGGAAATTAGCGGGAACACTAGAATTACTAGTAGTATAGGATGATAAAACATGTTTAACAATCTCAGTTATGTATTATGATTATATCCAACTCCCATTGAATATGTGACTTACTAACTACTTTGCACTGTAGAAGCGGTGTCCTGCGGCGGACGTCACAGGCATGTTAACGTTATACAGCGCTCCAAATTCCCACCTATCATAACAAATCCCTTCGCACCTTATTGGCATGGGGTGGATCTGGCGTAATCCAGGATTGATCCACGAGGATCTACTCCATGTCAATTGATGATGATATGATGATGAAAATTATAAATTCATAAATCATACTTTACTAAAAGTTATTAAAATGTATACCCACACAAATTTTATAAATGTTGTTGGATAAAAAAAATAGAGTATTATTGTCCTTCCCTTCTGTTTAAACAACAACGTTTGGCGTTTCCAAATTATTCCCCGCTTTAGACATTTCTCATATATTGAAACGGATCTTATAATTTATATTAGAAATTGTAAAACATTTTATTAATTGATTATTTGAATTTAATTAATATAATATACCAGTGATAATTGTTTAATCGAATAATAGAAATTACTCGATTAACCGATTAACCGGTTTGTTCGGTAATCGATTACTACTAAAATATATTATGAACAATTCTGCCAGCACTAGTTAATACAAATTGTTGTCCCCTATTTAATTTCCTTACGTACTGTTTAACGTTTTTTTCTTTTGTTTTTTAAATGGGTTATGTAAATGTTTTCCTTTTGGGATACCAGTTTCAATAGGGTGGGGAGGGGAGGGATTCCTGGCTATCTCCTTAACTATAAAAAGTAGTAAAGGGTCTGGGTCAAAATTTTTGAGACAAACCGAAAGTTAATATCATCTTTTGTTTTCGAGCTACAAGCGAAAATTGCGTTTTTCGGAAATCCTTTTCGGAGTTATAACCAGTTTGTTTGTAGAGAAGAAACAAAAAATAAAAACATCTTTAGGGCACTTTTTCGTGTAGAATTTAATGGCGGAAATGGAATTTTAATTTGCTTATTATTCTTATTAAGTTTTGTGTTATAGCATAAACTTGTATTTTTTTCAAATTACATCTGTGGTTAGCTTTGACACCTTTCAATAAGTCGCTTTTCGACGTTTTCAAAAATATATGTTTTAATGTGCTTATTTTTAAAAACGTATTAAGTAAATATCAACAATTTCCTGATATTTACAAATGTCAATTGCACATAATTATCAAGCCCGAGACATCTTTATTACTTTCTGCGTTAAGTTAAAAGTTAAATAGTTAAGGAATCCCCTTGATAATGGTCCACCCTGTACAACTAAAATCAAAAATTTTATTTTACATTTTTTGAAAAGATGTAATTTTACATTTCCCTCCACTAAATCATTCATATTAGTATTTTTATTATCAACATTAGAAAGGCGATCTAACTAAACCAGAGCCGATGCTTTCTACCCTTTTTTTTTTATTGCAACCCACTTTATATTATAAATTCTTGTTGGACGATTTATTTATCTATATTAAAGGTTTCAGAACAAATTTTAGCTTTTTCTTCTCAGTAAATAGTTTTTTCTTTCGTTTCCATGTTGCTTACGATTAGGCGGGAAGTTTTTCAAAAAGTTTATTTAGTGCTGGTTTTTGCGGTATATAATTATTAATTATAAAGGAACACATGGTTTAAGTATATTTAATTGAAGTGCTTGAAATAAAAGGGTTGCGGTTTTAAATTTTTTTTCCTTCCTAGAAATTAAGCCAAGTAAAGGAAATTAATTTTTGACAGCTATATATCGATAATTTTTATTTCAAAAATATCAAATATCTAGTTTTTACCGAAAGTTAAGAATCTGTGTACCTACCATATTTTCATCTTGAGTTTCTCTTCTATAATTACATCGTTGAAGAAAAGAAAAATGTATAGGTACCTACTATTTTTTTTTAATATTTTAGTTGAAGTGTATATTTGAGTGTATTGAGTGTATTCAAAATGGACATCCTACTTTCTTCTACGTTTTCCTATACTTATATTATCCTTTGTTTCCCTATATTTATATCCAACCAAAGTACATACAAAGCTAATACGTGTAGGCTTGCTAGGCTAATAATGTAAGCGGCCTAGGTACTTAAAGTGCAACAAAAATGTATCCGCATGCAGTTTTGGTACTTTTATCCAATAAATATCCATTTACTGAAAATTGATCTATATTTTAGACAAGTTTAAGGAAAATAGTTAAAGAAGTTGCTACTGCTAAGTGAATAAATTGAATATACCATAAAACATAACAATTAACAATTATTATACTCGTACTTTTACAAATTGGCGCTGAATTTCAACTAATAATTAATTTTAATGCAGATACTTAGAATTATACGATTTCTTTTAGATTTAAAGGAAATTGACAGATTTATGATATTTTTCATATAATTTGGAAACCATTCAGTATTACAACCGTCACTGAAAGTAAAAAGAATTTTTATACGAATTTATTACAAAAAATATTATCATTTGAAGGAAACTTTAAAATATTTTTTCTACTCGTATACTTTAAGTGATTTATTAAGCATTTACAACCTATACTTTAATGAGATTCATTAAGATACAGGTTTATAACCAATAGCAGCAAAGTATTTTATTTGGTAACTATAGTTACGCGAGTTGTTGATGTTTCTTAATCGAGTAACCAATAGCAGCAAAGTATTTTGTTGTCAAAAATAAGGTTAGGCAGCAGCTTTTCAGAAGGTGCCTATTTTTTTACTGGTCGTAGAAAAGATAGTGTATGCAACTCGCATTTAATGGCTATTAAGACACTCGCCTGCGGCTCGTGTCTTAATTCTCATACTCGTGTCTTAAATGCTCATTGCATAATATACTATTATTTATATGTATATTTAATATTTATTTAAACATATGAAATCCTACAATATTTAACGGCAACAATTTAAATGGCTTTAACAAATCAAATTGCTATCACAGATTATTTTCAGATAATATCATCAAAACTTCTTTTTAAAAAACCAAACTTCCGGAATTAGTGAAATAATAAAACTTACTTAGAATTGCCAATCCTACCAAAATATAGCTTTAAGATGGCAATTTTTATTATTAAAATTCGAATCTTGAGCAAGGTGCTGGTATTCAAATCCGATTAGAATTTCGAATATTTATTTCAGATTCGAGTTTTAAATCTTTAGTGTAGAGTTTCAAATTTCGTGGAAATTCAGTTGCACGAATTTGATTACAAAATTACAATTTTATTTTTGGAATTTTGATTTTTGAACTTTCAACCGAAATTCATTATCAGAGAAATGAATTCAAATTTCAGATTATGTTTTGAAGTTGAAATTTACATCAGAGATATTCAATATTTGTTACACATTCAAAATTTAAATCTTAAAATATGAATTCAACAGTTGAAGCTGGAATAAATATTAATTTCACATTTGTGAAATATACACTACTCAAAAAATAAAAGTAGTCATTTTTTTTTATTGGTGTATTTTGGTGAAGGTTCAACATTTTTAAATAAGGCTTGGTACATCTATAAAGCTATTACTTATCTAAAATATCCCTATATTTTTACAAACTTCGTTTATGTTTCATCAAGTTACAAGCTGTAAAACGTGAACATGCGAAAAACTAAAATAATCATGGAGTTTGTTACGTACATAAATCTATTGTTTCCATCATTTTTGATATGGCTGCAATTCATAATCAAGTTGCTCGGCGTCTTGGAAGACATTTAACACCAGTAGAAGTTAGCAGAGGTGTTACTTTGTTACAAGAAGGCTATTCTCAGCGCTATGTAGCTCGAGAACTTGGAGTTGTACAAGGAACCATTTGGAAATATGGAAACGGTACCGGGAGACAAATCAGGTTTCTCGACGTCCCAGAACAGGCCGACAAAGAAAAACAACTGCTGTCGATGATCGTTTTCTTCGTTTACAAGCAGTTCGTAATCGTACATCCACTGCTCGGGATCTCCAAGAAGACTTGCAACGTACTAGAGGTCGCAGAGTAAGTGACCAATCTGTTCGTAACCGACTAAGAGAAGTTAACTTAAGATCTAGACGCCCTGCAATAGTGCCAAAACTTTCTAGAAGGCATTGCCGTGTAAGGCAACGGTTTGCTAGGCAACACGTCGATTGGCAACTTCGGCACTGGCGCCGAGTACTGTTTACGGACGAGTCAAGATTTGTTCTATCGGGGAATGACGGTCGAGTACGGGTCTGGCGTAAGACTGGTGAGCGTTATCTTCCACAAACAGTACATGAAACTGTTAGTTTTGGAGGTGGTTCGGTAATGGTATGGGGCGGTATATCGCTAAATGGCCGCACTAATCTGGTAGTTATTTACAACAGCGCTGTTACGGCACGAAGATACATTGACGAAATTTTAGAGCATCATGTGGTACCCAGAGCACAAAACGAGGGTCAAAATTTCATATTAATGCATGGTAATGGTAGGCCTCACGCTGCCCACATTGCTACTGATTACCTTCAAGAGCAAAATATTCCCACTTTGGATTGGCCAGCGTGCAGTCCCAATCTGAACCCAATAGAACATGTATGGGACTATCTAGGAAGACACATCAGATGCAGTCCAAATCCTCCTGTTACACTGCAAGAGTTACAACACGCTCTAATTGAAGAGTGGGAGAATATTCCACAAGAGGCCCTTCGAAGACTTATTCGCAGTATGCCTCGACGTTGTACTGCAGTTATACAGGCCCGAGGGGGCAATACTAAGTATTAACTGTATAACTTAAGACAAAAAGAGACTGTTTTGTAAAAGTTTTTGATCAGTGTTTACGTATTATCGCTTTAATTTTCCGCATAATTGAATTTAACACTCTGTACTTACACCAACGTTACTTTTATTTTTGTAAAAATGTTATTACAGTTAAAATAAATAGTTGTTCTAAATGTGTACAAAACATTATTTCAAAATATTCAACAATAGTAGAAAAAATATGCAATAAAAAAAATGACTACTTTTATTTTTTGAGTAGTGTAGAATTAACTTGAAATACTAAAACTAAATTCTCTAGGTCGTGGTTTTGACGATTTTAAGATTTTAATCTGTAATCGATGACTTGTGCCCTCATTCTAGGAGGTCCAAAGACAAATGATTTAACGTCCTACATACTACATTAATTATTATTTCAGAACCTAACATTATACACATATTTTATTTTCAACCATATATGTAATGACGTTATTACTAACTGTTTTGTAAGTTGAAAAATTGGCCTTTGCTGACTGTTACTTTCCACCCGGCCACGCCCACAGCTTGTTTGTTTAAAATATTAATTATTATTATAAATGATTCATATTAATTTATATGTATGGTTGAAGATAAAATAGTAGGATACAAACCTTGGTAAAAAGTTTCATTGCTGTCTCGAGATATAGTAAACCTCGGCGCTTAGCGTCTCGGTTAACTATAATTATCTCTCGACAGTAATGAACTACTTTCCACCTCGGTATGTAATATACTATTACATTCAAGTACCTATGTACTATCGTTGCCGATAAGAGGTTATGCTTATATTCACGATTTTTTAGGTGATAAGTATTTAGTTTTAAATATTGTATGTTTTATGGAATTATTTAAAAAGTTCGTTTTTGGTGGAAGTATACAACATATAATTTTTGTTATCCCACCTTTTACTGGCAATGATGGTAGTTAAATTCCTATTATTTATTTAAAAAAATATATGTTTAGTTAAACATAGGCAATTTATTATTTTTGTTATTAAAACGTTCGTACAAATCTTTAATAAGATTATAATTTTGCAGTCGATTTATTGTATAGGTAAATAAATAAAATAAAAGCACATTCTGTTAGATTTCAAGTAATAAAAATATAGAAAGACTTCCACAGGGCAAATAAATATTGAAATAATAATAATAATATTTTAAAAAATCAGCGGCAATAAAAAAATCTAAGCACTATTAATAGTTTATATTACATATTATTAAAGCTCGGATTTTGCCTATTTACCTGTTTTATGCCCTATTTTGCCTATTTTACATTGAATGCCTACCCAGTAAACCAGTAACATAAAATAGATGTCCTAAAACCTCTCGAATAGGTTGTAGAGTGAACATATTCTTCGCAATATACTCGCGCTAGCACAAAGACGTTACCAGTGCAACATTTTTAATGCAAACCTCTCAGAGAGGTCAATCGCGGAACTTAGAAACGAAGTCACTGATTAGCATAAGAATTTTACCTCTATTATACATTACCCACTATAATGTTTTGGTGGAATACATCTATGTTATGTTTCCATTTTTATCTAAAACTGAAGTAACAGAAGTTTACTTCTGTTAGACATTACCCACGTTAATGTTTTCGTAGAACACATCTATGTTATGTTTGCATTTGTTATCTAAAACTGAAGTTGCAGAGGTTTGCTTCTGTTAGACATTACCCACGTTAATGTTTTGGTGAAATACATCTATGTTATGTTTGCATTTTTTATCTAAAACTGAAGTAGCAGAAGTTTACTTCTGTTAAACTTCAATACCTTAAACGTTTAATTTGTACACCTCTAAGTAATATAAACAGGTTCAACAAGTATTAAAATACCTATAATACAACTTTTATGAAACATCGTTTTTGTAGTACTTTCAAATTTGATGTCTTTATTTAGGTGTTAAAACTTATAGAAACTTCTAGAATAACTTATTTAATTCTAATTGAACTGGAAACACTGCTATAATGTTTATAACTACATTAAATAGTTTTTGACAGTTAATCAGAAAGTTTAAAATGCAGTGTTTAATTACACTTAATAGTTTTTGTGCAATCGGACGCGAAGTGGTCATTTCGCTTACGCAATACAGGACGCTAAATCCGATTTCGCGGCTAGGCCTATTCGAACCTTTTGTTTTTGTTAGTTTGTCATCGGGTAAATACAAAGGTGTCTTTTTGTAATAAGTCCATACATTTTTATTTATCTTCACCTCGACAACCAGTAACCAGTAACGTTCCTAATCTCAATTGTTCGACTCGAGGTCTTGTTTTCCTTAGGATAAACCTGATAAACATAAACATTAATTACTTTTCAATTTCAACTTTATTTCTTTCAAGTGAATTACTAAGCAACCAAATTCTCATTAAAAAATTGGCGAACAAAGTTCGCTTGACTTCCGTATACTACAAAACTAATTTATTGAATCCTTCGGCTGATTTATGGCAATTAATGCATTAATAAACAAAATTCAGAATCAAAGTGAATAGTGGACCATAAAAGTTCACAATCAGTGTTACAATCGATTGGCTAATACCAAAAACGATTGTTTCAATTTAAAACATTTTAATTATTAATGTAAAAATTCCAAATACAATATTCAGATGGATCTCATTACAAAGTCCCTTCAGGTTGTCATGTTTATACCTGGGTTCACCTACAAATTCTTTCTTTCACAGACCCTCGCGTTTGACTACCTGGCTCCGTACTCTAAAATAGCAGAATAATAAGATTGAAAAATTTACAAAACTTTAAAAGCTAGTATCTGTAACATTTTAAATTTCAAATAAATAAAATATTATGTATTATCTAACAAAAACCCTGTAAAAATAGATTTATACCACGACAAAATATAGTGAATGAGTGATAAATTAAGTTTAAGCTTTTTGATAACGAATAACTGAAAAAAATAGTTTATTTCTTATTAAAAGTTTATCCGGATAAAACAAGACGTACCTCTTGTGATATCTTTCAATAACTTTTTCTCCATAGGCCCAGTTATGGGTTACTACTTTTACAGTTAGAAATATTCATAATAACTATTTCTAACTGTAAAAGGGTCCATTCTTAAAATGCCGACAATAGGATTTTTAAAATGCAAATAAATATGACCGTCCAGCCTTTGTAAATTCTATGCAGAAAGTTGTGGGTTCAGTAACCACTTGTCTCATATCCCTTCGCGTAGTTATTTCTAATATCAGCTGCACTGACGTAATAATGTGCTCGTCATATTAGGTAGAATAGAAAATGCACCCCCGCAACCCTCGAAAACCGAGCAAAGTGGTGGTGGCGGTTGCAGTTTGTAATTTAGTTCAGTGTTTTTTTTTCTGTGGTTTAGTTTGTGCGTTAAGCCTTTTGAATCAAGTTTTTCAAACATGAGTTTAAACAAGGAAAAATAATTTTCCATTGTTGAGTTTTTTATCAGAAACAAACAAAGACGAAGAGGTGTACAGTGTGATAGCAACTAACTGGCTCGTAAAAAACCAACGCCAGTGTTACTAACCTAACTCCTAAAAGCCAGCCAGAATTTTATTCAAAAACCGACTGGAGCCCAAAAGAGACTGGACCCTTTGCCAGTGCAAATTTAAAAAATATTACGGTAAGTACTAGCATTTTGGAATTTGTAAGCCCATATTTATTACTTAATTTTATATTAATTAGAAACATATGAAGAAGCACTTGAGCAAGGAATGGCTCTATCTGAACTCAGTGGCAGTGAGTTTAGTGAAGCGGATGCGTCGCCACCCAGACTGAGACGCTACCGATAAACCCAATTGTTGCCTTCATTTCGTGAGGATACTGTATCTCCACCTCCTTCATTGTTTAAAGAAACCGAAGGTAGTGAATTTAATTTACTTTTTGTTATACATATACTGAAAATATTTTGTTACGAATGTTAATGCTGGTTACACTACTAATAATTTTATTTGCCTTATTTTATTTATTACTTCTTAAATGCAATCAGCTTCTGTGTCGCATTATGCTATATTGCTTTTGTTTCAGTCCAAATTTAAACTTCATCAGCGAACATTTCTATAAATACTCTTCATATCTGACTGCAGTTTTAATTACATATCATACACACGGAATTAGTTAAACAACAATTGGTAAATTAGTATTCTACAATTCTACCAAATTAATTTCTGAAATTTCTAATAAATGTTTAATTTCCTATGACTTTTCTCTTTACACTTTTGCTCTATAATGACCAGGGGAGCCAATAAATATATGCAATATCATAACTTACCCATTTTTTAAATACAATATCAAATATTTTCAAATTAAGGTCAAATACTAAGTATCCTAAGTATACTAAGTAAACCTGGAGAAAATATCAAAATAAATATTGGATATAGTACTTAGTAACTATCTGTTTCTGCTTATTTAAAAAAAAAATGATTAACTTATAAAAATGCATTTTGGAGAATTTATAGTAACTTTAAAAGTCTTATAAAGATTAGGATTACTATTTATTGTTGAACTTAGTTGTACAAATAAGTACCTAGATTATACCTACTAATTGATTTTTTCATAATATATGGCGACTTTTTTTCAGGTTGTAACTCCATAAGCACCGACAAGCAGTGTGCCTAAATAGCCTGTAAATGCTTAGATGATGATGATGATATCCAGTGGAACATTTTAAGCAACAATCAAGTACTTGTGAAGAGAGAGTATAATGTCGGAAAGTAGCCTCATCAGTTTAAATAAAATTTGCTAATAGAAGAATTTATACAGTGCATTTCTCTTAACTGTGGACATAATATGAATTCACATGATAAAAATTATAACCCATGTTAACTTATTATATCCTATAGACTTCACACTAATTTATATACACACCTTTAAAATACAGCTTTTATTTTAAATAAATTATCTGGTTAACAGCCAAACAGATCAACAAAAAATCATATACAAAATAGTAGGCTAAACTGAAAATCAATCAAAATCTGACAGATATTTGACACACTTACTTAGCGAGCAAACTGTCAGAGCCGTATTTGTAATGTCTTTTTTATTAAAACAATGGTAATTTGCTAGTTAAAACGATAATTATATGTATAACCACAATTAATCGTTGAAACATAGCTTATCTTTATCATTGTAAATTGCTTAAAAATTTCAACTGATTCATAAACGGACGAGTTATTTGTAATTATTTGAAGTGCTCAATATTTTAATATTACCTACCTACTAATTAATATTGAAATTATAATGACTAGTACAAAAATTATAGATTGAGTTATATTATTTTTCACTGAACAAGTATTTACTAGTGAGGCCAACGTATCCATCGTTAGAGCTTTTTACTTAAATTTATAAATACACGCTTTATATTATTATAATTATTTTTTATTATTAATTTTGTGTGAAAGTAAAAAATTGAAGGTAGTTTTAAGATTAAGAAGCATGTTGCTGGATAGTATATATGTTTATAATATTAGTTAGCTAATGGGCTTCCTATAAATATTAAATTCAAAATAGTTATTGCTAAAGATTACTTTGTACAAAAGTGATTGACCGAGAGTTTTGACATTCCTGAATGATAGATTTATATGTTTTTCTGATATAATTGATTATGCTAATATTGTGTAATTTAATTTTTGATCGTACCTTGAAAACAAAACTTAGGCACATGTTAAGATTTACTATTTTCGTTCTATATTTAATTTTTTTACAGAACTTTTAACTAGTGTAAACTGATTAATTTGTATCATTCTTATATAAAATCTGTGTGTCTGTAAAGTTTCAATATTTTTGATGTATCATTTTAAATTTGGATTTCTTGGTTATCTACCTAGAAAAATCTATTGTAATTTTTAATATTACACTATACTCGAATATTATTCTGTATAAAATTGGTTTTAAAGTATCACTTTTGTGGAGTTTAATCTATTCTTTGTACATAATTCTAGCATTACTTTATGATTATGACTATTTATTAATGATGTGTATATCTAATATTTGTTTTTGAACCAATTACTGTTATAAATAAACTATGGTTTTAAAAAACGCATTTATGCTTTTAGTTATTTACTTTCTCAACTAAGAAGGTAAAATCAACATCCAAAAAATAATGAAATTGTGATATATCAAATGAGATACCCAGTAAACAGAGCTCTAACAACATCTATTTGAACTCTCAACGTCGAACTCGCATTTAAGTAAACTTTGTAACTTCTATTTTACCTCTCAACGCCCGGGTTAATATTACGAACATTAAACGTAGCGTCGAGGTTGCATATAGGTTTACGCGATGATCGCTTAGAGGTTACACATCTAAGAAAAACATCTATGTTACATCCATTTTACGTCAAATGGTTTTCTGGATATTGTTGCCTTTTTATTAAATTCCACGCCATATTTTATAAATTTTAGCAAAAATGGCTTATTTTCCGTTTCTGAGACAAGGTTTTTTTAAGAAACACTACCCACATAATCTCTCAAGGGTTTCAGCAATAAATGAACAGGTAGACTGTTTTACGACTCGTCCATCTGTGCTTTCTGGAATTTAGTAATGGTGGGGAATTTCCTCAATCCCCTTATTGTCGGAGGATGAATAGAAATTTGTGTAATTAGGTTGTAATATTTCTACGTATTTCTATTTCATATTTGTGGTAATTGTGCGGGATTGGATGAAAAAGTTCATGAACGAAAAGTGCACTTCATTTGCATTTAAGTAGTGAAAAGAGTCAGAGTTGCTTCCGAGATGTCTTCAAAACTTTGTTCGTGTATACGTTCTCATCCTGAGCTTTGAAAAATAAAATAAGAATCCCAAAATAAAAGTTTTATTGTGCTGATACATAAAAGAATAAATTTTGTAACCGTTATTCTGCAAGTTAGAACAACTAAATGACTAAACGTTATATTTTTGCCTATTTCGAGTTTTAGCTGCCTATTTGTCAAAAAATCCTGCCTTTATAGGCGCATATTTGGCCCTTTTTTCTGCCTATAAATCCGAGCTTTACATATTATGCATAGTGTATGTATTTTAATTTAAATCGATTCATTACACCGGAAACTCTTAGCTTTTATAACTACAACATGAACATTAATAGCCATGTTTATAATACCCCGTGTGGTTAATTAGGCCTGGTGAGTTACAACAATGTCCAATAAAGGTATCAGAATCAGGGCCATTTAATAACTTCTGGGTCTAATATTAGCTAATAATTAACAGTAAATTTTACGTAATAGTTACATGTGATCATGAAAGCATTGATTTTCATCTGGAATATGGCTGCATAGCAAATTTTAAAATTTTTAAAAGATTTGTTACTCATAACAAACTGTACAGTGTACAACGATACAGTTTACTCGTTTTTAATACGTTTTTAATAATAACTAACAAATGTGAAACTTACTACAAATATTTATATTCAATTACACCTGAATAACTTTGATATCAGTCAAAGCCACCTTAATTAAAAAACGTGTTCCTAAAGTTTTGAAAAAGTTCCATTATTTACAATAAAACGTTTTATAATAAATTATAATAGCAAAATTATTTTCAAGAATTTTCGGGTAAATGTTTAATTGTTGTAATTTCCAGTGCCCTATAAATTAATCAGTTTTTATTAACACTTACTTATGATGAGCCTTCGCGTTAAAGTAAATTTAGAGACAGTTAACAAAGTCATTTACTTGCTACTGATAATAATTTTATTAGAGATAAGCAAAATTTAAAGAGAGTTTATAAAATTTCAAACGAATTTCAATGTGTAGAGTTCCAAAACACAATCGATATCTCACAAAATTCTAATTCACTTTGCTAAACTTGGAACAGCTGTGTGATCTTGGAGATGTGTCAATGCCAGGATATTCAAGAGATCTAAAGGTTTCTAGTGATTTTCGTTTCCCTCAGGATTCCTTTCATCTCAGTTTTTGTTATAGGTTTTCTTGAGGGGGAACTGGCGATAGAATATTCCAGCTTGTAAAATGATATTGATTTATTAAGCTTTAAAAATCTAAGTTACCTCATATGCAAGTTGCTTGTGATACAAAAGAAAGAAAAATTAAGAGTAGATAAAATTATCTTTAGCAAAACAAGATGTACGTATTGATTTTATTGGTTAAATTTCGATGTTCGAACACTTACGATCTTCTCAACTTGGGTGGGAGTATTTTGAGTTAGTAAGTAAGTTAGTTAAACTTTTAGTTTAATAATGATTTAATAGTATTTATTTCAATCAACTAGATAATAGTTGATTTAATTAAATCGTTGTTATAGCTGTTAACGATTTGTAATAAACCTAGGGATAGGGACCGATTTATACAAACATATTGTGATTGCCCTTTTAAATTAATTTAAATTGAAACGAATTTGTCACGGAGGCTTGTTTAACTTTTATTTGTCAACTGAGTATAGGTAATGGATAAGGGATACGATTTGTTGTATATTTCCACCTGTGGGTCTTTCGAGATATTTCAGAACAAATAAAAGATGTTTGTAAATGGCCGACTGGACAAATCCAACGATTTGTTGCAAAACACAAATTTCTTATCTACAAACTATTTTCTATAAACAAAAACTGTGGGGTAAGTGTATTGACAAGATTCGAATTGTTTATTATCGTTTACCAGTAAAACAACACAGTTTAGATTTTATTTAGATAGTTAAGTGATTTGTCTTAATAGACAATTAAAAATTTGGCAGGAAACAACACACATCTATCACTCTGAATACGCTTGTCGTTCCATAGCAAAATATACAAATAATACAAATTAAAATTCAAACACGTAGATTAAATAATAACAAAAGATTACGTAACAAAATATACAAAGTTGTTAGAATTCCATTCGGAACACTGAATCCAAGGTGTTTTCCTTAAACATTGCAACAACACAGGTAAAGTAAAACATGAATTATCAAAAATAAACAGAATTATGGTATCTCATCTCCCATAATAAAAATGAAAATGAAATATTGTGAATAAGTTCTAATAATTAAAAAAAAGTAGAAACTAAAAATATGATGCTGAAAAGTGCATGGTGTGCTTTTTCCCCTGTCGATTTAGTAAGTTGCACTTACCATGCTATATGCAGCCCATTTGAGGAAGGTAAGTTGATTTTACCGTTCATTTATTGGTTATCATGACATTATATAAGTTAACTGTGGATTTACTTCCCTAGAGAAGTAACAGCTACTTACAACTCTTACCTATGCTAAGGTAACTATTGGTTTGGTTTACAGTAAATTATTGTCAACAGTTTAAATTTTTAGTAGTATTTTATTCCGACCAAGGACTAAATATCGTACTGTAATACTATGGGTGTTAGGTGATTTATTCTAACGTGTGTTCATAAACAGTCGTCATCTCGGTTGCTTTGAAAAACAAATTACAAGTCTTAGATTAAATCATAGACAATGACATTTTACAAATCTTGACATTTGGTTTTGTGTTCTGAATCAAATTACGAAATATGTTTCTGAAATCAGTGAAATCTCAACCTACTGGGATGTTGACAGTCTATGAGTCTATAAACAAAAAATGAGTAGAAAGGACTTGGGATTAGTTGTATAAAACTTTTGTTAAGCTAAGCGAATGGTGAATATGAGGAAACTTTTAAATTGTAAGATGATTCGGAAAACAAAAATTATTGGAAATCGGGATGCGAGCAAGTATACAAATATAAAAAGTACAAAGTAGCATTTTTGTGTTGCATAAAATAACTCAAGTTAAGGCAATTTGCTAATATTCACGTTACAATTAAAATGTACTCAATTATATTATAATACACACAAAATTTGGATAACAAAACCAAAGAACTGATCACGTGCTGTTCATATTTAGCCACTCTGCTCGCATGCGAAGAGAATGTAAAAATTCTCATTTACACAGTAAAATGAACGACATTCAAAATGCAGACCAACCTTAAACATTTTAGCGTGTTAAATGAAACTTTTTGCATTCCTTTAACATACGGGAATAGTAGGTAAGCGTCAACAGCACGTGATCACACTCCTTCTTGGATGAAATTCTCGTATGTGGTTTGTTTGTTTTCCTTTTAGATATATTTTGATCAACGGGTTACAACTAAAAATTTGCACAACTTTACGCCATCGTGTCAATTTTGTTTCAGATATAGTTGTTTGAATTAGTTACTACATAAAAATATATGACTATGTTGATCTTCATAAAACAAAAATATGCCTGTTTTCTTAATTTACCTTTGTAAAAATGTTGTCAAAGAAGGAAGAGGGAAGAGCTGCGTGGTCCCATTGTACGATTTTATGAAAGAAACAAGAAATTTGGAAAGGCGTTGTGCCAAAGGAACGAAACCAAAGTAATTTACAACGGTGTCGACCCATTGAAGATTTTTTTGGTTTATTAAGTAACTTCGTGTATAAAGATGCATGGGAAGCAAAAATTCTGAAGCAGTTGGAGAGACTCATTAAGAAATGTCTAACAGAAATGAACTTAAGCGGTGTACAAAGAACAGTTGAAGACATCTCTACAAAACTACTTATAGTTTCAGATAAAGGACCTTTTGCGACAAACCATTAACAACAAATTACAAGTCTTTTATAGTCCAGTCAATAAAGTGGAAAAATCGTCAAAACTTCTAAACCCGCAGAAACAGAACCGATTTTGATGAATTTTTTTTTTAAATGTTTGTTATACTAAATTATTCAAAATCAGGAACATTTCAGCTGGCGCTATCAATTATTTACATTGTTTAAATAATTAAAAAAAAAAATTTTTTTCGATGAAATTTTAACAAAGTATAAGTGACTAATTTTGAAAATTTAGTTTAAAAAATAATTTTTGAATTAAAAAGTTTCAAAATTTCCATTGAAAAATGTTAATTATTCAATCATTCGGATGCAAGAATTGAATTCCAAATTTGAAATTTTTAAAAAAACTTTGTATAATTTGTGTATCTGCACTCTCTTGTTCTTTGCAAATGCAACAACAATTAACTGTAGAGTCTACAGTATCTTGTTGCTGTTCCTGTGACATATAAAAGAATGTTGGAAAATGTTTTTAACACGTATGATTTTAAATATGAGGATCAAATTCAAAGGGAAATAGCTGTAAGACAGGAAATATATTTCTAATAATTTAAAAAGATTTCATTACATCCAAAGAATAATTTAACACAAATTGCTTTTGCAAATAATCTTAACGACGAGCATGACGCGCGGAAATTTCAGTGAAAAAAGTACTGTAGAATTAAAAATATTACACTTAAACGGCTAAAATTTTTAGATTCGTTAAATCAATACGTCCCAAATAAGCAAACAAAATTTAGTTAAGATTGAGTAATTATTTATTAAACGGGAAACATTTTTTAACTTATATGCAACGCAAGCGATTTTGCTGTAATGATCAAAATTACAAAAAAATGTGATTTTACAGCATATAAATGTATCATAATAACTGTAATAATGTAATATAAATGTAACATAATAATAAGAATAATAACTCGATTCTTCAAAATGCATAAACAAACTTAAAAGCAAATATAATCCTATTATTTTCAATACAAACCAAGAATAAATGACAAATAATTACTTTTTCCATCGTATTTTTACTTGTCTCTTTGCACTTTTTTCTAAATTTTTATCAATAATTAAGTTCTCTTCAACAATTTTCACTAATTTTTTCAATATTTAGTGTTAAAAACTTATTTTAACAGATTAATAACCTCAAAACACACGCGTTCACTCCGAAAATCATGGTGAAACATCAGGAGTTTGACTTTGAATTCCTCTACCTGTGATACAAAAGGTCGATTTCTTGTGCGTGTTTAGATATTATTATAAAAGTATTGATTTTTTCCGTTGACAATATACATATGTCTGTATATTTGTATATTATCTTCTTGCATCCGACTGATTGAATATTAACATTTTTAAATGGAAATTTTGAAACTTTTTTATTCAAAAATTATTTATTATACCAAATTTTCAAAATTAGTCACTTCTAGTTAAAATTCCATCGAAGAAAAAAAATTTTTAATATTTTTTTTATTTTTATTGTTTAAACAATATAAATACCTGATAGCGCCAGCTGAAATGTTTCTGATTTTGAATAATTTAATATAACAAACAGTTTAAAAAAAAATCATCAAAATCGGTTCTGTTTTAGTGGGTTTAGAAGTAAAAACCTTCATTGACTCGACTATTATAGATTAAATCATAGACAATGACATTTTATAAATCTTGACATTTAGTTTTGTGTTCTGAATCAAATTACGAAATATGTTTCTGAAATCACAACCTACTGGGATGTTGACAGTTTATGAACACCCGTTATAATAGGCCAGTCGGCAAGGGGTTTATTGTGAAAAAAATGGTGGCAAGCTGGAATAAATTTTATTCTCTTTATTGGGACCTCCAAAAAGACATACTAATTTTGCACGGTCTAGCGACCCCGGATTTTGCCGCCATATTGAAAAAGCCACGTGAAAAAAGACATTTTTACTGATTTTCGTGAATATCTCGGTTTGGATTAACTTTAGAGCAAAATATCAAGTTATTGAAAATACAGTATATAAAATTGTCTACAATAAAGATCCGAATTTTTTTTTTTACGAGTAATTGATTGGTTACAGAGTTACAGATATTCAAAGCATGCAGCATATATCTATTGTTCTTAATATTTCTTTAATTTCAACATCCCGCTCGTTCCAAGATATTTTTAATAATAATTTTAAATTAATACCAACGTAGACTTGGTGCCTAGAAATATTTTTTTAGAATATCTTGTTTTCTGTTGTGCCTATTTCCACACCACCTAGCGGTAAAGCACTCGGCGCGTTTTTTTTAAGGTGGTAATTATACGTGTTGTCTACTTCTTTTTGATGTTGATGGTTTATCTATAATCTCATTGGTGATCTTATCGGCACTTTGAGCATCCTGCTGCTGTAATTCAGATTCAAAATTCACCTCCATAATATATTATGTTCTTGGGAGAGGAGGCCCTCTATTTGCGCGTCGATTTCTTCGTCATCGCCCAGTTCTTCTATGCACTGAAATCCAGCCTTCCTACAACTGCAAGCTGCGCAAACTTTTGTGCATTTTCACGAAATGATTTTCGGCAACTCTTGAGGAGCGGCGTCTAATAGTGTGGGGATCGGCATCAGTCCATTTCTTGTATTCTTCCATCCCCAGTCAGTAGGAGTCTTGTCACTTCCGTACCACTGCTGAACTTGTAGCAAGGGCGGTTTTAGAACATATTTTTGGGGGGGTACTAATTTTCATTACTGCCAAAATTCTTTCTACACGAAAGATTACCTCAAAAATTACTTAAAATATTTTAAAATGATGGATGGTAGTTTTGACAATTGTTATTTTGTAGCACATGATGTATTCTTAGGGGGGGTAATTACCCCCATTACCCCCCCCTATAAAACCGCCATTGACTTGTAGGTATGTACGAAATGAGTGCATACTAGCTGCTTCTTCCGTTGGAGATAAGGACGCAAGATTGAACAAACTTTTCGTTATAGATTGCGCAAAACACTTGTATCATTCGTTAGCTGTTTTTCTCAGGTATAAATACACATGTCGAGTTCAATATGAATACAATTCAGTTAGATAACTTAAAAACATGTATTAATAGCTTTTATTATTAATTATTAAATAATGAAATAAATAGAGGATGGCACATATATGCTGCGCGCTTCAATATCTGTAACTTAGTAACCCATCAATTTACAAAAAAAAGTGTGAAATATTTTTTGTAGACAATTTTATCTACTTTATTTTCGATAACTTGATATTTTGCTCTAAAGTTGATCCAAACCGATATACTCACGAAAATCAATAAAAATTTCCTTTTTCGCGTAAGTTTTTCAATATGGAGGCAAAATCCGGGGTCGCTAGACCGTACAAAATTAGTATGCCTTTTTGAAGGTGCAAATTAAGAGAATAAAATTTATTCCAGCTTGTCACCATTTATTTCCACAATAGCCTCTTTTAAACGCCCTGCCGACTGGCCTACCTATAAGGATATTAATGCATTATGATAAAACATTGCCTCAAATATTTATAGCCTATTATTCCATGGTTAATAATTAGTAAATGAAGTATTTACGATTGTAATCTCGTTAAGTGCAGTTAACGTAACTGATGTTATGTTCAAATTAGCTAGAATTTATACTGTAAGTACCAAAAGTTTGGAACGTTTCGTACCCGATAAATTAAACATAAAATTTAAACTTTTAAACGTAAGTAACTTGTCTGTTAATCATAAGTTTGTTGGATGCATCATGGAAATTTGGGATTTCTTATGGATCGACATACATGTAACCGAGTTTTCTGGGAATTTTCTGAGAATTTCAAAAAACCCCCACATCAAAAATTTCGGAGAATAGTTATAACTTTATTATATTATTTCATCTAAAGTAAATTATATTAAAGCAGTAAAGGGTGGTTCACCATTTTATGCTTGTCCGGTAGCAGTTATTCGGCCTGATAGAAGGTGCCCTTTTTAAGTTTTAAGATTTGCATTTGATTTAATATTGTATAAGACTTAAAATCCATACAGTTACTTTATATTTTAGGTTGTTAATTTGCTTTATTAATAACAATACTTTAAATATAAACTTTTTTTGAGTTAATTACATGTATATGCAAGTTTATTATTTCTTTTCTATCCGGCCAGATAGTACATTATTATCCGGCCAAACCGAATGGTAAAATCGGCCGAATAACTGGATACTATTGAGCAAGCATTGAATGGCGGACCACTCTGTATAACAGTGTTGTTTACCAGGAAAATAATAATAATAAGACGTTAATAGTTGTTATTTGTATTAAAGTTGTTTATTGTAAAAGTATTTTTAATACTGAAATAGTTATTTACATAACAAGGAAGGCAATTACGCTGTTAAGCATGCGAAACAGAATAAATCGCATAACTCCCATAGTATTACGATATTTATTCCTTAATCGCTATAAAACACTACTAAAAATTTCAATAAATCTTGACAATAAATTGAGAATGATACCAAATTAATTTACCACAAACTAATCAGGCTTGATTCAGAAAGTTACTTAATAAATGGAACATGTATTTTAAGCTGTTTAATAACAATTTCTGTTATGTATACTTTAAAGTTACTACATTCTAAAGAAATAATTAAACAATAATAATTATATTTTCAGTTTCTGCCTGGAAAAAGTGCGAACCCTTTTCTTGATGCTTGCCATGAGATTTTGCAGAGTTTCAGTTCTTTTGCTGCCAGGAAACCAAATTTTCTTGAATTCTCGCATTGAAACGGTTGTTCTTCCTTTAGTCGTAAGTTCTCTCTTTACCATAGCCCAAGATCTCTCAGTTGGTTTAAGCTCCGGTATATTGGGTGGATTGTCGTTTTTTGATATAAAACCGATAAAATTGTGTGTAAATCATTCTATCGCGCTTTTTGAATAGTGAGCGGTTGCAAAGTCAGGTTAACATAATCTAGGTTGTGTATGACTCGTAAATTTCGGTATTAATGGTTCCTTCATGGTACAAAAGGGACGTTTCATTTACCACATGCATATATTGCCTGCCAAACCAGTAGTTTTGATCTAAATAGTTTTTTTACTCTCTGGTACATCATTCTTGTTTTTTTGCAACAAAATATTCTTCTCGATAAGCAGCTTGTAGTGGTTTTTCAACCGAAGAATGACGGTGTTATACTGTTTAACACTTCTTTCCGTTTCTTAAAAGTTGTATAGTTGTTTCTTTTTTAAATTCTATTGATGGTAGACTAACTGACATTGCACTTTTTAGTAATATCTGATTCTGACATGATTCCTTTCTTCTCAATGCATCTCAAAACTTATTTTCCAAACTTTTATTTGTAGTACCTTTCAGACGTGCAATTTAAACAAATAATACTAACAACAACTAAAGAGATATGTGGTACAACAGTAATAAATAAGAATATAAAACAAACCAAGAGGTGGGCTCAAGAAATAAAACAACAAGTAAAGAT
Source organism: Melanotus villosus (assembly GCA_963082815.1). Taxonomy (NCBI): domain Eukaryota; kingdom Metazoa; phylum Arthropoda; class Insecta; order Coleoptera; family Elateridae; genus Melanotus; species Melanotus villosus. The sequence continues at coordinate 26,606,441 of OY720419.1, read as the reverse complement.
TAAAAAATAACTATGGAAACAGTACTTAGTCAAGAAGACAAACGACAGTTACCTAAAATATAAAGAACAACGAAGAAAAGTAAAAGAAATGGTCTCCAAAGCAAAGAAGAAAACGTGGGAGGAATTTGGCGGGAAAATGGAAAAGAACAGTCGAACAAATCAAAAACTATTCTATAGAGTGCTGAGAAATCTGAAGAAAGGAAAAAATAACTGATGATGTAGAAATTATGGAGAGATGAAAGGAATATTTTCAGGAATTGCTAGACTCGGAAGAAAATAATGTAAGTCCAGATGTAAGAGCAGACCATATAGGAGAAGAAGAAGAAGATATAACATTCGAAGAAATCATCAAAGCAATCAGCTCTATCAAAAAAGGTAAATCGGCAGGGCACGATAAGATCACGATGGAAATGATAAAATGCCTAGACAAACAAGGTGTCGAGATGATAATAAACATCTTCAACAAAGCGTGGAATACAGAAACAGTTCCCGACGATTGGAAAATTGGAATAATTATTCCAATATTCAAAAAGGGAGACAGCAGAGATTGTAAACGTTATAGGGGCATCACATTAGTAGGCAGTGTCTCAAAACTATATGAATTCGTTTAAAAAAAAAGACTTAGATCTACAGTGGAAGAGCAACTAGCAGAAGTACAACGTGGCTTTAGAAAGGGAAGAAGTAGCCAAGACCATGACTTCACAATAAAACAGATGATAAAGAAAATCGAATCGAAAGACAAAGAGGTGTATCTTGCATTCCTGGATTTAGAGAAAGCGTTTGACAGAGTGTCACAAAACAATATATGGAAAAGCTTAAGACAAAGAAACATCAAACCAAAATTAAGAAATGGAATTAAATGGAAATAGATGCTATGTAAGAAAGGACAATATAAGGTAGGTCTGAGACAAGGCGGTGTTATGAGCGCAACCTTATTCATTAGGATTATGGACGATGTTATCAAAGAAATGGAAAGGAAAAGTAGCAAAGTACATATAGGATTCAATAAATTAAAACCAGTGGGAATTTCTGTGTGTGCATTGGCCGACGATCTGATGATCTACGCCTCAAAAGAAACTAACCTTTAAGAAAGCCAAAGGAAGTGGGAAAAAGAGTTGGGAAAGAGAAAAATGAAGTTAAATATTAACAAGACAAAGGTGATGGTAATAGGAAAAGACAAGAAACGCAACATAGAAGTAAATAATGAAAAATTAGAACCAGTAGAAGTATACAAATATTTGGAAGTTATGATAGATAGAGAAGGAAAAGCAGAGCATGAAGTGAACGAGAGAATAAGTTCTGCAGCCCGAATATACTACGCACTAAACAATTCTTTTATCGGAAAGAGGGACATAAGCAGGAAAACAAAGATGACAATATACAAAATAGTATTTAGACCAATTTTAATGTACGGAAGTGAATCATGGATATTAACTAACAGATTAAGAAGTAAGATCAGGCCAGAAACATGAAATATTTAAGAAAAGTTAAAGGAATAACGAGAAGAGAGTGAGTACGAGCAGTAAGAGAAAAACTAGGAGTGGAACCAATAGTAGACATTATTGAAAGGAATCAACTCAAATGGTTAGGACATGTGCACCGAATGAGCGACATAAGGCAAGTAAAAAACGTTTGGGAAGCAAAAGTACTAAGAAGCAAAAGACGGGGAAAGCCTAAGAAAACACGAAATGACGATATAGTCAAAATATTGAAGAAAAGAAAAACCACTTGGAAAGAAGCCCGAAAGGTGGCAAAGGACAAAAAAGAATGGACTAAGTTTGTATACGCGACAGGAACCAAGAAATAGAAGATAAAATGCCTTACACCTGACGGTAGTCAAGGCTTGGATTATATTGTATATACCTTTGAGACGGCCACAGCGTGTATTGTCAACAATAGTTTGATATTGAAAAAACTAATACTCCTTTTGGCATTTAGACGTGTAGTTTTACAATTTTCGCTATTTTAGAAAATGATTGGTCACTATTTTGCAGATAACACTGCATGATTGCATGCCGTACTTACATTTATTCTAGACGCCGACATTTTGAGAACTGAATTGTTTTCATTAAATCAAAGCCTACTTTCGATTCTTTTCTGCCTACTAGTTTTATAATGCATTTCAATTCATATGTTTAATTAACGAGAGTTTGCTAAAAAAACTTGATTAAAACCGTACGACGCTTTCTGAATCAAGCCGTAGTTACCTAAGAATAGATAAGGGTTGTAAGGAGCTGCTACTTCCTTGAGGAAGTAAATTCAGAATTACCTTTTATACCGTCTCGGTAACCAATAAATCAATGGTAAAATTAACCTACCTTACTTAAATGGCGGATATAGTACGGTAAGGGTAACTTCAGTGGCGGATCCAGCGGGAGGCACAGGGGGCACAGGGGGCAATTCCCCCCCCCCCTAGAATTTATGTTTTAAATATGAATTCTCTTGTTTTTTTAATTTAGCAGTAGTTTTATTTCTACGTTTTATTTTCTTACATCCCCACATAAACCTAATGCCCCCCCCCCCTCGAGAACAATTGGCTGGATCCGCCACTGTAGTAACTTACTAAATTGACAGCAATTTTTAACATTTTATTTTTGCTTTTTTATATTATTATTTGATTTACATGTCTTATTGCAATGTTTAAAAATTTTAACCATAATAACACTTGCTTAAGAATCTTGGATACAGTGTCCTGAAGGTTTCACAGAAGAAACAGAAGGAATTCTAGCAATTCGTGTAAATTTTGTTACATAATCCTTGTGCTTGAGTTGTATTTTATATTATTTTTAAATTTTGCTGTGGAAGTGAATAGCTATTATATTAGGTATGAGATGTACAATGTGATTTGTTAAAAACTCAATTGCAGCAGGCTCTATTCTGACTTAATACAGGCAGTTCTCAGGTTATTAAGACAGAATACGGCCTGCGGCAATTGCGTTTTTAAAAAATCACATTGTATGTCGCTTCCTTATAAGTTTCGCGTTTTATAAAGCATGTAAGTAATGATGATAAACAATTAAAATCTAGGCAATATACGCTAAACCGTATCTAGTCGTTACCACAGTTTCTGTTTACATAAAATAGTTTGTATAAGTAAAAGGAATTCAATTTTGTAACAAGCGTCGATTTTATTTGATAAATCATTACAATCAGCTTTTATTTGTACCAAAAAATCTTGAAAGATCCACAAATGTAATAAAAACTGTTGGAAATATACAACAAACCTTATCCCTTATTCATCACCTCAACTCAGTTGAAAATGATAAAAGGAAAGTTCAGAAGCATTTCTGACAAATTCATTTAAATTTAAAAGGATTTAGAAAGGTTCACAATTTGTTTCTGTAGTTATAATTACTTAGTATACATACACTTATCATTAAATTAAGTACAAATCGTTAACAATTACAACATGGGTCAAATGAAAGAAGACAAAAGACGTAGCCTACCTACTATCAACTAGCTGGTTAAAATAAATATTTTTTTGCATTTTGACAAAAAAAGTGGACTTTTTTTTATAGCTATTAATATAACAAGAATATTATGCGATTTATAATAGTCGAGGACGTTGCTAGGTGACGAGGCGCAAGCCGAGTCAACTACGCAACGTCCGAGTCGGTTTAAATCGCAAATATTCGAGTTATATTTCAAGCTTTATCGTATCATTGACAACAATTCATGTACACAAATAGTGTTTGTTTATATTATGTAACTAACGAATTATGAAGTTGCTATGTTATTATGTTATGTAACTAACGAATTATGAAGTTGGAAGTTGCTATGTTATTATGTTATGTATAATTATTAATAAAAGTTTAATATAAAGTTGTCTTTATAATCAATGATACGATAAACTATTTTTTCTAACACTAATATCTTATACTGTTTCTATGGTGCATAAGAGCTCACTTGTTATGTTTCCTTTAAAATGCGCTTTCTCTATAAAATACGTCGTCAGTGACAACGTATTTTATAGGCCTTTAAATACGTCGTTGCCTAGCAATCTTCGCATTTTGTGTATTATGACGCGTCTCAAATAATAATTTATTAAAATTTCTAATACTATATTAGTGAAAGAAAATGTCAGATATTAGTGTTAGAAAAAATCTTGAAGACAACTCGGTCTATCAAATCCTCGGCTCACTTCGTTCGCTCGGATTTGAACTACGACCTTGATTTTTAAACCTTCTATAAAACACTTGTTCTCTTAATAGCTATAATTTTACATTTTGCATTAAGTAAGTATGCTTTAAATAAAATATTGTAAATTGTCAGTTTGACAACTGTATATTCTCAAATCCTTTTTATTCTATTTTGAGGAATTGTCAAAATGCAAAAAAATATTGTGTATAACTCGTATGAAAGCATCTTTTTTCCACTCGTTTGATTGATGCACTCCGGCTTCGCCGTCGTGCATCAAACTTCAAACTCATGAAAAAAAGTAGGTATTGCTTTCATTACTAGTTGTACAAATAACTATTTAAATCATCATTAAAGTAAATGTTAGGGTAACTTAGAAATAAAAATTCAAAATAACCCCATCTAGGTTGAAAAAGTCGTAAATTTTCGAACGTTGAAAATTTTGAAACTTAAATTGACTTTCAATAAATATGTCTCCACAAATTATTGTACCTATATTAATAGATACGTCAATACTAAGTTGCAAACGATGAATTTAGCTTCTTTCGTTATCAAATTTGGCATTGTTGAAACGTATTTCCGTTTGTTTTAATTTATATGTTAATCCAGTAGCTTTTACCAAAATGTAGCTACAGTATGTAACAACACTGAGTAAATTAATGTAAAAATTTCCGAAAACATCTCTAAAAATTCTAAAGAATTATAAATGAGCTTTCAGATGATAAAGTTTTAATTTGCGTTCATTAAAATACTGTATAAAAAGGCAGCCTCTTGTTGAATGAAAAAAGAATTTAAATTTTGTTTCTGGTAAATTCGTATGCTAGAATTGAATAATCAAACTTGCTCTCGTGCGGTATTCGGTATTGAAAAATAAAGCTTGCAAACTAGTGCTTTACAGTGATTTTTCCAAGGTAAAAATCTCTAGTTAAAATCGTGAATTTTCATTGTATCTACGTGTTTACCAACGGCTGAACACCTGTTCTCTGTAACGACGAGCGTCTACAGTGGGTAATTATCTACATTCCTCCAGCCCCCATCAATTAAATATAAGGCAGCATACATTCTTTACGAGCTACCTAACATTGTCTACGTTGTGGTTTTTATAAGTATTAAATAAATTAGCTAGCTCATCCTACTTACAACGCGTGTGACACTTTAAAACAATAATAGATTTAATAATTATTAGTACACGTCGCTGCTTCTAATTAACTGAATTTCATTTGAGGCAGCGCTTGTTCTACAGTTGCAATATATAAATTACCAAAGAAAAATCGATTTTAATGGGACTTAGCGGGGAATTATATAAATTCGGTGACATTTCTTAAAATGATTACTCTTTCCGTTATTGTCGCTACTTTTGATTAAATTAAAGATAAATAGGGTGATACCAAATAGATGAAAGTCGTTAAAATGCTTACCTTAATTATTCCAATTACAAATGCATTGAAGGATCGTATCGAATTTTATGGCAATGTTATAACTAAACCTATGTCGCTTAAAGAATTTTATCGGCATCGTTGATCAGAATCCGATAATAACACCTATTCAACAGGATTCTAATTAATTTTGTTTGCACTTAAGTGCGACGTTTTGAATTATTGTTATAATTTGCAATTAAGGTAATTATTTGACCAAGGCTATTTACATAAATGTTAACGCATTTTTAACAATCATCTGTTAGTTAAGTGTCAGAAACAACAACTTTCCATAATAGTTTAACACTTATTTTATATGGTTTAAGGAATTAATTAATATCGAAAATTTGCAAATTGGTACGCCGCAGAATATAAGAATAAACAAATATTAATAAAGTATCATGTCATCAGGTTCTTGTGAAGATTTGTGGTTAGTTTTATCCTTTGCACGGTACTTTTCGTTAATAACCATGATAGTCGCTTTGTTGTATTTGTCTTAAACGGGATTTTAATTTGGAAGAAGTTTACAATTAAGTAGATAGATAAATTTTCTCTCAGATGTGACACATATGAATCCACTCGGTGCAACTCACCAATTTAGCTCTCGGAAGTGGCCGCTCACTGAATTACGTAGTAAATTGCACGTCTTATTAATCTAACATATATAAATTTAAACGAGAATTAAAGAAAAATTGAAAAGATTACTGAGGCGCGAAGAAGAAATTCATCACTACCTAACTTCACCTAGAAATTATATGGATGCAACACGCGGACGTATTCCTACAGAGTAATTTAAAATTTAAATGTAAATTTATGTGGGATCGCAAAAAAAGGTAACGGCAAGGGAAACAAAACAGAAACATCTAATTGCCCAAGGGCGGAATGCAGAAAATACAGATTCAAAAAGAAACGAAATGAATTCATTTAGCGGAAACAAATCATCACAAAAAATCTGTGGGTACGTGGGTAGATATTTGTGTTTTGCCTACTGTGAAGAAAGTGGCCGGGTAAATTTAATAACTGTTGGAAACAGAATATGTGTACATTTTTGAAATAATATATACCTATTTGTTTAGAAAAATACGTACAACAAAGTTTTTTATGTTTATGTACCAAGAAAAAGGACTTTAACAAGTTTGTTCGAATAGATAATTACTTAATTAATTAAAATGGTTTTCTAAAATTATTCACTGAATACATGTTCATGATTTTTTTGCCTCGCAGTGGGCCATGATTTAGTTTTGTTAGGTTACATGTGAAAAAATTTACGTTTGCTGCACTGATAAATAGTGTTAAACTTAAACTTAACTCTTAGGCCAATAATTAATCGCGAAAATTCGCTCTCTTTTTACCATCAAGCAGACCATGCCATTTTGTTGTTCGCTTGGCAAGTACTTCAGGATTTAGTTAGGTAAACAATTTGTCATTGACTTGCTGCGTATTTTAAGAAAAAGCATTTACAGATAATAACGTATATCTTAACAAATAACAGATCTTCATGGCAGTAAATAACGTACACAGGAAAACATAATCTCAATTAATACTTCATTAAACATCATTTACGAAGACAATCCGCCAAATTACAGTGGCCAACGTGATAGCAATAAATTATTACCAAGTCTATATAAATTGCTATCGATTGAGTCTTATTAGTTTAATTTTCTGGAAATGGTTTCTTTTAAACTTTGGCGAGCTTATTATGACTAAAAATACCACAAATCAGGGCAATGTTCTGTAATATATTAAGTTTTCTAAAATTATTTTTTATACGTTTATTTTAAGTTATGCGTCCGCTTAGGAGACGATAACCCTCCATGTTGCCGGCCATACTCCCTCTTGGAGTGTAAGTGCCTTTACCTTTACCTCTACCTTACTTCAAAAATATAATAATAGTTAGAATGAAAATTCTTAGTGCCTTCCAAAAGCATCTGTAGCTAAATTCAGCCTAAGAAGTAGGTAAATGCAATTTCAAGTTATGCGTCCGCTTAGGAGACCTTAACCCTCCATGTTGCCGGCCATATTCCCTCTTGAAGTGTAAGTGCCTTTACCTTTACCTCTACCTTACTTCAAAAATATACTAATAGTCAGAATGAAAATTCTTAGTGCCTTCCAAAAGCATTTGTAGCTAAATTCAGCCTAAGAAGTAGGTAAATGCAATTTCAAGAAGTTACAGAATCGTTATTAGCAATAATTTAGAAACGTAACAGTTATATTCGATTTCAACATTTTCACGAAGATTACGAATATTATAAAATGAGCCAATTACATTGCATTGCGCAGAAAATTACAAATTTAACTTAATAAATGGTATAAATGGAAAAACTGTATTTATTCGTAAGTTATAAATAACAAACATTTAAAATGTTAAATAATTTATACCATGCTAATAAGAAGCTTTAACTGCAGTCAGAAGATTATTCTTGTTTCTTTCAATAATTTAAAAAGTTTTTAATCTGAAAGTCTTATAAAATAATTTGAATGACTTGGCTAAAACTTTTGTTAGTCAGTTATTTGCCAAATCGATTTGAATTTCTCACTCTACTTTGGATTGGTTAATTAAATAAAGTTGTTAACTTATGTATGTGCACCATGCACTAAGCTGTTCCTCAATAGCTTTGTATAGCAAAGTAGACCCTAAAAAGAGATTGGCATTTCCATAAATACATTTTAGCTATTGTTTCATTCATAAACCACATATTTTCGATAGACCAACAAGCATAGCCCGTTATTTAAACTGGTCGCTAAAAGTGAAGATGTTTACGTATACCAGTAAATTATATCATATCTTCATATCATTTCTGCTTTCAATTCTTATCTCTAACAAATTTAAAAATAATTCTTTTTATAGAAATTTGAGTTATAAAATGCATCATTTTGCATTGTTTTAAAGTCGCAATGATTTTTTTTAAATCAAATATTAACAATCATAACAATAAAAGTAAACTGTAAAATGGTAATAAATAAAAACTACATTAATGAGGTCGGCCAAAAATTGTAAACAATGTTGAATGTTTCACAGGGTATTCACCATATTTACAGCAGTTTCTATGAATCTTCCATCTTCAGATCTTTTTAGCACCAGAAGATAATAGTATATTATATACCAAGGTAGAGAAGACATTTTTCTCAGCCGAGCAGTATTATTTCCCGACATGCGAAGTATTAAACTGTTCCGACGATTCTGTAAAATATTTTTTCAGAATAAACGTCTGAATTCTATGTGAAATCTGATTTTATTTAGAGCACAACAACTATAAATTTATTTCAAAAGATTCGAGATAGTTGTTAAGAACGTGAACCCACAAAAACTACAGTAGACCTCTACTTTTTAATTTTATTATATAAGTAGCACATGGCTTCACAAAATTTTACTGTAGATGAATTCAAAACGTACAATGTCCAAAATACAAAAAACAAACCTCAAATTTAAAATTTAAATCAACTTTGTATAAAGTAAGCTATCAATGTTCTTAATAGTGCTAGTATTCTAGGTTTTCAAGTCTTCTTCAAATGCATGATCTATATCTTAAAATAAAAGCGTGCGACTAAGAGATTGGCATATCTTGTACAGCTGACCGAAGCAAACAAGAGAGCTGAGGAGGCGTGGCGAATGCTGCAGTCGTTTTCAGCGTACATTCAGGTTAAAAAGAATTTCGGCGGCAGTTCTAGCTATATAAGAAAATAAGATCGTGGAGTTAAAATAAATGATTGATAATTTGATAAAATATGGAATGAAGCATTGTAATACGAATTATTATGATTGTAAAATGAATTATTATGAAATAGAAATACAGCTGTCAAGTACGATACAAATTTGACAACTCGTAATGTTGATTGTGGATGTACCCAACTAAATATTCTAACGTGATTGGTTGAATATCTTGCCGCTTAAAATATTTTAAATAAAATTCTTGTAGTTCGCATATTTTCCGACGCTCATGTTTGCTTCAACGCGCTGTATATTGGATTATTGTGCACCTTAAAATATTTTTTTCTTTCTAGAATATAGGTAAAACTATATTTTCTTAAACGTAGTACAGTATACAGTATATGTAACTAGCGTTTTACGAAGCTACGCGGCTACGCCTTTATCCCTGTTCTGCACTATAAAATATACGACAAATACATACGGCAGAAGCAGAAATAAAGCCCCTTATTCACAACCTTAATTTTTAGACATGCATTTAAGTTGCACTTTCTGATGAAGATATGAAAGACGCAGAATTATTAAAAAATTATTAACTTTAAAAATGAATCGTGAAAGCACTCAAAAAGTGGAATAATTAGGTATTCCCACAACCAATTTTGTGAGTAGGATTTATGCCATTTGGTCATATTTGGAGAATTAGGTAAATTGATTTTACTATTTTATTGGTAGGTTGAGAAAATTAACGACTTTTGTGGTTTTACAGAGCTTTTAAGGTTCACTATTAAAACAGGCCACAGGCTCCATTCCTTGAATTAAATTTTTTTTTGTTGCTATGACAATGGGGAAAGAAATGTGAATTTACTTTCCTAGGGAAGTAAGTGCCGCGATTAATACAGTGACCGGTAAAAACTTTGCAACATATGGAAAAAAACTTATTGTTAGAATAGCGAAAAAACTTTTCTGGGGAATTGATTCTGCATGTCCGATAATCTAGCAATTGAATTTGAGGTGTGTTACGTGACCACTGGTGTAACGTAACCACTGGTATGGCAGCAAAAAGTGGGATTAGGTGACAAGATATCGAAGAAAATTATTTGAAAAAGTTGCTTAGAATTTAATTTTAGGTCCATGTGCAAAGTTTCAAACATTTCCTGAATATTTTTTTATTAATTTACAAATACTGTTTTTTGTGAATTTATTTATTATAGTTTTTAAGCTATTTCTTTCTTAAACAAGCAGCAAATTCAAGTAAAGTAATATCAAATTAAGCGTATTTTTTTGTCTTTCGATTGGTGCCACTATCAGTCATATCAACTCAAACGGGGAGCAGGAATCTGCATATACATATTTGGTTTCCCATGCTATTTCCCTATGTTCGCCCCTTAAGTCAAACACCCGGTATAAGGTGATTCAAAATGGAATACAAATATTTTAGGGGGCGATAGAACTTCAAAAATTAGGTTTATTAGATAAAGTAGTGTCCGGAACACTTCGAAGTAAGGGATGTTTTTTAGCCTTTCAATGGGAAGGAAGTGAAAACCAAGTTTTCTGCTATAACCCTTAAACACTTCAAAGTAACGATTTTAAATTTTATGGAAAATTTGAGGGTATTCTATTACTATATACAGGGTGCCCGTTTTTCGACCTCAAGCATGGGGATCTCGGTTATTATAACAGATGCGAGATCGGTTAAATTAGGGCAAAGTTGCGCATTTTTATGGTGATCAATAATCTGAAAGAAAATTTGATCTGTCATTTTTAGTTTTTGAATTATTGGAGCAAAATGGAAAATTGTGGCTTTTGTTTTAATTTTTTTAAACGAAAACCAATAAAACTAGACATTTTTAACTAAGACATTGTGAAGGCACTTTTTTACAAGGAATCTGAATCTGGCATCGTGTATTCCAAGGCATCCTAGATGCAAGAGTTACAACACTTAATTTTTTTTTTCTTATGGGTGCCATATTTGATTTTTGCATTTTCGAATAGAGCTCTTTTTTCTGATTACGACTATGTATCACATGATATGGTCAAGCTTTACATTTTGATTAGAATTTAAGAAAAATGTTTTTGCGAAGAATGCTTTGGAAACAACAACATCTACTTTTGTCTAACAAACAAATTTTTGACAATTCAATTAAATTTCACTATTCGGTTGCATTATTTTTAATTTTGTTCCAATTTAAATACAAAAATTCTGCCTTATTCTGTTCTTAATTTAAAACTTAATTTTGTAGGTAAATTGGGAAGAAATGTGAACGTGCAACTCTAAATTTAATTGAATTGTCAAAAATTTGTTTGTTAGACAAAAGTTGATGTTGTTGTTTCCAAAGCATTCTTCGCAAAAACATTTTTCTTAAATTCTAATCAAAATGTAAAGCTTGACCATATCATGTGATACATAGTCGTACTCAGAAAAAAGAGCTCTATTCGAAAATGCAAAAATCAAATATGGCGCCCATAAGAAAAAAAAATTAAGTGTTGTAACTCTTGCATCTAGGATGCCTTGGAAAACACGATGCCAGATTCAGATTCCTTGTAAAAAAGTGCCTTCACAATGTCTTAGCTAAAAATGTCTAGTTTTATTGGTTTTCGTTTAAAAAAATTAAAACAAAAATCACAATTTTCCATTTTTCTCCAATAATTCAAAAACTAAAAATGACAGATCAAATTTTCTTTCAGATAATTGATCACCATAAAAATGCACAACTTTGCCCTAATTTAACCGATCTCGCATCTGTTATAATAACCGAGATCCCCATGCTCGAGGTCGAAAAACGGGCACCCTGTATATTCATTCGCACCTTACTACCTTACTTTATTAACAAGAAAATAAAAACTAAATTATAATAAGCTTTCGAAATGACTTACGTTTTCCCGAATACAGGGTATAGTTTTTTCTTTAAGAAGGCATGATTCTATTCAAAATTGCAACATTATTTATAAGAGCTCCGTACCCATACTCAAATCTTTTTCTTACAGTTCTTGTGAAATGGGGTGGAGCCCTCTATCATGCATGAATATCATGTCATATCTCCTTTATATTGAAGTTTCAAACATCCCCTAAATTGTTTGTTTCTATTTTGAATCATCTTGTATAGCAATTCATAATTTTTAAATTGACAGTGAAACAAATGTACTACATAACCTTGGAAGTTATTTGTTCCGTCTAGTATGGTCATTGGTCATATAGTCTTTCACTACGCCTGCAACTTTTATCTTCAACAGAGTATATATCTCTAATTTTTACATTAAAATTGTTGATATCTATTAAGTTTTGTTATTTCAAAAATACTTCATTATAAATGTGACTATAAACAAACGATAGTAATTAAAAATAATTTAATACTATTTAAGAGCTTTTAATTTTCAGATTTCTAATGGGAAATTCAAGGCTACAAATTTTTCTTTACGCTAATGAATTGGCTTTTATAAAATTCAAGACCAAGAGAAAAAGTCATTTAATATGTTACACCTGTTTTCGTAAATTGTTATTGAACCTAACAATAGGGAGTTTTTGCAAAATGTGTAGCAGAAAGCGTATCACGTTAAAGTATCGTTGCTAATAGAACTTATAAAGCATATTTGTTATATAAAATAACGTTAACATTTAGTAATACCAAAGAATATATTTCTACTCTTTGGTAATACTTGAACGGTAAGAGGTTTTGCAAAAATTCTCTATTTGGTTTTTCAGGAAGGATAGGTAACATTCTTCTATAATTTTAACGTTATTATTTTTACTATGTTAACATTTATTGTGTATTTTTATATTCTGTTGTAAAACGTACTACAATAACTAAATCCAAAAGGTAATGGTCACCCCCAAACCCATTCAGTAAGTCTAAAATAACCCTAATGTCATAATAGTGTCGTAAGAAGAACACACCTATGAATGAATAGCATCATGAAACCATTTTCCAAAAATTACTAAAGTTTTCTTGTAAATTTGTGTTTCTTTACATAGGTAGCTTAATTTAAACGTTTGTAATACTCTATAATAGCAATATTACTTGCAACAGTATTACAACGGCAAATTATTAATAGCGTTGACACTAACATTTCTGCATGTGACATGCGACTTTGATATTAAGAATCATAGTAGGTGTTCGGGTAATTTTATGGTAATACATGCAGAAAGTGCGAAAAATAAAAAAAATGAAATTACAGAACTTACTACATATATGTTGTTTTTTTTCTGTACTGTACGTAGCTTGTATAACGTGTTATCATCGACGGAAATACTTAATTTAGTGGAGAAAGCAATAGGTAATTAATATTTCTGTCAGGCATTTAAACGTGTGTGGTAGATGATTATTAGATAATAAGGTGCAATCGCCAATAATATCGTATGAGCAAGATTTAGAAAGTTGGATGTTCCCTAATTTTGAATATTAATTGATGTAATTATTTTTCTGTTACTATTACTAAATCATAAATTTTAATGAATTTATTGTCGCAATACGATATTATTTTATCACGTTGTAATTAAATGGCACACCAGGTTTTCATTAAAAAAAGAAGAAGAGCAAGGATAATTTGCAACATTTAATACAATTTTAAATCAAATTTAGAAAATACATTGCACCTTCCAGTTCCAAAAATTTTGTCTTTAAATAATAGAATTGTTTTAATTTTTTTTGATCTGCGGTTTGAGTTATTAACCACCGACCTCAACCAAACTTATCTACCTAACGGAATTCATCCCCCAGGCGGTTGGTTAGTAAATCCAAACACGACTGAGATTCGAACCGTTGTTCAGTTGATTGTAAAACAGGCATCTAATACACGATTTTACTTAAAGGCAAATACTGTTTTGTTATTCTTAATTCAGAAAGCTTCGTTCAGCAACACAATATGATATTCCAAAAATTCTTGAGCTCAATCAAAAAGTGACGTATTTCCGCAACCAGTGGCCGTATTTGGCAAAGAACATATCTTTGCAAATTTATTACAACAAATTTTAATAAGAGTGCTCCACTGGGGATAATAATCTGTTTGCCGAAATTCGTGCCTATTCACAATAATTAACAATAAATTTATCAATATTGCTGCGATTTGTCAGTAGTTTCTAATTCTCTTGTCGCATTATAACGTGTGTCTACAAACTGCCGACATCTCAGTTGCTTTGAAAAACAAATTACAAGTCTTAGATTAAATCATAGACAATGACATTTTGCAAATCTTGACATTTGGTTTTGTGTTCTGAATCAAATTACGAAATATGTTTCTAAAACATAACCTGCTGGGATGTTGACAGTTTATAAACACCCGTTATTTAAAAATAGTGTTATCAGAAATACTTCTGCAAAAAGTCAAAAGTTAAAAATGCTTTAAAACTTTTAACTGATACTAATTGCTCTAAAAATGTAAGTAATTACTAGATTAATTTAACAGAACGTTTAAACTAATTTGTTTATTACAATTATGAAATTAATGGTTATTTTTGTGTTGCCTGATCTATCAATAACAATACTTCTGTAATTCTACTAGGTTCTCAAAACGAAGAATACAGAAGGTGCATTTTAGGAAATTTTCAAATTGTAAAATAGAAATTTCCATAGTTTATTTCCGACATAAGTAGTTATTTTTGAAGCATTAGATTCAAACTTGGTAAACGCTTTAAATTGAAATTTGCAGTTGCAAATATTTGTCTTCTCAATAATAGAACTTATTTAAAAAAATTTCTGATATTCGATTTTCAGGTACGATTTATTAGTCATCAACCTCAACCTAACTTATTTATCTAACAGAATTTACTCCGCAGGCCGTTGATTTATCAACCTAATTACGGCTGAGATTCGAACCTTTGTTCTGTTGATTAAAAAACAAGCATCGAATACACTATTTTACAAATAATATTTTCTTATTTTTAATTTAGAAAGGTTTAGGATCACAATTTGATATTCCAAAAATTTATGCTTAAATTATGGTAATTTGAGTTCAATTATCATAGCAATACGTATAGAAAACCGAACACGTATTTGCACAATAACCTTATTTGATAAAAAGCATATCTTTCCAAATTTATTCCAACAAACTTTAATAAAAGTGAGAGTAAAAATCTGTTTGTCAAAATTCGTAGTCGTCAATACGTAAATTGTTGTGATTTTTCGGGAGTTTAGAATTCACCTGTCACGTTATATTTAAAAATTGTGTTATCAGAAATATAGTTCTGCGACAGGTTAAAAGTGAAAAAGGCTTTAAAACCATAATTAACGTGCACCCTTTTGCCTGATGCAGATTTATCCAAAATCTAAGTAATTAATTTGTTTGCTACAATTGTGAAATTAAGATTTGTGTCTTGTGTCCAATAGTTTACCAGTAACTACTTCTTTAATTTTAACAGATTTTCAATGCAAATTTTATAAATATTTCTAATTATAATAAATAAGAATTACAAGTAGGTAGTTAAACTGCGAAACGTGCCTGCTTCAAACCTTTGAAGATAATGAGGAAGTGAAAAATTGGTTCTCTAGCTTTGTGAATTTAACGTACAATAAGAACTTCTGGCATGTTTTTATGTAAGAATGCATTGAGATACGATTTCAGTAGTTGCTTCAGTTGCCTTGTACAGTTTGTTGCCTATCTTTAGGCGCTACTGATCAAAAGGTGCTTTTACAAGCAGGTTTGTTTTTACAAAAAATACTTCTGAGTAAAAAAGTTTGTTTACTCTTTTACTTAGTTAAAATTTATGAACTTTAAACATAATTAGTTTTTTTTTTTGGTAAACAACCAACAAATTTATTTGTTAAAAATATGTTAAGAATGTTATTTTGTACCTAATTCAATATTTAATGACGGTTTTTAATATTTTGCTCAGTAAAGAGGCCGGTTTCAAAATTATTCCTTTGTGATTTGGGCGGAAAATCAGCGTGCTTAAAAACTGCATTCTCATTTAATTCGTCATAGAAGCAATTATTGTTTTTCTTGTTTTATTTTGTATGGTTGTGGTAAAGACATCTTATAAGGTTTTACGCGGGCTACGTATTAGAAAAGAGAAGTGTTTAATTTCTAAAATTTAGATTGTTGCCTCCAGCAGAGAGAGCCAGTCTTGCTAAATGAGTTAAGTCAATCAGTATGAAGAATGCATATTTATTCGAAATATTCTGTTTTTGTCAGCGTTGCTTTCCGAGAATATATGAAAGAAATTTTGGTTGCTTTTAAAAATGTGCTTTCGGTACAGTATCGAAATTTCGAAATTTAAAAGATATGGAATAGGAGCTTTTTTCAAATACATTATTTTTATTTTAAGTTAGACAGATGATTTGATCTTTGATCATATTTTTAGAGTTTTTATGATTGAGCGAGCGTATGAGATAATTTAAGTTAAGGCGTAATCCAGGATTGATCCACGAGGATCTGTTCCATGTCGATTGATGATGATGATGATGATGAACATAAACTGATTACAATGTCTTAAGTTTGCTATTATTTTCAGAAGTGTTTCAAATTATTTGACTCAATTTCTGTTGAATTTTAAATTTTTATTGGTTCATCGGTTTATGTTCGAACGGGAGTGTTTTTTCTAATCTAATAAATTAATTACAGGTTTAATTTAATAGCAAAACTGGCATGTGTGTATGCTTACATTAAATTTATGTGCGGACGTGTGAGGGCACTACCTACAAGATGGGCCGTACGGTTTGTAGTCACGGCCTGTCTACACTACACACTCATTTATTCTAGATATTCCTGAGTTAATTACTGTTGAAAAAGTATGATTAATGAAGTAACTCTACTTACTTCGTATTGCTGGTAATTTGCCAAGGTCGCATTTGAATTCAAATAGAATCGTGACATCATTCCATCGTGCTTCAATAAATCTGTGTAATAAAAGCAGATTTCAGAACAAAAACCACCAACCAACAGTCAGAAACTAAACTATACAAAGATAAAAACTTCGATATTATCACTTTTACAAATATTAAAACACGTGCGCGGGCGGAGTAATTTAAATTTGGTTTAAACAATAAATTTACAGATTTTATCACAGTCATACCGCTTGCCCACAGCGCATAGTTAGCACTAGTCGGGAGAAAACAAGGGGTTATCAAAATACGTTTGTATACGCGATATGTTGGTTTTAGGCAGGTTTACAGGCACTGTGTGATTGTAAAGGTGCAAGAGTCCTTTGGCTAGTGATCCTTGCGAGCCGGGGGTAATACTAGCGGCCATTGGCCAGAGTAACCGAGCAAAGTCGCGCGATTGGTGCACCGAGTTACGTGCCAGAGGCGACCACGATCACAAACCTGCAATTTCATCTTTTGATTTACTTCTTGGTACTGCTGTGGGTGTATGCCGTGCTATGCAAGTGGTAATAAGTTATAGAGAACGAATAGTTCGCTGCAGGGCCGGATCTAGGGGGAGTACGATCATTCATCATCCTATTACGTTACGAATTGCATGCTTTCACGGTTTATGTACTTGTTTATATATAATTCTCCGCGTTTTCCGGGTTATTGTTTCGCCGACAGTCATCTACAGTTACACCTGTTCTTATAAATTATAATACGTCTATTTTGATTCTTTTTTTGCTTGTGGTGTGACATTAGTTTTTGGTTAACACCTAATCACCTCGGTGAGAATTATAGTACTTCGTCAGGGGTCCAACTTTCTTGGCTACCTCATTTTACTAGAAAATGGAGCAGTTAAGGTAAACAAAAGACTAACTTTAGGACGTTTAAAAGTTCTGAAGTTCTGCTGATTATCTTTTGGAAAAATGACGGTTCAGTTCCATGATAACTCTTTTAATATTAATATCATTTTGCTTTTCTAACAAATTCTCGGTGAGGAAGTCTTGAGTATTTAATAGGGCTAGCGAGACAAAGTACATAGGTAACTTACTTAGATATACTTGATCTTGTTTTAATTTCAACATAAGAATAGCCAAAGCCTTAATTTTAGTAGATATAGCAAGTTTAGTTTTCGATTCAACTCTAAAAATACCATAAAATTCTGAAAATATCTTGACAGAAGCTTGAAATTATGCAGAAGGAATGTAAAATTGTAAATTTTTTTAACATAATGTAATATGCTATAAATATACCTACATACCTACTTTTGTTTAACCGTAACTGTTTAGATTATTAGCAGTTGCTCTAGTAAGTTACGGCGTTCAGCTCGTATGATTGTATCCACCATTAACATAAGGTTAGGCATCCTAAGTAGCCCATTCACTCAGAAAAATATCTTCCCCGAAAATTGTTAGTGGAATTGACAGAACAGAAACATTTAAACATGTAAATATAAAATATAAAAACTAAATAAGTGAACTCCTTCTTCTAGCATCAAGGTTTTGAAGAGCGAATGCACAATATGCAACCCCTATAAGTGAACTCGTAGGTACAATTAGAGCAAAAGGTTTTGTACGCACTTATAAATAACTCAGCTTATTTTTCCTTTAGGTACTATTTTCAAAAATTAAAGCGAGGATTCGTTTCTTTGTGTAAATAATTTGAATTAGGTAATTTTAAAAAATTGTATTGCCTCTACAAAGATTCGAACACTGATCTCTTTTATAGGTCCCAAATTTCTACCTTTGTGAAAGCAGTTGGTCGATTTCCTGTAAGGCTTAAGAGTTTTCCATACTCAGAACCAAACGCGAGCTTTGTTATTTTCCGAATAACAAAAGCATTGGAGTTCTATAAACAATAGAAAATTGTGGATACGATTGTAAAATGTTGGTAAATATGAGCTAAAGGTTGTTAACTTCTAGGAATATATTTGGTTTATAAAAGATGCGTTGAGGTTATAAACAATATTCTTAACATTTATTCTATACCTGATTTTATACATTTTGTAAAGGAAAATAATTGAAAAGTAACAACTACAAACACTAATCGGATTGCTTCAAGGATTAAAAACTCTTTGAATAAAATCTGGATTTTAAGAAACAGAAACGTTTTGTCTTTGAAACTTTCAAACAAAACCTGAATAGCCTGTTTTTGCATATAATTTCTGCTAAGATCCATAAATAAATAAAGATTATCGATTATATTTTATAGGTATTAACAATAAGCACTTAGGACCAAAACAAAAGTAAATTAACAAAATGAAACATGTTACTCACTTCATTAAAAACATTCACCAAAACGGTATTTTTCCTTTTCAATTCTAAGAATATTGTAATAAATATGATCTTCATATTTTCTAGAAGTTTGTTGTGAGAATTTTGACATTTTAGACATCTTTTCTGGGTATTTCGCCATCAGTTGTTAAATATCCAGAAAAGAAATATATAGTAATATTTACTGTAAGTGGATACTATTAAGAAGTAAGAACTATACCTATCTATTCAGCAAAATGAACAGAATAGTTTTTAGGGTTTGTTGTCTTATTTGGAATTGAAATCTCCAACGTATTTCATGTTGATTTTGCTAGCATAAGTGCATTAATTTCGTTTATGCAGTTACTTATTTGTGTTTATTATCGTTTTTTTCCTTATTATTACTTACCACAACAGCAAGTAATGTTTGTAGTTTTTAGCATTTTAACAAAATTATAATTTAATTAAAAACATTACAGAGGTGCAACAATTCCGTTTCACAATTGTTATCGATATCATAATTTTAAATATTTTAATTGCGATGATTTGAAAATTAAAAACTATTCAACAGTATATTTAAAACCATGTTAGTACGTTTGCAAAATAGAATGCAACATGTGATTCAAAAAACTGCTTTACACAGGAAAAAGGAAGCCAAAAGGCGAATGGTGTTTCAAATAAAGTGCGCACTTGAAACTTTAATCGTCTTACTCCCTTGTTTGGCAGAAATTGTCATTTTTTAAATATTTTATGGCCGAAGCTTAATTTTACTCTGGGTTAAAAGTGGGTCATAACTAATCAGAAACGAGTCTATTTATTTCCTAACTGCTTTGCTGATTTTTGAGAAATTTCTCCAATTTCCAGCTACCATTAATCAACTAGGCTTCACTGTGATATACCAACTTTACTCAAACACATTAGATAAAAAATTTTTTGGAATCACATATTATATCTACCACTGTGGGCTAGTCCATGATTCATGGTAGTCTATATATGCAAAAACATCTGAAAAGAAACAGTACTAAAAGTTACCCGCAGGCATTATGTACAAATTTATAACTGTCGAAGGTATCGATAATCTAAAAATTTTTAAATCAGGCACTGCTTTGGTCAAGCGGTCGCGATGTATACCGGAATGCGCGGTCTGATCTCTGTGATCAAGTACATGTCGTGGGCGGCCGGCTTGATCTGCCCGGGGACACAACATGGCTTCTTGAGTAGTCAATATGGCCGACTACCCATTGTTACACATCCAAACTTGTAATACCATCTATATACACCAAATAATTTATGCATCCTAAAAGGCCATCGACACTCATAATTTCTGGTCCTACAATAAACCACCTAGATGTTTTGAAAAGGTGAAACCCGAAGAATTAAACACGCAAGGTCTCTATCTGATTCTTCAAATCAGAACTGCTGTTTCTTTTATGCGTTAAGATAAATACCTTTTAGAATTCCGAATTTTCTTTTGCGTGCTTCATTCGGTGTTAGTGCAGTCTTTAATAAACTCTAGTTTTGTTCAAAATTTACTTGATTTAGAAAGAATTATTATAAGGCGATCAAAAACTAAATAACCAAACTAGTTGAATTTTACAAAATACCTATAGTTATTTAAAGAGTCATGTGTTATCCAGTTTTTCAACGGTTTAAAGGTTTGGTTTTATGTTTCCTTTTTCATAAAAGGCCAAGTTTAGAAAATTTCATTTTAAAAATAACAACAAAAGAAGAAATATGGCTTTCAATACAGTTTTCTCATTTAATTTAACCGTTTTCCGGTTCCAGTTCAGCCCATTGATTTTCTCAGTAACCTTTGCTGTGTAAGAACACTTAATTCCATAGAAAAACTCCGAGAGTTAAATTCATCAACATATGGAAAGACAGGGCTTCACAAATTAATGTTTTCATAAACCTAGATTTGAAACGGTTTATTTAAAATTAATGCAAGAAAACTAGATGCCTTAAACAAAAACAAGACTTTGAGAAAAACAACAGCTACAAGAATGCTGTTAAAATATGTGTTTAGAAATAAAAGTATCCAAAACCTTTTACAAAATAGTAGCTGAATCCCAATAAAAAAAAAATAAAAATACGCTATCCCAAATAGGATGAAAATTCTGAGGTTTCTTGATTTTTCAATTTTGTGCTGTCCATCCTGCTGGAAGTTTTCTCTAATACAAAATGAGTAATTTTTACGTTGACCAACTGCTTAGTATTTGCATAGTAAAAACTATTTTTCTTAACATTGATCTAAGGGAGTGGGTTTCAGTTAACTAACTTATTTTTGTTTGAGTACTTAACTCCTACCAGTTCTATAATGTGTGGAGTGTAAAGTTAGTTAAAATATTTTGTAAACATGTAAATTAGTCACAATAATAATTTTTTTAGGCACGCTCCCAAAAGTAGCTATTTTACGGACTCATTTAAGTCCGTAAAATGGGTCTTTTCCGGATTCAATCCCAAAAAGTCTGGTTACTATAGTGACACTCATTTAAGTCCGTAAAATGCTATATTTTCGGCCTAGTCCCTAAAAGTTGTCATAGCAACCTTTTGCGCACTACTATAGTGACATGTGCTCTGATCACATTAATCATACATCATACATAATAAAAGGTTTGAATCTGTTTTTGGGAGCTTTAACAAAAAAATGTTGTTTGTAACACGTACCTAAATCGTTTTTTGGGACTCATCTGCTATTCCAGACTCGGCTTCGCCTCGTCCGGAAACAGCAATGATTCGTCCCAAAAAACTTGATTTTAGGTAATTGTTACAAAAAGAACTATTTAGGTATCAAAAATGGCAACAACTGAGGAGCTTGACGAGTTATATTGCAGATGCAACTCTAAGTTATTAAACTAGTAATTTTGTTCAAGCATATTCAAAATACAAGACATTCAATAGATTAATTTTGTTCATTGACTTTTCAATACCCAAATGCATTGGTTCTTGTTTTTATGTGAATTTTTGATATTGCGTAAAGCAAAGTAAAGGCTGATTTATAGTTTCATAAACACATCGATATAACATAACATAACAAATTAAAATATATACTTCAGTATTACCATTCATAGATCCACAAACATAACCGTTATACATAATTATTTACATATCAATTGGTTCAATTTTAATTGTTAACATAAACATATGAAATTATACAGATCAAATAAGCAGAATTCTGTTTAAATGTTTTAAACAGTCAGATTTAAGGTTCTTCCAATTTTGGTGTACTTTAATTTGTTCCTCCAGTTTTATAAAAATGAAAGAGGTAGAATTAATTCAACTTGTAGAAAAATGCAGCATATTATATGATAAAACTGATACAGAGTTCAAAGATTCTGTAAAAAAGGAAATTATCTTGAACCATATCTCAAATACTCTCACGATACCGGGTAGATAGAGAACTTTCTTAAATTTTTCATAACTTTACGTTCATTAATTACCTATTTTAGTTGAAGATTGCTTGCGTATATGGAAGAGCATACGAGAACGTTACTTTAGAGAACTGTAGGCGATTAAATGCCTTTCAAGTGGTTAATCGCCTTACCAATCAAAGTGGTATTTATTTAAACACCTTTCTTTTTTGAACTGTCATATTAAAAGTAGAATAACACAAACAAACATGAAAATGAATAAAAGTATGTATCGGAAAGAATTATTTAATGACAATTTAGAAGATTCCATAAACATTGAACGAGAAAAACAAAATGACGTTATTCTTCTCGAAGAAGAATTCACTCCCAATGACATCAATTTAGACATAGAATCATCAGAAACAGGATCCCCTCAATTATCTGAACTAGCAACTAATTGTTCAGCAGCAGCTGACAGAAAAAAGAAAACCATTTCTATTACTACTCGTAGAGTGGATGAATCCTTAGAAGCTATTGTAGAGGTTTTTAAAAATAAAAACTCTCAAAATACTACGAGTTCAGATATTCTTTTTGGAAACTACATTGGTCAATATCTTTCAGAACCTAAAGAAACTTCGAAAAAAACTTAATTAAAATGAAAATAATTAAAACGTTACACGAACATGAAAATGAATAACCTAAATAATTTCATTAACACTACAAATTATGAGAGATTTGTAAAGTTTATTTTGCAAACACTTATATTTTTTGATAACGAATAAAATAAGAGACAGAGTTAATTTATTATGTTAAACAAATATTAATTAAGGGTATTATTATTTATATAGGTAAATAGAAAACTAATCAAACTCGCCCGTAAATACGTTCATTTTGCCAAGGTAAGTCTACTTGGCCACTTGGAGAGCAAAAGTAATTTGCTAACGTTTCTCGAATTTGTGTAGACTCGGTACTTTCATGATTTGAAGACAGTCGAACTACCGAATTCAGAGAGCTTGTTTCCTGTCTTCATTCTCCATTGTCTTGATCATCTTTATCAACAAAACCTGAAGGCAAATAACCCCTCCACTGTTGTTCACAACTTTCCTTATTTGGCTTATTTACATACTTAATTATGAAGACATACTAACATCTGCAAGAATTGTAGTTCTTAAAATTTTCCATCGCACCACCATAATAGCAAAAGTATTTTCTAATACTCTTGGAGCCCTCGAAAGTCTATAATTAAATACTTTTTGCTTATGAGACAATCCACGTTTGGGATATGGTCTCATAATATAGTTGTTTTTATAAAATTACTTGACAATTGCCAGTTGGGAAAATTTTGACAAAATAGTTGGGTTGGTAACAGTGATTTTTGCTTGACAGTTGGCAGAAGTTTGCCATTTGACGCGTTTGTTGCCTAGCATTGAATGGTTGTCTAGGTATTTTGTGTATTATTTAATACAGTATCACTAATGGCTGAAAACAAAATGTCACCAAAAATCGTTTAAGAATGAAGCTCATTCTAGCATCAAAATGCGTGCTAGAATAATGTCATTCTAATGCCGAAATAGGAAAAACGATTTTGTGTGACATTTTATTTTCATAACTTTGTATTCTGTATGAAGGAGTACACAAAATACTCAAACAATCATTGCTATCCGTTATTTAATTTTAGGCAACAAAAATGTCAAATATCAAACTTTGGCCGAATGTTAAATATAAATCGCTGTCACCAACCTAACTATTTTACCAAATTTTCCCCAAATGGAAATTGTCAAATATTATATAAATAATGTAAGCCGAAACATAGAAAATAGGTATAAAAGAATACCAAGAATTTAAACTGTTACAGCTGCGGAACCAAAGTAATCCAGGAAAAATTAATAAGAACACCGAACAAAAAAAATGTATCAGCTGTTTCCACAAAAGGATGCAATTAAACAGCAAAAATAATAAATAAAATTGTTTACCGTCAGTAATTATCGCTATGGTCATGTCCTTTATTAGATTTTAATATTTTATTGCGGGTTTTAAGGCCTACGTCTACAAAATAAACAATAAAACACAAATTGAACAGGTAACCTTTAGACATATACTACAACAGCTTACTAACTTTATACAACATCCTCAAGTATAGCAAAGTAAATATTAGCATTAAATAAAAAAGAACTTCAAATAATGTATATTTTATGACGAAGAAATTAAATGTTGGTGTTTTTTACGAAAAACTTTCTGAGGAACGCCATTAATAGTTTTCGATTTCATAACATCGTCTTCGTAAGTTATTATGGTTTCTTTTCCCTTATCAACAATTCGTTTAGTGGTAACTCTTTTCCCCTTCGATAATACGGTTGAAATATACGTTCGTTTAGAATAGGGTTTGATTAAAGGTTGACTTTCGATAATATTATACTTGTTTGGATCTTTTATAAAATAAGGATTATACGTATTAAAAGAATTATAAGAGTTAAATGAATTATTAGAGTTATAAAAGTCGCTAGAACTTCTATTGCTAAGGGATGTAATGGAGGTAACAGATTTTTGAGACTTCTCGCCTAAATTTGCAAATTAGAACTGATTTAGTACAAATATTAAGAGAATATGTTAGTACTACCTGTTATTTTACGATTATGCTTATAATCCCCAACATCAGCCAAAAAGCTTTCCAGAAAACTCTGATCAAAAACGCTGGATAGTGCTTGTTGTATACTTATATTCCTAGAAAACTCGTAATCGTCAACATTCGTGGTTTCTGGAGTGAAATCGTTCCTAAGGCCCTTTTTAAGATATTTATCATACACTTTCCTCTTTTTACTGTCGGATAAGATTTCGTACGCTTCGGAGATTTCTGTAAATTTTCTACTAGCTCGTTTTGGATCACCAAGATTTTTATCTGGATGCCATTTCAATGCTAATTTTCTAAAAGCGGCTTTAATATCCGTAGCCGATGCATTATGTGGTACTTGAAGTACTTTATAATAATTTACCATTTTATAGCAGGCCTATAGAAGTGATAATACAATATAAATTTCATCAGAGATAGGTACACCAGTTTTCTTCGTTTTCCTGCTTTATTTTGTTGTCGTTCCGTACTGACAGTTAAAAAAGTCCGAGTCAAAATTTAATAATGCTTTACGTTTCAAATGTAGTTTTTAAGGATGAGTGTGAATATCACTGACACGTCTAGAATTCATTTACTAAATAGGTACTTACAAAAAGCTTACTTTAAAATTTTGACTTTTAAATGTTCACAGTTAATTTTAATCAGGAAACAAAATAAAACCTGACAGTTTAATTGAAAAATAGATGCGTCTGATTTTTGAAATGAGACGACTATACCAAAATTTAATGACGTAATCGTGTGCTCTTTGCCCACTGAAGGTTATCAACGACTATACACTAAAGGTTATGCGCAAAATTTGATTTATTTGAAATGTCACATTTTAAAAGAAATAGGAAAAAGAATTATTCTGTATGATGCAAATATAAAAAACTGCATTGGCAAAGCTAGTAAGACAAATAATTGCATCAAATTGTTGTTTTGTGTTTTATTAGAATTAAAAAACCAGAACAAGCGTAACCATGCAAAATAGTTCTAAAAGGAATTCAATCCTAAACTGACGGATTCGAATTAAGCAACATACCTGCTTCATACAATCAACAAAAGTTTTAGGCGCTTTATCAGGTTTAGTAGGGGAGGCGGTACGGAAGTGAGTATTGGCATGGTGCATTGCTATGCAAAGTTAAGCATCAATGCCCATGGCCAGAACTCGGACGGGTGACCCGACCCAGCCTCAGCTTACTACGGCTCGGTGTGTTCACCTCGACAAGCTATGGGCCTCAATGGCCTGTTAAAGCTGAATATATATGTATATCATGTTTAGAACTGTTTGATGTAAAAAAGTCATGTCATTGGCAAATTTGTTAGAATTGTACAGGGGAAATACATTGCTTGATCCAAAAGCCATCAGCATAGAATTAAATTCGCTTTATTATTGCTTATTATGTAGAAATTTATTTATAAAGCGAACTCTAAGCTTATGGATGCCAAGTATCGATCTCCATTCGTGAACTGCTATGGCCATTGGCACGTATTCTCAACTCTCTTTAAAAGTTGTCTCTAACTAAACCGTGTTTAACGTAAACATAAAACGATATCTTTATACTGCTTTTTATTTTTAATGTGTAGAATGTGTAGAAAAGAGAAGCACAATATTGCTATGGCAATCAAACATGAGGTGAGAATACCGACCATTAACTTGAGCTTACTAGAACTGTGTCTGGTTCAGAGGTCTGTTACCATTGGTAGCAACCGTCATTGCCAGTAAATGTATCCCTACAGACCCACCGTTTAATCTTACAAAAAGCTTAGTTTCCAATTTTATTCGCATTAGAAACCTTAATATTGACTTGAACTGGGATTGAATCACATCTACTAAGCAAGCATGCTAACCACTACATCGCTCAAATAGTCAACAACTTTTTTAGTAGCCATAAAAATGACGATCAAATGACATTTGACATTTTTTATTTAATTTGTTGATAATTTTGACGTTTATGATGCCTTGCTGAAATTATTTCGGCCAATAATTAAATTTCGGTAGGTTATAAATTGCCTCAGTGGTACTGCTTCAGTATAAAAATTCCAGTGTTATGTAAATTTCCTGGCCGTAGGTACTGATAATACTAGTCATTAGTTCCTTTTGTTTGCTTACGTGGCTGAATACCGGTAAGAATTATTAATTAATGTAAAATAGCCTAAACTAATCATGCTACCTTGCAAGGATCAAAATGTCGAACGAATCGTACACTCAGTGGTGGATTGCTTCCAAAAAGCTGTTAGAAGATGTGCACATAAAAGATAAAATTATACAAAACACTGTGAAAGTAATAAAAGATAGAGCTATTGCAAATCATTTCATCGGTGCTATATATGCTCGGTATTCTCTGCTTGTACAAGATTTAGCTGCTTGTCTGGATCAATACTGCTTGGTAAGGCACAACTGAAAGATGAGTTTTCAGCTCCAAACAGTTTTTTGATAGATACAAAAACGATTTACAATGAGAAAATTAGTAGACGCTGCAACTACTCGCCTAAACGAGCTCAAAGAGGAACTAACAAAAATAAATTTGTCTGAATATCATTACATCGATGGAAACTTAATAGAACTGAAACTTGTACCTCACGATGTTCAAATCTTGGATCCAGCCTTGGTGTTCGATAGATCGCTTGATATAGAAGACATGTGGACGAAAATTAAGGTGAGTTATTAACTTTGCCCTAAAAGAATGTCTGGTAACAGCAGAATGAATGTTGAAGTGGATGAATAACATATAAAACGTACATAAATACAGGACGGAGAAACAATTTATATACCACCTGAACCTGCATCCGAAAGAACATCTGTGGAAATACAAGTCCCAGAAGAAAGCGGAGAACCAGCAGGAGATGCTACAGCCGAAGGTCAAGAACACGTTGAAAAAGAAGCTAAGGATGATAAAAAAGACCAAAAGAAGGAAAAGAAGCAAAGGTACCATGGTGGCTAGAAAAAACTAGAGTTTTATTTAGCCCACGTTCTATGTATTTTTACGTTGGCTAGTTTGAGATTTTTTGTTATTGCAATGGGGTTAATCATAATTTATCACCGTAAGTGTTTCTATTACTATTGATGTAAGTCTGTTTGGGCAAAGTCAAATTGGACTGAATGTTAAAACAATTCCAAATGGTACATCCTCTAATGCCAATTATTGGAGTAGTTTGCAAAGGTTCGATTAATTTCTAACTTAATCAAAAACTAAGTATAAAAATTAATAAAAAAGGATGTTACGGGTAGCTTTAAAAATATTAAACGAAAACAAAGTGATTAATGTTTATTTGACAGAATCTGTCTTTATAAACGATATACTATTGTAAAAAAGCGGCTTTGATACGGTTAAAATTATTATACTAGATAGATAGTTCTATTTCATGTGGCAAACAAAACATTAAAGAATTTTGTTTTGAAGAAGGTTCAATCAGCTAAACGAGATGCCAAACACTATTGGCAATATTTTCTACCCAATGTCGGAAGCACATTACGTAAAAAGGCCCGAATAATAGTTTTGATATCTCAGACAATATAGGTAACATAGGCCATATTGTTTAACGTTGAATCGAATTGAGTTTGGATCTTACATTCACTTGCTCTGAACGTCTTATTTTTTTCTGGCCACCATACCACATTATATGAAACTATACATTTTATGTTCATAATTTTTTATTATTCTAAACAATGCAGACCTACTGGCCAAAAGTATATTCACCCATCAAAGCTGTTAACAGAAGAAGAAATAGCAGCAAAAAAACGCCAAGAGCAAATACACGCTGCCGTACAACTGATACAAAACCATGAACGAGGTAGACAAGAGCGGATGTATTACGTTGATCTAAACGAACTACGAAAAATAAGGATAAGAGTAAAAGAGAAGACGTTAAAAACGGTACCAATTGAAATTCAACAAAAAGCTGCTTTAACTATCGGAAGCGTTTGGAGAGGACACGCAGAAAGACTGCATTTGAGGCGTCGCGAAATACAAAGAAGATACCTCATCAGTAAGTATAAAATCTCTAAAATATATTGTAAACCGTAAAATATTTCATTGCATTTCAGTACAATTACAAGCCATAAATTTTTACTTGTAGAGATGATCGAACCCAGCTGGAGATCCTACGCAGAACAAGAAAAAGTTGAAAAAACAATAGAAGAACGAAGGACATTAAGGGAAGAACATTTAAGAGAATATATTAAAGCAAATTTAGAGGAAAAGGCACGAGTCCTGCGTGTAATTGCTCCGGGGTTAATGGAAGACATAGGAGACGAAATACGTGATTGGTTTTATCAGTGGTATACTCGGGCACATAAGAATTTCGATAAGTATCCCCCTGAGGAACTAGGAGGAAGTATTTTAATAGTACGTGGCGAAACGTTTACGCCGGAGGAATTTTTAGACGATGTCGAAAAGAAAAGAAGAGAAAAGGCGAAACTTGGTGGTAAAGCACCGGATAAGAATGCGGAAAAGGCGAAGAAGGAACAAGAAAAGAAACAAGCGGCCGAGAAAAAAAAGAAAGAACAAGAAAGAAAGAAGAAAGAACTGGAGGCGCTAAAAAAATTGGAGGCGAAAGGAGGATTTGAATTTAAATTTAACCCTTCTGCCGCTACAGAGAAATTTAGGCTAGGCTTTAAGGAATATAAAGAGATTTGGGATAAGCGACCGGACGAATTAAATCCAGACATGAAACATTATATGGACATGATAACTGAACAAAAATGTTACGAAATGCAGCTTGAAGTACGACTACAAGTGGATGCCTTGATGAGGTAATGTTTAAATGAAACATAAAACAATTCGGATAATTTCAATAACTTTTACTTTAGACTCGAATTAGACATGTTAAATGAAGCTTTGGAAAACGATAGGTGGAAAGCAAAACGTAAAAAAGGAAAACGGCCAGCTAAAAAAGGAGGTAAAAAAGGTAAAAAAGGCAAAAAAGGTAAAAAGGGAAAGAAGAACAAAGATCCAACCGCAAATCGTTCAACGGAGGACCTTTTCCAAGAGTTGGTTGATAATGGAATAATACATACATACCCCAAAGTACACCTGAGTGAATTTAAAGGCGATTTCAGCTATGCCAACTGGGAGCAACGCAATTTGGATTTTGATCCACCTGCCACTTTGGGGGATGTTCGGCAGGCAGTTACATTGAACTGCATTTTGCCATTAGGGGTGGAAACTATGGTGAAACCAAAATCTGTACTAATTGTTGGTCATCGGAAGAGTGGAAAGCACTTACTAGCGAATGCAGTATTTTATGAGACACGGTGCGTACTCTTCGATTTATCACCACCTATTTTGGCGGGAAAATACCCAGGAAAAAAGGTATTTAATTAATTAAAGGAATTGTTTTGAAAATTAATAATTGATTCATTCTTTCAGGGAATGAAAATGTTAGTTCATTTGATTGGTAAAATGTCACGTATTCTTCAGCCCTCTATAATATTCATAGATGGTGGTGAAAAACCGTTCTACAAAAAAGTGCCAAAAGAAGAAAAAGATTTAGAACCTAAGAAAATGGGCCGCCAGTTATTTAAACAGATAGTTAAACCTATAACGCCTGACGATAAAGTCCTAGTATTAGCTATATCAGCAAAACCGTTTGGAGCAAAATTAGCAGGTATAAAAAAAGCCTTTGAAAGGGTGAGTATTATGAAAAGCCAATCGTTTACTTTTAATACATCTCAAGTAAATTACAACAGGTGATAATGATACCACGTACAGACTACGGTAGTCTTTATTTATACTGGAGAGAATTGTTAATGCCATTTCATGGACTCGACAGAAATTTCAACGTATCAGAATTGGCAAAACTATCAGTAACATACCCCCTGCCAACTATTAAAGAAGCGGTAGACAGGGTTATGGTACCTGCAAGAATCATACAGTTCAAATTTAAACCTTTAAATGCCCACGAAATTCTCGAGGCTTTGTTAGACCTTCCCGAACCTGTAACCGATAAAGAATGGAGTAAATTCGAAAAATGGTTCATTAAAACGCCCCTTGCAAAGAAGAGAGCTGGTTTTATGAAAATAGTCGCTGAAAGGAGAGCACTAGAAGCCAAGGCTGCTGAGAAGAAGAAATAATTTCTAAGCTATGAATTAGTGGAAGGTTATAAAACTTATGTAAATAACTACCTATTATGTTAAACTTTTTAAGGAAATATATTTTGGTCGATATTTTAAATTGGTTGTCGTAAAGTTAAGAGGAAATCAGGCAAACTCTGCCTTGATAAGTAGGATCAAACTAATGCAATACATCAGAGGGCAAGATCAAAACTTTGAACTGACACAGA
The DNA here is from genome assembly GCA_963082815.1 of Melanotus villosus. Taxonomy (NCBI): domain Eukaryota; kingdom Metazoa; phylum Arthropoda; class Insecta; order Coleoptera; family Elateridae; genus Melanotus; species Melanotus villosus. Next base: position 26,574,952 of record OY720419.1, on the reverse strand, counting down.
ACAACAAGGGAGCTTAGTCCGGGATTGTTATTGGGGCCTCGGGATATTTACAGGCTGAACTGCAGCCGCCGATTCGCATCACATGTGTCGTGACAACATTGCAGTGCACTCAGTTCTGATTGATTTTCACTGTTATACCTCACCACGAACAATTTCTACTAAAGATTCACTAAGAACCGAATTTCGCATTGTTTCATCTACCAGCAACATAAAATTGTTTCAGAAAAGGAAACACTTTTCGGGACGGATTTGGTTTATTACTAAGTAATAACTATAAATTGTAAAAGAAAGTTTTCCACCTTCCAATTTAGATTATTGTGCAGAGGATTTTTTACATGTTTTTTTAACATTTTTTAAGGCGTCTTTCATATTTTATACATTTTCACTACCTGACTACCAGCTACTAAAATTAAACAAGTAAAACTATTAGAAAGAGTGAGATAATTTAATTAATTATTCCTGGATTTTTAAGAAAAATCCAGCAATTGTGAAGTAGATGCTTTGCCTTTTCAAATCGCTTTTAAGAAATTTAAAATATCATTCTAAGACAAGAATAGTTTTGACTGATATAGTAGCATTAAAGTATGCTGTTTGAATAAACTTGACTTAACAGTGCCTGCATTAAGAGTTCATTCTGTGCTGTAATGCAATGTAATTTGGAAAACTTCTACACACGCTCGTTAATTTGCTTGATTTTAAAATTTGACCTTAGACCTTTATTCAGTTAATCGTTCTGGGTTTCGTGTTGTACAAGGTGTAGAATTGGTAGGTATTTTAATTGTAGTTTTTTTATATCGAAATATTTTCTATCTGAATTATTTTATAGCAAAGCTTTAAGTTAGTTTTTTGTAGATTAAACAATTTTGGGAAGCTATAAAATTAAAGCAGCAATCATCATTTTCATAAAAATCAGTCCTACCAAGAGATTATTCAAAGTAGTTTGCCTTTTATTTATTTGTTTGCATCGATCAAGAAGACTAAGTGTAAGTTAAAGCATTTTGGGCATCATATTATTGGTCCTTTTTTGTCAACAGTTCAACTGCTGTAAAGTATCTAAAAATGATGGAAGATCAAGTAACGTCAGCTTAAGTGACCAGTGAAGATAAAGAAATCTGATTTTAAATTGCCCTATTGCCCTACATGGAATAGTGGCATGTATAGTCTACTCGTTCGGGTCCGCAATTTCTACTTTACTTCTTAAGTTATTACAATCGGCAATACAAGTATTATAAATTGTGAATAGCTAGAAGTCATAAACACCCTAACAGACACGACTTTAATCTGTTCCCCAAAATATTTTAACATTTTATAAATGAATTCTTCTATTTTGAGGCAGCTGTAAAATTTTTCGAGGCCGGTCTAATAGGGATCATTTTTATACTTGTATTTATACTTCGTAATTCACCACTAACCTACAAAATGCTTCCAGAAATTTTGCGTGGGACTCCGAACCAACTATACCTGAATATTTAAAAAAAGTTTTCATTATAAAGTCGTAGGTAAATGATGCTAGTAGAATAGTCCGCTCGAAGTACTAATATTTATGTGAACGATTTCTTTCTGTGGAGTATTTTAATGTCAGAACTTTTTCTTTTTTTAATTAAGAATAAACCAGCTCAACATACAGGATGTTACACATGGTTGATTGAACATAGAATTAACTAAACTAACATTAAATATCAAGAATGGGGTTATACCCCAGAACTAAATACAGGTTTGTTATTATTTATATTTAAATTACTTAATCACTGATGTCATTATTGTCACTATTGCCTTCCAATAGAAGGATATCCTGAGGGAGCCTCCTTTTCAGCCGAGAGACTGCTGTCTTCTGCCCAAGATGGAAATACACCGCACTAGTACAATTAGTTAGGTTGACAAAGAACCTGCGAGAAGTATTCAAATATAACTGTCGATGGTTATTACACCCAATTCGCGATGAATTTGTTCGTTTCGCATATACCACTGCGCGTTCACTATTATTCGTAACACCTTATTTTGGAAGGTTTGTATCTTCCTTATGTTCGTCTTTGACGTTGCACCCCAGACTACACAAGCGTATGTTAGCAGTGGCCGTAGTATACCTACTCTGGTACTGCACATTCAATACGTAACGCAGATTTCCTGTTAATTAAGGAGTACAATAGGGCTTATCTGGCGTATGCCTCGCTCAATTTTTTTTAACATGGTAGCTCCAAGTAAGGCTGCGATCTAGGTAAACTCCTAGATATCTAACTGCGAAGTCGGATGGATTCCAAGATTCCAAGCAATATCTTGCCCATTTATGATGATGTTTCTTGGGTTTTGGGGCCGCCTAAGAGTGAATATTATGCTTTCATATTTAGTAGCATTGAGCTTGATACGCCACTTTGTGAGATATTCAAGAAGTTGATCTAGAGACGTCTATAATCTATCTGCACAGATATTAATATCTGAATCTTGCGTCAGTAGTATAGTATCGTCCGCGAACATGGCTAGTGTTGCGGGTATTGACGTTGGTATATCATACACGAAGATATTGAACAGACTTGGACCGATCGCTGACCCTTGCGGTACTCCTGCTTGAATTTTTTTTGTACCCGAGTACGATGCATTGAGTTTCACTTAAAGCATTCTATTACTTAGAAATGACATGATGATATTTAAGAGATATGCAGTTAACGAAATATGCATCAGTTTAAACTTTGCAATAGCAGAGGGTACAAAAATTTCAAAGAATTAAACTGCTTCGAGATCAGTATGGTAGGGTAACTTCTTTTCAATTAGCGCATGTTAGAAGGAAGTTTTATGATAAGATGGGATATTGTTTTACCACGAATGATAACTTATTATCAAATAAACTTAGTAATTCACCCTATCAACATAATAAATATAATTTCTTAGTGCGTTTCATGGGCAGCTTTTTGGTTTAATAATTTCAAGACGTGATTGAAATGAAAAATGATAAACGGGGTCATGATGTAGGCAGAATTTTTCAATCTACAAAAAACCTTTTTTCAAGTTTGTTGTAAAATAATTAGGGGAAAAATATTTCGATATAAGGAAATCAGCATTGAAATCTCTACGGATTTCTACACCCTGTATAAACATATTTTTTGGGTAATTTTCAAATTTATCTTGCATCCGAAAAGATGTATTAAATCTCAAAATATTACATTTTTGAAATTCTATTGTTTTGTTAGCTTGCATTAAAAATGGAGCGCTGTATGAACTTGGCAGTAAACGCGCGTTGAGATACTTGGTACCTACAAGCCTAGAGTTCAACAAACAAACAGTAGCTACGGAACAGTGCTGAAAATAAAAGTCGTCAAAATTGGCAAAACAAAGTAGTCGGTATCAAATTATTCATTAGCGTTTCATATAGGAGAAACTGTAGGGCTTGCATTTCTTTTATAAAAAATGTTTAGCATCACAGCGAAACATATACCTACATAAGATAGCTAGGTACTTTAATATGTGTTCTTAATTACATAGTTTTAGATCTAATTTACTTCGTTATGGCTTGGTTATGTATAGTATCTTACCGCGCCACGTTTTTGTAATAACCAACCATGAAAACCCTTTTTGAAAAACTGTCTCTGACAAATTTAGCAGCCACATTTCTGTTTTGTCAATTTGAATTTTGTTTTTGCTCCAATTATTGGGATAAGCTTTGTTATACACCTGTTTAGAGTTGGTATGGTTAAATGACCAAAATAAAAGGGAGAATTTGGAGATTAAATAAGGCCGACAAGAAGTTCCGCTATTGCCTTAAGCAGAAAAGAAGCAGAAGGCGGTTTTGTCATTGGTCATTAAAAGTAGTAAAGGAGATACGTAAAAGTTTCAGTAGTTTTAGATGCCAGTGAAATCTATGCATTGTGAGGTCTTTGTACAGAATACACGTAGTGTCGGTGTGTAGGGAATATTCAAACTACAAACGCAGCCCCGGGCAACGAGCTAAAACCCTACATTAACCCTTTATCCAGACATTTATCAATTCCAACCCCTTGCATTCTCTCGCACGGTTTCATCCCTAAACGTCCTTTAAAGCACGGTTTCAAAAGCACACACCGACGTGCTCTTGCTGTACTTAGTTTTGCATCAGGTATGTAGTGAAACCCCGGCGATAATTTGCATAAAGACAACCCTGTGTCTAACTGAGACATAGGGAGAAATCGAGCGATCTGAGTCGTGAGCCATGGGCGTTACCTGTGGATCCGCCTTGCGTACGGCCCCCCCAAGCACGTAGCGAAGTTCAGATATCAACGCACCCTGTGATTAGGTTAATAAATAGACACTTAGCTGAACCGGCGCCGACTGTCCTGACCGCCTAATCACAGGTCAAACGTTCAAAATTATACACACTTCATCTGACCTAGCGCCAAAGTGAGGGTGGTCAGACAAACTTAACCTTTGCTTTCAGCAGGTTTAATAACGCGAGGTGCTTTCGTCTTTCTTCTGCGCGCCTTTAATACCACCTTGATCACCCGGATGTTCGTTCGAACGTATCCAAACGAATCGCGGAAATGTTAAACACAAGTTTGTTAGGTTCATACGAACCGCTAACGTGTTATTATTAGGCCAAGTTATGAGTGTGTGTTTAAGATTTCCCAGTTTAGTGGGAGTTTAACGTCGCTCCAGAATATAAATAATTCTAAACGTTTTATTAAGGACCAGACTTTGTGATTATAGATTTCCTAGAAATATTGTGGTTGTTCTGTGTTTTTAAAATGACATCCTTTATGATTTATTAATGGGTATTTTACTATCCCGTTAAACATGTAATTAAAAATGAACTAAAAATCTAAACCCTTTTCCAAATTAATACTTTTAGCATTTTTAGATTAATGAAGAGTTACTTTCGCATTATTAATCTAGTTTTTGTAACCACGCTAGGAAAATTATACCTTTCGAAAGTAGGAAATGTTTTTGAAACAATAAATATCGCATTCAGGCTTTCAGTAACTGGTAAAAGTAAGTTAAAAAGATTGCTCCAAAGCCTCATCGTAAATATGGTTATATTATTTCTAACTATTATACTGCTTATAAGGAACTTTTCGAATATAATAAGTATATTAACAAAGGAAACTACACTTCTTCCAATTATAATCATGCTAAAATCAAAGCCCTCAGAAGACGTGCAATGATCTTTTAAATGAGCTTAAAATTGCACCCATTTATTTTAAGTGACATGTGAATGGTATAGAAGACCAAAGAAGTTATCCCGAAGCATTTTAACTATTAACTCCTAAATTTCGAATACTTCCTGGAACAAAATGAGAAATATAGCAACATAGAATTTGTTTAAACAGAAAAGATCTTTACGCTTTACCAGGTCGTTTAATAATTGAACCAACGATGCTCTTATACTGAATAAAGTTGAGTTAACACAAAAAACTACATCTTTTAGCTGAATTACTTTTATTAGTAAAAAAAAAACTATTCATATATCGAAATCGATTGCTACAACATCGTAACTGTAGTTGCCATGAATTAAAACATTAAGAGTCAATTGAATTTTACTGGAATATTTATAGTAAATATAATGTACTTATATTGCAACTTATAAAAAAAAGAGTAACATTCAGAATTTATACTTTTAAAAATTACAGTTGAGTTTTTCTTTAACCAAACTCCATTTAACGAATTTCGCTATATAACAAAGTTTTTGGTTGTACATTGCATTTTTGTTAAAAGTACACGTAAAATAGTTTCGTTACTATGAAGTTTAAATTCCTTTTAACGAATTTGTTGAAAACCGATCTTATAAAAAAGATGTTTCTACCCGATTGTTAAAAGTAGTCGATAGTGGATAAGGAGTTTCCTAATCTCTGAATTATATTCAGAGAATCGTTACCCCTAAAATTTCTTCGAAATATGTTGCCTCCTTACATTGTAAAAGTTATTTCTGATATTTGCTTTATGATCCAATACGATACGAAGCTGATAATTCATAAAACTTTAGAAAGATGTGTTAGATACCTATTCACGATTCCAAAGTAAGTTTTTTCATATTTTTAGGATTCTTGTTTGGGCTGTCGAATGCAAACATTGTGAATCAGAACAACAAATATTTTTCAGTTCTTTTATTCAAACAAAATTAACAGACTAGGTATGCTACTAACAAAATTTAATTGCAGTAGACGATTTGTATTAATTACGTAATTTGTTTAATTGTTCATACCGTACCCTTAAATTAAAACAGAATTTTACAACGAAACCAAAGTTTCATTAGAATTTAGATATTGAATACATATTTCACTTCATACCGTATGTCAGAGGCAAATTCTGAATTCAAAATATGATCAAATTCTGATTAAAGAATTTTTTTCGATGGATTACCGTAATAGGCAAACCACATTATATTCGCACGAGACAGCCCGCGACTATTTGGTATATAGTATTTGTTAAATAAGCCAAAAAAATAATAATTTTATTCAGAAAAGCTTTTTATAATTTAATTTAGTCTTGAGGCAACAACAGATTTGTTTATTTTAAGTTTGTAATATATTCTTGAATGGAGCTTAAAATTCAAAATCAAGTACTTGTAGCGTAATTACATAATAAAAGACTGAAAGCTCCCCTTTTTAAGGTGTTATAAATTTTTTCTACAACCACCATGGAAAGTGGGATTTTCAGACTTCGTCTCCATAGATACGGGTATTGAAAATGAGTGTTTGCCGAACAAGTGAAAATTAGCGTGTGGAAAGTTTACTTTCCGCACGCAAATCAAAATTTGAGTGTGGAAAGTTTACTTTTTACCGCACGCAAATCAAAATGTCATAAATGGCATTTGATGAATGTCAGATTTGATTTTGCAGAAATATTTAAATTTTTTGTGGTTGTAGAAAAAATAGTGTGTAATACATGTGTTGAAAGCTTGTATTTGCCACACTCATGTGACTGCAGCACTCACTATCGTTCGTGCTGCAAACTTCACATTCGTGTGGCAAACGCAAGCTTTCAACACTTGTATTACAACCACATTTCCATAAAAAAATTTAAATATTTCTGCAATCTGACATTCATCAAATGTCATTATGACATTTTGATTTCGGTGCGGCAAAATTATACTTTGCCGCACCGAAAATCATGCATGTGCGTGCGGAAAGTAAATTTTCCGCACGCCAATTTCACTTGTTCGGCAAACACTCATTTTCAATACTCGTATCTATGGAGACGAAGTCTGAAAATCCCACTTTCCATGGTGGGAGTAGAAAAGTAACTATTGCAAAATTGAAGAAACGCATATCAATATTAACCTAAATTATATGCTGATCAGACATGGTGCTAACTTGCATTCTGGCATTCTATAGAATCTTAAACTGGATAACTTTTTCTTTTACCTGCTTTTAACCATAATCATATCGAATGCTTTGTTTCGCGTTTCTTTTGACCTCTACACCTTACTTATGGAAATATGTCGACGGACGTAAACAGAATGACGTGGTAAAGATTCTTGCTTATTTACAAAAATAAAGAAAAGTGATAAAATCACGTTTATAACAAGTGTGCTTATTTTGATTTTATAAGGTTTAGGAACTTGGTTATATTGGAGCCGTACAGAAATATAGATAAGCCTACGCAAGATTAAGGCCATTGAAGGAGTAGGAGTAGTAGAATTATATTTTTGACCAGTAGCAAGATCGACATTGTTTCAAATGGAACATTCTGTATATTTTCACAATTTTAGACTCTCATTGAACTACTTTGACCCCTCAAAGTTGATAAGTTACGAGTTAAAGACAAAACAATGTTTTTCCAACATTGTTTTCAACAAACAAGCAATAAGAATTAATAGAAACAGTGGTTTTCCTTGCTAAACCTTATTTATAGTTTCTCGAAAAACATTGCTGTGGTCCGTACTCATTCTAAATATTTTGTAATTGTTCAATATTATCAAGTTCAATTTCTAAACTATTTTTTAGGTAATCCCAGAGTATAAAATTTTATGGGCCAAGGTTCAGTGACTTTGATTGCCATTCAATGGAAAAAAATCCTGGAAAAAATGTAGCAAGACGACTGTTTTGTTCGAAGAAATTGGAAAATGAACCCATTCAGAACAACACCTAATTGGACTTCTTAACCAACCTCAAATTACTATAACAAGAATTATAACGAGAGTGTGGCACATTTGACCACTAATACGAAGTAATTCCTTTAAAATCTCTTCAGGAGTATAACCGAAGCAATACTTGCAATTTTCAAAGCTTTAAGTATGTGTTAATTACCCTCGTTAGTAAGCGGTTGATACTATAAAACATGTATGTCAATTTGCATTTGAAATTATGTTTAATAAATATGCAGTTTTGTAGACATGCATATTACTAATAAATTATTAGATACTAGTAACAAGTATTTATTTGTTGATTTAAAAGCTTTCGCCGACTTGTCAAGTAGAGAGACGTTGTTACCTGAAAAGTAGTAAATGGGGGAAAAAAACTACAAACCGTTTATTACTTTCTACGACAATCTGGACGGCTTTTAAAGGAAACTGAGATTAATGAACCAAGAGCAAAAAAATCTTAATATTTGGAGCGATTTCTATAATTTAGCAAAAAATGAGAATTATATAATGCAAAATAAGTATTATTAATATCATAATCACCATAAACTATTTTGTGTGTGTGTGTATATCATATATTCTGTGGTGCATGATAACCATAGAGCTGTAGATGATCGCGTGTGTACACGTTGGCCCGAGGCTCTGGCCCGGGCCCCCTTCATTAGGCCTTCGCCCTCGCCGCCCGCCGAGCATTACCATACCTAATTATACACGTGGACGAGAACGAGCGCGCGTTAACGATACTTGAATCTCCTCGGAACAATTTTTTAAGATGTACGATCTTTTCTGATATTACACCCATAAATTAGAACGCATGTTTTGACATTATATATCAAAAATCGGGCGTAAAATTATGGTCCTCCGTCCATAAAACGGCTAGCGTTGAAGAATTATGTAACAGATAAAATTTTAAATAAACGACGGTTCACAAATGAGAATTATGAAAATATTCCAAAAGAATAAGGGGTTGTACTTTTATGTCAAGATTAAGAACGCGGTCTGTCATAACCAAATCCTCTTGTTTCGAAAAGAGAAGTTGGACTGGCGAGTAAATAATAATACGGCTCGTTACTTCAAATGTATGTGAAAATTGAAAGATTTTAGTTTTGAACCGAGCAACTTGTATAACTTACAAAGTAAATATATATTTAATAAAAGTCAACCTTTAACGTAACTCCTTGGTCTACATCATTAACAACCAAAGTTTAATGAAAAATTGGGATGCGGTAATAAATCACTCCTCTGTCTATTATAAGAATTCAGGAGCAGTCAGCGTTTATTTCAACCATTTTCTAAAAAAATCTAACATTTCAGTCGAAACGGACGTTATGGGCAGTATATCAGATCGAAATCAGAAAAGAAGTCTCTATAAAAAGGCTCGTAAAAAGAGATGACAGGCGACGTTAGGGCTCGCAATATGATAACTAAAATACGACGACATAAAACGAAATGGTAGAGAGACGATAAAAAGGGAAATAGAGGACAAAATGCGAATCGGAGATATTGTGAATGTGTCGACCATTTTGTGGCAGGAAGGGTGTGTAATGGCCGCAGGGATAAATCGATATGGTGTCGCAACAGCAGGGGTCGCCACCGTCGCAGCAGGACTTCTCCACGGGATTCAGGATTCCCACTGGGTCCAGCTACCGAATAAACCACAAGAATCTGCGTGACCAGTCAATCAAGGAAATAAATGTACTCAAATACCGGAGGTGAAATTATGAATGGGCTACGAACACCGAGAACGCTTGAATGAAAATGATACAGGGATCAAACCGCACGTCTCAATCCTTTAATGTTCGAACATTTCTGGGTCTTATACGGTTATACGTGCGATTTAATATAAACACGTAATTTACACATAACTGAAGTCAATGGCCCACTATTCTCACTTCATGTTTAATTATCATGGCAATAGTGTGTCTCTTTTCTGCACATAGAATTATACAGGGTAATTTACATCAGGATACGAAAAATTAAAATTACAGGATTAATTTAGGCAAAAAATATGAAATTATTTTTTTTTATGGTCAGCTGTTTGTTTTTGAGAAGTCGAGGTTCAAACTTTAGAAAGATATAATTCCAGTTTTACAAATTGGTAAAAGTAAGCTACCTATACGAAAAAAAATTACTTAAATTTACTAGTTATGTTTGGAAAGTTTACCGCAACTCAACATAAAACCACCGAATTATAAAAGAAAATTGATAAATTCAGTAAAAATTATTATTTAATCCCAGACAAATCACCCTATAGGTATGTCGTTTTATATTTACTTTAAACACGATTTTAGTTAGAGACAACTTTAAACATAAAATGAGAAGAATGTCATAATAAATAGGCAAATATTAAAATTAGGAGGGCGAACTTTCTAGTCTTTATTTGCTTAATTCATATATCGGATTTCTTTGCAAACCTCAAAGTCATCAAGAAGTTAGTACCTAAGTATATTACATCGTACATATAAAGGTGATTGTAAGAAAATAGATGAAAGTTTGAAAAGTAAGCCTAGTAGCATGCTGTACAAAATATAATCAGCTTTCTTTGTAAAATACTAAGTTTTTTATACATAAAAAAGAAGAAAAGAACTTATTTCGCTCAAGCTGACTAAATCTTCTAATAAGAAATTGGGGTGGAAGTATCTTGACCGTATAATGTTGATAAGAGTAGGTCTTTTGATGTAGAATTTATCTGGGCATAAACGGTGCAAAAAGCAAGTGATTTTTGAATCCTATTTATGCATTTGCTTAGTATTTCGATTAGAAATTGTAAAATTAATTATTGATAAAGTAAATTTAGTTTGAATTTATAAACGTTTTAGTTAGAAGGATCATACCGCTGCATAAACCCATGTTAGGAAATGTGCTAAAATTTAGGACAATTGAAATATTACACACATGAATAAATAGGAATTCAAGCATCGTTTATCACGTTGGACCGTTTAGACCCAGATATTTTACATCACAACCTAGTCTAGTCAAATGATGTTTTAAAATTATCAAATAATTGCACCCGACAATTCTTTAGTTCCACTAATGAAAAATATTTGGATGAATTTGTTAAAGTCTTAACCTGTTCAGATGAAATTGGGGTTACAAAGAACAAAACGATTCAAATATTACCTGCTTATGATAAAGCAAGGAATTTCATTGGTTAGCAATTTGTTGCTATGAAATTTGATTCTACTTACTTTGCTTTAAGTAAGTTCATTGAACATTATTCTAAACAAAAGTTTATGCTATTTTCTTCAAGTTAAACTTGCTTGAGCTAGCCTTTGAGTAAAAGATACAACTGGTCATTAGTGCTCCCAAAAAGGTAAGTTCATGGCAGGTTAGGTTCCAAAGGTTTTAATTTTCAAGGTTGAATAACGAAAATTCTATGTATATTCTTTTCTCACATTTTCACAAATAATCACACATCAATATTTAACTCAATCGGAACCGGTCTTTCTATATCTGAGATTTTTTTTAAACAACAGCGTAACTTAAACAGCAGAAAAAGGTTTAAATTTAGTTGTTACAAGAAAAAAGAGCATTACAAGTCTCGATCATAATTGGTTAGAAGAGGAGTTAAAAGAATAGAAAGAAGTGAAAATGTAGAGATTGAACATACAAATATTAAACAAATTTGAAATAAAGCAGCACTGGAGGCATTAGGGGAAGATATACCTGTTAAGAAACGGCATCATCAACCATGGTGGACGGAAGAAGTACAAGCACTTAATAAAGAGAAAACGAATTCGCACAATATAAGTGGCAAAAAAAAAAACGGAAAATTGACAGGATTACAAAGAAAAGAATAAACAATTCAGAAGGAAGATAAAAGAAGAAAAGAATAAGTACTGGGAAAATAAATGCAATCAGATAAACAATTATATTGGTTCAACAAGGGCTATAGCAGCATGGAAAACTATTAAACGAATGAAAACCAACATTACTAACACTTTTAACAAAGGAATAACAACGAATGAGTGAGACACTATAAAGTTTATGGAAAATGTACAGTCTATCTAAGAACTATAGTAACAACAATTCCCATACAGATAACTAGACGACGTAAGAAGATGCGCTACAACAATGAAAAATGGAAGATCGCCAGCACCATGACGAATCCCAGTCGAATGAATAAAATATGAAGTAGAAGCACTTTTGAACCGAATCGTATCTTAATTGAAAATTACGGGAAAAAATATAAAATTCCCCAAGAGTGGTATAAAGTGGCACCTACTATAAAGTTGGAAAACACATTGTACTGGAATGGGAATCCTCATAAACGAAAAACACCTTTATAGGTAGGTACTCTAAGTTTTGCTGATGCCCAAGTGGTCTTAGCCCAATATTAATTTGATCTCTAGTTTATGATATGAAGACTTTACACAATATAAACAACGGGGATTACGAGTTAGCCTTAAATGGACGTAGTATTTAGCAGTTAATACGGAAGCAAATTTTGATATATTTATTGATGACGATGTACAGGTGAATCAAGGAAACAGATTAACAGAGATAGTTTAGGATCAGTAGAAATCAAGAGCAGAATCCAACACAGCAGAAAAGTTGTACGAGCATTAAACTCACTACTGTGGGATAAAAATATACCTACTTATAGAAAACAAGAAGCGAATAGAGCTATCATAGTGGAATCAGTCTTATGTTATGCATGTGAGGTGTGGAATACTAATACCGAATTAAAAAGGAAATTGCTACCTATCTGTTGAGATGGATTATTTACGCAAAAGTGCTAAGGTATCCAAAATGCAAGATACGAGGTAGCGACCAAATGTTCCTGGCCCGACCTACTTCTAGAAGAGACATGCAAAATAATATAAGTAATAGTAGGCTACATTGTTCCCCAGGCTCCACATAAATTTTCATTTGTTTCCATTGCGTTGTTCCATAGCTGCCAGTGGACCGACAACAAGTGGAATATTTTTTAAAAATGGAAAAACTAAGAGTACCGCGCAGTGATTAAGTTTCTCACTAAATAATAATAATAATAATAATAATACGTTTATTTGCCCAACAGGTTTACCCCAATTACAGGACAAAATTATAAATAAATACACATTACTTAAGTACATCTACCTTGTATATACATAGTAACAAATAAACCAAAGTTTTAGCATCCAATAAACTAAAGTGAATAACAAATAAAATAAAAAACAAAAAATAAAAAAGAACAATGGAAAGGAACATATGAATTTTTTACTTTACATCCAAATATCACAATATCAGTGTAATAACTAATCATTAAAAAGAATTCTAGCACATCTTACAATTTCTAATTGCGAACATGTATATAAATCACATATTTCACTAATTTTGTTAAAGTAATTACACATTAGATGCAGTGGTGATTTAAGCAGAACGTTTGTGTTAGCTTTAACACAGTAAAAAGTATAATCATAACGCGAGTGTAATCTCGGGATATAAAAATTAAGTTGCGATAAAATTCCAGGAGCATCAATTTTGTTATTTATTAATTTATAAAGAAATACCAAAAAATAACAAACTCGACGGAATTCTAGGCTATCTAAGCCAGCCAGTTGCAATAACAGAAAATTATCTATACCCCTTTCAGGATAATGACCTGTTAGCTTAAAGTTTAAAAATTTTAAGAATTTTCTCTGAACTTGTTCCAGACTATTTATATGCATTTGATAGTGAGGACTCCAAATTATAGATCCGTATTCAAGTTTTGATCTAACATATGAGTAGTACAATAACTTTATTGCATTCATATTTGTAAATGAATTACAGTTTCTTAATATGAACCCCAACATTTTAATTGCTTCTTTGCTCTTGGTTGATATGTGTTCAATAAAGTTTAATTCCACATCAAAATAAATTCCTAAATCTCTGATTGAAGTCAGTCTTTCTAATACCTCACCATCTATAGAATAATCATAAGTGTATGTAAGTTTTTTTTTTGTGTATGAAACGACTTTACACTTACCGATATTTAGCTTTAGTTTATTACGCAAACACCATTCATTAATATTATTCAAGTCACGTTGTAGTGAATCGCAATCCTGTTTGGTATTTATACTTTTAAAAATCTTTAAGTCATCTGCATATATTAGTTTGTCACATTTTATTTCCTCACATAGGTCATCTATAAATAACAAGAACATTAGAGGTCCAAGATTACTGCCTTGCGGCACTCCTGACGAGGACGTATATTTTGATGACTTAAAACCATTATAAAATACAAATTGAGACCTCGACGTCAGGTACGACTGGATAAACAGTAACATCTGCGTATTAAATCCAAAATGCGCCAATTTTACTAATAGACGTTTGTGATCAACTCTATCGAACGCCTTTGACATATCTGTGTATACCACATCAACCTGTCCATGTTCATCTAGTATCTTAGCAACTTGTTGAGTAAAAACTACCAAGTTTGTTACTGTAGATCTATTTGCCATAAAACCATGTTGATATTGTGATATAATTGACTTAGTAGACAAGTACATGCGATTGCACAAAATTATTTCAAAAACCTTCGCAAAGTTACTCAAAATAGAGATTTGCCGATAGTTAGATACCTCAGAAGGATTACCTGTCTTGAAAACAGGACATGCTTTAGCTATTTTCCAACGATCCGGAAATGTTACCGTTTTTAGTGATAGATTGAATAATATGTATAAAGGAAGTGAAAATATATCACAACACTCTTTAACTAAAAATGATGGTATCAAGTCTGGTCCAGAAGTCATTCTGTTTTTCAACTTTTTAATTGCATTTTCTATTTCTGCTACTGTGATATTTGTAATGTTTATGTTTTCATAATTGCTAATCGCTTCATTCACCATTCTATTGCTATTATCATCATTATTAGGAACAGTGTATACAGAACTAAAAAAAGTCATAAATGCTTCAACAATACATTTCGGACTCTCATAAGATATGCCTTCGTATGTCATTTTACTCGGTATACGTGATTGTTGCCTTTTTGATTGAACAAATGACCAAAAGTTTTTGGAATCAGTTTCAATAGATGATTGAATGCTTTCAAGATAGTTATTATAAGCTATCTTTATTTGTTGTTTAATTATAGCTCGACGTCTTTTAAATTCAACTAAGTGCATGTACAGGTTCGTTTTCTTATACTTATAAAAATGTTTGTTCTTAGCCTTTATGTTTTTTATGATATCACTGGTGTACCACTTTGGATAAATTCTCTTGTATTTCATACGTTTTGGTACATGTTGATTAACAATGTTATACAATTTAGTATAAAATTCATCTACAGCTAAATTAACGTCTGAATAATTTGTCAAATAATACCAATCAGAGTTAAAAAGTGCATTATATAAAGCAGGATAATCTGCTTTCATAAAGTTAAAGAAGGTTTGATGCCAGATCAAATTAAACAAAGGATGGATGCAGTTTACAGTGACAGTGGACCATGGTTATCAACTGTAAAAACTTGATCAAAATTATTTCGTTGAGGAAGAGAGTCGCTAGAAGATGATGCGCGTTCAGGACGCCCCATAGAGGCTACAACATCAGAAATAGTGAAAAAGGTCGAGGAAGTCGTTCTTACCGACAGGCGACTCAAGAAGAAATAAATTTCAGAAAAGACAGGCCTTTCGACTACTACCATTTTCAGGTTCCTCCATGACCATTTGGGTATGACAAAAGTCAGTGCAAGATCACCCACCGTACAGACCGGATTTAGCGCTCATTGATTATTATTTGTTCTCAAAACTTAAGCAGGATTTACGGGGAAGAAATTTGCCAATGATGAGGTGATTGCGGCGGTTTTTCAGCATTTTGAAGACAAAACTCCAGAGTATTTTTATAAAGGTATAGAGCTGCTTATTAAAAGATGTAAGAAGTGTGTTGAAGTAAAGGCTGATTATGTTGAAAAATAAACAGATTTTTTTATTTCTCAAACAACTGCAAGCGGGTTAGGCCAGGAATATTTGGTCGCTACCTCGTATTACAAACGAAAAAATTCAAAATCGCATGAAAGCAAATTAATGAAACTGTTATCTAACGAGTACAGAAGAGAGGTTTAAAATGGTTTGGTCATCTTATAAGGATGAACGATAATAGTTAGATGGCAACAAAGAATATTTTGATGGCAGCCACCAGGAAAACGAAATTTCCCATGGTATACAGAACAACAACAATTTGATAATTAATCGAGCTAATGGTGCTAATATTAATAACGTTAAGGTAACTTGGTTTCCTGCTTGATGAAAGCTTAAACTGGAAGCTTTTCGGTGAAAAAATAATTACTGTTTATTTTACTTTTTACTTAAGTCGTGCATTGGAGTTATTTGCCTGGTGCCAAGGATGTTTCTCTGCCTCAAATTTGATTTATAAAGTAACGTTTCTTCATAAACAAAAATTGCAGAAACGCATGGAAAATCTAAAAACGACTAAAACTTTTAATTTTAGGAGAAAGTTTTAGTAACTGCAGTATACCTATAATATTATACAAAAATAATAATAATTTCATAACACACTGATGGTTATTTTGCCAACACTAGAAATTAAAATAACTATTGTGGGCCTCGAAGTAAATTAAATATAAGCAAAGAATACCTAATAATATATAAGTTATAACTTTTCAAATAGTATCTATAGGTTCACACTAACAGGATACCAAAGGTAATTAAAGCTGAAAATAATGTAAAGGGACAGTTTCTTATTCAGTAAGGTAAAGGTAACGGTACTTACACTCCGCAGGGAAGTATGACCGGCAACATGGAGGGTTAAGGCCTTCTAAGTCGCTTTCATACCCGATTGTCTTGCACGCTTATGCGTACGGGGTAAAGCAGTAAGCACCACGCCTTCGACACCCGCCTACCTGTATCTCCACTAGTGTATTTCGGTTCCCAATTATTTTCAGTAACTGGGTAGGCCACCCACCAAACACCGACTCGGGTTTGGCCCCGAGACCTTCTGCGCTGTAGTCGCATGCCTTAACCACTCGGCCACTCCAACAATTTTCCTTGTTCAGTAGTGTTTTTACGTTTTTTTCTTCGGAGCTGGTATTATTATAATTTTTGACTTAACTTATGGTGGATATATCCTATCCTATGCTCTATGTAACTTTTATATATAATAGTGTCTCCAGATGGAGTAGGTATTTAGGTACTCCTATAAACCCTCTTATTTTTTCATACTTTATTCAAAGTTATGCTTGTTCTGACATATCATCAATGATCATTATAATTAGTTATCATAGATTACATATGACGTTCAGAAAACTCGGAAATAGTAAAGGAAATGTCTAGCAAAAACCACTTGAATTTCTAAAAAGTAGTTTCTTTTTAATGTCCTTTTATTATAAATCGAAGAAAAACTTTTGAATGCAGATTTTTTTACTGAAATATATTACTTTTACCCTTCAGAATATTGCAGATGCTATGCTTAAGAAATTTTAAAATTGTAATAAATAATCACCGTTTTAAAAAATGCAAATGTTTGGTGTGTCACAATGCTTCATAAAATAATTGGTCCTCATTTTTGGGGAAATATTTTGAATAATTTTGTGTTGTCAAAAAAAAAGACAAAAATTAGGTATTTTGAAGGAACTGAATTTTCAACAAGAGAGATGCTTGTCATTTTCTGGATAAATGTATTGGCCGCTTTGAACAAATAATTATTTGTCCTATAGGCTAGTCATTAGGTATTTTTTTACCCTACAAATTCTGAAGGAGTTTTCATATTTGTGTAGGGTGGTGTTTTACCAAAAATTGATAGTTTCCGAGTTAGAAGCACAAAACCTGGAAAAGTCGCCTTTTCCCCTTGTTTTTTGCTTATAACTCAAATTCCGAAAAAAATCGTTTTGGAGAAGTTGAAATTCGTAATCAGCACCCTAAAAAACATAAATGAGCCAAATATGAAAACTCCTTCAGAATTTGTATGGTGGAAACCTTGTATAGCACCAAATGACTAGACTACTAAGCGATCGTCAGATCTGGTCCTTTTATATTTTCTTCAGTGGGCTTACCTAAAGTAAAATAGTTTAAACAATTTGGAGAACCCATTGTTACCATAAATGAAGAACTGTTGGAGTCTGTTTACAAAGAATTTGGGAAACAAATAGAAAGTGGGTGACGGTTGCATATTAAATTTTTGTTTGCATGTGTTAAATTAATTTTGAATTTTAGACTTTCTCTTTATTTGGGAAAAAATTGTTGAATAAGAGCTTCCAAAAAAAGGAAGGTAAAATCATCATTTTACGGTTTTCGGATTAATATGATGACTATAATCCTCGTTTATAATATTTAAGGCATTCAATTATGTAAAAAGCCGTTGCTTTAGTTACATTATTTTGCTATTTGCTTTATTGGGACACAGACCCCGTAAACATTTCATTATGGGGGTATAGGCCCCGGTGCCCACACACAGGCGGCGCCTATGTAAGCCTGAGCCTTTTACATAAATTAAACAAAAACTTGTTACCGTCGCAATAAATGGCAACTTATTGGGAATATCACTGCGAAATTTTCCGTGAAAAAATTGAAGCACTGCTGTAGAATGAATTTCAAAGAAAGTATGTCGACTGTAAATGAGAAAATCGATAAATTCACGTATCGAGCAGTCATTAAGTACCTGCTATGAGGTAAGCAGATCTACGACGGTATGTTTAATACACTTGGTGACCAATGTCCTTCATATGCAATGGTAAAAAATTGGGTTACATGTTTCAAAACCTTTGAAGATAAAAAGAGACTATATTTTCCCCGGAAAATAGTGATGTAGTTCACATCATATCAAATTATCGAAGTGGGGTGAAATAAGTATCTGAGACTGAAGATTTCATGTGAACGTGTACATCTCATGGTTCAAGACCACTTGCACATAAAAAAGATTTCAGCAAAGGAGATCCTCACATCAACACTTGTTTAGCCACGTCGTGTTACCATGGATGAAACTTAGATGTATTTCTACGATCTAAAAGCAAAATAACAATCGATGGACTGGTAGCACTCTGATTTCCCGATGTTTCTTGTTCAGAAATCAACTGGAAAAGTTCTTGTTTCAGTTTTTCGGATAGCCGTGGAGAAATCATCACTGATTATCTGGATAAAGGTACTGGGCAATTATTTCTATATTATTGACAAATCTACGAGAAAAAAATGTGGAAAAAGCACGCGGAATGTTGGCCAAAGGTTTCTTGTTTTTGCGGATTAATGCGCCTGTGCACAAATCACACATTACCATGTACACAATTCGCAATTTGCCAGATCTGGCTCCTTCAGGTTATTACCTCTTTCCTTAACTGAAAAAGAGTTTGAAAGATCATAAATTTTCCTCTGACAAAGAGATTATATAAGCTGGTTTGCAGAACAAAGAGTAAAATTTTTTTCAAAGGTTTGGAAGCCTTGCAGGTAATAAATGTGTTACATTAAGATGAGATTATATGAGTTGACTATGTTGAATATTAAAATATTTTGAGTTTGAAATTTTGTTTGCTTCTATGAGAATATATCAATAGCCTTCGTATCTTAGTAGATAGGTTCGGCTAAATGACATGATGTATCCACAGGTGACATGAGCAATAAATAAAAAATAGTAAGTTGTACGCTTGAATATTATGTCAATTTAAACGTACAACTTGGAAACATATTAGGTGTAAAGCACAAGGTTAACTTTTGATTTTATGCAGAGTAAATAACGGCAAGTTTAGCATCTGTCAGTCTTTTTAACATTGGAAATGTTTATGCGCTCGTATATTGGACAGAGTTA
Source organism: Melanotus villosus (assembly GCA_963082815.1). Taxonomy (NCBI): domain Eukaryota; kingdom Metazoa; phylum Arthropoda; class Insecta; order Coleoptera; family Elateridae; genus Melanotus; species Melanotus villosus. The sequence continues at coordinate 26,555,193 of OY720419.1, read as the reverse complement.
CAAGAATTTGAGTAGTTGGTCGCGACAGCAAAAGTGTCGATAAATTCCACCAAAGTGTCGGTAAATCAATAATTTCCGTAGCGCGTTATTTCGTCTATTGTTTCAAATAGTAGGTGGGTGTTGGATAAAATTAACTTTTGAGACAAGGGTAAGAATTTATGTAACAATTGAATGTGTTTTGAATAACCAAATATGTAACAATTGAGTTTCTAAGAAAAGCACGTTTTGTTGAGTCTAAATACGCAGCGCCTTGTTGATGACGAATTCACGAGTAATTCAAATAGGCAGATACCGTACTACACGACTACAATTGAGAAGCTTAAGTCGCTTAGTTGTGAGAAAAAAACAATTGGCGTAGAACCCAACCAGACTTGATGCAATTCTTTAATTAGGTGATCGTGTACACGAAACCACTTTTTACGGCATTTTTTGGTGGTCAAAGACTATTGTATTTTGAAAAAACTTTAAAAAATCGATTTGTTTGTGTTTTAACGTCCCCATCGTTATATCTCTAAAAATAATTGTGCTATCGAGCTGATTTTTTTTTTAAATTAAAGTAGACACATTAGCGCTTATAACCACGTACCACGTCAGTAAAAAATATATTTTTTTAATTTGTTACAATAATAGCAAACTTAAACTTGTTACTTTCATGAATGTATTTTTGAGCAATCTAGAAAAACTTTTATTTATGAAAATTTGTATATACATGCTGCGAGCAAAATGAAGCCAGTACATGAAGAAAGTTTTTAGAATCATAATTGTTCATGTGCGGGTTATAGTATGTAGTCAGCGATTGTTTTTAAAACCGCCTAAAACCTATAAACATAAGACCAGTTTGAATGTTAAATATTGAATGCCCTCGTTCGGACTTCGTTCGACTACAACTCGATGATCTCATTAATAGTAAACATTTCAATTTTCCGTTTAAAAGTGCGTAAGAAGAATAGACAAGGTCTGCTACAGTTTGAGTGGATAAAATCTCTTTATTAAACAATACCTAGCAACCTACATTTAAAGTCACCATGATTTTCATTCTAAAATTCACGTCGTCAAGGAAACTGTGGATGAAATGTCGCCAAGGAAAGTGCGGATAAAATGTTTATAGCAACACTTTGTCCACCCTTCACGTTAAAATGTTGCTTTGGTAACTACATTTTTTGACCGTCGAAACAAAAAAGTATTTAAGCAATTAGAGGGTACGAAACTTTTACATGAAACTCATAGTCGTATTACAAATAGATACAAACTAATTAAATATGTATTTATGGTACAAGCGAATAAAGAGAAATTGTATCCATGAAAGGAAAAGTTTAGCTCACTCGGCTGCGCCTCGTGAGCTAATGTTGTAATTCTAAAATTCACGTCGTCAAGGAAAGTGTGGATATAATGTTTATAGCAACAGTATCGTCAAGGAAAGTGTGGATACAATGTTTCTAGCAACACTTTATCCACCCTTCGCGTTAGCAACAGTGTCGACAAGGAAAGTGTGGATAAAATGTTTATAGCAACACTTTATCCACCCTTCACGTTAAAATGTTGCTTTGATAATTAGATTTGGCACATTAACATGCCACTGTATGTGTAAGAATTGGAAAAACAATTTACTCTCAGAAGTGTGATATTTCCACAATTTCGAAGTCGTAAGTGAGGTCAGTTTATATGTTTTATATATTATATATGGCATTATCATTTCCAATGTATCCGATGGTTGCAAGGATTGCGAAATCTGTGAAATTTTTTGTGATACTTTAGAAATTTAATAATTTAAGTTAGAGTTTCATGTTTATACCGAACCAGTTCGCATCACGAACAACACAACCGAAAACATTGACATTTTTAACGAGTACTTTCAAAGGAAAATAAATGAAATTAAAACTGATAAAAGAACTTATACGCAGCTTAAATTTTAGGCAAATCGATATTCGAAAACCAATTTGTATTCTAATGCAAATATAAATTAGAAAATGACATATCAGAGGCTGCGCTTACACAGAATAAAGAGGTGATGTATCGTTAATACAGTAATTTGTAATTGAAACAGCTCTTTGTGTTCCCGCTATTATGTTCTCTATTCAGGCCCAGCGTGTTTTAAAAAACAGCCCCACTGTAATCACCGTACACGAACCCTTCCATAATCGCATATTGAATTGTCATTCATGAAAAGAGGGAGCAAACCAAACAATTTTAAATTCTCTCCACCAAATGATTTAAATTTGAGTTTATAATTTCGAGTGTCGTCGCTTGTTATTTTAGAAACAGACTCAACGAGCGGTTCGATATTTTAAAGCTTTGATCAACGGAAATATGCAATACAACTGCCAATAAATGTTTCAAATCACGCGAATTTGAGTATGTAGGAATGCACACGTGATTACCGAAAAGGAACCACCAAAACTCCGGAATGTTGCATGTATTTGAGCATTCCTGAATAATAGCAGACTATGCAACGCTTCATTTGATTCTCATCAGTAGACTAATTTGAATAATTCTACCGCTTTAGCACGAAATGGATTGTTCCTTGGCATCTGGAAATTCATGTTTCGCGAAAATGATTAGATGCTGCTCAAATTTTATGCTGCACCATACGCAGGTGGTAGCGCATTTACTTTGAACAGCTAGTAATTAATTCAAATTGCAAATCATAAAAAATTAACTGCTTTTCTTTGCTGATTTTTTGGAACTGTTGGTCTCATTTGTGTTACGATTATATGCGATCGGGTAGGTACCTAAATAAAATAACAATACGTATAAGGCATTCACGACCTTTATAAACTGCAGGATGCAATTATATCAATTTATCATGTTGGCGTTAAGTGTAGTTGAAATTTGAATGGCATATTTTGTTTTCTTTTTGTTAGATGTTTAATTCTACATTATGAAGAAAGTATTCTGTACTCTTACTGCACTCTTAAACAAACATATAAAATCAAGTTTTCTGAGTAATTTTCATTTAAATAAATCAACGTCAAATTATCAACAGTAATTACATAAGTGGTGATAATTTTTTGATAATTTTAACTAGATTCACGAATCTTTATTGCTATGGAATTTCCTAATAGCAATAAAGATGAGTGCTAATCTAGTTAAAATTATCAAAAAAAATTATTACCACGAATGTAATTCGGCGTGATTATTTTTTAAACTATTACACAATGATGACAGTCTTAACGTTTGTCAAAGTCAAAGCTAACTTTTTATGCATTTATTTAAACAAAGATCCAATCACAGAGCAGGTATTTCTGTGTGATCCAATGAAACAACGTGAAAAAATTATCGCTGTAATCAGCTACTAGCTAATTATCAGTGTAATTTTGATGCTATTGGTCGATTTGAATTTTTTTCTCATTATGATTGGCTGACAGGACTGTTTAAAAAATAATCAGCAGAAAATGTATTTTACTTTAGGAATTAAAATGTCTCAGCATATTTCTGGTAGAAACCAAGGTCCAAATTAAGAAGTATTTCGAAGACTTTTAAATAGTGTAACACTCCACACAACAAAATCATAGTAATCTAGATTTTGACGTAAAAGATCTTTATCCGGCTTAATCATAAGTCATAAGTAAGTTTCGGCTAATCTCCGCATAGAGCTACTTGGCGACGAAAACAATCATTATCATTGAATGAAATACTGATCATGTGGTTTAAGAACGTATGTCGATTCCTATGCCAATTTATGGATAATATTTTGAAAACTACATATTTCCTTCTTACTCTAAAGTTATGATAATATATCGTCAATGTGCTGCAGCCTTTGTTTCTGCTGCATACCTGAAAGGCATACAGGTTTTTAGATTTGTTTAAATTGATAAAAAATGTATGAAGTGCGGCAATATACAAAAAGGGCAGAGCTTTCTTATCAGTAAGTCATTTATAATTATTAGACTATATCAGCGGCAAACCTTCGACATGCTAAATAAATTAATAAAACTTGAAAGTCCAAATTTCCAAGATAATTTTTGCCCGTTTAAACATTTTATCAACATTTTATTACATTAACTGACTATAACGTTGTATCTTCTGACTTTCGTATGTCACTTGCGGACATGAAATTTATATAGTGTGGGGAATTACTTCAGACACCATAGGGACTTCAATGGTAAACCTTTGGCATATTATTTTATAATATGTTTTTTGTAGAGAAAAAATATCGGTGAGATTATTTTTGATCGTTTTGCGGCCTACCCGAGCAGATAATAGCAAAACATGAAAAATGCTAGAGACAACCGAAATGAGAACATTAAGGACAATAGTTGGGAAAACCTTGAGAGACAGAACTCAAAGATACGAAATTCGCCAACAGTACAACATACAAAACATTGGAAAGTTCATAAAAACCAGGACAAAGGAATGGGATTACCACGTTAATAGAATAACCAATGATCGCCTACCAACAATAGCAAGAGATAATAAATCGCGAGGAAAGAGAAGGGTAGGACGGCCAGCGAAACGATGGAAACAAAACTAATACGGGCTAAAGAAAAACAAGCATGGCTTAAATAAAGGAGGAGGAAGAAGGAGAAGGGATAAAATAATTAGAAAGCAAATATGTATCTACATGTTAAGAGATTACCATTGAAATTTCTATGTTCTGTGAAACAATTCAATACACTGTGTGTACTATAGTTATAATAAGTAGTTTGAAAATCAACGAAAAACTAAGTTCTATTAAGGAATTTACTGTTGCTAATAATATAGGAATTGTAATATATGATTAACTAATCTCAATTACCTTTTTGTATGCTTTTAGAAGTTGCTAAATGGTTCAATATAGTAAATAAAGTGCACTTTAAATCGCACATTTAATATACAGGGTGGTGCAGAAGTAATGGGACGTAGACCAACAGTAGATTCGTGAAGCCAAAATATTACGATTTACCTAAAACTACCTTAGTTCAAAAGTCAATATTTAGAGAGATGCAGGATGTCAAAGTGGAAATTCAGATTTCAATTCTCTTCTATAATTTCAAAAGTTTTCGAAATATTGATATGAGAATTAGGGAAACTACCTTTTTGGGACGGGAAACAATAATCCGTTCTCAATTTTAATGTAAATAAATAAATGATTCACCATTTAAGTTTCTTTGCTAACTTGGAAAAGGGTTGGTGAATGACTAAAATAGTAAGTTATGTACTGAAACGAGAAATAAGTGTTTAAAATCGTGAAACAGCAAAAATAACTTCAAATAAGAGGTATAAAAGGTCGACATAAAGTTTCAACAGAGGAAGACAATTTAGTCAAATGTTTAAGAAATAACCCATTAAAAACTACTGCAAATGCTAAATTTTTGTAGCTTGTAAAGGACTAGACCCAAAAGAAATTCTGGTATTGTTATTTTACTGCTAAAAGAAGAAGAAGAGATAAAGAAGACCCCTTTTTTTATCAATAACAAAAAACATCCAGGTAATAAAAAACTCCAAATCCAAATTACACAACTTGAATGTAATAAAATTCAGTGGACAAGCCACCAGCTCGCAGTGGCGGATGGAACCTAAATTGTTAACACGAAAGGGATTTACATACATGCCTTCTATATTTACTTACAGTTACAGTAACAATAATTTTTTGTTTCTGTCAGTATCAACATCTCTATTACACACCTTAAATAAGACTACAAATGTAAAATATACCAAGCAGTATTAAAGCAACAATCAAATCATTAATTTCAATATCATCTTCCACAAGCAATGTATTTAAATTTTACCAAAAAAGTCATACAAAAAACTTTTGATGTATAATCATTTTACAGTCCACCAATGATTTTGCAAAAAAAAATATCAACATAATTACAAAGCTGAGGCCAGTTGACACATAGCAATTTTATTTTAGGCTATAAATTATTTTCATTTAAAAGCACGTTAGTAGATGATAAAAATTTATTAGTATAAAAATTGTTTATATATTGTGTGACAGAACAATTTGACCCACCTTCCTCATTCGAACATAAATCATATGCACGCCTTATTATGACACACCTATTTGTTTTAACGCGAGGTTTCTGTTGACACAAAGATGCCATTGAAATAATTATATAAAAAATATTAGCGTTTTATAGTTTCTTTGGTAGGCATTGTAACTAAAAGAATAAATTAAAAATAACATGCAATTAACTGAAATTCGGTTGTTTTCGTAATGTAAAGAAGTTGAGTCTTTTTCTGCTCAGTGCAGATATTTTGTTTTATTATTTGTTGCAAAAGCAAAAGGCTTTATAAAATATTTAATAAAGGCATATTCTATTTAAAGTAAAATTAGAGAGTTAATAAAATAAAATTAATGACAACTTAAAACGATGGAATTGCTTTTAAAAAGATAGATCTAAGTAATTAAAAATTTTGGTAATAACTAATAATGCGGTAAAATTCTGTTAAAATACTCTATCAAAGAAGAGTAATAAAGGCTGATAATAAAAACTGAAGCTTAAGAAAATTACCATACATTTCGTAACTGATGCTAAACTTTCATGGGTAACTACCATGCAAATTCTAGGTTCGTTTTTCTCAATGGGTTTTTATTTAATAAAAAGATGAAGGTATTAACTAGAACAAAATGATTACTTTTGTATATTTCTAAGCCTCTTTTTTACAAGAATACTAATTTTACAAAATATAAAGAAATGCGAATGGAAATTTCGGTTTCTCCTTTTTTTGCTTGTTCTTCTTCTTTCTCACTTTCTGTTTCGTCTTACCCGTCTTTACATCCTACAGAGAACGAGAATGGCGTAATGCTAATTAATAAAAGTAATGTATTTTAAAAGAAAAACAATAGCGAAGCGTTTGTGTATTACACTTATTAACAGGAAATAGCCCGAGTACTTCGATACTTGAATTACAAAAAGAAACGAATTTAAATAAATGAATATCCCAGAAAGGCTAACCAGAAACTTAGATGCTATGTACGTAATATGTGTAGTTTAAAATTACATATTCTAGTTACTACATAATGGACGTAATCACGTAATTGTAAAACCTGTTTAAATGCGAAAACGTAACAATTTCTATATAAGCGAATTTAATGAACTCCCAAGGACTGTCAAAACAGGAGCACAATCCTGCTTTATATATAAAGGGTGGTTCAAAATGTTTACCAAGATTTGAAAGCTTTATTATTATAAATTTCTCAAAAAAAAAGTTCTTCGTTGCCTCATTGAAATTATAAGTTGTATCTCTATTTCTCTATCTACATTAATTTTCTCCTATGTTTACCCTATAGGATAGGGTATCGAGGTTTGGGTTCTGTGCGGCATAAAACTTGATCCACTGTTTTCTGTTTGTTGTCATTTCCTTTGCCTGTGCCCAGGTCTTTCCCCTCGCTTGCAGGGTTTTATTTATTGTGTTGTTCCATTGTTTCCTCGGTTTTCCTCGTTTTCTCTTTCCTCGTCTCCTCTTGTTTCCCATACTTGTCTTGCTTGTCCATCTTTCTCCATTCGACATAGGTGGCCAAGTCATCTTAGCTGTAGCTATCATGTTTAGTCTCCGTCTGATTTCCTCATTCCTTATTCTATCTCTTCTGGTCACTCCTTCCACTCTTCTTAGATACTACATCTCAGCTGCTTGGATTCTTGATTTGTGTCTTTCATTCAAATCCCATGCCTCACTTCCATAAGTTATTATTGGGACGTATACTATTTTTAATACTATCAATTTCGTCCTTTTGGATATTTCCTTTTTGTTAATGAATGAGTTCCTTATTTCACTATATATCTTTGCTGATGCTGCCAGCCTATTGTTTATATCTTTATTGAGTTTTCCTTCTCCGTCTATTACAGTTCCATCTATTACAGTTCCTAAATTTAATACTCCTGGAGCTGTTCTAATTTAACGCTTTGTAGTTAGTTTAGTTGTTAGTGCCATTACTTTTGTTTTTTCCTTGTTTATCTTTAAGTTCCTTTTTGCTAGACCCGTTTGCCATCTAGCCAGATTCTCTTTTCCGTTTCTACAAAAGTTACCATGTCGTCTGCGAATGCACACTCACTTATTTTAATTTGTTTCATATTTCTGTATCCTATACCAGGACGGATTGTGCATTCTTACGTAATTTCTGGTATTTGTATATGTTACGGGCAATGTGGGAAATCCGGGCAACAATGCCCGGTCAATGTCGATAATGTACTTTTATTTTCGTCTTTCTCTACGTCTAACCTCCAATAAACAGCTCTACTGTTTTGGCAGAGGCATTTATTGGAGGTTAGAGGTAGAGGAAGGTCAGTTTAAAAAAAAATAAAAGTGCTATACTAAGTAGGTACATCATCCACATTGACCGGGCATTGTTAACACTGCCGGGATTTCCCACATTGCCCGTAACATATATATTGATTTTATCGCTTCTATTCAAATTATATCTATCTTCTTTTCTTCTAAACTCTTCCATACCTCGTTTCTGTCCATACCGTCGAATGTTTTCTGCCCATCTAAAAAACACACATAACCTTCTTTGCTATACTTCACTAGCTTTTCCATTGCTTGTCTGATTCAGAATATATTGTCCAGGGTGCTGGGTCTTGGTCTAAACCCGCTCTGTGATCCGTCTAAGTGTTTTTCTATCTTTGTTCTTAATTTTTTCTCTAAGATCCTCTCATATACTTTTCCAAGAATGCTAAGTAATGATATATCTCTATACTTTTGACACTACCTACCATCTCCCTTCTTCAGTATCGGGACGATTATTTCCACTTCCCAGTCCTTGGGTATTTGCCTTAGTATCCAAGTCATTCTACGAGTACATATTTTTAACATTATGCTTTCTCCTGTTTTCCCCATATGCTTTAGTTCGTCAGGTGTTATTTCATCATGTCCAACCGATTTCTATAGTTTTATTTTGCTTATATAGCTTCTTTTAACTCTCCATCCGTTATTGTTTCTTCCTATTGTTTGTGATCTATTCTTCTCTCATCTTTATTGTTCTGTTTTGGTGTTGTTTTAATTATTTGTGGAAATTTGGAAATTGTATTAAAAATAGCTTCACGATATTTCGTTAGAAATTTAATATTCTGAAATAAGTACAAAAATATTTATTTTGGAAAACTTTAACAAAACTGTTTCAAAAGCTTCAGAAATTGAAAGATAAAGCAGAATATGAAATATAAAGTAAAGGTTTTTGTGTTTCAGATTTTGCAATTTTTTCCTTAGTTAAATTCCTTTCCACTAAACAATTTCATTTGATTTGAATACCTATCAAAATAAAAATTATATGTTTTTAAACACTTACGTGATTAATTTACCCTTTATCACGAAATTTACAAAATTAAAATTTTAATTTCAACGAAAATATTTAGGTAGAATATTGAATATTACTTCGTAAAACCTTTAAAACCAATTAATGACCAATTTATTAAAATAACTGGGAGACTTCGATGCTACGTTATGCAAGAAACCCGAAGACTTCAGACATTTAGGAATAATTGTTTTAGATTTTTTAAGAAAATATCGTGCATAAATTGTAGTAGAATATTCACACTATCAATAAAACTAATTTAGTTGAAAGAGTGGATTAAAAAATATTAAATTTGTCGATATCGGCAACGCCGATTTACCCACGGGAACTTGAATCATCTCAGTTTTGATGACGGATTTTAATGGTGACTTTATTAGCATAGGTAATAATAAATTAAATTTTTAATTACGGGGACTAACGCAGAAATTTATTAAAAAGAAAATAACCGCGAATTTATTTTATTTAATCGAAAATAATTAAAATTCACAAGAAACGTTAACGGTTTCATTATTTCAAAATTCATATATTTCTAAATCAAAAATCAGATTACATTACAATTTAGTTGCACGGACTTTTTAATTTAGTTAAAACGTTTAAAATTATTCAAATGTATTGAAAATTTGATTCAACTACGTTACCAAACTTTTAGACTACCTACCTAGATAGTTTATAAACGTTAATCTGAGGTTTTATTAAAACGCATCCTTTGATTTTAATGTATTTTTAAATTCTTATAGTTTGTCGATATCACATATTATCAATCATTTTTATATACATTGTGTGCCAAAAAGATCCGCGCCATATGAAATTTCTTTAATTTTTCGATTTAATGGAAAATAAATACATACAGTAGTCGTTTGTGACTATTTGAAGATTAGAAGGTGTTTTGATTTTGTTAAGTGACTTCTGGTATATCAGAAACAATATACTGAGCTACTGACATACTAAATAGAAAATCACAGAAATTTCCAAAATAATTTAAAACGGAATTTTTTGGGGCATACTGTACTATTTCCTACATACAAGTATTATGATTTATTAAGAGGAAATGCAATAATTCAGAAATCTAGAAACCTTTTTGGAATAATAAAACAAACCATAGTACCACTGACTGCTTACAAAAAATCGTTAAGCGAGAGAAAATTAAAAGACAGAGACAATCTCTAAATTTTTATTTGTCACAGAAAACGTTTAGGTTTCCAATTTATAAAGGAACTTCTTAGTATTAATATTTAATATGGTAAGTGAAGTTTTTTTGTAAACCTCTCGAGAAGTTAGGTGAGGTTAATTATCCTGAACACCAATAGAGTGTTTCACTAGAAATGAAGACATCCCTGTGGTTTCCTTATTTACTAATGATTTGATTTCAAAATAGTTTCTGAAATTGATATTTTTGGACCATTTTCAAACTATGTTTTTGCTTTATTTAATAGAAAAATGTTGCTGAAAAGAGTTCCAGCTTCCATTGAATTTTTTTGAGAAAACTAATGCATCTTTAAATAAATTTTCCTAGGTTAAAATAGGTAAGAATTAAAATACTTATTACCATTCATGCGCTCTCGATTTTTTGCCGTTTACTTGAAGGCAATAGATGGCCTACTGCGTTGGGTTATGAAAGCAATAGTTTTGTAAATAAAAATATCTACTTTTAACAGATGTATAACTGATAATAATCTGAAATCGTTTATTCAATTATTAACGAAGTTACAGGGACACCCTTTTAACTAAAACCCACTGTACGTAGAATTTAAAATAAAAACAGTTTCAAACAGATATTATCGTTAAATAAATAATCATATTAATAAAGACTAGTAAGAGACTTCGATGATTCGTTAAATTAAAAAATGGACATTTATTTTATCTAATAGTGTAAATCGCTGGCAACGCACTTAACTTTGGAAGCAAAAACTATTTTAATTAATAATTGGCGTTGCAGAGGTATGTCCGTCATAAATCTCAAAGTTTGCTGACATAAGTATTCACGAGTATATTAGTGAATGGCAGGATTTTGTCTTTTTATGTTTGACTCTATCTGGAATTTTATTTGTCTATTAAATATTAAGTTGAAACAGTCCTACATATAAGATAAATACTTATATAAATTAAATTGGAGCTACCTATCAAAATTTAATCGAACTTTCTTAGAAAATTAATAACAAGTAGGTAACAATAAAAGCAAACTAAAATTTGAGGTAATAAGTGAAGTTAATGAGACGAGAATATTGAATGAAAACTGTATGAATTAAAGCTAATTTAAAAAAGGACGATTCCTGCAGAGGAGACTATATTCTACATTTTTATTTATTCTTTTTAATGTTTTAATAAGAATCATAACAATTAAAGTATCAAAAATTAATTATTCGGAGGTATTTTAAATTAAAACGCGTAGAAAGCCATTAAAATATTTCATAAAAGCTAATTTAGCGCCGTTAATGGTAAACCCTAGCAACCAATCTTCATGAAAAGTCAATCTAATTCTCCACCAACGCCGCGTCATATAACGAACGACCCAATCTACCTGGCCGCTCATATGTAACCGCTTGGCATTTCATTTGCTGTATGACAGATTCCTGTTACTAATTCATTTTTTAATTAACGGAGCCATTCCCGGGTGCCTGTTGTTGTTGATCGCCGGTCCGGTTGTTAGCTCGAGTCATCATAATGAAGCTCGCCTAGTGGATTCTCAATGACCGAAAGTGTTTCTGTTTTGATTGCCTTTATGGTTTTCGAGAAATATGGGCCCGAAAATTATGATTTTAAAATTCGATTACCTAACTCCTATCGATAACAAATTATTCCGTTTTTGATATATGACTCGAATGCGTCAATTAACAACGCGAAAATAAATTTAAAGGCGTGTAAAAAAGATTAAATTAAGAACAAATTTCTGCGGTCGAATTTATAAGATTACTAGTTATTAGAAGAACGGGACTAAGGCGAGGCTGGCCGTCTTCTTACGTAACAAGCATAACGCATTAGTTATGCAAAAGAATCATTAGCAGTTGTGAAAAACACGAAACGAATTATAACAAAGCCCGATATAGGAATTGTAAATATTAATTGGTTATTCTGGACTACTTTTAAATTTCTACTTTAAGGAAATATTCTAATAATTATTACTTCAAAACAAGCGTTTTAATTAATTAAATTAGATGAATACTAAAGAGTAAGTGTTGATTAAAATTACTACGGTTAGGATATGAGGACGAAAATGTTTAAGAAATAACAACAGAAACCGAAAATTGGTGCAAGCTATAAATTTATTTTTGAATTTTTTGCAGCTAGCCATTTTATGGGTCACTATTCTTCTAAAAAATACCCTAAATAATTTTTAAAATATTATATTAAAGTATAAAAACGGAAGAAGCAAAAAAGTGTTTGAAGAAAATGAGCTAACAGTATTATAAAAGTTGGTCTAAATAGGAATCGTATGTTTAACCATTTAAAGGAAGGACAGTTTAAAAAACTATGAACCTCAAATATTACAAATTCAGAATTATGACTAATTACTAATTATGAAAACATAATAGTTTGTAGCTTAACATTTGAAAAGTCCAAAGGTGATATCTATATTATTAACTATAATGAATTTGTAACACCTTTATAAAGAAGAATGCTTAGAACAAATAAGGAAGTCCAAAATAAAATGGAAAAAATTATCAGGGAGATCGTTCACAAAACGAAGATGTCAAAATAAGAACGATAACCGTTAAAAAATACAAAACAAAGACTGTAAAGAGTAGCAAATTCACTCGTAATATAGTAGTTGAGATTTTGAGATTTACATCTGTGCCCCACGTCCAAAAACTTTAAAATTACCAAAATTAATAGAAGGTATCATCCATCAAACTCCATCTAACTTCGATTTTCGTTCTTTATTTATATCAAGAGGTTGTACAACTGTTAAATAAAAGAAAATACAAGCAAGAGTTGGCCCATTAATGTTTAGAAAGACGTTATTGGTTTGCATCTCTTCAACAAAATTACCATACAAAATACTATAAATAACAAAAATAATGCCTAGTTAATCAGCATAAAATAACCAGCTGAAAATTTATTTAATTTATGAATTGCGTTTGGAATGTATAAATTAGTGACGTTGACCTCAAATTGATTCTAAATTTAGATGATGTATTGTTCATGTTTACGTGGAAAATAACTTTTACTATCTGTTTATCTTATATTCATATGTTTAGTGTTTTATTACATTTTCAGGTTTGAAGAATTATTATTAATTACCAGCTGTATTTTGTATGAAGAATTTTGCAAAATGCGAAAATGCTACCTACCTGTTGGTTTTTATTTTCATGTTGAAAGAAAACAGCATAATTGAGTTTTGACAAAATTCCCTTTGTAAAGCTTTTAACCCGAATGAAAATGTAAGTTAAAAACTTAAACAATTAAGTATGTAACTTTTTGAATTTTTAAAGTAAATAAAAGATTAATGGCCAACCATGTAGTTAATTTCATTATGTATTTGGCTGTACTAATGAGTTTCGATTTCTACTTAGGAAACACAGTTTACAGTTTCCATTATTGGGAACGAGATTCTGAAATTATTTATTACATCATTGCAGCAGCGGCAATTTAAGCGAACTTGGAAACAAAACTATTTTGGTGAATTGTATTCCAAAAAACTAAATTTTAGTAATTTATTCTTAAATCTTCGTAGATTTTAAACGTTTTTTTTTATTTTTTACGAATACGTTAGAAATAGTTTATAGCGACGACAAAGAGACCTCTGAAAATCCGGTGTTATATCGGAAAGTCGCTATAATATACGAATAATAGCAAAAACTTAAGTTATGAGTTTTATCCATGATTATTACACAAAAAATCGTAAATCAGTTGTCTGTATTTGTTCAATACATAGGTAAATGTTAGTTTTTGACAAATATATATTTATTAAAACAAAAAATAATAATAAACCGTAAGGCCATTAAAGCTTAAAGTATAATATTTGCAAAGCAATCTATTACAGATGCGCAGTCAATAATACACATTTCGCCTGACTGAAACTGCTTACTACGTACCCAATACAATATTATTATTCTCTAAAACACCTTTTTTCTTTAATGTAGAATTCAGATGATTTCAAATTTGTAACAATTTATGATCGTTTGTCGCTATGGAAATCTTGTTATAAACGAATTTGTTAACGTTATACCTTATGGAGTTGGAAAATATAAAAATTACGTCGTTGTAACCGGTTCATCGCTACGTCCGAAGTCGTTATAAGTGATATATAAATCGTATTTTCTATAAGCCGTATTATTGGTTATCAGAATAAAATTTAAAAATACAAAAATTAGAATGTGGAAACAACCGCAACATTTAATCGTTTTTTTGGACTCTCTTTCTCCTCATTTAATAACAAGCTAAAGTTTCAGTTGAACTATTTACCAGCCTAAGGACTACAACAGGAAATAAATGAGCAAATGTTCATTTAGTAGTTGAATCAATATTACAGTGTACAGTGACCGGCAAAAACTTTGCAACATATGGGAAAACTTTTTATTATTAGAGTATCAAAAAAACTTTTATGGGGGATGGGTTCTGAATGTCCGGTAACCTAAAAATTGAATTTGAGGAAGTCACGTGACCACTGGTATGGCGGCAAATTTAAAAAAAAAACACCGTGAAGTCGCAAAAAGTGGGTCCAGATGACAAAATATCGAAGCAAATTATTTGAAAAAGTTGCTTAGAATATAATTTTAGGCCCATATGCAAAATTTCAAGCATTTATTTAAAACAATTGAAAATCGCAATTTTTTGTAAATATTTTTGTATTAATTTACAAATACCTACCCAATTTTTTTATTTTAGAAAGCTTGATTGAAGAGAAACCTATGTATATGGATAACAGTGGAAGAACTTTCTCGTTTTTTCCATGATTGACAGGCCTAAATTTAAAAAACAGGTTTTCGCTAGAGCGCCCACTGTTGCAATGGTTTGTATCTAGCAGCTGTATAAAATTTTTACGAATATTTTTACGCTGGAGCACTTATAAAAGCTAAATTTTCTTGGTTGTGGCCAAAGTTCATCAATTTATAAAATAAGGAAGAATAAAATAGACAACAAACTAAAAACTTCCTTTTTGATGTAATTTTCTTTTTCTTTTTCTTTCTATGATATTTAAGGGAGGTGTATTCACGGTTAGCGATGAAACTTGACTGTTATCGAGAAAATTGATCTTTTCTAAGTGTTCTAAAATAAAAATATTTCTAAAATTTTAAAACAGCTGTTAGATACAAACCATTGCAATAGTGAGCGCTCTAGCGAAAACCTGTTTTTAAGATTTAGGTCTGTCAATGGTGGAAAAAACGAGAAAGTTTTTCCACTGTTATCCATATACATAGGTTCCACTGCAATCAAGCTATTTAAAATTAAAAAATTGGGTATTTGTAATATAATACAAAAATATTTATAAAAAAATGCGATGTTCAATTGTTTTAAATAAATGCTTGAAATTTTGCATATGGGCCTAAAATTAAATTCCAAGCAACTTTTTCAAATAATTTTCTTCGATATTTTGTCATCTAGCCCCACTTTTTCCGACTTCACGCTGAATTTTTTTAATTTGCCGCCATACCAGTGGTCACGTGACATACCTCAAATTCAATTTTTAGGTTACCGGACATGCAGAACCCATCCTCCATAAAAGCTTTTTCGATACTCTAATAATAAAAAATTTTCCCATATGTTGCGAACTTTTTGCCGGTCACTGTATATATCTACTGGGCGCGATCTAAGCTTGCGGATACCAAGTATCTAAATACCCATTGACTGCCATAGTCGTTGACGCTACCTACCTACAGTTAATAGAGTAATAGATTAACTTAGTAAGTCCTTAGAAATTCCAGAAATAACTAACAAAGTCTATAGTTTTCTGTTAAAATCGAACAAAGTAATTGCCTTACTTTTATCAGCGAGAACAGAATGCATTTATACATCTCATTATAGATTTACTTTTATAATCAGCACAACTTGGAATCATTCAATTTTAACATCGAATAGTAAGGGTATGTCGTTTAATTTATTTTCGATATTATTTCTAAACGATTTTCTTAAGGGCAAGGGTTGTACGAATTGAATTATAAAGAAACGAGTTCAGTGTTCAAAGCTAAATGGGATGACCATTTAGCTGTTCCTAAAGGGTCAGGTCAAGCTTTGTAATGGATTTTTCTTTAAAAAATACGAGGATATAATTTCAAGGTATTTATGTCTGCTTTTAATTCCAGGTTCTGCTGGATATTTTTGAAATTTTCCATTAGGAATAAGTTATAAATTTAATATTTGTAGAAACTTCCCCCATTTGCTCATCTCCGTAATTTACTTCGTGGCGTCCCCGTTCAGGATATTAGACACACGAAAAAAATTGCACACATCATCCAAGTGCCCCAGGGGCGCTACCACAAAATTCATTTAAGGCACTCCAACCCACCTGAGGTACGGTAACTGCATTATAGTGGCATCGCGGTGTGAAGTAGGTATAGTGGAGTGATTGTTTGATGTAGTTACGCCCTCCACTAACCCCCAATTAACCGGTAGCTAGTTAGTTACCTCTAATCACAACCTGATTGCTACCTGTTCACGCTCCACGCCTGCCAAATTAATACACAATTTTATGTCTCAATTATCTGTCATGGCGACCGTAAAAGAGCTGATTACTATCTATAATTCCGTCACTTACGCAGCTCATTGAAGGCGGGAACTGTCAATCTACATATTCTATCGTTTTTGGCTGTAGGTGATACATGCTTAAATATTTTACGACCGCAAATTATCTGCAAAGTTATAAATCTTCCTTGAATCTCCCTATGCACTCCGAGTAATTATGTTTTCAAGACCAGCTTTTCAATTTTGCCTTGTCTCATTTCACCACCTATAATTCAGCCACGTTTTAATTCCACGCTAACGAAAATTCAGCGGATCAAACCGTCCACTGTAACAGCTGTAACGAGACCAGTGCCACATCTGTATCTAACCTTTACAATAGCAGGAAATAACTTTAAGTCAAATCTAAAAAAGCGATTAAAACAAATAACCGAATACATAACCCCAAAAAGCATATCGAATCACCCCCAAAGTAGTAATTATTCGATGTAGGGTGGCACACACATTTTTATGCAATAAGCATCTTTAACAGGCGGTCTCTAGAGACGGGTGGTGTAGTAGAGATCATCTCATGGTTAATTAGGCAATGTGGGCGACAGAGGGTTCTATGTAAATATCACCCAGGGACAATTTCAAGCTCTTTTAACCACCGCTCGACAATTACTCTGCAATTTAGATATGTATCAAGCATCAGAAGGGGAATCCCTGTATACTCATTTGGATAAAATTTAGATCCATACAACAAACTGTGCTTGAATGTGGAACATTACTGGTCTGGCATTATGCTAAAATAAATAGCTCTTAGTTAAAGAGATGAAATAACAATTTCTTTGCCTAACATTGTTATGTTATGAGACTTAGTTTATGTATGTAATCAACTGTTATGGTCGTTTTTGATCGAAGTCAGTTTATTAAATCGTTTATTCATAAGTACATCGTCAATCACATAATAAACAATAAACTAGGTAACATTCATTTAAGTTGAATTAACTGATAGAATCACTATAAATGGAGTAGCAACAATACCTAAAGTAAGAGGTAGTTAGAATAAACTGAAAATTCAACCTTGATAATTGTAGGTAAGCTAACGTGTGTCTATAAACTGTCGACATCTCAGTTGCTTTGAAAAACAAATTACAAGTCTTAGATTAAATCCTAGACAATGACATTTTGCAAATCTTGACATTTGGTTTTGTGTTCTGAATCTAATTACAAAATATGTTTCTGAAATCATAACCTACTGGGATGTTGACAGTTTATAAACACCCGTTAGTTTAAAACCACATTGTACAAAATTAATTCTCTTCTTCCAACATTCATCCTCACGATTGTAAAAATATGTAATTTAGAAAAAAATTGCAACAACTTATTTGGCAACATAATTCAGAATCCTTTTCAACCGTATCCGAACCATTATTGGCCGTTGAAAATCAATCAGTTTCAATAAGAATACTTTTGAAGCATAAGAAAAGTTAATATTATTTTCGGTTTAAATTATCAATTTTTAAGGAATTTATCGCCAATATTTCGCAAACAACAATACATTAGAACTTACGCATTAAAATTTGTCTTGATGTCACTATTTTATCCTGCCAAAGTAATTTATAACCCAAAATACTTTAAACGTTAAACTATAGTTTTATATCCAGTGACTCGTACTGAAAACTTTATTAGTTCCGATTATTCCGAGAAACTCAAAAATAGTTGGTATTAAAAAAGTACTGCTGGAAAACAATATAATGTTAAATAATTAATTTTATTCCTTTACTGAAAGGATTTGTGCAGGTTCACTGCGTTGGCAACGATACAGAATACGGAAATCCTACATCAAATCATGTTTTATATTTCAATCTTGTAACTGTCAATGGGTTTTAATCAGCCAACAAATTTTCCATAACATTTGTTTAATGAAAAACATTTGAAATTGAATGTACTTGACGCCGAAAGTTTGATTGAAGTATTAACAAATGCTTTATAGAGAGTCACAGATTAAATACATAGGTACAGTGTGTTTCACTTTACATGAAGCCACCTAAATAATCATTTTATTAATACCGCAATTAGTATAAAATTTTTACCAGTGATAGAGGCCATTAAGACGAATCTTTTTTGTAGGAATGAAATTTTTTTAGAGTACAAATCTAGCCAACTATGATTAAAATAAAAACTAGCGTTTCAAGTAAAGTCATAGCAGCGATTAAGATAGAGCAAAAAAGTATTTAAAAAAGTTATTGCTAATCACAAAAATACTCCAAATACGAAGTTTCGCTGAAAAATTTCATTTTTTAATTTTCTACATTTTTGTGTGAACTGATTAAAAAATTCCTTATCTCAAATATCAAGTGTGCGATGAACAATCAAAACAATTAAAAATCGTTTGAAACGTCAGCTCATAAAACAATTTACATGGAATTTTTGTTGATTGATTAGTGCTGGCTGAACAACGGTTAAGTATTCCTGAAAATGTAGAAAATTAAATTTTTCAGCGAAACTTCATATTTGGAGTATTTTTGGGATTAGTAACAACTTTTTTAAATATTGTTTTGCTCTATTTTAATCGCTATTATGACTTTACTTGAAACTCTAGTTTTTATTTTAATCATAGTTGGCTAGATTTGGACTCTAAAAAAATTTCATTCATACAAAAAAGATTCGCCTTAATGGCCTCTATCACTGGTAAAAAATTTATACTAATTGCGTTATTAATAAAATACTTATTTAGGTGGCTTCATGTAAAGTGAAACACACTGTATATGGGAGGAAGGGGGAGGCACATAACACGGAACTCAAGACAAGAAACCCATCATACGAACAGTTGATATATAATTTTAATAAGTAATAAAACCTAATTAAAATTACCACTCATAGTATATAACTGTATTCAACGATTATTTCACTTGAATAACATTATTTACATCTATAACTTAAGGTTATTCAAGTGGAATAATTGTAATCAAGAATTAAAAATGTTCGCAAAGAGCATAAAACCTGCATTTTTTGGCACGCAGAAAGTGTACAAAAAATAGGTATTAAGGTACTAAGTTGTATTCGGATTAAGCGGCATACCTCCTTTATATTATTCTAACAAGCTTAAGACACGCATTGACTTATTTACGTAAACTGAATTGAATCAGTGTAAAAGAAAAATATAATCCCATGGTAATTCTCTGTCGTATTTTCATCGATTTCCCGTGGAATTCAGGTAGAAGTCCATGGAATTCCGGTGTATAAGTGGTTTCCACCTTACGTCAAACAGTAATAGATCTCATGTATCACTGTGTAGAAGAGAGAGAGTACCATCAATTATTATTATTAAGGACAAATGTTGCAAATTAAGAGAGTTAATGCCTTCTTAAAGTTAGATGTCTATAAGGAAAGTACGATGCTTAATTTAATGGTCAGCTTAGGCTTAGGATGGACTTCACTTTACTCGTAATTTGCATAAGCAGGGTTACCCAGAATACAGATTACCCCCAGAAAATACGTTTCTAACGTTAGTAGTTTCTTTAGTGAATACGGAAACTATATTTAATTGCAGCTTTACAGTAGACGTTGGTAATTAAGCCCTCATATAAGTCAAAGATTTATAGTACAAAATTGAGTATAAGCAGAAATTAAATTAAAAGAAAAACGGCTTCCATTTTTACCATATTTCTGTGGTATAAAATCTAACAGAGTGATAATGTTTGGAGAGTAGAAATTTGTACATATACATAATCTGATCAACGATAAATCCCATTTATCCTTTTAATATTTGTTTGGATAATGGTTGGCCATGAAAAATCAACTGCGGAGATAATTTTGAAGTAAGTAAAATTTGTTGTCAATGTAAACGTTTAAAAGCTTCATGATACATTTTTATACAACAGCGCACGAAAAGCGTAAAATTTATGCATTCAAGGTGAATTTTGCATCAATGTTTCACACAGCGACTCGTATTAAGAATTCAAAGCCAACTTGTCTAAATAAAAATGAAACAGACTAGGATTAGAATGAGTATCAATAAAGCTACATTTCAAACATATAGAATATATTAGAAAATTATGTCAGTGGACCAAGAACATTTGGCAAGCAAAAGAAATTTAAACTTTTTTCAAGATGTATGCCTGAAGTTTCGGAAGACACTTAACAACAGACAGAAAATATATTTGTAGTCGCCTTTGTTAATTTAATATTACTTAATTAAGAATGTAATATCCGGTGTTTACTAGTATATCTATCTATATATCGTTTTAAACAATTATTCGTCAAACTTTTATACAAACCTCTTCGCCACCCCTGAGTTTGGCTACCCAGGTGCGGGGGCTCTTTTTGCACCACCGCAGCGCCAGGAATACAATGCAGTTGTAATACTAGATTCTTTTCTGAAGGCAAAATTTAAACAAACAGCTTACTGGATTTGAAACTTAGAATTAGAAGACAGACAAGAACAAGTTTGATGATTGATTACATTGGAAGTTCTCGATGAATTTGAAGATTTATTTCTAATCCAATCAGAACATTTATCGAAATTAATGGGCGTCATTTTGAATAATTGTTAACCAAATTCTTTCTTTTCCCTTCGGTACTTGATGCTTTCTTATTTCCACATTAATAAAAGTAATTTTTATTTTCAATAAATTACAAATGTATTTTTGAATTAATAAAATATTTGTAGGTTTCCATGATATTTGTATGTTCGGTTGCTGTCTCAGTTTGTAAAAGGTGGTGTATTTTGCCTAGTGCCCCTAAATTACTTTTAATCAGTCGCATTATTAAACAAGAGGTTTCCTAAGCACTTACAAATTTTTGATGTGATTTATTTAGTCAGTTTTTGCAAAGAAATTTTGTTATGCTATGCTGCGAGAACAACGACCCATTCCGCTAACATGAAATAAACGTTTTTAAGTGACAACCTGAAAACGCATTAAATTAAATTAGATAATTCGAGGCAATCAAAGACGAAGTAAAAAAGAAAAAATATCCAAAAAAACGTACTAGATGCAGTACGATGGGTAAGTATGGAGATAATTGAAGAAACCACATGGATCAGATGAACGACTCATAACCATCAAAATATTGAAGAAAGCTGGATATCGGAATAGCAGAATAAGTAAAATACTATGGTGGCAAAATGTAAGTCAACAGAACATTGTTCCACTAAAAGTAAAAGAAAAGTAGAGGCTTTTCTCCTAACATTAATCTGAAATTTCCATACAAGCACTCGTATATTTAATAGGTGAAAATAAAGCCTTTGCTTTAATAGTTTTTCTATGATATTTTTTCTAAATATGAAAAATTTTTGTTTTACATCAATGCCTTGCAAAAGTTATTATGTTAAACTTAAACTCCTTACTGCCAACTTCGATGGTGTAATGGAGTAACAATGTTGCTTTGTAAACCAAAAGTCTCAGGTTCGATTCTGGTCAAGGTCAGGGAAGAAATATAATGCGGAAAAATCAATGTGATTGGCACAATAAAATCCAGGAACGAAAGTTGAGGATGAAAAATGGTTCGTTAAAATGTCAGCGACACATCCATTAGGCATCATGAATTGAAGTTTAGTGCCCAAAGTTTATAGAAGCCCTTCGGACATTCAAGCCTGTTTATAATTTGTAATCCTTCAATGAGTTATTTACTTTTACAAATTACTTTTTAAAATATCTGTCATAAGGTAAATATTTCTGTTTCGAATAATCTGTAACTCAATCACTGAAAAAACAACAGCAGTTTAATACTAACTGTGATGAGACTATAGATTTTACTGTTATTTATATTATTCACATACCTCTCCAAAGTTTGTGAGATTATCATTGGAATCTCGAAGCTCCTTCAAGTTTGAAAATGAGGCGAAACGAATTTAAAAGAGAATAAAACCACAAACCAAAGAAGGCATTTTAGATAATATTAATAATAATTTATTCGTTTAGTGTATTGTAAAATTGGAAGGGTAATTACATTATGTACCAGAATATTTATTATAACATAAACAATTGCAGTAATAATTCACGAGACTAAAATGATGCCATTCCACAAACAGCAACAACATAATTAATTTAGAGTCCAAATTTCCGACTTTCATCAACAGTTAAAACTGCCGGACTAATTTTAAGAACCATCAGACTTGTAATGAAGGCAGCACTTCGTGTTTATTGAAGATGTTAACAGTGTAATATATCATTTTCTATTAATAATTTATCATGTTAACCAAGTTGGTAAAAGGTGATATTAACTGGTGTTAGGGGATAACTAAACTGTATACTCATTTAGTGTTAGTTTTATTAATTATCAATTAAATTTTGCATAAATCTGCTATAAAATAATTATTTAGGTACTACATACTAAGCAATTACAACGTGCTAGAATCAACTTGCACACCCTCAGGCGATAGTATTAATTCACATGACATACAAAAAATGAAATTGAGTTGTTGACAACTTTTTATTATATATACCCACAACAATTTAAAATTTATATATAAACGCCCACGAGCGCACATGAATTTGTATTTTTTAACCGACCTGTTTTTATTACTACAGGAGAATTTATATTAAATACAAATAAGTACAGGTAATTCATTATATTTATTTTTTAAACGAATTAATCAGCGCCAATTAATGTAAATTTAAATAAGTTTAATAATTAACAATTTCCCTTTAAAGGAGATATATTGAACGGTACCGCTTTAATTATTTATTACTAAATTGCATTTAATAAAAGTTGCATGATATTTTCTAGAAACATAATATTCTGCTACAAAATCCAATTGAAAACAAAAAAGCAAAAAAAACCAAATAATCCAAGTTTAATAAAACCATGAAGTTAGAAAAGTATTTTACTTAGATTTTACAGCTTTCGAATAATATTGCACCAAAAGGCACAAGAGGTTGCAGATAGTGATAAAATTACGTATTTAAATTTTTAATTATCGCTCACAAAAGTTTGAGAACGGTTTTCTGATGTACTGGAGAATTCTTACAAAATTAGAGATTCCTAGGCTTCGCATATTTATTTTTTGCTTCTACACCTTAAAACAAAAAACTTTTTAGAATCTGAAAAGATTTTATCTCTTTATAAAGAAAATAAAGACGTAGAAGACTCGGAAAATTTAGTAACGCCTCGAAAATTAAACATAATTTAGCTATATTATTAATATTACAACGAAAAACAACAAACAAGAATACAAACAATGGAGATGAAATACTTAAGAAGAATAGAAGGACTAACTCTAAGAGACAGAATTAAAAATGGGGACATACGCCACAGAGTCGAAGTTACAGCAGCAGCAGCTTAACAGAACAAAAACAAATGAGATGGTTAGGACACATCAATAGAATGAAAGACGCAAGCCAGGTTAAAAGGACTGAAGGAAGAAGACCTAGAGGACGGCCAAGTAAAACATGAAACAAAGCTGCAGTTCAGGCAATACAGAAAAGAGGAAGAACATGAAACGAAGCTATTCAATTAACAGCAGATCGGAAACAATGGCGCAACTTCTGCCAACCCCCCCCCCCCCCCCCGAAGTAATTAATTATTGGGAACAACAACAGCAATACCAAACCTCGACACCTTAATAGGTACAAAAGGACGCGTTTAAGAAAGTAAGTATTAATATTACATAGTTTTTTTTTGTAGAGTAGAAAATAGATATGCTTAAATGAGCTATTAAATTTAGAATTTACATCTTATGATGAATTTAACTTAGGATTATTTCCCGTGGTGACTTTTGTTAATATAACTGTTTCCATAGTAAATAATCCTATGGTAAAACATTACCATAAGATGACAAGACCAGCCCTTAAATAAATTAAAAGAACGATATTTTCAATGGGTCAGAGGAAATGCAAACAAATCAATATACAAGGAGGGTTCAAGTTTAGCCCGGATTTTTTTTGTAACTTTTTATTTAAACAAAATTTTAACAATATAATTTATCCTACATTTCAACATAGGTATTCCCTTTTAACTCTACACACTTTTACCATCTCTTTGGAAGTTTCATATTCCCTTCTTTGTAGAAGTTTTTTGACTGCCGGTTTTGCACAAAATTTTTGACCTCCTCGTCATCTTCAAATCGGATACCACCTTCCTTGAGTGGCCCAAATAAATAAATGTCACAAAGAAACAAATCCGGACTGTAAGGAGGATGTGGAACCGTCTCCCAGTGTAATTTATCCAAAGTTTTCCTAGTCAATTGGGCGGTGGGAGAACCACACTCCTAACCGAACGCTTCCGCCTTTTCGTCCGAAATTACCTTTTTCGAATTAACTTTTTCGACAAGCAGTTTAACGAAATAATGAGCATTAATCTATCTTCTAAAAAATCTGCAAACAAAACCCCTTCTGCGTCCCAAAACACAATGACCGTTATCTTCGCAGGTGAAAGGATAACCTTTGCCTTTTTAGGCTCCGGTGAAATTTTGTGTCTCCAATCCATGCTTGATTTTTTTGATTCTGAGACAAAATGGTGTACCCAGGTTTCATCACAGGTCAGTACTGAGCTTTCATTAATAGGAAATTTAATGATAATACGCTGCGCAACATAATTTAGAACTGGTTGTTCCGTCATGGCTGTAGATACTAAACAAAAATAATTATAACCATAAGAACAGCACATACGACTTCTAGATTATCCAGTGTGTTATCAAGAAAAGCTATTTCGCCATATACAAATTATTTTGTACTATACAGGGTGTCCCAGAACGCACCAGAAATATTTTAGGAATCAATTGTGTAACTCATTGGGAGTCAAAAAGTCTGTATAAACATGTATCTTAAACTCAACCGTTAAGAAGCTATTCTTGATTTTATAATTTTTCTGGGAACATCACCTAGACCATGAATGCTATTT
Source organism: Melanotus villosus (assembly GCA_963082815.1). Lineage (NCBI taxonomy): Eukaryota > Metazoa > Arthropoda > Insecta > Coleoptera > Elateridae > Melanotus > Melanotus villosus. Next base: position 26,529,533 of record OY720419.1, on the reverse strand, counting down.
GTTTGCGAAACAGTTGTACGTTATTGTTGACATATTGTTATCAGAGTTAACTATCAACATATTGAAAAGTTAACTAATTGCAATTGTTGTATTAAAAAGGTTTGTTAACATCTTTAATTTCACCAAAGAATACATAAATTTATACTCTTTGATTTCACTAATTACAATGCTGAGATTATTTTCGAACGTGCAATATGCCGATATTATGTATATGTGTGGTTTCTGTGACACCAACGCTTTAGCGGCGACAGAAGAATATAGAAAAAAGTATTCCAATAGAAGATTACCCACTCATAAAGTTTTTACCAATTCATATCAGCAGTTAAGAGAACACGGGACATTCCATGAATGGACAAGAGAAAATCCTCATTTAAAGCAACGCTCTCGTTTCCATCACAGATTTATTTGTGTGAATGTGGTAGCTGTTATCTTAAATGATCGTTCAATTGAATCATTTAAAATACTACAACATTTGAACCCCGAAATCCCGCTAAATGTTAGGCGTGAAATGTAGTACCAGCACGATGGGACGCCCGCTCATGCAAGTTTACGAGTAAGAAATTGGAACACATTTCCCAGGGAAATTGATTGAAACAGGTGGTCTAGTAGTTTGGCCACCGTGTTCACCAGACCTCACTCCCATGGACTTCTATCTCTGGGGCCACATAAAAAAAATTTACTTTTATGAATATGTTAATCACAATTTATAAAATAAAAAATAACTCCTTAGCCGTTGTAATTAGAACATAATTATGTTTATATTTATAGACTAGACTTTTTGACTTTAAATGTGTTACCCAATTGATTCCTAAAATATTTCTGGTACGTTCTGGGAATTTTGCCGCTATACAGGGTATAGCGGCAAAATTCCGGGTTAAATTTGAAACCTCCTCGTAATTTATGTTTTTTTTAATATGTTGATAAACGGTTTTCAAAAAAATCTTGCGTAGATGTAAAGCATATAAATCCGAATGTTTCGATTATCCAGATCGGGTTTTAATTAAGTTATGGGTACTGTATTTATTAGCAATTAATATAAGACTTTGCAATTTTTAACTTTGTATGAAGTTTGAATTGTGTGTGTGTGTGTGTAAAATTGAATAGAATTTTCCTTTTTTACAGCTGAATTTGATTAGTCGGTCAATTACTTTCGAGTACGTATTGAGAGTAATATTGGAATCCTTTTTCGAGCAAAAATCGACTTTCAAATTAGAAGTTGAATTGGTACAGTTTTACAATTTACAAATTCGAATTTGGAATTTCGCTTCGAGGCAGATGTTAAATATTACAAACCTGTGCTAATTTTATACTGGTACTGGAATAAACAGTCTCAAACAAATGTATTATTATTATTAATATTATTAGCGCACGCATCCCTCTACAGGGCAAAGGCCTCCTTCTTTCTCCAATTCTTTTGTAATTTTTTAAATCTTCTTACTTATTAGTTAGAGGGTCTGATAAAATTAGGTTTAAAATTTCCAATTTACAAATAATTAAACAAATATTTATTTGTAGTTTCGTAGTTTCAGTAGTTCAGTTTTAATTAATAAAAAATTTCTATGTTATAGTCACCCAGATTTTATAGAAGCTGGATGATTATAAAGCAAAAAAATAATTGATTGCAAAATAATATTGCAGGTTTATAGTTTCACCTACAGTTCAAGCATCTTATTAAAGTGAATTCCATTTTAACCTGGCGGATTTCGGATTAATTTGCGTACCTATTTCGTACCTGTTTAGGTTATCTGTTGAAATGGAATTTATCTAATTTATCTTAAATATCGCTAATACCTGCTCACACTTTAACAATTTGCTGGTTAAGATACATATAAAAATTGTTACTGTAAATTAAAGTAAGCATAAGCAACTTTTATAATATTGATTGTATTTGATATTTTACAAAATCGTTGAATGGAGGCCAGGATTGGGAGTTAGAATCATATTCGAAGATACCAGATTCCCAAAGGAAAAATTAAAATATAAAAAGATTTATCGAATTTTGTATTTCGATTCTAATTTCAGATTTTCACCTCAAAATTCGAATCGCAAATGTAAATTTGAAAACACGAATCCCCAGTTTCTGTTCTTGATGATGATGATCAATACTAAAATATTTTCGAGACTGTTCTGTTAATAACGCGTTATCAAAGTAACTCTAATGTTATTATCGTGTGGCTCTTGGGAGAATATTTTACAGAACTAAAAAATTACACTTGGTTTGTCCATAACTCTTTTATTAATTGTAATTTGAACGCTTTTCGACCTACTAACCTTTTTGGGGATAATTAATAAACAATTTTGGAGAAATCAAGAATTTTTCTTTTATGTAATTAGTTTAAAATACTTTTAGTATAATTTTCGGAGTATAATTTAGAAAATAAACTTAAAGTTAATTACTTTACTATACAGAAAATATTATCAGTGTATGTCAAAAGTCGTATTTGTTTGGTCACATATACAAGGTGGATCAAAATGAAATATAAATATTGTGGTGGGTGATAGAACTTTAAAAAAATAAAGTCGGCTTGCTATATAACTAACCTCCAAAATTTTGAAATGGCCTTTCAAAGAGAAAAGTTGGAAAGTAAAACAAGTTTTCTGTTATACCTTTTAAACGGCGCAAACAGGAAAATTTGAGGATATTGTGCCACCAAATGTAATCATATAACGAAAAAAAATGACACCTTACTAGCTCAGCTTATTAGGAAAAGAGAAATTATAACAAGTTCTGAAAATAACTTTCCTTTGCCTGAATATACCTACAGGTGTAAACCTATTCTTAAAATATGATTCTGTTCAAAATATCAACATGTTTTACCATTGAGTATGGTGTTATAAAGTTTTGATTGCAAATAGTTTCACATAGTGAATTCAAGGATATTCAAGACCGATGAGCAAGAAAGCTTCTACCAAAGTACCAAAGTTTTAGTGTAACCACCTCCTAACAGTTCCTGTAAAATAGCGTGAAGTCCCACCACGTATGAATATTATGTTGTTGCATCTTCCTTAGCCAAAATTTCAAGTGGGTGATTTTCAATTTAAAAATATATCCTCATTCAAATTCCCTGGTAAAATATACAATGCATAATAGGAATCTGCAGTCCGCTTTAAAATTCTCCTGTTTGAGGTTCCACATTTCCCTTAATAGAAGTTCTGGAGAAGTTTACCTATCAAACTAACCTTAATTTTAACATACTTATACTACATATTTGAGCATTGTTAAAAACGTTGTAGAAGAAAACGCATTTTGAATTGGACAATACGAATAAATACCTAGGATGTTATTGCTAAATTTAGAACAAAACCTACACTTCCTTTAGCTAATTATTATTAATCCGTGATGATTTACGATGATGTTGCTGAAGAAAGGTGCAAACAATACTCTCATTAACATATTTATATTAATAATATTCTCATTAAAATCCGTAAGGGTTCCTCGTTACCGATTTTGTGCGCTAATGAGTTGATATGATATTTTTTACACATTTTCAATAGTCTTTAAGCTCGTAAAACTATCTAAACATCGATATTAGTAATAAATTTAGTGCCGGATGAATTCCGGGTCGGGAAATTATCAGGCAGGACCGAAGTCATCACGCAATCACAGTCTGTAAAACAAGGGCTTCGGTATCTTCAAAAGAGCTCCCTCGACCTCTATAAATTTGGTTCTCTCCCCCACTTAACTATGGCTAATTTAGACCGATTTTTTATAAATACATATGACCCGAACCATTTCATCGTGAGGTTACAGCGAGTTGGGTTTTTATTCGAAGAGGGTGCAGACTGGCCGGCGATGTAATTTCGCCGAGGAATAAAAGTTTATGGTTTTTAAAGATAATTTTCATGACAAAATGTGATAGATTGATTAGTAGATTAAGCGAGTTTTATAATTTATGTTTGTGGTCGTGTTTGTACTGTTATGATGGATAGCACAGTTATCACGCAATTATTGTGCATTTTCGACGTTTTTTACTTTGTGTTTTAAACTGCGTCCGTTGGACGAGCAGGTACAGCCAGACGATGCTTTTAATTGTCCGGTTTTTCGTTCTGGTCCGCAGTTTGAACTTTACTGCCCCTAATCTATTTTCAACTGCCGAGAATATTATAGTTTCGCTATGTTCGTTCGACTTTTTTTATTTATTTTTCTCATTATAGTTTGTCTTCAACGTCAATTTACCGTAAAACCTTATTACGTTTTCTAATTTGTCTTCTGGTTTCAACTAATACGTTCGGGAACTCGTTCATTTGTAGATATATTGCGGGTTGATTGTTAACTGTTGTATTTAATTTAACGCTCTCGGCGATTTACTAAAACTATAGCGCGAAATAAATCTATTTGCATAACAGATGGGGTTATTATAATGGCTCAGTATGACAAAAGCATTTCCGTTTGTATAAGATTTATACTGTTCTTACTCCATCACGATCTGTATTTCAAAATACCATAGTTTCTTTAAAAACATGTTAATATTTTTTTATAACAACATACAACAGTTATTAAGGATGCTTTTTTATCTCCAGTTTTTATAAACGTTCAACCATAAACCAATTTTTTCCTCAGAAAACACAGAGCAAAGAATGATACTTATAGATAAAAGAACTCGAAATGAAATAAATCAAACTAGTTAGTCATACAAAGTACCTATTTTGATTTGTGGCAAATAGATTTTATTTTGACTTTTTATAATCAAGCAGTAGAGTTATTAAAAAAGTGACATTTATTTATTACTGCTGAGAAACAGAACAGTATTTTTCTTTCCAGCTTTTACCTTTGTAAAAAATTAGATAACATCTACATAACGCCCTCGGGTACTTTGCATTTGCTGGTTTCATTTAATTTATGGGTAACTTCTAATCTCCCCCCAGTGTTGGTGTTAACACTTAAACAAGCAATACAAATATTGCTTGAGAACTCACACAAATCGGTTTTTTTTTTTTGCAAGAACACAAATAAATTAATTGTTCTTTTGTGAATATAACTACGTAAGGGCAGACCGTCATTTCTAGTTACGTTGGAATAGAAGTAGGTACATATGTATCTTTTAAAGTAACCATCAGAGGAATGACATTTGTTGTTAAAACGTAGTATCTTTAATGAAGGCAGGCCTACACCTAGTATTTTCAACAAACCCTGCTATAAGAAAACGATAATGAATATTTTTTAGGAGCGTCATTATAATCTGAAGACAAACACAAACAAGTTTGGAAAGCTAAAGTACATATTACGTACCGAGTTGCTTAATTCTAAAACACGCGAGACATTAATCAAAACACGAAAGCTCTCTAAGCTCGTGCTATTTATATACATACATTCGGCTTTTGCCGTATTAACACCGGCGGTATAATAATAATTAGAAAAAAAGGGAACCGTAGATAATTACAATGTCTATCAAGTTATTTAATCAAAAAATCGCCGGATTGAATTACATATTCAGCGGAGTGTGCCTTACTTTATAAAACATAAACACGATACAACAGCTTTTTACGGATTAGCGTAGCTAGTTAATGAACTGCACGTGCCTTGTAAAAGGTTTTGTTCGCTGTTATAAACGCACCCATAATACTCGGATGAGGCTTTTGATTTAAAGCACTCTTATTTTTATTATATGCAAAGAATAAAACTCGATGACCATCGTCTTCGTAATTATAATAAAACGTTTCATTGTAACCATAATAAAGTGAATAAATTGGATACTCAAGTCCCTGTAGTATTTCAGGTTGTCTTTAATGTATAACCAGCGATTATAGGATGTTCTTAAGTAATAATTATTTCAAGGCAAGGAAATTTATAATAAATATAATAGGAATTTTGTAAAAACAAAAAAAGCTAACCTCAATTTCAAGTAAAACCAAATCAAGCAGCACGAAAGTGATAATTTAATCATTACAAAATATATTCTACAGAAAAATCATTACAAAATATATTCTACAGAAAAATATTAAATAATTTTGAAGTGAATGCAACTCATACATAGCATACAAATGATTAATATTTTACAGCCCCCATTAAATCACAAATAATTATTAGTTTTTGGAGGAACCTCCTCAAAAATCTTAGCCAATAATATGTGTTCTCTTTTATTAACAATCTATTTTCTGTATTTTAATTTCGCAAACATTTTAAAGTTTGGCCACAAGTGGTTGTTTCGTGTGTAATGTTGAATACTTTCAGAATAAGGAATTTTGTGAATTAAAATATTCGGACATTTATTCTACGTTTTCCTAAAAATTTAAAAATCTCAAGTTACATTTGATAATTCGAACTAATTGGAACCATGCCATATTTGGTTAACAGATTGTTCGGATTATCGAGAATAAGCCCTGTTTATTTAGCTGAAAACTATTCAAGGATTTTTCAGACAAGTAGCAAATAATAGCAAATTTCATGAAAAAAACAAATGAGATTTCTATAAACTATCACAAAACGCGCAAACACAGTGCAGTTACAACATATTAGGCTTTTTTAAAAATAATTTTGAATTTAACACGACAATAACTTTTTTGGAACGGAATTCTACTTTTTCTCCATCACATCAGACATGTTTTCGTTAGCTTCTTTATATTCTAATAAATACAACTAAAGTGTTATACCTTAGAGCCTTAGACCCCAAGACTGTATTGTATTTGTCGTAAAATATAGTCAGAATGTTACCATCCATAAATAGTGGTGAGAATTTTCGAATATCGATATGAAATTCTAAAACTATCGATGTATCGATTCATTTCAATTTAGTTGATATTTTAAAATATTAGTATTCTTTTCATTTATGGATTTGTTCCACGTCATATCTCGTAGGGGATCGAATTATTCTAAAGTGTCTGTAAGAATGTTTGATCAATCAGTATTGAATCAGTCGACGTATTGATGTATGTATTCAATAGGCCGATTTAATCAATACTTTACATATAGGTAGTTTGTCAATATCGCGTATTTATTTCCTCTCAAAAATGTATTATGATCACCGTTAAGTTGTTAAGTATACTAATTCCAAGAATATTTAGAAATTTCATAGAGCAAACTAGTGCTGTAGCAGAATGTTCGACAAAGAAAGCAAACTAATAATTTGGATTAGCGCGATTTTGTTCGGATTATCGAAATCGGTAAATTCAAATATATTTTGTTCGGATCACTGAGTGTTTGGATTAACGTGGGTTCGGATACACATCTTTAAACTAAATTGTGGTTTTAATTTTGAAACAGAAAAGGTAAAACAACTTTCGTTTCCGTTTGTATTATTTTTGTCATAGTTTTCAGCTGACTTCCAAAGAATAAAATACTAAAATTACTACTACTATTCTTAATGATTATACCATTATACTACGGAGCTAGCTACTTTTGTAGATACTTTGTATTTTGAATGACATAAATTTTGGAAAACCTGCATATAATCTCTCTGAAATAAAAACTATAGTGTTTATGCTATGCTTAAAATTTACACAATGTTAAAAATTTTCTAAGTAAACCTTAACAATTTAAATTTTTAGTACGCATGTAACGTGTATAAGTATAATTTGTAAGCAATTGACCAGCACGTAATGATTACGTCCAACGAGTCGCTTGCTTTCTCTTACAGAAAAATGAAATTTGGAAGTAAACGTCTACTTACGGAGTACATTAACGTTATGAAAAAAGTTAGCGTTAAGTATATAGCATATCTATATGGGGCTTAAAGCTGCAAGCGAAGATTGGTGGAGTTGAGGAGCGCGCACGTTCTACACGCGAGCGAAATTCCATTCCAGCACTCGCCAAGTCACGCGAGTACGCTTCAATTACATCTTAAAACCGCCAATGGTAAACTTTCAGGCACTAACGAAATAAACACTATCAATTACACGCGTACATAGCAAAATATTTACTAAAAGTATCGCAATTATTCTTCTTACAATTCATTACAGTAATTGTTCGTCAATTGCCGTTGTTTTAACCATTACACGCCCCGTTGCATTGGTATTTCGAGTTTTTCTGGTAAATACGGTCAGACTGTGTGGTGATTATCGTTTTATTCAGGCAAACTTTAAATCTATAGACAGTTATAGTTGATTGCTTGATTTATACCTTGTTTGTGTTACAAAAGGTCACATTGCACATCGATTCAACTATGAAGTAATCGATTACGAAGATAAAGTTTAAGATCTTTTACGATGGATTGTTTTTTAAATAAGTTTCTTAGCTGTCAGGCCACAACAAATCAATCTGCTTTGTAAATCGCATGCTAATAAACTTAATGCAACTTAATGATTCACCAACCCCCCCCCCCCCCCTCCCCGATCGATAAATTGTTTGAAATTTATTGTATTTAACTTTTGGGCAGCCAACTGACAGGAAATTTCAGTATTTTATTAGTGTATGCAGGTGATACTAAATTCATTTATACTTTCATTATACTCGTAATTTTGTAATTTATTATAGGTTACAGTGTTAGTTAAAAACATGGTTCACATTAAAATCATGAATAACAATGAGATGTCATTTAAACCTTTGAAAGATTAAAGAGCAATTTTTTTTTATTTAACATTTGAAACCAAAAGGCATTGAAGTTTGGTGTTGCATTCTGTTGCCCAAGAGTGTAAAAGTTAGGAATGTTTTTTGAATTTTGTAAAATATGACCCACGTTATACAGGGTGGTTGGTTTTTCATTGTCCAGCTAATATCTGCTGAAATATTAAGGATACAAGAAAATATTAAATGTAAGACTTGTCTAACAGAACTTGGTCTATAAAATAGCGTAAACAATTTTTTTCCATGGCCTACTAACTTTCCGAAAAAATATTTAACTTTGTTTTTTTAAATGGAACACCCTGTATATTTTTGCGGAATATGGTTCTAAATGAATTTCTTTTTATAATGATGTATAACAAGTAGCGGATTGCCTTTAAATTATGCCTAATAATAGTAATAATGCAAATAAACAAAATTATGAGAGTTGACGTGATTTTCATTATTTCCCTGTGATTAACAAAGTTATACCAACATTTATTTAATTACAAATTAATAAAATTAAATACTAGATAGTAGATAGTGTGTCTTATAATGATTGTTCAAATTGTCCACCATTAAATTCTAAACATTTTTGGGCCCGCTTAATTATGTTTCTCCTGGCGTTATGCAGCATTTCAGGTCTAATTAGCAAACAAGCTACAGTGATTTTATTTCTAAGTTTCTGAAGATTTTGAGAAGGAGTATCATAGACTTAGTTTTTCAAAAAAAAACCATACAAAGAAATCAAGAATGGACAAATCAAGCGAGCTGGCAGGCCACAAAATTGGTCCTCTGCTGCCGATCCAGTTTTGACCAAATTCATTTCGTAGAAAATTTGTTACTACAGCTCCACTGGGATGTCTGGCGTTTATTATTGTTTGATCTGTGAAAACAGTACAACATATCAACTTTTTCACTGTTTGTGTAGCTGATGTTCATTTTTCTTATACAAAACACCAACGTTTTCTTAGTTAAATAAGAACCACAACACCTTTGTCACTATTAAAAATTTCTATCTGATTTACGACAGATGTTTACAGGTATAAACAATAGAATATCACAGCCGACTGTTATAATTTGTTTTTTACATTATTTAAAGGCAATCCCGTACTTGTTATACATCATTATAAACAGAAATTCATTTAGAACCATATTCCGCAACAATGGTGTTCTATTTAAAAAAACAAAGTTAAATATTTTTCCGGAAAATTAGTAGGCCATGGAAAAAAATTGTTTGCGCCATTTTATAGAACAGGTTCTGTTAGACAAGTGTTATATTTAACTATTTCTTGTATCTTTAATATTTTAACAGATATAAACTGGACAATGAAAAACCAACCACCCTGTATAGCCTATGTGTATATAAACAGTGTAGCTATGGTAGCGCAAGATAAGGCCTAGGCTAGCGGTTACCCCGCCTAGATTCCGCTCAATTAATAAACAAACAAAAAATTTGTTAAGTTATTTATCTACACCGGGGTAAGAGACATGTAAGAAATTACGAAGAAACAATACACTCAGCTAGTCATGATCATTCTAAACATTTTTTAGCTGCAGTTACAAATAAAAATACGTACGTTTGAGTACCGCTATATCAAATGCAATCCAAAAAAGTTATGGCCTTCTAAAGTGAAAAATTAAGTGTAAAAAGTTGTAGAAAGTTTTAGTATTTTAGGGACACATTTCAAGAAAAAATAATTCCGTTTAAGGTTTCTTTTGTGAATGTGGAGGAAGTGACCCCTTTGATCACCTCACACCTTTTTACCCGCTTGGGTCTTTGAATTTTTACGTCTATTTTGATTATTTTTTGTCTCTTAATAATTTTTCGTAATTTCATTTATTTAGAAGATACAATTGTTTAATTCCCCTGTGAAGAATCTCAAGGTGCATCAACTACCATGGTCATTTACACTATTCGGCCAGCATTTTGCTAAAGTCAAAGAAGTTCCACTCTTGGTAGGAAACATTCCATTAGCAAACTGAACAACATACAATCAATATTTAAACTCATTTGGAAACTTATACCTTCTTCTTTCTGTGCCTTATCCTTTTTCTAAGGACGTTGGTAAGGGGGTCAAAACCACATTTTTAAACGACTTGGCATCGTGAACTTTGTTATATCCCCCTTATACTAGGGAAATGTGTTCTCTGCAGTAGTTTCCCCTTGCCTTCTGCAGAATTTGTGACTATGTATTAGGTGTACAATCACAGACAATACTAAAGGTATAACGTATGTATCTTGTTACTATCTGAAGACTCCATAGACAGAATCATTAATTGTAACCAAACGATTAAATGGCTTTACTGGCTCAAGTATCGACCTCAAATAGTGGTGCATTCTTTATAAAAATCCTTGTTACTGCGTGAGATTTGAACCCAAGACTCCTAGTTAGGAGGCCGGCGCTCCTACCACTGCGCCAACGAGCTTCTTATCTTAGTATATTGTATAAAATGATGATCTTTTATCAATTTTAATTATTCGTTAACTTAACAAAAGTTTGCCTCATATTTAAAAGAAGGCATAGTTTCAGACTAGCGCTCTCTAGGTTTCAAGATGGTTAAGATTCGAATTCCGATTTTAAGAGGAACTAAATTCGAATCTTCAATTTCGAACTCGAAATTCATATCTTCGAATCTATTTTCCAGAATAGAATTTTCGAATGCAAACTCGAGAATCGATTTAGCAAGTCGTATTTAAGATTAGAACTTAAAAATTCAATTTCTAGAACTCAGATGTCAGATTTAATCGTTCTGGTTTCAAAATTTCGATTTTCGATTTTATTTTCAGATTTCGATATTATATAAGACTTATAAGAGCATACTATTTATAGAATCATAATATTTAATTTGAAATTTCGGGATTTAATGTAATTGTTTCTTTCACTTTCAGGCATAAACAAAAATATTATTTTAACCTATTTAGAAGTTAAATTGCTCAATTAAAAAATTTACGCACAGAAAGAAAATCCTTTTCTTTTAGTTTAGTTAGTTAGTTAGAAGGTTTACCGAAAATCGAGTTTCTACCCTTAATTCAAATTTGGAAACCACATCTGGGATTGTAAATTTAAATTCTCATTCAAAAACTATAAATTATAATCCGAATTCAGTATTGGAAATACAAAGCCAGATTAGAGATTCAGAATTCGAATTCAGAATTGATATTCGAATTTTATCGTAGCAAATATTTGAATCTGAGACTGAAAGATCTAAACATTAAATCTGAATTGGACTGACTTCAGACTTCATACAAAAACTCTTATCGACCTGGTCCAGAATCGAATCTGGGACCTTTGGTTTGGTGGTTTACAAAGCTACCACACCAAACCTCTACACGATATAATATGGAATTTTACATTTTTTAGGGACGCTGAAGTTAATATGCGTTCCTTATACACGAAAGCCCTTGCGTTCAATTTCTAGTATAGATTTTTCACATTTTTCAAGCCTTCTTCAGATGATAAAACGTTAAGCTTAGCACGAATCAAAGAAGTCAACAAGCATTGGATAATTGGATTCTTTAAGGATTTAAGCCTAGATTTCGCCTTATAAACAAATAAACGTTGAATATCGTTGGTTATAGAAGTGTCTTATAAGTTATAAGTAATCAGCCACCTGCTCCATATTTAAACGTACAAAAAATATTAATATAGAAAAATTCATTATCATATTATCATATTGATATTTCCACAAAATTAAATATCAGTTGAAAGAAGCAAATAAATTGTTTGAGAATAAAGTTTATTGTACTTAACAAGCGAACCTCTAAGCCTCTGTGATTTTATCAATAGTTGCGTGATTTTCTTATAAAACATTAGGAACTTGACGACGCAATGCGAATCTTTTATGTAGTATATACAGTGTGTTTCGCTTTACATGAATCCACTTAAATAACTGTGTTATTAATAACGCAATTAGCATAAAACTTTTACCAGTGATAGAGGCCATTAAGATGAATCTTTTTTGTAGGAATGAAATTTTTGAGTCCAAATCTAGCCAACTATGATTAAAATAAAAACTGGCGTTTCAAGTAAAGTCATAGCAGCGATTAAAATGAGCAAAAAAGTATTTAAAAAAGTTGTTGCTAATCGCAAACATACCCCAAATATGAGGTTTCACTGAAAAATGTCTTAAAAAAAATATGATCAATAGGTAGACATCGTTGTTGACAAACTTCTGCACTAACAGATGGGTCACTGCAATTTCTGATCACAGGTCCTAAAATGCCTGTTTTAGAACTAACAACCCATACAAATTCCTTTGAATCTTCTACTTCAATTTAAACTTAACACATTCGGAACACTATTTTTATCGGCAGACCATCATTTTCAGGGAAGTTATAACTTGTAAAAGTAAAGATTCTCTTAAAGCTTTGTACAATTTTAGTTAGTTTTAGATGAAGTTGCTTTTCAGTATATTTCTCTTATTATAATTTAGAAGAAGAACTCTTCAAAACATTTTGCATGTAACCACGACAAACGTCAAATTTTGCGGCCTACTTAAGCAGAAAAAGGACCATTTCATTCTGAGCTTTCTCTTCCATTTCCTTCTGGTTCATAACGTTCAGTTCTGGTATCTTCCTGGTTTTGGAAGCGAGTTATCCTAATCGGCCTAATCCCCATCGTTTAGTAACTCAGTTAGTAGAAAAAGTGGCCACATCTTCAATTCCTTGGACACCATTATTTCACGGCACACGTTCACGAATGGATTATGGATTGTTTATTAGTTGTAATAACAAAGAAAAATTAATCCTGTATAATCAGTTAAAACTGACAGAAAATGGCGAAGAAAAATGTATATACTTTTTCTGTGACTATTTACCAGTTAAAAGCGTATAAAAGGATACCATTATTTAACAGGAAACGTGTGTATGATGGTCGTATTAATTAACAGTTATAAAAAAATTAAATTATCTGATTTTATTTAAAACTTATTTTACAGTTCAGATGTTAATTTTATTCTTTTGTTATCATTATTTTGTTCGCGAATTGGCGATAATAGACAGGATAATTATTTCAAAATAAGAACCTTAATTTAGTGTCACTAGTTGGGTGTGAAATGTAATCAGGTGGTTGTTATAAAACAGGACTTTTAAATCACTATCGTGCCGTTCGGCAGTTAATGTTCTCCATCTCAAGATGGCATGACGTTACATACGTACGGTATGATATAATTTTCTTCGGCGAATCCACCTATTATACTTTGGTAAGTACTTGTACTCTTATTATGGCTCCGTACATCTACATAAAATGAACTGTCTCGGCGAAAGCATGCGCTTAATAAGGGTATAAACTCTAATTGTGCTGTAGCTGTTGGCAGTACCAGTACGTTCTTCAGCTTGGCTTCGGCAGGTGCAGTATTGTAAACGTAGGCGTACCTCTACTCCATCAAGCAAAGAAGAAATGTATATGCACACCTCGGGCTGTACGTCGACATAATCTTTTACTGAATCCTTATTACATCCTTTCTAAAGGACTCACTACATATTATCATATAACGATTATGCATTGTTCGTTACACGCATAGATCACTCGATATCGTTCCTACTATCGAAGCAACGCACACTATTTTCCCTTTGGTTTTTTTTTTACTTCGTGCCTATAAAATTTAATTAGAATCTTCCATAGTTACGAAGCTACTCGCGTTAACTTAGTCAAGGTAACTTCAAGTTTTAAATGAAATGCCTAGAAACGGTACCCTAACGGCAAATATGAAAAATAAAGACTTAATTTCGATTAAACTACCGAGCTTAATGCCGTATCAGAAGTTTTCATTCCTCGAGGGCGACGAAGCACTTTCGGAAGAAGAAACATGTTGTGTTTACATACATATGACATTATACAGTTTAATCAAAAAACTTATTAACCTGTCAAATTCAGAAAACTTATTCTATCAGCCGCGATGCAGGCGAACGCAGACGACGTCCTTTTAAGGAAGACTCATCCCTATAAAGACGTCCCGTAAACAAATTTGCGAAACAACTCGACAAAGTAAAATAGAATAAGCAGAAGGAAGAGAAGGGAATTAAGTTATCTCTTAACGAAGCCGCAGTTATTCCGCTCAAAGACAATATTAAATATTTTTTATTTACTTCGTTGAGCTACTTTGACGTTCCAGAGCAATATTTGAATAAAGCTCCTTTACGCGGCTTATTTTCATAATTTTGTTTTTAAAACAAGGGGACGTTTTAATTTAAGATTTGCTTCGACGCGGGAGCGGGCTTTAATTAAACCTGTGACTATGATATACGTTTATAATATTGATTGTTAGATATTTAAGACTAATGATTGAACACTAATTGCAATGTTAGATGCCCCAAATAACACGAATCTGAAGTTAATTACAGGAATTACCTGAAATCAGAGCCCTTACACCGTCATCAACTCATCATGGCATCGAAATTGCTTGTTAATTGTTTAATGTTCCCTGATGCAATATATCACTAGTTTGAACTTTAATGGTGAGGCAAGAGTTATGCGATATGTTGTAATTATAAGAAAATTGCCTATTACCTCTTCTTTCAGATCACTTTTAATAGGGACCTTAACAACAGGTAAAGGTTTATGTTATATACAGAATAATGCTTAATAGATTAACAATATTTTATGCTGTCCTTTTTTTAAATAGATTTACCTACTCTTGCGAAATAAAAGGAAAATACGATGCCTACATAAAAAATACACATTAATTTAATATAAATTATAATCCGTTTTATAAACTATCAACATCTCAGTTGCTGTGGAAAACTGAGCGGTGTTTTTTTTATTGCGCAGTAATTGACAAATAACAATGAATTTCTAAAGGCCAAATAAATTATTAAAGTTAGAGCTTTTTAAACTTTGAAATAATGTTTACTTTGTAGCAAAAAACATTTTTGCTTGAAAGTTATTTCCGAAATGGAAGGTTGGTGAATAATTATATTTCAAATGTAGACTGCATTTTCAAATGATTGCAGTTAACAATAATTAATTTGCAGGCCACTTGAGAAGGCCGCTTGAAAATCGCTTCGGGTGATAAAGAGTGCGGGGGTTGAAGACCAAGGCTCTGAACAGAACACGTTATAAATATGATCTAGTAAATTATGACCTATGTTTTTGCTGAATTTATTGACAAAATGAGCCATAACCCACTAGGAGTTGATAGTTTATAAACACTCGTTACAAACCTCTAACATTTTTATATTTCCTATTTATTTTTTATGAAATCTCCAATGCTAAGTAGTTTTGTTTAATTTGTCGTATAGTTGTTTATAGTTTAAAGTAATTTACAATAAGAAACGAATGGAAAAAAACATGTTGTTTAAACGTTGCTAACATATCGCAAAAGACCTTTGAAAACAAACAATACCAGAATTTTCTACTAAACCTCAACCATCCGATGACGATACAATTTTTTTTTTAAATATTTCAAAAAGTTATTGAAATTATTTGGAATTTTTTACAAACATCCACGCTACATTTTAAAAATTTGGCAGCGTCAATATAATCTCAATTTTACGATGATGTTTTTACAATCACGAAATATTTTGGCAAATACACAAAGTATGTACTGTAAAAATATAAAATTTACATTTGTAAGAGTTTTCAGTCTATTAGCATTTTAAAAATATTCAAATTGTTTAGGCTATGAGGCCAATAAAAACGACATTTAAAAGTGGACTGTATATTCTTAATTTTTACATTTGATTATAACTGTTGCCTGTAGGAAGGCTTGGTGACGACTCTTTCTTACTACCGGTCAAGGGCTTAAAAACGGTCCCTTCTTAAAATGTACCGTTAACTATGGTTTACCTTCAAGATGTTAAAATTTTACAGTTAGGGTTAAAATTTACAGTTAGATTGCTCGAACATTCTGCCCACCTTGAAAGCGACAAGTCTTTCAATTAAAATATTAAAAATGGAATCTTATTAACTAAATCAGAATATTACTAACTAAATTAGGATCTTATTAGTAAAAAAAAAAAACAGATAATTAATTAGATGTAAATACAATTAACTTAACTACTAAATATTATGTATAACTTGATAAGCGTTTATATAGTTTGTTATTATTAGTCAATTGGTAAAGCACATACGCGATTCACGGCACGGCGTAATTCATTTCCACGCACTTTAATGTCCACAACTCTGGTAACACCGTCACTACCTGGATAAAGATGTGTTATACGACCTAATTTCCAGGATAAAGGTGGTGCGTTATCTTCCTTTATTAAAACCAAGGTACCAATTTTTAACAATTCCCTCGATCGTTGTTTCCATTTAGTTCGCACTTGAAGTTCTGACAAAAAATATTCCCTTTGCCACCGTGTCCAGTAATGTTGAATTACGGCTTGTAATTTTTGATATTTACATAATCGATTTTCGGGAACCTCCATATAATTTGTGTTCTCAGGGAGAGCGGTCAATGACTTCCCAATCAGGAAATGGGCTGGTGTTAAGGATGAAAGGTCTTCAGGATCAGAAGAAAGAGGGCAAAGAGGGCGAGAGTTTAAAATAGATTCGATCTGAGTTAATATTGTGGCCATTTCTTCGAATGTTACAGTTAAATTACCCACAACGCGTTTAATGTGATGCTTAGTAGATTTAATGCCAGCCTCCCAAATCCCACCGAAACTTGGAGACCTCGCGGGACTAAAATGCCAATTGATTTGTTCGTTTGCTACTTGATTTGTAATATAATTAGCGTTAGAGTTAATAAATTCATATAATTTTACCAGTTCGTTATTGGCACCAACATAGTTCAGCCCATTGTCTGAGTAAATATTTTTTGGTTTACCCCGTCGGCTAATAAATCCTTTAAAACATGCCATAAATGCCCTGGTTGACAATTCCGAAACTAACTCGATATGCACGGCCTTAGTACTCATGCATACAAATATACAAATGTAAGATTTTATTATTTTTGGTCCGCGAGTAACTCGGTCTTTTAATAAAAATGGTCCCCCAAAATCGGTACCTACGTTTTGGAATGGAGAATAATCAACTACTCTACACTGTGGCAAATTCCCCATTATGTAATCTGCGCTCTTTGGCTGTGCCTTAAAACAGATTATGCATTTTTTTATCACATTTTTGCATCCGTTTCTACCAGAAATAGGCCAGTACCTTTCCCTTACCGAACATAATAAATTTTGAGTACCACAGTGTAGTAGTCTCTCGTGTTCTGCCCTTAATATTAATTGGGTGACTTTGTGTCCCCTTGGTAATAAAATTGGGTGTTTTCTGTCATAAGACTCTTTCGAATTTTGAATCCGACCCCCTACACGAATTAAACCGTCCTTCATAAAAGGGTTTAAGCCTAAAATATTACTAGTCTTGCTAATTTCTTTATTGTTTACTAAATCAATATATTCACGTATAAAGCTTTCTTGCTGACAAGTTTTTAATATTTTAGTTAAGGAATCATCTAATTCCTTAGGGCTTAATACTCCTAAAAGTCTTTGTTCTTTAGGTACTTGTATATTTTTTATAAATCTCCAAATATAGGCTAGTACTCTTTGAATCTTTAATAGCGAGGAATATTTATTGATTATATCTAATTGGTCTTTAAGCATAACTGTCATGCATATGTTTACGCGTTTTTCAGGAATATCGTCCACTACCTCGGTAACTTCAATTTCTTTATACCAATTTTCTTCTAGCAACCACTCTGGGCCGTGCCACCATAAATTTGAATTATAAAGGGTTTGTGGACATGTACCACGCGAAATTAAATCAGCGGGATTATCACATGACCTTACATGGTGCCATTCTTTAAATTCGGTTAGAGATCTAATTTCGCTTACACGATTTGCGACAAATGTCTTCCATTTATGGGACCCTCCCCGAATCCAAGCTAGAGTAATTTTTGAATCCGTCCAAAAATAGTGACTATTAAAAAGAATATCTAAAGACTCTATTGTTTTACGTACCAAATTTGCCAAAAGTAATGCCCCGCACAGTTCTAAACGTGGTAAACTGACTTGTTTTAAGGGCGCAACCCGAGATTTTGCACATAAAATGTTGCAAGAAACCTTTCTTAAGTTTGTTGTTAAACTTGATTCCTTAATTATTGCGTGATGTGGTAAATAGAAATTATTATTATTACCACCCTGATCGTAAATAGAATTTCTTTCATTTATTTCAACCATGTGATTTAACCGTTCGTACTCGTTCATAAATGATATGTACTCCGATTTTAAATTATGATCCCGGTTTAATCTTCGCTCTAACGAATAAAATCTTTTTAACGCTGTTTTTCTCGAATGGCCTAAGTCCTCCAATGATTTTTTGAACGGAATATTTACTATAAATCTCCCACTAGAATCGCGTCTTGTAGTTTCGAAAAAATGCGTTTCACAATATTTTTGAGATTCCGATAACATTAGATCTTTACTACTGTAGTTATTAATTTCTTCAATTTTCCAAAACCTTTCTAAATTATCGTCGATTGAAAGGTGTGGATGAATGCTTACACAAGCTAATGAGCTAGTAACCTTTAAATTGTATGACATATTTCCCGCTACGATCCAGCCTAATTTAGTGTTTTGTAAAATTGGCATATTTTGACCCAGGCGTTTCTGTCCGTTGCATAATATTAACCAGAATATATCGGATCCCAGCAGTATATCTATTTCAGTGGGTACATTGAAAGTAGGATCAGCTAAATTTATGGTTTTTGGTATGTTTAAAACATCCTTGTCGAAAAACATTGACGGTAGTTTATCTGTTATATTGTCAATTATAAGAGAGCTAATGTTGATATTAAAATTATTAAAATGAGACGTTATTGACAAATTTACACAACTATTTATATTTGTAAATGTTTCACCTACCCCCTTTACCACGTGATTAATTTTTAACTCCTGTAATTCTAATTTTTTACACAATTTTTTAGATATGAAATGACTTTGGGACCCGCTATCTAATAATGCTCTACATTTAATAAATTCTCCATTTCGATTCCTTATCTTAACTAGAGCTGTTGACAAAAGAACCTGCGAGGTCACTACTGCGTTATTTTCAGAAATGTGGTTGTTTAACGAGGAATTTTGAGTCATAACTTGCGAGGGTACTTCATTGTTGCTGTGTTCAGTAGGGTTAATATTTCCCGTTATACCTAGAGTTTGATTATTTCTTAGGGTTTCTGAGGGGTTTGTGTTTTCTAGATGCAATAAGGAATTATGAGGTCTATGACATTTCAAACATTTTCTTGCCGAACAATTCCAAGAAGGATGCGAAGCTCGTAAGCAATTTAGGCAAAGCTTCAACCGTTTTACTTCTGCAATTCTTTCAGCAACAGACAGGTTTAAAAATGAATTACATTTGTAAATTGAATGTTCTTCTTTACAATAGTAGCACTTATAATTTCCTGCATTATTATTTAAAAAACTATTTGAAGCTTGCCTTTTATACGTTTGATCAGATTGTAATTTATATTTGTCTGTTCTATTATTCTTGCTTATTTCAAGTTTTTCTAATACCTCACATCTTGATTTTAAAAAACTATTTAAATCTGACATAACTGGTAATTCTCCGTCATATTTAAATGATTCCCAATCCCTACGACTTATTGCGTCAAATTTATTTGTAATAATATAAATCATTAAACGATCCCATGAGTCTATCTGTTCCCCTAAAGTTTTCAAACACCGTAAATTTTTAGTCACTGAATCTAATAATTTCCTTAATTCTACATGAGATTCCTTACTGATATGTGGATATTCAATAATAGCCTTAATATGATTGTGAATCATTAAATTCTTATTTTCGAATCTATCACTTAAAATTTGCCATGCGTTCTTATAATTGCTTGAGGATATTTCAATAGATTCGATTATTTGGGCGGCATGCTTTTCGAGAGAAGACCGCAAGTAGTAAAATTTTTGTATTTCCGAAATCGATTCGTTATTATCTACAAGGGCATTGAAGGCATCCCTGAATTCTAACCAATTGCAGTATTGACCGTCGAAGGACGGCAATTTTATGGTAGGTAGTTTTACAAAATTATTATTTCCGGACCTGTTAGTGCCATTAACAACTGAATTTTCTGGGGAATTATTGATCTTACTGGACTCGAATTTTGCACAAAGAGTCTTAACATTACTGTTTATTGAAAAATATAAATTTTCGAATTGTTCCCGCTCAGTGTCATCAGATTCGGCTTCTACGATATCGATTTCTAATTGAATTTCGTTGAACTCATCCAACAAAGGTTCAATTTTACCCAATCTAATATTTAACTGATTAATAATGTTTTGATCTAATATTTCACTATTTATTCTGTCATAATAATTTTGCAGACGCGTTAATTGCGCCTTTACAATGCCACGCTTGGCTCTTAATTGAGTAATTCTTTCGGCCATTTTATTAACTCAGATTGAAGAAATAAATAGAATGATGAAATAAATGGATAAGGATTTTTTTTAAAACTTACAACAGGACTGAAGGAACGTAGCTTTATTTTCCACTTCCCGCCTGAAAGCACTGGACCGTTGGTACGACGTGTGGACTGCAGGAACCCTGGACACTTTTCTTCGTCGTTTGACACTTAATTATTTTAATGCAACGGCCGGCTATTTTTATAATTATATTTCACTTGGTTTTTTAATTATTCCATTTATACGGCTCGATTGGACCAAATGTTTAGGCTATGAGGCCAATAAAAACGACATTTAAAAGTGGACTGTATATTCTTAATTTTTACATTTGATTATAACTGTTGCCTGTAGGAAGGCTTGGTGACGACTCTTTCTTACTACCGGTCAAGGGCTTAAAAACGGTCCCTTCTTAAAATGTACCGTTAACTATGGTTTACCTTCAAGATGTTAAAATTTTACAGTTAGGGTTAAAATTTACAGTTAGATTGCTCGAACACAAATATCAGAAGTAAGTCAGAATTAGAATTATGAAAATATTAATTTTACAGACCTGTAAGACATAAGAATATTTAATAATAACACTTACCCTAGATTCAGAATACCATGGGCGAATTATGATCCTCACCTATGGTTCGTGTCGCAAACTTTGCAACCTCATGAGTAAAACTTTCAATATACCTATGTTATTTGAATACTAACTATACTATTTTGGTGTTAGGTTTTTCCTAAAAGTTTGCTTTTAGAACTATTTTATGCATATTTATTTATTATTAGTTTTATAAACTAAGTTGTACGTGCAATACTTAGTTTGATTTTTAGAATTGCAGTAACTTTATTGTTATTCGTTATTATTATTACAGTTATATATTATTACTGATATAGCAACATAACTTCAGATAATTTCTAGAAAACATTATATAATATATTTTACTATGTTTTTAAACTGTTAGGTACTAATATTGTGATAATACTTTCTTTTTTGCAAATAAATATTTATCTACAAAAGGACGTTTAAATTTACGAATAATTATCAAGGTTCTGATAATATGGGTTTTTAACTGCCTACAGAATATCATTAATAAGTGATTTTGATATAAAATTCAACACTGAAAAGATCAGTAAAGGGTTTAGAATAAATTTCAAAAGAATTTATTAGTTTAACTAATGATCAAAGTTGACAAAACCATCATTTTTTGTTTGACTAATGATTAATTTAACGCAGCTATTACACTTTTGTTTTTTAAAGTCAATGCCCTCAGGTTTAATAATTTCAGATTAAATTAAACGTTTGAGATATCTGGACTGCATTTTTCTTATTTTAACAGTTTTATTTAAAAAATTATTAGGAAAATTAGGATATTATCTCAAATCATGTTAAATTCAGTTGCAAGGAAATTATTTCAAAATATAAAGGGATGCAAATTAAAATAAACATTTATTTTGGGTTCCGTTTAGAACATCTAACAATCCGCAATTGAAACCTTAAAACTGAGTAAGACCATGAATCACCTCTAAAGTCGCAATTTTAATAAAAACAAGTTCAATGATTGTTTTACAGACAACATAGACAACATTCGCTTACAATATACAGAGTATTGAATATTAATTTAGTATTTATTGTCTCTTTTTTTTAAATATCGTATTGATCTGATAAAAATCATTTCCCAGTTTTATTTTTAATACCCTCTTCAATCAGAAACTTTTTGTGGTAAGTCACTGACTTGTACAGAGTCGTGTCGATTTAAAACTTCCCAATTAACAGTTGTTTTCGTACATTTATATATAAATATATAAATATCAAAAAATTAATAGAAACGTAAAATAATAGCAATAAGAAATAATCAACATAAATAAAATAAAGACCTTCAGTCATAACCCAGCTTTTAGGATATTTTCATAATGGTTACTGAGTAAGATAAGAGTATATGGATAATTATTTTCGATCATTGTGATTTAGACGAGCACAATCGTGACTATTATTCTAACTTAATGCCCTAGGTAAATTTAGTCCAAAAAAATTTCAAAATTTAAGAAAAAGAAGGGCCAGGAATACGCCACATTTGAACATCTTCAAGAAGTTGAAGAGATTTGATTTAATTAGAAGTTCAGAAAAGAAATTGTCATTTGATATCAGTTAAAGAAAATTCCAAATTGTAAAGAAATGTTGGGGAGAAGGTGATGGTACATGATACACATATTGCCCTGTAGGTATCAAGTAAAAACTAACGTTTTCAAATTGTTAATCAAGAAAAGCCAAAAGAGATGTACCTATATTTAAAAAGTGGATCCTCAAGCTTTGTCTACTAAAACATTTTAGGTTATATATTTGTATAATTTTGTAATCACTTGTCCTGGAAAATCACCACAGTAATTTGAGAACATTAAAAAAGAACCATTTAAAGCTTTAACGTTTTTATGAATGTTGCTGGCAATTGTTGACCTGTGTACTTATACAAAGCTTGAGTTAGAAAATATATTGCTTTATCTCAAAAGAACATCTGACTATTAAAACGCATTTTTATTTATTTCTTCTATTGATTCTAAATTAGAATTCATGAATTTGTTACCTTCTTTAATATCTAAATTTAGTATTTAAATAATAAAGTCTCAATTCTTAATAAGTTCTTCAACTGCGATGCTGTACCTACTATTAAGACATAAGTGAGCCTTTTGTTGTGCATAACAAAAAAAAACAAAATGTAAGAAACATAGAACACAATTTAGCTAACGCTTGGTAAATAAAAAACTATTAATTAACCATGCCTTAATTCTTTGTTGGAGTCCAGTTATTTCGTAACTACGGAGATAATAAGTAGAAGGCATAACAATGGGACAAGTGGGTATTGTCACGTGGCGTGGTGTTTGTTCTGCTAACGAGGCAGCAAGAGCTTTTCAAAACGGTAAGTAACGCTGATTCGAGTGGCATTGTGCACATGATCCCCTGTATCGGTCTCTTTATCAGCTAAGGGCTTTATATAACCAAAGAAAAATTTATAAACAAGTTTTGATATAGGACATACCAAATTTTCAACATTTAATTATTTTTGGTAATTTTTTAAATAGTTTTAAACTCTGAAATTTTTGTAATAAATTGTTGCTTGATATTTTTTTTCTGATGTAGGTATCGAGTATACAAAAATGAATCGTGTGTAAAAGTAATAGCACTTAATTCATAGGTTGACTATGTACTACTGACTTGCTCAAAACTGTTAAAACTTTTGGTACTAAAAGTAACCAGAATTTTAAGTAAGTATCACTTAAAATTTATAAGTTAACAATGAAAGCATTTAATAATTAACAAATTGTACTAACAGTTTGTAATTTATTTCGTTTTAGCGGCAATTAAATTTAAATTTCCAAATAAAATATATTTTAAATAAAAATTTATTTATTTCCACTGACAATTTCGAATAAACCGAATCAAATGAAATCACCACAAGAAAGAAAAGCAGAAAAAATTAAAAATTTATAAGGGTGCTTTGAGCTAAATAATAACAGAAGATTAATTAAAAATATGAACCTGAATTGTGGGTGGCGTTGTATTGTATATGTGACACCAACACCGCCCTTTGTGGTTTTTGACTCAGAGAGCACGCGGCCTCTGTCAACACGGTTTATATGAAACACTTCAAAGGCCTCCGATTTCATCTCATAGACACACGACCTGCCTATATTAACTTTTCCACGAAGCGCTTTCTTTATTTTTGCTTTACCTACAAGCTATTACCGCGATGTTTTATAACGTGAGTCAAAAGAACGCCAGAAAAGCTTTCTGATTGCTAAAAATAACCATTTTGAAGTCTATCTATTTGTTTATGTGTACTTGGACTACTCTTTGATTAGGTAATTGAAACTATATTTAAATTTTGTTTTTATTTTTGGAGGATAACAGTCAGGAATTTACGTACGAGTTTTATAGTTATACGGATATTTCAAATCCAATCATTTTTATTTTAATTCCTTCCAGAAATTAGTTTATTAAACAGTCTTCATGGAACAATGCTAACAAACAAATTCTTTTAAAGCGTTTAAAAGTAACAAGGATTTAAAGAAAAGAAAATTCTCATTCTTATAGAATATCGACAATTTGTTCCTTGTTTAATTTCTTGTTGTAATAATAATGCGTATTTAGTCAAATCAATGTGTTTTTCAGGGCCATTAAAAACCAGAACCGAAATAATAAAAGTCAAGCACAAAATCAGAATACAAAGATTTTTTGAATTTCTTAGGAAAAATTATTATAATATTTTGAAGTCAATTTAATCCTGATTAATTAAATGATTTAATTTTGCTTTACCTACTCTTAGTTTTTCCATATACGTATGCATATTAACATTTAAAAATTATTGACTTCAGATCAATGCAGATGTCAAACAACCATGTTTTTTTATTTTTTGGACGTAAATTAAAATCAAAATAAATGTTAATTAGCCACGATAAAAACCAATTTTTTGATTTTTTTTCTTAAATGTAAGTACTATAAAAAATGTATTTGCTTTTGTACGATTAAACAACTGAATGTTTATTCGAGTAAACTATAATAAAGGGTGTTCCAAAAGTCTTAGAATCATAGTCAGTTACTTATGATTAAAGGTATGATTTTTAACTTAAATCACTTCTAAATAATTTGTTAGCATAATGTAAATTATTTTAAATTAAAGCGAGTACTCCAGTAGTTAAAAAAAATGATCATTTATAAATAACATTTATCGGGATAAATTATAATGGCAAATGTTAATTCCTTGACTTTTGGAATACATATCTATATTAATTGAATAAAGTCTCAACTCAAAATTATTACTTTAAATAAATTTTGAAAAATATTACCTCTACATGGATTTAAGCTCATAGAACTAATTCCTTAAACACTAATCTTCAAATCGTTTAAAATTACAACGTCATTTCCTAACATTTTTTCTCGAAATAACATTTTTGAGTTACAAAATAAATTTATAAACAATTTGCTTTACTGCTAAAAATGTTAATGCTAAAATATCGATAGCCAAAAATGTAACGGGAAAACACGACAATCATAAATGCTATAATACTGCAACAGTATCAGGAGTTGGTTCGTAACTTAGATGAAAAAAAAGTATTCAGCGTTTTGGCCCATTTTCTAATATGTTTCATGAGGTTAAGCTTGGAACTTGACTAACAAGTTAAGATCCTTCTTCTTTGCTTTTAAAAGGATTTTTACCTTTGATGTGGTTAACAAATTGGGTTATCGTATTCCTGCTCTTTAAAATACTTTCTGATAAAACCCTTTAGACAGTAACAAAAACGTTGGGTCCTTTTCTAACAATACTAATGTTTAATTCTGTTGGATCGTAAAGAAAAGATCGCATGGCCGGCATAAAGTAGCTTAAATATATAATTTTAAGTTTTGTTATTACTGAAATGTTTTCAAATTGAAAATCGATTTTGAAAAACAGTATTTCGGGCTCAACACAGACATGGTTAATGACATGGTATGACCAGGATTTAGGACTTCATCCTTAATTTTTGACTAACAGAATGTTAAAATAAACCAAAAGTTGTAGTTTATTACATCTACATTTGGACCAAATTGGCTTTGATTTCCAAAATAATTCACAAAAGTAATTTAACGTTTGAAGTATTTTAAGGTATGAAATGTTTTAACAGAATAAAACATGACATCGATGAGATTTTTAATGCTAAAAATTTTTTGAAAGCATGCCCGCTTTCAATGCCCCGTATCAATACGATGTTTGCCATGATGAAGATCCATTCTAGGGGTGAAAATCTCTTAGAATCACGTAGGTTTAGAAAATTTCTAGTCGGGTAGTGCTAAGTCACCATAGTAGTCAACGCGCGCTGAAATCCCCGGCAGCAGTAAGCCTAAATTTCGCCTAATTGACAAACAATAAAACAAAAACAACAATAGATCTCTAAGAATATTTGGTAACATACCCCTTGATAATTGACAGTTTAACCTAAAATGATGTTCATTGAAAATAAATCTCATTAATCCAAAAGTATGTCCAAAATAATCAGCTTAATTTCTGTAGTGAACAGCAGGGATGGTCTTTAAGAGCTGCAGAGCTACAGAACCACCGGAAATAAGAATATTACTAAAACAATACGGTATACACAATGCTTGCTCGGTAGACATTGGTGCTGTACAATGGGTCTCGAAGTTGCAAAATTAAAGCTGGAATTGAGTTCCTTTTGTTAAAAAGCTACCATTTAAACGTTATTTTGTAGTATTTCTACTGATATTTTCTGTGCGACTATGTTTACAAACATTCGTGAAAGACTTGTAGCATCCACATGGAGCGGTTTAGGACAAAAGTTTTATAGACATTTTCGACTTATTTTTGCGTCAGGAAGCGGCTGGTATATTTATGGCCGTAGGTTTAGAGACACCCTGTATTTAAATTAAAGCAAAATAAATTCCCTATTCGTAATTATTAAGAACTATTAATGGTAAAGGAAAGATCGTTCTATACCGAAATTAAATATTGAAAATGTTAGCAATAGTCGAGGAAAAGACACTTTCCTAAAGATATAGGAGATACATATATATATAAGGAACAACTAAATTTGTAGTTATAATCGTTTTCTGAATTATTATTATTATTATTTTTATGCAGAACACCCAAAAATATTGGATACGAGCCGCCCCTGGTGAACAGTGATCCAAATAAGTATGAAACGGACTATAGATAGTTTATGAATCAGAACTTTTTGGTAAAACAGATGTTTTTGCATTATTTGAATTAATAAATTATAATTAAATATAAAAATATTTATTAACATGTTATTCGCAACAATTTTTTTGTGTATTAGAATATATTCATGTGTTAATTTTTTTTATACTTCCACTGTCTTGAATAATTCAGATTTAATAGTTCTGCCAATCGATCAGTCATCGAAATGAATAAAATCAAAAATCAAAATTCCAAATTAAATGGCATATACCGAACACATTAGTAAAAAAAAACAATGAGGTTATTTTATCAAATTTGGTAATTCATTATTTATTCTTTCAATAAAAGGTTTGTGCAACCCATCCTTAGAACAAACAATTCTCGGTTGCATAATTAAGCAAGGCCGTGCCCCACGTAAGTTTGCGACTACATCTCCATCTAGTTAATGTAAAAATGATTTTCCAATTCTATAAAAAATATTTTGGCAAAAAATATATAAATATAATAGTGAAAATCTTATGAATTTTTTAAAAATAAAAATAATGAAGAGATTCAAATGTTCATATCTACTCCTACGTCCCTTTAATATTTGCACCACCCTTTGCACTGTGTATTCCTAAACGCATTTTTCTCATCAGTTGCCCTAATCAGTTCTAATTAAAAGTTCATTTTAGAACCTCCCTGCAACAACAAAGGTTGATTAATTTCTTAATATACACTGCGATTAAAGAAAAGACGAGTAAATTCCTAAAACAAATGTGCTTAACACACCGGTAACAAAGGAAAATTAAAGTTAAAGGCATCGAACCTGTCTAAAACAAAATAATAATTTTGGTTAGGCAGGTATTAATTATGGTTTCTAATACAATAACCTTTTGTAAGCATCAGTTGTTTGTTGTTAACAGAATTCTGAGCCAAGTTAATGTCTAATTAATGAGAATATATCGGGTATATGTTAGTGACAAGAACTAAATTCGGTTTTCTTAGTTCATGTAAATCAATGTTCATTTAATGTGCAACCCTAGGTAATTCAGATTTCAATCTAAATCAGTGATAAGAGTAGCGAGGGTGTGAGTAGCGATGTCACGCTTGGCGTAGCGCATCACTCGCCGCGTCACGCTTAGCCAAGCGCTTAACCACTCGATCAGTGCCTCGCATTCTGTTCTTATAAGGAATAGTCCTTCAGTTTTACTTTAATTGTCTTAACCAAAATTACTCACGATTGTTAATTTTTTAATTACTACTTCAGCAGTACGTTAAGTGATGCATTCTGTATTCGTTTATGATAATTTGCTATTAAAAACCTAATTATACGTTTACAAAACAGTTTTGTAAAACTTAACTCTAACTTAGCACTGCCCATAAACACTGTATACAAATAGTTGCGAATATTACAATTAAATAATTTAAGAGATTAGGTTATACAAGAGTGTTAAAATGTTATTCTGAAGAAAAGTAATAAACGAAAATTCGTATTAACGCATACATATCTATTCTTCATTTACAAAAAATGTTACAAAATTCTGGATTCTTAAACTCTTACATTAATTTCCATATCAAAGCATCCTATAAAAATATCTATCTTTGGTTATGGGTAAATCTATAGATTTAAAAATAATCGTTTGTTGAAAATTAGGCTTGAGCTATTCTTAATATACACCTAATTATTTATTTGTATTTGTTTAATTTTATTGTTGCTCTAATATCTTATACGTTTATCTTTTGCTCTTTCGTTTTCCTTATTTAGTATTTTTTTATATATGTACAGATGGTATACAATATAACTAAAATAAATTATTGTGCGAGTATAAAACACTTAAACATTATTTAATATTCTATGTATCAATTATATTTGAAGTAACGAAAAGATAAAAAAAAGTTCAGAATTTGTGGATTAAGGATTCAGATTAAGATCTTGAAGTAACCTTTTTAAAATTCAAATACGTATGTATTACAGCAAGCCAGTTGCTAATCTTTACTTGATAAATAAAGCACTCTCGACGAGTCCCTGAAGAGATTTTCTTCGCCTAAATAGAGTTGTCAGGACCACAATAATATTAGATATTTCTTTAAAATTTAACATGCAACATGCAATGCCTTATGTTATCTTTATTATCCTTAAGTTGCAATAGACAATATAGAAAAAGTAATTTAGATGAATGTATTGCGTCGTCAGGTGCATTAATAAGAGCAGCCGATGTTTAAAATTTGAAAGATCCTCCCTTTCGAGGGGCAATGCAGAATGTTTCTAAAAAACGTCTCATACTTTGGCAAGATGTGGAATGCGTCGTTATGAGTTTGGTTGAAATGTGTCACATCACCAAGTTTATAACAAGCTTCGTAGGGAAGAGCAAGTTAATGATTCATTAAAAAATATCGCCAGTTCAAAATGTTCAGTGAGGTTTTAATTGTGCAGTAAGATATATCGAAAAACTCAAAACATATAACTAGATATTTTTGAAATTACTCTTATTTTATTATTATTATTATAAATTGTTTGAGATGATGGAATCAAAAACTAACAATTTCCTAGGCCTGAATATTAATCAATATTCAATTCTCCCATGAATTGTCTGACACTGACACAGTCAAAATTCCAAAATAAAATTGAATTGAGCTTGACATGTTTGTTTGCTTTTATTTATTATTTTAGGGATGGTTTGGCAATGTACATATTTGTCAAACATATTTCATTTAACATTCGGTTATTGTATTTATATCAATTTTTTTTCTAGTCAATGAATCGATTGAGGTCATCCTATTTACTAGCTAACAAGCTCTGTGGGCCTTAATATCATCCAATTTTTAGTTATAGAGTCGAATAAAAAAGAAAAGTAAACAAACCAAAGGAAATAACACCATGAATACACTACTAATTCGTTCAAGAGCTGAAATATACCTATCAAAAGATGGGGTTTAGGTTTTTAACCATTTGTTATAAACTACACTGCATTTTATTTTCATAATCATTAATTACATGTAATACGTACATCGTACATCGTACATGTATACTTATTCTTAAACCATATATAATGGTGCCATATTTTTATATAATTCGTACTTTTTTATGATTGAAAGTTATTAATATCAAATCGTGGGCTTTTCACAAGGAATAAATTTAACAACTCAGAAATGACACGGTTTTCAGAAATTCGTCTCAAGGGGTGTATCGATGAAGTTGATTGGGCTTCTTTTTAAGACAACTAACTACATTTTTGTGAGTCATCCATATTTTTTTAATGGAATGCGATATTTTTGATGTTATATTTATGTGGAGAGTCAAAAGACCTGCCTGAAAAAACCATATAGGCTTGATGCTCTTACCTCAAATATATCTTAAACTTTCAAACTTTGATTTCTTACTTCTTTTTTGTTTTCTTGTATCACTAATTTTTGTTTAGATTCTTATCATTGTCAATTTGTTTTTTTCCCTTTATCTCCTCAAATAAAAAAGTTTCTTAGATATCACTGTCAATAAATAATTCTACAGCACTGGAAATTGAGTTACTATCAAATAATTTTGTGACAATCGTTTGCATACAAGCGATTTTGTGGAAACAGTTTCGTTTCCAAGCTGTTGAGTTCTTTCCAAGAAAATGCTTATCTACTTGCTCATTATATTTAAAAATATTTTAAAATTGAGTACATGTTATTTTTTAAATTTTCTTCTGCACCTTAAATAATTGACTCAAATTTAAGAGTTGAGTTGAGCCAATAAGTAACTTTTAATTTTAAAACAAAATGACAATGTTAAAAAATATCATTTCTAAGGTTAATACCCTGAATTACGAAAAATTAAATTAATTACGTAGGCTATTTTTTGGGCAATGTTAAATTTGTTTGATGATAGCTCTTATAAAATTCACCCTAAGAAAGGTTATCGTCGCCAATTTACAAAAATCAGAGCGATTTTTAAAAAAATTATATACAAAATTTACTCAACTTTAATTGAACAATAAAGATAATTTGAAAACTTTTATAGTAGGATACTTAAGTAGATAAACCAATATTTATAGGAGATTTTACATTCTTGAAGAACCTATAAAATAAACCAATTTAAATGTCTATCACCTACTGATTTATTTTAGTAAGACCTTTGAAAGTTATGTTCTTCTGTTACAACTTTGTTGTTATGTGTAGGTATCTACATATTACAAATTACAGGCCATCTGACAAAAAAATATTACTAATGGCATATAGTAACAACATTAACAGATTATCTTAATGAATCTCACAAAAAAAGTAGGAAGAAAATTAAACTAAAAATTTATTTATATCTACCTTTCAAAGTAAGTGAACAAAGTGCAGGATTATTTTTTTTTTTAGGGAAAGGATACCGTTTCATTGAAATTTTTCCAAATGGACATAATCCAAAGAACAACACCCTGCTAGTTGTTAATCCAAGCATAAACGATTTGATTTGACCAAACACGTACCTCTACATTACAACGTTAAAGGGAAAAGAAAGCCAGGAAGACCTACAAGAACATGGAAATCAGAATGTGAGTTAATAAATAAAAACTGGGGTAAAATAAAAGTAGTGGCACAAAATAAAAAAGAGTGGAAGAAAATTGTGGAATACGTGTGTGATTGTATAAAATTAACATACTTAATAAAACTCAACTCAGTGGAAAATAGTGTAAAAGGATATAAGTGACTATCAAAAAATAGTGTAAAGCTAGCAACCCTGTTACTCTAAACAAAACTCTTTGCTACAGAAACGGTCCATAGGACGCCCTATGCTCCCTAAGGAGTTTCAAGGATTAAGAAAACAAAAACTTCTTTTGGGATTTTCTCAAAAAAGAAGGTTTTAATATTTTGGTTCAAGGTATTTAACGTTTATATTAAATAATAGAATGGGCAGCTATAAAAGTACAGACCAAAAATATTTTCTACAAAAAATGTTTTACCGGTACAGTTTTTTATCTAAAGTCTCTTCGTATGTCTGCATTTTTTAAACATAAGTCAAACATATTTAAGGAAAATATATTTTTGAGATTGAATTTTTAAGGATTCACTTCTTTGCCGAAATTTCTTTAATATAAGACTGAAACTAAAATAGTAAAACATTCATGTTTAAAAATCATCATCGTCATCATCAATTGACATGGAGCAGATCCTTGTGGATCATGGAATATAAAATTTCAAGATATTCAGCGTTTAGTTTATATTTTCATAAAAATTTGGGTATTTTATCGATTCTTTGCATTTATCAAGTGCATTTTTTCTTGAACTGTATTATAAGCTATTTAGAAGAACTATATTAGTCTACATAATTAAAAAAATGAAGAGTGTAATTTCTAGGAAATCATAAACCTTTTCAAAGTTATAAAATAGTAAACATGAACTACGTTACATGCCTCGTATTCGATGTATACTTGTTCAGTTAATGTTTTCAGTATGTACAAAGAGAAATGCCTATTTTAATTCAAAATTATACTCGTATATAATAAATCACACATTTCTACACTTGAAATACTGAAAAAATAGTTTCGTTTTCAATATTCTGTATTATTAAATCTTATTGCCAATAGTTACACCAAATAAGATCACAATTATAACTTTTAAAAGTATCCTTGTAACCCAAACAATCTGTAATAAGTATCAGGTTTTACAACATATTTCAGAACCATGTATGAGTGTCTGATATTATTAAATTATCATACACTTAATTTAAAGAAAAGAAATGTAAAATTGGGATTTGCTGCTTCAAGTTACTTTTACTCCAGAAGAAAAAGAGTTTCAAAACAATTATTAATTGTGCGCAAATTAATTTTTCGTGCAGAACAGAAATACTACAAAACATAGTATGTAAACTTTAGGCAAATTGTACAACTAATAAATCTAAGGTCAGAGCCCTAAAATTAGTTAGTAAAAGGCGCAACACGACGATAAACTAAATTCCGTCCGAGAAGTTGTAGTGTTTAGGAAGTTAAGGGAGTGAAATTATTAAATCAGTGCGGACAGTGTAACAGGATATTTCCGGGTAGTTTCCGCCGGAACAGTGAATTGTGTTCGGCTTTTCGACCTCGACAGGTTCCCTAAATTCGCTTCACTACCGTGAAAACACTTTTACGCTTTATGTCGCACATTTAATATCTTTGTTGTTTAAATTCATTCAAAACAACTTACCTGCCAAGTATTAGTGTCCAACGTCGCAACGAATGACATATCTTTGTTTACGATTACCTTTCCACAGGTGGTTCCTTCGCTAGTTAGTGTTTCTGAAAATTAAAAATACAGAAACGTTAATTCTATGCCCGAAGAACAATCGAAATAAGCACAAATTTTTAAACATACACTAAACAAAAGTGGGTTAACTGTTTGTTCGGATTTATATCTTCAGGCATAAAATACTTAAGCTTTTTTTAATAAAGCAATTATAATATTTGAATTGGAAATTAATTGTATTGTCAGATGTTTGTTCACACGGAATCTGCAAATTTTTTCGTTTGTATAACTGATTTTCTAGGCGCCTTACAGCATTTCGTTAGGTGCTTAAAACAGTTACAACAAGTAAAATATGTGCAAATTTAAGCAAGTAAAAAAAGGGAAAATTGATTTAAATTAAATTAACGGTTAGAACACCGCGAAACTATTATAATTGGAATTAGAAAACAAACAAGAAGATTTTTAACTATTTTTGTTTATAATAAATTAACGCGAAATAGAACAAGTAAAATCAAATTGAAATAAGCTTTGTTTTGGTAAAACGTTTCGGTTTTGATATTATTCATTCCTACTAATAATTGTTTTTAACTTAGAAAAGGTTAGTATTTATCACTTCAGCAATGCATTTGCAGAGAAAAGTAGAAACTGAAAAATTGATTTAAATTTAAGTTTTTAAAAATGTAGGTAATTCCTTTCAGCACTGTAACTTCATAGATCGTTTCGCAATCCTAAATATGTAATTTCTCAGAGTTTCTAACAATAAATAAATTTAAATTTCAGCTAATATTCGAACACTACCTATATTTGTTTTGAATATTAAAAACAATTTAATAAATTATGAAAAACTAAATTCTAAACGGTAATTTAAATGTATATATATTCTTATTCTATAAACATTGACATTTACTATTTTTTAATTAACCTTCCTACCTTCCATTATGTACCTCAAAAGTTCAGTTCTAAAAGTTATATATACCTACTTTCTTAAACCAGAAGTTGTAGTAAATTATTTCCAAAATGCCCCCAGCCTGACTTAAATTTGTGGTTTTATGTTTTGTAATTGAAATTATTCTTTAAATTTTAAATCTTCATGTTGTTTATATTTTCAATCTTGAATGATTACAAAATTTAAATAAAACTCTTTTAATAATAATTTTATTTTCTATAAATTTTAGAGTTTTTCTTCACCTTTTGTTCTAACCTAAAAACAGAAAGTTTAATAACTATCTAGTAATATGCCGAAAGAAACAATTGAAAGAAAAATTGTAGTGATAAATGTTCTGTTCTAACCCGAGATTTTAGCTACAGTTAAAATTTGATAATTTTTTTAATTTTTTTTTGTGCTATGATTTTAGGCATTTATTTTTCCACTTAAGTTTTTGTAGAAACTTTGGCCCCGAATTTTACTTTTAAATATTAGGGCAAAAAACTTCTAAACCAATAAATTCTGCAGGAATACTTATTAGTGCATTCACCTTCGAAATATGCAGGTATTGTTTCAAGCAGTTGTTTTATTTTATATATGATGATTATATCCGTTATACATAGGTAGGTATATTGTTATGGAAGTCAGTGGCGGCTCGCCAGGTGAAGTAGGTGAAGTGCCTCTTCACCTAAAATTTGTGCATCCAAATTATTTTATATTCAAATTATTTTTTATTAATCTACACTTCAATACTACGTATCGAGAGGATTTTTTTTATTATAAATGCATATTATTTACAATAATATACGCTACTGGCCACTAGCCTATATTGTCCCTGTCTACACCGCATTCGAATGAAACGAACGGGCCTGAAGGGAAGAGTTGGAATTGACTGGTTTTAACTCTGCTCGTTGCCATGCTAACGCATACGTCATCACCACCTGCAAGCGGTTCGACACATGTTGAATCGCTAGAGTGAAGTGTTTAGTTTTGTATCCACGAACCACTTCACTACATCCACATCGTGTCGCGTGTCGGTTATCACTGATTTCAAATAATTAAAACTGCAGTCGTGTTTTGGTGTTTGTTGTTTGTGTGTTTGTTTTGCAATAAGTGTGCGTTTTTAAACATGAAATATTCAAAAACAAAAGGAATGATCAATTTTTTACATTATTTTTCGAAAAGGCAAACGGAATGGTGCAAATCGACATTTCTAAGCGCGAATATGCTAATCTACAAAGTTTAAAATTATATTTTATGAAATACTAGATCACCTGGTAATGGAAATGGAAGTAAGGTTACAAGATTGTGACAAGTTACAATTTGTGTCTCTGACTGATACAACAAAATTTGAACAATATCATTCATGTTTTCCCTCTAATGCTTTTGAAAGTTTAAGCCAATTTTATGGAAAATTATTTCCTAGAAATTAGCGTCTAACAAACGCATTACATGTTCTGTATGCCAATGAAAATTATAGAACTATACCACTACAAAAATTACTCAAAAATCTCAAGGAGAATAAAGAAATTTTTACTGAAGCTTATAAGCTGTTTTGCCTTATACTAACCTTCATCGACAAGTGCATCAGTTGAAAGAACTTTTTCTTGCCTTAAACTGGTAAAAACATACCCAAGCAATACGATATCTCACGATAGACTCTCCTTTTTGGCGAATGTTTCAGTTCAAAAAGAACTTTTACTAGGGTTAATTAAAAATCAACCATTTTACGAAGATATTACCAACAAATTTGCTATCCTAAAAGACAGAAGGATTGACTTGGTGTACAAAAATTAGGTAAGTCCAAATAAAAAGTTTTTTTTTAAATTTACCACAACAGCACTTCACCTATTTTTTGACCCACGAGCCGCCACTGATGGAAGTAAGTTTATTTGATATTTAACGGAAACAAAGAACTATCCTATTAGCCTTTTATTTGTATTTCCATTAACTTTGTTTAGGTTTTTTATAGGGTGAAATAGCTAGTTTGAGTGATGTGAACAAACAGCTATACATATAGGTACCAGAAAGACTATAGAAAACGTAGTGATCGTCAAACTCCCTATAGATGACAATGTAATGTAAATGCTATTTTATTGATGTAATAGATACTAGAATACAAATTTGGTAGAAAAATTTCACGTATAATCCTGGATTTTGATTAAAAAATGTTAAAAATAAATTGAAAATCTGTTTATTTGTCTTGCTACGAAGACATGTTGATTATTTTATTTGAATGTCAACGTAAGGAATCATCAAATATACAAATTTGAAATAAAAAAAATAAATAAACGCACATCTGATGAGACCTTCAATTAAACATCGTCCACAATATTACAAATTGGTCAATTTACAGCTACAAATTTTGTTTAATAAATAGAACATTGATTTTAAAATTAACTTAGGACATTTTTCAGTAGGGCTTTAATCAATGGTCTTATATTGGGGTACAATAGAAAAAGCGAAGGAACATAGAAGCTATCCTTCATGTCATGTTTGGTAGTAATTGGTTAAATTGAAAGTTGTATGTAATAGTTTTCTCCATTTTAACATTTAGTAGTACACATATTCTGATTTGTTCGATTAAGTTCAAAATTCTTTTAAAACTATTCTTAAAAATTAATTTATATAACAATCCGACAATTTATGAAAAATTAATGTTGAGGCAATTTGCACCACCATTTAAACTCGATGATTACTGAGTTATAAAATAATACCAATACTATACTATAGCAACTTTTAGTTTAAGTTTTAAATAATTTTGGTGTAAATGACTCTTAATATGCTCCTACTTTAACAGTTAATTAAACTATAATACTGCATTTTAACTAAAACTAAACTTTTGCAAGGTACTCAAAGCACTAAGAATTATGTAGAGAAGTTATCTGAAAAAAATATTTAAATAACTTCCTTAATTATTGTTAGACTAAAAAAATATGGACGAAAGGCATAACAACAAATAAAAGCCACTGATGTCATCTGCACACCACAAAAACTACATTTAGGGAACAATTTAAAGATCATTGGTTTATTTTTTTGATCCCAAAAACCACAAATAATTTACGGTATTTAATAATCCCGTATTATCAAAATTTAGCAAATTATCTGAGGTATCTGAAATAGGATTTTAAGAAACTATTATTATTTTTGGCAGTGATGGATGATTTAAATTAAATACCTAATTCTAAACCGATGAAAAAATTTCAGCCAAGTGTAAATCCACAAAATATAGGTTTACGAAGAGGCTCTTAAAAAATATTAAATAACATTAACGATTAAAACTGCATTATACTGAAATTTAGAAAATATTCTATAAGTAGTTTTAATTTACCGTCGAATGTGTGATTTTAGATAATTCTAGCAAAAGAAAAAAGTTTGTCACAAGCACATCGAAACAAATTTCACGGAAGTTTATTTTTGCAAAATTTTGAACTTGCCTGCGTTTCTCAAGATATAAAAGCGTGCGCACAGTGGAAGTAATTTTTTATGAAATGTTTAGGCACAAATGGGAAATTTTTATAGGTAAGCCATGCATTTCAGCTACGTAAATTAAAGTTCTAAGAATTCCACACTAAATTAAACTCTTAGGCGCCCACTGAAATTCTAAAAGATATTTTTTTAGCTCCGAAGCAGTTTTTGGATCTGAGTAGTTTAATTTGTGACCAGCTTATGAAGCGAATGTAATAAACATCCTACGAATAAGCGTGACCATTACTCGAGGAATGAAAAATAGAGCATTAAAATCAGGCACTCGATGATCAGATAAGTAAAAATTTAAAAATTTAAATAAGTTTATAATCTTAAACCGCAATTAAGTTATTAAGTTACGAACCGTCGAATATACACAGAATTTTTCGGAAAATATTAACAATGCAAATTTATGACAAATATGATTAATGCACTTTAAATTATGAATAATTGAGTTGTAATTTGTACTAATGACAACCTATTAATAACAACAAAAGCCCTAAGGTATTTCCTTTCAATCTACATTCATTCCGGAATCAACGTGAAGGAATCTATTAACAAAACCGTAACCCTGCTACCTTTAACATCGTGTAAAAAGAAGTTAACAACAACAAGAAGTAAGATAATTTTCAAATGCTTACCCTAACTTTGTATAACACATAAAGTAAGGTGTAGGGAGTAAAGAAATTGGGCGAATCGCGCACTTCGGTGTACCCCAAACAAAGACTGCAGGATAACTGGCCCGCAGCTGGGCCTGGGGCACCCTGCTAGGGCTTCCCACAGAGCCCGGGCCTATCTCCGCCCTCGGCAAAGCTCCGGCAACCAATCGCAGCCTGAGGACACGCCCAGCCTCAGGCAATCTCCTCGTCCTGGATCAGGATCAGGGAGCTTTCAAGCCTTTCTTTAAAAGCCCCCGAATCTATTTAATCGTACCCTGTTTATTTGATTCATTCGTTTCGGTTTGTTACGGCCGCCGAGAGAAAATATTTAATTTTTAGAATCTTCAAACCCACGGTTAGTTCTGAACTCCTTAAGAATAACTTCTTCAAATTTTAAAAGGCTCCCTCATATCTATGCGCTACATGGGTTTTAATATACCCTACGCTAATTTAACTCATCATCTTCAAGTTTAAAATACTTTCGCGAGTTGAACAAAACCTTCTTGTAGACTGCGTATTTCAGGATTATAGGATAATACCGGGTGATTTTTAAAACGTTTTATCAAAGCTTGTTACGGAAAATAAAATCTGAATCTTGCCCATATATTTATAATTAACTGAAGTAATTCATTTGTAATGCTTCTTAAATCCTATATAACTGCATGTGGGGTAGTGGGGTGATATTAGGTTAGGCACGAGTTAACATTTTTGGAACAAGCACTGATTTTAAACAATACCCAATATAATTTTCAAAAATCCTTTTAAAAATCTAATGTACCTACGACTAGATGATGGTGCGCAAAAGTTTGAGTAAACCATCTTGCTAATATTAAAGTGGTTGTTATTCAATTCGAAAATTCCGTTCAGTAGGTACCTATGCAGATCCCATAAAAATTAAAAACAGTGAATGAATGACCTGTTTTTGTAGAGAAAAATAGAATGTTTGTCAAGTTAGTAATTAATTTCATGCGTTCCTGAAGCGGTACTGGATTCAAAAATTGTTTAAGGATGCAGCAAAAGGTTTCCTATAACTAATAAACTTAGCATCGATTTTTTCATGTTCTTCGGTGCTTTCTTTTGCTGGTGTAGATTCTAAAAAATTAATTGATGGTTATTTTTCTTCTAAGATAGATTATAAAAAGATTCCACACGCCGTTATTATGTGGGCATAGCCATTCTGAGAGCTCTTCCAAAAAATTGGAAAAGAATCAGGTAGACCTTTAAGTTTACTTTTCTAACTAAATAGTAAATGATTCCTTATAGATTATTATAAGTTAATCTGTTATTAAGCGTAATAAAAATTTTACCTTTAATCTCAGATGTGTTTGGTCGTCTACTACTTTGCAAATTTTCTGAAAATTAAAGGAAAAGATTATTTTATTCCTTACACAATCGAAAAAGTTTGTTTGCAATATTCACTTACCTTCATTTCTAGAAGTGCTTGATCGACTAGCTGAAGGGTTGTCTGAAAAGCAATAATTATAGCTTTGACATCTTCAATTAATAAATTAGAATTGTTTTATACTCAAAGCTTCTTATTTAAAATCATTTTTCAATGGAAAATTTGAAAAATTAACTTACCCACATTTTTAGAAGTGCCTGATTCGCTACTACCTGGTAAGTCTTCTGAAAAAAAATAAATGAAAAGCGTAAGTTTTCACCTAAAAGAGGCAATATAGTTTCCCACTAAGATGGGCAAATAAACTTCCATAAAAATTTAAAAGAAAATTTTCGAGCACTGAGTTTAGAGTTTTAAGCAAATTTTCTTAGTGAGTGCTTGATCGTTAAACGTACTTGGTTTGCCACTTGGTAAATTTTCTGACAAATTTGTAGATTTTAAATATTTAACAAAGATTATTCAAAGTTCTTTTTTGGGATTGTAGAAATATGCTTCTTACCGATTCTATTGCTAGACGAGCTTCTTCTTCTGTATAACAAATATTCTGAAAAAACAATGAATTAATTAATGGTTATTTTTCTTCTAATATAGATTATAAAAAGATTCTACGCACGGTTATTACTATGTGGACATAGCCATTCTAAGAGATCTTCTAAAAATTCAAGAAGACTCAGATAGACTCTTAAGTTTACTTTTCCAACTAGGTAAATTGTAAATGTTTTCTTATACATTATTATAAGTTGTTCTGTTATGGAACGTAATAAAAATATTACCTTTATTCTCGGATGTGCTTGGTCGTCCACTACCTTGCAAATTTTTTGAGAATTAAAGGAAGAGATTATTTTATTCCTTACCCAATTGAAAAAGTTGGTTTGCAATTTGCAAAAAAGTTTCAATTTACCTTCATTTCTAGAAGTGCTTGTCCCGATAACTGAAGGATTCCCTGAAAAGCAATAATTATAGCTTTGACTTCTTCGATTAAATTATAGAACTGTTCTATACTCAAACCGTATTTAAAATAATTTTTCAAGGGAAAATTTAAAAAATAAACTTACCCACATTTTTAGAAGTGCTTGATGTAGGTAGGCATAGCCATTCTGCGAGATCTTCTAAAAAATTGAAAAAGAATCAGTTAGACTTTTAAGTTTACTTTTCCAATAAATGATAAATGTTTTCTTATAAATTATTATAAGTTGTTTTGTTATGGAACGTAATAAATATATTAACTTTATTACCAGATGTGCTTGGTCGTCTAATACTGCCTTGGAAATTTTCTGAAAATTAAAGGAAAAGGTTATTTTATTGCTTAACCAATTGAAAAAGTGTCAACTTACCTTCATTTCTAGAAGTGCTTGGTCCACTAATTGAAGGGTTGTCTGAAAAGCAATAATTATAGCTTTCGACTTCCTCAATTAAATTAGAATTCTTTACTTAAAACTTCTTATTTAAAATAATCTTTTGAGTGAAAATTTGACAAATAAACTTACACACAATTTGAGAAGTACTTGATGTTCCACTACCTGATAAGTCTTCTGGAAAAAAAATTGAAAAGTATAAGTATTACACCTAAAACTAGAGACAACAGCTTCCTTCTATAAGAAGGGCAAGTAAACTTCCATAAAAATTAAAAACGAAATTTTCAAGCAACTTTTCGTTCAACAGTGGACAGCACCATGTAGAAGGTAGAAAGGTAGAAAAATCATTACTTCTATAAAATTTGTAGATTTTAAATCTTTAACAAAAATTATTCAAAATTCTTTTTGTGTTCTCCTTACCGATTATATTCTTAGACGAGCTTCTTCTTCTGTATGACGTATATTCTGAAAAAACAATAAATAACGATATATACATTTCTAAAATTGACTTTTCTGATCAAATCAATCCCTACTTTGCTCAGATTTCAAATGCTTGTTAAAAATTATTATTGAAAAGTTGTGAAGATCGACTTACCAAGATTTCCTAAAATACTTGATCTTGTGTACGGTATAAACTCTAAAAGATTGAAGAAAAAATAGTTTATAATCCTCAGAGTTCGCATTTTGTTTGATTAATTTATTAAAAGTCTGGTTTAATTTTAAAAGTAGCACAAATACAGGGTGTTAATACTAAGTCGTTACACCCGAAAATGGCAGTTAGAACTCATTAAAACAAACAACTTTTCTTAGTTCCAATTTTTGATTTGGTGCCCCGGTTCGTAGTTATTGGAGTTCTTTTGTTTTTCGAAAAATCGTCATAACTCCCTTATTTAAAGGACTATTGAAAAAAAGCAAAAATTTTCAAAATTAGCTTTCGACTCTCTAAAACATTTGCATTTACAATTATTTTTTATTTTGTCAAATAACAAAATGGCGATCGAGCAAAAATTTCAAAACAAGATTTTTTGACAACCACCCCATCGATTTTTGAAAGTAAAACATTTATAAAATCCTTAAACTATCTACTACAACATTTGTCCTAAAAATTTTTTTCGATCTATCCAAAAAAAGTCTTTATTCGTTTACTTGAATTACAGATAAGTATTAACAAACTAAAAAAACGATTTAAAACGAAGTAGCTTTCTACCATTGAACAATGAAACAAAAGAAGATTAGATTTGACAAGTGCACAAAGCCGAACAAGATACTTCAAACTTAATGCACGTGTGTTTTCTAGTTTGTATGTTGTAAACTTAAATACTTTTTAAAGTTAATCATTTGTGTGCGTATTTTGCATAATTTGTACGTAAAAATGAATTATTATCAAAACGTTGAACTTCTTGACATGCTTTTGGTTTTTGGGGAGACAAGGCGTAATGCACATAAAAAAAAGAAATTGTAGACGTCTGTCAGAGACTAGTTGTTTTTACCCAACAATTGGTGGGAACGCCAACAGATTACGCCAAACCCCTGGATTTGAAGAGGCTGCACTTGGTATTGTTGAAGATGACCCATCGACGAACCCAAGGGTAATCGAAAGGGGTAATCGTAGGGGAGCACGTAATCGGGTCTTACCTTCTCCCAAACCGCTTGAATGGGGAAAATTATTTTATTTTCTTAGATACTGTGCTACCGGAGCTTCTTGAGGACTTGCCATTAAACATCAGACGGAGACTTTAGTTTCAAAATGATTGGGCACCGACTCACACAACGCATTGCTAAATCGGGAATACCCAAATAAGTGGATTAGGAGGAGAGGTCCTATTGCGTGGCCAGCCCGGAGGCCCGACCTAACTCCACTAGATGAAGACCTCTGTATACGAGGCACCGGTGAACACAGAGTTAGAACTAGTGGCTAGAATAGTGGCTGCAGCAGAAGATATAAAACAGAAGCAGGCAGTCCTTGCGAAGGTCTCCACCAACATTAAAATATGCTGCCGGGCTTGCGTTGCTGCGAATGGTGGCCATTTTCTAAATGTATTATAAATAGTGTACTTGTCAAATCTAATCTTCTTTTGTTTCGTTGTTCAATGGCAGGAAGCTACTTCGTTTTAAATGATTTTTTTAGTTTGTTAATACTTATCTGTAATTCAAGTAAACGAATAAAGACTTTTTTTGGATAGATCGAAAAAAATTTTTAGGACAAATGTTGTAGTAGATAGTTTAAGGATTTTATAAATGTTTTACTTTCAAAAATCGATGGGGTGGTTGTCAAAAAATCTTGTTTTGAAATTTTTGCTCGATCGCCATTTTGTTATTTGACAAAATAAAAAATAATTGTAAATGCAAATGTTTTAGAGAGTCGAAAGCTAATTTTGAAAATTTTTGATTTTTTTCAATAGTC
This sequence comes from Melanotus villosus, assembly GCA_963082815.1. Lineage (NCBI taxonomy): Eukaryota > Metazoa > Arthropoda > Insecta > Coleoptera > Elateridae > Melanotus > Melanotus villosus. The sequence goes on along the minus strand of OY720419.1, from coordinate 26,485,647 downwards.
CGTAAAATAAAGGAGTTATGACGATTTTTCGAAAAACAAAAGAACTCCAATAACTACGAACCGGGGCACCAAATCAAAAATTGGAACTAAGAAAAGTTGTTTGTTTTAATGAGTTCTAACTGCCATCTTCGGGTGTAACGACTTAGTATTAACACCCTGTATAAAAACAATTGCCTTACCATCTGTCCCAGAAAATCTTTCTCGGCGTGGTACACTATCTGAAAAATTAAACTGCAATTAATGAATTATAAATCCTAATATTTTTAAACAAATTGTAATAAAAAATTTTGTTATCTAACAATATGCTGAAACATATTCAAATTACCTTTAATATTTGGTGAGCTTTGGCGTCTGTTTTAATTTAATGACAAATCATAATAATGATCTATAAATCATACTTTTCTGGTCATAGTATGAAACTTGTATTTATTTAAGGATATTCAGAAAACTAACTAATATTCTAAAACTTACCATCACTGCTAACCTGGTTGTTTTTTTCGTCTGATTTAAATTCTGAAAAAATAACAATTTATTACGTAATATACCATCACTGGATAACTCTTATGCCTCATTTTTACATTTTGTAGCTGATAAATATTTACTTAAAAAGTTGTGTTTCTATGAAAAACATTATTTCTTTGTTGGATTTTTTATTGGCAACGATAGGCTGAACATTTGAGGTCAAATTGTATTTATTGAAAGTTTGCTCACTACACGTGTTAAGTGGCTTCGGCCATTAGTAGTTAAATGGCGCCAGTTAAAATATTACATCCCAAAGAATACCACAAATTATATTGCACAAAATACCAGGAGAATCAATAATGAGAACCGGAATAACTATATGTACGACCTAAAACATTCATTTACAGCCCAGTACAGGTACGTTTACAGACAATCTTATAAAGCTTATACGTACTAAAATCAGAGTATATACAGAGTGACGGTCTTAAAACATTCATCATTTACAGTCCACTACAGGTACGTTTACAGACACTCTTATAAAGCTTATACGTACTAAAATCAGATCAGCCAATACAAACTATATACAGAGTGATTCATAACAAACTTCGGCTTTTGTTATATAAAATATTACGATTTAAATAAATATAGCCAAGGTGGCGCAGTGGTAAGAGCGTCAGGCTAGCGTTGCGCTAGTCCCCGGTTCGAATCTCGCTGGGTGCAAGATTTCCCGGAGATCGGTATCGAGCCCTGGCCTACAAGGTAGAGTAACAAGGTTCTATACGTACACATATATACACTATACACAACATGGAACATGGTGCTGTATGTAGGCAAAAAACGGCGCCTTAATCGCGTAACTCTCAAGCGGGCCCGATTGTGGTAAGAGCACATATTTACACTAACGTAACAGCCTCAACACCGAAAGGTATAGAGGGTCTTACGATTACGATTACGATACGAGACGACGATTTAAATAAATTACCTTGGTCCAAAAGTAAATATTTAGAGAGATACAGGGTGTCAAAGCTAAAATTTTAATTTTTTTATGTAATTTCAAACGTTTTAGAAATATTGACATGAAAATTGGAAAAACTACCTTTGTTAGGATGGACAACAATAAAAAAATCCTCAATTTCAATGTAGCTCCTAAAAGAACATTTTACTTTTGCTACACTTAATATCTTAAAAAGACTTCAACTTTTTTATACTTAAAGTTATGGCAGATTTAATTGAAAAAAACAATTGCCTCGTCTTTCTTATACGAAAAAGATATACCTACTATTTAAATGTCGCTAAAGGTAAGGTAACCGTTTCCAAGATATTTGCTATTGAAGTAAGTAATGCAACATCTTATTCATTTTTTAAGTATCTTGTCAAAAACTAGTAATAGGATACAGAGCAACAGTGGATCGGTGGGATATTTGTTACTAGTGTATCACAAGTAATTCTCTTTGAGGAATGCTTTCATTACCTGGATAGAATTTCCATGTGGTAGGCAACAAATTCTTTTCTAATATTGTGAAATACTTCTGGTAATTAACCTCTCTGTCAATAACTTCAAGTCGTTCTAAATTTTTTGCGAACATACAACCCAGCCCATTATAGCTTTTAGAAATTTCACTTCAAACTTAATGCAATCTTAATAAAATGCTTCATTTCTTAATCTAATAATTCGTTTAGGACAGTTCCTTTTACACGAATACACCATTGCTCTGTGTCCCATCTCTTGTTTTCATATGAACATGTCAAAAGTGTCATTTTAAATTCAAATAACGAATAAAATGTTGCATTACTTAGTTCAATAGCAAATATCTTGGAAACGGTTAACTTTATCGACATTTAAATACATAGTAGGTATGCCTTTTTTGCATAAAACAGATGAGGCAATTGATTTTTTCAGTTAGATCTACAATAACTTTAAGTACAAAAAAGTTGTTGAAGCTTTTTTAAGATATTGGGCGTAGTAAAAGTAGGTAAATTCTTTTAGGAGCTACTTACATTAAAATCGAGCACGGATTATTGTTTTCCGTCGCAGAAGAGTTAGTTTCAACAATTTTCATATAAATATTTAATTTTAGGTAAATCGTAATATTTTATACTACTTGTATAACAAAATGCGGAAATTTGTTACGCTCATTATGAATCACCCTATATAAAGAGTCACGAATTTTACAACTAAATAATTTAGGTAATTACAATTTTAAAATAACGGGATTGACAAGAAGTATAGGTTAAGAAAAGAAAATTTGTATCACATAGGCATACGCCCTTCATCTCAGGCACACTTTTGGATTTTGTAGAATAAAATTTCTACAGAAGAAAATTTAACAAATCTATATTCAAAAATTCTTGAATGAATTTCCATATAAAAGCATTTCGCAAACATTTAAGAGCCCTTAAACAAATGACTATGGATTGATTAGTACTAGAAAAGCTAGACATTTCGAAATAGCCGTTTGTTAGGGAGCAAGCTTAAGTTTTTTTAGTGCATATCTATTTATTTATTGATTTTTGATTTAGGTTATTATTACTTCAACATCTTTGCATGCTTCTTTTTCTTTGTGAAGTTAACAGTTGTAAATAAATAGCTGGGACGCAGTAGACCTAAAATTATCCTAAGTTTACATATCACTTTTTGTAAGTTTCCACAAAGAAAGATTCTTGAGCTTTATATCTTAGAACAGTAATTTTCAACAGCAAAACGATTGACTTACCCCCACTACTAGACGGTCTACGTTTTCTCTTCAAAGCAATATCTGAAAATAGAATATACAGATAAAAAGAATTAAATTAATACCACTTTCGTTTATATATTAGCCTTTTCGAGTATTAGCATTTTTGAAAAACCTTATCAATTAACGTATATTTCAAAGAAAATAAAATTTTTAAAAGGTTGATTAGTTAAAAAGTATATATGCCTTTCAAACTTTCTTGAACATATATAATACTTAAAAAGTAATTGGGTATAATAGTACAGTGTGTCCCCGGATGGACCTAACTATACTTGTAAACTTCCTTATTTTGCATTTTAGGAAGGACAGTCATTCCTCATAAAAAGTTTTGCTTCATCTAGCAACTCCTCAACCACTACCAAAATTTCGAATTAACATACAGGGCAGTTACAATTTATTACACAATTTTTACAATACAACATAATTCAAACATTGACTAACAATTAGTTGACAAGAAATCAATCATTTGAGTAAATTCTCAGTTCCATTTGTTTTCATTAGATAACTGCGATAACCACGTTGGCAAAATTTATAGATACCTATTACTTATTTATCTTAATAAAGATAAAAAATCAACTTTGAGATACAACGTTCAGATTAGATATATGAGCTTCTATTGAAATTTCAAACATTTTTTCCCAGTAATACTTATAGTTTCCTTTCAAATAAAAGGTACTTTATTCTTAACCAAATTTCACGTTGTTTCATTTTCTAACCACCCTGTATGTTATTTCGAAATTTTGGTAGTGGCCGAGGACTTGCTAGATGAAGCAAAACTTTTTATGAAGAATGACTGTTATCCTAAAATGCAAAATAAGGAAGTTTACAAGTATAGTTAGGTCCATCCGGGGACACACTGTATATTCACAATCTTTTTAGACCACAGCAGGCTGCATTATAAGGACGGTTTACTTAGTATAAACAAAGACTTCCTAGTAAAACTCTTTCTAAAATATAGGGTAAATCAAGTTACATTAATTTTACAATTATGCGTTATGCTAGAATCAGAATTGCCAACTGTTAACTAGATTTAATTCTAAAGCTGGAATAATCCTAGCCGGTGGCATTTTTAAATTACATCTTTTAGGATACGCGTTGAATTGAAATTAATTTAACGGTGTATAATAGATCCTGGAATTGCAACATTGAAACAAAATTTTACGGATTTTTCAAAATGCATTATTTTTATAGAAGTTACATTTATAAGATTCGTTTGTAATAATATGGCATAGTTAAAGTAATTGGTTATAAAGTACCTTAATATGTTTTCTTCGATATTTTGTTTACTTAAATAGCTATTATTTATACATTCAGCATGTAAACCAGTAAATCCTTTATTCTTACTATTAAATTTGCCCTTATAGTCGACTAAATCAGAATTCCCAGTGCACATGCACCATTATGATAAATGTTAGGATTTTTTAAATAATCTTTCAAATATTTTTGTTCTCCCAAACATATTTTCTATCTATTCTTTTATATTTGTATGCTATTGCCCCGAACAATTTGATATAATATTCATCTTGATTTCCAAAGTCCAAGTTTTGTTTTGTAAATTCCAAGAACGTCATAAATTTTGCTGTTCAGATCTTCTTTAAAGCCAAAATTTTAAAAGTAAGTTGAAGATTTTCTTCCTGCTTGTTTTAAATTTCGTTTACTTTTTCCAACCGTCTGAAATTGTTTTTTTTTTCTCAGAATTAATAATAATTTTGATTATACAATTCATAATATAATTAACCAATCAGCATCAAGCATTTTGCTTGGTTACTACGTATTGATAAGTGAATATACCCTTGACGACGTGGTATAATCACTTTGGTGTTTCGGCTGGTCCCAAACAATAGAAAACTCGAATCTAGTATGAGTATTTTTTCAATTTTTTCGTAGCAACCATATTTACATTGTTTATCAACAAACGTCACTTGCACATAAAATTCAGTTTTGTTATTTATTCATTATACCATGAGATCGAAAAAAAAATGATTCTGAGCAGGCCTTGACTAGTACAACACCATTGGCTACACTGGTTCTAGAATGCTAGTCAAGGCCTGCTCGAATCATCTTTTTTTTGATCTCATGGTATAATCTAATTATATACCACTCGAGCAGTCGCAAACAATCAAATACTTTGCCTCCTTGCTCGACGTATTGTCAAGAAACACCACTCGTCGCTGCCGCGACTCGTGGTGTTTCGTCTCGTAACTCGTCAAAGTATTTTCGATTATTTTCTATGCTCTCGTGATATAAATAGTGACTATTTCATTCATAACCTTATGAACCAATCAGAATATGCAATTTTCCTTAGATACCACGTATTCCAACAGATTCCAACCGTTATATTGCAGTAACCATGGCGAATCGAATATACCAACCTGTTTTCGCTACCAGCAAAGTAAGCAAGCCTTACATCCATGGCAACAGTGACTGTAAGTGGCTAATAACATTCGGGCTCTAGTTACCCTTGACGACGGAACTTAATAGTGTCACTTACGTTCCTAGGAAAATAATGAACAGATAACAGAACTGTACGTTTACCGTTGTCATTGTTACCACTGTTATTATATTAATTTTTTTACGATGCCAAGTATTACAGGACGCATAGTTACCACAAAAACTCTCACAAAATAATTATATATACTTTGCAAATAATCAGGCCTATTCCCTAACTTCAAATCGAATAGAAGTGGTTGTTAGTTGGTATTCCCTAACTCCGTCACTTTTCGATTGTAGAAGTGACTAACGTGGCTTGGATATTAGAAGTCAAACTCGACATGTACTCAGGTATCGAAATTGTTGTCGACGAATAGAAATTGGTGTTGCGCCTGCGCTGTCCTATCGTTTGACAATTGTCACGTTTTGTTTTTAAAGTAGTTGACTGCCGGTTTGTAGAATTTTTATTTTAAAGAAGTGTTTTTATAGTAATTGTGAAGTAAAATAAACAAATGGCAATGGCATATGGATGTTGGCGTTTTTCTTGGCATAGAAATTGAACGCAGATGAATGGAAAAAAACATTCAACCTTACCCGTTATGAAAATTTCCAAGAATCGCATTATCTCCGTACATCCTTCCCTTTAACAATTGTCGGTCACTTACAAACTTGTATTTTGCCGCTTAACCACTTGTTTTATGCGCATGTCAGACTCACGTACAACCTTCGTCAAACGGCCGTTAAAGCTCATTATTGCTTGCGGTAGCAAGGTTGTCAGATTTATGTAAACAGCAACCGATAGAAATCGTAGTCAAGCTAAAAAGCAACTTCTACTAGAGTTACGGAATACGAACTATCGGAATCTGCAGACGCGATAGAAGTTCAACATTTCGATTTGTAAACATTCCGATCCGATCTGGCAACTTCTATTCGATTTGGTAAAAGTTAGGGAATAGGCCTGAATATTTTCTTGTTCTTTTAAACTACTTGCTAAGCGAAAAAAATATAATAAGCAACACGGAATGTATGGACTATTAACATTTTCGGAAGGCGACGAGCCTTGGATTCGCCTCGGCTCGTATTCGCCTACCTCAAATGTTAATACGTCCTTACATTCCATGTAGCTTAAATAACTATTGTATAATCGCTGTAATACAAACCTTTGTATATTCACCCGCATGAGACTCAATTAGATATCCATGAAAACTCCATGATAGTCAAATAATTTATTAGTAAACAACGCAATTTTTTTCTAATTGTGCGTTTTAGACTGTGGTTTTCGTTTTAAATAATAAATAAATGTTAAAGTTCTTAGTATTATTATTGCCTAAAGAAACACCACTCGACCTTCGGTCTCGAGGTGTTTCAGGCAATATGTCTCGTATAATCGAGTATTTTCGATCGTCTTGTTGTATAATATATGAATATTTGTTTTTTACCTGAAGCAGCATTGTGTGTTATCCAATGACTATAAGATTAGCTTAAGTACACTGCGATTTAGTGTTAAATTATTTCATATTAAAACCTACCTTAAAAAATATAATTTAAAAATGAACTTTATTTCTATGTTACGTTTAGAAAACAACAATTAAATACACTTTGCATTGGCTATAATGTAAATTAAATTATCGGTAAAACATACTACATGTTTTAATTGTTTCTCCTGGGCTTTACATATTTTAAAATAATCGACCGCAAGAATTAATTATTGTTGCTTCCAGAACACTAAAATTATGGAGATAACACTATCATCATTTTAGATTACGGGTTTTAACTTTTGGATTGAGTTATATTTTATTACTTCAGATTTAATTTCAATTTTTTGTAGTAAACACGCGAACGCATAAAAACAGTTTAATTTTTAAGACTAGTGCATTATTTACGAATTCCCTAAGGACGAATAAGCAATGCATGCGAACTCAAAACCTTTCCTTCTAACGCTCATAGTATAAAACCTTCGTTTTATTACAAAAGAATGATTTTTAATAACGTTTTAAGTAATATAAACTGAATTTTTCCTTTCTCGTATAGCAATTTTATACAAGCCAGGAGTACCTTAAACAAAGACACCTCAAACTTACCATTTAAGAAAAACTGATCAAACTCACGTAATAGCAAAAAGCCACAAACTGTTTCTAAACATTATTAATTTCTCCAAAAATATTATTTTTATTATCAAATGATAACGTTTCTTAGACAATTGAACAAATAGCTTCCATTTCCAACAACAGTTCTAAATAAGACCGTGATTTACATATATCTTTCGATTCCTATTAATATTCTATTTTAATTTGTAACTAGGTACAATAATTATTCTTCACGGTGGCCTAGATTTTGCAATTTAATTTTAAAATCGAGAGGATACAATTTCGAACCCCCATTACAGCTGAATTTTTAAATTCGTCTTGCAGGATAAGTTAGGCTAACTTAGATAATAAGTATTTTAGAAATGTTTAAGGATTCGCCCTTCTGTGGAAATACTTTTAATTTTCATAATTCATTAAAATTATTAATAAGGAACCGCATTATTTCATATATTCACCTTCAAGAACATCTTCTAAATAATATTCGATCTAGTGTCTTAACATATTTCCTATACTGACCCAATAATTTTAATCGCTCCAAATTTAGAACAATGATTATTATAGGTAGTGTTTGTAGTGTGTAACAGGATCACCAATAAATAAATTATAAATATTTAAATATTTCAAAGTAAAAACCAGAAATAACGAACAGAGAATATTAATTTGTCAATTTATTTGAGAATCCTGTTTCAAACTGCAAGAATATGCAACTAATATGTAATGTGACCATGGCTTCATGAGATACGTACGGTATGACGCTCTTTTATTTGAAAAATAGAGTAGAAAAACACAAGCAAAGCTGAGTTAGAAAATCCAATTTCCAGATTTTTAGAAACAGTTGTGCAAATGACTAAATAAAGAAGCAAAGTCAGTACACAACAATAGAGTAACTTTATGATGGAAAATATAATAAATGAACATATTCAGTTTCTGCAAGTTTATTTTTGCCATGCGAAAATACATATTGGTATTAAAGCATAGTTTAACGTCAAAACAAGAAATAATTATGTGCAATAAATTTTAAGCAATTTGAAGTTACATTTTTGGGTATTAGGCACAAATTTGAATTTTCTTGGAAATGTTACTAAGAACATGGGATACAAATTGATTATTAAATGATGCGTTTAGCAACTGTTTACTTTCAAAGGTATTAAACGTTTTTAATTAACTTTATCAGAAATGTTAAAAATTGGAACATTCACAAAATTACCGTAAACAACGGTTACGGTTTAAACGATACCTATGTTTTAATTTATTTGTTAACCTAGATTTCAGATGATCCTAAAACATAAGTCGATTTTACCATTTTTATTACAAAATAGTTATTTATGTATCAAGGGCGAAAGAAAAACGATTTTAGCCCGCTTTAGCCGAGGGTTATAACACGCCAAGGGCTAAAATCGCTTATTACGCCTGTGATACATACAATATTTTTTGCACGGACGGAGATTTTATTTAAATCTTCTAATTTATAATAAAATTTTTCTAATGGCATTTTTAACGGCAAGAGTGATTTTATAAAAATTGTTTTGTAACTAAGGTAGACGTATCCCGATATTTCATGGCCCACGACATGCACGTCAAATTTGTGAAAGAGTGAGATGGAAGTCTAATAGTAGAACCTAAAAACATGCTGCAGTCAGGAAAAAGCGCGTGAAATTTTAAATTGTTGTCCTTATGAAATTGAAAATAAATACATTTATTAGCTGCCACCTATATTGCAAGTTTCTCAGCTTATTATAACATAATGATAGGTTTTCACTAATAATATTTTTTCATATTTTGACTTTGACAGAACGAACCTAACCTAGGTTTTTAGGTTGAGTTGCGTTTTCTCTTTCTGAACTAAGGGCCATGAGATATCGGGATGTGTCTAATCTACTTATTTTTCTGATATTTTAAATTAATTTGTCGCGGGCGTAAATTGCGCCCTAGGTCTGCAATAATTAACTTTGCGCCTTTCTTGGCGGGCGTAAAGTAGTCACTTTCCGCCCGGGAGTGCAAAAATACAGTAGAATGCAATGTTACAATAAATATAAAATTTAACAATTGAATACTCTATCGCTCTGTATAGTGTAATGAAAGGCATCGCACTTTTAAGCACATTCTTAAATTATAAATACCCTAAGTACTACTACCGCGAGCAATTGAAAGTAGGTAAACGGCATTAACCATGACACCCTGTTTTTTTTTACCTGTATTCTAGTTATGTGAGTAAGATTTTTAAATATAGATATAATAATAAATATAATGGCCCTATTCTCACGTCATGTTTAAAGTTGTCTCTAACTAAAGTCGTGTTTAACGTAAACATAAAACGATATAGCTTTATACTGCTTTTAACGTGTAGAAAAGAGAAGCACATTATTGCTGTGGTAATTAAACACGGCTTTAAGTTTAAACATGAGGTGAGAATACCGACCAGTATAATTAAGTTTATTAAATTAACGTTACTAATATTATACGTAATTGAAAATACTTTGTTTAAAATTATAATTAATAATAATGATAGATGTAAAATGAATGTAATTATGTGTTGGCGAACGTCAGTAAAGTTTCGTGGTACTACTAGAATTTTTTTTTTAAACAGCACTTCCTTCTTTTATTTGCCTGCGACTTCTTTCTACTGCTCTTCAGCTCAGAATGAGTTATTTGCCGAGTATTATATATATTCTAAAGCTCAATTTTCTAAAACTCTGGCATATTATGTCTTTTGTGAAACCAATAGCGGTGGAGCTGTACCGCTCCCAACAAGGCAAAAGTAGCGATCTTAGAAAAATATGGCGTCTTTTCCCAGTTTATCTAGCTATAAGTAAATAGATAAATAAATAACTCCTCGGCATTTGAATAGAATCAATCTTGTAAGGAATATCGTCAAATTTCATTATATAGTTTGAGTTGTACTCAGCTCTACAGTTACGGAATGGAGGAAATATAGAATACACATAAAAAATTGATACATAGATTTTGTGGGTAATTAAATTCTCTACAAGATTGATTAGAAGGGCTTTTACGCTAAAATGAAGTTTTACGGAGTTATTGCGATGTAAAGTGGAAACAAACTCAAAATTTTGCCAGGTACGCTATTTTAGCCTTTTTTGGAAGCTTCATAGCTCCGTTGATATTAATCGTACAAAAAAATTTCAAATTACAAATTTGCAGGAAATTTTGTCCTCTACAAGTCGACAAATAACTTTTTTAAGATCGCTACTTTTGCCTTGTTGGGAGCGGTACAGCTCCACCGCTATTGGTTTCACAAAAGACATAATATGCCAAATTTTTAGAAAATTGAGCCTTAGAATATATATAATACTTGACAAATAACTCATTCTGAGCTGAAGAGCAGTAGAAATAAGTCGCAGGCAAATAAAAGAAGGACGTGCTGTTTTTTAAAAATAAATTTATAGTAGTCCCACGAGACTTCACTGACATTCGCCAACACATAATTACATTCATTTTGCATCTATGTATACAGATTATTCTGTTTGAAATGAAAGGTAATACTTTTATTATTAGAAATAATGAACCAAAGAGAGTTGCTGCACTAAACATGAAAAAATCCCCTTTTCTTTGTAAATTTATCCACACTCTGTTGCATTGGTTGTAAAAAAAATTGATACATGTATTTTGTAGGTAATTAAATTCTCTACAAGATTGATTATGAGGGATTTTACGCTAAAATGAAGTGTTACGGAGTTATTGCGATATAAAGTGGAAACAAACTCAAAATTTTGCTAAGTACGCAATTTTAGCCTTTTTTGGAAGCTTCATAGCTCCGTTGACATTAATCCTACAAAAAAACTTTAAATAAAAATTTGCAGGAAATTTTGTCCTCTATAAGTCGGAAAATAACTTTTTTTGCGCTAAAATTCACCAGAAAGAAGTTGTGGGCAAGAAACGGAAAGAAGTGCCGATTTTCGATGGTTTCCACACGATGGCGGGTGGAGCGGAGGAGGTGGAATTGTGGAAATTTGGATTTTTCACTAACCAACCATCCTATACAACATATCAAAAATTCAGAACTACCCGACCTTTTGTAGGGTAAAATCCTTCGTTCACTGGACGATGGGGCCTCTCAAGTGCTAAATCCGCCACTGACAGTATGGCTCATCCAGTTTCCAACGTACTCCAGACCCTTTAAAACAAATTCAGTCCCATACATTTACAGAAAAACGGCCAGTATTGTAGGTTGGTTTAACTTTAACATATTGCTCCATATATCTGCTGTTTGGAGGTCTATACAGTGTGTCTCAAATTCAATCCCCACCATTAGGATCTTGGAAACTATAAAAGCTACAAAGTTGGTTAAATAGGGAAAGTTTTAAGAATTTTAATGCTCATTTCATATCCGTTGACAAATCACAGCTAACTTTGACCGTTTTCGAGATATCTTGGAAAAGCCGAAATTTGGAGATTTCTGTTTCCAAAATATCTCGAAAAGTATTAAGTTATTAGTTTCAAGACTTGTACATTGTGAAGGTACTTTTTTACGGAGAATCGGGTGGTACCATACCATGGCGCTTGGTTTCTATTCTATGAACAACTACTTTTGATTTTCATGTGGACGCAATATTGAATTTTATCGTAACTAAACTCAGCTCTTTTTTCTCTTTTCAACGATATGTCACACGTACGGAGTTTTTCAGGAAGAGCGGGAATAAAATACTTTTTTGTGCAGCCGGACGCGAAGTGGTCATTTCGCGTACGCAATACAGGACGCGAAATCCGATTTCGCGGCCTTACCCTTAGTAACGGCCGCGAAATTGTATTTCGCGGCCGTTACTAAGGGTAACGGCCGTTAAACTAAACGTCACTTATTTGACACATGAGAGTTGACATAACAGATAATATGAAAATGTCAGTTTTATTATGTATTTTTTACAGCTGCACAGGCGACAATTTTTCTCTCGGTACGCTAAAATGGAATTTCGCGGCCTTAGCATACAAATAACTATTTTGTGCAGCCGGACGCGAAGTGGTCATTTCGCGTACGCAATACAGGACGCGAGATCCGATTTCGCGGCCTGTATTGCGTTACCCTTAGTAACGGCCGCGAAACGCGTTTTATTTATGTTGTTTCCATAGAAACATTGTGACGTGAAAGCCGACTATATTTACATTCATTTATGATAAAAATTTGTAATTATGTATTTTTTACAGCTGCACAAAAAATGTTGTGTATACTTCGTCCGCGAAATTCTTAAGCGCCCTCGAGATTGTCCTGCCTCGGCCGCAAGCGGCCTCGGCGACAATTTTTCTCTCGGTACGCTAAAATGAAATTTCGCGGCCTTAGTATACAAATAACTATTTTTTTTATCATAGCCTACTACGCGAATAAGGAAAAAATGTATTTTATTCCCACTCTTCTTCAAAAACTTCGTACGTGTGATACATCGTTGAAAAGAGAAAAAAGAGCTGAGTTTAGTAACGACAAAATTCAATATGGCGTCCATATGAAAATCAAAAGTAGTTGTTCATAGTGTAACGTTTTTTTTACGACGTTTATTCAAATAAACTCGGTTCGTGGTGTAAATTAATTTATTAAACAAACTTAAAGTACGAAATAATTATAAAGAACAACAATTAAAACTAGCGTAAAACTAAACGGAACACTAATATTAAAACCGAACACTAAAGTAATTTATGTAACAGTTATTTATTTATACGTATTCACAATTCACGCGTCGCGCTATTAGTTCAAGACTGCCGGGTTTTTGTTCGTCCTTCTCTTATATCTGCGGCGGCCTTTGACTCCCGAGTTGTGTGGATTTTGCTAGAAGACTCATCGAATTTACTCGTCGGCTCGAGATCAGCTGACGCGGCGATGATGTCATTTTATAATTTGTTACAATAGAATAGAAACAAAGCGTCATAAATATAAACAAATGGTACCACCCGATTCTCCGTAAAAAAGTGCCTTCACAATGTACAAGTCTTGAAACTAATAACTTAATACTTTCCGAGATATTTTGGAAAACAGAAAACTCCAAATTTCGGTTATTTCAAGATATCTCGAAAACGATCAAAGTTGGCTGTGATTTCTCAACGGATATGAAATGAGCATTAAAATTCCTAAAACTTTCCCTATTTAACCAACTTTGTAGCTTTTATAGTTTCCGAGATCCTAATGGTGGGGATTGAATTTGGGACACACTGTATACACGAAGGCTACCATTGTGCGCTTATTGATACTTTCTTGTCAGTGAAAGCTACATTTTCCATATATCGTCTTAATTAACAAAAGTATTTACAAAACTCAGTTTCTTTCTTTTGTGATCTTCAGTTAAAGCATGGTTTCCGCCAGCACTAAAATTACGCAATTCCAAAGATTTTGTTCTTTTGTACGCCGTCCACCGTGATCCAGGAAAATTGATTGCTGGCATCTATAGCGCTCGTAAAGAGACTGTTTCTTAAATGAGTTATTAAATCATGGTATTATTGTAGAATTTCGATGTCGATCACCACCATGAACAGAGGCCACTGTATACGTTTCTTCCCATTTTCTTTTAAGTTTATATGCGCCATTTTTGTGCTCACATTATTGATTACCTTGAAAGTGAAAGTCCCACTTCCAAGAAGGGTTACTGCTTGCATTTTTTGACTAAGAACAACTGAGTTGGACACTCTCAGCTCTCAGAGCGATTATAGGAAAGACACGGCTGGATAGAATAAGAAACCAGGAAGTGAGAGAAGCTTGCCAAGCGACAGACGTTGTAAAGTTTGTAAAACAGGGAAGAAAGTACCTACTGGGACGAATACATTAGTAAAAGAAGCAAGGAAATGCTAATCAAGATAACAAGAGTTTGGAATCCACAAGGATACCGAAATCCAGGAAAACCACAGTGGGCAGAGAAAAGGAAATCATCAACAGACTTCACGCCATAGATGGATGAAGAAAACAGGCAGCGTTCCTAATATAAGAGAAGAGAAGAAAAATTTTTTTGACAGTTTCAATATTTGCTTAGGAGCGGATACTATAAAATAACATTTATAAACTAAAATTAGTCGTTTACTTTCAATTATTGCTCCCGAAGGATTAAACATACTACCAACTTTAATGTATAAAAACAATATTGTAACGAAACGCGTCAACGGTCGGTGGGAGCACATGTGATTTCGGTCGTATGCGTAGTCTAGACAGAAGCGAGTGTTCTCGGCTGTTCGATTACGTCATCGTCTGATAAGATGTCGAATATTCCAGATTTGAGCGTTCTCCAAGGCCGCAGTTGGTATATGGACGCGTTTCGTTAGGAACGGGTCAGTCTACCAAAGTCTACCAGTCGCGACCAAGCCGAACACGTGTAATAAAAGTGCGTGCGTGAATATAATAATAAATTAGTTAGTGTTTCCGGTTAGCAATAGTGTTGTGTTTTTAGTGTTTAAGTTGTTGTTTCGTATAAATTATTACGATATTTACATTAGTTAATAAACTAATACTCCTAATTCACACCACAGACCGAAGTTTTAAATAAACGTATGAATAACGTTACAATATTAAATGTTATTGTACCACCATAAACGTAAATAATTTAATATAATGCATAAAGTCTATAGTAACTAATTATTAACACACAATTAAATTAAATTAATGCTTTATAGGTATTTTCATATTTATTTTAAACCCACATCCTGACATTATTGGTCTTGTGCAATTGCGGTTTGTGCGATTTTAATTTGTAACGTTATTCATCCTGTTTGAACAAAGCTGAATGTATTTGCTATTTAGGTAACCGGGTCATCTAAGAAAGATAATAGTATTTTTTAAATGAAAGGGTGTATTCATTAAAATTTCAATTTATACATTTTCAAAATAGCAAGAATTACATTTAACCATAATAATATGACATCTTCCCCATACAAAACTGGCACAATGATGGCTTTAAGTCTCTAAAATTACAAAAATTATGATTTCTTTTGCTTCTTTATTTATCAGAAGAAATCATGTTATGATTTTATGTGATTGTAACTAATGAAGCAACATTTTGGCCCGCGAACTTCCTTGATAGTATAAATATGTATTTTATCTAAAAGACTGTTTTAATAGAAGTGCGAGCTTATTTATGCCAAATTTCACATGTAGTAATTTGATTTTTGGTATTCGTTGTCCAAATTTGAGATTGAAAGTGACTTCGTACTGATATTATTTATATTTCATAGGACCCAGCCACGAATGGTAGCACATCCATAGATATTTTAGCTTGTTTCCTAAATCTATGGAGAAAATGCAGGTGGTGATTCCCAAGAGAAAATTGAGGGTAATTTTTCATATAAACCTGTATTCTAAAATGCAGTTTTTGAATAACGAAAATAAAATAAATTGTAATGATCATCTCAGTTTTTTGGGAAAGAAACTGAAAAGTGAACAAAAATACATTTTCATATTCAAAGATACAAAGGTGATTCACACTTACGCAACTGACGAACTGAGTATATAAACAATAGCCCTTGGTATTGCATTTGGGCACGCCAAATTAACAATTAATATTTCAACGAGTTTTTGAGATTTACTAAAATTGCGATTTTTTCTCTAAATTTTCTGAAACGAAGAATTTTGGAACACATGTGAAATGTGAACCGAAACGTTTAGTCTTAAAATAAGGTAAGGAGCAGGCCAGTGAATTTTCTCCACATACTTAGGAAACATGCTACTATACTTGCATAACCTCACTCGTTGAAGTTTATTTTTCAGTCTATTAAGGTATTAGCTTTTTATAGAAACACAGAGCAAGTGATTTCATATAGCAAGACTAAAAGGATTTAAAAATAATGTACCTTTTTTAACTACAGGAAGATGTGTTTTGAATTAGTTTTTATTTGTCAATAACAGTGTTCATATTCCAAATACATACTAATCTAACGTAAACTGCCTAGTTAGTATTGTCCAAAACCCGCTCACCGCTAATAAATAAGCAATTCTCATTTCAAATATGTGACCAATAAAGTAAAAATATACGCAGAAAATTGTTATTCAGTAATTGTTGTATAAACTTCTTTATTTGGTATAAGTTATTTAAAAGTGATTTTATACTCAGGGGTTATGTAATAACGTAATCACGTATTATAATAAATTAATTAAATTTGCATTTCACTAAACATTTTTATCGAGTATAATTCCTCATGAGTTTCTTTTAACAAAGGAATCTTACATGCATAATATATATATTTTTGAGAAATTCCCCGTCATATTTGAATACTTAAGAAACTTGTGAATATCTTGAAGCAATAAAGAACTCATCTTCCAACAAACACAGCAACCTGTTCCTGATAGACCAGTAAGAGCTGCTTCAAACAGCGTAGCAACCTACAATATTTTATAATAAAGCTACCACCCCCGCGGCAGCTGGTCGCGTGTAGAAACTGTACGAGCTCCACTACAATCTACGGTGTCGGCATGATGGCCCAGGGCCCTCGTGGGGCCCTCATGAGCCGCAGAACACCGGCCTGTTACACTACGCCAGACCACGACAGTCCCCTGCAGCCAAGTCATTGCGCTCGCATACCTACTTGCATTGTGTGAAGATACACCAAAAATGCTCCCAAATTTATTTAAACACCGTTTATTGCATGAAATGATCATCTTGAAACCCTTACGGTTCAATTGTTCCCGGACGGTTTTTTCGGCCGCGTTTCGAAATTTCCGTAAGTGCCGCTTTTATTATACGATTTGATATTTGGTACCGTGGAATTTCAAAAGGTAGACCCTGCGGCCCTTGTTTTAATATTTGGGAAGGAGTGGTAGTAGAAAATGGCAAATTCGTGACAGATGGAAGCTGAGTCCGTGGGTTTTTTTTAATATTTATTTCAGTTAGTTGTCTTGGTAGCTGCTGCCACCAAGAAAGCTTATTCTGTCACTGTCATTGCTGTGCATTTTGTCATATTTTACATTGATTTATTCGGCAAATTTTGATTAAATACAGGTTTTAAAATAGACACTATCTTGATATGGCTTTATAAATTAAGTCTGCTGAAATGCTTAATACAATGCATCACAATCGCCTTTCACATAAATAATCTCTCAGAAAAATCAAGAATGAGTAGGTACCAATTAACGATTGGTATGTTACAAACAATACCTTTTGTAAAAAAAAATACTGTAAATTTCTACAAAACTTTGATTTAAAAAAAACGAAAACGTTTAAGCAATAAATTAATTTTTGCTGGCACGAACTTCTAACGCTTAACAAGATCTTCCCCATAACAAACATTTTAACTTCCGTTGCCCCTTAGTTTTGCATTCTGTATTATAAATGTATGTAAATGTTTGAAACAATTTTAACGTAACTGTTTCAGGGTCATTTATACCGAACTTGTTTGATATTTAAGCATGATTTAACTACAATAAATTTAAGTTCTTGGATGGGGATATAGTGGCAACCAAGAAAGTTCTTAGTTTAAAGAGTTTAAACTAATCCTAAAAACCTTAAGCACTTGAAATTATTATCAAAGACGTGGAAATAACTATCACAAGATTTCAAAAAATAAGAAAATTATATGTATATAAACCTAAATTTGAAATTTAAAGTTAATTATATTCACTTACTATTTATTATTGTTAACTAAACTATTCCTGTACACATTTAGAATATGTTGGAACGTTGCTGTAATTTTCGACTTTTAGTGTAAAGGCATTTCAATTCTTATTCAAACGATTTGTTCTAAGCTAAATATTGAAATTATGATTTTTCTGCTCAGAAATATTTAATCAATTTTTAGTCATTGAATTAATAATCGGATATATAATATATGTACCTATATATTAGAAAATCGATTTTCAAAACTAGAAATTTGAATCTAAATTGAAAATCTGGCACTTAAATTTGAAATCAAAACCCTAAAGCTTCAGCTCACATTATAAAACAATAACGTTTTAGATGTGTGATAAATCTGAAAACTTATTCCCAGTTTGAGTTCAAAGAATTAATCTTAAACAAATAAAGATTCAGTTTGAGGCATTGGGTTGCTTTCGGTTTTAACTTTAACTAAGTAATATAGAATATTTGAAACCTAAGTCAGTTAATATCTGCATTTATAACTATTCTGTCTTATAACATAGTGAAGAAGAATAAGAATATCTTCCATACTCTTGTCTCAGCCAACTTTAGTAAGCGAAGAAAACATCTTTAGAAACTAACTCCAGCCAATTTTATCTGGAAGGGAAGTTTCACTCTAAGAATACTGAAATACGTAGTTGGTTTTTAATAATTCATTGTGGTTTTAAGGATTCTATATCGTTAATATTTTTATCTAAGTTTCTAATGGTAAACATGATATCAAATTTATTGAAAAGATGTGTCCTGCTTATTCTTAATCATAAAAGTGAAAAAATGAAGAGTCATTTATATTGCTAGTGGGGTAAAGGCATGTTTGTATTATGAATGTGAATATTGCACGACAAGGTCGAAGAGCATGCCATGTAATCTATTAATGCTATAATGCTGATCCACATGCAGGGCTTAGAACTTTTTCGATATATCGAAACTGTGGAAATTATAGCAGACAACCGATTTTCAGGTGGGGGTCCGGTGTGCAGTGGGTGAGTGATGATAGTAAGTCGGGTGCGCGAGAAGTACGATAACGACAGCAGACGTGCGAGTCAATTGGAAAAATATGAAAAAGTATGAAATGTAGTTTAATTAAAATAAAGAAGTTGTGCAAAGCCTCTGCTTAGCTTTTCTAGAATGCCCCAATACAAATATGGATACATCGAAATATCGAAATTGATACGGAATTTTAAAAGTATCGATTTAATAGATATTTTTATTTAGGGCGGTCGTGGCTCAGTTGGTTCAGCGTGCGGCTGACCACTGAGATGGCCCGGGTTCGATTCCCAGGGACCCGACCGCTTCCCTCGGAAGGCAAAGGCAAACCACCGAGGTATTTCTGCCTAGTCTTCTCTGGAGTGGCTCGGAGCCCACGCTAAGCTGTAGGTCCCCGATGTCTGTAGGTTACTTGACACGCACAGACATATGAAGAGAAGATCGGCAACGCCCTGTAAAGGGCCCGCCACTTCTAGAAGAAGAGAGAATGATTATTTAAAATTTATATTTTATAAGGGATCTATGGGATTAAAGTTTCTATAAGAGTTTATTTTCAATATGCCAAATACTTGATGAAGCAATAGATCAGTTTATATCACGTATCAAATCAATAATCGTATTGATCTATTCGATATATCGACTAATTCGATACATCAATTTATTCCATATGGAAAATTTAATCCATGTATCAATTTGATTCTATTGCTTCGATATATCAATAGTGTCGATATTTTTTCGATATGTTTTTCTATCGTACAGGACTACCCACTTGCAACATATGAAATTTTAGCTACAGCTGCTCAAAATTTGTTAAAAACTGAATCTTATACTTGAAATGGCATTTGAGATTCCGCATTCATTATGTTTACAAATAATATGAAATCAGAATACCAAAAATCGAGATAGGTTTAATTTGTTTAATACTATGACAACCAACCATGTTTGTTATAAATAGTTAACTAGGACTGCGGGCGAGAGGGTTGTGGAATGATACTGGGGGACGACATCATCTTATCTTTAAGGAGGCTGTCAAAAGGACACCTCTTCTGGGAGCGGTGATTGACCTCTTTCTCAGATATTCATTCGGTGTATATATAAACGCCGATGATGCTTCCGAATATAATATATCCATCTACACTGATGGATCTAAAACCATGGAAGGGACGGAACCTCCACATACTACCATTTCTCAAGCGAAAGGTATTGCCATTATGCAAGGGGCAAATGAAATTCTAGAACAAATAATTCAGAATAGATTCATTAGGATAGCTAATGATAGTAAAGTAGCACTGATGACTCTAAATAGTTTTTAAATAACGTCAGGAGTAGTACTCCAATGCTGACTACCAGAAACAATATCCTACAACTTACGTGGGTTAAAGAACACGCAGAATTATATCGAAATAAGCAGGCTGATGAACTGGCCAGACGTGGCTCAACGCAACCCTTTTGGGGCCCTGAACCAGCAGTGGCACTGACTTATTTGCTCCATACAATAATAAAGCAAGACACCCACAGTCGACACTATGACATATGGGTTAACTTGCGAGGAAGGCTATATCACTCACCTCATCGGCATTGTCTAAATTCTGTATGCAGTTATCAAGAAGGGGAAGACTACGACTTCTTGTAGGTATATCAGAACATTGCAAACTTAAGAAACATATGTAGGTACCGATTGAGGCTAACTAATAGCCCGACCTGTAGAAGTTATAATTGGGAGGAAGAGATGGCTGCCCTGCACTCGCCTCGATTAGAGGTGCCATGTTAGGAAATTTCTGGCCTCATACGGCAGGAATTCGTAGCACACCCTTGGCTAGCATCCTCACTTTTACTGAAAGTACTGGATGGCTTAAATTAAACCCCCAAGGCTGTGTGCATAATTTCTTGGGGGTAATACAGTGGGCCCACTTTGAGGCCTAAGTGCGGATGAACATAGTTCACCCTGCACACCGAATCCAGATCCAGACATAATGAGTCGTTAGTCAAGCAGTAATCGAATATTTTATATGGATAAATAAACAGTGTGTCCCCGAGTGAAATATTTTACTCTTAGTAACTTTTGGAATTTTCGAAAAAAGTATTTTTTTTTAAAGTAGTGATTGTCCTAAAATGTCATAAATGTAAATTATAGTTATCAAAGGGTATACAGGTCACTCGGAAAATTCTAAAATACTCAAGTGATCTCTAGCAAACTACCTTGATAATTAATTTTTTCAAAAAATATTATTTAACAAAGTTGCCCCGAATAACGAGATAATCTTGAATTCGAAATTTAACTTAAAATTTAAGAAAAAATAATAAGATACCCCATCCATGGACTAACTGTATTTATGAAGTTCCAAGGTTATTTTTTTTTAATGTTTAGGTTCGCTAAGTGTATTTATAAAGCATATAGAAATCTTGACTTTAACTCATAACTTTATAATAATTTAATAGTGCGAATATACATATGCAAATAAAAAGAACACATTAACAACGAATCATCTTTAAAACTGCCATAGAAAAAATATGATTCGGACAACCTAATTAGTTTTTATTTCTTCTAGTAATTTATTTTATTGCGGGTGTTTGTTTAACCGCGCATATGAACTCGTCGCGGATTTTATGAGGCTGTCAATGAGTTTATAGATCCACTACATAACTCATACTACTCATTGACTTCTCTTTTAATACGCCGTTAAGCCCGCCGACTAAAAATTATAGCACGTTTTCATGTTATACTTACTAAATCGTTTAAAAATGTATATACGATCTAATAAAACGGCATCGCGAGAGAGCTGCTAATTAGTGGACAATTCCAACCCATGGACTTATTGTAAAATTTACATAAGCAAAGTGAAAAATATAAAGGGAAGTATGTTATTAATTTCTCGTTTAACATTTAATTTAATTTTAAGTTTAGGATAATAATCATGTAAATCCCTTAAAGTCTAATTTAATAACATATTTAACATCAAAAACGCATCTGCTTTAATACACAAAAAAAACTGTATGATTTAAATTAAGACCTGTTAAGATACGAAGTTACTTAGGTTATCAATAGAATATTATTTAAGGATACTAAATATTAAATTAGGTATCGAGAAGTATGATTGATTTAAGAACATGTAATCTGTAATCTTTAATTTTTTTTTCTGTAAGATCGTAGTCTATTTTGTTCTTAGTATTTCTATCGGGAGATATCCAAATCCATTCGTTTTTTTTTTCCTTTAAGACGAGTTCAAATTATTTTGCATTCGCACATAAAATTCATCAAGTTACAGCTGTCGTCACTTCTTTCATATATTCCAAACATTTATATAGGTACAGGGTATTCTTAAAATATGGGGCCAACATTTTACAGCGTGTCCAAGGAACTTGGTAAAAAGTTCTAACAAACATATGCCCGAAAATTATTTAAAACTTATAGGTATAGGAAATTATAATAAATGTTCCAAGTTCCTCCCTTCTGCGAGAATGCAAGCCTCTGCTCGTTAAATTAATAATTGTCGAATGCTTTCAAACGCTCCTGTAGTATTTCAAATACCCATATTAATAAACCATTGCAAAAGTAATGCAAAAAACAAAAAACCAAACAGTAAGCAATTAATGAGATCAAGAAAAAACAAGCATAAAGCAGCAACGAAACAAATTAAAATGGGATTACTTAGGCAAGGAATTGACAAATTGACAATACCTAATACCTTTATTCCACAAGATCATGAAACAGTAGGTAACGGCACTTACACTCCACGGGGGAGTATAGCAACATGGAAGGGCAAGTCCTCCTAAGTCGCTTTCGTACCCGGTTGTCTCGCATGCTTACACGTACGGGGTTACGTGGTATGCACCACGTCTTCGACAACCGCCTACCTTCCCTACTCCACTACTGTGTTTAGGTTCTCAATTATATTTAGTGACTGGGTAAGTCACCCGCCGAGTATTCCACTCGGGTTTAACCACTCGGCCACTCCGGCGATGCATGAAACAGTACTTGTTGAAAAACTACTGTAAAATGACGTTCCTCAAATGAATTAATAAAAGTTGTTCCTTAACTTTCTGACTTAATAACTTCTTAATCATGCATTGTGGACATACGTTTATTAGAACAAGGTTCTCTGAACACGCTACAGAATTTTGGCCCGATAGTTTAAGAACACCTTGTACATGTATATCTATAAAGAAAGAGCTACATGAAGAAATAGTAAGAACTTGGACAATAATAATATTCATGTGTACATAAGGAAATAGTGGATGAAGTAAACCAAAAAATAACAAATAAGAGGTTTTATAAAAGAATTAAAGAACATGATACCACATAAGAAGAATAAGAAGAAAGAAGACGAACAGAAGAGCACTAAAATTAACAAAGAATGAGACAGTCTACACGTTAAGGCAATAAGAACACAAGAAAAATTAGCGCAAGAATGAAGGAATGGAAAGGAACAAAGACGGAATCATCATCCATGAGAGAGAGAAAAAATTAGATGTAGAGGATTTACCAGTTTATAAAGTTCCAACTGTTGGATGGAAGGAACAACCTAACATAACCATTGTAAAAAATGTATTAAGAGAGATGAAGTCGAACAAATCCACAGAAGATGATAACATATCAGTAGATATGATTCAAGTAGGAGGTGAAAAGTAACTTAAAAAAATTACAGTTCAGTCTTAAATTTTGTGCAATACCAAAATGATAGGAAAATGCCAACGTGATATTGCTATACAGGGTTTATCATGATGTCATGTCCACCAGGTAGACGCTTTTTGAGAACGATTTTTAGTACGTAAATAAACTTTTGCAAAATAAATACATATATTTAAACTTGTGCAATTTCCGGTTATACCAAAGGTGGACACTAACTTCGTTATTTCAAAAAGAATACCCTGTATACTTTTAGATATTCATTCATTCAACGACTAATATTAATATTTAATTTTTTATATTAACCTCACTTTGGCCGAACGCCACTGCGAAATTAATTCGAAGTAAGCACTGTTATTAACGTGACTCATCCAATATTTTTTATAGTTTACATATTGCAATTGTTTCTGATATTTTCTTTTATTTATTGAGTGAGATCTAAGCTTGTGGGTTCCAGGGATCTCAACGCCCATCAACTGCTATAGTTATCAAAACAGCTCAGCTAAGCTAGAATTCTTTTAAATAGGGCATACTTACAGATATCTTTCAGCAATAAAAATATCACCGACTTGGGCCGGCGATCCAACCTGAGATCTCTAGTGTGCAAGATAAATTGAGGTTGGCTTCTAATACCTTTATAAGGTATTCTATCTCGTAGGGTTTTCTAGAATATTGTTATTTCATATTGGCGTAATGGGTATTTTATCGAGTTAGTATTAATCCTGACCTGGTTTATTAAATTCGACTACTTTCTCAGCAGCGTATCTTATTATGAATAAAGATGCGGTGGCTAAACTCTTCACTTGTTAATTATTTCCTTTGAATATAAAAAAACCAGAAAGGAGCATCTGCAAGACAAATTGTGGACCGCGATGGGTTTTGCATATGGCGGATTTTCGTTTCCGGTTGCCAGTGGCACTAACTAAACTAACCTAATCTAGGACACTATCGTACTATTTACATTGCCTATTATCTACGATATTAGTTTATTTACGCACTATATACCCCAGAATAATTAGCACCTCTCATAAGTATCTATAAGTAGCGTAATTTCTTATTTCAAAGTGAAAACCTAACTTAACTAACAGAAATGACCAGCAAATAACACGCGGGAAACAATCACAACAACAATCGACAATGAGTCAAACGTGGGTTTTCAAAATGGCCACTTCCGTCGCATATTTGACTACAGTCGCTAGATATTAGTACTCCTTCCTTAGTTTTTATATTCAAAGATTATTGCTAAATTGCTGCCATAGTAATACCGGATGAGTTTTAAAATTTTGTATCAAGCTTTGCCATGGAAACCAAATTCAATATCTCAGGTTAGTTAACATGCTTACAATTAATTAGTTATTTTTCCGTTTGACACTTATTGAAACAACATAAGTTTTTGTAGGGTATAAGGTAAGTCATGCATTTAAAACTTTTATGGAAATCCTTGACACAAAATTTAAAAAACCCAGCATAATTTATTGGTTTCAGCTTACGCTGTACTACTTTAATAAATATCCCGAGAGTACTGTTTAGCAGTGTTAATATCTCAATAATTTTCTGATTTTCTCTTTTTTTAAGGTTACCTATCATTACTTCATCTAGCATCGTTTGAAAACACAGGGTGGCTTAAATTAGAAAAAAGTTTCGTAATTTTGAGCTCAATAAAACGCCGCCTCAAAATTTGAAAAATTCCGACTAATTCCGAAGATATCCGGAAAAAACGAAATTTTGGAAAAACGTTTTTATTTTTTTCTGAGTTTATTTGAAGAGATATTTAAAATTAATTCACACTTTATTATTTAAACTTTTTTCCCTCTATAAGATGGCGTTACCAAATTTATAATTTGGGCCACCCTGTATCTTTTACCGTTTTCAAGATCCCCATGCATTTCATCATTATCCTGGACACCTTGTATAATCAGAAATATGGTGAATAGCTGGTTGTAATACAGAATGGGCAAGGAAGTCTATAAGAATTGAGAGAGATTTTCAGAGTATTAGTTGCTGTTGCCAAACTCAAAGCGCGTCGAATGCTACCACTAGTCATTCAGCCCTGCATTAAGTATTTAAAAGTATTAATGATTTACGAATATATGACCTTACAAAATGTGTACTATTACCGTTACCTTACAATTTACATGAACAGCATGGAATTGCAAGTATGCTCGTAGGATAATTAAATGTGAAAAGGTTAGCTATGCTTGCTAACTATTATGTTTTTGTCAATGTAATGCCTTTTTTCATAGTATCACCCCTCACACACATTAATGTGTATTATTGTTTGTTTACTAAGAAAGACCAAGGCTTGTGCATGCCAAGCATCTTAACACGTGTCAACTGCTTTGGTTATCGGTAATACTCTATATCTAGTTATACGTATATCTATATTTACCAAAACTCGGCTGAGATCGAACCCCACACCCTTGGTTTACAAAGCAACAATGCTACACCTTTACACCATTCAAACCGACAATCATGTGCAATATAATTATAACACCACAAAACCACAACAACTGGCAATGCCATATATAGACGCTTCACTTCATTTTGTGGTGTTATAAGTATACAGGTTCAAACTTTCATAGCCATACAATACATTCTGATGGTTTTTAGTTCCACACAGGGCCGTATTTACGCGCAGGCTATCAAGGCTGCAGCCTATGGGCCCGCGCCACAAAGGGGCCCGCACCACAAATTATTTAAAAATTTTAATTCTAAGACTATGCAGCTACTTTATCAATTAAAATACGCAATGGATGATGCAGAAAATCCAATTTATTTTGGCATAAAACAACTTCAAATGTGATCATGGCTGATCTGCTTTTTGTGAATAAAATGCAAATTATTTATTGTAGCTTTAAGCTATTTCTTTCTTAAACAAGCAACAAATTCAAATAAAATATGTAGTATCAAATAATAAGCGCATTTTTTTTGTCTTTCGATTGATACGTAAATGATACCACTATCAATCCTATCAACTCAAACGGGGAGCAGGAATCTTTATATACAGGGCGAGTATAAAGTAGGGAGACACCGATTTTCTGTCGTTAATATTCATTTTAGAAAAGAATGTTTAATACAAAAGTGTTTCATGAAATTTTTATCTACATATTGATTATACACAAAAATTTGTTTCTTCGATTGTTTTTGAGTTATGACTTTACGCGATATTTTTTTAAATGGGAACCTATTAATTTTATGCTACCATTCGATAGAGAATTGTTTTCTCTTTACAACGGCATAAAAAATTTTTCGAGAAAATGCTGGTTAAAGTATTTATAATTAACGTCCCGATTCGTAAATGATACAGCCAAGATAAACAAAAGCGGAGCAATAAACAAACTGTGATATCACTAAGACTGCATTTGTTATTGTTTACGTCAAATATTTCAATTTCATGCAATTTTCACGTTCATCTAAACCCGCCATTGTTAATGCCAACAGCAATAAATTGCACAAAATTGAAATATTTGACGTAAACAATAACAAATGCAGCCTTAGTGATATCACAGTTTGTTTATCGCTCCGCTTTTGTTTATCTTGGCTGTATCATTTACGAATCCGGAAGTTAGTTGTAAATACTTTAACCGGCATCTTCTCGAAGAAATGTTATGCAAACCCATAAAATTTTTATACTATTGTAAAGAGGAACAAAATCTCTACCGAATAGTAGCATAAAATTAATAGGTTCCCATTTAAAAATATATCGCGTAAAGTCATAACTCGAAAACAATTGAAGAAACAAATTTTCGTGTATAATCAATATATAGGTAAAAATTTCATAAATAACTTTTGTATTAAACATTTTTTTCTAAAATGAATATTAACGGCAGAAAATCGGTGTCTCCATACTTTATACTCACCCTGTACATATACAATTTCCCATGCTATTTCCCTTTGTTCGCCCCTTAAGTCAAACACCCGGTATGTAAAATTTGCTTGTTTGTTACATTCTTTTTTTATCTTGCAGTTGCCTAACATGCTTATTTAAAATTACAATATGTTATGTTTAAAATTAAAATACTGATTTTTGCATATTTCGTAACATAGACATACATCTCAACTTTGTGTTCTTTTTTTAATATAGTTGTTCATAGCAATGTTACTAAATCGTGTTGAATACCTTAATGATTTTCAATTCTTTTCATTTTTATCTCATCAATTCATCAACTTCTAAATACTGTATAGTAAAATTGTCTACAATTTAATAATAAACTTTAAACTTTTTAGGTTTTTAGTTAGAAAATTGCTCTGAAATGCGATTTTTGCAAGTTAATTTTCATAAAATTTCAAGAGGTGGACCCCCAGTTTTAAAGAGGGGGGGGGGGGTTTCCAGACCCCGGTATATAGGGCCCGCACCACAGGTTCAGCGTAGGGGTCTACAGATCCTAAATACGGCCCTGGTTCCACATTTGATTAATTTATAAACCATCACTTTATTAACTCAGGCGTTTTTAAATTATTTATATTTTAACATCCCATTCAAAAAATTTGACTTGTTCCTCGCCTCTATTTCTAGTTAAAGGGACTGCTATATGGCAAAATGAATGTCTTTGATGTTTTTAAATCTCTATACCTTTTCAACTTCAAATTGAGACTAATAATTTTCAAATTGAGAATAAACACGTTCAAATTGAGACAAAATAATCTGAAATCGATTAAACACATTCAAATTGAGAACTAACACAATCAAATTGAGAATAAACATATTCAAATTGAGAATAAACACATTCAAATTAAGACAAAACAAACTGAAGTCAATTAAACACATTCAAATTGAGAATTAACATAATCAAATTGAGAATAAACATTTTCAACTTGAGAATAATCAATTTAAAATTGGGAAGCAATTCATTTTATTGTATCAAATACAAAAATTAGTAGAAACAAAGATGACTACATGTATATTAAGTTATTTTAAATAATATTTATACACTTATTGGCAATTTTGTCTCATCACCTATTATTAATTTCTCTCCAGTTCATGGTTTTGTTATATGTACATACGTTTTCCTATATAATGTTTTCTATATACATACACAGACACAGCTGACGAGGAGAAACTCAGTTTGGGGTAATTTCCGGCAACTGTACAACAGTTTCATTTATAAAAATTATTGTTGATATATTTTTTGATATAATATTGATGAATTTTAATTTTCAGTTGTTATTTCCCAATTTGAAGTTATTTAGTCCCAATTTGAATGTGTTTATTTTCTATTTGAAAGTGTCTATTGTCATTTCAATGCGTTTAATCAAGTCGAAATTAATTATTCTCAATTTGATTATGTTTATTCTCAATTTGATTATGTTAATTCTCAATTTGAATGTGTTTAAGTGATTTCAGATTGTTTTGTCTCAATTTGAATGTGTTTATTCTCAATTTGAATATGTTTATTCTCAATTTGATTATGTTAAATCTCAATTTGAATGTGTTTAATCGATTTCAGATTGTTTTGTCTCAATTTGAATTTGTTTATTCTCAATTTGAAGATGATTAGTCTCAACTTGAAGTTGAAAAGGTATAGTAATATTCCGCTTCGAGATTTAACTTACCTTTAGCCAGTGGTCGAAGTGGGGGGGGATGCGGGGGGATGGCATCCCCCTAGTTTGTTAAAAAAATTAAGCCGTTCCCCTACATTGAAAAGAAAATTAAACCATCCCTCTACTTTAAAAAAAAATTAAGACATCCCAGTGCTAAACTACAGGGTTTCATCCTTCAATTATGATTTTTAAAATTAACTATTTAGTAGGTAGTCGGTATGTAAGTAACTTGTGTTCAATTCTTCAAAAAATATGATTCATTGTTTGGGTTTGGGCACCGCGCGGCTCCCGTGGAGTTTATTTATTTATTTTAAAATACCCACAGATAAAACAGCTATCCATTACTGATAAAGACACTCTTATCAATCTGCGTGTATTAAAAACTAAAAAAATTGGAGTATGTGGAATCAAGTATTAGATTCTTAAGTGAGGTTTTAATTAACCAAATTAAAAAACTCAGGTTTATTTTTTATCTTTGTAGTATCGCCATTTTATTTTCCTAAAGTGGTAAACTATCTCACACACGTAAATAGGGGGGGGGGGCACTAAATATTGGAAAATCTAGCATCCCCCTTGTAATGTTTTCCCACTTCGACCACTGCCTTTAGCCTCTGAAAGTGAACGTAGATGTTTCCTTTTTTATGATAATGTATTTTCAGTATCAGGAGACAGAAACAAATTCAGGAAATTCTTTTGTATTGCTATACAGAGTGTTTCCTAAGTGCGTGTAGAAAATTCACTGGCATGTTCCTTGACTTATTTTAAGACAAAAAGTTTTGATTAACTGCCCGTAAGTCCTTCGCTTTCGAAATACAGCGTGTTTAGAGAAAAAAATATATAAATTTAGTAAACTTCAGAAACCCTTTGGAATATTAATTCCAAATTTGGTGTGCTTAACTGCAACGCCAAGGGCTGTTTTTTGTGTTTAAAATTCATCAGTGGCGTGCGTATAAATCGTCTTGGTTCCATTGAATACGAAAAATGAAAAACCGGTGTATTTTTCTTTAGTTTTGACATATTTATTTTAAATATCGTTATTAAACTCTATGGGCATTATAGCTTACTTTTTTACTCGAAAGCTATTAGCCCCACGGAAAAATACAAAAGACAAATATTTCTGCATAAATCAGGATTCCCGGCGCGCATTTTTAAATGCATCCGGTGCGTTAAAAAGTTCTAATAAAAAAATTCTAACCACACCTTATATAACGTGTGTCTATAAACTGTCGACATCTCAGTTGCGCTGAAAAACAAATTACAAGTCTTAGATTAAATCATACAAGACAATAACATTTGCAAATCTTGACATTTAGTTTTGTGTTCTGAATCTAATTACAAAATATGTTTCTGAAATCATAACCTACTGGGATGTTGACGGTTTATAAACACCCGTTATCAACTTTGTTCACGCCGTTGAATCCCTCGTGAAACATCCACTATCGTGCCTATTTAATCGTTTCGATATCTTTACAAATAAATGAGTTACTCAAAGAACATTCAAGAGATACCCTGTATGGGCTGTAACAAAAATCAAATGTAATCTTAACGATTTCACCCCTTTTTACAACGCCTGAAAGATTCTGCCTTTAAATAACAACAGCATGTATCTCCTATTAAACTCGCAACATATAAATATGAAAGACACTTAGTAAATCTTAAATAACTCAAAGATTATACAAACATTGCTTTAAGACAAGGAAAGCATTACAAATAATGTTTATTTATTTTTCTAATCACGAATTTCTACCAATATTTGGAACATCTATAGTCAATATTTTTACAAAATATAAATTAGAAACAGGATTGTAGACAATATTCCCTAAAACCTGTATTCTATTAGCATTATTTTTTTATTACTAGAAGCAATGACAAACACATAAATTGTCTAACTTTTTCAATACCTTAGTTCTGAGATAACCCACGTTTACCATTGAAAATATATCACTTTTATAAATCACCGAAATGCAATTTAGCATGCAGCTTTGTGTGGCTTGCATATGCAACAGACAGCACCAGCTTTGATCATCGACCTGTATTAAATCGCTCGGAGTGTTCTTAGCATTCGATTAATGTAATGCACCCACCTTGGCTTGGTTTCAGCTTATCTTGTACCAGTAAGGGGATAATTTCAGATGTAAAAAAACAGGGAATTGCTTCTTTAAGCTGCTCTGATCCCAGATTACTGAAGTAAGAATAATTTAATTAATGAAATTCACCCTTAGAGAATTAAAAAGTATTTACTGTGTTTGTCAGGTAATAAGTTGTAACTATATTGTCAATAACAATTACTAAACTTTATAAACTTCGACAACACAATGTTCTTGTATCATAACATACTATACATTATATTAGTAGCTGTTGTAGTTACTTAGTTACTAGAAACTTTAAGGTACAGCACTACAGCTAGTTAATTATTAAAGACCTGCTTTGATTTTAAAATGTCATTTTCTAAGAGTAGTTAACATATTTGAAATTATTATGTTTATTGAAACGTTAAAAAAACAAATTATAGAAGGTGTACATGCTGTGGTATAATTTATTTTCTCGTTAATTATTTTAGTACTATAAAATTCAGAATATTTAAATTTTCACGACTTAACACGCAATCTTATTTTAAATGAAATTAAATTATATATCAATCTTAACCTAAACATTGCTTATATCATGGCAAGATAGGGCGAACAAAATGTATGGGCTCTTAGAGCGTGATAAATTTGAAGTTTTCACCTTTTCTGGTTAACCTGCAGATGATAACATATGTATATGTAACAGTTTCCAGTAAAACAAAAACAGTTGATTTAGCACGTATGTTAGATGCCTTCTATTTAAAATTTAAAGCTTTATCTAAAAATGCTACAAAATTGTTCTGTTTAAGTAGTACCCCTTGAAAACGGAGCACCCTGTACGACAGAAAATATTTTTAAATTTCAGAGCCTGTAATTATATGTTTTTTGTTAATTTGTGCAACAAGAATGCCATCGACCAAGCACGGGGCCGTGGGCTATGTATACAAGCCTAATGAACTGTTAAAACGAAAAATCTTCCAGGAATAGTTTGGAACTGGAAAAGATTAAATATTAAATTATAAAATAAACTATCTAATAAAAATTAAAATAGACAATTTTGGATGAATCAATTTACGACCTTTGTTGTAACTGGCGGATAAAAGGTTTGATAATAATCAGTTGCCTCATGTATTTAGGAATTTAGGTATACCATGAACTAAGTACTTCTTAATTTTAGTGGAAATTGTTGCGAACTAGTTTTAACCCGATACATATACCAAGTCGAATAATTCTAAAATCTTAGAGATGCTTATATTGTTTGTTTTGAAATGTAGTAACAAACATTTAACGTATATCCTGTCTTCTCCCATAAGCTGAAGTCATTCATCATCGATATCGTAAGCAAAATGCGGTTATAATTTGGAGACTAAACTCGTAACATGGCAAATTTTTATGAGATACAACCCGTACGAGGGGAATTCCGCGTTGGCAGGGCGACACCGCCCTAAGGGCAGCGCTCGATACCCCAGGAGTCTGCGCCTTTGGAGTTACTGAGCCCCAGGCTTTCCTGTTACACTCGGAAAACCTAATCCGAATGGGTTTCAGACCCAGTCAGTTTTCTCTCTTGTCGTTGTCACTTCAATAAGTTTTCAGTTTATTGTGGATTAACTGCTTTTACCAATTATTCTATTAAGATACCTACCATTCTAAAACTATGAAATTGGCATATTTTTTTGTAACCTACGTTTTTTCTTCACAAAACTTCAAACATTGTATTTGCTTTGTCATGTTGATATTCCTAAATAAATATAGAGGAATTGTTATTGTGGTTAAAATCATCTTTTGTTCTTTGTAACTTTTTAACCTTTGCAAAAAGCTACCTTCATCGTGTATTTTACGCTTAATAGGAACAAAAATTCTTCTACTCTAACACCTGATTGGTTTTAAACTTCTTCTATTTTTCATCAGTGTTGTTCATTGTTATTTCAGTGCGCTTTCTATTGTTACTCAAAATATTTCAATTTGCTTTCAAGTTTTTTTTTTAAATCAATATTCATCCAGTAACTATACGATCAACAATTGACTAGTAGGTACATCCGTCTATACAGGGTGTCCCATAACTTATGGGCCATAGAGCAACTGGAGATAATATACTTAAAAATATGTATTTTGAGCCAAATTTGCCTAAGTAAAATGTTACAGGTTAAAGAGATACACGGTGTTGAAAGTGAAAGTTAATTTTCGAAAAATGATGATAATTTTAAAACAGCTGAAGATATCGAATTCAAAATTGGTATAAAAATTCGAATTTGGTATTAGTTTGAAGATTCTTCCTAGAGGGCGCTTGCTACGTGTTTCGTGTTGAATTAATTCACCCATATTTTTTTTACCCGTAGAGTTAGTAGTATTTATACTTTAAGCTATAAAAGAGCCAACATTTTTACGTAAAAAAGGTACTCTTGGTCGATCTCGATATCTCAAGCCGTTCCCCAGATTTTCGCATTTGAAGAAAAAAAAAATCAAAATGAAAATTTTGAAAACCATAACTTATGGGCCATAGATCAATTGGAGATAATGGACAGAAAAATAGGTATTTTGAGCCAAATTTGCCTAAGTAAAATGTTACAGGTTAAAGAGATACAGGGTGTTGAAAGTGAAAGTTAATTAAAGTTATGGTTTGATTTTTTTTTTGCTTTTTTATCTTCAAATGCGAAAATCTGGGGAACGGCTTGAGATATCGTAATCGACCAAGAGTACCTTTTTTACGTAAAAATGTTGGCTCTTTTATAGTTTAAAGTAATACTACTAACTGTACGGGTAAAAAGAATATGGGTGAATTAATTCAACATGAAGCACGTAGCAAGCGCCCTCTAGGAAGTATCTTCAAACTAATACGAAATTCGAATTTCCCATTCTCGAAAACCTAGATACACCAATTTTGAATTCGATATCTTCAACCGTTTTAAAATTATCATCATTTTTCGAAAATTAACTTTCACTTTCAACACCCTGTATCTCTTTAACCTATAACATTTTACTTAGGCAAATTTGGCTCAAAATACTTATTTTTATGTGTATTATCTCCAGTTGCTTCATGGCCCATAAATTATGGGACAGTATATAAACTGTTCATTAGATGATTATCCAAAATTGTAAAGGTTGCTGAATTTCATATCCTGTGGCACAGTCTAGTAATAAAACCAGTCGTTTCACTTCGTGTCGGTACCTTTGATGTTCATGTCCCCTAAATCCCTAAATGTCCAGTGCATATTTTGCTAGGTGATGAATATTTTGGCGCGATTTTGGAATAAACAAGCACTAGTTAAACATACAAGCACGTGGTTTAAGGCTGTTAAATGCACATCTACGCAAACACGTTATTTTTCTAACTGCGTTTTATGCTCGGGTTTGCACAGGCGCATTGGAATTCGGACCCACAAAATCCGGCGAGTGAAACGGCTGGTTGTATTACTAGACTGTGTCCAAACTATCATTTAATATAATATGTATTGGAATGATACATGCTATGCATCAAAAATATAAAAAATGATCCCCTCTTCTCATCCAATTAAATACGCGCGAAAAGGCATTCATTTAAGAAAGATACATATGTACATACATATGTACTATCTAATCATAGCTAGCGCATATCTTAGTATTGGATGTAAAGCATTTAAAAAACTTTATTAAACATAGAGCTAAGATTATATGATGTAGAATTCTATTTTCATGACGTCACAGAATTTTGGCGATCGTCGATCTGCTTAGTATCAGACAGAGTAGAATTCTATTATCTCTTTGAGTTTTGGCAATTATCATATATTTACTAACTATACTAAAAATCTCTTACTGTCATTAATTCGACAGATTTTATGATCGATTTGGTGGGGATTGCTGTAGTTTCAGAACTTTAGGCAATATTAAAAGTGCGGATATAGTTACGTCACAAAAATGACATGATAGCAGCACATTTCAGAATGAATTTTCGGAACACTTTCAAAACCATAGGAGGTTTCGACAATGGGATCAGCTAACTTATCTTCTATTTAATGTTACAATGGAGAGTATGCTTCCTCGTGAATGTAAACCGGCTAGGCCGTTTCGCCTTCCTAGAATTCTTAAATGTGGTATCATACTCCGTTCTATTATCAACATGATATATTCTCCCACATAAATATAGCTGAGCATCTTGCTAGCATTTTTAAGGAATATGTAGGGCAATCTTCCTTAATTCCTCAGCTTTTCTCATTTTGTGAATCTTATCGACAACCTCATCGTAAATTCCAAAGACCTTTGTGTTAATTTAGTTCATCTTCCGCAATCAATTTTTACAAACAGGTCATAAGCAGATTTCTGCGGATAGTCAACATTTTCCTGGAATATTTCGAGACAATAACTTTGGAGCTGTCTGGTTTCATTATGTAAACTTACATTTTTCTGAGATCATTTTAGCGATCAACATCCCGATCATAATGAAAGCAACTCGGCAATCATACGTACAATTAGGACATTCAGTTACTTACAGTACTTACACGGATAGGTATGCTCTCATTTATCCTACCAGTTCCGACTTCAAACCATTTTAAACCATATTCAAGAGAATCCACATAGTTAGTTAAGAACCGCTACCATAAGTCATCTAAAAGCATTCTTTTTTGGAGGTTGGTTCACTTCTTACAGCATAAATTCAAGTTTGATGATTAAGATCAGAACAAAGAGACATTAGCATACACTGACTTTCAAAATATAGAAAGATCTAAATAGGAACTCAGGAATTTTACTGCTACTACACAAAACGTAAAACTTCAGATAAATCAACAAAGAATAAGGACATAGTTATTTCGCCACAAAACAAAGGGTAAGATATACTGACCGGAATTACAATGAGGGAGGTTTTAACTTTGAACTCATGGATGAGTTTCTGTGCGATACTTGATCAATTCCAGAAGCAGCGTTATAACTTATAACACTAATAAAAAACAATACGGATGCTACTCACCCAATAATAACATTGATTGGGTTAACTCAACAGAACTAACATAAATAACAATATAGCATTGTATATTGTATAACATGTTTATATTACATGTTCTAATCTGCATCTTAGAATATCAGAACTACCTAAACTCCCAGTATTAAAAACAATTCTCGTACGAAGTTTAGAGTATCTTCAGCTACATGTGCTGTTGCACCATCTTGCTGGAAGAAACTATTTCGTATTTCACCATCATAAACATGATTCAAAAATGGTTGCAATATTTCATTTCTATACCGTGCCACAGTTATTGTGGCGTAGAATCTAATTTTTGTGGATAAAGATGATCTTCAATTGAAACTTGGGTATTTTCACTACTCCATGTAAAAAGCTAAAACATACAGTGTGTCCTCGGATGGGGTTTATCCGTCTTTTTATTTTTGAATTTTTGGAAAAATGTCATTTTTTCATAAAAGTTTGTTGTCCCTGAAATGTCATAAATGAGAACTATAGTTATTATAGCTTGTCCAGATTTTTTAGAAGATTCGAAAATCTTCAGAAAACTACCTTGACCTTTAATGTTTTCGATAACTCTTATTCAACGTAATTGTTCAAAATAAAAAGAAAATCTTAAATATAAAATTTAATTTAAAGATTAAAAAAGTCTTTCTTGTGAAAAAATGCGATAAACCCACAGATAAGTACATTTTGTTTTAAAATCATTTTATTATGAACGGAAGAAAAAATTGATTTTTTTTACAAAAGCATTTTATTTGGTGATGAATCATGAATCGCCTTTTTAAACTTGCTTAAGAAAATTCAAGTTTTAAAATTGTTGCCAACAATCAACGATTTAAAAAGCAATACATGTTTAGTGTGACCTAACGCTTAAATTACTTTGGCCTTTATTTTTGGGGAAAAACTTATAGCTTGAATAATTTCGTTCAGCCCAAATTAGAGGAAAAAAATGTAATATTTAGTATAAAACCGTTTTTTGAAAAAGACAGATGCTTAGCATAGTACACCACAAGTAGTTAAAAGATGGTTTAATAATTCTTTTCCGAACAAATGAATTAGACATTTTTAACCAATACCTTATCCTACAGGATCGTCAGACCTGTCCCCTTTCGATTTTTTTTTCTGTAGGCTTACATAAAACAAAAGTTTATGCAAATAATTCCAACAACTTGTAACTGTTGCTGCTATAAATGCAGAACTGTTGGAATCTGTGTACGAAGAATTTAGAAGACGAATAAATACGTAATGGGTAGGACATTGAAAAATAGCATTCGAATCTTTTAAATTGAATTTTGCATTTATTTGTAACAACTTTGTTAAATAAGAGTTTTTGCAAACATTAAAAATGAAGGTAGTTTTCTTGAGACATCGTTGTGAATCGTATAAAACTTAAACAAGGGAGATAAGTAGACTTAATATTTTTCCACGGGCATCAGTATATTTTTTTACGTCACACTTTAATGGCCCCCTATCTCTCTCTCTCTCTCTCTCTCTCTCTCTCTCTCTCTCTCTTCAGTCGGAAGTATTTTAATATTCTATGTTGTATATTTCTTCAATGTGTAGCTCTTTCAAGATAGAGTTGTTGGGGCGGTGGCCTGTCCAAGGGATGCGCAGCACTTTTCACCATTTCAACCGCGTCTATTTTGCTTCCTTCGCTTTTCCTTAAAGTCCACGACTCACATCCATAAGTTAGTATCGGAAATACCAACCAGTTCACTAGCCATCTTCGTATTCTTAGAAATTTGCTGATCTTTCCACAACTTTGTTAGTTTTTCCATTGCTGTTCTAGCAAGTTCAAATCTTCTCCGTGTTTCTGTTTCTATTGTTCCCATGTTTGTGATATATATTTTTACTGATTTTCGAATCTTCCTACCCGTCTTGCATTACGTCTATTATTGTTTATTTTGTTCACAATCATAACTTTAGTTTTAACTGCATTAAGTTGTAGACTTTGAGCTTTCATGTTCAACTAGTGTTATGACGTTATGAGATAACTCAAATAAGTGAAAATGGATAATGAATGACATCAATCATTTTAATCATTACAGTTCGATGTGAAATCTAAAAAATATATACAAAAAACCGTTTTAAATATTAACCTTCGATTTGCAATTTAAAAACTTTTCCAGCTTCCCCCATGGCATTATGGCGGTTGTATTGTCGTGTGTTGTTAAAAATATAGCCTATTAGAGGTGAAATTTTGTTAATTGTGTGGCATTGTTACCAACGAGTTTATCTATTGAAGGAGCCTTGAGAATATACTTTCCAAACGTTTTTATGTAAAATAAGAATAAGTATTTTTTTTAGTGAGCACTTATTAACATAATATCTTTCAACCAAATTTTGTCAATTAAGCACTATAGATTTGTATGTGTCCTTAATTTAAATAGAAAACTAATAAATACACCGACAGCTGTTTCCATTTAATCTTGTAGAGTTCGTAACATAATTCGGATTGTTTTTCAATTATAAGATTTATAAGGATAATGTTCTAAACTGCAATAGCTGTTACAGCAGACTGTATCGTATTTTACCTGTCTAATATGTAGTTAAGGCAGAAGAAGTTAAATTTATTGCTTGCCCATAAATCTCAAGTCACACTTACAATCAACTAGGGTACGGCCACGGTCGTGGTAATAGTACGGTTGTGGTCGATTCTTTTGTGGTTTAGTACTACAGATTTAAACAATGCCATTAACATCTTGTTACGGGCGCATTAAATTATCGACTAGATATTCGCAAATGTAATTACGCCATAATAGCTTCACATTTTATTTTCGTCGTTACGTTGAACCTGAAATCGCCTACCGTAATGATTTATTATAACTGCGATGGGATAAATGAATAGATTATAGCTAACTTGAGGGGTTGAAAATTGAAACTGATTAATAATAGGTGAAAATTGCCAACATGTAATAACTTCTACAGAAAATAAAAATATATCTTAATGTATGGTGCTCCTCCCTAATTGTTTCCTTCGTTTAAATCGATCGAAGACATTGTTATTCGGCTAGCACTCAAGATCTGTAACTTCGTATAAAGACGATGGATTCCCTGTTTTATCTGCACGGTCTGCTCTTTGATTAAGCTTCGTGAGCGAGGAGATAAGCAGTTGAAGTCGAAGCACGTTCTTCAGCGGGGCGAGCGAGCTAGTGCCACCTGACCCCAACTGACCCTCACGGCCACGGCACGCGTAGCTTAAGACCTCAAATTAACATCACTTCTTTACCAAACAGGCACCATTTGCGACAATAACGATTACGGCAGTAACAATCTTTAGATTCACTGCTGTTATTGAGTTAAAGAAAAGCAAATGGGTATCCATTCAACTTTCCAACATCAAAACGAAGATAAAAGAAAACAAAAACGCTTGAAAAATCAAATCAAAATTTCTTAAACAAAAAATTGTGAATTAATTGCTTGCGTTGATATTAATGGTTGTATTAATTGCAGTTGTAATCAATGTTATTTTAATTTTAAATAATGTAATTGGTTATATAAACACCAGTTTACATACTGCAAACACCAAACAAATTAAAAAATGGACACGTTTGTTATCACCGCAGACTTACCACAATAGTAAAAATTAGGCTTAGAACAATCGTGCATTTGCATAAGTGCATATGTTACCGACAATGTACAAAATCGGGCAATGTGCGAAATGACTAGATATTCCCCAAACTGACCAATTCACCAGACATTATGCAAAATGACTACAAATTTGGGTGATCTGCGAATTTACTACGCTATTTTGGGCAATCTGCAAAATGCCTGATACAATAGTCAATCCGAAGTTTAAAGATTTTTACTTCTCACATTGACTAGGCAGTGTGCGCAATGCCTAATTGTGTCGAACTTCACTATTCAGTGTTAGTGATTCATAATGATGAGCGCGAAGAAAGAAATATTTTAGAGAAATTGAATACATTATACAATAATAAGAACTATAACAATGTGTTTCTATCGTTTAACGAAAGAGAAATCATCATTAATATTCTGAAGGGTGTGCAAATCGCGGATAACAGCAAGTATTATGGAATGATGAAATGCAACTGTACTAAAAAGTGTTGCAATAAATCATGTAAATACCTTAAAAATAAAGTGTTGTACAATAGTTGTTGCCACTTTTCTAATCCCTGCAAAAATAAATAACGAAAATGTTTGTTAATTAACTTTTTTTAAAATGTTTTGTTATGCCATACTTATTTTTAGTAGGGAATGTATTTTTCATTTATTGCGGATATAACATCTTTTCTGACGATGTAACAAATGTTTTTTTTTTCAATTTAACGCACAGTATAATGTCTTGTTGTTCATCTTCAAATTACCTAGACAATGTGAGACGTACCTATAGATGTTCAAGCTTCAGATTGACTATTGCATCAGGCATTTTGCAGATTGCCCAAAATAGCATAGTAAATTCGCAGATCACCCAAAGTTGTAGTCCTTTTGAATAATGTCTGGTGAATTGGTCAGTTTGCGGAATATCTAGTCATTTCGCCAGTGGCGTAGCTACATATTCAGCGCCCTGGAGCAAGTAAAATCGGTGCACCCCCTTGTTTCTCGGAAGGGGTCTGGCGAAATTTGTTTTGAACATTTACTTTAAAAAACATTTTAAAAGTACTTATTTCGATTTAAAACCTTACTTAATAACAAATTCAAATTTAATGCGCTCATCTACTTGTAATTCATCAAAGAATTTTTTCACACGACGCAATCTTTTTTTTTGGAAAAGCAGGTTCAATATTTCATATAGCCGATAATTCAAGGGCATCATTTTTAACAAACTCGCAATTATTCCTTAAGTTCTGGAATTGGGTTAGGAGTGATGAAAGCATCTCAACGGATTTCCCTATATCTTCATGAGCACCTTGCAGCATTTTCCAGACTGTATTAATAGGTTCCAGTATTTTACTAGGTACGAGGCATATCCACAAATTAAGTTCCGATTGGTCATAAAAATTAGAAGATCTTTTTCTTTCATTTTTTTTTATTAGTATTTGCTTAAATGTATATTAAACTACTTCTCTACATAATCACCGTTTAAATTTAAATATTTATCATAGCCTGGCACAAGCTTTTGTATGCCAGTATCTGTGAAATTTGCGTCCAAGTTTTTCATCCAATCCTGAACCAGAGTGTTTACTTCTTCATCAGTATTGCATCGCTGCCCTGCTAAAAATTTCTTAAGGTGAAGAAAGAGATGAAAATCACTTGGTACAAGATCGGGGCTATAAAACTGATGATCAAAAATTTCACAATTAAATTTTGTCAGCAGTTCTCGTGTCGAAGCGGCTACGTGAGGTCGGACATTGTCATGCA
Source organism: Melanotus villosus (assembly GCA_963082815.1). NCBI lineage: Eukaryota > Metazoa > Arthropoda > Insecta > Coleoptera > Elateridae > Melanotus > Melanotus villosus. The sequence continues at coordinate 26,443,913 of OY720419.1, read as the reverse complement.
GTAAAACAGTTCCCGAACTGAGAAGACCTGACCTTTTGTTCTTAATGGCCTATCGTAATCTTTCTAAAGTAGCACAGTAAGCATCTGCATTTATTGTTGAACGCAATTGTCGCTATTGGGCGCAAATTTCACAGATACTGGCATAGAAAAGCTTGTGCCACGCTATGATAAATGTTTAAATTTAAACAGTGATTATGTAGAGAAGTAGTTTAATATACATTTAAGCAAATACTAATAAAAAAAAAATGAAGGAAAAAAGATCTTCTAATTTTTATCACCGATCGGGACTTAATTTGTGGATATGCCTCGTATATACTAACTATTATCAAAATAATTGTTGAAAATTGTTCAAAATAATTAACAAAGTTTTTAGCTTCACGTTGCTCATAATTTTTTCCATTTAACGATAAATATGTCAATATTTTAATTACATCAAAGTAACGAGAACGTAATGTATCAAGAGCCTTAATATGCGAAGACCATCGTGTTGGACAAACTCTTTTCAACGTTTTTGTTAAGTTGGTTTGATTCGTTTCCATTAACATTGCGCAACGCCTAACAGACCTGAAAAAACGTAAATTTTTTCTAACTGTTCATAACATTGGCTGACTTCCTGTACATTGGTGACACTCTCACTAAATTCAAATTATGAGAACAGCAGTGCACAAAATCCACTAAACGTTTCCTTTATTTGCAGCTCGATTGATTTTTCAGTTTCATCTTTTTTTATTAGAACATAACGGAATATAGGACTTAGCTGATCGATTTTTGATAGATCTTGGGTTTTATCTGTTACTATTGTTATGAAAGCGGCCTCTTCTATTTCACTTTTAATTTGGACATTAATTTCATGGGCAATCAAATTAATTAATTCATTTTGTATATCCAGACTCCCGAATATTTACCTGTATAAATTCTGCGCCGATGTTAACATGCGCTCGTGGGATTCCCCGGATACATGTACCTAATTTCTTTGCTGTAAAACACTTGTAATACGTATGGTGAGGGCCTATAGTTTTGTGCTTTTAAACATTTTTAGCAATCATCATAAATTTTTACAGGTTTAGGTGTATAAAATGTTAAATTTATAGTGTATATTCTCTGAAATCAAAATTATGATAAGTCAAGTGCATACTAAAATACAATGTGATTTTTTAAAAAACTCAATTGCAGCAGGCCGTATTCTGTCTTAATAACCTTAGAACTGTCTGTATTAAGTCAGAATACGGCTTGCTGGAATTGAGTTTTTAAAAAATCACATTGTATGTAGGTGCTGATAGTTTTATTCATCTAAAAAATATTTTTTTTTATCTTTTGTATATTTTATAGAAAATCTGGCAAATCGAAATTGTTTTTTATACAAATGTTTTTACAAATTTTCATTTCGCCCTTCCTAATTTTGCGCCCTCATGATTCGTGCGCCTGGAGCAGTTTGCTCCAACTGCTCCACGGTAGCTACGCCACTGCATTTCGCACATTGCCGGATTTTATACATTGCCGGTAACACATATACTTATAACTAAAGATGGGTTTTCTTACTATTTGCAGGATTAGTGTCACTTTAGCTCAGTGTTATGCATCAGATTATTATTGTAACGGCAGTAATAGCCATTATTTTAATCCTACCTCTACTAATTGTCAAGCACCACATAAGTTCTATGAGGGGAATACCCATCAATTTACACTAACTTTAGTTAAAACTTTTTAGGTAGTTGCATGCGGTTTTGCATCAGATGTGTGTTAACAAAATATATGCAAAGAAGTGGGAATGTTGTTTTAAATCAACTTACGAAAGACAAATTTTGCAAGAAACGAAAGTGTAGTTATATTAAGTATAAATATTGTGAAGTTTTTGTAGCAGCACCAAAATAGTTTAAATTACTCAACACCAGCAACAGGAAAACATGTCAACAACAAATTGGGGAAAAACATCAATAAACAACAGCAAGTATTACTGTTTTACCAAAATCTGGACCAAAGAGATTTTATAAAGAACTATGCGAGGTCTTCATATCTACGGATATACCCTCTAGCGAAGTTAGAGGATGAAGTATTATTTTAGAAAATTAAACGAAACAACATACCTGCAAAATCCATATTTAAAAAAAAAATATGTTCCTAAACTATATACTGAAACTTTAACCATGTTGAAAGAAAAAGCAAAAGATTGGATGTCTTTGGACGAGACCATCAAAAATAAAAATTTCTAAAATAGGAACAATTTTAGATATCCCAACATTTGGGTTTATATTCGCTGTTACAATAAAAAAAAAGAGATTTTGTGAAGTGAAATTTCAAACTGAGGATATTTTATGGTAACAATAATAATTATCCACTTAATTTGTTGTTAAAATTACAAAACTTGACAAAAATATCTGAAACTGACTAACTTTTAGTATATATTTTTCATATATCCTTCAAATACGAATACATTATAAATAATACCAAAATTTATATGCCTACAAAAGGAAGCCATCGCCCTGAAATTGCTTAGGAACCAAGAATCCAGTATCTTACAGCCTAACAACAAAAAATAAAAAATGACTTGTACTTAACATTTTAAATCACTTCTCATAATATGGAAAAGACTTTTCTTAAATATAACTGATAGAAAACCAATATTTATACAGCGCTAATACAAAATTAAAATTAAATTATGTATGTAAAACAATGACCTAAATATGGGGTCTAAGGATTTTTCTAGAAATTATGTTGAAACTTTCTTATCGGATTTTTGTCATTGGTTAAACTTGGCTACAAAATAGTTTTAATTTTGAAACCGTTTTCATAAAAGTACTGCGATCACAATTTACAAACTGTGCTGGGGAGGTTCTATACTAATCAAAAATATATAAGGAAGGAATGCAGTGAATAATTTGGCCTACCAAATTTAAGCTAGCCGAAACACACCAAAAGATAATACTAACAACATGAACATTGACCAAAATTACGTATTAATCATACACTTGATAGCAGTTTATAATCTGTAAGATAATTGAAAGAAACAGATATACTAAATAAGAAAACAATAAGAAAGAGTTTAATAGTGCTAATGCTTTAATTTGACTTTCAAAGATATGGTTCTAAATGCACAAGCCCTTAAATAAAAATACGTACATTAACACAATGCACATGTCAATGGCACAAGGAAGAAAGAGTAAAGATAGTGGAGAGATAACAAAAAAAGGGGAAGGTACTGGCATTAATAACAATCAAAAAGTTATTTACTGCGTAAAAAATTATTTTGTATTAAAAGCGAAACAAAGAGTAAATAATGCACGATGTAAGGGATGGAAAGTGTAAATATTTAAGGAAATTTAATTAACACAGGCAGTTGTAATAGCTAAGACATCAAAGCCTCATCATATAATATACTCGTATAGTATTATACGGGATAGAACTGGAGGAGCTCATTTATGCTATTCACCATCAACATAATCAAACAGAATTTACAAACCAAAACTACCTAGAAAGCATAAGAAAAAGTATGAAAAACAAAAAAAGTAAAACACACAGCTGGAAACTTATGCGCCAAAACACTTTTATGAAAACATGACGGGGTAGCTGGAATAGGCAAGATACAGGCAGAATCAGAACACCATCTAAGGGCCGATTTTCAATCTCAGTTTAAGTTTAAGTTCAACTGAAGTATAAAATGTAAAACTTGCCACAAAAAACTTTTAGAAAATATTTAAAAGATGATTTAAGTTCCAATAAGTAAATGTTCTTGTAAAGATCAGTTACTAAACGAGCATTGAAAAACTTACTATGCTTGAACTAAGTTCAAGTTCTGAACTCTGTTTAAATAACAATTGCAAAACAGGCCCTGATGGTACACAATCAAGGAAAGTCACCTACATTTCTAAGGGGCAAAAGCAAATCTTAAATGGACTCTACTATGTACGGAGTATATACCGTATGTTATTCCTCTTCAAAAAGTCCCAAATGGAACTTACACATAAAATTTTAAATTTCAGTTTCCATTTCTATTCTTACAATATGAAAATTAGAATCATATATTCGAATTGACTATCGTATTCGACTTGAAAAAGTGCCTTAGAATGTTTTCGCCGTTTTTGGATATCTTCAAAAATAAAGAAGGTATTTGAAGTTTTCGAAATGACCAAATTTCGAATTTTAGCATATAACTAAAAAATAAAAAAAGATAGCGAAATTTTGTACCCTGTACATATCAATAAATATAGGTGCGCAAAAACGAAATAGTAACATTTCATAGCAAAAATACTACACAAAGGAAAATTTTGTAAGAAATAGAGGGTAGGAGGCCCAGGAAAGTTACTTGCACACAAGCTCATTGATTCCTAGCTACGCCAACGCCCCGAAAACGGAAAATAGCCAAGAAATTGTTTCCTGAGCATAAAACGGAAATTTGGCTTCAGAGAGGAAGTTGGTAGATAAAAAAAGAAAAAGGAAAAACTGGTTAGCATTAAAGCTGATCGAAGTAACTAAAAAGTAATAAAGAAACCGAGAATAAAGTTTTCGAAAATCAATCTTAAATCTGAAAAAGTGATCCACCATAGACCCTATGCAGATAGTGTAAATAAGAGAGAGGCTAAAAGAGCAACATAACAACACAAAAACGTATACCGAGAACTCTTAATAGCAAAAACGCCTTAATAATAATCTATGGACATGAATACTTCCCCTCTGAACTTCTGACAAACCTACGTAGGGCATAAATAGCTTTTTTGAACACAAAGTTAAATTTACTCTGTCACCTCAATTTTACAACTGGAAACAAATGACAACTATTTATTTATTTATTCTTAATCCATCTCTTCCACTTCTTTCTATTTGTTGACTTTTGACTGGAAACTTTGGAGTATTTTGGTTCTAGTTGATTTGGTACAACCACATAGTTGGATGTCGTACGTCCAGATTGGTTTTAAAATTCCCTTGTAAAGTAATATTAAATTTTGTTCTCTACGGAAAGTTGGGATTTTCTGCCCAATAACCAATACATCTGTTTTAGTTTTAAGTTTAATTGCATTTTTTCGCTTTGATGTGTGGTTTCCACGTTAGCCTCTTATCTAAATGAAGTTCCAAGTATTTGACTACATTTTTATTTGGAACTGAGGAGTTGTTAATGTAACTGGTAGATGCTGGACAATCGCTATGTTTTAGTGTGAATGTCATTTGTGTCAACTTATCTTCATTAACTTTTATTCTCCACTTGGATAACCAATTCCGTAACATATTCAGGTATTGTTGTAAACTATTCGCTGCTGTAGCTGGGTTGTCACTTATGGATAATAGAGCAGTATCGTCTGCAAATGTGGAGATTCTTGTATTTTTGGTTGTCGGAATATCAGCCGTATATAACAGGTAAAGGAAGGGACCCTGTACGCTACCCCGGGGGACTCCTGATTTTATTGAGTGATAGCTAGATGTAGTATTGTTGAATTTTGTTTGAAAATATCTCTCTGTCAAGTATAATTTAAGGGGCAGTTACTAAGGTACTGGGAGGAAGAGCTTTATTTTATAAAGTAGACCTATGTGTCATACTTTGTCTAATGCCTTGGCTACGACTAGGAAAACAGCGCCACATACTTTGCTTCCTTCAAGGCTTTCAGCAATCATGGTTCACAATTCTATGGATTTGCTGAATCGTAGAGTGCCCCTCTCGAAAACCAAACTGATGATCAGGAATAATATCTTTTAGTTCGAGATCTACTTTTAATCTTTTTAAGAATAGCTTTTCAAATAATTTAGACATTATTGGTAATAAGCTAATCGGTCTGTATGAATCCACCAGGTTTTATGCGTTGCCAGGTTTGAGAATCAGTATAACTTGTTCAAATTTCCACGTTAATGGAAAGTAGCATAATGGCAGTATTCCGTTGAATATGGTTGTGAGTAGCACTAGTGGTTTTCTGGGTAAGTGCTTTACAAGTACGCCAGTCACGAGATCATAACCTGGAGCTTTGTAGTTGTTGAGTAGCTTAATTTCGTTCTGTACCTCTCTTGGCGTGAATGGTCTTATTGGTAAAGACATATGGCAAGGAATATTGGGAAATGTTTCTATATCGTCGTCACTGTTGCTCGGACTAGATTGATATGGTTCAAAGTGTTTTAGAACGTATTCTACATAAGTATCTGCTTTTTCTTGGTCAGTTTTAGCCCATTCGCAGTTACTTTTTCTGATTGGTGGTATAGTCTGTGTAGGTCTTTTAAATTTTTGCGTGGCCTTCCAAATCGAGTGGTCTTCACTCGAAAGATTTTATACATATATAGTGGGCAAAAGTAGTATTTCGTGACTCTTGGACTGTATGCAGCTGACGATTTAGTCTCTGATAATACGTTTTATCGAGTTCGTTTCGTGTGCGCTGCCACTTTTTTCTTGCCCTACGTTTTCTATAATTAATTCACGTATATGTTGTGGTGTATTAACTTGTGATGGTTTTAGCTAGTCTTGGGTAGGTGTTGAGTGCAATACCGCTTCTTGGATAAGCGTAGTGAAGTATTGTACTGTTATACCTAGGTCGTTCGATTCTTTTATTCTGATATTAAGTTTTGTGATTTCTTCTAAAAAGTTTTGAAATTGTTCCCAATTTGTTTTATTGGAATGCAGCGTTGGTGTGACAGGTTTAGTTATAATGTTTGTGCTAATGGTTATCATTATTGGAGTATGATCTGTGCAACGTATATAACACACAAAATAATACTACTCATAAATAATAACACAACACGAACGCAATCTTTGATTAGTATTAACTAATTTTTCCACTGCCGATTTGATAATTTGTCATACATATGATTAAATCAGGTTGCCTTTACTATTTATTTTGTGGTGATCATGACAATAGGGAAGTAAGTGTAAATTAACCCTCCTAGGGAAGTAAGTGATGTGATAGCTTTAGCGATAATTCGTATTATTCTGTTATAAAAATATTTGAATATCTGATGTCAATTTATATTGGCAACGGAAAAAAATATTGTAGATGTACCATGGTAGTGATCTACTTTCCACCCTTGGCATGTTAATACGTATTTCCTTTTCCATGTAATACATTTTTAAAAAACAACGTATAAAAAAACCAGCATTTATTAATAACCAAATAATTATACTGTTCGGTTATAAAACCACATTTTTCAATAGAAGCAAAATATAATTTACCTGACCTGTCCTCCACATCGTTGTTATAAAAACAAAATTATTTAACAGATTTTAAGTCGTAAACAAACCGGTAGTTGTATGAATTATCATGCACGTTAGATAATTTTTAGTTTGAAACCTAAATCAGGTTACTTGTGAAAAAGAAACAGTTTACTTTTCTATAGATTGCATACCCCAAAGTTGCTTATTATGTCCGAAATAGGGCTGCACTTCAATTTGTCACATTTACCTGAAGAAAGATCAACTAAGAAAAAGTTTACAAAATAACATACTTCGATCACGGAAAGGTATTATTTCACAATTAATAAAGGGATTTTTTGCCAGCGGTTAAGTTTAAACCGTGCTTTGTGTAATAAAATAGCACCTACTTAGTACGTCATCTATAAATATCTCCAATTTTTACTTTCTTTTGTTCACAATAGAAATATAGTTTTCGGTTATATAAACCAAGAAGATCTTTTACAATTCCTGTAAAAAACAGAGCGGGACAAGGTAAAAAATCTTTGTTTTTAGTATTTATTTCGACACAGCTACACAGGTGGACATCTATTTGTCTAATTATATACTCATCTTTCTGCGTATATTTCTTTTTTGTCGATTTAAGACACTTGCTTAGTTTAAGGCTGACATTTATGTTTTTATAAACCCATCAAGCAAGAACAATGATTATATAATGTAACTCGCAAAACTAGCAGCGTAGTGCATGCAAATCTTCAATTATGACAACAAAGCACAGGCTGGAATAAAAGTTCAATTTGCGTATCGTAATCGGTACAAGATATAATGGTAGCCATACACGTACCGGCCGGCCTGTCAGTTACGCCTGAACAGTCCGCCGGGAGACCGGCGGCAAGTTGAACTGAAAACCCCATACACCTTCAGTTGAAACCAGGCCGGCGAGCACTTCACATCCTGTGATCATGTACCCCAGTGATGAAGATGCGCGAGCGATTCTCGCTTTAATAGTTGTATTAGAGGCTAATAATAAAAAACGGAGGAAAAAAGTATGGTATGATCTCCCCACATGAACGACTGATGGCAACGCTGAGGTTCCTAGCTAAGTAACTATTGGGAGAAGTTTGGAAGACCTGAAGTTTTCTACGATCATATCACCCCGTGCACTTGGCAGAATTATACCTGAAACCTGTGAAGCAATTTACAAGGTTCTACATAGGGATCGTGGTAATCAGGTGATTTCACTTTTCAAAGACACGTTTCACTCCGGTATAAACTGATGAATTCCTCCAAACAGTAGTTTTCTTTTTCACGTGACATTTTTTAACTATGAACAGACGAGGTTAAACAGGACTCGCAATATATTCTGAGTATATAGGTACTATCTGACAGTCTCACTGACTGACGGCCTGTCGCCTCACCCCACACACGAACCGGTGCGCCTGCGCTCCCGTCAGTTCAGCCGGATGGACGAACGTGTTTTCGTTCGTTCTCCGGCCTCCGGTTCAGTCGGATCTGACAGGCCAGCCGGAACCCACTCACATTCCGGCCGCCGGTCTCCCGGCGGACTGTTCAGGCGTAACTGACAGGCCGGCCGGTACGTGTATGGCTACCATAAGAAGAAATGAAAAGACCTAATTATCATTGTAAAGCGAAGTGTTATAAAAATAAAATTTTTATTTTAAAAGTTTTCGAAGTTCGATATACATACAGCTCTGTTAAAATATTATTTTGTATTAAACGAACTTAGAACATATTTATATACCGGGTGTCCACGGTAAGACGCAACATAGGAAAACAGCAATGTATTTTTTTAGAAAAGATCTGGCTTACCTGTGAAATATGTCTGGATTTGGCACTGAACCTACGTAACGTTAGAATGAGATAGAAATAGCGCCGGCATTTTTTTTATCGCGGAATGCAATTATTTCATTGTTTAGTATTTATATTAGTCAATTTTGACAGCGACAAAACGTCAAACTGTTAAACTTGTCAGTTACTGAAGAATCTACATTTACAATGCTATGAAGCACAATTATAGATTCATTATTATTATTCTTATACCAAAGCTCACTAAAACAATATAATTTAAAAAAAATTATTTATAATGCCATAATATTTTACATATTTACTAAAATCGCTATTTACGTAAACGTATAATTGTTATGTTTTTCTTGCACAACTAACCTGTACTTCACTAAATTATACATTTTTCTCTATGTAAGCAATTTCACACCTATCTACAGAACCATTAAGATTTGTAAGTTGCATTAATAACTTTTGACAGATTTTAGTACAACTGACTAGACAAATTCTTATTTCAATATTTTCATTACATTTTAAGTACATTTGATATCTGACTGATGACCATTTGCTCTCTTTTGATAGAATTCAATAATATTTCAAGTTTTTAGTGATATAAACTCCCCAATTACGAACATAACTTGCTGGTAATCGGAAATATTGTAAACATAACTTCACATTTTCATAGAATTTGCGTCTTACCGTGGACACCCGGTATGTATTTATTTACTGTACATGACAACAGAAATATTTATTCACAGTCGACTATTATGATTAATAATATAAAAGAAACAAAACAAAAACTAGAATAATACATACAAAATAAAATAAAAACTTAAAAACAAGAAATAAAAAGGAAGAATGGGCAAATATTTCATTTATAAAGAAGACTAATGTAAGGCCATCTTCATAGCTATTTTTCTTCAGATAGCAATATCAGTGATCTCAGAGTTAGATATCAATATTAGTATGTACTAATTATATTTAATGCGGTAATCATTCTGCTCAAAATCGGATTTGGTTTTTGTTCCACGAATTTTTAAAAAAACTTTTTTGGGCATGATATTGTTAAATGTTGTACATTACAGATGACTTTACGTAGGAGTCATATAAATATTGATTAATTTCTATAAAAACGCAGAAGCTGAATTATTTCCTCGGTCTAGCAAGGATTATATGTCATGTATCTTTAATAGGTCAACGTCAGGTGAAGTGATATGCATTTCTATTAACTTATCCGCGATTGTTTCTCATAAATCTGCTAAAGTATGCACCAGTGTCTTAAAAATTGTATTTCTTAACAATGGAAACATGGAATGATCTAAAGGAATACGATCACACGATTTTAGTGGGTAACAATAGTGTGATATCGATCTTTCGTCATAAAATTGTCACAAGAATTCCAAGGTGGGCTTATGAGTATACCAATGGGGGCGGGTATTCTCATCATCGAGTTAAATAATTGCAATGTTTTAATGTCTTTCGGTGGTGGTAATCTCTCCAAAAAATATGAGATCGATCAACTTTTTTCCAAAAAGAGCTACTCAAATACCGGTTTTAAGACAACGCAAGAGAGTTTCTTTTATGCGATTATCGGTACTCCACTTGCGAATTAATATATTCAGAGAAATAAAACCCTGATTCGTTTCAGAAGAACATCAAATCCAAAGCAGTACCATCCAGATGGTCTCGGAACTAGATACAGTATGCAACTCGTTTATTATAATCTGGTGTAGCAACTCCTCCTAAAGTTGTACTTTGTAGGGAAACAAATATATTTTTTTTAACTGGTTTGACATTCACCATAACAAATATTGTTTTCCTTCGAAGCGACAACGTAACTTTTTCTCTATCCGACCCCTACCTGTTCGATTGTATCATCCATTCGAATTGTGATGTACATACACTATCACTTTGTTCAAAATTGGTAACAGTACGTTGCAGTTGATGTAGAAAATAATATTCAATACCTACTGCTTCAGAAGAACGATCTCGCAATACATATAAATACAAACGTGGTTCAAACATCCATCTTCTTCTTCTTAATGTGCCGCATTCACTACTTAATGTTGGCAACAATTTCGGCAAAAATTTCTCGGTCTTTAGCAGCACTAATTAATGCATGGGTACTCATTTGTGTCCAATCTCTGATGTTTTTGAGCCAGGAGCATTTTCTACGACCACGACCCCTGCTTCCTTCGGTTTCCCCCTCCATAATGAGCTGTAGTATATTGTATTTATTGTTGTGGTATAGGTGGCCAAGGTATGCTGTTTTCCTTTTTTGAATTGTTGTTAGCAGTTTCTTTTCTTTATGCATCCTCCTCAACACCTCTTCATTCGCATTCCTAATGTGTTTTCTCCACGATATACGTAGCATTCTTCTAAAAACCCAGAGTTCGAAAGTTTGTAATCTTTTTCCGTATTAGCCTTGAGTGTCCAGGTCTCGACGCCATACATTAACACTGAATATACAGTGCGGGATTAAAGTATGGAATATATTAATTAAAACCGAAACAACCCAGTTTTCGAACAAATCCTCGAACAAGTCGATTTTATTTTATGAAAATGTACATTTTTCCATTAAATTCGATTTTTGATCGTCATTTGTTTTCGAGTGATGACGTCAGAGAATGTTTTTTAAATGTCACCGCCTAAATTTTTTTCGTAATTTCGATAAATCCTTTAATTCTGAAAACGGCAACATAAAATTTTGACACCTTGCATAATTTTCGAACGAAAGAGAAATGAAAATTAGAAAACACAACGAAACAAAAGAAAAACTCCTGGTGCTAAGCAAATTAAAAGATCAGATTAAGTATTGGAACTGCCATCCATGGAATAAACGAGCCGTCTTACAAATTTTTGTACATTGCCGATAACTTGTCGGCTAATTCTGCACATTTAAATTGTCTTTTGTTCGAAAATTTTCTTATGTAAGGTGTCAAAATTTTGTGTTACCGTTTTCAAAATTAAAGAATCTATCGAAAACACGAAAAAAATTTAGGCGGTGCCATTTAAACAAAAATCTCTGACGTCATTACTCGAAAACAAATGACGATCAAAAATAGAATTTAATGGAAAAATGTGCATTTTCATAAAATAAAATCGACGTGTTCGAGGATTTGTTCGAAAACTGGGCTGTTTCGGTTTTAATTAATATATTCCATACTTTAATCCCGCACTGTATGTAGCACTACACAAATCTGAATCTTGTTGTTAGTTGAAGGCTGCGGTTGGCAAATAAGTGTTTCATTCATATTTGAATTTCGACACGTTCTCAATTTGTTTGTTATACAGGGTGAGTCGGGAGGAACGCACCAAACTTCAGGAGTGTGTTATTACGACAAAAAAAACCTATAAGTTGTAAACTGATTTTTATTTGTTTTCGAATTATAACGTTTTGAAAGTTGATATTTTTTATTAAAACAACCTTATAATTCGATGTATATTTAAGTTATAACAATCAAAATTCAAGTAGGCATTCAAGTAGCCTTATGTCTCATGAAAAACAATATCTTATCTGTTTTATTGCAAATTAAGTGAAAGCGTTAAAAATGTCTCACATTTACACACATTTAGAATATGCCAATATGGAGTTTCTTTATGGTTTTTGTAATGGGAATGCTAGAGCTCCAGTTGAAGAATATCGACAACGGTTTCCACATCAAAGAATTCCTGATAAAATCTTCGAAAATTTAATGTAAAATTTTAAAAAATTATATCTTAAATATACGTAAACTTTCAAAACGGTATAATTCGAAAACAAATAAAACTCGGCCAACAACTTATAAGTTTCTTTTGTCTTAAATATACGTGTAGAACACACCCCTGAAGTTTAATGCGTTCCTTCTGACCCACCCTGTATATTGTCAATTGTGATTGTGTTATTTGTGTTTTGTTGAATATCATAAATTTTGTTTTATTAATGATATTCATCTACTACGAGTATTTTCTAGACGTTGCAATTTCAGTAATATAGAATAATTATAACAGAAATACAAAACGTAATGCGAGGGCCAAGCTGCAATTATTGAGAATAGCAAAACTTAACCATTCTCTCCTTCCATTGTTTGAACGCGTTGAGCCAAGCTTGTTTAAGAATCCCGTCAAAGTAGGATCTAACAGCTACATCTATCTTCTGTTCTGAATGAAACCTCCTCCCTCGTAAATGTTTCTTAAGTCCATAGAATAGCCAAAAGTCGCACATCGCAAGATCTGACGAGTATGGAGGATGTTCTATTTTGTTGATTCCATTTTCAGCTAAATACTGAACAGTTAATGCTGCTGTGTGGGAAGACGCATTATCATAATGTAACATCATACCCTTCTTTGGCACTTTACTGAAGACATAAGGCAGACAATTTTACACGTAACATTTAGCCGTGACAGTCTTTTGTTCTTCTAATTTAATTGCGGCACTAAACCTGTACTTTCTTCCTGTATTTTCTTCAGTAACAGCTGTAAAAGGTGGTTCTGCTCCTTTTCGGTGGATAACAGATTTACAAATTGTAGCCAACGAAGGAGCAAGATCACTAAAAGCCAATTTCAAACCTTCTTCACACTCATAAGAACTCAAGCCCTTTTTAAAATCATAAAATATTATTATGCGAAACTTCTCTGGTGATAATTCCATTTTTTATTGTGACATTAAAATGTTTGTGGGGCAACATTAACATAAATATTAATTTATCTGTTGATGATTTAACAGTCTTACTGCAAAGGAAAAAACATATCGTCTATTTAGAATCATTTCCCAAAGCTAATTGTTAAATTATAAAACTTCGGAAAAAAGAAGGGACACAATTAGAAACTGTTACTAAATAATCAAGATCTTAAATACAACCACACGTAAAACTCCTCGGTATGAATTTTGACAAAAATTATGGTAGCCAACCAATTTAAATATGCCGAAAACTAAAAATACAATACAACTTTTGTTACTATACAAATGTACATATAATTAAAAATGTAATATGGTTTTATTATCTATTCTTCTGCATAACACGGCTTTTGAACCTACATTTTGATGCTAAATCAAATATTCACAAGATATTTGAACAGTGGGTGCTGTTTGTAAATACAAATAAATCTGTACTAATCATATTTAACTGTTGCAATGAAACTAAAAAGAAAACCGTAAGGAATCATTATTATTTACAGTTCTACAAACTTGATGTTAAGTAAAAGAGCAACATCGAAACTGAAGATAGACAGAACAACATTTGTTGTAAACTTTATGAAAATCTATAATGTACATTTAATGAGTATATATTGAAATGGTCTTGCTCTTTTAAAAGATTTTATTTAAATTTAATTTATTTATTATTAAGCCCACATTCAATATTTACAATTATCCCTTGCTTTGCTCTTTAATTTTACTTAATTGTTTGCATTGCTCTTATCTCAGGTCGTTAATTAGGTTCCTTGTTTGTTATCTTTCTAAGTATATTTTTACCCAAATACAAATAAAATTACTCAAATACTTATAATGCAGATTTTTTTTTATTATCGTTTTTTCCTATCAACCCTGCCTTAAACCTATCTTATAATTACGGTATTTACACTCACTATTTACACCGGTTCCTGGGTTTTGTTTGAAATTTCTATTTCACCCCCAAAATCCAAATTGCCTCTGTTTCAAATTTAATGCTCAATTTCCTCTGCTCCAATTTCGACTTTCAATTGCTTCTGCTTGAAATTCAAATTTTCAATTGCTTCTGCTTCTATTTCGCTTCCTTTCGATTCAATAAATGATTCTTATGATTATTAACTCTATTTAAAGTTAAATAATCGGTTGATATTTATTATTTTGGAACGTGCAATTGAGCAAACCTATTTGGTTGTTGCTCCTTTTTATGCCAAAAATATCAATTATTTATTAAATTGTTTTTTTCTGTATCCAAGATATTTTTATCTAAATTGTTTTTCACTATAACAACTATTTACAAGGTTTCTAATAGTAACTTATTTTACATTTCTATAACTACCAATTTAGCTAATTATTACTAACAAACATTATAACAATAACTTATTTACATTTTCACATAACTTAAATCTAATCTAGCTATCTTAAAATTATTTTACAATTTTTAATAATTTAAAATCTGCATTACTTATATTTGGCAAATAACATTTTTCTTTTATAAATTAAACAAACAACTTAACCTTAATTATATACATCCAATTAAGTATCATCTCAATATATAATGAGTGATTCAGAAAAGGTCTTTTCAGAGAGTCAGACAACAGTCATAGAAAAAATATAGTATTCTACTCACGTGTAATAGCTATTACTCGCTCGGGTGAATTACCACACTCGTCTTCTGTGCGCACCACGATTTCGCTCTCTTTGAGTAATAGCTATCATTACACGCTCATTGAATTACTTATATACTGTTTTCTATTATTTGTGTAAATAAAACGGGTTAGGTGATAAACTACTTAACACAAATGAATGAAATAATGAACTCTTATCTAAACAGTCGTAAATAAACGAATCCAAGAAACTAATTTTGCTTTGGACGGTTATCTTCCTGTAAATTTTTATTCTCACATGGTAAAAGGTGTAGTTTATTCTGAAAATGTATAGTTTATATGTATAAAACAACGAACCAAATACATTAGCAGCAAAAGCAGTCTTTGCATAACCTTTTAATTAACTTCTGCGAGGATATACTACATATTTGTTTATCTTAGATATTATTATCATACGCTATTCCAAAACCAATACTTAACTATTACCAAAAATATACAAAGGGGAAAATTTTTCATGAATATTTCACACAGAATCACAGTAAGATTGCAGGCAGGAAAAATAAAGGGAGAAGTTTGAGAAGACGAGGGTGCATGAACTTGCAAAGCGATATCAGTGAAAAAATAATTTATCGTTATTCTTTTTCAATTTTAGATTATTTTGTCGAAGGACTTATCTAAGTTGATAATTTATTACTAGAATTATTTACTGAGTCATTTATTATTACTTAAAATTAAAAGCGTATTTAGTTTTTTATAGCTACTGAAAAGCTAATAAGGAAATAATTACTTAATTAAGCATTAATTATTTGTTTAACATTTAAATGTAATTATTCCGCAGAACAGTAATTAAATACTACAGATTACAGAACGTATTACAAATGCTTTATGCTGACATTTGCATTGGATTATTTTTTCAACAATTGCAGAAATGTTTACCTTAAGTAAACGTTGCTGCCACGAGATACAATATTTGTAAACCAAGAAATGCACATATCGGTAATGTTAGGTTGAAATAAATAAACTTTTTAAAAAGCTATACAATTTTTAGGAATTTTAGAATTATGTTCAAAATATAATTTGTCTAAACTAAACTCTAAAAATAAGAGTGGTTCTTGAATTAATGATGTTAACTTTCATTTAGAAATATTAGTAAATAGAATCATTTTTTGAAACTTTTAATTTTTGTTTTTTGTGATTTATTTGATACTTTCGTTAGTCTCTATTTCACTCGAAAAACTACCTTTCTCCTTTAAGTAAAAAAACGTATTGCTATGTAAATTCAAGATACATACATACATAATCAAAACCTTATTTATACCCTAAGGTGTTAAGGTATTAAACAAATTTAATTATTGTATACAAATTTTTAGCGCATTTCTTCCTGTTTCTTGCCCTTTTCTTTGCTTCGCTCCACTTTAGTCCTCATCTTTTTAATATCTCCTCTACTACTTCATCCCATGTCTTTTTCGGCATGCCTCTGGTTCTTTTTTGTGTTATTTTGATTCGCTATATTATTTTCGCTTGCTGTTTATCTTTCATTCGGGTTAAATGGCCCAATCACCTTAATTGTTTTTTCTCTATACTTTTAAGTAATTAAAGGTTCTTCTTGTAAGTCTTCTCTAATAATTTCATTGCGGATTTTATCTCTTCTGGTGATCCCCAGCACGGCCCTCAAGTATTTCATTTCGACTGCTTGTAGCTTGTTTACCCTTGTCAATACCCAACTTTCGCTACCGTATGTTAAGACTCATTCAAAAATAGTTTTGTACACCATCATTTTTGTCTTCTTCGTTATTTCTCTTTTGCGGAGGAATTTGTTGCTAAGACTATAACATATAATTTCTGAGCACTTTCTATTCTGTCGTTTATTTCTGCAGCGTTTCTGCCGTCTTTATGTATTTTCACTCCTAGGTATTTGAATGTTTCCACTTGTTACATCCGTTTATCATTTAATTATTGTATCGTTATACAGGGTGTTAATTAATGTCATGCATATATTTCAGGGAGTGATAGTACTCGGAAAAATAAGAAAAAAATGTTAATATACACATGATCAAAAACGTGCCATTTTCGAAATACAGGGTGGCGAAGTTTCAATTTTGCGTTTTTCTCCCGTATGTTTTGAGATAAGTATTTGAAATTTAGTACAGCTACTATCTTTTAGAATCTCTATAATAAAATGTCAAAATCATCAGTTGCAGTATACAGGGTGTTAAACACAAACAAAAAGAAACTTTATTTTGACTCTACTTTATTTCGACTACACTTGGTTTGTATTGATCGTTATTTTTATAACTCGGAAACGGTGATAGATACGGGAATAATGGAAAAAATCAAAAATCCGGAGAAAAGAACGACGAATTCAATTATGACATAAAAATTTATACAGGGTGCTCCAAAAAAAGTTCTGGAAGGTAAAATGGTCGGTGACCCAAAGAAATGTAACACCCTGTATACCGCAACTGATGATTTTGACATTTTATTATAGAGATTCTAAGAGACAGTAGCTGTACTAAATTTCAAATAATTATCTCAAAACATAGGGAGAAAAACGCAAAATACGAAAAAAAAAATTGAAACTTCGCCACCCTGTATATCGAAAATGGCGCGTTTTTGATCATGTGTATATTAACATTTTTTTCTTATTTTGCCGAGTACTATCACCCCCTGAAATATCTGCATGACATTAATTAACACCCTGTATTTTTATCTTTTTTTCCTATCACCATGACTTTTGTTTTTTTCCTTTGTAAATCGTCTGATATCTGTACTGTTTCAATGTTTCTGTAGCCCACTGTTAGTCTTTCAGCGCATTCGTACACTTCCTTAATTATGTCGTCCATTACCATTGTGAATAGAACAAGGCTTAAAACTCATCCTTGTCTTAATGACTTAATCCCTCTTTTGTTACAAATAACAAATTCGTCTGTGCCACAGGAAAGTATCCTCGGGCCAATACTATATTTATTATGCACTGCAGATCTACCAACTATGACAGACACTCTGACAGCAACCTTTGCCGACGACACTGCAGTTTTAGCAGCTGACAGAGATCCCATCATTGCCTCGCAAAAGCTGCAAACCAATCTCACTGCAGTCCAATACTGGTTGAAAAAGTGGAGGATCAAAGCCAATGACACCAAATCTGTTCACATAACATTCACCACTCGCAGAGCTACTCAAGATGATGTTAAGTACCTCGGCATCTGCCTTGACAGAAGGCTCAATTAGCGCAAACATATTTTTACAAAACGAAAGCAGCTAGCCTTAACCCTCACTAAAGTATACTGGCTAATTGGGCATAAATCTAAACTCTCGCTAGACAGCAAACTTCTGGTTTACAAAGCAATAATCAAGCCTATTTGGACGTATGGCATCCAACTCTGGGGGTCAGCATCCACTTCAAATATTGAAATCCTAGAGCGCTTCCAAAGCAAACTGCTACGCACGATAGCGAACGCACCTTGGTTTGTGCCAAATATGGTCATCATAAAGGATCTTCGTATTCCCAAAGTCAAGGAAGAAATTAAGCGCTACAGCGCTCAATACAGTTCTAGACTTAGTGCCCATCCTAACATCCTCGCAACAGATCCTATGGATCAACCCAACAACAACAGGCGACTACTTCGACATGTGCCAAGCGATCTGCCAACCAGATTTTAAATTTTTAGTTTACGTTAAGTTTAGTTGTAAGTTGTAGTTTGTAAGATTTTTCCCGTTTGTCAAACTAGGCCTACAAGCCTATCTGTTATAGAGGCATTCTGTTGAGCATGCTTCTACATGTCTACCTAACTATTAAACAAATTTGCTAAATGTACTTGTACAGTTGTAAATAAAAGGGATGATAAATTTAAAAAAAAAATTCTTCTGATTGTAAGTTTCCTTTTTTTTACATAATCTCGTGTTCTTGTAAACACTTTTTATAGCGTTAAACAGTTCTTTATTTACTCCTCTTTCTTTTAGACTGCTCCAAACAAGCTGTCTTGGTACACCGTCGAAAACTTTTTCGAGGTCTAAAAATGCTACAAACATATAATTGCTTCGGGTCTTCTCAATTAACTGTCTCGCCGTGAAGATGTGATCCTGCACTGTGCACTCCTCTTCCCTTTCTAAATGCACTCTGTGATTTCTCCAATTGTGGCTCTATTAAGGTTTTTAACTTTTTTCCAGGATTTTCTCGTATACCTTTGATACTATAATCAATATAGTAATTGAATGTAATAATAATCACACATATTTCAATAAATTATTCTTTAATATACCGACGAAGAGCTTCAACATTAGGCGTTGACGTACTGTATAGACAGATTACAAATAAACCCACAGATAAAAATCGAGAAGATTCAGATCGGGGGAACCAGCCGTCCAAGCAAATAGTTCTTCACGTACAAAACGGGGTAGCTTTTGGTTTAGGTATCTTCTGTTTGTAAGATTAAAGTGAGGAAGAGCTTCGCCGTGCCTTTTATCTTGCTTTGTTTGTAAACACTTTCACCAGCCATGGCTATGAAAATTTTCAACATACAAAAAATATGCAAAACCATACATGAAGTGCACTTACGAGTATTTATGGATGTAGCAAATTACACTTCATGGTTTTGCTTATGAAACAATCCTTTTTGTGGTTATAACCAGTGAAAGTGTTGTTTTGTGCAAAAATAGTTAGGGTGGTGGAATATAATTAACGTCTAATGATTTTAGTAAGTAAATAATACTAATACCACTAGACTTGATTACATAATTAATTGAATATAATGGTTTTTTAACTATAAAATCAATAGAATGTAACTTGCATACGAAAAACATTTATATTAACATTTATCTTTATTTTTTAATATAAAACCATCTCTGAGAAAATGCATTTAAATTTTACGAACGCCGTGTATATCTAAAGGTTGTATTTACTAAAAAATTCTAATGTTTCGTAAGTTTATATTTTCTTCTCATCTCAGTAGGTATATCAACCAATTTCATTAAATGTTAAAAATAAACTTACATCTCGAAGAATTTAACCAACAGATGGCTGACGTAAAGCAAGTTAGCTTCACGAGTTCCTTTTTGTCATATAACTATTTACAATATATAAAAATTGCGCCCTCCGGGGTACTTTGCTTTTACTTGTAGTTCTAGAAATTTCCCATATTATACTGAGTTGCTAACTCAATTAAGTAAAAAATTGTGGAAAACGTCGCGGAAAACTTGCCAAAGGTGTGCTCTTTTTGCAAGACAACGCTCCTGTTCACAAGCCGTTGATTGCGCTGCAAAAAATTAATGAAATTAATTTTGAATTGGTTGACCACCCGCCCTATTCTCTGGATTTAGCACCGTCAGACTATTATTTGTTTCCAAAACTCAAAAAACATTTGAAAGGTAAAAGATTTTCGACAAATGAGGAAGCCATATTTGAGGAGTGGTTTGCAGACCAAAACATTTTTTTTTAAAGGGGATAGAAGTACCATGAGATCGTAAAAAAATGATTCTGAGCAGGCCTTGACTAGTACAACACGATTGGTTACACTGGTTCTAGAATACCTATGAATTATAATGTGACAGTGACATTTCAAATGTAAGTCAGTTTTGCAATCTTGTTTCCAGAATTATTTAAGTTTATCGTTGTAATACTAGTGAAGGATCACATTTTGAACACCTACTCTAACATGTATTCATCTTAGTTTTCAGTTTCTTCCCTAAATAAATACTATTTTGTGTTTTAATTTATTTGGCATTTCCTGTTTTGAATCAATTAGATAACCTCTAACCTACTGCCGCATTTTGAAATCAGTCTTGCCAATCGTGTTGTACTAGTCAAGGTCTGCTCAGAATCTTTTTTTTTACGATCTCATAGTACTTTATAAACGTTTTGCCAAATGTGTAAGTCTTAAAGAAGATTATGTAGAATAAATAAAATTTTATTTTGAAATATTGTGGCGTTTTATATGGTAGATTAAGTACTACTTATCAATATTCCCTCGTACACCAACCTACTGAATATAAAAAAGTCCCACAGTCTTTAAGATCATTTACATATTACAGAATTTTTATTCCTTTGATAATTGGCAGTTTATTCTGCTTTTAGAGCATAATTACTAACACATTTTGCTTACTGAGTAGTAGTAAAGATTTTTCAGAAATTCAACTTTAAACACTATAATTACCTTATGTAGATGATACACCCCATATAATACGAATAGAATGTAAAATATCTCTGAAAATGATTTTTATTTCAGCTAACCCAGTTATTCACCGTGCTATATGTAGATGTGGATATAAATAATGCATGCGTTTTTTGTAGCGGAGGTACGGTAAATTAGGCGAGTCGATTCCTTATCAATATTCATTGGGGGCGTGGACCATCTGTCCGGTACAAAAAAAAAACATTCCGACCGGCCGCGTTAGAACATAAACTCGTACGTTATTCAAAAATAATATATGTGTATTTTTTTCTGATATACTCTTCTATTATTAGAATACAGTTCAGAAATGAAACTGCGTACCGCAGTTTAACCGAAAAATAGAGATTATGAAAATTACGAAAAGTATCGAGATTTATTTTTGTCGTTGTTAAAAGCGGTTAATTAGAAATTATTAGCTCCCAAACAATTATGTATGATAGAATGATATATTAATTACCAAATTAATTAGAAAACATGTATATAACAGTAATTAAGGGTATATTAAAGCAGGGAATAAATATTATATAGAACAAAATTAAAAGCCTGAGACTATTAAAAATGCATTAAGCATAGAATATTCATAAGGAAGGATAATGAATTACAAAAGCGGTATATAACTTTGAAAATGTAACATTTTTAGATACACCTATGTATACCGTATATTGGAGACATTTTATAAAGTTTGTATTAACTCGTTTACTCAAACGTGCACAAGATTAAACTAAATTATTTATTTGAAAAACTCATTCAAAATCTCCAATAACCATCGACTAGTGAGAGCGAAAGCCAAGATAAATCATTCCCAAAACAAACAAACACTCATAAACATAAAGAAGTTGAAAGACAACAGTGATGTGTACAGAAGAACGGCATCATAACGACGCAAAAAATCCAACTAAACTGGAAATTCTAGCAGGTAAAGTAACACAATTGCTTAAGAAAGTAGCATAGAAAGTGACAACAAAAAGAACAGCTAAAACAGAAAACTTAGTAAAGAAACGAGAGAAAAACATACAAATACAAAATAAATCTACTAGAGAAAATCAAATCGAAGGATTCAAGCGTACTTGTAAAGAAGTGAAACAATTAATTAGCAAAACTACGCAAAAACACCATAAAGCTGAAATAGAAGAAACAACAGAATAGAACCAAAACCTAAGATAGATACTTAAGGTAAAGAGAAGGCAGAAAACAAATTATTAACTTGAAAGAAGTTGAAAGATAACACTCTTGTGCACAGAGAAGTGCTGAAACAGAAACTAGAGCAGCATAACAGGACAACAAACCCAGTTACATTAGGAAATCTTGCAGACAAAATAATGCAATCATTAAGGAAGCGACACAGAAAGTGGCAAAAAACAGAACAGCCAAAACAGAAAAATCCAGCAATGAAACAAAACATGTGAAGCAACTAATTATAAAATATAGGCGAAAACATCACGAAGCTGAAATAGAAAAAACAATAGAGCAGATTAAAAACCTAAGATGCTAAATAGTCGAGTCAATAAAGCGGAAAAATCGTCAAAACTTCTAAACCCGCAAAAACAGAACCGATTTTGATGAATTTTTTTTTTAAATGTTTGTTATGCTAAATTATTCAAAATCAGAAACATTTCAGCTGGCGCTATCAATTATTTATATTATTTAAATAATTAAAAAAAAAAAAATTTTAACAATTTTTTTTTCGGTGAAATTTTAACTAGAAGTGACTAATTTTGAAAATTTAGTATATTAAATAATTTTTGAATTAAAAAGTTTCAAATTTTCCATTGAAAAATGTTAATTATTCAATCATTCGGATGCAAGAATTGAATTCTAAACTTGAAATTTTTGAAAACACTTCGTATAATTTGAGGTTTTTATATATTATGTCCGGTTTTCGATGAAAACATATGACTGGGGTATGGAATAAATGAATCTTCACTGAATTTGAGCATAATGGAACAACTGCTTTTAGTGTTGGCAGTCCTCTTGTCACTTGTGTAAGTTTTTCCACACTTTTACTCGAAGTACTTGGTTTATCTGAACTCTCTTGTTCTTTGCAAATGCAACAACAATTAACTGTAGAATCTACAGTATCTTGTTGCTGTTGCTGTATCATATAAAAAAATGTTGGGAAATGTTTTTAACACGCATGATTTTAAATATGAGGATCAAATTCAAAGGGAAATAGAGCTGTAAGACAGAAAATGTATTTCTAATAATTTAAAAAGATTTCATTACATTCAAAGAATAATTTAACACAAATTGTTTTAGCAAATAATCTTAGCGACGATAATGACGCGCGGAAAATCCATTGAAAAAAGTACCGTAGAATTAAAAATATTACACTTAAAGGGCTAAAATTTTTAGAATCGTTAAATCAATATGTTTCAAATAAGCTAACAAAATTTAGTTAAGATTGAGTACTTATTTATTAAACGGGAAACACTTTTTAACTTACATGCAACACAAGCGAGTTTGTTGTAGTCACCAAAATTACAAAAAAATTATTATATTCCCAGCATATAATAATAATTGTAATAATGTAATATAAATGTAACATAATAATAAGAATAATAATTCGATTCTTCAAAATACATAAACAAACTTAAAAGCAAATGTAATCCAATTATTTTCAATACAAACCAAGAATACATGACAGATAATTACTTTTTCCATCGTGTTTGTACTTGTATCTTTGCACTTTTTTCTGAATTTTAATCAATAATTCAGTTCTCTTCAACAATTTTCACTGATATTTTCGATATTTAATGTTAAAAACTTCTTTTCACATATTAATAACCTCAAAACACATGCGTTCACTCCGAAAATCATGGTGAAACATCTGGAGTTTGACCTGGAATTCTCCTACCTGTGATACAAAAGGTCAATTTCTTGTGCCTGTTTATATATTCTCATAAAAGTATTGATTTTTTAAGGTGAAAATATATATATGTCTATATTTTGTATATTATATTCTTGCATCCGAATGATTGAATAATTAACATTTTAAATGGAAATTTTGAAACTTTTTTATTCAAAAATTATTTATTATACTAAATTTTCAAAATTAGTCACTTCTAGTTAAAATTCCATCGAAGAAAAAAATTCTTTAATAATTTTTTTTTTATGTTTAAACAATATAAATAGTTGATAGCGCCAGCTGGAATGTTTCTGATTTTGAATAATTTAATATAAGAAACATTTAAAAAAAAATTCATCAAAATCGGTTCTGTTTTTGTGGGTTTAGAAGTAAAAACCTTCATTGACTCGACTAAAAGGAAAAGAGAAGGCAAATAACAAATTATTAACTCGAAAGACAAGGACGGGAGCCAAATAAAATATTAATAGAAACAGCAGATGACAAATAAAGCCTCTCGGCGAGATGAAGAGCACTTAATATCGAATCAAAAGAATTGCCTGATATCACCAAAGGTGAAGTTAAACTATTAACTTAAAATGCTATGAAAAGTACCTAAGTGCCCGAGGAAGATTGCAAAACTCTATAACTCATAAAAGCTGTGTGCATTATTTAAAGAATACTTCAAATAAGAAAAACAATAATAGTTGTAATATACAAGAAAGAACATAGAACATAGAAAACTAAAGACATATAGATTCCAAACATGGACTATGGCGAAGTAGTTCATTAGTAGAATAGCAATGACTCAAAGAGCAATGGAGAGATAGATTCTAGGAATATTCCTAGAAGATAAGAAAACTAGTATATGGATTAGTAACACTACTAAGATTAAAGATACTACTGAAGCAATTGTAACCTTAAAATAGAGCTATCCCGGCCACATAACTTAATGCAGAAACAACAGATACACTAGTTCTAATTTACACTTGCACAATGCACAGGCAAACGAGGAAGGGGACGACCACCATTGCGTAGGACAGGATCAGAAAAGCTCAAGAAAGAAGACAATGGGGAGGTAGGAGGTCGGCCTATGTTCAGAAATTGAACTCCGTTGAGATTGAGATCTTCAAATATCCAAAATTTATTTTAAAGACAATTATAATACATATAATAAGCAGAACCTTTGAAACGAAAACCCACTAAAAGGAGACATATGTGTAGATGCGGCTTATTAAATGGCCGTTTAGCCAAAAGAGCCTTTTATCACTTCGATCTAAAGACTCTTTTGTGAATTATGTTTTAATTTCTATTTTAAAAATTTTCAAAATATTGATAAACGTCCTATCTACAATTTTTGCTAGCATTTTAACAAGCCTCTCCGACGAAATTTTTTTTGCGTTTAGATATAGATGACTGAATTTAAAAGGCGAAGTCTAGAATTCGATTCTCGGGAATGGCGAAATGACAGCCAGAATTTACAGGTCGTACACTTGCTTTTCAGTTATGATAATAATACCTTTAGCCATCATTAATCCATAACACCTCTAGTATATCTTTCTTCCTTTGACAGGTAATTTTACTACAAGTTCATACCATGCAGTTGACGACCTAAGCTTCTGCCAACAAAGAAAAATTAACATGCTTGGGTGAATTATTGTTAACCTTCATACTGAAATATTACTTCAGTAGTATTATGAATTTTGTATAATTTCTGGACAGCTACTTTTTTCGACATACTAAAGAAAAGTTAGCTGGATCTTTACAACCATTTTAGTATAACATTTTTGATCTAGAACCCTGTGTCTTTGGCATTGGATATTGCTTTAGAGTCAGTTAGGAGTATTCTTCTCTGTTCTACATAACTTAATGCAATGATAGGGATATAATGTGGGTACACCCAATAATAATTTGTTATGCAGTTGTGCAGAAGAAGAGCTCTTTTCAATGAGCTCTTCCATTTCAAATGCCTTTCCAAACCGACTATGAATTATGGCATGTCCTTTGCGTCATAGCTGTTTTTGCAAGAGACTTTTCTGCATGGGGGTGAGGGCGGATAAGTTTTTGGTTAAAAGCAGTTCCCAAATAGTTGATTATTGATCCTGGAAAATTTCACGTAAGTTTTGTACAATTTAAACTTGTATAGTTAATCTTTTTCTTTTAATGAACGGTAAATTAACGTTCTTCTTGGCCTAATTGTTCCATTGGCCATTTTATTTTAGCTATTTAGTATTATTTGTATGTTGCCAAAAACAGACAGTATGCTTTTCCTAGACTTGAATAATCGAGTCATATTAACCAAATTGAATAAGGAAGCCATGATTTTTCAACTTGACTAAAGGTCACTTACAAGAAGATACCATAACAGAGTTGATAAAACCTTGCTTTATCTACGTACTTACTACTGAAACGTTTACTGACTCGCCTCTAATACGAGTGATTAGCATGAATTCTATCCGTGTAATAACTGAAACTTTATTTTTATCCACTTTTTATATTAGTTATTGGAGATATTGCCAAATTTACCTTCTATATTTTACCATATAGGTAGGTATTTCTAGCAATGTCGGCCAAAAATGTGGGACGTTGTTACCTGATCTTCGCTGGGGTTATTGCTATTTTGTTTACAGTAGTTCGGTACAAACCGGTAGATATTGTTGTAAACCGTGTCCTAAGGTTCTTCAACCAAGAATTCTTCTTTTTTTTACTTCTCCTTTGCCAGGTAATTTGTCTTAGAGGATTAGTTATAATAACCCGTATCACCCTTTTATTTCTTCCATTTCGTATAAAAGCATAGAGAATACATAATATCATGCTAACCACACCTTGGTTTCTAGGTTAAGGTGAAGATTTTTTGGCAAGGGGACTATTCTGGTGATAGCTGCTGTGCCTTTTCAATGCGGCATTTGATTTTTGATGAATAATACCATTCGTCATTAATTGTGGTTTTATTCTGCTGTACTAGTAGTACTAAGTTTTGTCATCCTTTTGTTGAATTGAAGGTCATATTCTTCTTCTTCTGACTAACGAAGTTACACTTTGTTCCATGAACTTTAATCCTTTATAAAAGATCTCTTCTTTCGGTGAATAAGTTTAAGTTCCTACTCGCTAGAGTGCTTCAAATAGCTCTAAGTATGAATTAATACCAGGTAATTGATTTCAACTTGTGAGAAAATAAGAATAACAAAGAATAAGAATAAATTAGGAAACAAAGGAGAAAAGTAGACGAAGCTAAATAACATTCTTCTACTATGCCTGGTTTCTACTGGATAATTACTTCAGTAGGATTTCTTTTGTCCTTTTTTCAATTTTTATACCTCTTACACTATTCGAGTTGTCGGTTCGTGCACAGTGTTGCCAGTCTAATTATTTTTCTGCCAAACCTCGTATAATGTTTGGCATCGACATAGAATCTTTACGCATCCTCTTGCTAGAACAATGGTGCTTAAGAAGTGATGCTAGTCTAATACGACTTCGATTCCTTAACGAACTTCTAGTATGCACATCACCCTAATTTTTTTCGATACTTTTGAAATATATTACAGGTACTAATCATCTCTGAAGGCAGCAAGTAGCGTGATGATAAAAACCCTAATGTTAAACAATTTTATTTCTTCCTAGTGATGTAAAGGATTTAAAACCGTTTAAACCCCATTAACATTGAGAGCAAAGATTCATTTTTGTTGTTTGTTGTGAGTATACATATACAAAGAAAGTTATGTTTGGAGTGATCATTAATGAAAAAATATCAGTTTAATCTCCTTGCTATCAAAGCATATGTTCTAAAGAAACTTATTTTGACTTTGACATTAGTTCTACGATTGCAGTTAGTTAAATAATATTGCTTTGAGATCTAAAAATGAGTACATATAACGAGGTCTGCTTATAAAATACATCTATAATCATAATGCGAAACACAGGCATTTGTCGGAAAACTATCTTATGATTTGTTTTATAGCTTGAAACGATCCCTTGGGTTACTGTCAATTAAATTTCATTTTGTGGCAAAGCACAATGTTAGTTATCTTTTATAAACTAGAAGAATAAGATCAGAAGGCCATGAAGACCAAGGAACTGGGTCACTTCATCCTATCCAATATTAAAAATTACCTGACAATGAGCAAAAATGAGAAGCAGCTAAGCATAAAACACATTCGCTGTGTCTCATTAAAGGGCACAACTTCCGGCAGTTGTGAATTACTTAAACTTCAGAGATCAAAAATCGTTTATATCTCAGGAGCCATTGATTTTTGGTCATATCTCTATTAAGAGTTTTTCTTAGCACCCTGTATAGTTTATTCTCAACTTTGACACAGCGTATCTTTTTGAGTTTTGGCTTCAGCATTTAATATTTATTATAAATTATAAATTCACAAGTCACTGCTAAAAAACATAAAATTTAGTAGTAACAAAATGCTTATGTGCAAAGTTGTGTTAATTAAACCTCTTCCCAACAATTATTAATTATTACTCCCCGTTCATTTCGGATGAGAAAACATGAATGATGTAAAACAGTAATTATTTTCAATATGTGATAAAGTGTAATTGAATACCGCGTAGTATACAAACAGCCCCTTTTTGATGAATGCGTGGTTACATATGACCCATAATAGCAAATTAGCCCTCAGCGAGGATCAGCCTAACCAAACAAATGTGTACGCATAGCACTCTGGATATTGATGCCACACATACACACAGCCTACTTGACGTGTGATAGACGAGTATCTCTCAACTTATTTGAAAAGCTCGGATAAAGCTCTTTTATTCTCACTACACTGATGGTATTGATTCTATAGAAAGGTTTAGGCTATTATATAGATTTATTGTATCTGAAAGTTTTTAGTGTGTATGTAACTGTATTATCAAGAGGTTTTTTATTGTTTCGCACAAAAAAAGGATTTCGCAAAAAGAAACATTTTTTTGCTGTAACTTTCGATTTCAAACATTTTTTTTATCAATATGTTCGAAAGATTTTACACTCACAATTTTCTTGTTCGGATGAATTTGACTATGGAGATTGTTATTGCATCAACATTATCAACCCCTCCACCAATAAACAAGATTAATACACACCTAAAAATTTTCAATGAAAGGGGCAAAATAAATTGCCAATTGTTAAACTTTTTAAGCACCATTTATTATTTGGAATCGCTAAAAAAGCAGAAACTTAATTTTAATTAGCTGTTAGGCGTGTATTCCTGCTAGCTTTAGGAAAAACCGCGAGTTTTCTAAAAAGAGGGTTAATAAACGGAAAACATTTTGGCATTCACTCTTCTGGAACTATCTAAGCGCGACATGTTGATATTCGCTGTAAAATATAGTACACAGGAGTGCATAGAGAATGCAAAGATAAATGAAATGAACTCTTGGGATAAGAAATAAAGTAAACAGCACTTGTCGCCTCGGGGCTTGCATTGTAACATTGCAGTCCGTGCAGGGCGGAGGGACTTAAACGCAATATGGCCGACTGTTTCAGGTTATTATTGCAAACCGAGCACAATAAAGGTTATTACCGTTATTAAACCTCTAACGCTTATTATTAATATATCAGATATCGGAATTATTTCCCGGTTTTGAATATATTTGAATTTTAAATAGTTATAATTGGTGATTGGTGCTGCTTATTGCAACTATTCATTTACAACAACAGAAACGGAATAGATTAATTACATTGTTTAGTTATGTATTCAAAGCTACTTCAGTTATGCTGGTACTAAGAATTTTATTGCAGTCCTTGAAATATTTATGTATTTGCTTAAAGACATCCAGTAGGTTGGTGCATTACTGATCGATTTCATGCAAATTCTGCAGATAGAAAGATAAAATTATGATTCGGTGAAACTGACTATTACAATAAATACTTCATTAGAAACTTAAGATTTTTATTTTTTTACATTTTTTAATTTAACTATGATTAATTAACCACAGTTATAAAGTTAAAAAAAATGCATTTGATGTAGGTAAAGCATATTTTCCTTTTTTACTGAAAAATTACATTTTAAATTTAGCTACCTGAAAAAAGTACTTCTTTGAAATTTTTAAAGGTCTTGGTAATTCAAAAATAAAATAAAAACTAAAGTATAAAGTAATTCTGTAAAATATAGTAAAATTTTATTTTTTTAATGAAGATTGACATTATACTCAAAATTAAATAGTAATCATGGCTTAAAAAAGCTTTAAATTTATTTTGGTATTTTTACTTTCATATTAAAACACTCGCATCTTTCCGTTGTTTTGCTGTCGTCTATGTATGTTCAGTAATTATGGAATTACAGAAAAGCAAACATTAATAATAAATGAGACCCAAACATAATATCCATTCAGTGCTTAAAGAGTTTTACTTCCCAACCAAATTTTCAGTGATGCTGCTCGTGTCTGTTGTTAAGAAATATACACCAAATAATCTAAAATGAAAACTATTACTGTTTAGTAAATTCTTCAGTGCACGTTCCTATATAGGTAAAAAACAATTAAATTGAGTGTCTCAAAAGCGTAAAAAATCCGTTATTTATTTATAAAAAGCCTTATAGTTAATATATTATTAAGGCAAGAATTGATTCTAAGACTTTTAGGACACAGAAACAGTGCAAAGTTTTAAATAAGTCGATTTATGTTTCACTTTGGGAAACCAAAAATTAAATCAAGAATCGCCATTTTCAACAAAAGCATTTATTATTTTGAAAGAGTAAATACTTAAAAAATTTGCAAAAACCTTACTGTACAATAAGCATAAAAACTAATAATAAAAGTCCGCTCATTTTCCGACAAAATAAATGGAGTTTTCAGGCGATGTAATTTAGTTTGATATTTTTGGCAAACATATTCCTAAAAATTAATTTCTGAACAAACAGTAGGTTACAAAAGAGTCAAAGGTACAAGTACTTAAAATTCTATTGGTCATGTATTTATATTATAATTCTATTAAACCTTTAGACACACTTATACAACTCTTTTTTAATAAAGAGAAAATATTTAAAAAATTGTTTTGTTCATTACACAACACTTTAGAAAAGTATGCACTTCAAAAATCTTAGCTATAGATTTAGTAAAAGAATATCAGAGGTTACATAATCAAACCTATGACAAATAAAGCTAGCAATCTTCTGATCATAAAAAGCCATTTCCAAACATAAAATATTACTAAAGAAAGTCAAAGCTTAAATAATTATCGTGACAAAGATGCTAAAAATTTTCTTCCGGGTTTTCTTTTCATTACTAAACGACAAATAAACATTTAAAAGCTCTAAAATTGGGAAATTATCAAAAGGGAAACATAATAAATTATCATTGCAAGACTGCACATAGAGCCTAAGCAAGTTACAATTTGTAATGAATTGGCATTAAATTATTTCAGGAAACCGAAAAAATAAAACAACAATTTATTACTTTGACAGAGTAAATTTTCAAAAACTTACAAATATCTTACCATATATCAAAAATCAAAATACGATTACAAAAAAACTAATGAATACTCTTTTATACATACGTAAACACGTATAATAATTTGATGAAACCTTTAAATCCAACTCTTTATAATGAAGAGAAATTCTTTTAAATGTTTTATGTTTATTTCATAGTAACACAGAAAAGTATGAAGTTCAAAATTTAGAGCTATAGATTTAGTCAAAGAATATTAGAGATTACTTAGTCAAACCTTATAACAAGCAAAGCTAGCAATCTCCTGATCATGAAAAGGTCAGATTTACGAAGCTATTTCCAGACGTGAAATATTATCAAAGATAATTCAAAAATTATACTTGGAGAATCCCACTTTCGTGTTTATATAAAACAAACCAGAAAGAACTCTGAATAATGCAACAAGCGATTTCCGGGTTTTGGCCGTGTAATTGTTGAGGGAGAAGAACTGAAGAATTGAATTCGAAATTTTAGTACAACAAGCTGATAAGGGTTCTTTTTTTATAATTTTTAAAATGCTAATAATTCAAAAAAAATGAAACCTAATGTGAAGTAATCCTGAACAACAACGTTAAATAAGTACATAATTTTTAATTAAGGCTTAACATTATTTAGAAATTACATAATTAACGTGACTTAGAGTAAATTTACTATAAATTTTTCTTCGTTTTTATCCTTTTGTTACAAAAATACGACGAATAAACACCTTATTTTTGAGATTCCGTCGCCTACATAGGGCTCTCAAATTATGAAATTATGAAAAAGAAATTATAATAAATTATAACGGTAAGGATTAATTCTTAAGATTTTTAGAGCACATACCATGCACGTAGTATGTAAACAAGTTTCAATTTAGATCAAAAATTTGGAATGAATCGGTATTAAGTTAAAAATGATCGTCAAAACGGTAAATTCTTATAAATTTAATCTATAAAGAAAACGCAAAATATTACTGACAACTCTAATCCAAAAATCCAGTGCTAATAAATTCTCTCACAAATATATAAGTTTACTGAAGTGAAGGGTACCTCCCTAAATATGAGCTCCAAACTAAAAATTTACCATATCATCAAAGCAATTCCAACATATGAATGTGAAACATAAACAATCCTAAAAGATGAAGAAATATAAGTCTTTCGACATAAAATGTTAAAAACCATATATGGTCCAACATAAAATGAAGACGAAACTTTTATCAGTAAAACGCACTTTGAGCTTGAAAATCTAATCCAACAAGCATCCATATTTAAATATTAAAGGCAGAGCAAATTGTTTATTTTGTACATAAAGAATGGAGAACAGTAATAATACCAGGAAAATTACTTTATGAAAGCACGTTCAGAGGAAAACCAGGCCAGACGATGTCGAAGAAGATTTCAAAATAACAGCTGTGAAGAACTGGGCTAGGAAACCGCTAAACATAGGTAAAAATGGGAACCCATCGTACAGGAACCAAAACTCACGAAAGATTGTAAAGCTGGGAGAGAAGAAGAAGGATCCAAAAAGCAGGAAATAATAATAAAGATGACTAAGTAACAAATCGGAAACATTTACGTAAAGAATAAAAACTTTGTTTCAATTCCTGCGAGGGAACATGTTTGGCAAAACGTGGAGGGTTGAGGCCTTCTAAGTTTGGTTCATATCCGGTTTATACTTATAGGGAGTATCAAAACCGCCAAGAGGCTTGACTTGGCAGAACTCTTTGCAATTGCAATGTTATAGAGGTTGCAAAAATTTTTAATTGATATCAAATTTCTGTAAAGATCTTCAGTTCCAAGAGAACATCAAAATTCTTTAAAAAACTGGTTTCCAAAGAAAACCGAAAGGTTTTAAAAGTTAAAAGATACTAAAAATTCCATTGGTCAATTTTAAATATTTTATAACAATTTTAAATATAAGTACTTGAAAACAGCTTTTACAATAAGAGCGTTTTAGAAAACTTTGAAGTTCAGAAATTTCGACTACGGGTTGAATAAGCAAGAACAGAGTTATAACCACATAAGAACAAGTAAAACCAACGATTTTTTTAATGTTTAAAATTTTAAATCTACAAACCTATTTTTAAATGATCTAAGAAGTGAGTTCAAAAAATATATCTAGATACCATTGATAAATTCTTTTAATAAACGCAGAAAATACACGCAATTATAACATTTGATATCGTTTATCAATACTGAAAACGTTTAACAGAGAAAAACCTGACATTGAAACAAAACAAAACCTTACGATATCGCTGCAGGGTCAAAGCAGTACTGCGTCTTGTTAAGGAACTAATATTTGCAACTCATAAAAGTAAAACTTTTCAATCGTATTTTTCTTTCACTGTTATGGTTTACTTTTAAAAATTGTCGAAAAATGTATTACTGCATCAAGCCAACAGTTACGTCTAATTCGGATTTTGCTTTATTGTTCTTTGTTTTACATTCGTACTATGAAAGGAATGAATAAAGGTTACGTCTTAGGATTTCATGAAGGAGCTACTTTGTTTCATTTATTTAAAATTTCAATTTCTTTATGCAGCTATTCAATACCATCCTGCACATCAGGTAGTTACCTGCCGGCGCAGTGGAAAGTGGTTTTAGATCTCATCTCAAAATATTATCGATCAATAAGTCTTCTATCCATAGTGTTCAAGGTCTTTAAAAATGTGTTACTTAAAAGACTTATCCATTTATTGAGAATAACGAATCAATACGTGATCATCAATTTAATTTCAGACAAATGTATTCTACAATAGGACAGATTTATCGCGTCGTCGAGGCATTTGAACACAAACCATTTCATAAATACTATCTCAAGTGAATGCGCTGAACGGTTAAATGGACAAAAGGTGTAACGGTCTGGATGTATGGACACACATCAACCGATGGATTAGGCCAGCTGAAGTTTATATGCAATTTTGGAGAGCAATTGGTTATCAAGTATTGAACCCTTCTTTTCTCAATAAGATTGTACATTTTGCCACACTGTGTAAAGTGGCAAACAGTGGTTTGATATCTATGATATTAGAGTGTTATCTTGGTCAGCCTGTATTTAATATCTTAAATGGTATCTCCGGGACCATCCTCAAAAACTTTTCCTGAGTTGAATAAAATTCAAGAAATTTGAGAATTAAGTCTCAATCACAGAATTTTGTAATTCTTTAGTTAGAAGTATGCTAGCACAAAGGCAGCAACTAGAGGTGTGCCATGGTGGAAGAAGAAATTCGGTCAGTTATAAGTTATAAACCGAAACAAGGAAGGCCTTTAACAGGGCCAAAAACTCGATTAACTGGGATGCATATAGAAATGTATTAACACAATACAATAAAGCTTTGAGAATATCCAAAAGGCGCGGTTGAAAGATTAACGAAATAAACCCAGCAATGCGCCTCCAAAGAGTCCTAGTACAGGATCACTCGAACGGAATTGGGTTACTTAAAAAGTCCAATGATAAATTTTCAGAAGATCCAAAGGAAAGTATAGAGGTGCTTTTAAATACCCACTTTCCAGGATCCACATCATGTGAAGATGAAGAACCACAGGCTAACCCAATAGAGGCGTTTAACCGCCCCACAAGATTGGAAAGAAACCTATTAATAGTTTCCAGTCCTTCAAATCACCAGGAAGAGACGGAATTTCTCCCGCTCTACTACTCAGTTATTATTTAAATTATATCCCGAAGGCCTGGAGGGAAGTAAAGGTTGTATTTATTCCAAAAACAGGAAAACGTCCACTGGATGAACCCAAATCCTACCGCCCAATTAGTCTTACTTCATTTCTCCTAAAAACAATGGAGAAGATAGTAGATTATTATATAAGAAGTGAAACTCTCATGGGAAAACCACTTCACAAAAATCAATTTGCATATCAAAAGGGAAAATCTACAATCAATGCCCTATTCTGCTTAGTTAGTGTGATAGAAAAGACCATTATGGCAAAAAAGGTAGGTAGTTTTGTGTACGTTCATAGATATAGAGGGCGCCTTTTATAACACCTCCTATAAATCGATACGGAAAGCTGCGCAAGAAAGAGCCATAGAAAACTCTACCATCTCATTAATACAATCCATGCTAAGAAGCCGTAAGATCACGACTTGCATTGGAAGTGAATCGATGAACGTTTCCTCAACCAGAGGATGTCCGCAAGGTGGAGTTTTATCACCTCTGTTGTGGTCACTGATCGTTGATGACGTCCTAGACAAGTTGGATAAACATGGCTTCAAACGTTCAAGGTTATGCTGATGATTTTGTTATTATTGTAAAAGACAAGCATGATGCAGCTATCTCGGGCAGCTATCTCGAGCATCATGCAAATAACCCTTAACATAACAAGCAAATGGTGCTCGGATGTACTTAATGTAAATCCGAACAAAAGTATAATAGTTCCATTCACAAAAAGAAGGAAGCTAAATTTAAAAACTCCCACTCTGAATAGAACACAGTTACAATTCTCCAGACAGGTCAA
Source organism: Melanotus villosus (assembly GCA_963082815.1). Lineage (NCBI taxonomy): Eukaryota > Metazoa > Arthropoda > Insecta > Coleoptera > Elateridae > Melanotus > Melanotus villosus. The sequence continues at coordinate 26,407,889 of OY720419.1, read as the reverse complement.
ATATTTGGGGATAGTCCTTGGCCAAAAACTTACCCGGAACGCTCATATTGAAAGGACTCCTACAAAAGTTGTTTGAAAAGACTTGGGGCATAAAGCCAAAAATGATCTATTGGTTGGTCTTACGAAAGCGCCATAAAGCCCATTGTCACCTACGCTTCCTTAATATGGTGGCCCAAAACGGGGCAAAGTGTAGCTGTAAAAAAGCTATGCAAGCTTCAAAGACTAGCTTGTTTAGGAATCACAGGAGCTCATGTCCTACAACAGCAATTGAGACTCTGCTAGATCTTCTACCTTTACACTTATGTGTAAGAAGGGAGGCAAGGCTGAGTACCCTCAGGCTGCAACAAGCAACCCAATTAAAGCCAGGAGACCTGGTTGGTCATTTAAGGATTGTGAATCTAATTCAACTAGAATCCGCGACCAAACACACAGACAAAATGCCAACACGGCATGACTTCGACTGTCCTTTTCAAGTGGTGCTTGACAGCCGCGAAGAGAGCAGAGTGAAAGAGCTACGGCTGGAGCAAGCAGCAAGCGTCTGGTATACAGATAGCTCCAAAATGGAATACGGGGTTGGTTTGGTATAGGTATAACAGGACCTAGATGTAGGATCTCAAAATCCATGGGAAGTACCCCATCCATATTTCAAGCAGAAATCCACGCAATAGACCTATGTGCCCAAGAATGCATTAAAAAGGGACTACGTGGAACCAAGATTTACCTTTTAACAGACAGCCAGGCTGCCTTAAAGGTCTGAAGCTTTTGAGTTTAAAATAGCCTGAGACTGCAAAAAATCCCTTAAGCAACTGGCTAGAAGTAACACATTAATTTTAATGTGGGTACCAGGGCATGAGCAAATTGAAAGAAATGAAATTGCCGATGCCCTTGCAAAAAAAGCAGCGAAATCATAGGAATACTCCAGGACAAAACCAGGCGAAAAAGTTTATCAAACATTCGCCACAAAATGCTAAAAAGCTTCTCGAGCTTGGAAAAGCAGATATTAGATTGATTACTAATCTCTTAACCGGCCATTGCCCTCTGAGATACCATCTCAAAAAGTTGGGCAAAGCCGACACCGAAACTTGCAGACTTTGTGAATCTGCAGATTAAACTGTAGAACATATACTCTGCAACTGCGATGCGTTAATTCGCAGTAGGCTTAAATTCCTCGGAATGGCATATATTACGCCTGAGGACGTAGGAGTCATGACCTCCAGGACAATAATAGACTTCATTAAAAGCCTAAAAATCCTTGGAGCCGAATAAATTGCAGGGTTACTCACAAAAGATTTTCCTAGGTCGAAGTGACGAAATGCTCTTAAAGCCAAACCACCCCTAGACAATACAATGCTAACACATACCGTGTGTTTGACTTAAGGGGCGAACATAGGGAAATAGCATGGGAAATCGTATATATGCAGATTCCTGCTTGCCGTTTGAGCTGATAGGATTGATAGTGGTATCAATCGAAATATAAAAAGAATAGGCTTAATTTGATACTACTTTTCTTGAATTTGTTGCTTGTTTAAGAAGGAAATAACTTAAAAATTACAATAAATAATTTGCATTTTATTCACAAAAAGCAGACTCAACTCAAATGGGGAGCAGGAATCTGCATCTTATACGATTTCCCATGCTATTTCCCTATGTTCACCCCTTAAGTCAAACACTCGGTATACAAGTCGTTATTAAGATAAAAGCTGACGTTACAGGTTAACTTTCTAACGCGGCATTTAGTTGTCACTTAATTTGATAAGGTTATTTGTCAATATTAATTACAAATGAAACTGTAAAACTCAAAAATATTTAGATAAATAAGTGTTAGAAGTATGATTTTGTTAGATTACAGCTGAACTTTTACGAAAAAAAATGTAGTTTAAGGAAACCCTTGAGATCTTTAAAAATAATCAATTTTGTTCCAACATTTAGTTATTAGGACTCGCAATTGAAATGTAGAAGAACATTTGAGCAATCTAAACATGTCAGACCTCGTATGGGTTTTACCAAGATTATGTTATAAGCAGAAATTGTAATAGAAAGAACAAATTAGGCTTTCGATTGTTTTTCAGATAACAAAGGTCCCATAAAAATTATAAATTTTCGTTACCATAGAATCCTAGTTACAAACAAATTGCCGAAATAAGGTAGACAGACACATCCCGATATCTCATGGCCCTCAGTACAGAAAGAGAAAACGCATCTACTACTCAACCTAAAAAAAATTCGTTCTGTCAAAGTCAAAATATGAAAAAATATTATTAGTTAAAACCTATCTTTATGTTATAATAAGCTGAGAAACTTGCAATATAGGTGGCAGCTAATAAATGTATTTATTTTCAATTTCATACGGATATAACAATTTCAAATTTCACACGTTTTTGCCTGAGGGCCGCATGTTTTTAGGTTTCACTATTAGACTTCCATCTCACTCTTTCACAAATTCGACGTGCATGTCGTGGGCCATGAGATATCGGGATACGTCTACCTCAGTATCTCGCTTGTTACATTTACATCTGAAGTTTCTTAATTAGATGTAAAATAGTAAAGACCAGACATAATGGTATTAACAAGTAATTTAACGTGTTTTAATTCTATTATACTTTAGTACCAACTATTATAAAGCAAACGATCAAAATCTAACTTATAACTCAAAATTATAATTTCTTAAAATTTATACATTTTGACTTATACTCGTATAACAAAAATTTGTGTTGAATGGCCTTTCCATTTTACAAATAATACGGGTGAAAGATTATTTTATATTTTTATTAAAATAAGAATTTTCTACATATTTCTGATATACCAGCTCAACAATAGAACAATAGGGTGAGAACTTTTCACAAGCATCGCTCACCGTTTTGAGGTTCTCATATATGTATGTCTTTTGAGACGGTACGGGTGGATAGTAAATTGTCGTACAGGGTGCATATCGATTTTTGTGGTCCGGAACGCATGAAAAGCTCCAGGCTGTTCCAATAATTAGTCTGCACTTTTTGTTATGCCAGTGTTACAATTCATTCTTTGTCTGTTTCACGAACTATTTCTGTTATAAAATACCTGCACGTGTACGTATAAACACTAATTAGCACCTGCAATTCGTACTGAAGCTCATGTTTAGAAAAAAATATAAAAAAATACCACAATTTATTGTACAACATAAAGCATTTCATATTCACAAAAATGTACCCATAATATCAACAAAAAGAGAAAATCTTTACACGTAAGTGTAACACTCATATATATTTTTAAATAATGTTACTACAGCGAAGTCTAAAAATTGATTATGGTTAAAAGCTGTATTTACAGTTTTTTTTTTTGGCTTAAAAAATATTAACAAATGTACACATACTATAACTGCTTCGTTAAAACAATTAGCAGTGATTAACTGAACATCCATCAAAGGACAAGGAAATAGGATTCAGTTCAAGCGATAATGTAACATTTAAAAAAGTAAAAAGCAGGTCCATACATAAATGAACAGATATACAAACACATCATTATACACGGGCCTCTCTTGCAAATCCTATTTAAAAATTAACAAATTCAATAATTAGAAAATCGGGCCGAGACCATCTATACCTTAATGACCATACATTTAAACGGATTGTCTATAACCTGAATTTTTTCACCAACAATATGTAACGCCCATATCCTGTTAACACTTATCACATGAATGTTTACGGGTTATAACAAATGATTGATACAGACAGAACGTCATGAAGACGTTTAAGTAAGGTGCAAGTTAATTTATTACGAGCTCACATATATGAACTTGCGGTGGAGCAATACGTCTTCAAGATATATCGGTTCTGTGTTGTTTGCTTTCAACGAATTAAATTTAACTAAGCACAGATACATTCTGGTGCGGAAATTAACTTCGAGAACTAAACGAATACCTTGGAATTTCCAATCAGAACTTCTTCGAATGACAGTAGCAATGGTTAACTTTTATAAATAAAATTTAAGCAAACGTTGGTTGCAAATTAAATTGCAGATTAAAATTTAAAAATCGTACCACAAAACTTAGGTCTTTGGTGTAACATTAAGTAAATAATTTTTAGCTATAAGCAGATGTTACAAAACCATCATTTCTAGAAGAAAAAGGAGATATAAGAATAAAAAATCCAACGAATCCTTAGGAAATTCGATGAATAATGGGAAATTTCAGAAAATCTATGAGTTTTTTTTTTTTAGAACATGCAGAAAAATATTTAAAACCTTTGAGGCTTTGAGGATGGTTTATTAGAATCGAAATAGAAAAAATTCCTGAATGTAATAAATTTACGAGCGTCCACGTGTCCACGATGATGATGTAAAATTTCATAACAATTTATGAAATCAAGAAACTCCTCAAAATAAAAAACGATTTCCAAACTCTGTGATGGCCATGGAATATGGAATTCTGAAGATGAACCCATTCACAAAATTTAAAAATAAATACAATTAATCTATATTTTTATTCATTTGATTGAAGTATTTAAACAAAATCCAAGGAATAATTAATTGATACTTCAATTTCTTTAATAATCAGCGCGTAAAACACGAATTATTACAAAATACATTAGAGACCCATGATTTCAGTAAATACTTTCCATTATTAATAAATCAAAAAGTAAACCTTAACCACGAAACGCATTTACCGCCGTCTTCTTGCATTTTTGATTTAGTAGCTCACTAACAAACAGCAGTGTTGTTCGTGAGGTTTTCTGGTTAAATACGTAGCAAAAGGGCGTTATTGGGTTGATTAGTGCTGCAAATGCCACCCTCATGGGGTTAAAATCATACAGTCCTTAGGGATGAATGGGAACAACATATGCGTACGCGTGGCTCACCGTGTGGTCGCACAAACCGCAATTTTCCGATTGAATTCTCGTTCTTTCGTGGGTTATTTAAATCTAATAATGACGCAGAACACGACGCGACGCACCAAGAGGAAAGATATTTAATTTTCGTTATTAGTTTTTAGAATGGTTCTAAGCACGGTTTCGTTTATTTAAGAATCTTAGGTACCTGTGATTTAATTTTCCTTATGATTTTCTATCGTTGACGTAACAATCAAATTTAAAAAAATATTTTAGTTATATTGTTACTAGCTTATGTTATATTTAGGGCAGATCTTTTAATATCCTAATAACCCTCCCTAATAAGTATTTGACAGATGGAAATTATGTTTATTAACAATAATTTCCAAGGAAAATAATTGTAAAATAAATTTATTAGGAGACGGAAAGACCGCCCCTTAACTGAATAATTTTTAATATTTTTCCAAAGCAATGAATCCTTAAAAATTTAACTCTTAAAATAAACAAAACAAAAACGTGTAAGATTGACTATTCAACTCATATATCATCTGTCAAAAATCGACCAATCAAAATGCAAGATTTGACGTTTTTGAGCCAAACAAAACGAATTGTATCGACAATTTTTTCTAGTGAAAATTGTCGATACAATTTCACTAGTGATACGAAGCGACAATTCTTTGAAAACAGTTTATTGCTAATTATTTCCCGCAGAGGGATTTTCATGTAAACAAACTTGAATGTGGACTAATTTATGAAAAATGATACGATGTAAATGATTTTTTTTCCTTGAATAGTCCCTCAAATACCATTTGTGGTCAAAGAATTGTAGATTATTTTTGCAGTAAAATCACTCATGTTCCTTGTGATTACGAATACCACTCGTGCTGCGCACTCGTGATATTCATATGCAAGCACAAGGAACATTCATGATGTTACAGCAAAAAAATAATCTACAATTCTTTGACCACTCGTGGTATTGTAAGTGAATATTTTTAGGAACTACTTTGACTATTCAACTCATATGTCAAAAATTGACTAATCAAAATGCAAGATTTGACGTTTTTGGGCCAATCAAAACGAATTGTATCGACAATTATGACTAGAAAAAATTGTCGATAAAATTTCACTAGTGATACGAAGCGACGATTTTTTGAAAACAGTTTATTGCTAGTTACATCCCACAGAGAACAAATTTCATGTAAACATACTTTAATGTGGACTAATTTACGAAAAATGATTCGATGGAAATGATTTTTTTTCGTTGAATAGTCCCTCAAATACCATTCGTGGTCAAAGAATTGTAGATTATTTTTGCTGTAAAATCACCCATGTTCCTTGTGATTGCGAATACCTATCGTGCTGCGCACTCGTGATATTCATATGCAAGAATGCAAGCACAAAGAACATTCGTGATGTTACAGCAAAAAAATAATCGACAATTCTTTGACCACTCGTGGTATTGTAAGTGAATATTTTTAGGAACTACTTTGACTATTCAACTCATATGTCATCTGTCAAAAATTGACCAATCAAAATGCAAGATTTGACGTTTTTGAGCCAATAAAAACGAATTGTATCGACAATTATGACTAGAAAAAATTGTCGATAAAATTTCACTAGTGATACGAAGCGACGATTTTTTGAAAACAGTTTATTGCTAGTTATATCCCACAGAGAACAAATTTCATGTAAACATACTTTAATGTGGACTAATTTATGAAAAATGATTCGATGGAAATGATTTTTTTTTCCGTTGAATAGTCCCTCAAATACCATTCGTGGTCAAAGAATTGTAGATTATTTTTGCTGTAAAATCACCCATGTTCCTTGTGATTGCGCATACCTATCGTGCTGCGCACTCGTGATATTCATATGCAAGCACAAAGAACATTCGTGATGTTACAGCAAAAAAATAATCGACAATTCTTTGAACGCTTGTGGTATTGTAAGTGAAAATTTCTTGTTAATCCATAGTATATCAATACGTCTATCTGTATCTGAAATTGGAAAAACAAGATGAGATAGAAGAATTCATTCATCTTTTTAGCGGAGTACCAAAGAAAGAAAGAGTGGAAAGAGGGGTGTCAATATTAATAAAGACAAATGTAATTATATAAGAATCCAAAATGAAGAACCTAAATATACAGTTTGTTTTAGAACAGGATACCATTCTATATGTTATGCTTATATGAAGTAATCCAATTTAAAGTCATCCTCAGTTACACATAGATTTAAAAGTAATGTTTTAGCTTGATACAGAAAATGTTGACAAAATACAAAAACAAATAATAAGTAGAAAAATCTGGATATCTTAATGTTTGTTAACTGTTACTAGTTAACCAACGAAGGACGTGAATTACCATCTCAGATACGTTTAGCGTTAAAACAAGTGGACCTACTCAGAAAAACTGTGCAAAAAATAACAAGGCAGAAACAATATCAGAAATACAAAATATACCGGAAACATGCAAGACACATTGTAGTAAACAATTCGAGGCAACAAGAAACAGGAGAGAACAAAATAATCCCACCGAAGATGAACAAATAGGTAAAGGAGGAAAATGGTACCATAACAAAAGAAGAAGTAAAGGGAGCAATATCACACATGAAAGTAGGAAAATCGGCGGGAAGAGATAGAATAAACTCTAAAATGATAAAGTACGGAGGAGAAAACTGGGAAAATGAATCTGGAGAATATGCCGAGGGAGAAAATTTACCCGAAGATTGGGAAGAGAACATATAATATTGTACCGATTCATAAAAAAAGGAAACACAAATGATTGTGAAAATTACCGGGCCATATGTCTGTCATCTTGAGTACAAAAAAAATATTTTAGAATATTAGAAACGATCAGATGTAGAAGACGCATTACAAGAGTAACACGCGGCTTACAGGAAAAATAAATGAACACAAGACCACATCTTCTCGTTAAGAACGCATTCCTAGACTTGCAAGCAGCATTTGATACAGTACCAAGAACGAGCCTAAGGAAGGCATTTGAAAAAAATTTAGGAAAGCCATAAGAACACTGCATGGAAGAACAATTGCAATAGTCAGGATACAAGGGCAAAAGACTGAAAGCTTTATAACGGTGATAAACGAAATAATCAAAGGTAGTAAGAACAACAGACTGAATTCAAAAATGGTGTACTGGCATATGAGAGCGGTGAACATTCAAAATCTGCTATTCGCAAACGACATTGTACTCATAGCAGACAATAAAAATAAGCTACAACAATCAGTAAACAATTGGAGAAATAAAATAAGGCAAACAGGAATGGTAATAAATTCAACTAAAAGCAAAGTAATGAAAGTAGGTAAGAGCACAACAGAGGAAAATAATGAAAATATAACCATTAGATGCAAGGGAAACTATTTAGTTAGAAAGAGTAGAAATCTATGAATACTTAGGGGTCATTATAAGCCAAGACGGAATGATAGAGGAGGAAATAAAGAATGGAGTATCTAAAGCATCAAGGGTATACTACCAGATAAACACAGCACTAATCAATGAAACATAGTTAAGCAAAGAGATTGTACAGATCTAAGTACCCACACTGATGTATGAGGCCGAAAGCTGGTTACTCCAAGATGATCATAAAAGCATAGTAAAGGCAGACGAAATGAAATATCTACGTCGTGTGGTGGGAAGAACTAAAAGTGACAGGGTTAGAAACGCAACAACAAGAGAGGAATTAAAACTAGAATAGTACAAAAGAGACAGTTGAAATGGTACGGACACGGAGAAGAGAAGATACCGAGAAAAGTAATGGAAGCAAGAAGAGAAGGTAAAAGAAGGCGAAGTAGGCCAAGGTTTACATAGATCAACACAATCAAGAGGAAGGTAAAGAAAAGAGGAAAGAATATTACAGAAGTAAAACAACTAGCGCGATACAAGAGGGAGTTCCGAAAGTGGATAGAGGACCCAACACCTTGGGATGGACATATACAGAAAAAAATCATATAGAACTTTAGCTTAACTTGAAAGCTTCTTGTAAGAGCTTTAGGACTAAGAAATAAGGACGCTCAAAAGTAAATGGACTATACTAAAGAATACAAAGGCGAGGTCAAGGTTAAAGGCTCTAACAGTTTTAAAAAACCGGCCTTCTTTAATCTAATTCTTGAAAAACGTTGAGAGGAAGTATTATACACCATCATAAACAAACTAGCAGAATTAAGAGAAGTTCTTCGAAGACTGGAGATGAAAGTCAGATATTTCGGTCTGGAAATAAACGAGGGCAAGAAAGAATTCATGAAGATAAACGATTATGAAGATCCAGTTAGACAAGCCTTTAAAATAACATCTAGAGGAAACAGGAAATTAACTTTGCAACAGTTAAAAGCATTAATTACCTAGGTAAGACTGTGACAAGTAAGAACAGAAGCATTCTTATAGGCTGTACAATGGGTGCATGAAATACAGGCGGCGGGCGGGTAAGTAAAAGTAAAGGAAAATCCACTTGAACCTAAGAAATTTAACGGTGAAATAATGAAACTCCTAGAATCAAATAGAATAAAGATAATTACGACCTTCCTTTTCGGCAGGATGGCTATGATCCACTTTCATACCTATACCTAAAAAATCCAAGCAAATAGTAATGGTGAGATTTACAGGAAGTTAAACCCTCATCTACTGAAGAAGTTCCTGCAAATAATCCATCAGAGCATTAGCGGCTAATGTGAAAAACGAATATCGGAAACTCTGTTTAGTATGTATGGTCATTGTGTGAACAGTGAATCACCGTTTTTTCAGTGCCCTATAACTTCGTGAATGCATATTGTACAGGTCAAACTTAAATGTGTACAATGCTGGCATTTAGCAAAGCAACATTTTCTTCTAAGACATCCCTACTTGAACTATTAGGATGTTTGAGTAGGTAATAAATGTTTTAAAAAAAGTGGGTAATGATTCACTGTGTACTTAGGGGTGTATTCAATGACCCACAGCAAAGTACACAGAGAATCACAAGATTTATGTAAGGAAAACTCAAAAATGTTCATTTAAATATCGCTTGTGACTAATGTAACATCAGTTTACCTTATCTATGGCAAATCACAAAACATTATAATTTGTACTTATTGTAATTTTTAATCATTAGCTTAGTACGCATATCAGACCCATACCAGTCTTTTATCAATTACAGGAACAAATTTGCCACCTACCAAGTAAATTTAAATTTAATTTAAAAGTACACAGTTAATCACGATAAAGGTACACAGTGGATTGATTCACTGTGTACTAGTTTGTAAAGATTCACTGTGTACCACTCCCGCCATTTTGATTTTGTTAACTCATTTCCTAACTTAAACACCTACTTGAGCAGTGGATATATCATAAAAATAATGCTCAATGAATGATGATTACATACAAATATTAACATATAGATTATTTTCAAAAATTAGGACAAGAATAACTAACGAAGCTTACCTGGGGTTTTTTTTTTTTTTGGTCCATGAAAACAAAAACGCACTCCCAGAAAACAGGTGCAAACTTATACCGGCGTCACAACTGGAGTAAACTGAGAGGCTCTAGGAATGTAAACTAGTGGGAAAGAGGCAACACGATCATGTTATTCTTTTAACCCTATACATCACTGATTCACTGTGTACTGTAGATTCACTGTTCCCACAATGACCTATTCGAAATACAAAATGGGATTAGGCAAGTTACATTCTGCATGCAGGCGTTGCTATCAATATATGAAGAGATTGACTGTGATGCGTTTATGTGATTCATCGGCTACCAGAAAAGGCTTCTAATAAAGCGTAAAATTCAAAAATCCTTGAAATTATTTACAAAAAAGTGAATTAGCCAGTAAAGATATTAAGGTTAAAAAGAGTCTGTATTGGAACCCATGAGCAGATATACTGGTAAAGGGAGGGAAAACGAAAACTCTATCAATACCACGAAGAATTCGATAAGGTTATTCCTTCTCGACCTTTATTCAGAAGAGATTTTTAAAGAATCACTAGAATACTGTCATGAAAGGTTACTAGATAACGGAAACCCATGAATAACTTTCAATATCTGGATGATACAATGAGATTAGCGCACATTTTCGAAGAATTGCAAGATATATTGAACAGAGAACAAAGGTTTGTATTGCATTTGGGTTTTGATTCAACAAAAGAAAGACCAAATTTGTGGTAACCATTAAAAAAAACAAACGCCTCCTGACCTACTAGTCGAAAACATAAGAATAGAATTGCGTGAAGAAGTGCATTTATGTCGGAACTCAACCGTTACCATGAGCAATGAGATCATTTATTTTAAATCAAATGCCGCATTTTTTAAATCATCATCTCGAGATGGAGATACTGCGAGGTTGTGTGTTGATCGTGCTTATGAACGCCATGGAATTTTGGACACTGACAGAGGCATGGAGTGAAACTATTCCCTTTGAGATGTAGATGTATCGAAAAATGCTGAAGATCTGATGAACCGAACATGTAATGGAGATTATGTAAGCAATAGAAAATTCAAAAACTGAAATATTCTGATTACAACTTATCCCTAAAGTTATGAAATTCAATTGTTAACCAAGGTATTTTCGGTAAACGGCAATATTACTCAATACAATGTCAAAAAAGTTTCTATAAACATATGTCCTAAAGTCCGTCCGGCATCCGAGGCTATAACTTCGGTTGTTTGAGCTTGATAGACTTTTTACCCCCAGGTAGGAGCTACTCAATCCACCCAGCAGCCACCGCAGGCAAAGTGAAACGAAGTGAACATCGCAGCAAAAAAGTTAAAAGGTGGGAAAGCTTCAGGAGTTGATAGTATAACAAGTGAACTTATCAAGTACGACGAAAAAACTCTGTATAAATATCTCACTAACTTATTTAACAAAATACTAACTGCCAAAACAATGACATAAGAGCATTTTCCATTTTCCAAAAGGGGGATAAAGCAAAACCCGATAACTACATATGGATAACCCTACTATATTTAAGACTCAAGCTACTCACGAGCATTATCAGACTAAAATTAGAAGAACACATAACCAACGCGGAAAAGCAACAAGGATTATGTAAAAATCGATCTACAGCGGACGTTATATTCATTTTGAGACAGCTTAAAGAAAAAGCAATAGAATTTGATAAAACGGCTTATGTACCTATGTTTTATCGACCTAACCAAAACCTTTGACAAAATAAGGCATGGACGTTTTAAACATTCTGAAAGAAAAGAACATATTTCCTGCTATCATCAAGATAATACACGAAATTAACAACAACAACAACGTCACAACAATAAAAACAAACCAAGAACTAACGAAAGAAATACCAACATCGAATGGAGTAAGACAAGGTGACAGTTTAAGTCCGTTCCGTTTGTAATCTTATAATGGACAAACTTACAGAAGAGGTAAAATCGCCGAACCTGGGTTATAAATTGGGTATAAAAAATGTTAGCATGGTATGCTATGCAGACGATGCCGCGAATATTACAGAGACAGAAGACGACTTGCAGCGGCAGATACACAGATTCTATCCCACCAAATAATTTAATGCGAACATCTCAGTAAATAAGGCAAAGTGCTTAACTTTCTCCAGTTACCTATCTAGATGTAAGCTAGTCATTGACGATACATCCGTAGAACAAGTGCTGAAATTCAAATACCTAGGCGTGGAGATACTCAGCTACAATTACCCAGCCTGAGAAGTCCGAGAACAAACAAACAAAGCAATGGTGTTATCACGCTGCCTAAGGGACGTAATATGGACAAACAAATACATGAACATCGAAAGCAAGACCAAAATACACTGTGGACAAATGAAAATGCAACATCTATAAATGGTAATCCTATTTTTCTCTAAATTGGTAGACATGAATGGTGCACCGAAAGACGAAATTGGGATAATGCCTGGCGCCGAGTAGTGTTTAGCGACGAATCTTGGTTTTATTTAGATTACCGTGTTGGTCGAATACAGGCTTAGAAATGAACGACACAATCCGGTCTGCATCAAAAACCGGGAGACGGCTGCTACTCAAGGGAGCTGATTTGGAGCGTTATCAGTTATGGTTATGATGGTAGATCACCTTTGGTGATTATAAGAGGCACTTTGACTGGTCAGCGCTATGTTGATGACATTCTGGAATCGGTGTTGTTACCATTTAAAAGAGACATTCCAGATGCCATATACCAGCAGGACAACGCACGACCGCATGTTTGTGATATAGCTATGACCTTTTTGCGTCAGTCTGATATTCCCGTTCTTCCCAGGCCGGCTAGATCTCCGGATTTGTAACCAATTGAACATGTGTGGGATATCATTGGTCGCCAAATAAAGAGTTACGATGAGAATCCTGCGACGGTTGATGAATTGGAAGAGAGGCTGCAAGTGGAATGGGATCTTATACCGAAGGAGAAAATTTCACATTTGTTTAACTCCATGATTCGCCGAGTGGGGGAATGCATTAGAGCTTGTGGGGGATCACACTCATTATTAAACCTTTTTGGAATAACTATACTTATACTCAACGTAGACGTTTGAAAATTTAATCTTGTTATCCTTGTGAATATCTAACTTACAGCCAAATTTCGTTCCAATATATTTACCGTACCGTACCCTGTACCCTGGTCAGCATGGTTATTAGATACCAATTCGTTAAATTTTTATTTGTAGGGGTATCTATCTTAAGAAAATTGTTTTTCTCGACCTGTGGAATATGATTTTCAACAATGTATTGGAGAAGGATGCCAAGAAATATGTAATACTACAGGCAGTTTTTTGAAAGGATTAGAGATTAGCTATGCATTGTTTCTCATGGTGGACATTTCGACATCTCATTTAAATAATTTAGAATCGAAGCGCTTTAGGACATATTTTTATAAGAAGTTGTTTATATATTGAGTAAATACTATTAGCCGCTGAAACAGCCACATTTTTGTCACACCCTGTATAGTAATAACAAACAAGAAAAGACGCCATAAAAGGTTCTTAAGAAGATGAAAGGATTATTTAGAAGAAATGCTAGAGGTGGGAGAAAAAAATAAAAGAGAGCAATAAGAGTAACTGAAGAAGAAAGACTACCTGAAGAGTAAAATGAACCAACCAGTTTGGAGGAGCCACAGGGCACAATTACTTCCCCATACAAAAAATGACGATTTTCATAAGCTACAATATTCGTTTCTATTCGTATCTTAATACGCCATATTGACTTGTACAAGCCAATCTTAACCTCGTTATTTTTTGTTGTGCAAGCATAATTGTGATTAATCAAAAATACAGAAATAATTGCGGCGATTTTAATAAAAAAATACCTTCCTAAATATTCATACATAAAAAGAAAACTTAATTCTAATCATTATTACAATGAATTCTACAAAGAAAAAACTGGAGCTATTTAATGTGGATAATTTTCTAACATAAAAGCAATCCATAATCCATAAATAATGGAAGACTATAATTTAAAATTTAAAATACCGACGTTCGGAGTTATCATGCAGCCCAATCAGGACGTGCGCGAGCAAACCACATACTGTTTTAAATTCCGCTTACATACCCCAAGTGTTTTATCTAGAAATTCTATCAAATCTGGACAAAAAATAGCACTTTACAATTCAATATGGTCGTAAAGGGTCTGTGATTTCGTCTTTATCCACTTATGATGAAGTGATACATCGAAAATTGCGCAGAATATTTGTATATAATAAAACTTCGCAGCAGCATTTTGTTGGTGCTCTTTAAAATTTGAATGTACCGTAAATTATCAGTTATTATAATATATATCTAAAAGTATTTTCTTAATATTAAATCTAGCTCTATGTCATTTCCCTTTTTTTAGAAATTCGGCTCTAGCGTTTCCTAGAAACGTAATTGTCCAATCTACCGCTTTTTTATTTCGAATGTTTTGGCGTGCTTTTTGTAATCAAGTGGACACTAACATGTCGTTTATAAAATGACAGTATTTTAGACGCTGCGTGATAACGAGTCGCATTCCCACAGCCGAAATTTTCATCAGACCCTGTCATTAGGACCACAAACAATACTCAAACTTCGTTAACACAATTCACGGATTGGAGCATATAATTTGAAACCACATTTTTAAACATTTAATCTTCCCCCTTCGAATTTCAAAAAATTTCGCCTCATAAAACCCGTAATTTTTAACAGGCAAAAATACAAAATTTAAATTGCTGTTTTTGCACGACGCTTTCTGGTTCATAAAGCGTTTAAAATTATGATAGCGGTTCTGAATTAAAATACACCTACATTAATTGTATTCACGAACAGGAGTAGATGAAATCAGGAGCGCATAACAAATGAGCATCACGAGCCTGAGGTGCGATTGTTTCGATTGACTAACCGTCTAGTCGTTGTGGCACAACAGGGAGTATATTTACAAAATCAACTCTCAGCAAGAGGTAAAAACACCTATAAATCGTTTTAGTGCTACCGGGCTTAATTTTCATTCAGTTTGCTTATTGCCAAAATTACAGTGCGTTTTTAAGTAATAAGTTCGTAAAACCTTTTAAACTTCCAAATTATTTAGCATTAACTATATTTAAACTCCAGTCGAATTAATTAATTGCTGATTAAAATGCCAAACTGAATTAGTGTAAATAAAATACCATGTTGACTTTAAATTAACTTGAAACACATTTTATTATTTTCAAAAACATACCGGTCTCGTTATTGTGGAGAAATAACAGAATTGTCTTTTATAAACAAAAGGTATGGGGTTCTATGGCGGCCAAGGTTAGCTACAGTGGCATTTTAGATATGATGACAAATTAACAGTGGCGGCTGGTGCTAAAGGGCACAAGGGCACGTGCCCTCCCTACATTCGAGACAAAGAAAGCTTTTTTTAATAACACTTCTCACTTCTTTTATTTTTTTTTAACACAATAATCTATTATTATACCTATAATATCAATATTATAGTCCATTGCCGCGTTGCTGCCGAAACGAAGTTATCAAAACCTTCGTCCGGGGACTAGATAAAAATGATACATATTTGCGCAAGCGCAGTGGAAAATTGCAGCAAAATTTCGCCGCTGCTTGACCGGCGTAGAGGCGTGGTTAAGGGCACATTAAATCCCGACCGTCGGCACGTGACAAATTCAAGTCATTTAGTTTACAAGTAGGTAGAACTCATGCATCATGCGTGTAAGACTGAATTGTGTTAAACGCGCATTTGCTGTGCGTTCTATTTAATTTGTTGTTTTTCTTTTGATTTCGTGGTTTGTTTGTTGTTACGTTGTTACTCTTTGTGTCTTTGTTCGTTACTGGTTATTGTTGTTTACAGTGAAACTTGTTAAAACGGAAACTCGTGGGTCCGGAAAAATTTGTTCAACAACAACAAGTTTCCGTATTTAAAGGTTTGTAATTTTTAGACACAATCAAACATTAGGTACCTATTTGTATACGTATCGGTATTTCAAAACTAATTTGTTAATTTTTGCAAACATGCATACATAATGTTATAATGTACCTATGTCTTGTAAACTTGCATTTTGTTTTACCACACTTAAGATCTTGCTGGGTCAATTTAACAGGGACATTATTTTCAAACATTTTTATGAATTCAATCTTTCTATTTAAACCTAAATTATTGTTTTAAAACTGCTTATGTAAGTAAAGTACCTACAAAAGAAGGAATGAAGTAAAATACGATCTCGTACGTCGTACTAGAAAATTTCGGTAGCTAATAATTGTCTGCAATTAGATTTATAATTAAATATGTATAAACAAAATAGTCCAGCATAATTATTCCGAGAAGTTGCTGGCGTCCTTCGTCCGTATCTAATTTCGACGCAATTAACATGTATAGGGTTACGTCTGGAGAACTGAAAAGTTCGTTTTATTTATTTATTTCTTTATTTATTTATAAAGAAAGGCCAAACCAACAGATTGACTGCAAAGCAGTCACCTAATTATAAGGTTAGCACTAGTTACAAAAAAAGAACATATGTCTTGAAAACTTAATCGTACAATTACAAACAACTTATTCTATATTTAATGACAATAACAAGAAAAGTAAAAAATAAAACTAAATATGAAAGGATATGCCCTTTTACTAGCTTATTTTTAATTATTATTACTTAATAATTAATTATTGCATTTCGTCAAAATGATCCAAGTAGAATAAGATATAAAATTATAAAGGTTTTTTTTCTCAAATTTTAATTCAATTAGCCACGATTATTGATTATTGATGTATTCAGCAGTAAGAAGAACAGAAGGATGGACTTTCTAATTTAAATAGGGAGGTAAGTTTTTTTAAGATATTGTTTCCAACTCAATTTTGATGTGCCCTCCCACTAAAAAAACTCACGAGCCGCCACTGCAAATTAATGGAGTTTAATAGGTAGTAAGTACCCTAATAATTAAAGATGTCTTAAATTTAACAAAAAAATAACATCATTATTTAAGTAACAATAATAACAAGCAACAAAAGTGTGAAAATTCGTCAATTTAGTAAGTATACAAAATAATGTCCTGCCTTTTGTGCATATGCTGTGCATCGCTTTAATAAGAAAGTTGGAATATTTTGGAAAATAAATGGTCTCTTCCTAAATCTATCAGTGGTCCTAATAATTTTGGTCCTTAGATACTCTTCACTAGTTATTTCTACGAAACACACTGCTTCTATCATAAAACCTCAAAAACAAAAATCGGATTAAGGCCCAGAGAGCACGGCGACCAAATAACAGGTACATCGAGGCAATCAACCAAATACCAAACCATTCTCTTTCTCGCTCACTGAAATGAGCTGAAACGCCATGTTCTAAAAGACCATATATTTAGCTTAACCAATAAATTTACCTCTTCTAAAAGGACTAGCAGCTTATTTTATAAAAATAATAAATAATTTTCATCATTTAATTATTAGGTAGAAAAAGTGACCCTGCCAAATAATTGTAATCAGGTATCATGATAAATTATGTTATAACTCATAACAAATCGAAATTTTGTACCAAAGGAAATTCTGGATGTCCGCACTCTCAACTCAACCACAATCTGGTGATGTGTAAAATTAAGTTATAACATCATGTGTATAAACGCACTCAACAAACCGAATTGAACACATAATCATTGCAAACTGATAGCACAAAACAACTATACTCTAATAGGCTACAACAAGCAATCAGTAACAATCCAATAAACGAAAAATATCACGTGGAGGAGGTAAAGGAAGTAGCTAAAAAGAAAAAGAAAGCTTTTTGTATAATACAAGACAAGCGGAAGCCCACATCATCTCGAAAATTATGTAAGAGAACGGTACGTAGCCAATACAAGAATAAAACAAATTAAGGAACATTACTCGGAAAGCTTCACAAAAAATATGGAGCGGGATCTATATGGTGGTCAGAAAAAAATTCTGGAAAATGCTTAGAAACAGAAAAACAAAAGTAGATGAAACACTAAATATAAATAAAATTCAAACAGAGCTACTGTACCAAGACCAAAAAGAAGTGGCTATGATATTAGACGAAGAAACTGACGAGGTAACCATAACAGAAGAAGAAATTGGGAAGTTTTTGATAACTTTTCATAACAGGAAAGCACCGGGTATGGACGACATTAGAAACGAATATGTACCTGAAATATGGAGGAACAAACTTAGTCAAAGGAATATAAAAACTGTACAGCTTGTCGAAGTTAGCTGAAAGTCTGAATTTTACACGCCCAGGATGCGCACTGGGAGTTAATGCATTTGCAGCCAATATCTCGCTCCTAAGGCTCATCTCAGACTCCTACCCATCTCAGACTTCCTATCTTTGACAAGCTGTATAATCGTATACTAAATTTTGGTAAGATAGCGTCAGAATGGAAATTCAAAGTAACGAAACCAATCTTCAAGAAAGGAGAAAAAACCAACCCTGACAACTAACGTAGTATCACCTTATCAAGCTCAATCCATAAGCTGCTATCAAAAAAATTATGGAAAAATTGTAGCAATATATGTATATGTTACAGTCAATGTGATCAATCCAGTCAGTGTTAACAATGACCGGTCAGTGTGAAGAATGTACTTTTATTTTTTTTTTAACTATCTTCCTCTACCTCTAACCTCCAATAAATACCTCTACTGTTTTGGCAAAGGCATTTACTGGAGGTTAGAGGTAGAGGAAGAACAGTTTTTTAATTGTTATACCAAGTACATTATCCACATCGACCGGTCATTGTTAACACTGACCGGATTGGCCGTAACATATACATCTGAATCAAGAAAGACAAAACCGAACCAAATAGTCGAAAGGGCGATTGAATACAATGTACCAATCTTTCTATGCTTCGTAGATTTAACGAAGGCATTCGAGCGTATAGGGTTATGTGACATAGTATCAATATTAAGAGAAACTGAAGTAGCTGATAGAATCATCAAACTTATATAGGACATGAATTTTGAAGTTAAAACTAAAATCAAAATAGAAAATGATAAAAATTGCAATTCCGGCATACGACAAGGGGACTCTCTAAGTCCTGTGCTGTTTAATTTGGTCATGAATAAATTAATTGACAGCGTTAAAGATCTGTCCGGGTATCAGATGGGCCATAGTAATATAAATATGGTGTGTTAAGCTAATGACGTATTTCTTCATGGGCGAAGTTAGGGGGGGGGCTTGGGGGAGCTAAGCCCCCTCAAAAACCGAATTAGCCCCCCCCCCCAAAAAAATATTCGAACATTATCACATTATCGACATTATTATCTTTAGCTCTAGCAAACATTGAAAATGGCATTACAAAATCCCTGATTCTAGATGATGTTCTGAAAGAATTTATTACAACAGGAAATCGAAAACTGTTGCTTCAATAAACCCGTACTATCGGATGCGCGAAATAATGACGAACAACTAGCTCATAATCAAGAATTTTGTACCAATAACTTTTAAATAATAAATCTTATTAATTTTGAATAAAAACAACTTTTTATTTCCTTATTTCTTTTAGTTTTAATATTTATGGATTGATTGTATGGTAAAAAATATACTTACTACTTACCTTACCTTGACACACTTAAAAACGAAAACAATATACGTCTTTTCATATTAGGGCTTTAGACCCCCCAGGTCTGATGACCTAACTGCGCCCATGATTTCTTATTACAGAAGATGATCTGCATAGACTGCTACATCGATTGGTTACAATATCAAAAAATATATAACGTAGTTGTGTCAAAAACAAAAACAAAGTCTGTGGCAGATTAGGTTATAAAGTTTAAATACCTATTAGGAGTAGATATCACAAGTAATAGAAATAACTATGAAGAAGTAAAACGACAAACTTAGAATGGATGCAGAGTATCTGGATACCTCAAAGTTATAACCTGGTCAGGGGCGGTCTCAGAGGGGGGGTCACAGGGGTCATTACCCCCCCCCCCCCAAACCATCTTCTAAAAAAATTGCTGAGAGCTTCAATGGGGGAAGAATGATTGGTTGGGCTTGCTCTTCTTATCATTCATAGAGATATTGACTTAAATGTTGACAACATAATCACTCGATTTGCAAAATCTTCAAAAAGGCGATTAGAGTTTGTTTTATAATTTATAACAAGCACTTTGATGTTGACACAACGCACAACCCTATTATTAAGTTTTAAATAATAAATACATGTTTAGTTTTGTGTTTTATACATTCTTCTTTCGCCTTTTATGATAATTAACATTTTAGTAACAATAATTTACTTAAGGTACTTATGGATTTAGTATAAAGATTAAACCGCTGTGAATTTAATAGCAAGCAGCCTAGACAATTAGCATTAATTTAAGGGGTCACGTGCTTAAAACCAATTTTCCCTCTTTTTGGAAGAAATAATTTCGCCTCTTCACTTTTTCATTTTTGACCCCCTCCAAAATTTTTAGCTGGGACCGCCCCTGAACCTGGTGCAATAAATATCTATCACTTAAGAGCAAGGTAAAGATATACACTAAAACGATAGTCAGATCCCAGCCCCCATTATATGGGGCCGAAACCCGAACCGGCATAACGAGAACAAAACAACTTTTATGAACCGCAGAGATGAGCACCCATAGGACAATTGTAGTAAAAACGAGACGAGATAGAGTTCAAAACAAATTTATTAGAAAACAATCTAACGTTACCGACATAGGATTATTTGTAAAGAGAAGGCGTAAAGAATGGAACGATCACGTGAAAACAGCCGCAGAGAACAGATCGATAAAAATAGCAAAAAACTCTAAACCATACGGCAAGAAAAAAGCATGAATGCCACGTAAAAGATGGGCGGAAAGCTGGCTAACATCTTCAGCAGATTCGCCATGATATAGGGCGAAGAAGACAGGTTGCAATACCCAGAAGAAGAAGAAGAATCAGGTAGTAAGGGTGAAGTTGTTGTTCTTTAATTGTTTTCCTAACCATCATAATATGACATATCCAAAAAATAGCAATAAACAAACGATATCATGAAAAATTGCTAAGAGATAAAAAATTATCAAAACAGACGTATAAACTCAAATTGAAGTGGTCAAAGTTTTTTTGAAACGTTGTCTATAGGTTATGTTTTTAAAAAGGTTTTTGAAAAAATTTGCTAGTTTATTTATGAGGTTAGATCTAGGCTTGTGAGTGCCAAATATCTGTACGCCCTACGTTTAGTACTATCTGACCAGTGGCGGATCCAGCGGGGGGCACAGGGGGCAATTGCCCCCCCCCGAGAATTTATGTTTTAAATATGAATTATTTTTTCTCTTGTTTTTTCAATTTAGTACTTAGTAGTTTCTTGTATTGTTTCTGCTCTTACGTGGTGAAACTTTGTATTCATTTTAAAGGGTTGAATAATTACTTGGTTTTTAGTTTCACAACTTGGTTTTATTGTCGATGACTATAGTTTCGCTATACAATAGCATCTTCAGATCTACAGTGACTTTAAACTGAACTAGGTGGTATATATACAGGGTGGTCCATCGGTCTGTATTTTTGTTACTCGATTATTTTAAATATGTATTACCGAAAATTGTTTCAGACAAAGTTTATTTTAAATTAAAATGCCCACATAATTTCGAAAGTAACTCAATATTATTACTTCCGGTTTTAGAATAATTGATAGCAACTTTTAATTTTAAAATGGAACACCCTTATTATTTATATTTCCTCCTCTTCATCCCGCTCTCCACCCTTCCCAAATCATTCTGTTTCACAATTAAGGAGACGCGATGAAGAAGGCGAATGCGCGCTAGTTCTGAAGCAATTATAGGCATCGTAGGTCGTAAGATTGTAGCTCAAGTGCGGTATTGATAGCGAACAGAATAAGCTCTGGATAAGGAGAAGGCACAGAAAGAAGGTTAGTATGATTATGATAGTCAGCTGGGACGAAACCAGAACTGTAATGTAGAGGGGGCGCAAATTTTTTTGGGGACAATGTTAAATAAAGAACATTGAAATAAAATGGAATTTTAATTTTCAACAAAAAGATAATATGAAATATGATTTTTTAAACATAATACATTTTAAAAATTATATATAAATAAAGTGTAAAATACGAAGCTACTTGTCAAAATAACTTTGGTTACTAGGTTACTGAACTTATAAGGGTCAATAGTGTCGACACAAGCTGTATGCAGTTATTATTCTATGAAAGTCTGCCAAAAATGTGTCAGCTAAGCGTTATCAAAGCCATCATATTAGCCACCTCGAGACCGGAAACCCTAAATAAATCATTAAAATGAACCATGTTTGCAACAGTTTCAAGTTTCATAATAACTACCTACTAATATCTTCTACTTATTAATTTCAATTTTTATTGTCTGTATTTAGTACACTTAGAAGAGAGATATCAAAAATAAAATTAAATTTCCAAAAAGCATTAGTTTTTCCTTTAGAGGGGGCGCTAACTTCTACAGACGGGGCGCCCGCCCTCCCTGAAATGGTCTAATTTCGCCCCTGTAAAGTAGTGTTTACATTTTACGCAGTACCTATGTACGAGTATTATGTAATATTTATGTATTTCTAATTATCTGTTTTTATTGGTCTTTGTAGGATAAACAACGTTTTAAAAAAATTAAATATGAGCCAAAGAAAAAAATTCAAAACTTTGGATGCATAGGTACTTATGTTAAAATATTCTGTTTTTGAAAAATGGTTTTTTTTTGCTTTCTTTCATAATAAAATTTAGTTTTTTTACTTTAATTCGTAATATCCCCCCCCCCCCCGGTAGAATTTGTCCCGCCTTATCAAAATTAAAATCTGGTCACCTTAAGTCCTAATGCCCCCCCCGAGAAAATTGGCTGGATCCGCCACTGTATCTGACTAGAATTTGTCGGATCTAGAAGGCTACCATATCCCTAGGGAAGTTTTGTTATCTCCAACAACTCACTGCCACGGTTTTTCTAAAATTTTTAACTTATTCTGCACGGAAAATTAATCCAATTTTGAAAAATATCAAACCCGAAAAGTTTGGTTCACACGATCATCAAGCTACCCTCCATACTATCTCAAATTCCTAGGAATTTATACCATTAAAAATTTAATTAACCTCAGAACCAAATCCAACTATTTAGAAAATAATCGTACTACTTAACCACAATAACATGCAATACCGGAAATAAAAATTCTGCAAAATTATTAAATTTGTAAGGTAACATACATTCAAAAAATACTTTTAAAAAGGTAGCGATAATCATTTTCAAATATAAATAAATTTTAAAAATCCTCCGCATCTGCAAATCTGCAAATCATTACAATCATACATTATTTTAACATATTTTCACATTTAACAGGCACAAGAAACTAATCACATATTACCCGTTTATGAAAGGACACATAAACTAATGAGAATAAACCTTAATACCATGTGTTTTTAAATGACTTACATTCATTATCCTCAGATTTCATTTTACTTGTAATATCTTCTAATGGTAAATGTAAATCATTCCTTTTAGACTCCATATCAGAAAACAGCTGTACACACTTGCATAAAGTTAGTAATAAATTTAACTTAACTCGCAACTATGCCCGAACACTCAATAAACTAAACTAAAATTTCATGAAGTAGAAGAACCTATCGAGTATAAACAGCATATTATATCTACCTATGTGCTATCTTATGTTCCAAGCAAGTGTTGATAAAAATGTTGTGTCCTTGTTGACATCCAGTTTTATATTCTACTATATGCCCAACTACTTTTATTTGTTTTTATCATAGTAAGGTGTTCGTTTATTGGAGATAATTTAAAATACCTGAACAGTTTATAACATTTATGTATTTTGCAAAACCTTTGTTCATTCGATCCTGAATGTGTTTTTGAATTACCTAACTTAGTTTAAATTTGCACTACAAGATCGGGTTGCACAAACATTAATTAACTGCTTCGTCAAATTAAGCTTTCCACATAATGAATGAAACCTAATCAAAATTCGGATTCATATGGCAAATAATACATTAGTAAACAAAAACAATGAATGAACTTTCGATGGATGGCAGAAAACATTTACATTCATTTGATGCAAATCATAGCACTCTAAAATAAAATGATTAATTTTGCCACCAAAACTTTTCGTATTATTGAAACTTTATAACTTTGGTATGTGTGTACTCAGAATTAACTGTTGATCTCAAAGATGCAGAAATATATTAAAATTTAAAAATTGAAATCTTTTCTTTCCCTTCTTTTTCTTCTTCTTTGACTTTAGGGACTACTCCTGTTTCTCTTTGCGCATTCTTTCATTATGGATTATCGGTTGATGAGGTTAACCAATTATCCAGCCCATCTCTTCATAGGTCTACCGAATCCTCTTTCTCCCTTGTGAAATCGAGTCTCTAGCTTTTTTATAAATCTGTCTGTTCCGGCTCTTGTGAAATGATTGTTCCGTTCTGTTTTTCTCCTTTTTGTAAATTTAAATGAGGTCGATTACATTAACCGAACACTTCAAGAGCATGACATCACTTATTTATTACGCGTATTGCATCAAATAATCACATATTCAATACAATTTTTACAGTGAAGACGTCCCGGGTTTCCCTGATGTCCATGATGAAAGCAGCAGACAGTTCAGAAATTGTGAAATTGAGAAATAGTTCAGATGTATAAGTAACTTGTGTATATTAAAACTTTTCTTATTGCCCTTATTTGTTTTAGGCAGCTCACCGGAACTTAAAAAAAAAATAGCCCTCGTATTGAAAACTTTAATTCTACAGTTCTAGACAAGTTTGTGAGTTACAAAAACCGTCGCATGGACTTTATTTTCCGCCATTAATAAAATTAAGGTAAGATTGTCTCATTAATTTAGAGTTATTTTTTCTGCAGCCCTTGCCCCTAAACACTCACGAGCCACCACTGGGGAGCTGGGGACGGATTTGATGATTACGCAGTATGAGGTATTGGTCCAAACTTGGCAATCCATTTATCCGGAAAATTATTATTGAACGAATTTCTAGCTGTAATTGTGAAATTTGCGGAGCACCTCTCTTGTTAAAAGCCAGTCTTCTTCTGAAAACTATTTTTTTCCCTCTAATTTGAGTAGAACAAAATTATTCAAATTGTTTGTTATTCGAAATTGTTAAATAATCGATTTTAAAATGAAGATTTTCTTAAGCAAATTGTGAGCCGTAAAAGACGATTCATCATCACCAAATAAAATGTTTCGGTGAAACAAGTCAGTCTTCTTCAAAGGTTTTTTTGTATATTTATAATAAAATGACATAAAAAAAGTACTTTTTAATAAGCTTAGCAGACCCTCGCATTTTTCCACAAACACTTATTTTTAATAGTTCTTTAAGCTACAAGGAATGTAAGGACGTAATAACATTAATAACAGTGGTAACAATGACAACGGTAAACTTACATTTCTGTTATCTGTTCACTATTTTCCTAGGAACGTAAGTGAGACTATTAAGTTCCGTCGTCAAGGGTAACTAGAGCCCGAATGTTATTAGCCACTTACAGTCACTGTTGCCATGGACGTAATATGGCTTGCTTACTTTGCTGATAGCGAAAATAGTTATTTATGTATCAAGGGCGTAAGGAAAGCGATTTTAGCCCGCAGCGTGAATATTATAACCCGAGGCTTTAGCCGAGGGTTATAACACGCCAAGGGCTAAAGTTGCTTATTACGCCTGTGGTACATACAATATTTTTTGCACGGACGGAGATTTTATTTAAATTTTTTGATTTATAATAACATTTTTCTAATAGCATTTTTAGAAATGTCAAATTGACGCATTCACGGCAAGAGTAATTTCATAAAAATTGTTTTGTAACTAAGGTAATCTACTTATTTTTGTGATATTTTACATTAATTTGTCGTAGGCGTAAAGTGTACCCGAGGTCTGCAATTATTAACTTTACGCCCTTCTTCACGGGCGAAAAGTAGTCACTTTACGCCCGGGAGTGCAAAAAAATAATTTTAAGTTCAATTTCTATTTATTTTTTACAATTTTTATAAATAAGATTTTTCGAAAACAATTAAGGTTTCTTGTTACAGGCCACTTGACTATTTTCGTATTTTCTGGACCACTGCGACTTGCATATCCACAACTCTCACTTATGACATTTCAGTATATGCAAAATAAAAAAAATTCAAAAATAAAAAAGTTGACAAAACTAAGGTGTTCCACACACTGTATATGCAATCTTTTGAACTTTGTTCTCCATTCAACGTTTTAGTTTTTAAAAGAACTGAATGCACCAACACAAAGGATATCGCCTGCATCTTTTTGTGTTTTGTTGCCGAGCGACGTTTATGTGCTTTCATCTATTTTTGCTTAACTAAGAACAGTAGTTCCATTTGTTGGCGACCATAATGTAGGAAATAAAACAACGACGCTTAGCTTTTTAAGTTCATTTATTCAGTAAGTAGATAACCACACCTACTTTAATTTTCATCGCTTATAAAAATAGTTTGATTTCACCCTGTATAATAAAATATTTAAACGACCTAACTGGATCCTCTGGTATGCTGCTACCAATTAGGCATCGTAAATCAGCGTCCTGAATTTGCAGTCGCGGGCGGTTGGCTTTGCCCCTTATGAATAGTGTATGAGTCCTTCGATATTAAGGTAATCATAAAGGTACGTGTGGTATGCACCGTGCGTGCGTCCGTCATATAATCTCTTGTGTGGGAGATGTGCTAGACACGCAAGAGGAGTCGCCAATCATCATTCCAGTTTTCTTACAAAAATTTGTTCCCACCATGCACACCCACTAATAGAGCGGCTTGTGGTTTTATTTTTCCGCGTTTAACTTTTACTAATGTGAAATGTGAGACGAAATAGCGGGCTAATTTATTATACATCAGACGATAATCGTTTTGAACCACGAATTCTTGCAAAAATTTTAACAGGTGAATATACAGACAATAGAAATACTATCAAGAATTAATTAACAATAAATTAGGTAAATTTTATTAATTGATATTTTTTAAATTTTGATTTTCACTGGACGATAAGTTATTAACCCTCATAATTTAAATTAGCAATAGTTTAGTGTTCTACAGGCTGCCCCAAAATACATAAGCCGGCACAATATCCAGAAATAGGTAAAAAGTGCCGTAGGCCCACTTATAGTTTCAATAAATGCCCAATCTTTTGGGTATACAGCAATACGGCCCCTCTTACGCAAATGTTCATGTACATATTTATATGCAAAAAAATCGTAATCGATGGAATTCTTCGATTAGGAAAAATTTCCTGTTACGATCAACCTCAGTTAGTACCTACTCCCATTTAATCGTCCTTAAATAAAATACCTACTGGTCAATTCAACCGCCGTGTAAGAGTTTTTAAATATTTAGGACCATGTACTATCTTTTCACAAAAGTTTAACAAATAAAAGTTTAACAAATTAACCAATAAATTTTTGTAAGAGCCTTTCTAGAAATACCTGAAGGAACAATTTCAATCTTTAACACTCTGTATTCCCACAATCATGTTAATCTAAAGTGTAAAGCGTTCTGCTTATTCTTGGATGCTGCATCAGCCAGTACATTTTCGGACACTTATTTCGAGACATCCCGTATATTACTACCATTATTAACGTTAGTTACAAATGGATGTTGGGAATTCCCATTTATCGATGTCTTCTGGGTGCTGTTTACTCCACTTTTTTCTTCCATGCTTAGTAAATGTCTTTGATTATAGATATTATTTGCACATCATCTTGAAGTTTTGAATTATGTCTAATTAATGCTGTTCTGACTTCATTATGTGTACAGTTTTCTTATTCCAGAAATCTCTGCGATATTTAGCCCTCCTTTAGAATATTTTTGGGTAAACTACAGCACGTACCTTCTGGTTTTTAAAGAAATTCCATATTTTTTAAGACATTTTCAGGTACTAGTTATTTACTGGTTTTTCCTGATCTGATCATCACACCAGCCAGTGCTTCAATAACGGTTTGAGGGTGTATCTTCTGATCAACTTCTATCTTCTATCAATTTATTTTAGCACCATTCGGGTTTTGGTTATTCAGAGAATAAAGTAATTTGTCCAAAATCACACAGACTAAAGAATTACATGTTCTTAGTCTGGTAACAGAACTGAGTACACAAGTAAAAAATTCCATAATCTGTTGAAAAGTTACGGAACTATTCTAAAACTAATCACTGCCTCTTTCCCAGAACCAAACGAAATAATGGAAAAACTACACTCTTCTAAATTATCCGCAAAATATACTGATCTACTGAAATCTACTGATTTGGAACGAATTACTGTTTGCTTTTTAAACAGAAGCAGCAAACAGTGCGAACTGAATCTATAATTAATACCTGCCCTACAAAAGTTTGGAGCAGCTTATACCTTAGAATGTTTGGACATGATCCATATCTATCCTATGTTAAAAAATTTGGTAGTTAAATTTTCTGTTTGAACCATGGCGCTATAAATAGGAGAGTAGACAGCAAATATTCAGAAAGAATACTCATTGGATACTCAAAATAAACCAAGGGGTTCAACATATGGACCCAGGATGAGAAAAACACAAATAATGGGATGTAAGATGTAAGGTGAAGGAACATATTTCTCATGCCAAACTTTGATGATTTTGTTTCAAAAGATGTAATCGAACCTGAACTTCGTGGAGAAGAAGAGCCACGATCTAGAAATACAGTTCTATACTCCAAATCACAGTTGGGTTTCTGGTCATTATCGACTAGAAGGTACTAAAACTGCCTATAAATTTGTCCGTCTAACGATTATTACAAATAAGAATCAGCCCTGAGGGTGCCAAGAAACATGGTCCTTCATAATATTAGGGAATGGAGACGTACCTAATATAAATAAAATATAATAAACCTAACCATAGCAAGGTGTTTATAAATGAATTTAAGAGAGTTGTAGAATTATTGGTTTTGAGTAGGAAACAGCTTAAGCTAAAGATCGTTACGTATTTCTCAACAGGACATGTGTCTATTAGGCGGCGTGGTAAAAGTCAGTAGCATTTTAATCTCAAAGCCTATTGTGCATACCGCCAACAATTCACTGAGGAGAGCTTTTGAATAGAGCTGTATTCAAGGCACACCTGAAAACTGGCTCAATAGTGACCTCTCTTATATGCAGTGGCGTGCCGTGGGAGAGGCGAGTGGGTGCTCCTGTCCCCTCCGCCTCTTGTATGTTGGTACAGCGGCGCCTTTCTCTATTGCAAAATTTATAACGATATCTTAGTTCTTTATTGTTAAGTTACAAATGGCGAATGGCAATGCCCCCCCTGCCTCAATAGGCACGGCACGCCACTGCGTATATGCTGTGGTTCCAGAAAGCCGACACCCAAATTATACCTCTGAATCATAAGCCCGACACAGAGGCACTGAATGTGCATAGAAGATTGTTCATCCATACCACGCCCTCTGCATATTGGATTATTAACGATCCCAAATGTATGTATGTTTATTTCAATGGCCCCTGGCTCGTCAAAAGGCTCTAATTTTACTCTGGTTTATTTGAAGAAAGTATTCAGACGTTTTGGTAAGCAGCCCCTGGATCAGGAACTTGGCCTGTGTCAGTCTTCCTTGCGACATCAATTCAAAATAGAATTGAGTGTGGGCAAATTTTCTCATCCTGAGTTTAGCAGTTCTATGAGTAAAGCCTAAGGCCGATTCCGGACCAAGCAGGGTCTCTTTGGATCCCTTCCTACGGGATGGAGCATTGGTCTATTCTTTACTCCCTATATTGCAATGGCCTGGTGCCCATTGTAATTTAACTCAGTTTGTAGCACCGAATTTATTTAATGATCTGTAGCGCTCCAGGTATGCATTTTAAAAAGACAAAGTGGATGTTTATATCTAAATTGTAACCCATCGGGCGCGATTTAAAAATTTCAAACATAAAAATTGAAAGGGCGGGGACGTGTGACATCTGGGAACAAAACTCACTGAAATAGATGAATAAACAAAAAATAATAAAAGCAAGAGTAGAAGTGACCAGAAATCAGAAATGAATTCTTAAGAATGAAGAAATTTTGCCATGTAAACGTAGATTCACAACTGTGAATGGTACGACGCTGCATCTGAACTATTGTACGGTGTTGAAGCTGGAACTTTAAAGTACGGAAACATCAAGAATATTGAGGCATTTGAAATGTAGTGCTATACAAGGATGGTCAAAATTTCATAGAGCGATAGCATAACAAATGTAGAAGTACTACAACGTGTGCACAAAGAACGCGAAGTAATGAAAATGATAAAAATAAGAAAGGTACAGTATTTTCAATATGATAAAAGGAAATGGGTATAAACTGCAAAAACACATTATTAAGAAGACAAAGATTAAAGATAAATGAAGTATTGGAAAAAGAAAGATATCTTGAATGCGAAATTTAAGAGAGTGCTTCTGCTGCAAATTTAATGATTTAGTTGTAACTTCTATAAATAAAGTAAAAATAACCGTATTGATGTTCAACCACCGACAGGAGAGTGAATTTTAAGAAGAAGAAGAAGAAGAAGAAGAAGAAGAAAAAGAAGAAGAAGCGCTCTAGGACTACTGACAATGTGAATTTGGAGGAGGTAAGAGTTGCCTGACTATCAGAACAAATATTAATATACTTATTTCAGTATCCCCTGTGGAAGTTCTCCTATGCAAAGGCCGGAATAGCAAACATTTCAGTCTAAAAGACAGATGCATATTTTCCAAAAGCAAATTTTGCTCTTGGTATATCACCATATAAGCTGGAGACCCTCGAAACCTCCTCCTTCCTTCTCAGTAGGAATTTTAACTTCAAATCTCTTTCTGAAGCAAAAAGTGGACAAGATGGAGGCACTTCTCATTGTGACTACTGCTCCTTGCCAAAGAGGAAAGGACGCCCTTAGGAACCCGTATCATTCCATTGTCTCCAACAACTGATGTTGTACAAAGCCTTCTCAGCCTTGGCTTCAATCACAATCTGAAGGGTACAACGTTTAAAAAGACCTCCAGGGCTGCTGTAAGCGCTGAGGATATGGCTTCAGAAGTTCAGGCGTAAGCCAGACTTTGGACCTGAGAAACAAAGATGTCTAAAACCTGTTAATAGGTATCTCATATATGTATGCACATTCTGTGCAACTGTGATGGTTGGCAAGAAAACGATTATGTTTATCCAAACCCTCAAGCACTAACCCGAAAGATTTTAATCACAGCCAGTGAGAGACCTACGAGTTGACATTTGCGAAAGATACAATAACCGTTTCAGTCTGCAGCGCTTCCCGAGCTTAGTAGTTAGATTCTGAAGGGGAAAATCCTACCACGGTGTTTTATATTACATACTATGCTTCAACCCCTAACATATCCCTTGCAAGATTTGATAACTTACTGTTTACACAATAAAACTATACTTAGAAGGCTAATTCGTGAAGGGCTATGTTCATGATCTACCCAGTAACCCAGTCATGTACAGGGTGAGCGAAACTCGATGTCTCAGCTCTATTATAAGAAAAGGAAAAACGATAGAAAAAATCTGAAAAGAGGTTCTTAAATGGAATTGAGTAAGGTCCATTTTAAGCCGAATTTGCATATTTTTGCATATTTGGAAACTGAAGTAATGACGTCATCGAATTTCTTTTTCCCAGAAACATACCTATATTTTGGCATATTTAAAAAGAGCTAATTTTTCTGAACAAATTTTGTAAAGAAAAAAATTTGCTATCTTTTTCTGTTAAAAAATTATCAGCAAATTTGCAAAAAAAAAGTATTATCAAAAATTCGCAATCGTCGCGATTTAAACAAGTAGCCTTTGGAAACAAATAGCAAAGTCGCATCTGTCAATAATTAAATATTATCAATTAGTATTATTTATTAATTTAATATTAGAAAACACATAATATGTTACCTACATACTTTGTTTCTTTCTGTGGTAATAGTTGTAACATATTATTATGTGTTTTCTAATATTAAATTAATAAATAATACTAATTAATAATGTTTAATTATTGACAGATGCGACTTTGCTATTTGTTTCCAAAGGCTACTTGTTTAAATCGTGACGATTGCAAATTTTTGATAATACTTTTTTTTTTACAAATTTGCTTATACATAATTTTTTAACGGAAAAAGATAGCAAATTTTTTTCTTTACAAAATTTGTTCTGAAAAATTAGCTCTTTTTAAATATGCCAAAAAGGTATGTTTCTGGGAAAAAGAAATTCGATGACGTCATTACTTCAGTTTCCAAATATGGAAAAATATGCAAATTCGGCTTAAAATGGACCTTACTCAATCCCATTTAAGAACCTGTTTTCAGATTTTTTCTATCGTTTTTCCTTTTCTTATAATAGAGCTGAGACATCGAGTTTCGCTCACCCGTACTTGCATCATCTTCTTATATTTGATAATGGCCTACTTGTTCTTTATTTAGTTACAATGTTTTAAGTATGTCATCTATTCCCAAATTTTTGATACATCCGATAACTTTAGTAGCTATGCTTTTATTCTTTAGGTTATCTTTCACCTCTATCCCTCTTCTGTTTTTGTTCTTTTTGACTTTATTCAAGATTCAGCTTATAATATGTATACTCATGCATTCTTCTGTTATATTTTGGAGATGCCACAAAAAATCGACAAAACTTGATCATTTTCGAGATAGCAAAAAATGAAAACCAAACTTTTCTATTTGGGTTGATTGCGATGATGAGCATAATTTTACAAGCATTTGGTTCAGAGAATAAATTAATTAAATGAAAATAAACTGCAAAATAATCGTTTTAGTTTCTCTGTTGATTTTTACTAAACAGTGAACTGAGTGAACTTCTTTTTTAGAACATTTCTATTGAGGAACTATTGAGGGAAACAATTGACGAATTAAATATTTTTCGCTACGGCTATATTTAACTTAGAGTTATTAAATTGTTTCTATCGCTGAACTAAAGAGATTATGTGCTGTTCCTGCTTACCCATTTAGGAAAATGTAACTAAAACACCTTTTAATAAAAACCCTTGTAGAAACTTTTACAACACAATTCTCTTTCCAATAACACAGTCTAAGAATGTCGAATTTA
Organism: Melanotus villosus; assembly: GCA_963082815.1. NCBI lineage: Eukaryota > Metazoa > Arthropoda > Insecta > Coleoptera > Elateridae > Melanotus > Melanotus villosus. Next base: position 26,374,720 of record OY720419.1, on the reverse strand, counting down.
TTATGCATACTAAAGTGAGTCAGGTTTCTCATATCACACTGTTATCGTATTAATACCCTCCGTACTACAATAACTCTAGGGACGCTTTTACTGAAGCATTCCCATGAGATTTCGCTTTATTCTGAAGCGAAAACCAGAGCTCCCATTGTCACGTTTACTACCACCACAACCAGGGCCGGCGCTAGGGGCGAGGCGGCGAGACGTCCGCCTAGGGCGGCACTTTGTAAGGGGCGGCACTTTTCGCGGCTTTTTTTTTGATTGACGGTAAGAGAGAAATTTTTAATTTGTAATTATTTTTTATGTTTATCAATAAATACAAAGTATTACTTGAATTCAAATCCCCATTTTAACAGTCATCTAGTTTAGTTGCTTAATAAGGTATTGAAGATCGCAGCCAGCTAATGAACTCTATACTACGTAATAGGGCACTTAAAAGCAGCGATACGACATCTGGTGGCTAGTTTGCAAACTAAGCAAACGCGTATTAAAAATCGTGTTGCTTTGGGATTTCCATTGTTCGATTGCCAGATTCTGTGTTAAACTCTTTAACAGGAATTAACACAACAGGTTTACTTGATGCACTGCAAGAGTTAATTTTACAGTTTTATTCTACTGAAAAAAAAAATACAAACTGAACGTAAGGAGTCGTATATTGCTAGTATTTATGAAATTAAAACTGGGAATAACCTTTAAAGTTATTTCCTTCTTTTTTAAGATTTCGCCTGCTTTATGTGGAATAATATTCGATGAATATATTCAATGTTTATCAAATATTTTAAAAAGCTGCATAACCTGGCCTTGAATGTCGTAAAAATTTACCTAATTGCTTTAAGGAATTTCCAAATGTAAGGGTAATTCGCGATTGCGTGGAGGTACCAATTCAAAAGCCAAAGTGTTTGTCTGTTTGTGCTGACGAGTTATGACTCATTCCACGTATAAAGGCAGAAACACATTGAAAAGGCAGAAACACATTGAAAATTATGACAGGTGTAAGTCCTGGTGATTTAATCACTTTTCTATCACAATGTCATGGAGGTCAAAGTTCTGATAAATCGAATTTTGAGAACAGTGGCATTATAAATAAATTAGAACCACATATAGATGTGCTAATGGTAGACAAATGCTCTTTAATGGATGATATTTGTAACGAATATTTTATCAAAATTGTAAGGCTTTCATTTTTAAGAAAGAAATCTCAGTTTAATGAGCAGGAAGCAAAAAGAAACATTAAAATCGCCAGAGCAAGAGTTCATGTAGAACGAGCAAACCAACGCATAAGAAAATTTGAAATTTTAAATACACCATTATCCTGGAACTGGTTCGGCACGCAGATATTTTTGTAGTATGTTGTGCAATGGTAAATTGAGAATCACCAATTTTGGCTGAAGACAAATTTTAAATTTTGCTTTAGTGTTAATTATTTTAGTTTTTAAAATAAACTTCTGTAATTATATGCACACAAATAAATTGTTCTATTAAGTATTTCAAAGCTGTCATTTGGGTACTTTACTTTTCCTGTAAAGACAAACTTAAAACCACTACAAGTATCATAAAAATAAAGGAAGAAAAATAATCAAAATGTTTTTTAAAGTAGGCAATGTCTAACTTCCAAACCATATAAACAAGTCTTGCCGTTACAATTTTTAATTTTTGCTGTAACTTTTAATAGAATTTAACATTTGTACGAAAATAACATTTTAATCCATAATTAATAAACGTTTAAACATAACTTTAACATATTTTATTGATTATCTAGTTTTACATAAAACATGTAACATAGTATTAAAATATTTATGTGTAACATAACATACTAACTTTATTAGAATTACTATTGTTTTTGCATCCACACAATAACGTTTTTACAGATAATTAAAAATTGCACTTAAGCTTTAAAACAATTCAAGTGTTGCATCCATAATCTATAAAACGCCGTTTGAAATTATGGAAAAACAACGTAGAATTAATAATACTCACCTCTGAAACCACGCAGACGTTTTATTAACGAAAAATTGGAAAACCATTAAAAACTAACTAAACTTTTACCGCCGTTGACACTATACGCGTTTGCGAATTCGACCGCAGCGCCTCCTTCGGTACTTTTAGTGCTCTATAGAATTCACTACAGCAAGCAGCCAGCAGCGCCCTATTGCGCGCGCAGCGGTACATGCGCACATGTGTGTAAGTGTAAAGTGTGCACGTATTGTGTTGTCTATTGTGTAGAGTGTAGAGTTGAACCAAAACATTGTAGTTAGGGCGGCATTTATAGTACAAAGGCATTAGACCTTAAATTAATTTAATTTTCATTTTAAAATAAAATTCATCATTATGCATACATATTGAGATGATATTGTTTTGATAGAGTTTTGATAAAGTGAGTTGTTGACACCTTTTAAAATTATGGAAAATTATTGTTAATTAAATGTAAATAGTTATAAGGTAGAGATTTAATATTGTAAATAATTAGGGTAGAATAACTAGTGAGTTAAATTTTGTAAATATGTCATAAAATAATTTGTAGAGTGTTAAATTTAGAAACTAAGGTAATGAAATGTAAATAAAAACAGTTGGATATTTTTTTGGAAAAACGTGAGTTGAGTTTTTTGAAAAATCTTAAAAACGTATTAAAATACCAAAAGAATATTCTTAAAACAAATTGTAAGCAAATAAAGATTGAAAAGAAGTAATATTATATCAAGATAATTTGGATTTTAATTTAATAAAAGTTTATTTGGAATAAAAGTTATTTTTTTAAAGAAGTTTATATAAATTTGGATATTGGACAAGTATAAATAAAGCTCAAAGAAGGAAAGTGTGTTGTTGATTGGAGGATAAGGCAGGTTTTGGTGAAATTGGAGTCAGGGAGGAAGGTGTATTGAAGTTGAAGAGGTTGGTGTAGTGTTTGGGAAAGTGGAAAACCAGACAGGAAGTATTGTTTTTGTACGTGTTTTTTTAAAAAAGGTAGTTTATAATTTTTTTAATTATTAGAAATTATTATTGTTTGTGAAAATTTGCATAATTTTGAAAGGTGTTTGAAATTCAACTTGGTGAATTCTATTAAATATTGAAATTCATCAAAGCGATCCCTTTTTAACGAACCTGAGTTAAGAGTTTTCTAAAGTTTAATTTCAATTATAAACAAATTTTGAGCTAGTCGGAAAATTTGAAAATTGTATGCGATTTTTTAAAGTTGGAAGAGCATTTCAATATTTTAAATCCCCCCCCCCCCCCTTGGGGCGCAATAGAAAAGTTCGCCTCAGGCGGCAAAATAGCTAGCGCCGGCCCTGACCACAACCTTAAGTGGAAAGTTTCAAGGAATAAACGATTATTTACTATTTCCATCGTTTTAGATTTTTATTGCATTATCATTCTGAATTTCAAATGGGTAAACAAGAAATTGAATATAAAATGCATTTAATGTAAACTGGTGATAGGTACATTTTCGCATATAATGGTAACGAGAATTTCTACTAAAACACTCGACTTATTACCACAACTTTTTGTCCTTCCCTTTAATTTCCACAATGTACCATTTAACGATTTACTGATAGCAGTAACAGACAAATTTTTATTAATTTAAACTTCACTGAACTGCTTACTTATCCTGACAAATAAAAACATATCATATAAGGTGATTGATGACCAACCTGTATTTGCAAAAGTGTGCTTGTTAGTAGCAGATGTGAAATGCAAACTTAGCAGGATAACATCAAATAATGCAGGTGCACCGTGCAGTAATGCAACGCTCGTGTAAAATGTACTTTTGATATAAACACTAAAAGCTCCACTCTTTAAAATATGTATATCTGTAATTACTAATTTTAGCTGTTAATATTCTTTTAATGACACGTTCATTCGACGTTAATTAAAAGTTGATTATCCCTTTTACCTAAAAGTTTTAATGTGATAAAGATAATTTCTCATAATTATTTGATGTAGAAACTCACGTTTAAGAATCCAATAATTATTATGTTTTTAAATTTAACAAGTAGACTGAATCATTTTATAGCTTATTTATTAAATTAAGTTTTCATTCATTTCTCCCCCGTTTTGGAAAAGATTCGGCGGCTTTTGAATTAATTATACATATTATTAAGAATTACTGAAAAATAATAAATATAAATTTATTAATAATCAAAGAAAATTTTTCCAGAAGCTGAAGAATACAACATCATATATTATAGGAAATGGGATGCCAAAAATAGAAGAAAAAACAAAAAATTGCAACGAAAAAGCCAAATGGCTGAAACAGGAAAGTCTAAGGACAGCAAATATTGCATCTATGCAAGACCACCTATTAGAAGAAAAGGATATCTATGAGCGCCAGGAATAGACCAGATATAAAACTTTTTGATTAAAAAATTTAGTAGTACCCATAAAATGATAGCAAAATTATTCAATCAAGCACTAAACAACCCGGAAACTTAACCATCATTTAGTGTAACAGGTAAAACGTACTTATTACAAAAAGACAGACACAAGCAACCCCTCCAAGTATCAACCAATTACATCCTACCTACCATTTATAAATTACTTACAACTGTAATCACAAACAAAATAAACATCTCAGTGAAAAGAAGATTATGACAGAAGAACAAAAAGCCTGCTTCAAGGGATTGAGAGGATGCAAGGAACAGATCATCACAGATGAAATTGTTACCAAACAAGCACTTAAAAAACAACGAAAACTTAATATGGCATTTATAGATTATAGGAATGCATATGATTCAGTTCCCCACAAATACCTGATAGATATTGTAACTAGATGCGTCAGCACACGTGTGGGATCATGTGCGTCATTCACCGAAAAGCTTCTAGAGCGGTCGACGGTTACTCATTCTCGCGAGCGTTCTGGAATGAAGTTCTGGAAGGACGAAGCTGGGATATATTATATAAGGCGCAACCAAACGAACACGGGCAATCTAATCCAGTCTACAAAACGGTCGCGAATATGTGAATCGGTAAAGTTAGTATAAATATGTGAATAGTTATAAATAACCAAACTGTACAAATAAATTAATTAGTGTTACGGGTTAATATTAGTGTTTTGTATTATAATTAATATTAGTGTTGTGTTTTAGTGTTCAGTTGTTATTTCGTGTTTCTTCGTTGCTTAATAATTTTAATATTTGTTAATAAATAATTCACACAACGAACTGAAGTTTTAAATAAACGTTTTAAAACCGTTACAATATTTTAAAAATATACAAAATAGACCCAGTCATAGTGGAATTTCTTAACCACACAATGAAACGGTGGCAAACACAGTTGAATATTACAGATGGAGAAAAGACACTAAAATCGCAATCAATAAATATTAGAGCGGGTATATTTCAAGGAGACTTGTTTAGCGCACTGTGGTTCTACTTATGTTTAAAGCCTTTAAGCTTCACACTGTATGGATACCAGATAGATACAGAAGAAAATGATAAAATAAGAATAAGTACCTAATCTCCTTTACATGGATGATTTAAAAATATACCTACGCTAACTCCAAAGAACAACTAGGAAAAATGCTTGATATTACCCCTGATCACAGAACAATCAGATACGCCAAGTTAATGTAAAATTTGGCAGGTAGTTTTATGATTAGTTTGCATTCGGTTACCAGCCGGCGCCAACATAGCACGAGCAGACACGACTCTAAAGTGCTTGGAATCAGCTGATTTGTATGATTCCAAGTACTTCAGGGTTGCTTCTGCTCTGGCAGTGCTGGCGCCACCTGGCAACCGAATGCAAACTAACCATAAAACTGCCTGCCAAATTTTACACTAACTTGGCGTATCTGATTGTTATGTGATCAGGGATATTACGTGTAATTTTAGCAAATCAATATGCATGGAATTTGGAATTGAAAAATGCAAATCCCCGCATCTACGAGTAGTAAAAGGAAAACTTATAAAAACTGACGGATTCCACTTGAACGAGCAAGTAATAACTGAAGACTTGACAGAAACAGTTGACTATAAGTATTTGGGATATCTACAACTCAAAGGAATTAAACATAGTGAAATTAAAGAAAAACTTATTAGCCAATTCAAACACCGAATTGAGCTTACACTTAAAACTAAACTAAACTCTGCGAACAAGATTCATGCTATTAACTCATTCGCCATAGGCCATACCACTACTAACCTATTCGTTCGGAGTAAGTGAATGGGACAACACCGAAATAGAAGAATTATGCAGAATAGTTAGAGTTAGCCTAAGAAAACACCGAATGGGTCATCCTAAAACGTCACTAGAACGAATCATGTTAACAACAGAAGAAGGAGGATTAGATGTAATAAATATTAAGAAACTTCGCAAAGCACAAATACAAAATCTTAAAGAATATTTTAAAACCAAAACCAATCTGCCAATTATAAGAGCAATCAGCAAAGCAGACGAAGGAATAACACTTCTAAACCTAAAACATGAAGTATAAAACAACAATAACGACATAATCAGACAGTAGAAATAAAAGGAACTACATGGAACCCATCCTAACTTTCTAGATAAAGTGGTGATAGACAAAGAAAAATCCAATATTTGGCTGAAACTAAAAGATCTGTATGGAGAAACAGTAGGGTTCATGATGGCGATACAAGATCGAGTGATTTCAACAAACACTACAAAGAGTACAACATATTAAAGCAACATATAGAAGACGATATGCGCAGAAAACGCAAAGCCCAAAAAGAGACAATTGAACATATAGTTGAAGGGTGCAGCAGTACATCGAACCATGACTACCTTACACGCCATAAGAATGTTGGAAAAATAATACACTAAGAATTAGCACATAAACTACATGTTATAGAAGAACGAACACCACATTACAAATACAAACAACACAATGTTCTAGAAAATGAAATTACCAAAATATACTGAAACAGGGAAATTCATACAGACATCAAAATAGGAGCTAACAGACTCGACATCATGCTTTTGAACAAGAATAAAAAAGAAGCTACACTAATAGAAATTGCAATCCCTCTTAACAACAACTTACAGAAAACATACACCACCAAGATAAATTAATACACAGAGTTAACAACCGAAATAAGAAAGATGTGGAAGGTTAATCAAATGTATATAAGACCACTTATAATATCAGTAACTGGAATAGTACCAAATACCTAAATTAAACAAGGCAAACAACTTGACATCGAACACCTACTTCCAACAATCCAGAAATCGGTTATATTAGATACATGCCACATAACGTGCCGATTTCTTAACCAAGACAGCATAGAAGAATAAATTTAACAAAATAGTAGAGCTTGACTCGGTCCGTTCTACTATTGAAACCAAAATCTAAACAATAAAAATAATAAGAAGAATAAGATTTTTTAGCTAAGGCGCCACAGACATCTGGACTTGACTTAACTGAACCGGATCAGACTAGACCTCACTTTTCCCACCATGCGCCATAGCAACCTGGCCAGACTTGAAGTTTTTTACAGCCTAGGTTTGATAAGGTGCTTCATCAAATAAACATTCGGATTCAGAATTTAAATTATTACTAACGAGTACTTCTATTAGAAAAACAAGAAAACAGTCCGTATATTAAGCAACGGAAAAAGTATGACGAATTTCATGCATTGCTAAAACATTTAACAGCAGAACAATATTTAAGAATTATTTTCGAGTGAACTATCAACAATTCGATAATCTTTTCCTCTTGACTTTCATTTTGGACTTCCATTATGCACAACAATCTGCACACACTGCATAAAACCGCCGGAAATTATCAGTGCTTTGGGGTAGTAGGGTTACCTGAGTCAGTTCTCGACCACTCCACGAGCGGACCCTACCTAACTCAGGTCTGGTTCGTTGGTCCACTCTGGACTCTGGTCCAGTCAAAATATAAACAAACCGTATTTCTTCTTGACTCAAATCAAGTCAAGTAAAATTAAGTCCGGATGTCTGTGGCGCCTTGCCTTTAAGCTTGTGTTTCAATATTTATTTAAGAAATGTTAAAACAAATTGTTTTAAATATTCTCTAAATATTAATAACGATGATTATCTTACTTTACAGTTTACTTTACTTCGAGTTTAACGCCACAACAAATTAAATAGAAACTTTAGAAGCTAAAAACTTGTCTAAAATAAGATCAAAGAAACAACAAAAATATCAATAAAATTAAATTGTTTCTAACCAGTGTGCAAAGACAAAGAAAAAGCTTTTTCCCCAAAGGGTAATAGTAAAGAATTCGTGTCACTTACATAAAAATATACGTAAAGCAAGCTTTATGTTAAAAAAAACTAATTAAAAAACTCACGAAAATAAAGAATAATTAAACCATTAATCGGTGTGATCATTTAAAACGTGTAGTTTTTATTCTGTACGTACGTGTATACTAATTTTTTAAACTCAAATCTCCCCATGCATTTCAAAACGACCACCCATCATCCAATAACCTAAATTTAATTGGAATTCTATAAAATGTTCTATTGTTCAGGCACGTACGAGTTTCCTTTGTATTTTGCAAGCATACAGAGCAGTAGAATTTTTCTAGAATATAATTTTCGAGTATTTAGTTGTAAAAATCGAAACAGTTACAAATATATTCAGATAAAGTTTAAATATAGTTTTTTGTTCAAATACAATTTTATACAAATTAGTTACTTAGATAGGTCGTTTTTAAACATCACAAGTTTAAATGAAATTTGAAATATTATATACGCATCTAAACGATCCAGGAATTCTTTCCTTCATATAAAATCGAATACCCAACTAAAATATATGTTTAATTTGTTATTAACTATTAATCAATATTTTAACACTAACACAATATTAACTTTTATTAATAATAATCTACATACGTTCTCTCCTGGGTTTATTTATCAAAGTATGGTTCAGCACACTCCTAACCTAAATTGTCGATGTCATTTCCAGAAATGTTCGTGCATTCTGTATGAAGAGTAAAAAGCTGATTTCGTGTTTCAAAGTCATTACGATGCTAAAGAACTGTCTGCTGGTCTAAATTCTATTTCTCATGAATGTTCTATAGGATTAAGATCCGGAGATAGAGCAAACCATGATAAGATCTATGCCATTTTTACTAGTACGGGTGTACACTTTATTATAAGAGGAAAACTATTGAGGGCACGAAAAAGCCACTTCTTTTTGAGAGATAAAGACAATGGTCAATATTCTTAGCTCATATTTAAATTGAGTATCAGGTTTATCATGATCATGACAATATCACGTATCTTTGTTAAACCTTTAGTTTTAGTTAGAAACAACTGTAAACATGAGGTAAGAATGCGTCCCACTGCGTTTGCTATGGATTAATAAAGAATTTAATTGGATTACAGAACAGTGGCGAAGCGTACTTATAGTAATCAATGAACATTAAAATCAATAATCGGACTGGAAAATAATTTCCACCAAAATGTGCATTTTTAATAATTAAACATCCAACTGTTGTTATGGTATAGGGTTGCATGCCTACCTGAAGACCTGATCGACGATATGACATCTCTGGTATAATGAACACTACAAAATACCTCGAAGTACTGCAGAACAAGATGTTACCTAAAGGAAAAGATTTTTTGGCGAAGAAAAGTTTACCTTCCAGACAATAAAGCTCCTCATCGTATAGCAAGTGGTTCAATCATGGATGGAAACCAATAAAATTGACAAATTGTAATTGCGAGATTGAAATGTTCTATGGAAGGCTACAATCAACGATTGACACTATCCCTAAGGACCAAAAATTCTAATAATGGGAGATATGAATGCTAGAGTACCTGCATACTTTTTATAACTGTACTCCATAACCGCACTTTACAAAACATAACGATATTAACAAACAGAAATAGTAGGTAAAATGCAAAAAAGTTAAATCAAATTAATTGCGCAAATTAACTAAAAACTGTGAACCAAAGGTATGTATGACAAACACAACTACCTATATAGAGCATTTCCTTATTCTATCGATCATACAACACCTTCTAATTTTAACATTTCGTTTTTCTTCTTATAAGTTGCCATGTAGCCTGACTTATCCATTTCTTCATATTATTTCTTGTGTGGATTCCTATTATGTTCTTACATACATTGAAAAGGCCCTCTTTACATTTATTCCATACATCTTCAATGCTTTTATTATAACCAATTTTTTGTTTACCTTACAGAACCGTCTTTCTAAACTTCTTCTTGACTTAACTTGTATTATATTTTAAACAATTATATATTTTGTATTTTAAACAATTTTTGTTACTTTTTGTTCTTTCTAACTTCTAGTAATATTTTTGCAGTTAACAGATACTGACCGAAATTTGTTTATGCATATGTTTTATATCTTGTAACTAAAATAAATCTGCCCCACTTTCGTTTAATGCATAAGTAAGCTATTTGATTCTCTATATTTTGCCCTGAAGCTACTCAGGTTGCTTAAAATAGCATTGCTCGTGGTTGAACATTGTTCTCCCAATTCCGGAAAAACTCGACCAGAAAATCCTTGCATGGTTTATGCAAATGTACTCCATAACGACAATTTACAAAACATTATGATATTAACGAACAGAAATATTAATAAAAACTCAACAAAATTTAATTTAATTTAATATGCTTCAATTTCAACAGGTTCGCATAACAGAAAATTTCTTAGAATACATAAGTTATGTTCATATTGTATTGATAATAAGTGTAATTACGTTTACGAGTAAAGGGCATTTAGTGACACATTTTTACATTAAAATAAAGTTTATTACCAGCAAACTATTTATGTATTACATTCGTCTCGCAAAAAGCGGCAATCGTTATAAGATTTTATAATTTTATGTAACTTAAAGAAGTTAGCTGATAATAATTTACAAGATAACTGAATAACAGATATCATTAATGAAAATTAAGAAAAGTAAAGAACCTAGTACTCTTTCAAAGAATCAAAATAAGCGGAAAGTTGCCTATCAGATAAATAATATTTAATTAAGTTTAGAAGAGAGGTGTTAACACCAATTTTATCAAACTTAATCAACATCAGTGGATGACTGACTATTTCTAAAGCTTCAGAAACATATTGAGCAAAAATACAGGTCAGAGTAAATACGCAAAATAACAACAAATTGCGAACCAGAGGCAATGACAAATACAATAATTACTGAGTATTTACTTATTCTGTTGATCAAACTTCGCCTGAAAATCGTTATTTGTTCGAACTATCATACGATAAACAACGAGAATACAACTTAAGTTCACCAGTAACTGTTCATTTAATTAACATTGAAAATTGAGTTTACCAGTCTACTGCTTGGTTTTTAAATTGAATCGTGTGACATGGATATTATTCACCATTTTCGGATTTATCCTGTATATCCCGAGATCCTTTTGACATAAATATTAAATAAATAAAAATTGAATTTAATGAAAACCACAGTATCTCTAAATGTAATTCCGTGATACATTAATTCATTATCTCGTTCGATTGCTATGTAACTTGCCTTTTTAAATGCCTTTAATATGTGCAAATCATACCTAGTATTTTAAAATTTATATTAAAAGTGAAATGAAATGGAGTAGAACATCAATTTTGAAAAATACGTACACTTGGAAAGGACACAAAAGATAATCCAATAACAGTTTTGCGAGCGTGAGACTGCCTAGCCGGTTCATGACAGATCCGATCTGTAAATATAGAGCTAATTCGGTCTATAATCCGTTTCCGCTGATAACAGCATAAGCACTGACTGGATTATATGGAAATGCACTTGGCAGAGCAAACAAATGAGATCTATGGCCGCAGTGGCATGTGCCTAATACTGTAATAACTAATAAATGCACAACAGAATACAAATTTCCTATTTTGCAATAACGTAAAGGGTAGTAAATATTTCCATTTTACATGTAATTTTTAAATAACATTCAACGTTTTAGTTTGTACAATCTACCAGAAATAAGAAAGACGTCATACTTTCTCGATTGTGCGGTAATAATAATAAAGATCTAAAACAAACCCCAAACTGAGGGAGGTTTAAGTCCTTAATTGTCACGTGAATGATTACTGTATAAGTGAAGGCGACGCCATACCTCAGTTTGACAGATTGTAGAGCTACATCCCCTATCTTGTTACAGCTTGTCGGCGCACCCTTGTGGTTTGCGGTTTCATTTTAATATAAAACGAAAAGTGTATTATTTGTTTTTAGCCTAAAAATCTACACACAATTAAATGTAATGCAATAAATACTTATGAAAATATCACTGAGGGTAGATTTTGCACTACTCTTGAAACGCTTTTTCTTTAATTTTTATATTAACAAGAACTACTATACTGAATACAAAATATAACAACAAATTTATAAACGAAATGCTGGTCCTCCCTTTAATTCGCATTATGTTAATACTAAACATTTTACTATAAATAATTCGCTTTCGATATTCTGTAACAAATCGATAATATCATAAAACCAGAACTTTTAACAAACCTTTTCATAGTGCAATAGCAAAAAAAACCTTTCTCATAACTCCATAAAATACACAATAAGAATTCTTAAGGAACTTTTAAAATTCGATAAACTTGATTCAATCTGCCCTAACAGGTACGTATACCCAACATAATCGACCTAAACCCCAACGTCCACCTAAAAATAATTCAGACTCTTTTAGGGGATGTTTTCACGCATAACGTGATTTATTGCACATGAAATTGCGTGAAATTTTATATAATAGGCGATTTTATGCTCAAAGGACGATGTAAATAGCCTTTTCTGATTTATATCTTAGAGTAATGTGGGAAATAAAAAATATCGAGTAAGGTTTCAGTTTTTTAAATTAGGTTAAAGCTGTGATAAAAATCTAAAATTAGAAATAATAGAACATTATAGATAATTATGTACAAATTTATATTTCTTTAATTCGTCAAAAAATACAATAATTGAATTTGTCAAAAGATGAAATAATTAATTATTATACACAGAGAGGTTTATTCAAAGGCCGTTCACTTGAAAAGAATCTGATATTATGCACTGAATTTGTTTGTGCATCAACAGATAGACGTGCACAGATGGACGGTATATACACTGACTTAAGCTAAAGAAAATTAAACAAGCTGATCATATCATTTTACCGCTTAAACGTTGCATTAGACTGATGTATCCAGCAATGCCTTAAGATAATTACATCGTAATTATCGTCATTTAGTCGTTTTCTTGTAGTATCTCAAGGTTCACATCTTAAACCTCTGTCTTTTTAATTGTTTTTATTAACTATATTAAATTTGCCCATTTTCTTTTGTACAATAACAATTGCAAGATTTTCTTAATTATTTATTTTTAAGATGTTAATTGTTTGTATAAAATCTTTCTCCTTATTTTAGTCCACAGATGAGAGTGAAATATCAGCTGTTAATTTCATCTGGTATAATTCTCAAATAGATCAAATTAGTGATCCTGTATATAAGTTGAGTAAATAGCGAAATACAATTATTTGATTAGTTACATCAATTTTTCTGTGGCATAATATGATTATTGCATATCCTAACTATTTCATTAAGCTTTGTCCTAAACTATTTCATTTGCAATGATTAATAAAATCAATGTCAAAATAAATTGTGAGAGACCGTTCTTATTTTATAAAATGAATGGCTGCAGGTTCAAAAACAGATCAGATTGATTCCAAAAAACCTTCAGCGAAGCAATACATGGATTGGAAATATATAAGATTCGTTCCAAGTGACAAATGTAGAATATGCGAACATCACTCTAATAAAAAGCAACGGGAAATTTTTGAAAAAATAAATAAATTTAAGGCTGTAGGTAATACTACTAATAATTTTTTAAAAATATTTATAGAAACGAAAATTTTTTTTGAAAACTTAGTGATACATTAGAATCAAAATTATTTAAGTTACGAAGAATTAGAAGGACAATTTCATATTTAAAGAAAAACAAGTGTTTCTGTTTAAACGTAGCAATTAAAACTAATGTACCTAAAAGTCCTAAAATTTTTTTTAAACAAATAAGTAAAAAATTGAAACTGTTTCATCGCCGACGAGTACAAATTACAACAATCAGTTGTTTAAATGGCATACCTTGACTTCAACTTTCAATCGTATTTTTTTCGATAATTTTCTTATGTAAGACCCATATTGGTTTACATGGTTATAAAGACAATAAAAAGTACTATGACCGAAAAAAAAAGCATAGTGTGCAATTTGAAAAAAAATAGTTGAATATCGCTGCCATAATATGAGTACAGATTTTCTAACATTTTCTTTCCCCATCTTATATAGAATTTGCTCTCATTTACGAATATATATAGTTTATTATAGTTATTTTTAAAAATAACAAAGTTATAGGCCTGGGGAGTCATGTCTGAGACACCCTGTATATATTATCAGAAATCTTTCCTACCCGTAGGGTGTAAAGGCGTTTTAATACATTTACAAAATTACAATTATTATAATTATTAACTTATTTGATACGTCATGATATCATGATTAACTGAAATTATTATCTAAAACTAAACTAAACGTCTTCTTCTCTAGCATGAACGAATTTTGCCCACTGCTTCTTGTTCTGCGCCATAATCTTCATATCCTGCCAAGTTATAGGTATCTCTTTGTTGTAGTATTTCTTCCATTGTTTGGTTCCATGTTTTTCGTGGCCTTCCTCTGGTTCTTCTAGCTGCAATTCTTGCGTTCCATATTCTTTTAACTTGTCTATCGTTGCCCATCAGGGCCGTCTTAAGCATATTCTGCGCCGGGGTGCAAAAATCGGCCCTGCGCCCCCCTATCAAAACTTTAATTAACTCTGTTTTTTTACAGAGTCTAGAGCCCCACACCAGAGCCTAACGTTACGGGTGGTCAACCTAGAAAAAGCTATTATAATTCGCATAGGTACACATGTATTAGGTTTATTGCGGCAGATTTATACAGTGCCGGCAAAAAGTTCGAAACATATGGGAAACATTTTTTAAATTAGAGTATTGAAAAAAATTTTATAGGGGATGAGTTCTGCATATCCGGTAACCTAAAAATTGAATTTGAGGTATGTCACGTGACCACTGGTATGGCGGCAAATTTAAAAATATCACCGTTAAGTCTCAAAAAATGGGGCTACATGACAAAATATCGAAGAAAGGCATTTGAAAAAGTTTCTTAGAATTTAATTCTAGGTCCATACGCAAAATTTCAGGCATTTATTAAAAAAAAATTTAAAATCGCTTTTTTTGTAAATATTTTTTTATTAATTTACAAATACCTAATTTTTTCATTTTAAATAGCTTTATTGAAGTAGAACAGTAGAACCTACAATGTGATTTTTTAAAAACTCAATAGCAGCAGGCCGTATTCTGTCTTAATAACCTTAGAACTGTCTGTATTATGTCAGAATACGGCCTGCTGCAATTGATTTTCTAGCTAATAATAAAGTTTCATTGCTAACCAAGAATACACCTCCTTGAAATATCATAGAATGAAAAAGAAAAAGAACATTACATAAAAACGGTGGTTTTTAGTTTATTGGCTATTTTATTTTTCCTTATTTTATAAATTGATGAAGTTTGACTACAATCAAGACAATTTAGCTTTTCTAAGTGCTCCAGCATAAAAATATTCGTAAAACTTTTATACAACTGTTAGATACCAACTATTGCAACAGCGAGCGTCCTAGCGAAAACCTGTTTTTTAGATTTAAGCTTGTCAATTATGCAAAAAACGAGAAAGTTTTACCACTGTTATCTAAATACACAGGTACCACTTAAATCAAGTTATTTAAAAGGAAAAAATATTTACGAAAAATTGCGGTTTTAAATTTTTTTAAATAAATGCTTAAAATTTTGCATATGGACTTAAAATTAAATTCTAAGCAACTTCTTCTAATACTTTTCTTCGATATCTTGTCATCTAACCCCACTTTTTACAACTTCACGGTGACTATTTTAAATTTGCCGACATACCATCACAGTGGTCACGTGATATACCTCAAATTCGATTTTTAGGTCACCGGACGTGCAGAACCCATACCCCAACAAAAGTTTTTCGATATTCTAATACATAATAAAAAATTTTCCCATACATTGCGAACTTTTTGCCGGTCACTCCTTGAAAACAGATCATCAAAGAAAGTACCGAAATCTTGCAAAAAATACTTTAAATAAAATTCAACTTCAAAGTTATATGCATTAACTACGGGCTTCTAGTGTGGCGCCCTTTGAAATAGCATAGCTCTTTGCTCTTTGAACTGGCAATTTCGCCGCGCATGTTTGTCGGTGGGATCGGTACTATACTATACTATTTTTTTTTTTCATAAATCATAATTTTCAAAATGGTACCTAAATTTAGGCGGTCGGCTTGCGCCCCCTAGGACCCTGCGCCCGGACGCCCCGCACCCCTTGCACCCCCGGGTTAAGACGGCCCTGTTGCCCATTCTTTCGAGATGCCCCAACCACTGTAGTTGTTTCTGTTCTACTTTGCTGGTAAGCATTTCAACTTCTAAATCACTACGTATTATTTGATTCCTTATCTTGTCCCTTCTCGTGACCCCCCTCACTCTCCTTAAGTACTTCATTTCCATGGTTTGCAATTTATTTTTCTATTTTTTGGTTAAGATCCAGGATTCACTGCCAAAAATTAAGGTCGGTTGATAAATAGTTTTGTAAACTGTAATTTTTGTTTTTCTTGAGATTTCTTTCTTATTTATAAAGGTGTTCGCTATTGCGTTGTACAATTTTGTTGTATTTTCTATTCTTTTATTATTTTTCACGTGTTTTCCATCATTATTTAGTGTAACTCCCAAATATACAAATTCTTCCACCTGCTCTATTTTATTATTTTTGATTTCTATATTTATTTCTATTTTTTTTCTTGCTACAACCATGGCCTTAGTTTTTTTGTAATTTATTTTCATGCTGTATTTCTCAAGAGTTTACTTCCAAATCTCTAGATTTCTTTGTAATCCGATCTCACTTGCTGCAAAAATTACAATATCGTCTGCGAACGCGCATTCTGTTATGCTTATCTTTTCCATGTTTTTAAATCCTATTTGTAACTTACTCATTCTTGATCTAGTCTCGGCTATAATGTCATCCATAAATGTGATGAACAGTAATGGACTTAGGACTCCACCCTATGTGGTAAATTCCTCTGACCGTGCGTACTTTGTTCTAACATAATTTCTATTATTCTTGCATAAACTTTTAATAGCATTAATTAGTTTTCGATCTACCCCTCTTCTTGTTAGGCTATTCCAGACCTTATTTCTCGGTACTCGGTCGAATGCTTTTTCTAGATCTATAAACATCATGTAGGCTTCTTTATTTTGTATATGGGTTTTACGTATAATTTCTTTTAACGTGAATATATGATCCTGGATGGCGTGACATTTTCTAAACCCACTCTGTGAATTAATTAACTGTTCTTCGACACTTTTTCTTAGTTTATTTTCCACCATATGTTCATAAACCTTACGGGCTGTACTAATCAAACTAATTCCTCGGTAATTCTCACAATTTAATCTATCTCCTTTTTTATAAAGTGGTAATATGATTCCTAGTTCTCAGTCCTTTGGTATTTTACTAGTGTTCCATATCTTTTTACAGATTTCATGAAACAAATTTATGCCTTCTACGCCCATATTTTTTAGCATTTCTGCTTCAATTCTATCGTGTCCTGCCGATTTTCCATTTTTAAGTTTTCTTATTGCTTCATGCAGTTCTTCTTTTGTCAATTGGTCATCATTTACTTCGTTGTTTACATCGCTTGGTTCACCTTCTGGTATTGTTGTTATCTGTTCTTTCTCTTCAGGTTGTAGCAACTCTTGGAAATATTCTCTCCATCTGCTTAGTACCGCACTTTCAACTGTTAGTAAATTTCCTTTTTTATCTTTAATGTTGTTTAAAATTGTTTTCTTTCTTGTCTTAATGTTTTGAGGACTTTATAGAATAATTTTTGGTTTCCTTTGCTGTTGATTTCTGTCTCCCGAAGTTTTCCCATTCCTCTTCTTTTGCTTCCTTTACTAATTGTTTAACTTTTTTCGTTGTTCTTTGTATTCCTCATATGCTTCGTTCGTTTTTTTGCTTAAATAGTTTTTCCATTTCCTTTTTTTATTGTTTATTTCTACTTTTATTTCCTTATTCCACCAACTTGTTTGTTTTTTGTTGTTATCTATCTTTGTGGCCCCACATACGATTTTTGCTGTTTTCATTAAGATGTCTTTAAATATTTGCCATAACTTTTCGACATCTATTTTTCCTATTTCCAGTTGTGTCTTACGAATTTCTTCAGTAATTGCTTCATTGTATCTTCTTGCATACTCCAAATCTGCTAGTTTATACGTTTTAATTTTCGCATGTGTTTTTCTTGGTTGCATGTTATTAGTATGTACGTTCTTTTCATTTTGTAGTATTTCTAGTTTTCCTACCAACAAGTAATGATCACTATATATTTCGCTTCCTCTTTTAACCCTTACATCTTTGATGATTTTTCTTCTTGTTTTCCGAACGAGTATATAATCAATGATTGATTTCTCTTCCCTACTTTTAACTTCTCTCGTATACTGATGTATTTTTTTGTGCGTAAAAAATGTGTTTGTCACAATAAGTTGATATTCTCTGCAATATTCTATGAGTCTTTTGCCATTATCGTTTCTTGTTTTTTCTCCTTGAGTTCCCAGTACTTCTTCTGTTGTTTGGTCTTTCTTCCCCACTCTCTCATTAAAATCGCCCATAATAACTGGATCTCCTTTACATTCTTCGGTTAACGTCGCTAGATCTTCCCAGAATTTATCTTTATTTTCTACATTTTCGTCTTCGTTTGGTCCATACACCGCTATAATTGTTATTTTATTTTGTTCTTCTACTAATTCTATAGCCGGCAATCTTTCATTAAATGAAATAACGAAAGATTTAAAAATTGCATGTATTATAATGCTATGAGAGAAATTCCATTACTAATTAGAACATTAAATCTCCACTTCCAACATCTACAGTTCAATTCCGATATTTTAGGAGAAGAACACTCGCTTTGATGCTCACATTCATTGGGAAGTATTAGCCTAAAACCAATTAAATTTGAAGTTTTTATTTAGAAACTCTAATAAATAATTCAAACACCGCACTACATTCTTAAAACTTTTTAATAGTTTTAACAATCTAGTATTATTAATCATATTTGTTTGTCCTTTAAGCTTTTTGAGTGCATAATACCAGATGGGTTATGATTTTATAACTACCATTTTACCTCAAAAACAATGTCAGTAAACTTAGTTACGGCCTTCAAAATTCTAAGTAATAAAAATTTTGAGCAAAATGCACCACCATTCCCTTTATTTACATACTTTTTGGGCAAATTTAATTGCTCTGAATTAATCTTAAAGCCCTTATTATCTTTTTAGTTTTATTTGGCGTTTTAAGAGACTCTCTATAGTTAGTTCAAACATTTGACTAAATCAAACAAACTTTAGGTAATTTTTCATATTTTTTTAGGTAGTGATGCCATTGTATTATTATCTTGGTACTTTCTTATTTTTATTAATCAAGTAGCAGAATAATTAATTGCACTTCAGTAGAATACGGGCACTTTTTAATCTTAATTACGATCTTAATTGCTTTTGAATTGCTTTGACCTTGGGATTCCCCACTTTCTAATTGTTGTTTTTTAATTATTTTGATGGGATTTCCACTTTCTAATTGTTTTTTAATTGTCTTGACCTTGGGGATTTCCAACTTTCTCTTAGCCTGAGGCGTTGGAATTACCCACTTTCTAATTTTGGGGATTTCCCACTTTCTTTTTCCCCTGAGGCGTTGGAATTACCCACGTTGTAATTGTTTTGACCTTGGGGATTTCAACTTTCTCCTTCCCTGAGGCGTTGGAATTACCCACTTTCTAATTTTTGGGGATTTCCCACTTTCTATTTGTTTTGGGTTTTTCCTATGTAAACAAAACTTTAAGCTGTTATTTCCCCGAGATTTTACGTCATATCATAGTATAAATACGCAGAGTTTCGGTTAGTGCTTCCTACTTGTCCGTTTAGCTAGTTAGTGAAGTGAAGTGTTGAGATAGTTACTCCAGTATGAGAAACTAGCAAGAAAATTTAACCGTCTAGGATGGTACAACCAGGAGGCGTTGGGGTCCATATGTTAATTCACGTCGCCAAAATATGCAGAAGACTTCGCCAGGTACAACATTCAAAAATTGGTCTCGAAGTTTTTCGCACCAGCGTAATATAACCAACGAGGATGTGCGTGTATTTCAAAACGAAGTTCTGCCTGCATACGGTGTTATGCCCCTTGAAGATGACGACGACCAGCAAAAAATGAGCGAAATGAGAAGAAGCGTCTGCTTTGCGGATCCTACCTCCCATTAAATAATTCTGGAAGTAAGTTAATACATATTGGACTGGACCCATATAAAAATTTCATTCCGGTTATTCGTATCATTAAAAGCGGCGTTGAAGCTGAAGTGGAATTTGAAGAAGAAACGTTTAAGGATTTCATTGGTGATCTACCCGAATTATTGGCTGAATTCCATGGCGGTAATTTAAATTTTGATTTGCGAAATTACAAACTGTGTTGCACTGGCGTACAAACGTGTAAATTTGTTCCAAAAACTCATACATTTACGTTTGAACTTTACGTGATGAGTTCCACGTTATCGAAAGTTTTAGATATGAAAGAGTTCCTTTTTATATGATTAAATTCATTAAAAACTGTTAAATGATGTTCTCGGTTTTGTTTACCGAATTTTGTACAAATGTAGTACTTACGTATTGTTGAAAATACTGAAAACTCAAATTTAACAGATTCTATGATTGTAGATATTTATAATTATTGCTTTCCAACCTAAGTTTAGATAACTATGATTTTCACAAAATTTAGTGAAAATTTATATCACCAGTAGAGACACTGTACAATAAACTATGTTAAAAGTGCTTTGTAGGTCTATAATCTTTCTTATTGGACAGACAAACAGCGAGTTGCAAAAATACGACTTAACAGCTTCGTTAAATTAATCATTCGTTAAAATTAACAAAATGAAAATTCAAATTCATATGAGAAATTAGTAAACAAAAAACGATGCTCTTTGACAAGTTTGAACATTTCTTAATTTAACAAAAATTTTTGTGCAATCCTCTTTGCGATGTAAATAATTATTTTATTTATTCTTTAGTAAACAACATTTGAACAAGCGACTTGTTGCTCTTTCAGTTCTTAATAAAATACTTAAATACATCATAAACAAAACAAAAATAAGTTTCTAGCGTAGCAGAAATTCAAAACTTTTTATTATTTCATTTGCAGACTTCGCAACAAGAGGAAACAAGCGATTATTACCATTTTCATTTTAATGGTCCAGGTAATCTAAATATGAATCCCATCTCTTTATTTACAATTCTTCTAAAATGTTTAGTTGAGATATTAGAACGGAAGTGAGTTTTGATAGTTATAAAAAACTTTTCAAATGCACAGAGTCTCGTATAACATCGAATTAAAGAAAATAAACAACGATAGATTACATACAAAATAGGTATATAACATTCTCTATAGTAAGTCCTGATTGAAGAAACCGTTTTAATAGCCTAAATTACTACATAGTCTTAATAATAGGAAAATCAATAACATAAAATCTCAGACAAGAAACATCGTTAACAAAGGCTATTTTCTTTGTTTCGTATTCTCATCTCATCGCAATCTGCGAGGATTTCGTAATTTGAGCTTGAGCGAATTTCGACCACCTTCACTTTGATTGACAGGTGTAAAATTGGGGATTTCTTGTTGCATGCCTACGAGCTATTATTGCACTTGCAGGCAGGCAAAGAAATGTCGCTTACACGAGCCCACAAAAAATACGCTTTTTTTAGTTAAAATCTCGTTATTATACTTAGTTACAGATACCTACTTAAAAGTATTTGTGTACATTTGTGAAGAAAAAACCACATTCGCTTTTTTATTTGGTAAATTATTTTATTCCGGAGGACAAATTGGTTTTCGGTCTGTTAGTCGTTTGACCCGGTCGAATTTTATGTCTTGTCACGTTTGTCCAGATGTCAACGTTTTCATTATTTATTTTCCGTTCTTTTTGCGTGTCGCTTGGCGGGATTAACATCCAAATCACTACCTGTTATAGAAAAAAACGTATTTATAGGTACCCATTATTATATTACAGAGGAATTTGGTTTGAATTATAGTTGAGGTAGTTTCATGCGACAAAATTCTACTCCAATTTTATAATAATTGCTTTTTTTGAAAAAAATGCTATGACAAAAATAATTAATTTATTTGTTAAATCGTTTTGCGTAGTACAGGTCCAATTTGTGGTATAACAATAGTATTTATGTTAGTGGTGAGGTAAAAACATTATTATAATTCGAGTGTAAAAATTGCACAACGACGTCAAAGACCTAGTCGTGCAATTCCACGAACACTACAATGCTTCTGCACCACGTGTGACGTACAAATTTTATCTAAGACTGCTTCAAATTTGTTTGAAATTTACATTTTGCATTAATTTTGTTTGCATCCTTCGATACGCCCACATTCAAAGGTTTCAAGCTTTCTCAGTAGCGTATCCGTCAAAGCCTAACTTTCTACACCGTAATCGAAAATATGTATCATTTAATGAGCCTGATTTTTAATTCAATACTGATGTTTCTTCCACAGATAATTTTTCATTTTAAAGATTACGTTTCTTCTATAAGTACATTAAAGCAAAAAAGGGTATTGACATAGCAATACTTACGGAAACAAATAAAAATAGACGAGGGCGACAGAATCTGGAAAATATCTATCTACACCTATGAAGTGGAGTTGCAACACACGAGAGAATAAAATCAGAAGTATCAATTCTCATTAAAAAAAATTCAAACTGTGGAAGAAATAAACGAACGGTTAATTAAAATAAGCATCAGTCTATCTAAACAAACAATTACTATTATTGAAATATATGGCGTAAATGAGGATACTAAAAACGAAGAACAAGAAAAGAAATTGGCGACTTGGGACAGCGAAATAGAAAACATAAATAAAACATATGAAATGATACTGATTGGAGACCTGATAAAACAAAATATGA
The DNA here is from genome assembly GCA_963082815.1 of Melanotus villosus. Taxonomy (NCBI): domain Eukaryota; kingdom Metazoa; phylum Arthropoda; class Insecta; order Coleoptera; family Elateridae; genus Melanotus; species Melanotus villosus. Next base: position 26,351,723 of record OY720419.1, on the reverse strand, counting down.
CAAAGAAATTGGACCAATTGGAGAAAGAAATAACAACGGAAGTAGGACTAATTGAAATGAGTAAAGAAAGTGAAGTAATTATAGCAAAAATATATACTTACTGAGATGTCCTTTTAACTCAATTTGCATTCTCCGCTAGCTCAGTCTTTTTATTTTTTTAAATTTATATCAAATTTTAGAGATCTCTTATCTCTTAAAACAGGGTCGTTAATGGGGATCGCGTTTATGAATTTTAATTTAAAATAATTCTTAAAAGTAATTTTTAACAACCTCAAAATTATGCAAACCGTTAACAATAATCAATAACAATTCTAATATCTAAACAAACACTTTTCTTAAAAAAACAATAAGTTTACCAACTACCTTTTCACAGACAACTCGAACAACACACCTCCTCCTGTTTCGACTCCAAAATTCACTAAGTCCTCCCTTATATTTCCATCCAATAACGCACCTTGTTGTAATTTAATTTTAGTTTATTGAACACTTTACTCAATTTCTTCTTTAATTAACCAACATTTCATTTACATCCAAATTTATAATTCCTTTTTCCCAAGTAAAATTTTATTTTATAGTTGTTCCATATTACATATTACACAATTCCAAATTAGGTACATCTTTACACAATACTACCAATCTTTTATATAACTTTTAATTAAATTATAATTTTGTTCGCTTTCAAATTATAATAATATGAAAATACGTAAATAAATTAAATTTAAGTTTGAATTTTCAAAGCTCCAATTTCCGTTATTTATTTTCAACCTTATTCTTTTTATTTATTTTTTATTCTCCTTGGTTAGATTATTTTATTGAACTAACACTCTATTTTAAATTATAACAAAACTTTTTTTTTAAATTATTATCAAGATATCAAAATCTACTTATACAACACTATTCTAAATTAACAACTATTAACATTTTTAACATTAAATTTAGATTATTTTAAAATTAACAACTATTAACATTTTAACATTAAGTTTCCATTATTTTAAAGGTGTTTATTTATTTACATTATCCCAAATAAAATCAGAACTCACCGTCTTAAGAAATCATCTAAAGATATCATATCAATACACAAGTTCACGTGCGAACAACCTACTAGAGCACGAAATTCAATTATTGATTTAATCTTATTTTATCACAAAATAATTTCAAAACATTAAAATGGGAGAAAGTGGCCATAGAATGAGATGCACCCATTTTTAAAAAAGGCGATAAAAACGACAACTTACCGTAGTCTCAGTATAATACCAACTATAAATAGAGTTTTCGAGGAAGTTATTAAAAATAATATACAAAAGAATATGGAGAAACTAAGTGAAGAATAAAGTGGTTTTAGATTACATAGGTCCTGCTTAGACGACATCTTTTCATACAATTTAAAAAAAAAATGTAAATCCAAAAAATCTAGAAACATATTAATTTAACCTTTGTAGATCTTACAAAGGCATATAATAATGTATCAATAAAAAATCTGGATAGCAATGCAAAGACTAAATATACAAAAAAAATGGAGTAAGATAGTTAAACAACTATACACTAACACAACAGCAAAAATTAAGATCGGAAAATTAATGACACAAAAACTAATAATTACCAAGGAGTGATCTTTATCACCACTGCCTTTTAAGGGCCTTACAAGAATGGAATAATAAATGTACAAGAAAAGGAATTGGAGTCAGACACAAACAACTAAAATCAGCAGATGACAGGGAAAAAATATAACGTATATGATCGAAATGTTAAAACAAGAACTTGAGAGATTGGGATCAAAAATAAAGAAAACTGAATAAATGTGTGTATGAGAAGAACAAGATGATATCTCATAAGGCAATACACTAACCATAAATAGCTAGGCTCACTAATTGTCATGGGAAAACTGATGAAGATGTGGTTAGCAGAATTCGGCTGGGGAAAATAGCAACAAGAAACCTCTTATGGTATAATGTGGAATAAAAAATCAGGATTCATCTGGCCCGGATGATAGCACCCTGTGAAGAATGGTCAATGGTGGACAGAAAACTATCTGGAAAGCAGACGAACCAAAAAAAAATGGGAAGTTGGTCTCCGGAGTCCTGAAAGACAACTGATCTAGAGGAAGAAAACCTCCAACCTGTAACCCGGTTCTCCAGATTGGGGGTTAAGGCGTCAGGCCAGTTCCTTGTCACTTGTAAAGTCTCAACTTACTAAAAAGCCTAACAATTGCCTCGGAACTTCGAACAGATCACACGCAAAGCGATATAAGCTACGAAAAAGGAATATGAATATAAGAACTTGGAATGTACAAGGAAGTACGGGGAAAACGGAAGAAATTACCCAAGAGATAGTCAGCCTAGATATAGACGTGGTGGTACTAACTGAGACAAAGAAGAAAGGCACTGGCACAGAAATCATAAACAACTATGTACACATCTACACATATTTACTGGAGTCCCAAAATAGAAAGAGCAGAGGGATGAGTCACAAAAAACATCAACGTAATTAACAGACTCTGAAGCAATCAATGAAAATATAATTAGAGTCAACCTTAACATAAATCAGAAACCAGTGACAATCATTGGACTACATATATGCAATCTCTGAGGATGAACCATTGACAACAAAAGACGAATTTTTTGAACAGGTCAACGATGAAATTATAAAAATAGGGAAATCAAGAGAACTGATAATACTCTTGGGGACCTGAACAGTAGAGTTGGCCGTAGAATAAATGATAACGTGGTGGGCTCCTATGGAGAAATAAACCAGAACGACAATGGTGAAAGACTGATTGAAATATGTCAACATCACCAACTAAAGCACAAGGATATTCATATATAGGTACACATGGGTTCAACACACGAGAAACCTGAAATCTGTCATCGACTATGTGGCATACGTACAAAATAGCGCCTTCAAAAATAGCGCCTCAATAACCGCGGCTCCAAAATAGCGCCGTTTTACAACGTCGTCGGTTAAAAATGTCGACATCGAAAACGTCGCCCGAAAATAATAGCGCCGATCAAAAATGTCGCTTTCAGAAATACTGCCCGTATATTACGACGTCGGTTAAAAATATCGACATAAAAAAATATTATCCAAAAATAATAGCGCCAATCAAAAAAATGTCGCGAACATACTTTCGGCAAAATTATTAGATTTAGAATATTCCTTGCAAACAATAAATTAATAATCCTATTAAAAGTGTTCAGAATATTAACTTCTAAGTAGGTGTGACATTTTCTTATTTAGTTATTTATTACTTACCTATTACGTAGATAATATAATAGTAAGACAAGAAAATGATCTAGCGCTATTTTTGAAAGCGTCAATCTTACCGCTGACATTTTCGATCGGCACTATTATTTTCTGGCGACGTTTTTGATGTCGACATTTTTAACCGACGGCATTATTGAATGGCGCTATTTTTGCAGGCGACATTTTTATCGACAACATTTTTGATCGGCGCTATTATTTCTAGGCGACATTTTTGGTGGCGACATTTTTGATGGCGTCATTTTTGACGAGCGCTGTTTTTGCTGGGCGCTGTTTTTGAAGGCGCTTCAAGCATTTAGTATTTCAGAAGAAGCAACTCTATCAAAAATGACTGAATACCTGACGACAAGGAGATAGAGATCAATTCTTATAAATAAAAAGAACAATGACCATAGCAAAGAGAGAAATGTGGGACAAAATTGAAATCAATACATATTTAAGTGGAAAAAAATGTTCGGAATGGAAAGAATAGAGCAAATATATCCAAATAATACCAGCAAAGCAATAGATGGATCACTATGAAAAGTTGCAGACTGAAAGCAGAGATGAATATTTGATAAACACACCAGTGGAGCTACTTATCGAGGGCGAAATAATTAGCGCCGATACTACCACAATTAAAAATACACTAAAACAGCTGAAAAATGGAGGGGCCGCAAACCCAAAATGAATTCCGGCGCGGAATTAATCAAATATGGATCAAACAAGTTGTTTGAATAGCTTGCCTGGTGTATGAACCAATACCTAAATGGTGCTCCTGTGTCTGTGTCTGAAGAATGAAAAGAGGCATATATATTATCATCTATATATAAAAAAGGAAATAGATTAGACTGTTCCAATTGCAGAGGTATATCAGTTACCAGCACCCTGAGCTTTTTATATGGAAAGATTATCCGAGATCAAATTTAAAATGAGTATAGAGATAGAGAAGAAGAACAATCTGGTTTTCGAGCTGGAAGAACGTCCTAAAACAAATGATATAAAAAAGATTAAACACTAATCAAGAAACTCACCTCATGTTCATAGATCTCCAGAAAGCCTATGATTCAATGATACAGTTCCCGTGAAGAATCTGCGAAAAGTCTTACAGGAAACCAATATTAGCCACACCATAATAAGAGCTCTAAAAAACCTGTATGAAAGTTCAACATCAAGAATAAAGATTGGTAATGGTCTACTACTACGCCAGGGTTGTTGTGTAGCACCTATTTTATTCAAAATACGAGTATATGTAGCTCGAGCTTTATACCAATGGAAAAGGAAATGTAACGAAATGGACATTGACATCGGAAAAACATGCTTATATACGTTACAATTTGTTAATGATCAGGTTATCATAGCAAATGATAAGGGCGACATTGGATATATGGCTCGAAAGCAGCAGGAAGAATACAAGAATTGGGGATTAGAACTTAATACGAAGAAAACAAAATATCTCCCCATAGGAGCAAAACCATCTAACATCCAATAAATTAGACACAGACGAAATAGCAGCATGCAGTGAATACACATATCTAGGTGTGGAATTCGACACAACAGGAAAAGACGATAGAGATAAAAAACTAAAAACACAAGCTAGAAGAACCATAGGCTGTCGGAATGGAATATTATGGGATCGCGATATTGGAAAACAACGTACACATAATATACAGGGTGTCCCAAAACGTACCGGAAATATTTCAAGGATGAATTCCAGAAGTTATTTAGAGTCGAAAAGTCCATATAAACATATGTCCTAAAATGCTTGGTTTTCGATATACAGGGTGCTAAAGTTTTTGTCTTTTTTCGGTTTTTCTGAAAAATCTCGAAGACGGTTTACAGGTTATTCCGGTATAGAAACACACTTTTTAATCTAAAATATCTTTATGTTTTTTTAACCAGTGGCGTAGCTATGGCTAAACCCCAATACAATTTTAACGAAAAAAATATTACGCCACTGATTTAAAAGAAAAAAATAATTTATTCTTAATTACCAATCAATCATAAACAAAAAAGGTCTCTTTCATTTTTGTCGTATAACTTACCGTTTGGAAGAAATCGCTGATACGTACATACCGTCCTCCCGAAGACTTTTTTTGCATATCAATAACTGTAGCATTTAATTACTACCAATTCTTAAATTGATATCTAACATCAATTGCATCACTAGCATTTCTATATTTTATTTGCGTAGGATAGTTGCGAAGAATCTCGCATGACCCTAGGTCACCCCTAGGTACTAGAAACTTTAGCACCCTGTTATCGAAAACCAAGCATTTTAGGACATATATTTATATGGACTTTTCGACTCTAAATAAGTTTTCTGGAATTCACTCTTGAAATATTTCCGGTACGTTTTGGGACACCCTGTATATGAAGCTTTTAATAAAAGCAGCCTAGTTTATGGAGCAGAGACATGGATAGTTACAGAACACCGGAATCCTGAAAGCCCATCCAGAACCTAACCTCCACTTCTACATCCACGCTCCCGAAAAGCACAATTTATTGTTCTGTATGAAAATCACTGGATTTTAAAAACACCAATGAACTATGTGAAGAGGCAGGAAAAATTGGTGTTACAGGTTTTCTGAACTTCAGGATTGGTGCAACGATTTGAAGCATAGCAGTATTTCGGGTTGCCTATCCGGCTTAACAGTTTATTTTGTTGACCTTTTGAAATTTTCCACTTTTGGGGATTTTTGAATCTATTTGTGAATTGGTCTTCCTGGATCATTTTCGATTTCCTGTTTTTTCCGGCGTGTCGAGTTCTCCAAGTTGGGCGTATTCTGGGACTGTGAAATATTTAGTGGTTGTGCATTTTTATATGGATCATCCCAGTCCCCGAACTACTAATTTGGAATGCTGGTGCCCTTAGTTGTGGAAATTTCCTGTTGGTTGGTGCCCTTTAGTGTGGAAATTTCCTGTGGGGCTGTCGGCTGATGCCCTTATTTGTGGGAGTTCCTTTTTGGCTGGTTGCCGTTTTAAGCTTCTGTAATCTAAGCACATGGTATGGTTTTTAAGTCCAACTTTTCTTACACTCGGCAGAGGGTTTTACCATCTTATAAGCCCCTTTTAGGCCAGAAGCTATGTTTTAGGCCAGAACCTTTTAGGCCAGGAGTTTTTAGACTAGAAACTATTTTTTGGTCAGTTATTTGTGTGAGATTTACGGCCAGTTAGTTATGGATTGAGATTTTCGGATAGGTATTGGATAGTTGTGTAGCCAGGCTTTATAGGAAATTCCTGTTGTATGGTTCCTCCCTTTGTTAGTAGTATGTCGTCGTAATGATTAAGGTAACCGAGAAGCCCGCAACCTGATTTTGGTCTGTGAAGAGTTTCTGTCCGACATAACGGTGTCCTACTTGGTTATCCTGTAAGGTAGACTTTTATAATTTCTTACAATAAGTAATACGTACTAATACGGTTTGTGTTAACGTAGAATCTTTGTTGATCATCGAATTATGTCAACGCATATGTTGTTACGTATTTACGCAAGTTTTATGTAGCAACCGTTTGTATCTTGGTGTATGCAGGTACCGCCATTTTGTAATAGTTAATTTACGCTTTTAGTCCAGTCAACGAACGCTCAATAGGGGGGTGTAGAATGCATGGAGGGTGTCACAATTTTTGACTTCAGGGCTTTGTTTGGAGTCGTTAGGAGGTAAACATACTAAAAGTCCCCGGACATAGGAGGTGAGCGGGGTGCAGGGGGGGACCGAGAAGATCCCTTTTTTAGGTTTTTTGCTTATATCTTGAATAAGGTGCGTCTTAGCGAAAAAGTTATTATATACAAAATCAAAGGTGTCAAAATTTCCCACATTTTTGGTTGGTAAAGTTTTTTTATATCTCCAACCGTTTATGCGATATCCGCTATCAAAAATCGCTAATTTTCGAAAAAAAAATATAAAAAGTATATACCATTTTGAAGGAAATTTAATCCTGTACAACTTCTTTTGTGGGAATTTTTCTGTAAACCGAAGAGATGAGGTGCTAGAGAGAAAAGTTTAACGAAAAACGGGAGGCAAAATATTTTCTTGCGAATATTAACGATTTTTGATAGCGGATTTCTCATAAACGGTTGGAGATAGAAAAAAACTTAAAAAAGCAAAAATGTAGGAAATTTTATCAGCTTTGATTTTGTATATAATGACTTTTTTGCTAAGATGCACCATCTTCTAGATATAAGCAAAAAAACAAAAAAATAGACCTTCTCAGTCCCCCCCTGCACCCCGCTCACCACCTATCTCCGGGGACTTTTAGTATGTTTACCTCCTAACGACTCCAAACAAAGCCCTGAAGTCAAAAATTGTGACACCCTCCATGCATTCTACAATCCCTTTATTGACTGGACTATTTGTTCCCTTTGAATTTCAAGATTAACTACCGCATTTGTTTTATGAATATCAAGACACGCTAAGTTGTCGTGATATATAATCTTTAAGATGAAGCAAGGACCTTGTGTAATTGCTAAATGTGAAGCAATTAAATAATCCATGTTTAACTTGAGTTTATGGTGCGCGATATTAGGGTAGCGTGAGATACAGGCCTGAATCTATGCGATTCCTTACGTTTATTACGTTACGTTTATGTTCTTGCGAGTTATTATCTCTTTCGGCGACTCACTTGTACGCGTTATTCTTTAACTTCATTAAGTTCATTTAGCTTTGGTTCGGATATGTTATAGTAACTCAAATTAGGGTAGCGCGAATTAATCTAATTCCCCGGCTTAAAGTACTTAAGGTGCTTTGTTATTTTTTTACCTTCAATAGTTCATATGTTTGTTTATATTTAATTCAGTCACTACTTTTTTTCAGTCCACAGTTTATCACCTAATTTATATTTATCAGATTATTTAATTGTTTACCTATTATAGTTACACATCGGTTACTTTGTTGTAGTGTAATTACTTGATATACATTTATTTAGTTGTTATTTAATATAGTTGTCATTTGTTATATTTAACTGGTATATGTTATTATATTATATTTGCGCGTTTAGATTATCTAGTTGCTGGTATGTGGTTGAGTATAGATCGCTTGTTTATATCATATTTATACTTAGTCTTTTATATTAGATACTTGAACGATCTAAAAGTTCTTTTATTAGGTCAATTAGGTGTTTGTGTTTTGAAGTATTTTTCAGGAAATTGGTTATCAGTTGCGGTTCCTATTTTTCTGCAGGACACGCTTGTAACTGATTGGCGCCCATTCATTTTTTACAGCTTATTACAAGAACCCCGACCTTCCCACTGGCAGTCGGCGGCGTGTTCCCGAGAGCTACATCGGTTTCCCCTTTTTTCGTAGTATTGGCTTACAAATAAGCGTAAACAAGACTAAATATATGTATGTAAACGTAGCGATACCAGCAAGCTTTCGGGTAAATGATGATGACATGATCGAGCATGTAAACGAGTTCATATACTTAAGGCTGGCATTTACATAAAGTCGCTTTCTATTTGACGTAGGTACTTAAATTGCATAACTACTTAAAAAATCAAAAAGTCATAAGAAACAATTAAAGCGGGCGTGTTTAGCAGAACGTCAAAAACGAGTTGAGGTTAGAGGTCAAGAATTGCGTAAGATTCATATTTGAGAATTTGCATATTTACATAGTTATTTGTGTTATTACTGTAAAAGATATGGCAAAAACAAAATTACGATTTTCTGTGTATTTAAATTGCAATCTCCTTGTCAAGTTTCCGTAAAGTTCGGATTTAAATCCGATAAGTACTGTGCTATTTGTGTTGCCTACACGCTAAATTAGAAATGGGAAATTTAAACCGATTTTTATAGAACTTTATTTCCACTTTTTCTGGAATAATTTGCATTTTGAAAAAAAAATTCTTGTGGCGTTTGAAAGAGAGTGGTTGTATCTATCTACTGATAGAGAGATTTTTTCGGTATTAATATTTTTGTAAAAACTATTTGAAAATTTTGAAGTAAAATAGAGCTTTAGATTTTTTAATACTGTAAAGTTGGTTTTTAGAAATTAAAAATAGTCTTTCTATCAATAAACAGAAAAGACATGGATAATTACAAGCCGTTCCTGCTTAAAAAATGAGTCTAAAAAAAATGCAACAAAATGTGCTTAAAATGAGGTATATTTCATGGTGTAAATTCCAGCCTTTTAAGTAGCATGGTGGCTCTAAATGATAATGTATTAAAAGATGTGATAAATAGAATTAATAAAGCTATAATAATATTTTTAACCCTTAAAACTAAAGTGCGTGTGTTTGATGCAATGGTTTTAAGCCTGTGCTACTGTATGGGTGTGAATCGTGGATGGTTACAAAATTAATAAAACAGAAGCTACAGGTATTTGTGAATATGTGTTTGAGAGAAATATTAGGAATCTGGTGGCCAGATGCTATTTTAAACGAAGATATTTGGAATTAAACAATCCGACTGGATATCAATACTGAAATCAAGAGTGAAAAGTATGGATGGTTAGGGCATACTCTGACAAAGAATGAAAGCGAAATTTGCAAGAAGGTGCTAAAGTGAAACCTGCAAGGATACCTAAGTAAAGCACACCCACGGAATACGTGGAAGAGAAGCATTGAATAAGATACTGGAAAAACTATCACGCAACTGAGTCAAATAGCAAAGCAGAAAGAAGAATATAAACAATATTCTATGTCCCACCAGGGCATAATGGGATATTATTATTACACAAACGTTACTCCTTAATAAATCATAATTAAAATTAATGGTAACATTTAAAACGATGTAAATTATAATCAAAGAGAATAAAATTATTATGTATTCTGTGAAACAACTACCTACTAACCATCACTACAATATTTAAATCTTCTACATGCTACTTCCACTAGTATTTGTTTCATGTATTCCTGTAACTTTATATTTAAAATTTGACAAATTTCTAAGTGTGCTGCCATCTATAATTCAGTAGGAATATTATTATCTAAGCAAAATTACAGTTTTTAAACTTTTTACACTTTGAAACGTCAACCTGACTACCACCTCCACTTGATCCACCTGTCAAATACATAACCACAAATTTTCACGTCATGTTACAATCAAAAACAAAGTAAAAAAAGTAATTAAATATTTATCACGCACAAAATTTATTAGTTTACGAATTAATATTTAGATAGAAAATGGAAAAATCATCAGATTTAGAGAAGAAATATAATATAATTGCATTGGAATATTCAAAAGTAACAGCAAAAATAATAGGCGTTTATAGGTTTTAATTACATTAAATATTAAATATAATTTTTAGGTAAGGTCTCAAGCGACAGTTTTAAAAAAGGCAGTTCTTGATGAACAGGGTAAAAATATAGAACTAAAGGAACAAATAAAGGATCTCGAACAAAAGATACGGAAACACGATCAAGAAATGGATAGTTTAACATTTCGTAATGAGCAGCTTACAAAGCGGATAGCAGTTTTACAACAAGAATTACAAATAAATAGTCATGGCAAAAAAAGTAAAAACAAACAGGTTGAAAGTATAGGTCATGTTCATGATTTTAGTGTTCTTGATGAAGAACTACAGAAGAAAATTATAGAAAATGCAGAATTAGTTAGTACGGTGAGGAACTTGGCATTCGTGCTTCTTGTTCGTTTTTAAAACTAACGTATAGTTTAATTTATTTAGATGGCAGATAAAGACGTAGAAATTGCAAATAGTAAAGAAAAAATTGAATGGTTAGAACAGAAAATATGCCACCTACAAAAAGAAATCCACGATAGTGAAGAACGACATGCCAAACAGATCGAGAAGTTGAGGAAAGAAACAGATGTAGCAACTTGTGTTGGAAACCAAGAACCTCTTTCCTTCGATGCACATGAATTAACAAGTAACTGTGTTGATGAACAAAAAGGTCAAGGAGACAGTATGGTAAGTAATCATAAAATGATTATTAGTGTTCTGTGTTACATGCAGTTTGGTAATTTTAGAGTAGCTATTGGCAACAAGAAGCTGAACGGTGGCGTGCTGAATGCGAGTTTTTGCGAGCAAAACCAGAGACCAATGATAATTTAACAGAGTATTATGAATCGCAAATTAGAGAGTTATTAGAATCGAAACAACTAACACAAGCAGAAGCTGGCAGTTTATGGGCTGAAAATACTGCCTTAAGTGCAAGATTAGAGCAAGTAATTTTGGAAAAGAATCATTTAGAAAATAGTATACTAACGAATGTTGAAGAACTTCATACGACTAGTGATAACTACAGAAGCCAATTAGATGCTATGACGGAACATTTAGCGGCCCAAAATGAAAAAATTACCAAACAGTGTGATGAAATACAAGTGCTAAAGCATAGGTTAAGTTTAAAGAAATAATGCATTCCCATATTTTAGCATAGAAGGATCAATATTGTCCAATATCCATATTGTTTAATCATATACAACTTTAATAATTATTTTATGTAAGAGTTGAACGTTTTTACTCCAATATATTCAAGTAATAATTTTATATTACCCACATATGCTTTTAAATGTAATTTATTTTAGGTTAATAAATAATGTCGTACTATATTTCATATTAACAATTTTTTCTATCGCTTGCGCCTGAATTAAACTTTTACGCAGCCCAGAACAATATGTAAAGTTCTGCTTTATACACTGATATAATAACAAAAGCTCGATACTTAAAACAAATGATAGTCACTTTACACATGACTTACAGATTGTGCTCAAATTCGCTTGCTAGTTCTCTAGTAAATCACTATGCATCAATGCATCTATTAGCTAATTCACTATTTACTAAAAAAACAACTAATGGTTTTTATATTTTATTGGTGAATAAGGCTAATCAAAAGGTAGGCATATAATTTTACATTATTCTTTTGTATTATCAATTTATACAAGCCCTAATGCAGTATGATTATTGTTTTTTTGCTTGCCTGGCGTTTAGCTGTTTGCTTTATTTATCAGCCTACCTACTTCAAACGTACACTATTCCTATTACTTTAAAAACAGGAAGCCGACTACTGAGTTCAAGTTTAAACTTGTCACATTTATTCAAGTAAGGGACAGCATTGATAAAATGAAAAAATCTGCTAGTAAAGATCATTATGAACTAACAGTAGATCTAATTAAAACTATAAAAAACATAATTGTTATACCTCTAACAAATCTAATTAATGAGTGCATTAGCTTCGGTGTATTTCCGGACGCACTCAAGATAAGCAAAATCGTTCCTATACATAAAAAGGGTGCTACGAGTGACCCAAACAACTTTAGGCCTATTTCTTTACTACCCATAATTTCAAAAGTGTTTGAATCGCTGTTAAAAGATCAGATAGTAGATTTTTTTGAAGAAAAGGAACTTTTCTTCTTAAATCAGTTTGGTTTTCGTTCAGGGAAATCAACAGCCGATGCCCTTAATTATTTGATTGACCAAATTGTAAATGGTCTCGAGTGTAATTATTACACTGGCGCCACTTATGCTGACCTTAGCAAAGCTTTCGATTGTGTCCCATGGGAGATTTTAGAAAGAAAATTAATATATTACGATTTTAGTAAGTTAAGCTGCAAACTGCTGCAGTCTTATTTCTCAAATAGGAGACAGTACACTTCAGTTAACGGTATTTCGTCTGATGAGGGAGTCGTCCTTAGCGGAGTACCCCAAGGTTCCGTTTTGGGGCCAATTCTATTTTTAATATATATAAACGACTTGCAGACTGCCGTCTCCGCAGATCGTCTGTTGCTATTTGCTGACGACACGACTCTTGTATGTTCAAAGTACGATGAGAATGTTTTATTAAATACCATGGATTTCGAACTCGCACAGCTTCAAAAATGGTTTACCGCAAATCGTCTCAGTTTAAATAATGAGAAAACTTCTCATATGATTTTTACTCATCGTGCTGTAGAAACTAAAAACTATATTGAACCAACTAAATTTTTGGGCATCTATCTGGATTCTGCTTTGAATTGGGATCCACACGTTAACATATTGTTAAAAAAATTATCAAAAAATGTTTATCTTCTAAGAAATCTACGAGGCATAGTTTCAGTTCAAGTTATGTTGACTGCATACTACGCCCTAGTTGCTTCACACATGACTTATGCCATAATTTGCTGGGGTCATTCATCCCATACCGGGAGAGTCTTTAGACTACAGCGTAAAGTTATCCGTATACTATCCTGTAAAGGCTATAGGGATGATGTACGTGCTGAATTTATTAATTTAAAAATATTAACTTTTCCTTGTCTATATATATATCACAGTTTATTATATGTAAAACAAAGGCAATCTCGATATCTATCACACAGAGACGTTCATGACCATAACACGAGAAGCAATGCTGAGCTTTGTCTTCCTTACCTTAGCCTTAGACTAACTTCAAGTAGAAATGCCACGAATTACTACGGTATTAAATTTTTTAACAAACTTCCAACAGCTATAAAAACCTTGCCGTTCAAAAAATTTAAAGACAGAGTTAAGCATCTGCTGATCAATAATGCCTTCTATACCACTGATGAGTATTTGAATTGTACTATGTCTATTTGAAGCTTCAGCTAATTGCTACTATATGATTTTGTATCTTTTATTGCTGTATAATATGTTCTATGTTCTATTGTTTTATTGTTGACAAGTGTAAAACTAGTTTGTTATAACACACAAATAAAATTATTATTATTATTATTATTATTATCATTGTAATACAAGGTAAGTTACGACCTTAAATAAAAGAAACTTAATTACTAATTAAATATTTTTCGTAGGCTTTTTGTAAGATGAGTACGAACAACAAAAGGGTTATTCACAGTCAAGGGCGAGAATTAATTTACAATGTGTATAAATTTATGAACGAGGAAAAAGATGGAGAATTTGCGGTTCCTCTATGCAATGTACAAGACAGGGTTGCGAAGGCCACTGGTGTTGGATTAAGCACGGTAAAAAGAATTGTAGCAGAAGGGAAACGAAAACCAAAAGGCAGTAAATTTACTTCCCCAAGAAAACACATTAATAAAGGCAAACCGAAGTCTTCTATTGACCAATTTGAGGAGGAAATTGTTCGCAAAGTAATATATACATATGCAAGCATACATAAGAAACGGCCCACGATGAAAGCTGTTTTCGATGCTGTTAAGAATGAAGAAGGTGTAAATTTTGCAGGACAAATAACTTCTTTTAGGAATTTAGGAGGGTGGTAAGCAAAATGGGTTTTCAAGATAACCGAAAAGTTTTAATTGAAAAAATGGATATTCGAACAAAACGGATTGAATTTTTGCGTATGTTACAAAAGTATAAGGCAGAGGGTAGAAACATCGTGTATAGTGATGAAACATATTTGCACAGTTCACACACTGTTCCCAAAGCGTGGGATGATGGCAGTAATAACTGTTTAAAATCACCTGTAGCGAAAGGACAGCGTTTAATAATACTGCATGCTGGAGGTAAAAACGGATTTGTCCCGAATGGGTTATTAATATTTAAATCTGGACTAAAAACAGGTGATTATCATGATGATATGAACCACAAAAATTATATGCGATGGTTGAAAGAAAAATTTCTTCCTAATGTTGAAAAAAATTCCATTTTGGTTATTGACAATGCATCTTACCATAATGTAACTGTAGAACCAAACCCGAGACACAAGAAAATAATAATAATAATATTGATGCTACTCTAGTACTGCATCTATGAAGTTCCGAGTTACAGATGGCATTATAAGAAATCGCAAGCAAATTGATGTAACTAAAAATTTATTTAAATAATAAGTACCTATCTTACCAATTTTTGGTATACATTTTTGTAACCATAAGGAACATTCATTTATGAATTATTAACATAAAATTAAATTAAAGATTAGATAGTTTAGGTATAACATAAAAATAGTTAACATGCATTTATCGAGGCATTTATTGATTATTTTTTTTATATACAATGTGTCCACGGATAGGTGATACAAGAGGTATAAATGACCAAATATTTTTAGATATCAATACGCTGTTTGGCAGTCTATCCCTGCTTGTTCTTAAATTCATTTTAAGCAGACTTTCGACTTTTTTAAATCAAGGCATCTGTGTTAGCACTGTTAAAACGAAGGTGAGGTTTAGGTAAAGTCTTAGTATTTTAACAAATATCGCAAAATTGTATTAGAGTAAAGTTGTTCGGAACACAAAATTACGCTTGTATGCAAAATTTGAAGTTGTTCAGACAGTATTGATTTTTGTTAGTTTAAGGCTTTTGTTGTGCTCGTAGACGCTTCACAAACACAAACTTAGGATATTTTATTTCGAAAACTTTATTTTAAATTGAAAGTTTCAAGAGTAAAGGAAACACAAATATCAAAATTATTCTTTCTTTCTTTCTTTCTTTGTCCGGTAAAGTCCCGTATTACCCTTTAGGGTGTTGGGTATTGGTTTTTAATAAATTTTATCCATTCAATTTTATTCATGGTCAGTTTATCCGCTTCTCTCTTTGTTATTCCGGTCTCTTTGATTAGTTCCTCTATTCTCTTTTCCCAAGTTTTTGATGGTCGTCCCACTTTTTTCTTTTTGTCGCTCCTTGCTATTATTAGTTGTTTCGTTTTTCTCTCTATGCTCATCCTACTTATATGACCGTACCATAATAATTGTTTCTTCTTGAGCTTGTTTATAATTTTATCTTGCTTTAGTTCCTCGTATATGGCATCGTTTCTGATTCTATCAAATTTGGTGACTCCCATTATTCCTCTCATAAATTTCATTTTTATTGATCTGATCTTCTTTTCTTGCGTTGGTGTAATTGGCATTGCTTCCATGTTGAATATTATCATTGGCGGGATTAAGGTATTGTAAACTCTAATTTTGCCTTCTCTCGATATTTCCTTCTTCCTTAGTATTGTTTGGTTTATTGCATAATATACACCGTTCGCCTTTTTAATCTTGTTTGCTATATCCATGTCCATTCTTCCGTCGTTTGTTAATTTTGTTCCTAGATATTCCATCACTTCTACTTCCTGTATTTCTTTTTCATTACACGTTAATCTGAGTTTATCTTTTGCTTCTTTGGATCCGCTCACCACCATTGCTTTAGTTTTGGTTGTATTTATTTCCATCTCCATTTTGTTTATTTCCCTAGTCCATATGTTAAGGTTTTTCTGTAGTTTATCTTTATTGTCCGCTATTAGGATGATATCGTCGGCGTATAGCAAGGATTCTATCCAGATTGGTCTCATTTTATAATGTCCTACTTGTGTTTGTGCCGTTTTTGCTCGGGTGTTTTTTAGAATTTGATCAATACAGATTATGAACAGTAAAGGGCTCAAAGAGTATCCCTGTTTTATTCCCTTCTTTATTTCAAAACTTTGTGAAGTTTGTCCCATTAGTTGTATTCTTCCGTATACCTTGTTATAAATGCTTTTGATTATTTTTATCAATTTTGTTGTTACTCCTAGTTGTTCCAGGCTTTTCCATACATGTTTGCGTTTTACTGAGTCAAAAGCAGATTTTAGGTCTATAAATACAAAGTATATTTTGGTTCCACTGTTTATTGCTATATCTATTAATTTTCTTATCACGTGTATGTGGTCTGCTGTTTGTTTCGTTTCCCAGAAGGCTCCCTGTTCATCCTCCAATTTATTTGATATTTGTTTTCTCAGCTTGCCTTCTACTATTCTCGTGTATATTTTGTATATTACTGATGATAAACATATTGGCCTATAATTATCGCAGTTGTTTGTCTGTCCTTTCTTGTGTATTGGCAGTATGTAGTTCATCTTCCAGTCATCGGGTATTTCATTTCAAAATTATTCAAAAGTTGATATATTGTGTCTACTTGATCTGATTATAAATAAACAGAAATTTTTTCAAAGTCCAAAACTGAGGAAAATTGTGAATTTGTGTCTTAAATGATTACCTGCAGGAAAAGTAATATGAGAAATAAGACTATTAAACACAGCAAAAATTATTATCAAGAATAAAATTTTCTGAGAAATGAATAATAAAAAAGTTTTTCCTCTTGTATCACCGATCCGTAGACACATTGTATATATTTTTGACTACTCTTTGCACAAGTTCATAGACATTTATCACTTTTTATTGCCTTGAAATATTCAGTGCAACTTAGGTTACTATTAAAATAAACTATCAATTCTGCTCTAATCAGCTTTGGGAGAGCTCTATTTCTCTCATCCCTCCATTTGATATTCATTACGCTAAATACGCGTTCTGAAAATGCTGAAATAGGTACTTGGAATGCTTAGAAAAAAGGAAATAAATTTATACAAATTTGGGAATTCTCTTCGCTTTTCTTCTTCTTTACTAGATCATTTCTCTGCACAAAAGAGCTTACTAAAATCAGGTAAATTGTATACTGCTTTGTATATTTCATCTGCAGATGTAACTTCGTCAAATAATGCATCACAATTAATTTATAAACCGTTCTTGTCATTTAAATTTAATGATTTGGTTGTTTCAGTAAACTTATTACCTAAAGCTGGGCAACATACTTGTACATTCTAGATTAAATGCATGTATTTGTTCTAAAAAACTTAGGGTAATATTATCTTCAATTCTTTGTTTAATGTAATTCAAAGCAACGTTAATAAATTCATTCAATTCACGAACAACACGATCTTTCAATTTAGAATCTAAAGACCGAAATTTCTTGCGCATTTCACTTGAAGAAAACTGTTGATTTTTTCGCTGTTCAAGTTGTTTTATGAACTCTGATAAAATTTTAAAAAGTTCCAAAATAGTTGTGCTATTTGATTCTTGATTCTAGTTTTTTTTTACTGTTTCATGAAATATGTAACAGAAATGCTGAACAAATTACAAATAAACTTCTATTTTTTGTGTACTCAACGGTAAACGGCCATTTTACTATGTAGAAAACAGTAAAGTAAAGTGGCATTTTACTTTAGTAGTGAAGTAAAGTGCGCAGCAACACAAACACGCCCACTGCGCATGTGGGCGTTGTTTTAAGGCGTTGCTGCAGTACAGACATAACCTCGAGAAATTTGATTTTCGAACTTTTCCATTAAGTACACAAAAAAATTGCGTATTCAACGCGTAAGTAAAGTGGTTTACTAGCTCGTGGAATTGTAATTCACTCGCTAACGCTCGTGAATCAAACATTTTCCACTCGCTAGTAAACAACCACTTTACTTTACTTGTAGAATAAACTACTATGATTCATTAATTTTACCTATTATTTTTTATACCAAAGACTTCAATATATAATTTTGACAGCTCATTTTTTTCCGATAAATGTTCAAAATATTCTTTTAATGGCAACCACGATAGTAAAATTCTGTCTATGGCTGGTAGAATTTACAACCATCTCGTAGGACAATGCTTTATTAGCTCTCTAAATTCCATATCGCAGAAAACATAAAACGACTTTAGATTTTCACTACGTTTTGCTGATTTTGCAAAAAAGTGATAACGCCACGCTCAAAACACAACACATGCACCACCTAACGGAATCCACGCAAATTGCAAACATTCGTAAATTATGTATTTTAGGAATTTTTATCTGAATACCGTTAATTTTAGCATTTATTAGGCGCACTGCGAGGATTTTTCGCCTCAACACGAGGACACAGTGTTAAAACGAGGACAATCCTCGTGAAACGAGGACGGGTGGCAACCCTAGTACACACTAACCTTTAAACAATACACAGTAGGTACAAATACAACCTACACAAAACTTAATTTTGCATGCCAATATACTTAAAAATTACGGTTAATTTAAATTAAGCAAAACACGTGTTTATATACGCCATTCGGTTTTATAAATAAATAACCTTTCCATTTTCTTCCAATTGGGATAAACTGAATTTATTATTTCATTATGCGTTCTAGAAATATTTTACAATTTGTATTTGTATATTAACTTTCAATTTTAATCTAGACGAATTGCAAATGAAGCACCACAAGAACACCCTTGTTCTGCTAGAGGATTATTTAGTATTCTAAATGATGCTTTAATTAATTCTTCTTGATAATCTACTGTAGCACCTTTGACGTATTCTAATGAGGTTTCATCTGTAACCACCTTAGCTCCTCCACGTTCGAAAATTCTACAAATACATTATACAAATAATTTCGTAACATTATCAGAATATACTTACTTATCGTCGTCTTTTAAATTTGAATCTAATTCAAATTTATACTGAAATCCTGAACATCCACCTCCCTCAACGCTAACCCTTAAAAAATCATGCGAACCTTTTGAGACCTTATTTAAACGTTCTACACATTTGTCACTGATAATCAATTCTGCTTTTACATTTTTTAAGGGCTGAACTACAGTGTTAGAATAATTTCGAAAACCTAATCCATTTCGGAAAATTCCTAGCGCAATTCGACTTCTATTTATTATATGTGACATTTTCAACTATAAATACAGAAATTTAGACGAGAATATAAGTAGCATACAACCAGCAATAATGCGCAAACGCAAGCGACGCAGTTTGTTCACAAATAATATAAAAGGTAAACAATTTGCTTTATCATTTGCAATTCTCTATTTTAAAACCGACGAAATCTTGCTTATTCAGCTCAATTGTAGGTAAGCTTAAACGTTTGAGATATAAGAGATTCTTAGATTGATGTATAGATTTCCGGGTAATTATTTGTGAAACAGCCTTTTCTGCTGCGTCTGCGTAGTAACGACGTTGACTTTGTAATGGATTGTTACTATTTATAACCTCAAATTTACAGGTGATTGTTGATATACAGAAAAAACCGAAATAAAGGTCCCTAAATCCAAAAAAGATGTTTTTGTTGTTTTTAAGATTTAATCTCAATAACAAGTCAAAAGGGAAAGTTTTCTCGCTTTTGGTTATAAAGTTAGTTCATTGCCATCGCGATGTTTGGCACAATAAAAATCCCTACAAGAGGTAGAAACCCTCTGGATTCTAGTAGGGTAGTGCGAATGTCAATGGCGGTTGACTCACCTTGAAATACTTGATACAAGGAAAGGTGCTACAAGAAACACTGACATATTTATTCACACTTGTTTCATGTTATATTATACCTACATGAGCTGCGTTCGGTTATTCCACACTTTTTACACCAAGCACACCAACATGCACCTTCGCGTTCGGTTATGTTGTTGGTGTAAAAAGTGCGAAAATGGTAAGCGTTCGGGATTGTACAGTGCAGGGGCGTAAAGTGTAGATAGTGTAGCCCCGCGCGCACCGTGGTCGTTTAATGGTGTACTCGGTGCAAGAGCGTATCTGAGGCGGGAAAACAAGTTGTTTAAATACCACATAGCAGAAATTCAAATATGGCAAGTCCAAACTCGAATAATTTTCTATTTATATGTCATTCAGCAATCAATCTGAAGCCGTGCAAATGTAGATAGTGACATACGAAAATGCAGTTTAAATTGATGGTTTGGCATGCTGGGTACAATATCTTCTGCAAAACCATAATTTTTTTCATCATCTTCATCACTGTCGTCGACTTCATAATAAAAATGTTTGAAAGCATTGCATACCGACAGTAAAGTAACTCTATTAGATCTTTCCATAGTATTTCGAATTGCACGAATCAATTACAAAAATTGCGTAAACTGGACTTTTGCGTAGCAAAATAGGTTATGTTTATGCTTTTCCCGTTAGAACGAAGTACCTACTCTGTTCGAGTATTTAACTCTGATGGTGTGCACACTTAAATACACCGTGATAAACCGCACCGGTTCTGCCTACACTCTGCACCGTTTGCACCTGCACCAAAATTATTAATAACCGAAAGCAGCTATGGTGCTATCAAATAAAAAATGGCATCAGAATGGTCTTGACATTACCACACGCCACCATTATCACCATGTATGTATCTACTGTTTTTCTTGAAGGGTGTAGTGGGTCAAGTTAAACCATCTAGTGACCCTTTTACGAACCGTCCTATCCCGGAACCGCAACAGCATTACTTCAGGATAGGGCTGACTTTATTAAGTCGCTGCTTTTCCTTTATTTGATTCACCCTACTTATATTAAATGATATATTTACATAATACGTTAATATTACTGTCATACCCTACAGTTCGTATCTGTCTTAGCCTATTCTGTTCCCTTCCCCGGGCTAATTATCTTTCATCCTCTTCTTTATTTTTCATATTTTTTTGCATTTCTGTCTTTATTACGTGCCATGCCTCCTCTGTCTGTACCGTAAGTTCTACTGTGTTCTCTAGAGTTATATATGTATAGTGTATACCCCCAATTTTTGTCCGATAGTTGCCTTTTCGCGCTCCCACCCAACACATTCATATAAGGTGTGTTCCGCTGTGTCAAGTTGTTGGCAGTACCAACATCTCTCATCTTCTTTCTTCCCAATTCGTTTTGAATAGGAGGTAAAAAAACCCATGTCCCGTCATAAGCTGTATTATGTAGAAATCTAAGTCAATATGTTTTGTCGTCATCCATATTCTAACGTTTGCTATAAGTCTTTTGGTCCATCTTGATTTATCTTCCAGCGCATTCCATCTTTGTTACCACTTGTTCAGTATTATCTTTCTAATTTCTTTTTTGTCCGGATATTTTCTTTATCGTGTATGTAAGCTCTCTCTTCGATCAGAAAATTTTTGTGTTTTATTCAATACATCTCTGTATTTTTGGTAGGTCACAGCCTTTCTCCAGATTGTTGCGGCATATAGAACCACCCAGTAGGCCACGCTGGCCAAAAGCCTCCTACGGTTGCTCTTGTCGCCACCTTTGTTTGGCATTATCCTTACGTCCTTACTAATTGTTTCGTTATTGCATCCGCCTTTGCCACGGTGTATTTAATATAGGTCGTCATGATTGCATTGCGATTATGCAGTACCTACACCCAAATATCTTAGGGCATTTACAGTTCTGATCGTCGTATCTTCCACATCCATCTCAAGTTCCTTTATCTTCCTTCTCGCTCTCAATAACACGGCTTCCGTTTTGTGCGGAGCTAACCCTAGATGTCTCCTCCTCATCTACTCATTCACCCTATTGAGGGCGCAGTTTGCCTTACAGCTCAAAATTCTATTGCGTTCCTGCCTCTCACAGTTATTGTAAGATCATCGGCGTATCCGATGATATATACATACGTCTAGCGGCGTAGAACACCATCATAATAGATGTTCCAAAGAAGGGGCACCAGCACGGATCCTTGCGGGACCCCCCTTGTTACCTTAAAATCTACCGTTTCTCCGATGTCCAGCCATCTATCTTTAAAGTATTCTTCTGTTATCCTAATCAGATAGCCATTTATTCCTCTTAATATCAATTGTTCTATTATACCTCCCCAAGGTACCGAATTAATCGCGTTCTCGGCATCTACTGTTATCATTACGCAGATGTCCCTCGTCCTATAGTCTGCCTTGTTTATCTCCTGCACTATTTTTTGTATCTTCGTCAACGCATCTAGGGTGCTCCGGCTCTTGCGGAATCCAAATTGGTGTGGTGCCAGATCACCTCTCTCTTCCAACTCCTTCTTCAATTTAACACTTAAAATGTGTTTGTATAGCTTTGCCGCTCTATTCAGTAAGCATATCGGTCTATAAGCTTGTTCATCTTCCGGGGATTTTTTCGGTTTTTGAATTAGTGCCAGTCTTGCTCCTTTTCACGTTAAAGGAAATTGTAATTCCTTTAGTATTTTATTATAAACTTGTAAACAGTAATCCGATTGGCTGTTGGCCGTCATCTGTACAATTTCTGGCGGTAACCGGTCTGGGCCCGCTGCTTTCTTATGTTTGAGTTTGGAGGCAACAGGCAGCAGCTTTAAATTCCTCTAGTGTGAATTCTCTTATGTTTTGTATCTCGACGTTCGGTTGTCTGTCTTCCCTGTGCCGTTCCTCTCCCGAGGAAAATAACTTTTGTATAATCTCTGTCGTTTTTATCTCGTCTATGGCAGTACGAGGGGTTAATCGAAATTTCTTCATAACTATTCGGTACCCTTGCCGCCATACAGCATTCTCCACAACTTGGCATACCTCCTTCCAGGCATCCTGCTGCATGCTGTATATATCTACTGGATGCAGTAGATATACCTATATATATATATTGTATATGACTATCATTAAAACTCGAATCTACTACAGCAATAATTCCAAAGGATTCTGATTATTCTTAAAAACCAACATAAACTATTCTTTAGGTTTAGAACCAATTATTTAACCGACTCTGTATATCATGAAATCTAAAAATAACAGTTGACGAGTTGACATTAACCGGTCAAGTACCTGGGGTAATTTTATATCTTTCTCCAACATAAATAACCGAAAGTCACTATTTTTTACTAATGCGGTTTCCGCAACGTGCTTTTAAAAAGACTATATTGAATGTTTTATAGAAAGTAATATATTAAAAGGCCTAAAAATGGTAGAAAAACAGCGGCAACGTGTTGAACAAGAAATGACCAAAATGGTCGATGAGTTAGACAAGCAGTTTTTAAGAAAAATGCAGGTAAGCCGGAAATTTGAGGTTAAAACATTTTCATAAATTAGCTATTTTAGGCAGATATGCATAGATGTGCTGCAAAATGTTGCGATAATTCAGAAATATCATTAGAAAGAGTTCAACAATGTGTTGATGCTTGTAGTACGCCCTTAAATCAAGGACAGAGTTATGTTCAAAAGGAAATAGAACATTTACAAAATAGACTACAAAGGTGTGTAATGCAGTGTAACGATGAAATTAAGGATAAAATGGGACCAAATCCTTCTGATTCTGAGGTAAAAATTTTTTACTGCTTGTTATAAATTTCCATTCAAACGTATGTTTATAGGTGGACAAATATAGCTTGATGTTTGAAAATTGCGCTGTTAAATGTGTGGACAAACACGTAGAATTAATACCATCGATTATGAAAGCAATGAAAACTGTGCTGTATAAGCAAGTACCCAGTAAAACATGAAATTAGTTGCAATTTTTTGTTAGTTTTGAAATTAGGTCTTTTATAAGTAGTAACTAAGTAGGTTTAATATGTAAAATTGTAGCCACCTCAAAACTTTAATCTTTAATTTGGTGCGAGTATTGATACGATTCTTAATTACCAGTAAGTTCTTAATTAGATATGTACATATGTATGTCTATGTATATAGTTAACAAAAAAATTGTAAATAGGAGTGGAGAGCAAACTGTTTCTTAAAACTTCCAGTTCTGTTGTAATTAATGAGTGTATTGGAATTTATTAATTTCTGTATGTATATCTTGAATTACATACTGTAATTCGAAAACCAGCTTTTGACTGCCTATGAAATTGTATTTTGCTTGTATATGTATATATTTTTGTCTTGAAATGCATTTGTACTCTATGGAAAAGATTAGGCTTGTATTACTCTAAACTAATTGTTATTTTAATTAACTCTTGTTTTGTGAACGAGAAGATTAAAGTATTGTTGTTTTTAGTGTACAAAAGTGTATATTCCTTTGCTTTTTGTTGACTAATAATATAAATATATTTAGTAAATTAAATGTTTTATTACCATTTTCTTATAAAATCTACAATCTTTAACTTGAGCGCCTTTAAAAGTGTGATAATACAAAACAACCAATAATATAATAAATTTAAGTATGTAAAATAAAATATAATTTCTTTAATTTTCAGTAAGTATCATCCAATCTTACTGGTAAACCTCGAACAACAAATGCGGCTTTCATCAAATATTGTCTGGCAGCTTTTCGTGCTTTACATAAAGCTCTTAATAATTCAGGTTCATGTTTTTCGGATTCACTTACAACTCCTTTTTTACCTTCAGGATTGCCTAAAATTTCTATGATTAATAAAAAGAAATTTCTTTGGACTTGTTTCATGCAACCCACTACTTTGATCATGTTCTAATTGTAATGTAAAGCTTAACTAACACACAGTCATCATGATTTGGGCCTGAACCAAAGCAACCTCAATTTATGGTACAGTTCGGTCTCCCTATAAAAATAAATATTAAACGAATTAGTAACATTTCTTACATTTTCCAGTTACTTCCCATATGCTTTTATTAATTAGTTTCCAGTGTACAGGTGCCGAAGATGGAATCCACTGACTTAAGAATTCTGTTGTAACCAAATCTGTTTCAACATCTGTAACTGGCCACAACGTACCCAATATACAAGGACTACCGAAGGACATAAAAATAAAAATTTTAAGTTGAGAGTCTAAATTTCAAATGCAAACTATTGTACCTGCAAGCAATTAGATACATTTGATAGCCACTATGCATTTCCACTTGAGGCCCTAAGGATGTTAAAGTAACACTATTACATCCAAATAAAAGTACTACCGCATTAACTTTAATTTTTTGAATTTTATCACTTGCCAAAAACTGTGAGCCATTTCCATGACCGTTATATCTGAAATTAAACATTTAGAAAGGCATTTTTAACAACGATAAAACAGTTGTAAAAATAATAAATGAATACTTACACAAATATACTACTATTGGTTATCATGTTTTTAAAATCATGTTCAGATGGTCTAACACCAATAGAACCAGTCCAGTCAGGTATCCAATACTTATAAAAGCCTTTTAAACGGATTTCCATATTTTTTAAATTTAAATCGGGATTAACTAGATATGTTCCATTCTTAGAATCTACATTTACTTTCAGTCCATTAACTATACTGTCTTCGTGTTCTTTAAATAATGCGTATGCGAAATGTAACGAAGGCATTCGAGATACTGGATGATCCAACAAAATATCGAGCATTTCCCATGGTAAAAAATCAAGTTTCTGTAAATTAATAACATTCTGTTTTACAAAACAAGAAGTTATTATAACAGTAAAGGAACTTTGTGTTATGGATACACACACAGCCGCTGCAGACACTGAATGAATGATCGATGGAAACATTGCATCTACCTACTTTTGCATAATAAAAATTGTACTATCGTGTCTAGAACAAATTGATGTATTTTTGTTCAAAATAATCTAGAATTGAAATAATCTGTTGGTGCAATCAGCAATAGGCAGGTAGGTAAAGGTAATGTACACTCCGAGGGGGCGTATGGTTGGCAACATGGAGGGTTAAGGCCTCCTAAGTCGCTTTCATACCTGGTTGCCTCGCAGGTTTACGCGTACAGGGTGATGTGATAAGTACCACACCTTCGACAACTGTCTATCTTCCCTACACCCACACCACTGTGTTTCGGTTCCCAATTATTTTCAGTGACAGTGACTCAGGGCAGTCAGCGGTAACCGTGACAAATATTATTATTAACTACATAGCTACACCTATACCTACTAATTTTTTCAACGAAAAAACCTATTCGACAGCACACTATTATCCCTTCACGATTAGAGGAAGGCAAATGAGCACATACATGGTGTGGGAATTATTATTAGCAAGAGGTTGAAACAAATATTAATTGAATGGAAACTAATCAACAACATAATTATTGCAGTGTGATTTAATGTATGTAAGAGCAAACTAACAATAGTACAATGTGACACACCCACAGAAGTTGCAGAGTGCCACAAAAAAAAAAGAATTTCTATGATTTACTACTTGAAATGGAAATGGGCTGGCCATGTGGCACGGCAGGATTCACAATGGACTAAATTAACAACATTATGGGACCCATCAACACACCTCACAAAAAGGAAAAGAGGGCACCGAAGAAAATGGTGGAGCAACGATATCAATCAGATAGCTGGAACGAACTGGATACAAAAAGCCCAATATAGAGATAGCTGGAGAAGTATTGAGGAGGCCTATGCCTGGTCACAGGATCCCATTTAAATATACACCGTGCTTCAAATTAACTCGGCACTATTACTATCTTTGTTATTACTGATTTTACAAAGTAGGTTAACTTAGCAAACTAGTAGTGTTTTTAGCGCTGATTAATATGCAATTAATAAAAAAACAATTGAATGACACATTTTCGAGGAAATTACAAATTTAATATTTTTGTTAATGGAACACCCTGTATATTTTTATTGTAAACGAAAGAGAAATGAATTCTCGACAAAAATTCTTATACACTCTTACATCAAAATACTTAAAATAAAGTAGATATTGACGACTATGAATTTAATGTTAATCTATTTATATGAAACAAACAATCTATAATAGCATTATCTTGCCATATTTTTACAATTGTGGCACAGTTTTATATCTAGTAAATCAAGGAGGCAGTCATAGATTACAAATTTTGCAGAATCGTGGTACCTATGCGATTAATTCTGAGGTGTAATTGGTATACAAGATCAAATCAAATGTTAACCCTTAACCGGCGTTGCGGAGTCCCTGGGACTCTAGCAAGTATAAATTGTTTAATAACTTTCGTATTTGTCCACCAAACGGCATGTGTTGTTCAGTAGCTTCCCATGGTAGGTGGACCTGTCACGTGCTCATTCGAAATCAGTCTGTGATCAAGGCAAGTATGTTGAAAAAAATCTTAGGGTCCGTGGGACTCCACGACGCAGTTAGTGTTATATTTGCAATTTAGCAACTATGCTCAAGAATTTAAAAAAAATAATCCTACAGATCCTAACTTTGAGGAAACTATGCAAAGATGGCTTTAGGAATGTGACACAGGTATTTTCAGAATTTTAAAGATGGTACCTGAGGCACCAGCTGATGCTCAAGACGTTTTGTCTAGAAATCAGAGGAATTATTATTCTACTTGTGACCCAAAATTAAAAAGAAAAACTGCTTATTTTTGTGTTCAATGCAGAAAACCAATTTGTTAGCAATGTTCTAAAAAAATTTTTCTTCAATGCATTGAAAATCTAGAAGAGTCCTAAATATTTTTTTTATAGGGTTTTTGAACCATTGTCAGTTTTTTTTAGTTTTATTTTAAAAATTAATGCGTTTTCATTTTTTATAGTTTAGACCTTACCAAACATGTTTTCAATAAGAAAAGTATTTATTTTTTAGTTTTGTTTTTGCAAAATAAGAATCAAAGAAACACTATTTATTTTTTAGTATTTTTGGTTTTAGATCTTTTTTGGCTTTAGTTTGTTACTCAGGTGGTTATAAATATAAAAGTTTGTTTCTTTACATGTTTTTAATTAACTATACAACGAAAAATAAGTAAGTTTTTCAATAACATTAAATGCACAGCATCTTTTTATTTTAGAGTCCCAAGGACTCCACAACGCATTGAGCGTTAAAATTTCTGGCCACGCCGGTTAAGGGTTAAATAGGTTAGGATGGATGAATGTCAGAGAATTGTTACATTATCAAGTGTTAGTTTTTATTTATAAGATACTCAAGGGAGTAATGCCAGTTTATTTTGATAAATATGTCGTGTTTTGTAGAGAAGTGGATAACTATTATACAAGAAGTAGAAATAAGTTATATGTAGGTACATAATGTGGTTACTAGTGGGGGATATAATTCCTTATTTGTTAAGGGGATGGTGATGTATAATGAAGTGGATGATGGCATTAAGCAGTCAACTAATGTAAATATGTTTAAGGCTAAAGTAAGGGAATGGATTATTAGTAAGAGGGGTTAGGAAAGAAGGGGGTTTGAGCTGTTGTGATAGATGTTACCGATATACCTATGTATGATGTTAGCTTAGCTAAATAAAGATATATTATTATTATTATTATTAAAGCACATATTAATTCATTTCCACCCGTGGAATCACATTATTGCCGGCAAAACACTAAACGGCAATATTTAGAACCAGAATTATCCTATAAGAAGATGTATGATTTATATTTAGAGTGGATTACTGAGCAAGACAAAACACCAGTAAAATTCTGTACATATAGAAAAATATTCTGTACCGAGTTTAACTTGTACCCCTGATCACATAACAATCAGATACGCCAAGTTAATGTAAAATTTCGCAGGCAGTTTTATGCTTAGTTTGCCTTCGGTTACCAGGTGTCGCCAGCATAGCACGAGTAGAGGCGGCTCTAAAAGTGCTTAGAATCAGCTGATTTGTATGATTCCAACCACTTCAGGGTCGCTTCTGCTCTTGCAATGCTGGCGCCATCTGGTAACCGAAGGCAAACTAATCATAAAACTGCCTGCCAAATTTTACATTAACTTGGCGAATCTGATTGTTATGTGATCAGGGCTTGTACTTTCATAAACCGCGTAAAGATCGATGTGATCTGTGTGAAGAAGTGAAACTAAAGAAACAAGAAGACGACAAGACAGAAGAAAAAGTAGCACAGTACGAACGGCATATTAGTGAAAAAAAGAAGATGAAGGAAGAAAAACAAAAAGACAAAGATGAAAAGCAGGTAATGTTATGTTTTGACTTAGAAAATGTGATCACCTGTCCGAAAGCTGAAATTAAGAATTTCTTTTATAAAAGTAAATTAAACGTGTACAAGATAACAGCACATTTATCAATTAAGAACAGGGTTTATTGTGCTGTTTGGCCAGAGATACTAAGGGGAAGATATGGTAATGATATAGCCAGTGCGGTATACTTCATTTTGACAAAGGTTTTAGAAGAGAACCCGAATATTGAGGATATTACTCTATGAAGTGATAGCTGTGTGCCGCAAAATCGGAACAGCCTAATGAGTTTTGCAATGGGTTTAATATTACAGACACATATAAAACTGAAAAAATAACTATGAAGTTTTCAGTACCAGGTCATTCATGCATACAGGAAGTTGATGCTATACACAGTTGCATTGAAAGAGTATTGAAAACTACCGAATTTTTTTCACCATTATCATTAATAAGAATTTTACTAAAAGTCAATGGTCGCAGTAATTATAAAATTATCCAAATGAAACGTGAAGACTTTAAAGATTTCCAAACTTCCAAACTTCCAAAGTTTGTGTTTTACAAATGACGAAAGCACAATTGGAAATTAAATATAAAACTTCATATTTGGAAGAAGAATTTACTATAGTTAATCTGCGACAGCACAATGTTCGTACAGGATGTTCTCTATCTGAAATGATCCCAAAAAC
Source organism: Melanotus villosus (assembly GCA_963082815.1). Classification (NCBI taxonomy): domain Eukaryota; kingdom Metazoa; phylum Arthropoda; class Insecta; order Coleoptera; family Elateridae; genus Melanotus; species Melanotus villosus. The sequence goes on along the minus strand of OY720419.1, from coordinate 26,321,707 downwards.
ATGTACTTCCGTAGTTGCTTTACCACAGAATAAAGTAGATGCTGTAAGAAGCATGCTACCTTGGATACCTAAAACTGACTGAGACTATTACGAAGCAATTTTACCTAAACAAAAACAACAAAAAAAAAAAATAAAACGGACTGGCTCGAAACCTAAATCAAATGATTCCTGTGAAGCTGGTAGCTCACGGCAAAGCAAGAAAAAGCTCTTGCCTAACTTTTAATTTCATATTTTATATCTTTTCCTATGTATTAGAATGTATTTTCTTTTTTAAATTTGTTAATTTTTTAAGTCTGAGGTTGTATGTAACAATGTAATGGACCAATTAAATTTGTTAAGAGTCACAAAGTTGTGCTTTTTTTTGAAAATTAAAAAAATAGTAAATTACAATTTTTTTTACCATTTTATTAGTTAAAGGTGCTATAAATGCAAGTATGTTACTGGAAGTATAGAAATGATTACCCATTTTAAAAGTGTAGTACCAATTCTAGAGGCACGTTTTTTAAGTCATTTTACCAACAATTAAATATTTTCACATACAACCTTGTAATATTAGAGTGACGCTATGGTAACAACGACAAAAACAAGTTTCTGTCAGTCATTTGACGTTTTGTTAGTACAAGTTTACTTATTCATGCACTTACGAGACCGTTTCGGGTATAAGGTAATGCTGTGCGTTTGGTGGAATTTCGAAGGAATTCTGCACTTTGAACTGGTTCCCGAGGGCCGAGCTGTAGATGCAAGACTGCATTCTGAGCAGCTCGATAGAGTTTACAAAATATTGCATGCTCGTTACCCCGCACGAATCAACAGGAAAGAAATCTTGATGCACCAGGATAATGCTCCAGCACACAGATCCCGTTTGGTGCAGGAAAAATTTGAAAACATGGAAGGGATTGAAGTATTACATCATATAGTATAGTCCAGATGTTGCTCCATCTGATTATGGCTTATTTCGTTCGATGGCACATTTCTTACGCGGCCGACAATTTAATAATTTTCAAGAAGAAGAAAATGCATACCGAGAATTCTTTGCCTCCAAATCAGCAGAGTGGTATCAACATCAAATTCAGCTCCTGGCCGAAAAATGGACACGTTATTCAAAATAATGGATTATATTTCGAGGAATAAATGCTTTTTGTTTTTCTAATTTTTTATTTTCTTAATTAATATATTACGCACAAAGACTTATGGGACTACCTAATTCGAGGTAGAGTCAAAAATAAACCGAACTTTTATGAAGAATTGCATGTACAGAACCCTGAGAGATTCCCAACATGTTAACCAGGTCATCTATCGTTTGTCGGCGGTCTCGTCTGATCTCTTCCCGTACTCGCTTGATCATTTGTGCATTTCTCGCTGTAGCAGCTCTGCCTGGATGCGCTTGTACCACTCAAAGTCTCAGTAAACATTTTACTGAGTTTCGTATAAAATTTAATGTTTACAAGCTACTCGCGATGCGTCATTTCTGCGATCCGACTGCGCACACTAACAGTGTTCTATTAAATGTAGCGTTGTTTTTAATTTGTGAGAGATAAACGAGTTGTCGCTTGCTAGATTTTTCTCAACATATCTAGCAAACATTGCGTATGCATGCGCAGTTTATAGCTGTTGTTTTTAATGCGCAGGCCGCAAAGTTCGGTTTATTTTGGACTCTACTTCGTATAATTATAATTTGGTTTAATAAATAATTTTTTCCATATACGAGGTTTGGCTATAAAATAACCGGATTGATTTTTTTACAAATTCTATGTGGCCTCTAGAACATTGAGCAGGGTAGGGCATTGACCTATGTTCTCCCCTCCATTTACCCTAAAGATTTCAATCACGTAAGTTGAACAGTTTGTTGGTAACTTTAGTTTGAAGCACGCCATATACCCGCGCTCCGTCGGAATTATGTGGCACACAACGCGCTGTCCGTCAAGCAGTTTTTGGCAAAGCACAAGATCCCCTTGTTCGGACATCCACCGTATTCAGCGGATCTAGCCCCGTGTGACTTTTATTTATTCCCCAAGATCAAATCTGCATTAAAAGGAACCCGTTTCAAGTCCGTAGATGCAGTGAAAGCAAAAGTGACAGAACTCATGAACACGCTGTCGGAAAATGATCTGCAGCATTGTTTTCAACAGTAGAAGGTTCGCATGGAGCGGTGTAGGGATCGGGGAGGACAGTATATCAAAGGCGATAATATTTCCATTGCATAATTTTTGCAATAAAAAATTTTAGAGCATTGATCCGGTTATTTTATAGCCAGACCTCATATACACAATATTACTTGGTTTATTACTTTCGTATACACATACACTGTGGATAAATGAAAATGCAACACCTATAAATGGTAATCCTATTTTTCTCAAAATTAGTAAATATGAATGGTGCACCGAAAGACGAAATTGGGATAATGACTGGCCGGCGCCAGTCATTATTAGTGTTTAGCGACGAATCTCGGTTCTCTTTAGATTGGCATGATGGCCGAATACAGGTCAGACGGCTTAGAAATGAACGACACAATCCGGACTGCATCGAAAACCGGGAGACGGCTGCTACTCGAGGGGTTATGATTTGGGGCGCTATCAGTTATGATGGTAAATCACCTTTGGTGATTGTAAAGGTGCGTACTGACTTGCAACAAAACACTCCGAACGAACAGAACGAACCGCGCGCGCACGTAAGAATTCGCCTAGTGAGTACGTGTTTTAACTCCGCGCCGAACGCGCAAAGCATTTTCCGAGTCTTGTCGGTAAAAACAAATGCACAAAAGAAATGTTTGTTCGGTTCGGCCGTAGTGAGTACGTGTTTGCACTGTTTGTCCTGTTCGTCGCGTCCGTTGCAGCAGCAAGGTGTGATTAAAATATTTTAAATATGTAACTAAGTATGTAGTTCAGAGTTCCTTATTTTAAACCATTTAATAATTATTTGGTATAAATGGAGTGGAGTCGTGATACTTCCATGTTATTAATAGACCAATTTGAAAAATTTCCGAACTATGGAATCCGAAACATGGTTCTTATTAGCGGATTGGTTAGTAACTCAAAATCTTCCGCTGACATTCTTGTAAAGTTTTTGATATGTATCGAGTCTAAATCATTTAAAACCGATACATTACTCCGCGTTGCAAATAATTTTCTAATCCACATTCTCTTTTTCCGCTTTTTCCGGTTTTCATTTTCAAATAATAAGGCGGTAAAAACGAAAAATGCACCAGCGGCTACAACCCCGTTGTCCATTTTCAGACTGGAGTTTATCTGGGAACAGGCCGAACACAACGTGCACTTCAAACATCGCGAACATTTGCACAAAATGTTTGTTCTGTATGTTCGTGCGCGCGCGGTTCGTTCTGTTTGTTCGTAGTGTTTTGTTGCAAGTCAGTACGCACCTTAAGAGGCACTTTGACTGGTCAGCACTATGTTGATGACATTTTGGAACCAGTGTTGTTACCATTTATAGGAGACATTCCAGATGCCATATACCAGCAGGACAACGCACGACCGTATGTTTGTGATGTGGCTATGACCTCTTTGCGTCAGTTTGATATTCTCGTTCTTCCCTGGCCGGCTAGATCTCCGGATTTGTCACCAATTGATCATATGTGGGATATCATTGGTCGCCAAATAATGAGTTACGATGCGAATCCTGCGACGGTTGATAAATTGGAAGAGAGGCTGCAAGTGGAATGGGATCTTATACCGCAGGAGAAAATTTCACATTTATTTAACTCCATGATTCGCCGAGTGGGGGAATGCATTAGAGCTCGTGGGGGTCACACTCATTATTAAACCTTTTTGGAATAACTATACATATACTCAACGTAGAAGTTTGAAAATTTAATCGTTTGTTATCCTTGTGAATATACAGTGTGTTAAGTGATGAGGTTTCCTATAGGAAATTTTTTTTTAATATGAGTTTTAGGAGAAAAATTTATTCTTTATAAAAAATTGTGCTTGTATCGAAACCCCTTATAGTCAAAGAAAAATCCAGTAATCACTTAAGATAAGATCAAAAACTTGAAATGATGTCGAGTTCTTGATTTTAAATATGACTAAGTCCGAATGTTACATCAGTATCGTGTTACCTGTAATTGTCGACGTTAGACAAAAGGCAAATGTCATTTCGATAAAACTTTTATTACTTTTCTGTTTGTAAACAGTATTGCATATTTATACAAGACTTCTCCTACACCATAACATTTCACCAGGTAGATTCGCTGCTCTAACGTCAACATTTTTTTCAGATTAAGCTCGCTGAACTGCCAGTAAATGTCGTTGATTAACGAGTAATACATGGGTAATACGATACTGATGTAACATTCGAACTTAGTCATATTTAGAATCAACAACTCGACATCATTTCAAGTTTTTGATCTTATCTTAAGTGATTACTGGATTTTTCTTTGACTATAAGGGATTTCGATGCAAGCACAATTTTTCATAAAGAATAAATTTTTCTTCTAAAACTCATATTAAAAAATTTTTACCTATAGAAACTAGAAACCTCATCACTTTACACACTGTATACCTTACAGCCAAATTTTGTTCCAATATATTTATGCACTATAGGTGTTGCATTTTCATTTATCCACAGTGTATATTGTAAATATAAAATGTAAATATGTAGAGGGAAATAAAAAGGCTTATAATAGTAATGATTTACTAAAACATTGAGTCACATAAATAATTAACAAAACGTTTTCCGGATTGGAACCGTGTCACTGTTGTTACTTGCTTATAGAATCGGTTGTTAAACAGAAAATATGTGGAGGAAAGGCACTTTTCAACAAGAATGGCTAAACTTGCAGGTTTGCCATCCTGAACTAGTAACTGTTCGATGATAGCTACTGAGTTAGGAATGGGGACTTTGGTGAAGAGAGACGTAATGTCAAAACTGACAAGCAGGTCATTAGAGTCTACGGTGAGATTGTCGATGAGGTTTACAAAATGGGAGGAATTTAAAAATGTGAAGATTTCCCTGTATATGCCTTAAGAATGCCAGCGAGATATTTGGCCAGGTTGTACGTGGGCGAATGTATGGTATTAACAATAGGACGAATTCAACATAAATAATGACAACATACATATGTGTATAATCTTAATGGGAGCTTTTAACGCAAAAGTAGTAGAAGAAAATGAAGATTTCGAATGCTTCATGGGTAAACAAGAAATAAGAATACGCAACAAAAACAGTGAATTGTCTGTAGAATTTTGTGATTTACATAGTTTACAAATAAGAATGATATTTAAGCACAAGGAATGCTATAGGATTACCTGGGTACATCCAAGACAAGATGCACAAAACAGAAATGGAACAAACAGGATGCAGATTTCCAGGTTAGCAAAGATCTTTGAAAAGCTACTTAAAAGCCGAATATCAAGTTTTCTTAATAAATATAAAATTATATCACCATCCCAATATGGCTTTCAAGAAGGGAAATCTACACAAGGCGCAATAATACAGCTCTTAACAGAAATTCAAAGCACCCTAGACTCTGATTTAAAAACACTATGTGTTTTCATAGATTTGGCAAAAGCATTTGACACAGTTAACCACCAACAATTATTAGAAACCCTTAATAATGTCGGAATTAGAGGTAACGCCAATAAACTATTCGAAAGTTATTTGACTGACAGACCACAGTATGTACAAGTGGGGAGCACATTAAGCGAAGAGGGAATCGTAGAATGTGGGGTACCGCAAGGTACAGTCTTAGGACCACTGCTCTTCTCAATATACATAAATGAGCTCTTCGATCTCAAATCAACAGGAAAAATCATATAGTTTGCCGATGACACAGCCATATTATACAAGGACAGCACCTGGAGCAATCTTCAACAGAAAGCAGAAAATGACTTACTGCAAATCAAAAATTGGTTTGATAGCAAACTATTAACAATTAACTTTAACAAAACCAAATATATTCCATTTACGTGTTATAATTACAAAACACGAACATTCAAAAAACTAGAAATCAGTGCTTCAATTACAGATAAAATACAAATAGAACCATGCCTAAATATAAAATACCTAGGAATTCAAATAGATGCCCACTTGAAATGGGATATTCATATTAACATCCTGACTAAAAAGCTTAGGGGAATTCTAGTCAAGTTCAAAGCCTTAAAACCAATTCAAGTCAATCAAACCTAAAGACTGTATATTATGGACTAGTATACCCCCATCTCCAATACGGAATCCTAGCATGGGGGACAGCAGCCAGTACGCATCTCAGAAAGCTGGAAGTAATTCAAAAGCGTTTTCTTAAAATTCTCTTTAACAAGGAATATAGATATCCTACTGAGTTGTTGTACCGAGAAACAAGAATGAATGCTATTAGAGAAATCTATGTATACAACTTACTTATATACCAATCTGACCACAAGAAAAAAACAAAAATGATAAATCATACTCACAATACTAGAGTTAAGGCAAACGAAAATCATACAATACGAAATGCAAAAAAGAAAATGGGACAAAAGTCAATAAAATTTAAATAAATAAAAACAGTTTAAAAACAAGATTAAAAAATGGATGTTGGAAGAAAGAACTGGGATCCTGAAATCCTTTATATCCAAATACTTGAATTAAGTGATTAGTTGAGTGTCATTGCTAAGACTTACTAGTTAGCTACCTGTGTTCCCAATTAAAGACTATTTTACATCACCTATAAAAATATTATTATGATCAAGTTAAGTTTTTTTTTTATATCTAAGTATTTAGTGCAATGCTACCATTAGATTAAGTATAAAAATTCACACACAAGTATGTATTTTACTTTAGTGAATTAGACTAAAATTATTTATTTTGAAACACATATGTGAATCTACAATCTTAAAATAATATAAATTTAATTAAACATTAATGTATCAAATTTACTTGTACACTGTGTTTTCCAATAAACATTATTATTATTATTATTAGATGTAGAAAATATTTACATTATTATCTAATAGTAGATAAGATAATGGACAGAATCAATATGGTGTTGGTGTTATGTTGGTCATTAACATGTTGACTGCCGTCATAAGAGAAAAGTGGCATTCCCCGTGTGCCGGGATAGAAATAAATAAATAATGAACTTCTATATTCAAACTTGGAATACTCCCTAACAGATATCGCTAGCGGGTTCAATTATGCAGCAAATTGAACACTATTTTATTCCCTACAGGCCATATATACTTTTGCAACCATTAGTAAGAGGCCGCGTTCATTGCAAGCCGTTGAAGAGAGTACCTACTGTGCAACACTGGTGATGCTCACGGCACCAAGGTGAACTATTAGTGAGAACCACCGGTGATGCTCACGGCAGTCAACGTGTTAATAAAGATATAGTCAAACATGTGACGATTTTTGTGGGAATATCCAAAAGAATAGCCATGATATAGATAGAAGCTTCACCAGTGAAACTTATTGTCATACAGGTTTATGCATCTACAACTAAGAGAAGCGAGGAAGAACTCAAAAAATTTTATAATTCACTATCGACTGTTCTAAAAGAGCTCCGCAAATCCGGCATGACCATAATTATGGATGATTTTAACGTGAAGATAGGCAACGGAAAATGTGACGATTTAGTTGGTCCCTTTGAACTTGGTGAGAGAAATGTAAGAAATTCAGAATCAAACTATAGAAAAAAAAAAAAAAAAGTGAGAGTAAAAGATGGGACTTACAAAAATTCAAAGAAACTCAAACAGAAGAACAGATGAAGTCTTCCATCAAAGAAAATATGTATAAAAAAAATTAATCAAGAAGAGATTAATATAGAACAACAGTTGCAAATTGTGCAACAAGTTATAACAAAGATCTGCAATGAACACCTCAAACCAGTAAGAAGTAAATAAACCATGGATGACTAAGGACATTCTAAACTTAATGGAAGAATTGAGACAAATAAAAATAAAGACTCTAATAAATAGAAAGATATCAATAGATAAATAAGACAAAAGATTAAAAAGGTCAAGCAACAAACGTTACAAGAGAAATCCCATGAAATCGAAACCCTAGAAAACAAACACGATTATTTCAATATGCACAAAAAAGTCAAAGAAGGCCGAGACGTTTTCGTCATGAATTTAATTTGCCAGTTCGCGCTGAAGTCCCAACAAGAAATTCCATTTTGAGATGTGTAAGAGATTTCAACGAAAGGGGCAGTGTAAGCTCAAAATTTCCACAGGCAATTTTTGGAAACATTGAACAACAATGCAGAAATTTTTGATAAACTGATCATGTCTGACCAAGCTCACTTCCACCTTAGTGGGTACGTCAATAAGCAGAACTTTCGCTACTGGGTAGAACACAACCCAAAAGAAATGCATGAAAACCTACTTCATGACCAAAAGGTAACGGTGTGGTGTGGAGTGTCCACATTTGGTGTGATCGGGCCATACTTTTTTGAAGAAAATGGGCACACCGTCACAGTCAATTCAGTTCGTTGTTGAGATGCTGGAAACATTTGTGACTGCGGAGCTCCAAAGAATGGATCAAGATGAAGTCTGGTTCCAACAGGACGGCGCCACAGCACACACAGCTAGACGGACCATTGCTGTTTTACAACGCATGTTCCCGGTTTTCAAGGTTTGGCTCCATTGCGCAAGATCGCCCGTCCTGACGGTCCCGGATTTTTTTCTATGGGGATTCCTAAAATCTAAAGTGTACTCCACCCGTCCCCAAACACTTCTTGAACTCCAAGAGAGGATTCGTGAAGAGATAAATTCGATAAACGAAGTTTTACTGAGAAACGTTATGCTCAATTTCAGAAACAGATTGCAGCAATGCATAGAAGAAGACGGTGGTCATCTTAGGGACGTGATCTTTGCAAACTAAAAGTGTTATAACAAATTTCCAGAATTGTGTTTTTAGTTTTTGTAACAATTAGTCCAAATATATTCTTTGTTTCTTCACAGCCGCCTATTAAAAACTATTCAATCCTATTGTCGGATGACATATACAAAAAAAAAATAGAAATATGGGAGAGAAAAATATTACGAAGATGACATATTATGGTGGAGGAGAACAAATGAAGAAGTCATAAGGTTATATGAAGAACCCAGCATCATAAATGTGGTAAAGGCTCAATGACTGAGATGGCTAGGCATTTAGAGACGATTCCAGGGAACAGAACCACAAAAGAGGTGTTAAGGGGAGGACTAATCGGAAACGATGAAGAGGCAGCCTAAGAAAGAAATGGCTGGAAATGGTAGAGCAGGACCTGAAGAAACTAAAAGAGAGAGACTGTCGAAAGAAAACAGGAGATAGAAAGGAATGGAGAAAGATAATAAAACTCTGGGCCACAAAAGCCTGTGATGGCTACATATACATCTTGCAAACATAGGCACAATCTCCAAATATATTCTACTAATCATTGATATAAATTTCTTTTGTCACATGTCTAACAAATTAAACCTATCTAAGAGGGACTATTTACAGATATTTGCTGATTTGAAAACTGTAATTATTTTATGTTTAAATTTAGGCATTTTTTTGTATAACTGTATCTGTTGAACCATGGCCTACTATAACTCTCCAGGCCGTAATGCTAGAGAAATGGCAACGCAGCAACTAGGCCATGACTAAGGCCCATGCCACACCGTGCCGGGATACACTTTCACATCTAAAGCATTAAAGTCTCATTGCTTTGCTTATTTGGTTATTTGCTATCTTCCGGTGAAGGGGTAGTGTTCATTTTTGGTGTGTGTATTTTAAGCTACCACTATTTAATTGAATTGTAAGTATTCACGTTTGATATGACAAAGTATTACTAAAATAATTACCTACTAAAATATTTTAAATGCATTATTAAATAAGCAAATGTTATTTTAAAGAACCATGGTATACAAGTGCAGCGTTCCCGGAAGTCAAAGCAACTACAAAACGTCTTCCGAAGGATACATTTCAGTTTTTAAATTTCCGGAAGAAGAGCTTTTGCGTAAAGCATGGTTAAGAAATATCTCAAAAAAAAATTGGCTACCAACCAAGAATTCTGTAGTTTGCCTAAAGCATTTTGGTGAACAAGATGTAATTTCGGTAGATATCTTTAAAAATTCAAATGGATTTACTGAAGAATATCAAAGAGAGAAACCAAAATTGAAACCTGGTGCAGTTCCAACGATTTTTCCTAACGTTCCAAAATACTTAAGTAAGAAAGTGGGAAAAGCAAGAACAAATCCAGAACTTCGAAAACATCAACAAACAAGAACTTGAAAAAAAAGCGCAGGTAGCCGACTTAATTGTAAATTATGAAAACTTACTTTCAAACTTTTCACAGAAATTACAAAGTGCAATAAGTAAGTGCAATTGGACCTTTTATAGTGACTCGTGTAAAGTAGTATTTTATAAGATTGATTTTAATAAAATAGTTATATCTAATACCATTACAGTAAATAGTTTAATGCATGTTAGTGTTTGTGTAAATAATAATTTTGTACATACTAGTCGGTTACTTACTAAGTGGTCTCAAATTAGGCAGTTGTTGAACGATTTTAAAGATATTCAAATTGTTAAACCTAATTTAGTAACCCTAGTAAGTAATGTAAAAATCCATTTAGATAAGTTGCAAGTATTCATAGCGAATTCTGAATATGACTGTGATAAAATAAGTCAGTTAGATTTTCTAAACGAGCAATTTTCTCTGCTATTCGCAACAAAAAAAATACACAGTGTTGATATGATTTTAAAAGCATTCACGGTTTATTATCAGACAGCAAAATGTTACGTCACGTTAAGAGCAAACAATATTCTCAATTTACCTCATCCAGTGTATTTGAAGAAACTTTCTTCTTCCTTGCAAATTAATCCTTCTTGCGAATACCAGAACACACACTTTTTGCGGTGTATTTGTGAAAAGCTAACTGACCTAGAAAAATACGTAATTCTGCAATTAGATGAAATATATGTTCCGGAATCTGTGCAATACAATAGTGGAAAACTTGTTGGATTTGCAACAAACAAAAAAAAATGTCACCGCAAAAACAGTACAAGCTTTTTTAATTTCGTCGGCGTTTGGAAACAATAAATAAGTTGTACATTTAAGTCCTGTAAAAAATCAGTCTGCCTCTTATCTTCTAGAATTAACTACCAACGTTATTAATTTGCTGCATAATTGTGGTTTTACGGTTATATCTGTAATGTCTGATAATAATCGTATTAACAGAAGTATGTTTACAACACTTACAAAAAATTCCGAAAGTACTTTATATTTTACATTTAAAAACCATCCAGTATTTGCAGTGTAAGACACTGTGCACATTTTAAAAAATATTCGAAATAATTGGTTAAATTTAAAAGATCCTGATAATACATTATATACCCTGATTTTAATGGTGGAAAACGTCTTCACTATGCTCGGTTTTCTGTATTGCGAAATCTTTATAAGAGTGAATGTGGGTTACTAATAAAAACAGCGCCGAATTTAAATTATAAGTCGCTCTATCCAAGTAATTTAGAGCGTCAGAAAGTATCGCTGGTGCTAAATATTTTTAACGAAAAAACGTACGCCGCGTTATCAATGAACACTGCCACACATACGGCTGCTTATGATACTGCCGAATTTGTAAATATTTTTCTTAAATGGTGGTCAATTGTTAATATCAAAAATTGCTTTTTGGGAGAACGAAAACGAAATGAGCTTCAAGTGCCATTTACATCAGTATGATGAGCGTTTTCAGTTTCTTAAAATTTTTTTAATGTGGCTAAATAAATGGAAAGAACTCTCATTGTCAAAACACTTTTTAACTATGGACACATTTCATGCTATCTATCACACTACATCTGCACTAATTGAAATAATAAAATATTCACTGAATACCATAAAAGTTAAATATATATTAACAGGTAAATTTCAAACTGATAATTTGGAGCGCCGGTTTAGTATGTACAGGCAGTTATCAGGAGGAAATTATAACATAGGAGTTCAACAAACTATTGAATCCGAGAAAAAAATCAGAGTTACGAGTTTGTTAGGCATAAAATCAGCGAAATATGGAAAAATTACTATTTCTACCAATACTAATTATTTTGCAAACAACCAATTGCACGAAACAGTAGAAAACACCCCTGTTAATGATAAACTCTGTAGTATATTATCTACAAATTATTTAGATTGCGATAGTATTGATGAATCTGCTTTACCGTTTGTTTGTGGTTATACTGCTTATAAACTAAAAAATAAATTAAATTGTGACCTGTGCATTTCGCTTATTAAGGGTGAAATTTTACAGGAATTCCCCGATACATATCTACAGATTTTAAACAGAGGTGGTTTAATAATGCCTTCAACTATCGTATTAACAATTGGGTACTTTCCATTTCTTTCAATTTTCGTTATATTCATGTTTCTACGCAGAAACATACGCCACTAACGGCCTAAACATATTAAAAACATGTTTATTGAGAGTTTTTTGGCAAAAATCGCTTTAGAAAATTCCTTAAAATTGGCTATTTCAAACCCGCTTCCGAAACTGTCGTGACGTCACCGGCCATATAAATGACGTCTACTACCTTGTTTTAACGTGGTTTCAACGTAATAGAGATCGTCCCCGTGTCTTATTTCGGTGTTTGCGAATTTTTTGAGTAAAAAATGGCATCAGTTGGTTTTGTGAAAGCCTCATCCAACAATTTACCATCTGTAGATATGTTTATGGTGATGGAATTCATCAAAAATGATGAGCGGTTCAAAAGCTGGCACAAAACACCACTTATTTTGCTTACTCTCCATTTGTGTTGAATGTAAATAAAAACGACTGAATTACTTTACAAAAAGGCGAACAAATACCACAGGAAACACGAAATAAACCATACGAACTGTGGGACAGCTGTGTAAAGATATGGCCGGTGACGTCATGTCCAACGTTGATCGCGCTGTCAAGCGTTTACGCGGGAAGTTTTTAGTTTTGAACTTAAATAATTTTTTTCTTCAAAAACTCAAGCTGTATTGTTTTTTTAATTAGGTTTTGGTGATATGCTACTAATAATCTAACGTTTGAAACACAATTTGAAAAATGAGAAAACACCCAATTGGTAAACATGCGCTGTATTTAATGAATAAGTTGGTTGCAGTAGAATACGAAGACGAATTTTTGAAAGAATATTGCCAGAAAAAAACATTTTGCAGTTTAATTGTACAGGCTGCAGGTGCAGATCCTTCATTGCCTAATGACGATATTTATCTGTGCACAAGAAAATTCAGCTATTTATTAAAACAAATAGCGAATATGTTAAGTAACATTTTATTAAATATTTACGCAAAAGAAAAGTGTGATGAAATTCTGAAAACAAAATATAGTAATCCAAAAAAACGCAAGCTGCAAACACTTTCATCTAAATAAAAGTATTTTAATCCAAGAATAAAACGTAGTATAGCTCATTAATTTGTTGAATATTGTTTAATTTTCTATTTTTTATGGTACCTGTTCAATATTTAAGGGTATAATTTGTATACTGATTAGTTTAAGAAATAATAAGAAAGTTAAAAGTTTAGTTACCATTATATTATTATTATTAGTAGGTATATTGCCTGAGTTTATGTTATTACATATATGTGCAATAAATAATGTACCAATTTAATATGCTTTTATTTTCTGCTCAAGTTTTTGTCAGACATCGATATCTTTTCATTTCAAGCTATTCTGCTAGACATTCCTTATGAGAAGTATAGCTATTGTGGGCCTAGTCTTGTCACGTGACGCGCAGTTGCAATGTCGAGCATTACGGCCTAGAGAGTTATAGTAGGCCATGGTTGAACAACGAATAATTGTACTTACTAGTGTACAAATAATTGCATTAGAAATCCTTTCTGATTTGCACGTATTTTAAGCTTTAAGGGCGGTTTATACTGCATTGTTATGGTATTTTTTAGTTTAAATCATGCTTCAATTTTATGGAACAGTGTCCTAAGAGTTAAATAGTAATGCTTAATGCTACATTTAAAACAAATAATTTTACCTCATCAACAATCAATATAACTGGATGCCTTTGTTGTCCTGCACAGCGAAATTTCTTGGACATTTTTGTAATCATTTTAGCTAGATCAAGAATTATATTTTTATCCTGGTCTTCTGGGAAAATGTATTTTATAGCTCTTTTTAATTCTATCGCGTCTATTTTTTCACCAACTTTAATAAGCTGCTTCAAGAGTTTTTTGTTCTTCTCCGATATATCTGGACTAAAATAATATCACTTTTATATTCTATTAGATTAAAATTAGTAATATATTTACCATTCATTAGACTTCAATGCGTCATCTATCGCAGATGAGATCAATTTTTCAATTGCATAATCAGTATATTTGCCTATTAGTAAGCATCTCCATGCACCTAACCATTTCTGTTGAACCTGTTTGATTAAACTCTAAAAAAAAATACATATATTTACTACAAAACTAGTTAAAATAATTACTAGAGATGCAAAGGTTAACTATTAGTAGTCGTAATATTTGGTTGTTTTGCCGAATATGAGTGATGAATATTCAGCACTCGCCGAATTTATATTTAAACTTTTCATTCATGATTACCAAATTAGCTATTAATTCTATTTTAATAGTAACAACAAAAAATGTGACCTGTTTATTTATCAACCTTGTTGCATTATTTACATTAAAAAATAAAGAGAAAAATAAACAAAGATTTCTTAAAAATTAAAAACTACCATATTACTTCGATTATAAGACGCACCCTTATTTTTTTAAGCTAGAGCATACCCTTTACCCTGGTAAGACGCCATCGAATATAAGACGCACCATGAATACAGAGTCATTAAAATACTAAAAAACATGCGTCTTATAATCGAAGTAATATGGTAATTATAAATATGTTACATGTAATTTTTTAATGAAATACACAAAATAAAAGGAGTATGAAAATTCTTACACTATGTAGCTGTTCATAGCTTATTAAAGCACAATTTGAATGTACGTTTGCTCATTTATGGAATTGTGGTTCCGATAAATGGGATCTAAGGTGAGGGTTGGATTGTTGATTTAATATTTAGTTGTACTTTTGGTTCTTGGGACTCATGTTTATCTTTGTATTTGTATCTTTATGCTAGTTATAGGTGTTATAGGCACACATGTATTGAATACAAGTTTGCACAATAAAGCATTCAGTAATGCCGAATATTCCTATTCGGTTACTGCCAGAAATCAATATTCATTTCATTTCTAATATTTACTACACCATTTCATCACATCAAATATTAGCCAACAAATATATGGTATTGACCGACAGAGCAACAGTTGCCATACAATTATGTAAAAACATTCCAGATTTATTTTGATTTAAAAGTAGATATTTTTTCTTGAAAAGTTATGTTCTAACAGTTAGATAAATGTTAATTTTTAATTCTTGACAATTGGTGGTTGTTCAACACAGAAACTCCTCAGAAAGTAAAAATAAAAACATATACTTAACAGAATTAAAATGGAAAAGTTGAAAGAAGCAGAAATCAAAATTAAATATATCCATGAAGTAACTGAAGAGCTTGAAAACTGGGAAGAAAGTAAGTTAATAAAAACCCTAAATGACACATGGAAAATACTGAAAGAAACACTAATAAAGAAAGCAGACATAATATGCGGAATTTCAAGAATAATACCAGGTAAAAAGGAGACCAACTGATGGCATGAAAATATTAGAGAACTGGTAAGAGGGAAAAAGATTATGTGGAGAAAATATGTCAAGACAAAGAAAACAGAATACCAGGAAGAATATAATAGGAGAAGAAAAGAAGTTAAAATGGAAGTGAAAAAAGTTGGGAGGAATTTGGAGAAGTTGTGGTTATCAAAATACCTAATGACCTGCACTGGAAGAAGCTGCAAGGGAAAATCAGGAGATCTGGTTTCATCAAGACGGCTGTCCAGCACATTTTGGCTTACATGTTAGAAATTTTTTAAACGATTCATTCCCAGACTGCTGGATTGGTAAAGGTGGAGCTATCAATTGGCAACCAAGGTCTCCTGATTTAGCACCTTGCGACTTTTTCCTGTGGGGTCACCTTAAAATCAAAATTTACAAAAGACGCCACCCAGACATTAATTCTTTGAGGGAAGCAATAGTAACCGAATGTGCTTTAATTAATGAAAGACAGTTAGCCAACGTCAACGTTCTTTTTACAACAGACTAGGCTAGGATACTGCTTAGCCCAAAATGGAGAGTTATTTGAATATCTGATATAATTTCTTTGTTGTTGTTTTTCTTTCTTATTTTCATTACTTTTATTATTATTCATTAAACCTCTGATTAACTTAACACCTGTTTATTGTTTTATTATAGAAAAAAATGAGCATAACTTCTAAAAGGGATATGTAATGTTAATTTGCCTATGTTCGACACCCGGTATAATTTATATAATAATTATGAAATCTACAACTAACCTCTAATCGACAATTTAATTTGTACCGTATATCTGCATATGTCTGATTGTCACAGCGCAATGTGCCCCCATTTCCAATAAAAGCTTTGTAATTATTAAACAATTTCATGCTATCTTGCAAAATAGAATGCATCTCTAGTCTTATTTCTATATTTTTTCCACTTATTTGATCTACTGGGGGATCGAGAATAATGGTGAAAGGATCAGCCCTTCCTCTACCACAATCAAGAACAGTTACATGTAGTGGACTAGTATAGAAATTTTCAGAATTTATTTCAAGGCTTTCTTTTATATTAAACTGTGATGTTAACTGAATTAAAGTCCACTCTAAAAGAACAGATTATTTTTAGGTAATATACTATAAAGCAATATTCATACTGTACCTTTAGGTAATTCATCTAATTGTTTAATCATATTCTTAATTTTATCATCAACACTTGTAACACTACATTTAAAATTAATATTGTCTTTAGATAAAGGTGTAACATTTTCTTGGGATTCTAATGATTTTTCATATCGATGCACAGCATGAAAACGTAAGCAAGGTGTGTGAGATTCTACAAGATTATAAACTGCTTCAAGTTCATTGTTTTGCATTGAGTTCAATGCAGCTATTTTATGACTTTCTGTAAAAAAACATTGTTAGTTTCAAAAATTATTAAAAGAAACTAAATTATATACTTGTATATAGAGGACCACATGGATAATGTATATTTTGTAGCTTATTTAAGATGTCATTTAACTCCTTCTGTTTTTCAACTTCCATTTTCAGTTATTATTTAACTAATTCTTCACTTTTGATAAATAATACACTAACCGAAATACGTATAACACAAACTGAGGTTATAAAACATAAAACGTATATCTATATAAATTTGAAAAATAGTCGATAATGCAGGTTTCTTTATCTGCTATAAGTAAACTGCGTTCCGAAACATTGGGCGCATTCAGGGAAATACCGTTTGCTGTCATTTAGCATACGCTGACTAAATTAACGCTTAAGCTAAACAGCTGTGCGCCTCTGAATGCGCCCAATTATTTGGTAACTGTTGTCTTTCGCATTGTTCTTGGAAAAATCATAAGTTAATGCAGTGCGTTTGAAAAATAATACTATTTAGTAAGATTTTCGTAACAATAAGGCATAAGATATTGACTAAACAGGAGAAAATTAATGTCTTTAAATCGTTTTATTCCCTGAACTAGGATTGCGGGTTCCAAGTAGACCTCTACCTACATCATCACTCATCACATATCGAGATATCGACTGCCTTGGTTGTTGTTTTGTTATCACTGAAATTATTTGTTTTTATTATTTTTATATCATTGGCATCTGCCAAATTGTATTAAAAGTAAAAAAAAAATAATATTCAAACAAAATTCAGTTGGAACTTACAACAAAAACTACAAAAGATGTTTTTTTTATGAAACATTTTAAATACAATCTACTCATTTGGTAAAGTTGTTTAATTGTCAATGGCGTAAAAATAATAAAAGTATAGTTATTTGTACAACTAGTAATGAAAGCAATACTTTTTTCATGAGTTTGAAGTTTGATGCACGACGGCGAAGCCGGAGTGCATCAATCAAACGAGTGAAAAAAAGATGCTTTCATACGAGTTGTACACAATATTTTTTTGCATTTTGACATCTTAAATCCCTCAAAATAGGATAAAAAGGATTTGAGAATTGACAGTTGTCAAACTGACAATTTACAATATTTTATTTAAAGCATACTTATTACAATATCAATAACAAATGTAAGGAGCTACAGAGGACCCGACATGGACTCAGATCACATAATGGTAGGAATCAAGCTGAAACAAATAATACCGATAGACACAAGGAAAACACCAAATGGAACAAAACAAGGCACAAACAGAAGAATACAAAACGACCAAAAAGAACGAGAAGAGTATGCAAAAGAGCTAGAGAAAGTCCTAGACCAAGCACAGGAAAAGGAGAATATAAACCAAATGTGGGGAAATATAAAACAGGCCATCAAAATAGCAAGCGAGAAAATAGGAAACGACAGTAAAGAAAGAAAAAAAGAATGGTTCGACAAAGAATGTGAAGACGAAATAAGGGAAAGGGCAGAAACAAGACTAAATATGCTAAATAATAGATCAATAGAAAATATAAAAAAATATCAGGATCAAAGAAGAAAAAGTAAGAAAATATGCAGAGAAAAGAAGAGACGTTACAAAGCAAAGAAAATAGAAGAACTAGAAAAACACTACAAAAATAAAGAAATTAGAAATTTATACCTAGGAACAAAGAGAATCAAAAAGGGATACCAAGGGAGGACACCTTTATACAAAAATAAAGAAGGAACCTTAATAGGAAACCAAGAAGATAAACTAGAAAGATGGGTTGAATATTTTAGTGAACTTCTAAACCAAGAAGGAGAAACAGAACAGGAAAACAGAGAGATTAACACAGAAGAGCAAAATGGAAATGAGGAAATACAGCAAATAGAAGAACCCCCCCAGATAAAGGAAGTAACAGATGCCATTAAAAAGTTAAAAAATAACAAAAGCCCCGGAAAAGACGCACTAACGGCAGAAATGTTTAAATATGGGGGAGAACGGTTATATAGCAAAGTACATCATCTAATAAAACAAATTTGGAAAGAAGAGCGAATGCCGGAACAATGGTCAGAAGCAATCATATGCCCAATTCACAAAAAAGGACCCAAAATGGACTGTAACAACTACAGAGGGATCGCACTTTTAAACATAGCATATAAGATTTTGGCAAATTGTATAAAAAACAGGTTAGAACAAAGCATAGAACACACAATCGGTGAGTACCAAAGTGGGTTCAGAAGAGGAAGATCGGTTATAGACCAAATATACATACTAAGAGAAATACAAGCAGAGAGTTCCGAACACCAACAAAAAACACATATATTGTTCATAGATTTTAAGCAAGCTTACGATCGAATCAGAAGAAAACAACTCTACGAAGCAATGAAAGAACTAAACATTCCTAAAAAGTTAATAGAACTAACGAAAATGACGCTAAAACACACTGAAAACAGGGTTAAAGTGGAGGGACAACTAACAAGAAAATTTGAGGTAAAAGAAGGATTACGACAGGGAGATCCACTGTCAGCAATATTGTTCAACATCGCCCTGGAAAAAGTGATAAGAAACAGCCAAATAAACAGATCTGGCATACTGTACCATAAAAAACACCAATGCGTGGCCTTTGCGGACGACATAGCAATATTAGCAAGAAGTAAAGGAGAGTTACGAGAGGTCTTAGGTAGATTGTATTGGGCAGCAAAGGCAATGGGACTGGAAATCAATCAAAATAAATCAAAGTACATGATATGGGAAGAAGAACAACACCAAACCAACAAATATCTAGAAATAGAGGTAGAAAGGAACAAAATATACAAAATGGAAGAAGTCGAAAAGTTTACCTACCTGGGAACCATATTCACAAAGAAAGCAGGAACAAATGAGGAAGTGAAAGCAAGAATAACGGCAGGGAACAGATGTGTGTGTGCGTTGAGTGAGGTATTAAAAAGCAAAATAGTGTCGCGAGCGCTAAAGTTCCGGTTATACAGAACAATTATAAAACCAGTGGTCATGTATGCGAGTGAAGTGTGGACATTAGGAACAGTAGAACAAAAAGCCCTAGGAGTCTGGGAAAGAAAAGTGTTACGCAAAATATTAGGAGGAAAACAAATAAATGGAGAGTGGTATAGGAGGACAAACGAAGAAGTAAGAACATTATATGGGAAAGAGGACATTATAGGATCAATCAAAGCACAGAGATTAAGATGGATGGGGCATCTGATGAGGTTAGAAGGAGAACGAATACCGAAGAAAGTAATGGAAAGTCAAATGGGAGGAAAAAGGAAGAGGGGACGACCGAAATCAAGGTGGAGAAAAGAAGTAGAGGGAGATTTAGAACAGTTGAGGGTGAAAGACTGGAAAATAGTAGCAACAGACAGGAAAGAATGGAGAAGACTAGTACAAAAAGCCATGAGCCTACAAGGCTTGTAGTGCTATTTTATTATATTATACTTATTTAATGCAAAATGTAAAATTAAATAGTTAAAAAAAGTGTTGCTTTCTTTATGATTTTTTGGTAAAAAAAGTCCACTTTTTTTGTCAAAATGCAAAAAAATAATTTTAGAAATTACTTTTAAATTCCCCAGCAACTGATATCCCAAGACTTTTTGATGGTACTGTACATCTATTGTATTCCATGTGCTTTTGTTTTCGAGAAGAAAATGATAAATAACGTTAACCAGTTTCTCTATAAATTCACCAAGGCAGACCGACAATTAAACGTTTCGGAAAGACCAATTGTTATTATCAAATTGTCACTATTTCGTTAAAATTAATAATGTAAGGGTTCTCCAGCAAAATTTTCCTTCTTGTTAAATAGTTTCATCCCTTCGTCTTTGGAATTGGAATAAATTAAGAATAATCGAAAAGACATTAGTTGAAATTAACAATACGTAAAAGTTCAATGGCCCAGAATGAACATCATCTTCATCATTTCGGAACGCATTTTAAAATTAAGACCCCCCCGACTGGCCGGTGTTGTGTGGGGGTCACAGAACACCCTATAATAGAAGGACATGATCCATGCTAACAGCTTGAACCGTGTTGCGCCCTCTGTATTCATAAACCGTCCCTAACTCTTGACCTACATACCATGCCCCAGATATTGTTTTATTCTAAATTACTTATGTTATTCATTTCCATTTATTTAGTGAATGGTTTTCATTGAAAACGTTTCCTTAAAATTCATAATAATAGAAACGTTTTTATGAAAAGTATTCACTAAATAAACAATTAAATAAAATAAACTAAAAAGTTTCAATTACACTATTTTATTATAAAATTCACAAGAAAAATAATATAAGACCAAAGACCTTAAAAACTATAAAAATTGAGTTTTATATTTAGATCTGTTTTTATATATTATAGGTAACACTGCTACCTTGTAAAATAACTGCATTAGCATTTTGTTTTACCAATGTTTTTACAATAATTAATAATTATATAATATAAGTTGTGAAAATCCTTTAATTATTTTAGATTTTTAGTAACTAGTGTGTTCGCAATAATTAAAGTTAAACTCTACGGTCTTCTTCAGGTAACGCAATTGTTTTTAAAACATTCCTCGAATGTAAAAATCGTGGTAATATACATAATAAGTGATTATATATAGTATTAATAATAGAAATAAAACTATGACTACAATATTTAAGCCTAAGGTTACCGCTATTTTCACTTACTTGTTTAGTCATAACAAAGGCAGCAGCAGTAGAGATTTCCCCAGTATGCAGTATGTTATCTAAGCAAGTTTAACAGCCTTTGAATTCAGGTAAAATATTTTTGGCTACTAACTCACTTACATAACCCACGGCAATCAGGTTCAGTTCAGAATCTCGACAAAATACATTTCTAATTTGACTTATAAAAAGTTCTTTCACTGCAGGTGCCGAAATAAAATTAGTTTGAACACTTTTCTAAAATTAAAATTTTACTTCTTAATGAAGGTTGTTTTTCTCCTTAATATTTTAGCCTCTTGGTATAACAATTTTGTCTTTGGGGTCAATTTCTCTTTTCCATTTGCGTTCTACAAATTAATAAAAAGTTTTAATATTTAGGAGTTTTTATAATAGAAGTACGTAATTCAAAAATTAATATAAAAACTTACGTTTTGATGATGGAATTATCATCACAATGTCTTTTCGAGGTGGAGGTGTGACATGCCCTAGCAATTCTGCTCCTGTAAGATTCGAGTCTATCGAAGATTAAGCTGCTGCAACATCATTTACTGCTGGTTCTAATTGTATATCTATTACCATTGTTTGTCTGTAATATTGTCTTCCCAAAAGGGCTTCATTATAGCTGCAGACAGAACCGGAATGGTAGCTTTTGTTGTTCAGGTGCAACGTCAATAACTGTAATGCTACTTTGTCAGGAGCAATTGGTTCTAAAAAAAATATATAACTAATTAATGATGGTACGCATCATTAATTATATAACACAATTTTTATTGTCAGGCAAATTTTTGAAGGCATTGCATGCTTTAGGAGTTTTGTCGTTATTTTGCTTACCTACCTATAAAGTTTTCATCAACACGTTTCGAATATATTCTTCCATGGACGTGTACGGTTTTCGAATTTAATTTTACAAAACCGAATTTCCACACAGGGAAAGCTATTGCTTCAATCTTACCCTATCTTTTATAGGATTTGGGAAAGAATGCAGACGAATTTCTTCTCCGCTGTCGCAGTCTTTCACTGCACACTTTTTTCATTCTTCTTCATTATCTAAAGAAAAAATCTAATTAGGTGGTGTTGTTGTGTTGGTAAAATTTAGAAATTATTATGCTAAATTAAGCTGCATTATACACAAGTAGGTACTTACGTAAATATTGAAATATATAAACAAGGTGCACAAAGCTCATTCTGCTCATTCACTTCTAACACTGAAATATTCTGTTACACAGATGCCCTGAAGATTTTAAAGCAGGCTTTCAGGTTTACAACCCCCGCACTTATCTTTTTATAATCTTTAAAATCCCACAAAACCCTTTGGACGCATTAAAACCGTTCAGAAAACAGTTTATTTAAAAATTGCTGAATCCGAATTTTTGAATTATTGTTTAGCTTTAGAAACACGCACCTACTTACTTATATCCATAGGCGTGCTGTTCTGCGGGTTCATGCAAGCTAAATTTGTATAACATCTATCAACAATTAAATGAAGAACTTTAATATATTCAAACACTACCAAATCCAGTTACATTAACGCAATTCGAGTTTTTTTCTAAGGATCAAAAGCTGCCAATCTTGGAGAGAATTTTAAAAATATCTAGGTATTTAATCTTAAAATTCCTTGGTAGGATGTTCAATTATGCGCTGAACAATAATTGGCGCCTAGTGGCCGATGGTATTAAAATAAAGTTATGAGAAATAAGGGTTATAGTCCTCCAACAAATAATCTGAACCATGAAAAAACATTTAGTATCTAATAAGCTAATAATCTTCGAACGGCCAACGTTCTATCTTATAGCTGAAATAAAATATACAAAGAAATAAACGTGAAATAACCTTCAGATTAAATTTTAATAATTTTTGGAAAATATCTGTTACTCGTATTTGTTCTTAATATTATAATGATCTTTATTTAGCTACAAGCATTTTTCTTGACATTCTATTTTTTACTGGCGAAATGTTCAGTAAAGAATTAAGAATTAGATAATCATTATACAGTAGGTAGATGAGTAGAATATCAGTTGTTCCCTTCAAATTTACATTACATAATTATAAATATTATAATGTAAAATATTTCTATAATATTGGAACAGAAAATTTGAAAATATTCTTTTGGTTGAACTTTTACTACATTTCATTTTCAACTTTGACGCTCCTTTTTATTACACTCCAAACCAATTCTTAGAAAATCCGAAAATGTTTGGTACGTTTTCTTGTTATTGAAGGTGCGTAATAAACAATAATATGTTGGTAAGTAGCGGCCCCTTTATAAGAAAAGGATTTTCCATTTATTTTTCTATTGCAAGAATAATTAGATTTTAGTGTGAATCAGGTTAAAACGGATTAACAATTATCAATGAAAAATTTATATTATATTATCAGATAACATGAACCTATAATAAATAATTTGGTACGTCACTGAGATGTCGATAATACAGCTAATTTATTTAACGATTGTTAATGTTTCTTACACGACTGCCCCCTATATTCATAAACCGCTTTTTTGTTTAAGAGATGACGTAATACGGTTTACACAGGTCCTATCTCACTTGGCATACCCTGGTGGGGGTAGCGTTTGTCAAATTCTGACATTTGTGCATTATCTAACCTATATTCTTATAAAAGTAGGGATAAGTTTCAATAAAAGGTTCTTAAAATCACAAAAAATGTCTAACATAATAATGACTGAAATATTCACATCCTTTCAGGATTATTTACATTCCGAGCAGAATATAAGAGAGGTAAGACAATTTTATTAAATAGTGTTCTTGGGTTATCATTTTTTTTCTGTGCAGGAAATAAGAAACACTGTAAAAGAAATAGAAAAAAATGCACGAGAAATTTTAACAGTTTTACAAATAATTCATCAAGAAAATGGTCCTCAAGAAAGTATGTAAAGAAATGATTCCATATTTTTTTGTATTGTAACATCATTTTGTTTAAGTAGTGTTGTAAATAATAATATGTTAATGTTTGTAGCATCATCCTCCTGTTTAAAAGCTAGACAATTATTTGAAGAAGTTCGAACAAATTACAAGAAACTATCAGAAATTATACCAGCAGGCCAGTATTATCGTTTCAATGATCACTGGCGGTATGTTACACAAAGGTTGTGTTTTTTGGCTGCTTTAACTGTATTTCTTGAAGTAGGAATATTGGTTTCTATAGACACAGTTGCAGAAATATTAGGTGGTAAGTATAATAATTGCAGTCAGTAGATAATTAGCTTATTTATTAGGGACTTCTTTAATATTTTAAAAATAAATTTTCAGTCAAATCACAAGCAGCAGATGGTTTCCATTTAGACCTAGAAGATTACTTAATGGGTCTTTTGCAGTTATGTTCAGAATTGGTAATTATTAATTTATTATACAAAATGAAATTTTGAATATTGTTTTTAAGGCAAGATTTGCTGTGAACGCAGTCACAAGTGGTGATTATAATAGACCCATGGAAATATCAAAGTTTGTGGGTGAATTGAATGCTGGTTTTAGACTGCTGAATTTGAAGAACGACTCTCTTAGAAAAAGATTCGATGCATTAAAGTATGATGTCAAAAAGATAGAAGAAGTTGTTTATGATTTAAGTATTAGAGGTCTTAAGCCTGGATCTACTAACAGTAATGCAGAAGCAACAGCCGAATGCATTTAATTTTGATTAGTGATAAGTACCTACCTACATTGTGATTCATGTAGAAATACTTCAAGTTTAGATTTACTCATTCATATTTTTTTTAATATTCCTTTACGAAAGTAAACATTAAATATATGATGTTAGTTAAGTTAATATTATGTATTAAACAGTTCATATTTTGTATGGTATAAATTTTCTTATTTAGAAAAGCAGCAACTAGATTATTTGCGTTTTAAAAAATGCAAAATTAAAAAATTTAAAATCACATTTCACGCAATATTTTTTTTTAATGATTTCCTACACAATAACTTTGATAAAATATTTGTAGATTTGAAAACTTCAATAAAAAATTAATATTAATACACAACAGCTGTAATTCAGGTTACAGTAGAATCCCTTATGGGAAATATTTAATTTTAAAAATTAATCTAAATGACAATTTAAATAATGTCTATAGTCCAAGAATTAAAAGAAGAATTGCAATAATTTTACCTCTGTTTAAAAAAGGAGATCCAAAAAAACTGCTCAAACTACAGAGGTATTTCAGTACTGAGCTCTGCTAATAAGGTATACAAAATAGTATTGGAAAAACGATTAAGGCAAGCAATGGAGGCGACGATCAGCAATAACCAATGCGGGTTCGGACCTGAAAGAGGTACAACAAACAACCAGTCGGAAAAACAATAGCCTATATTTGTGTTTCATAGACCTTAACAAAGCATTCGACAGTTGTCCACGCAAAAAAATATGGGAGGCGTTATATAAATGAGGAATTAATAAGATACTGGTGAGAGTTTAAACTTAACCGCTACAAATGTAATAAGAACCAACAACTTAATTTCGGCTGAATTTAACACAACCAAAGGGGTCAAGCAGAGAGGATTGCTGAGCCCGCTCCTGTTTATTATATGTACTAATTGACGAGATCGACAAGGCATCCAGGGAAAAATTAAAAACAGCCCGAATAGGAGTCCAGAAACTACAATCAGGGTATATATTTGAAATGATGCATGCGTATGATCTGGTCTTAATTGACAATAAGAAAACTGATCTACAAAACAATGTGTCAGTATGGAATGAAGCAATAAGGGTGAATGGTATGAGTATAAATACTGATCAAACGGAAGTGATGATAATATGGAAAACTGACCAACAACTGGAAATAATGTTAAACAACATTAAACTGAAACAGGCCGAAAATTTTAAATACCTACCTAGAAATGGAAATCAAAACCAGATAGCAAGTGCCACCAGGTTATTTTATAAAGTGCGAATCTATAAAACAATTATTAGACCGGTAGTGAAAGGTGGACCCTGCGAAAACAAAACTTCCAAAAACTGCACATCTGGAAGAGGAAAATATCCGAACTGCTCATTACGGTATTGTTAATGCAGTCCCTACTGGATATGCCCACTGCTGTCCTAAGATAGCGCATTTCGCTGGCTTGTATTCTGCTCCTATCTCTATCACTTATGGCCCATTTTCGCCTCCATATGTCAACACTGGTATATAGATATTTCTAAATATCTTAGCTTTTGTGGCAGTACTTATTTGCTTTCTTGTTATGAAAACTTTATTTAGTGCGGTGTTAAATCAGTGCAAACAATTCTAGAAACGCAGCAGTTAATGTGGTTCGGACATGTGATGCGTATGAATGACAATAGAAAAGTTAAAACCATTTGGAGGATTACACTTGACGAGAAAAAGAGAAGGGGTAGACCAAGCAGAAGCTGGAACAGCGAAATAAGGAAGTCTCTTCAGAAAAGGAGGACAAACTGAAGGCGATCCCTAATCGTTGTGGGTGGAGGAAAAGGATGATATAATTGCAAAAACTTTTAAACTGAACGAAGATAAATACATTTCATAAGAGTCTGTGCTTCTTACTGTTGAACCTAATTAACCCCCATATTATTAAATAGGGTTTTGACTGGTGCAAATTTTTAACTGTTATAAGCAGTTTTTAATACTTACAAGCCATTTCTCATATGAAAAAAGTAGTGATGGGCACAATCGAATGATTTTGAGAATCGAATAATCGGCAATCGGATAATTTCAACAATCGAATGATTTTTTACTCGAATTAAAAATCATTCGAATGATTTTTCATTCATCATTCGTTTCAGTTTCAGAATGAAAAATCATTCGAATGATATTTCACTCGAATTAAAAATCATTCGAATGATTTTTCATTCGTCATTCGTTTCAAAGTTTCCGAATGAAAAATCATTCGTAATTCGCAATGCGAGTGATTAATCGGGCGATCACTCGAGTTGAATGCGCAAACTCACACTGCGCTTATAATAAAAGAAACTTTTCAAAATTAAAGTAATACGGTGTACAGTTATGTATATTACTTTATCTTTGTCTGACGCTTGCCTTGCGACAGCGACAACCCGCACGTCCCAGGCGTCGTTAATGCCGTACAAAAATAACTATGTGGATGGGAATTCATTCGCATTCGCATTCGTCATTCGAAAAAATTCAACGTTAATATTTTACATTTTATATCTTTTTCTTTTTATTGTTTCTCAAATTTAGTTTATATTTGTAATTTAGCTTTATATTATATATATTTTATTAAATATTTAGTTACAATTATTTACATTTATATTATTATGTGTAGTTACAAATTAAAATGTTGACTTATTTTATTTTGTTTAATAGCTCAATGTAGTTTCTTACTCAAGACAGGGGGTTTTGTTATTATTGAAAGAATTCATTCAAAATAGCCCATGCGCAATCTCATACTGAACTCAACAAACGAAACCTTTAAAAATAAAAGTAATTAAGTAATTCTAGGAAAAGTAATGCGATGTGCAGTTATAGGCATAAAACTTTATCTTTGTCTTTGTCTGATGCATGCCTTGCAACTTGCAACAGCGACAAACCGCCCACGCGTCGTCAATGCCGTACAAAAATAACTCGATATTAATGTGAATTCATTCGCATTCGTCATTCGCTATTCGTTTCTGAGATTCCGAATGAAAAATCATTCGAATGATATTTCATTCGCTATTCGTTTCCGAGATTCCGAATGAATAATCATTCGAATGACATTTCATTCGTTTCAGAGTTTCCGAATGAAAAATCATTCGAATGATTTTTAATTCGAATGAAAAATCATTCGAATGATTTTTCATTCGTCATTCGTTTCAGAGTTTCCGAATGAAAAGTCATTCGAATGATTTGACGACAACAATCGAAACATTTCGAATACCGACGATAATCGAATGATCCGATTTTTTTCATTCGAATTCGCCCATCACTAGAAAAAAGTTGTATAGAAATATTTAAGAGAAACTTACGCAGTTGGCAATATACATACTGTTTCTGTATTACCTTTGACATGTACCTACTCTTTTCTATCGCAAGCAATGCTTTCACAACATTGCATGAACATTTAAATAACAGGTGCTTACCACAACTACACAAGCATAACTTCGGAGTTTTTTGGTGTTGCTAAAGGAGGTAATTTCACCCAGAGACTCTAGATTTAGTAACAATTCCCCATCCCCACGTTTCAGGTTTTGAATAAATTTCTACGGGTAAGAAATATTTCGCAGATATTCACTCTTCATTAGGTACCTACTTTAAAAATAATACACCAAAATCAAAAACAATATATAATTTTATCAATTTCGCAGCCAAACAAATTACAACTGGAGTATTCAAATTAAATGTTCAAATAAGTTTCCATTTACTGCCATACAGTATCCTAACCTATCATAAAAATTACTTTTAACATTATCTAACAATCGGGGACTATAATATTAAAACACACTTCGGTAATTTTATCTTTAAGAGAATCTAAATTAGGATGAACTCGGGAAGAGTAAACTTTAGATTTTAAGTAAGGCCATAAGAAAAAATCGTTCGGAGCCAAATCAGGGGACCAAGCGGGCCAACCAATTGCACCTCCACGTCCAATCCAGGTTTCATGAAAGGTATTGTTTAGGAATTCTTTAACTACTGCTGAATTGTGAGCGAGACAGCCATCGTGTTGGTACCATATCGGTCGCTCATCTCCAAGCATTGTATGTTCAATTGCAGGACAAATAGTTTCAGTTAAAAGTTCTAAATAAGTCTCTCCGGTCAACGTTCCGTTAATAAAATAAGGTCCAATTACAACGTTATTTAATATTCTACACCAAACACTAACCTCCTGTGGATATTGTGTGTGTGTGTTTTTACAATTAAATGGGGATTGTCGGTACTCCAATATCGAAAATTTTGAGAATGTGGTTGATTATTTAAAGTAAACGTACATTTGTCAGTAAAGCACACTCTTTCTAGAAAATCAGGTTCATTGTTGCATTTATCCATCATAATTTGACAAAATGCAAATCTGTTTTCGGAATCTCTCTCGTGCAGTTCTTGATGAGGCTGATATTTATACGATTTAAATTTATGTTTCTTTAATATTTTATGTACGTAACTTTTACTTAACCCATTTTCTGCACTTAACTGCCGCACTGATATGTTGGGATTAGCACAAACAGCTGCCAATTTCACAATTATGAACCGCAGGATTAATGATATCAGGTGCTACAAATATTGAGCAAACATTACCAGTATTTTCAAATCTGCTTATGATTCTTCCAACAGTAGTGTGTGCAGGATGAGGTCTGTTGGGATATGTCGTTGCAAATCGTCTACACGTTTCCCTGTAACTGTTTCCTGTGTAGGTAGACCCATTTCACTATTTGAACTTTTTCTTCCACAGTGTAAATATTCATGACGATTTTAGTATAAATTCAAATAGGACTTGATGTAAATTATAAGGTCAGGTGGGGTAAATGGGACCCCAACGGAACGGGTGTATTCTTGGTATATGGCAAGGGATACTAATGTGTTTCATTTACCATAAAGAGTACTTATCCAGGAACACTTCAGGGGTATATTAGCTGTAAAAAAAAACGTATTAATTTTTTGCTCTATTTTTTAATCTTTCATTGTCGGGTGGCCCACTTACCCCAAATTTTAGGGAAAGTGGGCTACCTCCACTTATTTCTGATAATAATAGCATCACGCGATTGTATGGGGAACTGGGCCACTCAGTGATTCTTTCTCTTTCAATACCTCTGCAGATTTAAAATATCTCGTTTAATTTCAGAGTTATGAGGTCAAATATAAAGGAATACCACAATCACCAATATACTTTAATTTTAAAGTGGAGAGTACAAAAATGAAATTCTTATTCTTAATATCTAATTACTTACTCAAGTAAGAACGAAAATATAAGAAGCCATAGGTACTTCAGTATTTTAGTGTAAGTAACAAGATTTATAAGTACCTACCTAATTAATTATTTTTTTTTATTTTAAGCCCGTGTAGCATCCCAGACTATTGGGCAAGGGCCTCCTCCAGGTCTTTCCAATTATTTCTATCTTTCGCTGTTTCCATCCAATTGACTCCAGCCTTAGCTATAATTTCGTCTTCCCACCGTGTTCTAGGACGTCCTTTTTTTCTTTTAAATAACCAGCGCGTTATTGTGGAGGTCCACCTGTTTGTCATTCTTGCAATATGTCCTGCCCATCGTAGTTTGAGTTTCTTGCAGTGACGTTTAATGTCTGTTGCATGGAATTGCTTCTTTATGTCGGCAATTTTGACACGGTCACTAAGTTTTAATTTGAGTATGTTTCTCAACATTTTATTAAGTGTTGTTTCGAGTTTTTTTAAATCACTACTGTTTGTTGCCCACGTTTGTGCTCCGTAGCTTAAGGTTGGTATTGCAACGAAGTGCCTTTTTGATTATTTGCTTATGGTGGTAGAGTCTTATAGCAACTTCATTACGAGTGTTAAAAAGCTTTGCTTATGCAAGAGGTATTCATTAAAAATACACGATCAAACTAACAACAAATATATTGGTATTAATTTAGATACAAACATTATTAAAACTGTTTCACAAAATGTAATTCAACTGTTCAACAATAATATAAGATCAAAATACTCAACAACTCTTAGAATGGCGTACAACACATTATTTAATGATTCCACAAACATGATCCAACAATACATAAATTCGTACTAAGTCTGAAGGACTTAATACCCCATACAAGGTCTTAATTTTAATATCTACTTGCATGAATAACACATCTTAAATGTAACCCAACCGTTGGCTGATGGCCAAGGGTTTTGGTAAGGCCTCTCGTCCGAGTATTTAATCAGGCATCGTAGTGAGACTCTTGAGAAGAGACTGAATTTACTATGAAAATGCTCACATATTTATACTGTCAAGATGTGTTCTTTCTCTCTTACAACTAAACATCTGCTTATGTTAGAACAAGGATTCCATTCATTCTTACATTGTATGAATATAGGTCATGATGTACAACCCACATTATTTTAGTATAAACAAATGCAACATTGTAGTACAATGGCATGATTACGCAATACAACCAGCTGCATTGTCTGATTCATATTCATACAAGTGCATCTTTAGTTAGTAAACAGAATTAACTATCCTTACTTTGAAATGATTATGAAACTTGAAACTTGTCATATCAAATACAACCAAACGCTAACTTATTAAGTACATTTCTGATGGAAATGTTTAAGTTATTTATCAATTAATCTACTATATTACGCAATCACACATTGGTTAAACACTTTGCTTTTTAGTTTTGTTGGTAAGTTACTTTTTAGTATTGATTTTAAGCCCCAAAATTTTTTCCACCCTTGAGTGATACGTTTTTATATTTCTTTTCCATCATTATTTTCAAAGATACATTTTTTTCTAGATAAACTGCTTCGTCTGTGTATTTAATTTCTTTATTGTCTAGCATTATACATTTTTGTTTCTGTTGGTAAGTATTTTGGTTTTTGCCATGTTAATGTTTAGGACTACTTTTGTGCATTTTTTATTAAGGGATTGCAGCATATTTTCTAGTTCGTTTGAACTTTTAACCTAATTAATACTTATTTAAATTTCGTCTTGGAATGCGAACATTGCAGGCACATGAAAAATCCCCCTGTTATTCAGAGGAGTAGGCGGAGGAATAATTTTATAAACTTCATTGGTTGCGTATGTTAAGACATCTGGCTTGTTTGGCCACTTCCACCCCTTATAAGTACTTGTTTTCGTCATATGCTTTATTGTTAGTGTATCTTCCTGTACCTTAATCACCTGACCGGGATAACATTTTCTGTCGCAAGACACAATGACATAGTCGTCAACAATGGCGTCTGTACCATTTTCTTCAGCATCTTCGTCAGGATCTGATACTGATAAATCTTCCTCAGAGACTTCACTAGATGAGGACGAAATTGTGACACACTTCTTCTTTTTCTTCTTATCTTTCGGTTTGTTCTTTTTTTCTTCTTTTTCTTGTTTTCTCTTCAATGTATTTGTTTTCCTTTCTGCTTTATCTAATAAAGCCTGTTTCTTTTTCTCTTCCTCTTCTTTCAATTTTGCCAGGTAATCTGCCGAAGTGATTATTTCTGCACTTGTACAAACTCTCCTATTTGACGTAATAACAGGTTTGGTGTTATTCTTACATCCTTTCACAAAACTAAGGATAACATTTTCAAAGGATCTTGAAGTGTTGGGCTCAATTTCCATAAGATCAATGTCGAGAATTGCAGTCTCTTTGGTGAGATTAGTTTTACGTTGTGCACAATTCTCTATTAAGGTGACAGATTCATCAAATTCCGTTCTCTCATTATGATTAATTCCGGCAAATGCAGCGTGACTTACATGGTCAAGTTCAAGACTTTCAGGTTCCATTTCCAAAACAACTTGCTCTGTAGTAAGTTGAAAAATTTCTGTTGGCTGATTCTCTGTATTGACAATGATTTGTGTATTAAGTAGTTTCAGTTGGTTTTTGTTTTGATAGTAAGTGCTGTTTGTACGCCTTCATGTCATTTGGTCTAAATACATCTGTCTTTATGGCATTTTTATTCACAGGATTTGTCTTCTGTAATATACATGTTTCATCGTAAATTCCTGTTGATTTAAATGCATTTTTGATCACCGATAAAGGCAGATGTTCATAGACCCTATTCAAAAGTGAGACGAATGTCGATTTGGGTATTCTTTGTCTGGGATTACTCCTCTGCCACTTAACCAGATTTTTTTCCCAGTCATTCTTTAATGATTTAAATACAGCCACATCAAGTGGCTGCAAAATATGCGTGGTGTGTGGAGGAAGTTTAAGTATTACTACTTTATTTGCAATTGCTGCTTCAAGCATTTCGCAAGAAATATGGCTGGAGTGGCCATCATACAATAAAAGTATCGATCGTTCCGCCGGACAGTTAGGTAAGAAACACTTCAAAAACCATTTGTTAAAAATGGAAGTCTCCAGCCACCCACGTTTCGATGCAGCGTAAAAGGTTTTGTCACATTCACTAATATTTAACCAGTCCTCCAAAATGTTTTTGCCTTTGAATATAACAAGGGGAGGCATCTTGTGACCTGCTGCAGAACAGCAAATTAAAATGGAAGTGTTTTCTCTCCTTGGAGAACCGATCATTCTCTTACTTTTTATGTATTTAGCTCCTACCACCTTTGCCTTGCCAGGGTCATGGCAAAAGCTGGATTCATCTAAATTATAGATCAAGTGGGGCTTGTCCGTCAAGTTGAGGCTTTCAATAGTGGTTGACAACTTGTCAAAGAATCCATAGATAACAAAAGGGTTGACTTGCGCAATACGTGCATATTCTACCCCCTGAGGTTTCTTTATTGATAATTTGTGTCTTTTACTGAAAGAGAGGTACCAGCCTTCCCCTGGTCTGTCATTCTTAAAGGGCGTTTTTAGATTATTTCCTTTAACATACATTTCAACTATCTCCAAAACTTCTGCCCTTGTGAGACTAAATTCCCATTTTTCCATACACCTTATGGAGTTGGCCAAGGATTCTTCATCTTTTGCACTTAAGGCCGTATTGCCACCACCATCACGTCTTTTTCCTGCTAGGCGCCCTTTTGCCTCTAATTTCATTGAGACGATGTCTCAAAGTTGTTCGAGGGATGTTGTAAGCCGCAGCAGCCCCTTTTATGGTCTTATTTCCATTTTTCATGTCATCCACTGCTTTTCTTAGGTCGTTGGAAGTATATCGTGGCCCATCTGCCCCTCTTTCCGTTTTTCGGGTGTATGTTCGGGTCATTGCTGGAATTTAAAGAAGAAAAATAAGGGGAATAATGAAGGGGTAACTGGAAGCCCTAGATCCCAGTTGCCTCAATTACCCCTGTTTTCAAAATTATCGGGGGCAACTGGGTCACCCTCTGCCTAACCTTCAAATATTAGAATATTATTTAATATTACGTTGGTGCATAAATAACGCAATATTAACTTACTAGGGGTGTGAACATTCACCCAATTGAATAATTTTTGCACTTGCACAAAATTTCATTGGCAAACACTGCAGAAAATTGTAGGTCTCAATCACAGAACACTCTATAAGTCTCAGTAACAGTTTAGATAACTTAACTAGATAACTAACTAACATATTAATAATCCTACATATTGTATAATACAATATATAAATTTACTAAATATTAAATTAATTGTAATGGTAAATAAACAAAGTTTAATGCTATTTAGGTTTGTAATTCATCATCCCCTTTGAGCGCGAAGGCCTCCCCATAGTCCATCCATGTTCTTCAGTCAGCTGCTTTTATTTTCCAGTTTCTTCCAATCTCCTGCACCTGCTCGTCTTCCCATATCTTGTCTTCGGGTGTCCTTTTTTTCTTTTTCTCAAATTCGGGAACCATTTTGTAGCTCGTATCGTCCAACGGTCTGGGAGTTTTATCACATGTCCTACTCCATTTTAGTTGACGGCATTTGAAAACAATGTTATTTGTCCCCAATCTGGAACGGAGCTCGCGGTTTCTCATGTGGTCAGTTCTTCATACGTGTAAAAGTTTTCTCAGCATTTTGTTCTGTGTTATTTCCAAAGTTTTCATTTGCGTTCTATTTGCACTCCATGTTTGTGCCCCATAGGAGAGAACCGGCATGACACAGTTGTTAAAAATTTTTCCTTTTAGTTTTTGGTTATCTGTTCTATCCCAAGTTTTCTTTAATGAGTAATATTTCTTCCAACTTTGTTTTACTCTATTTTGTATTTGTTTTCCATGCCTATCTATAAAGAAAAAGTCTGACCCAAATAGGTGACATCTTCTACATATTCCACTGTTTCTTGTTCTAGTTTTATTAATTTTTTTTTTCGCATTTCTTCGTACATGAGTTTTCAGTATATTAATTTTTTTTTTTTTTGTTATAAACGTTTATTTGCAATCTGTTAATTATAACAATAAGCAAATCAGATTTAAGGATAATAAATTACAGTGGAATGTACATGAGGAGCAAACGCCCAGTGGCATTCCTCCTAATAAATTTTTCTACAAATGTATATAGAACATATAGGTACAAATCAAAAGCGGTGAGGAAGATCCAAAGGCTTGAAGCGCTTAAGTCTAGGCACTTGGTCATTGTTATCAAGCAGAGACAACACGAGGGGATTGGGGTGCAGTTCCAATCGCTGCAGATACTTAGCACTACACTGCACTACTTCTTCTTTAACTGATTTGATATTAAGGTCTTCTCGGATTTCTATATTTGGTATATAATAGGGGGCATCACAGATGGTACGAAAAGTCTTTGATTGAAACCGTTCCAGTATCTCAATGTTAGAGTTTGATGCAGTACCCCAGAGCTGGATTCCATAACTCCAGATAGGTTTTAGAATGGTTTTATAGACCAGGAGTTTATTGGAGAGTGACAGCTTGGAGTTACGACCTAGTAACCAGTAATAAGACTTGAATTTTAGGTTGAGCTGTTTTCTCTTCATCCAGATGTGGGTTCTCCATGTTAAGGTTTTGTCAAGGTGCAGTCCTAAATACTTCACACAATCTGTTTGCGGTAAGGCTTGATTGTTTATTGTAACTTCCGGGACGAGGCCTCTACGTTTAGTGAAGGTAATTTGCACCGACTTTTGACTATTTAATTTGAATCGCCATTTTGTGAACCATTCAAAGACAGTGTCAAGGGTCAGCTGTAGAGATTGAGCGGCCAGATTAGGATCATGGTGTGTCGCGAGGATTGCCGTATCGTCAGCATATGTTGCAATGGTTGTGTTGGGGCTGGTGGGAATATCGGCTGTGTACAAAGTATATAAAACTGGCCCCAATACGCTTCCTTGAGGCACACCGGATTTGATTGGATAGAGGTCCGAAAGAGCATCTCCAAACTTAACTTGGAAGTATCGTTCTTCCAGGTAGGATCTGATAATGCTGTAAAAAGGGTGCGGGAGGATCCGTTAATTTTTAGACTCACTTTTTTGCATTCGTTGTTCAATTGATTCAGCATTTTATTAAGTTCGTGGCTAGAGTTGGACATAAGTATGATATCATCAGCGAATTTTAGGTTAGACAATTTTTTGCCGGCTATATTTATTCCTACATTATTCCACTTTAGTTTTTGAAAGCACAATTCTAGTACCGCATTAAAGAGAAGTGGCGAAAGAGGGTTGCCCTGGCGTACACCTCCCCGTAATGGAAAAATTGGACCATTTTCTTCTGTTTTTATATAGACTTCTGCTTTTTTGTAGATTTCTTTAACTAGGTGCACGTATTTGGTTGGGATATTTTGTGTTGTTAGGGCTTGAATGATTGCTGTATGCTCCACACTGTCAAATGCCTTTTCAAAGTCTATTAAAATTAACTAACTAACCCAAACTCTTAACAGTCTTAACAGAGATCCTAACTTTGATGAACTTATCAATATTATGAATAAAGAAATTAACAATATAACAGTCATAAAAACCAGAAACTATACTAACAACTTGAATGAAGGTTGGTTTCAGTGGCGGCTCGTGGCTTGAAATTATGGGGGTGCTGCAGCTTTCAAAATATACTTACATACCAGATACCAGTAACGATCCCTAATATTTTTAAGGTGCATTTTAAATAAAATCGGCAAAACAAATCGAAATTGTACTCAACTACTCAATTTATAAAAAAATAAGCTTACAGGAAATAAAACGAATTAAACGAAATAAAAAGAATTGTTATTTAAATATAAAATCCATTCTGCGATTTTTAGCTTCACAAAATTTTTCGATCACCTTTTCATTAAAATTTTTTATTTTTGAAATCATGCTTTTTTCAATGGAAATCATCGACAGAGCAGTTAATCGTTCTTGCTTCATATTATTTCTTAAAAATGATTTTATCCTTTTTAAAGTTGAAAAACATCTTTCCGGTTCTGCTGTAGTCATAGGAATTGTAATTAATATTTTTATAAGTAGCGAAAATTTACGAAAGAATATTGGAAAAAAGGTTCAGAACAATCATAGAACCACAATTAAATGAATCCCAAAGCGGCTTCAGAAAGGGTCATAGTATACAAGACCATATCTTTACCATGAAGCAAATTACAAGTAAATTATTAAGTCAGGATAGAGAAGCTTATCTAGCATTCATAGATCTAGATAAGGCTTTTGACAGAGCACCAAGGAAGAGAATATGGAAAATCTTACAACAAAGAGGAGTTAGTAGGAAGTTAATGGAAGCCATAAAAAGTATGTACATACAAAATACTAACTACGTCAAATCCCACAACATGCAGTCAGAAGAATTTGATACAAAAGATGGATTACGTCAGGGAGGGGTATTAAGCCCACTATTGTTCATAATACTAATGGATGAGATAATTAAACAGACTGCTGGCAAGATAAGGAAATTAGAGGTGGGTTATAGAAAACTACAAAAAGTAAGCATAGCAGTGTGCGCATTTGCAGATGATGTGGTAATAATATGTAACAATGAAAAGGATTTACAAAGCAGTTTAAATATATGGAAAGAGACTCTAGAGACAAATAGTTTGAAAATCAACGATAACAAAACTAAAGTAATGGCAATAACGAATAATGAAGATAAGGTAATTAATATACGTTCAGAAGGAAAAGTTATAGACCAAGTTAAAGAATTCAAGTATTTGGGAGTAGTGTTGGATAGCAAAGGTAATCAGGAAATGGACATTAAAGTGCGTACAGAAAAGGCAATCAGGGCATACTACAACATGTGCAAGACGATAGTCAAGAAAAAGGAAGTATCAAGGAAAACAAAAATGTTAATATATAAAACCATTTTCCAACCCATTCTACTGTTTGGAAGTGAAACATGGGTCTTGTCTAACAGTATGAAAAGTTGAGTTCAAGCAGTAGAGATGATGTATTTAAGAGGGGTGAAAGGAATAACGCGGAAAGACAGAGTGAGGAATCATGTAGTCAGAGAAGAATTAGAAATCAAATCAGCTTAGAAACAGTGGAAGAAAAACAATTAGGATGGTGGGGCCACCTGCAAAGAATGGCTAACGGTAGCCCGGTTAAGGAAATATGGGAAGCTAGGACGGTAAATAGGAGACGTAGGGGAAGACCGAGAGAAACATGGGACATTGTCATTGGCAAAATACTAAAAAAGAAGAATTTAAGCTGGCAGGAAGCAAGAAAATTAGCGCTAAACAAGAAAGAATGGTGCAAGTTTGTGCATTAAGTGTAGAACATAATCCCGACACCCTATGGTATAAGGGAAAATGATTATATATATATATTTTTATAAGTTTGATTGTTTCAGTAAAAACCCTTGACACATTTTCTTCAGTTAATAGATTTAATAATGCAAGTAAGCCATTAAAGTTGTGAAATTCTTTTCTAGAATAAAATAATAACATCTGGAGTACATCGACCTTTACTTTTTATTTCAATTTTTTCAGGCAGTGACAATTGGGAAAATGTAATTTTTTTAACATATTCAACAGTAACACCCATGTCACCCATCATAACGTATTTAAAATAATATTTATTACATATTTAATTGTATTTTTCTGTAACAAATATTTAAATGTTAGAAAAAAAAACAGAATATTATCCTACGTACCTATATGAAAGATTAATTCGCTCTGAATAAAAACATACAAATTAAATCACAAATAAGCTGACGCTGCTAAGACAGCAGATTTCGGGCCCGTTATTATATGCTTACAAATTCCTGGCGAACAATGATGACGCTGTACACTTTACAGACCAGCAGCGTCGCGCTGCTTATTATCGTGCGTTATAGAACAAACAAGCCTGCGCGGAACTTGCAGAGAGTTTTGGACACTATTAATTTCGCAGCGTCTCTGAACTCCGCGGAACTTGCTTCGACGCGACGTACGTACATTTCGCAGCGTCTCTGAATGGAATCTACAGCTTCGGTTAAAATAATTCCCTTTAAAAGCGGTTTAATTAATTAAATTTATGTAATAATTATGCAAAATATTGAATGATTGTTATATTATTGATATTTTCAAGTACAAATTTAATAGGTAATTAATTTCCATATTTTGTTCTGGGGGTGCTGCAGTGTCGCAGCGCTTATGGACCAGCCGCCACTGGTTGGTTTACAAAAGACTTAAAAACAAAAGTTAATGAAAGGGATAAAGCATATAAATTAAGCAAAAGATATTCTGAAAATAATTCTTATCGAGAAAAATTCAAACAGCTAAACGATGAAGTAAAAAAACAAGTTAAATATAACAAAAAAATACACACAGAAAAAAGATTTGCAGCAACAAATGGATCATTAAGAAAACAATGGCAACTCATAAATAGTAAACTTGGGTTAAATTCAAATAAGCAAACAGAAATTAAACGGCTTTGTTTATCTGACACCGTAACTACAGAAGACTCGAATGAAATAGCCAATGCTTTAAACATACACTTTACAACAATTGCAGAAAAACTTGCCGGAAGTCAAAGGAAATCCAGCACAGATCAACAGCGCACCACATTACACTACGAAGCGCATACCACTATGTATTTGAGGAAAACAACACATAAGGAAATTCAAACAATTATTAGCAACCAGAAAAATAATTCTGCTCCAGGGCATGATGGTCTAAAAGTGAATGTCATCAAACAGTTAAGTGAAATTATTACGCCCGTAGTAGCAAGAATTATAAATAATCATCTCCATCAAGGTACATTTCCAGATATCTTAAAAATAGCCAAAGTAACACCAATATTCAAAGCTGGATCCAAAACCGCTCCTGGTAATTATAGGCCTATATCAGTTCTATCAATTTTTGCTAAAATATTTGAAACTGTGCTACAAGGCTTATACAATATCTCGATACGATAAACTATAACACTGCGAATCAACATGGGTTTATCAATAGCAAAAGTACTCAAACAGCAATTGCAAACATTTTAGAATTTATTTATTATGGGATTGATAATAGTCAAACTGTGGTAGCAATATTTCTTGACTTTTGCAAAGCTTTCGATGTCGTAAATCACCGTATCCTCCTAGAAAAACTTAATATACTGGGTGTGAAAGGCCCCTCACAAAATATCTTCCACAGCTACTTGCAGAAGAGACTGCAATATACTGTTGCAAATGGAAAGAAAAGCTCTAAAAATACGGTAGTTCATGGGTCCCTCAGGGTTCTGTCCTAGGACCCTTGCTTTTCCTTATATATATATAAACGATATCGTTGACTATGATGTCTCTGGAAAT
Organism: Melanotus villosus; assembly: GCA_963082815.1. NCBI lineage: Eukaryota > Metazoa > Arthropoda > Insecta > Coleoptera > Elateridae > Melanotus > Melanotus villosus. Next base: position 26,280,964 of record OY720419.1, on the reverse strand, counting down.
ATAGTGCTTTTTGCAGACGATACTGCATTATTTTACAGTGGTCAGCTGCAAGACATAAATATTCGAGCTTCTCGTGATCTAATAAAAATATACCAGTGGACACTAAAAAATAAAATAAAGTTAAATGAGGACAAGTGTAATTACATCATATTCAATAGAAAGAACTGCGATACTAATTTTATCTTAAAATTATGTGATACTAAACTAAAAGAATCTTCCGGTACTAAATATCTGGGTTTAATGATCGATAATAAGTTGAACTTTAATGTGCACATTAATAAAATAATTAATAAATTAAATAAAATGAGTTACTATATTAAAAATAATGCAGCCTACTTCAATATAAAAACGAAGTACAACATATACTATGCCCTTATCCACTCACATCTTAATTATCTTCCAGCATTCTGGGGACAGGCCCGGAAACAAGATTTAAATAAACTGCAAATCACCCAAAATAAAGTAATAAGGACTATTTTTAATAAACCATGGCGTACAAACCAGTGGCGGCTCGTGGCTTGAAATTATGGGGGTGCTGCAGCTTTCAAAATATACTTACATACCAGTAACGATCCTTGATATTTTTAAGGTGCATTTTAAATAAAACAAAACAAATCGAAATTGTACTCAATTACTCAATTTATAAAAAAATAAGCTTACAGGAAATAAAACGAATTAAACGAAATAAAAAGAATTCTTATTTAAATATAAAATCCATTCTGCGATTTTTAGCTTCACAAAATTTTTCGATCACCTTTTCATTAAAATTTTTTATTTTTGAATCATGCTTTTTTCAATGGAAATCATCGACAGAGCAGTTAATCGTTCTTGCTTCATATTATTTCTTAAAAATGATTTTATCCTTTTTAAAGTTGAAAAACATCTTTCCGGTTCTGCTGTAGTCATAGGAATTGTAATTAATATTTTTATAAGTTTGATTGTTTCAGTAAAAACCCTTGACACATTTTCTTCAGTTAATAGATTTAATAATGCAAGTAAGCCATTAAAGTTGTGAAATTCTTTTCTAGAATAAAATAATAACATCTGGAGTACATCGACCTTTAATTTTTATTTTAATTTTTTCAGGCAGTGACAATTGGGAAAATGTAATTTTTTTAACATATTCAACAGTAACACCCATGTCACCCATCGTAACGTATTTAAAATAATATTTATTACATATTTAATTGTATTTTTCTGTAACAAATATTTAAATGTTAGAAAAAAAAACAGAATATTATCCTACGTACCTATACGAAAGATTAATTCGCTCTGAATAAAAACATACAAATTAAATCACAAATAAGCTGACGCTGCTGAGATAGCAGATTTCGGGCTAGTTATTATGCTACAAATTCCTGGCGAACAACGATGACGCTGTACACTGTAAAAGACAGCAGCGTTCGCGCTACTTATTATCGTGTGTTTATAGAACAAACAAGCATGCGCGGAACATTCAGAGAATGTACGTTTTCGAAGCTATTAACTTCGGCAGCGTCTCTGAACTCCGCGGAGCTTGCTTCGACGCGACGTACGTACATTTCGCAGCGTCTCTGAATGGAATCTACAGCTTCGGTTAAAATAATTCCTTTTAAAAGCGGTTTAATTAATTAAATTTATGTAATAATTATGCAAAATATTGAATGATTGTTATATTATTGATATTTTCAAGTACAAATTTAATAGGTAATTAATTTCCGTATTTTGTTCTGGGGGTGCTGCAGTGTCGCAGCGCTTATGGACCAGCCGCCACTGGTACAAACACAGACACTCTTTATAGCAACCTGAAACTGTTAACTGTAAATGAAATTATTAAATTGGATAGTGTTAAATTAATACATAAAATTAAAAATAATTTAATAGAGACAACTATTGTGCTACATGTTAATAGTGAAATTCACTCCTACAATACTAGAACAAATCAACACCTACATATCATGCCAAGCGAAACCGCACTTGGGCAAAAGAGAATTAAATTCCGAGCTGCTAAGTGGCACAATGATCTACCAGATGACATCAAAAGTAAATCAAGTGAACAAAACTTAAAAAAAAAAATGAAAGAATATTTATTTGAAAATAGATCAAATTAGGTTTTCTGCATTGTACTTACATACCAGTAACGATCCTTGATATTTTTAAGGTGCCTTTTATTTTATTTAAGGTGCCTTTTATTTTATTTAAGGTGCCTTAAATAAAACAAAACAAATCGAAATTTTACTCAATTTATAAAAAAAATAAGCTTACTGGAAAATGAAATAAAAAGAATTTTTATTTAAATATAAAATCCATTCCGCGATTTTTAGCTTCACAAAATTTTTCGATCACCTGTTAACCCTGGAGCAGCCTTGACCGTCTTCGCAGTGATGTTGCAATCAAGTTGGAAATACGAACTATTTATTATTTAATATTCCTGTTTATATTACACATACCGTCGCCCAAGACGTCCTTGCACAATGATGACATCACCTAGTTTTTTTGTGGTATTCGCACGTATTATTGTTTTTGTTGGATCGGATGTCCAAGAGCTGAACGGCATGATGTATAAATGCTGAGAGGCTGCCCAGATAGCAGCGTTCGGACTACTTTTACCATGTATTATTAAAACAAACAAATCGCGGCGGAACGTGCACCGAATGTACTACGTTTTGGACACTGCTAAATTTGTCAGCGCTCTGAATGGAATCTACAGCTTCGGTTAAAATAATTCCTTTTAAAAGCGGTTTAATTAATTAAATTTATGTAATAATTATGCAAAATATTGAATGACTGTTATATTATTGATATTTTCAAGTACAAATTTAATAGGTAATTAATTTCCGTACTTTGTTCTGGGGGTGCTGCAGTGTCGCAGCGCTTATGGACCAGCCGCCACTGATTGTAAATGTATTCTGATTATTTGTTTTTTCTCACAAATGTTTTTAGAACACTTTTCTGTATACATACATACCCGTTATAAAATCTCTGTATTTTTTTTGGGGTAAAATATATAAATAAAAAAAAAAAAAAAAACTGCAGTGGGATTGGATATTCCAAATGTTTCTCGACTATTTGGTTGATCATGTATATATGGTCTATTGTAGAGTATCCCTTCCGGAACCCTGCCTGTTCAATCGGTTGTTTATGTACCTATTAAGAAACTATATAAAGCAGAAATGGTAGGACCAAATAGGAAAGGATGTCCTAACAAAACATGGTGGAAAGGAAAAGGAGTACAGGAAGACATACAAGAACAAGGAATCACAAATTGGGAAGAAGCTATAGGAAGCAATGGAGGAAAAAAATTCAAGCCAAAGGCCTACAGGCCTAAAGTGCTGTTTAATAAATAAAAAAAAAACTAATGCTTAGATATAAATAAATTATTTGTTATCAGGTAATTGAATTCATGATCTTTAAAATTATAATCGTTATAATAATTGAAGTTGTTCATACTACTTACATTTTAAGTTGAAGGGCTGTAATTGTTTCTTCATAGAGAAGTGAATAAACAAGCAACAAGTAAGATAGCTGGTATTGCCAGCACTCTCCCATTATAAGTAAGATAGGAGGTATTGTTTCATGCTAAATTTAAATATAACCAATTTTATGAGAGATCAGAGATATTGCCACAACATGTGCGATGGCTATATCAACCGAATGTCATTAAAATCTCATCAAATTGCGAGTTACATAGGAGGTATTGTCACATCACTGACAATATGTTTATAGGTATGATATAGTTTAAATCCTGTTTGCACTCGATATTTAATGTCTTCATTTCTTTCGTTTTCGTTGTTAATCTGGACCCCAGGGTATTTGTTTCAACTTAGGTATAATTCTTAACTCTTAAATCTCTTTTTTCGGCCGGTAGACTGGGAGTGCACGTAGTACTGCAATATAGAAAGTTAGGCAAGGCCTGCTTGTACAGAACTTGAATCGGTGACTACTCTGCGGCTCAGTGTGTTCGGCCCCCTCGACACTGTAAAGGTATAAGAGGGTAAAAAGGGGAAAGAAAGAAAAGAACCTATTTTTTCATGTTGTGATCGTTGGCAGGTCATACATTATACTTTGTTTTTTCTTCATTTATGATTAGTCCTCTTAACTTTGTCTCGTTATCGATTATCCTCACAATTTCTTCCAGTTTTTGTCTGGTTCTTGTTATTGTAACTAGGTCGTCAGCATAAGCTAATAATTGCGACTCATTATTTATGGTTGTCTTTTTTAGTAGTAAGTATTCTTAGCGTATTTTCTAGTGTTATATTAAAAAGAAGAGTGGGCAGCGTGTCACCTTGTTTTATACCTCGGTTAACTTGAAAATATTCTGTGTTCCTCACCCCTGTTCTTACACTTATTTGTATATTTTCTAGTCATTCTTACTAGGTCTATGAGTTTTCTTGGGGCTTTTAGCATCACCAAGTCGTTGATGAGTTTATTTCTTTTTATTTTGTCAAAAGCTGTCTTTTATTTTATATTATATTCCCAGCTTTTTTTGATTACTTGCTTTAATATACTGCCTTCCAAAAAAAGTGCAACACCTTGAGGCCGTTGGCCGATTTTCATAAATTTTTCACAGAACAAGTATTTCGACGATACGAACAGATGATTAAAATTTCAGATATCTAGGAGCCGTTTTTTGTTTGTTTTTTACCTTGGTAACAATAAAACGAAAGAAATTGTTTTGTGTTTTTCCTGGTTGTTATCTGTACATTTTTGAAAATAAGTACGATACAGTGAACTACAAGAGTGTTAAAATGCCTAGAGTTCGTCAACCTCGACAGTACCATCATTTGACTGAGTTCCAGAAGGGCCAGATTATTGACCTAAAAAATCAAGGTAGTTCTTTTCGCGGAATTGCGAGACAAATCGGTTGTAATGCTGCGACTGTTATGCAATGGTGGTGAAGATAGAATGAGGAGGCCAATTATCGTCGACGAAATGGGTCTGGTCGTTCCAGTCTACACTGAATGTGAAGATCAACGTCTTCAAGTAGTGGCTGTCAGAGATCAATTTACCTCAACACGAGCAGTGGGAAACGAGTGGGTTGCAGTAATACGACGTCCGATCTCAACAAGCACCGACTATAGAAGAATTAGTTCTTTTGGGCTATGTTCGCCCCGTCCTCTGTTAACCTTTCCCCTCACTTCTAACTAGAGCCCGTTTGTCTTCCATACCTTCAAGGTCTAAAGGAGCCTATTTTACAGCAGGACAATGCACTTCCTCATAGGGCAAGGGCTTCAATGCAGTTTCTGGAAAGTGCCAACGTTGACATACTTCCATGGCCTGCTTGCTCTCCTGATTTGTCCCCCATCGAACATGTGTGGGATATGATGGGAAGAAAGGTGGGGCATTTGTGCTATCCCCCTAACAACTTGGAAGATCTCCGCATGGCCTTAAAAGAGGCATGCGATGGCTTGTCACAAGCAGCCATCGACCTTGGAAGCATGCCTCGTAGGGTTAATGAGTGCTGGGAAAATCGTGCAGGACCTACGGATTATTGATTTTTTCTTAAACTTTTAGTGTTACGGTTTTCAAAATCTAATCATTTGTTTGTATCATTGAAACACATATTCTGTGAAAATTTGAATAAAATTGGTCAACGGCCTCAAGGTGTTGCACTTTTTTTGGAAGGCAGTATATATGAGTATGTATTGGTTAGTATTATAGTAAAGCTAATTTCATTATTAATCTGCATATTTTCAAATTTATAAATATGCCAATTAAAAAATAAAACTGTTTTTTATTCTTTTCTCAGGTTAAATAAAAGGAAAAATACTAACCTTTTTAATAACTACTTTTTCATATCACATGTTGAACGATTGTTGGTTGGGGCATGATTTTAAAAGCGTATTTGTGTAATAATAGGAAGTAAATTATATCAATATAAAGCAATTTTAAAATTGTATGTCAATTGTGTACAAACACTGGTGCCCAAAAAACCTTAATAAGTTTTATTTTATATACACTGCTCAAAAAAGTCTAAGGAACAACTTCTTTCTGGCATATAACTTGGGATACAGGTAGAATATCATGTTTAAATAGAATAGAACCTTTATTGGTTTAGAGACAAATTTCTACGTTTAATTTGAAACATTTTTAATAAGTATAATTCTCGTTAGTTATTAACAATAACATTTAAATATTTTAAAACTAACATATAAAAAATAAACAAATTTTAATGGCATTGCAAGATTAATTTCGGTTAGGAAAAATGAACTAGTAAACAGTGTTGCCACCCATAGGCGCCGGAACTTCAAGATTGCTTTGGGTGCTCGGTGCTCAGGGATCAAAATTAAAATATATGTAATACGAAAAAATATTTATTAATGAGAACACATTTTGTACATAACTAGATACATCTGTGGACTTGTGTATAAAATAAACTTAAGAAAGGAACTTTAGACCTCTATAATTATCGTGATAAATAAAACGTTTGCAGTCTTTGACTATTTTTTACAATAAATATGTTGGCAACTTCATTTTCATTGATTTTTCGAACAAAATCTTTATAGAAGTTTAAAATAACACAATTGTTCAACCGCGACTGTGTCATCGTCGTTCTCAGATAGTTTTTTAGGCGTCTGAAGCCCGAAAAACTCCTCTCTGAAGTGCAGGATGTTGTTGGAATGGTAAGAAATAACTTAACAAGTTTAAAATATTCCGAAAATAGCTCCTTTAAATGGTTATTCTTATTAAAATATATTACCATTTCAGATACAGATTTGAAACACTGATCTTTCGTGACATCAAAAAACATTCTTTTATGTAAAGTTAGTCTATCAACATCAAAATCTTCCTTATAATATTTTTGGATTACATTGTTATCCTCATTTTTTAATAAGAAAGATTCCAGTTCGCTTACTCTGTTTATACTTTCTGATTCAAAATGAACCTTTATGCTTTGAATGCATGTGTCAATAATTTCAAAGTATAAAGATCTGTATAAATCTTCCGGTGTATTAGCAAAATATTGATTTCCAGATACGCCCAGTTTTAGAGGAACTTTTCTTTTTCTGGGCAAACTTGGTTCATCAACACCATACTTAATTCTTTCTTCAGATACAGATTTCCATAACGTTTTAAAATCGTTGCGGTGTTTTTCAAGAATTTTGACAAGGCAGTTAATTTTTTTTATAATTTCTGCTACATTAATATCTACTTTCTGAATGTTAGTATTTAAAACCTCAATATTATCAAAAATATTTACCAAAATTTAAAGTAAAAAATAAAATTGGAAAGATCCTAACTTATCCAAAAAACCATTTGCTTTCGCTCCAGCTTCAGTATTTTCTTGACTCTGCTCTTCCATAAACTGTGTAATTTCTTTATAGTTCACAAACAGCGACTTTAATGATACAACTCTAAGACACCATCTTGTGGCACAAAATGGTCTTAGAGATGTCGATCCAGCGTCTTCAGTATTCGTCTTAATATTTTTAAAAATTTCTAGCCGCTTTGCCACATCTCTTATATAGTTTAAAATGTCTTTCGCGCATTCTAAAAAGTCCCTTACCTTGGGTATACCATTAAACGCGTCCTGGACTACCAAATTTAAAGAGTGACCCATGCAGTGAACGTATATAGCCCGTGGTTCGTCGTTTGCAATTCGTTTTTGTAAGCCTGAATTTACTCCAGGTACATCTGCAGCGCCATCATAGCACTGGCCTCGCAACAAAGTTATATCAAGTTCATATCTCAGTAATACGTCTTTTACAACTTTATACAGCGTTTCAGCGTTTGTAAATGGTGTTTCATACAGTCCTAGAAAATATTCTTGTATTTCCAAATCATCATTTACTACCCTAAAACAAACTGACAGTTGCTCTTTCTTAGACAAGTCAGTTGTCTCATCGGCGATGATAGCAAACATACTTTTTTTAATTTTATCTAGTATTTTACCGCGTATGTTCTCAGCTAAAATATCTAACAATTCATTAATAATATCGTGCGATATCCATTTGTGTTTGGTTCTTCCCAGCCAAGTTTTAAGCTCAGAAGAATCTTCGGCTCGCAATCGTAAAAGTTGAATAAAGTTCGAATCCTCTTCAGTATGGCCACGTAATGCAAGTCCTTGAATTGCAAGATATTTGACAGAGCCTATTATTTTAAGCAGGGCTGTTCTTGCTGTCTTCATTTCAAGCAGTTTTGTCTTGGAAAGCGATGATGCCACGTTGATTCCTTGATCAGCTGCCGACAATGCATGAATGGCATTACGATGCATCTCCGAGTTTTCGTATGACTTAAATCTTTCAATGGCTTTGTTCCAATTACTGAATCCGTCTTCCACAAATGACTTAAAGGGCAATTTAGAATCTTTAGCCAGAATAGGAATTTTTTGTTTCAAATAGGCATTTTGGCAAACCTCACAGAAAGTTTTTGAAAGGTTTTCTTTATAAAGTAACCACTTAAAGGAATCTGTTTCTAATTGTTTGGGAACTTACAGCTATTCCACGTGTGTTTTTGATATTTAAAAGAAGTTGGGTGGCGGTATTAGCACGATTACGTCGAGCTTCCAGAGTGACATAACGAACTTGAACTGCAGTCGTTTTTTTTCCCCTGCCAGAATGCCTTTCTGCTACATCTCCAGTGTCTTGATATCGTTGCTATAATCTACAGATTACTCCACGGGATGTGTTAAATCTGGCAGCAACATCAACTTGATGATTTCCACTTTCAAGCCTCCCCACAGCTCGTAACATCTCATCTCGTGTTAAGTGTCGACGTACCATGTTTAATTTTAAACTAATGTTTACAGATTAGTTGCAGAATTGTGCACAAAGCAACAAATCAACCAAACAAATAACATTAAGAATTGTCGAAACGTGGGTTGGTTCACTAAACATTGAATAATTGCACTGAATAACAAACAAAACGGAAAACAAAAGAGCGTCTTGTAGGAAACATGTCTGACAGTTTTAGTTGCCATCGGGTACTTGTTATATTATTAATAGCGAGCAGTCATATACAAAGAAATGCCGTTGTTCCTTAGACTTTTTTGAGCAGTGTATTAACCAAATTAAAAATGGAAATTAGTAACATTAGATATTAATTTTACTGATTATGTGAACTATCAATTGAATTTCTTTACTAAAGAAAAAAGACAAAAGTTTTTAGGTACTTTATAAACAAATGCTTTATATGTTCATGCAAATGTAGATTAATTTAATAATAAAACTAAACATTTACCAAGGTGTTCGTTGTGTAACGTTACTTAAAATATTTATAAAAAATTGTAGATATAATTTTGCACATTTGTTAACCGACTCTGAAGCAACCTACCGCGATTTTCACGAAGAATCAAAAAAATAATAAAAATCTTTTCAAGCGATGGTGATGCACCGCACCCACTATTAATTCTTTATGAATTTTCTAATATTTACTTACTAATGCTGAAAATTGAAGCAAGAAGTAAACTACTGAGAGGAAAATACATGAAACAACACTAGTTCTAAAACCTGCACGACAGATTTTATTGATCACTCGTACACATAACTAGTTATATATTTACAGGTATTCACATTCAGATGACCTAATCAGAAACCCAGAACGTTCATAAAGACCCGTATAGTAATCGCATGTAAATTAAATAATAACACATTCTATATCTGATCAGAAAATAAGATCTTTACATTCACTTTAATACAAACTAACTAAACGCTAACCATTTTTAAGTTTCAATTTAGAAATTCTTAATTCAAATGCAACGACCTTACTTGATCAGAACTACATTAATATAAGCATTTTTTTGTGTTTTGCAAGTGAATGCAGTATAGCTATGACATTTATAAAACAGCATAAACGATATAGGCAAGAAAAGAAATTACGATCTGACTAGAGAGAATTCTTAAAACTCGTATTTGTCTGCATCGTACATGGTTTGTGCTATTTGTAAACTTCTAGTAAATTATTTACTACGGATGACAGTACATTGAATACCTAAAAAAATAGTTGCTTCATCAAAGTTCATTATTCGTTTCTAATAGGTAGTTATTATAATCATGTCGAAATAACAATGGTATGCTTGATTATCATAACTGTTGTATATTCATAATAATTTTTATTTCTGCTTTATGTACAACACATCATAGATCTTATATGAAGCTGTTGATCAATCTTGATTTGGACATAACGATACATCAAGTAAATAGTTTTATACGCAATCGTACAAAACAGCAGATAGATTTTAAACATAAACTGTTTCTTGTGCTGCAATCAATGGTGCACAAGATTTGAAAATAAGTTTGAGTGTATTTAATATGTTACCGAGTAACTGCATTTTTTGTCTTAAGAATAATTTTATATAAAAGTTCTCATAACTTGTTCTTTTCGGTATAATAAATAATTATTCGTTTCCTGCAGTTGTTATAATTAACGAGCTATTTTTATTTATGTTTTAGGCAGAACTGGTAGAATTTTTGAATGATAAATAAATCCTGATGCTGCACAGATTGATTGTTTTATTGTATTAAAGTAACAAAAAATTTGCATTGATACAGAGGTAGACAAAAAGCATTTCTATACTGCATTACTTTTGAATTTTTTCTATCAACGAATTATTGAATTAACAGCCTAAAGTTTGGTTTACTTTTATTTAATTAATTAGACTACCTATCTAAGAAACTAATACAAAATATACAATCACAAGTTGCATTTTTTGCACTTAAAACTGTTAATTCAGCATTTCTGAAACACATAGAAATAGGAATGTCACTTACATACTCTAGCAATTTGCACCATTGATTCTAGATTTACACAAACCTGAATAACACAACGTATTGTTACCGAAATGATCTTACCAATTAAAAAAAAAAAAAGAAAAATATGTACAACATAATTGACAAACAGTTTGTACAAAAAATACTGTTTACTTCTTAATATATACAACTACTAAAACAAAGAAATATCTATAACGGCCACAATAAACGATATTCTGATGTTATTCAAGTTTGCAATATTTTAAAATTTAAAATCGCACATTAAGAGAGCTTAACTATACCAATTATTTTTTATCCTTGTAACAGCCTTGTTATTCCATAATTTTACTTATAAAACATACACAAATTTAAAACTAATGCTCAAGTATCGAATTTTGAGAAACTGGAAACGTAAATCAAATACGCAGAGTTCGTTAGAAGCAAATCAGTTAATACAACAATTAATAAAATTTTATCGTGTCTAAATTATGCGCTAAAAGAAAATATTTTTTGTGAAACTACTTAAAAATCAGTTAAGGTTTCGTATAAATTTGCAATAGCTTTAACACATCCTCCGATTGTTTAAATATAAAAAAATTTGATCGCACTTAAAAATGTGTGAAAATACGACAAAGTATAGATGTATACAGATTAAATCGTATAATTTTGTACTTGTTACGTATTTTACGAGGCAAAGCAAAGCGAGTGTTTTGGTGAGAATGCTAATTTCACACATTTCTAAGAGTTTTTGGAAAAGTAAGAGAAAATTAAATCGACATGTAAAAAATTATATACAATTTAATATCTTTAAAATTACAATCACTTCTTACAGCGTTGCACAAAAAGTGTAAGTACATTTCACAAAAACATTTTCATTACAAAATAAATTACTAATAGTATTCAACAGCCTCGGAATTCTTACAGCTAAATATTTAGTTAGGTAATTACAGTTAGATTTTACTTTACATGAAAATAAATTAGAACAATTCCTAAAAATCAAGTTTACATTATATTACAGCAGCGCATCAAGTTGTCGGTCGTTAGAACGTTTCACAGTTGCTAACGTTCGTCTCAGACTAATATAAGTTGTGAAAAGCTTTGAGTTGAGTAACAGTACAGTGAACACAATATATGTTTATATATTTTTTTTCCTTTACAGTTCTACATTTTAAAAATCAATGCAGTATTTCTGCAATTATTAGTTTTTCTACGACACATGAAGATACTCATTTTGTTTATACTCGAACAAATAAAATTAACTTTAGAACAATTTTAATACGCCTAAAAGAATGTTTAAAACTACTATTTCAAATGTAATTCGATTGGTTTTTTAGCAATTCTGTTTTTATATAACATAAAATGATTAAAACGTATTTAAATAATAAATATCTTCATGGGCAGCGAGAAAAATTAAAACGGCTGTTGCATCATAAGTATATCAAAAATGTGTTTTCGAAATAACATAAAATCCGACGAATAAAAGGCTCAATTAAAGGAAGTCAGGAAAACTTTCAATACTATTAGTGAAACACATGCGATAGACAGGCTTCGAAATAATTTCCACTGGCACGTAATATGCATAGACTAAAGTAAAAACTGGTTCGTTAAAGATCATAAATTGTTAGCATTAGTACTAAAATTATTTACAAAATAAAAAAATCGAAGAAAAATGGCAGATTATCGAATAGGCACTTAAATAAAATTTTCAATACATATTTTCTAAATTGCAAAATAAAAATTTAAACATCGCACAATCACATTCCTCAATAAAACAGAAAAGAAAAAGGCTTGAAGCAATAAAGCAAAAAATGAGATTCACGTTTTGTTCAAACTAAATACACGATTTTGAAAAGAAGTATTAAATATTTAAGAAACATAATTTGACATAAAAGGGCTTAATCTACATTAATTCACTTAAACAAATTTTTATTTTGTATTTAACACCATAAATCAATCATTAAAATATTTTAAAAATAATCAAGATGTAACCTGCATCAATATTGAAGAAGGACATGTTAAACATTTTATTTGGCTTAAAAATTAATTGTGGGTATTGTGTAGCTAAATAAAGTACTTTCCAACTTGTTTTTGATTGTACTATCTATGCAGGGTGTAAATGAGTTGTTTTTCTTATTAGTTTTTGGAGTTAAGGAAACTTACAGGAGTGAATGCAACGGAATGAACCAGAAAATAATTTAGTAAATTCCTGATTTGAATGTCCAACTTTCTACTTTCTAAAGTTTTGAAAATCCGTATAGTATTTTTTGTATATTAAACTTAAACAATAAGGTAAAAGTGAATGAAATGTTTTTAACTTGGAAGGTTTTGACAAAAATAACGAAAAACCATGACTGAAGCAGTTTTTCGTTCTCAGGTTTGATCTGCAAAACGAATCTCTAACATTTTAGAATTGTTTGATTGGTAAAAACACGGTCTATTCAGGTAAAAGTAAATTTTAAAAACTGTTCAAAAGCTTTACATTTTTTGTGGATCACAGCACCCTTGATGAAAAAAAATAATTTTTTCTAAGGACACGAAAATATTTAGAATATCCTTCGGATTCCAAAAATGTAAAAGTACACAGGTTGTTCCATTTAAAGAATTTAAAGACGAGATCATTTCTAGGAAAATGGGCGAAACATCACAATTTTCCTACACATTCAATCCTGTAAGTTTCATTTCTCAACTCTAAAAACTACTAAGAAAAAAAGGGGATGAGCCTGTTTTCATTCAACACCCTCTATGTTCCTTAAATATTTAATTCTGTTTCCAACATTTCATGTATTATATTGCTCTGGTTAATTACAAACCGAATATATTTTTAGTACGTTGCTTTCTCAAGAGTTTTCAGGAAAAATTCCACTACGCAATTTTTTCGCTATTCTAATAACACAATTACATTTTATATGTATTGAGCGACAATAGATACAACAGTATATTTTTAGTCATTTTTACATTTATTAATTTTTTTTTGGATGTTTAATAACACGATTTCTAAACAACACAAAATAGATAATGATTTTTATATCTACGTATAATCCTTATCGTATTTTATTAAAATTGATCTGCTGTTTTTTGTTGCAAAGAATTTTTTTAGCAGACACCATTATGTATGAAGTTTAAAGTTAGCAGAAGTTATTATATAATCGGTACTAGCAAAGTTAAGTCCATTGAAACTGTATCGAATTTCATATTGGTGTTAATATTTAGTTAATAAAAGTTTGTTCTCACTATTGAACCACATTGCTGTGTCAATATTGGCATACATTTAAGAGTAATTTTCTGCATTGTTTTCACAGGTGACTATAAGATCCCAACAAATATATCTGCACACAATTACTATTGTTTATTATTGCGCGCAGATATATTTGTTGGGATCTTGTTGTCTCTTATTTTTACATAAAATTTAAAACTATCACAACTTTATTTATTACAGTAAAATTTGCACATCCAATTATAGTTTATACAATGAATCTTTAAAGCCAACTGAGAAGTAATTACGTAAAACTTAATATCGAGACTTTTCAGTGTATCTTTATTGTTTATACGCAGAACAAAGTACCACTTCATCTTAGCTACTTTGTCTACTGGTTTTCAGAACAATGTTTTATATTTTTGCTACAAATTAATCAGTGGATAATATTTAATAGCACACATTTTAAAATCTATTTTCCGTTCTAAAGATAAGAAATTGTTCAGACCAATTCATTATTTATAATTCTAACAAAATGATCTTCAGAAATATATATTTTTTATTTCTTTCTATAAAACAAAAAATTACCATGTGAATATTAAACCACCGATTTTTTTATATTGATTTTCTTCGAAATTATGACTTCGTTTAAATGTAAAAAAATAATAATAAATTCATACAGGCGATTAGTTTTATTTTAGTCTATGCATATTAATGGTCTAGCAACATAATCATAAAAACAGTGTTTCAAGAACATAATACCATTTGAAATGTAGCAATTAACCAGGTACCATCACTTGGTGACAAAATAAGAGCCAATCAGCTAAAAAACGAGTCAAACAGGCACTTCAAAGCCTGAACTTAAAGCATACCACCAACCTTAGCAGCAAGGACATTAGAAATCTCCCTGTGTTCCCTTGGAAACACAGGTGTAATGTTGAGCATCAGGTCACTTCCATGACGAGATTATTTTTTTGGACGATGGCCTTGTTCTTGTTATTGGGCGGTGTCGTACTAGGTTCTGTACACTGTTTGTGGGATATCGTATCTGAGTCATTTGACATTGGTATTTCCAAAATGTTGGCACTGCAAATAAAGAAAAAAGCGTTATACTAACGATTTCTTTAAGCTGTAAATATAGGAATCATAAGTTCGATCTCAGAACTCAGACAGAACAGATCGTCGTGAAGTTTTTTTAACATAAGAAAAGCAAGGAGAATGTTTACAACTGGTCGATTGAGAATGGTCATGCTTGTTCGTAGTCCGTCACTGTGATATTTACCATGTTTAAAATTTTTGAAAATCGCGGAGGATTGATGCAGCCAAACTGCCAGAGTTCCCACTTAAAATTTACATCTTTAATTTCCGTCAGGTTTTGAATGTGTAAATAATTTACTTTCAGTATTAGTAACTAAATTTATTATTAAATATGTCAGTGTAAAACCGGCCTGGATGGCCTTAAGGTTAGCAGATGTTAGTGTAAAACACAACTGCTCATATGCCCTTCTTGTATGAAGCCCTCAATGTTATAAATTCACTAGGCGTGTTCAATGCATTCAGCGTTGTATTTACAGCTTTAAAACTATAGTTACAGTAATTATTAATCTACTGAATCATATAAAGTACAATTAATATAGAAATTGTTTTGTGGTAAACCAATTTAGCTTATACCAACGTTTTTACAGTGAGCAAAAAATAATCTGTTCACAAGCAACCCCGGAGAAACAATATTATACTGTAGATTGATTCACGTTTTACAACATACTATTATTATAAGCCAAAATCCCATTTTTGGGCAAGGGCCATGTCTGGTTTTTATAGTCCAACTTTTCCCAGCAACCATTTTAATTTCGTCTTCCCACCTACGGCACCAGCACTGTCTACCTCGTTGTTGTGCACTTGCTCTTGTCCATTTTATGAGTATAGTGGGCCATCTGTTTCTGTTAGATCTAATTATGTAGCCAGCATATTTTCATTTTAACATTTTACTTTTCTTAATTACATCTTCAATTTTTGTTTTCTGCCTTATTTCTTGTAGCTTTACTTTATCCCTGATTTTTAAATTTAATATGCTTCGCTCCATCTTTGTCTGAGTTGCCCTCAGTTTACTTGTAATATTTTTGGTTAAGGCCCTTAAGGCTCCTAAGAAGATAAATGCTTTTTGTTTTAATTTCATAGACATTTTACTTTTTAGGATGTGTTTTAAGGACTAGAATTTGTTCCATGCTGCACGTATCCTTCTTTGAATTTCCTGCTCTAACTTTTTTTTAAAGGAGATTATTTGTCCAAGGTAAATTGCTTCTTCTGCTACTTCTGTTACACCTTTCAGGCAAGTGCACTCTTTCTGCTACTCCGTACCTCCAGAAAGAATGAACTTTTGCATGACTGATCTGCAGGCCCACTTTCTTGCTTTCTAAGGATAATTGAAGTATCATATTTTTCATATTGTGAAAGTTTGTTGCTATGAGTGCCACATCGTCTGCAAAGCGCAAATTTGTTAGTCTTTTATCCATTTATGTTTTTATCATAGTTTGTTCACTTTAGATTTTTTAAAATGTTTCCAGAACACAGTTACATAGATTGGGAGAGAGAGAGGGTCGCCTTTTCGGTGTGAATTTTTGCTTTGCAGTTTTTGTATATCATTTCAATAATCCTGACATATTTTTCCTGTACTCCCTTGCTGTCTAAACATAACTATACATAGAAAAAAACTTTTGTTTATGTCAAAGGAATACTTTGGTTTTAATCTTTTCAAATCTACCAAATGAAGATTGCACAAGTTACTCGTCGGTTTAAGAGCGAGTTTGTCGAAAAGTGGTAGTATGTGTCTGTGTCCTCAATTTTGAAGTAAAATGTCTTTATTAGTGATGGGCAAATGCGAATGAAAAACTAATAGTGAATGACGAATAAGAAATGTTGAATGAATTTCTATCCTAATTGAGTTATTTTTGTCCTGCATCGGCTTCGCTTGCACACGGTTGTTGTTATAACAAGACAGGTGTCAGATAAAGATAAAGTTATTCACAACCCCATACCATATTATTTTTTCTATACATCATTCAACGGCAGTAGTTTTAGTTTCTAAGTGTAAGATAAACAACGCTTCTGGTTTTGATTGGAACCAAATGAACACACAATTATGATTGAATGCAGTTTATGACGACTGAACGAATTATTCAAAGTAAAACCAAATCTGATTGATGAATTCATTTTCATCCGCTTTACGGCACATCGGTAGCAATGCGTTGTTCCTATACCAAATGATCGTTCGTATTCTGAACCATCATGCATATTCGAAGTTCTGAGTGATCATTCGATTGTTGAAGTTATTCGATTGTGCCCATCACTAGTTTTCATCTGGCCTAACCAGATGTCTTCTGCATGGTACCCCTTTTCAATGAAAGCAATCATTGCCATTGGACTATTAGCTAAGTTCCAAGTGTCAGTAACTAGTCCCCAATGGAGCGCATTGGCATACTGGTCTTTTTAAAAATTCATCAAGTCAGATAAAAACATTTTGCATTAATCAGAAAACTATTTACAAAAGCTATTTTTAATTTAACAAAATCTTAAGCATTAGTTCCTGCCAATTTTAGTGAGTTAGAGCAAAAACAATGGTGTAAATTGCATACATTCTTTCCGATCCCACAGCAATAGGAGAGCAGAAGCCAGAAACCTGCAGCTTTCATGTAGCTAATTACTACACACATATGTATTGCTTGTAAAATATAAGAATTATTGGAATAATAAAAAGTTTCAGGAGAGAACAGCCTGGTTTAGTTATGCTAACAAACCAGAAGTTATACAAATTGACAAAAAGGCGGCGTACCTTTGCCATTATATGGGAAGTGAGGCCTATGATGTTCTTTGTGACGAGATTTCCCCTGATAAACCAAACGACAAGAGCTATACAGAGCTAATTAACCTGATGAAGGCTCATTACAATCCGGAACCTTTAGAAATAGCGGAGATAAACAGATTTTTACAAAGAAAACAACAAAAGGGAGAAACGGTGAAGGAGTACTTGACGGCGTTACAAGAAATGGCTACTACCTGCAAATTTGGTGAATATTTGAAGAAAGCACTCAGAAATGAATTTGTGTTCGGGTTGAGGGCACAAAACATACAAAGCAGATTACTGGAACAGAAAGGATTGACGACTGAACAAGCCTTGAATATAGCTACAGGAATGGAAACATCTGCAAGAGATGCGGCTCAATTACACCGTACTAGCACGTCAGGAGCTAATGTCCACAGTGTGGGTGGTTCGAGTTCAAAGTACAATGACAAAATCAATGTTATATGCGATTTCTGTAAAATTAAGGGTCATTTGTGGAAAGTATGTACAAAAGCCAGACAGAATAAATCTTCTATCAGTACAAGTACACATCAGATTGAACATGAGATGGAACAGGTGGAGGAAATTGTGGCGGTGGAAACGGAACACACGGAGTTCCGTGATAAATTCTTAACTACTGTCAAGGTAAACGGAACTGATATCACGTTTGAAGTAGATAGTGGAGCTTCAGTAAGTATTATGGGTAAGAAACAACTTACAGAAGTCTTTCCAAATTCTGAGATCGTACAAACAAAACTAGGTACAATTAATTACATACTGTAAAAATACGAGGGCAGAGTGATAAGTCTGGTAAAAATGAAACAAGGAATTTTTTTTTTTGCCAAAAAACAATTTATTTTTCAACGTAGTCGTCTTTTAGGTCGATACACCTAGTCCAACGGTTTTCCAATTTTTTAATCCCTTCTGAATAATACGATTTATCCAACCCATTAAAATAAGCATTCGGTGCAGGTTCGCCAGTAGAAATCCACTGTTGAGACTGTTCCTTGGTCTCTGGTGTAAAACGATAGATCGTTCACAGTTATGAAAGGATGCAAAAACTCCTTTTAATTGCCCCTGAACATCGCCAAACCTGCCTGTGAAGTTGTCACACGTTCGCGTTTTTGGTTAATTTTGAGCAAATGCGGCATGTAATATGCTGCGCACACGTTCATCTGAGATGACTACTATCTCAGCTATCTCGCGCACATTCACTTTGCAGTCTTCCAATACAATATAATGGATTTTGTCAATAATTTCTGGTGTGGTGACCTAATTTGGGCGTCCTGACCATTCGGCATCAGTTGTGCTTGTAGGACCACAACAAAAATTAGTAAACCACTTGTAAATCACTTTAATCGATGGCGAAGAGTCCCCATAATACTTATCAAGCTTTTCTTTGGTTTGCGTAATGGTTTTTCCACGCAAAAAATAATGTTTAATTAACACACGAAATTCACTTTTCTCAATGTTTTCAAAAGTACGACAGGTTGCCTACTTTCGATGGTTATCAAAACTGAACTAAATAACAGATCTGTTTGAAAATTTGAATGTTGCGTAGTAAGAGTTGGTATTCACAAACGCCATCAGGGATTTGCGATTGTGACGCCCTTTGTTGCATTTTTACCAGACTTATCACTCCGCCCTCGTACATTGAACGTGTTAGGCTATGTACCGTGCAAAGTTATATTCAATACAAACTCATACGATTTAAACTTATACATAGTGACAATAGACAGAGCACCATTACTAGGGCGCGAGTGGATTAGACAGTTAAAATTAAACTTGTGGGACGGACATTTGAAACTTAAGTTACCTACTGTGTTTTTACCAGGACTTGGGAAAATAGAAGGGATACAAGCGTCATTACATTTAAAAGAAAATACAAAACCCGTGTTTATGAAGGCACGGACGGCACCTTTTGCTTTAATACAGAAAGTAGAACAAGAAATTGACAAGTTAGTATCACAGGGTATACTTACAAAAGTAGAATATTCGAATTGGGCAACACCAATTGTTCTCGTTACAAAAGGAAAGAAATTACAAATCTGCGGCGATTTTAAAGTAACGTTAAACCCTAATTTAGACATTGACGAACATCCATTACCCACCATTGATGAGTTGTTTGCATCAATGGCAGGGGGATTAAGATTTTCAAAAATTGATCTTAGTCAGGCATACTTACAACTTGAGGTTCGATCTCGAGATCGTGACTTATTAACTTTAAGTACACATAAAGGTTTATATCGATGCAACCGATTAATGTTCGGAGTAGCCTCAGCACCTGCAATTTGGTAGCGTGAAATGGAAAAGATTTTGCAAGGTATTCCAGGGGTTACGGTTTTCTTAGATGATATAAAAATTACAGGCGAAACTGATGAAATTCATATTGTTAGATTAGAGGAGGTTTTATCGCGATTAGCTACACATAACTTACGAATAAATGTAGAGAAGTCAGAATTTTTAGTTGATAAAATAGAATATTGCGGCTATGTCATTGATAGATTCGGTATACATAAAATGACTAGTAAAGTGGAGGCAATACAAAATGCACCACAATCACAAGATAAGTCACAGTTACGTTCGTTTATTGGACTTCTTTTTCTTGGAATTCAGATTGCCAGAAATGTTTTAAAGTTGTTAAAGACAAATTAAATTTTTCCGATTTTCTTACACATTTTGATACAGTTACCAATAATTTAAGCAACTGATGCATCACCTTACGGCGTAGGCGCTGTAATTTCACATTTATATTCCGATGGTAGTGAAAGACCTATACAATTTGCTTCACAAACATTATCAAGTACACAACAAAAATATCCACAAATTGATAAAGAAGCTTACAGCATAATTTTTGGAGTCCGTAAATTTTACCAATATCTTTACGGCAGGCGGTTTATTCTATACACTGATCATACACCATTAGTACAAATTTTTAATCCAAAAAAGGGTTTACTGGTTCTATCCGCAACGCGTGTGCAACATTACGCTATATTTCTACAAGCTTTCGATTTTGCTGTTAGGTATAAAGATTGTTTGTCCAATGCCAACGCAGATTTTCTTTCAAGATTACCTTTAAAATCCGAATGTTTTGTTCAATACGATGAACCAGATATTTTTGAAATTAATCAGATCGAAACATTGTCGGTAACAATATCAGAGCTTTCAAAACAGACTTCTTCAGATCCACAACTAAAACCATTGCTGGACGGTTTGAAGTGTGGTAGGATTATTCAGAAACATTTACGTTTTAATATCGACCAAATCGAATTTACTTTACAACAAGGTTGTATTTTTCGTGGGATAAGGGTTCTAATTCCGAAATCTTTGCAGCCGAAAATTTTGAATGAATTGCACACCGCTCATTTCGGTATTTTCAAAATGAAAGGGTTAGCAAGAAGCTATTGCTGGTGGAGCACAATAGATAAAGACATAGAAAATAGTTATTTGTACAACTAGTAATGAAAGCAATACTTTTTTTCATGAGTTTGAAGTTTGATGCACGACGGCGAAGCCGGAGTGCATCAATCAAACGAGTGAAAAAAAGATGCTTTCATACGAGTTGTACACAATATTTTTTTGCATTTTTACATTTTAAATCCCTCAAAATAGAATAAAAAGGATTTGAGAATTGACAGTTGTCAAACTGACAATTTACAATATTTTATTTAAAGCATACTTACTTAATGCAAAATGTAAAATTATAGCTATTAAGACAACAAGTGTTTTATAGAAGGTTTAAAAATCAAGGTCGTAGTTCAAATCCAAGCGAACGAAGTGAGCCGAGGATTTGATAGACCGAGATTTTTAAACTATAAAACACGAGTTATCTTCAAGATTTTTTCTAACACTAATATCAGACATTTTCTTTCACTAATATATTATTAGAAATTTTAATAAATTATTATTTGAGACGTGTCATAATACACAAAATGCGAAGATTGCTAGGCAACGACGTATTTAAAAACCTATAAAATACGTTGTCATTGACGGCGTATTTTATAGAGAAAGCGTATTTTAAAGGAAACATAACAAGTGAGCTCTTATGCACCATAGAAACAGTATAAGATATTAGTGTTAGAAAAAATAGTTAAAAAAAGTGTTGCTTTCTTTATGATTTTTTGATAAAAAAAGTCCACTTTTTTTGTCAAAATGCAAAAAAATTAGTAGAGAATGTTTTAATTGTAACAAATTAATGAATAACCCTAGAATTGTAGAAACTCATTCGTGGGAGAGAGTAGATGAACCATTTCAAAGAGTCCACGTAGACTATGCAGGACCATTTTATGGCTCTTACTATTTTATTTTGGTAGATGCTTATTCACAAAAGTAAAAAAATAGTCAGATCTCCAAAAAAAGAGAACAAACAACTAAACTCGAGAGGGGAAACAAGTCAAGGAACCGAAAGCGTTGCGGACGAAACGGAGATGGAGGCGTTAACAGAATTAATAAATAATATGAACGAAAAGTTAACTAAGGAACTACAAGCAACTAAGAAAGAAATGCTAAAAGAATTTAAAAGTAACCAGGAAGAACTAAAACATTTAAGAGACGAACTAGAAAAGAAGGAAATACAGTGGAAAATTGAAAAAGAGAAAATAGTGAACCGAGTTAAGAATCTGGAGGAGATATTAGAAATTAAAGAGAAGAGAGAAAGAAAGGAAAACATAATTATAAAGGGACTGAATTTAGAGAGCAAAAAGTTAAAAGAAGAAGTGCAAAAATTCCTAAAAGATAAGGTAGGAGTACAAGTAAGCATTAAAACGGCCTTTAAAGCAGGGAAAATCGAAAAAAACCAGATTATTGTAGCGAAAATGGAAAGTTGGGAGGACAAGAATGAAATTATGAAGAAGAAAGCAAATTTAAAAGGTACAAAAATAGTTATTGAGAATGACCTTACACCACAAGAACAACAAATACAAAATAAATTGAAAGAGATAGCTAAGCAAGAAAGGGAAAAGGGAAAAACAGTAAAGATAGGATATCAGAAGTTAATTATAAACGAAGTGAAATATTACTGGGACAAAACAGAAAATAAAATGCAAGTCTCTCAAAATCCAAAAAACTAGCAAAGGAAGGAAAACAGGACGGTCATACGGTAACGAAAAGGGCTATGGAAAAGGAAATGATAACAAAGCGGAAGCAGGAGAGAATACAAGAGAACAAAAAGGGGAAGGAAAAGGATAAAACTAATATAATAAAAAATTTAGCTATTGGAACATGGAATGTAAGAGGCCTTTTTAAAGAAGGAAAACTTAAACAACTTGAGGAAGAAGCGGAAAAGTATGGGATTGACATTATGGCTCTCCAGGAGACAAATCTTAAAGGAGAACAAGGCGGGACCGTAAATGAATACATTTTGCTAAATAAAGGGGGCGCGGAGAATAGATTGGGAACAGGATTTTTAATAAAGAAAGACCTTAAGTCACTAATAATAAATTTTAAAGGTTTAGACGAAAGAAGCAGCTATTTAAGAATAAGAGGAAAGTATAGAAACATAAGTTTAACGAATATTCATTGCCCAACGGAAGACGCAGATGAGGAAGAAAAGCAGAAATTTTATGAGAAAATGAGAGTTTTTTTTGATAGCATCCCAAAATATGACATAAAGGTAGTGTTAGGGGACTGTAATGCAAAAGTTGGACAAGAAAAGAGATATTACCCAGTGACAGGAAAGTACAGCCTTCATAAAGATAGTAATGAGAATGGGAAATTACTGATAGAGTTTGCAACAGAGAATAAACTGCAGATACGGTCAACCTTTCAACAACATAAAGACATATATAAACAAACATGGATAAGCCCGGATGGAAAAACCAAAAATCAAATAGATCATATACTAATAGAAGAAAAACATGCTTACATATTAGAGAACGTGCGGAGTTATAGAGGAGCAGATATAGGCAGCGATCACATACTGGTAAAAGGGTTTTTCAAAAAAGAAGTAAAAGTAGAGAGGAATAATAAGATATTTTCTAAAAGATGGAATGTAGAGGAATTAAAAGAGGATGAGAAAAGGCGGGAATACGCGAGATATCTAGAGGGAGTAATAGAAAACACACAACCAAGTCAAGGGATGGAAGAAAAGTGGGAGTTAATGAAAAAATCAACCAGGCAGGCACTGGAGAATACGGTTGGGAAAGCTAAACAAAAAGTAAGAAACCATTGGTTTGATGACGAATGTAGAAAGAAAATTGAAGAAAGGGGAAAAATAAGAATACAAATGTTAAGAGACGAAAACGAACAATTAAGACAACAGTTGAAAATGATGAACAAGGAGGTTAAGGCATTATGTAGAAAAAAGAAGAGACAAGAAAGAGAAGAGTTTATAAGAAATATAGAACAGCAACTAAAGAATAATGAAAGTAGGAGGATGTATCAAGGTTTAAAGAAGGCAAAGCAAGGTTATAGAAATAGAATAGGATTGATGAAGAATGAGCACGGAGAAGTGATTGGAAGCGAAAAAGAAATAATGGAGATCTGGAGAGAATACTATAAAAAGGTGATATATGAGGATAAGGAGGGGAAAGCAGAAAAGGAAGAAGTAATAATAGGAGAAGAAACAGAAGAAATGGCGCCAACATTGGAAGAGATAAAGAATATACTGAAACAAATGAAAAACAACAAGAGCCCAGGAACCGATGAATTGCAAGCAGAGTGTTTTAAATATGGTGGGGAAAAGATTTTACAAAAATTGAAAGAGTTAATAAAAGAAATTTGGAATACTGAAAAAATGCCTAAGAAATGGTGTGAGTCCATAATAGGGTAAAGCGAGGAGAGTTGACGGGGGTAGGCGAGAAGACGCACATTCAATTCTCAAGTTTCCCACCATATTGAAGCATGGATGTCAGTTGTTAGTGAAGCTTGGCGGGTGACTAACATGCTGTTAAATTCTTTTAAAATTTTGGCTATATTTGTACTTTTCACGAAGAGATTTGTTGACCAACCAACTATTGAAATTTCACTAAGGTAGCACAAAATTTTTATTTAGTGTTCTCATTAAAAAAATTAGTGGGAAATCAGTTTGTGCTACGATAGTTAGGTAAACGGTCATGGCCCAGGCCACGTTTAATATCCCTAAATCCTGTTTACACCAGAGATATTAGGTGCGTCCTCTCTCCTACCGGTTTAGGAGAGTTGACGAGTTGGCATATTAGGTGAGAGGACGCATAGCTATTATTATTAATAATTACCTGGAAGACATTGGTATATTAATAACTATAAGATATTAAGGGTGGGCCAGTACATAGCGTAAATTTCCAAAAAATTCCCATTTTTCTGTAACCTATTAATAATAACGATATCTTAATTAATACTTAATATTTTAATATGATATTATCCTATTTAATTCAAATTATTAACCTTGTTTTGTTCTGTAATGGTTTATAGAGGTTTGAAATCATAATACGTATTTCTGCAAGCCAATGGGTTAACCAATCTTCAAGCTGCAAAACGTGTAATCAAGAGGCATCTGTCCTACCCCTACTGCGTCATCTTACCTATCAAGAAAGGAGAGAAGGCTAAACGTATACCTTATTAAAAGACTTGGAATTTCATTTTAATTGTTATATTTTTTCCCACATAATGTACTTTACCGATGCAGCAGATATATATAGATTTTTTAAAAGTTCTCGTTTTTTCATGTCTCTATTAAACTTGGTTTTAGAATAATTTTTTGAAATGTGCGTCTTCTCTCCTCGCTTTACCCTATGTCCGTTACACAAAAAAGGTGACGTAATGAATGTAAACAATTATCGACCAATATCGCTGTTAAACATAATATATAAGATCTTAGCGCAACTTATCAATATGAGAATAAAAGCGAAGTACGAAAAAATCATAGGTAGTTATCAAAGTGGTTTTAGACCAAGTAAATCAACGACAGATCAGATTTTCCAGTTGAAACTAATACAAGACAAATTCATACGGAAAGGAGTATCATTGCATGCACTATTTATCGACTTTCGCCAAGCATATGATACAATCAAGAGGGAGAGGGTAATAGAAGCATTAAAGAGGCTAGGAGTTAACATGAAAATTGTAAGGCTGGTTAAGATGACACTAGCAGATACAAACAACCGAATTAAATTTCAAGGGAGAACAGGAGAAGAATTTGAATCGAATGTAGGGCTGAAGCAAGGGGACCCATTGTCACCAACTTTGTTTAATTTAGTACTAGAAGAGATAATTAGGAAGACAAGTATTAGAAGAGAAGAAACAATAATGAGATATCCGCATCAGTGTCTAGCCTACGCTGATGATATAGTCCTCATTAGCAGAACAGAAGTTGAAATAAAGAGAATAAGTAAAGAACTAATCATAGAAGCAAGCAAATACGGATTAGAAATTAACAGCTCAAAAACGAAGTACATGAAACTAGGTAGAAGAGAAGAACAATTACAAAAAAGTTTTAAATTGCAAGCAATAGACAGAGAGTACAGTTTTGAAAAGGTTGATAGTTTTATATACCTTGGCGTAGAAGTCAAGAGTAATGGAAGCAACGAAGAAGAAATGAATAGGAGACTCCTGTTAGGAACGAGATTGTACGGAATGTATAAGAACATACTGGGAAACAAAGAGGTAACACGCAAGTTGAAGCTCAGAATTTACGAAGTCTTAATAAAACCCGCTATAATGTATGCAAGTGAGGTATGGGTTCTACGACAACAGGACATCAATAAATTACAAGTAGCAGAAAGGAAGGTGTTAAGAAAAATTTATGGAGGGGTGAGAGAGGGAGATCAGTGGAGAAGAAGAACTAACCAAGAAATTGACCAACTATACAAAAAACCAAGTCTGGCAGAAGGGGTAAAAAAGAATCGGTTGCAGTGGTTAGGGCATGTGGTGCGAATGGGCAGGGACAGTGTTGTGCAACAAGTACTATATTGCGAATTACCAGGAAATAACATTCGTGGCAGACCAAAAAGATCATGGTTACAGTGCGTGGAAGACGACTTAAAGTGTTTGAAAGTGCGAAACTGGAAAGTGCTAGCGAAAGTCAGGAAAAAATGGAAGAACTTGATTTCATCAGCCAAAGGCCTCCATGGCCTATAGTGCTTCTATATATAGATGCTTATTCACGATGGCCCGAGATTCACATAACTAAAGATTTAACATCAAAAACTACAATAAATTTATGCCGAGAAATATTTTCTAGATTCGGAATACCAACTTATTTAGTGAGCGATAATGGTAGATAGTTTGTTTCAAACGATTTTGAATTGTTTTTGAAACAGAACGGAGTAAAACATATACAAACAGCTCCGTATCATCCGGCTACGAACGGACTAGCTGAACGATACGTAGAAACTTTAAAACAGGCAATTAGAGCTATCAATCCTGAACTGATGGATAGACAAAAAGAGTTATGTAAGATACTTTTGTAATATAGGAAAATGCCCCATAGTATTACTAAAAAGTCTCCGTCTTTGTTGATGTTCGGACGAGAAATTAGATCAAGAATAGACTTAATTAAACCAGAAATTAAGGCTAAAGAAACCCAAAATTACCATCCTACTTACCGCACTTTGAGCGTAGGAGATCGAGTTGCCCTGCGTGATTATATTCATAATGATAAATGGATGTTTGGCTCGGTAATAGATAAGTTAGGGAAACTACATTATTTTGTTAAATTAGACGATGACAGAATTTGGAAAAGACATATTGATCAGATTAAACTTATTGGGCTGAATACTCCACTGGACACCAGACTTGATTCAATTCCTGAACCTTTGGAGCCACAATTATTTTTGCCTGAACCTAAATTAAATAATAATATTGTTCCAAATGTATGTGATACTCCTATTCCAGATTTGGGTAATGACAATTCGGATTTAACTAATAATGAAACTCCTAAAATAAATTCTAATCCGAGTTCTAACCTAAATGAGGAAAAGAAAGTAAAAGTTTCATGTGATACTTTACGTAGATCCTCTAGGACTAGGAAAGTACCACAAAGACTGAATTTGTAAATTTGAATTAGTTAGATTATAAGATTTAGTGAGGGAGGAGCTGTTGTGTCGTTAGATATACGAGTATTCTTAGTTACCGTTACTAAACATATTCTTGGTTACAGTTGTTATGTATAGAGACATACATTGTTTTTCTGTTTTTACTTTTTCAATATAAGTTTTCAATTTAACTGGTTTTTCTTCTTGTGTTATTTTGCATCTTTACAAAGATTACTAATTACTACCACCAAATACAACACTTATCGTTATCGGCATATTTATTCCATTATTTATTAGGTTTACTCTTTTTTCTCTATTTCAAGGTTTTATTATATAAAGGCGGCTCTCCTGTATGAATTTTTAGCTGACGAGAATGAAACCCAATATTTTCTTTGAAGGAAAAACTATTTTCTTTACCCTTTTTGTTCATGATACGGCAAAATTTTACTAATAAAAGTTGTTCAGAATGAGAGATTATGGTCCTATACAAAATTTCAGGAAGATTAGTCAACGATTGTCTTTTCATGGCCTCCTGGCAGTTATGTTGAATAAATAATTTATTGTAGATCAATGTTATTATTATGTTTCGTATGTTAAATTTGTTGTAAATACTATTTGTTTCGTTCAATGTTCTACAAATAAAATTTTTAATAAATACAATAATTTATTTTTTGTGCAGCCGGACGCGAAGTGGTCATTTCGCGAACACAATACAGGACGCGAAATCTGATTTCGCGGCCTTACCCTTAGTAACGGCCGCGAAATACCCTTACCCTTAGTAACGGCCGTTAAACTAAACGTCACTTATTTGACACATGAGAGTTGACATAACAGATAATATGAAAATGTCAGTTTTATTATGTATTTTTTACAGCTGCACAAAAAATGTTGTGTATACTTCGGCGACAATTTTTCTCTCGGTACGCTAAAATGGAATTTCGCGGCCTTAGCATACAAATAACTATTGTTTAATCTAAAAAATGACGGTTTAATCCAACTAGGTAGATCTTCCTGAAATTTTGTGTAGGACCATAATTTCTCATTCTGAACAACTTTTCTTAGTAAAATTTAGCCATATCATGAACAAAAAGGGCACTTTACCTGAAAAGAAAATAGTTTTTGCTTCAATGTCAAGGCCGACTTGTTTTTCAAAAACTGAAAATATTCTTAAAATTCTCTTCAAACCAAGCAGGACTTAATCCCACAATCTTATAATAAAATTCAAAAATTTTTAGTCCATCGCACCTTTTGTAACATCAATCCTGGGACACGCTGTATGTAGTTGCAATCATCAAATAGGTAATGTTCCATTTTTTTTTAAATATATAACATAACAAAATGAATACCATAAACCAGGGGTCGGCAAACTACAGCTCGCGAGCCATATACGGCTCTTTCGGTATGTACAGGTGGCTCTGAAGAAAAATTGAAAGGCCAGCTTCACACATTAATACTATTACTTGTTATAATATTACTTTAAGTTTTCCATATTTGTAAAAATATATTTATGGCTCTCAAATAATTTTTAAATGGTTGTGAGGGACAGGATTGGCTCTTCCATCTCAAAAGTTTGCTGACCCCTGCCATAAACCATACCTACAAGCCTTGGTACTTACTTTTACTACATGTAATATCAGGCAGAAATATACACATACTACATTATCGAGCTCAAAATGCATTTTTAAATGATATGTGCATCACAAATAGGAATTATATAAATTTAAAGACCGCAATAGAAACATTTAGAAATACTGCTCTACCTCTGCATTAGAAAATACCACACAATTTGCAATGTAATAGACAAGTGCACTGCTAATAAGAGTGTGCGCAATCTTCTAGATTTTAATATAAAAGTCTCGATCTAACCTGATCAAATGTTGATTCCAAGTATACTCTTGCGCCACTTACCAATGAAAACAATCATTGTCATTGTGTGGTACATAGGCATAATGGTGTTTCCAAAATATGATCAAGCCAAATCAAGATATTTAACGTCAAAGCCTAGATGGTCGTGAATGTGTGTTACTGTAGAAACATACGATGCTGGCCAATGTGCAATTTTTTTAAATAAAATGACCTGTAGGTGAATGCTAAAATGTAATGTTAATGGTATTATATTAATATGTACTCCATTTCACTAAGATTCTAAAGAAGAAATTTCTTTCAACTATAAAAACAAGTTATGGCTATTGTTGAATAAATATTTATGCACAACTGTAACATAAAAAATTTGCTTTGCCTGTATTATTGCATTCAGAACATTTTAAAGGTGTATAAAATTTCTGTACAAAACTGTATATATTGGATTTTTAGAGAACAAATATGTAGTAAATCTGCCTCAAACACAAATATCTATTATGGAAAGGTTTGCTGCTGAGGGAAAATCAGTATTTTCAAACATATTATTACTATAAACGGCATGAAATAATAAACAAAATATTATATGGGTTTAATAATAAAATTGATTGGAATTTGTCATGATTTACAGAAAATATGTGATAATTAGAGCTGAGCAGATACCAACACTAAATATCTGATATCAGCTAATACTTTAGAATTTCAGATATCTGCCAATTTCTAAAAATTTCAGATATTTGTACTTGAAAGTATACGAGTTTTTTTTTTCTTGTGGTTCTCCTACTGTTTTAGTAATTAAACAGACTTTTGTTTGATTTTAATATTTTAATTTCATTTTGTACACATATTTTCCTTCATCAATTTTTTGGTTTGCAAAACACCTTTATAATATTGAAACCACGAAAGATGAACCCTGCCTCATCAATGCTATCCGTATGATATAAGATTTTACTTGCTAGTCAAATTAGCATCAGTTGTATTCTCAAGGAATTATGATTGGCGCTTTAACCGGAAAACAAACAGCTGTCAAGTACTTTCAATACGAATTTTAACCTTAAATTATTAATAATCTAACCAATAAATGTACAACTGTATTTCTTCTGCAACGCAATAAACCAAATAAAATGTTCATTTATCTAAACCTCACAACACAAATAGGTACTACAAAAACGAATTCCAATTAAAATAGGAATTTAGATACCTAATAAAATAAAATAATGTAAATGTATTAATAATTTGACAGTTTGACGTTTTAGTGACAACACGCGCATTTGACTTAAACTACTCTAGTCAAATAAGCACTTTAATCATAACACAGGCTTATTGTAATGCTATCCTTGTCGTGTGCATGGGGTTTGTGAACAAATGTACACGCGTGTTTGTCGTTACTAAATTCAGCGTGTAATGAGGCAGGGGTCATCTTCCGTGGTTCGAACTTTACTTTCAGATATCTGTATCTGAAGTATTGGCAACTAAATATTAGTATCCAAATATCAGTGTTGGTATCTAAAATTATAGTATCGACCCAGCTTTAGAGACTTATCTTTTTCCGCATGACAAACTTTCTTTTATCCCCACATTCATAATTCTGGAAGCATTGTTCTTTAAGAGCCCGTGTTCAGTTGACCTCTAACGTCAGTCAGCACCGCCCAACAAAACATTATTTTGACTTTTCTAACACGCACAAACGTAAGTGGATGGTAATAAGAGAGTATTATTATTATTATGAGCCTGTACAAATCCCTCTCTTCTCTTATTCCTTTGTACTTTTTCCAATCTACTCACTTATTAGCGAGGGGTTTTTGGTCTACTCTCCCATAGTGACCGGTCCTCGTGGGGAGAGGTGCCGCGTTAACGGAGCAATCAAGCCACCCATTGTAGTACAACGAAGCATAACTTTTCTGATCGTACTAGACTGGGGTACCTAGCTACCACAACTCGGGATCTAAAAGAGAGTACCGATAACTCACATTTATTGCTTGCATTGCCTTGCGTCTTTCAAAGATGACGAATAAGAAATGTTATTATACCTTGAAGCCCTTAGAATTCTTTTTAAACCCATCACACTCTTTGAAAGAAGGCTAGGCTCTTATGGCACGTGCTTACCTTCATTCAATATGAGTTTTCTCAATGATACCATCCTCTTTTTTTTAAACAAAATAGCGTTGTCCGGTTTACAGATGAATTTCATACAACTACATACAGTTGTTTTTAACCGCTCTTATAAAAACTTTAATTTTTCATTGTAAAATTTAAGAATTATTAAATTAAAGTTGTGTAATACACTTTTTCTTAATATAAATTATAAGTTAACTTACCTATGACTATTAAGCGTATTAAGAGTATGTGCGGAGGTGCGAATGTTAAGTGTGCTGGAAGGAGCACTGGAGTTCCCCACCCCACTTTTGTAAGCGTAAGAATGGATTTTGTTGTTTTTCATTTTGTCACTTGCAGACACTGGAAATACACAATTTAATTATATTACTAAATATATAAAAAAGTTCTAATCAGGTAGAGTTAAAACAGTAATAGCCTTGAAACTCTACTATATTAACGTAACATTTTACATGTTCATTTAAACAGTCTTTCTTTGGTATTATAGTAGTTTCTAACAATCTTGAATATTTTATTTAATATACTTTTATTACTTAATAGATCTCTAAAGATAAAATATTTTTCTGTGTAAACACATTTATCGGATAATATGAGACATTAGTAAGATTACTTTTTGTATTACTAACAATCCAAATCAAAATGTTGTCTTACCTTCAAAGCCAAACTGAGTTAATAGTCCATTCGCATTGGCAACAGGATTATCAGAGCCAGATTTTACCCTGCCATCAATGGAAATATTAACACTGTTAAGTTTAGGACTAGTTAAGGTATCTGAAAGTATTGAGTGTCTTTTTAGCGACTCGTCTGCACTTATATTAGAAACGCTAAACATCGAGCAACCTATAGTTCTGTCACCATCAGAGTTCGCACTGTGGGTATCGTATATTATGGGACAGTCATCATCAATAAGACTAACGTTGGAAGTAAAACTATTATTAACACTAGGGGTAAGCGTATTCAGACCGACATTAACGTTTAAATTAATGCCCGTTTGCACATTCGTATCACTGATTTGCCTGGTGTCTGTAACAGGAACTTCTGTACTGCTAGGACAGACGAGGTCTTCGAGAGTGAACGGAGTTGTTAAGAAGGTAGACGTATCCAGAAGCGAACTTGGCGCTTCTAACGTCTGTATTTCCAAAGAGAATGGAGTGTTGGCACTAGGAATAAAGGTGTCATCTTCGGCAGGTAGGAGGTGACATGGTGGTTCATAATCAGGAGGAGGCGTTTTCGGTCGAAAATGCAACCTGTAATAAAATAGAACATATTATATGCAACTGCATAACATAACAAAACGAAAAATAAGTTTTGATTATTTATAGTTGAACTTCATATTTGTACAAGTTCCTAAACTGTCTTCAAATTAATTCTTAAGATATAGAAGAAATGGATGAAATCTGTGTTAAAGTGGTCAATTGTTAGTCTTAGTTAGTTTTCGATGTAAGTAATTACAAATACTTGGCCGGAGTTATAATTAAGTGAACATCTTCCAGGTTTGGATCTTGTAATTATTGAGGCAAAAGAGTTCAAAGTTTTGATCACTACCAGTGAAGAGCTGTGTGGAGTAAAAGAGCATGGTAACTCAAATGTTGAGTTTGTTTTACTTCAACAATAACACAGTCCAAACTCAGAAGACGTTCATTTAATGATGGTGTTATGTATCCAACTAATAAAATTGTGTTGTTCGATTTGAAGTCTACTTGAATGAACTGTGGGGTAATTTACTGTTCTAAATGTTGTGAAATCAAATCTTTTTCTTTAGTATTTGATATGTTTCACTCTACAAACTTTGTTTAGAACTTTTTAAAGGCCGCCACTCATGACTGCTCCATGATAAAAAGGTAGCGCACGCACACGTAGTCAGTCCAAGCCCGTCAATCCTAGGCAGGGCTCAGATAAACAGTTTCGTGTAAAATCATTTCTAAATTAGTAATTTTTTTGTATCTTTCGTGTATTAACAATGGATAAAGAAGAGTTGATGATCGCTGCTGCTGATTTGATAGCCGCAATCTTTTTTTATCACTTGCAAAACAAAATCATGCCCCGACATAATATTTTAGGCTAAAACTGCAGTATAAAATTTTTAATTAAACCAAAATATATACACATCAAAGAAAAAATAATTAAGTTATCAAATTTATCACCAGACAGAGCAGTGACTAGTCGTCAGAGGAGAAAGACAAAACGATAATAGGACCATGTTTTCCACACAGACTGTACGGTGCAATGTTGGAGCGATCTGATGAAAATTGGTGCTTCCGAAAATCCAGGAGTCTGCAGTGCCATGCCAAACTGACATGATACAATTTTGCTATTTGGATAAATGTAGCGATCATGCGTGGCGACCTTTACAAGCACATTAATTCAAATATTTTATCGTGACGATGACGAGATACAAGTGCTGTACCGATAGTTAAAATTTGGAAATATTTCTGAAATACAAAACTAAAGAAAGGACTGGCTACATATACAAGTAACTAAGTCAATTGTCGGTAATTATAAGTAACAATAAATATTGTTACAACTGCATAAAGTAACTATCATAATCGCTACCAATTTTATGCAATTTTGTTTAGAATAATTACAGGTAAAATAATTTCCAATACATAAATTGTTGGTAAAATTTTGTACATTAGAATCCATTCAATCGTATACCATAATTTCATTGTGTATCTATGGTCTGTCCGCAAACCATGCGAAGTAATAAATCAAAATTAAAAGAAATAGTAATGTTAAGTTTTCATAGAAGCGGCTCTTTAATTTTTACAAATTTTACTAGCATTTTGCGTCTGCTTATAATAACGGCAGAATTTACGGTTTTAAGAAGCAAATGACAATAGAAAATCCTTGTAGTAAACCGCTTACCTTCCGCTACCTGCTTGCCATAGTCGTCCCATAGGTAACGGAAGATTTTGAAAAAGATTTTTATACATAAAAGTATTTAATATTTTATGTTACTTATACAAGAAATAAGAGCAATAAAGGAAGAACTAATTAAGAGAGAAGTAGAATGGAATACTGAAAAGGAAAAGATGCAACAAAAAATAGATAAGTTAGAACAGAGACTCGAGCTGCAAGAAAGAAAAAATAGAAGAAATAATATATGTAGTTATAAAAGGAGCAAATTTGCAAGAAAGAAATCTGAAGGACGGAATTCAAGAATTAGTAGCACAAAAAACAGGAGTTAAGATTATAGTAGAAGAGGCATACAAGGTAGGAAAACAACAAACCCAGAGCATAGTAGTAGCTAAACTACAAAATTTTGAACAGAAATTGGAAGTACTCAAGCAGAAGTATAAATTGGGAAATGAGAAAATTTATATTGATAGTGACCTGACAATCGAAGAACAAATGGTACAGGCTGAGATAAGGAAGCTGGCCAGAGAAGAAAAACAACAAGGGAAATCCATTAAAATAGGGTATAGAAAACTTGAAATAAATGGTAGAAGATACGTGTGGAATGAGCAGGAAAGCAGACTGAAAGAAGCAAAAAACTAAATAATGAAAGGACGGCTTTTCTGACGACGACTTCGGCAAAGAACACTGCAAATGATAAAAGGAACAATAATACACAACTGAAGCAATGGAAATTAGGCACCTGGAATATAAGAGGCATTAACGGCAAGGAAATGGAGCTTATTGAGGAATTTAAAAAATCTGATATAGCAATATTAGTACTGACTGAAACGAAAAAGAGAGGTAAAGGATGTATAGAGATGGAAGAAGGACACGTCATGTTTTACAGTGGGGTGGATGATGCAAAAAGGGCAAGTGCGGGAGTGGCGTGCTTAATTAATAAAAATTGGATAGATAAAATCATCGACTACAAGTTCATCTCTGAAAGGTTAATGCGTATTGATGTAAAAGTGCATAAAAAAGTATATACAGTGACAGCTGTGTATGGACCAAGTGAAAATGACAGCAGGGAAAATAAAGATAAATTTTGGGAGACACTACACGAAGAAGTGGACGATAAAAAAGGAAATCTAATCGTAATAGGTGATTTGAATGGTCGAGTAGGGAACAACCTAGAAAGCTATGAGCATATAGTTGGAAAATTTGGAGAAACTGTGGTAAATAACAACGGGCTACGAATTATAGACTTCTGCGTCTTGAATAATTTATTTGTAGCAAATACGTGGTTCCAACACAAGAACATTCATAAATTTACGCGAGAAATGGAGAGTAGAGGGGAAAAATCAATTATTGATTTAGTCCTACTGGAAAAATCGAATAAGAGTATAGTAATAGACATCAGAGTAAGACGAGGATATGAATTGGACACCGATCACTTCCTGGTAGAAGCTAAACTGAAAATCGATGAACATGAAACAAATATTACAAAAGTGAAACCAAAAGAAGTAACGTCGATAACCATAAAAACCTATAAATTACAAAACCCAGAAGTAAAGCAAAAATACAATTCTTTGATAAGACAGCAAACACATTACATGGAAAAAGAGTCAGAATACCAAGGCGTGGAAGAGTTATGGGCCGAATTTAAAAAAATAATAAAAACAGCTGCAGAACAAGCTTGCGGTACAATTAAAAATAGTAACAAAAAGAAAATTACGGCGTGGTGGAATAACGAAATAAAGCACGAAGTAAAGAAGAAAAAACTGGACTGGAAGAAGTACCTTAGTTCACGAAACGATGAGAGTTATAAACAATATAAAGCACAGAGAGTCAAAGTTAAAACAATGATAAAAGAAGCCAAAGTAAAACAGTGCTGGAAATGCCAAAATGCTTTATCGAGTGCTGAAAGGATTAAGGAAAACAAAAAAAAATGCAGTCAGAGGAATAAAAAGCAAAGAAGGAATACTTTTAACATCAGAAGAACAGATCACAGAAAGGTGGTTTGAATATTTTAGGGAACTGCTTGATGCAAAACAAATCTCAGAAGGGAATATAAGGACGCGACATGTAAATTATACTCAGAATAACGGATTAAAGCAACAAGAAATAACAGAAGATGATATAAGAGTGGAAGAAGTTAATGAAGCACTGCAGAAACTAAAAACTGGAAAGGCCGCTGGGTTAGATGGAATCAAACCTGAAATTCTGAAGTACAGTAGACACGCGGTAACATGAACATCGGGTAACGTGAATATCCGGCTAACATGAACATCATTTTTATTATATTGACCACCGTATAACGTGAACACACTAACCCTCACTAACGTGAACATTGTTTATGATGTATGAAAACAATAAAACATATTGAATTTCTAACGTTTCCTGTAACTTGTTTACATGTCTATGCCGCATTAAAGGTATTTGCAGACATAACAGCGTTGACGGTGCACAAATGTGACTGCATAATATGTGTTTTGGTTAATTTTGGGTTGTCTACTGATACGCGTTTTTATTTAGTAGACAGTTTTTAAATACGGCCGTTTTCCATGGCGCCAAATCTCTTTTAAAGCTGATGCGATGCATTAAAAACGTAATTGTTGCTTGTGTTCAGTGTGTTTAATTTAGCAGTAAACGTTTCAATACAAAATTTTCGATTTTTTTCTGCAACAGTAGTTTGTATTTTAATATAAAACGTTAATAAACAATTTTTACTTTGTTTTTGATCTTTTTTTATCAGTTTCTAGTAGAAAATCATTACTATTCGATAGCATGAACAAATCGCAAACGTGAACACGCCTTGTTTTATTTTGTTCACATTATCGCGTGTCTACTGTATATGGAAGCTGAGGGAATATCGATACTCCACAAAATTTTCCTCTTAGCTTGGAAAAGCAAAAGAGTGCCTAAAGATTGGAATATTGCAGTAATTGCACCGCTACATAAAAAAGGGGACAGTACATTGTGCAACAATTTTCGTGGAATCTCACTACTAAGCACAGCTGCCAAAGTATACGAAAGGATTTTAGAAAAAAGAGCAAGAAACATACTGGAACCAACAATAAGTGACAACCAGAGTGGTTTTAGAGCAGGCCGAAGTGTGCATGACGGGATATTTAGTGTAAGACAAATTCAAGAAAAAATAATCCGGTTTGGAGGAAAAATCTACGGATGCGCAATCGACCTTGAAAAGGCGTTCGACAGTGTCTCAAGGGAAGAAATATGGAAGATATTACAAAATCGTGGAATCAGTGTCAGTTTACTAGAAGCAATCACCAGCCTTTATGAAGAAACAAGGAATGTAGTCAGAGTGAGAGGCCTAGGCACAAAAGAATTCTTAACAAACAGAGGAGTTAGACAAGGGGCAATACTGAGCCCATTACTCTTTATCGTGGTAATGGACGAGATCGCCAAAATGGTAGAAAGCAAAACCAAAGGAGCCGTTATAGGAGTGAGAAACCTAAAAAGCGTGACAGTTAAAAGCTTATTGTATGCTGACGACTTACTGCTGTTTGCAAACAACAAATCAGATTTACAAAAAAGCACTGTGGCCTGGAAAAATGCAATGGAAGTATTCAACCTAAGAATTAACTACGGCAAAACTGAAACAACGCTAATAGCACGAGAATATGAAGATATGAATTTAGTTATAGATGGTGAAAAATTAAAACAATCATCAAAGATAAAATACTTGGGAGCTATCATAGATGGAGAAGGAAATCTCGAGGAAGAAGTAAATAATAGAATAAGTGCTGCCGCCAGATTGTTTAGTGTCTTAAATAGACCATTCTTAGGTAAAAAGGAAGTAACAAAAAATACAAAGATGAAAGTATACAACTCTGTGTGTGTCCCGATTTTAACTTATGGATGCGAGTCTTGGGCTATTACTAAAAAACTGAAAAATAAAATTAAAGTGTGTGAAATGAAGTTTCTCCGAAAAATAGAAGGCGTCAAGAGGCAAGACAGAATACGTAACGATATTATACGAAGCAACTTGAATGCTGAACAAATACAAGACAAGATGGCTAGACAACAGCTAAGATGGTTTGGTCACCTCGTCAGAATGCATGAAAATAGAAAAGTAAAGGAAATATGGGAATCGAAATCTGACAAGAAGCTGCCAAGAGGAAGGCCGAAAAAGCTATGGAATGAAGGAATAGCACAAATACTCCAAGAAAAGGGGAGTAGCTGGCGAGAAGCAGTGAAAACTGCTAAAGACAGAAAAAAGTGGAAACTGTTCTGTAAATGAAAACAAGAAAATCTCGACACCGATTAGGTATAAGAGATCATCGATTAAGTAAGTAAGTAAGTATACAAAAAATTAACACTGACGCCTATGAGTTCCCGCTGTCAGTTTAATTTATTACTTCACATGGTTTGCGGACAGACTATAACTGGTACAACAGCTCTTGATAACAAGTTGAAAAGTTTATTCACTTGAAAATTTTTTAGTATATCAAATATTAATATTAGGAGTGCTTACTTATTTCAAAAAATTTGCTTTTACAAGTCAGGTCAGGTGCTGCATGCTTAGTACACAAAAACTACGTTGAAAAAATTACAAGGTGGAATTTAGTAACAGAAAGAATTATGCCAATAGAATTAAAAGTGACAGAGAGCAAAAAGTACCAAATAGTTATAGCATATGGCCCAGACGAAAATGAAAACAAAGAAATAAAAGATGAATTTTGGAATGAGATGCAAAAAATAATAGAAACTAACCAAGGAAGCAAAATAATACTGGTGGGAGACTTAAATGGACGTGTGGGGAATAAACCAGAAGAGACCGAATATGTATGCGGTAAATTCAGAAAACAAACACTGAATTCAAATGGCCGAAGAATTATCGACTTCTGCCTATTAAATGCATTAATAGTGGGTAACACCTGGTTTGAGCATAAAGAAATACACAAGTTCACCCGAGTAATGCCTACAAGAGGTGAAAATTTGATAATAGACTTGATCCTAACAGAAAAAGAAAATAAAGCGAGGGTTAAAGACATCAGAGTTTATCGTGATTTTGAGCTTGGAACAGATCATTACCTGATTATGACCAAACTGGACCTGTCATACAGAATACACATCGAAGATAAGGAAGGACGAAAAGAAGCCACAATCAGGAAACTACAAACTTATAGACTATTAAACCACGACATTAAGTTGGAATATGTAAAAGAAACTAACACAAAGGCTTCGAAAAAATCACCCCTATTCCATAACTTTTACCAAATCGAATAGAAGTTGTCAGATCGGATTGGAATGTTTACAAATCGAAATGTTGAACTTCTATCGCGTCTGCAGATTCCGATAGTTCGTATTCCGTAACTCTAGTAGAAGTTGCTTTTCAGCTTGTCTACGATTTCTATCGGTTGCTGTTTACATAACTTCTCCTTAGATTGTTCAATACAGCATAGCGAACAAAGCAAGTACCTAGAGAATCGCAAGCAACCATAATCACCCCAATACCTAAAAAAGGGGATA
This sequence comes from Melanotus villosus, assembly GCA_963082815.1. NCBI lineage: Eukaryota > Metazoa > Arthropoda > Insecta > Coleoptera > Elateridae > Melanotus > Melanotus villosus. The sequence goes on along the minus strand of OY720419.1, from coordinate 26,241,010 downwards.
ATATGAAATGTAGCAATTATAGAGGAATAGCGCTGATACCAGTTGCAAGTAAAGTATATGAGAGCATGCTAGAAAAACGACTCCAACTTAAGCAGCAACTACACTAAGTGAAAACCAAGCCGGATTCCGACCAGAAAGAAGCACGCATGAATGAATTTTTACAATCAAGCAAGCAGCTGAAAAAATGGTGGACTTCAAGCAGAAAATCTGTGTGTGGTAGACTTAGAAAAAGCCTACGATACCATTCCGCGAGATATGATTTGGGATTGCATGAAACTAAGAAACATTCCAGTAGCAGTAAACAACGCAATCGATACGTTATATTCAGAAACAGTGAACATAGTGAGAATAAATGGTATGAAAACAACGCAGTTCAGAACAATACAGGGATTGAATACTAATACTAAGTCCACTTATCTTCATTATGTTTATGGACGTTATTGCAAAAACAGTAGTACAGGCACAAAACAGAAAATCAATCGTAATAGGATTTAACAAGATGAAAGAAATCAGACTAAACGAACTAATTTATGCAGACAACTTAATTATTTTTGCGAATTCACCACAAAATTTACAACAACAAGTAAACCTATGGGACAAGCATTACAAGGCGTAGGAATGAGAATAAATGTTAATAAAACAGAAACTATGATTATGGCGAGAGAACCAGAAGAGATAATGATGAACTTAGGGAATACAACTTTTAACACAAACAGAGAGGCTCAAATATTTAGGAGCAATTATTGACCACACAGGAGGTACCGAATGGGAGATAAAGAACAGAATACATAAATGCAACAACAAAGATATTCCGCGTGCTGTATCAAGTGTTCATAAAAAACCACAAAGTCTCAAGGAAAACGAAGATTAAAATATACAGATCAATATTAATTCCAACACTGATTTAAGGAAGTGAAGCATGGGTGTTAAACAACATATTAAGGAGCAAGCTACAAGCATGCAAAATGGGGATCCTAAGAAGCATAGCAAATGTTAGTAGATTGCAGCAAATGAGAAACGAAGACATTAGAAGAGACTTAGAAGTATAACCCCTAATAAACCTAATTGAACAACGACAACTAAGATGGTACGGACAGATGGTCAGAATGGAGGAAGATAGAATTGCAAAACAAGTATGGGAAGCACGTCCGATAAATAAGAGAAGAAGGGGTAGACCGAAGAAAACTTGGAATCAGTAAATTGAGGAATGTCTACACAAGAGAAATAGCAGCTGGAAAGAAGCAAAAGAAGTAGCAAGGGATAGAAAAAAATGGAGAAATTACACAACCCTCGACACCGAAAGGTACTGAGGCATGCCGATAAGAAAGTATTAATTAAATAAATAACATTACCGTATTTCTTAGATTCTACTTTTTTCAAATTTTAGGGAGCGAAAACAGGGTGTTGGGTTAGGGGAATTAGGTAAAGAAAACGTTATATGACGCCAATTCAATTGTTTTACTGGTTTAGTACAGTTTAAGAATTAGTGTTTTTACATCTCTTCCTCATAATGCCTTTCCGAAGAATACATTATGATGCAGCAATGAAAAGAAAAGTGATTTTGTATGCCAGACAAAACGAAATAGGGCAGCAGAGCGCGAATTTAACACCAGCGAGGTGCTGTTTTGTGCAAATGTTTAATAAAACTTATTTATTTTGCATTTAATTGAGTTGATTATACAGGGTGTCTCTAAAATGTGCGGACACAGATCCCCGGGCGCAAAATAAGACGATTTAACCGAGCTTACTTATAACTTATATCCAAATTCGTTTCGTAAAGGAAGTATTCTGCTCCAAAGTTCTTTGAAAAAAAATTAATTTTTCTTATAACAACAAAACCATTTGGATGATATTTGGCATGACACTTCATACCGGCATAAGACATCTTTTAAGATAACAATGGTTATTATAAATGGACTTTTTCAAAATGAGACAATCAATAGTAAACTTTTTTGCCTATTTCTAATTTGTGATATCTCCTACAGTTTAAACACAAAAATTTAAAATCCAAGTGACTGCGTGAAAGAAACAAATGACGAAATGGCAATTTGATAAAGTTTATTAATAGATTTACAACAAAAGTGACCACCATTTCCCTGGATGCAAGTCGATTCTACGCAATAAAATCCTGCATTATTTCCAATTGACAACGAAAAGTTTTGTATCCCAGTCCAAAGTTTTTGTTTTGAGAGCATGAAAGAGCAAAGTTTATTCCACTCCTATAAACACTGAGTTTTCATAATAAGTGAATGTAATAGAAAATTGGATATTTTTGTCCAGTGTGCCAAGAGAAGCCAGAATTTTGTGAAAAAGAACGTTTTAAGCACGAACTTGAAATAAAGATTCTGTTACAGCGTTTCAACAAACAAATGTAAATAACTTTCGTTACAATCACACAAAATAATTCTGATCCAGTTTTATAGGTCTTTAGATATGCCTTTTGGTGTTCCAACAGTCTTTTGGTTTCTTACAACTTGCAATGAAACAACAGAAAAAGACCATTTTGAAAACAACAATTCAGTTTTACCCTACGAAGAAATTTTATTTAAATAATTCATTATGGTTTTAAATAATAATAAATAAAAATAAAATATTTATTATGTTAAATTATTCAGTCTATATAAATTTTCTGTTTTTTGACGCCAAGTTTGATTTTTCATTTAATTTTTCCTTGAATTACGTTTATTTTCAAAAAATATATTCGTTGCTATGACTGAAAGTAAGTCCCACATGCCCAATTTAATTTAAATGTGGTAGTTAAAGTTTTAATCAAACAAATTTTGTTAGAAATATTAATATTATCGTGTTAAAGAAATTTCTAATAAAACTTACCAATCCCTTCTAATTTCTTCAAGACATTCAACCATTTCTTGCTCTTGACCCTGACCGCGAGTATTGTTCTCAACAGGGATGCTCCATTCGTCTGTAGTTTCTTCAGGTTCCTGTTTAATCGCACTACTCAAGTTAAACGCACTTTCACTATTAGCATCACTCACACTTGTCCGTAAATTACTATCTCTACGATTTAACTCTGTTTTAAAGCCAGTTTTTAAACAGTTCGAGTGGTTATTCAAGTGACTACCTACTTCTAAATTAGTATATAAGTCTGCATTAAAATCTGTATTGTGCTCTTCTTTGACCGCACTTGTTTTACATTCTGATGACTTGGTACTGTGTTCAGGTTCGTATATCGTAAAGTCTACAGTTCTCCAAAAGTCATCTAAATTTGTAGTGATGCGATCTAAAACAACACGACCACCACGACCCATCCTTCGTCTTGCAAAACCAATACATCGTCGTGGATGGGACAAAGACGTCAATGTGTAACGATACCTTTTGTCACCAACGCCGCTTTCTTCTCGTGAACACCATGGCCAGTTTCCTTCAGTCTTTTGTGGCTGCAAATAAAGAAATATATTATTACAATACTAGAATACATTTTTTGTCTACAATAAATAACCTTGTCAGAAATCTTGATTTTGGCAAAATAGCCTTGATTTTGGATTTGGGTGCGAGAAGTATGATTTTTAGAATTTTTTAGTTTACTACATATTCGATAAGATAAGCCAAAATTAACAATTTGGTAAATTCTAACAAAAGCAGTCTGAAATTCAAAAATGTACCTACATTTTAATTTCTTCAATTCAAGTTTAATACAAGTTCAGAATATTTCAGCTTAGGCAAAATATGCTGATATTACTGCTAAACCTAGATTGATAAGGATGACGAATCATATTTTAACTGTATATTATTGTCAATTTTCAAGATTTTAAATTATGAGATTTTGAAAATTGAAAGTTGATCAATTCTAATAATACATAATACTAAAAATAATAGTTCTATATCAAATGTTGCCAATAAATATGACGGTGCCCCAAGTCCGTCGCAAAAATAACCAAACCTTTTAGACATAAAAAAAGCGCCATTTATAAGAATAATTTGCAGTTGATAAATACCGCCTTTGTTAATATTCTGTAAAACTGCTTAGACGGTTGAAACAGAATTAGTAGAATAGGACATGAACTGACACTAAATTGCAGTGCAAGAAACGAATGAATGCTGGGACTGACCACATTAAAATTTAGCAAAATGTGTGTATGGTTTATTCCTGACAATACACTGACCAATGACCTAAACATGCGAAAATGCACCAGCAGCTGTAACTACTTTTTTGGGACAAAAATAAGTTACTGTCTTGCACCATTCATCATATTCGCCAAACCTGTCATCGTAGAATTATTTTTCCTAACATTCTTCAAGGCATTTTACAAACCGACACTGAACAATATTTTGCTGTGTTAATCGTTGTATGCCGCAGAAAGCATAAACTTTAAATAAAATAAAACTTGTTTCAATCACTTATCTATTAGTTTTAAAAATTCAGAACTACAGAACAATAGGGAAAAAATAAAAGAGGTATGGAAAAAACATTTCCAAAACTTATTAGGCATAACATATAATAATTACAATGAGAGTTAAGATAAACAACAGAACAGAAGTGATAATCAGGTATTAAAGCCTACATATGAAGAACTCAGTGCCGTATATAGGCAATTTTGCGCCCTGGGCAAACTTGATTCCTTGCGCCCGCCGTCGCCCCAGATTTTAATTATTTCTTATCCAAAAAATTTTTATTAATAAGGATTGTAGGATTATTTGAAAAAACATGTACGAAAAAATATTTATTCCAGGTAGTATTCATTTCAGCGAGTGTCAGTACAGTGACTTTATACAAGAGTGTCAGTGCACAGTAGCGCCATTAATTCACTAAATGTCCACCAAAGCGAACCGCAATGTCAGCGAACAACGCCGGTAAAGCCGACATCTTTATGTTTACTTTGTGCTCAGTTTGAGTCTTTTAGTAGTAGAGGAACGAGTCTGAATTTGCGCCCCCTCTGAGTTTGCGCCCTGGGCAGGTGCCCCTTTGGCCCTGCCCTAGATACGGCACTGGAAGAACTTAAGATGTTAATAACAAGACAAGAAAATGGAAAACTGCCAGAAACTGATGGAATATATGGAGAAATGATTAAGAATGGCGATGAAAATATTCCAAGAAGGCTATATGAATTAATAAAAGAGATTTCGATTAGACACGTGAGTGGAATGAAGATATTATTATACCAATTCACAAAAAGGGAGACAAGGAAGCATGTAGCAACTACAGGGGAATAACACTGTTAAACTCAGCAGATAACATTTTCTCCACAATGCTTCAAAGAAGATTAGCAGAATTTACAAAAATAGGGAAATATCAGTTTGGGTTCACAAAGGGAAAATCTGCAGTAGATGATATTCACACTTAAGCAAATAATGGAAAAAAGTAAGAATACATTATCACATTACATATGATTTTTGTAGACTTTAAACAGGCTTTCGATAGCATCGATAGGCAGAAACTGATACAAGTAATAAAAGAAGGTAAAATACCACAAAAGCTAGCGAGGTTAATAACGACAACGTTAATATACACTAGGGTGGATCGCTCTTATATGGATTTTTTTTTAGAAATTCTTTTTCGGGGTGTGCGCAATAGATGCCCTGATGCTTATAGATAAAGCATGCAAAATATAATTATAAAATATGAAATAGAAGATGGTGATGGTGACGTATTGTTCGTGAAATTGTGAAATTGTTCGAGTTAGTTGAAAGGAGAAAACCGAAATTAATTGAATAAGAAGCGTATTGGAGAGGGTAGGAAGAGTTAGGGTAGAGGTTGATCAAAAAAACAAAATGCGGGAGTGAAAGTTAACGCAAAAAGAACCAAAAAATCAGTAAATAAAGCGTGAAGCTTAAGGGCGAAAGTTAACACCAAGATAAAGTGAAAAGCGCAGGATAGATACGCCGCGGTCGCCGTGGTTGGCGCATTTTCTGAGTAAGCAAAAGCGACCTCGTCGAGTGGACGGTGTTATAACATAAACAATATAAAGAAAATCTAAAACTAAAACTAAAAGCACACAAAAACCTAATCGTGGAAAAAAAAGAACAAACACAAAAGAAGCGTCTTTAAAGATCTAAAGATACAAAATGAACGACGAAATAATTAAATACTTAAAGGACATGAAAAAAGAGATAAGTAGCGTAAAGAAAGAAATGGGAGCAATAAATAATAATATAGACGAAAAATTCGAAAAAATTACTGAAATCAACTATAAAAACGAAACAAAAATAAGCCAAATGGAAAAGAGACTAAATGTAATAGAAAAAGAACAAAAGAGCAAAAACATTATAATAAAAGGAAGCACAACAGAAAAAAGAAGCTATTTCGACCTAGAAGAAATTATAAGAAATTTTCTAGAAGAACTACTAGTAAAATGCGCAGAAAATGATATAGAAAACATAAGAAGACTGAATGCAACAACAAATGATGGGCCAATAATGGTAAAATTCGTAAATATAAGACTAAAATACATCATTATGAAACAAAAACATCTACTGAAAGGGAAGAACATATATATTGAAGAGGATTACACAATTGAGACGATGGCAGAGAGAAGAAAACTAGTCCCACTGATGAAACAAATAAGGAAACAAGGGAAACACGCAATAATCATCCATAACAAAATAATAGTAGATGGAAAAGCCCGAAATAAAGATGAAGTACAAAAATTAACGGAAAACGAAGAAGAAAACAACCAAGATACAACAGAAGAGGAAGAGGAGATCCAAAAGCAAACTCCCAAAAAATCAGGAAGCAACAGAAAGACAGATGATAATAACCAAATAGAAACAGAAATAAATCAACCGAATGTAGAAAATGATGACAATGAACAAACCAAGAAAACAGTCCAATCAATACTCGCACCGATAAAAGAAATACCAAATACTAGCCAGAAATTGAGTGAAGCAAGAGAAAGGAAGAAACCAAAAAATAAATAGCAACTAGAAACAAGTAAACGGACGGAAAAGAAGAAGACGACCCAGGCAACGAACAATGATTATATGAAAAAAGAAGGAAATAAAAACACCGAAAGACGAATAATAAACCTAAATATAGAAAAAATGCAACAAATCAGAATTACCAAACCAAAAGAGGATATCTTAGATAAAATCAAAAAACTAAAAATTAGTAAAACACAGGAAGAGGAAAAAATAAAGATGAGGCAAACATATAAGAATAAAAAGAACAAGAATAAGGAAAGCGGGGCTAATAAAAACACGAAGGAAGAAATAGCAAACACCAAAGGAACAGAACCAAAAATAGACAAACATAAACAAAACAAAATAAACATAACATACATAAACAAACAGGATAAAATACATAAAGATAACACATCAAAAAATAGAATGGAAAATATCAGGATAGGGTCATGGAATATAAATACGATTAAGGTGAGCATTTAGTAACTTACACAGGAGTCATATTTTTCCAATACACCACTAATTTCTCCGAGGTTTCTTAGCCGCTATTATAAATATGGAAGATTGGACACAGATGCAATAGATTGTTTAATAATGCAAAAAGACTTGAGCGCTCTTAAATTTTCAAAATATGGAATAGCATTCAATTAAAAAAATAAAAAATAAAAACCTATGCTCGCGAAAAATACAGTTAATAATGAAAATTTGGGCATTTTAAAAGCGCTTAAGTGTTTGTATTCTAAATCTGTCTCAATTGAGCAAGTGAGAAATTATTACATTGCTACTATAGAATCATAATTTCTGGGATAAATTTTTAATTGACTTTTATAAATTTTAAAATTTGCTTATAGATAGGCAACTTTTCAGTCTTCAGGCAGGTATGCATAATGTTTATCCTATAAGAAGATTAGGATTAAATCCTAATGGGTTTGTTTGGTCACAGTGTTTGGTGACTTAAGCGTCTTTAGGCTCATTTAAAACTTGGAAATTTCTTTTATTTTACATATTGTACACGTTTCGTAGCAACTGTAAAATTTAGATTTTTGTTGCTACAAATGCGTACTGTCATTAAAAGTGACGTTTTTAGTTCAAGCTAACTGAATTAAAATTTGCATTTTATTATTTAGCGCAGGAGTTCCCAAAGTTTTGCCTAGGTGGGCCAAATTGTAAATTCCAAAATATTTGGAGGGCCAAAAAGAAGTGTTATGGAAAAATACGTTTAAATCGATAAAAAGTTAGACACAAAGGAAAGATTTATACTAATTTTAGAACATAATCAGTCTTTACTTACGACAATAATTACTTTTTATTGCAAACTGTTTATTAACACATTTCAAAAATAATTAAACAAAAATAACTAAATAATTTCAAATATAAAAAGAAAAAAATAATAAATTCATCAATCTGAAGTGTGGTGCAGTTTTTGTTTTCTTTTAATAATATGGCGGCCGTTAAGACAATAAAATAATATATTCAATCTATAATTATAATAACAAGATACAATGTGATTTTTTAAAAACTCAATTGCAGCAGGCCGAATTCTGTCTTAATAACCTTAGAACTGTCTGTATTAAGTCAGAATACGGCCTGCTGCAATTGAGTTTTTAAAAAATCACATTGTATATTTATTACATATAAAATTTAGTATTTTTTTAACTGAACAGTTTTTAATTATAATATGATAACATTTATTTATTTTTTTGTAAAAATGTGAATTGCAAATTATCTCTATGAATTCAAGATCGCGGATGATATGACATCGCGGGCCGCATTTCTAGGGTTTGCGGGCCGCATTTGGCCCGCGGGCCGCACTTTGGGAACCCCTGATTTAGCGTGTTAAAATAAAAGTACTTTTAATTCTAGGGTTAAAAATACGAATGTTTCATTGTTGTTTCATTGTACACGGCGTAGATAATATTTGTTAAAAAAATAAATTTTATTGTTTTAAATATTGTAATTGAAACCCTTGATTTTATTTAATGGAGTTACAATGCAAAATTAAATAATTTATTATAAATAAAAAATCCTATTTTACTCATACTGCAGTTCTGTAATTTTTTATTGATTTTTATTCCAAACTTTCAAGGCAAGTAAGCGTAGGTACTACATACTTGATTTTCAATAGAATTCATGAAATTAATAATTTCATCGATGTTTAAAGAACTCTGTTTTTTGTCAAAATTAGGAAAAATCTTGTATGCAATGTAACACGTTAGGAAAGGAGATTTTGTGTAACTCATGTGCTTTTACGTACACTTAAAATCAAACATTTCCTAACTGACAATATAGAATATAAATAGCTATTTTTGACGCTTGTAGAAAAATGTTGTTTATATTTTGTGGACGAAACGGTTTTGTTTGTAAATAATAGTAGATTGTTTTACAAGTCAAGAAAAGTTAGAGTTTTCCAGTGTAAATTTTTAATTCACGAGCAAGGGTAGCTTGCGAGTGGATCAAAAATTTACATGAGCATGGAAGAACCACTTTTCTTACGAGTTGAACATGCTATTTTTTCGTGTACTTCAAGAAAATCACGTTAATTTTAAAAATAAATATTCAAAATTTATGAAGGTAATATTTTTCACTGTGGTCGTCATGGATTTGTCCATTTTTACAGCTACTATTTGAATTAATTTTCGACTTGTCAAGAAAATTATGTAAAACGTCAGATTATTTTTAAACGTTTTTAAGATTTTGCGCGGGCTCTGTAGATAAAATATTGTACATACACGTGTGATAATGCATTATTAAGATACGCGTTTGGAATTTGCACCTCGTTTAATAATTTGAACAATTGTACATTTACGAATATTTATACAAATAAATTGAATGAATGAAAAAAAGTGTTGCTATGAAGAAAAACGTGTTGCTAACAAGAAAAGTACCACTTTTCTTTACGATTTTTGATTGAACAATATGCTTGATTTCTATCTAGTACACGAAAAAGCAACTTTTTGAAATCGCATGTAATGTATATTTTATAAATGTAGCAAAATAAAATCCGTCAAGTATTCGCAACTATCGTATAACTGCACTACAAAATCTAACTAGGCACAACAATTTTGTATAACATGCAAAGAGAAAATATAACAGAAGCTTGAATTATACATAAAGTTTTAAAAAATCGGACCCTACTAAATATATAATTATATGTACATATATTTACAAAGTTTATAGATTCAAACTTAAAAAGTAAACTATTCTGAACATTATTTATTCTAAATATTTGAAGACAAGTATTTAATGTTTCTTGGTAAAAGTTAAGTCCCCTTTAGCCTCTTAAATACTGGAGAGTGAAGATTGTAGACAAGACCAAGGGGTTTATAAAATTCTTGGAAACTATTACCCTACTTGTTTAGTTGCCTGCATTTAGGGGTATGCAAAAATCACCAAACACGCAAAACGTGAAAATTTAAGTTACTAAATGCTAGCCTTAATGGTAAAGAAATAGAACTAACTGAGAATATGGAAGAACTAAACATAAAAATGTTGGGATTAAGCGAAACGAAAAAACAAGGCGAAGGGAGTTTTGACATAACAAAGGAATATAAACTCTACTATTCAGGGGTTAAAAAAGATCAAAGAGCAAAAGAGGGAGTAGGATTAATAATAAGCAAAGAACTCCAAAATAGAGTGATACAATACGAAGCAATAAGCCCAAGAATAATAACACTAAGTATATCATCATTACAATAGTAATTAACGTCACAAGTCCGGGAACTCGTATTTTACAGTACGAGTGAGATGTTTAAAGACGAGGCGACGAAAGGAGCCGAGTCTTGAAACTCGAAACGAGTACTGTAAAAAGAGTTCACGGATGAATGTCGTTATGTATTTTATTTCATACTGTAAACAATTTGATTTTTTAATTTTTACATGTGACACTTTTTCAATATCGTCAACATGTGACATTACTGTATCAAAGCCGGTAGGCGGGGCTTGGTTACAGTTTTACGGGCTCTGATTGGGTGCATAAAATAACAGTCCGGAAAGTGTTGCTTGGCAACACTTTCCGGCTCTGATACCGTAATAGCTTACTTTCCGGACTCAAAATGGCGCCGGGAAACTGAATTTACCAGACAGTATGAAATAAAATAATATAAACTTCATACAAATATATGCACCAGTGGAAGGTGAAGACGAAGAGATACTAGACGAGTTCTATAGAAAATTACAAGAAGCAACAGACAAATTTAAAGAGGAAAATGAAAAGGTAGTCATCATGGGAGACTGGAACTCAAGGATAGGTAAAGATAAAGAATCGGGACTAGGAGGTATGGGAGAATATGGGGAAGAAACAGAAAACAGAAATGGATAAAGAATGAAAGAATTCTGCATAGAAAACGAATTAATAATAGGTAATAGTTTCACTAAACAAAATGTAGAAGATAAACTCACCTTTGTAGCAGAAGAAAGAAATGCAAAAAGTATTATAGATTATATAACCTACACAAACAATATGAAACACGAGATAAACCAAGTGCTAACAATCCCCGAATACGAAATAGGCTCAAACCATAGAATAATAGTAACAACTTTAGAAGTATTAGAGGCGGAGGAAATAAGAGACATAGAATATAAAAAAATAAAAATATACAAATTGAAAAATGTACAGATTAGAAGAACCTATCAAGAAAAAACAGACGAGGAACTAAAATATATAGAAAGAAACAATAAGATAGGGTGGAACATAGATGTAAGATGGGAAATGTTTAAGAAAATAATCAGTGACAAAGCAAGAGATATCTGTGGTATGAAAATAAAAAGAGGCTCCGAAAAATGCACGGAATGGTGGACACCAAACATCAAGGAGAAAATCAGCAAGAAAAAACAGGCTTGGAAGAAATATACCTATAAGAACAAAAGATCCCATACACAAAAATGAATACCACAACTACAGAAATGAAGCAAAGAGAGCAGTGAAAGAAGGTAAACAAAAAGGGTGGGAAAAGTTTGGAACACAACTACAGGAGGAATACAAAACCAGCAATAGGAAATTTTGGAGCAGAATCAGGTATATGAAGGGAAGGAAAAAAAAGGAAATAAGAACCATTAAAAATAAGAACAACGAGAAGTGGTGAAACAATAAACGGCATTGGATTAGACGAATTTGACAAATGCTTTGATTTGTTAAATTCGTCTAATTCAATGCCGTTCAGAGCCTGTGCCGTTTGTTGTTTCACCTCTGCTATGTCAGCAAAACGTTTTCTTTTCAGGTTCCTTTTCATCCTGGGGAACAAAAAAAATCGCGTTCCCGAGAATCGCCCATCGTAAAAAACGACGAGTAGACAAAACAACTTTTACAAAAACAATTGCAGGAGCCGCACGCAACCTTCCTCAACGATGCCACTTGGCAGACGGACGCGGGAAGAGTGTAACTACATCACCCTAGCGGGCGGACCGTGCACTACAAGTACCAACCTCACCAGAACACAATTCCCGTTTCTTTTGGGCCCCCCTCGTAGTTTCAGTTTTAACAAAGGAATAAGGCAAGGGGACTCACTATCAACCACCTTATTGAACTTAGGGCTAGATAGTGCTATAAGAAAACTAGATTGTCCAGGAATAATAATCAACAAAGAGGGACAGATTTATCGCCCGATATTTCTCTGATGCTTGGAGAAGTTATCGCTGAGTGTGTTATGTTATTTGTAACCAGATAATTTGGACCAATTTGTCTTATCGCTAATTTATTGTTAGATCTTTCAAATTTCAATAAGATCATTAACCTGCAGATTTATCTGTAAATTTGGACAAACAGATAAATTGTTCAAATCGCCCAATAAATCTTCCGGTGTGTATGAAGCTAATGAGAATGAATACAGATAAAATGCCCCAATAGAAAGCGACGAGGCAGAAAATAAGGAAAACTTCTACGAAGAGTTATAAAGAACATAGCACAGTATATCAAAATACGATGCAGCAATAATCTTAGGGAACTTTAACGCCACCAAAGTAGGCAAAGAAATTTGAAACCATACAGTCGCAGGCATACATGATTCAAGAAAAGTCAAATAAAAATGGTCTCAAACCCATAAATTTTGCAATAAAAAGTGAATTAAATATTGTAAGCACAAAATTTAATCTAATAACAATGATCAAATTAACGATGCAAGACACCAAAGCACAAGTACAGATTGGAAGAGAAAGAACAGAACCATCGTTGATATTAATATCAACGTAGGAATGAGACAAGGTGATGCACTGGCAGCACTTAGATTTAACTTGGCACTCAATTCAGCAAACTAATGGAACAGGGAACATAATAACGCAATAGACCCAACTATTAGCATATGATGATCATATCATGTTAATCAGCAAGAATATTGAGTCACTCCAAAAACACTACCTACAATTAGTAAGAGAAACTAAAACAATAGGCCAACAGAAAACAAAGATGAGTGATAAGATAGAAGATCACACAATCAATTTAGCTAAAGAATGCAATTACCTTGAAACATTAATAACATCGGATGAAAACGTAAAAAAAGAAATTAAGAACAGAATAAATAAAGGCTTCGGAGGACTAAATTCCGTACGAAAATTAATAGCATCTAAACTTCTAAATAGAAAGATAAAACTTCGAATTTACAATAACTACGATAATAAAACCGATTGTGACCTATGGCTGCGAAACATGGTGTATAACAAACAACGAAGCAGAAAAACTGTTAATTTTTGAGAGAAGGGTTTTGAGAAGGATATTTGGACCAACACAGATTGAAGAGAAGAGATGGAGAAAGAAGTATAATTATGAACTAGAAGAGTTGTTTCAGCGCAATAACATTATCAAATATATTAAAACTCAAAAACTTAAGTGGTTTGGACACATTAAAAAAATGGGCAGTAACGGAACAACAAAACGAATAATTGAATGGAGAATAATAGGAAAAAAAGGAAGAGGAAGACCCACAACTCATTGGATAGACAAAGTATATGACGAAATTATGAAAATCAAGAACTGGAATAAAATTAGTGACAAACACCAATAAATGTAACGCAGTCATCGAGAAATCAAAGATGACTAAACAAGAAACATTACCCGGATCCCAATTGAAGAACAAAAAAGAAAAATTTAGTAAGTTGAGGAAGAATGAGACCAGCCACCTCACTTTCCAAACATAGCATCACCATGAAAGCTCTTATGGGCAGGCAATGACCCTCTTTAGGGTCACAAAGCCAGACGAAGAAGAAGAATACACACAAAAAATGAATCATGAAATAGTAAAGGAAATGAGTGGTGAAGACAGTGGCGGCTGGTCCATAAGCGCTACGACACTGCAGCACCCCCAGAACAAAATATGGAAATTAATTACCTATTAAATTTGTACTTGAAAATATCAATAATATAACAATCATTCAATATTTTGCATAATTATTACATAAATTTAATTAATTAAACCGCTTTTAAAGGGAATTATTTTAACCGAAGCTGTAGATTCCATTCAGAGACGCTGCGAAATGGACGTACGTCGCGTCGAAGCAAGTCCCGCGGAGTTCAGAGACGCTGCGAAATTAATAGTGTCCAAAACTCTCTGCAAGTTCCGCGCAGGCTTGTTTGTTCTATAACACACGATAATAAGCAGCGCGACGCTGCTGTCTGTACAGTGTACAGCGTCATCATTGTTCGCCAGGAATTTGTAAGCATAATAACGGGCCCGAAATGTGCTGTCTTAGCAGCGTCAGCTTATTTGTGACTTAATTTGTATGTTTTTATTCAGAGCGAATTAATCTTTTATATAGGTACGTAGGATAATATTCTGTTTTTTTTTCTAACAATTAAATATTTGTTACAGAAAAATACAATTAAATATATGTGTCAAGGGTTTTTACTGAAACAATCAAACTTATAAAAATATTAATTACAATTCCTATGACTACAGCAGAACCGGAAAGATGTTTTTCAACTTTAAAAAGGATAAAATCATTTTTACGAAATAATATGAAGCAAGAACGATTAACTGCTCTGTCGATGATTTCCATTGAAAAAAGTATGATTTCAAAAATAAAAAATTTTAATGAAAAGGTGATCGAAAAATTTGGTGAAGCTAAAAATCGCAGAATGGATTTTATATTTAAATAAGAATTCTTTTTATTTCGTTTAATTCGTTTTATTTCCTGTAAGCTTATTTTTTTATAAATTGAGTAGTTGAGTACAATTTCGATTTGTTTTGTTTTATTTAAAATGCACCTTAAAAATATCAGGGATCGTTACTGGTATGTACCTAAGTATATTTTGAAAGCTGCAGCACCCCCATAATTTCAAGCCACGAGCCGCCACTGGGTGAAGATATAATAAAATATATGAAAACTAGAAGGATATAATGGTTAGGACACATAAGAAAAAAAGAAGATGGTACAATAAGGAAATTCCTGGAAGAGACTCCAATGAGGGTTAGGCCGAGGGGAAGATGGATAGACCAGGATATGGACGATCTGAGGGCTATGGAAGTCACAAATTGGGAGAGAAAAGGCAAAGAACAGGAAAAAATTGAAAGAGAGAGTCTTCACAGCAAAGACACACACAAAGCTATAGTGAAAATGAAGTTAAAATAAAAGTGAACTTGTGAAAGTGTAGTGAACAAGGGGAGTAATCCACCCTGAAAAATTGGATGTGGGAAGTTCGTATGAGCAGCTAAATTCCTTGAGGAATGTTAAGCCATTTATTATTATTGTTATACTTCGGCCTAATAATTTGTGATCACCATCAACTGTGTAGATTTTTGAAATTAGATTTAAGTTAATAAATAATTCTTACCATGTGATAGGTACACAATTTATTACGACGGAAGGCAAACTGTCCTTCATCTTCAAGTTCTTCAGGTTCAGGAGAAGCATTTGGTAAAGGTTCTTCATCTGAAGACAAACTTCCCAAATCGAGTCCGCCTGCACCTAATCCTAACCGATGATGATTTGAAGATTTGTGTTTCCGTTTTTTGTACTGTCTTTTTTCCTTGCGCGGTATAACCTGTAGAATAATTAGAAATTAAAATATAAAAAATTTCGTAATTTTATAAATTCGTAAAAAATCAGGATGTTCTTTCTATATTATCCAGTTTTAGACTACAAAATTTCCATAATCATTAAAATAAACAACTTTTTGAAAACAAAAGTTTAAATGAGCGTCTCAAAGCTCTAAGTTAAGTATTATTTTGTTTTAAATAATGAATAACGAATACAAATTATACTACATATTTATTAATCTATTAATAAGGATGGCATAATCGAATAATTTAAATAATCGAATAACTGGTAAATCATTTTAATATAATAATTGAAAGATCTATCGAGCTATCGTGAGTCAAATACAATTTTTGAGTTGTGAGAATGAGAAGCAATCATTTCTTATTTTGCACGCTCACTATCCCTGTCACTACTTGAGTACAGCACGCACGGTGAAAGATTGCTTCGGGTGGCGCAGATAAAGTTTGTGCGTTCGGCAGCATTCGGCATCTAAACAATGGCCAAATGTTTTGTGATGCTTTCCCACTGGCGTCGTATAAGAAAGTGCGTAACTACAGGTAATGTGAGTCACCTCGGAATTCACAATATTTTGGTATGGCATTTTAGTGGTTTTAATTACTCTACAAATCATTATCATTAATTCACTGAATAAACAATATTTCTAAAACTTGTTTTTTCATGGAGTACATGTTTCCCGAGCCTGGCAATTTTAAAATTAGATGACTGCGCACCCGACCTTGGGGTAAACTTTGGCCGTGAGTGCTGTACTCAGTGCTCATTAGAATACTTTTTCTTTATCTTTTATCCCTATGCCTTTCTGGGCATCGGATCTCCTTTCATCTGCCCACCCACTGTGTCTTATCTAACTGTCGTACTCTCCCACCATGTGGGAGGAAGTTGCCGTGTTAACGGAGCAGTCAGGCAACCCAACCAAGTATTGATTCGAGATAACAAAGCTTAACTGTCATGATCGCACTTCTCTGGGAGTACCTAGCTACTGCAACTCGGGACCTCATTGGAATACTTAAATAGGTAAATCGGAAGCATTTGCACCAATTTGTATATTTTAAACCAATTAATATTAAATTTTAATTATACGAATATGTATACATGAATTGCTATAAAATAAATGCTTTAGACTTTTTATTTGTTCAGAATAATCAAGGATAGAATAACCAGTTGTGGGTGCAATAACTAAAGTAATAAATTTTGACTTAGATGAGTGAGCCAGGTGTGCGATAATTGTTACTATTGTTTGTATAGAAATTATAGTATATCATCACACAATTCAATAAGATATTAATAAATTATTTTGTCGTAGATAAAATAGTATATGCAACAAGTATGTAAAGTGTAATTATTATGGAAGTTGTAAGCTTTTAGCTCGACCAGTAGGCTGGCTTACTTGTTCCATAATTAGCTACTTTACGTACTTGTTACGTAATATACTAGGAGTATTATTTATTGTAGGTATACAATTCTATAAACTACATTGACATTCTAACAAATTTATTCACACAAATCACAGAATTGATGTAATCTTTAATGTAAATTGTATGAAACTGATGTACTGTTTTTGAGTAGATACATAAACAAGTTTTCTACTAAATAAAAAAAAGGATTTAAAGATAAGACTGATAAGACTTTGATTTTGAATTTTGTAAATATTTATTTGGTCTACATGTATATCTACAATCCCTTTTTATTGCATCAATATTTTTATGATTCTTTCCTTACCAAGAGAATATCAGAAAAGGACGATCTGTGTAAAAATAATTTGCAAAGGGATGTTAATAATAATTTTGAACAGACAGAAACTGTGGATTTGCAGTACATAATACTCCTATTATTTTTTGAAAGTAGTACTAAACATGTAGTATATTAAATTTGAAATCCGGTAACATCGAGTATTGTTTCCTTTCAAGTTTGAATAGTTTCATTTAAGTACTCAAGAGCACTCACAATTATTTCAATAAACAAGTGTTCGATTATTTTTAATTCGATTTATCCCACCAACTATTATTCAATATTTATACAAACCTCATCTTTAAGAATAGCCTTATTCGACCAGCCCTGATTCGTATAATGGTTGTGAAAGATAGGAGTAAAAGCAGGTCTAGATGACTTGATGGCAGATAATTCTGCTACCATAGAGCCACTGAAATCTTTAGCTTGATACCTCTTTTCAAATACTTCCACTGTGAGATGCACATATTCCCGTTTCATTTTTTCTCTCCTTTTAATTAATTCAAGTAACGTAACTGCCCGAGAAAGATCTCTACGCAATTTGAGCATTTTTTCGTATGACGACTCATCATTTTTACGATTTTTTCTTGTCTGCATTTTTTCTGTTCTTCTACGGAAAGCTATATAAGGATTATTACCTGCTGTTCCTTGGCGATGTTCCGTTTTTACATGCAGAATCAATGGATGTTGCTAGAAACACATTTTCCAATTAAATTTCATAAAACTAGTGAGATTCATAAAAATTATCAGTACTAAATATTTGTATATTTGCATAATTGCAACTTATTATATTGTTATTTTGTTAGGTGTTGGTCAAAAATGTTCATGAATGTATTTTTGACATGTTTGTTATTTATTACTCTACTAATGTTGTATACTCAAAAATGTATTTTTAAACAATACTGTAGTCTGTTTTTAAACCAGGGGGAGTGTTACATAATTACTTGCCCTTAAAATAGTTATTATTTGCTGTCCCATGATGTTATACATTCGTTTAGATTACAGATTATAGATTACGTTCAGGGACGGTTTCCAACTCTAAGATTTTATTGAGTAAGTGTTGTAGTATATATGAACAGTGGAAAAGATGAACTATGTATCATTTTATTATTCCAAAAAGATCTCATAAACAATTACCGGCCAATAAGCTTGCTACAAACAATATACAAGCTCTTTGCCACAGTGTTAAAGGGGAGAATAAAGAAGACAATGGAAAAGAACCAGCCACCAGAGCAAGCTGGTTCAAAGAATTCGACAAACCTATCCATATGGCGTATGTGAACTTCAACAAAGCATTTGATTGCATACAACATGAGACCATGTTTGAAGCACTAAGGAAACAAGGAGTTCCGGAAAAGTATGTGGCATTAATGAGGGAGTTATATAAAGAAGGCACAGCGGAAAGTAAATTGGAAAACGAAGACAGATGCTTCCAATTACAAAGAGGCGTCAAACCGGGTGACCCATCATCACCACTGTTATTCATTGCAGCCCTGCAGCAATTATTTCAAAATTTAAAATAGAATAAAATGGGAAAATGAATTCAGCATAAACATTAAGTATTTAAGCAACTTAAGATTTGTGGACGATGTGGTTCTATTCGCTGAGAACCGAAATATGTTAAAAAACATGCTGTTAGTCCTTAGTAAGGAATGTAAAAAAATGGCATTAAGCATCACTTAATTAGCAACAGAAAGGCACAAAATATAGACATCCAAGGTTCAGAGCTTGATTTACTTAGGACAGTTGACGTCATTTCAGAACAAAATGGACAAAGGACTAAACAGAGGCATTGATGCTCCATGGAAGATATCCCACTGAGATTAAAAAGGCAAGCGTTCAATAAGTGTATAATACCGGTCATTACATTTAGGGCACAAACATGGAGTTTAAATAAAAAACCATATAAAGAAATTTAAAATTACGCAACTAAAATCGAAAGATCAATGTTAGGCATTAAATTAAAAGTGAAAATGATCGATATTCATAATAAAACTGGGATGGATGAAATTGCGACGAAGAGTCGGGCTTTAAAATGGAAGTACGAAATGGTCAGACGAGTTAGAAATTGAAATGGGAAAAAATTGGTCGAATGAGACACTCAAGTGTGACAAGTGGCAAGACAAGAGGGAGGCCGTAACTCAATACTGGGATTTATAGGCTTATAATAATAGTGATTTTGAAGTTCTGGTAGAAAAGTAATTAATTAAAACTTCCCTAAATTTTCAAAAGAAAATTCTTTAAAAATGTTGTCACCGTTATTAAATTAGTATTAGGGTAAACACAAATGTAGCAGAGACGATGTGCATAACGAAAAAGGAAGAGGAAAGATTGAATATTTTTGAAAGAAAAATTGTTAGAAGAATCTGCGGGCCAGTAAGAATAAACGAGGAAGAACATAGAAGAATGTACAATAGAGAGATAGAAGACTTCCTAAAAGGAGAAACAATAGACAGATTAATGAAAGCAATAAGATTAAGGTGGTTTGGGCACCTAAGCAGAAGGGAGAATACTGCAATGACTAAAAAGCTAATAGAGTGGAAGCCCTTTGGAAACAGGAAGAAGGGAAGACCTGAAATCAGATGGGAAGAACAAGTAAAAGAAGACATGAGAAGAATGGGAATAAAAGAGTGGAAGAAGCAAGTAAAGAACAGAGATAAATGGAAAAAAATAGTAGAGACAGCTAAAACACGCACCCACCTGTGAGCGCGAGTGTTAAAATGGAGTGACTCACCATTATAAACGAGTTTTAGAGCTCTTTTAGAGTGGCTACAATTCTGTATAGAATGTGTAGCTGTTTATATATTAGGGTAAACACAGACGAAGCGGTTTACATCGAGTCGACTGTCGATGCAACGAATTTTAACAAAGGCTCACACGGAATGCCCATGT
Organism: Melanotus villosus; assembly: GCA_963082815.1. Taxonomy (NCBI): domain Eukaryota; kingdom Metazoa; phylum Arthropoda; class Insecta; order Coleoptera; family Elateridae; genus Melanotus; species Melanotus villosus. The sequence goes on along the minus strand of OY720419.1, from coordinate 26,220,550 downwards.
CGAAACGGTCTCGATTTAATGGTATCCTGTTACCTCATGGTGTGGCGGCGACACACCGTATCGTTAAAACACAAAAATTCACCAATTTGTAAGTAAACTTAGTTCAGAATAGATAATAATAATGAAGAATTTCTAATGTTACTCTGGATGTTTTATCGAAGATGGAATCGACGGAAGAAAAATAGAGGTTTCTGGATTCACCCAATTATCTCTGAACGTAAAAAGAAAGGTTTTTTTCTATAATGGTATACAACTTCATGAATTTGCATACCTTTTTCTCGCGTCATCGTATGTAATCACACGTCTGAACTGTCACATTTGTTAATATGAAACGATGTGTCGATTCAGAACGTGTGCCGCCTGTTTGTCGCGGGTAAATCATACGTCGAATCGACTGCCGCCCCGTTTCGAATGTAATGTGTATTATTTAAGCTGATTAGATAAAAGGGTATGCCGAGTCGACAATCGACTCGACACAAATCTCTCCGTCTGTTTTTAGCCTTACTGTCTGTCCTGTCAAAGCATTGGAACAAATTCTCAGAAACATAGACAGGTGTAAGGGTGAAACACTTTAGACTTGAATGGAATGGAAACAAACTACGACTGCTATTGAGAGTCAGTTTGTCTGAGTAAACTTGCAAAATTCAAAATTAAGTTTCTTGGCAGTGGCACTTTATATGAAGCTGTAAACAATGCCGACGACTTTAATGAGAGAGGGAAAAGCATGCTGCCAGTAAATAGTAAGACAAAGCAATTGTGAAATTGTGACTGGACCAACAAATTCTGCAGCAAAATAAGACTTACGATTGGCATTATGATAATCAAGAGGAGATTGGCAGAATCTGATATAGAATATTAAAGTATACTGCAGAAATCTTTATTGTTAGAAAACCACATGAAAACTTGTTACCACAAAATATCGATCGAGATTGGGACGATGTCATTTATTCTGCTGAAGCTTGTTTTGGGCATGGATTCTTAGAAAGCAAGCTTAGACCGTAAAAACCCGTCAGACGTTACAGTGTACTGTTAAACATCCGGTTAAGGTCCATGCTTGGGGATGCTTATGTTCTCTTGGGTTTGGTTCTTTGTACCTGTGCACAGCCAATTTGAATTACAAATGAATGTTACAAATTTATAAAAAATTGCTGGGAGAAGACAATGATATCATCACACTGGACCAGCCATGACAATCGGCGGATGTTAATTCAATTGAAAATGTCAGGAGAAGTTAAAGCTTCATGGAAAACGTACATATACTGTGAAGAAACTCTGCTGCCACATTAGACAAATTTGGAAGTTATTATCTGCACCATACTTGCTAAAAGTATGCCAAAACATTGTGAGATTATACTTCAAAATAAAGGAGAATAAATAAAGAATAAAAAAAGCTAATAAATTATACTACACAATGAGTAACACCTTTATAAACAAAAAAGAAGTAGACTGCAAAACAATAAATATGACTTTTTACATACACAATTTTTGCGTGACATAATAGAGCAGCTAAGACTGAGCTGCACTGCATTTTGTTTTGAGTGTACAATTTATTTACCCCTCTTTGAGAATAGGCAATGGAGTATGAATGCGCATGATTAAACTTTTTCTCAGCTTAAATTACATTTTCGATATAACTACAATTTTTTGCCATACGTAAAGAAAATGTGGACACATTCTCCTCCCTTCGTTCTTATACAGGGTGTAACACAACTTATCCGAAAAATTTTAACCATACATACCTTAAATAAGAAGTCGATTAGTTAAAAAAAAGTTTAATAAAAGTCCAACACAAAACGAAATAAAAATTGTTAAAGTTACAAATTAATTAAAATGACAAAAATGGTAATTTATCGAACACTGCATAAAATAAATGGCAAAAACAAAAGAAGTACAATGTAGTAATCTGTCAGCTTGTGTGCGAATTGTTAGTAGTAAAGACATTTTTTCAATAAAAATGGCACATGTGTACAGTAATAAGTGATGGACATTGTATTAGCGTACAATTTTTATCTCGTTTTGTGTTGGACTTTTATTAAATTTTTTTTCACAAATCGACTTCTTATTTAAAGCTGCATGTATGGTTAAAATTTTTCGGATAAGTTGTGTTACAACCTGTATATGTGGTTTTGTATTTACCCCTCTTGGTTTAAAAACAAACCATAACAACATTTTCAATTGATACAATTTAACTTGTTTAATTTTGTTAAGGTGCACCAAGCACAATGCCCTTTATAACAATCAAATAACTTACTATACTCACTGTTTTTAATCGTTTATTAAGCCAATAATCAAATACAGCAATGATGAGATCGTCATCCTCCTTCAGGAGAGCTTTGGCCTCGTTGAGTGTTACAACTGTCTGTCCACTGCTCTTCTCCAACTTATCCATCATTTCCTCGAATTTTAATGGTGTCAATTCTAATTTATGTGTTTGAGACATCAGCCATCGTTCGTCGTCGGTATCCATGTCGTAATCGATGATGTCTTGTTCCATGGTAAAGGCTAGTAACAGAAATTTTTTAAATTTATATAAATATAATAACTTGTGCTAATAATGGACTAAAAATATATAAATTAACATTGACCATTGCTTATGATATCTTAAGTGTACACCTAAATGAAACATGGAGTTAGCTTTGTTGCTTGACTAGAGTAGCGATATCATATTTAAAGTAGGTACTTATATATTTTTTGGTAATTGGAAAGAAAGCAAAGTACAGAAATAATTAATCTCTTATCATTACATCTTACATTAAGATTATGCAAAATCAAAGAGCGGAGAGGAAGAATTGGGGTAACTTTATTAACTGCTGTTATTGGTGATACAAAGAGTTCATTTGAATGTGATCTAAATATTCTCATATAACACTAAAATTGCTAAAGAGTCAGTCTAAGTTTTATTACTTATTTACTGAACGAGAGCTACGCTTGTGAACATCTTATTTTCATTCGTTTTTTGTAACAACAACAACATATATAAAATTAAATGTAAATTAAGCTTTCCGATATTTTCATTCTAATTTTAAGACCATTTTAAAATAAAGTAATAAAGATAATAGCTGATGCTCCTAGGTATGTTCCTACGGCCAAGGAAGAAGAGCATTACTTCCTCATATTATGTGCTAATTCAAATAATTTACTGAATGTTAATACTTAACAGATTGTAAATATTTAGAACACTAAACATGTGAAAAATTTTAAAAAGGCTAAATAGTTTTAAGTATGGTTTCCCTATGAAGACATACTGTAAGGGCTACTTCCTAGGTCATTAAATTTTAAATCTTAAGGTTTAATCAGCCACAGCACAGTCCAGAGCATAAACGATTGGGAAGGCACTTCCTGCAGGCAATAACCCACCAAGGGTTGAGAAGCCATCGAAGTAAGTAAGTAAGGTTTGTAAGTGTGTTAATTAAAGTAACCAGAATGTCGCTTAATGTATAATTTTATTTTAAATGACTTCAAAAGTTCAAAAAGTTGGTAATAATCTGTTATTTTATGTTATAACTAACATAGAAACTTTTGCACTTTAAAACAGCCAAAGCAGACACTTTTAGAAGTCATTAGGTAATTGTTCTAATGATGAAGAATTATTGCTAACTGTCTACACTTGCTATTTTAATTTTAAATGCGAAAGCAAGTAGTCCAACATATTGCATTATTAATTACAACTGCATCACTAGAATCTCTTCTCATAAATAAATAACCTGGCAAACAGGGACATAATATTATTTGACAGTTTTCATAAATTAAAGCTTTGTGCGGAGAAAACATAATTTTCTTACCGTCAATTTTGACTACAAATATTCTTCAACAAGTTTATTTATTTATGAAATTTCTGTATCTTTATTAGATGGAATTATGATAAGATACTAATAACTGGGATAGTAAATGCAATTAGGCGAACTAAAACTGAATTCAAATAGCATAGGCTTATAATTTTAAATCATTTCTCAGGGATGTTGGGTTAAAATCAAAGTGAAAACAACAAATCAATTTAATTTTACTGTGTATAATTGTTTATTATGATATGACCTTCAAGCTTCCTATTAAATTGTTTATGTTTTTGTTTATGGTGTTGCAATAACATTTTATATGTTTTTAAGTTTAAACTTTAAAGTTATTAGCATGTTTAATCCTTCCGACAAACAGGTGCTTAAAGAATATACAATTTAATAATGGATTTCTCACAGACTTTATCAAAGATATAAACACAACTTTTTAATATGCTACTTTTTTTAATGTTGTACTGATCAAGGGTTAAAGTAGATTAATTAATACTCCTAATATATTTTTAATGGAACATGAAATAGAATTGACCCCTTTTTTTTAAATTTAAAGTTTTTTTATTTAGTAATAAATGCTGTGACAATAGATTATCGGGATTGTTAATATAAAAGCTAATTTAATATTTCTTTCTCTTTTATCCTTATGTCCTTCTGGGCGTCGGATCTCCATTCATCTGCCCACCCACTGTGTCTTATCTAATTGCCCTACTCACTTTCACCATGTGGGAGGGAGGTGCCATATTAACGGAGAAGTTGGGCAACCCATCCAAGTACTGATTGGAGACAATGAAGCTTAACTCTCGCGATCGCACTTGACTGGAGTACCTAGTTACCGCAACTCAGGACCTTAATTTAATATCCAAAAATCTATTTATTTTTTTAAATATTTCAAACTAAAGATCATGTACGGAACACAGAAATTCGTCGAAGAGCGAGAGTTTGTAACATTATCGAGAAAATAACACGAGCTAGAGTTGTAAAAAAACGGTTTTTTTTCAGAGCCTGTTTTTTTCAATGAAAAAAAACGTTTTTTTTTTTCAATAAAAAACCAAATTATTGTTTTTTTTTCACCATATGAGTACCAATAATTATTACTGCTAAATGATACAATTTTCATATAGCTGGGAGTTCCCCACGTTGAATCAAACTCATTACCAATACCAAATAATAAGATGATTCATAACTAATACGTAAATTCCCCTATCTTCAAATAGAATACATAGTCAGCACAGCCCAGTGGTGGTTCCCCATTGCATATACTACATTGTCAGCTGTTTCTTGGTTTAATAAAACTGCTACTATTAGGCAATAAAGCATTATTTTAAACAAAAAATTTGCTGAGTGTCCGAATCACTTTGGGGACTTTTCTTGTATGCATTTTAACATTTAGCTAAACAGGGGATGCCCTATGAAATTAAAACTCTGTATAAATACCCCTAACAAATATTTCCCTGGTTAGTTGCTCTTGCATTAACCGCCGAGGTTTACACCCATAGTGCGTGTTGATCACTGTTGATATAGTTTTGTGTTAATTTAAAACGTATATTATTATTCTTATTAAATTCAACAAAATGCCGTTTAGACCTGGTTCTGGTAGGAAGAAAGTCGCAGTGTCTGAGCTATTTAGAGAAATTACATCCAAAACTGGTAAATTACCTCGGTTAAATGTACGTTTTGTGCTTATGAACTCTCTAAGACTGGTACTCGAATGACAAAACATATATTGTCATTCAAAAAGTGCCCCGATACAGTTAAAGAAAAATATATTCCATCCAGCATTTCACAAGCAAGTCCTCCAGCTTCTGCAACAAGTTCAGCAACTAATATACGAGGAATCAAACAAATAACGGCCATCACACAACAGCATCTAAAGTCATTTATTGACAATATTAGTCCAGTAGATCAAAGAAAAGCAAATGAATTACTTGCCAGAGCTATTTATGCAAGTGGTTCATCACTAAGTATTGTGGAAAATTCTTTTTGGCTTGAATATTTGTCATTTTTAAGACTTGCCTATAACGTACCAACAAGATATGAGATATCCGGACCATTATTAAATAGAGAATATGAGGCAGTATCTGCCTCAGTAAACGAACAAATTGCTGCTGCAGAATCGGTCGCAATAATGTGTGATGGATGGACCAATGTCCGAAATGAACCCATTGTAAATGTTGTGGTTACTACACCATCACCCATGTTGTATAAGATCTTGGGCACAGGAAAGGAATCACACACAGCTGAGTACATTGCAAAAGAAGTAAATTCTATTATTCAAAAAATTGGAGCCCAGAAAGTGTTTGGGTTAGTAACTGATAATGCTGCCAATATGAAAGCAGCATGGACCATCCTAAAAAATGAAAATTATTCCACTAATCTGTTCACGTATGCTCTAAATTTACTATTTACTGACTTAAAAAATTTGAAAACTCTTAAAATCTTTTTTGGCTGAAGTTGTTTCTGCTATAAAATCAATCAAGATGTCTCATAAACTTACAGAAATCTTCAAAGGAAAGCAAGTTAAGGGTAACGCTGTGTCTTTAAAACTACCTGTGCAAACAAGATGGGGTTCTATAGTTCATTGCCTTGACAGTTTTTATCAGAACAAGCAAGCGATAAAGTTACTAGCTGTGGAAGAGGAGGCTAATATAGTTCTGAAGAAACATCCTATGTTAAAAAAAGTTGCTTTGGATGAAACCTTCTGGGATACAGCAAAAGGATTTCTTGAATTGTTAAAACCAATCGCCATTGCCATAACAAGCATCGAAAGTGACAAACCTCAACTTTCCCAGGTTGTAGGAATTTTTAAAAAACTAGAAATGCATTTTGAAGAAAACCTTCCGCGTTGCCCATTAACGAAGGCAGAAGAAAAACAACTTAATGAAATTTTTACAAAAAGGAAGGAGTTCAGTATCAGTGACGTTCACAAAGTAGCCTGTCTTTTAGATCCCGTTCTACAAGGTGTTGATTTAACACCAGATGAACAGGTAATTATCTCAATTGCATTGATGCATGCAATCGTACAAATACATTTCACGATATTATACAATTCAACTAAGTTCTGTTCCTTTTATATTTCAGACTGATGCTACAGAAGTTATATTTGATACTGCCAAAAAAATGCCAGAAATTGATGAAAATTCTGTACTTGTAGATCTGGCAAATTATCGTTCTAAAAATGGACATTTCAGCAAAACATTTCTTTGGTCATCAGTATCAAAAATAACACCAACGGCTTGGTGGAAGGGTTTCTGCAATAGTACTGAACTGTCCAAATTGGCAATCAGATTTTTACAACTTCCCGCAACTTTGGCTGCTTGCGAAAGATCGTTTAGCACTTATGGGGGTATTCATACGCAAAAAAGAAATCGTTTCAAAAATGAAAGAGCAGCAAAAATTGTATACATCGCTCATAATCTACAAAAGCAGGAGGCTAAAGAAGCACCAAAGACTACTGTGGACGTGGAACTATCTTCCATTGCTCAACCCCATAGAGCGGAATATATGATTCAAACTGAACCCAGCTCTAGTACAAGTTTTGAGCTTTCACAGCCATCCACATCCACTCCAAAGGTATCAAGAAAAGCAGATCAGGCAAAACAAGGCCAAGAAACGGACTATGAGGAAACCGAAGATTCTGATGAATCATATTCTCTTCATGACTCTTCTGATGATTTACAAAGCCACTACAGTGAGTCTGAGGAGAATCAGTCCATGGAAATCGAGTAATGTTTTGATTTATCTGGTTATAGTATTATTACACATTTTTTGTTCTATGTTCTAATCTTTGAATATATATTTGTTGTGAGTATTCTGTTGTATTATTTAATTTTCACATTTAGCTGTGTCACTATCCACTACTATATTTTTCTGAAGAGTTTTATGCTGATATCTAAAAAAGGTTTGCTAAAAACTGAAAAAAAACCTAAAAAGTGAAAAAAAACCAACAGCTCCGTTTTTTTCTGAAAAAAACCGTTTTATTTGAAAAAAAAACGGCAATGTTTTTTTTCATTTACAACACTAAACACGACTGAAATGGAATTGGGCAGAACACATCGCAAGACTAACTAACTCCAGATGGACGAAGAGAATAGTTGAGTGGAGACCCTGCACCTTCAAACGAAATAGAGTAAGATTCCGAACAAGTTGGAGCGATGATCTCAAAGGACAGGCAGGACATTGGATGAGAGACGCACAAGATCGAACTAAATTGAAACGGTTAAGAGAGGCCTACGTTCAAAGGGGGACTCAAGAATAGGCTGTATGATGATGATGATGATAACATTCCTACTGCCAGCACCGGTGGCTCTCAAATTGTTTATTGTTGCGGGTAGCGTTATTAGTACATTTGTGCAAAACAAAAGTACCACCAACATTAAACATATTGATTAGGAGTGAAACATCCGTTTTTTCTCTAATCTGTGGCAAAACTATAAAATACCTACCCCTATGTTCCGAATTCCTTGACTGTAAACAGCCACATGGTTGGCATATAACAGTTGGATACAGAATTCAATTGCCAAATTTTACATTTGTTGCCACACTGTGTGCTGCTTTATTTTTGAAATAAAGATGTTAAAATCGCTTTTTTACGATGGACAGATAAAACAGAATAGGTGTTATTTAATCCTGAGAAGTGAACTGGAAACGGCAATAAAGAACTGAACATTAGCAAAGCACCAGGTTACGATAGAATCGCCTCAGAATATATAAAATATATGGGACAAAAAGGATTTGACGTACTACTGTACATGGTGCCCATTTTCGATGTTCTTAAATGGGAAGTACCCTTAATATTGGAGATAGACAAAAACTGATGTCGGACTCCAGGGCTCTTTTTTGATGCAGGTTCAAGTTCCGAAAACAAAATTCCGCTATCTCTTGTTATCTTTTAGTTATAGCCCAAAATTCAAAATTTGACCATATCGAAAACTTCAAATAACTCTCTTGGTTTTGAAAATATCCAAAAACAGTAAAAACATTCTACAGGCACTTTTTTAAGTAGAATACGATAGTCAATTCAGATATCTTCTAATTTTCATGTTTTAAGAATTATGACATAAAGTTGATATTTTTTAAATATAAGTCGTAGTTGGCCATGATACCATTAAATTGCATATTTTTTCTGCTTTCCGAAAATATATAGTTTATAGGGGTTAAATGCAGCAACAATACGTTTTTTTAAACAAAATAAGATTAGATGATGTCGTCAGTAATTAGTAGGCCATGATTCATGATAGCAATAAACAAAAGCTAATAGAGGGGGTGCATGTGACGTCACCAGGCACACAATAACGTGCCCGACTGAAAATGAACGACAGTTTTGAAAGTTAACAAAACTAAATAATTAATTTAATATTTTGTAGAAAATCTCCCGTTATCTTTAACAGCTTTTAATTATCTTGGCATATAGAGATTTTACAAGTTTCTACATACATATAACCTGGCAAAGTATCACGTTCCCTAATACTCTTTTTAATTCACGATAGAATTTTCAATTACGTTCGTCTCAACTGACCGCGGGGAAAATTTTATGTAACCGAAAATTTCGTAATTATGGAGGCTAAACCATCCCTCATCTGGTTAAACACATGTTTATTCGGTTTGATATTGTAATATGTTATACAGTGGAACTCCCGTAAGTCGAACTCCTGTAACTCGAAATTTTCTTTAACTCGAATATTTTTCTATACCCGTGCGTTTACTGTTGAGTTTATATGTATAATAACCTTCTTAACTCGAATTTCTCTAACTCAAATTTATCTGTAACTCGAAAGAGATTTGACCAAATTTAAGACATAGAACCTCTCTAACTTGAAATTACCGGTGAGGGTACGCGGTGTACCATCTGTTTGCAAACAATGAATGACAGAATTCGGGGAAGTACCGACGACGTATGTTTATTGTGTTAGCAGTCAGTCGGCATAACAGAGTTAAAAGTGTAATCTGAAACATTATACTCCAAAAATGCCGTACTAGCCTTGAATACTGCAGATATAAGCAAGCCATTCATTGTTTATTTATTATTGTTGTTTTGCTTTGACGGTTCCCTTCAAACTAAATTCGCCTATAATGCTGTACCTACTATATTGACTATGTTATTTGTATTTGTGTTTATATGCTTTCAACATGCCTCCGCAACGAAAATTCAACAGTTTAACAGTGGAACAGAAACTGGAAATATTAAAAAAAGTGGATGATGGGATTAAAAAGCAGACATTAGCTGCTGAATATTGTGAAAAAACCATTACACAAGCAACTTCTGCAAACATTCGAGACCTAAAAAAATTATTTCATGACCGGATTCGATTTACCTACATGTCGATAAACAAAATTGAAAAATTCTATGAACTAAGCCACGAGATGAAAATTCGCCAACAATTTATTACGGATTACTTTTCTAAAATAAATTAATTTACATTTTGATTAAGTTTTTAATATTACATACATATGTAACTATAATACGTATGTATTTTTTTGTATTTTTTTATTGATGTATCCTAATATCATTCGTTTTTTATATTATTCCTCTATCATGGTATGTATGCATTAAAAACACATAATAAGAAATAAATCGAGGAAGTTTAAGATCTTTCTATATCTCGAATTTTCTCTAACTCGAATTTTTTTCTGGGTTTTTGGTGGTTTGAGTTAGAGAGGTTCCACTGTATGTAATATTTCCTTTTTGGTAAAATTAGTATACCGGTGCATACAAATTTACCCTACAAATATCAGCTGATGGCCCAGTGACGTCACATGCAACCGCTCTATTACTTTTTGTTTTGCTATCATGATTCATGAACCATAACCTACTAATTGCTAACGACATCATATCATCTGATTTTGTTCAAAAAAGGTATTGTTACAGCATTTAAAATATGCAATTTAATGGTATCATGGCCAACTTCGACTTGTATTTAAAAAATACCAACTTTATGTCATAATTCTTAAAACATGAAAATTGGGAGATATCTGAAATGACTATCGTATTCTACTTGAAAAAGTGTCTGTAGAATGTTTTTACCATTTTTGGATATCTTCAAAACCAAGAGAGTTATTTGAAGTTTTCGATATGGTCAAATTTTGAATTTTGGGCTATAACTATAAAATAACAAAAGATAGCGGAATTTTGTTTTCGGGACTTGAACCTGCATCAAAAAAGAGCCCTGGACTCCGACATCAGTTTTTGTCTATCTTCGATATTAAGGGTACTTCCCATTTAAAAACATCGAAAATGGGCCACCCTGTACAGGGTGGCCCAAAAAGATTAAAGCATTTGACAGACTGAGGCGCATAGAAATACGGAAGGTTCTTCGAACCAAAAAAGTAGACGAAGACCTAATGGTAAGCATAAAAAGCATCTACAAGACAACACGAAATATAATAAACACAAAACAGTGAATCAAGAGTTTATATCTACAGCGGGAATTAGACAAGGGGGAGCAATAAGCGATTTAGCCCCTACCTATTCATAATTTTAATGGACGATATAAACTCAAAAAATCAAATAGGGGGACATTATAGATTAAATCCAATAAAACTCACAAATCTAGCTTAAGCCGATGATATAGCAATTATATCAAACAATGAAGAAAATCTGCAACACAACATGAACATATGGAATTCCGCACTACAGCAAAAGAACCTAGAAATCAATACTAACAAAAGTGATGGTAATAGCTAGAGAGCCGCACACAATAAAATTAATATAAATAATATGGAGATTTAGGATACTTAGGACATACAGTAGAAGAAAATGGGAAAATAGATGGTAAAATAAACAACCGCATTGTAAGTGCAAGCAAACTACGAGGCTTGTCCGTAAATTAAGTACCGTTTTGGAAAAAAACACATCAAAACATTTTTTTCAAAACAAAATTTATTTTTACATGAAAGAGCATTTCTTAAACTATTTTTCAACATAGTTGCTACCATTGTTCAGATATTTGTCGTAGCGGGAAACCAACTTTTCTATGCCCTCTTCATAGAAAGATGCTGCCAGTGAAGACAGCCACTGCTGAACACCGTTTTTTATGTCGTCATCGCTGTCAAAGCGCCTTCCTCCAAAATCATGCTTCAAGAACAAGTGGTAGTCAGAAGGTGCGAGATCAGGGCTGTACGGAGGGTGATCAAACTGCTCCCAACCGAATGCTTGAATAAGGTTTTGACTGAGCATTCCACGCCTTTTGTTTTGAATTCCGCGCCTAACCCACTTTCTCACCATTCCGCCCACCAGTCCGCGGGCTCTGAAATTGTCTTAAATATTTTGAACGCTCACTAACAAATGTAAACACAACACAATCTGGCTGTAATGGCATCAGTGGAAAGACAAATGAACCAGAGAGACGAGTGCGCATGCGCGGAACTGCGGCACTAGATCTGCGGTGGCAGTAGAACGAAACGGTACTTAGATTACGGACAAGCCTCGTATTATACGCACTAAATAAAGGTTTTATAAGTCAACGAGAAATCACATGGAAAACAAAAATAAGTGTTTAAAACTGCGTTTGTGCCAATGGTGATGTACGGGAGTGAGACATGGGTGGTAATAGAAAAACACAAAAGTTGACTACACGCAATAGAGATGAAATATCTATGGAAGGTGCTAGGTGTAACAATAAAAGATCGAATAAGAAACGAGGAAAATAGGGACAACCAATTTCAATAAAATCAGAGAGCAACGTCAACTAAGGTGGCTTAGACACCTCAGAAGAATGAACCTGGAGAAACTAACAAAAGCAACCTGGAAGGGGAAGAACCGGGAAAGAAACCCAGAGGGCAACCTCACTGTACATGGAATGAACAGATAGCCAAAATACTTCAAAACAGGAACCTAACATTGCCTAAGATTGCCAAAAATAGACTCGAATGGAGAAAAATTACAAAGAAATAGGAGTAAAACCTCTACACCTGCATAAAGGTAGACAGAAGGGTGATTAAGTAAGTAAACCTGAGAAGTAAACTGCTAGCAAAATTTGTACATGGGAATCCCACATAATATCATGACAAATTTATTAGAATACGATGAGGAATTCCATGGAATTTCATGTGGCTATGCTTTTAAGATACAGCAACTCGCAGAGAATTCCTTGGAATTCCATTCATTGTATCTCATAACTTCAATGTGGTTTACCACTTGTTTAACCCTTTAACCACTGGTTGTGGTGTTTTTCAGTTCTAACATTTTTAAACATTACAATGAATATAAAAATTGGGTTAGTACCTTAGTTAATAAAATTAAATTCTGTTTACTGATACGTTCGAGTTTCACGCAATTTTACACAGAATAACCGATTGAAAATTCAGTCTATAAACTAAAATCAATGGCTATTTTTGTAATTTTCCATTATGTCTAAATATTGATGCTCCTCATAAACAAAGTCCTTTATTTTTGCTTTTGTTGTTTATTGATTTATTCAAGAGTCTATTATGGGCATTGTCATTTAAAAATTAACTTTTACGTTTCTATTTATTGTTAAAGAATACATAATTGAAGTAGAGTTCGTTATAACTTATAATTCAATAAGACAATATAACATAACAAAAAGTTTATGATACCATGGTACGCTATCTTAAGAATAAAGATACCTTTATTCTTAAGACAGCATTAACTTATTATTTTTGAGAAGTAAAAATTTTATACTACAATATAATATCAATAAGTAAGCAAATATATTTATATTTGTTATTTTCACAGTTTAATTGTTGCTGGATAATAAAAGACAAAAGATTAAAAACTGCAAAACCAAAACAATCTCTATAACTGAATTAAGTAATGTTCAGAAATATTTCCCTAGCTCATGCAGGAAAAAATAATTGGAAATATTTTCAAAATTAGCACCTAAACATTAATTATTAGTTTGTGACTAATTGTATTTAATTAATTGTTATGATTAACATCTATTAATGCTGAACATATTAAGCTGTGAGTACAAAAAGAAAAACATACATAAAGTATGTAGGTACATTAAGTGTGCTATGGAATATATTGGTCAAACTTCCCTTAGCAAACATGCTATCTTTACATAGCGGACTCTTCTTACTACAGTTTTTGGGTGGTCTTAACCCAATCACAAATATTTTAAACTACTTTAAACCTATCTATAGGCAGACACTGTATTACAAAAGAATAACACAAGAAAGAGCAAAATTTGTATTGTTATTCAGTCCTTATACCAGAAGGATGTATATAAACAAAGATCTAAACAAATATCGCTTAATACACGAGGAAATACAGAGAAAGATAAAAGAGGCAAAAGACAAGCATTAAAGCATGATGTGACGAATTAGAGGAACTGCAGGCTAAACATGATCATTCAGAAATACATAAAGGGTAAAGGAAGTAACAGATCGATAAAAGAAAAAAACCTTACCAGTGTTACAACAAGCTAACAAAATACTTACAGATGAAGATTTATTGTTCAACAATGGTAGATTTAAATTCAAGAACTGTTTGCTAGTGAAGAACCACATCAATATGACACAATAGTACCGAAATGGAAGAAGCACCAACAATATTGAGATCAGAACTTGAAAGCGTAATAAAAAATGCAAAATGTGGGTTAGGATAAAATATATTTCGATGTCTTAAAGCTTATAAATGAGGAAAACTTGGAAGTACTGATCAAGTTACTTAACAATATATATAAAACGGGAAACATTCCCTCAGACTGGCTTCACTCAACTTTTATTCCTATTCCTAAAAAGCCAAATGCAAGAAGATGCGATCAATTCTGACTTATAACCCTAATGAGTCATACTTTGAAGTTGCTACTCGAGAAAATCCATAAGAGAATTTATAAAATAGTGAAATGGACATAGACGACACCCAGTTTGGATTTAGAGCGGGACTAGGTACTAGAGAGGCACTGTTTAGCTTATCCGTTCTCCTTCAGAGACCAACAGAAAGAAGTTTTTATTGCCTTCATAGATGACGCCGAATTAATTAAGAACTTATATTGGTAACAATAAACCAGCGTAAGAATAAACTATGAAATAACTAAACAAGTGTCAATAGAAAGGGGTATGCAGCAAGGGTGTGTGCTTGTTGTCTCCCTTGTTATTTAACAGAACATATTTTCGATGAAGCATTTCGTAACACAGAAGAGGGATATACTTGAGAGATGGAGGGAATACTATGAAGAAACCTTGAATAAAGACGAGCATACACTAGAATCACACGCATACCAACAACCAACAAATAATGAAAATGAGGAAATGCCCTCTGAAGAAGAGATAAGTAGTGTCATAACAAAAATGAAAAACCACAAAGCACCTGGCTGTGACAGTATAGTCGCTGAAATGATTAAAAACAGTGGAAACAAACTAAAAAAGAGAATACAACACCTAATACAATTAATTTGGCAGAAAGAAACGCTTCCAGATGAATGGAAAATGGGAGTAATTACCCCAATTTATAAAAAAGGAGATAAACAACTGTGTAAAAATTATAGACCAATAACCTTGCTTAACGTTACATATAAAATACTATCATCGATCATCAGTAACAGGTTAAAAAAATACTATGAAGAAATACTGGGGGATTATCAAAACGGCTTCAGAGAGAATAGATCGACCACAGACTGTATAGGTACACATAATTCGGCAAATAGGAGAAAGATCTCACGAATATAACATTGATATGCATTGCATTTTTGTGGATTTTGAGCAAGCCTTTGACAGCGTTAACCGACAAGAACTAATAAGACTGCTGCAAGAATTCCAAATTCCACAAAAGTTAATAAATTTGATATACCGAACACTCAATGAAACACAAGCCAAAGTTAAAATAAAAAAATGCCTAACCAACAAATTCAAAATAAAATCAGGAGTAAGACAAGGTGATGCCTTGTCTGCACAACTATTTAATCTAGCCTTAGAAGCGGTAATAAGAAAACTAAAGCTACAAGGATCTTTCACCACCAATAGACTACAACTTATAAGTTAAGCCGATGATATCGCACTAATTAGTAACAATAGAAAGTTACTGGAAAAAACATTCAAAACATTAGACCAAGCAGCAAGAATATTAGGTTTACAAATAAACCAAAGTAAAACTAAATACTTAAAATACACAAGACAAAAAATGGATAAAGATAAAGATGAAGAAACTATACAACTTGGAGATTACAAACTTGAAATTGTACAGAAATTCACATATCTAGGATCGGAACTCAATACCTTGAACTACTACAAAGACGAAATTATGAGAAGAATACAACTAGGAAATAAGACGTACTATAAATACAAAAGATTGCTGAACTCTAAAATCTTAAGTAAAAAGTCAAAGATACGTATATACAAAACAATTATACAGCCAATTGTTACATACAGCGCAGAAACTTGGGCAACAACAAAAAAGGAAGAGGAAATGTTACTGAGAATGGAGAGAAAGATTGTAAGGAGAATATATGGAGGAAAAAAAGAGGGGGACATAATAAGAAGGAGAACAAACAAAGAAATAGAAGAAATCCTACAGAAAGAAAGCATTACAAGATTCATAAAATCACAAAGATTTAGGTGGTATGGGCACATTCGAAGAACATTTGCATGTCATTAAAAAAATACTGAAAATATCGATATCGAAAAAGTATCAATACTACCAATACATGAAATCAAACAATACATTGGTAATAAGTTATAATAAATCGATACAACCACCGATTTATTCGACAAGGGAATTTAATGATATATCGGTGTTGTGTTGCCCATGGAAGTAAGCATGGGACGCACTTTATCCCTTACTTAATTTAGTTTTGTTACATTTTTAGTTATTAAGATTTATAAAAGCAGCTACATTTTAAAAATCTTTTTTCAGCTCATATAATTTAAATTTTCTATGCTTTTTTAGAAATACGTTACTGTTTACTACCCCAGTATAGATCAGCAACAATTAATCATTTTTGTTTACTTTTTAACACTGATGCCAAACACTTACATAAGTTTAAGCATATACTCTATAAGGTATTATCTTTATACAAAAACTCCGTTGAAGCCGGTCCCAAGCTCGGTTGAGAAAGGAGGAGGGAACATCTATCAACCAGGCTCGCAACCTACTGAGATGTTGACTAATAATTGCGCACAGAAGCACGCAGAATAACCTCGGACTTCGGATGGATAAAATGATGACAACACGAGAAAAGAGGATAATGGGATTGAAAAAGCAAACATCTTAAGATTGGGAACATGGACTGTAATGTCATTGCATCAACAAGATCAAGAATTGATAACAGAGTTATTGGAAAAAAGAATAAGACATATGCTGTACCAGTGAAACGAAGAAAAAAGGTACAGGCACCTATCAAATGGGAGATCATATATTAATATACAGGGTGTATTAAAAATGGCGCAGAATATTTATATCACGCGATTCTACGACAAAATCCAAACAAAAAACTCCAGTACCAATTTGCTGTTAACTCTTTAGTTATGGAGTTATTAGCAGTCTTAAGTCATATTCTGGTTTGCTTGTCGTGTGATATTTTAATGAAATAATGATAATAATAACTACACGTTTTGGCCTAAAACAGTTATACAATTTTCTGTCCAGTTTTTAACGCAGAATCGGGTGGTGCAAATATTCTGCGCCATTTTAAATACACCCTGTATAGTGGAAAACCAAAAAATGAAAGAGCTACATCTGGTGTTGGTTACTACATAAACGTCACGGACCATGGATTGACGAAATTTACTACTTAGAATTATATATTAAATATTGACAACAAACCTGTTCATAGCTTAAGCATATACGTGCCGGACATTAGCAAAGAAAGAACGGAAATAGCAGAATTCTATGTGAAATTACAAGATGAGGTTGATAAAATCCCTCAAAATCAACAAGTTGTATTGATGAGCGATGTAAACGCCCTTATAGGAAATTATGCAATAACAGGAGCTAAACAACACTTCGATGAAGAAGCACAAAATGACAACGGTGATTTGCTAACAGAATTCTGTACCCAAAACAGCTTCAGAATAAACAATACGTTTTTTGACCATGATATGAAATATAAATACACATGGAGTAATATAAGAGGATAGAAGTCACTTATTGACTACGTCATAACCAATCGATGTTTTATCCTTAAACAGATTCTAGATGTACGGACGTTAAACTCTACCAATGTGGGGAGTGTCCACAGGCTACTAATGTGCAAAATAAGATTTAAAAGTATTAGACATACAGCATCTTAAGTAGTGTCCGATCGAAGGTCAGTTTGTCAGCCGATGTTCGGCTATCGCTGTCATCTTCGGCCAAAGCCGAAGGTGCAACCAGAATGAAAATACTTAGTGTAAATTGTATGAACACATAAGAACAGGAGTAACAACTTAATAATAAAAAAAAAAACCATTACTTTTTTATGAATTTTTTCTAGATGGTTTTTTATACATATTTGTTATTGTCTGTTTTATTGGCACCGAACTACCGAGAGACAAAGATTTAAGGCATAATTTGTAAGTTGCTTTTAGTAAAATGTTCCCAAATGGGATTTTGTCCCAATGATGACATTTTGCAATATTACTTGTCTGAAACCAATGGCGAAATTTTCCATTACATAATAATAATATTTATAAAAAACGCATTGTACGTAATATTTCGTTCGTTTACATGAATCGCTGGGCTGAATGTGACCTTCGGATTCGGTCAAACCTTCGGCCCTTTTTTCGCCGAAGCCGAATGTGCAATAATGACAGCACAAAAGATTTATACAGTAAACAACTACATCAGAAAATTATGACACATCCAATAACAGGAACTAACATGGTCAATGAAGCATGGTAGAAATTAAAACATAATATCACAACATCAGCAAAAGAAGCCGTTGGAACAAGAAAAATCAACAAGTCAAGCAGGAAAACACTGAAACTGATACAACAACGATAACAAAGAAAGACAGAGTAAAAACAGTGTCAAAACTAAAAAATTGTAAAGCACCAGGTACAAACAACATAAAAAATGAATAAAACGTGGGGGAGATGGCTTGATGGATGAACTACCTTTTTTCTTTTTTTTTATTTTCCTCTTACCCTATACCTTAACAGTGTTAAGGGGGCCGAACACACCGAGCCGCAGAGTGATCACCCATTCAAGTTCTGACAAAGCAGCTCTTTGCTTAGCTTTCTATATTGCAGTACTGCCTGCCCTCCCACTCTGCCAGATGAACTAACAAAATTGTTTAATCTTATAATAGAGCATAGAGGTGTATCAAATTCGAAAACTAGCATTACAATTCCCATCTTTAAAGGAGGCGATAAGAAGAAACCTGAGAACTATAGCTATAGAGCAATCACCCTAATTCACTCAGTTCATAAATTATTCACGAAAATAATTCTCAACAAAATAGAAAACACCTTAGATATCAGTGAAGAACAACAAGGTTTCCCACAAAATCAATCCACAATAGATGCGATCTTTGTAGTACGTCAAATAGTTGAGAAAGCCATAGAATTCTCTAAACAAACGTACATGTGCTTCATAGACCTTAAAAGGCCTTCGACCGCATACGACTAGAGGACGTTTTGACAATAAAACAAGAGGAAGGCGTACCAGCAGGTTTAATACAGATTATCTTTCTCTTTTACTCTCTTATACCTTTACAGTGTTGAGGAGGCCGGACACACCGTGCGGTCACCCATCCAAGTTGTGGCCAAGCAGGCTCTTGCTTAACTTTGTATAATTCAGTATTACGCGCACTCCCACTCTGCCGTACTAAGACAGATTATACGAGATAAAAACACAGACAAAGATAAAAGTCGAAGGAGAATTAACGGAAGCACTTAGAATTGACAATGGAATTAGGCAAGGTGACTCCCTGAATCCTATTTTGTTCTCTGTTATAATGGACAAAATAAAGTGTACGAAACAAACAAGGATATCAACTCGGAAATAAGAAAATTAACATCATTTGTTACATAGATGATGCTGTTCTCATCACAGAAACAGAAGACAATTTACAATGTATATTACGTCAATTTGTGATTAATATCAACAGACAAAACAAAGTCACTATAGTAATTGCTAAAGACCCGATAAGATGCAAACTAGAAATAGAAAGATAATAGAACAGGTCATGGCCTTTGAGTACCTAGGTGTAAATATATTCAGCAACTGCAACCTATATAACGAAGTTAAACATCAGGCAATTCAAGGATCAAAAATATCGGGCTATCTTCGCAACATTACATGGAAAAATCAATATTTAAGTACCCAAAGCAAAGTAAAAATTTACAAAACCATACCATGGTAAGACTGCTACTGACGTGTGGAGCAGTGCCAAGCAGAAACTAGCAAAACCAAGCAATTATTAAGAACTTCAGAAATGAACACCATGAGAGCGATTGTTGGAAAGACAAGAATGGATAAGAGTACGAAAGTTGTGATGTCGTAGATATTGTTAAATTTGTAAAAGGCCATCGAAAAGAATGGAACCACCAAGTAGACAGAGCGGACCAAAACTGAATTAAACGAATAGCAAAGGACGAAATACCACCCATTAAACGGCAACCGAATCTACCACCGAAAAGATGGGTAGAAAGCTGGCAGTCCTACTCACAAGAAACCCCATGAAGCATGAACAAGAAAAAGACAAAAACTGTAAAAAATATTTCGAGATAATAAATTAGGTATTTGCATTTTTAAGGAAAGTACTGGCCGGCTGCTGTTAGTTGGCAAGGCCTGGCGCATACCGAATGTTTACTTCATGCAATTTCAAGAGCGAGCTTAAGTATTGAAAGTAATGCAGTGGCGTAGGCGATTTATGAGTGCCGCAATTGCAACAAATTTCTAAGTAGTATTTGGTTAATAACTGTTTGTGCTAACTTTCTAAATTTATCAAAAATTCCAGTCACAAAATTATTCATTATGTTTTGTTAGTAGGTACTAATTACATATTGGTATTTGTACCCCATCGTGCTGCGAATAGTTACGCCAATGGTGAAGAGAGCTTACAGCGGCCCAAGTGTAATCTTTTCTGATTCAAGTTATTTCACGTACTGTTTCTATTGCATACTTTTATTTAGTGATTTAAAACTTGCGAAATAATAAGTTACTTCTACACCTTTCCATTTTCTCTACTAGATTACTGGAACGTAGCAGGTATTTTATATCTCATACATTATTAATAATAAATCTATGTTAATATTATTACATACTACATACATAGATACACCCGGCAGTATCATTATTTTTTTAATGGGTACCACTCCAATTACTTTTTAATAGTTATTATCGTAACTGCAAATTTGGAAATTAATTTATATTTCAACACACCTAAAGATGTATTAGAAACAAGACGTAATTTGTCTGTTTAATATATAAACAAAAGCAAAAATATTAAAAGCAACATCTACATAAAGTACAAAATATCAGTGTTTATAGAAAAACCAGCACAATAGAATAAATTTAAATGGCACGCAGTAGAAGTGTGCTTTTTTTTAGCATATAATTATTTAATTTCAATGTGTTTTCTTGTACTCTCCTTTCTAATTATTCGAATTTATATTACAATAACTTTAGTTACCTATATTTAAAATTAAACAAATAGCTGTCTCATTTTATGAGGTGGAAGTAGTTTAAAAATCAGTGTAATAGTGATAAAGATCTCAATATTTATATAATAATTTGCATATAATATCAACTGTATACCTACATTTATTATAATTAATATAATTTGAATCCACAATCGAATTGAGAAACAATTAGTGGAGATGTGTTATGTATAATAATTATTATATAGCACCAGTATTTGAAAGTATCTAAACGTAGATTCATAATTTTAAATTTCTGTTTTTAGGTGATACATAACAAAAATCAAATTCCGTTCATGGTAAAGTCAATTGTATTGTTTTTGCTGGACTTTCCAGACAGAATCACCGCAGTAAAGAATAGAGGCAAAAATTCGATACAAAAGTAAAGCACTTAAATCAGATAAATTTCAAAAAATATTCTTTATTTTCTTTTGTGTGGTGTGATTTCACACAATATTTTAAAAAAGCTAGTAATGGTTGGTGAAGTTAGTATATAATCCTGTTTGGTTAATGTATTTTAAGTTACTATGCTTTTGGGTTTAGTTAAGCGACTGTTTAATTTTGCAACAATAATTAATAATAATTCAAATTTTTCTATAATTAAGGATATTCAAATTTCTATTAAACATAAATATGTGTAATATTAACACCAGAATTCAATCATTTGAATTTGCCACTAAAAAGTATAACAAATTTAAAAGAACGAAAGGTCACTGAAATCATTCCACAAAGATCAAAGAAAGTGTTGAAGGTGTTGGTTCTCTATAGTTTAATACCTTGTGACTGGAGTAAAGGTTTAGTGCCATGTTAATGAAATATTTATTGTAGCTTAGTGTTTTTTTAAATCTGTTAGAAGAAGCGCAGAAAGGAAAGTACAAGGAAATTAATATTTTGCTTATGAGTCAACGATAGTACTACGGCCATTGTTAAAGAGCATGGCGGTTTATTTATGTTGTAGTTAGTCATATTATGAACAGGATTTACACGAATAGATTTTTATTTATTATTTTTAGAATAATAAATAAAAAATAACTTCGAGTACTACATCAAAATAAATTTCTCACATTAGGAAATAATCTTGAAGTGTATTTACGTATTTAAAAAAAGAATGGTTTGCTCTACCATCTTGAATTAAAAGCAGATTAATATACTTGGAAATAAAGTGCGATGGGATGTTTTTATAAAGAAATCAAGATCATCATCTTTCAACATGTAAGTATGTAATTGTTAGGTACGATGTGTAGGTGTCCAGTTACAAGACATTTAAAAACATATTTACAAATACAACAATAATGAAAATTTACATGGCTTTATAATTATAAACACGATACTCAAGGTTCTACAAAAAGCATTGTTTGTTTTCATTTCCAAAGAAAACGTGGTAACATAACCTCACTTATATTTTCTTGTTGAATTTTAATAAATTTGTTTAGAATTATTAGTCTTCTGCTGTTATAAGATTAAATTATTAACCAGTGCTAAAGCTATGTTTTTTAACAGTTTTCAAATTATCAAATTTATTGTAACAAGTAGTAAACCTTTGTAAATTTCTTTTGTGAATCTAAAACGACCCCAGAATAAAATTTATTCGAGCTAGACTGATGCGTATAGGAAATAAACAATGAGGGTTTAACAATAATTCAGTTTTATAACTTCCTATCACTGGCGAATTATATGTATGCAGAGTTTACTCTACAAAAATCACATTTATAGTTATATTTAACAACTGTGTATATATTCAGAGTGTTCGTTTGATTAATGTACCAAAAGAAATATAGGTATTTCCATGGTAATGTATAAATAATAACTGCTTTGAAAATATAAACAAACATTTTTCCCACTTTCTCAGGAATTCTTTTTATCTTAAAAGAACTTACGCTGCATGTGTATAAGTTGTCGAGGTTGTTTGTAGTTGGCAGGATAGAGCTTTTGGTAGGCCTCTTCGTCTGAAATGGCAGTCACCTCGGGGGTAGGAATAATGAGCCCCGCACATATTGCTCGTTGCAGGTGATGTTCCTGATGTACAAATAATAACAGTATAAGTTTGCAGATTAGTGCAAGAAAGAAGAAATACTGTTATAATTCACTACAGCATGCGAAGAAGTTTTGATGTTAAGACAGGTGTATTAAGAAGTTGTTATTGATAGTGACAGTTCGTGGTATGTATTTATTTGGTTTTAAATTTAAATTTCAGCCATAAATTCTATATTAGCTTCGTGTATTTATGTAGTACAAGCGAGAAAATTTGTTTGGATATTTGTGTTTGCCGGGCGCGTGTAGCGCCAATGAAAACCAACATGGCTGACATTTTCCTTTAAACAACTGCCTGGACGTCAGATTCATGTATAAAACTTACACATTCCTCCTCTTTTTCCATTCCAGACGGCATTTGAGGAACTGCCCGGTTGATCGCAGAATAATCAGGAAGATCCGGGAGTTCCTCAGCCATGTAAATGGGCATGGGCTTGCTAGCATCCAGGGCCCTCGCCCTAAATGAAAGCTTGGACATATTTGTTGACAGCTCGAACCACACGACAAGGCCAACATAAAATACTCCTTAAAATCGACCTTCCCGTGCCTCGGACCGTCCGAGACGGGCACTAAACGATTCTTCGTGTTCTTTAGTACGTTCCCATTGTTTTTGTTTACACGCACTCAGTCACAAATACAGTAAAACAACTTTGAAACTTTGCATGTTGAGCGTGTAATACAGATAGCCATCATGGCGGCTCTGCCATGGAACCATATAAATTTTACTACCAACACGCAGTGCGCGGGAATCTTTTACGCACGTAGTATGGAGTGTGGTTCATTCATACTGACTACGTCCAGATTTTTAAATCTCCATAACAACCCCTAACAAACTTAGCAAATCATACAGCGATCATTTTCACAGCAACTTTCTTACACCTGACAATATTTTCCATTTTACAAAGCACAAAAATTCCAACGAAACTGTGCGAAAAGTGCTTCATTTGACTAGAGAGTGCTGCAACTCGTTTTTGGAATGTTTTTACACGAACAGTTCCGAGCTGGGATTATACTAAAAAGTGTATAAAAATGCGATAATATCGCAAAATATAGATGGTTTTTCGATTATTTGGTAAATTTTTTGTTGTATCTATTAAAGTGACGAACATATTTTAAATGACAGCTTTTAATTTTATGTAGTATAAATGCACAGACTTCCCAAACTCCATCACAAAAAAATCGCAGAAATGGTGGGGGTCATAGTTGGAAATTCCCACCACTTCTAGGGTAGGGCCGTTTGTTAGCATATGACGTAATGCTACACGTGGAGGTTTCCCAGTTCAGTGACTAATTTTTCAGATTTTGAAGCCATTATTTTAGCACTCCTGCCACCTATGAACATTTTATAAAACTAATTTTTACCGTAATAGTTGGTAATGCAGAGTGCTATTGTTTTTACAACCTTTTAAATATTTTTAACCACAGAAAGGTTTTAAATTTAAAGAAAAGAGTATTCTGTTTAAACATTTATCTGTTTTTGGATATTTCCCATTTTAATTAGTTTATAGTGTATCTATAATTAAATGAAAAAAAAAATTGAAATTGTGGATATGTGATGTTATTGAAATTTGAAAATATGAAAACCGTGGTTCAAATCCTTATGAAAGTGATAACAATATTCATTAAAAATATAATATTATATTATTAATTTCTGAATTAGCTGATTGTTAAACATTTAAAATTGTTAAATATTATATTTAATTTGATTGATCAAAAGAATTAATGGATACGTAGGTACCTATATTTTATAATTTTAAAGTAGGTGTCGAACTATGTGTGTTGTTTTCAAATTTCTAAAATTTACAATAAACATTAAAATTAAAAGAAAAAGAAATACGTATTGTTACCTAATAAAAATAAAATGGAGGGTTAAGCGTAGCCAGAAAAATTGTTCGGAGGTGGTTCGATTTATTAAAGTTTATTAAAAACGCATTATTTCAGATTAAACATTATAAAGACGGCCTTACACGTTGCGGTTTGCCTCACAGATATACCTGTACAGGCAAACCGCACAGGTATGCCACAGGCACGGTCACGCCACAGGTATGCCTGCACAGGCAAAGGGCTCACACACGATAGGGTAAACCACTGAGGGGTTCGGTTTAAAAACAATGGCATCGTCACAAGATGACGTGTTAGCGGCGGTAGGTCTTTTACTCGCCGTGGAATACCGTAAGGAACAACAAAGAAAAAAACGTGAAAAGTGGTGTAAAGAGTGGCCTTTAAAAAGAAATCAATACACTCATATTAAGTCATTACAAGAATTGAGTGTAGAATCCACAGATAACATTAATTACTTGCGGATGAACGAATAAGTTTACCTAAAATTGCTTTCAATGGTGTCTCTATTAATTCAGAAGAAATATACAATTATAAGAAGAGCTATTCTTCCGTGCGAATGGCTAACAGCTACTTTGAGATTCCTTGCAACAGGACGGTCATCAGTGGTCGAAGTGGGAAAACATTACAAGGGGATGCTAGATTTTCCAATATTCAGTGACCCCTCCCCCTTACCTATTTACGTGTGTGAGATCGTTTATCACTTTAGGAAAATAAAATGGCGAAACCCAAACAATGAATCATATTTTTGGAAGAATTGAACACTAGTTACTTAAATACCGGCTACCTACTAAATAGTTAATTTTAAAAATCATATTTGAAGAATGAAACCCCGTAGTTTAGCACTGGGATGTCTTAATTTTTTTTCAAAGTAGGGGGATGGTTTAATTTTCTTTTCAATGTAGGGGAACGGCTTAATTTTTTTTACAAACTAGGGGGATGCCATCCCCCCCCACTTCGACCACTGACGGTCATCAAGACCTCAAGCTCTCAGTAAACTTATTCCTGAGACACAAAACGACAAAAACGGTACTGAAAGTTACACAATCTTCCTCTGCCCAACTAATTGACAACTGAAACCTGCGCAGGCGCGCGCCACACACGCTCCGGTCTGTACTCTGGCACAGGTAAAAAGAATTAATTTTCGAATCTTTCTCGGTCGCCTGTACAGGTCGAGATGTCGAGATACCTGTGCAGTTTTACCTACAGTAGTAGGAATACACGCTCCGGTTTACCTGCGCAGGTAAGCTGTGCAGGTAAACCTCTCCGGTATACCCCAACGTGTATGGCCGCCCTTAACTTAGTGTTTTTCGTGTTCCTGCTAAAACATGTACAGTTGTGGACAGAAAAAAATAGGACAACTCGAAAAATCAAGTAAACTTTATTCTATAAAATTTAGTTACTTGATTTTGGCTTTATAATTATGATATTTGTCACATTGACTTGCAATCAAATTACAACACAGGGGCCATTTTAAACTAGAAAAAAAACACTGTCCTATTTTTTTCTGTCCACAACTGTACATGTTTAACATCTGACGATCTGTTAGGTACTTTAAAAATAAAAAAAGGATTGTTTACAAGTATAAGCGCCTATTTTTCTTATTTTTCATTAGAATAGCTAATGAACTCAACCTTTCATTACCCATGTTATTTCTTGGCAAGGATTTGACCCGTTTCATAGTTGAAAATGAACAGGTATAGTAGCTGAAATTGTGAGAAGATGATGTATATTTGGAAAAAAATCTACGTTGTAGTTTTCTGAAACTTTTAAAACTTCAGTAGGTATTTGGTTCCATCAACTCAACCTTTTTGCACCAACTATAATATTCAGTTTGTATTGCTGAAAATAGATTATCTTGCAAAAAATATGGTGATAAGTTTTCTAATTAAACTGCCTTTTCTGACGAAGCAAATTTTTCGTAGTTTGAAGGGGGGGGGGCGGTTCAGGGGGTCCGAGTGGGGATTTCAATTAGAGGTGTTAATTGGACTTTTCTCACGTTCTGTTGCCTTGATGGAATGCGACGTTTCGAGGAGTGTGTCTGTGTGTCTGCCCTCGTTTTCAGGCATGGATCACCCTGAGAAGGGCGGATTGGTCTTGGGAAAGAGGGAACGACATATATTTTTATATTTATATATTTTTTCCGGATGTAGACTTCTTGCCGGCACTCGGCTTCGAACCTTGGTCAGTAATCACTTTTTTGATTGCTAAGCACGTTCGTTAACCACTGAGCTACGGAGTTGTCCGGATATTATTGTTGTTAACTTATATGATGTTCACTGATCTTGTAAACACCAGATTTACGTTGGCATGCACTGAACAATTGGTACCTATTGGCACAGAGAATTTGCTTTGTAATGTTTTTATTTCTGGTTACTCTATGTTTTCAGGAAAATTTGAAATCTGACACTTATAAATTATATGAAATAAAAATTTTCATACAATGTAACCTAAATGTTGAATCATGAATTTTACCGAAAGAGGACAGAAGGCAATTTATATCTATGTTACGAAGAATTAAAAACTGCATATGGAACTATTTAAAAAAAATCGAAAAAAATTGAATATTCACATCTGTCAATGTGACAGCATAACCCAACATTTCAGCGAACTAAATATCTCACTAAATTTTAAAAACATGTACCTAGTGCCGTCAATTCAATAACAAAAAAATTCACCAGATATTTGAATTTAGTGTTTTTCATAGGAGCGAATAGATAGTAGGTTTTTTCGTAGCGCATGCGTAGTAGTTTCATTGCGCAAGTTGCGTAGTAGTCATTTGCGCAGTTGGTGGTTTGTTGCGTCTCAGTTCTTGATTAATCGGTTGTTCTGCCAGAGCAATGTACGTAGCTTCTTTGAGCTTTCTACGGGTTCGGCTATCTTCTTTCGTGACTACCCGTGCATCTTCCCACTGGATCCTGTGCTCGTTACTCCACACGTGTTCCGCAATTCTGGATTTTTCGGTTTCTCCTTTCTGTATGTTGGTCTTGTGTTCTTGAAGTCTAACCTTTAGATGTCTGTCTGTTTCTCCTATGTACTCTCTTCCACACTCGCATGGCACCGTGTAGATACAGTTCTTCGTCTTTTGATCTTCGTTATCAGGTTTGGTCTTAATGATCAATTCTCTAACCGTTCGCGAGGACTTGAATCCAGTGTGTATGTTGAATTTGTTTCCTTTCCTTCTTAAATGATCGGAAATCCCGCGTACAGGGTGGCCCATTTTCGATGTTTTTAAATGGGAAGTACCCTTAATAACCGAGATAGGCAAAAACTGATGTCGGAGTCCAGGGCCCTTTTTTGATGCAGGTTCAAGTCCCGAAAACAAAATTCCGCTATCTTTTGTTATTTTTTAGTTATAACCCAAAATTCAAAATTTGGCCATATCGAAAACTTCAAATAACTCTCTTGGTTTTGAAGATATCCAAAAATGGTAAAAAAATTCTACAGGCACCTTTTCAAGTAGAATACGATAGTTAATTCAGATATCTTTTAATTTTCATGTTTTAAGAATTATGACATAAAGTTGGTATTTTTTAAATATAAGTCGTAGTTGGCCATGATACCATTAAATTGCATATTTTTTCTGCTTTCCGAACATATATAGTTTATGGGGGTTAAATTCAGTAACAATACCTCTTTTGGACAAAATTAGATTATATGATGCTGTTAGCAATTAGTAGGCCATGGTTCATGATAGCAATAAACAAAAGCTAATAGAGCGTGTGCATGTGACGTCACCAGGCACACAATAACGCGCCCGACTGAAAATGAACGACAGTTTTGAAAGTTAACAAAACTAAATAATTAATTTAATATTTTGTAGAAAATCTCGCGTTATCTTTAACAGCTTTTAATTATCTTGATATATGGAGATTTTATAAGTTTCTACGTATAACCTGGCAAAATTTTTAGTTTCTTGTTTTCCAGAGCTTTTCTCTAACTGCTTTCTCTGGGAAATATCACGTTTCCTAATACTCCTTTTAATTCACGATAAAATTTTCAATTACGTTCGTATCAACTGACCGCGGGAAAAATTTTAAGTAGGTAACTGAAAATTTCGTAATTATGTAGGCTAAACCATCCTTCATCTGGTTAAACACATCTTTATTCAGTTTGATATTGTAATATGTAATATTTTCTTTTTGGTAAAATTAGTATACCGGTGCATACAAATCTACCCTTTGTTTACCCTTCAAGTGTTCAGCTGATGGCCCAGTGACGTTACATGCAACCGCTCTATTATTTTTTGTTTTGCTATCATGAACCATGGCCTACTAATTGCTAACAACATCATATAATATGATTTTGTTCAAAAAAGGTGTTGTTACTGCATTTAACCCCCATAAACTATATATTTTCGGAAAGCAGAATAAATATGCAATTTAATGGTATCATGGCCAACTACGACTTATATTTAAAAAATATCAACTTTGTGCCATAATTCTTAAAACATGAAAATTAAAAGATATCTGAATTACCTATCGTATTCTACTTGAAAAAGTGCCTCTAGAATGTTTTTACCGTTTTTGGATATCTTCAAAACCAAGAGAGTTATTTGAAGTTTTCGATATGGCCAAATTTTGAATTTTGGACTATAACTAAAAAATAACAAAAGATAGCGGAATTTTGTTTTCGGGACTTGAACCTGCATCAAAAAAGAGCCCTGGACTCCGACATCAGTTTTTGTCTATCTCCGATATTAAGGGTACTTCCCATTTAAAAACATCGAAAATGGGCCACCCTGTACATATGGAATGACAGTTGTGAATTTTCGAGTTTTTGCTGTTTCTTCAGCTGGTTGGTCCTCTCTGTTGGGTGTTTTCTCGAACAGGTTAGTGGTAGATTTTGGATAGGCATTTTCGCTAAGCATTTGTGCTATTCTCTCGCGTTCCTTCCTTAGATCTTCTTCTCTCGAGAAGCTTATTTTCGCTCGATCGTATAGGCATCTTGCGACACCTATCTTTACACTTCGATGGTGGTTGGAGTCGTAGTGGAGATATCTACCTGTGTGGGAGCCTTCCTATACACGTTGGTCTGGAATCCCCCGTCTCTTTCGACTAGGACGTCCAGGAACGGTACTTGTTTATTCGATTCCACCTCCATTGTGAGCTTTATCGAAGGCATGTGGAGGAAGGTGTCAAGTTTCTCAGTCCCGTGTGGCCATATTACGAAGGTGTCGACATACCTTAGCCACAACTTCGGTTTCTCCGGAGATTGAGATGGCTTCCTGCTCGAATTTCTCCATGAAGATGTTACTTATTATTGGCGATAGTGGCGTACCCATTGCCATGCCAACATCTTGCTAGTAGAATTTGTTGCCCTTTGGAAGTATGTTGTCTTTATGCATATAGTGAGTAACTCCATTATCGTGTCTACTCTTAGCGTGGTGCGTTCGTCCAGAGTCTAGAGCGTGATCGTGTTTCAGCCTTCTTTGGACTATATTCAGAGCTTCATCGGTTGCTGCGTTTGTGAACAGACTGACTATATCTAAGCTTACCAGTATGTCCTCGTGGTCTAGTTTGATATTAGTGATTGTTCTCACAAAGTGTTCAGTGTTCTCTACTGCTGACGGTGTTCTTCCAGCTAGAGGTGATATTATATTCAGTAAGAATCTAGCTAATTCGTGGCATGGAGAATTTCTAGTGCTCACAAAAGGGTCTCAGAGGTACGTTTTCCTTGTGGATCTTTGGTCGGCCGTATAGATGAGGTGGTTTGTTGTAATGAGGAGTTAGTTTTCTTCTTTTTTGGCCTGTGAACTACTATTTATGATTGTATAGCGTTTGGTATATTCGTCGTTCTATTGTTTCAGTTGGGTCTTTGGTTAGAGGCTTGGATTCACCAGCATCCAACAGTTCTTGGATATTGTTATCGTGTTCATTACCACAGTTACATTGCCTTTCTCCGCGGGGAGTATCTTGATGGAGTTGTCGTCCTTTAGGGTCTTTAGCGCCCCTAGCTCCTCCCCGGTGAGGTTGTTTTTCACCGTCAATCGGTGTATTAATGAGGAAAATCAAAATACTTTTAATAAGCCGAGAAGAACAAGGTTTAAAAGCAATAATTTTTCTATAATTTATGGATTATTTTATTGTTTATAACATATAAGTATCTAATAATTACAGTTAATTTCATGAATCGTTTGCACTGGTTTTCATGTTACCAAAGGGTATACATTGATTATTACGTATTCCTTGATATTACTACGAGCCCTAACAACTATATGTTCGGCCACTACATAATTTATATCTAAATTTTTTTTTCTCAATGTACTGTTACTCGTAATAGTAATTTGTAATACAAGTGTTGAAAGCTTGCGTTTGCCACACGAATGTGAAGTTTGCAGCACGAACGCTAGTGAGTGCTGCAGTCACATGAGTGTGGCAAATACAAGCTTTCAACACATGTATTACACACTATTTTTTCTACAACCACAAAAAATTTAAATATTTCTGCAAAATCAAATCTGACATTCATCAAATGTCATTTATGACATTTTGATTTGCGTGCGGAAAGTAAACAAATTAGCGTGTGGAAAGTTTACTTTCCGCACGCAAATCAAAATTTGAGTGTGGAAAGTTTACTTTCCGCACGCAAATCCAGATTAATCCAGATTTGCGTGCGGAAAGTAAACTTTCCGCACGCTAATTTTCACTTGTTCGGCAAACACTCATTTTCAATACTCGTATCTATGGAGACGAAGTCTGAAAATCCCACTTTCCATGGTGGTTGTAGAAAAAATATATTATTAATGTAATTTTTTTTTAAATTTTAGGATCATGGTAATTCTGGCAACTTTATGATGGTAAAATATAACAGAAATACACATTTTTTGTTTGTCAAAAAAATATTCTATCGAACTAAAACCGACAATTAAATGTTCGGCTAAAATAAAATTTCATAATCATAAATAACAATTTAATACGGCGTAACATTGCCTTTTGCTACAATTACTGCTCTAATTCTTTTTGGCATGGAATTTACAAGAGATTGACATTCTTCTACTGTTACTGAGTACCATAGTTCTTGAAGTTCAGACCTCAAACCTTCCAGAGTTCTCTATGGATT
The DNA here is from genome assembly GCA_963082815.1 of Melanotus villosus. Classification (NCBI taxonomy): domain Eukaryota; kingdom Metazoa; phylum Arthropoda; class Insecta; order Coleoptera; family Elateridae; genus Melanotus; species Melanotus villosus. The sequence continues at coordinate 26,188,310 of OY720419.1, read as the reverse complement.
GTTTCTCAGTTTTGGCTTCATTTTGTGCCAAAGGGGAATCTATGCCGTTTAAGTCTGGACTGCTGGAAGGCCAATCCAGTACTGTCATGTTATGGTTTTCAAACCACGTTCGGGTGGTTTTAGCTGTATGGCATGATGCTCCATCTTGTTGAAAAATAAATGGCACCGCTGGGAACAATTTTTCAATACTCGGAATTAAGTCCTTTTCCAGTATCTGTTGGTATTTTTCAGCGTTAATGGTTCCATTAATGAACTGCATATTTCCTACGCCCTTTGCGGACACAGCCCCGAAGGAAACTTGACAGTACGTTTTAAACAATCCTTATGAAACGTCTCTTTCTTGTTTATAATTATTCTTTTTCGATTATCCCCCACACACACACATCATATTTCGACTCTCACTAAAAATAATCGTGTCCCACTGCTCCTGGGTCCGTGATTGCCGTTTCTTACACCATGCCAAACGTTTTTGTTTTCTGGCGATGGGCCAATAATGGTTTTTCTTTAGCCTAAAATGTTATATTTTTTGTCCCTATCATATTGAAAAATTTGTCATTGATAAAATTACCTTATAAAAATCGAGGCCACTCTTATGCATCCACTTTCTGCAAGTTTCTCTGGAAAGTGATAATCCTGTAGCCTCATTTCACTCAGATGTTATTTTTCTTAAAGTGCTTCTTCTGTTATTTTGGCAGGTTTTAACTAGCTTTCTTCTTTGTCGGTCCGAAACTAAACACGGACGTCCTGAGCCTTTTCCTTTAATATTGGTGTTACCGTTTTTACCATATGATTTTATGATATACCTAAGTTACCGTAGATTTTGATAATTGCAAGTCTCTGACAATTTGCCTCATTTTTTTTCCCTGACCAAACATGCTAATTATTAAATCTCTCACTTTTTTGGGAGTTGCCACACCTCGAGCCATTTATAAGCAAATTGTTCGCTCAAAGTTGACAAACTTACTAAGATATGAAGACGACTTTTGTTTTCTTAAACGTCAAAACAGCATCCAAAGTTATCTAGATTTTAATTTGGTGATATATCTAAAATGCATATTATTTTGGCCGAACCTTTAATTGTCGGTTTTATGGAGTTCCACAGAAAAATTTTCAACAGAGGATTGTGATTTTTTTATTGCATTTTATCGTTATACGCGTAGAACAGCCAGAATACTGGTGATACCCAAATCTACGAAAAAAATAGTAATAAACATGTATTTCTGGTAACAGTATTATGTTAAAACAATATTTAGATAGAAATTATGAAATGGCCGAAGATATAGTTGTTAGGGCTCGTATATTGAAGTTAGTTTAGTATACACAATGTGGTGTATTATGAGTACAAAATATTTTAACAGGTGATATGGGGTGGTATTCTGATCAAAAGTGCCATATTGACTTTACTTGTGTTTTATAATGCATACTGAAGCATAAAACATATACTTACCTGCTTATAGTGTATTGGCTTTTATTAAGTTAAAAATTCGACTCGTTCAATTCATCATTTTGTGAATTAACTTTCTGTTTCCCATTATTTGGTCATTAATAAACATTGTGTGGAACTAAAGATCAGTTGTATTAACTACTGATTACTTTTAGCCATAGAATTATATAAATAAAAGAATATGACTTCAAATTTATTTATGGTTACTTATTAAATCTGAAATGGAGCTTGTCAATTGATCTTATGTAACGCTATTAAATCCTAAAAACTACAAGAAACTACTTGTTTAATAGTTCATCTATAATATAGGGTACCATATTAAATCTACAATCTGCAATCACCTTTTGATTTTTCAATAATTTCATAAATTTCTTGATCGCTAGGCAGGGAAAGAACCAAACAACAACCTTAATCTTTTCTGTGCGTATTCTGTGTTGCATAAATTTACTCTCTACCATCAAAAAACATATTATAGTCAAGTTTAACTTTTTGCAATATAGAGGTGAATGGTATTCACTTTTATATGTATGTACACGGTGGGCCAAATTTATTTGGAACCCTTTTTGGACTTGAATAACTTTTTTGGTTTTGTTCCGATTTTGAAGAAATTTGAAACCCATATTAATAGAGCATGTTTAAGTTAAAATGTAAAAGACTAACGGAAAAACTTAAGGGGGATCTAAGTAAGGGGCATTTTTATAAAGACTTGCTTTCAAGGTCGTTGCAAAAGTTACCCTGTTAATATTTAAATTCAAAAAATAGTAAAAACTATTAATAAGTATCCGGAAAGACTAGCCCTAAAATCGTATTAAAAAACTTTAAGCGTTCGGAGCAAAATGAAAGGCATTCTGAAAGGCCATAAATATATTATTTTTATTAAATTTATTTTTTAATTCAACAAGCAATAATTTTTTTAAACTAATTAAAACAACCTAAAATTAATCAATTAAATTCATTATATACGTGTCCTCCCTGGTTATTTACTACAGCTTGCAGCCTCCGACGCCACTGTCCAATTGATCGGTTAATAATTTCATGGTCGAATTGGTTCCAACAAAAAACTATCCGATGTTCCAAATAAATTTTGCCCACCGTGTATATCAAAAATCAATCTATTCAAATAAATGCAGTTCTCTAGAAAATTTAAAATATTACTTCAAATTGATGGTGAACTCCGCCTGTGTGAATCATAGGGTGGACTGAGTAGCTCTGAGACTCACATCGCCGGACCCAAGCCCGGAGAAAGGAGGAGGGTTGTGGCGTTGGAAAGGCTATCCAACACATGGAAAACTGAGTCAGCTAAGATGTTTCCAAACATCCTAGTGAAATTTTAAAACCGTAAGGCGAGTAAGGAGACTTGGATGATAAGAAATTTTGGAAACAAACAACGACAAACTCAAATGGGTAATGGTCGTATAAAGAAGAAGAAATTCATGGTGAGCTATAGAGGTTGTTCCATTCTAAGTGGCGAAGGAACGGTAAGAAAATGTGGTCACGTTCACCAATAACTCCACCCTTCACTGCCACCCGTGCCACTGTGCTTCGGTACAGCGTCTTTTTAAGAAGATTATGTTGAGCTTAAGTATCTTAAGACGGCCCACTTGGTATACTGCGCAACTAAGGGTTTTGCCATTCAGAATGGAATAGCCTCTACGAACAAGTTTTTGTATCGATATATGAGACAAGAATAATATATTGATCTGTATTGCCCAATTGCCCTACTTTGAGTAAATATGTATTTTTGAAGTTTTGATGGTTTAAAATGTATGCTTCCAACATATATTTAAGTAGTGAAATTCATTAAGGGGGGGTTTTAGTAGCATGTTTACGCGCTGAAAATTGTGTAATTTTAAAATAACGGTACGGTTAAATAATGACAGTTGAAAAGAAGGACGAGTATGAATTAAAATTTTTAGACCTTTCCTTCATACGCTACAAGGCCAGAACGACCAATTTTAATATAGTAATTAAATTATGGCCTATTATGAAAAACTTACTAAAAGGGACTTGCACAAGACATCGATCAACAATGTATTGATTTTCGCATGTAGCGGGGTAGGTTTCAATATTACCTTCCTATGCATGTATCGACCCTTTTGCAAATTTGTATAATTTTGGCGTGATCTTTATTTAACTTTAGAAAAAATTGCGTATAAATTTTTAAAAACTGATTAAAGATAGGCAACCCAACATTCACCGACTCTGCCAATGTTTACAAAGAGGTTTAAGAGATTAAAAATCGGTATTCGCAAATACTTATACCTACTGAATTTAGAAGTTTTTTTATGTAGAAGCAATACTAAAAAGTTAATAAGATAAGTAATAATTAAAACACTTTAGGGATGAGTAATTTGCGTTTTGTCAAACACTCTAAGCACTCTGCACCATTTGGTTCACCGCTTCTTGGCTGTTTTTAAGTTAGGCAACCCAAGATACTTCAAAACGAAAAATATTTTAACTAAAATCCACCCTTAATAGAAGAGGTTTTTATTTTTAAATAAATATAAAATAGAATGTTACAGTATTCCAAAAGCGACTAAAAATAAAAAATTCCAAGAAAGATGAAAACTTATCTGAGTGATTGAAATTTTATTTTAAAAAATACAGTTCTGCAATACTTAGGTATACAAAACAAAAAATTAGCATTTCAATATGTTTACAAATACCTCAAGCTATGAAGAAAGAATGAATAAAGGGCAATATTTTTTGAAAGTTTACACGTTTTATTAGGAAATATTTGTAAAGTGGCTTTATTAATGTTCTTCAACTTGTGTTGTTATTTGCATTGGAGGAAAACTTAATGATGAGAAAACGTTTCATACAATTCGTTTCTTTTTAAAATCACATTGTTGATTAATTTTACATTCATACATACTTGTTGATCTTTTAATATGAGTTTTTAGAACGATGCTATAATCGATTATTGCATAAATCTTGACAAATTATAAAGGTAACGCATTCTTTTCAAACAACAAAATCGAAAGTTTATTAGGGCTTATTAGGTGTAAGCAATCTAAAAAAAAAACGATAAATTTTAACTGGAAAATTACTGACCGCGTATGTTTATTTTTAATTAGCTGCTTAAACTAATGATTTTTTAATACTATGTGCAAATAAACACGTTGGAATATACAGTGTGTCCCAAATTCAATCCCCACCATTAGGATCTCCGAAACTATAGAAGCTACAAAGTTGGTTAAATAGGGAAAGTTTTAGGAATTTTAATGCTCATTTCATATCCGTTGAGAAATCATAGCCAACTTTGACCATTTTCGAGATATCTTGGAAAAACCGAAATTTGGAGTTTTCTGTTTTCCAAAATATCTCGAAAAGTATTAAGTTCTTAGTTTCAAGACTTGTACATTGTGAAGACACTTTTTTACGGAGAATCGGGTGGTACAATATGTTTATATTTATGACGCTTTTTTTCTATTCTATTAACAACTACTTTTGATTTTCATATGGACGCCATATTGAATTTTGTCGTAACTAAACTCAGCTCTTTTTTCTCTTTTCAACGATGTGTCACGCGTATGGAGTTTCTTGTAGAAGAGCGGGAATAAAATAAATTTTTTCTTTATTCGTGTAGTAGGCTATGATAAAAAGAATTATGTATACATTTATAATAAAAAAAGGTTTTGTGTATATAAAAAACATCATAAGCATAAATAAAAACTAAAATGTACTTATAATTGCATAATTTATTTTTTCTTAAATTTTTAATTTAAATTGTTTTTATTTATTTTGACCGCGAAGGGGACCCTTTGATTGAACGAGGCCCTAGGCTTATTTTCTGTCAGTTATCACTTCACGTATCTACCTAATTACTATACGAATAATAAAGTTGAATATTCTAATGAGGAGAGGGTATTTATTGTCAAAATATTTTATAGTGGCGTCAGTTTACACACAGTTCGTGATTTATTCTCGATTAAATTTAATAATCCACCCATTCCATCTGTATCAACATATCAACAATTCATAAGTTTGTGAAAAAAATTGAAAATACAGTAAGTGTAGCAGCAGGTGATTCAAAAGGTAGTTTTAATATTGCAGTTTTTTCAAATATTTAATCGAGACATTAACATTACAGGCAAATGGAATAGAAGAAGCAACGATGAGCTGGAAGAAAGAGTTTTGGGGATTGATAAATGCTGATCAAACAACCAGCACACGATGTATGGCACGAGAGTGCAACGTATCGACATAGTCAGTGCATTAGGTTCTGAAGAAGCATGGTTATCATCTGTACAAACCTCTTAGTCGACGAAGAAAGCATGTATTCTGCGAAGTCATGCAGGAACGCCCAAATGGAGGTAGCAACTCTTTGCGGTCAATCTGTTTTATAGATGAATGTACGTTCACACTTAATAACGATCTGAATATGCAAAACACTTGATACTGGACCCAAGAAAATCCACGGATAGGTCTTGAAACAAGAACGCAGTTCCCGCAGAAAATTAATATTTGGGCAGGTATTTTCAACAATAACTTTATTGGACCGTTTGAAACAGCTGGAAATTTAAATTCGAATTTTTATTTAGAACTTTTAATTAAACAGGTTGGCCCTGCATTAGCAGAGGTTGCACCTGGAAATCAGGTGATCTGGTATCAGCATGATGGCTGTCCAGCGCATTAGGGTTAGAATGTGAGGGAATATCTAAATGATAACTTTCTTAATTTTTGGATTGGTGGCGGTGGCACTATCAACTGACCGCCAAGATCTCCTGACTTGGCACCATGCATCTTCTTTTTGTGAGGTCATCTGAAAAACAAAATTTACTTACAGAAAATGCCACCCAAATATTGACTCTTTGTGGGAAGCAATCGTTGCGGAGTGTAGGTTAATCACAGATAGACAGTTGGCTAATGTAAAGCAGTAATTTTATAACAGATTGGGTTATTGTTTACAACAGAATGGAGAACTTTTTTGAGTACCTACTCACTATAAATTTTCCCATTGAGTGTTGTAACACTTGGCACATTTTAAATAAATCGATTATTAAATTTAACCGAACTGTGCGTAAACTAAGGCTATTGTAGGGTGTTTTTATAATAAATACTCTCTTCCACTAAATACTCGTCATTCATCCTAAACGGCAAGCAAGAATTTCCAAATATGCGATCCTCAATGCTGTAGCCCTAGGTTTGCTCCCCTTTCTATTTGACGTATCTAAAGTTGCATAACGTGGTACGTATTTGTCAAAACCAAAAAGTCATAAGAAACAATTAAGGCTAGGGACACGGGACACACGAGCGTAAATTTAACGTGCGTTGCGACGCACGTCATTTACAACGTACGTCGCTGCACTGAACCCACGAACGTTAAAAAATTTGAAGAAACCTGCGTTTAATTAATCTTTATGCAATGGATGGCAGCGAAGTTGTTGCCGTCTCTTATTTAGTGGTGCAATACTTAAAAAATAAAAGGAAGCACCAAAAGAGAAAGTGGTGAGTGCATCCTATAAATTGTGAAAGATATCTACATGGCCATTTTTACACTTTATAATACACATACACTACAAGCAAGACATTAATTCAACGTAATAACACTAACGGTTGTTAAAAAGGCACTCCTGTGATACGGGAATAGGTACAAAAATAGAACGCTGCAACGCACGCAGACAAGTCACAACGTGCGTCTAGCTTGATACGTTCGTCAAAAAATTGAACGTACGCTTCAACGTACGCTAAATGAGACGTGCATTGATGTGTGACTAGTCGTATTTAAAGAATATTAGAGAGTTTTTGCATATCGTACGATAAGTATCCGTTAACGCTAACGTTACGTCTTTATAACCGGACGTATAGAAAGACGGGTTTTGAAATTTTACAGATTTTGCACGCCATTTGGTTACGTACGTTATTTCAACTCTCAGAGAGAAAGTTTTACCTGAGGCGTCGCACAGATTTTTATGAACGATTTTCCAGTTGGAGGTGTTAAGGACTGGATTTATACCAGTTACATCTCTCAGAAAAACAAGACTAAAAGAAAAAATGGATGACAGAAAAAATACTAGAAATGATGGACGAAAGAAGGAAGTACAAGAACAATAACAAAACTGGATATGATAGAATCAACAGAGATATAAGGAAAGAAATTAGGTGTGCAAAGAAAAAGTGGCTTACTGAGAAATTCGAAGAAATCGAGGAGCTACAGAGAAAGCATGATTCCTTTAATCTTCATAAGAAAATAAAAGAAATGACAGGAATAAACAGAAGAAAACAACATAACATCTTAATGGACGAGGGGAGCAATATTGTGACCGAGATAAGCGAAAAGAAGAACGTATGGAGAAAGTATATAGAACAACTCTTCTTAGATAACAGAATGGAGAAACAGAACAACAATTTAGAAAAAGAAGGACCCTCGATATTAAAAAAGGAAGTTAAGAAGGCGTTAAAGAAAGCAAAGGAAGGGAAATTTCCAGGGCCTGACCAGGTGAACATAGATATCCTTAAAATTCTAGAAGAGGAAGATATAGACTTTCTGCTAGAAATGTTTAACCAAATATACGACACAGGGATAATACCGAAAGAATGGTTGAAGTCTACCTTCATAACTCTCCCGAAGAAAGCTAACACTAAAAGGTGTAAAGAATTTCGCACAATAAGCCTCATGAGCCAAGTATTAAAATTGTTCTTGAACATCATTCATGAAAGAATAAGGAAAAAGTGTGACGAAACACTAAGTAACAACCAATTTGGATTTAGATCTGGCGTAGGCACAAGGGAAGCCTTATTTGCATTACAAGTTTTAATACAGAAAGAGACATGCAGAAGGACGTTATCATAAGTTTCATAGACTACGAGAAGGCGTTCAACAGAGTAAGACATGAACAACTTATTCAAATACTGGAAGAAATACGCCTAGACGGAAAGGATATACAAATAATTAAGAACTTGTACTGGGGCCAAACAGCAACCGTTAGAATCGAGAACGACAGTACAGAAGAAATAGAAATAAAGCGAGGAGTGAGACAGGGATGCATTTTATCGCCAACCCTGTTCAACTTATATTCAGAACATATGAATGCGCTGTACGCGAAAGGAATTAAAGTAAATGGTAAAGTAATAAATAATATCCGATACGCTTATGACACCATTCTGGTTGCATCAACGCAAGAAGATATGCAGACCTTGTTAGACAAAGTGAATGAAGAAAGTGAAAGGTTAGGCCTCGATATGAACATCCAAAAGACAAAGTTTATGGTAGTAAGCAAGAGGAGAGACCTTACCAGGTGACCACATAGAGCGAGTACAGAAATATAGATACTTAGGTACATGGGTAAGAGAAGAATGGGATAGTGACATGGAAGTTAAAGCAAGAATAGAAATTGCCAGAGACGGATTTAGAAAGATGAAAGTAATGTTATGTGATAAAGAATTGAGCATTTCTCTACGACTGAGAGTAGTTAATTGTTACATATGGCCAATATTACTGTACGGTTCAGAAGTATGGACTCTAAAGAAAGACACAAGCTCAAGAATATAAGCATTCGAAATATGGGTCTTCCGGTGAATATTAAAAATCTCATGGACAGAGCGACGTACCAACGAGGAAGTCTTAAATAGAATAGGAAGAGATAGAGAACTTTTGCACGTAGTGAAAAGAAGAAAAGTCGAATATCTGGGACACGTACTGAGGCATGATAGATATGACCTACTATAGAAAATAATGATGGGAAAGATAGAAGGTAGAAGAGGAGTGCGAAGATGTCATGGACGGGGATCACGAGGGTCAACACCCTTTTTAACATAGCAAGGAACAGAGAAAGATTTGCAGAAATGACAGCCAACCTACACTAGTTGGAGCGGCACCTACAGAAGAACATCTCTCAGGAGTCTTAAATCGTCCTCGATATTAAACCGAATTCTTTGAATTTTTGCCATTTTAAGGCCAAATGACATGTGCACTTGTATAATTACAAAATCTGTTTGACTTACGTCACTTGAGTTTGTCAGAAAACAAAACAAATGTTCCATACGTGACAAAAATTGGTTACTAGATGACTGCAAACGTACGCTAAGCTAGACCGTCTTTTAAATTAGCGGACGTATTACGTCTTTTAATTTAACGTACGACAGCTGTAAAATACGACGTTGCTAAGCAACTCAGACGTTAGCGTATACGTCTTTTAAAAAAACCCTATGCAAAAACTCTCTATTAATGCTTTAACGTCCGTTGCAACGTGCGTTTCGACGGACGTTAAATAAACGCTCGTGTGTCCCGAGCCTAAAGCGGGCGCGTTTAGCAGAACGTCAAAACGAGTTGAGGTTAGAGGTCAGGAATTGCGTAAGCGTCGTATATGAAAATTTGCATATTTACATAGTTATTTGTGTTATTACTGTAAAAGATATGGCAAAAACAAAATTTCGATTTTCTGTGTATTTAAATTGTAATCTCATTGTCAAGTTTCCGTAAAGTTCGGATTTAAAGCCGATAAGTACTGTGCTATATGTGTTGCCTATACGCTAAATTATAAATTCGAATTTTAAACCGATTTTAATAGAACTTTATTTCCAATTTTTCTGGAATAATTTGCATTTAAAAAAAAATTCTTGTGGCTTGTGGCATTTGAAAGAGAGTGGTTGTATCTATCTACTGATAGAGAGATTTTTTCGGTATTAATATTTTTGTAAAAACTATTTGAAAATTTCGAAGTAAAATAGAGCTTTAGATGTTTTAATACTGTAAAGTTGGGTTTTAGAAATTAAAAAAAAATCTTTCGATCAATAGACAGAAAAGACATGGATAATTACATAAAAAAATGTTCTGCCGTTCCTGCTTATAAAATGAGCATAAAAAAATGGAACAAAATGTGCTTAAAATGAGGTATATTTCATGGTGTAAGTGCCAGCCTTAACTCAAACACGGTACCTATATAACGGGTGTTTATAAACTGTCAACATCCCAGTAGGTTATGATTTCAGAAACATATTTCGTAATTAGATTCAGAACACAAAACCAAATCTCAAGATTTGCAAATGTCGTTGTCTTGTATGGTTTAATCTAAGACTTGTAATTTGTTTTTCAAAGCAACTGAGATGTCGACAGTTTATAGACACACGTTATTTAATTTTGTAGGAAATACTTAGCAGTCATAATAAAAAATTATTAAACAGGAATGCTTTATGCATAATAAATTATCTATATTTTTTTTGTAAAATAATTACACAACCGATAATTGCAACTTGCAACTATTTATTTTTACACGTTGGTCATGTATATCAGCGATTCTCAACCGGTGGTACGCGTACCACTGGTGGTACGCGACGGACTTACAGGTGGTACGCGAAACTGTTTTTGAAAAATAATATTTAATAATTTATTCAAATAATGTAAAGCTGGTATTAAAAATTACACAGGAATATTTATTTGGCGAACCTCTTGCTGAAAGAACAACAGTAAAATATTCAATATTCTCTTCAATTTTATGTCGGACAAATCCATTTCTTGGAATAAGTATGTACGTTGCTGGAGCTCTGGCTTTTTGAGGAAAAAATTGCGGCGTTTTATCTAAAATAAAAGCAGATACTCCTCAAGCTTCATTTACTCATTGCAGCATTCATCATGAAGCTTTGTTAATAAAAGCCATTTCAGAAAGATTGAAAACTGTTTTGGGGTGGTTTGTAAAGGTTGTCAATGTATTATAAGCCGAGCATTAAATTCAGGAATATTTTGAATTCTAGGCCAAAAAATGGGAAGTGAACATGAGACACTACTGTGTCACACTCAGAGGTCAGGTAGCTATCTATCCAGAGGTAAAGTTTTGAGTCGTCAGGCTTTGAGCTTAGATTAGAAGTTCAGGTTTTCCTTTGTGATTCTAATTTAGAATTAAAAAAAAAAATGTTCATTTGATGAATTGTGGTTGTCACGATTAGCATATCTTGCTGATACTTTCGGAAAATTAATTGAATTAAATTTAGCCCTTTAGGGACCAAACTTTATTTTATCAATAGTTAAAGACAAAATTACCGCAACAATAAAAAATCTCAATTTAATAACAAAAGAATTGGATAAAAATAAATGTAGCTTATTATCAGACGCGTTCGGTAAGAAGTGTGGTTCTCTTCCATGACAATGTTTGCCCGTACACCGCCCAATTGACTACGAAAACTTTAGATAAATTACACTGGGAGATACTTCCACATTCTCCTTACAGTCCGGATTTGCCTCCTTGTGACTTTCATTTATTTGGGCCACTCAAGGAAGCAATGGGTGATATTCAATTTAAAGATGATGAGGAGGTCAAAAATTTTGTGCAAAACTGGCTTGCCGCTCAGCCAAAGAACTTTGATAAAGAATGGATTATGAATCTTCTAAATAGATGGCAAACGTATGTAGAGCTAGAAGAGGAATACGTTGAAATGTAGGATAAATCATATTGTAAAGTTCTTGTTGAAATAAAAAGTTACAAAAAAATTCCGGGTTAAATTTGAACCCTCCTCGTACATTTGTAAACTTTTGGACTCGGTGAAAGAACGATTTTAAAGAAGTTGCAGATAAAACTATTAATTTTTTAATGCCATTTTGTACCAGCTATTTATTCGAAAAGGATCTTCAATGATGGTATATTTGAAAAACAAATATAGAATAAAATCAATACTTAAATAGTTATTTGTACAACTAGTAATGAAAGCAATACTTTTTTTCATGAGTTTGAAGTTTGATGCACGACGGCGAAGCCGGAGTGCATCAATCAAACGAGTGAAAAAAAGATGCTTTCATACGAGTTGTACACAATATTTTTTTGCATTTTTACATTTTAAATCCCTCAAAACAGAATAAAAAGGATTTGAGAATTGACAGTTGTCAAACTGACAATTTACAATATTTTATTTAAAGCATACTTACTTAATGCAAAATGTAAAATTAAATTGTTAAAAAAAGTGTTGCTTTCTTTTTGATTTTTTGATAAAAAAAGTCCACTTTTTTTGTCAAAATGCAAAAAACTAAATAACATAAGAGCCCGATATTAATAAATTGTGTTTTGCAAAAACACGCTCAAGGTTCTCATTAATTTTAATTAATTTTTTCTTTATAATATTTTGATCGTTTTTTTATATACCTACCTAGTTTTTTTATGTAATAATTTTGAAAATGCTAGTAATAGATATTTTGTTTCTAAATAAATTAAATATTTAAATTTTGTTATGGTAGTTATGGTTTGGTTACCAAAAATCTAAAATAGATATTTTTTTATTTGCCCACCAATTTTTTTATTTTGATGCTGAAATTTTTTATAAAGGGGGTGGTGGTACGGAGAAATGATATTGTTTGGGTGGCACGCGGGAGCCAAAAGGTTGAGAACCGCTGATGTATATGCCTTAATATCTGTATAAAGTACAATGAATTTTATAGTAACATAATAAAAATAATAAATGAAATGATGCCAGTGCGTGAAATAACAGTGCGTTGTGGAACACTGGTCGAATGGTTTAATAAAGATATTTTATGTGCAATAAAACAAAGAGATCTATCGTATAAAAGGTTCCTATTATCCAAAGATATAAGTGATTGGGAGCAGTACAAACAAGAAAGGAATAAGGTTGTGAAATTGAGTAGGGTAGCCAAAAATGAATATTATGAACAAACCATAGACAATTGTAAATATGACTCGAAAAGAATGTGGAAAACGTTAAAGAAATTTGTATCAGGCTCAAAATCAGAGCAGTACAACGAAATTGTAGTTGAGGATAAAGTAAGTACATCTAAACAAGAAATAGCAGAAGAATTCAATAGGTATTATATTAACAGTATAAGTAGTATAGTTAATTCGATTGAACCAGCACAAAGAGCAAATCAGTTGGCTACATCTGTCGTTAAATTAAGGAACTTCCGACTTTTAGAAATTGCTGAACTTAAAGAGATTGTGTATAAAATGCCAAATAAAACCAGTCCAGATGACCTAAATATGAAAATATTGAAAGATAACTTTGATGAACTGCAAGAAATGCTGATCAATATAGTAAACAGTTCACTAGAAACGGGTATTGTTCCAAAACAATTAAAGGTATCTACAATCATACCCACAAGAAAAGTAAAAAACACAACAAAAGCAGAAGAATTTCGTCCCATAAATATGTTATGTGCAATAGAAAAAATATTAGAAAAGGCGGTTTATCTACAGTTAATAGATTATATAAGAACAAATGATATTCTGAGATTCTGACAGAATATCAGTCAGGATTCAGAAAGGGATATAGTTGTGAAACTGCATTTAATTACCTATTACATGAATGGAAAGTTGCAATAGATGAGAACAATTCAGTAGCTGTGGTATTTTTAGACCTTAAGAGAGCCTTTGAAACTATAGATAAGAAAGTTTTAATAGAAAAAATGAAGAGTTATGGAGTGGGTGGTGTGGTTTTACAATGGCTAGAAAGTTACCTAAGTGAAAGGAAGCAAAGAGTAAAATGCAATGAAGTGATATCAGGGGAAGAAATAGTTGAGCTGGGAGTGCCACAGGGTAGTGTCCTGGGACCATTGTTATTTATAATATATATAAATGATATTGCGAATGTATTAGCTGAATGCAAATTTCACATGTTTGCAGATGATACAATTCTGTATATACAAAAAACAAATAGTAGAGATGCGGTGGAAAGACTAAATATAGAACTATGTGAGGTTGTGCAATGGTTAAACTGGAATAAATTGAAACTAAATACAGGTAAAACAAAGGCTATGATTATCACACCAGTAATAGAAAACAGTAAGCAGGTGCAAAGCGAATTGAAAATAAAGCTAGATGACCAAGATATTGAGATAGTGAGCAAAATTAAGTATCTAGGCTTTGTAGTAGACAAGCAATTAAAATTTACTGACCACATGGATTATACATGTAAAAAAATTTCGGCAAAAATAGGAGTCTTGAACAGATGCAGTGGCTTCCTGTCATTACAAACCAGACTTACAATATACAATACAATAGTGTTACCTCACTTTCTTTATTCTGCAACGATAATTTATATTGCGCAAAAAAAAGATGTTCGGAGATTACAAGTATTGCAAAACAGGGCAATGCGCGTAATTCTCAAATGTAATAGATACACTGCAATAGACTCGATGTTAAAAACATTACAATGGCTGAATGTTCAGCAATTTGCACAATTTCAAGTACTGACATTTCTGCACAAAATTAAATTAGGTCTGTGCCCTGGTTATTTGAAGAACAGAATAGTGACATTTGAACAAATGCACAGTTACGGAACAAGACATAAAAACAACTGTATTCTACCACATACGAATAAGATGTCAACACATAACTCTGTATTTTTTAACGGTCTTATTCAATACAATAAATTAGCGCACTCGATAAGGCAGCTTAAATCAATCGATAGTTTTAAGATTAATGTTAGGAATATATTAGCATTAGAGTAGATATAAGTAATTATATAATTATTTTTAAGAAAATGTAAATGTATAGCTTCTTAGCTAAATAAACGTTATTATTATTATATTATTATTAAATTTCACTCAGCACCCTGTAAATGTGTTTATGCTACATTTGTTTATTAAATTCTGGTACTTCGCTAACTTAGAATCCATTAGTTAGCAACTGGTTAGCACTTAAATGGAAATATCCTTAAAGTCTAAATAATGGAATTAAGCTAAAATAACACAGATGGTACAATTAACGACAAGTAGTAAATTTAAATGCTTTTTAGTAAACTCGTCAAAAATAATTTAATATAAACTATCAGTAAGAACAACAGTATTAATTGTAGTTTTAGTTGTACATTTTCTTTACTTGGAGTTTTCTATATTTGGTGTTTTTTATTGGTTTTTCTGTAATATTCTTATTCATCGACGAAAATAATACGCAGCCAATAGTGATTACCTTTTTTAGAATGATCGAAAATGTTAAACATAAAATACTAGAAAGATTTGCAACGTTTTTTAACAATAAATATAAAATTAAAGCACTTGATTATCGTTTATTTAATTATTTTTATGTGTTGTTGAGGACAATAGCTTAAAATAACATTTGGAAAATGTTTAATATACTCTTAATAACCTACTTAAATTAAATACATATATCCGTTCTGTGAATAAATCTCGACGCTCAACAGGATATTGTAGGATAGAGTTACTAAATTTACCTTTACTAGAACAGTATCGCACTGGGGGCCAAGAGGACCTACCGGACAAATTCGTTGGAGTCCACATATCAGTACCAAATTTCAGTTAACTTGAAAAATGTTAACGTAACCTAATCCTAAATCCTAATGGCCAGTTGCGCGTCATTAATTTATTTGTCTTATTTTTCAGGAATTATATTTTAATGTATTTCCTTTTTAGTTCAATGATTTTAGCATTTAACCTCTAAATAAATACTGGTGAAGTGATTTTTTTGCACGCACCGTTATTTTGACATTACAAATAACGTGCAGAAAGTCCATTTTGAAATTGTGTTCGCTTAGCGAATTATTTAAGCTCAAAGGACAAAAAGTCGAGAGGGTATGAACTGTACAATAATGCATTCGTTTCCCCATCACCTTCGAGGTAGAATGCAAGGCGCGTTTTTTTTACATGGTTTCCCCGTTGGGCCTATCCATGATTTATTCAGTTACGAGATTTCTTCATCATTTTGTTCCTCTTCATTCATTTCTTCTTCTTCTCCTTCTAAGCATCTTCTTCATTATTATCTTCATCTTCAATACAGATATCGCATTCAGTCATATTTGATGCTAAAATATCAATGGGATCGATATCATCATATTGTCACTAGATTCAGTAATATCACGAGAAGCGGCATTTAAGCATGATTGGCCACGACAATAGCCACAAACTATGGAGCATGATAATCATATTTTCCTGCATCCACAATTTCTATAGTCTTTCTATAGAAGAACCATATTCTGTGTATAAAGTCTATCCTTACTCCAAAAGTTTAGATCTCGTTTTCTCGGAAACTATTGGTCGTGTGTAAAATTTATATACCTATAACCTTTTTTGAAGATAATTTTCTAGTAAGAAATTTTTCTAATAACTAAAATTAGCGTACAACCAATAGAAAGCGAGATATTCGCAAAAAAATGATTTTTTTAACTTTTGACCTTAAATAATTCGCGAAGCAAACACAATTTCGAAATGGACCTTCTACACGTTATTTGTAATTTCAAAATGATGGTGCGTGCAAAAAATTACTTCACCAGTATTTATTTAGAGGTTTCACCTTTTTTTCGCCTAAAATTACTGGACTATTTATTCAAAGCATAAAGTTAGGGGTGTTTTTGGGCAATTATGTGGCAAGAACGAATTAATCATAAATTCTCGGAGGTAAGCACGGAAACCATCGCCTCTTTCTAAATTAGTTACGCTGTCCTGAATGGAAACGAACCGACACACACGTATGCGTTACGCCTTCTAGTATAGTTTCAAATTTCGATGAAATTTAAATCAAACCATAATATTGGAATTTAAAATTAGACGATTAACTATGAAATTTATTAGTCAAGAGCCAGCTGCACACCCGTAGGAAGGTTTGATATCAGCCACCATCAGTATTACGGATTTTTTAATATAAATACGCGGTCAAATCTTACCACTGCATCCAGTCTTGACTATTCAGTCTACCCTGTATAGTGGTCTGGAATTTCGATTAGTACGCTGATCCGTGTATCTAATTACTGTAAAATATACAGTTAGCTGTAGTGCACTTTGGTGCTCTGCAGTAATTTGTAGAAATTCTTCGTCATACGTACACCGCTGTACAATAGTGCAATTCCAATTGAGGGGTCTCCCAGCGAAATCCAAATTAGATGCACAACGTAATATACGTATCATACTCAAAATTAGTCTTTGTCAAAATTATATTAGGGTTGCCCCGTTGTAGGTGCTGATCACAATTAATTACATTCATACGACAATTCTGACTACTGAGATATGTCTGGAACATATTCTCAATCAACGAAAGGGGCAACTATGAGGTACCCAGTGTTCTCGTACATTTTGAGTTGTGCATAGCGCATATACTCGTATTTTAGGGGCAAAGCGCCCACTTACCTTAGTTTTAGACTCGTACATAGCGTATGTACTCAATGGAGAGAAATTGCGCCCTCGTCAAACTTGAAAGGTTGGTTATGATACCACCTTTAGCTCCAGCCGCTTAAGATTGATTTTAATATCACGCAAGATCGATTTTGTATTGATCGTCTCACTGACTGCCTAACTTACATATACAGGGTGAATAAAAAGTAAGGAACCTCGATGCTGGAGCTTTTATTATTAGTTTTAGAAAAAAAAGTTTTAGACAAAACTTTTATAACAAATTATTTACCACAAACTGATGGGTTTAAATATTTTTTTCAAGGTCATACTTTTGCGCTATGACGTCATCGGTACTTTTTTTAAATGGCAACCTATATTTTTTGGGTCGAAATTTTATAGCATTTTTTTTTCTCTTTATGACCATCTAAAAAGATCATACGGTTGCATAAGCGAAATTTCTAGAAAAATCAAGTTGAATGTTATTCGTACCAGTATTTAACGTACGTACTTTTATCACAAACATTAAACACATGACTATTAAAAACAAATACAAACAATGTTTAACATTACTTTATTCCAGAAGATGTTCAAATTGTTCGCCATTAACTATTTGACAATGTCCAATTCGATGTGAAAATCCCTGTAGCCTGTAATACATTCCGAATGACTTCGGCTGGTGTTGCCCGCATTTCTTCCCGATTACGAATTTTTAACTCTTCTAAATTTCTGGGCCTATTTGTGTAAACTTTACTTTTAAGATTGCCCCACAAGAAAAAATCCAACGGATTCAAATCGGGCGATCGGGCTGGCCATTCGATACTACCCCTTCTATCGATCCTCCTATTCTCAAAAATTGTATCCAAATAGTTTCGAACGTGAATGCCATAACGGGGGGGGGGGCTCCATCTTGCTGGTACCAAAGGGATGTTTCCTATTAAATATATCACGCACCTCGAAATGGGATCTTCTTCTTTCACCGTATTCAAGTATCATCAAAATTTCGATGCGTTCTGTTTCTGTACCATAGTTGAGAATCACTTTCTCAAGCAGTTTAAATTACAATAATTATTGTCTTATTATTTAATAAACACAGACTGTCACAAGTGAAATTTGCATTTGTTTCCAATGCAATCTTTCATTTCTTATATTTCGCTCATCCAATTGGACATTGTCAGATAGTTAATGGCGAAGAATTTGAACATCTTCTGTAATAAAGTAATGTTAAACATTGTTTGTGTTTGTTTTTAATAGTCATATGTTTAATTTTTGTGATAAAAGTACGTACATTAAATACTGGTACGAATAACATTCAACTTGATTTTTCTAGACATTTCGTTTATGCAACCCTATGATATTTTTAGACGGTCATAAAGAGAAAAAAAAATGCTATAAAATTTCGACCTAAAAAATATGGGTTGGCATTTAAAAAAAGTATCGATGACGTCATAGCGCAAAGGTATGACCTTGAAAAAAATATTGAAAATCATCAGTGTGTGGAAAATCATTTGTTACAGAACTTTTGTCTAAAACTTTTTATTCTAAAGCTAATAATAAAGGCTCTAGCATCGAGGTTCCTTACTTTTTATTCACCCTGTATAATTTCTTGTGCTCAAACCACCGCATTCAGACCACCGTGATTATATCAAAATCATAAAACAAAAGGACTATAATTATTCAAAGCCACTGCCCATATTTGTCTTGCCTAGTTTGGTGTTCATGCATTATGTTTATTTACTGTATTCAAACTTGTAAATATCTGTAAATATGACTTTATAATATATGTATTAGATTTGATGGAGTATTTATTTCTTGTAGTATAAGCTGAGTTACCCTAGATCAACGAAATCACAGAAACATTAAGGGTCCTCTAACTAAATAGTCATTCATTTAAATAAAGGGCAAGATTTTAACTTGACCACTAAGGGTTGAGGGTAACGAAAATCCTCGTGAAAACTAGACGATCACAGTGAAAATCTGTAAGAGTAACACACCTGGGGTAGGTACACATACGGTTTTTTAAGGAAACTTCCTGAAAAACTTTGGCTTTCAGAAAAGCCCTTAAGTTTTAAATTAAAATTCGAAACAATTTTTAAACTATAAATTAATATTACAACGTTTTCTTCCTAAAGAAATTTCCTGAAGTTTTTTATTTTTCAGTCAACCAAAAAAATTTCAGACCAAAAAATAACATCCTATATTTAAAGAAGACCCTGAAAAGCTTTAAACTTTCCAATAGTTGTTCAAACTCCTTTTAGATGAAAATATCAGTAATATTCGCCAACTATTAGTTAAACAGTTTTACTCCTGAAAAATGGACTGTAATTTTTTATTTTCCAGGAAGCCCAAGAAAATTTAGCTGGAAAAGGCTCGGCCAACGTTTGAGGAAGCTTCTGAAATGCCAAAACTTCTTTAAATTCGGTTTTAAAAATTAAAACAATAACAATTTGTCTTTAACCAAGAAATTAACGGTCTTATTGCAGGAAAATAGCCTGAATTCCGCTATTTCTTCAGGTATCTTCAGAACATTCAGCCTGAAAACTTAACCAATGTTTAAGGAAACCCGTAGAGTTTTCAAACTTTCAAATCCGTTTGAACGCGTTGCCAAATAAAAATACTAATAATTTTTATTAACTAAGAAAGTAGTTGGTTTACTCTTAAAGTATCACCTGAAAGTTCCTATAACGATAACCTAAGAACGATAACCTAAGAACATTCGGCTTGAAAATTTCAGATTATGTTTAAAGAAAACCTTAATGAAATTTCATAAAATCGCTTAAAGAAATAGACCGAATTTCTTTTTTTTTCGGGCAACCTAAGAAGAGGCAACCTGAAAAAGCTCAGATTTTGTTGAGAATACTCCTAAAGAGTATTTTTATTTTTAAAATTGTTAAATTGTTTTATTTAAGAATTTAACGTTTCATTTAAAACAACTCGTCTAAATTTTCTAATTTTAGGGTAAGTAGTAATTTAGCCTGAAAAACCTATTATTAAATTAGTTTTCTTTTGATTTCGCTTAATCTAACTGTATGAAACCTGAAAATGCTAAATTTTAAGCTAAACTGCTTGAAAGATTTCGGAATTAGGAGGTTAATACCTTCGAACCAACTTTTAAATTGACAAATGAAAAAGCAAACTTTAAAAATTTCATTCTTGAAGATTTCATTTTGGGAGTTTTCTTCGATTTCTTAGTTATTTTAATTTCTTGTATTTTAAAGCTGTAGCTTCTGCCGGATTTTAAAATTATAACTTTCACAGTAAATAAAACAAAAAAATCTTAGCAAAGAAGCTTAAAGAAATGATTTAGTTTAAAACAGTGAACAATCTTACACTTAACAACATACCGGCTTCAGAAGATTGATATCTTTTAATTTGAATTTTTTAAATAGCTATATTTATATTAGATAGGTAGATGTTCAGATGAGAAATACTTGAAATTCCAAGAAAACTGAAAGTTCACTGTCCCCCTTTCCTCTGCAAAAGTTACATCAATTTAAATGGTTTGTATATGTTCAAACATTGTTTATAAACAAAAGCTTAGTTAAGTAAAAAAGTTTGAATTTTGTAGGTATACTACTGTCGACTTTTAGTTTTTCAAAGACTACACAAAAGCGTCATTCGCTGAAATTTTAACATTAGAAGCTATGCACATTTCAGCTTGTAGCTTCTAAAAGTCGAGCATTTAAATATGAAATTGTCTTCAAAACCAAAGGTATCGACTGTTGTAATCTATTAAATTACTTTTGTAGCAAATGCAATACTTTGCAGGAAGATAATTTGAGTCCCTGAGCTTTCTTTAGCTGAAACTTCAGACCCCGAAAAGAACACGCAATCTTCAAAGTTAGAAAAATCATTTAACGGATGTCCATCTCTTTGTTAAATTTTTGTTATTTGCTTAGGTAGAATTGATAAATGCTTCTGCAAATACGAATAACAGTATTAAGTAATGTGAAATTAAAAAAATACGAACAGAATTTTATACTTACTAAGAAATTTTGATTGCCGGTGGCAATTTTGAGAATGACTCATGTGACAGAAGGGCCATATTTTTACTTTTTAAAGAGTATAACCAAAAAGCAGTCAACCGTACAACAACACTTCTCTGTATTATAATAAACAGTATTTGTGGGTAGCCTAACTTAACTTTAAATTTGTGCAGACAGTTTTAATATTTCTCAAGGTTGTTAACTTAGTATAGTCAGAGTATTGATAGTTTTTTAACAAATTTGTTATTAATTTTCGTAAATTAATAGTAATCTTCTTTAAAAACTCTCCTTATCAGTCAAAATAATTAATGCTTTTGTTTTACACTGTTATTAAATTAGTTTTCTACATAATTATGATTTTTATGAAAAAATTAAACGTTAACGTTACACTTTTTTATTGAGCTATTTTTAATTTTGGGCTTTAAAGGATTTTAATTTTTTAAAATGAAGGTTAAAGGCGAACTTTCTGTGAAAATCAGACGAGTTTTTGAACAAAACCGTACAAAACTGCCTACACCTATACTTACGAAATTCAAAATAAGATGTCGACGATTCACATCTTAATTAGTTTAACAATTTGAAAATATGAATAATTTGTGTGATAATTCTTTTCTTGTTGGTAAAAAAATTCAGCATTGGAAACGACAGTTTTTAAACTTTAAAAATTGGCGTTAAATTATATTATCTAACGCTGTCGAAAATTTTTGGATATTTTATAATTTATTTATTACACCTTCTGAAACTGTAATCTACGATTGGCGAAGTTTTGGCCCCATCTGCAGTAAAAAAGTCTGTATAGCAGTGGATTAGGGTTCTATACTACTGAAATAGATCATAAATAATATGTTATTGGTGACATTTGATAAATTTGATTTTACAAAATAGAAAAAGTTATTTCTCTTTAATAACATAAACAATAGTTTGTGTTTAGCATTAGTTATTTAAGGAGATCCCAATATAAGGTGTTGAAGTTTTGTTATGTGAATAAAATTGATTGTCTAAATTTTTTGCTTTGTTTTTTTTTAAATATAAGGTTTGTAAATAATACACTGTTTAAGGCTCTACTTTCCTTAACGGAAATATTGACAAAAATCGCAATATTTTATATCACTTTTGTGGCTTTATTATTAAATTTGAATAGCTGGTCGACACTTATAAAGGTTCTGTAGAAGGCAAGGTAGTGATGTGTTGATGTC
This sequence comes from Melanotus villosus, assembly GCA_963082815.1. NCBI lineage: Eukaryota > Metazoa > Arthropoda > Insecta > Coleoptera > Elateridae > Melanotus > Melanotus villosus. The sequence continues at coordinate 26,165,687 of OY720419.1, read as the reverse complement.
AAAAGGTCAAATAATTTGCTGTAATTAATCGAAAACGTCCTATAATTTCTGCAATTTCTTTCGTTTATTTGTGATCGAAACCAAAAAAAGTTTGAACAAACTGACAATGATTAGCACGGTCTACTGAGGTCTTCGAATAGATTTTTTTCGTCGATGTTTATTGAACATTTATATCGCAAAAAGAAAATTGTTGGGATAATTTTAAGCACCTGTTATAATTAAATATTATTATTTCATGCCATCTTCAGTAGTCCTTACTTACCATAATAAAATTTTATTACAATTTGTTCTCGTTATGTTAAGTTGTCTTACATTTTATTTTTTATCTTCGAAACCACAGCAAATAGGACACTAGTTCATTAAACATTTTCTTCTCAGATCGACATTTTCTATCAGCGGTTTGTAAGTTGGGTTGCCTATTTCAATAGTTATGTGTTATGTGAATCACCCAGTATGCTTCTATAATATAAAAGTATTCTGAAATATTATAATCCACCGGAAGCTTCATAATTTATTAAATTAACTTTGGCTATAAAAAAATTAAATCAGCAGCTTAAATTAGTTTAACTAATTATTTATAATAATGTGGAATCTTCTTTTTATTATGGCGTTTATACATTTAGCAGCAAGAGATTTACATAGCTGAATTTTATTTTAGCAATGGAATTCAAGAAAATTATGAATACAGTTTGTTTTTCTTTGTTGTTTATTTATAGGGCGAGATCTAGACTGGACTATGGTCATTTAGCACTACCTAAGCTTGTATTATGGTTTTCGTAATTTTCAAGCAATTGCAGGCGACGTTTAAAATTTATGTAACCACCACGAACGACCTTGAATACAAAAATGACCATTTCTTCGCGACGAAATAATCGTTGAAGATGTAAGACGATGACCCTACAAAAAATATATATTTACAGGTTTGTAATATACAGTACATGAATAATAAGTACCTACATTACAGTACAAAATGCCGTCTGCCTGTTCTCTGTCTCCAAACCTGCCTGTCCAGGGCTTGGTCTTCTTCCAGGCTCTGCGAATACCCCTATTCTACGATCTGCGTGATATACCTATCTTTTTTCTACCCGGCGGCGACGATTTAAAGATCTCCATAGGCCACCTATTCTTCTCCATCCTCATCAGATGGCCAAACCATTTTAACACTTTTCGTTCAGTTTTGTCCACAACTGATTCTGGTGCCTCCATTCTGCGTCTTATTTCTTCGTTTGTTACTCTGTCACGTCTCGATACCTTCGCACTTTTTAGAAGATAGTCCAACTGAACTGTGTTTAGTCTTCGTTTCATTTCCGCTGTTATAATCTATACCTCACTACCATAAATAGCACCGACTCTACACTCTACCGTTACTTCGCCTATTCTTTTTTTGTTTTTCTTTGAAATATAATTGTCCCACCAAAGGGAATTCAAACATTTTTTTATTTTGCAATATTCTAGCTTTGATCTCCTCTGTTCCCAAACCAAGGTATTTAACCCTTTTATTTGTTTTATTGCGACGCATTCATTTATTAAGACTAAATATTCTGTTTTCTTTAAACTTATGCTTAGGCCCCATTCCTCATAACGTCATAACTCATAACACTGATGTAGTTTCATTATCATGTACTCTAAGTCGAATGCATCTTGCGCTATTAAGACTTGGTCGCCTGCAAAATGTAACGAGAATAGGGTGTAGTCGTTGACGGGAACCCCCATACCCCCGACTGCAGCTCTCCATTTTCTGAGAACTATTTCAATGTATACATTAAATAATGGCGGAGATATACTACATATCCTTGTCTAAGGCCTTACGTCGTTTTAATTGACTTTATTTATTTATTTATTTATTTAGTATGTACAGGCAACAGTAAACTAATATAAGCCCGAATCAATGTATACAAATGTTTCGCATAGTATTATCACAATTAGATATAACACGTCAGTGAATAGGTATTTGATAAACAATATTAATAAACGATAACAATATGGTATTTCACAGTGTATCACAATATTGGTGAACATTATAAACTAATGTCGGTCAAGCAACCGATTGAGTATGTTTTTAAAATGAGGGAGGGAGTGAGCCGATACTGCGTCTTGCGAAAGAGAGTTCCAGAGATCAACAGTCCTATTGGGAAGAAGGTTTTTACTTTGTAGAATTTTGAATTTGGCTTTCTTCAGTTTCATCGTATGACCTCTGAGATGTTGATTATTCGCATATGTGAAGAAATTTGGGAGCTCATCGTTGTTATATAGTCCATGAAGGATCTTGTAAGTTTCAATAGCGTCGGCTCGCCGCCTTCTTGATAAAAGACTTGGCAAATTGAGGGCAGTCAATCTCTCTTCATACGTCAAGTGTCGCAGGTGTGGTAAAATTCTCGTTGCTCTGCGTTGGACATTTTCTAATAAGTTTATATCCTTGGACAGGTAGGGATTCCAAATGGTTGAACCAAATTCCAAAATAGGTAGAACGTAGGACTTGTATAGAGAGACAAACGAATGATTGTCCAGTGATTTGAAAGCCTTACGTAAGAGGTATAAGGCTTTGTTCGCCCTTCGGACGGTGTAGTTAATATGGGATTCCCATTTCAAGTCGCTGGTCATCAGTATACCCAGATCTTTGATATTAGAGGTGGTAGGAACATCGCGGTCGTTAATGAAGTATCTGAATTGAGGGTTATTCTTCCCGATGTGTAAAACCATGCATTTGGATTCATTTAACGGAATCAACCATTTGTTTGACCATAAGATGGTGTCCTCCAGGTCTCTCTGAAGATTATTGTAGTCTACAAGTGGATTACCAAAGATTTTGGTGTCATCAGCATACAAGGAAAAGGTTGTCCGTGATCCACTGGTGATATCACTTGTATACAGAATGAATAGAATTGGGCCAAGCACCGAACCCTGAGGTACGCCACTGATGACACTTCTGGGAGAGGAGAGGGTGTCTCCTATCTTGACTTGAAATTTCCTGTTCGAGAGGAATGCTTTCAGCCAGTTTAGCAATTTACCTCTCACCCCAAAGTGTTGAAGCTTAGCAATCAACCGTCGATGAGGGACCCTATCGAACGCTTTCGAGAAGTCCAAATAGATCACGTCAGTGGGTATTTTCTGGTCCAAGTTTTTTATCCATTTTTGGATACATGTAAGGAGGTTGGATGTTATAGATCTTCTAGGGACAAACCCGTGCTGTTCAGGTGGGATGATGTGGGTTCTCACTGCAAACTGGAGCAGTACCTTGGCTACAATTCGTTCCATGACCTTGCAAATTATGGATGTTAAGCTTATTGGTCTATAATTTCCTACATTCAGCTTGTCTCCCTTCTTGAAGATAGGGGTGATTGTTGCAATTTTCCAGTCTGCAGGTAAAGTGCCAGAGTCAAGGGATTTTCGAAATAAATAGTAAAGTAGTGGTGCCAGCTCAAATGCGCAGTTCTTCAACAATATTGATGGAATACCATCAGGTCCTGGTGCTGAGTTATGGTCAAGTGAGTGAAGGATCTCAGCAATATCTGATTCTCGAAAATCGATATCATCAAGGAGTTCAGTCGAGGCCTCGGTGGTTAACATTGGTAGTGGACCGTCTGGTTCAACTGAATTGAAACTCTGGAACTCAGTTGCAAAAGTCTCCGCGATGAGAAGAGGATCTGTAGTTATTGCATGTTCATTCCTGCGAACAGCTTGTGGATTCTCGACGCTGGAGGAAATTTGATGTCTTATGTAAGCGTGGAGTTGTTTCCCTTTGGCTAATGCAATGTTACGTTCGTATTTCTTTCTGCTCTCCTGGATGTCGTTATTTATTTCATTACGCAGATAATTAAATCTGCGTCGGTGACATGCGAGTTTTGTTCTGGTATAAGATCTCCATATTTTGCGTTTTCTCTTGATTTTTTGTATGATTGTTCTTGTGATCCAGGGTTTTTGTTTATTTCTTGGTTTCCTTTGATTGGGTGAATGCAGTTGAAGTGAATCGTGAACTGTTTTGCTGAATAATTGCCAGGCGTCTTCCAGATTTTGCCCAGTGGGGTTCGCTGATAACGCAAATTCTGTTAAAGAGTCTCTAATGCCATTATAGTTTGCACGCCAATAGTTTTTCTTGATCTCACGGGCTAGGTTAGCATTGGGTAATAATATTTGTAAATCAATTGTGATCACAACGTGATCGCTGTTTCCGACTGGACTATGATAAGTTGGCGTTGAGAGAGCAGGTTTGTCGTTTGTGATAATCAAATCCAGGATGGATGGTACGTGCCCAATTCTGAATCTAGTTGGCTCTTCAACAAGCTGAGAGAAAGAAGTGTTGTTAATGGCCTCCAGGAATTCTCGTGCAAAGGGGGTGGCATTATTTGAGGTGGGGTTGGGCCACTGGAGAGAGGGTAAGTTGAAGTCACCGAATATAACAGTAGTGTTATTGAATTCATTAGCCGATATGAGTTGACTAATTAAATTAGTGTCGTTGGCTGTGGTTGACGAAGGTGGTCGATAAACCACACCTACATCCATTGTCAGATGGTTGATATCAACTCTCAGCCACATTGATTCGTCCACATTATCTTCTATATCACGATTCCAGGTTGTTAAAATCGGTTGATTGTTGAACTCTTTTTGTACATAAATAGCGACTCCTCCTCCCCTTCTATCCAATCTATCTTTGCGGAAGATTGTGTACTTTTCAAGGGCTATCATTTGATCTGGAATGTCAGGCTTCAGCCATGTCTCAGTTAAAATGATAATATCTGGTTTGTGAGTAATAACTTCATTTTGAAATAGATCAAATTTGGATAGTAAGCTAGCAATATTTGTATAAAAAATCTTAGGAAAATTTACTGTTGCCGAAGAGAGTTTCCCTGCTGGGAGTTACGCCTGTTACCAGAAATAATTTTGGGAACACCCTTGATATATTTGATTGTAGCGTTTGCATCTGTTTTTTGTGTCTCGACAAGTTTCTTTCGCAATTCAGTGAGCGCGCTGCGTTGTAACGGGGTTTGATCACTTCTCGCAACGACAGAAGGAGGTAGGTGGTTATTGTTACGGAGAATTGTCTGAACTAGATCTGCAGTTTTGAATGTGACTCTAAGAGGTCTAGTTTTGTTTGGGTCAGGTTTACCCAGACGAGTGATCCGAAGATCGTTGGTGAATGAAATGTCGAACTGTGAAAAATCAACGTTCATATCCTGCATTATTTTCTCCAGCTTTCCTAGATCGTCCTTCTGTCTTGATTTCACTTCTCTGGCTACACTTTCAGCAATTCCGTGAAAGATTATATTTCTCGAACGTCGAATTCTTTCTTCCATTTCATCGATTGCAGCAAGTGTGGTATTTGTAGTTAGAGTATCATCTACAGGGTTAGAGTTCAGCTCTGGTCGCTCCAGGATTTCCTGTATTTATCCTGACTTGGATACATTTTCTCCGTGCTTTGACGTATGTCTACACTAACCCCTATCTCTTCTAAGGCCTTTCATAATTTCGTCCGAATCATAGGTTTTTTCCAAGTCTATAAAAGCGAGATGTATTTCTTTACTCTTATCACTAATTTTTTCTAATAATTGTTGCAGTATGAAAAGATTATCTATACATGAACGACCGGGGGTAAAACCACCTTGATCCTCCGAAATTTTCTGTCCAACTTCTTTTCTTTGCAGCTTGAAAAATAAATATCGTTGTAACTCACTATTCATAATGTAGTGTTTAGGCAACTTAACTAACAGAGTGCGATAGATAATAGGAAATATTTAAAATATGAAACAGAATCCGAAGGGAAACGATTTTGTATTATTCGAAGAAACAATTTAATCATCTCAACTCTACAGTTTTGAGTCATATAGGTACAAATCCGTGCTTATTTAAGTAGTTATGCAACTTTAGATACGTCAAATAGCATGTAAATGGCAGCCATAATTTGTTTTGGATACACTTGCCAAATTTAATAATCTACCTAATGTGCTGGTCACGCTTATTCCCCTATACCACCCTGGATCCGTTCTATTTACCTTTTTAAATAGCGATGTTATACCTATATACGAAATCTTCCATTCTTTAGTTCTTTCTACAATAGTTCCTCATTAACGCATTGATTCTTAACATCAAAGTATCACTTCAATTTTTAACTAATTCCATTGGAATGCCTGCAGGTCCTGGTGCTCGACGATTTTTCATCTGTTGTACTGCTTGTTTCACTTCTTTTTCTGTTATTTCAATTTCGATATTAGTGTTTCTGTTATGCTGCATTTTGTCTTGGCGTATGTAGCCTGCTTTCTACTAATAACTCAGTATAATGGTTTTTCAGTTCGTCTAAGCTAAGCCTAAACCAATTATGCGATCTACTTTGTTACTCGTATTTGTTTTCATCTGTCTAATTGTTCTCCATACTTCCGTAGACTGGGCACCTCCGATTAAGTTATTTATTTGGTTACATTTTTGTTCCCAAAATTGAATTTTTTGCTTCATTTAATTTATTTCTCACTTCTTTATTTCTGTTTTTATACAGTTCTCGGTGTTCTTTTGACCCTACAAAATCAACACGTAAATTAAGGAAGTTCGTTTATAAGTTCTTAAAAAAATACGCATGCAGAAATATTTGTATGTGCATCTTTATAAAGTATTTCATGAATTATTATTATTATCCTGAAAGGTTTTTCATCTTCTAAGGGCCGGTTTTTCCACCTCCTAATACATCTTCTAATAAGCTATTTGGCAAATATTGGAAAGAAAATATATGGAAACGACTGTACTTATTAACAAAGGTTGTCATAGAAAATAATTGGATGATAAATTTATTAGGAGATAGAAAGTTGAAAACGTTGATCTATGATCCCTAAAATAAATTTATATATTCAGAGATGCCATGCTTCAGAAAAAGAATGACAATTCAAATTGAAAACTTTCATAATCTATAACTAGAAAATTAAGAAAAATCACAAAGATAAATTTATATCAAAAGCAAAATACGCTTGAGTAGAGCTAACGCTTATTTATCTGTTGTAAACATTTTCCCTTTGAAATACAGGATAAAATCGTAATTATCCTAGTTATCACAAAATTATACGACCTTCATATTAGCATCATAATCGGCTTGGTACTACAATAAAATTAAAAATTTCGGACTTACAATTCATAGTTTGTCAGACGAAGGTTGTACCTTTTTCACAACACAAGCTTCCTTTTGTTCCTTCTAATTTAAGAATATTACAATGAAAATAGTTCTTAGTAATTAATTAGCCGAATTTCCCCCATATTTTCTTACTGAAAGTATGGATGTGTCAGCAATTGATCAAATTCGTGCTCTTGGAAGAACTCCGCAATTCGTTGATTTTGTTCTTACCAAATGAGAACTTTGCTTTCAAAGTTCTCATTTGGTCAGTACAACGTCAAAAATCTTGTATTTGAAACCAATACAGGTAAACACAATAATTCGAACTTTTGCTTATCTTTTGTTTCATTGTATCCTTGTACCTTACTGTATTCAAGTTAAACTTGGTTTCAGATGACTTCACCTATTTCGCTAAGTAAATTCGAAAATGTGAAGCACTATTGAAATTTTCTTAACCCCCGGTAAAAATTAGACAATGGACTTCTATTTCTGTAATTTGGATAATTTTTGATTTATTGTGCTCGTTACACTACTGCAACGACAGCAACTATTTTTCAGAATCATAAATTTCCAAAGAAAGGATTTCTACCGTCACACGAACTGACAGTATACAGGGAATTTTTCTTTTTAGTATACATATCCCCTATGTATACTTTTATAATAAACGCAAGTAGGCAACCCACTATACACTATAAACGTCACGTGGTGCGTAAAGGTTATGTTTCATGTTTGTAAATAAAAATAAATCAAAATTTGTGGAATAACAACATAATTTTAATTCAACGATTATTCTAAAACATAAAATATCAACAATACAAAACAGAAAGGAAAATAAAAACAGCAACAGTTAAAGACTAATTTTTTGACATTAACTTAATTTGATGATTTTTGCCACAGCATGCTAATTTTTTAAATCATCAAATTAAGTTAATTTCAAAAAATTAGTCTTTAACTGTTGCTGTTTTTATTTTCCTTTCTGTTTTGCATTGTTGATATTTCATGTTTTAGAATAATGGCTGATTAAAATTATTTTGATATTCCACTAATTTTGATTTATTTTTTATTTATATTACAAACATGAAACATAACCTTTACGCACCACGTGACGTGACGTTTATAGTGTGTAGTGGGTTGCCTACTTGCGTTTATTATAAAAGTATACATAGGGGATATGTATACTAAAAAGAAAAATTCCCTGTATGTTTAAAATTTGCGTTTAGAGGTAAAATAATAAGTGCAGAATCTGTTCCCATGTTAACTAAAATTTCACGTCAAAAAATTAAAACAAATTACTTTTCGTAGCCAAAAATGCACCTATTAGTTTGTTATGCATGTAGCTGCGACATTTTAAATAATTTGCCTTGTAATTCTAAAGGTACGTTTTCGTAAGGACGCAACATGTTGGCCGGCATGTCCGCCGACTTGTCTGTTCTAATGTAAACGAAAGGCATTTCATGTCGGGACAGTCGGACGCAGTGGCGGCTCGTGGCTTGAAATTATGGGGGTGCTGCAGCTTTCGAAATATACTTACATACCAGTAACGATCCTTGATATTTTTAAGGCGCCTTTTATTTTATTTAAGGTGCCTTAAATAAAACAAAACAAATCGAAATTTTACTCAATTTATAAAAAAAATAAGCTTACTGGAAAATGAAATAAAAAGAATTTTTATTTAAATATAAAATCCATTCTGCGATTTTTAACTTCACAAAATTTTTCGATCACCTGTTAACACTGGAGCAGCCTTGACCTTATTCGCAGTGATGTTGCAATCAAGTTGGAAATACGAACTATTTATTATTTAATATTCCTGTTTATATTACACATACCGTCGCCCAAGACGTCCTTGCACAATGATGACATCACCTAGTTTTTTCGTGGTATTCAGACGTATTATTGTTTTTGTTGGATCGGATGTCCAAGAGCTCAACGGCATGATGCATTAATGCTGAGATGCTGCCCAGATAAGCAGCGTTCGGACTACTTTTACCATGTATTATTAAAACAAACAAATCGCGGCGGAATGTGCACCGAATGTACTACGTTTCTGACACTGCTACATTTCTCAGCGCTCTGAATGGAATCTACAGCTTCGGTTTAAATAATTCCTTTTAAAAGCGGTTTAATTAATTAAATTTATGTAATAATTATGCAAAATATTGAATGATTGTTATATTATTGATATTTTCAAGTACAAATTTAATAGGTAATTAATTTCCGTACTTTGTTCTGGGGGTGCTGCAGTGTCGCAGCGCTTATGGACCAGCCGCCACTGGTCGGACGACATGTTAATGTCGGATGCAAAAATTAGCCGCACATGTCGAGTCGGCGTTCATTTATCACTGCGTAAACACTCAATTTTTAATAATAAGAGACACAACTAGGTGCAAGCGAAGACAATTCATTAACGAGCTACGTATATGCACCTTCCAAACGCCTCTTCGCTAAAAATCTTCTAACGTACCATCTTTTGCGTTTCCTTTTTGACTTTTTTTGACTTTCTAGTATCGCATGGTTTCCTGCCAACACTATGAAAGTTGATATAACCTGTATTACTTCATCGTCTGCCATCTTGAAAACTGCAGATTTCGATTCGAAGATCGTTCTCTCGACATGTCCGTTGCAGACAAGTGACAACGTAAACACCTGTCAATTTTACCAACTTGTCGGTCGGCAAACATGTCCGGCCAACAAGTCGCCCCGATTTGTCCTTACGAAAACGTACCTTAATAGATAATTGTTTCAGGGATATTATAAGCTAAGACATGTGATTGAATTTTCATGGCAAGCGTTGAAAAGAAACTTAAAATTTAAGTATCCACCCTTTGGCGAAATTCTCTTTTAAAACTATGTTTATTGTTAATGTTTATATAGTATATTTTTTCACGAAGGGTGTACCTATACTATACGTATGCTCTAAACAGAAATAAATCTTGATACTTACAACCAACTACCCTCAATAAATAAACTGTAATTATTATATATTTTTAAATATTTCAAAAATTACTAACTGGAACATTTGTAGCCATACTTTTGACGTAGATAAGCAATCAAATTACTGAAAATGACTTAAGTATTTGCTCTTTCATTAAGTAAGTAACATCGAAATTATACTCATCAATATTTTAAATGTTAAACATAGTAAATAATCATGAACTATTAGAAATAATTTTGAAAGTAACGCTAAAGTGTTGAATGTTTGGTATACGATTTCATTAATTCTGAATTCTCCAGAATGTTTCCTTATTAAATTAAAAAATGCATGCAAATATATTTTGTCGAGGAATAAATGTTTTCTTGAGCTATATTCGAAGAAGGTTTATGACATGTTTTTTCATTGCACTTTTATTCAAATTCGCGATGGTTACTAATAATATCACTGTTATTTTTATTTGTTTGCCCGAAAGCTAGTTGTTCTAATATGGGTTTTATTAAGATGTTGTATATTTAGAATTGATCGTATAAAATGTTTTGTGTGTTTGTGCTTTTATTTGGAAAAACGAGTTATTATTTAAAATGAAAATTAAAAGCAGAAAATAGAAAAATAATTAATAAACACGGATATGTGAACCGGCTAACGTGGACGGCGCCAAGTTTTTGCAAATTTAACCTTTAAATGTAACAGCCAACTTCTTCTTACGTATTTCTAGACTTCAGATTTAGTTAATTTTAAAATTAAATTTACAAATTAAAAATTAACCATTCGTTGCTATCCTAGGATTTGAATAAGCGATTGGTTTTGTTTAACGTTTTGCAACTGCACGAACTCGGGAGTATTTTTACCTTTTCAAATTTTTATTTTAGAACGTAAAAAATAATTATTAAACCTAATCGTTGGTGATTGATTAGAATTGCATGAAAATGCATACTAAATCTTTTTCGGTAAGTTCAATTGAAGTTTTAATATCTTTTTTTTATAAACTTTGTTATCATAATTTGTAAATTTAAAATCAAGAAATAAATCAAATTAAACAGTTTTATTGTTGGTTCGATTTAACAATTATAATAATCTGTAATGGGGAATTACAGAATGAGTTTTAAGACCATTAAATTTGAAAAAAATAATTGTTTATAATACATTATGTATAGTTTGCAAGTATAATAAAAGAGAACATAAACGGAACTGTATATGCAAAGTATTGTGTAAGAGTGTCTACGTCACCAACTTTACCATATCGCTTCGCTAGGCTAGTATGCTATATTTCCAGTACAACATTTAAACTTATTAGAAAAAAAAATAATATACTGCTTAAAAATTAAATTATCGCGATAAAAAAGTATTTATGGCGTCCGACTGTCCGACGAGTTTGAAGGACTCATTATAAAATTAAGCTGGGATGTGATTTTGCGAAGGTAATACGTGTGTATTTTTGGATTGCTAAAGGTGTGCGTTAGAAATATGAAACAATTTTATTTACTACGCGGAAGAAAATGTTCATTGTTTGCGCAAATATACCTATATGAGACAGGGGGTTAACATTCGGAAACCAAAAAGCCGCATCAGATTTTTAAATTGATTGCGATTTTATAGTTATTCGTGTTATATTATTTAAGGTTAATTATACTGGAATTATTGGTTATAATATTCTCAACAATAATACTTTTAATTAAGATAGAACAACGCGAGGATGGAAGGACATTGCTTTAGGGGAAATTTGGCGCCTTCCATGTCTTTCTTTCACTTGCCTTATCCTAAAAAAACGGCATGGATTGCTGCTCAGATTACTTTCTGATTATTTACCTTCGATTCTATTTTTCTAGCGTTGCTACTACATTCTATACCTTTTTATTATATCCTATACAGGTTTTTAGTATAAACTTTCACATATTTGTTTAATTTCGATGGTAGTCCTATTGTAACCTATGAGTTTTATATAATTTATTAATGAAGCTAAATAAGTGGTAATATTTATTAGAAGAATGACATTTATATTAGTATGCTGAGACTAACATAATTTTTGAAAAAATCTATTTTCAGTTAAAAGTGAGTTTCTTACGTTGTGTAAAATACATGAGAAAGTTACTTTTATACAAAATCATTTGAAAATATTGTACATGCGAAGTGCAAAGAGAACAATCGTGCAGCTCTTTATTGTTAATTATCGCCATCGAAAACGGTTATTATTGGTTGTTTCGGTGCAAAATTGTATACCTATATCTCGAATTTAACTTGAAATAATGCGTAGAAGTAATCGTGTTCAGTTTACAAATATGCTTAAGATTCTGCCCAACTTTTAACAGGTATTTACAACGTTCCTTCCGTTGATACAGTAAAACAAAGCTTCAAAAAGACATATGTTTGTATTTGTTACTAAAATTAAAATTATTAAAAGGTATTTTAAAATCCCGATAATTAATGCCCACATACGCTTTGAAAATAATATCAGATTAAACTTTAAATACAGTTAGAACAGAACAGACCTTTTCTTAGTAAATATTATGCCTGTTAATATAAAAATGTGCACAACAACATTTTAATAACCTCCCGATAAATTAAGAAATATTATGGTCAGGATTACGAACGTACGTTTTTTTTAAAGCTTTTATTAAATGATAATTAATATTACTGAAATATATAATACCTATATTTAATATTCACATTAAATTTTGTTAGGCTTTGGTAATAATTATAATTAAAATTTTCCTAAATATCTAGAAGATTATAAGGCAAATTTTACATAATACTTATAGCTGTTGTTATTTAAATATTTTCCTCAAAATTCAGTAATACTTTGTCTTGTTCTGGAATTTTTTTTTCTACGTAAACATATGATTAGTTAGTTATGAAGCTAAACTTAAACATATTTCGTGATTATATTTTTGCTATAGGTAATTACAATTGTATTTGTTAAACGATAAATATAAGCAGCTGGTGATAAATTAAAATTCGTGTCTACCCTAGACGAAATTTGAAGCCAAAAATATGAAATAAGTTCCATAAAAAATTAAAAGTAGGCTATACATTTACAAATTATGTTCGAAAAGTCTACGCCTGTTGCGACGCAAGCTTGCCAACGTAAAACTACTGAATTATAAACAGTAGTAAAATCTTACTCAGTTTGAATTTGATGTGCAGAGTACATAATTCTTTCTCGTAATTGTTCTTCATTATGAATTTCCTCCGCATAAACTAGTTGCTTTGGGAAGCCTTAAAAGTAAAAATCCTGTGGATTTAACTCTGGGGAGGAGTGCGGAGCGAACCACGTACGTGAATAGTCGTGCTACCACTGCTTAGTGCTAAAAATTGAACAGTAATTATAATAACATTTACACAGTTAGTAAATAATATTACCTTCAACAAAAATTTTAAAAAAATTTAAAAGTTTAACGATAGTAAGTGCGGTATCAAGCCAGCTGGCCGCGGCCGGGTCAACCAGAGTTCGTGTTAATCGCGGAAAACATGTTTAACCCAATGATAAAACAACCTACGTTAATATTTAAAGAAAATTCTGTTCCTCTAGAAAACACCAAACAACTCACAAATAATACGGATATGGACACAAGTACCAATCAGTCATCAAACTCAGATGCCAAACGGAAGTCAGATCAAATATCGCCAACAATTCACAATGAAGTGCAAAAAAGGTATATGTGGGACTCAGATCACATTCTAACACAAAATAAATACTACCTCCCCAAAGAAATTGAGAAAAAAATCGAGGGCGAGAGCTCCTCACAACCAACAGAGCTAACAAATACACCAAAAATAAAAATACAACCAATTTTTCTTCATAACGCTGATAAAGTAAAATACACAGAAGTAACTAACGATATCAAAAAGATAGTCACTAAAGATTTCACAACTTCATTTAATGGAAACATCCTTCGCATAAACCTCACTAATGAGGATGATTATAGAAATCTCACTAAATTCTATGCAACTAAGTATCACACCTTCCAAAATCCGAATAGCAAACCACTCTCAGTGGTAATTAAAAACGTGCCGCTGTCTCTGACAGAGGAAGAACTTTAAACTGAGCTAAGAAACTATCCAATAATTAAAGTAACTCGTATTTTAAATAAGGATAAGAAACCTTCATCCATCTGCGCAGTCGATCTTACTAATAGCGATGAAGCAAAAGAAATCTTCAAGTTAGATAAACTCTTTTATTCCATTGTTAAAGTAGAAACGCCAAGGAAAACAACAAATCTTCCCCAGTGCCACAGATGTCAGCGCTTTGGCCATACAAAAAATTATTGTCATCTAACCCCTAGATTAAATGTCCGGGCAATCATCTCACAAGCGAATGTCAAAAACGCTCCAATGATCCTCCAATCTGCGTAAATTGTAACGAGCACCACCCAGCCAACTACAGGGGGTGCAAAAGCTACAGTCAACAACGAAACATCCTAGCACGTAACCAAATCCCCAGTAACAGATACAACAACAGGAACATACCTAGCGCGACATCAAACCCAAACCAAAGCTATTCTTACAAACTAAAAAATACTTCAAGAGAACCAACCTTAAATCATCAACAAAACTCAACAATAACCGCTACAGACTCACCCATAATAAATAACCCCATAAAAATCCTCCTTGATTTTATAACTCCCCTCCTTCCGCAAATTAAAACATTTCTAATAAACCAAATAATTCCTAACATTATCAATGACCCATAAAATACTACAAAACCTCAAGTTAATAAACGGAGCTGTTAACTGGAAAAACTTTCAAGCAATTCTTGACCAAAATATCAAACACCCGCTTAATATCGAAACCAGAAAAGACATTGACCAAGCAGTTGATGACTATACTAGCAGTATACAAAACAGTATCCAGCAGGCAACTCAAACTAATTACAGGAAAATACCAGCAACGTACAACATACCGCCAAATTACATCATTGAGCTAATAAAACAAAAAAGTAAAGCGCGGCGCGGCTGGCAACGAACTCGAAACCCGACAATCAAAAACGTTCTAAATAATCTAGCACACCGTATCAGAAGAGAACTTGAAAAATACAAAATTCTAACCTACCAAAAGTATATCGAGGATTTAGAACCTGGAGATCCATGTATGTGGAAAGCCACTAGAAGAGTTCTAAGGGAACCCCAGCAAATACCCCCAATTACAATCAATAACAGAAGAACAGAACTTATTACATGGATGAGCAAAAATCTGCGCTATTTGCTGATCACCTAGCACAAACATTCACTCCTACAATTGGTAACAACCATGCCTTCACCAACTCAATCCTAAACTACACTGAATCACATCTCCCAATTCCTGACCGTATACAACCTACATCCCCCAATGAAATCAAAGCAATTATTAACATCTTACCCAGAAGAAAATTTCCGGGATGTGATCTTATCACTAATGAAATTCTGAAGCGACTCACAAGAAGGTACTTGCATTCCTGACGACACTGTTTAATGCTTGCCTCAGAAAGGGATACTTTCCAATAGCATGGAAATATGCCATAGTTGTTATCTTTCCCAAGCCAGGAAAAGATAACAAAAACCCTAATAACTATCGACCACTAAGTCTCCTAAACACTCTCTCAAAAATATTCGAACGAATAATCTATCTACTCCAGGCTAAATGATCAACTACAAGAAGCAAATATTCTCCCACCATTTCAATTTGGATTCAAAAGTGGACACTCGACCTGCCACCAGCTTCAACGGATAGTAGAAATAATCGAGACAGGATACGAAAATAAACAATATACTGCAGCTGTATTTTTGGATATCGCGAAAGCTTTTGACAAAGTTTGGACGGAAGGCCTTAAATATAAATTGCTCCATCTGCCAATACCAAGCGACCTTAAAGCGATAAGCCACTCATTTTTAGATGACAGGACCTTCGCTGTGCGAATTTACTCAACTGTCTCTGATAGCAAACCTATCAAAGCCGGGGTGCCCCAAGGGAGTGTTTTGGGACCGATGTTATTTAACATATTTGTTAGAGATATTCCGCTTACACGCGAAAACCTTGCCATGTATGCGGACGACACTGTGATCATATCGCAAAACTGGAACCTGATTGAATCAATATCTCAATTGCAATCAGCTATCAACGAAGTAAACAACTGGCTAACTAAATGGAATATGACACTTAGCCCAACGAAATTCGAAGCAAAAATATTCGCCCTTAGAAGGATTAAGGATCCAAATAACATTGTAATAAATGGAGCATGCATTCAATGGAATCCCAATAATGAAACAGTGAAATACTTAGGTGTATATTTGGACACACTCTTATCGTGGAAAATTCACATTAATAAAAAGCTCAACTTGTGCTACGCCAGATTAGCAAAATTGCATCCAATAATCAATCGACAATCGTCACTTAAAACCGACTGTTCACTACTCCTTTATAAATTGCTAATTCGACCGTGTTAATTGAGAATCTACGCTGAAAACGATATCTTTTAAATGTATGCGGATTTTTATTGACCATACACGCTCATTGTTATCGTTATTGATACGTGATACCATCACTGGTAAAAATATTTTCATTTATAGACAAAATAGAAACCGGCAGTACGACAGAGTGTGGGAGTGCACGTGATACTGAAATATTGAGGGCTAAGCAACGGCCTGCTTGGCCAGAACTTGGATGGGTGACCGCTATGCGGCTCGGTATGTTCGGCCCCCTCAGAGGGTAAAAGAGAAAGAAAGAAAGACAAAATGGAACGAATAAGATCATGAAAATGCTAATCTCTGTACTTCATCTCTTGGTTGTAAGCTGATAATGTAATACTTTCTGTGTAAGCTTCCTCAAACAAAGTTTTGAGAAACTTGCCACTTAGTCCAGTCAAATGGTAATTTAACTTTGCATTTTGGGTAGGCAGCGATTTTTTTTTATCGGTGTATAGAGGGGTCAGTGGTGAATCTAAATCAGGGTTTTCGGGATGGTAACCCTCTCCATTTGGCCGCCATCTTGAAAACAAGGGTTAATTCATTTTTTCGCTCTTCTCTGGTTCATTCGGTTGCCAAAAACTACATACTGAAGGGCTAGTGACTCTAGTCAAGCAAAAATGAACCCTAATGGTGACGCTACTTATACTGATTTATGGATCTAATTTGTGTTATAATTAATACATTCACCTGACTTGAATACAAATATAAGGCGCACAATCATTATTGTCCGATCCAAGTTCAATTTACGTTAACCTAAACAACCTAGATATTACTTATACTGTGTTTTGATTCCACCTACGTTCTTGCGGTGAATTACAGGTGCACCAGATATCGGCATTCGAATTTCCCCCCATCTTAAATATGATTGGGCCTTTTCCTGCTTGCGTAACCTTTGTTTTCACTTTTTCTTCTGGCTTCCTCTTCTTACTTGCCTAGTGCACTTTTAGTTCTTTTATTCACTTATTTCACTAGTTTTATTATATATAGCGCCAATCTTATTACTTTGGTACTTGCGAATAACGGTCTCGCTCTGTAATTAAAAATTTTAAGACATTGCATTTTCCGAAAAAATAAACCTTGAAAATAGTGAAATAGTCGGAGCCCACTCGTAAACCATGTTTACTCAACCAATGTCCGCTACGAAGTCCATCCTATAAATATATTTATGCACGATCGCATT
This sequence comes from Melanotus villosus, assembly GCA_963082815.1. Lineage (NCBI taxonomy): Eukaryota > Metazoa > Arthropoda > Insecta > Coleoptera > Elateridae > Melanotus > Melanotus villosus. The sequence continues at coordinate 26,148,048 of OY720419.1, read as the reverse complement.
ATAATGTGTCACTTATGTCTGAATTTGTTTGACATAAACGTCTATTTATAGCCCATGGGCGTCTTTATAGGCCGCCGGTCTATAATGAAACGTCAAAAATTGATAAACAGTTTAACAGTCTTATAAAGAATTTTTTTAAATTAAAATCGAATGTATGCTCTTTATTAGAACTCTATTTAGGGTAATTTGTATTAACAACACAGTTAACACAATTATTTATGTGAATATTCCTAGGCATAAATGCTTCAACCAATTGACAGTTGTCAGTAAAAAATTAAAATAATTGAGCAACTAACTACTCGATGTGGGTAGAAAATTAATTTATTCCTTTTATTTCAGTTTTAAAATCTTCGATCGTGCATAAAATTATGTATGTACCACTGGCGTAACTTGCTTTTATGGCCTTCGACGTGTCTTTAGCCCTCGACTAGCGTCTCGGGCTCAAAATTACGTCTCAAGCCATAAAAGCATCTTTACGCCCTTGGTACATAAATAACTATTAAACAAAAATATATATAAATGTAAATATAATTCTATTATATTTTACAAAGAATTTTATTTATAAAAAGTCCAATTTTATAACGGTATTGTACGCTTCGCTTTGATTTGTCTTTTCCAAGACTTCTGGAATATCCTTTATAAAGTTGCTCTCTGTTTAACTACCCTAACCATATGTAATAACAAAAAAAAATCGAACTTTACACTCCTAAATCATAAATCTAAAACGTGTTTTGGGGTGTTAGGGGTAGAGGGTAGATGTACTTTTTTACAATTAACGAGCATTACATAAGTTGAATTGCACAAATATGATTTAACATCTTCGTTAATTAAACCAATCTTTAAGTACAATATAAAACAAGACATAGAATTTAAACCTTTACACCAAATAGTACACTGTTAAACAAAAAAATACTTTGATCCTTTATAATTTTAACAAATGTTTTTTGCAACCCGCTAGAATCTCTTAATTAAACCAGGAATTTACATTCAAAATCGTGATGCTTATTTAAAGAAGCTAATTGGTAACAGTAATTTAATCTTAAACGTTTTTGCCTATACAGAGTAGTTCGGAAAGTTTTCAACAATGTTATTGATTTCTCAAAGAAAAGTTTTCTTGATAAAAATATTTGAATGAGCTATGCTGTAATGTAAGTAAAATGCACTATAATGCACTAATTCAGACATCTGAAGGTGATTATCCTTATCAAAAATGGAATTACTTTAATTACCTTATCCTTGTGATAATAAGGTATTTTAAAAATCAAATCTCAAATTTCATAATTACGAGTCTTACTGAAGTTTCCTCACATTTTCAAAAATATCTTAAAACGCTGCACATTTGAAAACATCAAATATCAATGAATGGTTTACTAGCCCATGAAGCTTATAATTTAAATCCAGAGTTGGATTTAAGGTCTTGTATAGAATGTAAATTCCAAAAACTTAAATATGTATTTATAAATTTGCATTTAAGGTATATAACATACTGTAGCAGGTTCAAAATAAACTAAACAACAGAAATTAAGATTTGAAAACATGTTAACCCCAATTTTCGTTGGAATAACATTTTAATTAGCTCAAACAATACACAATGACAACCACATCAACTTCTCGTCGTTGACATACATGCGTCATTTATAATTTTCATTTAAAAGATAAAAGTTGGCCATCTTATAAATTAAATGAGAATGAAAGGTAAATGGAAGCGTAAATGAGAATGGTGCATGCATGGCTACATTGGGTTACATACATTTATTTTTTAAATGAAAATTAAATTAAATTAAATGTACTTAAATGAAAAATGAAAATGGCTGCATAAATCCGCTTTTTGAGTTAAAAGCTTTTTTTAATGTAGAAAAATTAAGTGCTTGAAGATTGAAATTTGTAAAACCTGAAGTTGGGCACAGGAAAATTCGAAACTGGAAATTTGAAAGTTTAAAACAGAAAATTCAGTTCAAAACTCAATAGCTTTAAATTGAAAGCTTGAAGGTTTGTAGTTAGAAATAGGTTTGAACTTCGTATTTTTAAAGCCTAAAGTGTGATATTCGGAGAGTTCAAAACTCAAAGAACGTAATATTTGATGTTTTAAATTTAGTCTAAGGATTTTTTAGATATAAGAACTCAACATTATGCCCACTCTCGAAAGGGGTTTCGTAAGGAGCTAGAAGAGAATTAAGATGGCACGGTAGTACAACGTATAAGCCAAATCAGAAACTCTTCCTGATCAAGACACTTGGGTTGCCGAAGCACCGGAGGGATCACATGCAAACTATGCACTCAATTATTTTAGTCTCCCCAAGTGTAGTAGTAGTAGTAATACTTTTATTGTATCGCTTTAGAGCGAAATTATTTAAAAAATTGTACAACATATGTACTTATATTGAATTACGCCGTTTATACGAGTAGAATTTTTAGAAAGGTTCCCCTTTGAGACGTAAGCATTCAAAAATTAATTTAAAAATTCGTTTATGTTATTTATAATTTTTTTTAAAACAAGTAGCTTTAAGAAACTGGCAAAATTCAATGCGTTAATATGTTTTATAAAGTAAAAATTTAAATTAAAAAATTGAAAATTCTCTATAAATTAAGAAACTTTTAGTTCACTATTGCATTGAAATCCGACAAACATGTTTTTAAATAAGATTATAAGATAATCATTTAACCCCGGCTGTAGGTGTAATGAATATAAAAATTACAAAAAAAAAAAAAACTATATTTCATTTAATTAACTCTGACATTTTCCCGTATAGACAAAGTTCAATAAAACGTTAATTGTTTTCTTATGTTATTTTAATTTATAGAAAGCAATTAAAACGTTTTAATACGGCTCAAATATTTACGAACTTTAAAAAAGTGAACTGGTTGATAAACAACGCAAAGAATTTATATTGCAGTTTTAAATTAAACTTAATTAAACCACTATTAGCCGGTTCGCACACCATTTATTTACTGTTAAAATACTACGTTTTAAGTAAACAATATAATACGGGACAAACTATAAGGTATATGTTTTGTTAGTAGTACTTTGTGTTTAATTTTTAATTAAATTAAGAGATTTATAGTTATTTATTATACATGCGGATTAAATTAATGTTTAATGAGCGGTGCGTTTAACCGCGCGAGCGGCGGTAGCCGCAAGCGTGCTAATACCGCGAGTTAATACATTAATTTAATCCGCAAGTGTAATACAACTGTTTATTCAATTTTGACATTTATTTGACATTTTTAAAGCGATTTGACATTTTTAAAGCGCTAGCGGAATAAAAATTTTAAATCGCTAGCGGAATAAAAATTTTAAACGATTGTTTATAAAACATCAACTTTTATGGGCAGGCCAGAAACAAATAAATGTCAGTTTATACGGCAAAATTGAATAAAAGCGTTTTACTGAGAAATTAAGCTGAACGCATTGATACTTTTACAATAATGGTTTCCTATTTTTATCTGGTAAATAGTTTCACAAAAAATAATCCAACAGTTTTTGCTATTGGAATGGCATTCGTCATGGTTTCAGCGCGATTGAGCATCAACAGGGTACGTCTGCTGAGACATTTCTTATTTAGATAATTTTAATTAAGATTGATTTTAAACAATACGACCAAAAACAATAAATTTTATTATTACTAGAGACCGAAACTTAGTAAAATCATTTCAGTAGAGCGACACATCTCAAGTAAATTAAAACTATTTTTAAATCGGTTGTTTACTATTTCCGCTCTCTAGAAATTGTAGTAGTGGCATCTAAAAGTAATTAAGAGGACGTAAGTACAATATATTTACAACAGGCATGACCATTCACCAAACTAATACTTTGTTATTGAAGAAACACATTTTATCATAGCCGCACAACAGGGACAACAGCAGAATAGAGAATAATAGTAACCAAAAATAAAAATAAAGTTGAAAAGAACTTACCTAGTTATATTCTCTTCTAGTTATTAGTTATTATTTATTAGTTATTATCTTATTGTTATTATATTATATATGTAATTAGTAATTTATTTTAGGTGTTATTAATGGTGTGTTTGTCATAGTAAATAACAAGAAGCTTTATTAAATTTGTTCTTTTTGGTTGCAAAAAAAAGAAAAAAAACCTTTCAACATTACAATTAATGACCGGAGCAATAAAAAGCAAGCCAGGTTTTCATGTGTTATGTTGTTCTAGGTGGTTCGGTTAATTTTTTGGTTGGTCCGTGGTTCACATAGGCTTCCCTGTATATTTGAATTTTAAATATCTTGATTTAATTGTGGTGCGTTCAATAATTTATTTACGTTAGTGTATAAGCAAGTAACGTCCGTTGTTAAATATGTGCCTTGAAGAATTAAGATGACAAGAGTCTTCACACGAATTTTGCAAGAAATTGTAAAAATTGATGCGCACCGTTCGGTAATAAAATTTCTCAGAAAGAATGGGAACAACCCGGAGGACATCTATGAACGTATTGTTGCAGTTTGTGATGTGTCTGCTTCATTATCAATCTTATAATATAACATGAAGCAGAGAATCCATTGCAGGTGACTCTTACACTGAGCGACCCGTAAACGAATTGCTCGAAAAAATATGCAAGAGGGCCGAGGATTTTATTGGACAGATAACTAAAGGTTTTTCAAATAGATGATCAGTTTAGTACATGATTTGGGAGAAGTTGGATATATGTAAGGTTCCGAGCATGCTGACGCCGTTTTAGGATACGAGACTCCAGTGCTGTCAGGAGAACTTGTAGATGTACTATAATGATCAAGTAAGTCAATTATTTCGTCGTTTGGTGACTGGAGCTGAAACTTGGGTGTATCAAAAATTTTGAGTTCAAAATAGAACTGAAAGTGCAAGATCATCTACCAATAAAAAGTTCAAAATAGGTTCTAGGATGGGGCTATAACTAGGAAGAACTACGTTAATGAGATCACACGAGGAAGTGAGCTGCTTCTTCACGACAACGCACCGCTGCATATTTGACGTTGAGCCATCAATCCTACATTCCTCATCTGGTTCTCCTGGATTATTTCCTATTTAAAGTCTCGATAATTTTTTTTCATGAAGAGTGTCCTTGAAGTGATGAAAAAGTACCGATTTAAAGCCGAAATTTTTTTTAATCGAATGGAATATTATGTCGTTCTTAGGGGGTATACAGGGTGACAATAATCTACCTGTGTTGTATGGGTAACTTTGTTATTATAGAAGTTGGAGAGTCGGCTAAATTAGCAAAGTTGGGCAGAATTTCAAGACAAATTAGATGCCAGTTTGACATTTGACATACACTTTCAACTTTTTCAAATATTTTGAAAAAACTAAAAACATGCGATTTTTTAAATGTTTTATAATTCCATAACCACCTATTCTAAAACCAAATTGAAATATGTTTCTTGTAGATATTTTTACGTAGAATTATAAAAAAATATCTACAAAGTCATAGCACTCTCGATTTTTGAGATATAAGCCAAACTTACGTTTTTTTAAATGGAAACCATAGTAGGCTATGGATTCATTAAAGAGCTTATTTTTTGCTGATTTCAAAAATGTATAGGTTGTCATATCTGTTTCCGTTAATTTTCTCAGAATTTGCAAAAAACTGAAGTTAGTGATCATAATTAATAATTAGCAGCATAGTACCTACAACAAGACTGCCTTGGAATTGGAAAACAACAAAACAAATTTAATTGTCAAAGTTAGTCCTGTTTTGCTGATAATTACGAATGTGAATGTGTTAAGTAGTTTTGTTAAAGTTACTAAAAAAAAATGGCTTACTCGTGGGAAGAAAGAAATGATATGTTATTTTGCTATTGCAATTGTAATCGTGATGCGAATGCAGCTTCTGAATTGTATCTGCAAACATACATGGAAAGAAGGCAGCCAGATAAAAGGATTTTTGCAAAACTTGAATCCAATTTAAAACGGTATGGATCATTTTGTAAACCAAAAGAAGCTAAGAAAAATATTAATGAAGGAGCAGAGGTGCGTGTTTTGGCATACAATACTTTTAAACCAACTGCATCTGTGCGAGAAATTGAACTTGAGTGTAATGTATCCAGAGAACAAGCAAGAACAATTTTGAAACAAAATAATTTAAAACCTTATCATCATCATGTTGGAAACACATTGTATCCAACAGATTTAGAAAGAAGATTCAATTATGCTATGTGGTTTGTTGAAGAAAGTGAAAGAAACGAAGACTTTTCTCAATCAATTCTATTTACGGATGAAGCCAAATTTACAAATAATGGTTTATTTAATAGAAAAAATCATATTTACTGGGCAAGGGAAAATCCACACTTAACGGTTGAAAGGCGAGAGCAATACGTTTTTTCTATTAACGTTTGGTGCGGCATTCTTGGAACAAAACTTCTCGGTCCTTATTTTTATGAGGAAAATCTAAATTCAGAGAGGTATTTGTTATTTTTACGTAATCAATTCGAAGAAATGTTGGACGATCTTCCATTAAATTTTATACAAAATTTGAATTACTTCCAACACGATGGAGCACCTGCTCACAATGCTCACATTGTGTCACACTATTTATCGGAAAGATTTCCTAATTGGATAGGTACCAGAGGTCCTATTGCGTGGCCTCCCAGGTCTCCGGACTTAACTCCCCTAGATTTTTTTTATGGGGAACTATTAAAGACAAAGTGTACAAAGAAAAGCCTCATAACATTGATGACCTGAAAATAAAAATAAGAAGAGCTGTAGCCGAAATTAGACATAATACATTAAATAAATTGCAACGTGAAATATTAAAACGATGTCAGTTATGTGTTCAAGAAAATGGTGGTCACTTTGAAGTATTATTATAATCATTAATTTATTTTTATAGTTACATACATTTATTATTTAGTTTTGTTATCCATAACGATAGTTACTAAGTACCAACTTTATTTGTTATTTGTTTAATTAAAAAAATTTGATAATTTCAATTGTTTTTGATGATGAGTTACTAAACAAGAGACTATGACAAAATTCCAAGGCATTCTTAGTTCATGGTTATTATTTATCATCATTAATTTCAGTTTTTTGCAAATTCTGAGAAAATTAACGGAAACAGATATGACAACCTATACATTTTTGAAATCAGCAAAAAATAAGCTCTTTAATGAATCCATAGCCTACTATGGTTGCCATTTAAAAAAACGTAAGTTTGGCTTATATCTCAAAAATCGAGAGTGCTATGACTTTGTAGATATTTTTTTATAATTCTACGTAAAAATATCTACAAGAAACATATTTCAATTTGGTTTTAGAATAGGTGGTTATGGAATTATAAAACATTTAAAAAATCGCATGTTTTTAGTTTTTTCGAAATATTTGAAAAAGTTGAAAGTGTATGTCAAATGTCAAACTGGCATCTAATTTGTCTTGAAATTCTGCCCAACTTTGCTAATTTAGCCGACTCTCTAACTTCTATAATAACAAAGTTACCCATACAACACAGGTAGATTATTGTCACCCTGTATACTACTTTATTTTTGGCTTAAATAGATACATTATATTGATTGTTTCTCATGTCTCATAAGATCACAGCGATAATGAGAAGGTACTACGTTAACTTTATGAACCAAATTGATATTACAGTTATTACTCGATAGGCCATCGTGCCGTTGAAACCTTTTTTATTGTTGAATTTTCTGAAACAGCCATTTCTTCGTAAAAGTTTGGGATTAAAATCATAGCAACTTACAGGTTAGTTGTAGAATATGAAAGTGTTTAATTAGTTCTTATCAAAGTGATTACGTAGACTTTCACGACCAGACACATGATGTAATGATGTAATAGGCCTGGACTTCTTATGGTTGATGAAACCCGTCTAGAAAAGGGTTTCACTTCTGGCCTGATTGATATATTGAGTTACCGTGCATTTTTAAATCCTACCCAGCTCTTGGTAAAGCCTTTTACGATAGTGGGCGAAACGTTGAATCCTTCTAACTGACACCATGGCACATTCTAAGCCATTTTAAGCCCTGAAACCGATCATTACATCCTTATCAAATTACCTTATTTTCCATTTCTGTCAGAATTAATGTAACCGTATAACTTCAACATAGAACCATTAACAATCTTTCTTCTTCTTCTTTTCTTCTTTTCCTACTCTTTCCTGAACTTCTTTTCTTTTGTAGTAGAATGACCTGTTGTACTTACCAGTGGAAGTGCTACGATTCTTCTTTGCATTTATGCTGGCCAGACTCTAACATTACCTATCGAAGGAGGATAAGAAGATCTACCCGTTTTTTTCTGGGATTTGGTTGTTATTAAAAGCGGCAAAACCAGGGATGTGGGTTCAATGTGTTCTCAGACGAACGTATATTTTATTATTTTTATTTTTTGTTTTATATGTTATTAATAAATAAACGTATATGTAGCATAATTGATTTTCAATATGCATAAACGCCGAGAAGGGATATGCATTACCAAACGCTGGTACTGAAGAGTTCAACGGTACATTTAAGATGCATTCTTAGCCTCCATTAGGTACTTCTTTATTTCAGAAGCACTCTATTGTATTTAAATACAAAACTAAAGAAGAATCCTAGTAAATAAACTTCTCTGAACGTTTTAATGACAAATTGTACAATGTATTAGAAAGGGAATAGGTGTTCTTCATCTTTTTTCCTCTTCTTTTTCTTCTTCTCCTACTCCTTCATGAATTTTTTATCTTTTGTAATCAAAGCGCCTGTTGTACATAAAAACGTAGGTGCTACACATTTTCTCCAAGTATGCTAGACACGATACTAACCTTAGCCACCAAAGGAGGATAAGAAGGTCTACCCGTCTTGCTATGGGGTCTATTTTTATCAAAGGCTTGAAAACTAGGGACGCTAATTCAATGTGTTCTCCGAAGAATTATTTAGATGTATTTGTAATTGCAAGTGGCCAACAATTTTTGCTTAAGCCGAAACATTCACAGCTTCAGTACAAGGCCAAAAAGCAGTTTTCTTACTGTATTATCAAGATGTAACGTTGCATTTAACTTCATGTCATATTGGTTCTAAAATGTTTAACCACTGGCAGCAAAATTTCTGGCTACCTTTTACTCAGTAGTTTTGAGCAATGTGATATATTTCTGTGATATTATACATAGTGTTTCTAAATTATATTTCTATAAGACATTTTTCAGACAAAATTAGAATACTTTGATCTATCATATATCCAAAAATGCACCTCTGCGGAGATACGCCCCTCAGTTTTAAGTCAAGAACAAGGTAGCTAGTTTGAGTAATTATTGTAAAATTAAATGGATTTAATGTATGTTTACTGATATTGCTTTTCATTACTATTTGGATTTTGCTTATTTACTCGAAAACTGCCGGATTTAACACAAAATGGCAAGAGACAAAAACGTTTTCTTAGTGAAAGTTACAAAAATGGTTGTAGTTGAATTTAGATCCTTTTGATAAATTATTAAGGTGCCCTAAATGCTTTCTTCATAGCCATTATACTTTTGAAGAAAGCAAATTTCCTTTAAATTTTAGAGCAAACTGATAGGCTGTGTTTCCATAGAGATGAATTTTTGGATATAGGTAAATCAGGTCAAAATGCTTTAATTTTGTTTGAAAAATGCCCTGCGGTATTTGATGGGCGGGTAGAGGAGAAAGGTTGGTAGACAAGGTAGCTCCCTACTTGTAATACAGATTAGCTTATAGAAACAACGAACAGTCACGGAACCGGACAGATGAAATGATGGCAACCATTGCGAGAAACAGGAAAAAGAGTAAGAACTTAAAATGGAAAAAATAAACCGCATCGGATTTGGCACGTCGAATATACAATCATGGAACATCAGCAAATAATAAATCTTAGCAGAATTATAGAAACACAAAAGAGTAATCTATTACGGTACTTGAACTTGAACGGAAGGATAGGGAACGAAATAATAACGAGAATCACACAAAAATACAATGATGAAACAAATAACGATAATGAAACAAATAACGATAATGGAGAAACACTGCTATCTTTCTGCACACAAAACGAATTGAGAATAAACAACACTTTCTCCGAACACAAGCCCCAACACAAACTTGCATTCGAAAATAATAGATGTTATAGAAGCACAATAGACTACATGATCACAAACACTCGCCCACGAAATATATTAGATGTAAGATATCTAACGTCAGCGGAAATCATATACTGGTGATTGGGAACATGGAGATAAATAAAAGGCTGTAACCTAACCCAACCAACAAGACCAAAATACGAACACACAGTCTTTCAACCACGAAAGTACAAGAAATCTGTACGAAAAGAGACTCACAGCAAAAATAGTACAAAACAGAAGACGAGAATGACGTACAGACAGCTTGGAATAAAATAGAAACAACATCACGTACACCGGAATGGAGGCATGAGAACAAAGGAAGATAGTTACAAATAGAGACAAATGCCCTACAAAAAAACCCTTAGTATCGAGAAGAAATAACAAAAATAGCATCACAGAAGAGAAAGGCGTACTTAGAATATAGAAACAAGAAAACAGAGGAAGCTTAGCACAAGCAAAAATAGGGAGGATAAAAAGAGATCACTGGGAGAAATTCACAAAAGGACTTGACCACGACCTATCTGGTATGCAGAACCAAATTTGGAAAAATATCAGAAATCAAAAGAAAGAAATAAAGGAATACTTTAAAATACAAAAAATAACGAAATGGACTAAATACGTCACCTGTTTATTTAACACTGAAGAACCTCACTCGAAAATCGAAAACTGGAGTGTACTAAAGCACAATAACACACAAAATCAGTATACAACGAAAGATCTTAAGGAAAACGAGGCATGATAGAATGCCAAACACCAGCATAAGAGAAACATGCAGGGTAACAGATATAAATAAATGAATTATGGAAAGACGAAAGCTATGGAACGAGGACATAATATATCTAGAATGGAAGAAACAAGACTGGTTAAGAGGGGAAGGGACAATAAATCGAATACTAGAGGAGGAGTAGGTCATCCGAAGAAAATATGGCGATATAGCATGTAAAAAAAGGTTGCTACATAACAAGACAAATAATCCTCAAATCAGTTAAAGAAGAAGAAGAAGAGAAAGAAATGCCTTGTAGAAGTGTATCAGTATAATTTAGAGACATCCTGTATATCATTATTGTATTGAATTCGAAGACGTCCACGTTCAGTGTTCTTCTTTCTCAGCAATAACCCGAATTTTTTGTTCTTCCTTGTACTGTATTTTTAAGGTTTAGATATTTAAATTCTTTCTGGTTTATATGTATACGAGTACATACATACTGAAGTGATATTTAATTTGGATGCCTATAATTAAAGGTTATGTTATTTTTGAGTTAATTAACGAAAGTATTATTTTGCAAAGATTGGTAATTCAGATTTTTTTTTAATTATAAAAAATTGTAATATAATTTTAAGATAGCTAGATTAAATTTAAGTTATTATAGTGATCATTGTTAGTAAATAATTAGTCTTAGAAACGTAAAATAAGTTACATACTTTAGAAACCTTGTAAATAGCCGTTATAGAAAAAAAAAAAACAAATGTGAGTTAAAAATCCAGGATACAGAAAAAACAAATTTGGAATTCAGTTGATATTTTAAATTCGAAGGGGCAACAACAAAATTAAGTTGCTCGTCCCAAAAAGAGTAAATATTGAATAAATAATCAACTATAAATACAATTAACAAGATTAAGAACCTGTATTAAATAAAAGAAAGTCAATTTGAAGAAAAATCAAGAAGACTGAACTTCAAGAAAAAGCAGTTCGAGAAAAGCAGTGCGAGTAAAAGCAGTTCGAGCGGGGGAAATTTCAAGCAGGAGCGAGTTAAGCAGAGGCCGATTGGATTTTTGGTTTTTGGGGATAAAGAAATTTTTTGGAAAAGAAGGGGAAGTTAAGAATAAATAGTGAGTGTATAAAATAATATTAAGATAATTTTAAGTGGGGTTGATAGGGAAAACAAAATAAATAAAAAGAATCTGCATTATAAAATTTGAACAAAGTTTTTATTTTGGTTAATTAAAAATTTGAACAAACAACGAACCTACTTTAGGTAAGAACTTTGTAAGCAATTAAATTAAAGAGCAAAGTAAATTATTTTTGAATATTGTCGTATCCAACGTAAGTAATAACTAAATAGGGGTACAGTACAATAATTTGGCCCAACGTGAGGCTCAGTACAATACATACTTATTATCAAATTATGCATGATTATTCCCACACAGTAACGTTATGTCCACGAAATAAAGTGTATGATTATTATTATCATATTTATTATTATTAAGAAGAAGAAAACTGGACATAAATCCAAGCCTTTTACAAGCAGTTATTAAGACTTTTTCAAAAATTCGATAATAAAGATGTTTACAAGAATATAGCTCTCTATCCGGGGCTACATTATACATTGCTAAGACAAAACCAATCTAGCAAAGAGAAAAGTAACAGCTGGTTAACATTGAGAAAATTACTAAACTGAAGATTTTGCTGTCATATTCTTTGTATGTTTCAGGTTCAGCTCGATCTAAATTCTGTTACTTTTCCTGAATTAAAAGATTCCCTCTGTAAATAGATTTTAGACGGAGAAGTCAAGCGCTTGAAAAGTGTTTGTAGGCCTAAAGATGAAAACTAACTCAAAGTAGAGGTTTTCTATACAATTGTGGAAATTTTTCAAATAGTCACTATAAACACCGAATGAGGAACCGGTACTGGACATATTCTCCTCTCAAATCCTTGAGTGGAAATATTTTTTGTAAGAAATTTTTCTATTTTATTGTAAATTAATGCTAGGTTTGATATCTTTAACTGATTTTTTTTTAAATTCATATTTATCGCTGATTAACTGCTTACAGATTACAGTTGCAATAACATGAAATATGTATGTATTATAACAGCTTTAAATACATTTATGGTTTGATTGCTAAAAAATTATTTTAAAAATCACAAATACCTACGTGTTGAATTAATAAACATCAAGAAAGTGTTGATGTTGTAAACGCTCATCACGGAATAGAACGAAAGTTTCACTCGAATGGCCACATAAATACCATAATCACCTTAGCCTTAGAACTTTGTAGTGCGATCGATGTTGTTAATAATGAGGACATTTGTGCAGAAATGACATCTCGCAGGAGTAGATCTTCCTGTCGCCGCTGGTGACAGTAGGCGTCGCGGCTGAGCATACCAGAAATTCCTGCGAGCGCTACGAAGGTCGCGAGCAGTCGCAAGGCCTTGTTAGGCGCCACCAAGAGCGGTCTGCGAATTGCAACGGTCGCTTAGCTCCGGTATCGCCGGTCTTCCGCGGCTTCAACGGCCCGTTCCCTAATTTCAGAGACGGACTTGCCCGCGGTTGATCTATAAATGGGACAGCTTCATTGAATTAATTTACAAAATCAATGAGGATGATTACGACTTCCAATAAAAAAAAGTGCCTAAAAAAGTACGCGGCGATTTCGACGATGCGTTGTGACGGATTTTAATTTTAAGACCAAATTCTAAATAAATTAATTGTATTTGTTACAGATTACTTCGAATTACAAATAATACATAATAATTGTCGATAGTTTAGCGAAATCAGTTGAACTATTTATTATGATGTCACGGTTAATGACATACGCGTATTATACGGTGTGGAATTCGAGTAATCGTTTTTTGTGATATTAATGATGTCTTAAGGCGGCGCTTTAATTTGAGACAACAAATAATTATTTACGATATGTATAGGTAGAACAAAACGTAGTTTTGGCTTCTTGTAGAGTAATGGAATAAAGCTTCCTACGAAAAAAAGGGTAGCCTTTTAAAATTTAAAGGTATAGAAGCTGTATCTTTATTTTAATTTCTTGTTTTGTGTATTATTAATGTTATTATCATTAATTACTACACATATAGCTAGGTATGCAGTATAAAATACTTTAAATAGTATATAGATTCAGGCAGTACTAGCCTTTATTGGGGATTGATTATATTTATTGGGCATTTCTGTATTTAAAAAGCGCTCTACCAAAGAAGAATATTAGTAGATAAAATTTTACGATAATGCTAACTATTATTACCTACTTACTTCGGAAAAGTATTTTTTATGATTAGTAATTACACATGTATACAGTATAAAATATTTTTAGTATACAAAAGAACCAATAATGGGTTCAGTACCAAGCGTTACTGGAGACTTCAACGGTAGATTAAGACATGTCCCCAGCTTTTATTGAGTATTTCAGAACAGCCCTAATATATTTTAATGAAAAAATAAATAAATAAAGAAGAATAATAGTAGATAAACTTCTAATAAAGTTTTAATGATGAATTATATATCGCTGCTAATTCTTATTATTTGAAAAAAGAGTTTTTATGCATCTATGCTGTTTAATAAATCACTGAAATTCTTTTACTAAACCTGAAATTTTAAGGTTCGAATCCTAATCCAAATTTTAAAGTTGCAATTACAAATAATTTTTGGATTAATCTTGAGCTTGGAGATCATCTTATTATGGTCGTTAAATTTTAAATTTTTTTACAAGGATTTTTTTTATTCCGAGAGAAATTTGTAATCTCTTACACTAACAAAGGTATTGATATGTAATCTATAGCGTACTTATTTCCAATTTCATTTTGGAGCGCCGTGGATTAAAGGTCTGCTTCGCGAATAGTTCACAGGTTCTAATGTTGACGATTGTGTGGCAATTTCAACGAGCCGTCGAAATACAAACGTTATTAATAATTAAGTCTAGGCCATAATGACCACTGCAGTCGAGGTCTTAATTAAGTACAAAATTGTAAATAATCGAAACCCTTTAAGGACGGATAAATATTTCGTACATATCATTTAAATTAAACATTTGGTTTATGTTTACTGTAGTAGCCAGATCGAAATTTATTCGTTTATAAAAGTAATGGGCTTGAGGCAATAGATTCTATCTGTTAATTTTTACAAAAATGAATTTTTAATGTCGCTTTTGAGTTATGGTGCCCCTATATTTACCTATATTTAATTATGAATAATAAACAAAGCAGACAGGAAAACGCTTAAATTGCTAAATTAATCATCAAAAATTATTTTTATGGGCCAGTTTTAATTGAAATTCTTTCCCAAGTACAAAAAAACCTAGATCTCTATAAAATACGATCTGATTTGTTGCCGACCGCTTCCTAATTCCTGAGGTGAACCCGCCGTAGGATACGTTGATTGATGATTGGTAGACTTGCCGGATTTTCCGGGATAAACCCGGATTCAGGTGAAATGTCGCAAATTTTAAATGCAAAATGTTAGACGTGATTAATGCTAACCGAATCGATTAAGGAGTTAAATTTTTATTATGTGTAATTATTAATTGGGAATTAATTTAATTTTAAAATGTTATTCGGTTCATTCCACCAAGGCGTGAGAATATTCTGCGTTATTACCAGTTTTTGCAGATGACGATGATACTTTCACCAAAGATGTGGACACAATACAAAGGCAAATTTGCAAAAAGAAAAATTGTGTAATTCCAGGTATAATTTATTTGATATTTTGAATCTTTCTTGGTGTCCGGCCCCCTCGAGACTGGAAAGGTATAAGAGAGTAAAAGAGAAAAGAAAGAAAGAAAGAAAGAAACTTTCTTGTTTTATATGTATAATATTTGAAGTTTTTTTTATAGAACACTCTATTTCGAATAATCTGGAATTATAATTTTCTAACAGCAAAATACAGACGGGCGAGTACGTCCCTGTATAGTTCCTGTTCATGTTGAAAATTTATTAACTCGATATTTATGACGCTTTACACTTTTGACATATTTATGTTATCCGAATGCGGCATGCTTTATTCCTATTGTTCGCTTTAATTTGTGTACAGAATTTTACGTGTAAGGTGGAACTGTTAGGAAATGCCCAGGGAATCCCTGTTTCGTTAATATATTAAAAATAGAAGCACTACTAAAACATTTCCAAACGTGATTGTATTCGAGGTGTTTTTTTTTTACCATGTGAAATGAGATCAGGAATAAAAACGATCGTTCGTCCTTTTTTGGTCATTTTTGAAGTGAGAAAAATAACCATGCATGCGGAATTTGATTTTAATTCGTTTTGAATGAAATATGTTTTGTACTTCAAGTATCAAAGTACCAAAAAGGTGGGAAAAACGAAACTTTTCTAGCAGTTTAAAAAGGTCATAGAATGAATAGCGTAATTAAAGTTCTGACGAACATACCATTTAGAATAGAATATGTAGGCGGACACGATTTTGTTTTTGTTTATAATAATTTGTAACAAATCAAAGGTTAAAACCCAACTAGTTTTTAGTAAACTAAATTATTTTTTAAGAAAACGTGACGAATATAAAGAAATGGCATTGAAAAGGTTCTATAAACTTTTTTCGAATTAATCTACGGAAGGTGTTGTTTTTAAATTGAGTGCTCTCTGTGTGGACTTTGCTACCGTTTCAAGCAAAAGCCAGTCGTTAGTTAAATGAACCTTGATATCGCTTGCTTTACTGTATTTATATTTAAATTGCCGAATTCTAAAGGTTTTATATAATCTGGTTAATTCGTGGTCTAGAACACGTAACAGAAATTAGATTTCTTCTTATTAATATGAAATGAAAAGGATAATATAATTATTTATTATTAAAGCAGCTTTCATTAATTTAATACCTTATGTCCCTTATGAGAATGTTTATTTAAATCACACGTAAGAATAAAGCACCTACTTTGAAATATAAGAACGTAAAATGAACGTAATTATATCGCATTGCTAACAAAGAAATTTTAAAATTATAATATTAACATGCAGCTTGTCCTAATATAGTTTTTTCAGTTGAATATATTTTTAGAACGCGTCTATTTATAGTTTCTGTTTTTATTAAGAGTACAGTTTTTTGGAACGTTAATATTTATTATTTGATTAAGGTTACCTTGTCATATTCGTTGTGTAGATTTCATACGGTCATTATATGAGAGTTATTTCTAAAACTTTAACAATGACAAATATTAAGTCACTTACAAATGACTCTGGAATTTCAAGTAATTAAAAAATAACAAATTTATAGTCATAGTCCATGAAATTAAAAAATCACTTAAGTGTAATTTTATTAACACTTTCGTTAGTTACTTGCATCCTAATGCCGGTACATCAATTAAGTACTATCAATTTAAGATCCCGTTAACAGTATAGTATGTATATTCAGTAAAATTCTTTATAAACATTTGAAATACATAAAATTAACAAGATTATCATTTCTTTTTCTTAATATTAAAATAGTTTTTCCTGACGTAACATTCGTGTTCTGATATAAAAATGAGCCAAGGTAACAAATTTCCTGTGTATGCTTGGAAAATAAATATTCTTTATGTATATTTCAAATATTTTATGACGTTTTCGATCTTTAAGTTTCCTAATTTGATGAATACAGTGTATTTACTTCCTACTATGTGATATAAAAAGGTAAAAGTAATACGAAGATATGGGAAACCATATTTTGGCATAATTAGTAGTAGAGTTTAATACTTTAAGATCGAGTAAATTAAAAAAGAAATTTTTAGAAAAAGTTGAAGATATTTATTTATGCCATTTAAGTTAAAGGCTTGGATCGGAGTTACATGATTATCATATTAGTTATTTGGAAAAACTATAAATTATTCCTATTAGAGGAAATACAGAAAGAAATATTTAAGGATTTAATTAAACTGCACTAATTGCTTGTGGTGGTGCTTCTAATTTATACAGGGTGTTACTAAAGAAACTTACACACACTTTGGAGTTTGGAGGTGAAATAAGAAAAAGAAGTCTATTGAACATGTTACCAAAACTCCATAGTTTATGTGAAATTTTGAAACTGCAGTATTAATAAATCTGCAAATTTAAACCAATTTACTAAAAATCATAATTTCGACAAAGGTTATGTTTAGTAATTTCCTTGAGTAATCAGACGAATATCTCAATCAAATGATTATTCGAAACTATCAGTTTGGATTTTCGATAAATGTTTGGGATGGCATTTTGCGTGACTGTTTTACTGGACCGACCATTACAAAAATGATTAACTGGTGAATTCTATTTAATTTTTTTTATAAAATAATTTAAATCTAGGTACTACTAGAAAGGTGCCAGTAGGTATTATTACAAATATATACTTTATGCACGATGGATCCTGAACTAACTTTTCACACATCGTAAGAAATTATTTAAATCAGCGCTTTCGGAAACAATTGGATTATTCGTGAAGGACCAGTTACATGGCCGCCAGGATCTCTAGGTTTAACATCTACTGATTTCTTTGTTTAGGGACACTTAAAAACAATTATTTACACAACAGAAGTTGGCACCTAGGAAGAATTTTGTTATAGAATTCTGGATGCTAGTGAACAAACAATTCTGGAAAATCAAGGCATTTTTGGACATGAATTCTTTGGCCTGAATTCTTTCAGTGGCACATGCTTTGCTTACAAATACAATGCCGACAATTTGAACAATTATTGTTACGCATTTATGGATAAACAAAATTAAATACATAGATGTATTAGATTGACAGAAAATCTTGCTGAGTTGTGGACCCATATATGTTTTTGATTTTCTACGACGGTTAAAATTACGATAAATCGTACTGGCCGTTCATGAATGTTAAAACATTAAATTGATCTTTAGCAAACTCACGATATTTTTTATTTTTTTGCAAGATGGGTTTTTGTTGATGGGTAACTTATCACTTTGACTAAACTCCTTGTTTTAACCAAAAAGTATTTTTAATTTTGATTAAGAATTATGAAAATTCTTTCTTTTCCTTTTACCCCCTTATACCTTTTCAGTGTTGAGGGGGCCAAACACACCGAGCCGCAGGGTGGTCATCCATCCAAGTTTTGGTCAAGCAGACATCTGCTTAACTTTTCATATTGCAGTGCTATAGCTAACCTGCGCTCCCACTGCCGTACTGCCGGCCTGCCGGCCTGCCGACCATTAAGAAAATTCAAAAGTAAAAAAGTTAAAAAAAATGTGGCGTCCCACCAAAGACGTACTGTATGTACGAAGCAATCTGAAACACTAACATCCGATTTATGTTTTACACCACTTAATTCAAAACATAGGTCAAAATAACACAGGAATTAGAAAGACCTTTTATTTTAATTTTCTACATACATACATTTTTATCTAATTTTACGTAAATAATCTGTTACTGTCATCGTCCGCAAAACAAGCGTCAGCGAGTTCTTTCTTTAATGTATCGTACAAGTGGAAGAGTGCCAGATCTGGACTATATGGAGAATGATTTATGGTTGACCAATTAAAGCTACGCAGTAAATCCGTAGTTCCCTGAGCAATATCAGGCTACGTATTGCCATGTTGCAGAATGATTTCTCTCAATAGGTTGCCTGTTCTTTTAGTTTTGAGAGTACAACGAAGTACGGTTATGATTTCTTGATATCGATTAAAAATTGTATTAGATCCTCGGTCAGAATGACACCTTGAGCATCCCAAAAGACGGTGGCCCATGATATCCTTAGTTCCATGTTATTTAATCTTAACATGTCGTACATTTTTGATTTACAGATGAACAAGAATTTTTTTCTATGCTGCTGCTTTCGGGGATGCATTTTTCGGTGGAAGATTAACCGAACAACTTGTTTAACAGCTTATTAAGTTGTTTGTAGTTCTCTTCCAAAAATTTTATGATTTTTCGCTGTCTACATTGGCCTTTTTTTATGCTTGAGCGAAAATATTCTCTTTGGACTTTTAGGGCCTTCATATTCTTAATATTTCTTTAAGAGAACAAAATTAATTTCTTCGTATTTTTGTTATTTTCTAGTACTACTGTCTGAACTCTGCTATTTTTGTTATTCCGTACATAGCAATCGATTTTTTGGAATTATGGAAACATTGCCCCCCGTATCGTCGCTGTTTCCTGAGCTGTAATGTATCACATTTAATTGTGCGCATTTCCAGTTTTATTTTAGTACAATGTAAAAGTGATGTGTTTCAAACCATGTAACCAACTAGTTTTATTTTTTAGGAAAATATGGTTTTCTACTAGTTTCATATTATTAAGATAAAAGTGTAAGGGAGGAAAAACGTAACGGGGAATTGTTTGTCATTTAATGGGTCATTTGTCAGGCTTAAGTTCGTTCGTTAGTTAGTTATGTTAGTCGGTTGTTTAAACTCACCGCTAACCTCTTGTCTTACGTAAGGGCTGTACAGAAAGCGGAGGAACACAAACAGTGCAGTGCGACGTGCGACCCTTTACAGCTCCAGTGGCGGCGCATTCGCCAACGCCATCATAAAACAAACATTACAATTACTGCTCTGCAAAGCTTACCACTTTAAAGGTGTACTCACCGGGGGTCCCCGGCCCCCTCGCTTCGGTGCGCCCCTAACTGGATACAGGATTGCACCTACTACGACTTCCCTGGGTTTCCATCTACTTCTTGTTCACGGGCTAGCCCTCGTTTCGCATTTTGCGGAGCTCTACCACAGAGCCTCCTCCACTTCTTCCTACACCCGGAGTCACACAACATCGGGTGTAGTTAATGCCAAAGAGTCGATAGGGCCTCATTCACACACTCGGCAAGATCTTACTTGCTTACGGCAATATCAGCTATTGCTTTACCCTATCTCAAAGTCTGCCTATCACCACACTTGGCATTCTGGCGGCTACTGCCATTACAACCAGGAGCAGCACCTCTTTGTAAATGATCTTTCCTGTAAGCTAATCCTTTGATTAGACATGCACAACATGCAACACAAGGAACATGCACTAAGACAGAGGTACCACTTTATTATCACACTCTAATTATTGTCACGTCACCGCTAAACGTATTCAACTCTCGCCGACGCCGTCCCCGGTGATACTCTACTTAAAAACAACCCCTCTCGGCTATCGGGGCGCTCACACGCCACTCCCCTCTTATATACTTAAGTCTGCATATTTGCTTGTGTTTAGGTCAAACCTTGGGATAATTTATGGCTTTCGTCTGGGAAATAGTAAACTAGGGCATTTCTGAATTTCAGTTTTTATTAAGAGCTAATATAATATAAATGTAATTACTAAAATGCACATTGACGAACTCAGTGTCTAACAAAAGTACGTCTGAATAATGTTGAACAATATATCAATGATGAGGCTAAAAATTTTTTGTCGTATGTTCAGTCCAAACATAGCAACAGCAGAATACGTGGTAAAATGTATAAAACTGATATTTTCTGTGGAACTACCTTTTATCAAAGCTTGACTTGTATGCAAGTTGATTACATAGCTGAAAATTAAAGGAACAAATAAGTACACTATAGGGTTTGACCAAATCCCTAATTTTCTAGTAAAAGACTGCAATTTAATTATTATCAATAATATTTCATCTATGTATTAAAATTTCAACTTTTACACAAAGACGAAAAATTGCTTAAACTGTCTCAGTATTCAAAAATGGCGACCCAACTCATACTATAAACTTCAGGATTCTTTTAAACTTTGCTAAAGTTTTTGAAATTGGTTTGTAAAAAACTTAGTTTGACCTTTCCAGTAACGATTTGTTCAACAACGGTCTACGGTTAGCAGTCTAGCTCACTGACGACGTGCTAGACGAACTTGGTCAGGTTGACGTGTTATACATTTTTTTTTTTTAAATTGAACTGCTTATTTACAATCTACTCCTAAGTACTGAGTAATAAGTAAATTATATACAAGATTATATACATGAGTAGAGTAATCGTCCATTGACCATTCTCTAAAAATACCACTAATAGGTTAGGTTTAATAATTAATTCACATCATCCATCGCTTGTCTTAGGTCCGTAGGCCATCGTCTTCTAAGTCGCCTCTCTGCCTCAGGGGGATTGATTATTTCTGCTACCACATCATTTTCATGTTCTTCAATTCTTTCGAAGTAGAGTGTTGAACATTTTTTGATTTCTTCATTAACAAATGGCATGTCTAAGTCATTATGTAGAGTAAAGTTCGATACGTACCATGGTGCATTGGTGATAGAACGTAATATTTTAGATTGTATTATTTGAATTATTTTTTGATTTGAAGGTTTTGTACACCCCCATAATTGTATGCCGTAAGTCCATATGGGCTTAAGGATACATTTGTATAACAATAGTTTATTATCTATTGATAACTTGGATCTTTTTCCCATTAACATATACTGACTTTTCTAAAGCGTTTGATCGAATACAGCATAATACCATATCATGGCTTCCGTGACACATACCTTTATGTAATAAATTCGTATTTGCACAACTTACCCCGTTACGTTGCATACAGTGGATATTACTCAGATAAATACATTGCATCCTTGGAAGGTCCACAGTGATCCCACTTAGGACCTTTACTTTTAGCAATGTTTTCATCTATTCAATCGTTTAAAGACTGTTTAACACTGCAAGCAGACATACCAATACTAAATACTATAAATTAAATCTAAATGTCAATAAATGAAAAGTTTTTTTACCTTTACCCGCAAAACGTCATTTCCACATTTTCATATACTATTAATGTGATACTCTTAGATCGATGCAAATTTGTCAAAGACTTGGGTATATTATTTGATTTTGATCTTACATTTACCAAGTATATTTATGAAGTAGTTTCTTTATCACTATTATTAAGACACTATATTTTAGTTTAATGCGCTTGAAATTGAATTGAAATTGAAATTTTTCAGAGAAGGTTTGTAAGATATTTATGATACAAATCATTTGTCGTATTTGATGCTAAAGGTTTTAACCACACTTTTCCTGTAAGTAGTCTTCGAATCTAACCCTGCGAAATTCGAAGAATTTCCATAGGTTTTCTTTACCAACTGATAAACAATTAGATCGATAGCTCTTATCTATTAACTAAAATTTGTTCTAAAATTCTTAGATTAAATATTAGGAAAATGCGTGTATTCTATCTTAACTATAATAGAACTAATATCTTATTAAGGTCGCCAATTTTTCATTGTGTAAAACTTATATGACGTATATATTGTAACTGACTTAAAGTTAAACCTACTGAAAATAATTAGCATTGTTTATGAATTGTATTGTATTCAATTACGCTGGCAACTATTTACCTTTTGTAATTGTAGGAGTTGCAGTCTTAATGTAATTGATATTAATTTTAATCAAGCATGGCCTTCTTTTGGTACGAATAAACATATTAGTTAATTAAGTTTTATAGTAAATTTCTGTTTGTGCTGCAATTGGTGTTGTGCTGCTGGACAATAAATCAATATTATTGGTAGAGGCAATCCTTCTGGAAGACCAACTGTATCACCTGTAGAGAAGAAACCCTTGTTGATATTAAATATGAATGGATCAAAGTCCAAAGAACTGCTTCACTCGAATGTCAAAGGTCCTGTAAAATTTACGAAAATTAATTAATACAAATAAATATGTACCTCGGCAGCTAAGTTGGCATGCTAAATTTTAAGATTTCTTGATAATGTGGTTTAGAGATGCAAAAGGTAATTTGTAACCTGTAACCAATACAATCATTAAAACCCGTTTCAAATATTATTTTTTCTTAGTCCAGATAATTCAATCTGGTGCTACGCCGTTGATAATGCGCTAACTGTGAAAAACTTGTTGCTTATTCGGCGGTAAGAAATTGTGTCACGTGGCTTGAATGTGTATTTGCTCTTGCTGTATATTGTACTGTGTATTGGAAATTCAAATAAAGTGTAAATGCTACTAAGAATTTTTATTAATATGAATAATTTTAAGGAGGCATAGCATTTATTTAATCTTTTAAAAAATCTTAAACCGATATTAACTAGGGTTTGTCTTAGTTTATTGTTAGAACCAGAAGATTAAGCTTAGCTTGAATATTTCAATTAGCCCTTGTTCTTGTTGTTATAACTAAAAACCTTCTCTTTCTGTATATAGGGGGGCTACTGCTTGCTTGTATTCTGCATAAGTTTCATCGAATAGCTCATACACAACAACTACTCCTCAAAATTGAAATTTATTTATTTGTTTACTATTACATCGAAAATAAATATGATATAATCGTTTTAAATTTGTGTTGAACGGTAACGTACTGCTTAGAATACATACCTATAGAAATGAAATTTTCGTTCGATTTCTTAGGAATTATTTGGTTTTCTTTTGCCTATCTGAATGTACCTATATTGGTTACTTAACAAATTAAATAAATGATATTGATAAATTTGGTATAAAAAGTTATCGTTTAAGCTTAAAAAATAGACCTTTTAATGATATCATTAGTCGAAGGGAAAAACCACTATGTTTTAGTTTTACATCACCGCAACATTCCATACATTTAAAGTAAATTATTCGCTTTTCAGAAGTTACAGAAAAATTGAAGGTATAAAATAATTGACTTCTATTTCTTTCAACTAGTCTTTACAACGTAAAGTCAATACACCATGTTTACTTTCACATTTCTGAGAAACATAATACGCTAATAAACTTAATTACTTAAGAACATACCTGTCTAAAATTGCGGTCTTGAACTTTGAAATATTTTAGATTTTTTCCTCAAATTGAAAGAATGTGTTATTAGAACCGTAGTTATAATAATTAATTTTCACCTAAGGATCTTTCCTTGTAAACTATGCGAGGAACTAAATTATTATGCAAAACATATTCGACGGAAATTCTGAATTGTATACGCTAAATCTTAATACACGGTTAAAATTTTAATTATTGTTTTTCGGAACTATCGGCTAATAAATCGGACCAAAATTTGTTTCAAGGCTAAATGATAAAAATCACCATTAACTGGAAAAATCTTGATTTTAATTATTATAGTAAACTTTGGGAATGCGATTTTCTGTTCCTGAAGGTAAATTTGATAAAAAGGCCTGACCTTGAATAACGATTTATTGCAGATACAACACCTGGACATTTCGTCATCAAAATATAGAACATCGTACGTCATAAATTTTGTTTCTGGTGTTTTACAAGATTTTTAATAAATAAATTAGCGATAATGAGAAAGATTTGGAAATCACCTAAAAATAAATTCCTGATCAATTAGTTTTCGAGAAAAATAGAAGAAACATAAATAATGGCAATTAAAATATGTAAACTGTGATTCTTTATTTTATTTTAAGCGATTATTATTAGTTATTAACCACAATAATGGATGTAAGGATCATAATCTGGACGGAATATCTTAAGTTTGTTATCTGTTGTGTTAAGTAAGGTTTTGGCGTAAGTTTAACCTAAATTTGAGCTATTATTGGCAATTGTCTAACCCTGACACGTTAGCTTGGTTGTTTATTTATTGGGCGAAATCTACACTTGCGAGTGCCAGGGATCTCAAGGCACTACCCGATTAGACTTTTGCCTAACCCAAGGGATTTCCGTCTCTCATAGGGATCTTTATCGTGTCAGATATTGCATTGGCATAGGACTTCGTGTTTTACCTTGTATATAAAACTAGGAAAAAGTGTTTGCGCAGCTAAAATGCCACCTGACGACGGTTGGAATCGAACCCTAAATATTTGGTTTACAAGTTGGGCCACAATACTGTCTAAAACAATACTAACTTTTCTCTGAAATTTGAGTCGTTTGTTTTGGAGATCAACTATTCTTTATTCTTTCAATTTTACTGTTAGCCGCAGAGGTCGCATTATTCAAGTTTGAACCCGTCTTCTGAACTTAATATTATTAAAAAAAAAATAAACAAAAAATATAATTTTATGCGATCTATACGTGGCGGAGCATTAATAAAGAAATAGAAGTCCCAAGTTAATCAATGAACTTTTTTGTAAAAAATTACCTGTCCATTTTTACTACTCATGCTTCATCTTTGGGTTAATAGTTACCTATATGATGTATGTAAATATAAACAATTTCCAAAAATAAGTTAGACTACCATTTCAATTTTTTCTTAATGTAGCTTGGCAGTTTTGTTTAACAAGAGATACCTAGATGATTTTAAGACATACACATACTACTAAAAATTGTATAAAAAGGATAAGACAGATTTCTAGAAAAGTTTCTGTAGTTTATGTCAGATTGTAAAGAACTCTGTTAGCCTGGAAAATATCTTGTTGAATCATGCGTAGCTAGCGCTTTAAAAAAGGCAATTGGGAATGTCACACATAAGTACCCTTCTTTCTTTCTCTATAACCTTACATTCCCATTACGATTGCATAGGAAAAAATGGGACGTGGCGAATAATCCGGATAGTTTATACCTTTCACTGTTTTCTATAGCGGGGTTTAGATGGTATTCTCCCCACTTTTCTTCAGTAAGATGTGAAAATCGGTTTTGATTATCTCGCATGAATTTCCGAGAGCTGTATTGTTTCTCGATACATTTCTAAACGGTAGAGGGTAGTTTTACCATACCCGTTGAAAAGGCAGTGGGAATGTTTATGCGCAAGTACCCTTCTTTCATTGTATGGACTTACATCCTCATTAAAATCTCCTAATGGGGAAAAATGGTAAATGGCAGACTGTATAATAGAAGATAATGAATAATCTGGGTAGTTTATACCATTCATCTTGTCAGATAGTGAAGTTTAGATGGTATCCTTCTTCAGTAAGATAAAAAAAAATTTCCCTCATCTTAAACAATTTTCATAGTGCCGTATCGCCTTTAGATCCATGTCCAGAAGATGAAGGCTGTAATTATGTGAAGACAAATCGAAACAACCATTCCTTTGCCAAATCCTATCCACCAATGGTCTGTAATTCTTCTTTTTGAAGACTTTGGAAAGTGTATTTTGAGAGAAATATGAGAAATATTACTCTGAATTGAAAATAAATTAATCATACCCCTATCAACGTGCCTAGATTCCAATGGGATCTACAAAGTTCTACACCATACAGATTGTCTGCAGGTACCAGGTACACTGTTACAATTTTTTGGATTCCAAATTAATCGTACCAATTTTTTCAAGCCTTTGCCAATGTTGTGAGCGTGGAGAATTTTTCTGTTGTGTGTTTGTGTTTGTTTAATTTAAATTCTTTAATTTATTTTCAAAATTTCATATTTTTTAATTCTTTCATTTCAATATTTTTCCATAACTTATTTGAATTAAATTTTAAATGCCTTCCTTAGTGAAATTTCTGCCTATTTGTTATGCAGCTTGTTTTGCATAAGTGTCATCCTGGTGTTACTATTTTGAACCTGCGCAGTAGTTCTCTCTGTCAGGTGCCGTGATTTTGACACGAGTTAGCTTTTTTTGGCGTTAGAAATTCTTGCCGAACGCACGTTTGAGTTTAGTTGAATTTTATCAATTTTTTTTTACGTTTCATATTTAATGAACGTAATTCATTATTTATTCCGATGTTCGGAATTGGTTGCTGTTATGCTTAATTAACAGTTTTTTCGCACTAATAGTGGTGAGTTACTTTTGTCCTTAAATTTGCTTTAATCTCCATTTTTCTGATTGCATTGGAATTTTCAGCTCCTAATTGCACCTATCTTAAATTTATATGGTGTTAATTAGAATTATTTTCCGTCTGGAAGAGCTTTGTGTATTTTCCTGGATGGAATATTTTAATTTCCTTTGGAAATCAACTTTTTGGTAATTTCGTTACACGAGGAGGGACGCCATTTTCCTATGCCGTTTAGATGTCATATCTGTTCAACCACATTTTTCCATTTGAATTCAAGTGTTGCTGAATTCCAGATTTCTCATGATTCATTATCAAGGAAGGTTTATTAAGATAAGTGTTATTAATATTTTTTTGTATTTGATAAAATTTTACATATTATTCAGATTAAATGCCGCACAGGTGTGTCCACCTGTTAGTTTTTTATAAATCTTAATGCTTAGATAAATTTTGTATTTTGTTATGGTAGTTTAATTCAATCATGAATTAGATTCTTATTTAAATTTTTTATAAATTTTGCTTTTTATTATCTACTAATTCATGAATGAATTATTAATATTTTTGATATTTAACCTTAAATTTGTATTTTTAAGTACATTTAACTTTGTGTAATTATTTAACAAGTCTTAATCCATTTTCTACTCAACATTTAATTTTTGTAATTAATTGGAACCTTGGTCTTGCGCCGAATTGAGTCCGAGAAAAATAAATTGTTAATGTTTTTTGGTTTTTTATTATCCTTTTGATAAGTTTTTGTAGCAACACATGGTAACAAGATAGAAACAAATAAAATGGAAATATTGTTATATTTACAACAATACATTAATCACAAGGGTGTGTTGCTTAACAACCACTTAAAATTTTAAACCGTCTCTGTATCTGTATTTAGTTACCGTTGGTACCTAGTACCATCAGACGGTGTCAGACAAACTGTATAATGGAGTCGATTAGGCAATACCTATCTAACTTAAGCGGCTTTACAGAAACAAAAGACAATTTTGATATATCAATTTTGCTCAATTTTCGCCGCGGGTTCTTGGAATCCGTAAACTTAGGTGGCACCAAATACTTATACAGATATTTAATATCAAAAATAGTGTTGCGAATTAGTTCTTAGTTCCGATGAAAATTAAACAAGTCAATACAGTCTAACGCAGTGTCTAATCTTCGATCGATAATTCCATTTATACAAAAATATGAAGTCTTACAATAATGTTATTTACACGGATGTCACTGTTAGTTCATTGATCAGTTGAATATTGCACACTGGAAATTGATTACTGAATAACAGGAAAGCTTCAAATAAGTTTCGGTTTCAAGCCAAATATTGGTATCATTTTTCTGACAACAAAGTGGTAGTACCTATTTTTATAATACGTAATTTAACATACCGCAACTACGTGCGTAAAATGGCTTAGCCAGGGCAAGTTTGATATCATATGCTTATAAGGATTACAAACCATATTATTCAGTACCATCATTCAGTTAACATATTACGAACGATATAATATGATGCCTAATGTTCTTAGTAAGTTAAGTAATAAAAAACAAATGGCATTGCACCTTTAGACAGCTATCATGTTACGAACGATACACCAAACGTGCTTTGTAGCTTATACCCTGGAGCGCGTTAATAAATAATCGGTGAATGGCAGCCAGACACGACACAACTAGTTTAATGTAAAATTGGCATATTGCAGTAAGTAACGGTACTAAATCACAGAAATATCAACAGTGACAAATTATTATTCACTCCCTAGTAAGGACGAAGAAATTCAAATTAAGCAATGTAAACCAAAAACATAAAATGCCTCGCCTTCTGTGACTGCCATAGTACCATAATCATACCTGCAACGTAAAGTGAATTAAGTATGGAACAATTAAGGGGTACATGATATCTTTCGCAAGTTGATCGTTATCGAGATGTACATGGTGAGCACAGCAGTATTAGTAGAACGGTAAATATAGGGCTAACATCTTATGAAATTCTATAGTGGACAGCATAGTCTGCATAGTACCTACATAGCATAACCTCCTTGCTTGATGAAAAATATCTTCTTCTTCATGCCATATCTTTTCTCGGACGTTGGGGAGGGGGATCAAAGCCACATTTTTAAACGACTTGGCGTCGTGAACTTTGTTATATCCCCCTTATAGGTACCAGGGAAATGTGTTCTCTGCAGTGGTTTCCCGTTGCCTTATGCAGAGTTTGTGGCCGTGTATTAAGTGCATAGTGTATGTGTCTTGTTACTGTCTGAAGTCGACCACTCCGCAGACAGAACCATTAATTAAACCAGACGATTAAATGGCTTCACTCGCTCAAGTACCGACCTCGAACAGTGGGGAATTCTTAATAAAAATCCTTGCCACTGCGTGAGATTCGAACCCAAGACTCCTAGCTAGGAGCCCAGCGCTCTTACCACTGCGCCAACGAGCTTAAAAAAATATAAACACACTTTTATGTTGCTGAATGCAAACTACCGTTAGATTGCTGAAGCGGTTGGTACGAAGAATTCTCTTTATCGATGAGTCAAACCAAGACCGATATGATTCGGTTCATAAAAACAGTAAAATAGAAGTCTCCAGAGAAAATACTATTGTATACTCTTTGTAAAAGAGGT
The DNA here is from genome assembly GCA_963082815.1 of Melanotus villosus. Lineage (NCBI taxonomy): Eukaryota > Metazoa > Arthropoda > Insecta > Coleoptera > Elateridae > Melanotus > Melanotus villosus. The sequence continues at coordinate 26,118,209 of OY720419.1, read as the reverse complement.
TTGTTTGGACGTTTTATATGGTAAGAAGTTAAACTGGGAAAAAATACTGAAACAAAAATTAAAAATCAAGTGCGGGCTTTTGGCACTATCGCCGTGAATAGACCATTATCAGAGTCTATGCTTGCACATGAACTGTGTTTCTGCACTCCTCATACTTCGAGATTCATATTGAGGGTCAAATTCAGCTGATACAATACGAATGATTGTTTATGAAAAGCACTACTCACGATCAAATCTCTTTGAGAGGCGCTGGTGTAATTCGTGTTAAAAGCATAAAAAGTATAATTCACATAGTGCCACTCGATTATCAAGAATCAACAGTGGCACTTTCGGACGCTGGGGGAGAGTTCGGAAGTAACACGGCTCAAATTTTTTAACAGTCCTTTAGTAAAACTTTTCAAACTTATTAAAAGAACGCTTGACTGAATTGGTTAGGAGTTGTCCTTATTCCCAATGAGTCCATATTGAGGCGTAAGTGCATACAAATCTTAATCACCACCATTGTTTAATTTAAATTTATTAGCAATCAGAATAATAATAACAATTCTATGAGCTAATCTTATGATGTACCTACATAAATAGTAAACGGCATGAGGGGAATACACCCAATAATGTCACCTCTAATTTTGTTTGTTAAATCTATTGGCTATTTTTTTCTCAACCTTTTCATTTCAGGTTCTTCAGTAAGGCGATTAATTGTTTAATTTGGGTGATTTTCTAGGGCGTCATTACTGTTACATACTTACACAATGTTGAAGTAACTGTAGAGGGTTAAGTTCGATACAAACCATGGAGCGTTGGATAACATTCTAAGGGTGGGTTGCACAAACATGATTTAAGAGCTTTGTCGAAGTGAACAAAATCTAATCTAAATTGAAATGCAAATGGTAAATAACAGATTAGTAAGCAGAAAATGATGCTCTCTTATCAACTTTGATCATTCGTTAATTTAAGAAAAGTTTTGTGCAACCGGCGGCCCTAAGAGTTTTTGACTGGAAACGTTAGATAGTGTTTATGGTAGATTTGCTTGTGCATCCCCATAGATCGCAGCTGTAGGACCAGATTAGTAATCTGTTTTCCAGTGTTAGTGCTAAGTTTTTCTAAGGAATCAGTACAAGTTTTTAAGTCTTAGGTTCATTTATTTGCGGTTTCTGCTCACGGGTGTCTTCCACGTTAAGCGTCTATTGAAGTACCTGACCTCATTTGCTTGTAGATTGTAGATTGTGATTGCGAGGAGAGCTAACTGCAAAGAACAAAGCTGGTTCACGAAGCAAGCATATGGTATACATATGGCTCCAAGATGCATGAAGGAGTAGGAATAGGCATTCTAAGTAGGTTCTATGTGTAGGATACCAAAATCCTTAGGTATTACTCTAACTAACGTGTGTTCATAAACAGTCGTCATCTCGGTTGCTTTGAAAAACAAATTACAAGTCTTATATTAAATCATAGACAATGACATTTTACAAATCTTGACATTTGGTTTTGTGTTCTGAATCAAATTACGAAATATGTTTCTGAAATCACAACCTACTGGGATGTTGACAGTTTATGGACACCCGTTATTTTCCACACCTCACATAACCTATAAAACAACAGCTGACATTTGTATGACTTAAAAGTCGACATGCCTAATTTTGTGTTTTCATGTTTCATGGCCAACTTGACGTAAAATTTTTTCGATCGCATGTTACCATCTCAAAAAGATGGGTAAAACTAACAGTGAAACATGCAGATTATGTGCATCTGCTAATGAAACTTCAGAACACATACTATGTGTATGCGATGCATCTACCCGTGGTAGGTTCAAATTCCTTGGAAAGGTGACACTCATGCCTGAAGAAATAGGAAAAATGGCCCCCAAGAAAATACTAGATTATATGAAAAGTCTAAAAATATTGGAAACAACATAGAATTGTAGGGTAATTCACAAAAGATCTATGTAGATCGAAGTGATGGGTGGCTACTATAGCCATAACAACCTCTAAGCAATCTATAATCTACAATCTAAATTATGAATAATGAAGAGTTCAGCGATTTATTAGTTTATGCTAGCTTAATTTGTACTAAACTTCTTTAAAATGTGTCTACTTTAAAGTGTGTTTCAGATAAATAAAACACAGTAATAACCGTAGAAATGTCCCTATGTAATTATTAATATAATCGGCTGTATTTCAATGCGACTATATTGTTTGTTTTAATCCAAGAAATTCCTGAAATTTTAACCTAATTTGTAAACCTAACTTAAGCTTATATACTTACATTTAGGGTCGATATTTCAATTTAGGTTTAAGTTAAACCTTAACATAGGTAGGCCTAAGTTCAGACATAAGCTCGGTTATAATTAAGTCTAGTTTAAGCCGCCTTAAGTTAAACTTTAGTTTAAACCTTAACTGAAATACTCGCCCTAATGTGAAAAATAAAAAAATAAGTGATTTGCAGAAAATTACAATTTATAGAAATAAATATAAACATTTTTGCCTTTCATCGTAGAATTATTTTATTATATCTTTATTGAGACCATCCTACTGCTGAACGGTATATGTTGGTTAAGCATAGCTTATGAGCTACAATCAACGCGAAACCATGGTCGTGTGCTACCACTAGACGCGAAAGTATATTCCAAGGTGTTTATTTTTTACTTTTATTCCCAATTAGACGGTAGGATTTAAAAAGGTCGTTGTTTTGATTATAAATTGTCGTGAGTTATTAATCGGTTTTTAAATATCTAAATTAGTTTATCTCGTATTTATAGCCACATTTAATTTGCAACACAACAAAATGTGCTTATTATTCAACAAAACTGAAAAATTAACTTTTACATTGATGAACTGAAACGGCAAATTCAAATCTTCATTTTATTTAAAGTTTTAGTGAGTAGAACTTCTAACTAAAATTTTTACGAGGTTTAGAATTTTCTGAGTACCTATTTTACGTTGAAAATAATTGTAAAAACTAATTTGTTTAACATTTAATTAATTTTCGCAGCAACATTAAAAAGTTTTTAGTTAATTTGTCAGTAAATATCACAATCAATAAATAACGGCGGTAATATCATTCCTCTTCTTCTTCTTGGGGGATTCGTATAACTTTAATCTATCCGTCTATCCCGTTTATTACAGTATTTCTAATTACTTTCAAAAGAAGTATAAGTGCATGAGGATAATCTTAGGTTGTAATAGATATGTGTCAATAGAATCAATGTTGATAACCCTAGGCTGGTTAACGGTGGATGAAGGCATTAGAAGGGCGAATATGATTCTTGTATATAAGATGGTCCAGGGAAAAGTTCCAAAATATCTCTGTGAACTTTTAATTACCCGATATCAAATTCACTCCCGATTTCTAAGATCAAAAGACAGTTTAAATACAGATTTTACAGGTAAATCATTTTTGATGGGATCTCTATTACTATATGAGGGTATTCGTCTTTTTAATGCTCTTCCATGTGAATTGAAACAGTCCACTTCTGTACATGCTTTTGCTGGGCAAGTGTCTCAGTACCTTATTCAACAAAGAATAATGTTATAATGTAAATAATTGTAGAATCTTAATGTCTGTTTTCTAATAGCAAGTTGCTAAATAAAGTATTTATTTATTTATTTATTATTTTTTATTTATAATGTCTTATATTATTAACGCATTGCATTTCCTGCTTGGACTATTGTTAAGCCTAATTCCTAGGTATAAGAGCAATCTGTCTTGATTATTGTTGCAAAAATGCAGGTACAACTGTTCTCATAAAAGTTAAATAGATTCAATGGCACGTCTGAACATAATTGTTATTTACAGTTATGTGCTAAAATTATCATTAAGTAAGTGTAAAATGTATCCGTTGAAAGGTAACTGACGCGACAAGAAAAAGGCATTGTTGCCTCATATTCTATTAATAAAGTAATCTTTCAATCGCCAATAGCATAGTTGGAGAGTTTACGTTGCCTTTGTTGTTATTCACGTAAGGTTGCTGTACAACAAAAAAAAAACTAATACGTAGAAATTTAGAGAATTCTACGTTTGATGACGAAATGACGCTCAACAGACATTTAATAATGCGATAATTTGTACGCATCTTTCCAAGAAATTGAAATGATTACTTTGAAAGAACAAAAAATAATCTTACCCAAGCATTATTTTTAAACAAATGGTAAATTACATCGGTATTTGTGAGCTGTTATATGTTACTATCCGGATCCGAAATTTTAAGTGATCCCGACCTATACCACTCCTGCTGCCACTGCCTACTGTGTAACTCTAAATAGAGCGCGATTACTGCTAGTTTATTACAATTTAAGTTCTTTTCGTGTATTTTTTTCTGCTGTTATTGGAAGCGGGAAGAAGTTCCTATGATTTTTAATTTTTTATGTTGATATGAGTTAATAGCTTTGCTTAGTTTAACGATTAACATACAAGTGAACATAACGAGTATAAAGAATTCACAGAACACGTTTTTTTATTCTATTAAAATCACGATTTATGTGATAAGCAATTGCAAATTCAGCAAGAGTACTATAATTATTGCTTATTACACCGCAGCTAGAAAAAGTATATGGTAATAGTTTACCTGTAATGCAGATAATAATTAGTCATCGCTGATTAAGTGGAAGTTGAGTAAAGATTAATTAATTTTATCAAGGTGAATTAGATAAATAGAATAGTGCTTATTAAATAAATGGGTATGTCTTCCCTAAAACAATTATTTATAATTTGTTGTAAATAAATTCGTTATACTTCAATTCATTATAAATAGATAATTGTTTTATTTAATCGATTTAAAAAATGGATCAAATAATTAAGAAAATATGTGCTTTTCGTTAGTTGACAGAATTTTCTTCAATACTGTAAGATTTAAGTGATATGTGGTGTCTAAGTACATACTATAATAATTTCTTAAATATTAAATAATTAGAAATATAGATATTAAATATTTTTTAAATACTGGGAATGGTACAAGAAAATTGTAGAAGACTGACGAAAACAATTTTTAATAATTATAAAATCAATAACAGTAAATATCAAACATATGTACTACAAAAACAGGAATATGGTTAAGGGTAGATGAAGTTTTCCTGAACCTTTGGTTACTTGGTGCATTATAACGCAGCAATTTAAATCGAAGAACTGACTTAAGAAGAATCAGGAAGGACACGCAACAACACAAATAGTCAAAATACTGGAAGAATGGAGAAGGTACTGCAAAAATGTTTTCAGTAACAATGCGTCAAGTGATTATATAGCGGAAAACAACGAAGAGAGAGAACACCGAACATATTAGAAAGTGAAATAGCAGTGGCAATTAAGAAACTGAAATTGCAGAAAACTACACGCAGTAACCAAATACAAGCGGAAACTATACAGGCAGCGAGCGAGCGAACATGCAGTCTTCTAATCTAGAAGACTTGTATATAGCTAGAAGCTTGAACATAACCAACTTTTATTCTAATTCATAACAAATGAACGCCTAACATCTTTTTTTGAAAGGGAAATTGCCGAGAAATAAACGGCTTTTTGAAGGAGAAGGGTATTCGGGGACGGATTATAAAGCTATGACAATTAATCAAAAAATCCAGGGTACATAATACGGCAATGCTGGAATGCTTTTGATTCTGTTAAATGAAGGCACTTATGGAAAATATTGAAGGATATTAATATGAATATTACAGTTAGATTAAACCAGCAGAGTCAGAGGACGTAGGGCTAAGAGCAAAACTTAAATTATGATAATGGGCAAAGCTAAGGGAAATAGTCCAGATGTAGAGCAAATAGAGAATATGAAATAGTAGGCAGGTTTAAGTATCTCAAGTCGTAAATCAAGGGAATACAGAACCTGAAATAAAACGACGAATACAAAAGGCAAAACAAGGTATAAGTTGTCTATATAAAATATGGAAGGATACACAAATAATGCAGAACACAGAGATCGCTAATGTTCCCCATATTTATGTATGTGCTTAGAAGATATGGACAATGAACACAGCTGATTGACGACGAATTGATTCATTCGAGAAGTTCTATCGGCGATGCATGTTACGTATACCATGATTAGTTAAACAAGCAATTACAAGGTGAGGTAATGTGCATCTACATCAATTTTTGAAAGCAATTCCTTTAAAATGGCCTTCATCTCTCTCGATCCAGTCACACAGTCGTGTAACAAAGCTTTCCATGATGCACATACACATAGCTCCTGGTAGGGCATGAATTTCACCCTTCATCATCCAGTCCTTTGTTTTAATATATTCAAATCAGCTGGTCGGTCTGTGATTCAAATATCTCCAGAGGAAAAAATCACAAGAACTGTCTCCAAAGGGTGTAATTTACCTCTCTCCAAACACTACCTTGAAGGTGTTAATAGACTGGGGAATGACATGCGTCGTTGCTTCACCTTTTTGAAAGTAGACTGAGGCCATGTCAATTTAGGGATTTTTTAACTCTAGAAACACAAACTCATTCAACATGTTGCTACATAGCGCTCCGATCTTAAGGTAACTGTATGGCCATTTTGATTTTGAAAAAAAAAATCCTGAATGCTGAAATTTCGCTCCATACCGATATCGTTTGTTTATGGAGAGGTTTCTAATGGAGTTGATGTACTGTCTGAAACTTGTATGGGTACAAAATACGCTCCAGTGACCTACTTGACAATGAAAGTCTTGGATCAGTACAATTCTTGGTTTGTTTCTACCCTTCTTATCTTTCGTAGAAGCTGTAGTTCGAAACTTTCGCACTAAGTTCATTACAGTATGACGGCCTGGAACATGCCCATGCCTTCCAATGTTCAAATGCTGCGTCACTAGTGTAGAATTACTGTTTTTAAAAAGTCGGTATAGTGAAGGCACGATGTGCAGCAGACCAACGTTGTTTCCTAAATGGCGTTGTTTGGCGTTTATGCGTGGAAACCACACGTTATCCCTACTTTGTGGCCACCAGAGTTCTGTGTATGTCAAAATGGTAGATAAACATGACCTCGTATCAACTGCACAACTACCAACGCTTGCCCAGCAAAATTTTATATGGGAATTCTACAGTATTTTGAAAATGAAGTGAGAAATATTGAGGAAAATCTTGAAAGTCGGGATACAGCAGATGGAAAACGAACAAGAGAACGCTCCCCAACTTCTCTGATCGGCACAAAAAGCGAATCATCACAATTTCTATACAAAAGTCTAACCTAATAATTCTTTACGACATTTATGGGAAAAACTAAAGTATTTAGAGTAAGTGAGGGTAAATGAAGGGACATTTTAAGTAAAATCTTGAAAAATTGAGTTTTATATTGTTTATTCAAAAAATTATCAGTTTGGGGTTTAGAAAAATTAACAAAGGAAGATTAATGAGAGGGGTTTCTATTTCTCGGGTAAAATTGATTGAAAAAATTGTAAAACAGTACAGATTTTTTAAAATTAAAATTAAAACGAAATTTCAAAGTAACTACCAAATGGCCACGATGACAGTTACAGTCAAGTAATGTACAATGAATCATAGTGTAGTAGTTGTTAAGCAATGTATATTTTATGATTGTTGAAAACAGGGTTAGATTCGGTCAAAACCCGGAAATTTCTTGAGTGATGGTTGGTGTCGATGGTTTAAACAAATAAAGCAGTTAAAGGAATTGCAACTCAAAGAAGCCGTAGATGTAGCCTAAACCCGCCATGAGTGGAGACAAACCGTTGGTACTGTTAGTACTAAAAGTTACGACTACACAAAATGAGGAAACATGAAAAAGCATCAAATGAGAAACAGATATTAATGTTTACTTAACACAATATTTTACGAAAAGTATATTTTCTAATCTTATTCATTATCCTGGAAATCTTTGGCTCCAACTATTGATGATCATGGAAATATTCAATGCGAAATTCATTTTCATCCCCTCCGTATTCTTCTTAATTCAAAATATCAATCTAAAAGATGTACGGTCTCAATAAGTAGTCTTCTTATCTGTACTAAAGAATAATATAGTGTGGGCTATTGACTTTCCAACATTCGTTGATTTTATAATGCCTTCAAATATACTCGAAAGATAAGCTTAAGTTTATGGTTTAAATTGTATACAAAGCGTGGCATGGAACTCCCGCCTCAAACGAAAACGAGCGACGTGACAAATACGCTACCTACGGCAATAAAAAGTATAACAAGACTTTGCAGAATCTGGCAGAACACGATAAAAATAGATTAAACAATGCAGCACGAAATTTGAAAGCAATGCTTCAACATCACAAAAACCGGGTTATACAACACCATCTTGCTATCCTTCCCGCTACAGAAATATGGGACTACTCACTATGAAAAGCCACCAGAAAACTGAAACAACAACAACGAATAATACCATCAATTAGGAAACTTGATGGAGTTTGGGCCAAAAGCGAGCAAGAAAAAGCCGATACATTTGCAACACATCTAACATATGTTTTTCAACCCCATCCTTCTGAATTAACCCTAGAAGAAGAAGAAAAAATGCAACGGTACCTGGAGGCACCAGACCAACTAAGTCTATCAATTAAAAAGATCAAACTAGTGAAAGTTACATCCACAGTTAAAACTGCAATAAATCCTAAGAAAGCACTAGTATATGACTTGATTGCAGGGGAAATCTTAAAGAACTGCCAGAGAAAGAACTAAGACTGATATTTGCCATATTTAACGCCATTTTAAGATTGAGCTATTTCCCGGCCCAATGGATGGCGACCCAAATGCTAGTCACATAAACCAGGGAAATCACCAGAGAAAGTATCTTCCTACCGCCCGATTAGCTTGTTACCACTAACATCTAAAGTGTTTGAAAAGTTACTTCTCAAAAGAATCAAACCAATTCTAGACGAACATTATCTTATACCAGAACACCAATTTGGGTTTAGAGAAGAACATTCCACGTCGAACAGGTTCATAGGGTAGTAAGTATTGCACCGCACAAATCATACGACCACAGCTACGTTCGCAGATGATACTGCCGAAAACCCCGACATTGACTCAAGAAACCTGCAATTTATTTCAATCATGTGCAAGATTGGATGCGGATCTGGCGCATCAAAGTAAATGAAACCAAGTCCACACATGTCACTCTCACACTCCGAAGGGAAGCGTGTCCGTCAGTAACTTTGAACAATACACAACTTCCACAAGCAGAGGATGTTAGATACCTTAGAATGAACCTCGATCGACGGTTAACTTGGATAAACGTAAACAACTGGGCTTAAAGTTCCCAAGTTAAACTGGCTACTAGGGTGTAAATCAAACTAACTCTGAGCAACAAGGTTCTAGTGTACAAAACCATATTAAAAGCAATATTGATGTATGGGTTACAACTATGGGGAACCACAAGTAACTCGAACCTAGAGATACTACAAAGGTTTCAGATAAAAACCAGGGCCTGCTGCAATTCAGTTTTTAAAAAATCACTCTGTATTTAATATACAATTTAGACTTATTCTGTCCCCATAGTTCTTCCATGCTTGTATCTTTATAGCTGACTTACTTCACTTGTAATTGATTTTTAAAGATTTTTATTATGTTTTGAATACTAATTACTGGGTACCTAAAGTTTACTTTAAGTTTACGTTGTATAATCGACCCACCAATCAAGTTATTGTTAACAATAAAACGATGAAAGGCAATGTTTCCTTGATTTATTCATAAGTAAATATAGACAGTAAGGAGATATTTAGAAAATGAGTAATTATAGCTATAACATCTACAAATACAAAAAAAGCTGTATTGAGACAGCAGAGGTGATTAACCAGTTAAAAATAATTATTAAGTAAATAAATGAAACAGGAAATTTGAAAGATCAAATAGTGGCAATCACTATTACAGTGTGTCATTAAATGTTTAAAAAACTCATAAATTACAAAAAGTAATAAAAATACTCTTGGAATTTCAGTAAATCTGTTAGATTGTAATAATCGGGATTAACTGCAAATTGCTCATCTTAATAAGATTAACATGCTAATCAGTTTCAGTAAAATGAGATAATGTATGTTCACATATTAAGTTACTAAGAATTTATTTTAGTATTTCTAAAGCGTAGATTTTCATTTAGTTTTTTAAATAAACTTGCCGAACCTTAGAAGTGTTTACATCAGTGGAACTGTTTTATACAGAGTGCATACGACTCTATAAATTGTTGATAGCACCTCTGTTAAACAAATTAGAGGGTAGGTGTACAGAAAAGTTTGTACTTAGAGGCTCAGTTACATTTTGAAGGGATAAGATTAATGCAAGGGCGGGATAATAAGTGGCTAGCCTTCTGATAGGTAAAATATTTATCCATGGTTTGAATCTTCGATCTTCTAGTTGGCAATATTGAAAATACAACGGCCATCTCTCCAATACTTTGGTGTTAGTTACTTTGCAAAGAAAACGCATTTTCTATTTGTTTTACAATGGAAGCTATTGAATGCCTTTATCAATTTATTTTTATTGAAAAGCTTTAAAAGGTGCATACATTTTCGAAGATATAAAAAGTGTGTTGCACGAAAGTACTCCATCATATGCCACTGTAAAAAATTGGGTGGTTGAGTTTAAAGGCGGCCGCATAAGTATCCAAGATGAACTCAACGCCCAAAAAGTGCCACAACGCCAGAAATGGTCAACAAAATTCACGATCTGGTGTTAAAAGATAGACGGCTCAAACTGAGCGAAATAGCTAATGTTGCAAACATCTCAAAAGAGCAAATGCACAATATTTTAACAGAAGAACTGGACATGAAAAAACTTCCAGCAAGATGGGTGCCTCGATTACACCTGATCGAAAACCTCTGGTGTGCAAGTATCCCAAGAGTGTTTGGATCTTTAAAAAAAATTCAACTAATTTTATACGTCGATTTGTGACTATATACGAGATCTGGGTTTATTACTACACCCCAGAAACAAAACTCCAACCGAAACAATGGACAGAACCCGGTTACTTAACTCCAAAGAAAGCAATCAGCTGGTAAGGTAGTGGCGTCAGTTTTCTGGGATGCCAAAGGGATTCTGATGTTAGATTATCTCCCAAAACAGCAAACTATAAAAATAGTGAATATTACGCTAACCTTCTGGAACGATTGCACTAAAATGTCCAAGAAAAAAGACCAGGTTTAGAACGAAAAAAATCACTTTTCATCACTGGTGTTAGTGCAATGGCAAACAGATTTTCAACTGACGAGGAAGTCAAGTCCTCGTAGATGCCTACTTTGCTGACCTCGAGGAACACTGGTTGTGATGGGATCAGAGCATTAGAACATCGTTGGACCGAATGCATTGCACTGTGCAGAGACTATGTTGAAAAATAGATATCATTTTAAAAACATATAACTAGTTTATCATTATTAGGCTAACCACTATCGCCGCCGTACATACGTACCTATTAACTTTAAATGAATTGTGGTCTCATAGATTGCTTAACCATTTTTTCCCAATCTTTTCTAAGTGCTTTTCCTCTTCACTTTGCAATAGCCATGTGGTTTAGGTCTGCTTCTACCTCGTTTATCTATCGTGACGTTGACTTTCCTTCCTTTTGTTCCACACAGCTTATTGACCCATCCATCTTACCATTTGCGTTTTTGCAGTACCCGTTATGTTTGTCTTATTTTACGACTTTCTTAATTTTTGGTTTGAGCTTCTTCCCATTCTTCTTCGAGCTGCTTATCACTGAAAATTTTTCGTAACATTTTTTTTCTCACATCTCTAAGATTTTCACTTCCATTCCATTGGCCTTACCATGTTTTATAAATGTTGCCAGTGATACTGGTTTACTCGTAAGAATTTCGGTTAATGAAAAGACACACTTATTTCTGCCATTAATTTCGCCTTTATTTCTACCGTTATCGCCGTTTTTTTGTAAACCTCGTACCAAAATTTTGTACTTTTTTAAATTTGCGTTCTTTTCTCGTTCTTCATTATCTCTGAAGCTTTTCTCACTTCATATTCTCCATCATTTCTTACTATGTACTTTTTATTCTTATTTACTGTTATTGCCATTATACAGCAATTTATGAAGCTCTTTGCCTCCTTATTTAATTAATTCTGCCTTTAAATTATCATTATACTCGCCGAGCACTAGAGAGTATTCTGAGGCCTTCAAGTTACGACAGCTTTTAAGCAACTATCCTTTTTCTACACGTTGCAGTGTACGAGCCAAACGGCGACCGAATTTCATTCGAGTTTTGACGTACGTTCTGCAGTATTTGTACGCGTTAAAAAGAGAGGAACGCGTAGCTTGTTGAAAGTGGTTAATGCATGCTCTTAAAGGCGGGACAAACAACAGCTTGAGAAAAGCAGAGATGTGCAAACGGTTCAATGTTGTACAAGTCCTGTTCTTTGGTTTCTAAATATTTTTGATTAAGTAGACATAAAACTGGACTAGTAAAGTTGCAAAGTTTGTTTTATTATGATCAGAGTTGAAACACTTAGTAATTTCGCTTAATAATAAATAAAGAAGCAAATAAAAAGACAGCCAGTAGAATAAACTACTCAGGACTGTTGATATTTCTTCCGAGGTTTGTAATCTTGAATACTTTGTTCTATCCCTTTTCCAACGTTTTTATTCTTGTTTCTGCTCCTTCCGTTTGTTTTTTTACGCTGTTCTTTGTACCGTTTGTTATTTTTATTTGCTATACCTATTAGGGTGGCCCTTAATTATGGTTGAAACAAATTTTGACCGGGTCACCCCCCAAATCGATTCCAAAAAAATTAAAAGTAATTTTAAGATTTACCACACCTCCAAATTCCAACGTTAAGGGGTGCCCCAAGGAGCCTGAATTTTCCCATTTAAATAGCATAGGCTTTCAGCACACTTTTGGTTTTTATTTTTTTATAAAAGTATGTGTGTCTGAAAAAATCCGGAGAGTGCTACGATTCATTGCTTACTGATGCCCCTTTCACGGAAAAAATCATGGGAGCCAGGTGTCATATCTTAACAACTCGTTACAACCGAGAAAAACGACAATATTTTAAAATTACCACTTTCTTCACCCCCCATTTATTTGCTTAAGATATGACACTTGGCTCCCATATTTTTTCCATGAAAGGGGCATCAGAGAGCAATGAATCTGAGCACTCCCCGGATTTTTTCAGACACACATACTTTTGTAAAAAAATAAGAGCCAGAAATGTGCTGAAAGCCTATGCTATTTAAATGGGAAAATGCAGGCTCCTTGGGGCACCCCTTAACGTTGGAATTTGGAGGTCTGGTAAATCTTAAAATTACGTTTTATTTTTTTAGAATCGATTTGGGGGGTGACCCGGTCAAAATTTGTTTCAACCATAATTAAGGGCCACCCTAAATTACCTATTTCCTTTGATGCTCCTATTATTACCTTGATTATTATACCCACATTTTGTTTCTTTCGTGTAGTTTTCCTATTCAATCTCTAAAATTATAATACTAATCGTAATTGTCCAGATCTATTTGGTTGCACACTGAACGAGTTCAAAAGAAAAATCTGTAATATTATAAATATATCATGCTTCTGCTGATTTGTTTGAAGCGTTCATGTTTGGAAGATCACTTTGTTTAATTTTAATTTTATTTTTAATTATAATTAATTATTCGTGTTTTGTTTTAAGTTAGGCTTGGGAATTATAATTATGTTATTATATTTTGTGGTAAATTGTTATGGGGCGTGCGTGTTCAATGCACACCTGTTATTTACCCGAAGTTTTGTAAATAAATAAATAAAAAGCAATTCTCTTAATTTTTATTCTTTTCAATTTTATCTATTTAGTACATGTATTTATTGATATTACTTATTTTACCTTTATTCTAACCTTAAACGATCTGAATCTGCCTTTGGTTTTCCATAACTTTTTACATTCGTGATGCGTGATTCCTTTATTTTGATTGAAACTTGAAATTTGGCATGCTATGAGATATCGCACTAGAAAAAATGTGTGCATACTCATTTCTAAATTAAATTTGTACTGGAAGTTTTATTCATTGTGTTACATTCGGAGTAATTCATACAGTTTTAACTTTGTTATTTTAAATACCCTCTATATTTTAGCTCAGGTTAGAATCAATATGTAATCTAGTTTTGTTTAAAAATGATAATTAAATTAAAATTTCAAGTTTGCTATGGAAATCTAATAATACTAGAAACAACCAAATAACAACACTATCGCCTAGGAACAAAGGTTTGAGTAATATGAGGAGTGGATGTTAGAATGCGAGCTCGTGTCGGGTATACTGCTTTTATACGAATTATTATCAAAAACTATAGGAAATATAATCAAACTTAGATATGAGTGCAAAACGAAGATCGAAAGCTTACGAATACCATAGTTACAAAATGTGCCAGTTATAATGATTATTAATAAACATGGAAATACTGTAATAAATGCACATGAATTAATCCTAAGTTATTATTTATTGACATGAATATTTAATTATTAAACACCAGTGGGTTATCCAACAAGTCTTAATATGCACGTTGTATATTAAATTTTATAAAAGTATGCACATTATTTTAATTTATTTTTCATTCTTCTACACAGAGTTTACGAGTATAACAATAGGTGTATCATAAAAGTATATTAAAGACCGCAAGGTATCTTGCACTTACCTTAACGGCAATAAAAAATTATTTATAATTATTTTAAAAGTAAATGTTGTACTGGCAAAATTCTCAGAAACTGTTTAAAAATACGTTAGAAATAAATTTCTCTATAACTCATAAATATGTATTTTTGTTGCCTTGTTGTAATTTTAAATTAATTTGCCTACTAACTGACAATTTTAATATGTATAAGCTTTTTTTCTGCATTGGTTGGAATAGGTACGTATTGATATTTACAAAATGCGAATACTAATATACATTCAGTTTATGTAAAGTTGTAGCCACCGGTTAGCATTAAGGATATTGTGTTGTTGGTAGTCTACGAGGAATTATTTATTACTGAAATTTGAGGGTAAAACCTAACTTTTAGATTTATTTGAAAAATCTACATTATTTTCCAGCTTAATTGCTAAGCGTGAAATATTACTTAAATACATCTGATGAGTCAAGCCGGAAGAGGAATATCTGTTTGGGTACTTTTTTAAGGTATTTTTTTATAGATTTCTGAGTAGCTATGATGACAGTGGATCTAAACATAAATCTCTGCATATTCCGGAAGTTTTAGATACGAGTTTTATCTTCTTGAAACGTCGTACACCGAAATATTGTTTTCATAATATTAGATTTATGAAATCATTTCAGGTAAAAAGAGCTTTAAAAAATGTTTGAATAATGAATTTGCAGTTTAGCGATAGCAGAAAACAGTGAGCAATGAAATCTGCAGCCTGTGAGTTATAATTCGATGGTGTGAAATATGGAAGCCTTTAACATGAAACGCATATTTGTTATTTAACACATTCAAAATCCGCCAACGTTCGGCCACTGTTTAATAGCTTCCCAGGACTAATGTCTATTAAGTCTTAAACAATTACAGATGGTAATTAATATTTATAATAACAGAAGACTTTCGTTTTTAAGAAGCAATGCAAGAATTTAATAGGCTTTAGGCAGCTTTGTATGAAAATTGATACTCGAACTGAAATTTTTGGTCTAGAGTGCACCAAATTAGATATGCACCATGTCTAAGTTTAAAAATTGTAAAAATCACTTAATTTATTTAAACATAAAAGTATAAAAATTTATTTTAAATTTTTGAATTATGTATGAAATATTTGTGATATTATTATTAAGAAGAATTTTGATTGTTTATAACTTATAACTTAACTTTTAAATTGAAGATATAAAAAATAATTTGCTAGTTGAATAAAGAAACTATAATATAGCAATCAATTTAAATAAAAAACTTATTTCAAGAAAATGTGGAACAAGCAAGCTAAAGTTTTTAACAGGCAGTAAATTAAGAAACACGCATTGAAAGACTTCAAAGCACATACTTTAAGTTATACAAAAAAGTCCCGTAAAGATGCTAAACAGTGGTGGAACAATAAATAAGTAGGATACAAACAAAGACTTGCGTGTTTTGGCATTAATAGGATAGGAATTACGCCGACTACTGCAGTGGAAACCCTTCTGAACCTTTCTTTTCTTCACATTGTGATACAAGGAGAGGCGCGATTGAGCCTCCATACATCACATAACTTCTAAGTCAGTACTGGTAAAAGGCAGTAAGTGAAATGGCATATGCGTGAAATGACAACAACTTTATAAACTTTTCCACTGAAGTGACAATTAAGGAATTTGAAGTGCGAGAGGAACCTCGAAGTAGTAGTGTGATCCGATATACGGACGGCTCTAATAAAGAAGTGAGGTCCGAATCAGGTGTATTTGGACCATAAGACCAGAGGATAAGCTTAGCTTCTTCCTTTGGGAAATACGCCTCAGTTCTCCAAAAAGAAATATACGCCATATTACAGTGCGTTCGGGAGAATGTTAGGAGGGCTTATAATAATAAGAGAATTTACGCTTTGTCTATAGTCAGGTGCCTCTGAACGCTTTAACGACACAAAGATTTCATCCAGACTGGTGAGAGAATATCTCACAAAATTCAATATCATCGTAAAGCTTTTGTGGGTATTTGGTATCGTGACAAATTATGCAATGTGAGAGTCGATGAATTAGTTCAGCTTAGAACCTGTTCTAGGCGTACTACGAAACGCAACCCGGAACTTCATTTGCTGCTGGATAAGCGCTCAACATATAAAAATGATTGAAAAAATAGACCAGAATTCAATCACTGCAGAGTTTGTAAAAGGACTTTGAGAACTACTTTGGCTAAGTAAGACATTACTGCGGATTATAACAAAACTTTTAACAGGGCATGTACGTGTGAAGCAACACTTACAAAAGATTAGAAAGCATGATGGAAATCTTAGTACAGATTCTGCAGAAAGCAACCATAAACAGTTATACATATTTAGTGCAGCTATGGTGCACTATTAAGCAAAATGCAACGCATATTCTGATATCGAACTTTGGAAGAAAATAACGTCATTACCCGCCAAGCGAAAGACCTGTATTTCCTGATCATCATCATCATGATCATCATAGAACAGTATTATGTTTATCCACGCCAATTCTGGGCGTATGCCTCCCCAAAAAGCTTCTACTCAGTCCGGTTTTTTTGTAGATCGCCACCTTTTGTGACGTTCTTCCTCCAAAAGTGCCCTTTGTCTTCCTTTGTCACGTTTGCCTGTCCGGTGTCTCCAGATAATTGTTTTTACTTCACTTTTTGCCGTCTTTACGTATGAGATGTCCTGTCCACCTTCCTGTTTGTCTGACTGCTCATTTGGCTACATCGTCGACTTTTGGTCTCCTTCTCCAGTTTTTATTTTTTCTGAATAAGAGTCCTTTGAAAACGTTTCTTATTTTTCCAAAAACCGCCTAAGCAAGCTGAATTCTTCTGTTGATTTCAGGTATTTGAGTCGGTTCATTAAATGTCAGTTATTGTCCCAGGTGGGTGTATTCAGTGGCCAATTCTATTCGTCCTCCGTTCAATAGTATCTGTCTCTCGGCATTAATGCTAGTCATTATCTTTGTTTTAGATATGTTTATGGTAAGTCATACTATTGACAAACAACAGAATATCTGAGGTTATTGGAGTTTTCTGAAGACGTCTTCTAACAAGTTTGTGCATACTTAGGGGGGAGTAGATCACCCTGTCTTACTCCTCCTTTAATTTTGACGAGGTTCGTATCTTCAAGCAGTTTGATTACAACATTGGTGTCTTTGTACAAGTTTTTATTGTCTGGATATACCGGTAATCAATTCTATATCTGTTATTGACCAATTTTCGACCAAATCAAACACCTTTTGAAAGTCTTCTTCTTCTTCGATAATCCTTTCTGCATTTTCAGATCTCGTATGGGGTTCCATATCCTGTACCCATTTCTTCCATGCCTTTCTGTCTCTTGCTAGGGTTCTTATTTCCTCCAGTGTCTTTCCTTTTTCTAAACCTATTTCCTAAATTTGATCCATCCATTTTGTTCTTGGCCTTCCTCTTTGTTGTTTGGTTGGTTTTCCCATTTCCATTATTTTTCTTGTGACTCTATCGGGTTCCAACCTTACCGCATGTCCATACCAGTTTAATTGTTGCTTTTTTTATTTTTTCTATTATTGGTTCTTGTTTTGTTATTTCTCTAATGTTTTCGTTTTTTATCCTGTCCCATTTAGTTTTCCCGGCGATTTTCCTAAGATGTTTAATTTCGATGGTATTTAGTTTAGTTTCGTATTTTTCCGTAGTGTCCAATTTTCGCATGCGTTGGTTATTGTTGGTTATCATATTGTGGATTTTCATTTTTACCTCTATGTCTATGGTTTTATGCCCCAGTACTGTTTTATTTAAGAAGTAATATATTTTTGTTGATTTGTTGCCTCTATTTGATAATTCGGCATCTATTTTCCCATATTCTGTTATTTTACTTCCCAAGTATTCGTATGGTGTTATTCTTTTTGCAATTAATTTATTTGTTGTTTTGGTTATCGTTTTGTTTTTCTTTCACAATCATAACTTTTATTTTATTTATGTTCACTTCCATTTTCATGTTTTCGATTTCTTTAGTCCTGGCATTCACTAAATTTTGCATTTTGTTTTTATTATTTGTTATTAGTATCACATCATCTGCATATAAGAGGCTACTCAATTTAACTAATTCCAGATTTCTGTGTCCAATTATTACAGTGCTCAGCCGTTTATGTTTTTCTTAATTCGTTTGATGATCTTCTCCATAATAATGATTTAAGTACCATATCCTTTACCCTGGTAAGATGCCATCGAATATAAGATGCACCATGAATACAGAGACACCAAAATACGAAAAAACGTGCGTCTTATAATCGATGTAATATGGTAATAAGGGGCTTAGATTGTCCCCTTGTTTTATTCCCTTAATTATTTTAAATTCGTCTGATTTTTGACTTGCCATTTGTACTTTAGCTCTAACTGTCATATGTGCTTCTAATTGCGTTTATTAAAATGTTAGGTAGGTACTTCCATTTCGCTCAATGTTTTCCACATTTCTCTTCTGTCCACAGTATCAAAAGCTGCTTTTAAGTCGATAAATGCTAGAGATAGTTCTTTTTCTTCTTCTATTTTTCTTTCTATTATGTTTCTTATCATGTATTTATATGTTATCGCTTGTCTGTCATGCTGGTCTGAAGGCTGCTTGTTCTTCTCCTAATTTTGATTCAACGTGTTCTCTTAGTCTCTTTTCTAAAATGTTTGTGTATAGCTTGTAGCTGGTTTGGGCTAAACAGATTGGTCTGTAGTTTTCACATTGGGTCTGTTATCCTTTCTTGTATATTGGTATTAATAAGTTATTTTCCTACTCCCTCGATATTTTTTGTTTTTCCCATGCTTCTTTACAAATCGCCCATATCCAATCTACTCCTTTTTTCTCCCAGCTATTTAATCATCTCCGGTACTATGCCGTCTTTTCCACTTGCTTTTCCAATTTTGATATTTGTATTGCTTCCTCGACTTCTGCTCTCTGAATTTCTTGTGGTTGTTCTGTTTGTTCTTCTCTGTTTATGTTTTCTTCTGGAGTTACCATGTGATATTTGTAAGTATGGTGTTCTTTCCAGGTTTCTAGTATTTCTTTTGTATCTGTTTGTACTTGTTCGTGTTTGTTTTTTATTGCTTTTATTTCCTTCCTTTTATTTCCTCTTAGTCTTTTTATTTTAGTTCAGAACTCTCTGCTAACTATTTTATGTAATTCTGTTATCTCTGCTCCAAAGTCCTTCCAGGCTTCCTTTTTCGCTATATTGACGGATCTTTTCACTGTTTTGGAAGTCTAATAGAGAGGTTGGTTATATGTGAGCGCCTTTTTCATCCCCTGCTCACTGTATGTATGCGGTCCAGCGTGTTGTAATCTGCTCTGAAGCCCGCCCGGCCCGGTGTTTGGAATGCATCTAGTTTGGTTGTTATTCTATTTGTTATAATTCGGGCAAATAGTTTGCATAGAGAGATCCATGTAATGGGTCTATAGTTTTCCGAAATTTTTTCGTCTCCCTTTTTAAAAATTAGTATTACATTGGCAGCCTTCCAGTCGTTTGGTGTTTTACACTGTTCGATGCAGGTACTGAAAAGTCTTACGAGATGGGGTATCAATTCGTTTCCTCCCAAGGAAGTTTTAGTATATGGAAGGAGCATACTCGACAAACGTATGTTGGTTCTTGTTACAACATCTCGTCGTACGTTTTTATACTTTTCTCTTTTTAACAAACATCATTCTGACACGCTATCACTGTCGTAGCCACCGGAAGTATGAACGTTAGTGTTTTCTTGTTGTGTACATTCGTTTCTGTGTTAGTGACGTTTTGTGAATGCGACTGTGCCATGCGTCACGAATTTTAGGTTATAACAACTCTTAATACTGTTAATAGGTACATAACAATACACGTGGTTTGTGCTTCATTCGTAATTCCTTAACTAAGGTTGGTGTTTCACGTATTAAAGACAATGGGGAAAAAGTGTGTAGTTTGTGGTATTCCACAAAAAACAGGAAGTTCGTATACATTTCATCGGTAAGTAAAATATAATACTCAAATGTAAATTACGAATTTACAAGCGTAATTTATTGTAGCTTTCCTAAGAATCGAAGTTTAGTTTGGAAAAATGCCCTCAACATTAAAAACCACATCAACAGTAATCATGAAACGACAAAGAAACGTCACCAAACAAGAAAAAGCGAAGCCTATCAGGTTAGCGGTACTTTTTTAAAAGTAGGTTTATGTTAGTCTTAATTAATATTATTTTAGATATTCGTGTCACTTACCGGATGCTGCCGAGTTTGAAAAGCCTTGTAAACATCGCGATAATAGCAGTTACATGTGTAACACTATTACAATTGAAGATATTATATTGGCTCGTAAGAAATTCTATAAAGATAACGTAAAACTCAGTCAAGATACGAAAATTTCCCATTTGATGTACATTAAAAATCCAAAACGACGTCGTTGTGCAAAAATATAATTTCCCTGAAAATTGTACAACCCTGAAACTCTTCGCCGATGGATGTGGCGGACAGAACAAGAACTGTCACGTCAATCACATTCTTTCATTTTGGTTACAGCGCGAAGCACCTAAGAATTTGAAAAACATAGTACTAACATTTCCTGTTCGCGGACATTCCTATATGCCAGCAGATAGGACATTCGGCACCGTTGAAAAGGAACTTCGCTGCAATGATGTACTTTTGAACAAGAGTGATTATTTCAACCTGTATGGAAACTTTGGAACAGTAAGGAAACTTTCTGAGGACTGGATAGTGTATGATGTTAAAAAATTACTAGATGCAATGAAAAAGATGAACGGAATTGCTGACATGAAGAGAATCTTTTTGAACAAAATTATAAAAAGAAATGGCGAAGATGCAGTGAAGTTTAAAGTGGAGCTTACTTACAGAAACTGCGATACATCAAAGCAACATCAGAGTATTCTAAAAAAAGGCAAAACTTTTGCAGCAATCCATTTAAAGGCAGTTGAATTACATCAAGAGTTTCCGGAGAAGAAAAGAAAGAGTTTAACAAACTTGTTGTCTGCATACAATAAGGAGTGGCTACGTTTGGCTGAATACAAGTGGTACAGAAACATTTTGGGCTTTTCAGATGATACTGAAAACTTAGAGATACTTCCTGAAAACACAGAAGACTTGGAGGAAAGCATTGCTGAAACTGCAGAAAGTGAAACCTGTAACTGCCTTGAAGACGAATGTGCCTTAAACATATAAAAATATCTCAGTTTTTTATTAACAATACCTATATTCTATTTTTTCTAAGTTCATTATGGTCTTGTTTATTAGCTTTGTTAGGTTTTTAGATTTTAATTATTTTTGTGTTGATTTCTTATAGTTTAATAATAAACAACTACTACAAAGAAGCAAAAACTCTGGTTTTCATTTCAAAATGGAATAACTCCAAAACCTTTTCTTTGTTTAGTGAGTCACTATAGAAATTTTCATATTGTTTATTTCAGTAATTATGTCGTATGTATGGTACAGTTAGCTATTTACCATTCCTTTGTATGTATTTTTTAATATTAATTTGCATAATAACTGAAATCTCTCGTGGTTATGCATAATAATTTGTAAGGTTCAGGTATTACGCATATTACCTCCAAGGTTCAGGTAATATCGATATCAACTAACAGTCTTGGTTATTATGCATAAGGAATTAAACATATTCTTACAGAAGAATGCAAAAAAAACTATATCAAGTTTCAAATACGTTTATTTGAATCAATTTGAACAAGAAGAGCTTTGGTGGCATTTACTGTTACATAACGTATTATTTTTTTACAACGACAACTATTATTATGACAGAATTTGTTACAATTGCATCTTTGGTAGCCTTGAATACTGCCGGAAGCAATTGCAGCTGCTTTTTTTAGTGAAGTTGATATGTTCGGAACATCATTCACATGCAAAAAATCTGAATTTGCAGAGGGCTCAAATTGTGATCGCACATATAGTTGTTGTAATATTCCATCCTTTGTTCCAAGTTTATAGTTACCATTATTTTCATCTACTTCCATTACAACAGCAATAACATTTCGGAAAGATCCATGAGCGCGATCGACATCTGGAATAGGGACAGTAACGTTAGCACCCACTAAGCAAGGTGGATATTTTGCATTCGAAGTCTAAGCATTTTATGTGCTTGTTGTTGGAGATTTTGTGTTGCCTCGCTCCTTACTTCCAAAATTCGAACACTTCTGTTCTCTAGCATTGCAGGGGTGCTATTATTATCGTTGTCTTCCTGATCATTATTATCAATCTTGCTTTTATTTTCTTCATTATTGTTACCTAGTAAAAGATCGAGGTCTTCTTCATTAATAATTTCTTCAATGCATTCGTATGGTAGATATTCTGTTGCTAGGCCAATTTTCGGTTCTGTGCCGAATAAAGCTTTATATGGTGACATTTTTAGTCCAGCATGCAGTGACCTATTTTTCATGAACTGAACAATGTTTAGACCTTTTGACCACTCTTTTATTGGTTATTGGTTTTATTGTCGTACATCCAAGTAGCTAACATTGCCTCAATATCAGCATTGGCACGTTCGACACTTCCTTGACTCTGGCTATGGCGAGGCTTCCCATTCGCCAGCTTTAGACCTTGCCATTCTGCAGTAACGTCTCGAATTACTTGGTTTACAAATTCTCTTCCATTACCGCTAAAAATGTTTGACATTTTGTAAATAAAATAACTGAAAAACAACTATTTACCTGTGTAATATTGCTGGAGCTCCAAACAGATAAAAAATACCTCTTATATGTTTGCTTACTTCCACAGCTGTCTTTGATGTTAAGGTGCGTAAAATGACAAATTTAGTAAGATGGTCCTGGTAAACCAGCATAAATTTAAATTCTCCATCGGATTCAGATTGCATATCAATTAAGTCCATTTGCGCCCGGCTATTAAATTCTTTGTGTATCATAGGTTTTACAGTAATCCCTTTTCGTTTTTTAGACCGCTTTAAATGACAAGCCTGGCAATGTGATAAGTAGATCCTAATGATTTCTTGTGTAATATTAGAATACTGTTTTGAAACTTCAGTTATCATTCGGTCTCTTTCTCCGTGACAGGTATTCCTGTGGCAAACGTCTAGAACGTCAAACATTCCCTCAACAGGTACGATGTAGCGCACATCTTGAATTTCTATTGAAATATCAGAATTTAAATCGTGTTCGACCTCTGTCAGTTTACTTTTATTTTCCGTTACAAGCTTTTCAACACCTCCAACCTCAATTATTCCAAATCTCTTTATTCTGCGATATTGTAGAGGGGATTACGGACCATCACACAAAGTAACTTCCCTGACCTAATGGCACCAGCGATTTAAAACGGTTTTATAAGAATTCTAACAAATATTTACCTCGGCTAAGAGAGCATGATATTCTTCTTTTAATAGAATATTTAATAGAGAGTTTGTTTTTCCCTTTAGCTTTGTAACTTCTTCAATAAATTTGCACTTTACATTATCAACAACTAATGTAGACGTCATTATGGACTATAGAAAGTAAATATGTAACACAACCTATTCCATACACGAGAGATTTCAGTTATTATGCATATACCCTGAAATGCTTAGCTATTATGCGTACGTACTAACTGAAATTTGATATTAACTGTAACACATACCCATAAATAACACCTCTGTTTTCATATTTGTTTTACTACAATTTTTCCCATTTTTTACCATAATTATTTTTAGATTTAGAGTGAATATGTTTTATATTTGACATTGACAATGGTATTTTTGTAAAAGTTATTAATTTGAATTTTCGCGCCCTATAAGCTAGCAACAAGTTGACAGTCGGAAATGGTGTGGCTAAGACAAGGATAGCAAATCAAAAATACGTGTAATAACAAAGATAGGTTAAGGGACGTTTGTCTTTGATATATGGTAACACACCCAACAGCCGTATGCTCCTTCCATATACTAAAACTTCCTTGTTTCCTCCTATTTTTATCATTTTAATATTAATGTCATCTGGTACTGATGCTTTGTTACTAGATATTTGTCGTGTAGCGCTTGCTTTATTTTATCTTTTATAATTTCCGGTACATCCTCTGTGTAGTGTTTTGTGAACGGTGCCCTTAAATCTCTTGGACAAGGCGAGGACTCTGCGATGACACGTGAATATAAGTTTTCGTAGAATGTTTCTACACGTTTCGGTATTTTTGTTTGTGCTGGTTCGGTATGCGTTCCCCTCTTCATTGATCAAGCTTTAAATTTCCTTTTCTCTATGGCCAATTTCTTCCTGAATACCTGTTGTATAATCACTTCTATTAGGTGGCGATTTGTCTTATTCTTTGTCTCATTTCTTTATTCAGATTCTTCAGTTCTTCTCTTGTTATTATATTATATTAAATTACTTAGCATAACTTTTTAAGTAGAATGTACGCATTACATATCACAAGCGTTCAAAAATTTTCTGCTCAAACAAATGATGGTTTACCCTTTCAGTTGTAAATACAGATTGTTCCCTCAGCACGCACATTTCCTTAAGATGCACAACCTCTTTTGCTTCGTTTAAACAATCTTCTTTATATCATATCTTCGGTAAAATACCTTATTTGAACTTTTTTTTAGAAACACACTGAAAAATACAGTTATTTTCTAACTCCTTGCGTAAAATATACGTTGAAATTTAACTAATTTTTTATTGCCTGAAAACAACGTTCAGGGTTTATTTCTAACCGAACAAATAAATGATGTCTGGAACTAAACCGATGGTATGTGTTCGTCAATTCTGATGTTGCCAATCATGGCAAAAAGTTAACCTTTCCGGACCTTTGCTAGTATATTCAAATTAATTTATCCAATTCAGTTACGAAATGTCAACATTTCGACATTGATTTTAGTTGTGAAAAGTGGTCCATTTTGTAACTAGTTACAAAATATGCTCCCATTTTGTAACTAGTTACAAAAAGATGATTTGAGTTGCGAAAAGTGGTTCATTTTGTAACTAGTTAAAAATATGCTCCCATTTTATCACTCCCATTTTATCACGATGCCCCAACTCCTTTTTAAAGAAGATGTGGCATTTACATTTTGTTATCTGAATTGGATAAAATCTTGTATGAAACACGTTGCAAAACATGTCTTTTTATCACATGGCGTGTTGTTCATTTCGGCTTCGCCTCGACGAATTTCACGCCTGGTGATAAAAAGTCCATCATTTTGCAACTCGTTGCATAAATAGCTATTTTATTATATCGACTGTTTTTTTAAATTTCATATACATTTTAATAGCAATGACTTGGAATATACATTTTAGAATTATCAATATTTTTAAGCAAACAGTATTTTTATCTTAGGTGTTGCTGTATTCTCGTTCCAAAGTTGGAAGTAAAGGTAAAATGGTACCATTATTAGAAATTTTAGGATTTGTCAGTGATTACCTGTGTATGTAGCCGGCAACACTGTGACGTTCTGCTGGATTTGTCAACGCCACTTTATGTGTCCAACAAACATATTTTTTAAAATGCTTGTTACATACTAAAGTATATTAATGTTCATAAGAATCACAAGTTAAAAAGGTCCAGAATATTTTTCTGCAATTTCTTGCAATTAGGAAAATAATATTAACCTTTATTTAATCAGGTATTCAATCACATATTTAATGAATTAAATTCATTGCTATATTATGTTTTAAGTTAAAATTAAGTCGATTTACTACGGAAAAATGAGCAAACCTTTCAAGAACTAAGAAATTCAACCACTTTGAGATGGATCGATAACGATAGTTGTTTTTTGTTTTATTTATGTCTTACAAAGCAATTATTGTATGTAGCTTGTCGGTTAAGAAAAAAAAGCACCAAAATAAATTCAAGCCTTCTATTTAATTAATTCCTAAAATTATACAGTTAACATAAAAATCACTTCTAAATAGTAGAATTTAGTAATACTTGTTTATAAACACCTGTTGATACAGCCAGCATAAAAAATACTACTAAAAGTGAATATAAATGAAGAAAATGTCCATCAAATGCTATTCGAAGAAAATATATTTGCAAAAACTAAATATTACTATGATATTACGCAAACTCAAAATATCCAAAAATGGGATATCCTGTCAGAATTCCAAGTAATAAAGAGGAAATTTTCGATTAACTAAATATTTAGCAATTAAATTATTTTGTTAACACACCAAATTAATTATGATGTCATGTAACGACATTATTTGTAATTAATATATTCCCCGAGGCTTGACGTGAGTAAAAGGAGTGAATAACATTTCTGGAGGCAATTCCACTGTAATTTTTTTATTGTTTATTTAATTTGGAGTATAAAGTTAATGCAGTTAGTTGCATTTGGAAATTAATTATGTAAAGGGACTTGTTAGATTTTTATTGACTTTTGACAAATTTATTTGACTAATTTTTAAACAGCTGAAGCGCTGAAGCTGATTTGTGGGTTGAGATTAATTAGCAATGCCAAAATCTCTTATTTAAAGATAAATAGAAACATTTCACTTCATAAGTAGATTTGTAGAAGTGATCTAGACTTTTTTATTTGAATTTGTGAAACGTCTACAGTCTTCTGCTCATAATAAGAACATAATTAATAAATGTCTTTTATTTTTAAAATACAAAATATGCTTCCTCCTTCAAAATATTTTCTCATTTCCAGATATTACTTTCATTAAGGTCGATTTAGCACTAAAATAAACTACTTAAACTTAATATTTAAAACTGAAAGTGATTGGGCTTGACTTTTATGAGCTTTAATGATTTTCTGAAATTAAAGAAAAAGGTTATTCCCTAGACGAAAAAACAAATTAAGGTTTAAGGCGCCAGTTTAATGGAATTTAATTTTTTTCTGTCAAATAGTACACGAGTATTGCGAGTTGACCTTATACAAAAAATTTTTAAGTTTTTATTAAATCAAATTCGGGAATTTAAAAGTTTAAATATTTTCATGAATACCAGTGTTTAAGGTTATAAAACTGTCTCGACGTACATTAACGTTTAAGATATGATTTTACCAATAGCAGATGTACGAATTGTGTCCTTGCGAACATGTGCAGATTCGCACAATTCTACATAAAAAATGTAAATTTTTAAATAAATATTTGCAGTTGATTAACAAACAGTTTATTATATTAATCTGTAGGGGGAATTATCTGTGTTAAAGCGAAAGTAATATTGTGTTACAATAGTTTTCAATTATACTGAGCTGCTCAGCATTATTATTAATGAGTTCTTAATTACATATGATTTTTCTCTTAGTTGAAGATGTTTTATAAGTATATGGATTTGATTACATTTACAGATATAAGAATATCCTGTTGGCTGTTTATATTATTATAATTATATTGTTAATCTTCAGTTATCATTACGACTGCAGTAACAAGTGATATAACGCTTTATTTTATGTTTCAGTTACATTTCTTTGTAACATGATTATTATTACTGTCATTTATTATTATTATTATTTTCTTTTACACAGCATTACCTGGAGTTTTTATCTAAGTCACGGTAGTTCCAAGCAACTTAGTGTTTAGTTATCTGAAAGAAACTTCCTTGTTAGGTGAAAAGTTCCTAATATGGCTTACTTTTGTAACTCAATAAAGTTTATTTAAGGAATTTAGAAGATTCTTAGGTATACCTGCAGTTGATGACAAGGTTATTGGGAAGTTCAGCTTTTTGTTGTTTCCACATATTTTTGAGTTCCTCAGCAAGATCTTTATATTTGTTTATTTTTTCTTTAAAAGATTTTGTGAGATTGTGGTTGTTAGGGATAGCTATGTTTGTAAGGTACCTATCTAACAACGTTATGTTTGTCTGTTAATGTTATATCTGGTCTATTTGCAGGTATGTGTTTGTCTGTTATGATACTGCGATCCCACATTAACTTAAACTCATTGGATTCAAGAATAGTTGAAGCTAAGTACTTAAAGGTTGGTAGTTGTTCTTGTATTAAGTAGGCTATACTTTAGTGCTAGCTTTTGATACACTATTTTAGCAACATCATTATGCCGTTTTATGTATTCTGTATTTGCCATTAGCCCCATTACCTTACATCCGCTTATTATGTGTTCAGTTCTTTCACCTTTTTCTCCACATCTTCTGCATTAATCTCTAATATTTGGTGCCTTCATTATGTACTCTTGGTAGGTTTTCGTAAGAAGGATATTATCTCTAATTGCTATCAGATATGCTTCTGTCTCGCGGAAAAGCTCACCTTGGTCTAGCCATTTGTTCGATATAATTTTATCGACATTACCACTGGTTATGTGGTTATATCTCGGTAGTGTTTCGCATGAAGCTACTGTCTCAAGATGTTCGTCAACATTGTTCCTTAAGTTAGTAGGTGTATATTAAATTTATTGTCCGCATTTATTATCGCTTGATGTCATTGGGAATCATGTCTTTGGTGAAAGTATCTTCGTAGTGTTAGAAGTAGTTTATGGTGTGCTGATTATACCTCGTCCGCCTTCTTTTCTAGGTATTATAATTCTGTTAGCACTGGATTGTGGATGGTGTCCTCCAATTGGTGTGGGATTGGTTATTATTATTCTTTGTAAGCTAAGTAGGTCTATTTCTGTCCATTTAATTATACCCAACGTATACAGGGTGCCCGTTTTTCGACCTCAAGCATGGGGATCTCGGTTATTATAACAGATGCAAGATCGGTTAAATTAGGGCAAAGTTGCGCATTTTTATGGTGATCAATTATCTGAAAGAAAATTTGATCTGTCATTTTTAGTTTTTGAATTATTGGAGAAAAATGGAAAATTGTGATTTTTGTTTTAATTTTTTTAAACGAAAACCAATAAAACTAGACATTTTTAACTAAGACATTGTGAAGGCACTTTTTTACAAGGAATCTGAATCTGGCATCGTATTTTCCAAGGCATTCTAGATGCAAGAGTTACAACACTTATTATTTTTTTTCTTATGGGCGCCATATTTGATTTTTGCATTTTCAAATAGAGCTCTTTTTTCTGATTACGACTATGTATCACATGATATGGTCAAGCTTTACATTTTGATTAGAATTTAAGAAAAAGGTTTTTGCGAAGAATGCTTTGGAAACAACAACATCTACTTTTGTCTAAGAAACAAATTTTTGACAATTCAATTAAATTTCACTATTCGGTTGCATTATTTTTAATTTTGTTCCAATTTAAATACAAAAATTCTGCCTTATTCTGTTCTTAATTTAAAACTTAATTTTGTAGGTAAATTGGGAAGAAATGTGAACGTGCAACTCTAAATTTAATTGAATTGTCAAAAATTTGTTTGTTAGACAAAAGTAGATGTTGTTGTTTCCAAAGCATTCTTCGCAAAAACATTTTTCTTAAATTCTAATCAAAATGTAAAGCTTGACCATATCATGTGATACATAGTCGTAATCAGAAAAAAGAGCTCTATTCGAAAATGCAAAAATCAAATATGGCGCCCATAAGAAAAAAAAAATTAAGTGTTGTAACTCTTGAATCTAGGGTGCCTTGGAAAATACGATGCCAGATTCAAATTCCTTGTAAAAAAGTGCCTTCACAATGTCTTAGTTAAAAATGTCTAGTTTTATTGGTTTTCGTTTAAAAAAATTAAAACAAAAATCACAATTTTCCATTTTTCTCCAATAATTCAAAAACTAAAAATGACAGATCAAATTTTCTTTCAGATAATTGATCACCATAAAAATGCGCAACTTTGCCCTAATTTAACCGATCTCGCATCTGTTATAATAACCGAGATCCCCATGCTTGAGGTCGAAAAACGGGCACCCTGTATGTAAGGATAGGAATGGCATAGGTATTAATGGCGTTTACAGTGTTTTTTCCATGAAGTTTTTAAAATACTACGTATTCTACTTTGGAACTGTTTGGTTGTATTTTCTTTTATTTGTTTATGGTCAATTGTCCTTGCTTGCTGTATTCCGAGGTATTTGTATTTTTCTTCAATTTCCATTTGCGGAATGTTGTGGATGGCGGTTTCATCGTTTGTTGATATTTTGCCTTTGTTTATGTGTATCGTTCTGCATTTCTCTAATCCAAATTTCATTTCGATATCTTCGCTAAACTTTTGTGTGATACTTATCATTTGCTTAAGTTGGGTTTCGTTTGACGCATACATTTTTAAATCGTCCATGTATAGAAGATGTGAAATGATGTAGTTGGTATTCCCTTGTTCTTTTATTGTAAATCCTAATTTGGTGGAGTTATTACTGTCATTATTATTATTATCATCATTATTATTAGTATTACGAGTGCGTATTTTTATGTTATCTGTTTAGCCATGAAGAAACAACACGTATCACATTAACAACCCTTTATTTTTCTACGTAACTCCCTTCAACACATACACTTATTCCATCTTCTTCCAATAGTCCCATACCCTCAGAAAGTACAATTCCTTCGGCAACTCTGCAAAATATTGTTCAACACTTTGAGTGCTTCACCAGATGCAAAACGCTTTTCCCGAGATGCCTTCTTTAAGTTTTTGAATAGAAAGTCTGACGGAGCTAGGTCAGGCTATAAGGTGGATCTCAACTCTATGAAACCACAGTCATCGATTATCTTTTTTCAGAAACTTTAGGACACTGCGTTGGTTTTATTTCAAGCCGAAGGTCATTGGTAATATTTTTCTAAATATATAGGATTATCATAATTTATCAAAATACATAAAAAGTCCCAAAGGAGTAAATTTTTCACAACTCAATTTCTAAAACTTAACCAGTTTTTAACTTGTAAAGTTTATATTTAAACGAAGCTAGTTCCCAGCAGTCAGTGCCTTTTGAGTGAATTAAAAATAATACAGAAAGCTAAATCCTGTTTACAATGCATTTTTGTTATTCCGAATACAAATTCTTATGTCAGGGTAATTTAATACAACTTATGATAATGTCTATTTCATTGTTAAATTTAAAGGTTATTTACAAATATTAATATTTATAAAGGTTTAATAAAAATGTACAACCGAAAAAGCAAACAATATCCGCGAAATTTCCCATATCCTATACTTTTTATGCGTTTCGTAATATGTGTTGTCATTTTAGTGTGACGTTGTTATAATATTTTAATATCTGTTACTAATAAAAAACAGAGAATGTAATATTGCGGAAACTTAATAATAAACTGTTGTTATTAAGTTTTTTTATTCATCGTGGAATGTCCACAAAAAATTTCCATGACCTAGAATTCGAAACAAACTTATAAGAATTTTGTTGAAAGTAATCCAATTTCTAAGATTTTATAGGTTTTAATTTAGTATTTTTGTGTAATAGCTGTTATGTTTGGTTATTTATATATTTTTTAATTTGTTTTTACGTAGGATTTGACATTAAAGTCTATAAGGTCATATAAGCATACAGAAGATTCATTTATAATTAAAAGTATTTTGTGGATTTTCTGAAATGGTTGTAATTCATAAAACTTTGATGAGGTGGTTTACGATATTTGTGAAGAGAGAAAGAATCATAAAACAAACAGGATTTATAAAAAAAAGAAAGCATAATTACAGAGCCTCCACGAGAAATAAAACACATTTGTTATAAAACTCAAAATTTATTAATTCAATAGGTATTTACATTGTCATTTATTTAATTGAATGTGCTTTTCTTGCTAATTCTGTGTTTAACATTTTGTGTTATAGGTTTTAGTACAAAAATTATTAAATTTCAGGAAAGAAAACAAAAACTAGGTATTTGTTTATTTTAAATATTAAACTGTTTGTAAACTATATACAGGGTTCGTCAGTGAAGCGGGAAAATTTAAAACTCCTGTATCTACATAAGTTTTTATTTGAGCATTAATGTTTTTACAGTTTTCTGTTAAGTTAGACTTGCCATTTTATTTTTTTAAATTAACGCTTGACAGGTGGGCACCATTATGATCTACGCACTCTTGTAGTCTTACATGAGAAACCGTTGCATAGTCCGAAGGTATGGTGCGCACTTTCATCATCTGGCATTATTGGACCATTATTTTTTCAAGACGACCGAGGAAACGCTACAACCGTTAGTGCAGTTCGTTACACAAACGTGATCACAACATTTTTGATGTCAGAGGTGGTTCGATTTCCACAGATGGTTCCAGCAAGACGGTGCTACCAGTCATACTGCTTTAAGGGAACTCTTTCCGAACCATATCATATCAAAAAGTGCAGACATTGTTTGGCCGGCTAGATCTCCCGATTTGTCCGCATGCGACTTTTTTCTTTGGGATTGGCTCAAGAGCAAGGTGTATGTCGAGCGACCGCAAACGTTACCGGAACTAAAACTAAAAATTCAAGAAGAAGTTGCACGTATTATACAGGAAATGTTACGGCGAGTATCTAATGGAAAATTTTCGAGTAAGACTACAAGAGTGCGTAGATCGTAATGGCGCCCACCTGTCAAGCGTTATTTTTAAAAAATAAAATGGCAAGTCTAACTTATCAGAAAACTGTAAAAACATTAATGTTAAAATAAAAACTTATGTAGATACAGGAGTTTTAAATTTTCCCGCTTCACTGACGAACCCTGTATTAAGATATTTAACTTACCAGGTCTTCGTAGGCAATGCAAAAAGGTTTCAATTGCATTTGAATATATTTAGATTTTTGTTACAGTTTTACATAATTTTGAGACGAATAGTTTTGCCTGTTTTAGATTTCTGTGCTGTTATTCTTCATGAATATTTGTTGCTTGTACTGCTTCCGTTTTAAGTAGTTTTATTAATTAACGTTACACTTTCCTTTTATTAAAACTTTCCCATCTTCTGATATTGTTTTAATTGTCTGAAAAACAATACAACGTTCAACGTTGTTATAATTACAAATAATATTAAATAATATGTTGTCATAATAACAAATGTTTGTATGGATGAATTTATTATTTAAAAAATAAAACAAATACTGCTCGATTTATTCAAGTAAAAAATTTCTTTTTATGTATTTTAGTGAATTAATAAAAATTTGAATATACGTGGGTCATCTGAAACGTAAGGAAAGAAAAACAAAATGCGAATAAATTTGACCAACTTGTATTGATTTTTCAACATAATTTCCGTTGAGCTCGAGACATTTTGTTCAACAATGTCCTAAAGCCATTATTATACCGTTTCTCCCGTTTGCAAAATAGCCGTTCATAGCGGGAACCACTTCATTGTTGTCGGAAAATTGTTGTTCTCAGAGTCATTTTTTAAGGTTCGGGAACAAATGGAAGTCAGACGGGGCTAAATCAATTGAGTAGGGCGGCTGATCCAACAATTCGAATCTGAGTTCATGGATTTTAGCTATGGAAACCATTTACTTGTGAAAAGGTGCAGTCAGCAAACGCGGCACTCATCGCGCACAAAACTTTGTCCAAATGTTCATGTAAAATATTATGAATTCGTTCGGTTGAGATTCCTACCATGCAATCTCGCTGATCTACAATCTTGGGTCACTCAAAATTATTTTGTGGATCTTAGTCACCATATCTGAAGTTGTCACATCACCAGGGCGTCCGCTGCGGGGTCCATCTTCGGTACTCGTTCGGCCAAGTTTAAAGTCAGTAATTTATAAAAATGTACGGTCTTAAATGAAGGGAAAGACTCGCCAAGGATACGATTTATCTTATTTTTTATTTGGGTCGGCGTTTTCCCCCTCAAAAAATAAAATTTTATCACGGCACGAATTTCCTTTGCGTTCATCATTTCTGAAAATGCTTGTGCGTTAGCCTACTTCGCGGGATCAAACAATAATCTGACAATCCACTGAGCTGAAACTCGGCAAGGGCTCGTTTGAACGATCAAACCTATCGGCCGTGTATCGATTTTGATCATGGTGCTGCGTCTCTGCGTCGCTTACCTTACTTTTTAAACAATCCACATATGTTGAAAAATAAAGCATGTCCCATAAGTAACCGGACTACTTTAAATTATTCGCTTAAATTAAAAGTATAAACACAATCGCATTAAAATAGATACCCATGGAAAAATAATAGTATATTATACACTGTGTCCACATTTCGATGCTCACCATTGGTATCTCGGTTATTAGAAGACATAGAGCAACGGTTAAATGGGGAATGTTTTGCAGAATTCAATACTCGCGACAAATCTCAGTTAAAATTCACCCTAACTTTTTTAAATTTTAAGATAATTTGAAAAAACCAAAATTTGCCGATTTCAATTTTCCTCAATAACTCGTATTGTATTATACGTATTTTAGGTCACTTTAATATTTGGAATAGCAGGGGCCTGCAGAAGAAAAGAGCCATATAAAATAGTAGTGGCAGATATTAAAGATAATGGAGAAGTTCTTATTATTACAATACCTGATTCTAAAACTCATATTCAACGCCGGTTTACTGTTATTGGTGAAACATCTGTAAATGGTCTAAATTTAATAGAAATCTACAAAAAATATAAAGCCCAACGTCCGAGTATTGTTAAGACCAACCATTTCTTCTTGCAATTTCGAAATGGTAAATGAAAAACTCAGGTTGTAGGAATAAACACTTTTTCAAAAATTCCCTCACTTATTGCATCGTACCTAAAGTTACCGAACGCTAATAATTACACCGGTCATGCATTTCGACGATCCTCGGCATTTATTTTGGTAGATTCTGGTGGCGATTTAATCCAACTGAAAAAACACGGAGGCTGGAAGTCCAGCACAGTTGCCGAGGGATACGTCGACGATTCTATGCAGAATAAAATTGCGACATGTAAGTAGCATGGTCAACATTGGCAAAGATCGTGTGAGGGCCATTTTGAGAAAGAACAAATACAAGTGCTTCAAAATTCAAAGGAACCAGGAAATATATCTAGAAGATTACATAAAACGAATGGAGTTCTGCGAGACTATGATGACCTTTGCAAATGAAAATGAAAATTTTATTAATAACATTTTGTTCACTGACGAAAGTACTTTTGCCTGTTCATGGACATCATAATGCTTCCATTGTACGCTACTGGTCCCGTACCAATCATCATGAGCATTATAACTACCGGACGCAATATCCCCAAAAATTAAATACCTGGACTGGTGTTTTAGGTAACAGGATCATTGGTCCTTTTGTTATTAATGGTACATTGAAGAGCAATAAATACCTAGAGCTACTACAGAATGAAATGTTACCTACAATTAGGACGGAAAACGTAAGGTTAGAAGATATTTGGTACCAGCAGGATGGCTGTCCAGCTCACGAAAGCGCTGCTGTAAGAGCTTTTCTTAGCACTACGTTTCCTGGACGCGTAATAAGTAGACGGGGAAATATACATATACAATGGTCATCTAGGTCCCCAGACTTATCAGTTGATGATTTCTTTCTTTGGGGACACATAAAAAATTGTATGTACCGCCAACAGGAAACACGTGCTACAAATCTAGATGACTTAAGGGAAAAAATTATTATAGCTGCAGCTTCAATTACGCCGGACATGCTAAATCACGTTCGCCAAAATTTTTACAACCGCCTGGGATATTGTTTAGCTCAAGAAGGTGGCCTGCTTGAATACTTGTTGTAACATTTTGCTTTAATTTTTTATTACCTTAAATAGTAGGTATTTCTCACCTTTACGACAATATTTTACTATTTGTACAATAGAAGTTAAGCAAAGTTATGCATTTCTTTTTCGTTGTGATAAGTTCGTTAAGAAATAATAATTGTTTGTTTGTTTGTTTGTTTGTTGTATATTTTGTAAGTAGAAATTTTCTAGTTGTCTTGGATATATGGAACAGGATCAGTACCTATGTGGCTAGTTTCAGACAGACTGTATATTGAATTAGTTAATTATATTGAATGATAATTATAAGCGTAAAAGTCAAACGTCAAATTGTTTGTAGCTTTGGTTTATAAAGAAAAAAGTGAATATGTAATTTTTTCCTTCTACTTAGATGATAAAATTTCATTTTAACATGAAGTAAAGAGTACATAAAATGCAATTTTAACAGTGAGGATAGCATAATAGTTATAATAGTTATTTATTATACAGTGACCGGCAAAAAGTTCGCAACATATGGGAAAAATTTTTATTATTAGAGTATCGAAAAAACTTTTATGGTGGATGGGTTCTGCATGTCCAGTAACCTAAAAATCGAATTTGAGGTATGTCACGGGACTACTGGTATGGCGGCAAATTTGAAAAAATCACAGTAAAGTCGCAAAAAGTGGGGCTAGATGATAAAATATCGAAGAAAATTATTTGAAAGAGTTGTTTAAAATTTAATTTTAGGCATACATGCAAAATATCAAGCATTTATTTAAACAAAGTGAAAATCGCAATTTTTCGTAATTATGTTTATCTTAATTTACAAATACTCAATTATTTCTTTTAAGTAACTTGATTGAATTGAAACCTATGTATTTGGATAACAGTGGCAGAACTTTCTCGTTTTTTCCATAATTGACAGACCTAAATCTAAAAAATAGGTTTTTGCTAGGACGCTCACTGTTGCAATGGTTTATATCTAACAGCTGTTTCAAAATTTTAGAAATATTTTTATGCTAGAGTACTTAGAAAAGATCAATTTTCTCGCTAATAATAAAGTTTCATCGGTAACCGTAAATACATCTCCCTGAAATATCATAGAAAGAAAAGAAAACAACAACTACTAGAGAAACGCCTAGCACGAAATTTTGAAACCCACCTAATATACATCGATATAAAGAAGGCATACGACAGCGTACCTCTGATAAAATTATGGGACGCCATGACTGAAAGTGGTATAAGCAGAAAATATATAAATGCTGTAAAAACTCTCTACACCGGCACAACAGGGCAAATCAAGATCGGCTCAGAACTTTCTGATAAATTTAAAATAACCAAAGGACTCAGACAAGGCTGCTGCATAGCACCCACTTTATTCAAGATCTATTTAAACGAAGCCCTAAAAATATGGCGAGCAAAGTGTCGCAATATGGGAATTCCGATCGGGGATACATTTTTATACACCCTACACTTCGCCGACGACCAGCTTATATGCGCTGAAGATGAGCTAGATGCCCAATATATGTTTAGGAAAATAAAAGAGGAGTACCAAAAATGGGGCCTACAAATAAACATGGAGAAGACGAAATATATGACAGTAGGATGTAAAGGCGAAGACTTAGAAATTGAAGGAGATAAAATTAAAAACGAAAGTACGTACAGATACCTTGGGACAGTGGTAAGTGAAAAGGGAGACAGCGAGCTCGAAATCAAAAGCAGAGTAGCGCAAGGAAAGAAAGCCATACGCCAACTACATCCAATAATATGGAACAAAAAATTAAGTAAGCATACTAAACGAGTTATATACAAAGCCATTGTAGAAAGTGTAAGCACATATGGGGCAGAGACATGGAGTATTACAAAAAGACAAGAACAAAAACTGAAGGCAATGGAAATGGACTACTGGCGCCGAAGCTGTGGATTAACCAAGTTGGACAGAATTAACAACGAGGAAATAAGAAGAAGAGCAGAAGTGGATATAGATATTGTAACCACCATAGAAGCGAAAAGGTTACTGTGGTACGGCCACATGAAGCGTATGGGAGAAGAAAGATGGCCCAGGAAATTATGGGAATGGGTCCCGCTCCGAAGAAGAAGACGTGGCCGACCAAAACAAACATGGGAAAGTGGCGTGAAAGTTGCCATGGAAAAGAGAAATTTAATTGAAAATGGCTGGGAAGACAGGAAAGCATGGAGATTGGGATGCGGAAGACGTCAGTAATGATGTAAAAATCCGCAAATATATATATATAGAAAAGAAAAAGAAAATTACATAACAAACGTAGTTTTTAGGTTACTGGCTATTTTGAAGAATAAAATATTTTATAAATTGATGAACTTTGACCACAACCAAGAAAATTTAGCTTTTCTAAGTGCTCTAGCATAAAAAAGTTTTATACAGCTGTTAGATACAAATCATTGCAACAGCGATGGTCCTAGCGAAAACCTGTTTTTTAGATTTAGGCCTGTCAATTATGGAAAAGACGAGAATGTTCTTCCACTATTATCCAAATACATAGGTTCCACTTCAATCAAGCTATTTAAAAGGGAAAAATTGGGTATTTGTAAACTAATAAAAAAATATTTACAAAAAATTGCGATTTTCAACTTTTTAAAATAAATACTTGAAATTTTATATATGAACTTAAAATTAAATTCTAAGCAAGCTTTTCTAATAATTTTCGTCGATATCTTGTCATCTAACCCCACTTTTTGCGACTTCACAGTGATTTTTTTAAATTTGCCGCCATACCAGTGGTCACGTGACATACCTCAAATTCGATTTTTAGGTTATCGGACATGCAGAACCCATCCGCCATAAAAGGTTTTTCGATACTCTAATAATAAAAAATTTTCCCATATGTTGCGAACTTTTTGCCGGTCACTGTACAAGACGATAAAATTGTATTTTATCTTCGAGAGCGTTTTTTAGCGTCGAGGCGTCACTCGAGACGCTAATTACGCTCGAGAAGATAATTAAATTTTATCGTCGTGTATAATATTCTATGTTTTTCTATAGCATTTATTTTAAAGGAAAAAAATTATAAATAAATATAACATTTAACATTGACGTTTAAAATTATTGCTAATTGCGTCACGTTTTAAAATCTCATTAGTATGGGCGTTGTTAGGGTTACATTGCATTTTAACCGCAAGGGTAGATAAATTATTACTTTATCTATCCTTGCGGTTAAAATGCTATTTAACCTTTTGATTTTAGTAGAACAAAGCACACTTTAACATTTGCTAGAGAAAAAAATAAATTAATTATACCTTTTTTCTTTCATTTGGTTGTGACAACGTAACTTGTTACATTTGTTTTTAATTTGTTCTTTTGGTCAAAGCAGTAAATGAAGGGTGGCTTAGGGGTTAGAATAAAGAATATACAGGGTGATGAATTGCTTCACGCACTATGGGAATTCCAAAGAAAAATTTTTAACGTGTAAATATTTGCTTCCTTAATTAATTTACACCAAAGGTTTTTGTAGAGTGAAATATACTGCATCCATTGATGCTATTTTGCTGTATTTTAAATTTTCCTGTAACGGAAAACTGTCGGAATTACTTCTTGCACTTTGACAATAGTTAGTGATGCCTTGGAATTACTGAAACAAAAAGTAATTGTTCATTGTTGTCTATGGTCAGTCTAGCTTTACAGTTAATCTATACTTGTAAAAATTGATATTTAATTTTATTTCCCATTGAGTTTGTTTCATAAAGCATTTTCTCTTCCTGTTGGATATTTTGAATAAAATGACCTTTTTATTGAATTTATTGAATAACAGGCATTTGTGTACCAAGAGCAAAAAGCAACATTCTTCGTATGGAAATAAGTAGGGTAAAATTTCATTTTTTGTAAAGGTCGACGGATAATTTATTTTTCATCGGTTTACTGAGTAGTTCCTTTTGAGTAAATAACGTCAAATGCTCAATACAAATAATGATAATAAAAAATGATTTCTAACATATTTTTTTTTAATCTAGCATGGTTTCGCTTTTGGTCGTTAAAATCGAAAGCTAAATGTATGGAAAAGTCTGAATTGAAGTTTGTGGTCTAATTTAGTGAAACCAGTAAATTGAAAAAACCACAACAATATTTAAATAACCCAACTAAGTGGCCAAAATACAAATTGGATGGTTAAAATCTTGTTGCGGTTTTCAAGTTTTTTTTCTGCTTCCACCAGTTTTATAAAAATTTAATAAATAAAACTGGAAGAATTCATTTTAATTCTTTAGCTACAAAAATACGAGATATGTATGATATGTGGTTTGGTGTAACATTGTTTCTGTCTTCAAGGGTCGATTTTTCTATTTTGTAATAAATTTGTCTGTCGGTTATTTTCTCTGAAAACTTTTATTAATACAATAATTATTTATATTGAAAATATTTGGGAAGTAGTTTATTTATTTAGTGGGCGAACTTTTAGTCTTGCTTACTAGAAGGTTTATCAGTTGATGGAAAGACCAGCCCTTAGTATGTTTTTCTCAAACTTTGATTTATTAGATATAGCTTAGCAGATGCGAAATATGTTTTTTTATTTCGAGTATGGTCAAAGATTTTAATAATTATTGCGGATAGTAATAATTGACAACCAAAATTTATCAAAACCGTTTTTGTCTTCTGGAATATTATAACTTCGCGAAACAATAATATTCTGTTATTTATTTACTTTATTTGCTAAATAAAAAAATCAAATTTTGTTGTATCTTATCATTTTCGACTAGAATTTTAAAAATCTGTTGCAAGTTGAATAGTTAAAAATAACCAAAGAAGTGGCATTAAGAACTAGAAATGGATACAAAATATTCCTCAAACAGTTATTTGAATGTTTAGAAAACAACTTTTTTAGACAAGTTTGGTGACAAGATTTTATTTTAAAAAGCAAAAGTCATGGGTCATAGGTTATTTTTGAAAACTATGCTAAATGGTTCTGATTTTGTCATTTTAGTTCATTTAGTTGTTAAAAAATTTAATGACGTTGTTTAAAATGGTAATTAATCTGTGTTTGTGTAGTGATTTCTAAACAGAACAATTATTTGAAAGTTGACAGAACGTTTTGATGTTAAATGATCAAGTAAAAGTGTTCTTTGTCGATGCAAATTTGCTTAAGTTTTTAAATATTTCGCATTTTTACGTAGAAATGTAATTATGTAAATCAGGTTATTCTACATTAAGGCAGTTGTTATCCGAAGGTAAGTTGATTTCTTAACGTTAAGTACGGATCACTTTAAATAAATTTCAAGTTAATTAGTGCATTTTCTTCGAGTGCTTTTATGCAATCAAGGCATAAATATAAAGTAACAGGTTTTCTATTTATACACCACACACCATCTTCATATTCTTCCCTTCACATTCCTGTATGAAATCAAAACAAACAATACGATTACGAATGAATGCATGAAATGCTCTCCAGCAAGGTCAGTATTGGAATTTTTTTCTGGAACTTTTAGTGATCGAACTGTAGCCACATTAATAGTATATGTTATATCCCCACGACCGACCATAGTGTAACAACATTAATAAATAGAGTTGTACTCCCTCATATACTCAGTGCTAACCTCGACAGTGACTGTGAACATGAACTTCGATAAATTTAAAGTGTACTTAACATGAGTTCAGTGTTAATTATTCATTTACAACACAGTACATAAATAGACGGTGCGTTATATTATTTAGTGCTCGGAACGATTGTTTTTGTACATCCTATTTATACTTCTTCAGTTATAAGTGGTTGGTTATCGTGTATTAACATTAGTGCCGTGAAAAAGATAAGTTTCCGGGAAACATAACGGATAGACAAAACTGCAATAGTGCCGGATGCAGGAATTGATGCATTTGTGCTTGGGCGTTTAATTGTTCTGTTGTTCAAGTTTTTAACGATAGTGGGTGAAAATTTGTGGAATTTTAGGAAACACTATTATCTATTTTCAGTGCATACATAAAACACTATCCATTTTAAATAAAAACAAAAACTTTCACATTATCAGTATTGCAGAAACTTAAGACAGTGATTTTGATTATGGAATTATTCTTCAGTCGTAATCACACCAATACGGAATTATTTAACAATAAACACTGATTAATATGTAGAATTTATCGGAATTTCCTTTTTTAGTTTACAAATTCTAAGCACACTTCTTAATAAAACGGATTTTATTACCACCAAAATAAACGATGTAGACCTGCCGCCAATTATTTAATTAACATTGACGCAAGTTACAAAAATTTCCGTACCTATTCAATCGAAGTTTAGTTGTAAACTGGAACAATTTTTAAGGACGTGGATTTTTATTAAACTCACGGAATTTGACTAACAAATTTTCGATTTTATTACTTTTACAAAAAAAAGTACGATGTTCTTGCTATATTTGCTTAATTAGACTGTTCAAAAGTTAATAATTTTTTCTGTACTTCGAGAATATTAAATTTTTTTTAATCCATATTGGTAATTTACTTAAACGGAAATTAAATAAATCAATAAAAAAGTAATTACTAGCTTAATAAATCAATAGTATTAAATTAAATGAGTTACAA
The DNA here is from genome assembly GCA_963082815.1 of Melanotus villosus. Taxonomy (NCBI): domain Eukaryota; kingdom Metazoa; phylum Arthropoda; class Insecta; order Coleoptera; family Elateridae; genus Melanotus; species Melanotus villosus. Next base: position 26,075,827 of record OY720419.1, on the reverse strand, counting down.
CAGAGTAAGAAATTACCGGATTAGCGGAAAATCGTTGGAGTAATCAAGTTAAGCGCTCGACGAATTAATTAAAGAAAGGATTTGGTGTATGTTGGGTTGCCCATTGTTAAAACGATCAGCATGAATTAACGAATATTATCTGGTTCCGCAATATTAATAAACCATTTCAATCAGATACCAACAACAATTACAATTTGTAATAAAGTAAGAAAGCAACGTATTACTTATTCCGACTGTCAGCAACTTATTAAATTCTATCTGATGATTCGAAAATTAAAATTTCTTGTACTGACATTCTTTAACAAGTAATTTATATTAGGATTAAATACGATTTTTGTATTGAATTTTATCGATGTTGTTAGACTTTGCAAACGTGGACATTTACAGAAAACTAAAGATTTTAATGAATATAAATACAGATGGTATTCGGGAGAGAATAATAACTCATCATTCTCAATGGCGAAGCTAATTTAAACAATTTACTAATTAATTTTTGCCTTAATTACGCGATGTGCACTAAGTTTTGATAATAGCAACAAAAATTATACAAAATCATTTTATAAAATTCCAGAATTCCCGCCGTCTCTTTCTTGTTTAATTATATGTAACTTTGATTCTTTATTAAGTTTAAATGCAAGCAGTTTTAATCATTTCAAGTAATACTTTATTTAAGGCAATAATTCAGAATTTATTTTTTTGCAAAATTAATAAAGGATTTATTAACTAAATTACCTTCTTAAAAACTACCATAGCAAGTGGATTTTCTTTTTCTTATGAACAAAACAACACAAGGATAATACCTTTTTGAAGATTATTTAACAACTTCTAAACCGTTTCTAAAACATTGTCGGTTAAATCAAGTTTTTTAAAGTAAGCCGGAATTAAAAGATGTGTGGCGACACCTGGAGGGGCTAGTAATGGAGAAGACGCAGTTCTAAAGCTCAAAAGGAACGAATTTTTCTAGTGTAACGTTCAAATGCGTCACATCCTCGAGTGCATTTTTAGGCATGCATTCTCTTTTTTGGGTAAAAGTAAGTGTTGTACATTTTGTTTATTAACATGGATTAATATTAGTTGTAATTATAATTGCGTGGGTAATTTTTTTGCAGTAATTATCATTGCGTAAGCGCTTTTAATTCGTCATAATTCGGTGAAGTACAAATTTTAAAATTAAATGTATACGCAGACGAATATCTTGGATTTATAAAGTTTGCTTTATCGTACACGTCAAAAGGAAGTGTGTAAGTGATAACAACATCAAGACGATATCATTTGTAGAATTATGATTCATAACCGTAATAACTATATTAATATTAACCACCTAAGTACCAATTATATAATATTATTTATTAACACTTAACGGTAGGAAGGAGGCCATTTTGAAAAACTTCTAAAATTCCAGTCGTTTTATCATTCATTCTGTGCCTTACCAAGTATTTTTATGCAAAGTTTTACAAGTTATTCCAAGCCTTTTTATTAATTAATAATGATAAAAGATCACTGGTCTTACTAACATACGTAAATTATATTTTTTGCTCAAAATATGATAATAACAATACAAATTAGGCACAAATGAAAACCTTTATACGCTGAGCGTCGGTTCTCCGAAAATGTTCCCAACGAGCCAACAGTTGGTTTCGAATAACTTAACACATCAACACATTAAAATATAATTTTTAAGAATCTTTGTTGTTTCGGGTGTTTTATAGAAACACAAAGATTTATATTTTTTAAAGACTATTTATTTTTACAACAAAGTAAGGACATTCAAGTCAGTTGGTTGTTTCCCCCACATTTGTATTTAAAGAAACCTGCGCAAGTGATATATTTTTACATACAGAATTTTCACAAATCATTAAAATACTTTGATGATAATACAATGACAAAATTTGCTTGAATTATACTTTGAGAACCTAACACAAATTTGTATTAATTTTGGAAACACCTACATAAAGTTTTCTGGAAACAGAATGCATCACGGAACAAAAAGCTACGGATTTTAAAGATTAAAATGAAACAAATAGTTGAATATTCAGGGGCGGATTATCACTAAAATGGGCTCTAGGCTGATTACAGTTAAAACCCCTTCTTTGTTATTTCTAATGTAAATAACTTAATTTAAAATCAAACAGAAGCAAAGGTTTTTAAAATGAACTTAGTGAAAAGAGAGGACTTAAAAAATGTTGGAAACTTTCATTTATTAAAATTCAAAAATCGAATACAACCAGGTTAAATTTCTTAAGGGCCCATTCTTGCAAACTTAGGGGTTGATCTACGTTATCTAGTAAACAATATGGAGAAAAAGGGTACGAAAGTAAGTTCTGAAATTTGTTTGGCTTCAGATTACTTTATATTTTGTTTTCATTTCTAAACGGAATTTTTACATAATTTTTCTTTAATGGAAGTTTAAAATGATTTTGAACGGTTCTAATATCTTGTCTAATTGATGAAATAAATAACCGAAGTTATTCTTTAGGTACAGTGTTCCGTCTGAATAACTAACCCCCTCTATTTTACTAAGCAAGGGTGGTTTAAGTAAGCAGAGTTGTAAGAGTCGTCAACAAGTAAAGATTGTTTAGTGTAAGTGTGGTTTCATTATTACAACATCTTTTTATTTTAATGAGAAAATAAGGAAACCCCTTGCGCTCCAACATACAGAAAATACAATTTTAAAAGATTTTTAATTTTGTCAGATTTCAATAAATTATGTAGTTTAGATTTAGGAAAAGTTTGCAAACTAAGTACAAATAAAATTCATTTAGACCAACCACAAGAGAACTTTTGTAAAATAAACATACATCTACATTATTTTTAAAGTAATATCAAATATCGTTAAGAAGGAATGAAGTAAACATTTGCAGAATTTTAATCCAAGGATAACTTGGTTTGTATTATTCCTTTTTATTTTTTGCCTTTTATTGTTCCAAATTCAGACTACTAAAAGTACACTTGTTACTTTGTTATCCTGCGTATGCGTTTGCAAAGATTTCAATTATATTTAGCAATATTTCAAATTTTACTGATAATGGTTTTTAGAGTTTGAAGGAATACTATTTCTTGTAGTTCTTTAATTTTTTTGATGACGCCAATAACGCATTTAAATATTTGAATTTACGGTAGACTAAAATAAATATACGAGTTAGAATCTGCAGGAAACAAACCAAGTCAATCTATAAAGCTTACGTAGAGGTTTACGGAAATTGAAAAGAAATCCCTGTTTTTTATTCAGAATTTAAATGAAAACGATTTAGTTTAAAAGCGAACATTTGTAGAGATGTATCTATCTAGTAATTTAAATAATATGCGATGCACATAAATATTAGTGCCTTATTCTGTTTTGCTTTGGGAAGGAATATTCTTAATTTTATTACAGTTTATGTGATAGTAATCGGCTTCGCTTATTGTAAACTTTTTCATTTGTGTTTTAGAAAACTTTCAAATCTAAGTTTGAAGTTTTTTGAAACTATTACACTTAAGTAATTATACTTAATTTCTCGAAATAGGTTTAGAGATATACTAAAAAAAAATCACAAAATTTAATTCGTTCCTCTAACAGTTTCGCCTGTAATCTTTAATCTGACGCCTTTAAAAAGAGTATAGTTTCGATTGTAGCTAAGTTAAAATGACACAAAGAATGTTAATTATTAGAAACATTTAAGGATAATCAGTTGAAGATTGCAGTGAAAAATTAATTTTACTGTATAAACGTAAAAACATATCATAATTTTCGTTTTGCACGCAAAACGTTTTATTTAAGATATCTTAAGATCTATAAATTATAAAATAACTTGCTAAATATGTCTTATTAGTATTAATATAACTTGAAAAACAGAATCAAGTTTATCCTTGATAACTAACTACCCATAATAACCTAAAAACGAATGCGGTTATATTTAATAATAAGCACAAAAAATCTTTCGAATATAAAATTAAAAAAATTATACAAATTACAATAAAGGGAAATAGATTTTTCTTACAATTTTAGGTAACATCCAACTTCTTTGTGAAAATTACTGTCGTTCTTATAACATAGAAGTGAAAGGGATGTAATGGTTTTTATTACTTTTGTTTAAATCGTGTTTGGTTTGTTACAATGTACACAAAACCATAAAGGCACTGTTGATCGGATTTTTGAGTTGTAATAATTACCCTGAAAACTCATTTTCTCTCCTTTTGTGATACACCCAAACTAACTTTATTTGGGGATTTGGATATGCTTTAAACGTGTTGAAGGTTGAAGTAGGAATTTTCTTTAAAGTAAGTTTTTATGTGACGCAATTACGAGACTAATAAATTTTGTATATTCTTATAGAACGGCAATAAAATTTATAATATTTTTGAAATAAGAATCGAATTGATTACTAATACGTTCATAAGACCTAAATAAAATAATTGGATAAGGACTTGGTTGATACCTAATTTTTACGTGTATTCCTTCATAAATATGGTTATAAATATTTATATGTTTTTAGTATTATTATAAAAATGCTTTTCCGTTTCCTTTGATTTTCAGTTTCGAAGATTTTTTCTAAATTTTTTAAAATTTTGTATGATTAATCCAATTATGTTGCTGAATGATTGGATTTAATGTTACATATTACCATAATATATACTACATTTATTACTGTACGTATAAATAATAAAATTAAAAAAAGTAGAACAAAAACCGCAATCCGAAAATCTAAAAAGGTGTTAGTAAAAGAAAAGGCATTGTATATATTGTTATGATATTACAATTTAATTGCCAAATGGTTTACGTTGTGTCGACAAAAATTATTGTGATATCACAATTGATATTTTAATAGAAACTCTTAAGGGTCGTTACTGAGGTTCTTAATTTTATTTTTCTTTTATTCAAGATCAAATCTTTATTTTCAATTATATTTTAAAATAAGTCTTAGCCAATTTCATTAATGTGGATTTATTACAATTCAATGATTCTTTCCCTAATTTCCCTACTAACTTGTCTATACTACTCCTACACTTACAGTTACGTTGAAATTTTGTTTTCTCGGCCAACAGTTCCCAGCATATAAATATTTCTAATTTGAATCGGATTACCAATAACCAATCCTTAGCATTGAACCATTTTCAATTCAAAATGGATTACCAATAACCAATCCTTAGCATTAAACCAATTTTAATTCCAAACTGATTACCAATAACCAATTCTCAGCATTGAACCAATTTCAATTCCAGTTTATTATTTATTCAAGTTATATAAGTATCCACTTCACATGCAGTATCAAAACTTATCTTCAATCCAATTTTATCCAGCTTCAATTCTTCCCCAATTATAATGATGGAGGACAAATATAATTATTCAACTTCAAATATTATTAACATTTTAATTTAATAATATTTATTTTCGTCTAGAAGATTTTTTTAGTTCCTCTTCGTAATTTTTTTTACTGTTTGTTTATTTTTAATCTTGTTTTTCGTCTCCCTGGTTTTTCCAAAATTCTTTATCCAATAGGGTTCTTGCAAGAATTTTTAATTTTAATAAAAACCATTTCATATGAAAGCTGTCATTGAATACAACATCATACATTTTTATTTTAGTTAAAAAATGTGTAGAACATAATAAATATTTAAAATCAAAATAGCGTCGGAATGAGATTTTTAAATGCCGCTAAGAACGGATTTACGCATGCGGAGCTTACGTTACGTCATTTTCCGGACAAAAGTAACTGCAAGCGGCGCGGTATTTAGTCATTCTTGTAAATAAGCACGTGTCAGGTGTCGGTTTTTAGTGTTTACACGTCCAATTGAACAATCAGAAAACAACATAGTGTAATAGATCACGAAATTAAAGATATCCAAACGAAACAAAAGGAGTTAGAAAGCAGACGGAGTGAAAACGGAGGCAAATACAAGGTGGCGCAAAATCAAGTCCCCTATGAGAAGTCGCTATAATTTTGTTTTTAGTTGACATATATCAGATTTTCTTTGTCAGTTGAAAAGTAGACACTTGGGAAATTCATTATGAATCGGTATACGCCTCAAGAAATTGTTTTTTTTATTCAGGGCAACCGTAACTACTTAACTTTTCTATAGCAACCCTATTTAGCTATTCATATTTTACAACAATAATAATATTTACGTTTTCAACACTTAATAAATAACCTAGCTATCTAAATTTTTATATTACATTTTTTTATATTACTAAATTCGCATTAAATAATTAATTAATTTTTATTTCATCAACAATAAATTTGTAAACACCAATTAATATTATCTCAATATAATCTAAATTGTATTAGTTATTTGTCTAGTTCAACTAACGTTTCTATAATTTACTTCGAATTGTAGAAAATATACTACTTATAGTAACATAGATAGATAGATAGATAGAAAGAAATATGAATTCGAAGACTTCCACGGCCAATGACGGTGTTAAAAAAACGTCTTCCGAGTTGAGACCCTGTGAACTCAACGTTTCGTCCGTTTTCTTAAGGGATTTCATCATTAGAAAACAGGAGGCACTAAAAAAATGCGGTATCTCAACGCGTGAACAACGTCAGAGTCAGTACTCTTCTAGCAAGAAGAAAAAGGAAACGATAACGCAACTTGTAAACCAAGCCAGAGGCGAAACCATTCTCTCATAAGGGTTTCGTCTTGAAGAAACGTTGAGTTCTTCTTTTCTCAATAATAACACGGCCTCAACACAGAAGATGTTCTTTTAACAATGCTTGAATTATTATTAAACAAATGTTGTCAACATGTTGATTTAGTCCATTGCTGTTAAATCATGCTTTCCACTTTTAGAATCCTCTCCAGTCTTATTAATAGTCAGGACATATTGTACCGACCTTTCTGTAATTTCAGTTTCAGAAGTGCGTTTAACAAATTTAAATTTATGGCAAAATATTTTCAGAAATATGTTCGTGTTAAAACTCTCTTTGATTAAACATATTTTTTTATTTATCAACTTACGGTGTTAACGAAAGTTACATATTTAAATAATTTGTTTAGTCCCAATAATGAAATCTGATGCTAAGTCAATGGCAACAATATTTGTGAATCTTTGACATTTTAAAGCATTGCCAATTGTGTGGCCTATGCAACGGTAAGAAATTAGTCAAGTGGTTTGAATTTCTATTTGCCCTCACTTGCTTAGTTATTCATTTCTTAAAAATTTCCTTAAAAGTAAACGGTAAATGTAATAAGGGCATATATGTACAATTAAAGAAAAAGTGGACAAATTTCTAACATTTGGTTCAATTACAATACCAACTCGACTATTAGATAACTTTTTTGTTACACATACAATACTGTGCTGATAACTTTTAAAAATGCGTCGACTACTCAACCAACTTTTTATATAATTCGAATATAAAAACATTAAGAATAAATAACCGAAAAATTTATGATATTGTTTATTTCGCACAAACTAGTTGAATCTCAATTAGGTATCCCTCTTTCGTATAACCATCTGTGTTTGCACAGTGCGTCGAATTTAAGGTGAGATGAGCGCCTAAAACTTCAAAACATTTTAGTATTAATGGAGCAAAGGTAGTTGTTAGTTCATAATTTTTTGCTTGTGCTCTCCGCGTGACTTTATCAGCACTTAAATTCGCATTGTTTTAAGCTCGTTAAAAAGGATTAAAGTTTTACCCAGGTAACAACTTAGAGAAATCATGTTTTTCGTGTTTTCCCTTTGCAAGTTTTTCTTGTAGAGCTACAATGAAAATCTGTTAGGTAGCGTATTCTTCAAAAAATCTTAAAATATAAGGAGATGTTTCTTCCTTTTAATTTTTCACATTGGAAATGTTTATGCGATCGTATAATTGGACAGCGGTACGAAAATTTTAGCAGTTTCGGCGACACGAAAAGTGTCACGGTACCCGCTGCAGAAACGGAGTAGGTGGGGATCGCGGTTGGGGATACCGGCCGACTAATAATGAATGCATGCGACATTCGAACGTCGACCGTGGACCGCATAACTCGAGCCGTCGAAGCAATCATACTTTCAAAATTTCGACTAGTTCTAATTAAGCTAGAGCTTTGAAATTTTGCACACGTGTATAAGTCTATAAATACAGGTTGTTAGGGGTCTGATGACAAATATTTGAATGGTTAATAGATGAGATAAGAAATTTTAAAAATTCAAAATGCTTTTTAAATGTTAACATCAGCAACATTGTACTATATGCATAGTTTTCGCTACACTTCGTGTAGGCGACGATTTAAAGCTGCTGTGTTGCCGGATTTTGAAAAAAGTATTTGAGAAATTAGAGTGTAAGAAAATTTTACAAGAAACTCATAGTCGCATTACAAACAGATACAAACTGATTAAATATGTATTTTCTTTTGTTTATTTAGTTTAAAATATTAATTTACTCCCAGAGGTGTGATATTTTTACAATTTTGAAGTTTAAGTGAGGTAAGTTTATATGTTTTATATATGGCATTATCATTTCCAATGTATCCGATGGTTGCAAGGATTGTGAAATCTGTGAATTTTTTGTTTCTGAAAAAGAATCTAAATTTTAAATCGATAGAGGGGTCCTAAAAAATCAATCACTGGTTTCCTAAATTTCTAGTGTTTTGGAAAATGTATTGATTTACTAATACATATAAACTTCACGATAAATTGCGACACAGCAAACCCAAAAACAGAAACAATATCTACCTGAAAAAATGACCAATGTTTTTGTTGTAAATTCTAAATAGCATTATGAATTTGCAGTATACTTTTTAATATTGAATATCCGCGTGGATTAATATTAAGAACACCTCTATTTACTGCAACTTTCCTACCAAGGGATTAGCACGTTCTTTTTGTTCTGAAATGTTATTTTACAGTATTTTTGTTTCTTTCTACCGCACAAAGGACAAATAAGTTGTCTTAGGTATTGGCTCATCGCATTACAAAACTAAGGGATCCGTTATACAGGGTGGTCCAGGTTTTTGTGCATTAATTTTGAGAGGTGATAGAGAATCGCAAAATAAGTGTACTTTTCTTAATAAACATGCATCCAAAAATGCACCATAAGTTTATACAGGGTGTTAAAGTTGGATTAAAAAAAAGTTTATAATTAAATATCTCAGGAAAGACAAAAGTGATCCTTTTCAAATTTGGCACACTACCTTTCTATGTACACACGCATCTACAGTACAAGTCAAAAATAGTTGCAGGAATCCATAGGCGCCGATACAGGGGTTATATGTCCCTTTTTTAGAAAAGTTATGGTGCATTTTTGGAAGCATGTTTATTAAGAAAAGTACACTTATTTTGAGATTCTCTATCACCTCTCAAAATTAATGCACAAAAACCTGGACCACCCTGTATACTGACAAGGTATTAATGTATGGAGTAAAAATATATCGCTAATCTTTTACTTCGTTCTTCCATTGTATAGAAAATTTTCAAAATTTTAGTGAATAAAATGTTTCTTTTTAAATAAACCTTTTAAATGTTCAAAATACAGTTACTTATGACACCAATATACAGGGTGTATATAAATTGGCGCAAAAGCTCCAGGTAGCGATATTCGTTGTACAATTCTGAGAAGAAGACCTTAATACTAGAATGATGTAGGTACCATGCTTCCCCTGTCTTCACGAGGCCCTCAAAGTCTCAATGTTTAGTTTTGAAATAAGCATGATTATTTAATGATCTGTTGAATAAAAGATTACAAGTTGAAATAAAAGAACGTTATAAAAATAATTTTTGCATATAATTGTCTTTCAACCCTGAAATTTTAATCTTAACATTTATTCATTTAGGTCTGTCTGTTAAAAAAAACGTATGAAAACACTGTACAGCTAACTGCCAAACGTCCTCGTATCAAAGTTTGACGTTTACAAAACTGTTTCTAATTCGGCTTTGTAACTTCGTGTCATCTCTAAGTTTTGCGTTTTTTGTGTTTTATTCGTTATCTTGTTTACTGGTTTGTTCTAATTTTGCGTCATCCCTGTTTTTCGTATTACTTTTTTTGTTATCTTGTTTGGTTTACTTAAAGAATGGATTTCACTTTTAATGAGTATGCTGATATGTACATGGTATATGGGTTTTGTGAGGGAAATTGTAACATGTCAGAACGAGAATATCGCGCGCGTTTTCCTAACTGGAGACATCCTACTGCAAACGAATTTCGAAGACTAAATGAGCGTGTTCATGAAACCGGTTCATTTATCCGAAGAACTAGGGATACCGGTCGACCAAGAGCAAGGCGTATGGTTCAACTGGAAGAGCAGATTTTAAATGCAGTAGAAGAAGATCCCTATGTCAGTACCCGACAAGTAGCTGCAACATTAAATGTTCCCAGTCATATGACCGTTCATAAGGTACTACAAGAAAACCTACTACATCCATATCATGTTTTCAAAGTGCAGTCCCTCTATGAAAATTATAACATTGCTCGATCTGACTTTTGCAACACTATTTTAAATAGAATTCGTGACGAAGATGGCTTTTTGAGACGTATTCTTTGGAGCGACGAGTGTATGTTTACTCGAGATGGCGTGTTCAATACACACAATCCCCAATATCGGGCTGATGAAAACCCGCACGAGTTTCGTGAATTTGGTCACCAAAGAAGGTTTTCTGTAAATGTTTGGCTAGGCATCATAAATCAGAGAGTTGTTGGACCAATTTACCTACCGAACCGCCTTAATGCCAATGGATATCTTAATGTTTTGGTACAGGTGATTGATGAGATACCATTGAATATACGACCATATATGTTATTTATGAATGATGGAGCTCCTGCTCATTTTGCTCTTAATGTAAGAGAGTGGTTGGATGACCACTACCCAGGAAGATGGATTGGTCGCAATGGACCCATTTTATGGCCGGCGAGATCCCCAGATTTCAATCTATTGGACTTCTTTATTTGGGGTTTCATTAAAGAAAAAGTTAAGCCACACCTCCACAAAATGTTGATGAGGTTAAAAACAGAATTGCCGCAGCAATATTAGAAATTACACCTGATAACCTGGAGCGGATAATGCAAACAATACCAAAAAGATTACGACTATGTTTGGAAACAGATGGTTTTCAGTTCGAACAGTTAGTGTAAATTAGTATGTTGGGTTAGACAATAGTGGTGTTGATCGACTACGCAAAAATGCCCAAAATTGAATCACAAAATAAAATCCTAATTTAAAATTTTTGGAATGTATTATGTTTAAAATAAATAATTTCTGAACTTAATTTTATAGTGGCACCTACAATTGAAGGTCTTAAGCCTATCCATCTGCTATTACCAACGAGTAAAATTACGAAAATTTAGTTTTAACAACTCCAACGCTGTCTTCTAAGTTACCATGCTTTAATTATGAATACCATGTGTGGGATGGATTCAATGTTGCCAAATGTACGTTTCTTTAAAATGGTTCGTAAGGGCACGGGAAGCATGGTACATGGTACAACATTTTTGTATTAAGGTTTTCGACTCAGAATTGTACAAGGAATATCGCTACCTGGAGCTTTTGCGCCAATTTGTATACACCCTGTATTATGGTAATAATTGTAATAATTAGAAATAGAATTGAACGGTTCTCTCCCTTTTATCGATGTCTTGGTAACCCGTGAACCGAGTGGTCATTTTTCAGGCTCAGTTTATCGTAAACCCACACCCACGGATAGGTATTTTCACGCCAATTCACATTATCATCCGGTACAAAAACTACCCGTAATCAATTCGCTCGTTAATCGTGCTATCACGGTGTCCCAACTCGACAGTCTTCATGTCGAGTTAGCCCATATCCAAGACAATCTCATCAAGAATGGTTATAACAAAAGTGATGTTAGGAAAGTCATACAAAAACAATTACACCCCTCACACTCTGTAAGTCCTCAAAATATCTGTACACCCGCGGCTACTGCCTTTTTGCACTACATTCGCCAGGTTACTGATCGCATAGGTAGGATTCTCAAAAAACATAACATCAAAACCATCTTCAAATTCCCCCAAAAGTGTCACAGACACTCCCTTTAGTAAAACATAAGCCTCAATCCTTGTCATCAAGAGGCGTCTATAGTATCCTCAGTTCTTGTGGTTTAGTGTATATTGGAGACTGGTCGCTCAATACCACACGTATCTGTGAACACAAACCTTGCTTGAAATCAGGTCTTTTCTCACACTCAGCTATTGCTGAACATCACGACACTAGCCATAAGATACTGTTTGAAACATCTTCGATCATCGCCAATGCCCCTTTTAGTGCTTCTTTTTCCTCCTGATGAAGCCCTTAAGTGGACGAAACGTTGAGTTCTTCTGTCTCAACAATGGCACGGTCCCAATCCGGAAGACGTTCTGTTAATACCGATACTGACCATGGAAGTCTTCGAATTCAGTGTAATAACTCTAACAACCCCAAGAAGGGGTTGATACGGTTGCGAATTCGTATTTCAAAACGCTTGTGTGACTACATCGTACATGAAAACCCATGATTATTTGTAATAATGTTCGAATTTTGCTCTGGCTTGATGTGTACGGTGTACGCTCTGTCCTTCCGCATATAAGGACAGTAACCCAAATTCTGCCAATAAAATTCTGCAATTGTACAAAAATTCTAATATTTATTTATTCAATATTAATTTTTAATGAATTAAAATGATCTTTATTATTCGTAGTGTAAGAAAATAATTGAAATACGCTTTTATATAAATCCGTCAATTATGGAGATTCTATGAAGTTTACTCACAACATGCATTATATAGCTTTAGTACTAAAATTACAAGTTTAAGTTGTAAATTATAAATATAAATGTGCACAAGGTATTTTTATTTACATAGTAATTTTTATCTGTTTTGTCTATTTCAAAACGTAGCATAGGGAAATTACATTTAAACTTTTGAATTTCGATGTTTATTCCTATTATGAGTTTTATGTGGTATCTTGCCTTTAAGATCAAAATTTAATGGTATTTTCCTTATTTTTAGGGGTAGAGCTCTGGATTCTTGGTCACTCTCTAAATGTAGCTATTGAGGTCTCCAACTCAAAAAACAAAAACTCAGTGAGCTCGTTAATATCCAATGTCCAAATAAATTACTAGCAAATACTTTTCTGAAATATTTATTATTTATTTATTAGACGAGATTAAAATAGACTTGCGGGGCCCAAGAATCTCAATGCACGTATTCATTGAGAAGTTTACCGAAAAATAATTTAGTATAGTTATTCATTAATAACAGTTATTTACTGTGTCCCAACAAAGATTACCATGATAGTTAGATTTATGAGAAGATGGAGAGATTGGCCCTTAGAAATGTAAAATAAAGTAGAGTATTGCTGGCATCGGTGGTGTAGGGAATTAACAAAGTTGCCTTTTAAACAAAGGGGCTCAGGTTCGATCCTAGCCGAGGTAAGGTGAGATTTTTGATGCGAGAAAAAGCTGTACGTGTGCCAAACATCGAGTATGTTGTTAATGCGGTGTTTTTTCCCTACCAGGGGTGGAAGTCTCTTGGGTTTAAAAAATTCTAGTTGGGTGGCGTTAAATGATTATAGCAGTCGGCGAGCTTTGAGACTGTTTGTTGATCGACTTGATACCTTTATTAAGTTTAGTTTTCGCTATCTGTTATGGAGATTGTTAAATGGAACTCAATGGAACTGTTGTAATGTCATTTTGAGGTTACGTTAATGAGCTGTCGCGGACGTCAATTAATTTTTAGCGTTTTATATCGAAGCTTTGTGATTCAAAAAATTAATTAAACACTGAGGGACTGAGGGACAAAGAATTATTTTTAACGCTAAACAAAAAATCAATCAGCATCCGTAAAACATCAATGACATTTGTTATCACTTCAGAATGTCATTATGGATAGTTGTATTTACTGATGTGATTGCAAACAGTTTAATTTTACATTTGAGAAAGCAATAGCTTTCCAGTGCGACGTTTCTAAAAATCTTGGTATTGTCTCTGTGTATAGATAACTAACAGTAATTGATTATAAACATACCTTTTTATTTTGGTATGCTTAAATTTTTTCATTAGGAAATCTTCAAGGTGCTCTGAAGGTTTAAACTGGAAAAGGGTTTGTTTCACATCCAAAATTTCTGGGTGATGGTATAGATAAAACCCTCTCTAAAAAGTTAATCCTAAATTAAAAATTAAATGTAAATAGTTTCCTTGAAATAACGATAATCCATGTAATCACCGCCGAAATAAATAAAATCTGCAAATTTTATAGAAGGATATATTGAGGCTTGCTTCCTGTTAAAAATAAAAGAACAAAAACGGGTTTGGTTTTAAAAATTAATACTGACACAGGTACCGAAGAATACAAAATATTTTGGATTCCATGGCAGTGGAAGACAGTCATTGGCTGCTGGCACTGGAAGAAAAGTACGGTGATCTCTTGGAAATACCTCTTTCGTCATCCATTTTGAAAAGTAACATTGACACAACTACGAGATGATATCAAAACTTTTGCATTTAATTAAAGGAAGATGACAACATACAGACCAAACAATTTTACATAATTAAATAGACCTTAATTATGAAACTTGTCTATATTTTTATCGATTATTTAGTAAACGAATTGTAAGGAAGCTGATTTTTACAGTACTTCAAATCATATCAAGCGTTAGCTATGAAAAACCGTTAAGCAAATTTGAAGCGTTTTAGGCAAAATATCAAAATCAAAAACCTTTTACTTACCACTTTTAATATTTTTTACTTTTGTTCACTTCAAAACTGCGCAATAATAACATTTCCAAACGTAAACGATAACTGATCTATAAATAGTAGGGGATTTCCTAAAAGTGTCGCAGGAAAAACGTGCACATCAAAATTCAGGGCCGTATCCAATAAGGCTTTTTTATGGCAAACAGGATACGAATTTCCATTCGCAAAAACCTTATAACAAAAATTTAAAAAAGTACTTTACTTTTAAACGATGGAAAAAACCGTACATTAAACTTTATAATCTAATCAGAAACACTTTGTTAATTGATTTTGTTTGTTCTCAGGCTTTTCCGATTTTAGAACGTTTAAATAGATTATATTATGTAGATTTATCCGAATATTATTAAATGAGCTGTTATTTTAAACGAATTGTATCGATGATTTAGATATACTATACGAATGTTATTAACAATATCCTAAATTAATGTTAATTAAAATCAGTTGTCCCTGACAATGAGAACTAAAATAGTTCAGGAATATTTTATCCTTGAATAATTCCACCCACAATTTCGTTTAATTAATACAGTTTATTTATTATGTGAATGTTTAACATTCTTTCCGTTTTTATAGTTTACAATTATTGCAGAGTAATTATTTTATTGGCATGTTACTATTTTATTGCTTATGCACTCACGTATGCATATTATTTGCTTTAAATATTTATTTGTTCATTTGTGCAATTCGACTTGTTACAAATAAAGATAATAATTATTTCTATTGCACATTTTTAAAGTTTCTGATATGTAAATGTTCTCTGCCGGCTTTAAATTCGTAGTAATTTATAATTTTTGATTATTCGATCTGTGAAGAGTGCGTTGGTTTTTCCAGAATTTTCATGCAATTGGCATTTACACGGACTGAAAAAATCAATTATTCTTTTGAAATCAATAGCTGAACGTAATTTTTGAGCATTTTCAAGGAGTATTTAATGAAATAACAATTTAAAAATTATTTGGGACGTTTTTTTTAGAATATTTATTTCAAAAGTATATTTTTCAAATAAATACATTGGAAATTACAGCTTGAAAATGCATTTAAAAGAAAAATAAAATATCTAAATACGGCTCTGATAAACGAGGAAATTTCCACATCCACGGTTTGTACAACGTGCATATAATTTCCTCATTAAGTAGAATAATCATAGGCGGTTTGAATTCTAGTAGTTTAATGTATGTTTAGCACGTTATTTTCTTAAATAGCTCATACATCATCTTGTACATTGTAAATCTTAAAATCTTCGTGTTATTTTCCTTGCGTAAGTTTGTGGGATCAACAGGTTTTACATGGCCGTAGATGGAAGATCATCGAAACTGAATTTTTGAAAAGGGGTAAGGGTAGCCTCTCCTAGGCTTTGTCTATGTTTTAAAAAAGACATAGCCTAACTGAGGTTAATCCTATCCTTTTGAATATCAACATTTATAGATTAGAGTTGAATCACGCCTACGAAGAAGTGTTTGGAAGGCTTTAATTTTGTTGTAAGCTATGCAGTGTGGTTGTTTAATAAGATTGTAGGATTAGGGGGCGTATGTAAGTATTACTTTTAAATGAATTAATGTCATATGTATTATGCCACAGGCAACTTTAAATAAAATTACTAACTAATTTAAAAATGTGTTTCTTTTTGTAAATTTAAGTTTCAGGTAAATTGCAAATTGTAAATAAATAATAATAATTTGATGTTTAAAATAAAAATGTTACAGATTGGCGTGTAATTTGTGTTTGCTTTTATAATAACAGGCAATGTTAGACTCACTTTTATTCAAACAAGTTCTCTTATTAAATCCACCGATTGGCATTTTAAATCGTACTTATTAATTTATAGCTCTTTCGATCTTAGCATTGTTACTGATTTTATAGCAATGAAACGATACGGGTATTACGATAAACTATACATATAAATAACGTTATTATTACCATAACTTGATTACGTTAAACTGCAAAGAAAATTAAAACAGCTGTTTTAAGGATTAAGGAAATTGAAATAGAATAAGTACATAATTTAATTGTTGCAGTACTAGTATTTAATTACCCACAAAAAGTATTGTTGCTGAAATTATTCATTGAAATTGTTATTAAAAGTATGAAATAAACATAAGATATTTTATAAAGTGTTTTATTATGTAGGATTGTTTTCTTAATAGCGGTAGTTCAGGACTATGCAATTTCAGAAAGAAGAAGTTTGGTGAATACATCTATACAGTCAGTGAAAAATGTAGTACTTTTGTATTATTGTGCCAACTTAGTGTTGATTTGAAAAACATATAAAAAGAGTGATTTCTAAACACTTGTACATATTCAAATCACATGTGCGCAATGAATAAACAAATTGATTCGTATATTTTTTAATATAAAGTTATTAAACTTGTATAGTAAGGATTTTTTTTATAAGTAAGGGTTTTCACGTAAAAATTATGTTATAAATAGGCTTAGGATAATTATGCACTAAAATGCAAATATGCACTAGAAATTGTAAAAATATGCCCTTGAATATACACTTATATTTTATTATTACAGGTATTACTACGGAATTTTCGTAAATAATTGTTAATTGTAAGTCGTTAATAAGACTTGTAATAAACACTTATTATGTATTGCAATTTATGTCAGCATTTTGCGTTAAATTTTCAAATGTAAATTTACCTTTATTGTTTGCCAAAATGTTCTTATATTGTGAAAAACTTTTTTCTATAGTTATTACCTTATTACACACCATGTTCTTACACTGTTGACAGTTAAAAGTTTTTAACAACAGTTATTGTCATTTTTGGAAAAATTCTTGATTATTTAAGTTTTCTTAAATGCAGGCCGGCTACATCTTCCACTATTTCGACACTATTTTGTGCAGCGATAGTCCTTTTTGTTCTAGCTTTGTAATGGCATTTAAAATGCAACTCCAATTAGCTTTAATGAAAACTAAGCCCTCCTGAACATATTTTCTTTCTGAAAACATCCTGTACTCCTTTGATGCACTAATTTCCTTTAGGATAAAATTCATTCCGAAAAAGTCAGCCTAATATTTACCGTATCGTTCCAAGTTGACCATGTAGCAGTTGGAAGCGGCACGTCTTTTGCAGATGCTAACACTTAATTGGCGTTTGAATAATGGGTACAAACTAATTCTGCAATTCTGTGCAAACCATTGATGTTTTTATACTTTTAGGGTGCAGTATCAGTATAAACTATTAAGACGTTTCCATACAAAATTTCTACCGACCACTGCAGATCTAAACAATCATTATTAAAGAACCAGCAATTGTTGAATAACTAACCTTTTCTAGTACTTTTAAGGCGAGCAGATGTGATTTACCCTTTTCTTCTGGGGTTCTTAATATCCAAAATACAAAATCTTTAAAGTACACCGATGCCGATGGTTTCGTCCAAAAGCACTCTCAATGTGGTAAAGATTCGGTATACAGGGCGAATTTTAAATGGCAGATAATACCCACACCACGTGGTTCTGTATTAAAAACAAAGCAATTTAATGTTCTTCTTCTTAACTTCTTAGATGAGGAGTTATTGGCAGCCTTAAGTCGTATTTTGGTTTGCTGTCGTGTGATATTTTTTATGAAATAATGATTTTTAGCTGTAGTAACTAACAAAAGGAAAGCTACTCTAAAAGTACTCATCATAAGTTTGAAATTTCTGCACTGCCTTTCATAAATTTCATAAAATGTTGCAACGATGTACGCTAGAATTTTTGCATTTTAAAAGAGAAGTAGGCATTTACTTTTTTCGTATTTCCATTTACATTTCTGTTACTG
This sequence comes from Melanotus villosus, assembly GCA_963082815.1. Taxonomy (NCBI): domain Eukaryota; kingdom Metazoa; phylum Arthropoda; class Insecta; order Coleoptera; family Elateridae; genus Melanotus; species Melanotus villosus. The sequence continues at coordinate 26,057,426 of OY720419.1, read as the reverse complement.
TTTGCTGATCAAAACGTCATGTTTGATTGTCCTCATGTTCATTATCCTTGTGTTCATTGTGTTACCTTCAGTTTATTTTGTTCTAAGTTTATTTGTTCGTTATAGTTTTTCGTCATTTGTTCTGATTCAGTTTTTGCGTTTTAATAACTATTAATTTTGTTCGATAAATTTTTCAAATTGTTGTTATGAAGTATAGTTTTGTGGAATTATGCAAACATGCATCTAATCTTAGGGGAGTGACGTGGTAACAATCTTCACGCCTAGTGATAAAAAGTCCATCATTTTGCAACTCGATACATAAATAGCTATTTCTTTACTCCAAGACAATTTACAATCTGTCCCGAGAACATTAAGTAAATGAACTAGCACTAACAATACAGTGTGTCAATTTTAAAACTTACAATGGGCTGTATCTCGTGAACGAAAAGAGATATCAAAAAAATTTCAAAACCGTTTCTAGGGTAGAGAGGGGGAACTAAAATGACATAAGAGAGAACGGACCCCCCTCAACCCCCTATGCCCCACCTACCCCACATACAAAAATTTAAATGGCAACCCCCTACTTGTGATACGTCGTTGGAAAGCCCGTAGAAAATGCTTTCCAACGGTATAAGTCATAATTATACAGGGTGTAACAATAAAACAGAAAAATTTATTTTTTTGCACAACGGCCTTCATTCAAACGTGTTCCATAATCGCGGTTCAACGACGACTTCGCCAAGAATATGATATTCCTAGGCGCGGTAGCATTCCCACACAAAACACAATTTTGCAATGGCATTGACGGTTTACTGAAACTGGAAATTTGAACAACATTTACAGCGGAACCCAGAGATCCGTGCGTACGCCAGAAACCAGTGAAAGGGTACGCCAAGCGGTACAGCGAAGTCCACGGCGTTCAGCAGCTCGTCAAGCAACAGCATTAAACCTCTCTGACAGAACCGTCCGCTCAGATTGTTCAAGAACTTCGATCGCAAAATTTTGCAGCACGCAACCAATTTTGTGCAGACTTCCTTGCTCTTTTGAATTATAATCCAGATATTGTGAATAATCTAATCATGTTTGATGAGGCACATTTTCATTTAGCGGGTTGTGTTAAAAAACAGAATTTACGGTACTGCTCGGCAGAACAGCTTCACGAAGTGCATGAAAGGCCTCTGCATTCCGAAAAAGTGACAGTGTGGTGCGGTTTATCTGCCTTCGGGATAATCGGTCCTTACTTTTTTGAAGAAGATGGTCGGACAGTTAGTATAAATCCGCTACGCTATTTGGCAATGATTGAAATTTTTTTGCCTGCTGAATTGCATCGCTTAGGAAGGGACATAACGAGTTATGGTTCCAACAAGACGGAGCAACAAGTCATACAGCTCGAACTTGTCACGTGCCAAACGCACACTACGACATTGAATTGGGGATGTCAAATCCGGAATGCACTCGGCTAAGCTGCAGTGAAGATGGGTGGTTCGTATCGCTAAAATAGTACTTAAAAACACTTCAAAAGGGGGTAGCCGTAAACGGTAGATAGGGCGCCACCATGAATAAAATCACCTAAAGATCTAAAAGAAGGAAACCCATCATGGAGGGTTTCCAAGGGCTCGGATAAACAGGGGGTTGTCGTTATAGCTGCATCCTGCGCAAGATGTGACTTACCTTGCTTGATTGAAATTACTCTACTTTACGTCAATGCTCGAACTTGTGGGCAGGCTAACACTTTGCACATAAATCTTAAATATCACATTGAACACAAAATATTCTGAAATAAATGGGAAGCACTGAACACAAATGACAACACCAAACTGAATTGACAATGAAATGTTTAATGAATCAAAAGACACACAAAAATGAATACATAAACATTACATAAAGGCGGTCAAAAATGCTACGTTAAAACAAATTTATGACTACGAAACTTACTTTACGGGAAGGAGAATTGAGGGAACTGTATTTACGTTACTTAAAGCAAAACAATCACAAGCTTAGTCCCTTAATTCCAAACAAAGAATAGGAAGACACAAATAATAATACATCAAACAAATTAACAATAAATAAGCACCAAAAATTCCACACATGCAACATAATACCAAATATCTTAACTTGACAAATATTAAACTGTAATTTGAACGCTAAAGTCCTTACTTGACGAACACAAATGAAATCGTTACGTTACTTTACTAAAATTAAAACAACAAACTAGTTAACTGAGTTGCCAGAGGCCCTCAAATTGCAATGTGACCAATGGATCCGCCCAAGGTGAGGTTCACAACCCTTCACCACATGTCACTGGACAAAACAGATAAACTAGTTATCGGCTATTACTTTAAAAGTTGCACATCAAAACGCAAAATTACAAATGACAAAGGCGGTACTTATTAACTTCAAGGAACTGAATTACACTGAAAGATGCCTGCGAGCAAGAGGCAATATTTACTTGAACACACAAACGAAAGCAGATGCAGCATATAGGGAAGACAGTTTTACCTGGCGACTTGACAATAAGCTAGGGAGTGACGTGACGGACGTGAACTGGAGGAGCAGATGTTTTCTCCCTTGAAGACGGGTGCAAGCGACAAAGAATAATCCTTAGGGGCGGGTTTACTTAATCCCTTGACCGAGGAAGAATGTGGAGACGGCACTTGACATCACTGTCACTAAACTTCTCCCACACGGTACTTCTTTCCGGAATTTTTACAGGCGTTCTTTAAGTGAATCCGACCAAGTCGATAAATCGCAAATCCTCCCAGAGGATTGCCGATAATTAGAAGCCCTTCCGGTATTTATATGGACCCACCATTGGATACGATAAATTCACCACGTCTTAAAATCCGTCCGAGATGTTAGACTGACTGTCACGCACTGAAGGCACTAAGAAGGCAGAGGGGAGTGGAACGCTCAATTGACACAGCCCGCGTCTAGGGGAATTCCCGGAAACGTATCTCGACTAGCTGCATTTCATGGAATACGATGAGATCAGCGTCGCCAAGATACACGTAAAATTTAGGTCACCCTAGAATTTGAACAAAGAAAATGTTTCACAACGATGCAATTTTGAATGTGACTTTGAAAACTTCGCAGAATTGCAATGCAGAACGTGCCAAAATAAGTTAACCTTAATTGCCCTCCAGACATAATGAAATCAACTGTAGCAAATATGAAATAATCGACACGAAATTTAAATTAAGGAACAGGACCGTACTGAAAAATCTTAATAATAATTTAAAATGATTGAAAAATTGCAAAATAACACGGGATTGTAAAATCACGTGACAAACTGTATAACAGTTTTAAGACGAATGTTTCCTGGACGATTGGTGTCGCGAAATGTTGATGTTAATTGGCCAGCAAGATCACCGGATTTTACCTGCTGTGATTTTTTCTTGTGGAGATATCTGAAGTTCAAAGTGTTTATTGAAAGGCCCCGCACACTGCAGGAGGTAATAAACAACATACGCAACGAAATCAGAGCGATCGGTCCGGATATGTTGTACCGTGTCATACAATCTTTTCGCAGCCGTCTCCGAGAATGCGAAAGGCAAGATGGAACGCATTTGTCTAGTGTAGTTTTAAAAAATAAACACATTGTAAAACTGCATTATGTATAAGTAGAATAAAAATATGTTTTTCTTCAAACGTCATAAAAAGACGACATTGTGTCCTTGGATACACACAGTTAAACATTCATTTTTACTCCTAGGAGTAAAAGTGACCACTGTTTCTGCCTAGGAGTAAAAATGACCAAAATCAGTGACAACTCGTAATTTTTCTGTTTTTATAACAAAACAATCCGTAGCAATGACAACTGGTTTTACGTTCATTTTGGACTTTTTTTTAAATTTTCTTGCTGAATTGCTTTTAATTTATGCGCTTGAAGAAAAAGTAAGATGTGCTATTCGGAGTAAAAATGATTTTGTGTGCCTCGTATGAAATTGCCCGACTCGCTTCGCTCGTCGTTCAAACGTCATACTCGGAACACAAAATGACACTTTTGCTCCTAATTACACAATATACTATTGTTTAATTACTGTATTTCAATTACTAAGGCGACCAACACATGCTAAAAACCGTCAGGACCTGTTGCCGGATCCCGTACTTTGTCAAAAATAAAAAAAACATTTTAACAAAATGCGTATCATTGGCATTGCCATATAATTTGATAGCACTAAGTAAAAACCAATAAAAGCGAAAAAACAAATACATCCCCATTTTTAACAAAGGCACTGGAATTTTTCGTAACACAAACATTTACATACACAGGGTGGTCCTTAGCCAATTGGACATCACAAAGGTAGATTCGTGGGATCAACATATTACGATTTACCTCGAATTATCTTAGCCCAAAAGTTTAAAAGAGACACAGATACAGGGTGTCACAGTCAAAATTTTCTTCTGTAATTTCAAAAGCTTTTGAAATATCCTTGAGACAATGGACAGAACAATTTTATTAAATTTATCACAATTAATCATAATATCCAAATATTCGAAAATCGATTATTCAGGATTTCAGTATCGATCCAGAATTGGGATACAAAATACGCAATCAACGGCCGAAGTTCTTAAAGGGACTTTGATATACAGGGTGTTTAAAAAATATGTTCGGATATTTTACCCACTTATCGATCTCATCGATACAAACAAAAAAGTCATGATAAACATGCGCCGGAAATTCAACCGTTTCCGAGATACAGCCAGTAGGAGTGAAGAATCGTATTTATCACGTCTGCTATGGAAGTGGGTTAAACAAAATTTGTATAAGTGTAAGTGTCAATATTTGTTTGATTGGCCACCTTGCCACTATTATTAGAAGATGTACCCCTCATTCTGTTACAGTAGAAATCACTCGCTTGCTGTTATACGTAAATTGTTAGAGAAATTGGTCTGGTCGTATATTCTGTTCTTTAGACTTTCCCAATTCCGTCAGGATTGGATGGTTGCATACAATGCATACGTCATAGCCTCTTCTTATTTAACCTTCACTTAGTAGGGAATTAGTAAATTTTTAGGTTGGTTTTCTTCAGAGAATTCTGTTAGCAAATTTTTAGTGATCGTTCTTCAATGGACGGTCGTGTTGGATAGACGTACCTGGGTTTTAGTTTGGTTTTCCAAAGATTATTTAGATCATCCTAAGGTACGAGATATTGAAAATGGTATTTAGTTTGCCTTTTGGGACTTTAGTGAAATTAAAACGTTAGTAGTTTTATATTTTTAAGCCATTTTCATCATTAATTTGGATGTAATCTGTTGGTCAACCGTTTTGATAGAAGCATTTCTAAAGGGCGCTTAAGAACTTTTGGTATGTAATGCATTGGTTTTATTTGAAGATTTCTTACGGTATTCGTTGAATTTCAGCCCTTCTTTTAGTACGTTGCAGTACTTCTTGTGTTGAACCACGTGTTCATAAAAACCACCTGTTAATTCGACATCTGTATTCCACGTGTTGTTGTTCGACCACATTGGTTTGGAATTTTGTGGAATCGAAGAAATTAGTCCATCCTGTGCTTAATTAAAAGGCAATTAACTGGAATTTTCCTGAGTTCAACTTCGCATCCTGCAAGTTTAGTTTTAAACTCAATGTTGAAGGTCAGATAAACTTGATTTGATTTTGGGGTTATCTTGCGTTATTTAGTTAAATTTAAAGACATTCAAACAAATTTGGTTAGCTTGATAATTTAGTTATATTTAGTTATTGTTGTTAGTAATTTCATTAGAAACATTTATTAGAAATATTTATCGTATAAATATTTGCAAATTCACCGATTTGTCAACTTTCAAGGTCAATTTAGTAATTCGTATTTCAATACGAGTAAATAAAATTGTGGTTGCAGTTACGGCAACGTTCGTTTATCAATTGTATTTTTTTATTTTGTAAAGGAATATTCAATTTACGCGTTTAAACTTAGTCATTTATTATTTCTTTTAATTTATATTATATCGTAATTGGATTGTTACCGACAGGTCTCGTAAGACATTATTATTATTATTTACTATTGTGTTATTATGTTTTCTATAACTGCGACGACGACAAAAATGAGCTCATTTTTCTCCGTGTGCGTTAGTTATTAATTTAGTTTAAGATGACCTGATCCTTGCGAATCCTCAGAGGATTTACTTTCGTTTAATTACGATTTGGGTTAATTTAAACCTTACATTTTTCTTTCGTTTAGTTATGAACTTCGTTATTTTGAACATTCCCTATAGTTTTTTTGTTTGTTTAATTAGATCTTGTTGTTTAAAACATTACATTTAGACTTACGTTTGATTGCGATCTTAATAAATTTCTTTATTGGTTTATTTGAATGATAACTTCATTATTAATTTTCAATTTCAATTGTGTATGTGTATATGTGTAATTTTGCCAATAAGTTAATATATCCTATTTCGTTAATTACAAAGCCTTGGCTTTTATTATCTAGTCAATTAACTTTGGAGGTCTATTCTTCAGGAGATCCGACTGAAGACAGTGTTACTTAAGAAAGGATCTGGGGCCCAAGGAACATCGTTAGTTTAGGTATTTAGTGAGTACTACTATTTTTCTTTTAGGAACCTCACGCCCACGTAACAGAGTAGCGGGTTTATTTAGAGTTATCACCTCCGGATAACTATTGATATACTTCACCTAGTGCTGGTGTAGCAATTCATAGAATGAATATGTGCTTGATGCACGATGGGGCTCCTGCACATTTTTCAATCATGATCGAAAATGTCCTAAACGAAAATTACAAAGGCAGGTGGATAGAGCGAGCGGGTCCAGTTGCATGGCCACCTAGATCTCCTGACCTCACTCCACTCGACTATTGTATTTGGGGATTAGTTTATTCAAGCCCTGCGAATAATTTATAGGAATTGCGAGAACGAATAGAACATGCCTGCCAGACTGTTCGTATAAATCCAGGAATCTTTGAAAGAGTGCGGTGTTCATTTTTACGGAGATGCGAAATATGTGTACAAATAGCAGGAGGACATGTAGAACATCTACTTTAATTATTTGCAATTAAAATGTTTTATTTACACGGTTATTAGTTTTAATGGGTTGAAAACTTATTGAACTAACAATCAACATGTATTTTCTAAAAGAACTCCATATCTCGAAAGCGATTGATTTTCGGACTCATGTTTATCATGACTTTTTTGTTTGTATCGATTAGATCTATAAGTGGGTAAAATATCCGAACATATTTTTTAAACACCCTTTATAAACGTTGATATACTGCATCTAATAATGTAAAACATACAGTGGATACATTAACAGAACGTCTTCCGGGTTGGGACCGTGTCATTGTTGAGACAGTCTTATTTGAGATTAATATACATCGCTTGTATTCTAAACTAGTATTCCGCCCTTAAGGTACTATACTAGTATCGCACGATAAATGCTATGCTTGTTCTAGCTATTACATGAAATGAAATTTGTGGCCGTCAATTCCGCCACCTCTTTTTGTTTTGATTCTGCTCCGAATGAGATACAATAAGGTTGTGCTCGGTTTGCGGAATTAACGCCCTTAAACCTAACCTACTTAACTACCACTGAATCGTCATTAACTTAATCTACTCTAAGGTTGCACTTTGTCCTTAGTCTTTAGCCTAATCGTCCTTAAACTTAGCGCGCACACAATCCGCGTCACTTTGCTACCGCACGTCACCTTATTTCGCATTTACGACACAGTCGCGTTCTGCTTTGTGGCTCACGTTATCTTGAGGCGCGTCATTCGCGATGAGAATTCGCGGAGCGCCACCCACCATTTGTCCTCGTCCGCCAGCGTCGTGACCTCGCCCATGGTTATGGGTCATCCTATAAGCCCCGTAGTGTCAGCCGATTATCAGCCAGCCGTCTGTTCGGATCTTCGATCGGGCAACTGCTCATTGTGCTGTACGTTACCTCGTCGTTGCTGCTCGCGGCTGCCTTCGCCAGCTCGTAGGCTCTGTTGTTCCCCTCGTTGTTGCTGTGTGACTTAATCCAGTGCCACCTGATGGTGACCGCCTGCTCAAGTTCGCGCGCTAATGTCCACACTTGCCCTACAAGCTGCGTCGGGGCTCGCAGATTCCTAAGCGCGAGCAGTGCCGACATGCTATCAGTAATGATCGACACTTCCCTAAGCACTCCGCGGTTTTCTGCGATGAACTCCAATGCCGCCCTAATGGCCACCAGTTCGTACTGAAATATCGAACTGCCTTTCGCGATTTTAATTGTCCTGCACGATATTTCTTCACCAATCTCGTTATACAACACGTACGCCGCCCCAGCGCCTTCTTCTTCAAGTTTGGACCCGTCCGTGTAACATCGCACCCGTAGACGTTGTTGCTCGCCCGTTGTGAACTCGAAACGCGATAAATCCGCGGGATGAGCCAGTGCATGAGGGTTCATCCTCCGTTTAATCTCTTGCCCTCCTGTTCCAGCCTCCACCTTAGTTGGTTCGTCGTTTTGATTGAAAATGCGCCACCTTTTGGCTACTTTCTTCGTGGTCATGTCCAACGGCGGGATGTTGCTAATCACTAATGCGGCCTCGGTGGAAACGCTTGAATAGGCGTTCGCTGCCTTGACCAGGAGCACTCTTTGTGCGCTGAGGAGCTGCCTAATTTGCTTCGTTTGACAGCTGTCTGCCCATATCGGAGCCGCGTAAAGAGCCGACGGCTGGATGGCTCCTTTGTATACTGCTGCGAGTGCACTGCCGCGGAAACCCCAAGTAAGCAGTGCCACGACTCCTATCTTGTGTGCCAACTCTTTGGTCTTATTACACACTTCCTTGACGTGCGTTTTCCACGGTATGCGGTTATCAATCCCTACGCCTAGGTAGAGTATACTGTCACTGCAGTATATTCTTGTTCCCTTCATAACGAACGTCGGCCGCTGTTGATTAGGCCGCTTTCCATAAAACACCTCTTTCGTCTTCCCCGCGTTGAAGGAGAGTTTTATTCCTTCCGCCCATTTCGTTAATACTTCGAACGCGCTGTTCGTCCTACTTTTCAGCGTCTTATATTGCTGCGCCCGGGTGATGAGCAGAATGTCGTCTGCCTACACCACCAGTTCGTAGCCCTCGGGGAGTCTCTCGCGGAAGAGCGTTTCATACATCAACTTTCAATACACAGGACCTGAGCACGATCCCTGCGGGCATCCTCGCTCGATTGTACACGTCACTGTTGCATCGGAGAGCTGCACTCGCGCTTCTCTGTCTCTAAAGTAGTTTTTAATGAGGAGAAGCCAGTTCGGGGGGAACTCGCACCGTTCGAGTTCCCACACGATTTGCGGCCACCACGCATGATCGAACGCGCCCGAAATGCCTCTGGTTAAAACCGCCGTGTGTATACATAAAGTACTCTATGCGCGACGCTATGATCCGGTCTAATGTCTTGCCTATTACCGGTAATAGGCTGATCGGCCGGAAACTTTTAGGGTCAGTTTGATCGGTACACCGTGGTTTAGGAATGAACCGCACTGTATGGATCTTCCAGCATCGCGGGAACACCCCGTAGTCCAAGCACTTGTTAAATAATTTACCGAAGATTGCAGGTTCGGTCTCGAATGCCTTTAGCACTATATCGGCTGTTAGTCTGTCGTGGCCCGGTGCCTTTTTCGCGTTAAATCGTGTAAGTGCACCTTTGATTTCGCCGATCGTCATTCCCTTGTCGTCTTCTCCCCCGTTCGCATCCTCCCAAGCCCGTCTGATCGCGGTTTGTACTCTGCTGTCCATACACTCGCGGTCGACCGGAAAGAAGACCTCAAGTAGGCAGGCCGCCGTTTCTCTTGCATCCACGGTGTGGGATCCGTCTTCGCGCTTGGCACATGATTGAACCGCGTTTCTCTTTTTCTTCCCTCTGATTACTTGATACGCTCTGCCCCAGGGATCTGCGTTAGAGCTTCGCGTGCAGAAGTCCTGCCATCCTTTGACCCGCGCTGATCGAAGCTCGGCCTTGTATGTTGCCCTGATTGCCTGATGTTCTGCTCTCTTGGTTTCTCTGTCTTCAGGTCTCGCGCGTTGGGCCCTGTGTCTCGTTCGAAGACTTTCAGCGCGAAGTGTTGGTACACTTGCCTCGAAGACCTTCCTTCGTGGGATGGTCCTTTCGCATGCCGTTGTCACCGCCTCGTTGAGCATTTCCGCGGTCTCCTCGACTTCTGTCGCGTTCCGGGAGTTGTCAATTTTGTCCCGCATGTCGGGCAGCAGGCTGTGCAGCTGTTCTTCGAACGCCTGCCAGTCCTCTTTTTGGGTGCAAAATTGCTTAGCGATTTCGACGCTCGTGTTATGCTCGGGGTCGTGCGTCAGATCCCACGCTATCAGCCGGTGGTCCGACATCGTTTCGTCGTCGGTTACTCTCCAGCCCTCTATTTCGGCGTATGCTGCATTGTTTACCGCCGTCACGTCCACGTAACTCGTACCACTGTGGCCTGTGAACGTTGGTCCGCAGTCCACATTGCCCACCGTGAGCCCTCTCTCCTCGAAGAGGTCATGAAGCAGTGCTCCTCTGCGGTTCTCGTCCGCGTCTTTGCTTGGGCCCCACAATGGAGATTTGGCGTTAAAATCTCCGCCGATAATGAATTTAGCCCGGTTCGGAATTGCTTTAACCACTACCTCCAACATCTCGACGAAATCACTATCCGTGTACCTTGTCCTTTCCCAGTGCACACTTCCACCACCGTTACGAACTCGTTCGAACTCCTTAGTGTCCCCGTGAGTTGCCGTTTGCACAAAAGTGCAGCACTTCTAGGTCTCTCCATTCGCTTAGCCGCTACACTGATTGGTCCCGGAAAACCGACCACTTGGTCCGTTCGCGTATTCGGTTCTTGCACTAACACTAAGTCTATATTATTGTCTACTGTGTGCTTAATTAAGTTCGCGGATGCGTTATATGTAAAAATTATTTTTATAACGTTCTTTTATTTCAACTTGTAATCTTTTATTCAACAGATCATTAAATAATAATGCCTAGGTATTTCAAAACTAAACGTTGAGACTTTGAGGACCTCGTGAAGACAGGGGAAGCATGGTACATCATTCTAGTATTAAGGTTTTCGACTCAGAATTGTAGAAGGAATATCGCTATCTGGAGCTTTTGCGCCAATTTGTATACACCCTGTATATCAATCAAAATACAAAGTATTCTATAAGCTAATCTGTTAGCCCAAAATCTAAGTATTAATAAGTACCTAAAACTGAACGTATAATATTATGGAGACAATTCTCCGTTTTCAAACAAATCAAAAGGTTTAAACATGGACAAATTTTGTAATTTTAACAACTGGTGGTGAAATACCCATTTAGAAATAGCTATCAACACGATCCTATTCGATATCCGCGACAGAGTATCTTTTTATGGAAAGAAAACGTTAGATTAACTTGTAGAGTTGTAGATAATAAATTATTGTTGTTAACAAATATACTCATTTGTTACTAGAAAAATCTCTAATAGCCTGTCGATTTTATAGTTTTAATAAAGATACAATTGAAATAATCATTGGTAATTTGTGCTTGTTGTGATGTTGTGTTGTACTCTACTATCTGTTTTTTTAACTTATGCTGTTATACGAGTACCTGAAATGGTAAACATTTCTCATACGTATGGTGGTATGGTCAATTATCTTAAGAATTTTTTATTTTTACTTCGTCCATAAAATTTGTATTATTAATTACCATTACTTTACAGCTTCAAGCAAACTTCCTTATCTTTCACTTTTTATTTATGTCTTATTTTATTATCAATTATCATGGACCCGTGCATAACATTGCTTTATTATTTTCACTTACTGAATTTCATTGCTTTTTGCTACCTTTCTATTTTTTACGTTTTTTTAATTTAAACTGTAGATAGTTATGCAACTTAATATAGAGATATCTTAATTCACAAGAGTTTGTGTTGTTAACTTTTGAATCCAGCAAAAGGTGTTAACGATTTGTATACGATTAACGAGTACCTACTATCTGAAGTTAAATCACTGCTAAGAACGCTAGTTGGACGATAACTAAACTCATCAGATAAAATAAAATCATTTAGTTGGAACTAACCGTTATCACACATAAAATATTTAACCGATTAATCGGTTGTCTGTTACATTAGTAAAGGTAATAAATGACATCGTTTAAATATTTTTATTACACCCTTCTCACCTGCCTACAGTAGTAATCCATAAATTTTGTTGATTACTTTCTGAACGTGCGAATTAATTAAATTTATGACTTTACATGTGCCGATTAAAATCAAATCGGTTTCTGTTTGATTTAGTTTTCCACGAAACGAAGATTTAAGCTTTGCTAAGTGTAAAAGTAATTATTAACGCTAATTGTTTTATAATTATAAGAATACCTTGGTTACAGGTGCAGAAAGTTTAATTAGCGCTCTATAAATTGCATATTTTCTGCTTCAGAAAAAATGTAACAAATGAAACATACTGGAGTGCTGTGATATATCAGGGCAATATTTTATATTTGTATTTACTGAAACTGATACATAAATTCATGAGTTTTCTTTTAAAGGAAAGTTGGGTGGTACTAGATCAGATTCGATTTCGTGTAATTTCAAATTCATGTTGTTATTTCACTGCGGTTTAGGCTTCGTCAGGTTAAAAAAGGCTACATATTTAAAACGACAGATGTTTTGCCATGTTAATGTTATTATGTTGATAACTTTCCACTGTGAATTTAAAATTAAACTGATTGCAAATAGAGAGCTGGTTTTGTATTTGATGTGTATCTAGAGTTGAAGTTATTAGTAGAAATTACTTTTAACTGTTACTGCTTATTTATTAGTTTCTGAATTTGTTTAATGTGCTTGAAAAATTATAGAATTGCTGTCTTTAGATTTTTGTGGTTAGGATTGTTGTATGTTTGTGGTTTGGAAAGGTGTGTTAATGTGATTTGTTTGTAAATTGTTGATTATCTGGGCTAGGATTGGCATTCATTATATACATGGTGTTAATTAAGCACGTAGACAAACTTTAAGGGGTGATTCTTTGATCAATTTTAAGATAAAAAGTTCATACAAACACGGGACCTAAACGGCTTCGTTTTCAAGATAAAGGATGTTGAAGTTGAAACAAAATTTTTTTTCAAAAATCTGGAAAACGCCTAGAGGTATTCTAATGAAATTTGGTGTAGGTTAGTATTTCATAAAGTGGCATTGTTTGCTCAAAATGAATTTAATTTATTTCCACCAATGGCGTGCATCGGGGCCACCTCAGTTATCTTATTTTTGAAAAATCTGGTACGTCACTGTTTTTTAGCCAATACGACAAGTTTTTTAGCTTCCTTTCCTTCCTTGTTACTGCCCATGTCTGGGCTGCATATGACAGTACTGGGTTTATACATGAGCTGAAGACTTTTTCTTTTAACTTATTTCTGTCTGTACTCGAGCATATTCTTTGTGACGACCAATACGTTTTCCTTCTTTGGATTTATTTTTCTTGGTGTTTCACAAACGAAATAATATGCCCTAAGTATGTACACAAGCATATTGATGGCAAATACCTTACCCATCCTTACTTCATCCATATCACATTCAACGAGTTTAGGCACTACAACCACAAGGATATGGCCAACGTGTGTAGTTTTGTACCTGGTTGTTACGTAAAATTACCGAAATCCAATTCTTTTAGGTAGAATACTGTGGACCGATGAGGCTCATTTTATGAGGGATGGTATTAATACCACCCACAACTACCATCTATGGTCGCTCCAGAATCCCCATGCCATCGTACAAACAAGATTTCAACATTAGTGTTAATACGTGGGTAGGCATTTTTAACAATCGGCTGCTTGAAGTCCTTGATAATCGCTTAAATGCAGAACGATACGGTATTTTCCTAGATAGGAGATTTTATTAGATGCTGGAAGACACTATACACTTCACATTCGGCAACAAATGTGCTACCAGCATGATGGCGCCCCAGCCCACTATGGAAGACAAGTCACTGAATGGCTAAGTATGCATTATCCCAACAGATGGATTGGCCGTGAGTCCCATCGCTTGGCCTCCGAGGTCTACTGACCCAAATCCTTTAGATTTTTATCTTTGGGGTCACCTAAAACAGCTAGTCTATAGTGTAGAAATCAATACTCGTGAACAGTTACTCCAAAGGATAATTGATGCGACCAATCAAATTCGCAATGACGATGCCATAGTTCGTGTTTATGATTCGATGATTCGTAGGTGCCGTGCTTGTATTAAGGCTCAAGGGGCACATTTGTAATTTGTCAGAAGGGTGGGGAAGACGCTGGAAAACAAAAACATCCTTCTGGAGCTTTCCTAGACATAGAAGGAGCATCTGACAACACAGCTTTCAGAGCAATAACAACAGTCCTACGAGACATGCTGCAGGTAGATAGACTGCATGTTGAGAGGAAGGGTGGCCTACACATCACTGCTGGATGAAACTGTAGCAGTTCGGGTGGCAGGAGGGTGTCCACAGGGTGGAGTTCTCTCTCAAACCTTATCATGGACGAACTACTGCAAGAGCTCTGCAGCAAAGGATTTCCTCCCTTAGGATATGCTGACGATCTCGTCATAGTAGGCCCTGAATGTTGTATCTAGATGGACTGAAAAGGAAGGCCTTAAAGTCAGTCCCGAAAAAGCCACCATAATACCTTTTACAAGAAAAAAAACCTAGAGAGTCTGAGACCTATATTTCTTTATGGCAAAGAAACCGTTCTGTCGGGAGAGGTAAAGTATCTGGGAATCATACTGGATTCCAAATTAACCTGGGACCAATATATTGGCAAAATTATCAGAAAAGCGGAAACTACGCTAGCGATAGTTAGACGAACGTACGATAAATCGTGGGGTCTTAAACTAGGAATGGTGCATTGGCTATACACCAGAGTGGTCAGACCAGCTATTATGTACGCGGCCTTGGTGTGGTGGCCTAAGGTCAAGCAAGAATCCATCAAACTAAGACTAAGCAAGATACAAAGGCTTGCTTGTCTTGGAATAACAGGGGCAATGAGAACGATGCCCACTGCTGCTATGGAGACTCTTCTAGACCTTCCTTCTCTACATATATAGTAATACAGGGAAGGCAAGATTGGGAATCCATAAATTACAAAGTTCACTGTACAACCCTCGCTTAGGTGCAGAACACACTAGAATAGTTGGTAGCATACAGGACCCTCTACTTAAAATGAGGGTGGATTATATAACTCCCAAATACTGTGTAGGCTCACTCTTCGAGGTGGTAATTAAAGACCAAGGTGAGTGGACAGATCCCAAAGAGGACGTTCCTCCTGGAAGTCTAATCTGGTACACGGACGGTTCCAAGACTGAGACGGGTGCCGGATCAGCATTCTATGGCGAAAAACCAAAAGTAGGGCTCAGCTTTTTATTTGATAAACATGCTTCCGTCTTTCAAGTGGAAATATACGCGATTTTACAATGTGCGCGGGAAAATAATCGGAGGGTTTATAAACATAAGCGGATCTACATAATGCCAGACAGCCAGGCGGCTTTGAAGGCTCTCTCGGGTAGCAGACTGGTATGGGAATGCCTAGACGAACTTAATGACTAGGCAGAACAGAACGTCGTGAGACTGTTTTGGGTACCAGGTCATTGTGGCATATACGGTAATGGGAAAGCCGACGAATTAGCACGGCAAGGATCGACTGAGGCTTACCTTGGCCTAAAATCAGCCTTAGGAATTTCAAGAAGTGCCATTCGAGGATATGTAAGTGACTGGATTGGCACTCAACACGAAAGATACTGGACCAACAGGCCAGGACAAACCCATAGCAAGGCATTTATAAACAGACCTTGCAAGAAGCGAGAAGTTGAACTACTTCTCATGGGTATGGCACAACTTAGGATCGTCACAGGTCTACTAACAGGACATGCAGCTGTTAAGGAACACCTGTGGTAGATCAGTAAATACAATGGAGACCTTACTTGTAGACTCTGCAATAAGGAAACAGAGACAGCAACACACATTTTATGCACTTGTGATGCGCTGGTAAGAAAAAGACAGCGCATATTCGGGAAGCCTATTATGAAACCGAAAGAGTTCATTAGACACCCGGCGAAGGACCTTTATCTCTTGATGCAGGAAACAAAGATCACCGAATGGGTATTATTAAATTACAATTTGAGGATTACGTAAAATAATTAGTTACTCGGCAAAGAAAGCATTTCATTTCGAATTTTCAATAATAATGCTAATAAATAATATGGAATTGAAAACGGTAACTTCAACAGCCTCGTATGAGATAACTAAGCTATAGAGGAAATTATTTCTTCAGTTTTATAATCAGAATACACAATATTATTACCTGAAGCTTTATTGGTATTTTTGAGGCACTCTGTATAACATTCAGCAATTTATTTGTAACATTGTTTTCATATTTTTCTTATGCTTTCTTATAAAATGTTAGATTTGTTAGAAAGGGAAAAAATATTTGCCTTTGAAATCTGCGCAAAAATATCGAATTAGTTCATGTGAAGTTTCAAATCTAATCGTTTTAGCAGGAAATCTGTGATTCCAATTTTTTTCCAACCTGTATATCTAAATAAAATCTATAAAAATATTTTATCCAATTCAGTTACGAAATGTCAACATTTTGACATTGATTTTAGTTGTGAAAAGTGGTTCATTTTGTAACTAGTTACAAAATATGCTCCCATTTTGTAACTAGTTACAAAAAGATGATTTTAGTTGCGAAAAGTGGTTCATTTTGTAACTAGTTACAAAATATGCTTCCATTCTATCACTCCCATTTTATCACGATGACCCAACTCCTTTTTTAAGAAGATGTGGCATTTACATTTTGTTATCTGAATTGGATAAAATCTTGTATGAAACACGTTGCAAAACATGTCTTTTTATCACATGGCGTGTTGTTCATCTCGGCTTCGCCTCGACGAACAATTTCACGCCTGGTGATAAAAAGTCCATCATTTTGCAACTTGATACATAAATAGCTATATTAATACTTTTAATTTAAATTACCAGCATTACCTGAATGTTCGGTCAGTTAAATTATTTAAATTAGCTCATATTTACAGTGCTATCCTAATCTAAAGCTATGCGAGCAAGTGTAAATAAATATTCTAATAAAAGGGTAATAAATAACATTAACGTGTTTCCGATTGGAATTAAATGAAATAGTTCATATGATACACTTCAGTGTTATGAATTATTTATATACGTTAAAAACGGGCCAGTTATTTTTAAAAATTTAAATTACTTAAAATCAATGTGATTAACAGATTTGAATAAGATAACGATCGTTATTCGTCTAAATGGCCATCAAAAAACCAGTTGCAGTTCAAGTTAAGAATGAGTTTTTGTAATTTTTATCATGTCAGAAGATTCCCATTTTTCAAACTCTGCCATGAATACGAATATTTGTATGTATTAAGAAAGAAAATTTAATTAAGGTTATTGATTACCTAAACTTCCACGGCACGCTGTAAAAAGCGATCTTTGGGATTTGACTGTGTCATAGTTGGAGAAAAATGACTCAATGTTTCGTCGCACTCGCAAGGGGCTCCACCAGCGCAGCGCCTGGATAGAATCTAAAAGAGCACAATATCTCAATGTGTCAACCATGCCAGAGGCAGTTATTTTCGCCAAACATGAGATGCACCAAGCCCACCACCCACGATCCTGTTAGACGACATCAGGATATGATTCGACTAGAATTTTATTCAAGAAATGTCCACTCCTATAAGGGATTTTGGCGGTTGTGACTCAGTTGGTTCAGCTTGCGTCTGGCTATTGAGATGGCCCGGGTTCGATCCCAGGGCCACATATACACTGAAAACACCCGACTCCTTCCCTCAGAAGGCAATTGCAAACCACCGTGGTGTATTCTGCCTAGGAAGTCCTCTCTAGAGTAGAAGTGCAAGTGCTTCCGTGGTTCGGAGCCCACGTAAAGCTGTAGGTCCCCTATGTCTGTAGGCTTCTTGATACGCACACAACAGGCATATGGAAAGAGGATCGGCAACGCCCTGTAAACGGCATGCCACTCCAAGAAGAAGATGAGGGATTTATATGGTATTTGTAATGGGTGTCTTAAAAAGAATTACATCATCTAGTTACCTTTGAAATTTGTGTGTATGTAAAGTTTTATGTGCCACTACATTGTTATTGGTATTGCATTATCCAGAGCTCATTAATTAATTATAAAATTAAAAAGTAAACTGATTCACTTCAAATAGTTTTAATTAAATTTGTTAATACAACACAAAATGTACACTGTGCAAGAAAATATTTTTATTTTCAAGGCATATTTTCGATTAGGACAGTTAATAAATGGGTAATGGCAATATTCTTATGCGTCTTGTAAGCAGCAGTTTTGACTGCAGTCCCCTAACAGAATTGTTGAGGAAACTGTTTTTCTGCACCACATTCGGTGGTCTGTTGAAAAATTTCTGGCGACAGGAAGTGTAGAAAAAGGCAAGTCAATGTTGAAGCTCTTTTGTACAAAATCCACAAATGTTAGTGCGTCTCAGCTCAGATGGATGTCTCTGAAAGTACTGCTCACAACATTTTGAAGAAGCTGCATATGGATCCATGTGTGACTGTTGTTTGTACATGAAATTCGACCAAGGAACAATGCTAGTTGAATACATTATTGCAACTTTTTCCGAGAAAATTTAAACAACAACGACGTTCTTGATTTAAGTTCTTTTAGCGATGAAGCGTGATTCCATTTAAGTGGATTTGTAAGTGAATAGAACTGCAAAATGTTATCAGTCGATAATGCACATAACCATATTGAGGCTCCTTTACATTCTGTTAAAGTTGCAGTATGGTTAGCTGTGCCACGTCGTAGGATCAGGCGGCAGTTCCACTGAGGCATCATCATCCACCACCACCAACTGCCACCAGCTGAAATTACATGCTGCACCACCGCTGACCGCCAAAAATTTAAATTTTCCGCTTGCCTGTTAGTGATTTTTTGACTTGAAATTGATGTATTGGTAGTAACTTTGGTGTTGAAGGTTGTAATTATATTATCACGTGTCTTTGTGTTGGTTATGTTTATGTTATTCGCGTGCTGAGCGCATGCCGCAGATTTTCGATTACGTTTATTTTAGGTCAGAATACCCACAAATGGAATAACCTGCCCAAGTTTAACTTATATTTAAATTTCCCGCCTTTCGCGGTCGTAAATCAGCTGACGCTACACGCCTTGGCGCACGCGCATTGTCAACAACCAACGTCCACCGTCCACCAAAATTCAAACAAGTTGAAATTTTCAAAACGGTAAGCACCATCTGTTGACGGTGGGTGGATGTCGGTGGTTCAGTGAGACTAACAGCTTGTGATTGCATATGCTGAAATTTTGGTTAATAGCGGTTGGTGATTAGTGGTGGCTCAATGTGACTGCCGCCTCATAGGACCAATAATTTCCATGACACCATAAACGGTCAACGTTATCGAGAACAGCGGTTAGTAACATTTTTGGATCAACTGCACACCGATGAATTTAATGGAGGTTACTTCCAGCAGAATGGAGCTATTGCGCATACAACGAGGGAAAATTTAGAATTTCCCAATCGAGTAGTTAGCAGAGGGGTTTGGGCAGCGAATTCCTTCCTATTAGATTACGCCATCTTCGGACATCTTTAAAATGAGGTCTACAAAGAAAGGATTAATAACTTAGAGGAGCTGATGGAGCGCGTTAGAATTAAATGCAACGACATAACACCTGCAATGTTGCACCACCTTTTCGACAAATGAAACGTCAAGTAGCGTTGTGTATTCGGCAAAATGGTGGACACTTTAAACACTTGTTGTAGGGAAGCAATAACTGATCTAACGACTACGTTTAGCCTTGAAGTTATATTCCTTCCATTACTTTTAATGTGCTGTATTTGAGAAACGTTTTTTATTTTCTGGAAAAAATAAACGATTAATCACTTTTAATATGGGTTGTCTTACTTCTTACAATTTTCATGCTGTTGAATAATGCGTTAAATATACGAGTACATGTGTCTCACTCTAAAAGTAAAGGAAAACCACTCCGTAACTAAATTTTGTCAACAAAGGTAATTGAGGTTATGTTATTCTTCCGTCTACTAGCATAACAGCACTGCACGAGAACAGTAACGTGAAGTCAGGGACGGATTGGGACGCCGGGAAATCGGGATTTTCCCGAGAGGCCGGTAGAACCTGAGGCCGCTTGGCCGGCCATTAAAAAATTTGTAGCTAAGTTGGTACATACAAAGATAGAAACAATAAACGAATCGGCCCACTCGACATCGACGAATGTGTGAATAATGCGGCTTCCGATAGCATTAAAGCAGTCGAATTTATGACCGTCCCGAAATATGAGATGAACTTCGAGATTGAATGAAACACTGAGGCCGCCAAGGGCGCCAAGTTTTGATATTTACTTCCGACAATGTGTTCATATGTCGTATCCCTTACTATGAAACAAAAAATGCAGATATTTGAATTGTTTATGGTTTGAAGTGAAGATCCTTCCTTCAAATCAGTCTCACATTCTCTCTGTTCATGTTGTGCTTGTTGAGTTTTGGTTACAGTCACGGTGAACTATAGTCTCGCCTATAGTGTTTTTTAAGAGGATTTTTCGGAGATATTTTTCTTTTCGTCTCGTGTTTCATTGTGTATTGTGTCATATATGATAATGTTATAATCAGTTTAAAACAGCGATTTAAAGATCAAGGCAAATATGTCATGTTTAGATCGGAATCATTTTTATGCAAAAGCAAATTTACCAGAAACTTGTTTTCATCATTTAGTTTCACATTTAGAGCGACTTGATGGTAATTTCGACAAAAATGAATTCATTTATTCATTGATGAACTTAAAGACTTCCCCATGAAATGGAATACTTTTAAGAATAATTTGTTAGATGAATGCATCTAACTCTGGCACCGACGAAAATGACGAGGATCTTAACGACAAGACCGATTGCAATAATTGTAAAAATTGGGTCGTGTGTTGCTTTTACGTCTTAAGAAAATTTAATGTGCATAGTATGGCACGTAAAAACTTATTTTTAGCATAGCAATATCTGTTAAGTCTATCTTGTTCTGAAGTTTCTTGCGAACGAACTAATTCAAAATTGAAAATTGTATTCAATCGTTTGAGAAATAGACTTTCGCAAGATAATTTGGAAAAATGTTTGCTAAAGGGCGTAGAAAAAGACATCCTTTTTAAAATTAAGAAATCTCAAATAATCGATTCAATAAAGGGAAAAAGTAAATTGTTACAAAATAGGTTATTATATTAGATAATTAAATGTGGATACGTATTGTATAATAATGATGTGCATACACATTGAAATCTTACTTAAACTTTTCCCAAAATTTTACTAATGCAACCTACTAAAATTTTGCTACCAGAAGCAGAAAAATCTGACGATTCCAGAAATGCAAAAAAAATCATAAGTTGCCATTTAAAAAAGCAAAGTTGCATGCCCCTGTACTTAGACGTGATGACATAAGACAAATTCAAGGCCACAGATATAAGGAGTACTTATCTACTTACCCTCTAACAACTTTTGTTAAAAATATTTTTTCTAAAAGTCGACAATAAAAGAGTTATAGTGATATTGCGTTACTTTTTCCTCACCCTGTATATTGCTGGCAGACAATATTGATTGTTGTTTAATAAAAGTGCAAATCTTATACTTCGCGTTTTTTATGTTTTGTAATAGAAGGCCGGTTGGTCCGTAAATTTCCCGGGCCGCTCAAATGAGCCAGTCCGTCACTGCGTGAAGTTAGCAACCACCGTGAAGCACAAACGACGAAACATATCTCAAATGTTTGTGCTTCGTTTGTGCTTAATTGTGATCCAACAACAGACGCAGCAACCCATCGCGTTCATTAGTTATAAACAATTTAAATGTGGTTGCCATCTTCACGCCCAGCAACCACATATGAAGCACAAACGATGAAATATATGTCAAACGTTTGTGCTTCGTTTGTGCTTCCAGAATATACAGGGTGACAATAATCTACCTGTGTTGTATGGGTAACTTTGTTATTATAGAAGTTAGAGAGTCGGCTAAATTAGGAAAGTTGGGCAGAATTTCAAGACAAATTAGATGCCAGTTTGACATTTGACATACACTTTCAACTTTTTCAAATATTTCGAAACAACTAAAAACATCCGATTTTTTAAATGTTTTATAATTCCATAACCACCTATTCTAAAACCAAAGTGAAATATGTTTCTTGTAAATATTTTTACGTAAAATTATAAAAAAATATCTACAAAGTCATAGCACTCTCGATTTTGGAGATATCAGCCAAACTTACGTTTTTTTAAATGGCAACCATAGTAGGCTATGGATTCATTAAAGAGCTTATTTTTTGCTGATTTCAAGAATGTATAGGTTGTCATATCTGTTTCCGTTAATTTTCTCAGAATTTGCAAAAAACTGAAATTAGTGATGATAAATAATAACCATAAACTAAGAATGCGTTGGAATTTTGTCATAGTCTCTTGTTTAGTAACTCACCATCAAAAACAATTGAAATTATTAAATTTTTTTAATTAAACAAATAACAAATAAAATAGGTACTTATCATTATGGATAACAGAACTAAATAATAAATGTATGTAACTATAAAAATAAATTAATGATTATAATAATACTTCAAAGTGAGCACCATTTTCTTGAACACATAACTGACATCGTTTTAATATTTCACGTTGCAATTTATTTAATGTCTAATTTCGGCTACAGCTCTTCTTATTTTTATTTTCAGGTCATCAATGTTATGAGGCTTTTCTTTGTACACTTTGTCTTTAATAGTTTCCCATAAAAAAATCTAGGGGAGTTAAGTCCGGAGACCTGGGAGGCCACGCAATACGACCTCTGGTACCTATCCAATTAGGAAATCATTCCAATAAATAGTGTGACACAAATGTAAGCATTGTGAGCAGGTGCTCCATCGTGTTGGAAATAATTCAAATTTTGTGTAAAATTTAATGGAAGATCGTCCAACATTTCTTCGAATTGATTACGTAAAAATAGCAAATACATCTCTGAATTTAGATTTTCCTCATAAAAATAAGGACTGAGAAGTTTTGTTCCAAGAATGCCGCACCAAACGTTAATAGAAAAAACGTATTGCTCTCGCCTTTCAACCGTTAAGTGTGAATTTTCCCTTGCCCAGTAAATATGGTTTTTTCTATTAAATAAACCATTATTTGTAAATTTGGCTTCATCCGTAAATTGAATTGATTGAGAAAAGACTTCGTTTCTTTCACTTTCTTCAACAAACCACATAGCATAATTGAATCTTCTTTCTAAATCTGTTGGATACAATGTGTTTCCAACATGATGATGATAAGGTTTTAAATTATTTTGTTCGAAATTGTTCTTGCTTGTTCTCTGGATACATTACACTCAAGTCCAATTTCTCGCACAGATGCAGTTGGTTTAAAAGTATTGTATGCCAAAACACGCACCTGTGCTCCTTCATTAATATTTTTTCTACTCCTACTATTGAAACTTGACCTTTCCACATGATTTTTAATGCTGAAAGCAATTGTTTGTCGAAACTGTGCGACAACATCCAAAGGTGTGTTGCAATAGTAATTTTCCGACAAACGTTTAGGAATGTTACTTTCCCACACTCATTTTGCGTGTGGGAAAGTCCGCACGGAGTGCCGGAAAGTGACAGCGATTTCTGAAAAATCAGAAAATCGCATAGCAACTATCCTTACTAGATTATTACTTTAAAAGGAAATGTCAAAGCTGCGCTCGTTTCTGTAACGTCCTGCATTCGTTTCGGAATCGCTAACTTCCCGCACTTGTTATGAAAAGTACTTTGCAACACACTTTCAAAATGGCTCCGGTTAACTGTATGGTTTGTTTATATTTGTGATATGTTTATTTTCATAGCAACGGACTTATTTCCATAGTGACCAAGTTTCCATGAGCATACTTAATATTCCACAAAAAATTATAAAATTTGCTTTAAAATATTAAATAGTGAATTAAATGTCTTTCTTCTGTAGGAGTAGAAAAATTACTATTTATTAGCTTCTTTTGGTTTACAAAATGATCCATACCGTTTTAAATTGGATTCAAGTTTTGCAAAAATCCTTTTATCTGGCTGCCTTCTTTCCATGTATGTTTGCAGATACAATTCAGAAGCTGCATTCGCATCACCATTACAATTGTAATAGCAAAATAACATATCATTTCTTTCTTTCCACGAGTAAGCCATTTTTTCAGTAACTTTAACAGAACTACTTTACACATTTACATCCGTAATTATCAACAAAACTGGACTAACTTTGACAATTAAATTTGTTTTGTTGTTTTCCAATTATTTCAAGACACTCTTGTTATACTATGCAGCTAATTATTAATTATGATCACTAACTTCAGTTTTTTGTAAATTCTGAGAAAATTAACGGAAACAGATATAACAACCTATACATTTTTGAAATCAGCAAAAAATAAACTCTTTAATGAATCCATAGCCTACTATGGTTGCCATTTAGAAAAACGTAAGTTTAGCTTATATCTCAAAAATCGAGAGTGCTATGACTTTGTAGATATCTTTTTATAATTCTACGTAAAAATATCTACAAGAAACATATTTCACTTTGGTTTTAGAATAGGTGGTTATGGAATTATAAAACATTTAAAAAATCGCATGTTTTTAGTTTCTTCGAAATATTTGAAAAAGTTGAAAGTGTATGTCAAATGTCAAACTGGCATCTAATTTGTCTTGAAATTCTGCCCAACTTTGCTAATTTAGCCGACTCTCTAACTTCTATAATAACAAAGTTACCCATGCAACACAGGTAGATTATTGTCACCCTGTATATAAATCAGGTCAGCAGCCCATTGCGTTCATTAGTTATAAACAATTTAACTGTGGTTGCCAACTTCACGCCCAGCAACCACATATGAAGCACAAACGATGAAATATATGTCAAACGTTTGTGCTTCGTTTGTGCTTCCAGAATATATATAAATCAGGTCAGCAACCCATTGAGTTCATTAGTTATAAACAATTTAAATGTGGTTGCCATCTTCACGCCCAGCAACCACATATGAAGCACAAACGATGAAATATATGTCTAACGTTTGTGCTTCGTTTGTGCTTCCAGAATATATATAAATCAGGTCAGCAACCCATTGCGTTCATCAGTTATAAACAATTTAACTGTGGTTGCCAACTTCACGCGCAGCAACCACATATGAAGCACAAACGATGAAATATATGTCAAACGTTTGTGCTTCGTTTGTGCTTCCAGAATATACAGTGTGTCCCAGATCGAGTGGGATTGCATGGGTAACTTTCTTATTATTGCAGATGGAGATTTGGTTAAATTAACAATGTTTTGTAGTTTAATATGCTGATTTAAAATCTGTTTGAAAAAGTTCAAAATGACGAACCCGTCAGAAGTTATTTAAAAAAAACTAAACACTGTCAATTTCTTGTATGTCAAATATCTTCGTAAGTATAAGAGATACGAAAAAAAGCTTCATATGAAAGTCACTGTTTTCGGTAAGACCAATTCAAAATTGATGTCGAACAAAAACTCAAGATGGCTGCTTTTGAGGTACTCGTATCAACTTCCTTAAGTTAAATGGATGCCATATTAGATTTTTTGGTTACTGGATAGAATTTTTCATTCTCTTTTCAACGATATAAGATAACGTACGATTGAATAAAAAATAACAGTCAAATTAATTGTTTTTACATTTTAATCAAGTAGGTTTACATGGACTCAAACAAAAACAAACAAAATTTATTTAAAAAAACAAAACTTAATCCTAATAATCACAGGAAATGTTCAAAATACTGGCCATTGTTAGCTAAACATAGTTGGCACCGTTTGACGACACTTGGGGTTACTTTACGCAACGTATTTCGATTAATACTAGCACACGCTTCTAACACTGCTTCGCGCAGTTCGTGAACATTATTGTAGCTGTAATTACTTCCATATACTTTATTCTTTAACGTACCCCACAGAAAAAAAGTCAAGAGGCGTTAGATCAGCTGATCTGGCTGGCCATCGAACATTAGTATTGGTGGCAATAACATTATTGTCAAATCGGCGAATTAAATAATCTACCACCGTTTCTTGAATTGTGGGCTCGGCAGCCATCCTGTTGGTACCATAACCCAATCCTGTCTGCCAAAGGTAGGTCATCTATGAAATCTTCTAAGGATATTTGGAGAATTTCTAAATAACGTTGAGCAGTTAAAGTTCCATTGAAGATAACAGGTCCAATTAAATGACTTCCCATTATGCCGCAAAATACATTAAATTCGAATCGAACTTGAATCGACGTGGAACTACAACATGTGGATTTTCCTGTGAGCAGTAGTGTTCATTGTGTCGATTAAATACTCCGTCATCTGTTCATAATACTCGACTCGTAAAACTATTAGGAGTATTTCCAGTACTCTTGCGGATAAACAAAATGCTACTCTGCGATCATAATCTTCTGGCCGTAAAGTTTGGGCATTTGGGCAATACGCAACTTGTAGGGGTGAAACTTGTGCCTTCTTAAAATTCGCGATGCTTTTGATTTAGATACACCAACCTGTGCTTCTGTTTCTCGAGTTGAAATGCCTGGATTAACCGCGACATAACCCATTGTTATTAACTCACCGTTGTAATTATGATCTTCCACTAATAAATTGTTTCCCCTAATTTTAATGGACTTTTTCAAACTTCCATGCGGCTGCATATTCTTGTCTAGTTTTTTAAACGTTTTGATATTAAATTGGTTGTCTTCTTTTCGGAAAATTATTTAAATAAGTTTGGGAAGCAAGATGGGAATTTTTATAACACTTGATAAATGTGCAAAACATATCGTAGCTTTCAGTAATTGGAAAATTCGCCATAATTTTTAAAGTTTGTAATACAAATAAATAAATTTTGTTTGTTTTTGTTTGGATCCATGTAAACCTACTTGATTAAAATGTAAAAACAATTAATTTGACTGGTATTTTTTATTCAATCATACGTTATCTTACATAGTTGGAAAGAGAATAAAAAATTCTATTCAGTAACCAAAAAATCCAATATGGCGTCCATTTAACTTAAGGAAGTTGATACGAGTACCTCAAAAGCAGCCATCTTGAATTTTTGTTTGACATCAATTTTAAATTGGTCTTATCGAAAACAGTGACTTTCATATGAAACTTTTTTTCGTATCTCTTATACTTACGAAGATATTTGACATACAAGAAATTGACAGTTTTTCATTTTTTATAAATAACTTCTGACGGGTTTGACATTTTGAACTTTTTCAAACAGATTTTAAATCAGCATATAAAACTGCAAAACATTGCCAATTTAACCAAATCTCCATCTTCAATAATAAGAAAGTTACCCATGCAATCCCACTCGATCTGGGACACCCTGTATATAAATCAGGTCAGCAACCCATCGAGTTCATTAGTTATAAACAATTTAAATGTGGTTGCCATCTTCACGCCCAGCAACCACATATGAAGCACAAACGATGAAATATACAGGGTGTCAACGAAACCTGGGGCACCCTCATAATTTTTTTATTTTTTAAGATATCTAAATGAAATTTGGTATGTTTAATATACTCTTTAAATGGCATTTGTTGACATAGGAAACAAGTTTCTGTCACTTCCGGTTTCACCGGAATTGACTACAACTTTGTTATTTTAAATGGAACACCCTGTATATTTATACATTTTTGGAATCTCCATTCAATTTTACGTATGGTAGTATCAAGTTCGAAACATTTTGATGACAGAGTAAATTTTTGCAGAAATTAATCTAGAGTGCCATGACTAACGCCAAATGAAAGTCAAGATGCCCCAACACTCGAGACAAATTGTTTTAGAACTTTAACTATTTTAGTTGCTGTATTAGAATGGCCTAAAGTTGGCAAAAATGCTTTTTCGAGAATAACTCTATTTTTTCAAATGGCACTAGGGTGGGACACTAGGATATTAAAAACGAGCGTTTTTCAAGGATTTTATTGATACCAATAACACGGGATTAATATGAAAATGTAATTCGGAATAACACTCTCCGTTCAAAAAAACCATATTTTGGACATTTAAATCTAGATACTGGGTTTCAAAACAAGTGAAACAAATGAAATGCCAAAAAAAAAATACAGACTTGTTACAGTTGAAGTGCTAAAATAATTTGTTTTGAGTGTCGTAGCACCCTGACTTCCATTTTACGAAGGTCATGGCACCTTAGATTAATAAATAAACTCTTCTGTAAGTAGTTATTTTGTCATCAAAATGTTTCAAACTTGATACTACCATACGTAAAATTGAATGGAGATTCCAAAAATGTAGAAACATACAGGGTGTTGCATTTAAAATATCAAAGTTGATGTCAATTCCGCCGAAACCGGAAGTGACAGTAACTTGTTTCCTATGTCAGCAAACGCCAATTAAAGAGTATATTACATATACCAAATTTCATTTAGATACCTTAAAAAATAAAAAAATTATGGAGGTGCCCAAGGTTTCGTTGACACCCGGTATATGTCAAACGTTTGTATTTCGTTTGTGCTTCCAGAATATACAGGGTGAGTAAAAAGTATGGAAACACCGATTTTCTGTCGTTAATATTTATTTTAGAAAAAAATGTTTAATACAAAAGTTTTTTATGAAATTTTTATCTATGTATTGATTATACACGAAATTTTTTTTCTTCAATTGTTTTTGAGTTATGACTTTGCGCGATATTTTTTTAAATGGGAACCTATTAATTTTATGCTACCATTCGATAGGGAATTTTTTTTTCTTTACAGCGGTATAAAAACTTTATGGATTTGCATAATATTTCTTTGAGAAAACGCCGGTTGAAGTATTTACAATTAACTTTCCGATTCGTAAACGATACAGCCAAGATAAACAAAAGCGGCCGATAAACAACCTGTGATGTCACTAAGGCGGCATTTGTTATTTTTTACGTCAAATATTTCAATTTTCTGCAATTTATAAGTACTTCAATTCATTCACGTTCACTTAAACCCGCTATTGCTAATGCCAACAGCAATAAATTGCACAAAATTTAAATATTTATACCCATAAAATTTTTATACGGTTGTAAAGAGAAAAAAATTCTCTATCGAATGGTAGCATAAAATTAATAGGTTTCCATTTAAGAAAATATCGCGCAAAGTCATAACTCAAAAACAATTGAAGAAAAAAAATTTCGTGTATAATCAATACATAGATAAAAATTTCATAAAAAACTTTTGTATTAAACATTTTTTTCTAAAATAAATATTAACGGCAGAAAATCGGTGTTTCCATACTTTTTACTAACCCTGTATATAAATCAGGTCAGCAACCCATTGCGTTTATTAAATAGTTATAAACAATTTAAATGTGGTTGCCAAAAACGTTCATATTCAAGTCGACGCCAATCCATCAATTTTTATCAGAATAACTTAACATTAAGTGTACCACCCTAATACACATACATATCTATCACGCCTTTTACCCAATTTGGGTGGGCAGCCTCACATGTTGTAACAACGTAATTTTATTTCAAGTGTAGAAAGTAATAGTCAGAATTTAGAGATTCACCTAATTTTAAATTATTTATTGTCCATTTATAAATTAAGTATTAAAATTATTTGAAGTAAATATTTTTTACTTCAAGTATTTATAAAGTACTTGAAGTACATACGAATATATTTCTACAAGTATCAAGTAAATTGTTTAAGAATTTCAAGTACCAAGTACAAGTACCAAATTTCATTACATTTTGGCACCTGGTACAATTTCCCAACTTAAAAAATTCATTTTTAAACAAAAAATAATTAAAAACATAACATAATACATTTTGATTAATGGTTTGTTTGTCTGCATAGTTCATGAATTCACCACAAGTCGCGGTCAACTCCGAAATCCCCTATTTTAAATGAACCTACATCAGCGCCTCTATGTTTTTAAAAGATGATTAATTATTTAAAGATTTTGAAACAGCATCACTCTACTTTTGCAATTAAATTGTTATATGCGGAAGTTGTTTCTTCTTTTAACTCTGGAGGTGGAGGTGTATTAGAAAACTCACTGTCACTGTTTTCCATAACGAAACTTTATGAAAATAGTATATTATTTAACAAGTAAATAATGTAAGTTATATTACACGAGAATGAAGTTTAGAGCACGAGCCGGAGACGAGTGTTGTAATCATCCGAGATTTAAGTAAACAAGTAAATAATATAACCATTAGAGGCAAATACTATACTTTATCTACAACCATAACTATTTAAGCGTATTTAAGTAATGTGTAAATAAAAAAAACTTCGGGATGTAATATGCCCATTTCTTCCCTTATGACGCAATATAGGTACCATTTTCAGATCTGTTTTACATTGGAGACGATGGTGTATATGATTTCAACTCGCATTTTATAAAATACTGCAAAATTAGATCAATCACAAAAATGAGAAAATAAAAATATTTTTCGAAATGTTTATTAGGTACATCATAGCAACAAAATCAAAAACAAAATATTGCATTATAAAATAATATAAACGAAATGAAACAAAAAATATATTTTTTTCACTACTAGTAATATGGTGTACTATTTTGGCATATGACAGAATGCTGTGAAATGACATTTCTCTACCTTTTGTTCTGTAAGGGGTAAAAAAAATTTCATTATTTACCACTAGTAAATAATGAACAAATTTACATTTTTCGATTATCCTGTGACGGTTTTAAAGAGAAAATGTTGATAGAACGATTTAGCATGATGGGGAAATTTTATTTAACAGTTTTGTAGACGTAAAAATCAGTTAATGTACATACATTTTAATTTTCAAAACTTGGATATATTTGAATTGCCGCCATATATCGATCCGTTACTTTTGAACTCAACTGTCAACAACACATAAGGTAGAGATAAAATTGTTATTAATTTAGCTATTTCAGACGAAACTACTCCAGTGCTTTTCAAAAACAAAGCAAGAAAACCTACTAAAGGCTAAAAAACTACCATTTTAACTTTTATGTCAACATTAATTTAATCAATAAACAGCTGTCACAGCAACAAAACAAGAAACTGTCATTTGTTTCATATTTTGAAAAGTGTTTTAAATTATTAATACTGCTATTTTTTAACAATTATATGAGTTATATGAGTTTAATAAAACTAGTAGTGAAAAAAACTATGTATAGACCACGGTAGAGAAGTCTCTTATAGCCTTCGGGCCTTATATCCCTCGGCGCTTAGGCGCCTCGGGATCTAATCTTGGCCCTCTGGCTATAATACTAGACTTCTCCACCTTGGTATATAATATACTATTATAATGTATAATATAAAAATAAATAAAACAAAAAATATATTCTATAAAATAATAAAAGAAATATACAAAATTATTATGTAGTATACATTAATAAATGTGGTTGAACACGGTCAGTAGAAACAATATATTCTTGTTTTTTTAAATCATCGAATACTTCCCAAGTGGAATCTAATCTGCGACAATAAGCAGTATAGTGTCCTATTGAACTACTGCCGTAGCTATCTATAAAATTCGACTATGGGGTTCACTGAAGTAATATACCAACTCTTTCAAAGTAATCTTTTTTATCCAAAATGATGATCCTATTCCTTTTATCAGCCTTTAGATAGTAATAATCCTTTTCCCATAGATCTTTAATTTTTTTTTTGTTAGTAACATTGGAAGTTTTAGCTACGCCGTTTTGTCCGCAATTTGAATTAATGATAGATTGTAGATCAAATAGATCCATTAGAATTTAGAGAAAATTCATATCACTTTTGTTTATTTTACGAATAACTTTGGGAGTTTTCGCTACCAACGATTTAAACTCTTTAAAGCGGTACATAGGAGTCATATTTTAAAACGTCTATTGGGCCATGATGTCCTATCCCGAAAACCTGTGACTTTATACAATTTTGGCTTATACCTTAACGAATTGGTATGTATCTAATAATGTAATAATTCAAACACCGTCCCGCTCCAATATATATGTATTTTATTTGATAATAATTTTTACAATTATCCTTCTTTATTGCTCATATTTCTTTAAAACATATTGTTAGTTCGTTCATTCAATATCATTTCGTTTAATATCGGATTGATATTTTATTTATTATATTTAATTGTATTCCAAAATTCATCGACCTTTAACGAATTAATTTTTAATTTGCTTTTTTTATTTGTTTTATTTCTTCTTCTTTCTTGAGGAAAGTTGTTAGCTGTTTAACTTCAATAGCTGGAACAGATTGGAAGTTCTCTATATGGACCCCTTACATTATCTTAAACTCACACCGTTTAGCTAATTGAAAATACATCAATATATTTCTCACCTATTTATTCTTCAATTTTAATTTTGTAAAAAACCGTAGCCCAGTGATTTAAATTTTTCTCTACCCTAAATATTCACTAAACAGTATTTTTAAGTAGTAACGCATTTGCTTGACATACTTTCCTCCATTGTATGAATTACAGCAGTGAAACGAGAAAGGTGGATATGTGTATTTAAAACGATTTCAAAATTTGGATAACAGATTAGGTACGCCGTGGTATTTAGACCTAATGGCAGAATGACAAAAATATACGATTATCTTAGTTCGAACGCTATTCTGAAATATAATTATTGAATTTTGAAATTGACATATTGAAAAGAAATGTGTAAGTTGTATTCCAATAAATTACCTTCATCTGGATGTTTTAATTACTTCGGTAGTCTTTTCCTCAGTGAAAGTATACGTGTGCACGTAATCTTTGTACTGAATGATCATTGTAGTTTTTAACCACACTCCACTGCAATTCTGCCTTCTACGACATTGGAAGGGTAAAGAAGTGTTAAAATCTATAAAACGGGTATGGTTGTTCTTTCATTCCAAGCATGATGATGATATATCACAAGTTTCGCTAACGATCAGTGTGTGTATTGAAAATAGAGAAAGTGAATATTATTTGTGATTTATTTGTTAGCAAATTTACTCTGCAAAATGAAATATTTTAAGTTAATGTAAGAAACGTATGTTGTAGTTGAAAAGGTGAGTTGCTTTTTCTTACTTTAGCATTTATTTTCGAATTTGAAAATACATTAAAGAAGTTTCGATATGTTTCAGTTTTTTTTTTTTTTACATTTAGCGAAACTACAGTTAGGTCAGTTAGTAACAGAAAGGTACAAAATTATTCATTAAAGTCGCTCATATATTTAGAATAAAGATATAAAAATAATTGTTTCTCATACAAAACCTTTCGAAATAAGTTTTAACGAAAAACATTTTCACAACGTGGCTTTAGTTTTGAATAAAAAACTGAATCATGTTACTTCTAGTGTATAGAATAACAAGTTTAAAGTGATTATCAGCAATAATTTTTAAATTTTTCTAGGCCAGTAATGATTCAGAAATTCGTTCTGTGTATATTTTCAGTTGGTAAGTACTATTGTGTAATTTACTTAGTTTTACAGTAGTAATCTGTAATTTACTCATTGAGTATCAGTAGTATTCATCGCGACATAAATCTTATTTATTAATTTTAGTTGTAATTTACGTACTAAGTAAACCAACAGAAGCGCCAGAAAGTGAAACGTCCGACAGTCTTGAAAATTTTACTTTTACGTTTGACTGTTCAGATAAGGCGATAGGTTTTTATGCCGACCAAGAATATAATTGTCAAATATTTCACATGTGTAATGAGGAAGGCCAAAGGATACCGCATGTGTGTGCTAATGAGACAAGCTTTAATCAGGAATTCAGGATATGTGACTGGGAATATAATTTTGATTGTTCTGAAGCGCATAAATGGTAAGTAAATAAGTATTGTGTAATAGTTTTGAATTTTTATATTTCTGGGCGATTACTTGAAAGTAATTTTAAAAATAGGCAATAATTTATTAAATATCAATTCAAAAACTTTTATAAATTTTTGTTGGAACATCTCATAAGTTTTCTTGATTGCTGTAAAATGAGTTTTTAACTAAAGATCTGTAAATGATGATCGGTTGCTAAAATATAATTAAACTAATTAACTAATAACTCACTGGTTTCGGAGACAAATCTATATTCGTTTTCAAACAAAAAGCTTTAAAAACGAGTAAAGCTTTGTAATTGTAATTTTTGTAATATGGTAAATAATATGTTAATTGAATACGCGATTTCGCATGGTTGCAAACCCTGGTGACGCTTGGACTGCATCTTCCATGCTCAATAGAGCACCTACTCTCTTGTTATGTAAATAATAAATAATAAATACGTTAGTCACGCACAATCATTTTTTAAAAGTACTAATTGTTTAATTTATAATCATTTTTAAATTAAAGCAGTATGTTTTCAGTAATACATTTGTGACCATTTAGGGTTACGTATTTGAGTGATGTTTAGATCTATTAATACTGTGAAAATAATTTGATCGTCTTTAGTTCGATTTTAAAACGTTGGTAAATAGTCCAGTCAAATAAGCATTTCACTTCGGAAAAATTCAAAGTAAGCTGAATTTTTTTGTACACCTTTATTTAGTGTTTCTAAACAACATATCAAAAGTACCCTTGATTTGACCTTGAGCTTCTTGAGTTATTGGGCTTAAAAGGTGCGGAAAATTGGTTTTTCGCTTATATCTTCTTTTCTATTGACTTTAGGTATAGAATAGTCTACAGAGAAATTGAAGGCTATAAAATTCTGTACAAAGAAGTACTCCTGTGGTTTTTTGGTGGGACCAATCGTTTTCCCGTAATGTGATGTTAAACGTCTAAGCCAAGGTTAACGAAGTACCCCATTCCACACCACTTTTGAGGTTGAGTACGAGGCGCGTTTTTTTTACATGGTATCCACTGTCTCAAATATTCATAATACTTAATAAGAAAAAGTCAAAATAGAGTTACATTAAGCTTCTTCAACCTCATCTTCTTCTCCTTCCATATCGCATTGTTCCAGGTAATCCTTGGAAAGATTTTCTAATTGACTCTCTTCTTTTTCTCTATCAAATCCTGTTTCCACGATATCTTCGATGGTATTAGCATTTAAACACGATTGTCCAGTCAAATAAGTATTTTATAGCCTTCAATTTATCTGTAGACTATTCTATACCTAAAGTCAATAGAAAAGAAGATATACGCGAAAAACCAATTTTTCGCACATTTTAAGCCCTATAACTCATGAAGCTCAAGGTCAAATCAAAGGTACTTTTGATATGTTGTTTAAAAACACTAAATAAAGGTGTACACAAAAATTCAGCTCACTTTGAATTTTTCCGAAGTTTTGCCACATAATTGTCTAATTTGACTGGACTAAAACTACTGTAGATTCTTTTAAGAATTCTTAATGCTAGTTCAGTAACAGGTCTATTTAGCTGTCAAGAGAATGCGGGTTCGAATGTCAGTTAAAGCAGGACTTTTTAATTAAAAGCGACCAAGTCGCGACCTTTTTAAGCAAATTAGGATATATAAGTTGATCGATGTTTTTAACCTAGCGAAATTAAAAATAGTTTTTGTTATTTTCAGTATTAAAAGTAGTCCAGTGAATAAGTACATGTTACCTTGCAAAAGGTCGGGTAGAAGATTTTTTTTTTACTTGTATATATTAGGGCCAGCATTAAAACCCAAGTTTTCCAATTCGGCTGATCTCGGGAGAACTTCCTGTTACCAAAAAACACGATATTTTAAGACTCTTCTTGTTTTTTCAAAATATCTCAGATATGGCTCGGTCTAGCGCTTTCTTTCTTCTTTTCCATCTTAAAGAGGACAAAATTTCCAACAACTTTCATCATACAACTTTTTTCTAAACCCAATAACAAGCGCGCTACAGCATACGATATATTGGAATGTTTTCCCAACTTGGTGAAAATAGCACTTTATTCTGTTTTCTGATCAAATTACTTGTATTTGTATTTGGTTTACACTTGCTTTGGTTGTCAAAAAACCGTCTGCAATTAGTTTTGCATTTCCCCTCCTATTCCCTCCATTCCATCCTTTCCATTCCCCCCTACTCCCGCCACCCTTACTAATAATGGTAGTTTTGTCATCAGTTTTCCCTTCTGGATAAAGACCGGTGACAACCAATCCATCTGCGTCGGCTTGGAGTTGCTATATCATATCCATCGTTTTGTCTTCAACTTCTTCCTCTGTTGCAGAAATCTCAGCCACATTTTCGCAAGTGAGGCCAGTGAGGAAGTGTTTGTTTACAAATCGTTGAGCATTTTAAACCTGCTTTTCGGCTGGTACATGCTCCACTGTTACCTTTCTTGCGCGAATAAGAAAGGACTTTGAGTAGCTGTAGTTTGTTTGTACCTGGTGGTAATATCGTAGAGCATGAAGTCGCGCAGCATCTCATATTGGTGGTAGCCTGGAGAGATTGGATTTACTTTTTGTTGGCCATTGCCTAAATATCCGATAGCGTAGCGAATCCAGTGTTTGATCGGTCCTGATGTCACAACTGTACAATGCAAGAAGAAACCTTTCTCCTGCCATGGCTATTTCCTCAGTGGTGGCGTCTGAATTCTTGAACACTTGCACAACTTCCTTCATCTGGGGGTACTTCTCAAAAATGATGCAAATTTGTTTTTCTTCCCATGGCCAAAGAGAGAAGATGTGGTATCGCACCCGCTAAACGCATGAATAAAAAGAATATTTTCATCATCATGATGTATAGTTGAGAACAACACATCTGCTGCACTCCCTCTTCCAGGATTAAGAAAAAACAAGTTTTTGGGCCTTTGCAATGGCAGTTGTAAATCAAACGGGCATTGCTATTGCTGTTTGCCAAAAACTTGTCCTGAGCGACTTAAGTGATTAGGTATGTTTGCATTACAGATAACGTCAGCAGAAGTATGCATCTTAAAACGGCGCAACCTTTCAGAACTCTTTGTGCCACTATTTGCAGCATCTGATGGATGTCCATCAAACACAACTGCAACCTGTGATTCGTAGTGTTTTCTCAAGTAAAAGGAATAACTGTTAGCAATTGTAGCAAAGTAACCATTTCGAGGTCAAATAACTTTATGTAGGAGATACCCTCCATCAACAACAGCAAACTTATTCTTCCCAACCAATATCTGTTCCTGAATTGGGGTAAAAGTGCTATATAATGAAGACTTTGCTCCCCTCCGCAGCAGTTTTGCTGAGGATATTGACGTAGGGTAGGGTGCAAGTTCGTATGTGAAACACAGCTGTAAGTCTTCCTCAGACTGCTTAACAAGACACAATCTCTGAAACATCGTTAGAGGATAAAACGCACTAACTTTTATGCTTCCTGTTTTTATGCAGCTGACAACTAATGCAAGGCCGCAAGGGTTATACTACCTTATCTCTTCTTTCGAATTTCACACCCTGAAAATCTTTATCAACTATCCTTCTAACCCCTGTCATTCCGACTTCTTGTGACATATGGTATTCACGTCTGCTCCTCCAATGATTCAACTGCTCAGTGAAATTATCACATCACTTTTTGGGCTCGGGCTTCGGCCTTCGGAATACCTGCCTCTTGCCTCTCTGTTCCTCTCGCCCTCTCTTCTATTTCCACCTTATGGACCCTAATCCCTAACCCTTATCTGCTGCAGATATTTTATTTATAACTAAAAATGATAACACCAAATACATATTATTATACGAGTAATGGGACCAGAAAAAGAAATAAGGTGTTATTTTCACCAAGTTGGGAAAAAATTCCAATATATCGGGTGCTGTAGCGCGCTTGCTATTGGGTTTAGAAAAAAATTGTAATAATGAAATTTGTTGGAAATTTTGTCCTCTTTAAGATGGAAAAGAAGAAAGAAAACCGAACCATATCAGAGATATTTTGAAAAAAACAAGAAGTCTTAAAATTTCGTGGTTTTTTGTCCACAGAAAGTTCTCCCGAGGTCAGCCGAATTGGAAAACGTGGTTTTTCAATGCTGGCCCTAATATATACAAGCAAAAAAAAAAATCTTTTACTCGACCTTTTGCAAGGTAACGACCTTTTTAAGAACCTAGCGACTGGACTAAAGGTAAAGGTATCACATTAGTACAGCAAAATTATTTTAACGTGAGACTTACTTTATATTTCATGGTTTGAATTAAACTGATTCATACTGGATAGAGTATATCTCTTAATTTCCATAATGTGTACACTATGTTATCGACTATTCATATAAACTGCTACTAAAAATTAAAATCATTCTTTATATCATAACTTGCCATTAATTTATTAAAAATATAATCAATAATTTGCTACGGTTGCGTGTCAAGGTGTCAACATACACTGATTTTAGTTGAAAAAGTAACACCCGGTATTTTAACAGATATTATTTAATTATTTAATGTGGTAAAATAAACAAGATAGGCTAAATAACAAATGATTAAATATTCATTCATTTGACTTTAACAGTTAACAGAAAATCTTAATAGATAATGAGTCATCGCACCATTGCGTCTTACACATTCATGTACTCTTCTGGGCATGCTTAGAATGAGATGGTCTATTGTCTGCTGAGGTATCTTATCCCAAGCTACTTGCACCTCACCCCGAAGTTCGGCTAATGTAATGGGTGGCTGGCCTAGGTTAGATACTCTCCTAGAAATCAAATTCCACACATGCTCAATTGGTGAAAGATCAGGAGATCGAGCAGGCCATGAAAGTATGCGTATGTCAACATTCTCTAGGTACTGCAAACGCACCCTTGCTACATGTGGTCGAGCGTTATCTTGTTGGAATAGGTATAGCGTTTTCTATACTCCGAACGTATGGTACAAGAATCGGTTCCAGTACTTGGTGGATGTAATCCACAGCTGCCATATTACCCTCTATGAACACGAGAGGAGACCCACTTTCATAAGATATAGCCCCTCGCACCATTAAACCTGGTGCTCGGCCTACATTTCTTTCCAATTGAAATTCTAAATTTCTTCTCCGACCACGCTCTCGTCGCACTCTTCTACGGCCATCACTCGCGCCTAAACAAAATCTGGACTCATCACTGAAAACGACTTCCCCATTCCAGTATACGACGTTTATGTTCTGCCGTTAATGAAATCTTTTTAACAGGTCGATAAGATCTGAGTCCCATTAACCAAATTCATCGGTATACAGCTGCCATTGTAACTCTTCGACCTACCATTCATCGCCGACAGACCTGGTTGTAGCAAAACGGTTTCTTCTGGCAAGAATTCGAAGAAGTCGCTCTTCACGGTCTGTTGATCTTCTGGCTGTACCAGGTCCTCTGCGGCGTTAATTCTGACCTTCCGCAGACCAAGCATGCCAACAATGAAACACAGTTGTTGCTGTAAAATTGGTGCGAGTGGCGATTTCTCGATATGAAATACCACCCTCTCACATACCAATTATCCGACCTCTCTCAAAGCCACTCAGTCGATGAAATTCTGCACATCTTCACACATGGGGCATTTCTTTGGTTCAATGTGATTACAAAAACTGACTTCACAAGGTTTAGGCAAACAACTGAAAGCGCTATTAATAAAAACCAAAAAATTAACAATATCTCCAAGTTGAAGATTTGTGTCTCAAATTTTTATAATGCAACAATGAAGACATGGCGAAGAAATATAGTAAATAAGAACTTTAAATGAATACGTATACTGGGTGTTACTTTTTCAACTAAAAGCAGTGTAGTTTTTACTTATCTGGAGGGGCAAATGTACACTACATTTCATCACTGCCATGACAATTGATAAACATATAATTAAATTAATCTACTTTCTTCAAATATCACCAAATGTCACATGGTTAATCGCCAAATAGGCAGTGAAGAAAAATTATTTAAGGAAAGTTACCAGAAGAATAGTCTTGTCTTTGTATTTCTGTTCGTTCAAAACTCTCTTAAAGCATTGTTGTGTTTGATTCGTTTGTTATGTAATTGTTAAGGAACATTTATAATATTTAATTATATTTGTCTGGCTCTCATCAAAGATTACATTTATTGAAACGTAAAGGTTCACATACAAAAATAAACAAGTTGTAGTAGAAACAGTATAAGGTTAGTCATGCGCTATTCTGAATATATTTAGATCTACAGGGTGTCTCTAAACCTACTGCCATAAATTTACCAGCCGATTTCTGACGCAAAAATAAGTCGAAAATGTCTATAAAACTTTTGTCCTAAACAGCTCCATGTGGAAGCTACAAGTCTTTGAAAATGATGTTGAAAAAACGGAAAACAATTGCATTTTAAAAACGGTTTGAGATAAAAAATCGAAATTTTGCAGGCGGTCTAACCTATTGAAGGTATAAACTTTCTACTATTTTTTTTTGTAAATTAACCAGGGGCGGCACGAATGGGGGTTATCACATTTTTCTTGTAACCCGTTTTTCTTAACCTTTTGTTTTTTTGAATTTTAGTTTACAGATTTGTATTCCCTGCTGCCTAATTAACAAAAAAGGTACTTTTGTTTCAACTCGCCTGGACTAACCGTTTCCTATAAAATTCAGGTTTTCTGTTTGTCTGAGTGTAAAATGCAGTGATTGTGATTTTAAATTCAAATCAATAAAAAGCATGTGCTAGAATAGTAGGAAGTTTATACTTTCAATAGGTTAGACCGCCTGCAAA
This sequence comes from Melanotus villosus, assembly GCA_963082815.1. Lineage (NCBI taxonomy): Eukaryota > Metazoa > Arthropoda > Insecta > Coleoptera > Elateridae > Melanotus > Melanotus villosus. The sequence goes on along the minus strand of OY720419.1, from coordinate 26,017,020 downwards.
ATTTCGATTTTTTATCTCAAACCGTTTTTAAAATGCAATTGTTTTCCGTTTTTTTCAACACAATTTTCAAGACTTCTAGCTTCCACATGGATCGGTTTAGGACAAAAGTTTTATAGACATTTTCGACGTATTTTTGCGTCAGGAATCGGCTGGTAAATTTATGGCAGTAGGTTTAGAGACACCCTGTATAATAGTTTATTCAACATCATTTAAGATATATCTTTGTCACGAGGTGGGACTTGACGTTTTAATTACCTTTAAATTTTGGTATTCCGCCGTATATAGATTTAAACTATTCAAAGCACGTTTGTTCAATTCCTCACTTCTTTAACTTTTTGTGGTGTACGAGTTCAAACCAAAGAATACCTAATGATATATGTATTACGTATTTCCACGTCATCGGCTGCTCCTTGGAATGGCGACTGGAAGAATACTGTTTGAGATTATGGCCGCAATAGAGAAAATCGCAATCATCTTTTGGGATGTCAATCTCTTGACAAAATTATTTATCAAAATTGTTTTTCCCAAAACCAAGACAACAATTATTTTACCTAAAAACGAAATTGTTTATCTATAGACCTTGCCAAATCTCATGAGTTCTGGCGCAGAAATCAAAATTCGTCTCGCGACCTAATCTCAATGTTTTGTTGTGTTTGTAGTCGCTTGCACGTGTTTTGTTTGAAGTTTGTTGTGTTTTTGCTTTTGAGTTCCTGCCAGTTGTTTAAATAATCAGTCTTTCTTAAGACTAAATTGAGTGCTTTGTTATTAAAAACTGTTTTACTAAAAATTCTGGTGTTATAAGTCAAACACGTGTTATTATTTTCAAAATTACATGTAAGTATTAAATACTGACTTGTGACCTTTATTAAAAAATCTATTATTATTTGTAGAGCTGCTCGTATTATGAATAACCAAAAGAAGGTTCATAGCCAAGGACGTCAAATTATTTACAGTGTCTACAAATTTATGAAGGAAGAAGTTAGTGGAACTCCTGAAATGTTATTTAAACGTTTGCAAGAACGAGTGGCCACTGCAACCGATGTTAGCTTGAGAACGGTTAAGCGAATTATTAAAGAAGCTGAACAAAATGATGGACAAAAAATTACTTCGCCAAGAAACAAAATTGCGAAACCTATCTCCAGGTCATCTGTCGATCAGTATGAAGAAGAAATAATCCGAAGCGCCATCTACAACTTCGCGCAAATTAGTAAAAAAAGACCCACAATGAAAGCTGTGTTCGAAGCTGTACAAAATGAAGAGGGAAAATTACGATCATTTAGGCGTGTTGTATATGCAATGGGTTTTCGTCGGAGAAAATGTCAAGACAATATGAGGAGAGAAATTCGTGAAAAACGAGTGAAATTTTTAAGAAAACTAACAAAACATACAGGGGAAGGCAGAAATATTGTTGGGCTCTTATGAGACGTACTTGCACAGTTCTCACACTGTTCCAAAAAGTTGGGACGATGGTACCAACAACTGCTTAAAATCACCGATCAGAAAAGGGCAACGACTGATAATTCTTCATGCTGGGGGTAAAAAGGGTTTTGTATCAAATGCATTATTAATGTTTAAATCAGGACTTAAGACAGGTGATTACCATGATGAAATGAATCATCAAAATTATTTTAAGTGGCTGAAAGAAAAATTGTTAAAAAATCTTGAAAAAAATTGAGTTTTGGTAATTGATAATGCAGCGTATCACAATGTCTGTCCAGAACCGAATTCAACATATACATGGAAAAAAGCATACATGCAAAAGTGGTTGTCAGAGAGAAACATCTCATAGCAGAACATGATCTCGAAATCCTACGATTACCCCCTTACCATTCAGAACTTAACCCTATTGAATAGATTTGGGCGTTGGTGAAGAATGATGTTGCTGCGCTTAATACGTTATTTAAATTAGATGACGTAAAAAAGTTAGCTGAAAATAAATTCAGAAATGTTAGTGTGCTGGAATGGGAAAACATATGTGCAAATGTCGATAGAAAGGAGCAAAAATTCATGAAGCGGGAATATATTATGGATGACAAGAATTAATAATAATTAGAGTAGGCGAAAGTGACAAGTCGGATTCTAATTTATCATCTGAAGAAGAAGAACACGAAGATGACTCTCTTGAAGATGATTTAGGTTGTAGACCTTTAACATAAAATATGACATTTCTTCGTCGTGTTATAAAATATATTTAATCTATCTTCATTTTTTTATTGTTTTGAACTTCAGTCTATGACAATATTTATTTTTAGGATTTACTTTCTCCTATTGCCTGATCTTTTCTATAGCTTTCTCTCTTGTACATTTGCGTATCTCGCGGCCCATGAGATTTTGCATGCCTATAACAACAGTATGACTATTTTATCTCATAATGCCCACTTCACCTAAATAGGCAACCCCTAATATTGCTTTCATCAGGTTTACCTGTAGCGTGTAAAGTGTGTTGTCTACTCAGGATCAGTGGGTCAGTAAGGAGTTATAACATAAAACGGGCACGCTGTATAATGGCTTAAGCTTTGGTTTCCTAGGAAGCGGTGCCGTCATTTAACGGTCGTAAAAATACGGTGGGTGACGTCAGAAAAACGGTGAAAAAATACGGCCGTCGCGAATTATTCCGAACTGTTATGTCTATTTTAACTGGACTATATACCCAAGACACACCGCCAAAAAAACGTTGCTGAACTGATTCGTACCGTACTGGCCCACCGCTTCAGATGAGACGGCACCGCTCTATTACGTTGGGTGTGCGCTACCGCTCTTTTGGAAAACACTTCGCTTAAAAAACACGTCACCGTTTTTCGTGACGTCACCCACCGTACTTTTACGGCCGCTAAATGACGGCACCGCTTCCTAGGAAACCAAAGCTTTAATATAGTTCCGAATTGATTAAGATCCATGAAAAATTGTAAAGTTGCCAGTGTCTGTCTAAATAATTAATAAATCAATGCAATCTGTAATTATCAAAACAACAAACATGATCTTACAAAATTGTAAATACTGAGTTTGCACCAAGAATACAGTATTCGTTCAGCTTTAGGAGCTATAATGGGCCTATTCCAACATAACTTTTTATTGCCTCTGATTAGGCAATACACATTACACATGGCACGTAAACCTAGACAATACAGTGGGAAGGTTTGTTTATTCAGAATAGATTACGAGATAAAATAATTACCCTGTATAAGCGCAATGCCCAAATTTATAACCGATTTGATAAACAGATTAACACTGACTGTTAGAAATTTACTAAAGTTGATATTATCCGTTCAGTGTACTTGTAATTCTAGGCAATTTTTGAAATAGCTGGTTTTTAATAGCGTGCAAGACATTTAGTTACAAATAGTTACTAGTGTCAAATACATGATATTCACATCTTGTTTCTTGTCAAGTAAAAACTGCGGGTGTAATCAACATACGCTTTATGTTAAATTGTCGTACTAAATAGTTAATATTTTCTTGTACTAAATTATTTATATATCCTTCAGTATCGACACTCAAACGTAAATGAGGTTACGGATACAGATATATATTAGAAAAACCATATTAAGATATAGTCTAGAGATAATAAGGATTGCCATAAAAAATAAAATTAATGTTGATGATTAATTTATATTCTTAGAATTTGTCAGCTCTTGTGTTTTTGTTAAATTAGTATTGTATTATTTGTGGTCAAGAAGTAGAGAAAAAAAAATACACTCAAATATTTTTACAGCTTTTGTTTTGTTTTAAACTATAAGAGGAATAGTTCTGGCTTGACCTTGACTAACCTTAACTTATTAATTTAATGCCCTAAAAACTATAGCGGGCAGAACACCTAACTTGTTTAGAGAAGTTCATAACCTATGCAACACATATTTTAACATTATAACAGTTAAGAGTAACCATTAAATTGTTTTTATTTTTTTTTAATTATAAGTATAATGTAAAAATACGAGTATAGCGTGCTTTACCTTTGGGAGGCCTAAGTTAGTTTTGGATTTTTCTATATAATTTACCTCGTATAAAAATAATTTCACGGTTAAGATGCTTTAGGTTATGGCGGTTTCGAAAGTGTAAGAAAGTGCAGGGTTGTCTTGTAAACCAAACGTTTTGAGTTCAGTCTAAGGTCAAGTGAAATTTTTAATGCGGTAAAATCTGAAAGTATCCTTTCTTTCGGATATGAGACAAAGCCGTATGTTCCATGACAATGCAACGTTTGGTATGGTAAAGATCTATAGCAGGGGTGAAAGTCATTTGCATTCAAAAAAATTCTATTAGGGTAATAATACTAAGATTAACCATTAGCAGTTGATGTGCGTTAAGATTCCTGGCACCTCGATATGTGTAATTTGACTCTTGTATTTTTATTGAATTATTTTAGCATTTTAATTTGGGGAGATATAAGCTTGTTGGTTAAGTATCTAAACGTGCGTGTTCAAGAGAGAGATAAGCGCAACTCAAGCGTTATATATTCGAGACTATTATAAATGCTGTAGCCTCTACTCTCCAACTCACCTTTTCGTGGTGAACCCTATTAAACTAGAGGTACCTCCAAGGTGGTGGTAACCACCTCATTCGGCAGAGTAATCTAGCGGCTGACGAGAGTAGGGAACTCTTTCTTTTTCAGGCTTCTAAACTTGCTTCATGAAGTTTTGACAAGAAGAAGCAGGACGGGATGCTTTAATGTAGCAGCCCTATCTTCAGTCTACCCCGGGAGGTCGGTAACCTACCTAGGGGAATACTTTACTACTTGCAAGATTCAAAATAAATTGAACTAATCTAATTGACTTATGCACCTAAAACAACCTTAGAATATCAAATACAATACCTTAACATAAGAATGCGCACAGATACACATGGGAAGCTATGGGAAAAATATCTATAATAGATTATGTAATAATTAACCAAAAATTAAAATTTGCAGTAACAGGTGCGAGGATGTAGAGAGGAATCAAAATAGATAGCGATCACTATCTGCTAATAAATATGTAAAAACAGATAACATCAAATGGTCCATAAAGGTTAGGACTCAAAATATTTCAGAAACTCAAACTTGAAACGAAAGATAACTTAAAAAGAAGCACCATAAAAATGAAGCAATATGAACAACACTACACAGAACTGGGGAGCGAAAAAGATAATGTGTAGTGACAGCAGAACACGCTATACTAGACAATACCAAAACAACAATCGAAGATTTAAGCTTGACGCTTAGAAATATTAAAAAAAGTGGAGAAAACGCCGAAGCAATGGAATACAGGAATAGTAATTTTATTAATATTCATAAAAAGGCACCTACAACAGAGAGTGAGAATCATCGAGGAATAATTGTTACATAACCTAGCTAAAGGCTATGCTAATATCTTTAGAAATAAATTAGAACAACATATAAAAGATATCCTGGTTGAGAAACAAAACGGGTTTAGTAGAGGTGGACGAAGTTGCACCGGCGCAATTTTTACAATCAAACAAATCTTAGATAAAAGAAGAGAGTTTAACTTGTCAACATTCTTACTATTCGTAGACTACAAGCAAACTTATGATACGATTTATCGAAGTAAATTATGGCACATTCTACAAAGTTATGATGTATTTACAAAACTTGTTTATGAACTACAAAAAATATAGGAACATTCTAAAATACAAATTAAATTTGTGGCAATGAAGACGACTTACAGAGAGCAGCAGACAACCTACAAAAAAATTGTTCCAAATCACCTAACAATATCAACTGCAAAAACTAAAGCTATGACTATGCAGGCGAAGGAAATCAGAAGAATAAAAGTAGTACTCCAGGGAAACTTAACAGAACATGTAAGCTGCTTTAACTATTTCAGGAACAGGATATCCAACGGAGACAATGATGATATAGAACATAAACTAACATCTTATAATAGGATAAATGAAATAATATGAAGATACTTTGGAAAAAGCACAAAATAAAGTTACATAACATTAGGCTTGTTCCTGCAAGAATCACAAACGGTTGCAAACTGTCAGGCGCATGCACACATATAAATGAACGTTCCAGCAGCAAAAAGTTGTCCAAATTGACTGATAGTTTGGTGTTTCAGCAGCGAACATAACTTTTTGCAAACAGTTTAGAAACCGTTTGTAAAATTCCATGATTTTTTTAAACTTTTCTGGTTGACATGCGCATACGATTTACTAAGAAGGCGTGTCGCGTGTTAGGTTATATTGTAGTGGTTTTGTATATCGCCAGTAGTTTCGAGCTTAATTATTATTGAAAGGACTTGCAGTTTTTAAATTAAGAAAATTTTTAAAATGTGTTCCATCAGGAAATAAATCGCCAACTAGTTACCAACTTTTAACAGATTGCTACCAGTTGATATAAAATCACCAAACCGTGTGTGATTTGCTGCAGGAACAAACCTATTATAGCAGGGCCAACTCCCAAATTTTGAAGTGAAGCCTGGGCACTGGGTACTTAAACAAAGAGAATGAAAAAGAATAGAGGCAGCACAAATAAGGTTCGTAAGACCGTTAGCAAGAGTTAGAGTACAAGACCACGTGAGAGATGAGGACATAAGGTGGACGACATCGACAACTACTGACGAAGATGAAGAAACCATGTAGATAAGATGGAATAGATACGACTGCCTAAGCAAGGTAATCCAGTATATAGCAAGAGGAAGAAGAAGCTTCTGTAGACCAAGAAAACGTTATAAACTATACATTTTTATCTTTAGTTAAGTATAGTTCACCTCAAATGGCGCCATCGTGCGTTCTAAATTGTGTCTTGGCTAAATGGAGTGGACTGGCCGTATATATGGAGTATATAGATATAGTTGGTCATGGTTACATATGCTAGTGCTATGATCTATTGTTACAGAACACTACTGCAACTGCTGTACAGATGGTAGCACCAGTCCCGAATATTTTGGATACCACCTCGTACGTTAGATACAGATAAGCACACGCATATTACTTTCTTGTGTATTGGATGCTATATGGTTATGTTGTAAAATAACTGCACGATATGTATATAAAATTCATATTAATATTTGGTTCTTGATTGTTATTATGTATGTCCATAGTTCTTTCTATAAATTGAGAATTCCTCTCAATTCATTAAAGTAATTAATAATTTGTTCTATCCTTCCTTTTAACTGCTTACAGAATATTAGTATCAACACTTACTTTTAAGTATAATGAGTTTTTGCGGCATTTGTTACGTACATATTTAATTACAGTAAAATTAAAATAATGGAGGGAAAGATATAATACAGGGTGACAATAAATAACTCGGACAAACATGTTTTGGTATATTTTTATTATAACGACAAAATTGTACAAAAAAAAAATTCACAGATTTCGCAATCCTTGCAACCATCGGATACATTGGAAATGATAATGCCATATGTAATACATGAAACATATAAACTTACCTCAGTTACGTCTTCGACATTGTGGAACTATCACACCTCTGCGAGTAAATTAAAAAGTGGCCTTTTAATGTGTCAAATCTAGTTATCAAAGCAACATTTTAACGTGAAGGGTGGATAAAGTGTTGCTATAAACATTGTATCCACACTATCATGGTGCTTTTAAATTAGGTTGCTAGCTATTGTTTCATAAAGAGCTTTTATCCGCTCAAGGACATTAACTTTTCCTTTCCTGGATAACATTTTTCTTTATTCACTCACGGAACGCCGAGTGAGCTATATTCTTAAATAGTGGCGGTGTGGCCTCTTTAATTCCTGTCGAAAGAAATATTACACGTGTTTGACCTAAAATATCCTAAAGCGCCTTCAAGACATATTGCTCCCTCCGCCTCCCAAAGATAGGTACGCCACTGGAACCATAAATAGCGATTAAACTAAATAAATAAAAGATAATACATATGCAATCAGTTTGTACCTGTTTGTAATACGAATACGACTATGCGTATTTCCTTACACTTGCAGCAGTTGTCTATTCTTCTTACGCAGATGTTTGGTGATCTCATACCAAACATTATTGTTGGATCGGATGTCGAAGTGCTATTCATCGAAAACACACTATAAACATACGGTATCTGCCTATGTTAATTACTCGTGAATGCCGTCATCAACGCGGTGCGTATGTAGACTGTAGACTCAACAAAACGTGCTTTTCTTATACACGCAATTGTTACATATTTGGTTATTCAAAACACATTAAGACCGCTTAATGTTTATTATTCTGAGATCATCGGGTTGTATGATGTGCCGATGTCGCAAAATGTACCAAAAAGCTTGTAAATTTGTTCAATAAGCGAGCGCATAAACATTTCCAATGTTAAAAACAATGACCAGCGCTAATACGAACTTTTAATAATTGTAGGTATATTCAGTCAGTTTCAAAGTGGCCGCCCTTTGAGGCAATGGACAACCTTAAATGCTAGAACAAATTTTCAGTCACGCGCCAAAACATGTTTGACCGAGTTATTTATTGTCGCCCTGTATAACTCACGGATTTAATTAAAATTTATAATTAGGATTTAATAATAAATTTATTAAAATACGGTATTTTTAATTACATTGAATGCGACATCTGTTTTACTTCGGTAACATAATGAAAACTAATATCAAAAACAGAAACTGTGATTTACTAAGTAACATTTGGAAGACACTTTCTGTGAACCCAATTCCTAGAAATGCAGCTATTAAATATCTAATTGAAATCGCACGATCAGTCTACTTATTAATTATGTGTATACTTCCGTTAATAACATGTTACAATTATTTTAACTGTTTCCTTAGTATATTCTCTTTTCTATGAACTTTTAAAATGTGTAATATTTATAACGATTATTTGTAAACAAATGTCTATTTAAGCTACTTTTATGTCATTTTTCCTAGCTTCAGGTTTGTTTATGGAAATTATGTAACAGTTTTATTTATTTACTAATTTGTAATCTAAACAACGTCAGGTAACAAAGAGATTACTAGTTATTTTTTTGCAGGTAGTATTAACTTGGTTTTATACATTATCTATTTATACAAATATTATTTTTTCATAGACCGCCCTTAATGTTTTATTGGCGTTTATGTTATTTTGTAGAGTTAATATTGATAAAAGTGTACCAAATACAAAACTTTTTTAGGTGTCACTCCAATTACTGAAGGTCGGCTATCGTCTCCCCATACGTCACTCTGGTTCTTGCTTTATTAAAGAGGATGCTGACTCTCGAGATTCTTGTCCATTAGTATAATGTTTCTGAGCAATCACATTTCCTTTCTGCTTACTCCTCTTTTAATTTCGATTTTTTCCATCATAATGTTTTAAGTCATGTAATAATTTAATAATACTAATGATAACTTCTTTAATTACAAACTAGCTTGCGAATATCGTCGTAATCGTAATATGTGGTCTTAACGATATCTAAAATAAACAAAATAAAATAAAATAACAAGGGAAGGTTTGGATGGTAGATATTAACTAGTACTACCACCACTCTTCCACTTAACCCTTAAATTAAATAAAATGGGATAATAAAATAAGGTCTATAATTGACTTATTCTAATATTCTAAAATTCCCCTTCCAAACTTCGATAATATTTATCTTTCGTACCACAGTACCTGTTTCAAATATTCCATTTTTCTACTTTCCACTATGTTTATAAGTTCTCTTTTTCCTGCTCTACGTAGAATTCCTTCATTGGTACCTACATCACTCTGTTCAATAAGTTTTCAGCATCCTCCGAAAGATTCACATTTGCAAGGATTCTACTCTTGAGCTGAAATTTTTTTAGGATCCAAGGTTCCGAGCCGTAGAGTAACATTGGTCATATACCGGGTGTCAATGAAACTTTGGGCACCCCTATTTTCTAAATTGTATTTTAAGATATCAAAATGATATTTAGCATATGTACTATACTCTTATAACTGCAGTATTTGATGTAGAACATAAGTTTTTGTCACTTCCGGTTTTGTCAGAATTAACCTCCACTTTGTTATTTTTAACGGAATACCCTGTATATTTATACATTTTTGAAATCTCCATTTAAATTCTCCATTCAAATTATAAAAGTGATGTGAAACCTTTTCTTGCCAATGTGAGTGAAAAACAAAGGTGCTTGATTTGTTACCTCAACAAATTTATAATGGTAATGACTGAGCATTGTACTGGCAATTGCTGCCTAATAACATTCTTTCCGTAGCCTAAAAACAAGCAAAGAACCCTTTATACTTACGGCATATGAGAATAGAGATGAATTGTACAAGTTGAAGCTACTTGGGATTGGAAAAGTGAAAAATTCAAGAGACTTCAAAAATGTAAAATTACCCGTAGAATACAGAGCTACATCCAATGTTTGAATGTCAACCGCCTTTTTAAAGGATAGTTTCACTTATCTTTCGTTAAATAAGTAAAATCGTTTTTGAAAAATCGAAATTTACCGGAAAAAATACTTTTACTTGTCGATAATGCATCAGCTTAAAACGCAAAGCAGGACCTAATAGTAATAACTGATGATGGATGATGTTTCTTCCGGCTAACTGTTTAAGTGTTTAGCCCTTGTTCCAAAATGCAATTCGTTTGACAAAATTATATACCGACAAAGTTTGTCACTTGAAATTTTGACCAGAGACGAAGAAGATCTACAATGTGATTTTTTAAAAACTCAATTGCAGCAGGCCGTATTCTGACTTAATACAGACAGTTCTAAGGTTAGTAAGACAGAATACGGCCTGCTGCAATTGAGTTTTTAAAAAATCGCATTGTATCATTAAGGGTATTGGGCAAAAACATTCAATCCCAAGCAAAAGTGAAAGTGAAATGAAAACAAGTTCAGTGCTAGACGACATTGCTAGCGTTATATTAACTGAAGAATAAATGAGTGATTGGCTTTCTGGAGACTCACATTTATTAAAGGAAGACGATGCTACAGAAATTAACATGAAGGCAGTAACTAAGAAGATACTAATAAAACAAGAAGACGCTTTGAGAAGTTTCGGTGTATGTCTGCTGTGGGCTGAACAAAATATGTCACTCTCAAATATTCTTGTACTAAGCAGACTGCAGGAAAGTGTTTTCGAGAGAAACAAAAACAAATTAAGAAAACTAAAATTACTAAATATTTTTCAGTTACTTTTAATGTGTTACAGTACTTTTTCAATAAATACATTTTTTCGCATTTCTTCTGAAGATTCGGCAATTCGGTTGTTGTGATTCTACGGATTAGTATTGTTAATAGAGTTTGCGCTTCGATGACTTTTACATTTGTTTTTACGTTCAAGATAACGCTGTTATGTAAAAAGAAATATTTAAAAGAACCTCAATACGATTAAATCCTGTAAGCAACAAGGAAAAAATGAAGAATATTTATTGTTTTTTAGAATACTGAAATATTTGAGTGCTAAAACATTAGTCTCTCAATTTCAAGTTTGAGTCGTTTTTAAATCTCTCATGTTTCAGGTATTATCTAAACGAGTTGACATACGCAACAGATTCTCCCAAGAATGAAGATTTAGAAGAGGACATTCCAGAGTAGTTCTCTTGGAAATAAAGTTGGTTTGTAATTAATGAAAAGTATTTTTTAACAATGGCGTGTTTTGTCTAAAAGGTTTTCTTTTATAGATCGTCTCATGAAGAATTATAAATTATTCTTTCTCTGAATCTGAAACACAACCATCGAAACTGAATATTGCTAATAACGATGATAAAAACTGAAAACGTACTTGTACACAACGACTTTATGTGACTATAAACCACAATCTGTTATTTTATGCCCACCTAAAGTATCAGTTAATTAATAAAAATATCTTTTCTAACACTAATACGTTATACTGTTTCTATGGTCCATACGAGCTTACTTGTTATGTTGCCTTTAAAATACGCTTTTCTTTATAAAATACGTCGTCAATGACAACGTATTTTATAGGCCCGAAAATACGCTTTTCTCTATAAAATACGTCGCTGCCTAGCAATCTTAGTATTTTGTGTATTGTGGCGCGTCTCAAATAATAATTTATTAAAATTTCTAATAATATATTAGCGAAAGATATTAGCGTTAGAAAAAATCTTGAAAACAACTCGTGTTTTATAGTTTAAAAATCTTGGTCTATCAAATCCTCGGCTCACTTCGTTCGCTCGGATTTGAACTACGACCTTAATTTTTAAACCTTCTATAAAACACTTCTTGTCTTAATAGCTATAAAATATTCTGCATTATTTGTTAGAACAGCCTACCATAAAAAATGTAAATTTTTCATTCTTAATATTAATGGAGCATGTATATAAATCTAAGTAATATGTAGAGCAAAACTTAACACGTACTGGCGTGATTTAGAATTACAGGAATCGTGTATGAAAGTACATCTTAAAAGTAAAACGGTTAAACTTCAATTAGAAAACAGAAGATGGTTTCCTGTTCAGTTATTATTAATTTGAATAAATTGATACTTCAAGTCTAATCAAACATGAACGTTACGATATTTGTCGTAGTTGCGTTAATGTTAATTCTATTAATATTAACTTATGGAGATTGTCGTATGTTCCCACAGTTTTATTATAATCAAGATTACCGCCTTCAGAGCAAATACGGTAACTATTTTAGTATTTTATATGTAATCTTTTTAGCAGTCAATCCTTATTAGGCTTTCTGAAATAAAATGATAATTAAGATCCTGCAAGGCTAGATTTTACCCAGCAAACAAACACATAAGCTCAAATCAAGCTCAGAATTACAACCACGAATTGTATTAGTGTAATTATTGTTGTAATCGTTGTGTTTTGTTCTTAAGATTTATACATTAGCAATATAAATACATAGTGTATAATGAACACTTAACGTGTTCTTTTTACATGCCACCGAATATTAGCTGTTTTCTTCGTGACTGTAGATCATTTCACATCTTTAATGTATGCAGTTAAACCGTGATAAAACGCATTAAAATCCCATTAAAAACAATTTCGGAGTGCATTACCAGAACTATTATTAACGCAACTATTACTTTTAATTTTGTAAAAAGCGCAGTTATTTAGTTAATTGTAATAATTTTAATTTATTGTGAATGCCTCAAAGGCACTAATTTACTTTAATGTGTTTTAAGAAGATATTCCGCTAAATGTTTTTTACGTAAGTTCGGTAAGTTGCTCTTATTTGTAGAGCTAGCTTATCAAATATGTGAGAAGATTTGTGTTAATTTATAAGCTTTTTATTTCAAGTAAATAATATTTTTAGAAGCGTAAATGACATATGTAAACTACAACACAAAGATTATTTCTCTTTTCTATTAATGAATTTCCTTTTCGATCTTTCATCAGATTTTCATAATATTGCAAATTTTATGTAGTTATTGTAAATTACTTAAATTATTATCAGCATAATTCAAACTTACCTCGTTCATTCAGAATTGCAAAAATATTTTGAAAAAACTACAGTATTTGTTTATAGCTTGTAATATTTTAGAAATAATTGTTATGTATTAGTTATTTATTTATCGTATGGCATCTGGTTTTTGTAGTGGTAGTGATATTTCTCTCATTCTATAGCATGTCTAGTTTTCATGTTGCTGATTCCGCTAGGTTTATTCTCATGTTGATCTCTTCTGCATAGTTTCCAGAATTGTTCGTAAGTGGCCTTCGCCAGTTAAATTTTGTCTGTAATTTCAATATTTTGGAATAAGTGCACATTTTGCAGGTGGTTCGTGCGTTGAATCTCAATAATTTTTATGTTGACTTTATTTAGTCAGGGTCCAAACCTTTTACTTTCCGTTTCAGTTTTTTATAGTAGTGATTATCTGTTGCCAGTAAAATAATATTTTAAGTTGAAGGAGCTTTTTTAACATTATTCAAATATAAAAATAATCCTTATGAGTTTTCTTTTTGAGAAACCATGCAAACTAATGCCGTACAGGTCAGGAAAACGTAAAAGTGTTGCTGCCTTGAGTAAGATGTCAACCTTAATGAAATATCTCTTTAAATGATGTGGACTAATTGGATAACGTTTGGGTGCTGTGCTTTGCTCCACCGAAAGAATACGTTACTATTGATTGCTAAATTGAAGTGGGCCTCGATTCGTTACTCTTAGAAGAGTTTCGCCTCTGTCGTGGTTCTTTTAAACCCTATCCAGATCCTGATGAAGCCTGTTACGACAGTCAGCCAAACTTTGAGTCCTTCTTCCTCAACAATGACACAATCCAAGGCCGGAAGCTAATTATTAGGTAAGGTAAAACCTTCTTAATGTATTGTAAAATACAAAAAAATATATATATTGTTGTGTATTTTGAGCATAAAACATTTTAAATAACATTAATACATTCATACAATTAACACAAACAGTTTATACAAATTATGAACATTTTGTTAACACAATTTTACACACACCAAGTATATGAAATTGAATACCAAGTTCATTTTTGATGTAAAATCATTTTATTAATTGTTTATAATTTATTAATACAAATTAAGTACTATAAAGTAGATATTAACAACAAATAAGTTATAAAAACGATATTTAAAGTTGACAATGAAGGATACAGATTCAAATATCCAGATTTTTATTTTAATTTACAGTACAAAGCTGATTTTTTCTCGATGAAGTAGTCTTTTGGAACATTTAAATCAGTTTGTTGTGCTAGAAATAATGAGTAAAGTTAAAATCATAACGTATTTATGTAAAAAAAGATAAATTTCAAGGACAAATGTATGTAAGAAATAGAAAGTAATAAATTTCTTATTCTAAAAGGTTGAGACAAAGTATAAAACATAACTAAGATGTTTTAGAGCATATGAGATTTAATTTTGTCAATAATTTAAATGCTAAAAGCGATAATTATTAAAATTATTAATAATAATGTAATTTTGAATAAACGTCAGATTTCAAATGCAATTATCAGCTAATCGGATGAAAATAGAGAAAAGTGATAAGAGACAAAATCTCATTATTTTATCATAATTAGTATAATTGAATAGTTTTCAGTTTAGTTATTAATAATTATGAAAAATAGGTAATTTTAAGTAGTTTTAAACCAAGAACGAAAGTAAAAATTTTTTCTTTGAAGTTAATTTTAAATAGGGATAGTTTAAATAAAAAATTTAGTTAAAAGTAAGTGTTACTTAGTATAAGGATTTTTCATTTAGTTAATAATTAATTTTGATTAATAATTAAGAGTAATTAGGTAGTTAAAGTTAAAGATGGTTTGAAAATTGGCTAAATTTATTTATTTTACTTGGTTTTAACAAAAGAAATTACAGTCAGTTGCTCGTAAAAATCCATTGGGGATGCACGTATTTGAAAACGCTCCCAAATTTGTTATTATGACGTAGGAGCATTCTTTTGTTTGTTCTAGAAAAATTAAAACATTTGAATGTTCGGATAGCAACAAGTTGTTTTAAAAATGAATATCACGTGTTTTAAAAGTGATTTGAATTAAGAGTGTTAAATATTTGAATTAAAATAAAGTAAAACCAATTAAAATAAATAACAATAAACTATAAGTGAAAATTATTAATAATAAATAACTGTAAAGAAATTTTGAAAAGTGTTATAAAAATAATAATATTTACATATAATGTAAACGTCGATAACTAAACCAAGTAGGTTATTTAATTTGTTTAATGTGAATTTTTCTTCGTTAAAATAAAATTATTTAAATTGTTATTTTAAATAAAACATTGTTTTATTTAACAACGTATTTGAAGGGTGATCCTTAACCTAAAACAAGGACCCTGAAAAGGAAAATAAGTTATTAAAAGTGATTAAATAAAAGTTAATAAAGAAAATAAAAGAAAATTTTAAACAGTGATAATAGTTATTTATTATACATGCGGATTAAATTAATGTTTAATGAGCGGTACGTTTACACGCGCGAGCGGCGGCAGCCGCAAGCGCGTTAATACCGCGAGTTAATACATTAATTTAATCCGCAAGTGTAATACAACTGTTTATTCAATTTTGACATTTACTTGACATTTTTAAAGCGATTTGACATTTTTAAAGCGCTAGCGGAATAAAAATTTTAAATCGCTAGCGGAATAAAAATTTTAAACGATTGTTTATAAAACATCAACTTTTATGGGCAGGCCAGAAACAATTAAACGTCAGTTTATACGGCAAAATTGAATAAAAGTTATTAATAAGCAAAAGACAATTACATGCAAAAACTTACCATTGAAAGTGTTTGAACTTGAATTTATGGGCTTCAACGCAGAACAGCTGGTTGTGAAACTCGAGGTTGCCGATATTATCATTTATGCAGCGATGCCAGACTTCAAGATTCACAAAACTTTCCCGAAATTGTGAGAAGACACCAGATAAGTGGATTTAAATAATTTTCATTTTTTTTATTATTTTTGATTATTGTAATTGTTATTAATGTAATTTGTAAAGTCAGTTAGAATTTGGAAAATCTTATTAAGTAATTTGTTAATTCGAAATTTCATGAACTTTAATTGTGAACGTATGATTTTAAATTTATTTACTATTCATCTATCTAAAATTAATTTGTCAACATTAAATTTTTGCAATCTTTTGAATCCTAACTACAGCTAGAACCCATGTAAAAACTTTAAATTGAGCTTGTTATGAATTTTTGTTCATGTATTTTGGAACGTAGTAAATTTGTTGTTGATGTTTGTTTTTGCAGGGAATTTAAATACGGAATATTTTGTTTGGTATTTGATTTTATGTATTTACACATACACATCTGTACACAACACAGACAAGAATACACGTGTTCGATTTACGGGACATTTATTTATTTTTTTTTGTAACAATTAATTGGCTGGTCCAACGAGTAGTAAATAATAAGTTCAATATTTTGTTCTGTAGTCACCTTGATTACACAACAATATATTTTAATTTAGTTAGTACTTAGTATTGTTTATTGTAGCTGATGAAGTATTTGATAAGGTAGAAACAGGATATTCAATTTTCAAGTGTTTTGATACAAGTCAGTATAAAGTTTTCACTTATTCTAAAGTAGAGAAGATTATTACAACATACTGTTCTCCTGTTGGTAATTCAACCATATACATTTACTACATCATTATATAATTAAGTCAAAAAACAATGATTTACTTAAATACAGATTTTGCAGTGATTTCTGGAAAATACTGGCGTTAGCGTACGATGTAGTTTTTTTACTGGAATTATTGCAATTAGCGGTGTTTTTTAAACGGTCTAGAAGTTTTTCTATGTAGTAATACGATAATTGTTCTGTTTAGTACAAACGCACTTAACCACAACCGTGGTTTAAGAATTTCAAACAGAATGCCTTAACAATCAGGTTAATAAGCTAATTATACTGTTTGAGACTTTCAATGTGACAACGATTTTAAAATGTTATCTTTTACGCCAGTATAGTTCGTTTACCAATAAAAAGAAAACCATAATAAATTGCTAATTCTAGAAGTGTTTTAATTGCACATAATATAAGAATAACAAATAACCTCAACTACTTAATTTCTTTATTTTTTGTGTTTTTAGTAATGTTTAATGCGATGATTAATTTTACTTTAAATTGTTATTTTAATTTAGTTGGTTTTCTTTAATTTAATCCTTCTTCACTTACCTACAAGATTATTGTAGTAGGTATTTCCAGTTGTATGCAAATTTAGAAAAAAAATAAACATATTTAGATGCTTCTACTAAGCCATTGCAGGAGTCTTACATTTAAGATTAAATAAATCGTATACATTTTAATTAAATTAGATTTCACTATACCTTAAAAGAAAGGGGGGCAAATAATTAGGAAATAATTCAGTTTGTGCAGTATAATAATAATAAATAATAAACCATAATTGGTGTACCGAAAAGGGTATAAGTAATACAGCCAGATTTAGGAAAACTACACAAAGAGTTTCACTGACACTTAAAAAAATGCAAAGTATTTTGGCTAATTGTCCCACTAAAATTCTCGCTCAAGGTCAGCTTCATGAAAAAATCACGAATTTAATGCTCTAATTCGCATTTGACGTTCGTGTTAAGCCTGGGTCGATACAGAAACTAAAAACCAGATGTGCAGTATGACTGATGGAATAATTAAGCACTTTTTGAAACGAGGAAGAATGTGGAAAGTTGAATCGCATTCAGTTTTCGCCCCTTTCATCTTCCAGATCACGTAGGATGTCAGGTTTTTGGGTTATTCTGAGTAACCTCGTTATTAATGTCAGAGAGAAACTATTTTATAAACAAATTTATTTAGGTTTATTTTTTTGATTTTTTTCTTTAGACTCGAGGTTTAAAACGTGCTCTATCGTTAAAATTTCCGCTTGAAATCACGGCGAATTTATGCACTTTTTGCACTGCAACTTTTCCGTCTTGTTTTCCGTAAATTTAATTTCTCTTTCAAGCCATAATTATCTAATTTGGAATTACATCAACCAGCAGCATCAGACGCCTGTCCATTTACAGTTACGAACAGCAACGCGTTTGTATTGCCTTTAGTAGAGAGGAACCTACTTCTTGCAGAATTCCTATATCTGTATTCACCGAAAGAACTGAAGTCCTCGTTTGGCTTCGAGGAGTGTACGATCAGCAGTCGTCGGAAACAACGAATTTGGAACAAAATTTAAGCAGATATTGTTATATAGAAAGTTTTGCATTACTATAAACTGCAACTTGCTACACACATCAGTTTCATTCCGTACGGTCGTATGTTAATGTTAAACGGAGTTTTGGTGTTCGAGTTTTTAAAACATTAATCAGTGATTTAATAATTAAGTGATTCATAAGCGGGTCAAACAACTTGGATGTTCAGCAGTGATTTGCTAACAGTGATGTGAGAAAGAAATGCTGATGCCATTTGCAGGTAATTAATTTTGTTACTTCTTCTTGTAAAGCAAGAAAGTACAAACTCAGTTTCTTTTGGCATCAACCAATGTTGATAGAAAATCATCGAAATCGGATGATGAACAAATTCGGTGTTCCCATAACACAGAATATGAGAATATCCGGAATTTTTAGTTAACTAATTTTGAGAAGTGGAACATATTTGGAAATAAATTATGTTTCTTAGGATTATTCGGTTATTTTTATTTGGATATCTTTACGTGTACCAATAACATTAAACGGCACCATTTCATTCGGTTATTGAGCACAGCAGGTGATAATGTGGGTCTCACTTTGCATTTCACAAGTTCACGTTCGTGATCTTGAGCAAACATTCCACGATAGTGAAATTCATAGAGCTTCCCATGCTTCATTCTAACGTAATGCTCTATTGTTGTGTTTTAATTACATTTAGTTAGAGATTCCAGAATTTACGATAAAAAACGTAAAAAATATCTTGTGTGTAATTATAGGGTGTAAGTTAAAAATGAGTTGGTAGATGTATTAACCAACTGAAACAAAATAAGTATTTTAATATTCATCATCAAAGTTATCTCGATTATTATAAGTTTCTTACAAGCTATTAATCAGCTATAAGAACCCAATATCATCAAACAAATTCATTTCGCAATCTATAAGGAAAATCATGTTAATTAATTCTTCATAAATGATTAAAATTCACAAACTGAATGCTTATTTTGGAGAATAACAAAGTTCAACAGATAGCTGTTGCAAGTTAAAGTTAGTAAAATAAAGTAAACTCTTTAAAAAGAGCTTTAATTAAGCTTTCATAAACATTATTAAAAATTAAATACAAGAATCAGAAAACACCGGGGAATTTAAATTAACTAAAGTAAAAACTGGTTCACACTCTTCCGATATTTAATTTTTTAAATAACTCCCAAAACTAACAGTAACAATAATAAACAACAACGAACAGTTATAACATTAAATTTAACACAAAATTACATGTACGCAAACACATTTTTAACAAACATTCATTTTCCGGGTAAACAATCCGTTATTATAAATAATTCCACGGAGCACAAGGTGGAATTAAAACAACAATGTTAGCAGTTTTTGGTGAATGTTTTCGGGCGAATCAGGTCGTTGAGTGCCACACAAAGTTTATTTACAATTAAAATTCACATCTAATTTGTTTAACATGCAAGATGGCTTTGAAAAGCCAAATTATTGTAAATATTATGATAAATATTTAGGAAATAGTAAATATATTTTGCATCACAAATGTTTTTCGGAAGCTATTTGAAGTAATGGATAATGAACTTGACTGACGTGTTATAATAATAATTCTGCTGTTTGTGTATTTGGATTTATGAAGTTTCGAGAAATAAACTAAAAATTACTTTTTATGTAGCTCTGATTAGTACTTAATTTTATAAAGAATTGTTTATTATATAACCCAATCTAAAAATGAACACAGACAGACTTCTTTGATTATTTAAAAAGAAATATGCGCACGAGAACGCATATCCACTAATTTATGATGTCGTGAGGTTTAGCAGTTCTGTGTATGTTTTTGTTAAGTTAATGGTAATGTCCTTGTGTCAAACTATGAACATGTCTAGCCAAGATTCAGTACTTATATTCTTTTTATATGACGTCGTGCTGCTAACAGTATGATTAAGCTCTAAGTACTATTATTTTAGAAAATTAGTTACTTGGAAGCTACATATATTAGCTGAATTATTCAAGTTGTTCTGCCATCTAGGTGTATAAATACTCTCGAAATTCAAAATGATCATGTTTAACTTCATTTAATGGTATTGTGAGTTATTAAATACTTACTTAAATAAAAGTTGATTACTTATTCAGCAACTTTAATTATACTAAACTTGCGTAAAGAAAGGAAAAACAAAGCGTATGGAAAATTATTTAACAATGAACATGTTCATTATAAATGTGTTGAATATAAAAGTTGTGATTTATAATATATTTAAAGGAAAGGAAAAACCAAATTTACATTTAAAAATAGTTTGGTGTCAATTTGGCATGGCTGTCGTAGAAACGTATAATAGCCGCACAGTCGTTTTCACAAATAATATTGGTTTCACTATCATAAAAAGGATTGCTTTACGGTGGAAAGAGGAAAAGCAAATTGTGCGAAAACACGGAATAATCAAAGCAACACGTATGATGTTCTTGAAAAAGTTGTGTTAACTGAATATGAAAGTAATCTAAAGATGGGCATCCTGTTTGCTGCTGAGATTGGTTAATACATGTCGATTCACTTCAATTTCACGAAAAGCAAAATTATTACGTTTAATTGATTCTTAAACTTACAATGCGATATTGTAGATTGTGGATTGAAGATTGTTTTCTGGGGTTTTCTTTTTTGTGAAATTACCCTTTACTAATGTAGTCATTTTCTAATAATTTTAGGATTTTCATAATTGGTGCCATATTTCCAAGGAATTTAAACCTGCTGCAGATAATTGCATTACATTCGCATGGAATACGTTTCGAAGTCTCTTTGGTAGATCCACATATTCTTCATGTTTTATTGTCAACCATACCAAATTTCTTGAGGTGGTACCTAAGAGGACCATTACCTGTTAAGAGGCCTATTAATTATTCAAATTAGGTCTTTTCGAATTCGAGAAGCTTTTTAGCATTTTTGGGAAGTAGTTTATAAACTTTTCTGTTTGATTTAATCCCGGAGCCATTATTTTTTCAGTCCATGTGTTACCGTTTGGTTGGTTTCTTATAATCGTAGTTGCTCCGTTATGTGGTCTTTAGTTTCCACAAAATGCTTCTGCTCCGATGAATTCTGCCAATTCGCTAGGACATCAACAATTTCATTTCCTTCAAGTTCCTCATGCCTTGGTACCCACATGCCTTAGTACCCACATTAAGGTTAATGTGTTACATGTTACATCCATCAGTTGGTTTAGGGATTGTCTGCAGTCGCAGGCTATTTTTGACTCCAAGGACTATCTAATAAACTATAGATTCTACCTTCCGCAGGTCTTTTCTAATGCGCTCTTGAGTAGAGAACTCTAGTATCTACATCTATACCTTCTTGAATCTTGGAGCCATCTATGTATCATATACTAGCTGCTTTCTAAATTTATGATCTTTCTTGTTTACTTTGTTCGTGATTGTTCACGGCCAATTGAAAAAAGCAGTTGAGGTTACATTTTTGGGCATTATATTCCATGGTTGAGTGGTTGACTCTTACAATCCGTAGATTGCCAACCAGGTCTCCTGGTTTAAGCTGCTTTGCTTGTTTGCTTGCTTATTTTAGTTCACATAACCGCACAAGTGCAAAGAAAAAGAGTTTAGTAGTGCTTCCACAGCTACTGTGGGATTTGATGAATTCGCTCGCATTATACCTAAATGGGAGTCCCGAACCACCTCATATCACTGATAGAGAAACTGTATGCAGCAAATAAAGCAGTAGTCAAGTTGGATAAGCAAGAATCAGACACATTTGCTGTAAAAAAGGGAGTGCGACAAGGTTGCATACTTTCACCCCGACTCTTCAATGCATATGGAGAGTACATAATGAGACGCGCACTGGACAACTTTGATGGTGGCATCTCGATTGGCGGGAAAAAGCTCACTAACCTTCGATACGCCGATGATACAACTATATTGGCAAGAGATGGGGACGAATTGCAACAAATGTTAGAACGAGTGACGAGAGAACGCAGAAACTTGGGTCTGGAAATAAACTTAAACAATACTAAACTCATGATAGTCGATAGAGGTCACACTCTGCCACCAAGACGACTTCGAAATAACATTGAGAGTGTCGATGAATCTATATATTTAGGGTCCCTTATAAGCAACCAAGGAGGACGCGAGAAAGAAATCAGAAGACGCATCATAATGGCTCATAGCGCTATCGCCAACCTGACAAAGATATGGAAGGACCAACAGATCACAAGAAACACTAAGATAGATTTGGTTAAATCACTCATCTTCACAATCTTTATGTACGGGGCAGAGACGTGGACAATCAAAGCAGCAGACTTAAAGAGAATAGACGCTTTCGAGATGTGGTGCTGGCGCAGAATGCTGCGTGTGTCATGGATGGAAAGACGTACTAATGCATTCATATTCAAGGAAATAGGAGAGAAAGACAGGCTTTCCACGATCTGTCGCCGACGAATTCTGCAATACTTTGGCCACACAGCTAGAAGACAAACAAACAGCCTAGAGAAACTCATGCTGCAGGGCAAAGTAGAAGGCAAAAGACCAAGGGGCAGGTCACCAACAAGATGGCTTGACCAAGTAAAAGCCATAACAGGATGCCTACTACAAAATACGCTCAGGGATGCTCAAGATCGGCATTTATGGAAAAACACCATAAACAAATGCAAATAATCATGGTATCGCGACTTCTCAGACATGAGAATACGACAGAAGAGATACCTAAACAAACAAGTTTTTGGACTTTGTTAGCTTGTTTCGTGCTACAGCTACACTTCAATTTTTGTCCACCATACCAAAGAGGCATAGGTAATAATGAGCTATACTACCATTTTGTATGACCAATAATAGACCCGCTTTGGTTTGAGTGTAGCCATATAGCTTTTGGCGTAGGTACCTATATTCCCATTGTAGGTTTTGCAAGAGTTTTTCAATATGTGTTTGGTCAAGAATGATGCCCAAGCACTTTACTGGTCTGGAAAATTGTAGATGAGTTTATTCAGAGCGGGAGTCCCATGATTTAGCTTCCTTCGTTAAAAAAGGAACAATAACTGGTTTGTTTCAGCACTTCATTGTTCCTCCGAACACCAATTATTTGCTTGATTCAGTGTTACTTGTATCAGGATTCATATAGCAATATCATGCTTGCCTCTTACGGCAAGGAATAGGTTGTCAGCATAACCTTAAAGGTCAAAGTCAGAATTATGTAGCTCTTGTAATAAATCGTCCTTAACTTACGATCATAACAAACAGAGGTGTTAGAACTTTACCTTGCGGACATCCTTTACTGATCGAAATGGTTGACAAGTCACTTCCAATGCTAGCCATAAATCTACGGCTTCTAAGTATTGATTCTAACCATATGACGGTTGAAACTTCTAGTCATCCATTTGTTACAGCTTTACATATTGCTTCATATTCTCTTTCATTGCATTTGATTTCATTGCAATGTAGTAGTCTGCCGTTTTTTAATGGTTTTTTAGAAGAATTTAATTAATTTTTAGAAGAGATTAATAGGTCTACAGAATGTTGGTTCCTCTGGTAGACATATTCCCATTTTTGGTATCAACGCCACCTTAACCTCTCTCTAGGCTTTTGGAATACGTATATTTTAAAAAGTAAGTACCTAGCTTTAAAATTATTGAGTAACGAGGGTATAAAGAGCTCTCCCTTTTAAATAAAATTTCGATCGTATATAAAGTTTTGTGTGCATCTCAGGCTTATACAAGGCGCCACAAAGCCTAAAAAAATGCCTTGTGTACACCCTTGATACTTAAATAGCTATTATAGTTCATTTAATTTTATTATCTGTGAAGGTTGCTTTGGACACGCTTTTCTCCATTCTCGTTGGGTGCAGTGTGATATATGTTAGGGTATATTTAAAAATTCTTAGTCTCCATTAGCTAAAGATTTAATTGGTCACACAGTATATTCGTAAAGATTGTCTGAGAATACTATGTGCATATTGCTTAAAACTAAAAACAAGGTTCCTAAACGATATGCTACTACATTAATTGGTACCTGCATATAGGACTTTTGAAACGTTTTTTTAACCATACATACCTATACTAAAAAGAAAAATTCCCTGTATAAGCTAATGTGAAGTAAATGGTTACTAAATAAAAAATAAACAATGAAATAAGCGCCTGTCGCAATGGCAGTATTTCTATCTCTTTCTAGCGTTAACTAAATCCAATAACATATGTTGAGCACTGAATCCATAAATATTCCAAAGATATCGCGGATCCTTTCTGAAAAAATACACTGGTGTTTCCCTATGTTACGTCATACCTGAGACACCCGGTATGTACACTATACACTTGATACACAGTCATCTCACAAACTCTGCAAAAGGCAACGTTAAACCACTGCAGAGAACACATTTCCCTAGTATAAGGGGTATACAGGGTGTGTAAAAATTCGCGTGCAAGCTCTCCGTAACTTTATTCCTTGGACAATAATAAGGCGAAATTCTTATAGCGAAAAAGTCACCAGAGGCTTCCTCAACTCGTGCGAAGCCTTCAAAGTTCAAAATTGGCAACGCGAAAAGGAAGCCGTTTTTGCAAAATTCTGTTACTTTATGCATTAGATTAAGTAATAATGGCAACAATTTAGTATCGTTTATCATTTAAAAGTAACAAAAAAAAAAAAAATACTAGTCTTCATAATTATAATAAATAAAATGTATTTGCTTGTATCAAGAATGTCATGACATCCTTGATACAAGCAAACACATTTTGAAGAATTCTGTGAATTGAAATTATGAAGACCACTATTTTTTTTTGTACTTTTAAATGATAAAGGATACTAAATTGTTGCCGTTATTACTTAATCTAATGCATAAAGTAACAGAATTTTGCAAAAACGGCTTCCTTTTCGCGTTGCCAATTTTGAACTCCGAATGCTTCGCACGAGTTGAGGAAGCATCTGGTGACTTTTTCGCTATAAGAATATCGCCTTATTATTGCCCAAGGAATAAAGTTACGGAGAGCTTGCACGCGAATTTTTACACACCCTGTATAACAAAGTTTACGGCGCCAAGTCGTTTAAAAATGTGGCTTTGACCCCCTTATCAACGTCCTTAAAAGAAGGATAAGACACAAATAGAAGAAGTGCTCTTAGACAATCTGTACATATAGCTACGTTATTACTTACTGACCGCTTGTTAGAGGATTTTAATAATCAATAATCAAGATATAAAAATTGTAACAAACTAATGGTCGGATTCGAGAAATATGCTATGGTGACCAGAGAAAAATAATTTTTGATGCACATTTTGAAATAAAAAGGATTGTTACTATGTATGCAGTTATTAATAATTCGCCACTCATCGCTTATGTACGAATTAAATAATAACAGTTCTCTATGATAAATACCGTGTTACATTAAACTGAACCAAGTATCAAGTTTTTTGTTTGCCACTACAGTACGTGTTATACGCTTTTTTTTCTAAATTTTCAACAAGATAAAATAAGTAAATTTCCTATTATTAATAAGACAAACACAAATGAAACATAACTGAATCAATTTTTTACAAATAGATTTTCCAATTAACTATGTTTTCTGAATTAATATAACATCACACAGTATGTTCAAATTCAGTTTAGGTTTTAGAAATTCTTAGTTAATTGAAAAGTCGATAATTTAAAAAAATAAAATACACGGTTAATTAAGGCCACAAATTTGGCTAATTCTCTAAATCATAAAGTTGATCGTGCGATATACAAAATGCCTAATTAATCTGTTTACTACTTGTCTCAAGGTTTATTTAAAAAAAAATTGCTTTTCTTCTCTCCCTAGTTAAATTCAGGTACATAAGTACATACATACCTACGTTTTAAGGTTTTAACCATTTATAAAATAAAATGTATGTTTGGATTAAGACATTATTTAAATTTAGTCTTTCATTAAATTAGTAATTCGTCTGCTCATGCTATTTTGACGTCAGAGTAGAGTAATTTAAAATAATTTTAAACAAAAATAATTCAGAAGTGTAATGAACTAAACATCTCGTAAATTCTAAGAAACATGGCCGTGCTTGCGTAAAAGTAAATGTTGACGCCTTTGTCAAAGGAAGGTGAATGTTCTTTTGTTAATTTAAACGGTGATTACTTATTTTATTATGCAGTATATTTGAACTGTAAAATTTCTACATACAAATTTAAATCTATTATTGAATATCTGTAAATTTCTTAGCCAACTGTCTGGTGGTCTTTCTGCTGAAAAAATATAAATATTGAGATGGTATCGTTTTGATGGGGTTTTGGAATTTTAATAGAGTGGGATATGGACGCCTTTTGAAATTATGGAAATTTATTGTTGATAAAATGTAAATAATTATAAGTTAGAATTTAGTATTGTAAATAGTTAGGGTAAAATATCTAGTTAGTTAAGCTGTAAATATGTTAAAAAAAAATAGTCATAGTATGTTTACATTTAGAAACTAAGGTAATTTGAATATAAATAAAATAGTTGAACGTTAAAGATTTAACGAAAATTTGAGTTTTAAAAAGTTAATACTTAAATTTGATTTAATTTCATAGAATTATAATTTGAAAGCAAATAAAAGTTATAATTAGTTAAAAGCAATATAAAAGATTGATATTATTGTATAGAGATAATTTGGAATTGTGTAATAAAAATTTTATTTTGTTAAATAAAATTTTACTTGGGAAAAAGGAGTTGTGAATTTGGAGCCAAAGCAGGAGGTGTGTTGTTGAATAGAAAATAAGGTAGGACTTGGTAAATTTGGAATTGAAGCAGGAGGTGTGTTGTTGGATAGAAAATAAGTCAGGACTTGGATAAATTGTAATTGAAGCAGGAAGTGTGTTCGTTTGTGTTATTATAAAAGGTATTTCTGTAAATTTGTTAATTTTTAGAATTTGTTATTGTTATTGTTTGTAAAAATTTTCATAATTTTGAAAGGTATTTGAATTTCAACTTGGTGAAGTTTTAAAGGTTCATCAAGGCGATCCCTTTTGCGACCTGAGATTGAGAGTTTCTAAAAATTTAACTAAATTATAATTAAAAATTGAGCTAGTTGAAAAATTTAAAATTGTATGTGATTCAGTTAAGTGGAAGATCATACCAATATATTCTTTCATGGAAGCTACCAGCACACAGCAAACTCAAACAAGTGAAAGATATTAAGAAGAAAATTTAACAAAATGGCGAGATTTTTTCATTTTTTACAAAAACGAGTTCTTTTTCTGACATGGGATATAAATTTTATTGTAATTAGGTTTCATTTTATTAACTTTTTAATAACAAAATTTATAACAAATTTTTATTTAAGTCAGTTTTGTAACTTGGAGAATTTTAATAATTCAGCTTCCGTGAAACAGAAAACGGTTTAGATAAACTAAGAAAGAAGAAAATTCTACCTAAAATAAAACGATAATGTTTTACATCCGTCAGTAATAAAAGAATCTCTTGATTGAATAGCCATCTCAGGAATTTCCGGCATGATTAGTTGGTTTCTTTTACTATTTTTTAAATGTAAATGTGATGCCTCCTATCTTCTACTATCACAAACGATAGTATACGTAGTACCTTTGCGATGGCATCTTTTTGTAAGTTTTTCGGTACAGCTTAAGATTGTTTTTTTATTTAAGGTTTTAAATTTTTTAGTATGGGTCAGTATGTTTATCTCTTAATAAACTGAATGAAAATGTAACTAGGTTATAGCGACAATGTTTATAATGACAAATTAGTTATAAAAACACAATTTCAAATTAATTTTTGTCGCCTAACTCGTTTAAACGACAGTATTATGTTTAGAATTTTTAAATTTTCTAGGCTACTTTTAGCTTTACCACTTAAGCAGTTTCACATTTTGGTAAAAGTACTTATGTACATTTATGTATTCGATATTTTTTATGACCTTTGTTCATCAGTATTTAATTACGTATTGCGGTAACTACGTGGCTGCAGTTATAATGATTTTAAAATTTTAGTTCTCCGTTTTTACCGCGCTGGGTAAAAATATCGAGCAAGTACAAGCAATCTTTTGTAGCGTGGAGATATTGACTATTAGTGGAATAGAAAGGACTTTATAAAAATATGTACCTATGCACAATAAGCGACAAAAGTAGTGTCACATACACCTAGGGTTGCATAAGCCAACCACAGTGCATGCATTTTTAACTACGACATACCTATTTTCAGGCCTGAGATTTTACAACGAGGTAATCGCACTGGCTTGCAAATGCGTATGACGTAGTTAAAAACGCATGTACGAGTACTGTGGTTAGCTTATGCAATTCAAAATGTCAGCAACATTACTTTTGTCACTTACTGTACGTAATTATGCTGAAGTCTTAAGTTTCAAATTGAATACGTAATCTTTTACATGTTTCTAAGAATAACTAACAATTAGAAACATTATGCTACCATCTTCTGTTTTAGCGACAAATCGGTTATAACGACAATATTTTAGTAGCCCTTCAATGTCGTTATATCCGAGTTTCAATGTATTCACCTTGTTGCCTTTCATTAATACGATGTTCCCAGAGAAAACACATGGAAGTTCAATTTATCAGAAGACGAAATGTAGGGTATGATAAAAACATGGTACCTACAATATTAAAGTTAACTAGAAATAAGACACACGTGTATACCTACATTTGCTGATTCTGTATATAAAATAATGTACGCATACCAGTTTCGCCAGTTTATTAAATTGAAATAAAAAAGATTACATTTCCTGTGAAATTTCTATTCTTAATTGTTATTTTTTGTTGTTGTAAGTCAATTAAATTAATTAGCGTATTATTACTTATTATCAATGTATTAGTAAAACTCATATGGAGAATACGGAAATAATGTTTTATTTATAGGTGGTGAATGTACGTCAATAGAATTAAAGATTATAAAATGCAGAGAAATTGCAGTTGTATAGTTAAGCAGCTTATTACATCTAATTAGAGTATTAGAGAAGAATGTGTTAGATCGAATCAGCATAATAAAACGAGGAGTTCCATAAAATTGTTGGAATTAATATTTTATTAGTCTCAATTTAGTTTGTGAAAACAGTTTAATTAGGCGAAAACTAGGTGTATCTATGAGTATTTTAATTTTTTTTATGGTTTATTTTGTCTTTCTTTCCGTTAAAAGGCATTTTTATTTGTTTATTTGCTTAAATTTCTAGGGGTTGTAGGCGTTTTTGCATTTATTAGAATTTTAGTAAGTGTTATTTATTCAATAAATTCTCTTTGTAACGGATATCAGTGAGACTACAGAAATTGTTATATAGAGGTGTCTATTATACCAAGCAGGAACCAATATTTTCGTATTTTGTCGTTTATACTAGGTGATTCATATAAAACGCGCCTTTTAAAGTCTTTAAATGCAGCCCAACATACATTTATATACTAGAAATATCTGCAAATTAACAACCCAATTTCGATCTAACAGATATGTCACAATTACTTGCTGTTTAATTATTCACTAAAAGTGGCTGTCAGAAATTTATAGTCCTGAAAATAAATTTTCATTAAAGCAATTTGCATACAAAATTGTTATTTTCTAATGTTTCTTTTGTGTATTTTGGCACTAGAAATTGATATAAATTTATTTTTGTTATTGATAATATTTTTCTTAATTTCCTATAATTATAAAAGTTTTCAGTTTGGGATATTACCTTGACGTGTAATATAAGTATGTATTGTCATTCAGAAATTAAATATAATTACGGGTTAACATAGATCAACGTTATTTGTGAGTTTGTAAGCTGGGTTGTCTATTACTTGTGTTAAGGGGCGAGTCTTA
Source organism: Melanotus villosus (assembly GCA_963082815.1). Classification (NCBI taxonomy): domain Eukaryota; kingdom Metazoa; phylum Arthropoda; class Insecta; order Coleoptera; family Elateridae; genus Melanotus; species Melanotus villosus. Next base: position 25,986,832 of record OY720419.1, on the reverse strand, counting down.
TGTGAATCACGCAGTATATCCGTTTCTGTTAGTTTCACAAATCCATAATGATGTATAAATTTTTGAAGTTTACTAACAAATACAAAGTTTTATTAATAATGTAAATAAGTCATTTTGCCACTATTAAGCAAATGGTACTAATTAATTATGAATATATTGTAACGACGCGGGATAATGAAAATTCACAATTTTCTGTAACTGTTGAAAAACCCCGAAGCTTTGGACCCTCGTTTGTTTTTGTTGTGTATTTGTAAGCCCGGTGTCTTTGATAAAGGGTAGGAAAGAAAAGTCACAAGTCAAGTACAACTTTAAGATTTATTAACATAGACAATGATATCCCTGAACAGAAAATCTTAGCAACTGGTAGACGTAAGGCGGGTGTCCGTAACCGTGTAGGTGTGTTTTGGCTGCGACTCTCCTGAAAAGAACGATATAAAGAACAAAGGATGTAGGAACCGAATAGGACACTCTCGTATTATTAGAAGGGTTACGGAGTTTTGCAGGTGCCTATTGAGATGGGTAAGATCCCAGAGTAGCACTCGTACAATGAAAAGGGTTAAGGAATTTTGCAGGTGCAGATTGAGACTGATAAGATCCCAGAGTAGCACTCGTACAATTAAAAGCGTTAAGGAATTTTGCAAGTGCCTATTGAGATGGTAAGATCCCAGAGTAGCACTCATACAAATAAAAGGGAAATTGTCCTTTTGCTCTTCTGATCAATTGCATTTATACAATAATTTTTGACAACCCCCAAATAGAAGGGGTTTCTTTTATCAAATCAAATTGAACTTCAAACTGTAGTTTAGCCGAGATTGGTTGACCGGTTTTGTATCAAAACCGGTCATATTTCTGTTGTAATTTACAGCTATGTTGCGTAACCTGAGATTCCCAATATTTGGGACTTCGCTGCGCTAACACTCTTGAGTGCATATGATTAAGCACCAATAACTTAGCTAGGATTAAGAAACACCCTTTTCGGACACTGTCCCTACAAAGAAGTGGCCTGAAAAATAATTAAAAATGCCTACAAGGGAAACGTTTCGTTTTACGGATCATATACTTCTTAACTAGTCTACATAATTCCTATTCTAAAATATTACAAGTGGTTGAACATATGGCAGCTTAAAATAAAAAAATATATATATAGCAATTAGTCTGTTTGTCGTTATTAACGGAAAAATAGTTTTTACGAACTTGCGTACCCTTACAATATTCAGCCAGTTTATTTAAAAAAACAATAATTTCAGTATATTATTGAAAGCCGATTGTATTAATATCTATACTTCTTGAATTTTTCTCATATTTGATCACTTTTTTAATTATACTCTTCTTCTAAGACTATCCCAACTCCTTTCTTGGCTCTTTATCCTGAGCTTATCTCTGAGTAGTATAATGTACATTTATCAGTTCGATTTACATTTTCTTTGCCTGCTTTTTTAATTTCACCTAATCTCATTATATTGATTCCAGATTTGTCCATTTCTTCAGTTAATTCTGGTTCTTTCCTCGATATTGATATAATTCTAGGTTACCATTTGTATTCTCTCTTCTTTTAATTTCTTCATTCTGATCCATGTCCGTCGCCTTTTCCTATCCTTTTGTTGTCGTCATCAGTCTGTTTTGAGTCGATATTTTGAGTTTTTTGTCCCTGATAGTCGAATTCTGTGGTTTCCCCCTTCCTTCAACCCTTCCTTCTTCTCATTCTAATTCAATTGTATGCTGTCAATTATTAGTTTTTGGAAACCGATTTTCACTGCTTTCCTTCTATTACTTTCTTGCTATGTTTTTTGTTTGAGTGTTCCTTGGATTTCTACTTCTTTTTTGCTAAATCACGATTTAAATAAATAGGATTTGTCCACTACAGCCTTTTTAAAGCCTTTTAATTTGTGTTTGTGTTGCAAATTCTTTTAAATGTTTTTATTTACTGCATTTTTCAAAATACGTTTTCATGTATTTAAAAAAAATGCATAAAGTATGTGAAGGAATTTTAAATTAATTTATGATGTCGATTTTCCTTTTAGCCTCGTTGGTGGAATTTTTTTGCCAATATTTATTTATAGTTTTTAATTTACGGGTTTGAAAATGCATGATGAATTAATTATTGTGATATGCATAAATTTGAGTGCCTACTATAGCCTCACATTTTTGAAATAGTCACTCCATTTGAAATGCATAAAAATGCGAGTAGAAGGTCAAACATGTGAGTGTCTACTCTTTTCGTGAGGCTTTTTAATCGAAAACTTTATGCATATCAAAATGAAGTTCCCAGTTCCCACTCATTAACAGGAGCAGCTACTCACCACAATTTGGAGTACCTACTTCTGAGTTTGCACTCAACTTTATGCATATCACCCATTTTGTAACAAAGGAAACCTGTACCTACTCATAACAAAAACTCATATAAAACCGAAATACTATTTTCTCTTTATTCAAAATGCCACTTTTTGATTTTTCGAGTCAAAATCATACAGGTATCTTAAAAACGTGAGGTAATATCAAATTATGTACAATATAGGCTTATCAATGAGTTATACTAACACTTCCTGCGGTACACATAAATTTGAGTTATCTAGAAAAATGTATAGCCTACGTGCTAACACAACACATTTAGTTAGAAACAAAATTCGAGTAAGCAAGGTATACATTTTATATGACCGCATATGTATGTATAATTACTTAAGAGTTTTGTTGGTAATTCACAGAGCGTTCGAGCAATTGCGGGTTTCTACTTATAAAGGTTCGAGATATCAAGATAATTACATTTACTCTTTTTTACTCTTGAAATGCGTATTTTAAAACTTTATTGTTAATAAGACACGAAATTTTAAGCATTAAATGGTTACCCCACATATAAATAACATTCTTAATTCAGAACTAATTTTTCAAAACTGAGACCAACTGAATATTTATAATCATGAAAATTTTAATTTAATTAATTTAAATGCAAATTTATTAAATGGCATGCATTGAGGTTTAATAGGGTTATCAATCAATCAATATGGTCGTTCATTCCAAGTAGAATTTAGAATATGGCCACTCCTTGGAGTTTTCTAATCCAATTATCGGGGTGGATAAGTCACCATAACCAATTTTTCTATCTCGCATTTAAAGTTTAGGGTCTGACTTAATTTCATCTACTATTCTTTTCCACTGCTTTCTGTTCTGTGTTTTTTCCTATCATTTGATCACTTTCATTGAGCGTAAATCGTCCATTACACCATCAAGCCATCTCGATTTAGGGTTATCAAGATCCCAAAGTATCTAGGATTTGGATCCTAAATCAGAAGAAAATCGAGTGTTTAAGATTCGTGTATTTGAATTCGTACTGAATTCTCGATTACGAATTCGAAATTCGATTTATCAAACTATGTTCAAGATTCGAATCCAAATTTCATTTCCGGTCCTTCAATCTGCAGCCCTGGTTTTGGAATTCCTATTTTTAATCAACCTTATATCGCCAGAGTGTCCGAGTGGTTAAGGCATTCGAGTACAGCGCGGACGGTGTCGGAGTCAAACCCGAGTCGGATGTCCAGCGGGTGGCCTATCCAATCACTGAAAATACTTAATTGGAAACCGAAACCTATACTACATAGATACTTAAGTAGTATAGCAGGGCGGTTCCTAGGACAGTCGGATGGAATGCCCATCAGGAGCATGACGTAATAAGTTCTTGTATGTGTTTGAAGGTCACAAAGAAAGTTCTTAAGAGGGCAAATAGCTGTTGATAATTGTCAGCAATAACTAGAGGCTGCAGAAATGGAGGCCAATGAGAGAGTTCTTCTAAACGAACAAGAAGTAACATCAGTGACCAGAAGGTGTTGTAAGGTCTCAAAGGTCAAGGTAATTTGAATGTGGCTTCAATGTGATTTGAATGTCAAATATTATTCAAGGCCATTTGAAGATCATTTTAATGTCGTTTCAAAGTCATTTGAATGTCGTTTTAAGGTCATTTGAATGTCATTTCAAGGGGTCATTGTTGAAGGTCAATACCCAAGAGGGGAATTTGAATGTCACTTGAAGGTTATTTGAAGGTCGTTTCAATGTCATTTGAAGGTGTTTTCAGGGTAAGTTATAGAAGGTAATTTGAAGATCGTTGTTTAAGGTTGTTTGAAGAGGTTAGACACACATACACTACAGTAACCGTAAGGTTATCGAATGTTGTCGTTTTTTGTCTTGTAAGAACTCATTATTTTATAATTAAATTTAAGCGTTAAGAATTAATAGAAACATCTTTTTAATTTTACACAGTATTTTATTTTTATTATATAGAAAAAAAAAATACATTAATTTACATTTACCTATAGGTAGTCTTTATTTTTACTACATATTAAATATTAGGCAGTTGGGTGTGTGTTTTAAAATTACATATTTGTACTTATTTTTCATAGATATTGATAGTTAAGGGGGTTGGGAACAAATCCTGCGTGATAAATTAAAAACAAAAGAGTGTTCTTTTAATTTGATTTTTTTAAATATTGTTTATGGTAAAGTATCAGTAGCATTAGGATTAATAATTATTATACACTTATTAACTAATACTCGTAATAAAACAGCCTAGGAAATTTTTGACAGTTGTATGTATATTTACAAAACTTAAAAACTACTTATTAATATAATTTACCTATCTCTATTTATCAATTCTATTATTTTTTCTTCATAGAATTTTGTGAATACCATCCCTTCATCTGACAGGTCTATTTCATATATTCGGACTGTTTCGTTTTTAAATAATTCATTTGCCAATTCTTCTGGTTCGTAATATCACAGCGTTATTAAGAACTTGGTACCAATACCCTGGTTGAGACATGTCATGTAACCAATTTGTATGCATATTGATAATTGTGTTATTTGATTTATTTAAAATGTAATACAGCGATTTGTTAAATTTATTCAGAAATTATTAAGTATTTTAAGCTCCTGAATTTATAAACAGAATATTAAACACTAATTTACTTTAGTTTCTGTAGTTACCAAAACAATTATGCTACAATATTTTTATTTTTCATCTAGCATTTGGGTTGTGACGTCAACTTGCTCCGCCCAAAAACTGTATGACTAGACACGCGTCCGTGCACAGTAGGTAATGAAAACCTAGTTTAGAAAGAGATGAAGTATAGTTGGATTGTGAATTTATCAACAGCGCGTTGACGTCACAACCCACATCCTAGGTGAAAAATACTGTAGATTATTTTCAAAATTCAACCCAAATCCATAATTAAATCTCTACATTCAGATTTGAAAATCCAAAGTTCAATGAAACTAACTTTATTAGGATCCTTACAAATTTGAATGGAAGAATATACTTATGAAAATTTTATTCTTGAGTCGCAGTTAGAAGAAAGACTGCAAATGTTGATCAAAACTCAACAGCAAAATTTCAACTCTGGATTAGAGATTCGAATCTGATATCGAGATTCGAATTCGGGTTTGAAGTTCGAATCTTCTTTTATTTTTTATTAGATCTTCAAATCTAAGTTGCAAAGATTTGATCTCAGGTTCGGATTCAGATTCAATTGATAGTCCTTGTTGCTTTAGATGTTTGTTTTGTATTAAAATGACAATACAACTTTTAAAATTACCAGAATTCTTTTTGATTTTAGGATTATCTTCATTTGGACTTTTAACATCAAACAAGCGAACTGCAAATTATAATTTCAAATCCGAATTAGAAGGTTTATAAATTTTAATTGCATTTTAATTAAAAATTAACCTTAAAAGGTTAGCATATTTTCAAATTAAAAGCTTGAATGTTGAACTACATGAGTATCAGTAAAACAGACTTTTGTAATAAATGCCTTTCTCTTAAAAAGGAATTAGAGTCGGGAGATTTGTTTATTCATACATGCGCTCGTAATTAATAATCTTTGGAAATCTTATTTAAAAAATACAATGCTTGCAACACACGTGCAAGAAATATTATCTTACTCTTAGCATGCTCTATTTATATTGTGGAGTCGCTTATCTTAAAAGAATTTTCCTTTTGTTAAAAATCGGCATTAAACGCTAATTGTTTCTTTTAAATGAAACGGAAAAATACTAGCTCTCTTTTTCTAGGAACACATTAACGATGGTAACTGTTAACTCCAACCCAACATGAGTCACTTTGTGGTTACAACGCTTCTGGTATTATCAATAGCATACTTGGAAATCTGCAGATGTTCCCAAAATGGAACGGAACTTACAGCGGAAAAGAGAAACTCAGAGATAATCGAACAACTTGGAAGAAAGTTGAGGAATTTCTGGTCTTGGATAAAACAACAAGCAAAATCAGAAGATACCTTTGTAGGCAAGTTTCGTTTTCTTTACTCCTTACACACGTTACAATTTCCTTTATTGTGTATTTTATTTATTTCCGTTTTATTTCCAGGTCGATGTGCGGGTGCATTTAAAAAGTTGGGATTAGTAATGAACTTTGTTATATTTAAATTAGGTGTAATAGTAACAGCTCTTGCGTTCTTATCGGTTTTAGTACTGAAGAGTCTTGCTTTAGGTGTACTTTTATTAGTAATTAGTGCAGTGGGACTTTTTGCTAAGTTGTTTGCTTTGAAACAAGGAGGAGGACAGGAATCGCATTCGTCACATGGTTCGGCAGTTCATCTCCATATTCACAATAAGGGTGGACATGATTCACCTTATCACAGCCATTCGGATCTGTACGATCGTGTAGGTCACCCTATTGCTAGAACGCCTGCCGAGCAGTTAGCTATAGCTGATCTTTACAGACGAGTGGGAGTGGCAACTAATTTATATGGAAGTTCATCCGCACAGGATATTTATAGATAGCAATATATAATGTAGGTAACAACTTTAGAATGGAGGGGTTGAAAACAACTTTTTTCACTGTTGATTTGGTAAATTGCAGTAACAGATAAATCCAATTTTTATTATCATAATCAGTGTCAAAATGTTTTTATTATTTAAAAAAATAATCGTTAGATAATTTCAGAAGTCATAGTCGATCATATTTGAAGCCAATCTTACCATTTGTTTAGTGGTTATCATGGTAGTAAGAGAAGTGAATGTGAATATTCATACCTCCCTAGAGCAGCAACGACTACTATGAAAGTTGAGCATGGGTAGCTATTAGTTTTATCTGCAACGCATTTATTAATTTATAATTTATGTGGAATTATTATACCAAAAAGTATTTCTTGAAAATAGTTTATATCAGCAGTGAGGAACATATTGTGTACGTACCATGGGAGTTAACTGATTTACCCTGTATCGCTTAGATAATCGACAGAACAAATTTCACTTACCTTCCTTGCTATGTAAATAACTATTAAACAGGATGATGGAGTTACCTTAGTTGAGAGTACATTTTCGTATTTATTTTCTTATTTTTAATTCTATATGTTAGTGGTAATCGAACTAACCTACTAATTAAAATAAATTGAAAATTTTATACATTAAAGGTCCAAAAATATAAATATATACCTAACGTTTGCAATTCTGGCGAATACATGATTGGAAGGTCGAATTATAGATTTCTATGTTAGAATTTTCGTTTTTATAAAGTAAATCTTGACGAGATTTGACGAGAACAATAATAATATCACATTTATCACATGAAATTGCAGTATTCCAAATTTGATTGCTTCCCCAGATTTCGTTTATAATTCCACACAATATTGCTAAATTTTTTGACAAAGCCTTTTAAATACAAAAGTCTGATAAGAGTTCGAATTTTCTAAAAGGATCCTACAAGTAAACCATTTTCATTTCGAAGAATTTTAACAACATTTAAATTTACTAAATCGAATACAAAAAAAACTGGACGTATCTTATGTTTGAGAATATCATTAAGTTTTTAATATTCTTACTTAACAAATTTTCTAAATATTTTCCAATGTAAACCCAATTTATTCTGGCTGATATTTCAGAAGTTCCAATGTACCACGACGAGATATGTCTTAATTTAGTTTCCTGAAACGCATTTGAGATTTGCAATAACACATAAACTCAAGAATGACAATTTTGGAAAAATCAGTAATAAGCAAATCTTCCAACTGTTTGAAACGTTCTGAATCACCCTATATATTTACTTTTAAATTAAATAATTATATGATGAAGTTATGTCACTCTACCTACAGTTTGCAATTATTTAATTATGATTGCTTATATTAACTTTAGTTATTAAAGTTTGCGGGTATATATTTTGCATTCTTAATAATAATGTAATTACTAGAAACTAAACAGATCTTCAGCCCTAAGATTATTACGTTTTCTCAGAAAAATTAAGTTCAGTCGCACCTATTCATTTAAAAAAGAGTAGAACAAAAGGCATTCCAGTCTAAGTTTCAAACGTTTAATTTTTTTGTCTGGCGAAAATAATTAAAAATCACTTACTCGTAGGTGAGTGCTTTATGATGGTATAAAATTATTCTCCAATTTAGACTGCTATATACACACTTAATTTGTACTTAAATTTCCGAGAGTGTTGGTGGAATAAAGTTATATTTAGCTGTGTTAAACAGAGTGGAAATTACTTTTACCATTCGGCTTCCTCCTGTTCTAGTTTCTTATCTTCCCCGATTAGTTATTTTTATATTTGTAAAAAGCAAGCTACTATTGTAATTAGAAACCTGCTACTTTTTTGACAACAGTAAATGAATAAATATAGCCTAATTCCAGTGAAATTTCTGATGCGACTATTGTTGATGGAAGATACCCAAAACCCAAAACAAGCTTAGTTTCTAATGAAAAGTAGTCCTATATTTGTTTTTTCGAACCAGTTAATAAGTAATATAATTTAAGTCAAATGTGAGTTTCTCTTTAACTATGTTGAAATTACACTCTTGGCCTTTCAAGAAATTCGTGTAACTAAAAGTTTGGTGTAACTCTAATTTTTAGAATTTCATGATATTTTCCAGAATGATGTCGATAGAGAAAAGTTATAAATAAAATGAACTGTATTATGCATATTGTTTTAGTGTAAGTTAATTTATTATAAGTTATTTATATTTAAAGTACTTGTAAGATAAATTATTTTATAATAGAAAACGAAATAGTAATATTATGTGTTGTTTCTTATTTTCGTTAGTAGTTTTGACTTAAGCAACTAAGATTTACCTATTTACATAAATATTCTTAATTAGAATTTAAACTAGCAGGAATTATTCATTATTTTTCAACTTACACTTTACTTAAATAACATTTATCTGCAATTTGCCTAAATCTACTTCAAACTTACTTTGAAAATTCTATATTATTAATTAATTTAATTTTCCATTTATTTATTTAAAATTGCCTTTCAGCGTTCAAATTTTCAATAAAATCATAGCGTATTAGCTTTGTCAACGTTTAATTATACTTTTACTTCTGTTAAATATTTTTAATCTTTACAAATTACTAAATAAAATTTACACGATATAACCTTCAAATTACCCAAATTTTATTTACATTTTACTACACAATTTATAATTCACTCTGATTTTCTAGCTTGCAAATTTAGATGAACAACCATCAAGGAATCAATATATCTAATTCTATAACTCAACAAATTGAAATAAAAAAGATAATGGCATATCCAATCTACGCCTTTCCGAACAAAAACTCTCGGATTCAAGTTTTCACTTATATCATGGATCCAACAATTTTACAGTATTTTATTTATTAAGAATTGTTTACAAATAACAACTACTTTTAATTTAATTAATGAAGAAAAATAGATTGTAATATTATATTTCGTATAACTATAAATCGTATTGTGTAATCGGGATATCAGTGTTATATGTAAATTTGAATATGTGTGTGAATAAATGCTGTATAAATGTTAAATGTGTGTAAATATCAGAATAATACAAACAACGATATTGAAACGCAATAGTTACTGAACACTTAGAGCGTGAAATTACATAAATATTTCTATCATAAAATTTGAATTTTGGGTTTTTTAAATTGTAACTATAGAAAATTAACTTTGAAAACTATACATATACGGGTTTTTCAACGAAAAGTAGCCACCCTCAGTATCTTTCAAAACCATTTTTTGCTTGAAATCGCCAAGACATGTCAACAAAGACAGCAAGGGGGGCATCTTAATCCGGACGTCTGTCATCAACCCCTTTCAAAGGGCACCATACCATCTGTGGCACATCGTTGGAAAGGTAATTTCATAAGGAATTCGTTCTACTATTTATTTTTTTTGTTCGCTTCAAATTAAGACACAAAAAAATTAAAAACTATATTTTGTTTATTTCGGTTAAGCTGCTGAATATAGCAATTACCGTTAAATTAATTATTCAAAATAACTTCCGTTAACTTCCATTCAATAATGCAGACAACTTTGAAAGAGAGAACGAACATTTGCGATAACTTGCGGTGTCAATTTTCGGCATTCTTCTATTATTCTCTGCTTAAGATCTTCAATGTTAGCCGGCTGTGTTGCATATACTTTGTATTTTGAATGCCCCCATAAGAAATAATCCATCGGAGGTAGGTCGGGTGATCTAGCCGGCGATTCGATGGGACTACGTCTTCCAATCCATCGTCCAGGAAACCGATTGTTCAAAAATTCTCGAACGGGAATCACATAGTGAGGAGATGCACCATCTTGCTGCAAAAGCGGCTGTATTCCGATGTTGTAAACATCTCCCGCCTGTTCGTGCAACCGCTTATTCAAAGCGAATTTTAACTGATCACTGTTCTCATGCCGCTTGCCACCCAAGGAGTAAGTTTTTTAAACAGGTGAAAATCGCTTGGTGCCATATTCGGCCTATACGCCGGATGGTCCATAATCTCTCAACTGAAACGCAGAAGCAATTCTTGAGTCTTCACAGAAACGAGTACATGCGGGCGAGCATTGTCATGCAAAAGCACAATGCCCTTCGTCAGCAGTCCTCGGCGTTTATTTTGAATGGCACGTCTCAATCGTTTCACTCGGGGCCATAGAATCATCCAAAAGAATACCCTTACTGTCTCAGAAAACGGTAGCCATAAGTATTCGGTTACGCCGTTACGCAGTGTCTGTTTGAATTGTTTTGGTTTAGACAGTGAATGGGTATGATGTCACTCTATTGATTGTTGTTTATTTTCCGGAGTGAAATGTGAGACCCACGTTTCATCTCCTGTAATGATTCGATCAAAAAATATTGAATCTATCTTGTTATTTATCGTTGGAGGAGAGATACAACATCTCTCACAAGAGAGGATAGTCCTGGTTGGTCCAGGTCAAGAGGAACATCATAATTCCCTACGAAATGATCCGTAGCTACAGAGGTGAGAAAATCTGTATCAGTAAAAATAACAGGGTTATAAGGGGTTATCCCTGTTTTATGAAAACCTGAGACATTATTAGTAGGTGTAAATCCCTTAAAAATGCATTTCCTATGCACTCAGCCACAATATAAGCACAGTCTAAAATAAATTAATGTGCTTCGGGACTTTGACCTATGCGACACGAAAAAGGTTAGTGTGCATTATGCCTGGATTTGAGAAGGCGTGGCAAAAGCACGTGTTATACCACAGTCAGACTATGGTTATACTTCGAATGCCAACGTTAACACCACTGCGCAGTATACCAGGAGTACATAATCTCTCTTGACATGAAACTAGTGCCAGTGAAATGACTGATTTATTTTAGACTGTGGTGTGGGAAATATAAGTGCTGAGGGCAAGAAAGTTCAATTTTTTGTTGAAATTATCGCAGACATTGGAATAAGCTGCCCACGTTTTCCACTTGTACACTGGTTGATTTACTTGTTTAATGTTCCTCATTGCAACTGTATTTTTTGGTTTTTGTAATGGCGTTGTGCCCGTTTCATCTAAATTATAAATCTTCGATGGACCATTCCAACTAGAATAACGTCTAAGGGTATTTTGCAAATAATTTAAAAATATTGTTGCACCGTGTCCAGACTAGTCCTCAGGAGGGACTAGCCTTGAACTGAGTAGAGGTTAGTCACAACCTGTTGGGAAACAGCCTGGGCGGGGGGCCTCAACCCCGACACGGCGCGTCCCAATGGCTGATAGGGAAAGTTCCTCTAGATATGCAGGACAGATACAAATAAGGTTTTACCAAATAAGTACCCGCGTATCAACTGATGCACTGGTACAGCGTCTGTCCCAGATTGGGCGGCAGTATCAGTAACAGGCATGACAGAGGGCAGCAGTAACTGTCTTTACTGGTTTAAAGTGGCGAAGAAGGACTTCAGTACGGTTTAATACCAGAATATCATAAGCAAGGAACGGAGGGGACCCCAATGGTTATGATACTGCGATGAGGAAGGCAACGGGAAACCACCGCATTACAATTCCCTAGTATAATTAGCATCTCAGGCCTCTGGGATCGGTACTAGGCCTGGTGATACCATTCACAGTTGGGCTTAATTAATTGTACTCTAATCGGAAGACTGGTCCATGAGATAGAGTAACAAAACCACTACATACGTAGTAACACACACACGACACAGCCGCCTGACTTGAAGTAATGCCTAAAGGCGGTTCCGAGCAGGTTGGCTATACACGCATACAAGACACATACAAAAATGAAAGACTATAATTAGCATGATGATAGAAAGTAAGATTGAATTAGCCCTCAGTCCCCGGCAGATCTTAGATGATCGGAGGGTGCGAAGAATCCCCGGGTCAACTTTAAGAATAGGTACTTGGAATGTTAAGAGCATGTTTAAGGCAGGAAAAATTAATAATGTTACAGCAGAAATGCAGAGACTACAACTAAATATTCTGGGAATCAGCGATTTACGATGGCCTGGAGTAGGTTAAGCAAAAATGGGCGACAAAAGAAATTTTGCTTCTCATGCAAGAGCGAAGGATACACAAAACAGAAAATAAAGGCAAATACAAAGAATTACGATAGATAATTAACAAGAAAATCCGAGAATTCAGATTCATCAGAAAAGACCAACGTACGAGGGTACCTCTTTACATTTTTCGAATGATAAAATGTTTGTATTTTTAAATACTGAGCTAAACAAACCCTATCTCGTATTTGGGGAAGGTATGTATATGTCTCTGTTGTTTGTTACTGAAATCTATTAAAAAGTGACGAAGCATAAGGGTACTTCATTCTTTACAGTTTTACAAACAAGAAAAGATAAATGATGTTTGTTTTTATGATATTGTTGTAACGCAGGCTGGGGAAGCAAAAGAACACTGGATATCAGAAAAATGTAGATACATAGAAGAACTCCAAAGCAAATACGATAGCCGTAATCTACATAAAGAAATTAAAGAACTCACAGGAAAGTTTAAAAAACGACAACCTGCAATTATTAAAGATAACAAAGGGAAAATTATTATTGAACAACAACAAAAACTTATAAGATGGAAAGAATATCAATAATACAGAAAAACGGGCCCGGAAATAACAACGGATGAGGTTCTCTACTCTATAAGAACTCTAAAAAGTGGAAAAGCAGTGGGCCCAGATGAAATCCCGATTGAACTTGTTAAGTTAATAAAGAAGACCAGATAAATATAATAGTAGACCTATTTAATACCGTATATAGAACAGGCATAATTCCAAAGGAATGACTGACATCTACCTTTATAACAATACAAAAAAAAAATGCAAGAGAATGTAGTGACTACAGAAAAATTAGTCTTATGAGTCATACCTTAAAGACGTTTTTAAAAATCATCCATAAAAGAATATACGCAAAACTAGAAACAGATATAGGTAAGCAAAACGCAGTTCGGATTTAGAAATGGTTTTGGTGCTAGGGAAGCATTATTCGCTTATAACGTCCTGACCCAAAAATGTCTATACTGTATTTACCGAGTCGAATCAGTAAAATCTGCAACCCATATTGCATATTTCATCAGTGACTAGACCACTAAGGTAACCTTATAATAAAATTAGATCAACGAACTATCCAGATCCACAGAGTGGAGTCAGTTGAAGTAAACAGAACCTTGTTTCCGAGTTGAATTACCTGACGATTTGTGTAAAGCCGCATTTTTATTTAAACTTTTTTATTGCTGTTTACCTCTAAAAGTCAAATCAAGCGACACAAATAACATTCAGGGAATATTTAACTGTAATAACAGCGATGTAACTAAAATGTATGTAACATAACCTTTACATTATGACAGGAAAAAGCAAACTAATGGTCACGTTGATTTATACTTTAGAAAAAATCACATTAAGAATCTATTTTTCAAGGGTAATATAACAAGTGGTGAGCTTATTGTCGATAATATTTTCAAAATGTGACGAATGTTAATCCCAACGACGAAAATGCAACGACTGCGAAGCAGGAGTTGCATTTTCCAAAGATTGGGATTAACATGAGTGGCATTTCCTAAATATTATCGATTTTTAAGCGAATCACGAGTTATATTTAGGAAGAGAATACAATGATTACATTTTTCACTAATCGGTGCTACAGTTTTTTCTCAACTGTCAAATAATTTTTTGTACGTCATATATGCGTGGTTACTACGTTACTAGCGTTGCTATTGGAAATAACAAAATATTATCGCGGCAATAAATTATTTTCACTTATTGGTACAACATTTTCAAGCGTTGTGATTGGCTGATTTTCTTAAGAATTGTATTCTCTAGGAAATATGTGATGTGGGTTGCAGATTTTACTGACTCAACTCGGTAAATACAGTATAGATATGAACAAAGTCATTCACGCTTGCTTCATAGATTATGAGAAGGCGTTCGACAAAATCCGACACGAACTTTTGGTAAACCTCTTGAAACAGAAACATATTGATGCACGTGATATCTGCATTATAGAGCACTTATACTGGAATCAATTAGCAGCTGTTAAAGTGGAAAATGAGCTGACAGAAGAAATAAAAATACAAAGAGGGGTACGGCAGGGTTGTATATTGTCGCCGATGCTGTTCAATCTACTCTGAGTCAATATTCCAAAGCGCTGGATGATGAAAGAGCAGGAATTATAGTAAACTGACAGACAATCAACAACATAAGGTATCCGGACGACACGATGATAATAGACGATAATGTACGTAGAAGACCTGCAAAGAATGGCAGACCGAGTCAAAACCGCTTAGACTCAAGGTGAACTTAAAGAAAACTAAATACACTGCTCAAAATAATTAGGGAAACACTTCTTTATGTCTCTATAACTTTTTAATTGAAAACGATATTCACATGAAGCATTCGAATTTTTAAAGCTATATACTTTGTTCTAATAAATGAATAAATGTACAGTCAAGTAATCATTTATTCTTAAGATATATGATTAACAATTGAAAAACACTACGAAAAACAAAGTGACGAACAAGTGATCTATGGTTAGTTTAGAGGTCAAGTAGGCTTGGTAACAGTAACAAATTGTTGAAAAAGTAGAAGTTGCTCGTGCTGTTTCTTTGATTGAGAATGGGTTCCGTATTAGGCAAGTTGCAATAATGTTTCATTGCAGCCCTTCTGTTATTCAGCGTCTGTGGAATCGTTACATAGAGACAGATCAGTACAAAAGACGCATCGAGCAAGGTCGAAAGAGGAAAACGACCCAAAATCAAGATCGATTTTTAGTTCTTTCATCCTTACGTAATCGTGTCCTAACAGCAAATGATCTTCAAACTGGTCTCAGGGCGACTCATGGACTAGATTATTCCAACCAGACAGTTAAAAATCGATTAAGGGAAGCTAACTTGGGACCTAGAAGACCCGTACGAAAATCCATTTTGACACAAAATAAGCCGTTTAAATTTTGTTCGTGAGCATATTAATTGGCAACTTCGACAATGGACACAAGTACTCTTCACTGATGAGTCAAGATTCCGTCTTACACGTTGTGATGGTCGAGCACGTGTTTACAGACGTCCCGGTGAACGGTATTCTGCTTTTGCAGTACGAGAAGTCCGAAGATTTGGTGGCGGCTCTGTAATGGTTTGGGGTGGAATAGGTATCGAAAGAAAAACCGACCGTGTAGTAATCCAAGGAAGTCTAAACGCTCAACGTTACATCGATAATGTACTAGAAGAACATGTTGTACCTGCAGCTTATGGTGTAGGTCAAAATTTCATATGCTGGTGGAGGACACACGTGATATTGAACCTCACACAAACTTAGTACTGCGACATTATTCATACAAAATGCATCTACCTTCACTTTGTTTATCGTAGTGTTTTTCAATTGTTAATCATAAATTTATTCATTTATTAGAACAAAATATGTACCTTTAGGAATTCGAATGTTTCATCTGAATATCGTTTTCAGTTAAAAAGTTATAGAGACATAAAGAAGTGTTCCTCTAATTTTTTGGACAGTGTATATGATCATAACAAAGTCACAGATACACAATGATCTATATGTATATAGATACCTTGGCACTTGGATTATAAACAACAACGACCAAACATTAGAAGTTAAAAGCAGAATACAAATGGCTAAAAATGCATTCTTTAAAATGAATAGGTTCTTCTGTGATCGGGATCTAAAATTAGAGCTCCGTACAAGAATGCTGAGATGCTATATACCCCATCTTACTATACGGATTAGAGGCATGGACTCTAAAACAACAGGACATTAAAAAACTCCAAGCTTTCGAAATGTTAAGTGAGACAGGCTACAAGCCTCTGGTTTTCGAATAGGTACTGAGGTTCTTTTTGTGTTTCAAAAACATCCTCAATCAGTCAACACTTGTAATTTTCGATTCGCTCCAAGAAGATGGCATTTTAAGTTTGTTTGTTTCGGCCGTTGCAAATGCTAGTTTTCTCGTTTCAAGTGCTGATAAACCGTAAGCCATTTTATTGTACTTTTCTAAATACGACAATAAAGTTTCTTCCTACTGCTCGCTGAAAATCAGTCTGTTTGCATAAATTGGTTCTAATTAGATTTCGGCTTTTAGATTGTTTTTTTTTCTTGATATATTTTTGAAAGGTCTGAAATTTTATGTTGTAAACCAACGGCTCTAGACGTTGATTCTGCCCTTGATTTTCCCATTTTTTGTACTTTTGGTTTCGTTGGCATCTAAAACAACAATGAACTTTGTGCAAACATTTGTAGTATACACAGTGAAACAACCTCACTGTGTGCCACTTTGAATATAAAACTAACAGGAATGAGGCTACGCAAAACATACATACGTGAGACCAAGATAGATGATGCAAATGGCGGCTGAATGTTTCCGGTATGTCAGTGCCGTACCTTTTAGAATGAATACGGGATACGTAAACCTTTGAATATAAAATATTCAAAGACGTAAACTGACAAAAAATGTAGTAAAAGTATGAATGAACAAACATTGGAAGCTGCAAGAAACAAAATATTATAATTTATAATACTGACGGTTAAAACAGTTTTTTAAATATATATTTTGCAAAGTGCTAATCCATATAAAATACGTATGTGGCGCCTATGATATTCACTCGTGACCTTTCTTTGACATTGAAATTATAACATCGAATTGTTCTTAAATATTATTCGTAATGGACGTAGTTACATTAAATGAAGGTAAATACTTACTTATGGAAAGTTATTCCTAAATTTTTATTTGTCCTTGTTGGAGAAAAACCACAAACAGCACAACTAACCTATTATTTGTCAGCTGTCAGTCTCAAAACTATCACTACAAATAGATTATCAAAATGGCGACTTCCGTCGCACTTTTTGTATAGCTGTTAAAGCGATACCCTCATTCCTGTTAGTTTTATATTCAAAGGTGTGCCATATAATGTCAAAATGTGCACTTTTTACAAGCTCAATTATAAATACCTACCTACCAAGATTTCAGCATGCATGTTTTTGAGGTTAAGCTTTTTGACATCCATAAAAAACATATTTAAATGTGAATTACGTTCAGAATACAAATAAAAATTAATATCTTTCTGTAAAACGATCACTTACTATGATTCAGAAGTAGTTACTTACTTTTAAAACTTCACTTTCGTCAAGAATAATTTTAAAAACGTAGTTAGAACGTTGCAACTCCGTTCGCAGGTGAAAATAATATGCAAGTTGTGTTGCCTAACTTTAAGAAAAATTCATCGGTAAATTTAAATTTTGCAGCCTTTATTTCACCGTACCTATATGCTGTCCCACAGGGTGCCACTTTCCCGTACAATTTTTTGTATATTTATTGCAAATAATGGATTAGTAGTAAATAATCGAATAAAATAATTTCCTTCCCATAATGTTCATTATTTTAAACATATTCATGTGTGTGTGGAATAAATGTAACAACGGAAATGTAACTAACTTGCTAACATTCGAGTAATTACCGTGATGCATTACGAAGATATTTTTAGGCCAAGAAGCCGTTAAAGCGACTAAGAAAGTCTCCATATCCTTAATTAGTACGCGGAACAGTATAATGAATTTCGCTATCTTTAAAACGCCTGTGAAATTTTAAGGAGCCCTTTTATAATAGTAAATTCAGGCCATTCTTTACTGCACGTACTGTCGTACATATAGGAATAAATAAATAGAATAGCCTACTCGAATAAATTTGTATTGAATATACGAGGAATTTCGATTGTAAGAGTTTTAATTGATATAAATTTATACAGGGTGAATAAAAAGTAAGGAACCTCGATGCTGGAGCCTTTATTATTAGTTTTAGAAAAAAAAGTTTTAGACAAAAGTTTTATAACAAATTATTTTCCACAAACTGATGGTTTTAAATATTTTTTTCAAGGTCATGCCTTTGCGCTATGACGTCATCGATACTTTTTTTAAATGGCAACCTATAATTTTTAGGTCGAAATTTTATAGCATTTTTTTTTCTCTTTATGACCATCTGAAAATATCATACGGTTGCATAAGCAAAATTTCTAGAAAAATCAATTAAATGTTATTCGTACCAGTATTTAACATACGTACTTTTATCACAAAAATTAAACACATGACTATTAAAAACAAATACAAACAATGTTTAACATTACTTTATTACGGAAGATGTTCAAATTGTTCGCCATTAACTATCTGACAATGTCCAACTCGATGTGAAAATGCCTGTAATGCCCTGTATTGCCCGTGTTTCTTCCCGAATACGAATTTTTAACTCTTCTAAATTTCTGGGTCTGTTTGTGTAAACTTTACTTTTACGATGGCCCCACAAGAAAAAATTCAACGGATTCAAATCGGGCGATCGGGCTGGCCTTTCGTTACTACCCCTTCTACCGATCCACCTATTCTCAAAAATTGTATCCAAATAATTTCGAACGTGAATGCCATAATCGGGGGGCGCTCCATCTTGCTGGAACCAAAGGGATGTTCCCTATTAAATATATCATGCACCTCGAAATGGGATCTTCTTCTTTCACCGTATCCAAGTATCATCAAAATTTTGAGGTGTTCTGTTTCTGTTAAACGTACCATAGTTGAGAATCACTTTCTCAAGCAGTTTAAATTACAATAATTATTGTCTTATTATTTAATAAACACAAACTGTCACAAGTGAAATTTGCATTTGTTTCCAAGGCAATCTTTCATTTCTCATATCTCTCTCATCCAATTGGACATTGTCAGATAGTTAATGGCGAACAATTTGAACATCTTCTGTAATAAAGTAATGTTAAACATTGTCTGTATTTGTTTTTAATAGTCATATGTTTAATTTTTGTGATAAAAGTACGTACGTTAAATACTGGTACGAATAACATTCAACTTGACTTTTCTGGAAATTTCGTTTATGCAACCATATGATATTTTTAGACGGTCATAAAGAGAAAAAAAAATGCTATAAAATTTCGACCTAAAAAATATAGGTTGCCATTTAAAAAAAGTATCGATGACGTCATAGCGCAAAGGTATGACCTTGAAAAAAATATTTAAAGCCATCAGTTTGTGGAAAATAATTTATTATAAAACTTTTGTCTAAAACTTTTTTTTCTAAAACTAATAGATAATAAAGGCTCCAGCATCGAGGTTCCTTACTTTTTATTCACCCTGTATAATTGGGAAGGGTAACAATATTCAGTAAAATACTTTGTAACCTATTAAATAATTAAAAATTAATTGAACTATCTATTTGTTTTGAACAATTTTTTTCAGAAAATTTTATAGTGTAGGTAAGGACACTTCAAATTTTAACACAAAGCAGTAAATTGCCTTTAAACCTAAACGTACAAAATATCAAAACCAGTCGAAAACAAATATGACAATTTGATATTTTGAAAGTTTTAAATCGGCACATTTATTTCGAAAATTTAACAAGTGTAAAGTTTATTGATTCATAAGATTTAATAAAATGGTGGGCATTTAACGACTTAATTAAAGAAGGTTTTAAATGCGTATTGAGGTTTTTTATTTAAAAAACATGAGCTCTCTCCAGCCACGTGTAAACTTTTATATTTTGTTTTTTGATCTGCAAGTTCTTCCTACAAGAAGACGTCGGTTTATGATACAAGCGAATTTTGTTAGGTTAAATCACAGCTTAACTTTTACTACCAAAATATAAAAAACCAAAACCTATCTGCTCGGCTTTTCTTGATGGAGTTTGTATCTTTTTTAGTGCACAAAACCAAAGCCTTTTAATTATTATAAAATTCTCTTAATTAAAAGGCGAGAGAAACTTTACGAATTTGTTTTATGACTTTGTTGGGTTCTTTAAAACAGCTTTTTACTTTTTTATATCGAATATTTATCTTCTGTTATACTAAATATATGGTTATAATTAAAACAATTAAAGAATAAATGTGGTAGGAAACGTCCAAGGAAGAATAACCTTTGAGAACACTTCTTTCATTGTAAACAGTATTACCAAAGAATACATTTATACTCTTTGGTATTACTTACAATTTTGCATCAATTATAGTGAATTTTAAATGTATGACTTCAATAATTTTCAGTATTAAACAATGATGTTTTTGCTGCTTTTTTTTATTTTTTTTTTCGATTTACATAATTGACACAACAGAGAGGTCTTTATTTTACTACCGTTAAAAGAATTTAAGAGAAATTGCTAGGAAATTCGTCTAATAACTTACCTTTAAGGCTATTTTAGAGACGAATTTGTGTGCTTTTGATCGTAAAACTTAGGAGCTACATTAGATAATTAACTAAATATTAAGACTTAGACGAAGCTGAATTTTGTCTTCGGTTACATAATCAATGTAAGAACAGCTGGTTGTTTATGAAAACGATCTTTTTAATTGCGTTGTGTTGTAAATATTTTTTGAAAATACGTACGCTTTCTTTTTTAAAGTTGAAATTTAAAAACATAAATAATTCAGAAATAACTGCCATCTTAATTAAAGCAATAATGGATAAATATCTAATTTTGGGGAACATATTCTATCCAGTTTGGAAAGGTACACGTGGGCTCTGAATCACGCAACTGATTGCACTTCTACTCCAGAGAAGACTTATTAGGCAGAATACCCGGTGGTTTGCCATTGCCTTCCGAGAGAAGCGGTCGGGTGTTTTCGGTGTTTGTGTGGCCCTGGAAATCGAACTTGGGAAAGTCTGAATCTCAGTGGTCAGATTCATGCTGAATTAACTGCGCCACGGTCGCGACTAATTATAACATTACTCTGAACAATATACTTTATTTGAATCCTCAGGTCACTTATATTTACATTTGTAATTGTTTAGCTACGAAGCTTGGAAATAACATTGGGTAATAAGGGCATACCCGCTCTAAGTGTTCTGCACATAACGGAGATTTTGCCATAAGTTCTAAACGTTGAGCAAATAGGCTGATAAGTCTAAGATGATCAAAATCTACAACATAAAACGTTGAGATCAAATGGAAAAAGTAAAAGAGAAAAGCCATGTCATAAGATATCTTGGATGAGTGTACCTACATACCGTGCGTCAACGAGACTACGCACCATGTCACTAGAGTGATGCTAGTTTATTTTAAAGATCTACGCTACCGGTGGCAATTGATAGTCAAACGGTTGCTAAGCATTGACCATTAAAATTGAATTTGCAAGTTACAAATAATACACAAAAATCAAAAACAACAAAAATAAATAATTTAATCAATTTCGCAGCCAAACAAATTACAACTGCAGTATTAAAATTAAATGTTCAAATAAGTTTCCATTTACTACCATACAGTATCCTAACCTATCATAAAAATTACGTCTAACATTATCTAACAATCGGGGACTAACATTAAAACACACTTCGGTAATTTCATCTTTAAGAGAATCTAAATTAGGATAAACTCGGGAAGAGTAGAGTAAACTTTAGATTTTAAGTAAGGCCATACGAAAAAATCGTTCGGAGCCAAATCACGGGACCAAGCGGGCCAACCAATTGCACCTTCACGTCCAATCTAGGTTTCATGAAAGGTATTGTTTAGGAATTCTTTAACTACTGCTGAATCGTAAGCGGGACAGCCATCGTGTTGGTACCATATCGGTCGCTCATCTCCAAGTATTGTATGTTCAATTGCAGGACAAATAGTTTCAGTTAAAAGTTCTAAACAAGTCTCTCCGGTCAACTTTCCGTTAATAAAATAAGGTCCAATTACAACGTTATTTAATATTCCACACCTTCTGTGGATATTGCGTGTGTGTTTTTACAATTAAATGAGGATTGTCGGTACTCCAATATCGAAAATTTTGAGAATGTGGTTGATTATTTAAAGTAAACATACATTCGTCAGTAAAGCACACTCTTTCTAGAAAAGCAGGTCTATTGTTGCATTTATCCATCATAATTCGACAAAATACAGATCTGTTTTCGGAATCTCCCTCCCGCAGTTCTTGATGAGGCTGATATTTATACGTAACTTTTACTTAACCCATTTTCTCCACTTAATTGCCGCACTGATATGTTGGGATTAGCACGAACAGCTGCCATTATATCAATTTCACGATCATGAACCGCAGGATTAATGATATCAGGTGCTACAAATCTTGATAAAACATTACCAGTATTTTCAAATCTGCTTATGATTCTTTCAACAGTAGAGTGTGCAGGACGAGGTCTGTTGGAATATGTCGTTGCAAATCGTCTTTCCTGTGTAGACCCATTTCACTATTTAAACTTTTTCTTCCACAGTGTAAATATTCATGACGATTTTAGTATAAATTCAAATAGGACTCGATTTGTTTCAAACCATACGCCAAGTTGACTGCCACTTAATCGTTTATTGCCATAGAAAAATAAATATAATAGGGTTTGTTGTTAAGCTGTTTTCGTAAAAGCAAGAGCTGATCCTTGGGATAAATTAACGTTGCTCTGATTCCATGGTGCGAAACCCTGTGGACACGGGATATGTTCAGCTAAGGTACTTCCGAATTATTGTGTTCTTGTTTTATACCGAAGGAAATCCTTCTGGCAGATCATAAAAATAAGGAAATGGGAGTTGCAAGAACAATAGAGAATTTTAAGCGTTTAGTATTGGATAAAGGTGAAAATATTCTATTTCCACAAGTATCAAGCCAACGTACATTTCAGAAAGTTACCTAAATACATTTATTGTACTTAGGGAAATTTTTAAATAATTTGCTGTATAGTGTATACTGTACATGTGCATAATTACTATTATCGGAACCACGGGAGATGAACCCTGCCTCATCAATGCTATCCGTATGAAGTAAGATTTTACTTGCTAGTCAAATTAGCATCAGTTGTATTCTCAAGCAATTATGATTGGCGCTTTAACCGGAAAACAAACAGCTGTCAAGTACTTTCAATACGAATTTAACCTTAAAATTATTTTCCTTTTGATTAAGAAATTCAAAAATCCGTTTTCTATTGTACTGTTTTAGTTATTTGCGTTTATTTACTTTTATAATGACCAAGGTTAGATGCAACTTAAATTATTTGCCAATTAAAAATTTCAAATGATATAAGAATCTAACCAATAAATGTACAACTGTGTGTCTTCTGCAACGCAATAAACCAAATTAAATGCTCATTTATCTAAACTTCACAACACAAATACGTACCACATAAACGAATTCTAATGAACATAGGAATTTAGATAACTAATAAAATAAAATAATGTAGGTAAATGTATTAATAATTTGACAGTTTGACGTTTTAGTGATGACACGCGCATTTGACTTAAACTACTCTAGTCAAATAAGCACTTTAATCACAACACAATCTTATTGTAATGCTATCTTTGTCGTGTGCATGGGGTATGTGAACAAATGTACGCGTGTTTGTCGTTACTAAATTCAGCGTGTGATGAGGCAGGGGTCATCTCTTGTGGTTCGGATAATATAAGGTAACACCCATGAACTTAAAAACGATACATGTAAGTTGTTCTCCAGTAGAAATTATGCGCAACTCAAATATGTTTTATTTTGTCTGTATTTGGGGAAATCGTCGTTAATTTGGTGCATGACAAATGGTCACCAGGGCTCGATACCGACCTCCAGACTGCAGAAGAATCCTGCCCATCGGGAGATCCGAACGAAGGACTATCGTAACGCTAGCCTGACGCTCTATCATTGCGCTATCCCGGCATATGGGGAAATATACAAAAGCCGAAAATTTTGAATCTTAGCATGCAATAGGTGGATTCCTCTATGGGAACCATCGCTGAAGTTCAGCCCTTTGACTGTATACTACTGTAATAAGATCCTTATGATGTTATGGAATCTTAGTTTGGCATTCTATATAGTTTCAGACAGGCTACTGCAGTAAATAAAATCTCACACATCCGAGATTTGCATATTTGAGTATAACTGGCGTGTTACGGTTAATCTCTGCCGCAGTTCTTGATAGTATGGTACAAAACTTAGTAAACTTATCATTCTGTTTTCGTCAGATATTGCAGATATTATGCAAAGTGTATAAATCTTTCGGGAACATCACTTCTAAAACAAAATAATTAAAATGTCAAGTGGCAGCAGATGAGCCGAACTACCCTTTTGGGAATTATAAACATATATCAGGAAAAACTGCTGTGGCATTGTATTCGGAAATAGATTGTAAGAAATAACGTCCTTTAACTGAGTTAGGTTGAAGGTCATGTTTGTCTTTAGCAGTTAACAGTAACAACTAACAACCGATTCGGGGCGTTGAACATTGAACATGTCACTGCACTTTTCTGAACGATAACTAAAAGTGTAATCAAAAAGAAGATCCACAACAGTCATAGCAAGAGGTTGATCAATATAAATAAAAAATGATATATATTTTTAGTTATTCAGAAAATATTTAAGAAGAATATGGTCAAATATAGGACATACTTTTGAAATTTGTACGGACTTACAATGATTTGTGCTACGAAATACGCTAGGAATCTTTTATCGTTTTACACAGTCAATTAGTCAGGCAGATGGAAGTAGGTACGTGTTTTAATAAACGGTAGACCTTTTCAGCAATTTATGTAAATAGAAATAAAGTTTTTTGCTTTCAAAGCCTTTCATTTTCTGAATTAGATATTAATAATTAAATGAGTCGTAACTCTTGAGGGATACGTTTTTGTACTAGTCTACAGAATATTCTTTTATCCATTTGCCTTATGACAAGCCTAATTAAAGCTTTGATTTTGATCATTTAGGATCGCCCTGTATATGACTTATCTAATGGTCCAGCTTGTAGATGGTGCCGTTCTGAAGATAAATTAGCAGAACATACTGTTTGTGAATGCTCTACCTTCTCCATGCTTAGAATATCTATATTGGGGAAAATCGGGTCTGATATGGGCAACATTCTTCTGGCACAGCTTCTAAAATTTATCAAAAGAGCTACATGAGCGAGCCAACTAGTACATTTGCAGTTCTTGGAAATAACCTAGTTATTAGGACCACATTGAGGGAATTTTCCCCACTCTTCTTTTCTTTTTGCATAATACAAAATGAAAAATTAATTGTTTTAGCGAACTCCTTAATGGTTATTATTAGTTATCGATTTTAACTATAAAGGCACAGCGTACTTTCCAGTTTTCTTGAAGTGAAATTTATTAAATATTAAAGTTTGTTTATTTATTATGCGAGATCTAGTGCATGCATATGATCCTTACGTGCGTTGATTGCGATTATATTATTTATGTTCTACCAGTATATTAATTGACAATAGTTACCCTATTTTAAGGTATGTTATATACAAAATACCGCCCTAGAGCAATTATTTTTTTATAATGTCCCTAGGGCATTATGAAAAATAAACACTAATAAGGGCCATATGCATAGACAGTACTTAAAGTTAGATGTTACTAATTGCTATAGCAACATATATTAATTATATTGGTTTAATATCTTCTAAACCCCTACTAACTTTAAATACTGTCTATGAATATATGGCACTAAATTTTTTTCCACAGTGAAAATTAATGACAGCTAAGTTAATGTCTCAAATCTAACTTAGATCAGCTAACTAGATCATTCTTAAATTATAATTAATTACAAAATAAATGTGACTTAGATAAGAAAACTGGTAGGACATAAAACGTTGAAGGCACCATGGGCATTATGAGCTAAGTAAGCGCCCGCGATTGTCGTACACCCCTTGGGCCAAAGGCCTACGGGTTGTACACTAACAATCTTGGGCATTTATTTTGCTCATAATGCCCTTGGTACCTTAATAACTATAATACCATCCGACTAGAGCCGAAATCAAGAGGCCAAATCCCGCATATTTACGTAACCCACTGTTTTAGCTCGTATGCGAAACAGGGTATATTTTCAGGTCTTTTTCTCACTGTAAACTCAAAAATGATCAAAGTGGAAAACCGTTATTTTGATTTTAATTCGGTTTCAAGAAAAAATCAGTTTTTGGCAATGTTCAACAGTAAGATACCTCTTATTTAGAACTATCAAGAATGCTATGTATATCCTATTTATTAAGAAATCTTAAGTAAATACCTATGTGGCGATAAAGAGCATGTTTTCGTAGGTCGTTTAGTTAATCAACTATTTACTGCAAATACTGGGCACGAAGCACGAAGTAGCTCTTTCAATTGTATTAAACTACTGTACTGCAGTGGCGTAACCAAGGGGGGCCCAGGCACCCCTCAAGATCAAAGTTATTAAACAAAATTTTATTTTAAAAGAATCGCATTACAAAAGCCACCCAATCTGGTGAATTTGAAAACCAAACAGTGGACTGGGCCCCCTACAAACTACGTTTCTGGTTACGCTACTGCAGTGTACTGTATATAATAATAAAACTTTGGTTGAAAGATGTTTAGACTGTAAAATTGATAAAACAAAGCGTACCAAGACAGAAATTCTTTGTCTCAGCATCTTAAAATACAATTATAAAATAATGAAACTTACAAAATATACACACTTTTATAGTTTTGTATCTTTAATGACATTAACCTTTTTGGCTTCTGATAAGTTTGTTTATGTCTATTTTTTTAAATAAAAGTCTGTTCACAGTGAACCTCAGTGCAGCAATAAGTTAGCATCATGAAGGCTGTTATGTGTTTTGTTTTAAGCTTTGCTGTTTTGCAGGTAAGAGGTTTTTGATGTACCAGTTAATGTAAATAATTCAAACTAGGCTTAATTGTATTTTTTATAGTTCAAACTTTAACAAAATTTTTGTTAAAAATTCAACGTCAAAGAGTTTGTAACTAGTAGTTAAATGACGAATATAACGCGAATCATTATTTTTAAACATTCAGGTCTTGGAGAAAGTAGGTAACGAAAAATCAAAAAGCTGTTTTAAAGTGAGACTTAAATATTACTTCATAAAATAATTCATAAACTAGGAAATCTGGCTGAAAGCGAAAATATATTGCCTGAACCGAAAGTTAAGTTGATTAAAACTTAAGATTTAACTTTGTGACAAGTAGTTGCTCCAATTACATACCTTTTAAATTAGCAGCTTGCCAATTTTTCGTTCTTATTGTTAAAAAAATATAAAACGTAGCTTATTTATATAAAACAGCTCTCTTTAAATTGATCGCTCGTTGACTGCTCAAACAGGTTTTAAAAAAAACTGAGGTGTGAGAAATATGCTTATCAGTTTTAGTTTTCTAAAAGTTCAATCTTTTTAGTGTTCGGTTTTGTAATGAATTTTATCAGTTGTACCTTTTTTGCGTTATTTTTTGGGGTTTTTATTTCACATGTATAAACAGTAAATTTTTATTTATTCTTTTGTTTTCTTCTTTTACTTGAGAAATCTCCATTTTTTAATTGTCGTCATCTAATTCCTTTTGAAAGCTAAAACCGAACAACAGGAATTTATATTTATGCATATAATTAATATTAGTTGAAAATTTTGAAAACATTAGAGAAGAGTACATACATTTCTTCTAACAAAGTTTACGTATTTTAGAAAGGTCGTAACTCAATGTTTATTTACAATTACACAAAAAGCGTGGTAATTATTGCGGATATAAAATATTGTATGCAGGAAACTGGCGATAAGACTATTGATATACATATTTTACAATTCCACAGATAGCATAAATAATTTTTAGAATACTTGTAATCAAATTACACATTTATTTATAACTTCCTAAGTAAAAACAAAGAGTTCAATACTAAGAAGACAATGCCTTTTGTTATACGATAATTTACTTATTAATTATGATTACATCAGAGCTTTTCGACTTTATTGGTATAAATATTTTGGAAATTAAGGAAGAAATAATTAAAGGGGCAATAAACTTAATAAAACAAAATAATGAACTAGTAGCTGGTAGAATAATTTGCATGATATATTAGAGGTCAAGAAGTTTAATATTTGTGTTTAATAAACAATGATATTAAAGAATCATTGGAATTTGTTTTGAATTTAATGCGTTGAAATTGATTTAAAATAGTTAAAAAAATTATATATATGTTTTAGGGGTGGACTGCTGGGTTTATTAGTATTTTCTAATAATTTTTGCGGTTGATAATCAAAGCTATGAATATTATGATAGATAATAAACACTCGACAAACGATTTTAATATAACTAATCATTAATTTATAATATTTTACAGAGCAGAGGGGCTGATATTGTTCCGGATTTAACCAATATAGCGTGTTTTCCCAAAGGAAACACTAAAGAAGTTATTTTAGAATTAAACAAAATGGAAATAGTCAGTAACTTTGCCAGCGAGCCATTAAAAGAGATATTGTCATATAAAGGTCTTATGCCAGAAGATAATCCACAATACAACGAGTATATTACCTGCGTTTGGCAAAGTGCTGGTTTATTACACGATAACGAAATAGATTATTCTGAACTTGAGCATTATGTAAAGAATGCTATTGTATCTACAGTTGGTGCTACTGGACCGGCTATTAATTTAAGCAAGATACAAGCTAAGAAAATCGTTAACGAGTGTAGAATCATTAGGGGGTTAACAGTTGGCAATAGAATTGCCAAAGTACAAAACCATATTGTGACTAAATTACTGCCATTTACGAAGCTTTAGGCTTTATGGTATGTTATGTGGAACACAAATATTTGTCTAATTTCTTCCACGACTAATACGTTCTCTATTGTTGTAATCAATAAAGAATATTCTTTTAGTAAAATAATTGTAAGATTTTATAGTAATATTAAAATAAGTTTACAATATGAACGCACGTTTCTATATTAGAAATTTGTGTTACCAACTAATTGCCTTTTCTACTAGTAAAACTAACCTTTTCTTGATTTTTCTAGCCGATAATCATTATTTTAAGATATTAGGAAGATTTATAATTTAATTTACTTAGATTTATTATAAGCTTTAACTAGGTTGTATAGTAAGATTTCTGTAAAATAAATTTAAATAAAATAATTTAATTAAGCTATACTATTGTAACCTTTCTGTGTTTGAAGATTAATTGTACCTACTCGTATAGATTTAAACACTACCTAGCCATTGTTTAAATCTATTTTTTGTTCTTAAAATTCTCAAAAGCTCAATTAGATAGGCAAGTTTTGTGAAAATGTGCTCTCAAATCAGGGATTTGTGCGGTGTCCGTTGCGCAAGGTATTTATGTTATATTTAATTTTGACCCCACCTATGATCTCAGGTAACGCCATTCGAATTTCCTCCTCGTCATGAAAGTGATTGGGTCTTTTCCTGCTTACATTACCTTTGTTTCCACTTTTCATCAGGCTTTCTTTCTTGTAGTAGCACATTTTTAGTTCATGTATTCACCTATATTACTAGTGTTATTATAGCTAGCGCCAATCTATTATTACTTTGGTATTTGCGATTATCGGTGCCGCTTTCTTTGAAAATAGTGAAATAGTCCGAGCTCGCTGGTAAACGATCTTTCTCGATTAGTGTCCGCCACGGAAGCCGAAAACCATTAAAATATTGGAAGGAAGAATGACTTCATTACTGTTATTCTCAACGACTATACAACCTGCCGATGCAATAAAACGGGAAGTTAAAGAAGAGGGTGAATCTGCCACCAAGATAAAAATAAAACAACCAATAATTTCCGGGAGGACACCCTGATTTACTTATCATAGACAATTCCAAGCTGCTGTAAGAACCAACGGATGAATGACGGAATGACCAAGGGAAGGCTGTCTTTTAATTGTTGCTTTGTGTGGAGACGCTTTAAACATTCTACAAGCAATTCCAACAAATGCTATATCCGCTGCTAGTTTCTCGATTGGAGATGAAAAATGAAGGCGCGCATTAACTTGTCCACCCCACCAAATTGAGAACAGTGTCCAAAACGCTTCATCGGTGCATTACCACTTATTACAAAATAATAATAAAAAAACATTTAATAGTTGGATAATAACCTATATAAAAATTTCATACAAAGGAAATGTCAGATATTGTAAAGAAAAGGGTTTAGTAAGGACCAGAATTTTATTACTAGTTTAATATTTACGCACAACCAAACTTATATGGATGGAATCCCCCCGTATTTCCGATTTTGTTAAATATTGTTAGGTACCTCCCCTATAATTACTTTATTTTATTGTATTATATTCATATTTAGTATACTAACTAATTATTGCGTAGAATTCATCTAATATTTCGTTAGATTGCACAATCATCTTAATACGCACATCCTACATTTGCATAAACAATTAGATCAGACCCTTTTAGCAACTTAATCACACTTAATAGAACTATCATGTTCTGCAAGCATTTTAGAAATTATTGTTTATCGACTAAATTGACTTTAATAATCCTTAATCATAAATCTGTCTTCACAATACGTATTTAACGCAATATTCACATTAAAAATGAGATCATCCCTTAAATGTTTGTACGTATTCCTTCTAGAATGTTCGCAGTAACCTTCATTTAGACTATATAAGCAAATTACTGGATCATGTAAATCAATACGATTCTAACACGTTAATTAGTACGTTACTAACACGATTTTTGGCATCATTAAATAACTTGTAATCGTATTCCTCGTTAATTGTGTTCTCAATAAAACAAATACTTGTAAAAAGTGTTTAATTGAACCAAACTGTGAAAACCTCGTGAAAAGAACCACAACAATATTTCTGAAAAATTTCTAATAAAAAATGAAAAGCACTTTACACTAAACCAGTTTAATCATTAACAATAAACAAATGTAACAAATGCTTGAAATTAATAGAAACTCACAAAAAATGGTTATTCACTTTAATAGTCAGTGTTGCCACCTCTAGCCCTAATACAAGCTTGAATCCGGCGGGGAATGCTTCTAATCAAACTGTCAACTTGTTCTTAAGGTAAGTTTGCCCATTCCTCTTGAGCGGCTTGAATGAGGTGTTCCACATTTCCTGCAGTTTTAACTAACCCTTCTTTTAATGAAGTCTCACAGATTCTTAATCGAATTAATATCAGCTGAGCAGGCAGTTCATCCTAGAACAGTGGCAGCTTCTGTTTCCAGAAATTCTGTAGCAACTCTGCTGGTATGTGGAGGAGCATTATCGCGCATAAAAGCGAAATTGTTTCCCATTGCACCTCTTCCCAGCCTAACTATGAGTTCTAGCACCAAATCAACATATCTGCCTGCTGTTAAACTGTTAAACCAAAGGAGTTTTTTTTTCCATTATAATACCTCCCCAGAACATTATAGTTCCTCCTTTGTATTTTGGAACAGATCTGGCAGTTTATAGTCTAGTCTGTCTACCTCAACCTCTTCACACCCGAATTCGACGGTCGTCTGATTTTAGACCAATTTTGGTTTCATCAGAAAAAATTACATTTTGCTGGACTGAAGTAATTGGACTGCTTTTGAGAGTTATTTTATTTTTAGTTGTTTGTATCGCCTTCTTCATCAAGTATCTTTCAATTGTTTGATAAAGTACAATAGGTTTTTCGTTATCAGTTTTAAGTTGTAAAATGTTTTGAATATCATTCGATTGGTAAAAACATGGTTTACTTAAACAACTAAGTGGTTTACAAACCACTATTGTTGCATTTGAAAAAATTCACTTACAGATAATAAAACTTTAAATATCAGTATTTTATACTGTTCTGAAGTCATAATGACGACTAAATTTTTCCTTAATTACAGGGTTGGAAATATAGATAGAGATATGCCTAGATACAGATACAGAGATCACTAAAAAACTCTTTTATGGATCACGGGCTGTCTTAATAGAACAAAAAAATTTCAAAAAATCTTTGTTTTTAAAAAAATCGGGTATATTAGGTTTTCAGATTCATAATCCCTTTTGGATTACAAAAATAAAAATATACAGTGCTTCATTTAAAAATCGAATTTTGAGCTTATTTCAAGTGGTGCTACAAAATGTTTTGTAGTTTAGAGAAAAACATCCTTGTTTTTTATTCAGTCCTATAAGTTTCACTCCTCAACTTCAAAAATAATAAAAAGAAAAAGGGTGGTCTGTTTTTATTTACACCCTGTTTATTATACTGCGAAGATTATTATACCGCGAAGTAAAACTCCAGGATAACTATAAATTCCACACTGCGGACAAAACATAAATTAGCAAAACATGCTGTTTATGAATGCCCTACCTTCTCTATGTTTAAAAGATCCACGTTGGTGAAGTTCGGGTTTAACGTTGCTGGAATTCGCAACATTCTCCTGTCAAAGCTTCTAAAATTTCTCGAAAGAACTGAATGGCTTGAGCGAGCCAACTATGCTATTTGCAGATTTTGAAAATAATATAATGGGCCCACATTGTGGGAGCATTACTCACCTTCCTTCTTTTATCTAGGTTTAATGAAAAATCAAAACCTAATTGTATTACTGAACTCGTTAATGGTTTTTGTTAATTATCGACTATAAGAGCACAGCTTATTTGCAAGTTTCCATTAAGTAAAATGTATTAAATATTAAAGTTTGTTTATTTATTATGCGAGATCTAGTGCATGCAACGGATCCTTACATGCGTTGATTGCGATTATATTATTAAAACCATTCGACTAGACTGACTAGAGCCGAAATCAAGTGGCCAAACATTGCATATTCACGAACCTACGGTTTTAGCTCGTATCCGAAAGAGGGCATATTTTCAGGCATTTTTCGTACTGTAACTTAAAAACGATAGAACCTTTATTTTGATCTTGATTCGATTTCAAGAAAAAAAAATCAGTTTTGATAATTTTCAGCAATTAGGCACCCTTTATTTTTTTTTAAATACATATTTATTCGGCGTGCGCCATTATAATATTAGATGCATAGTATTTAATTGTATTTACATCATGTAATTTACATTAAAAAAATATAACGTTGTATTAAATTTAAATAATACCGTGGTTACACACGCACATAAAATTATTAATTATTTTAAATTTACAAAGGTACCTCTTATTTAAAACTATCAAGAATGCTATGTCCTGTTTATGAGCAAATCTTAAGTAAATATGTGGTGATAAAAAGCATGTTTTCGTGCGTCGTTTAGTTAATCAACTACTTATTGCAAATACTGGGTACGAAGTAGCTCTTTCAATTGTATTAAACTACTGTAATGCATATAATAATAAAACTTTGGTTGAAAGATGTTTAGACTGTAAAATTGATAAAACGAAGCATACCAAGACAGAAATTCTTTGTCTCTAAATCAGAATCTTAAAATACAATTATAAAAAATTGAAACTTATAAAATATACACACTTTTATAGTTTTGTATCTTTAATGACATTAACCTCTTCGACTTCTGATAAGTTTGTTTATGTCTATTAAAAAAAAAAAATCTTTTCACTGTGAACCTTAGTGCAGCAATAAGTTAGCATCATGAAGGCTGTTATGTGTTTTGTTTTAAGTTTTGCTGTTTTGCAGGTAAGAGGTTTTTTGAAATACTAATTCATATACAAGGCGATAAGTAAAAATTACCTAATCCAAACTAAGCTTGCATGTTCTTTTTAAAGTTCAAACTTTAATAACAAATATTTTGTTAAAACTTCAATAACAAAAAGGAGTATACCTAGTAGGTAAATGCTTTTTGTGGCCATGTTCGTATTAGGCACATGTAAAAGCCGAATATAAGGCGTTTCATTATTTTTTTAAATTTTTTTCTTTAAAATTCTTGTCTTGAGAAAGTAGAGTACGAAAAATCAAAAAAGGTGTTTTTAAAGTAAGATTTAAATATTACTTCATAAAATAATTCATAAACTAGAACTAGGAAATCTGGCTGAAAGCGAAAATATCTTGCTTGAACCGAAAATAAACTTAGTTGATTGAAATTTAAGATTTAAATTTGTTTGTGACAAGTAGTTTTATTGCTCTAATTACATACTTTTTAAATTAGCAGCTTGCCGATTTCTCGATCGAAAAAGTAGCACCTCAGATGTATAAAACAGCTCTATTTAAGTTAATAGTCTAAAAGAATTTCGCTGACTATTCAAACAGGTTTTTGAAAAAACTGAGTTGTAGTTTTATAAAAGTAAAAAGATACTGTTCTGTTTTGTAATGAATTTTATCAGTTGTACCTTATTGCGTTATTTTTTTGGTTTTTTGTTTCACATATAAAAGCAGTAAATTTTTATCTATTCTCTCATTTTTTTTAACCTTTTACTTGAAAAATCTACATTTTTTACTCATCGTCATGTAATTCCTTTTGAAAGCTAAAGATGAATAACAAGAATTTGTATTTATATTAGAATTGATATTATTTGAAAATTTTGAAAACATTAGAGATAAATACATTTTCGTATTTTTAAATGGTCGCAAATAAATATTTATTTATAAATACACAAAAAGCGGCATAATTGCTGGTGATAAAATTAACATTTCTGTTTTATTGTAAACACATATCTAATTAAACTCTTTCGACGACGTTATTAATCAGCAATTTTAACCAGTATATAAAATAAACCAATTAACGTACAGCAATTAACTAGTAATATACATATTTTACAATACACAGATTGCATAAATAATTTTTAGAATACTTGCAATCAAATTACACATTTATTTATAACTTCCTAAGTAAAAACAAAGAGTTCAATACTAAGAAGTCAATGCCTTTTATGATACGATAATTTATTTATTAATCATCATTATATCTGACTTTCGTCAGCCGCCTTTTTGTTGATTTACGTCCGCTTTCTACAGGTTTTTGCAAAAATAAAAAGCTTTCAGTTTATTAATGGAAATATTTTTAAAATTAAGCAAGAAAACCTTAAAGGGACAATAAACATAATGAAATAGTAAACTGAATAGCTGATATAATAATTTGCACGATAGATTAGAGGTCAAAAAATGTAATATCTGTGTTTAATAAACAATGGTGTTAAAGAACCATTGGAATTTGTCGTGAATTTAATGCACTGAAAATGATTTACAATAGTTCAAAAAATTATAAATACATTTAAGGGGCTGGACTGCTGGAATAATTTTTGCGGTTGATAATCCGAGCTAATAATTTTATAATAAACAATAAACACCCAACAAACGATTTTAATATAAGTAACGAAAGTAATCATTAATTTATAATATTTTACAGAGCAGAGGGGCTGACATTGTTCCGGATTTAACCAATATAGCGTGTTTTCCAAAAGGAGACACTAGAGAAACTATTTTAGAATTTAACAAATTGGAAATAGTGAGTAACTTTGACAGCGAGCCATTAAAAGAGATATTGTCGTATAAAGGTATTATGCCAGAAGATAATCCACAATACAACCAATATATTACCTGCGTTTGGCAAAATATTGGTTTATTACACAATGACGAAATCGATTATTCTGATCTTGAGGATTATGTAAAGAAGGCTATTGTATCTACAGTTGGTGCTACTGGACCGGCTATTAATTTAAGCAAGATACAAGCTAAGAAAATCGTCAACGAGTGTAGAATCATTAGGGGGTTAACAGTTGGCAATAGAATTGCCAAAGTACAAAACCATATTGTGACTAAATTATTGCCATTTACAAAGCTTTAGATTTTATGGTATGCTATGTGGAACAGGAATATTTGTCTAAATTTCTTCCACGACTAATACGTTTTATATTGCTGTAATTAATAAAGAATATTCTTAGTAAAATAAATTTAAGGTTTTATAGTAATATTAAAATCGGTTTACAATATGAACGCACGTTTCTATATTAGAAATTTGTGTTACCAGCTAATTGCCTTTTCTACTAGTTAGACTAACCTTTTTTTGACTTTTGGAGCCGATTAACATTATTTTAAAATATCAGGAAGATTTGCAACTGAATTTACTTATACATATTTTAAGCTTTAATTAGGTTATATAGTAAGATTTCTGTAAAATAATTTTAAATAAAATAACTTAAGCTATATTATTATAAACTTTCTGTTTTTGAAGATTAATTGTACTCGTATACTACGTAAATTTAAGGTACCTACTGTTTGAACGGTAGAGGAATATGTATTTTTTAAATACTATTCATCTAATCATTGTTTAAATCTATTTTTTGTTCTTAAAATTGTATTTCAAAAGCTCGATTAGATAGGCAAGTTTTGTGAAAATGTAATTTTGACTCCACATGTGATCTTGCAGTGAATTACAGGTGTCTCAGGTAAAGCCATTCGAATTTCTTCCTCATCGTGAATGTGATTGGGTCTTTTCCTGCTTGCATTACCTTTGTTTCCACTTTTTATCGAGTTTTCTTTCATGTAGTAACACATTTTTAGTTCATTTACGTATCCGAAAGAGCGCATATTTTCAGGCATTTTTCTTACTGTAACTTAAACATGATAAATTGGCAGACCTTTATTTTGATCTTGCTTCGGTTTCAAGAAAAAAAAAACAGTTTTTGGTAATTTTCAGCAATAGGGTACCTTTTTGCTATTATACATATTTATTCAGCATACCCCGTTATAATATTGCATGCATAGTATTTAATTATATTTACATCATGTAATTTACTTAAAAAATATAATATCTTTTATTAAATTTAAATAACGCCGTGGCTACACACGCACATAGAGTAGTTATGTCACTAATTATTTTAAATTTACAAAGGTACTTGTTATTTACAACTATCAAGAATGCTATGTCCTGTTTATGAGCAAATCTTAAGTAAATATGTGGTGATAAAAAGCATCTTTTGGTGCGTCGTTTAGTTAATCAACTATTTATTGCAAATACTGGGTACGAAGTAGCTCTTTCAATTGTATTAAACTACTGTATTATACATAATAATAAAACTTTGGTTGAAAGATGTTTAGACTGTAAAATTGATAAAACGAAGCATACCCAGACAGAAATTCTTTGTCTCTAAATCAGAATCTTAAAATACAATTATAAAAAATTTAAACTTAAAAAATATACACACTTTTATAGTTTTGTATCTTTAATGACATTAACCTCTTTGACTTCTGACAAGTTTGTTCATGTTTTTTTTTTTAATAAAAATCTTTTCACTGTGCACCTCAGTGCAGCAATAAGTTATCAACATGAATGCTGTTATTTGTTTAGTTTTAAGCTTTGCTGTTTTGCAGGTAAGAAGTTTTTTGAAATACTAATTAACTTGGTTACCGAAAGGAGGCGATGGTCCACAGAGTATTCCGAAGCCACATATAGATAGAATTAATATACAAGGCGATAAGTAAAAATTACCTAATCCAAACTAAGCTTGCTTCTGTTTATTAAAGTTCAAACTTTAATAAAAATTTTTGTTAAAAATGCAATAACAAAAGAATTATAACTAGTAGTTAAATGCTTTTTGTGGCCATGTTCGTATTAGGCACATTTTTTCTTTAAAATTCTCGTCTTGGAGAAAGTAGAGTATGAAAAATCAAAAAGGTGTTTTTAAAGTCAGATTTAAATATTACTTCATAAAATAATTCATAAACTAGAACTAGGAAATCTGGCTGAAAGCGAAAATATCTTGCTTGAACTGAAAGTAAACTTAGTTGATTGAAACTTAAGATTTAAATTTGTTTGTGACAAGTAGTTTTATTGCTCTAATTACATACTTTTAAATTAGCAGCTTGCCGATTTTTCGTTCTTATAAAAATATAAAAAGTAACACTTCAGATGTTCTACTTGTAGAAAACTCTTTAAATTGATAGTCAAACAGGTTTTTGAAAAAACTGAGATGTGAGAAATATGCTTATCAGTTTTAGTTTTAATATCAGAAACCAGTCTGTACAAAACTATTTAACGCGGTTGTCACCCACGGAAGCCACCGAATATTTCCTTTGGAGGGCAACCAAAAAATTAAAGCGACCACAACAACACGTATCGCCTCTTCGTCTTGATAATAATACCTGGGCTAGAAATGACCAAGAAAAGGCTCTTGCTTTTGCAAGGCATTTAACGAAAGTATTTAACCCATTTGATTCCAAAATCACACAAACTGAAGAAGATACAATTCATCAGTATCTCGAAACACCTTTCCAAATGTGTTTACCGACTAAACAATTCAAAGTAAATCACATCAAGACAATAATTATGAAGGATCTGAATCCACGCAAAACGCCTGGTTATGACTTAATCACGGGTCAAGTCCTTAAAGAACTACCCGAGAAAGGCTTTATATATATTACCTACTTATATAAAGCTCCCAGAGCAATTGAAGGTTGCCACAATTATAATGATTCCTAAACCTGGAAAACCAGAAGTTGAACTAACATCCTTTAGGCCAATTAGCCTTCTACCGATATTATCCAAAGTACTTGAAAAATTGCTGTTACAAAAAATAACACCAATACTTGCAGAGAAAAATATCATACGCAATCATCAGTTTGGTTTTCGCAAACATCATGCTACTGTTGAGCAAGTTCATAGAGTGACGGATAAAATTATAAAAGACTTTCAAGAGAGGAAGTATTGTTCAGCTGTGTTTGTAGATATTGTGCAAGCTTTTGATAAAGTTTGGCATGATGGATTATTATTTAAAATAAAACATGCCCTGCCCTCTGACCTATATGAAATTTTAAAATCACATCTCACCAGTAAGCACTTACTCGTTAAATATGGAGACTCAAAAACACCCTTGTTTCCTATTAATGCAGGCGTTCCCCAGGGAAGTGTACTGGAGCCGTTTTTATACCTTATATTTACTGCGGACTTACCCACTACACCCAGTACTACAGTCGCCACATTTGCTGATGATACAGCGATATTATCGTCACATACCGATCCCACTATTGCATCAAATTATCTACAGGCTCATCTAAACGCATTAGAATTATGGTTTAATAAGTGGCGCATACATATTAATGAAACTAAATCGGTTCATGTGACATTCACGACAAGAAGAGGCACCTGCCCGCCCGTAGTGATAAATAGCAAACAAATACCACAAGAAGATAATGTCAAGTATCTGGGGATGCATTTGGATAGGAGACTGACGTGGAAAAAACACATTTTCACGAAAAGGAAGCAGATGGGTTTAAAATTTCAGAAAATGTATTGGTTCTTGGGGCGAAGTTCGCAGCTTTCACTAGAAAATAGAATACTGCTTTACAAAACGATCATCAAGCCAATATGGACATATGGCATCCAGCTATGGGGAACAGCTAGTAAATCAAACGTTGAGATATTAAGGCGTTTCCAGTCAAAGGTACTGAAATCTATGGCCAACGCTCCTTGGTTTGTTCCGAATGAAAGAATACGCCAGGACCTAGGTATTACAACAATAAATGAAGAGATTCAAAAGTGCTCACCCAAACATACTTGTGGAGTGCCTTATGGACAGTGATGACCTGATGACGAAGAGCCTAGGCTCAAAAGATTAAAACCTTCGGATTTGCCAATCCGCTTCGTATAAAACTAAATGTATAGTAACAGTGTTAGTATATTAATATTATTGTCCCTATGCTAAATCAAAATTGTTTAAATTTCTATAAGAAAATGTTTATTGGAATATTTTCAACATGTCAATAGTTTTAATTTTAATTTTAAGTTAAACTAGTTACTGAATGTCACCATGTGACAGATTGTAAAGTTATCAATAAACTAAAAAAATAAAATTTTAGTTTTATAAATGTTCATATCTTTTCACTGCTCTGTTTTGTAATGAATTTTATCAGTTGTATATTTTTGGCGTTATTTTTTTGGTTTTTTATTTCACATGTAAAAACAATAAATTTTTATCTATTCTCTCGTTTTCTTTTTAAACTTTTACTTGAAAAATCTCTATTTTTTGACTCGTCATCATCTAATTCAAAGACGTATAACAGGAATTTGTATTTATATTCAAACTGATATTATTTGAAAATTTTGAAAATATTAGAGGTAATTACATTTTTCCCAACAAAGTTTTCGGATTTTAGAATGGTCGCAACTCAATATTTATTTACAAATACACAAAACGCGGCATAATTACTGGTGATAAGCTTATTATTATTTCTGTTTTATTGTAAACGCATACGACGTTACTAATCAGCATTTTTATTCAATTATTAATAAACATATGTTACAATTCCACAGATCGCATAAGTAATTTTTAGAATACTTATAATCAAATACACATTTATTTATAACCTCCTAAGTAAAAACAAAGAGTTCAATATTAAGAAGTCAATGCCTTTTATTATACGATCATTTATTTATTATCATCATTCTATCAGGCTTTGGTCAGCCGCCTTTTTGTTGATTTACATCCGCTTTCTACAGGTTTTGCAAAAATAAAAATCTTTTTTCAGTTTATTGATGTAAATATTTTTAGAGTTAAGCAAGAAAAACTTAAAGGGGCAATAAACTTAATAAAACAGTAAACTGAATAGCTGATAGAATAATTTGCACGATAGATTAGAGATCAAGAAGTGTAATACTTGTGTTTAATAAACAATGGTGTTAAAGAATCATTTGAATTTGTTTTGAATTTAATGCATTGAAATTGCTTTAAAATAGTTAAAAAAATTATAAATACCTTTTAGGGACTGGTCAGCTGGGGTTTAGTATTTTCTAACAATTTCTGCGGTTGATAATAATCAAAGCTATGAATATTCAGAGCCGTAACTAGGGCGGCGCCGCCGGTGCCCCCGCACCGGGGGCAATTTTCAAGGGAGCGCAAATACGCAAATAAATTTTAGTATAAATAGGGCATGGAATGTGGAAAAGCGAAAACTGGAAAAGTAAAGAAGAAGACAAGAAGACCCTGGGACTGGGCACTCAAAAAACTAAGCAAAGGTACAGGCGAAGATAGCAAGACGACGAAAAATGCAAAGATTAAGGACACGAACATGGAACTGAACAAAAAATCAACCACAAACGAAAAAGGATGGACGCTAGCGACGTGGAATGTAAGAGGGTTGAGCGGAAAAGAAGAAGAACTTATGAACGAATTCGAGAAGGCAAATGTCGACATATTAGGAATCACAGAGACGAAAAAGAAAGGACAGGAAGTTGAAGAGCGGGTAAATGGACACATAAGTATACTAAGTGGAGTAAAAACGGATGAAAGAGCAAAAGGAGGAGTTGGATGCATAGTAAAACAAGATAGAACCAAATATCTGAAGGCATGGGAATGTGTTTCCGAACGAATAATGAAAATTGTCATGGTAACCGAAAAACAGGAAAAGATAAGCATAATCGTATTATACGGACCAAATGAGGACAAAAGAGCTACAGACAAGGACAAGTTCTGGGAAGAAGTAAATGAAGTGATAGATAATGCACAGGGTACAATATGCATAATAGGGGACCTAAATGGAAGAGTAGGTACAAAAGAAGTCAGAACAGGAGGAGTGATAGGAACATACGGGGAAAAAGTGAGAAACAACAACGGGCTCAGAATTATAGGTTTCTGCATACAAAACAATTTAGTTCTGAACACATTCTACCAACATAGAGACACACACAAATTCACTAGGGAGGTTAAGAGTAGGAACGAAAAGTCCATCATAGATTACCTCCTAATCAACAAAGAACATAGACAAGAAATAAAAGACATACGAGCAAAGAGAGGTGCAGAAATAGGCAGTGACCATTTCATGTTGGTAGCCAAGACAAGTATAGGAGCACAAAACCAAAACATAGAAGTAAAAAACAGAGGAAAAACAAAAGCAAGTAACAGCCCAGCAAAAGAAGTAATCAGATCATACAAACTATATGAAAAAGGAGTAGCAAACAAGTTTGCAACAGAAATAGACATAGATATAAGAGCGCAGGGGAATGTACAACACCGTAAGGCAGAAGAAGCATGGCAGATCCTCAAAAATACCTTATTAAAGGCGGGGAAAAAAGTATGCGGAGTAGCAAAAATAAACAGCAATAAAAAGCAAACCACATGGTGGACGAATGATGTCAAAGAACAGGTGAAGATGAAAAAAGCAAAGTGGAAAAGATACTTAAGCCTGGGAAGTAAGGACAGCTACGAGGACTATAAAATTCAGAGACAAAAAGCAAAAGAACTGGTGCTGCAAGCAAAAAAGAAGTCATGGGCAGAATTTGGGGAAAAAATGAAGAAGGACTATCAGGCAAACCATAAACTGTTCTATAAAATGCTGAAAAGCTTAAGGATAGGGGGACGAACCCAGGGAATCAAGCAAATTAAAAACCAAGAAGGAGTAATAGTCACTAAAGACAAAGAGATCATGGAAAGATGGAGAGATAACTACGAGAAACTGCTGAACACACAGGACCTAGACTACAGATATAACGAAAGCCAAAACGAAGCAGAGGAAAAAGAACAGCAAGAAGGGAATGATATAACATTGAAGGAAGTGCAAGATGCGACAAAAAAGATCAAAAGAGGTAAAGCAGCGGGACACGACAATATCACTGGAGAGATGCTAAAGTACATGGGAAAGGAAGGAACAGAATTACTAACAGCAGTATTCAATAAATCATGGGTAGAAAAGAGAATTCCAAGTGATTGGGAAGTAGGTGTGATTCTGCCGATCTTCAAGAAAGGCGATAAAAGAGAGTGCAACAATTATCGTGGGATCACGCTTCTATCCACAGCATCAAAAGTTTATGAAAGGATCCTGGAAAGAAGATTGTCCGAAGAAATCGAAGCACAATTGGAACAAACACAAAGTGGTTTCAGGAAGGGAAGGAGTATCAACGACCATATATTCACTATAAGTCAAGTCACCGCGAAGCTGCAAAACGGGAAAACGGAAGTACACCAAGCCTTCATAGATCTACAAAAGGCTTTCGACAGAGTGCCAAGCAGGGTGGTAGAGCAAAGCCTAATAAAAAGGAAAGTACAAGGAAATTTAAGGAAAGCAATAATGAGTATGTACAGAAACAATAGGAATTACATCAGAACAGACAACATGCAATCGAGTGAGTTCATGATAAATGAAGGGCTACGGCAGGGAGGAGTTTTAAGTCCTACCCTATTTAATATTATAATGGACGATGTAATGAAGGACACAAGAAATCAAACATCAAAAGTGTATGTGGGGCACAGAAACTTAGAACCGGTATGGCTCTCAGAGTGCACGTTCGCTGACGACGTAGTAATATTCGCGAAAAGTGAGATGGAGCTACAGAAAAATCTCAATGCATGGAACGAAGC
The DNA here is from genome assembly GCA_963082815.1 of Melanotus villosus. NCBI lineage: Eukaryota > Metazoa > Arthropoda > Insecta > Coleoptera > Elateridae > Melanotus > Melanotus villosus. Next base: position 25,943,266 of record OY720419.1, on the reverse strand, counting down.
GCTAACGAGAAGAAATCTCAAAATAAACGAGGAAAAAACAAAAGTTATGGTGAACGGGAAAAGTAAACGACAAAGACATTGAGCAAGTTAATACCTTCAAATACCTGGGAGTGCACATAACAAGTAGAGGAGACCAAGACACCGAAATAAGTAAAAGAATTGAAAACGCCGCAAAAATGTACCATGCCATTAAGAATAGCTTTATAAGTCAGAAGGAAGTGTCTACAAAGGTTAAAATCAGTATACAGGGTTGCTCATTAGTGCGTCAAAGTCCAATATAGGCTTTATTAAATAAAGCTGGAGGAATTTAGTTTATAAAAAGTGGCACAGTAACAAAAAACGCACATTTAAAAAATAATTTGAATTATACAGGGTGTCGCCCTAAAGCGGGGCACATTCGAGAATACTTTTTTTAAATGAAACACCCTGTATATTTTTTGTTTTTTCTAATCTGCTTTAAATTGTCTTTTCAACGATCCCTGGGTTTTTGTTTTTGGATGACGCATTGTTGAGTTATTAACGAAAATTTAAAAAAAATTGTTGGCAACAAGGTTTACCATACTAATTCCATGCGACAGTATTATGATTAGCTAAGACAAAATTATTTGGTATGTATGCACCCAAGGGATGTGTTGAACCTACAAAATAATCAAACATTAATTTTATTATACAGGGTATTTGTTACGATGCAGTCAATTTGGCGATCGTCAAAGAGCGTTTACTGAATTTTTTCAAATGGAACACCCTGTATATTATTAAATTTTTTTAATCACGCGTTAATTGTGCTTAATTTTTGTTAATAATGTCCTATACCCAAACCCAATAATTTCAGAGATATTTTTACTTTTTCATTAGAAACCGCTAAATTATTTGTTTTCGATTCGATCTAGTGTACTGGGCAAACGCTTTGACAAACTAAAACAAATAAAGACAAAAAGTGTCGAATGTTAAAATCTTAATTTATGTTGCTAATAATTAGGTGTTGTATTAGTGATTTCTTAAGTTTCTGCCTTTAATATTGTCATTGTATTATTTATTGATTGGATTAGTGGGTAGATTTTAAAAAATAATAAATATCATGACTACAGTATATCCTTTCTTCAAGAACTGTTGGGGCCTGATGTAGATACTAGAAGGACATTTTGCGAATGGGGATTAGAAATTGAAAGGATAACACCTAACTTCTTCCAAAAAGTATTATTTACTGACGAATCTACTTTTACTCAGAGTGGTAGCCCAAACCGTCATAATCTTCATAATTATGCAACAGAAAACCCTAGAATAGCAAGAGCGGTTGATAAGTAGAGACAATGGACTGTAAATGTTTGGGGTGGTATTATGGTCAACTTTATAATTGGACCACATTTCTTTCATGGACATCTAAATGGTGCAAAATATTTGAATTTCTTGCAATATGACTTGGCTCAGCTTCTGCAAAACGTTCCTCCAGTTCTAAGGGAAAATATGTGGCTCCAGCACGACGGTGCTCCAGCACATTTTGCACTAGATGACCGACGATATTTGAATCAAGAATTCGAAGGTCGATGGATCGGCCGCGGTGGTCCCATTAGTTGGCCACCTAGATCGCCAGATTTGACGAAACTTGATTTTTTTCTATGGGGGCACATAAAAAATATTCTGTACCAGACACCTCCAACTATAGCAGACGATATGAGGCAACGTATAATACATGCTTTTGACACAGTTTCCATTGAGATGTTACAAGACGTAAATAGGTCCTTTCTGTCAAGGCTGCAAATGTGTTCTAATCAAAATTTAGGTCACTTTGAGAATTTATTCTAAATATTACCTCTAACGAAATTACAGTTTGATACTTTTTGTCTTTATTTGTTTTTGTTTGTCAAAGCGTTTGCCCAGTACACTAGATCGAATCGAAAACAAATAATTTAGCGGGTTGTAATGAAAAAGTAAAAATATCTCTGAAATTATTGGGTTTGGGTATAGGACATTATTAACAAAAATTAAGCGCAATTAACGCGTGATTAAAAAAATTTAATAATATACAGGGTGTTCCATTTGAAAAAATTCAGTAAACGCTCTTTGACGATCGCCAAATTGACTGCATCGTAAAAAATACCCTGTATAATAAAATTAATGTTTGATTATTTTGTAGGTTCAACACATCCCTTGGCTGCATACTTACCAAATAATTTGGTCTTAGCTAATCGTAATACTGTCGCATGGAATTAGTATGGTAAACCTTGTCGCGACCATTTTTTTTAAATTTTCGTTAATAACTCAACAATGCGTCATCCAAAAACAAAAACCCAGGGATCGTTGAAAAGACAATTTAAAGCAGATTAGAAAAAACAAAAAATATACAGGGTGTTCCATTTAAAAAAATATTCTCGAATGTGCCCCGCTTTAGGGCGACACCCTGTATAATTCAAATTATTTTTTAAATGTGCGTTTTTTGTTACTGTACCACTTTTGATAAAATAAATTCCTCCAGTTTTATTTAATAAAGCCTATATTGGACTTTGACGCACTAATAAGCAACCCTGTATATAAGACAGTATTTGTACCTATCCTGATATTCGGAAGTGAAAGCTGAATACTGACGAAAAGCCTGAAAAGCAAAATTCAGACAATAGAAATGAAGTACCTAAGGAGGGTACTAGGCGTAACGAAGATGGACAGAATTAGGAACGAGCACATCAGAGAACAGCTCCAGGTGGAACCGGTCATAAAGAAAATAGAAGAAAGCCAGCTAAGATGGTTTGGGCACATGCAACGGATGAATAATGATAGGCCTACCAAGATCATATGGGAAGCGAGAAGACAAGAAAGAAGAACCAGAGGAAGACCGAGAAAAACGTGGAACCAAAACATTGAAGAACTACTAGAAGATAGAGGAATCACAATGCAGGAAGCAAGAACATTGGCGAAAGACAAGATAAAGTGGAGGAAAATAGTACACGGTCATAATGAAAATTGAAATAGACTTAAATAAAACCCTACACCTACGGCTAGACAGGGTTACAGATTATATATATACAGGGTGAATAAAAAGTAAGGAACCTCGATGCTGGAGCCTTTATTATTAGTTTTAGAAAAAAAAGTTTTAAATAAAAGGTCGAGTTTCAAGACTCGGCTCCTTCGTCGCCTCATCTTTAAACATCTCACTCGTACTGTAAAATATGAGTTCCCGGACTTGTGTCGTTAATTACTATTATTGTATAATGAGTGTATTGCAGTTGTCAGATGGTCGCCACCATATTTTATTAGCTCGTTGGCTATGCCGTCCTCGCCCGGTGCTTTTCTGTTCTTTAATTTCTTTATACCGTTAGCTGCCATTTCTCTGGTTATACTCATGTTCACGTCTTGATCTTCTATTTCAGTTTCTATGTTTTCGCCTGTATTTTCTTCATTATGGTATAGTTGTTCAATATTAAATGTCGAAATTGTAATTCACTAGTTTGAAGTTGTTTAATGTTTAATTTGTATGACTTTGCCGTGGGATGAGATATTTAATTAAGGTTGCAGATATTTTTTTGCAGAATTTAGAGTGAATTTTATATCTTCAATTTAAGAACTTTGTCTTTAGTAACTTGACTTCGTTATCAAAAATTTTTTAGTGATAATGTAAGTCATTTTTAAGAAATATGGCCAAAGAGAATAAATGTAAAAATACAACTTTAGAACCCAATCTACGGTCTCATAACTCAAGCAATCTAAATCTAGACAAAAATGCCAAAGGAAAAAAGCGATTAACACGCCTTAATGTCATTAAACAATTTATTTGACACTAATCTGTTTGCTGAAGGATAAAAAATATTTGAAATTTGCTTTCGATTTTTGAAAGTGGAAAGCCTATACATATAATTAACACCCTTACACGTGAATTAATCAGTTCGTCATTCAGTTTTAAAGATAAGTTAGAGACGATTTCTTGCGTTTATTAATCTAACCTGTTTCTTACCTATTTAAATGGCTATTTTGATCAATAGCATTTTTTAGTATTTTAAAATCATAGTGGTTTATTTTATTCTCACTACTATTTGTTATAGTAGTTTTAGAAAATATCGTAAATTTTATTACTAAAGTTGTTTCGTATTTCGACTGTTTTTCAATTCGCTGTAAAGTCCAAATATATCTGATGTTTCTAATATTTATTTTTACTAATCAATTAATTTAATATTATAGAAGTTAATCGTATGAACCTTAGAGATATTCCTAAGATGGGAGAAAGATCCAGTTCAACAATTAATATGTTACTTTTTTTTTCTTTCGGTACTTTATGGCGATGGTGATTTTAATTTGAATTAATTTTATTGATAAATATTTAAAGCCAGTCGAATATTACAGGTCTAAAAACCGTAAAGACATACTGTTTTTAGGCATTAAATTTCCAAACTAATGTGTTTACAATTATGTATCCCTAAATCATCTGAATGAAATAAATAAAAAGTTATTACTTATTAAAATTGCTTTTAAATTTTAATAATTTAATTTAAGTGGAAAAAGGATTGTTACAAGAAATCATTTTATAGGTATATCAGTGCTAACAGTGATCTACTGATATCATGACAGTATTTTATGTTTTCGGTATTTCTAGAAACCACGTACTATAATTATTAAAAGCAAAAGGCCTACTAATACTAATTTAACACACTGTTTTTGCGGTAATTTATTTTCTGATTAAAAAACATTTAACATAATTGGAAAACTCAACGCCTAAAATGCGCAATAATTAGGATATTAAACAACAAATAACTTAAGATTAATTAGTTTTCGCCATTCAAAATTTAATAAAGAAAAAGTATAATAGTTATGAATACAAGTGCGTGTATATCGATGCGCACTATTCTCGCTTATTGGCTATTGTAATTAACAAATGCGTCAGAACATCTGTTAAGATAATGATATTCTTAAGGCATCAGCATTTCAGCATGTCTTAACAATTTCTGAAATATGGGTCGTTTACCTTTCCATCTGTCAATTCATTAATTACGTATACAAAAACAAATCCGGTAAAATAAAATTTTCCAATTAGATCCGCTTGTTTAAGTATTGTAATTAAAATATTAATAAAATGCTGTAATAGTATCATTTTAAAACTGAAAATTTAATGTTGTGATATGTAGAAAACTCGCCTACCGAATCCCCGATTTAATATTTTTTAACCTTAATAGTGTTTTATGGAATTAAGTTGGACCTCTGGGTCAGTGGGTCATTTAGCGGGTCAGCTAACGAGTCGATCTTTACTCGGCTTAACAATACCAATATTACTGTTTAGTTAGTTCGATTTGCATTTGTATGTTAAACTTAATGTACAAAGAGTCATGCCAGTACACAAACATTATTCATACGTGAAATAGCTGTCTTTTAGATCAAAGAAAAGTTCGAGATGTATCTTGACATAAATAGGCTGAAAAATGAAAGCACCGAACTCGTGTGTTGTTTAATCTTCGGAAGTTGAATATGTAAATCATTTAAAAAGTAGTCTAAACCACAAAGAAAAATATAAGAATGTCAAAACTGTTATTTTCTAAACTTTTTTTGTACGTTACAACTTGTTACAAGTAAAAGTTGTAAAGTAAAAGTATTTACACGCGTATAAAAAAAAAGGTTGATGAGAAAGTTCGTAAATATTAAAGTAACGTTAGAAAAAAGGGACGATTTAAACGCTAAACCTAACGTTGATTACATACAAACAAAATTTAGAAAAAAGGTAAAAGCGGACTGAAACAAAGATTGTTGGCCTTGATATATTGCAGGAAACTGGGTTTATATCTACGTGAAATTTGTAGATTGTTATTACTTCGTTAAAACTTGACATTCTAAGTTTAACTTGATAATTAATCAGCGCCTTCATTCCCTAAGGAGGTTAATTTTTGTTTATCTTTTTAAGGTATAAAAAATTCTCTTCGCTCTTCACTACATGTGCGAAAACTACCTTTTTGCATTTTAGATTAATGGTTAGTTTACTACAGCTTCAAATTGTTGTTAAACATTTAGGGTCAGTAGCAAATTTCACTTTACTTTTGATTGATGTAGATGTAGATGGTTTTCATGTAAAACTTTAAAACTAGTTGATTATATTATAAATCATTGTGCTTCGCATGTAGACGGTAAAACTTTACCTAGTTCAGGAAATAGGCGCTCAATTTGAAGATTACATGAAGTGAGCAAGTTTAATAAACATGGCAGCATATTCCACGAAATAGGCAAAGTAATGATTTGACAGGTAACAAACACTGTAACGAGTTTATTCATTCAGCGGATTTTATTAAAAACAATAGAAAATACATAAATTTTTATATGAAATAGACGATTTTTGTTACAGTTACCAGTTACCTTTCTCGAATATTGCTTTTAGAATTTGTATTACTTCATTTTCTTCAATCTTCAGTCCAGAACAGGTTTTTTCTTATTACCCTATATTATAATTTCAGTCACTTTTTATTTTTTAAGCAAAGATTCTAAGAACACATGAACTAAAACAAATATACCTAATCTACAATTCTTTTAACACACATTTAATAGACAAGTATTTGAATGCCTAATTCATGTAATTAGCAATGTATTGCATATTTTCACGGAGTAAGCAGCAATACTGTCAATTTCATGAATTAAGCAAATTTTTGCGTAATACAGGGATTTAGGTACTTCCATTAATTCGGCATAACATATAGAAACTGTAACACACTTGCAAAATGATACAAAGAGATTAGGGAACTATCAGTTTGTTTTGATTAATAACTTAGTATAAATAGGCCAGTCATATTGTACACAAAAAGGGACCCAACATTGCAATAATTAGGGTAAACTTAATTTTTTTATATGTTGTTAGGATCCACCCGGGTAGTATAAATCCAGATTTGCAACCCCGATAAACTTGTGCCAACTGAGATATAGCCGAAAGAAATTCCTCATATTTGCAGGGTTGTATCTCAGCAACTACTGCAGCTACCGAGCTCAGGTAGTACAGCTTTGTTTGTAGCAAATTTCATCTACTTAAAAAAAGATAAGAGTGACTTTTTTCGTCAGAAGGTTTCTTTCTTATAATAGGCCAGTCATATTGTACACAAAAAGGGACCCAGCATTGCAATAATTAGGGTAAACTTAATTTTTTTGTATGTTGTTAGGATCCACCCGGGTAGTATAAATCCAGATTTGCAACCCCGAAAAACTTGTGCCAACTGAGATATAGCCGGAAGAAATTCCTCATATTTGCAGGGCTATATCTCAGCAACTACTGCAGCTACCGAGCTCATGTATGTACAGGGTGGTCCAAATTGGACACTTTTGATAGGAAACACCAATTTCTAGAGGAGCTAGAAAAAAACTAACCTACATGTTACGAGCTCGATTTTTGTGAGAAAGTGAATGCCGAAAACCGCACATCGATATCTTGAACTGTTTAGAAGATATAGGGTGGTTTTCAATTTTGTGCATTTTTGACCCACCCCCGTAACTTATTTATTTATGAATATTTTTTGTTTCTGTAAAAACATTCTTAAGGCACTTTTTTTAAAGGAATCCAATGGTGTCCCAAGTTTTTTTGTAAAAAGAATGGTTTTGAAGCTATGACATAAACTTGTATTTTTTCTTATTGCTGTTTCTAAAATAGTATAAGATGAATTTTGTTAATCTGGAGTGCCATGTTGAACAATAAAACGAAATAAACTTACAGCTGTTATAAAATAAATGTTTAAAAAGGTAAGTAGCAAGTATTTTATATATTTAGAAAAAGAATATGCAAAAATATATAGGGTAGTCCATAAGAAAAAATACAAGTTTATGTCATATCTTCAAAACCATTCTTTTTACAAAAAAACTTTGGACACCATTGGATTTCTTTAAAAAAAGTGTCTTAAGAATGTTTTTACAGAAACAAAAAATATTCATAAATAAATAAGTTACGGGGGTGGGTCAAAAATGCACAAAATTGAAAACCACCCTATATCTCCTAAACAGTTCAAGATATCGATGTGCGGTTTTCGGCATTCACTTTCTCACAAAAATCGAGCTCGTAACATGTAGGTTAGTTTTTTTCTAGCTCCTCTAGAAATTGGTGTTTCCTATCAAAAGTGTCCAATTTGGACCACCTTGTACAGCTTTGTTTGTAGCAAATTTCATCTACTTAAAAAAAGATAAGAGTGACTTTTTTCGTCAGGTTTCTTTCGTGATTTTTTTGCAAAAAAACTGAAAAAAATGAAAAAATTTCGCGGTTTTTCGACTATATCTCAGCTGGCACAAGTTTTTCGGGGTTGCAAATTTGGATTTATAGTACCTGGGTAGAGCCTAACAACATATAAAAAAATTAAGTTTACCCTAATTATTGCAATGTTGGATGTACAATATGACTGGCCTAAAACACAACTTTAGATTTTTACCAAATTTCTAGCAACTCAAAAAGGCAGCATTTATAAAATTTACATTATTTTACAAGGTGCCCCAAATTTAACTGACATACCTATTAATTAAGATCTTTTATACTTTAGATGACATACCTACCATTCGTGTAAATTTAGCATTCTATGAATTTTTAGAAATCTACTTACCTGCAAAGGAATTTGGGCTTTGTTTGTTCATAGTTAGAATATTTTACAAATTTATGAAAACAAAGAAATTACTTTCTTCACAAACGATTTGGTAAGTTGTATTTACCAGGTGGTATATCTTGTAATATTTGTAGTAGGTAGGTTAATTGCCATTTTTTCAGGGCCCGTCTCTATATTGATTCCGTGGACTCTGCACCCTTTGGCTTATTTTACATAGGTACCCTAATTAGTAGATCACACCTATTCGATAGTTTTTATTCCCTCTATCAAAAGGTATGTCCTTCACCGAGTGTGTAGCAGGCTACCTGAATATGCGCTGTCTTTTTCTTCCAAACGCATCACAGACACATAAAAGTGTGTTACTGTTTCTATTTCCTTATAGCAGAGTCTACAAACAAGGTTTTCATTGTATTTTCCGAACTTCCACGGGTGTTTTTTAACAGTCGCATGTCCTGTTAGCGGGCCTGTGATGATCCTCATATCCCCGCAATTCACTTCTTGCAAGGTCCGTTTATGCCTTGCGGTGGTTTTGTCCTAGTCTGTCAATCTAGTATCTTTCATGTTTAGTGCCAATCCAGTCACTTAACTCATCTAACTACCGCTAACGTCGTTTCCGATTTTCTGATAATTTTGCCAATGTGTTGCATCCAGGTTAGCCTGGAGTTCAGTATGACACCGAGGTACTTTACCTCTCCCGGCAAAGCAGTTTCTGTACCGCAAGGAAGCAACCGTCCAGGTTTCTTCTGCGCATAAATGGTATTATAGTGGCCTTTCGGGACTGACCCTAAGGCTTTCCCTTGCAGTCCACCTAGATACAACATTCAGGTCCTGTTGCATACGCTCCCTGACTATGTTGACAAAGCTCCCTTCTACTACCATGACAAAGTCGTCAGCATATCCTAAGGGAGAAAATCCATTCCTGCTAAGCTCTCATAAAAGGTCGTCCGTGACAAGGTTCTATAGCAGGGGAGAGAGAACTCTCCCCTGGGACACCCTCCTGTCACCCGAACTGCTAGGGTTTCATCCATGTGTCTCCTCTAGTCCACGATCTCGTAGGGCTGCTGTAAGTAATCTGAACGATGTCAAATGCTCGTTCTATGCCTAGGAAACCTTCAAGAAGGATATCTTTATTTTCCAGCGTCTTTTCACCCCCCTGACAAGAGGAAGTGGCGCTTTTTCTGTTGATAAACCTGCTCTATAGGTAAATTGATTTTGGTGTAGAGGACTGTTTACCAGAATGCTATCCCTAATGTGCCTATCGAGTAGTTTCTTCATTATCTTAAGTACAAGTGACCGAAAACTAATGGATCGAAAGGACTTTGACTTACCAGTCTTTGGTATGGAAACCGCCCTGGTTAGTTTCCATATTCGAGGCATGAGTACTCCGAACCCTTCTAGAGCATGGCTGGAAAAATCCCGCTCGGTGTCGGAGATTTGTACAGTTCAAATAAGTCTATTGCCCATTTGACCTTGCAGTTTGCCAGTCCTTCTTGATGCCCTGTCTAGATGAGCATCGAGACCCTGGTTCTTCCTATCTGACAGTGATTGGTCAAAAGTTACTGATTTAGGAAAGTGTACCCGAAACAGTTCGGCCATGGTTTCCTTCCCCATTCTAGGAAACTCTCCCGTTGTGGCTTGTAATGTATTTATTGAGCCTTGAGAGTCCTTGGAGATAATCCTCGCAGTGCCTTCTCCACGATGCTCTCTGGACCTTCTCATTGCTTTGTTGTATTCAGTTAGGGATCTCTTATATTCATCCCAATCGCCTGATGCTTTTACTCGATTAAAGAATTTTCTTGCCTGTCTCCTCATCCTTTTAAGGTCATCACGTCACCAGAAAAGGTCACTTGTCATTATAGCCAGAGATAACTGCGTCCGTCAGTTGCTCCTGATCTCGTCAATTTACGATATAAGTAATCCTTATACCTTATAGGCTTCCCAGTCGGCTCTACGAAGGTTACGGTAGCTTTCTGTTTCACGCTTTAGTCCAGAAACCTCAAAGGACATGTATCTGTGATTTGAGCAGCTCTGCTCATTAGACGCATACCAATCGACCGTGAAAACTTGTACATAGAGTTAAATCAATAACTTCGTGTCTTCGTCCTGTTAGAAAGGTAGATTTGCTTCTCTTATTCGGTATGTCTACGTTAAATGCCATAGAGAATTGTAGAAAGACCCACCTCTGAGATTAGTGTCACTGCTTCCCCAGAAGGTGTGGTGTGCGCTGGCATGTCATTTCTTTACTCGATATGTTACAAGTAGGCGGTACTTTATATCGAAAGAGGGGAAGTAAGCAAAAGATAAAAAGAAGCTTCAATGTGGTTTGACGTGAAAAAGTTATGGTTACACGAAGATGGTATGTTGATTAATCCGAAATCCGTCAGTTTAGGATGAAATTTGCTTTAATTAGTTGTTTATTTTTGCCCAGCACCGTGCAAACTAATATTCTTGTATATTTTTTATGACAGTACATTTTTTAATGAAATGCTTGTTAAATTCTAATTTTGGCATTGGTGTCGAATTTTTTTACAAAAATATTAAAAATATGGATAACATTAAACAAATGTAGAAAAAGTTTTCTTACGTATTATATTTAAATTCAAAACTAACTAAAGCAATAGGTAAGCAATGAATGAAGGTTCTTCTAAATCCAGTACTGAATTTGTAAAAGTAAGAATATTATTTCATTATTCCAAAGCCATTTTTTAACAAATACGAAATAGCCTGTGAGTAAAAAGACATCATTAATGTACATGGTATTTGGAAACATTTTTAACCATAGGTTAAAATGAAGTTAATCCCTGAAAATTACATATTTTAAATTTACTTTAAATCTTATAGCAGTTGTAAAAGTTTGCTAAAACAACTAGAAAAAGCAGAAGATTAGAATAAAATCTATAAGGAAGAACGATGTAAGAATTTTACATTGTGTAAAATGATTGCGAAGAATATTCTGCACTATTACAGAGTGCCTGTAAACTGAATTAGTGAAGGTATAATTACTGTATCAAACTTTATCAATCTTTTAGTTTTTTATAATATTTTTATTAATTCGAGTAATACATATAACAACGGAACTTTAAATTAATTCTTTTGCAGTTGACGAAGGACGTAATTATGTTATCAGTTATCATAGTTTTGGAAAGTTACACAGAATTAATCTGCTTATTAAAATATGAAAATTCTACTAATAAAGATTTTAATATACATCATTGATTTCTATATAAACCGTCATATTATTAAGCATTTAGAGGTTGGTATAAAAAGGTAAGAAATACTTTCTCTACATTTAATAATTTAATGAATTTTTTAATTGAAAAGTTAGATCAAATATATCCCAAATTAGAGCATTTAAAATGAACATGATTTATGACACTGAAATGTAAACCTTTCATTAGCCGTTATAAACTGTAGGTATCTGTTTTGGAAAGATACCTATGTTAATTTGATGATCAATTTATCTTAAAAAAATTTGTAAAACTATGTGGCAGAAGACTAATCTTATATTAATTTTAAATTGTTTATTATATCCGATTGGTACGAGTATGTTTATCTTCTACTTCTTCTTATTGTTCCTCTCCTAACGGAGGTTGGAAATTACCAAGACTATTCTAATTCTGTTGACAGCCAATCGAAATAGATCCCAATTATTGCCGATGTTTCGATTGTTATCGTTAGTCTAGATTCTGTTGTTAACTGTTAATTTATTCCAAAAATTTAATAATACATTAAACGTGCAAATTATTTGAAAAACTTCTCTATTTTATTACCTTTCAAATGAGGTATAGTTTTTTAAGAAATACCTCATAGTTCCAAAGATATCGTAAAAACATTAACGCGAGTGTTGCGAATTCATATTCTACTATTTTTAAAGTAAGCCAATAAATTAAACTTGGCAAGTAAATTAAACACGATTAAAAAAAATATTTTATTAATAGGTTTTTACAAATTATTTTCAAATTGAGCACCTCTGTTTCTGATGCAGGCTCGAGCTCGTTTTATTACCTCACTATTGGTCGGTTTGTTGGTGATATTATTTTGTATAATAACTGCAGCTTCTTGGATTCTGTTTACTAGCTGCTCCCTTGTATTTATTTGCACCGCGTAAACTATTGATTTAAAATGTCCCCAAACATAAAAATCAAGAGGTGTTAGATCAGGGCTCCTTGCGGGCCACGATATTGGTCCGCTCCTTCCAATCCAACGATTTGGAAACCACTGATTTAACAACTCCCGCACACGTCGTGAGTAGTGCGCGGCACAACCGTCGTGCTGAAATATCATTGAGCGTCGGTTAGCAAGGGGTACGTCGTCTAGTATTTCAAATAAATTGTTAAGAACAAACTCTTCGTATGCTGCACCATCCAGGTTATCAGGTAAAAAATGAGGCCCTAATAAATTATTTCCAATAATTCCCATCCAAACGTTAACGCTAAATTTTCTCTGAAAGCTTGTTTCCCTAGTTAAATGGGGATTTTCTTCTGCCCAATGATGTAAGTTATGTAAATTTGTAACACCTTCACGATTAAATTGTGATTCATCTGTCCACAAAATTCTCGATAAAAAAGTCTTCCGTATTTTTATTTAAAATGTACCGACAGAATTCAATCCTTCGTTCCAGATCCCCATGCCCTAGTCCTTGGACTGTAGTGTAATGATATGGGTGGTGTCTTGATTTATGAAGAACTGACCAAAATTTTGAATGTGAGACACCCAAGTGACGGGTTACCTCTCTTGTACTGCGCCAAGGATCTTCGTGAAAACTATTCAAGATTTCTTCCTCTACATTAACATTAACTCTTGCACCTGCAGCTTCATGTGCAACACGTACAACACTACCCGTTTCGGAGATTCGTCGGAAGGTAGTGGAAAACACGGATATATGCGGAACGCGACTATTTGGAAAACGACGCTGATAGTCCCGTTGCGCTTCTGCAGCATTTCCGTCGCAAAATCCGTAAATTAAAAGAATATTCTCTATTTGAAAACGCCATTTTCACATTCAAAAATACATAAACTTGTTGAAGCACTTTAACAAGGTTTATTTCTTGTCAAAACAATTATTGTTTCGTTTGTATCAATTGTTTTTCTAGCTTTAATTTATCGGCCTACTTGTAAAAATTAACATAAAAGTAAAACAAGAGAACCAATTTGATTTGGTGATATGCCTTAGAAATAATAGAGGTGCTCAATTTGAAGATAATTTGTAAAAACCTATTAATAAAATATTTTTTTAAATCGTGTTTAATTTACTTACCAAGTTTAATTTATTGGCTTGCTTTAAAATATGAATTCGCAACACTCGCGTTTAATGTTTTTACGATATCTTTGGAACTATGAGGTATTTATTAAAAAAACTATATCTCATTTAATTTGAAAGGTAATAAAATAGAGAAGTTTTTCAAATAATTTGCACGTTTAATATATTATCAAATTTTTGGAATAAATTAGGATAAATCTTCGAGTTCTTTGATTTCTCTTCCAGTAACTGTGGATTTAAGCTCTGGCAATTCTTTCTTATCAAACTAACTAACATAATTTCTGATTTACAGTTAACAACAGAATCTAAACCAACGATAACAATCGATACATCGGCAATAATTGCTACGAATTTGTTTTGTTTTCAATATTAGTACTAAAATATGGTGCATTTCTGGAAAAACACAAAAATTAAAATATCTCGAAAACCAGTAGGCTTTGGATAATACATTATAGGGTCAAATCGATTACAAATGACCTATACTAACACCTCCTAAAAGTAATACGGTCACTTCAAATACACCCGTATATTCTGTCGATCTTTATTTTATTTCGGTAATGATAACACCATTTGCACCATACAATACGTTGCTTTGATTTGCCTTATTTCTCACAGTCATCTCTTTAATTTTTTTGTGCATGTTAAAGCTGTCATAATTCTTATTGTATTGTTCAATCTCAGCGCATTTTTCCGATAACTATTCTTCATTTGCTTCTTTTATCTTTTTCATGATTTTTCTGTCTAATTCTTTGTACTGTTGTTCATTTTTAACATTGAAAATGTTTCTGGTTTCGCCTATACAGGGTGATTTGTGAGGAACCCCCCATATTTGGATAATGTGTTCAGGGAACTAAAAGAAACAAAAAAAGTATAATAAACATATGGTCAAATTTCAACCGTTACTGAGATACTGTGAAAATAGTTTTTAATCAGGTGGCCTTAATAATCGCTTCCCTCAACACTGGATTGGCTGTGGGAGTTTTCAGAATTGGCCACCAAGGTCACCAGACCTCTCTCCTCTAGATTATTACCTTTGGGGATGGTTGAAATCATTAGTTTATTAAACAAAAGTGAACACTAGAATGACTAACTGCGCAGCACTCATCAGAGATAATCACCGTGGGCTTCAACGAGCTACCCGTACAATTCACAAATGAGCTGACGCATGCATCGAGATGAATGGCTGTATTTTTGAGAATTTAATTAATTAGTTTGTATTTTATGTTACGAAATAAGCAGTTTTCCTTCTTAGTGCATTGCAATAAATTCACCTGAAACTGTTTTCACAATATCTCAGTAACGGTTGAAATTTGACCATATGTTTATTATACTTTTTTTGTTTCTTTTAGTTCCCTGAACACATTATCCAAATATGGGGGGTTCCTCACAAATCACCCTGTATAGGGGCTTAAATTCGCTTAGAATTTGATGTTGCAAATGCTGCTTTTCGAGAGTGATCGAGCGGCGTTCGGAGCTGTTCGGCACCCTACTCTGCCCGATAACTTAGACTGTGCGCGGCGCGCATACAAAGTTCCCCATACTATCGTCGGATCCTCCCTAAGACTGTGTATTGTTTATACTGTGACTTTCTAAGATTTGCGTTCTCGTACTTCATCATTTTCAATGTCTCCTCCGGTTGCACCTTTGCGAAGGACTGTGAATTTTTGATTTGTGTAATCGACGTTCTTCCATGATGTGAGGTATTTCGTCTGTCATCCAATCTTTTATCGTACTTCTTGAACTTCTCAATGTTTTTCCGATTCTATAAGTGCTGTTTGTATTTTGTTCCTTAGCGATAAAATATCCTAATACTATTGTCACGTCCTGTTTTTTGGTCGTGTTGAGGATAGTCTGAAGTTAGTGGTAAAAGTCTTCAATTATGTTATCATCCTTGTCTACTGTCGGAGCATAGGTATACTTGAATGATATTAATCACTGCTTTCGCAGAAGAAAATTTTAAAAGCATAATTCTATCGGAAGACGGAGTGAAGTCTATAACACTATATTGATATTCTTATGAACAATTACAGCTACTCCGTATCGGTGTTGAGGACTGTCTAGTGTCTACTCCAGAACAGTAAATTATACCGTTTTTAGTTAATTGTTTACCCGAACCTACCCACTATGTTACTATGTATCACTGATTCCCAATATGTTAATGTTTAATCTTTCCATCTCGACTGTTACGTTTTTTACTTTTGGTATTCCATGTTCCAAGTTTCATTGCTGACCCGACTATTTTTCGCACCCTCTGACCCTTTAAGGTCTGCCGGGGACTGAAGGCCATTTTATCGTTATTCTCAGCCATGATAATTTATGCAAGAAAATTTATAATACGTAGTTTTCCGTTGCCCTTAAATCTCTAAGTCTAAGCCTTGTCGACGACCTTTCTTTATCTTTTGTTTATCTAGAGCGACTGAAACTGAAATTTTAATTTTGAAATCAAACTGAAAGAAATGAGTGATTACTAGTTATATTAAGCCGAAGATCATTGCCCTACAGCAATACAGAGTGTTCCCAGATATGTACAGTAATTTACTCTTGTAAACCTTCTTATTTTTGATTTTTTTTAAAAATAGTGCATTCCTAAAAGTCTTACTTGTTTTGAAGTGTAACAAGTAAAGCTCATAGTTATTTTAAGTTATACAGGTCGTTAAAAAATTCTAAGATAATAAAGTAAAGTTTTAATTTTTACAAAAGTATTTTTACAAAGTCGTTCCAAATAAAGAGAAAATCTCAAATACAAATTTTTAAAAAATTAATAGATTTAATTCATTCAATTAAATTAAAAATAATTATTCAATATGCAATCCTGTTACCATTACGGACATTTCTATTTGTCTTCTAACTTTATTATAGACTCCAACTTCTTCATTTATAATAGCAACAACTTCCATGAGTAGTTCAAATTATTTGCATAAACTTAGGGCTTTAAGTTAACCCACAAAAGAAAACCTAAAGGAGACAGGTCAGTTTCCTTCTGAATACTAAATTTTCTTTCTTTAATTCGGAGAGAACGACATTACTTAAAATATATAAATTATCCCTAAATCACCAAATAAAATGTTTCTATAAAAACTCGCCCTCAAAAGTGTTTTGCATCCATTTGTAATAAAATAACATAAAATCATTTTTATTTATGAGTTTAGCGGTGCATTTTTGCACAAGAGATTATTTTTTTGAATATCTAAATTAGATTTTGTATTTAAGAGTGTTTCTTTATTTGGCACAACTTTGTTAAATGAGATTTTTAGAATATTTATTATTTTCGAATTTTTGAACCATTTGTACAACATTATTGTAACAATAATCCGCATTTTAGAATAAGTAAAACTTAACCGACCATTTTATGATAACGTATACAACTCGTATTTTTTGAATGAAATAACTGAATAAGTAAATATCACACATATTTATCTTTATAATTGCTTCCAAAATAATATCCTAATTTAACTCTGTGGGAAAGCTATCAGTCACTAGGCTAACCTACAGATAATCGTGCTACATCTTTGGTAATCATGCGAAGACTTTTGATTTATGCATTATTAAAATTATTACGTATTATTCTATAACAACGAATCTTCTCACAAGCGAACTCTCGTAACTTTGACCCCGTTTTCTCAAAAAAGTTTACCAGGTAGATCACTGTTACAACTAACACGCCTTACCGTTGCTTTTTATTGCAGAGGATCAAGAAATGCTGAATTCATTAAGATTCTTTTAAAAACGTGGTTTTGATGAAGTTACCAAAATAGATACGCTTGAGCACTAGCATAACTATATTTTCACGCGTATGTAAAAGACAGGTCGAATTCATACGTCAAGTTAAAAGTGTGCTTTCTCCAGATTAGTTCATGTAGGTGTTGTTTATAAAGCAATACCGTCACACCTTCCTACGAGTGTAGGATTTTAAGTAGGAATTTGTTCCAGTAACCTGTGAAAATTAAAAATTTTATTCTTATATTTGGTTTGTGAGAAGGTGAAATAATATACTATTTCTCTTTTTAATGTGTTGTTATAGTTATAGATTAAGGAATCCCGGAATTAATAAATTAAACTATTTTAATTAATTTATTTATTTAGCTAATCATAATTCTTTCTATGATTAAGTTTAAAGCGGATGAAGTTTGATTTTCTGTTTTACAATTTTCTCACACTTTCTTGTGTTTTGTGTCATTTCATTGATGCTTTCGTATACTACGCGCCTTATCCCTGTCTCTTCTTTAATACCCTCATTCCATGTTTTCCTCGGTCTTCCCTTTTTGTGCTTTTGTTTCATATACATACTTACGTGAGTGTGTGTCTTGTCTTTTATGCGGCATACATGGCTGAACCATCTTAGCTAGCTGTCATAGTAGTTTATATTACACATATATTGGTTTAATTTTGTCTTTTCTTGTTTTATTTTCTACTTTTCTTAGGAATCTCATATTTATGACGTTCATTCTTAATTTGTGTTTATCCGTTAAGGTCCACGATTCACTACCATAAAGTCAGAGCTGGGTAAAGCACTTTTGCGAAGTGCTTCAATTACCAAGCACCAAGCACTTTGTTAAAGTGCTTTAAAGTATCAATTACCAAATACTTTCATTTTGAAAAGTGCTTCAATTACCAAGCACAGTATTTGAAAAATAAAGCACCAAGCACCAAATACTTATTGACAAGTATTTGAAGCCCTTTAAGGGTTTCAAGTACTCATTTAAAAGCATTTGAAGCCCGCAAAGGGCTGCATAAAGCATTTTTTACTAAGGACTTGAAAAACTTAAAAAAATAGAAACTATTGAAGCATTTTGCCATTAATGAAGATAAACAAAATCCTACTAAAAATATATATGTATTTTACTTTTCATAAAAACAAAATATAAAATTAAAAAATGCACTTACATTTTACATTTACCATTAATATTTACATTAAATCTGAAAGGAACTATTTCGTTTTAATAAAACTAAATTTTCAAAATTTTGATCCGTCAAGGCATGCCTTCTTGGCGAATTTCAATGGATATATATTTACTGAAGTCAAGCTCCGCTTTGTTTTTGATTACGCCGTTCCCGAACTTTCATGCTGAGACTTGTTTGTCTAGATCTAGATCAATGTAGAAATAGACGTATTTGGAAACGCTTTGGTGTGCTTCATGCAGTTTTAAGGACTTCAATTACTACTGTAAAAGTAATTCAATTACTTTAAAAGTGCTTCAATTACGTCTACAGTAATTAAAGCTCTTTTAAAGTAATTGAAATACTGCCGAAGGGCTTTAAAGCCCCAAGCACATTTACAAAGTGCTTCAAACATCAAATACCAAATACTTATTTTTAAAAGTAATTCAAGCACAGTGCTTGAAGCCTTGAAAGTGCTTCAAGCACTTCATTGAAGCACTTTGCAAAAGTGCTTTACCCAGCTCTGCATAAAGTATTGTCGGTCTAATTGCCGCACGATCAAAAAGATCAGAATCAGGCTTAGCTATAGAAATTTAAACCGACGCCTTTTAAGTTGGTTTAGTTATTGCTTAAGTGAAATTACCATAAATGTTATTAAGTAGTTAATTTTACCGAAATGGTACTGAAATTACACAACATTATAAAAGAGTAATTTCAAACGTTAGTTTCACGTTGCGTGTTATGTCGAAAAAATGAATGCTTTTAGAACCTGAGTAAACATTTTCGCTGCAAGTAATTGATGTATTTGGCACATGTCAAATTTGCTTAATGTTTTATTTGCCGAGCTACACTTGATTTCGATCTTTTTTGACCATACGATTCTTTTATTTTGTAATGCCTTACGTTACTGTAGTGCCTTGGGGTAGCTCGGTTTGGGTCCAGGGTGTGTCGTAGCTCGAATGAATAACACAGAGGTTTAGTAAATCCGTATAATAAACAATAAATAATAAAGTAATTCTGATAAATAATACAAAATACTTAAGAGGTAAAATAACTATGTACAATTAACGAAAATAAATCTTGTTCAACCAATTCTATTTGTTAGCACTCCCTCCGCAAGATGCCGCTGGGTCCCTTCTTGGCCGGTGGAGCTGTGTGCGCCTGGACGCAGGTCTGACTTGTCCCAGAAGGAAGGGTGCGGCGGATCGGGCAAATGGCGGCGACGGTTGTGTTTATTCTGTTCTGGTACATAAAAGTTCAAATTACAAGTAGGTATTAAATATTAAAACGTGCGTGCCGTCGGGGTGTGATTCTCTCGTCCTGGTAAATACTGGATATTCGG
Source organism: Melanotus villosus (assembly GCA_963082815.1). Lineage (NCBI taxonomy): Eukaryota > Metazoa > Arthropoda > Insecta > Coleoptera > Elateridae > Melanotus > Melanotus villosus. The sequence continues at coordinate 25,923,255 of OY720419.1, read as the reverse complement.
TGACTTTGGCGGTAAAGTTACAGGTAGGTGGAACACTGCTTTTCTTAATGCCTGCTTTCTAACACAGTTCCCGTTGTGAAGCCGATATCGGGTGGTCGGTGGGACTAGGGAATGCGAGGATTCGTGTACCAACGGGGGGGGGGGGTACCTCTTCCCCTACGGGCCGACGTGTAGGATGTGGGTGTACGTCTTCCCTTACGGACCGACGTAGCGGAATTGTTTGGTACGTGTAGGACTCGGACGGTACGTTTTCCCCTACGGGCCGACGTAGCGGGACTGGTCGGGTTGAGGTAGCGGACTCGGACGGTACGTCTTCCCCTACGGGCCGACGTAGTGGATCGGTTGGTCTCAGTGCATCTTCCCCTATGGGCCGACGCAGCGGATCTGGTGTCTCTTCTCGGTTTTCCTGTCGTTTATATACGTTTCCCCGGCCGGCTATCGAGGTTTGGCCCCGGCCGGCGAACTGATTAAGCGGTTTCGGCGCCGCAATGTCGAGTCTATATCCGGGACTGAAAAATTCCGTTTAACGTGCACCTGCCCTAGACTTGATGTAATGAAAATTTTATTTACACTTTATACAAAAGTCGTTAATGACAGGTGGCACGTTATAACTTCTTGTTCTGGGGCTCCAAAGTGTTTAAACCTTTTCCTTCCCAGTATGGGGCATTGATCAGAGGATGTGTAGAGATGTTTTTTCACCGTATTACACAACATATATGACTATCACTTCTATCTACTGTATGTTGGTGTTTATTTAAATTGCAGTGGCTCCTGAGTAGCTTTGTTATTATTCCCATTCAGCTCATATCGAGATTTAGCATCGGTTCTCGTATAAATAGTTGCGCCTGTCTCAGTCTAGGTATAGTCAATCCAGTCAAATGGCCGAAATAAAAAGGCAAAGTTTGCATTTTGGGTAGGCAGCGATTGTTTTAATCTATGTCTAGAGGGGTCAGTGGTAAGGCTAAATCATGATTTTCGGGGTGGTAACCCCCCGCCATTTGGCTGCCATCTTGAAAAGAATGGTTAATTCGTTTTTCGACTACATCTCTGTATCGGTGTGTTTGGCAAAACTTTTGTACAAAACATTTTTGTATAAAATCGCATTCTCTATAACTTTTATTAATAACTTTTTTACATAGCATTAATATTAAAAAGTTATAAGCTCTTAATTTTTTGTCTTTTACGGCTTATAACTTTTTTATTATTAATGCTATGTAAAAATGTTAAGTATTAATAATTATTGTAGGTAATACAATTCTCTACAACAAAGTTATGTACAAACTTTTTGTAAGATTCGCGACTACAGAAATATGGCCGATAAAACCAATTAACCTTTTTTCCAAGATGGCGGCCGAATGGAGGGGGTTACCACCCCGAAAACTGTGAGTTAGGCTCACCACTGACCCTTCTACATACCAATAAAAAAAAATCGCTGCCTACCCAAAATGCAAAGTTTAATTACCATTTGACTGGACTAGTACTGTGTATGCCAATGTTTTCGATGTGCTTTGGTCAGTAGGTCTTTCAATAGTCTGTTTCCTATACCACAGTCTATGTCGAAGGAGGGTTTTAGTCCTACTAATTTCTCTTTTGTCCCTCTTAATGCAAGAGTATCCGATATTTCATTACCTTGTATTTCCTTATGTCCCAGCATCCACTTCAAAGTTACTTTATTAAGTCGTGCCAATTGAATCAAAGTTTTTACACATTCTTTTACGTAAAAGTCCCGCCTAGAAGGTGTGTTTTTGGTATCAAAGACCTTCGATCTGCACGCCAAAGCTGAGGCTTCACGTTCAACTACTTAACGCAATGGAGCACAGGTGTTTCTCATTGCACCTGTTATACCTAAGCATGCTCACCGTTGTAGCTTGTTTAGTTCATTAATTACTACTTTCTTACTAGTGGTATCCTACCAAAAAGTCGAAGCGTAGGTGACAATTGATTTTACAACTCTGGTATACAGCCAATACATCAATAATGGTTTTATGCCCCAAAATTTTCAAAACAGTTGAATATCCCTTAAATCATTGGGGTTCATCCTGCGTGTGAAGGCGATTATAAAGGTTTTAGACAGATTTACCGTTAATTTTTCCCTAAAGCACCATCTCTTAACGGTTCGTAAAGCTTGCTGCATCCTCATCATCGGAATATGTTCGTGCATAAATCCCAATTTCTTCAATGTTGTGTAAAAGTTTATCCACTACAAGATTACATAATAGAAGAGAAGGACCCCTACCCCTGTAGACAGTCTCTTGCGGTAGTGGCTCCCACAGAGGCTACTTTCAAAGGCGATAGAATCAATCGTAGTGTGAAACATTCTTCTGGAGACTGTTGGAAAGGACCCGTGCTCTTCAACCGCGTCTCTTAGAGAATAGAACGAAATGTTATCAAACGCTCCTTCGATAGCCTGAAAGGCAGCTAAGGTATTTTCTCCTTTTACTATTGCCCTTTAAGCTCTGCAAATCAACTCGTATATCGCTTTTTTGCATGATTTTCCCGTCCGATAAGCAAACTGATTCTGATTCAATGCCACTTACCTGATCACTTTATCTCTCAGATGCTTGTCACTTTTCCATTGTTTTAGTGGAAAAGATGTTAAACTAATCGTCTGAAAGACTTAGCCAGGTTGTAGGAATCTTCACCTGATTTCGGTATAAATACTACTTTGTATGTCTCCAAATATGAGGCGTCTGTATATTCAGTCGTAAAATTAGCTCTAAATAATGAGCATAGTTGCGAAGCTAGTTTATCCATGCCCTGTTGTAATAATGCAGGAAATATGCTATCTGCGTGAGCTGCCTTGTATGGTTCGAAACTAATAATTATGGCCCAAAAGATGTTTGATATATTAATTACCTATTTTGCTCTTATCCAATCCACCTCCATTGCCAGACTGTGTTAATTACTTTATCAAACCATGGATGTATTTCTGCCTAGTAAGTCCTCTCTGCAGCAGAAGTGCAAGCACTTCCGTGGTTCGGAGTCCATGTCAAGTTGCAGGTGCCCTATGTCTGTAGACTATTTGACACGCACACTACATATGGAGAGAAAACTGACAAGGCCCTGTAAAGGGTATGCCACATCAAAAAGAAGTATAAATCTTTTCATTTATTTAGTCTTTCATCTCCTAGGTATTTTTTCATTTATGGTGTAATATAATACTTTGTTGGGGCCTTACCTACTTTTAGCATTCTAACTGCTTCCAATACTTCAACTGGTTATTGTTTATAAATACTGGCTCTGCCTAATTTGTTTGTATTACTTTCCGTAAGTTCTCTTTTTTTATTTTTTATTTCTTTCTTTTCCTTTTACCCTTTTATACCTTTACAGTGTCGAGAGGGCCGAACACACCGAGCCGCAGAGGGGTCACTCATTTAAGTTCTGACCAAGCAGGTCTTTGCTTAACTTTCTATATTGCACTCCTATTCCGCCGTACTATCAGCATCATTTTCTATCAAATATCAGATGACTCATTTTTCACTTCTTTGGCAGCCATTTTCACTCCTTTTTTCTTTCCATTTTTCGTATGCTTCTAAGAATGTTGTATTTAGGTATATTTTCCAAGATGTTTTCTTCCTTTTATGATATTTTTTTGCTCTACTACGCTGTTCTTTTTATAATTGCATTTGTTATTGTCCCTATTCAATATCGTCCTTTTGCCGTCTCTCTGTCTTTCCTTAAATTCCTTCCATATCTTCCTATTGCTTTCTTGGTCTTTGAATTTTCTAACATAATTTCTTGGTATTTTTTGCATTCTCTTTATATTTGGCTCGTGGGACCGTGAAATAATATATTGCTTCCTTTTTTGGAATATTGTTAATTATAAAATTGGGAAATTAACTATTTTTTAAGTAGGTAATTATTTATTTGCTCATTAATAATATTTAAAATGATTCTAAATTTTGTTTTCTGATATTTACTGGTTTTAAAGGGCACATGAAGAACAGAGTGTATATCAAAGTCATTGTCCCATTATAAAAATTAAAAGAGGTTGAAAATAAAATCGAACACTTTCATAATAAGAAGTAGTTAGAAACATTTAATTAAGGCAAAGTATGCGAATGAAAATGATTTTGTTAATTTTTTTTTGTACAAATGAAGCATTTGTAGTTTTATAAAGTCTAAGAAAGAGGAATCACCTCTTCTTTGTGATAAAACCATATTGGAGAATTGAATCAACCACTAAAGGCATTTAAACTTAAGCCGGAAAGAGTTAAATGTTAAACTGAATTTTAAAACTCAAAAATATGAAAACCTTGCCAAGACTAAATTTTTGATTACATATAATTTGCTAGAGCACTAGACATGTATTTTCAATTGTAGCCCTATAAATCAAATTTCCCGAATGGATTCTTGTATTTGTATACATAGTACAAATCTATAATCACCACCCTACAAAAGAAATCTAAATACATTATTCGAAATGCAATATAATTGGTGTTGTATTAATTTTATGTGTGTTTTTAATATGCTCCCTGAACTTCCTGTAAATAGGGAAACCTGGCTAAGACTAAATTTTTGATTATAGGTAATTATAGGTACAGGTATTGGCACTAACACTTCTCGAGAGAGTATGATCTTCAAATTGCTAAGCGTACGAACTGGTGTGGTAAGCACTTCTTTACCGTTATATTTTGGTTTCTATTATTTTCAATAATTGAGTAAGCCAACCGCAGGGTATCCGTATCTGGTTCATACTCCCGATCGTCATATTACAGCACTGATCTTTGCATTTTATTCAAAAGAAGCAGCAGTATATGTATAGGAACTGCATCTAATAAGAATATCTTTAACCTATTGGAGATATGTGGGCGTTTCCAGATCTTTGGTCAGCACTTTTAGAAAAAATTAAAAAATACAGGGTGTATGAAAAAAGCCGACAAATAGTAACATCATGAGAAACTACATCAAAAACTGAACAAGAAGCTTCAGGCATTTTGGTATCAAACTCATAGTTTCCACAATATCTTCGATTAAAGTTTCTTAAATTTGGCAACGTTGCTACAACTTTACTTTTTACCATTGTTACTATTTACAATTAAAAAATAATAAACTAATCTAAAAAACCAAATTTTTATTCAAAACTAGATAACAATTTATAATAACTGTTCAAAATGACCCCCTCCAACATCTCGACACATTCTCACTCGGGGAATGATGCCGTCATTCATGGTCTGTAACATATTATTTTCTCTTATTGTGGCGACTGCTTGCTGCATTCTGTCTATCAGCTGCTCTTCTCTGTTTATTTCTTCTTGGTAGACGTGCTCTTTTAAAGTTTCCCATAAGAAGAAGACAGCTTAAATCCATACTTCTTGCACACCACTCTGCCGACCCAATTCGTTCAATCCATCTCTCAGAGAACTCCTCATTTAACCAGTTTCTTGTTTGAATTCCCCACTGAGCTGGTGCTCCATCCATTTGGAACCACATACTTCCTCTGGTTGCTAAAGGGATGTCTTCTAATAAATCCGACAAGTTGTTAGTCAGAAACTCCACAAAATTGTTTGCAGTTAAACGTTGGGGTAAAATATTAAATATGTGGTCCTATTAATGTAGTATGAAGAATTCCGGCTCAAACGTTTACACTAAATCGCACCTGATGATGGGTTTGATAAATAGCATGGGGGTTCTCGTCACTCTATTGGTGCCGTTGCGAGTAAAAGTGGGTTCAACCGTCCAAAACACAACAAAATAATGAAACAAACGGACAATTTTCGAAATTATTAAAACAGACAAGCAATTGCTGACAAGTCAAAATGACAGGAAAGCAATGTTGATCTAAATAAAAACATTTTCGAATTTTCCAGTAGTTACTTAGAAACAGTGCAGCGTTGCAAAACCTTTTAAAGCTTTCAGAAGCAAAGAATTTGCTTTAATTGAAAACACATTACAGCCAAACTCCAAGCAAAAAATGCTAAAATACTAACTGGTTGTGTTTCCTGTTGCCTAAACTATGACCAGTCATTGTCATTTAATAATAATTCGCCCTATTAAAAAAATTAGTATCCTACTTAAGACTATCAATTACTCGATAACTAGAGGGTTACCAGCAAAATGGAACTAGAGTTTTTTGTTTACTTCTTAATGCTGCTTCCCATGGTGTGCCTATTTGTCGGCTTTTTTCATACACCCTGTATATCTCACCAGTTCTAGCAGTTATAGTAAAACAAATGCTTTTGTTGCAACAATGGGTATTATCAAACAAACTAATGATTAATTGTGTGCATGACTTGACAAAGAAGTATCTAACTGTAAGTTTTGACAATACGTTGTTCATTATAGATGTTGAAGTGTGTGGCCAAAGGTAATTAGCGAGTTATGTGCTGATAATTCTGGCTTCATACACCATACATGCTTCAAACACCGTTAAAAATAATTGAAAAGAATTGTTGTGCCGTTTATGAAGAATAAAACAAGAAAGATTTTTCAAAAAGTATTTTAGGCTTATTCTTAACGAATGTTGCTGAAAAATTTTTTCGGTTTGTACTCAGCGGGACTTTTCCATAGTTACAGAAACCTTTTTGATTGTCTCTGTAACTTGACGAATCGATCACGACAAACTTTTTTAGATTGGTTCAATTTACTTAAGAGGATTATAATTCTTCTGCAATTAAATATTTAATTATGAACGAGATTCTTGGTTAAAAGATGTTCGTCCAGCTCACTAGATTGTGAAAACGTTTTAAGCCTGTTTTACTAGTCTGTACTAGAACAATGACAAATAAAATGAGGGAACTTAGAATATTTGTTTGGATCTCACTTTACAAATAAAAATATCTGATTCCCCCCGACAATGTATATACTTTAAGTAGGGTTTCCTAGAATTAACAAAAATATTCAAAATAAAAATACATTATTATTATTTTATTATGCTGAAGACTTTATTCCTCTAAACCGCCTTCGTAAGTGTGCACATGACAAAGAATTGACATTTTATTTTAGAAAAACCGAAGTTTTCTTATGATTAACATAAGTTTAAAAAAGAATTATTAATTCTACAAACTCTTAAATTATAAAATTAAAACTGTAAAATACATAAACACCTCAATTTTTTGAAAATACGTTATTTACTTCCATTACATTATTTCTTCTTCCAAGTTAATACTCAATCACTACTTAATGTAATAAAGGGGCAATTTATTTTCTAGGTAACCATAATTTCTATATTTATAGCACCATAAATTTGTGTAAAAAAATTAAGAACCCACTACCGTTCATTAGGTTTAGGTCAGAATATTTAAGTAATTTAAAACCGTTATCTATTTATAGTTTTACAATGGTTCCATAAAATTATTTTAAATAAATTTCTGAATAAGGCCAAAAAAATTTAGCAACATGTTTAAACTTTTGGATACTAAATATTTTGCTATTATTTTACGTCAGTGTATTACCTATATTACAATAGTTTTAAAATTCTTTTACTAAACCTGTTGCAGTGTCTAGTGGCCATACTTATCTAATAGATTCATTCAAAATAGCAATACATATGCGTGTAGTTGGAAACGTTAGAAGAATGTTCATGTAACGTATTATTTAGATAAAACAAAGTTGTGAAATTTTCCAAATTAAGAGTATTTACGTCAGAAAAATGTAATTGTTGGACTTATAACGTAACAAAACAAAAGCATGGTTTCTCCTTATTCAAAAACATTAGGAATGATTAATAGTTCAAATTTGATTTTGATATTAATTGTGAAGATCTCACGTATCAAAAATCTTTATAATCTTGCGGTTTAGCATAGATTTGCAGCTATATTCACAACTATGCATTTTAATTTCGAATAAAATACTGTAATATTAGCATATACCAATAACAGAAGAGCAGATGAGTAGCAGTTAGAAATTAAGTGTTTTCGTAACTAAAAAGACCGTTACACAACTCGATTGTTGTTATAGTGCAAGTCAACTGAAATAATATATGTTAATGTGTTTTAAAGTTAACACGAAGGAATCTTAAAATAATTTGTAAAAACTGGTTATGAATTTATTCAGATTTTATAAACTGAAAATCGCAATGCACAAAGACGAGGTACTCAAGTTGACGTTACTCACGTTTTACCAGTAGAACGTCAATTATAAATATGTCAAACTTTTTTTTATATTTTATGTGATGCCTTCGTGTTGTATTTAATGATGTATGCATCTAGGAACTCAACCGTAACCTTCTTTAGTCAAATGAGTTAATAATTTATTGATGTAGAAACCAGGCGCATTCTTTTAAATAGCTTGAATAATGTAAAGGATGCGCAACGTTTATGCTAATATTAATTATTTTCTATTAAACCGAAATTGTCGCAGGAAGACATAATTTACGTTATTGATGATCAATATTTCACTGCGGGGTTAAACTAAAACTCAGTTTAAGACCACTTAAACTAAGGCTTAAGTGTAGAGAAGTTTAGCTTAAGCCCTAATTTAAGCCTGTTTAAGCTAAGCTTAACTTAACTTGTATTGTAATGCTAGCCCTAAATCTAGAAAGGTGGTTACCGATACTACACGAAAATTTACACGTAGAAAAAACTATTTTTCAAAAATCCATATTTCCGGTTGTTCTAAACCATTTTCAGGGTTAGAGAATTGAGATAACCTGCATTTTAACACACTACATACAAACAAGACAAAAGTAAATTCTCGCTGAAAAAATAATTTTAGAGCTTAGAACTACAGCCGTGAAACTACACACTACAAAAAATAGTTCATATGTATATACATTGTTGTGTATTTTAAGCATAAAACATTTTAAATAACATTAATACATTCATACAATTAATACAAACAGTTTATACAAATTATGAACATTTTTTTTAACACATTTTTACACACACCAAGTATATGAAATTGAATACCAAATCGATTTTTGATGTAAAATCATTTTATTAATTGTTTATAATTTATTAATACAAATTAATTACTATAAAGTAGATATTAACAACAAATAAGTTATAAAAACGATATTTAAAGTTGACAATGAAGGATACAGATTCAAATATTCAGATTTTTATTTCAATTTACAGTACAAAGCTGATTTTTCTCGATGAAGTAGTCTTTTGGAACATTTAGATCAGTTTGTTGTGCTAGAAATAATAAGTAAAGTTAAAATCATAACGTATTATGTAAAAAAGTTAAATTTCAAGGACAAATGTATGTAAGAAATAGAAAGTTATAAATTTCTTATTCCAAAAGGTTGAGACAAAGTATAAAACATAACTAAGATGTTTTAGAGCATATGAGATTTAATTTTGTCAATAATTTAAATGCTAAAAGCAATAATTATTAAAATTATTAATAATAATGTAATTTTTAATAAACGTCAAATTTCAAATGCAATTATCAGCTAAGCGGATGAGAATAGACTGAATAGAGAAAAGTGATAAGAGACAAAATCTCATTATTTTATCATAATTAGTATAATTGAATAGTTTTTAATTTAGTTATTAATAATTTTGAAAAATAGGGAAATTCAAGTAGGGTTTTAAACCAAGAACGAAGTAAAGAAATTTTCTTTTTCTACACCTATTTAATTATATTGCAATTATTAGCATTTTTTTTTGTGAAAAATAGTACCTATAATTCACTGCAGTGAATTATGGATTCATAATTCACTGCAGTGAATTATGATTTCGGCCAATCACAAATACATAAATATTTCGCTAATCCAATCATATTTTAAATCGCCCGCGATCAACTCCTTCTGCGGCTGACAATCGACACGCGTGACACGCCCAAGTGTGTTGTCATATTGCTTGTTTACAAAGTTATCAAATTTGACTAATTTGTGTCTAATATATTTGTTTAATAGGTGTAGAAAAAGTATCGTATTACATTCGCGATTATGGCCATTATTCGCTCAGATGATTTGTGCCACTCGCCTGACGGCTCGTGGGCTCAAACGTCATCTTCGTGAATAATGGCTGTCATAATCGCTCATATAATAATATACTATTAAAGTTAATTTTAAATAGGATTAGTTTAAATAAAAAATTTAATTAAAAGTAAGTGTTAGTTAGTATAAAGATTTTTCATTTAGTTAATAATTAATTTTGATTAATAATTAAGAGTAATTAGGTAGTTAAAGTTAAAGATGGTTTGAAAATTGGCTAAATTTATTTATTTTACTTGGTTTTAACAAAAGAAATTACAGTCAGTTGCTCGTAAAAATCCATTGGGGATGCACGTGTTTGAAACGCTCCCAATTTTGTTATTATGACGTAGAAGCGCTCTTTTGTTTTGTTCTAGAAGAATTAAAATATTTGAATGTCGGGTGGCAACAAGTTGTTTTGAAATGAATATCACGTGTTTTAAGAGTGTTTTAAATTAAGAGTGTTAAATATTTGAATTAAAATAAAGTAAAACCAATTAAAATAAATAATAACAAAGTATAAGTGAAAATTATTAATAATCAATAACTGTAAAGAAATTTTGAATAGTGTTATAATAATAATAATATTTACATTTATGTAAACGTCGATAACTAAACCAAGTGGGTTGTTTAATTGGTTTAATGTGAATTTTCTTCGTTAAAATAAAATTGTTTAAATTGATATTTTAAATAAAACATCGTTTTATTTAACAACGTATTTGAAGGGTGATCCTTAACATAAAACGAGGACCCTGAAAAGGAAAATAAGTTATTAAACAGTGATAAAAATTATTAATAAGCAAAAGACAATTTCATTCAAAGACTTACCATTGAAAGTGTTGGAATTGGAGTTCATGGGCTTCAACGCAGAACAGCTGGTTATGAATGCAGCGATGTCAGACTTCAAGATTCACAAAACTGTCCCGAAATTATGAGAAGACACCAGATAAGTGGATTATAAAATAATTTAATTTTATTTTTTTTTAAATTTGTTTTTGATTGTTGTAATTGTTATTAAAGTAATTTATAAAGTCAGTTTGAATTTTGAAAATGTTATGAAGTAATTGTTAATTCGAAATTTTATGAATTTAATTGTGAACGTATGATTTTAAATTTATTTACTATTCATCTATCTAAAATTAATTTGTCAACATTAAATTTTTGCAATCTTTTGAATCCTAACTACAGCTAGAACCCATGTAAAAACTTAAATTGAGCTTGTTATGAATTTTTGTTCATGTATTTTGGAACGTGGTGAATTTGTTGTTGATGTTTGTTTTTGCAGGGAATTTAAATACGGAATATTTTGTTTGGTATTTGGTTTTATGTATTTACACATCTGTACACAACACATAATAGGTTCAATATTATGTATGTTTTCACTCAGAGAACATAACATATTTTTGGCTGGCCCAACGTGTAGCGAGTTCAATTAGTTAAAAAAAAAATGTTTTGTAATTATTAGAATTACACTACAACATATACAGGGTCGCTTTTATGTATGGAAACGTTGGATTATTTCCTAAAGTAAGATGGCTAGAACAGAAAGGTTAAGACAAAAGTTTTAGGATTTTAATAAAGTAATGTTAAACATTGTTTATATTTGTTTTTAATAGTCATGTGTTTAATTTTTGTGATGAAAGTACGTACATTAAATACTGGTACGAATAACATTCATTTGATTTTTCTAGAAATTTCGCTTATTCAACCGTATATTTTTAGATGGTCATAAAGAGAAAAAAAAATTCTATAAAATTTCGACCTAAAAAATATAGGTTGCCATTTAAAAAAAGTATCGATGACGTCATAGCGCAAAAGTATGACCTTGAAAAAAATATTTAAAACCATCAGTTTGTGGAAAATAATTTGTTACAAACCTTTTGTCTAAAACTTTTTTTTCTAAAACTAGTAATAAAGGCTCCAGCATCGAGGCTCCTTACTTTTTATTCACCCTGTATAGTTTATTTAAAGTTTAAGCCTTCCTTTTTTCTTAAGATGGGTTTCACCTCTGGCTGGGTTTGCAAGTTGAGGTACGGTGCCCTTCTTCCTCTTGCTAGAAGAGTTTCGTATCTGGCATGGTTCACATGTTGAGTTACCGTGCTCTTTTAGTGCCCCTTTTCCTCCAGAAGAAGACCCTTAAAAAAGTGGACAAAACGTTGAGTTCTTCTGTCTCAACAATGTCACGGTTCCAACCCGGAAGACGTTCTGTTAACATATGAGCAGGTTGTTGAATGATAAAAATCAATTGATATTTGCCACGATTAAGTACTTGTAACTTGTAACCTGTTAAGTACTCTAACGTAATCTTCGTCAATTATCTTTGAATAAAGTAATACTTGCAGAAAGTGTTTGATTAAACCCAAGTGTGAAAATTTCGTGAAAAGAACCACAACTAATAATAAAACCTATTTCAAACGCACTACTTACAATCAGAACTATTTTTAACTCTTTAATAAGTTGGCAAGTTGCTTTTTGAACGAAGTTAACGCAAGTATTTTTGTTTTTTCATAATTTCCTTAAGTTAATATTTAACAATTCCGTTATTTTTCCATCTCTTAGCTATTATTTTGTTCCAAGTTCTGCATACGATATCATGGTACCATCACCTGTAAGTCTCAACAAACCATTTATATAAATTTAAAAAAAAACAAGACCTAGAAGAATGCCCTGTGGTACACCAACCCTGATGCTACCATATCCCATGGCTTATTCATTATTTAACTCATTAATGTAAATTAGTTACTTACTTATTGAGTAAAGGAAGATGTCCTATTCTAGTGTGCATGTGTAAATTTGATTTTGCTCGTTAACAATTTGGTTACAGTATCGTACGTGTAATAGAAATTCACAACATTCCTTGAATTTGTTTTTAAACACAATATAAATAAATCTGCTAGCGGTATGGAAGCGGTGCTACAAATAATGTTAAAATTTTCTACGCATCTATGAACAAGTTGTGCATCCTAAATAATAAAGTGTACTGTAATATTTATTAAACTTGTAAATATTTTACATTTACAAATGTAGTTTCAGCACTGTAGTATTCTTCGACGGGGGTGGTTTAGTGTTACTTCACAAATTTTGCACTAAGGTATTTCTTTGTTCTGCTATGAGTAAAAAATAAGTTGCATGTCAATACAACGTTTGCGAAATCAGGAGTAGAATTCCTCTGAAATGGGAAAAATTAAGACAGTGCTAATACCATACCAAAATATCATCAATATTGCTTTAAATCAACTGTACAAACTGTATAATGGGGACTTTTACGTTAACCCCATTTAAAATAGAACAATTAGTCAGGTTAAAATAAAAACACATTATTTTATAAAAAGCGACTTGAATAGTTTTTTTATTATTATTATTATTTATTACAGAGTAGGGCAGAGGTACCCAGTACCTATTATGCCCATAAACTAAATTGTATATGAGAAAATATTGAGAAAGTATAAAAATAATTAGCAAAAACAAAATAAGCGAGAAAAGGCAAAAAAAAAAGACATAAAAGTATGACATATCAATAAAGTTTTTCGTAGTGCAGCATTACTATGCATAAAACCCTTTGGTGGAACACTAAATTTAAAAACTAAACCACGAGAAAGGCCATAACCCGCACTCGCACATAGCACTCACACTACCACACAAAATCAGATTGGCTGGGGCAGGTTTACATAACCGTCGTATCTCCTCTTGAAGGTATCCACAGAACCAGCTGTTACCACTTCTTCTGGGAGAGAGTTCCACGCTGCAAAAACTCTATTGGAGAAGAAATGTTGCCGGGTGGTAGTATGGAATTTTTCTCTAACCAGTTTGAAAGAATGACCCCTCAGGCGGTCATCGGTGCTCAAGGTAAACAATTCCCTAAGATTAACCGAGAAATTGTTGTGCATGACCTTATAAGTGTAGATCAAGTCACCCCTATTGCGTCTTTCAGATAGGTATGATAGCTTCAGAGTCTGCAGACGTTGATGGTAATTTTTGTTGCGAATAGTAGCTACTGTACGTGTTGCCCTTCTCTGTACTCCTTCCAAAAGCAGGATATCCTTCACCAGGTACGGACACCAAACTACGTTTGCGTATTCAAGAAGCGGGCGAATATAAACTTTATAAAGCTTGTTGAAGACCCTTGGTGATGGTTTTCGGAAAGCCTTTGACAATAAATATAATACCGAATTCGCTTTCTTCACAATGCTGCTTATATGCTCGGACCAACTCAGATTTTTGGTAATCGTAACGCCCAGGTCTACTTGACTGTCGACGTTCGTGATGCTAATATTTTCAATGTTGTAATTCAAAATTGGATTTCCGTATCCGAGATGCAAGACCGAGCACTTGTTTAGATTGAGAGGAAGTAGCCACAAATCACACCATTGTTTAATGGTAGAAAGATCTTGTGATAGATTAATAAAATCAGTGGCGGGGTTTCCAAAAATTTTACAGTCATCTGCGTAAAATACATGCTGTGACTTGATTTGAGGAGCTAAATCTGCTACAAATATTAGAAATAAAGTAGGACCGAGCACTGAACCTTGCGGTACCCCTGACGACATGGAATGCATGCTCGAGCAAGACTCACCTATTTTCGTGAAAAAACAACGGTCAGTCAAATAAGCCGTGATCCATCTCAGCAGTTGTCCTCGAAGACCAAAATGTTCTAACTTAGCCAATAGCCGCCGCAATGGAACCCTATCGAAGGCTTTGGAAAAATCTAGGTATATAATATCGACGGGCTCCTTTCGATCGAGTTTCTTAGTCCACTGGTCAACACATTCTATAAGGCACGTTTCAGTTGAACGACCGGGTATAAAACCATGCTGAGAGTTTGGTAAAATATAATTTTCTTTCAGAAAGGATCTAAGATTGTTGACAATAATACGTTCCATTATTTTGACACAAACAGACGTTAGGCTTATTGGGCGATAATTGGATGCATCTAACTTGTCCCCTTTCTTGAAAATGGATGTGACGGAAGCGCATTTCCAATCATAAGGAAGCTGCGAGGATTGAAAAGATTCATGCATTATGTGTGACAGGGGTTTAGCCAAAACGGAAGCACATCTTTTTAGGTTGGCAGGTGACAATCCATCTGGACCAGGAGAAGACTTAACGTCCAGACTATTTAAATGTTCCAAAATTAGATTCTCACTGAAGTCTATTTTTTCCAGTGACCTATCACATCGCTGTTGCAAAATAGATGGAAGAGGACCAATAGGTTCATTGACATAAACTGTTTTGTAATATTCTGCAAAAGTATTTGCCGTTTCTTTATTGTCTGTGCAGATGTTGCCATCTGGTTTCCTAACTTTGGGAACAGTGACTTTTGAAGCTACTTTGGTTCTGGTATACTTGAAAATTGCTTTGGGCCCTTTATCAAGGAGGCTATTTTCAAATGCGGCTCTCGCGTTAGCTAAATCACGACTAAGGTCGTTTGAGTAACGCCGATGTTCCTCGAGGTCAAAATCTGAATTCGTTCTTTTGTACCTTCGCCACAAGTTTCGTTTAAACTGTGCTCGTTCTATGAAATTCTGATGTATCCACGGTTTTGACACGTTTGATAATACCTGCTTGGAATAAGAGGATGAGTCGGCATTGTTCTTAAAAATAGCCTTAAAAATATTCCATTTCTCGGTGACATCAGTAGCATTATAAAGAGGAGTCCAGTTTACATTTTTGAGTTTATAATTCAATTTATCATAATCAGTGATTTTAATATTTCTACATCCATTTCTGGAATGTTTCTGAGTAAATATTTGAATTTTTGCTTCAATAATACTGTGATCAGATTTTGGAAAGGGTGCATGGAATGATATATTACTAATTAAGTTTGGATCATCCGTTAGCAGCAAGTCAAGAAGGGATGGATTATTTGCAGTTCTGAATCGAGTATTTTCTGAGATCATTTGATGTAGATTAGATTCAAGGAGCATATCAATGAAGCGAGATGCAGGTGTATCAGAACTAAGCGATTGACAGATGGGCCATTTTATAGTAGGTAGATTAAAGTCGCCAAAAATTAGCAGATTGGAATGGGTTTTTGATAATTGCAGTATAGTTTCATTTAATATAGCATCATTAGGAGGAGTAGTATTTCCGGGTCGATATATGCAGCCGAGGACGAAGGAAAGTTGGTTAGACTTCAGTTTTAGAAATACAGATTCAATGTTAACCATACTTGTTTGGATTTCAAATATTTCAAAGTTGCTGAAGATGTCAGTTTTAAGAAGGATACAAGCTCCTCCACCTTTACCATTTCTGTCATTCCTGTAGATCGTATACTCCGGAATATTTAGCAGCGAATTAGGCATAACGTCTGATAACCAAGTTTCTGTAATTAAAATACAAGGAGGGTGTTGTACAGCAAGAAATAAATGGAAAGCATCAATTTTGGCTGGGAGGGAGAGAATATTATTATAAAATATGGGAATTTCATGAAGATCGTAACCGGTCAGTTTTTTTGTGAGTCGGAGTCGACAATTGTTGGAATGCCTTTAAGGTACTTGATTGTTTTATTGGTTTCGCCGTTTTGTTTAAGTTCATCTAGTTGCTGACGTAGGTTTTTTAAATGTTCAATCTGAGCTGGGGTACGGTCGTCACTTACTACGATGTTCTTAAATTCGGTGTTGCGCAGACGATTTTTGTTTTTATAACTTACTATTTTCTTTTACAGCTCGAAATTTCACATTACAGCATTAAATAATTAAAAACAATTGCCTTTGGTAGATTCTAACAGTTAGTGAAACAACATAAGCTTGATGAAATCGAATTGCTGATTTGCAGTGGTGCAATTAAAGCGCGCGTACGTAATTTCCCAAAAAAAAACCAAGCAACCTTAACATATTTCATTTTTTTAGCTAAATATAGTAAATATCACTACATATTATCCAAGTGGGCGATACTGCAATTACGAGTATATCAGTAGGTTCTGTAGAGTGAACCTAATAAATCTGCCAATTAGTTTTATACATTGTTACCGACTGAATGATATTGCGTAGAACAATTCTAAAACTTAATGCTAGATTTTTGTTAAAAAACTATTTTTAAATGCCATTACTTGTACAATTTAGATTTAAAATTTCTAGTTGTAATTTACAACATAATATATCTGCTGCTACAAAAGTTGGAAAACCGATGCAAACTCTTATTTATTTATTTGTGGTCAATTGTAGAAAAACTTATACTAATTACACTAACCTAGCATTATTTTCCAAACTATTTTTTGAGTGAAGTTTTTGGTTTTTCAAACAGTTGCCGGAGCTGAAGAGCTGCCGGAATTAATTAGTTTTCCGAGATACTAATATTTTAAAGCTCTCACAACTGTATTTAGAATATAATATAGGACTGACAAATATTTAAATATTCCACTTAAACTCTTAGGCTGTTAAATAATTATCTGACGATTTTTAAACCTAAAAGTAGACAATCATAACTTTGAAATGTTAACGACGATACTATTACTATTATTCGTTCAAACACATTAATTTAATATATGTATACAGAAAGCGTCAGAATGTATAAGTAACTAATACAATTTTCTATTTTACACACTTCGTCCTACTAAACAAATTTGTTAAAATTTAAACATTGCGTAAATAATATTTCAAATTCGGCATTTTATGTTTTATTCTAAGCAGCTACGTTCCAGTTATTATGATAAGTAACATGTATTAATTTTAACTAGTCATCTCATTAAAGTGATTAAAGCGATTCTGCTAAAATACATCAAAATTTTAAATGTTCCCTTTCTCAAATTTCTCTTATATTTCATGGGACTACTATTATGAATTATAGTAATTATTTTTTCAATGTTTTGACTTTTTGTTTGTTAGCGATTACAAATTTATTCCAGTTTTTATTAACCAGAAAATGGTGTTTAATAAAATAAATCGATATAGTTTCAGAAATTGGTTTTGTTATGTACGTTCCCAATAATTACCTTTCTTTTATTGTATTTTATTAAAATAATAAAATTGTATCAACTAATTCTAATTTGCGTAAGATTTCACAACTTTCTGAATACGAACATCTTCACCTTCATAAACATAAATAATTAGATTATATTATTTTACCAGCTTAATCATAGTTAATAAAATTGTCGTATTCTGCAAACATTTTATAAATTATTGTTTATCAGTTAAATGGACTTTAATGGTTACTACTTACTAATAACAAATATGTCCTCACAAACCATATTCTCATCATATTTGAAGCAAATTCATTAAAAAAATTAGATATTTTCAAGTGTTTGTACGTAATGTACGTGTTCCTTTCAGAATGCCCACAGTAACCTTTAGTTAAAGTATATAAGCAAGTTTTTCAAACATGAAAATCAATACCATTTTTGCCATCATTAAGTAGGTAGGTACTTATAATTTGTTACGCATTCTAAGCGTATACCTCGAAAGTTGCCTTTGAATAAAGTAATACTTGCTAAAAGTGTTTGATTAGACCGAAATGTGAAAATCTCACAAGAAGAAGAATCACAACAATTTGTATTTCTGTCAGTTACCATATTGACATATTTGGTACTGGATAGGAACTAATAGCGTAAACTTAATATCAGTTTCAATTGTATGTGTAGTTTTTAATATTTTATGAAAAAGTGTATTAAAAAAAATGTATAAGCTATAGAGGGTTAAAATTAACGAATGCGTGGGAAGAATTCGTGAAAAAATGGAAAAAGGTAACGAAGGTAACGGAAATTTATTATTCAGAATTTTAAAAGGGTTGAAAAATGAAAAGGGTTGTTTATTGAGATACATAAAAAATAAAAAAGAATACATGTTAACTGCCGATAAAGAAATCGAAAACAGATGGGTAGAGTATCTTAAAGAACTCATAGGAGGGAATCCAACATTACCCCAGGAACCCATGGCGGCGAGCAATCAGCATCAAAGTGGCACACATTAATAATTGTTCCTCTTCATAAGAAAGGTGAGCACTGAGCAGTCGATATAATTAATTATAGGGGCATATCCCTGCTGGGCCTGTCCTACAAAATATACGAAAGAATCATTGAAAGAAGGCTCCGAAATGTCGTCGAACCAACATTACTCGAGAACCAAGCAGAATTTAGGCCTAACGAAGCAACCAAGACTGGATTTTCGATTTTAAACACATCATAGAAAACACATAAACTACAATGGAAAAATTTACATATGCGCTATCGACCTCGAGCACGAGATTCATCTGGTCATCACTAAGAGTGAGACAAATAAATGCGCACAACTGATCGAAATAAATGAGTTTATATAAGGAAATCAGAAATCGGGTGAGGTGAGTCAGAGAAATACAGCTGACTTCACAAGCTATAAAGGGGCAAGACAAGGATGAATACCAAGCCCTTCGTTATTCATAACCGTAATGGATGAAATAGCACGAATTGTCAACGAGAAAATGAAAAAGCTGTAATAGGAGTGAAAAACTTACAGCACGTCAAAGTTAGTTAATTCATATATGAATGCAGATGACCTGATACTAGTAGCTCTAAGGAAGACCTACAGAATAACTTAGAAGCTTGGAACCATGGAATTTTAGTTGAAGGTTAATGTTACGAAAACCTAGGTGATGATAAGATCTAAAGAACAAGAAGAAATAAGTTTGAAAATAGATAACATAAGTATCAGACCACCAAAATGAAGTATTTAGGGGTGAACTTATATCCAAAAGGCGACCAACACTCTGAATTAAATAACCGATTAGGGGCAGCCATAAAGCATTAAATAAAGCATTCTTGGGGAAAAAGAGGTATCCACTAAAATAAAAATAAGAATTTATAACACTGTGTACGTACTAGTACTAACTTATGGTTGTCAAGTTTGAACCCTAAATAAAAGACCAAATAGTAAATTACAAGGTTGTGAATTGCGTTATCTTTGAAGAGTCACAAGAAAAGACCAGAAGAAATGATGAGATTCGAAAAATACTAGGAGTGGAATCACACATCATAGAGAGAAGACAGCTTAATTGGTTGGGACACTTGTTCAGAATGCATAGTAAAAGTTTGGTGAAAATTTTGTGGGAAATGGATTGTGATAGGAAAAAACCAAATGGTAGACCAATGAACACTTGGAACGATCAAACTGTTCAGATTCTGGAAAGAAAAACCTGAAACTGGGTACAAGCAAAACAGCTGGCAAAAAACCGCAGTGAATGGAAAATCTTATGCAAAAACCTGTACACCTAACAGTAAAAGAGGCCGGATTAAGCAAGTAAATAAGTGCATTTAAAATGGTGTCTAATACGTGTAATACGTTATTTTCCATCAAATCCCAAATAAAAATTTTTAATGAAATTATTGTTTTTCACGGTCTTGTTTTGGAGGTAAATATTCTTAGTTATCGATTATTTTTATTTTATCTTGTATAAAAGTTTTCGAATACTGACATTTATAAATTAGTATTGAATTATCAAAACGCGTCGAAACATCTTCAATGCTCTGTAAGTTCTATTACATATCGATAGAAAGAATTCTTTATTTAATTTGTTGTTACTAATTATCCTTTTTAAGAATACCTGGTAACGTGGCATTATCGGTACACAATAACAGCCTCAGCGTTTGATAAGAATACAATTTGAGTTAAATTGTTTATGGATTAAAATTTGAAAGTCGGTAGGCGAAAGTGCCACGTGATCACTGTATTGGTTTGATAATACTGGAATAATCTTTTTATTTTTGCGTTTCTGAGTTGTTCATTCTTTTTTCTTTTCTGTTGGTTAGTGTTTTTGGTTTTATTTATTGCCTAATGGCTGTTTTTCATTTTCCCAGGTGCTACCATTAACCATAAAATATGCGACCCCTGAATTTTACGTAAGTAATGTCGTTGGTTCTAGATATCAAATAGAAAGATGGAAACATTATATGCAAAAGCTTTTTGAAGACTATAGACAACAACGAGTACTAGAAAAAGACGTAGACAGGGAAAGAGAGAGTGGTTCCGACATAACGAAATACATAAGAAGTTATGGGCGCAGTAAGATTAGCAAAGAATAACAAAGCAGCTGGCCCGGACGAAATACCAGGCGAATTAATTAAACTTATCGAGGAACAACAAATAGAAGTATTAGTAGACTTGGTCTTATAACATGGAAGTCATTCCTACGGAATAGCTTACGTCAACAATTATTGTTCCAATACCTAAAAAAGCTAAGGCGAAAGAATGCAGTGATCACAGAACAATAAGCCATATGTGTCACATGCTTAAAATATTTCTGAAGACAGCGACTATTCAGGAAGTTAGAACAAGATATTAGCGAAACACAATTTGGATTTAGAAAGGCATTAGGTATAATAGAGGCGTTATTTGCATTCAATGTTCTAGCTCAAAGATGCATGAATGTCAATCAACCACTATACGTCTATTTCCTAGACTACAATAAGGCCTTCGATAGAATCCAACATAATCGTCTTATTCAAATGCTTAAAGAGAAGAATCTAGATATGAAAGATATTGGAATTATATGCCACCTTTACCTTCAATCAAGCTGCTGTTGTAAAAGCGATAAACGAGATCTCAGATAAAATTAAAATATAACGTAGCATTACGCGGGGCTGTGTGCTTTCGCCAATGCTCTTCAATTTATATTCAGAAGGGACAATAACAGTGCTATCAGCGGAAACGATCGGGATTAAGGTTAACGGAAAGCCGATTAACAACATAATGTTCGCAGATGACACTGTACTGATTTTATTAAGTCTTGAAGACCTACAGAGATTGCTCGACTAAGAAGTGGTAGAAGTCAGTGAACAGAACTGATTGACATTAAACACCAAAAAGACCAAATTCATGACAATTTAAAAAACACAACAACAACAAGAAAATTTGACAATTCACGGAGAAGTGGCAGAAAAAGTAAACAAATACAAATATTTGGGAACAATTATTGTCGATGAGAACAACGAATATACGAAAGAAATTAGGTTAAGAATTGGACAAGTAAGGAACGTGTTTGAGAGAATGAGAAGAGTCTTTTGCAGCAAGGTACTTAATTTGAACCTTAAGATTTAAGATCAGATTGTTAACTATGTATTCTCAGTGTTGTTCTACGAAATGAAATGGAAACGTGGACACCGAATCAAAACAATATCGATAGATTGAAGACGTTTGAAGTGTCGACCTATACAATAATCTTAAAGATCAGCTGGGTAGATAGGGTGACGAATGAAGTAGTGATGAGGAGAATGGGAAAGGAAAAAGAAATAATCAACACAATCAAGATCAGGAAGCTGCAATTTCTGGATAAGAGGAGAATAATAATACAAGGAGAAATACGAGGACGAAGACGCATTTCTTGGTTAAACAACCTTAAAAAGAGGTTTAACTGTAGCTTTATTGAATTATTCAGAGCTACAGCATCAAAAGTTCAAATCGCCATGTTGGTTACTAACCTTCTTAGAGGAGACGGCACTTAAAGAAGAAGAGTCAAATGAGTAGCAATTTACAATTACAACAGCAAGTAAAGTCGTTTTTAAGAGATTTGTTTTGGGGGGGAGGGGGTAAAAAACATATCCTTAGGTCTCGTCTCAAAATGTACCAAAAAGAAGCTGCATATGCATTTGCTTTCTGAACGTAATACTCTAAATAATTAAATAATATAGCTGATTTTATTCTTTATGCTAAATGCAAGCAAATAAATAGAAGCATACGTCAGAATGGACACTATCACTAGGTAATTTAAATTTGAGTCAAGGCAAACACAGTTTAAAAGTTTTTAAACAAATCTTACCTAGAAATTAGCTATATTATTTCAATATTCAGTGCATTACATTCAGAAAAAGGTTGAACCTGTTCCATCCATTTTTACCCCCTATACAGTCTGTTCTACAAAAAGGGCTCAAGACTATAGCGATATCAATTGTGATTTAACCTTCAACAAACCAAATATATTATTGAACGGGACAGTTTTAGCTACAACTTGGCGAAAAAAATTCTTTTTTAAACACCTGCATGTATTTGTTGTGACGTCACCGACAATTTTTTTAAATTGCTAGGTATAATTTTTTTATGTATTCTTGTAGAGAATTTTAAGTACTTTTCACCGGTCTAGACTTTTAGTAGGGTTACACTATGAAACTTTTGCAAAAAATGCAAAAAACTGGTTTGAGCTAGTAGACTGTTAAATCCAAAATTCTCTGTACGTCATGATTTCATGATAAAAGGAAAAGTAGAGCTTGGTGGTAAAAGATCAACAGATTTCAATACAAACAAGGCGATTAAGCAAGGAGGCAGTCTTAGCCCAGTACTATTCACATTAATAATGAAGAACACCAAGAAAAGAACTAAACACCTTCAGACGACGATTGGATACACAAATTTAACACCTGTGAAAATGGAAGGATTATTTTACGCAGATGATATAGTACGAGTGGCTTACATAGAGCAAAATGCAGGCCCTACTAAACATTTGGGTAGAAGAGAGTGAAACAACGAACATGAATACCTACATCAGCAAATGTAAATGCATGGTAGTAGGTCAAAATAAAGAAGAGAGAAGAAGCAGAGATCCGCTTATATGCAAAGAAGAACAAATAGAAATGGTATCAACATGCGAGTATCTAGGAGTGGTGTTTGCAAACAATGGGAAAATAGACCTGGAAATAGCGAATAGAGCAAGGAAGGCGACAAAAATATTGTAGTGTAATCACAATAATTACATCTAACAAATTCTTTTAAACTTATTTTGAAAAGTAATGTACTAGCACCACGTTGGGCTAGCCAAAAATATGTTATGTTATCTCAATTAATAACACACAATTTTAAATTAAATTTATTAAGAAAACTAAATGTTCTGTAAATTGAATGTGTGTGTATTATTGCCTGTGTGTATAAATGCGTGTGTGTGTGTGTTTACATAAAATCAAATATTCAGACAACTCAATATCTGAAATAATTCCTGCAAAATAAACAAACATCAATCAAAATACCTGAACATAAATTCCAAAATCAAAATAAATTTAATAGTTATTTACGTGAGTTCTGGCTGTAAGAATTGTTTTGAAAGATTGCATTATTTAAAAATTGACAAATTTTAATTTTAGAAAATGAATAACAAATAATTTTAAATTTTAAACTTTTACAAACATTTACATTTAATTATTAATAATAAAAAATATTAAATTAAAATTCAAATTTCGTTTCAAATTAAATTTTAAACAGAGAACACTTATCTTAAAATTCAAAAATCCTTGACTCTGCGTTTCTTTCTTAATCTCGGCAACGCTGTGTTGTTGACCTCGCAGTTGGAACGTGAACAGCTGATTCCTTAGTTTTAAAATAATTCTTCATCAGGTAAGTCTTTATTTATTTAACTATTGTCACTTTTTAATCACTTTAATGTTTATATTTGTTAAACACTTTATTTGCCTTTGCTTTTTACTTAATCCACTTTAATTTGTTGCAGGTTTTGTTGTTTGGGTTAAACTATAACCTCACTTTTGTCGTCATAAATAAAACGATTTATTTAAATTTTAAATCAATAATAGATTTTATTAACAATTAAATTGTTAACACATAACAATCATTTAAACTACTTGGTTTAATCTCATTCGATGTTCACAAAAACGTAAGTATCTTTATTTTACACACTAAGTTAAATTTGTTACATTTAAATTTATTGAAAAACTTTGTTTAATTAATTTATTATTTATTATTATTCTTTTTCTGTTGATTCACTTTAATTATCGATGATATTATTTAGTTTCACATTACTTAAAAAACTTTACAACACATAACTTTTCATTGACATTTTATTTTCCTCGTTGATTTTCAATTATTAAAAAAAAAAATGAGAGTGCCATGACGTCAATTATTAACATCCATATTTCTGGAGCGAAAAAATACACGTGCTCCTGCTTTGGAAACTAAATAGACACTGAAGACATCTTGTTTAAAGTCAACCAATGGGATTCGAGTATTTTTTTAACTTTAAAGTCAAATTTAATATAAACAAAATTATTTAAATTTTATAATTAACTTAAATCTAATCTTGAACAAATAACAATTAATCAATTTACTTAAAATTAATTTTCTGTACAATATTTTATTAATTAACTTATTTAAAATTTTCATATTTATAAATTTAAGACTTTCCATAATTCTTGATTCATCTTCAAATTAACGTATTTTTAAAATTATTCTTAATTTAAATGAAAACTATACCAAAATACTATTTACAAAATTTAAAATAGTTATTTGTACAACTAGTAATGAAAGCAATACTTTTTTTCATGAGTTTGAAGTTTGATGCACGACGGCGAAGCCGGAGTGCATCAATCAAACGAGTGAAAAAAAGATACTTTCATACGAGTTGTACACAATATTTTTTTGCATTTTGACATCTTAAATCCCTCAAAATAGGATAAAAAGGATTTGAGAATTTACAGTTGTCAAACTGACAATTTACAATATTTCGTTTACCATTTCAAAATATTGCAAATGTTTAATAAAAATAGTTAATAAAAGTGTCTTCATGATTTTTTAATAAAAAAAGTCCACTTTTTTTGTCAAAATGCAAAAAACTAATTTTATTCTTGTCAATTTTTATATTTTTGCCTATTTTGGCTTTATTTCATGTCCATAATTCTGACATTTGTCAAAATTTACATTTTGTGATTATTCTTATATTTTTACCTTTCTGTCCTCAAAATATCAATATCCTTATACTTTATATGCTTTTACAACTTCTTATCATGTTGTTTTTGTCATATGAATTTTTCTAGATAGTTAAATTTGAACATAAAAAATATCTCAGTACACATGTACTTAAAAATAACTTATTTTGTTAATTTTTAAGCAATAATTTAACTTTATCTGTTATTTTCAGCATGGTAAATGAAATACTATGTCACCAAGAACTAATACATCCTGGAACATCTGCATCGTCACATGAAATGAATGAAAATTTGGATATCGTAATCGTATCCTTTAACTGTCAATCAACATAATTTTTAAGACATATTTATTGTGTATATTTGCTTTCCAGTACTTTTATCTAAATTAATAAATTATAACAAACTTCTAAAATGACTTTATATGAACTTTATCTTAATATTTAACTTTATGTAATTTGTAAGTGTTAAATTTGTGCCAAAATTTGTATAAATTGTATTTGTGTTAATTATGTAAATAAATTGATATTGTTTATAATGTTTGGTGTCTAAAATACACAACAATATATTACAGCTTAAACAATACAATATTCAATAAGAGGGAAATACACCAAGAAACGAAGCTTCAAGTTTACAACTCAATCATCATACCAAGGATACTATATGGCAGCGAAACATGGGTCACTAATAAAAAAACACGGGAGCACACTTAATGCAGCATAAATGAGACACCCAAGAAAAATTGCAGACTAAGGATCGACGAGTACATCAGGGGAGAACTGAAGCAAGAACCGATAGAGTCAAAAATCAAAAAGAAAAAACTGAACTGGTATGAGCACATACCTAGAATGAAGCAGATCAGGTTGGTAAAACGAGTTATGGAGGCGAAAAGATACGGAAGGAGAAGAAGAGGAAGACCGAGGAAAACGTAGTAAGAACAGATTTAGGAGATAACAAGAGAAAGAGGAAAGACATTACACCCATTGAAGAAGATGGCCACAGACCGGAAGAACTGGAAGAGATGGGTGAATGGAGATAAATGGGTAACACCTCCGAGGTTTCGAGGGAGCATAAGGAGTTCATGAGAAAAAGACGAAGCTTAATTTATTTAAAATTGGCAATTTTAAGTATACATTTGATCTTTTCTTGTTAATTCAGTTAAATTAATTAAATTAGATTAGACGAACAGAAAAAAGAATTTTTAACTGTCAATTCTTAAAGTCGCGCTAGAATATTCAGCAGGTGTGGTACAATCTTCAAAAATAAAACAAAACTCCACTTTCTCGAAAACTGTCCACGAAAAAGAAAGTTAAGGGTCAAGAAAGATTAATTATTAGAAAAACAAACAATAAATGTTAAGAATAAATTTCAGTAAAACATATGAATGTATTTTGTTGATTAATTAGTGAATGTGGTTTACGTGTTTTAATTTAAATTCCTATCTTGTATATGATTTACATTTAATAATATACTTGCGAAAGTGTTTAATGAGAACAGATATGCATAACAAATCACAAAATTTTAGGATTTTCAAATCTAATAAATAAATTAAATTTTAACTAAATTCTCGTTTCTGTTATTAGTTAAAAGGGGCATTCTAACACTTTCCTATTTAGTTTTAAAAGTGTAAACTTTTAATGGCTTATTTTATATCGGCAAATAGAAAAAATATATTAACTGACGATGCAACGAAACTTTAAATTTAAAGTGTTCTATTTAAATCAATCAAATTTTTTTGGCAATCTGTTGTTATTAATAGATTTAAAAATAATTAGTGTTAAGTTTCAAGAAAGGTAGGTATAGTTCAAATATGTAAATAAACGAATCAATTAAAGATCAGCGTAGATTGAATCAGATCAGATACTTCACAAACAAAATTTCGGAGAGTAACTGAATTTCTAATTTATCTTTAATGACAATTATTATTAATTTATTTTAATTAAAATCTTGTAATAGTTCTGTAGTTAGTAGGAAAAAACTAAAATTTCTATTGTTATTCTGCAAGTATTGAATCAAAAATTCTGCCACGTTTTGATAGGCTACTTAAACTCTTCAAAGTACTAAAATAATAGCTAAGTAAAAAACTTCAATAAAAGCATAATTATAACAAATGTAGGAAGCACTTTTCGCTTGACATAATTTCGCAGTTTAATCATTTTTTACAATTCTAATAGAAACCATTTTTATGGCATCTAGAATTGTTAATGACTTTAAAAGCTGATTTTAAAGAACTTCATTAACGTTTCTAATTCATTCCGTGCTTCAAGGAAGTTCGGTGAAACGCACAAATCGCTCAACAGTTACTGCATTAAAAACAAAACCTTAAAATGTTTTCACGGAAGAGAGATCTGCTTGTCAAAATCGGTAGCCCAAATATCTATAAGTACACTACTATTTTTATTAATAACGATAATTGAGATCCTAATCGTTGTTGTGTTTGTTAGTTTTAATTCTCTTTAACTTTCTACAAGCTTCTTTGAAGTTAAAAATAATTAGTTATGTTAGAAAATTCTAACGAAAACGTGTTAGTTATATCACGTACTAGGATCCTTAGTTTAATATTCTATAAGCAACACTACTTATAGGTAGTGATATCGTTTGCTTATTGACATGACATTCTTTTGATGTCTACAGTTATGTTTACAAGGTAAATAGCAGATTTCCTTAAAAAAAACTATTCGTTTAGCTTGTGTTTACGCAGCTATGAGAAACTTGTATAGACGTTGGGGAAATTAAATTCACAAAAGTTCTGATCTTTTTTTTCTTATTTCCGAAATTAATTACCGGATCTCGACTAGGAGCTTAAGTGAAATTATTTTTTAACGATTTAAATCTTAAAGGTCAGAGTAGGTGCGGTGCGTCTTAAGTGCGTAAGTGGTCCACATTTTCCTCTCATCAATAAAATAGTAAAAAAATTAAAAAAAAAATAATAAAAATAGTTTAGTGAAACTTTTTTATAGAAATCGAAACCTAGTTTCGTATTTGTTTTGACGGGGCCAATTAAGTAGGCTTTGCACGTTACATGTTAATGAATTTGTTTAACGAGTATAAAATAGAACATAATGGGAATGTAGTACACGATTTGTTTACTCGTATAATTCTTTAAATAATTATTGTCCGCTCACAACTAATATATGGAACTAAAACTTCTACAATTAGAGGTGAAAATTTCGTTAAGTATTTCTGAGTACATATTTAATATTTATATAGTGGTAGTAGAATTTTAGGTTAAAATCTGTGGCATAAATGCATGTTTGTATTTGATAGGCAAGCTATTTGCTTTTGTGTGCCCATTTATTTAACATTAAACTGCAAATTAATGAGTTATAAAGGCAATTTTAACCTTATCCCGTATCTATTAAAACGTAAACATTTCTAGAAAATCTTTAATATAAGATTCTTAGGTTGTTAATCAGAAAATTCTCATTAGTTTAAAACAAACACAAATTATACAATATTTAATCGTTTCCTTCCTATATAAATAAGTCGCCCGAAATTTCCCATTTTTTCAAGTACTTCAGAATCAAAAAGCTCAGTCCATGTTTGTGGAAACTTCGGACAAGTTTTGAATTTTCCAATAATTTATGATGAAAATGTCAATAATTTTCGTCAACTAAGAATTAAATCGTTTTACTTATGAAAAATCAACTGTAATTACCTCAGTTTTCAGGAAGCCAAAGAAGATTTAACCTGAACAGCTCCGGGTATGTTTGAGGAAACTCCTGAAAAGCTTCTCAATAATTGTTTAAATCGTGAAATTTCTAAAACTTCTTTACACTCGGTTTTAAAATTAAAATACACACACCGGCAAAATTAGAGGAACACAAAAAAACTCATATTTTCTCGATGTTTTAAGATTTATTTAACTTAATTTGGCAGGAGAAAATTCACATTCGAAAGATTGCAACTACACAAAAATTAAATTTATGCTTGTGGTTGCCAAACTGAATGAAATGAGAAGATTGAGCAAAAAAAATTAATTATCCATTCATCATCATCATCATCAATTGACATGGAGCAGATCCTCGTGCATCAATCCTGGATTACCCCAGGCCCACCCCATGCCAATAGGGTGTGAAGGGATTTGTTATGATAGGTGGGGATTGGAAGCACTGTATAACGTTAACATGCCTGTGATGCCTGCCGCAGAACACCGCTTCTACAGTGCAAGGTAGTTAGTAGTTCACATATTCAATGGGAGTTGAATATGTGACCGAGATGGTTAAACTTGTTTTGTCATCTTAAACCAACATTATTTCTGGTATTACCGCTAATTTCCTAGGTCTATAATATGAAACGCCTTAGCGCAGACATGTCTGCCCTATTACATGTTACTTTATGTTAGTCTAGTCTAATCATTATTGTTATTATAATTTTTATTTTCAATTGTATTTCACAGGTATACGTATTCCTTGTTTCCTTATTATTATTATCGAATATGTTCCTTCGCCGTTCTTCTGCAATATTCTTCGATATTTATTTCTTCTTCCTCTACTTCTATTCCCTCGTTGTCTGATTCTTCTCTTGAGCCATATTATGCGGTTTATTTCCTTCTTCATCATAATTTTGTTTCGTGCCGATTCTTTCCAGGTTTGTTGTGATATAACCGATGGCTCTAGATCTTGTTTCAGTGCTGTTTTCTCCCCTGAATCCTTCCGTTCCCAAATCTTTTATGTAGGCGTCGGTTTGCATGGCGGGTCGAAGCTGTGATTTAGATGATCGATTTTGGGGGCCAAGTCTTTGTTATTTTCTTCCAGCTGCAGTTGCCCGACTTCTTGGTTTTCCCTCACATCTTTAAAAGTTTCCCTCTTAAGCCCAGGCTTCTTTCTAGTTTTTGTTTCTTCTACCTTCTGTTAATTGATCCGCCATCGCCGCAAACAGGCGGTTTGCGTTCTCTGATATTTTCTTTACTTGAATTCCATAGTGGGCGGTGTACTTGCTTTCGCATGTTCTTCCAGGATGTCTGTAATATATCGTGCAGCTATCAGAGAACCTCATTGAATTAGGACTAATTGAGTGTGTGCCCCCAAACATATCCCACCCTAAACCATAAGTATGCCTCCTCCATATGAGACCGTGGAAACAATGTTGCACTGTGAATATTGCTCTCCTTGTTGCTTCCACACTTTTTCTCTGCTGTCAATTGCGTTTAAGCAAAAAAGGCTTCCGTCCGTAAACAAACTTTTGCCCTCATTGTCCTAAATTCCAAAATCGGTGTACGTGCAAACAAATTTGGGACCTTTTGCGGGAACTTTTGACTTCAAGCCAGCTTCAATAAGTGTTCGCTGTACAGTTCGTTTACTTACATGCACTTGACGTACATCTTCTAGGGCATTTCCCGTCTGGACTGCTGTTACACGTCGTTTTCTCAGAGTCTGCAACAGAATAAATCGCTCGTCCCTTGCAGTAGTCACTTGTTTTTTGCCTTGGCCACGTCTTCGTACGTAAGATCCAATTTGTTTGAACCTTTGTACATTGCGATGAACAACATCGACTGAAACGCCGAGGAGCCTGCCGACCGACCTGTAGGTTTGGCCACTTTCGATCACTGTTTTTTTTATTGTTAACCCTTGATCTAAAGACTACACGAATTAAACACCCATATTCAACAGAATGAAACACCAAGCAACATGTTAACAATATGATAAATGACATTCAATCTTTATTAAGTGGCCAGATTTAAGTGTTATATCGCCATTTGTTATTTGTTGTACATGTTGAACTAACAATACAAACATAAAAGCCATAGTATTCAAACTTTCTTGGAAAGATGTCCCTTCTTTATGTTCCCCTAATTTTGCCGGTGTGTGTATTACTAATTTTTCTTAACCAAGACACTAATCGTTTAATTCCTGAAAAATTGCCTATTTTTTCAGATAACCTTGGAACATTCAGTCTTGAGTTTTCTTTTGTTTTGGATCAATAAAAAAGTATGCAACCTTTAGTTACCAAATCACTTTTAAATCCACAAAAAAAAAAACTTAAAAAAATCAATATTTCTTCTTCTGAAAGCTCCTTTCGAATATTTTTTCCTCATTTTAGTTATTTTTTTTTAAATTTTGTGTGGCGAAGCTGTAGCTTTAAGCTACAGCTCCTGTCCTTAAAATTACAACTTTCACAGTCAATAAAACCAAAATCCTGGAAGAAAAGCAAAGTTTCCTTTCTGAAGTTTCTATTTGGAGAAGAAGAGTCTGGGCGGTTTTTCTGTAGGGCTAAAATTTTCCCTTAATGTCGTTATGTTAATTTTCAGCTGATGTTTGAAATTAAAGTTTTAACAGTTTCAGAATTCTAAAACTTCATAAAAAAATCAGTTTTTCTTCTGAAAACTTTCACCTGAAAGCAATGAGCAGTCTTTCACATAACAATATAAAAGCTTCGGAAGGTTGATATTTTTGAAACTTTGTTTTTCAGGTAGACGAAGGGAAGCTTGAAATTCAATCAAGCAAAACCTGAAAGTTCACTGCCCCCTTCTCTCTGAAAAAGTTTCAATATGCTGAAACCTTGTTTATGAGCAACAGTTTAGGTGAAAAAGTTTAGAGTTTGGTTTACTATTGGCAACCCAAAGTGTCTTCCGTTGAAAGTTTAAAAATTTCAGCTTGTTGCTAACTTACTGGAAGCTTCTAAAAGCTCAGCTTTTAAATATCAAATTCGCTTCAAAACTAAAAGCAAAACATTATTGACTGATATAAGTCATCTAATTCGTTTTTCGGTAGATGCAAGACTTTTCATGAAGTCAACTTGAGTTCCTGAGGTTTCTTCAGTTGAAACTTCAGACTCTGAAAAGAACGTAATTACAATCCTTAAAGTCCATTTATTTGTTATATTTTTAATATCTGCGTAGGTAAAATGTAATATAATAAAAAGCTTAAATTACTAAATACTCGTAATATGAAATTTAAAAAATACGAAAGAAAATTTATATTAGTTAAGATTTGGATAGAGAAAATGTCTCATGTGACAGGAAGGCCATATTTTGAATTTTTATTGGGATCCACCTGATAGTTTCCCGGTTGCCCGGCGTTCCTGGTTCCAGTCCGACACTGTAGTTAAGACATCTATTTTTTATTTAGATATTGTGATTATTGCAATATTTACTGGTTTTTGTTTTACTAATCCTGTTAAGAATATTTCAAAAATTTTTGAAATTACAGAAGAAAATTAAAATTAAGATTTTGACTTTGACACCCTATATTTCTTTCAATATTAACTTTGGACTAAGGTACTGCCTAGGTAAATTATAATATTTTGGACCAGTTAATCTACTGTTGGCCTGTGTTCCATTATTCATGGACCATCCTGTAGCGCGTATAGAAGCTTAGGAAACGTTTTAGTTACGAAGAATGCTGACCGTTGTGTAGAAAACGACGTACTAAAGCACCAATTTTGGCTCTGACATTGAAATGTTCAGCACTATTATATTAAAAACAATTAGATTAGATATTACGTGACCATAATTGTTTTAAAAAATTTATCGTCCACGGCAAACTAAAAGAAAGCAGTTAAGGATGAAATTATGAACAATTCAATAAACTCACGTCTTCTCTACAAAGAAGAGTGAGTTTATTGAATTGTTCATAATTTCATCCTTAACAATTTACTACACCTAAAATATGGATATTAATCATATAAAAGAAAGCAGGCTAAGAAAACGATCTTCTGTAGGACACACTTATTACATAAGTAGAGTTTACAGGACCCAGGATAACAACGTGCTCAGATTACTTTAAACAGAGCGAGTTGGAAATATACAGCGGTCTTTTTCCTTTCTTGTCCAATTATTAAGCTATTTTAGAGCCCATTCTGCAGTCTATAACATGTTTAGCAGTTCTCTCAAGTTTTATGAGCTTTGTGGAAGATCTCTTAGTTACCCTTAACTACTTAATTCTATTTTCAATCAAAACTTATATTGTATAGTTTTCAAATAATTTTCAATTTACTGATTTTGGCTGAATACTGTTTCATAGTCGAACTTTTCCCAATTTTCAGTTCAGTATATAGTCCATTTCTATTTTTGACATTCAGTTGTACATAACTGCTTGTTTTATTATTGTAACTACTATGTCGTATCATAATAGTAAGGTAAATTAGATTGAACTGTTACTGTCACAATAAATTCAAAAATTTTGTTTCAACTAAAAATAAAACATCGGAACATTAACAAAATGCAATTATAGGAATATCAGATATTAATTGAAATGTGGCAAATAAATTTAGAAAATAAAATTGAAAAATAAATAGTAAAACGTATATATTTACTGGGGATCGAAGTCAAAAAGATGTGATTATGCAGCAACTACGCCTTAACAATTACGGTTCGGAAACTCCTAATATATGGACATTGTATTAATTTTATTTTACGAGATATTTATTTATTATTTAGGTAAAAAGCAGCCAAACAAAATTATGTACATAACTCTTACATGATAAGACTTTATTTGGATTCGCCCTTTCCTCTCGTCTAATAACTGAGTTCTTCATTATACACTCATTACATAAATAGCTATTATGACACCAATTGAATGTAGAGTTTTCCTTTAAAATTACTTTCTTAAAACTTCTCCATAACTCTTACAATATTTACCTAAAGAATTATATGAATTATTTGTTTATTTTTATAATTTTGTCTAATATTTAAAGTTAAGCAGGTGTTACTTTTCTAAAGGTTATAGTGTTATCACTTATCACGAACATATCTCTGAAGTAAAAGTCTTAATACCAAATCTGAAAATCGAAAACTGGCTGTCGATTTCCAGCAATTAAAATAGCCAAATATACTGTTTAATAAAAAAATGTGTAGACATGATCTTAATTATAGAATAGGTAAAACTCGTTTTCATGCCTACTTTTCTTATCAAATATTCTCATAGGTTTAAAAATAATCTCGCTACACTTTCTTATTAATTTCATTTCACTTTTGGCCTGCGGTTTATCTGTGATAGTTGCGTATTCACGCATCTCGAATATACGCTACTGACATAGTTTGTATTTGAACAAAAATAAATATAGGGTATTAAGTATTTTCACACACGTATAAACCTTCAGGTTCAAATATTGTCACGCATTTCAATAATTACTATGGTCCAAAATTTCTCATTTGCAGTAGAACGTAACTAATCGAAACTTCCTGCCTTAATATTAGATAATTAACTTTTAACAAATAGAGCAATGACGGATACAAAATGTCAGAAGAAGAATAATAATATTTTAACAGAATCTTTATATTCGCTTTCCTAATATTCGAACTAAGAAAACAACACGCTTTGTCGATGTTTAAATATAAGTGTTTTGATTATTTTACATTCTGTAATTTACCATGGAAGAGCTATTAATTAATCGATGGTGCAGTTTTGTGGTGTAATTATTTTAAAACATTTATCATTTTGTACATAAATATGTGAAACCAAACCAAGTTATTTATAAAAATATACTTTTGAAATTTTTAAAATGGATAAGTAAATCCAAAGTTTATTATTTTATGATTGTCCCAATTTTAATAAACAAATATTTATACAGATTATTTACTTTGTTTACATACATACATAACTACATACATAATCTGTCCGAATTTAAACTAGGAATGTATTTTAAGTAAAGGAGAGCCTGGAAGAGAATTTCTAATGTTATCTCTTAGGGATTACAAGTACAGATAATAGGTTTCGCAGTACAAGGCACTCAGCGCGTTAAAATAATGCTTTTTACGTTAGACAACTTAGATTGCAGAAATTGGAAAAGTAAAAATCGAAACATTAAGTTTAACTGGTTGCCTAAATGCAATTTTCTTTTTGCGATATAAATGTTCAATAAACTTCGACGAAAAAAATGTATTAGAAGACCTCAGTAGAACGTGCTAATCATTGTCAGTTTGTTCAAACTTTTTTTGGTTTCGATCACAAATAAACGAAAGAAACTGCAGAAATTATAGGACGTTTTCGATTAATTACAGCAAATTAATTGACCTTTTGACATCAACATATCAACACATCACTACCTTGCCTTCTATAGAACCTTTATAAGTGTTGACCAGCTCTTCAAATTTTATAATAAAGCCACAAAAGTGATATAAAATATTGCGATTTATGTCAATGTTTCCGTTAAGGAAAGTAGAGCCTTAAGGAGCTTGAAACTATACAAAAATAATATTATCACAGACGACATCCAAATAATAGCGTACGCGGACAACTTGACAATAGTGGCAAACTCGAGACTGGGGGGTACGATTCAATTCCCGCAGAGGCAGAAGTCTTACCAACAACAAAAATAGAAATTTACTGCGAGGCAGGTTATAAATCGGAACACATACGAAGGAAGAACACGGAAGCATACGAGACAACAATGAGAATAGCATATACGACTTCGACAAACGGTTCGAGAAATGACTACGATAGCGTCCCTACAAACACAACCATTTTATAGATAAATAAATGTAACAGTATCAACAGAACTTAAGATCGTTTCATGGAATGTAAAAGGAGGGCGAAGATCAGAAAAGCATGAAGAAATAGACAGATTATTAAACTAAAAGAAAATTTGCTTGCAAGAAACATGCATGACGACCGAGAAGGGAGACACCACGAACTACAGATAGCACCTCAGCAGAGAGAAAAATGAACAAACAAGAAGAAACGTCGTGGTTCTAGTTGGGAAAGCCGTCACGATTACAGTTCATCAAGAAATCTTCGAAAATATCTGTTCAGTGACAGTAGGAATAAATAATCATATTAGAAGTGGAAGACAAAAGGATGTATTATATAATGTCAGAATTATACGAGAAAACAAGGAAAATGGTCAGAAGAACGCCAACGATAATAGTGGGGGATTTCAATGCACATCTATGTAGGTATCGAAGACCTTACTGAGGAAGAGAAAATAGTAATAGGGCTAAAACTACTATACAAAAAATGCAACACAAACGGTATTGCACTTAAGGATTTTGCACCAATTTTCATTTCCAAACTCTTAGAGTAAGCCGAACTCTGCCAGAACAACATGGAAAAAGGACGGATATGAAAAAGGATGGCTTTTTAGAAAAATAGGAACGGTTTGTGTTCATTTCACATATAATATATAGGCATCATGGCACCACGAAGTACGCACAGACCACGAGATGCTGATTACTGGGACGATAAAACTCCAAGATTCTCAGCAAGCAAGAACACCGAAGGGAAATGCACAACGGAATATATAGCTGTGAAAGACCACATAATTCCAAGCAGAGTACAACGAACAAGCAGGAATCAAAATCTAAGCCCGAAACCCAACCAACTGCCCAGAAATTGTATAAAGCCTAACTACTACATTACAGGAAGCATTGACCAGACCAACATGTCCAATGACCGTCAGTGGAAGGAAAATGCAGGCAAAATATCAGCAAGTGCTCTTCGAAAACGATATGATCAAATATGTAGAAGGTAAGGGAGACTTCATAAGGAACAGGTTCAAGAAAAACGTGAAGCAGAGGAATGGGAAAAATTCTTCAGAAAAGAAGAATCCGAGAAATATACAAATACATCAAAAATAGAGAGGAACCGCCACCGCATCAAGTAGACAATACATGTAATTGATTGTATGCATTTGGTTAATCTCACCCAATATAATAGATTTTTTAATAGTAATAATCGCATACTAGACTTACTGTTCTCAGATTTGTTTTTGACTGTTTCTGATAGTAGTGAATTTCCATTATCCATAGTAGATAAATTTCATCCACCCCTAATTGCAGATTTACCTATCCAAAAAAATTCCTCAACGAATGACTTTCCGAAATACCAATTCTACAAGGCCGATTATGTCGCTATCAACGAAGCCTTTTCTACCTGTAACTGGTCTTGTGAATTAAATAATCTAGGAATTAATGTTGCGGTAGAAAAATTTTATTTAATAATTAATGATATTATTCAAACATTTGTCCCTATTAAACATAAACGCAACAGTTCCTATCCTATTTGGTTTTCTTCTGAACTAATAAATTTGATTAAACGTAAAAGTAAACTTAGGAAAAAATATAGAACTTACAAAAATGTTTCTGATTATCTGATGTTCTCAACTTTACGTGCTGAAGTTAATAGAGTTAAAAATAAATGTTATAAAAACTATATAAAAACTACAGAGAAGAATATCAAACATAATCCTAAAAATTTCTGGTCATTCATAAAAGAAAAAAAAGCGAACAATTCCTTACCCCGGTCTGTACATCTAAATGGTAATCAGGCTGATAGCCCTACTGATTGTGCAAATCTTTTTTCTCAATATTTTAAGTCAGTGTACGAAGAAATTGTTCAAGTTAACTATGAAGCTTTTGATTATCCCACCAGTAATAATTTGTGTAGAATCTCATGTCAAAGTAGTGATGTTGAAGAACTGTTAGTTAGTATTCAAACAAACAAATCAATGGGCCCCGATGGTATACACCCCTTTTTCATAAAGCAGTGTGCTCGTTCTCTTGCTTTTCCTCTATCTTTGTTGTATAATAAGTCTTTAAAAGAGGGGATCTTCCCTGACCTATGGAAAATTGCTTATGTAACTCCAATTTTTAAATCAGGCGACAAATCGGATGTATGCAACTACAGACCCATATCCAAATTATCAATTCTTTGTAAAATATTTGAATGTTATATAAATAAGATATTATTAAAT
Organism: Melanotus villosus; assembly: GCA_963082815.1. NCBI lineage: Eukaryota > Metazoa > Arthropoda > Insecta > Coleoptera > Elateridae > Melanotus > Melanotus villosus. The sequence continues at coordinate 25,885,159 of OY720419.1, read as the reverse complement.
CACATTAGTAATTTCATTTCTATTAACCAACATGGATTTCTGCCTTGTAAATCTACATCTACCAATTTGTTATATTACTCTGAATATATTTCTAATGCGGTCAATGAGGGAACACGGACTTTTCAAAGGCCTTCGACAAAGTTAATCATTCCATTCTTGTAGAAAATCTCTTCGGCTCTGGTGTGTCAGGTACTCTGTTAAACTGGTTTAGATCTTATTTAGTTGGACGAAAACAATGTGTAGTCGTAAACGGTTTCGAGTCAAATTTTATTGAAGTTAATTCTGGAGTACGTCAAGGATCTCATCTAGATCCCACATTATTCATTGCATTTATTAACGATTTAACATCTGGACTTAAATCGCCCTTTCTTTTGTATGCCGATGATCTTAAAATTTTTAAAGAAATAAATTCTCCAGCCGACTGCCTCGTTATACAAGCTGATCTCGATTATCTTTCTGAATTGTGTGCAAACAATAGAATGTTTTTAAATATTAAGAAGTGTTTTCAAATATCGTTTTCTCGCAGTAAATCACAAATAAATTTCTCTTACAAAATAAATAATGCTAACCTTCAGGGAGTCACAAGTGTAAGGGATTTGGGTATAATTTTTGACAGTAATTTTACGTTTAGCAATCATATTGAATACATTGTTAATAAAGCTAACCGAATGTTGGGTTTCGTTTTTCGCATTGCCAAAGATTTTCAAAATGCTAATACTTTAAAAATATTATATTATGCGTACGTTAGATCTAATCTTGAATACTGTAGTTTCGTGTGGAATCCTTTTTATAGAGTTCATGCAAATAGAATAGAGTCTATCCAAAAACGATTTTTAAAATTTCTTTGTTTTAAATTTAAGCTTAAACTTAATTATAATAAACAGCTACTGTGCTTTAATATGTTATCATTAGAGCACAGAAGGACGCTACTTGATGTCAAAGAACTTTTCAAATACGTCAATGGTTTTTACAATGACAGCACAATAATTCCACGTATTTTTATCAGAGTTCCATCCTATCCAACCAGAACTTCTTTATTTTTTTGGCATGATAGATGTAAGACTAATTTTGAACTAAATTCTCCCTTAGTAAGAATTGTTAGATCTTATAATCAATTGTCCCTGGGAGATGTTGACTTATTTTCTACTTCTATCACTGGTTTTGCAAAATCAGTTACAGGTTACTTTTTGGAAAGTTATAGGAATAGTGCTTAACTTAACTTTTTTCTTTGCACTCTGTAATGATTTTGTTTTCTTTTTATTAATTTACTAATTGCTATCTTTATATTTTTATATGTTATTGTACTTGGACCATTTTGACGAAATGCATACAGTTAATAATTAATTATTATGTAATAAATAGTTAAAAATATGCTACTAAAAGGGTATGTACTTTCATATTTAGTTTTATTTTTTACTTTTCTTGTTATTGTCATTAAATATAGAATAAGTTGTTTGTAATTGTACGATTAAGTTTTCAAGACATGATGTTATTTTTTTTGTAATTAGTGCCAACCTATAATTAGGTGACTGCTTTGCAGTCAATCTGTTGGTTTGGCCTTTCTTTATAAATAAATATAAATAAATAAATACATCCCAACAAGTAGCTGGGAAAAAGAACTAAAAAATACCGAAGAACACCATGGAAATTTGGAAATAGAATAAACGGACTATTGGCCCTTAACTACGCCTCCAACTATAGAAGAAGAGTCAAAATAATCCAACAGCTGAAAAGGAAATGGACAGAGTAGAAACAGAACTGTTACAGAATGCCCCACCTATCGCTTTAGAAAGCAATTCAAATCATGCTCCCTAAAGTCAGAAATCATAAAAAAACATCGGAATACCAGAAGATAAGTCTCTGCAACGTGGGATATAAGATGCATGCTAAACACCTACTGAAAATATTGGACAACACGATTCAAGAAATGTCATCGTATCAAGCGGTCTTTCTCAGCGAAAGATCAGTGGATGATAATTTGTTTGTCTCCAGAAGAATTTTAGATGAAGGATGGAGACTCTGGTCCTCTCTAAATCATTCGATACAGTTTCACACGCAGGCCTAAAATGGTTAAAAGACTGCTAAATACTCCATCACCTAATAAACAGGATAATTAAAGCAGCACTAGAAGAAAATTCTGCGATTCAGTGGTTTGAACATACATAGAAAAAAACCATATCGGAAACATAGCGGAATAAATCAGGTATTCCCACTTTCACCTTGCCTCTTCACCATTACCATAAAGCGTTACGGGAGCTATCATCAAAACAACAAAATCAAGCCGGAAGAATGGACAAGAAACAAAATTACGATGAAGGGGGAAACAAACCGCATACATATATGACTCAACAGAAGAATCAGCTAACGAGGCAATAGAAATAGAGGAACAAAATATGAATATCGAAGAATAATGTAGAAGAATAGGTGCCTAGCGGCTGGCGTCACAGGCATGTTAACGTTATACAGTGCTCCGATTCCCCACCTATCATAAAAAAATTCCTTCACACCTTATTAGCATGGGGTGGGCCTAGCGTAAGCCAGGACTCACGGGGATCTACTCCATGTCAATTGATGATGATGATGATTGATTACATACTAAATTTTATTATTAATATCCAAACAATTTATTTTTATAATTTACAGAAACTTACAATTTCTAGAAGCTTCTAGAAATACTGAAACCTGTGAGAAGTAATTATTAATAACAAAAAATTCGTAAAGAAACCCTCTGATAAATATTTGCGTAAGATTATTCAACTATGTTATTAATTCGTTGTTAAAGCTTCTGCTCCTCTGTTGAACGATGATGAGTTGGTTACGTATACCTGACGAGCAAAAGAAAACTGTTAAACCGTCGTCATACTATTTATACTACACTTTAATCCTTTTTTGTTTTTTATTCATGATGCTTAAAGTAGTAAATATTTCTTTTGTTTAACATCTCCGATTATCGCTATTTTAGGGAAGTTTAATGCACCAAAATTTGTGTATAAAAAATTGTAGTTAGCTAATAACAAACCACTGTAGAGAACACATTTCCCTAATACCGGTTGATCATCGGAATTTATAATTAGAGGAGTCTGTGATTGGTGCTATTTTATGCTGTGTGGTTGGACACACTGAGAAATTAATAATAAATTGACAATTGTTATATTTGAGGTTATGCTCGTGCTTTGTACGATCTTTGATGATATAGTAAACATTCTATTGCTGAAACGCAGAAATAAAATAAGTTTGAAGAAAAAATTGAAATTACTTTCAGTGAGAAAAATTTTATGTTGAATATCAAACATTTTTAAAAATAAATGTCACAATTCTGACACTTAAAATTTTTTATTTCAAACAGCAAGCCTGTGTTGCCAACTTTATGGTAAATATCACAGCCTGCTCTAATTATAAATTCCGTTGATCACCCGGTATAAGGGAGATATAACAAAGTTCACTACGCCAAGTCGTTAAAAATGTGGCTTTGCCCCCATCCACGTCCTTAAGAGGACATGACACAGAAGAAGAAGAAGAGTAACAAGAATGTAATTTTTCTGTAAATAAAAAGTTCACTGTTAAACCATTTATCTGTATAATATTTGACAAAAGAAGAAGCAAAAAGTAAGTTTATTAATTATGCACTACAAGAGGAAACGTTTCAAATATCTTCGTTTTTCCTATTAGGTAAGTAAATAAGTTGACATCGTAACTTACATATAAAACTTTTATGGTCAAAAATAACAGAACTATTTTTGGTTTCTTTGTTATCATTTGATTGCCAGTTGTTGAAAAACAACAAAGATTTTTATAGCAAACCGTTTTGTTAACTTATTTAACGAATTCATGTCATTTATATTATAGGATATCCTTATGATAAAAATTAAAGCAGCGTTTTGCAACTTTGTAAGTGGAATAATGCAACTTAAACAAACAGGGAGTTGTTAAAATGAATAAGTTGTTGCAATAAATCGTTTAATGTTTTCGGTAGCCCCAGTTCTTGACAACTGTTATTACTAAAAAAATACCCACTAACAGGCTGATTCAATGTCTAAAAATTCAATAAATCCATAATATTGTAAAAAATATTGAAACTTTAAACCCCATAGAAGACAGTATTTAAACAAGTGAAAATATAAACAGCAATTATTACGTACTTTAAAGAAATTAGGCCAATAAGATTAACAAGACCAAATTTACGTATAACAGTGGTCATCCTAACCGATATAAAAACTTTCTTTTAAATGCTGGTTAAACTGGAAGCTAAACTGTGATAATTCCTGCAATAAAATTCTTACGTTTAGTACAAGACTATCTTAATGAACTAGCTCGAATATGCTTTAGCAATACCACCAGACGCGCTGTTCCACATTTCTATATGTGAACCATAAGCATGGCTTCTTGCGATCTCTCTTGGTATAAAGGCTTCTTGCAGCCTGTGGCCTTCAGATATGTTCTGAAGTTCAAGGTGAGAACGTCCTCGAGTTCTTTCTAATTATTCACAAAAGTGTGGTACTTTGATATGTGACCTTATCTAGTGATAAGAATAATATACCTTGTGTGTGATTCTTTTGAAAGTGAGAAATATAAAAAAACAAAAATGTTTAAGGTTAAATTTAAAGCATTAATTTTTGCAATTTTATTCTCGTTGTCAGTAGCAAAAACTGAAAATGTTGCCACTATTTCTGTTACGGAAAATATAAAGGACTTTATTACGCCACATATAGTAAATCTTAATAGGGATAATCAAAGTGATTCTGCTAAAAACAGTGCCAGTAGGGATGCAAGTGCTGGTTTTGCAAGGACAGCCCGAGCTAGAAGTTCAAGTACTGTTAAAGAACTATTTGCGTGTGCCATTTCACTTGATGCTTCTTGTGTAGTAGATCGTGTTGAAGATTTTGTGGATAATGCAAACCAAGACCTTCTTCGTAAGTAATATTTGCTTTTAATTAGCTTAGCTCAATCTTGATGTAGTTGGACAAAATTGGTATTAATACATCAATCGAGAGATCGCCTTCGTATTTTGTAAGTAATAAATTGCAATAAGGGCGATTATATTCTAAATTACTTAAAAACAGAACTCAGTGTAAAATTTAACAGGTATACGAACCACTTTGCGTGTAATTTATGAGTAATAAGTACTAATAAGTCTTAAATGGATAGTTTACACGCATACTTTAATTTTTGTAGTTGGTTTTTGCTGCTGAAATAGAAGTGTGTCAGTAGTTGTTTGTATAACTGTTTTATTCTGTATTGTAAATGTCGTTGCTTACTTTAAGGATGATTATTTTTGTCTTCAGAAGTTGCTAAAAGCTTAATTAGCTCATAACTTGCGAAGTCTGAATTCTAGTTAGTGTAAAACTAAAAATATTTTACTCTATAACACATTTGGCTAATTTTTGTGGCAACATGTCATTTTACCTTTAAAGCCTCGTTTCTCCGATTTGAGCTTTTTTTGGTCCTGTCTGTATTGGAAAAGATAAAATAAATAAATAAACTTAAAAAGAGTAAACTTTGCCCTAAATGTTGTTAAAAGGTGATTTTAATTTAACAAACTGAAGTAGCAATTTTGTCGTAAGTTGGATCAGATGAAGGTTTACACTGGATGTAATGAAAATTAGGTGAAACTGTTTAAGTTCGTCGTTATTCAGTAACCTATACTAAAATTTCCACAAACTTGAACCGATTTTATTCGTACTAATATATTTACATTGGTCATAATCAAGCAATCAAAGGCAAATCTCAATTGCATTGGATACAAAATATTGGGGACTTGTAGCATGTTAAGAACATGCAAAGATTGAATTAACGTTACCTAGAAACTGGAGTAATAGGCAGTAGCAATTACTACCTTAATATGTTCGCACTTTAATTCATTTTTACTTTAAACAATTAACATTTAAACAGTTTTGGGTTTCTTTAAAATATTTTTTTCTGGCTGATTTGTCATAAAAGATTTAAAAATCCCAAAAACAAGCATTCATTCTAATTCTATCTAATTTTTTTTTGTAGGTAGCGAATTTCTTGACAGTTTTGATTTCTAATTTGAATTCGTGTTATTTTAGTTCCAAACGAAGAATTACTTGTATCCGAAATGTTACATTACTTTCAGTGGTTATATAACTTTTAACTTCTAATTTTTGAAACCTGGGCCCTGTTGCACAATGAATTTACAAGTTACAAGTTATAGTTTACTAGTACTTAAATATTAGCAAATGTAAATTGATATTTTTATATTTGTAAAATATCAACAGTTTTAGTAATAATTTAGCTAAAAATACTAAAAATAACAAAAAAATTTACAATTGCTAATATTTAAGTACTAGGTAGTAAACTTTAACTTGTAACTTGTAAATTCATTGTGCAATAGGGCCCTGGTGGCGAAACATCCACAAAAAATAAAAAATAATAAAATAAAATCAAATGTATGTTGAGAATAGACTACATATTTAAAAAATTATTGCATTACGAGCTGCTTTGGTGTCATTTAGTTTATTTTTCATTAATTACTTCCATTTTACTCCTAACTTAAATAACGACATTGACTTTCACGAAATACACTTTCGCAATCAACACGATAATTTCATGCATTCCTTTTCGGATATGTTTATGAGAAGATTTGTTGATACAGTTACACTTAAAAAATCTGAAAATTTATGTCATGGATCCGTAACTATTTCTCGAGGCATGAATTTAATTAAACAGTCAAAATAAATTACTCTAATACAGAGCCAAAGAGTAAATTACGCAATGAAAATATTTTTTAACTGTATCGATTTACTTTTAGAATCGTACAACTCGGTTCAAACTAGCTGTAAATTTTTTATTACATTTCCTAACATGTTGGTACCTAAGTTTAAATTTATATGGTTTGATACCTTAAATTTTGTAAACAAATTAATTTTCCGGTTATAAGATACTCTTCGAAATTACAAAAGGGAGATAATAAAAGTGACTCTTCATTTATCTAACAATTTTATTCTTTTGAATAAATGAAAAGAATAGTTTTCAACAATATTTTCTCACGCATCATATTTTAAATGAATATATAAACGCTTCTCAACTTTTTCTTATTTGCTCCCCCCTTTTATGTGGATTTGTTGCACCCCCTTCAGATTTATCTATTTTTGTTAAGAATTTCCTTTCATTTGCATTTCTTTAAACATTTTGCGCCCCACAGGTTAAAATTTACTGGAATAAATATTTCCTTTTTCCAACTTTGCGACGAGTAGGTACATTAAATGTGCTTAACAAAATTTTTTTCGAATAATACTACTTGTGTCTTGGAATGCTTGTTCTATATTTTAATTAAAATTATTTGTGTTAAAGGAATAAATGTTAACCATCGAATACCTTGTATAACCTAAACCTAAACAATGTAAAAGGGCTAATTTTCACACTTTAATTAGGCTACTTAAGTATTAAACAGTTATTTTAATTGTTAAATTCTTATAATTCCAAAGAAACATGAAAGGCAAATAACGTTATATTAGTCCTAATATTTATATTAAGGTTCTGCGAGTTTTTAAAGTTACTTACCATTTTTCTGACTACTTAATTTGAAAACCTATGTTTTTTTTTTATTAAAAGAACAGTAAAATAGACTTGTATCTCACAGTATACATATAATTTAAGCATCCTTCAGATGAACATACAATAAATAACATGGGAGACTTCAACTCGCGGTCAGGCGCACAACTTGCACTTGAAAGCATTTTGAAATGAAATTTTAAGAATAAAATGAACATTTTAAACATCTATAAAGTACAAAGGCATGGAAATTTGCAATTACGAACTTAATGTTTTATTTCAAACTATTAACTTTTAATGTACCTACTCTCTCATTGCTGCTTAAACGGTTCTTCCCATATTAATTCGAAATTTGAAAATATTAATAAATATTTAAGCATTTGCTTTTCAGTTCTCCGTTATGAATTTATTTCAATTTATTTTGTCAGTTTATTGGCTTGAAAAACTATTAGAAGTATATAACTGTTAAAAACGGGAATAAATCGAACCTTGCTTAAAATTACTTACATTTTTACAGTTGGAAACAACAGATGGTTTTAACAAATTAAAGTACAATCTAAACGTCCAATTAAAAAGGTAATCAAATGTATCGTTTAGAAAATTTATAACCCTGCAAGAAAAATGTATTGGTATTTAAAAAACTACATATATCGTTACCAGCTTAGTACCAAAAAAATTCTGAGTTTATAAATAAAATTCAAATCAGAAGGAGAGTCATAAAGTTTCAGCGTTAATATTAACGGTATTGACAACTACGACCGTTATCCAAAATTCTAAAAAATCGATTGAAACGCAAATAAATTAATCTCGCACCTATTCAGTCAACTATTTAGTAAACAAGATAAGTAGGACGTGTACTTATGTGAATACTTTAATTGAGGTTATGAAACAGAATGTTAACAGACAATGTTACTTAAGTGAAACCAATACTTCTTAGATGCTTATACTTAACGGGTTATTTCATTGTGAAGTAACTGGAATCATTATAACAGGTAGCGTAACTAAAACTGCTCTTAATTTAATTCTTTGTTACCTCCTAAGTGAATCCGGAAGTACACGTAACAATAATAAAAATATTAAGTTATGAACTCTAAACATCTTCATTTTTTCACGTTTGGCAAATAAAAAATATAATCATTCAAGTTCCACAAACTCTAAAAAATTTTAACGGATTTTAAAGTATCGTAGGTTCATAAGGTCATCTCGCTATTCGTTATAACTGTTTAAAATTGACATTGAAACCTGATTTTGTGTAGCTTTGAAATACTAATTCTTATGATGTAATCTCAGGCAATTTTAGTTTTATAGCAGATTATTTTAAAAATAACTAAACGTTTGAAAAGTAATTTGTTAAATTTTATTAAGAGGTTTGTACTGATTTTTTTGTGTAGTAAGAAACTAACTTTCTTCATTCCGCGATTACCTGTTTGTAGCCTTTTGCGCTCGAGTGTAGCCTCTTCCACTTCCTTTATCTTGAACGTCTTTGTTTTTTGCATATTTCTTATCTTGCATTCTCGCAACATCTTTCTTTCCTACCTTTATATCGAATTTGCCATCTTCGTCTTCATTATCTTCCTCATCTTCATCATCATCCTGTATTACATTTTCTTTTTTACTTCTTCATCATGTTACTCTTCTTCATTTTGTCGTTATTCTTCATTTTCTTCTCCGAAGATTGGGGAAAATATTTAAAACGCCACTCTGTAATTCTTTGTCACGGAACCACTTAACTCACGTAATGCTTTACTAAACCATTTAGTAAAAAAGATATTTAGAAATACTAAGATCCGAGAGCTAAAAAGCTGAAAATAATAATAACATTTTGTTAAACTGTTAAAGCATTTACTCATTTTGTAGATATCCTTCTCAATTATTTATTTTTTCATCTGTTATTTAAAAAAGTATCTTTGAAGCTGTAGTATCGTTAAAACAATTAATTATAAATAAATGATTCAAAATGAAAGAATCTTTAGAAGAATTTTGGAACTATGTATAATCAATGTCTAAATTTATTTTCAACGGGCTTCTCTTTAATTTTTTTATACCAGAGTGTTGACACTTAATAAATATTGATTTTTCTGTTGCTGTCTAAAAAAATAAATTGAAAAGTGTATTTTGAGTGAAATTTTTAACTCAATTAGCAAGCATCAAATTTTGTTTTGTTTATTCGTTTGATGTCAACATATATTTTAGGAAATAAATTAACCCAAAACACTAGTAGTAAACCAATCATATTTCAATTAGGGCAACAAGCAGAACATGAATGTTACAAAAAATTAATTTATATTAACTAAGTAGGCCACTATTCGTTTTTACTGATAAAAAAATTTTGCAAAAGCCTTTTATCGTTTTATTTTAGAAAGTGTTTATTTTTATTAATGAATTTTAAATGCCCAGCTAGAAATTATGTTAATAATTTTGTTAATGCAAAAAATTAGAACAGGGAAAGTTTGTCTAAAAGCAAAAAGTAAACAGTTATCAAATGTTAGATGAAATGTTTAAAGTAGCTGTTTTATTGTTTTTATAGAGTAGCACCTTTGTCTGTTTTAAACACAATGTTTGTGTATAGATAAGATGTAAGATGATAAGATAGAAGGTAACCGACTTCAGTATTAATGAAGTAACTATGACTTTTTAGAGTAGTTAAATTACTTTACGACAAGGTCGACAAGGCTTTAAGACCACAAGTGGGAGCTTTCTTCGAGAGATTAATATGATATAGAGGAGCGTTAACGTACTTCAGCTACATAAAATTTAAATAAGAACTGTGCTACTTAATGTTAAAATAGATGTTTTTAGTGGCAAATGTATACTGGGCTTATTATTTACAGACATGTCTTTGTCCCTCAGAAGCTACTAAAAATGGTAAAATTTTTATATTTACCCGAGTAATTTACATAAGGTAAATAGTGTTCAGAAAATTAAATCCTTTCGTAAAGTCAGAGAGCGAACTGCCGTTTCATAAAACAAAAAGATCTCATACTTTAAATATGTGTTAAAAGCTTAAAAGTATTTTAATTTAAAAATATTTTATCTTCAATATTGAGTAAAGTTGAATTTTATTATTGTTTGCTTGTGCGCGAACAGTTAAGTCATATTTATTTTTTAAAATGTCATTTAATTATCTTTAAAATCCAAATACGAATGTTTACTATTGTGAATAAAATCTTATATGCAACGCATAAATGAAGTACCATTTTTAAACTCGCAAACATAAATATGTATAATATTTGAATATTAACTCTTGAAATCTAGTTTCGAATAAGTTTTCACAACGTAAAGCTCATTTTTGTATGTAGCAGATTTAAATTAACTCGTAACAAGTACCTAAGTAAATAGCGTCAATCAAAGTACGCATTGCAAAAAAGCAGAGCTTGTTTGTGATTGTTGACTAATCTGAGGCGTCAAACAAAAACGTATTAGCAGTCAGCACTTTATATTTTATGGTCCACTAGATTTGTAATTTATCTTAATGTATATGTAATAAGTACTAATTTTTGTTCTTTCGTTATAATGAAAATATTTGCTTCACGATTGAGAGGTCCTGGGTTTGAATACTACGACTGGAATTCGGTTTCGAGAAGTTAGCGTTAGGGTTAAGGCAATTTGTAAGTTTAAAAGTTTAAAAACCGAAACAGTCAGTGCTAATAAGCTTAAAAAAACCGACAGTTTGGTTAACACATTGCTTTTTGTATTTAGGCGAAGCCGATGTGGAAGCAAGGCAATTCTCCGGTAGAAAAGAAGAAGCCCCTTCAAGTCTGCTAGCAACAATAGCCTCGTTGTTAATGGAAGTACCTGAATTATTAAGGGATAGTTTCAATGGCTTTTTAAAGAGTGGCGCGTTGGAGGTACGTGCTGCTGACGAAGAAGAAGATGAAGATGAAAGTACTAAAGATAAAAACGCAGCACAGGCTGATGATGATGATGATAATGATGATGATGAAGACGATGATGAGGACGACGAAGATACTTCCGAAGATGACGATGACGGTGCAGAGGAGGAAAAGAATGATGTTGCTGGAATGCAAGACAAGAAAGACGAAAATGTAAACAACGGCGTCGTTCAATCTAAAGAAAATGGTTGGGTTTATCTTGGGAGAAAAAAATGTGGCAAGAAAGGAAACTGTGGAGGCGGTAATGACGATGATGATGATGACGGTGGAGAGGACTATTCAAACGGTACTGCTGGTAGAAAGGCTGGAGGTGGGTAATGCATGTGCACGTGGGGCGCACTTATGTATATTTTTATATTTTGTTTTTCAGCTGCTTTTACATAAATATTGTAAAAATTGAAATAACTTAAACTTACTTACTTGACTAAGTAAATTAATGACTGACAATATAGTTTAATACTTATTGCTTCGACAAACGACTAACAGGGACTAATTGGCTAAAAAAGAAATCTGAAATTTTCTAACGACTGACAATTACTGCCTTTACGGCGATTTTAACAAGCAACTTGTATTTTTCATTTCTGAAAAAAGCTGTTTTTAGGAATTTCTAATTATTGCTGACATTAGCTGACGTGACGATCAACGGATCAACTGTACTTTTTAGCGACAAACATTAATTTTATGACAATTCAATGCATTCCTAATCTCTGTTGAACTTTTAAACCATAGAAGGTAATGAGCTATCACATTAACGTTAAATTTATTTGAAAATTGGATAGCGTATTGTTAGAAAATGTTAGCTTGCTAGAATTGCACATCATGAAAAAAAAAAACGAGTTACGAAATGCTGAAGCTCATTCTATTTCAGGTGATTTTGACCAATAATGGAGGTTTATATCGTTAACATAGCCTGCTCTATATGTATAGACAAACAGAAACGTGAATACATTATATTGTGCTTTCGTCGAAAAACTGTACACGGAACATATAATGCATTCACTGCCTTCGTAAACCAAACAAACCATATTAGAAAAACAATTTTGTTGTTGTGAACAAGACCTTTCCTAGTATACATTTGTTTTGTGAGCAAAAATCACACTGAATAAATTTTTGAGGTTACGACAGAACTATGTAGAGTTGCCAGTTGTACCCAATTCTTTATGTTTTATTTATTCTTTTGAGTTCACCTAAATATGAATTCTGAAAATGTTCAAATAATTTTTTTTTTAATATAAAATACCTACGCACAACAAAAAATATCGACACTTGGAAATGCAAATATTATATTATTTAATTGTTTAATAACTATAAACATATCTTCTGTTAGATACTGAGTTATTCAAAATACCCTTGTATATTTGCAAATTTTTGTATTCTCGAATTAATTTTAATGAACTCTTGTGGGAATCACCTTTTTAGAAAACCCTTCATTTTCGAGTTATAAGCAATTATTCAAAATTTGTTACCGGGCCACGAGTATTGGCAGAACCGTTACGAACTAATATGGAAGACATTTCGTTAATTAGTTCATTGATTTTTCGTTAATTAGTTAATCGGTTTTTCGTTATTTGTTTGCCTTGTATGTGTGGAAATATTATTAGTTTGAAGTTTAGGAGTTAGGAGTGTAAACTAATTTTGAACAATTGTTTGTAACTCGAAATCAAGGGTTTAAAAAAAAAATGATTTCTACAAAAGTTTCATAGAACTAATAAGTAATTAGAAAAATATACAGGGTGTTTCTTTTGAAAAAATAAGTTGAATGCAATTTCGATAATAAAACGAACGCCTTTTACATCAAAATATGCTTTAATAATAGTTTTCTTAAATCAAAAAAACTTTTCTTTGAAAATTTTTTGCAATTCTTGACGGTTCAAAAAAGTATTTAGGTGTTGCATTAATTTTAAATAATCCAGTATTTTTAGCCAAATATTTAAAGCATGTTGTACATAAATCATCTGTTTATTCCAAGAAAAACGTAGAGTGACAATCTTTAAATAACGCATTTTACAAAATGGCATAAAATTGTGAATAATGCTGTTAAATAATGAAAACAGAGACCTGTAATTATTAAGAAAGTGATTTCTGATGTCACTTAACTCAAATATATCCGTGAGCCCCGCTTTGATTTAATCGGGCGAAACTCTTCTAAAACTTTAGTTTTAAGCTGAGGCATTTTAATTTCTAAGCTTAAAATATATTTCCTGTTGGTGACGAGCCCTTTATTTATTTAGACTAAAATTACTCATTACCTGATTCTACATTTCTATTTAAGAGTAGTTCTAACAAGAACATAGTATTCTTCCCAAAACCCGGACTTAAGCAGTAAACTAGGCTGTTCGAATCAAATTTAATGCCCACACAATTGAAATCACTCTATATCAGTCTATACAGGTTGTAAATTGCATAAAAAACTGAATATATTATAAAGCAAGTTATATGTTGTCTCACTCCTAATACTGAATAACTGAAGTACCTACTGTGGCAAAAACTATCATTGCTCGAGACATTTTAATGCAAATTCTGCAATGTGGAAGCTCAGTAGCCAGGTTGTTGAATTTTTTTGTAGAACTATAAATCTATAATTATTTAATCGCCAAAATCACCACCTTTAACAGAAGAGCAACAAATAGAAAAGTTTTAAAATAGAATATGTTTAATTTTAAATACATAAAAATCTTAACTTATATTGTCATCTAGTTGTATGTATTTTCTAAGAAAAGTTATTCATTTACAGGTTCGAAATTCTTTAAAGTGCCAAAATCTGAATATAAATGGCTTTCCCTCCCCTTTCTGTAAAATTTATTGTTATTCCAGAAACAGTAAAACTAATGTTTTGTAGCTTAAAATATAGCTAAAATTGGAGTCAAATGCCAATATGGAAAATAAATGACTGTTCCGGGTAGAATTTGCCCGAGTTAGGCGTACAATCGCCAAATCTGGCAACTCTGTTCAGTAATTTTAACGAAATTTAAAAATTAATAAATTCTAACGAATTATGAAAATTTAATATATAAAAAAATATCACCAATTGTCGAAAATTAGGCGGTTGTTGTTACTAATACATCTGTCAAAAATTTAATAGTTTTTTTTGCATTTTCTTTCAAAACTTTTAAAATGTACTGAATTGATTTTTGCTAATATTTAGTAAACAAATTTCTTTTCTACTACATATATTTAATTTTTGACTTAAAGTGAAACATATATACATTAATTTAATATGTTACTGTTCGAATTTACTTTCGTCATTTTACTTTTATTATGGACATGGTTGAGTATGCATAGCATACTTTATATCAGCTCGAGATTGTGGTTGCGAATCCCTCCTCAAAATTGATTTAAACTGAAGCCCTAATCATTAACTGTGGCAATTTATTACTATGCTTTCTAAATATTGAAACGTTAATGGATTTAAAAGCATCATAATTGAAAGGACTACCTCGCAAATTAATGCGAATGATTTAGAGAAAAACAAAACTGGTTCAGATGAACTTTAGTGATTGTATTTGAAAGAGAAATTTATGCATAAAAAAATCAGAGTAGCGCATTTTAACTAATAGTGTATTTTTAAGCTATGGACATTTGCTAGAAACCGATTTAAAGTATAGTCAATTTCCAATTATAATGTTTAAGTTGGTTATGAAATGCAGCAAATCCAAGATTTAAAAGAAATTAAAAAAACTTATCATGAGTAAAGGATAAACTAATTTCTGAATTATTCAGAAAAAAAGTTATTACTTGCTCACTGGTTTTCACTACACAATTTACCTTCCTTAAGTATTTTTGATTCAACAGGGTGCTACTAAAAATTAGACCAGGCAACAATATTAGCGCCTAAGTTATGCAGCAAGTTCAAGAAGTAACTTGAATTCTTGAATGCGCATAGCTACATATTGTTATGCTCTTCCACTTAAAAGAATTACATACAATTTTTAACTATTCTTCCGGCTAGCTCAATAATAATATTTAATTAATTTCTTTCAAAATCTCCTAAATCAAGGTCTTTAAAGGGTTCCCTTTGACGAATTTCAAAATTTATAAAAAATTCACCAAGATAAAATTTTAAAAAATATAACACCTTTCAAAATCATGATAAACTTTTACAAAAAAAATAACAATAAATAATTCTAATAACAAACTAAACAATTTTCTAAAATTTAAAATATAAATTACCTTTTTCACTTAAACAACTTAAACAAAACAACACTTCCTGTCTGGTTTTCCAATTTCCCAAACACTACACCAAACTCTTCAAAATTAATACACCTTCCCCCTTGACTCCAATTTCACCAAAAAACCTGCCTTGTCCTCCAACCAACAATACATTTTCCTTCTTTTAGCCTTATTAACACTTGTCCAATATCCAAATTTATATAAACTTTTCCAAAAAAATAACTTTTATTTCATAAACTTTTATTAGATTAAATTTCAAATTATCTTGATATAATACTGCCCTTCCTCAATGTTTATTATATTACAATTGGTTTCAAGAATATTTTCTTGGTATTTAAATAGGTTTTTAGGAGCTTTCAAAAAAACTCAACCCACGTTTTTCCCAAAAAAATATCCAACTGTTTTTTTATTTGTTACCCTAGTTTCTTAAATTTTAACACTCTACAAAATTATTTTTATGACATATTTACAAAATTACTATCTAGATTCTATCCTACTTATTTACAATATTCATTTTCTAACTTATAATTATTTACAATTTTATTTACACTAAATTTTCATAATTTCAAAAGGTGTTCATAATTCACTTTATCCAAATTCAATTAAAACAATATCACCTCAATATATTACAAATCTCAAAATTGTTTGTTTTGTTATTCAAATCCAAAGCTGGAAATACGATTGCTTTTAAATGTGGTAGTCCAGCATTAAAAAAATTGCACCGTAAAAGTCTGAAGCTTTTAACTATGTACAATTATTACAGCAGTTTAGCTTTATACCTAGGAATCATATTTTGACCATGTTAATTATCTTAATTAAAACGTCTTGAATTATTTATTTACGTAGATACTTCACTAATTATTAACTGCAGTTGATAACATTTTTAAATAATTCACTCAAATTAAATGAACTATAGACAAATATTAATTATCCAAAAATACTTTTACGCCCGATATTTAGTTGCATTACCAATTTCTCAGCAGTGGAGCCTACGTGCGAAACAAAATTTTGAGGCAACAACACTCAAGTAGGTTTGCAGTTAATACTAGCCCAATTATTCACCATTTAACAAAAGATATTTCCCCCATTTATGTGACCTAAACTCGTTTGAAAATAAAAAATTAACAATTTCAAAGTGATTACCTTTTTTGGTTGACATCCTCAAACTTAATGCCCTCGTTTCTTTAGTTTGGCAAAATTAAGTCAACAGTTTAAGACATCCCATTTTTAGAAAATATTTTTAAAAAATTTCATTAAAGCGTAATAAGCGGAACACGTAAAAAAATTGTTTCAAAAAGCATGTAGCTAGAAGCCATTAAAAAAGGAGCACTTCACGTGCACTGCGTAAATAATAGCGTTAATAATTTCCGAACCACGCGTGTGCGTGTGTGGATACTAGACGAGCTTGCGGTATCACAAATTCTTAACCTAGATTATACCTAACCGGAATTTAATTGACACAGTAAGTTCTTGACATGTTCATTAACTTATTATGAAATTAATAGTTTATGCACAAAAAAATTAATATAATTAATTAATCTACTTTTCTTATTAATTTCTTTGCGAGAAATACATTTTTTTGACATCAAAAGTGAATTTGCGTTTTAAGAAAGTGATTTTCTTTTTGTATTAAATATACCATTTAGATTTTATATTTTTTATTATTTGTGCTTGGCAAAGTTCGGTGTTTGTTTACGACTGCCTTGAATTTTAAATAAAATTAAGGACTGGATTTTTAGGTTAAAACTCTGTGTATGCAAGCCAAATTTCTGCCTCCCATAAAAGATAGCAAAGTAAAAACAATGCGCTTATAATTATTACAAAAATAAAGAAAAAGACAATGCAAAATATTTAATTTAATTAATGTCCTTGTAACTCATGAACTATGAACCAAAATTTTAAAAATACACAGTGAATCCCAGAACACATGAAATTACGAAAACTAAAAGTTTCTTATATTATTATTTGATGCTTTAAAAATTTCGTTTACAAGCACTAGTAGGTATTTGGTTGTTTAAATGTTGTCAGCGAGCTGGAACATTTTACTGAATTATAGATGTAGTTTATAAAATTTCTTTCTTTTAAAGAAATGTTTTTATAAGACTATAAGTACTTTTGAAAACTCTCTAGAAAATTATCACATCTATTGAGAGTTGAATCACCATTCTTCGGTTTTTGTAACAACGCTCTACGCTATACTGATTAATTCGTGCTTTCTGTAACTCAATCAGTAGGATATTGGCACGTTGAACTGAAAATCAGTGGTTCAAGGTTCGTAGGTGATAATTGTTTTTCTTACAAATTTTAAAAATTACTCAAAATTCATTAAAAATATTTCACTGACTGATGTCCTTTGCCAATACTGCACAGGTGTTATGATGGTTGCCTGAGGAGCAGTAATAGACAAACTCTAAATAACCTGCCAAAATTGAAAATATCCAGAATATTAAAAGTGAAACGATTTGAATTAAATTTATAACATAACGAAGTCTTTCAATTCGTACTCTAAATTTCACAACTTGCGTATTGAAATTTAATTAGTTCTCAGGAACTTTAAACTCAGTTCAAACCTAGGAGTTTGGGACATATTAATGACTAAATATTCGGCATGAGGTTTAAATTACTGATGGTAAAGTAACAGTAATTTTGGATATGTTAAATTCAGATTACAATCGAAGCCCATTAAGTCACGTTTTTTTGCAAATACGTTTAATATTATTTGTCTCTTTGAGATTGATGACGCGTATGATTTTTATTTATTAACAAAATCTAAATAAATGTAGGTAAACTAAGTTTAACCTCCAAGCTTAGAGCTCGATGTTATATTTTGGGATGTGTAAGAACTATTTGGTATTTGAAAAACCACAGCAAAAATTTGAAGAAATTGTCGATTTGAATGAATTAAAGAAGTATCCACTACTTTTGTTCTTTTATTTATTTATTTATTTATATAATTACTTTCAGATATGTTCAGCATTTAAAATTCATATTCGATTTGAAGGTTTTATTTAAATTTGCACCCTAAATTTGAGATTTTCATCATAAATATGGTTCATATTTAAACTAAAATATAAACAACATTTTGAGTCGCATTTAAAAGGGAAATAAGTTTGATATAAGAAATTTTGGCTTGTTTTTCTTAAAGCAAAAAATTAACCTGGGTTTAATAAAAATTAAATATCAAATATCAGATCTACCCTTACAACACTAAAACTGGAATTTCAGCGTTAGAAAAAAAGTGGCACATTTGGTCGGCTTCGTTTCCATACTTCAGCAGATAATAGAAACAAATTTGTTTTGTAAATTAAATCTTCGTAGCTTGATGATTAATAAAATTGTAGAGTGAAGCAGTTTTATACCAATTTCCTTTGAATTCAGTTGAATGCGTCAATGCAGAAGGGGAACATGTCCGTGTAGTTTTATTTTAGGGGAATACAAAAAACTGTATGAAATTTGTATGTTTTTCATTAATTTAAAAGTTGCTACTTTTGTTTAATCTAGATTTTTTAAGGACCTTCGGTAATTTAAAGCATTCCAGCGCCATTCTGTATTGAGCTTTTTTACTTGAACAGAAAATAAAAAAGAATGTTATTCTTTCTAATGCTGATCACTAAGATCCAAAATTACCAGATCGATAAGGCGAAACCAAGGTAAACCAAAATAAAAAAACAATAGATAAAAACCAAAACATTAAAACAGAATGGAGGGAGATCTTGGAGCAAGCCAAGGCCCTCGAGGGGCTGTAAGGCTACGGATAGATACATAGATACTTTAGCACAAATTTTATTGAATATTAAATTTGTAACATAATAAACTGCTTAGCCAGTATAAATGAAAATTAAAATTAACGTTTGGAAAATATGATATGTATAAGATCATCATCTATCTTTTAAGAGTCGCCGTCACTAACGTCATTCTCTCCTTGCTTAGTGGGGTACTCTGAAATAGTTTTGTAAGAACGTTCATATTCATCAGGGCAATATTTTTTTACTTTCTCTACTTTGGTTCTTTTATTTATTTATTTATTTATTTATTTAATTACTTTCAGATATATTCAGCATTTAAAATTCATATTCGATTTGAAGGTTTGATTTAAATTTGCACCCTAAATTTGAGATTTTCATCATAAATATGGTTCATATTTAAACTAAAATATAAGCAACATTTTGAGTCGAATTTAAAGGGGTAATAAGTTTGATATAAGAAATTTTGGCTTGTTTTTCTTAAAGCAAAAAATTAACCTGGGCTTAATAAAAATTAAATCTCAAATATCAGATCTACCCTTACAACACTAAAACTGGAATTTCAGCGTTAGAAAAAAAGTGGCTCATTTGTTCGGCTTCGTTTCGATACTTCAGCAGATAATACAAACAAATTTGTTTTATAAATTAAATCTTCGTAGCTTGATGATTAATAAAATTGTAGAGTAAAGCAGTTTTATACCAATTTCCTTTGAATTCAGTTGAATGCGTCACTGCAGAAGGGAAACATGTCCGTGTAGTGTTGTTTTAGGGAAATACAAAAAACTGTATGAAATTTGTATGTTTTATATTATTTTAAAACTTGCTGCCTTTGTTTAATCTAGATTTTTTAAGGACCTTCGGTAATTTAAAGCATTCAAGTACTATTCTGTATTGAGCTACATTTCTTTTACTTGAACAGAAAATAAAAAAGAATGTTATACTTTCTTATGCTGATCACTAAAATCCAAAATTACCAGATCGAGAAGGCTAAACCAAGATCATAAAATAAAAAACCAAAACATTAAACAGTATGCAGGGAGATCTTGGAGCAAGCCAAGGCCCACGGTGGGCTGTAAGGCTACCGATAGATTATTGAATTATTATATATATTATTGAATATTAAATTTGTAACATAAAAATTGCTTAGCCAGTATAAATAAAAATTAAAATTAACGTTTCGAAAATATAATATAAGAACATACATCTTTTAAAGGTCGCCGTCACTAACGTCATCCTCTCTTTGATTAGTGGGGCACTCTGAAATAGTTCTGTAGAAATGTTGATATTCTCATCAGGACTTTTTTTATTTTTTTTTTACTTTTTCAATATTTGCATTTTTTGATTTAAGCTTACCATGGTAAGATCGATTTGTTGGCATCGGCATAGGTTGAGGGGTTCTTCGTAGACGAAAAGTCTGTTCAACGACGCCCTCTATTAAGTCATGTGCAAGTGCAACTACTGCACCCTGTTTTTCCTTGACAAATTCAAGATGATAATATACAAGGCTTGTACCGTACGTGTTGCCTGCCGGCTTGAAAAAGTGCTTTGGGATCAGGACACAATGTTGTGGAGAAGATTATAAATGATCTTATTCTAAGGTGTGTGCTAAGTGGGTTCCTCGTCAGTTAACCGAAACACTAAAGGAAAAAAGAATGGAGATTTGTGCTGATCTCGTAAACACCTCCGAAGAACGTTTTTTGATAATGTTGTGACTGGGGATGAAACATGGGTATTTACATATGATACGGAAACCAAAAATTAAACAAAGGAATGGCGTCACACGTCATCACCACGCCCAAAAAAATTTAAAGTGTAAACTTCTTCGAAGAAAATTATGGCAACTGTATTCTGGGACCGTCGGGGTGTTATTTTTGTCGATTTTTTCGATCCAGGGACCACAATAAATTGCCACCGATATATAGTAACCTTAAAAAAGCTTAAAGAAGCCCTTAAAAAAATGCCTTAGAAAATTCACGTAGCATTGCCTTACACCTAGATAATGCAAAACCGCATACTGCATTTGCTACTCAAGAGGCGATCCAGAAGCTGGGATTGTCAGTTATGACACATCCAGCTTTTAGTCCTAATTTAGCCCCATCGGATTTTCATTTGTATGGGCCAATGAAAAAAAGTATGAAAGGAACTAAATTCGAATCAGTTGAGGAGGTAAAACTACCTGTAATGCATGGGTGAAAAACACGAATGCATCTTTTTTTCAAAATGGATTTGAGCGATGAGTTTCAAGGTGGCGCACATGTTTAGAAAGAGAGGGGGATTATGTTGAAAAATAACGTTTTGTAGTTCAAAGTTTGAATAAATATTATAGGAGATTTCTTTAGATATTTTTTAATTTAACGGTATCACAGGCCAACAGGCATTACTTACGGTACAAGCCTCGTATGTGTAATTGTGTATATGTTACGGGCAATGTGGGAAATCCGGGCAATGTTCACAATGCCCGGGCAATGTGGATAATGTACTTAGTATAACACTTATTTTTTTTTAAACTTACCTTACTCTACCTCTAACCTCCAGTAAACGCCTCTGCCAAAACAGTAGAGGTGTTTATTGGAGGTTAGAGGTAGAGAAAGAACAGTTTTTTTTTAAATAAAAGTACATTATCCACATTGTTCGGGCATTGTGAACACTGCCCGGATTTCCCACATTGCCCGTGACACATAGATAAATTGAGAGCTACCATATCAGCTCTTTTGACCACTCTTTTTATTAGACCAAAATCTCGGTCATATGATAGAAACGAGTGACCTCGTATTGGTAAATTGTAAAAGATTTTGTTAATTCGACCAGAGTCTGTTAATGATGACAAAAATCGAATTAAAGTTTGATTCTTGTTTTGGTGCAATTATCGCCAAACAGATACAAATCTTTAACTGCTCCAGGTGTACAAACCTCATTTGGCTATTTTAATGCAACTCCTTCTGGATACACATACTCGTATAGCTGAGCGTTATTAGTTTTTATATTACGAACTGCTATATATCCATAGCTGGTGATAATAAATCAATTTCTTGAACTGATACATGTGGAAATGGAAAATTTGCCATATAATCAAAACAGATTACTCCAGCTTCATCGTTATTGCTGATAGTATCTTTAGTTGACTGTATTTTGTTATAAAATTGGTTACTAATATTTAACGCGGTAGGCTGCCATTCCAAGTACTAAATCGTGTGTAGCTCAGAAAGAACACATCTCCTGGGCTTGTTACCTTTTTACACTTAACCAAATATTTCTTTGTGGGTGTATGTAGCTCGATAAACTGAATGAATATAATGCTAAGGATTACTTGCGAATTGCGATTGCTATAAAATTCTTAATGCTACTTTCATTTGAAATTCTAATTTACAGAGAATTATAATAATTCTTAGGAATCTAAATCGTCCAACCTAAATGTTGGGCTTGATTATTAACAAGAAAAGGGGAAAATCCTGATAGATACATTCTCAAGTCTTCCAAATAACATAAGTTGTGGTTTCGTAGTGGTTGCGCGTCATCATATATATGTACGTAGGAATTACAAGTTCATGTAAATTATAAAGTTTACTGCGCTAGTCGTATGGCACAAGTGTTGAGGTTCAATAGTTGATAGACCATTATGGCCCCAAACTGTATGACCGTTTTACAAGTACAGGGTGCATAATAAAACTGACAATACTGTTTTATCAAAAAAGGATGGCATGATTGAGATAACTTTCAAATTGAACGAAGGCAAACATATCCCATAAAAGCCTGTACTTCCTTCTAAGGTAGGAACTGACCATATAGTTCGTTCTTTTGAAGAACGATATCAATCTGTTACTATGCCCGATGAGACTATACTAGGGTCATGTGCTGCCAATTGATACTGTTCATTAGCCCTGCGAAAATAAATGTTCAGGGGTTTTTCTTTTTCTGCTTTCGAAATTATAACTTAAGAATCTCTTTAGAAACAAACTTAGAATTTAGGCTCAAAATTTTGTTTAAAAATCTATGGATTTTAAGTTAAGTCCAATTTTAATCGCATATGGATTCGAAACCTGAACTAAAAATTTCTAAATGGATTTAAATTCCGTACTTTTATTTTTTTACTATTCTAAACAGGAAGATGATCAGTTCTAGGCCCAAATGGAAGGTTGCAGTTTCAAGTATGAGTACAAGTAACTAAATGAGGTCAGAATGTAAATTATAAAATAATGCTTCTATATAGCTTGGCTAGTTTCAGTTACAGCTATATTTTTAGTTTATGGTATTAAATACCGAAAACGAAAATGCAAGGTAGGAGCAAAAATGCTGAAGCAATTTATTTCACCCCACAGCATTTAACAGTTAGTAATTGTTCACACGTGTTGCATTGCTTCTATCACAATGGCATATACATTTTAGCTTATAGCACGTTGAAAATTACCAATTTTGCACGGATCTTTTTACATACAATGCTTTTTTCAAACAATTCGTCACATATTTCAGCACATTTTTAGCACACGCGAATTTAAAGAAATTCTTCACGCTTTAAAACTGCAATTTAAATTACAATACATTTTACGAAATTAAAAACAACTTTTTTCATGTGTATTTGTACCGACTAACCTACATTACATTTATTGAACTTTTATTAATTAAAGCAACATTTTGCAGGTGGCGGAAGAGGAAAAAAGAAGAAGAAGAAGAAGGCCATCACAAAGTTGTTATTACTCGGTTTGGTAATAAAAGCTAAAATCACTTTATTGTTGAAATTATTGGCTGCGAAATTACAAATTAAATTCTTATTCATAGCCTTAGCTAATCTTTTGATAAATCTTGCTCGTTTTTGGTGGGATTTGAAAAAGGGCCACGGTAACGAACAGCCCCAGAAGGTTATCTATTACGAGCATGCTCAACATCAACATCATTACGATGGAGCCGAAGACTGGCAAAGCAGTAGCCCAGGAGGCGGCGGTTATTGGGCTCGGGCCTACGAAAACGAGGAGGATAATAAAAAGGCAGCCCAGGATTTGGCATACTCAAAACACGCACCTGATGGAACAATTTACAGTAGAATTGACGATAAACCAAATATATCGTGGAATCCATCGAGAAAATTGTTTGTTCAGAAATAAAAGACTGCTATAAGATTATTTATGTAGTTAGATATGATAACACAATCTTAGTTTTTAATTATTTGTTTGAATTTTTCATTTTCTTTTTAATTTAATATTAATAATCTGTTTTTGCAGAACTATTTACCTTTTTTTAAATGTAATTTGGAGATCAGCACAAGTTTATTCAGTGAAAAGGATCTAAACTCAACTCTGACGATCGTTACATTAATTAGACTGTTTTTATTGTTACTTAACAGCTTATTTATTTTATTAATTAATTGTTATAATCGTTGTTTAGTGTATGTCTAATCTGAATGTAATTTCTTGATAATACTAAAATGTTGTTGTTAATTTTGAAATTCTTGTACTTACTCCTTAGAATTAACAAAACTTTACTGTCTATTTTATTTGTTTGTTGTTATTATAATAAACATATTGCAAATTGTCTTAAAAATGCTCCAGCTTTAGTACTTAGAAAACCAAAACGTTGTAATTGTTTGTTTCATTTTATTTTTAACTAAATTGTTTATTTGTTTTGTTATTTGTTAAAGGGGAAAATGTGCAACTATTTCGTATTGCGTTCTTTTGAGTAGCTAGTCACAAAGATTACATGTTAGTTAATGCAATTATGCATTTTTTGGTATAAGTATATTTGTATTTATTCAGTATGTTTTTATTTAATTATTACAAGTAATTTATTTATACTATTATTGTATTTATGTATTTATTTTTATTTTTATTTATTAATTGTTTTTAATAAACTGATAGCAGTTACTAAATTTATTGCTATGATTTTTTTAAATTTAAGACCAACAAATAATATTTACTTTTGTCATTGTGTATGTGTATTACATTTTTTAAAATAAGAAAACGCACAAAATTGCAGGATTAATAAAATGAAATCTTAGCCTGCTTAGTTTGGAAAGATCCTGATTATTTGTGCGTAATTACTGGTAAACTAACATATTAGCTGCCCATCTAAAAGCTCTTCTTTGTGGCCACTCAACTTTGTAGATTTAAGTGGTTAGTACTTGTAAGAAAGAATAAACGTAAATTTTAGGAAAAATGTTTACCTATATTCAATTTCAGTAAATTCTGAAAGAGTTCAGAGAGTTGTTTTTATTATTTCATTTAGCAAAATATAAATTGACGTAGTTATTTCTGCTTGTATAAAAACTAGAAAGATGATAGCTATTTGGATTTTGTTGTGTTCTGGTATGTCTGGAATTTAATCAAAACGTGCAAAACCGGGATTGTTTTCTAAAATTAAAAGAAAGGTTTTGTGAACAAAAGTTTATAACTGGATTTGGAATTCAACTCCAACCAAAATTTAATATAAACATTGGTAAATTCGATACTGTAAACTTACAATTTAAAATGTTATTGTTATTAAATACCCGATGCAAATATTTCAGAATCATAATATAGGTACTTACTCGTAGAATCTTTTATATTTCCTCATGATTAACAGAGAGAAATTACACATTTTCGTGAGATCACAACGTAAAGTTAATTAATGTAATTCTTCTTCCCAAATATATGTACATATATAATCTTAATCCTATCTCCCCGTAGGTGTAAGGGTTAAGGGTGTATACACTGTTCGAACTCTAGCTTCCCAAATACGTTTAGGCATTCTATTGTCCTGCATCCTTGTTAAATGTCCATACCATCTAAACTGGTGCTGTTCGATTATTTTTAATATTGATTCTTCCAACTGTTCTCTTAATCTTCCATTGCGCATTCTATCCCTTCTTGTTATCCCTTTTAGTTTCCTCAAAAACTTCATTTCCATTCCTTGTATTTTACTTTTTAATGCCCCAGTCAATACTCAGCGTTCACAACTAAAGATTAGATTGGTTTATAAATTGATTTGAATAAAGCCATTCTTGTTCTTCTTGATATTACTTTTTGGCCCAAAAAAGTTCTATTCAAAGCATAATATACATTAACTGCAGCTTCAATTCTCGCTTTAACCTCTGTTTTATTGCCCAGCTTGGTTATCTGTTTGTACTCCTAAATATTTAAACGTATTGACCCGCTGTAGTTGTACCCCTTCTATCTGTATTTGTATATTTTTTTGCTCTCTTCCTAATATCATCAACTTCGTCTTTCCCTTGTTTATTGTCATCTTCATATTCTTAAACGTTTCATTCCACTCACTGATACTGTCTTGTAGTTCTACTTTGTTGTTTGTCAGAAGTATTAGATCATCCGCAAAGGCACACTCGCTAAGATTAATCTGCTGTACCTATTCTGTGATACTCCACATGCAGAGCTTTTATACCTTCCTTTTCATTGTAACGTCCCAGCCTGTAATTAACGTCTTTGTATTAGCGGTGAATATAATTTGGCTATGAATTAAGCAAGCACCTAATTATTCCCTTTTTAGTTGCTAAATAATTTAATTTGCTTGCAGAATAACTAATTTGTCACCAAATTGTGATCACCAAACTATTTGAATACGAATATCTGATTATTCATTTACAGTTACCAGTAAATTTGATGAGTTACTAAATAATCAAACTTGCCATTAGAATATCTGATTTATCACCAAATTGTGAACATCAAACTATTTGAACACGAACCTCGGTTTATGTATTTCTATCATCAGAAAAAGTAATCAAACATCAAAAAATAGTTTGAAGCATCGAATCTAGGTTATCCACACTTTGTTTTCTGGCCGTTTTTTCTTTAGTTGCACAACCTCCTCATACTCCGACGAGTTGTCTTCTTCCTAACAAAGCAAAGGCACTTCATTCTGCTTGATTCCATATTTTCTATTATATTAAATTATTTAGAAATTAAAAAGAGAATAATTAGGTGCTTGGTCAATTCATATCCATTTTCTAATAGAAACAGTCCGAGATAACAGAAACAATAAAACAAACGCATAATTCGTAACAATATTGCAGCTCAAAACAGCTGCAAATGCGTGTCAATTTAAGAATAAAGTTCTACGCAGGAGTCGGTGTTATCCCCACCCGTTCTCTGGTGCATCTTCCATTATATTTGCGAATCAAAAGTATAAAATTACCAACACTCCCTATTTTTTGATAACTAAGTAAATTAATTGCTACTACTGTAATGGTGACGGCAACAGAATAAAATATAGATCGTAATCAGGCGCTGAGAATATTTTATTTAGTAACAAATCGGTAATTTTGGGGACAAATTAGTTATTTTTGTGCAAACGTATATAATTTATGCACAGAACCGATTTCGAGCGGGACAAAAAAGGTGCCTAACTATTTATTGAGTGTTCAGATTCTTGTTAATGTGAAGACAAAAGGAAGGAGACGGTTTAGTTAATCAGAGCTTAAAATTAATTTATGGGATTAAGTTAGTTATTTAGGGGCTCAGGTTTGGTAACACATAAATATTTTGGTGATAGTTTAATTTTCCCCCATATAATTTCACCGTATCAAGACTTGTACAGGTGTATGTTCAAGCGAAATTTTCCGCACGCGATACGAACCAGCCAGAAGGCCGCGTCAAACCCTTTATCAGCTCGCCGGCCGGGCCCGATAAAGAATCGCGTGTTGGAGTACGTGGTCTTGCGACCCTTTTCGTTCGCATAAAGTTAAACAGAGAAGGCCAGCACCAAAATCATATAAAAGCAACACTGAGACCAAGACGAGAAAGAGAGTCCTCACGAGCGAAACTTAAAACCCTCCACCGAACTACCCGACCAGGACCTGAATATAATATTCAACAAGCCTAATATTATAGTCAAACATTTTGGTACTTTAATCAACAATTACTAAAGTGTTAATTACTACTCATTTTATCGAAATCAACCTCATTTTGATT
Organism: Melanotus villosus; assembly: GCA_963082815.1. Classification (NCBI taxonomy): domain Eukaryota; kingdom Metazoa; phylum Arthropoda; class Insecta; order Coleoptera; family Elateridae; genus Melanotus; species Melanotus villosus. The sequence continues at coordinate 25,856,950 of OY720419.1, read as the reverse complement.
TAAGCATTCCTCCATTTCAGATTTCGGAGAATTAGTGGCGGGTGGCTCATCAACAAAAAAAAAACACTAGACATTGCATCCATTGCATTTAGGGCAATTGATCTTCAACCTCCTTTTTAAAAATGTAACAAATAATATTCAATTTTGTTGAATAAACAGGAGTGCACATTTTCATCAAGGTTCAGTTTAAAATTCTTTGTATTTAAATATCTTAGTGAACCTCTAAACCTCTTTTTTCAAGTTATTTTGGGCGTTGAACAAGTTCCTGTATCGTGTGTTGCCTAAATTTTTAAACATTGGTCTTTCGATGTGCGACTAAGTATAGATATTTATTTAAAAATTGTTTTCAGGGAATGTTTAGAACCATATTATAAATTGCAGATTGTTTCGGAATTGTATTAATATTAACTAATAAATAACTTGATATTTCAAAAATGTTTGAACTTTAGAACTAAATTCTGTTAGACAAGTTTGTAATTGATTTTATGTGTATACTTTAATGAATAATAATTCATAATTGTTAGTTAAAATGATTCAGTTATTATAAACAAAATAAGGATTTTTTTTTAATTTTAACTTTATAAATAAATTAGGGCACTACATGTTCTTTAGAATTATTTTATGGGGTCTGAACCATAGTGGAGTGAACTACTTAGGTCCAATATTGTACAACATCGTCTTCTATATCTTCATTTATGGCAGTAAAAATAAAAAAAATGAGATCGTAGAATTAAGGAATTTATGAAATATGACAAGATATACGATTAAAGGTAAAGTAGAAAACAAAATAATTTTGGATAGTTCCTTTAGGTGTCATAACTATACATATTTAGCATCGTTTCAGGCTAAGCTTTAGAATAATAATGACAAACATTGAATATGGGCAGGGGCGTAACAACCGCTATATCTGCTGTACCAATGATACAGGGCCCACCGGTTAGGAGGGCCCACCAGCCTCTACTCCCAGCAGCAAAATTCTACTGTAGCTTATAACAAGTGGTTAAAAAAAACACCATTGATGTCCATTTGAGCAGAGAAATTAATAAACACATTATTTTTTGGCGGAATGTATTACACCGAATAATTTATTTATTTATTTAATCTGAAGTCCATTTGTACCGTTAGGTGTTGGACTGTATATTTAACATGTACATCTTATTATTTACATTTATCTTCTTCTTGTTACACCTCCTCCCTCCGGAGATTGGTGATCATATTGGCTATTTTTAATTTTGAAATGGCAGCTCGAAATATTTCCGTTGAAGTTTTTAGTCCGTACCATGCGCGTATGTTTCCCAGCCAGAATGTCCTTCTTCTTCCGACACTTAATCTTCCTTCTATTTTCCCCTGCATTATTCGTTGCAACAGTCTGTATTTATCATTTCGGCTAATGTGCCCTAGATATTGTAGTTTGCGGGTTTTGATTATTAGCATGATTTCTAAGGTTTTGTTCATTCTAGTTAACACCTCATTATTAGAGATTGTTTGAATCCATGCTATACGCAGCATCCTCCGAGAAATCCACATTTCAAAGGCATTTATACGATTGATGCTTTCTTGACATAGTGTCCAGCTTTCCATTCCATATAGTAGAATTGAAAATATGTAACATTTAACTATTCTTATTCTTAGGTCCAATTTTAGCTCATTTGATGTAAGTAGCTTCTTCATTTTTACAAAAGCAGCTCTTGCCTGTTCAATTCTATATATTATTTCTTGGTGGTGGTCAGCTTGATCGTTTACCAGAGTGCCTAGATGTTTATAACAGTTTACTTGTTTTACTGTCTTATTGTTGATTTGCGGCCTAACCAAACGTGTGTTTTTGCTAATTACCAATAGCTTAGTCTTCTCAGTATTTATATTCAATCCATATCTCTCACTAACTTCGTTAATGGTTGTCAGCATTATTTGCAAGTTCTCAATATTATCCGCGAAAATTGCGGTATCGGCAGCGTATCGGAGATTCGTAAGATTTTTTCCATTTACAATTATACCATTTGGTGCATTCTCTAGGGCTTCTCGAAAAATCGCTTCCGAGTACAGATTTAAAAGTAGTGGTGAGAGAATGCACCCCTGTCTCACCCCTCTTTTAATCTTTATTTGTTCAGACAATGTATTTTCCACTTTTACGACTGCTTTCTGATGCCAATATAAATTTCTTATTATTCTTATAACTTTCGGGTCCAACTTTAAATTTTGCAGAATAGATATCTATAAGTTTTTCGTGTTTTACTCTGTCGAACGCTTTTGAGTAGTCGATGAAGCACATATAGTTCTTTATTTACGTCTTGGCAGCGTTGTGCTAATATATTGAAGGTCAACAGGGCTTCCCTGGTACCGAAACCATTGCAAAAGCCAAATTAAGTTTTATCTAATTTCATCTCACATTTTCGAAATATACGGTTATGTATCACTCTTAAAAACAGCTTTAGCACATGGCTCATTAAACTTATAGTACGATACTTTTCGCATTCATTAGCTCGTGGTTGTATTGGTATTGGAATGAAGATAGACTGTAACTAGTCGTTAGGGATAATACCAGTAGTATAAATTACGTTGAACAACTCGACTATTTTTGTCAGTTCCTCGGATTTACATTTATATTATGTTATTATTGTTATACTATTATTTTATATTGTTACAAGGACCTTAAACGTCTTGTAATAACTAACTCGTGGTCAACAGAAATGTCCTTTATTGATACACTAAAAATGGTACAGCTTAATTATTACCAGTACTTTATACTAAACATGTATACTGAGCGCCTATGTTCTCGAAGAAGAAGCGTAGGGCTAGTAGTGTCAAGTTGCTGGTAGCTGCTTGAGCTCGAACTCGAACTGAACTGAATTGACTGTTGAAATGGTACAGACGCTTAATATCCCTACTGGTTATAAGTTTATGCGTGAGCGGTATATGGTAGCGCCCTCCGGCGAGGGCGGGTAAAGCTGCTAGCGAGGGTTGATGGTGTAGAGATGGGCGCGGTATTCTGTGCTAGAGATGGGGGTGTGTTACAGACTCCCCCTCTGGATGCGATAGGCGCCTCGACGTAGGATCCAGCAACTAGTGGGTTATCTTCCGGGGCCTCCCTCGTTTCCTAAGAGGTCGTACCGGGGTAGGAACGTTGCTTAGTTCCCCTATGTAGCGGGTAAGGGCTGAGGTATGATAGATACCAACGTATTCTCCGGGATTCTTCGGGTTGGTCACTTCATATGAGGTAGGTGATCGTTGTCGTACTATCTCGTATGGCCCATCTAGTTTTGGTTCAAATTTAGCAGTATTGCCCTTGGTGGCGTTACTTAATGGATGAGTTGTTACCCAGACGAGGTCGCCAAGCTGGTACGGAGGTCCTTCTTGTCGGGATCTATCGGCGTACTCCTTAGCTCTGTCTTGAATGCGGATTTTCCAATAACCGGAACGCAGATCCATGGTACTAATAACGGCTGCTCTCGCGGCATGCAGGAGATCATCCATCCGCGGGAGAGGGTAATGGTCGCTGGTGGTTATCGCATTTAGTTTTCGGTAATCCACACATATACGATAGCTTCCATTGGTTTTTGGCACGAGGACAACGGGCGCAGCCCAGGCGGACTCGCATTCCTCTATGATGCCCTGAGATTCCATCTCCTTGAGTTCTTGGTTTAGATACTCTTGTTTCACCGGAGGGAGCCTATACGGAGGGCTGGCAATAGGCGAGTGTGGTCCCGTCTCGATCTTGTGTTCCCCGTACGGAGTAGGTTCTCCCCCTAGCGCGAAGCAGTCGGTGAACTGATGAAGTAAACCGGCAAGTTGCTCCCGGTGTTCCGAGGATAGCGAATGTTCTTCGTCCTCACGGAGGTTTAAGTCTTGACACTCAACCATAGCAACGTTTCCGGCGACGGATCTCGTGATCGGCGACGTGATGATAGTTAGTTCGAATCCTATGCACTCGCGGAACTACTAAAACACGTTTACACTAACTAGCCACGGAAATGCACTATTTCGACGGTACTTTCCTGTCTTGCTGAACACTTCGCTACGCGGCGATGATGTCCTGGTTACTTCCTGTATTGCTGAACACTTCGCTACGGCGATGATGTCCTGGGTACTTCCTGTATTGCTGAACACTTCGCTACGGCGATGATGTCCTGGGTACTTCCCGTATTGCTGAACACTTCGCTACGGCGATGATGTCCTCTGGATACTTCCTGTATTGCTGAACACTTCGCTACGGCGATGATGTCCTGGGTACTTCCCGTATTGCTGAACACTTCGCTACGGCGATGATGTCCTCTGGATACTTCCTGTATTGCTGAACACTTCGCTACGGCGATGATGTCCACTGGATACTTCCTGTATTGCTGAACACTTCGCTACGGCGATGATGTCCACTGGATACTTCCTGTATTGCTGAACACTTCGCTACGGCGATGATGTCCACTGGATACTTCCTGTATTGCTGAACACTTCGCTACGGCGATGATGTCCACTGGATACTTCCTGTATTGCTGAACACTTCGCTACGCGGCGATGATGTCCACTGGATACTTCCTGTATTGCTGAACACTTCGCTACGCGGCGATGATGTCCACTGGATACTTCCTGTATTGCTGAACACTTCGCTACGGCGATGATGTCCACTGGATACTTCCTGTATTGCTGAACACTTCGCTACGGCGATGATGTCCACTGGATACTTCCTGTATTGCTGAACACTTCGCTACGCGGCGATGATGTCCACTGGATACTTCCTGTATTGCTGAACACTTCGCTACGCGGCGATGATGTCCACTGGATACTTCCTGTATTGCTGAACACTTCGCTACGGCGATGATGTCCACTGGATACTTCCTGTATTGCTGAACACTTCGCTACGGCGATGATGTCCACTGGATACTTCCTGTATTGCTGAACACTTCGCTACGGCGATGATGTCCACTGGATACTTTCTGTATTGCTGAACACTTCGCTACGGCGATGATGTCCTGGATCCACCAAATTCTTCTTTCCCGAACTTACGTGAAAATTCGGCCACTGGTTTGGGCGCCAATGTTACAAGGACCTTAAACGTCTTGTAATAACTAACTCGTGGTCAACAGAAATGTCCTTTATTGATACACTAAAAATGGTACAGCTTAATTATTACCAGTACTTTATACTAAACATGTATACTGAGCGCCTATGTTCTCGAAGAAGAAGCGTAGGGCTAGTAGTGTCAAGTTGCTGGTAGCTGCTTGAGCTCGAACTCGAACTGAACTGAATTGACTGTTGAAATGGTACAGACGCTTAATATCCCTACTGGTTATAAGTTTATGCGTGAGCGGTATATGGTAGCGCCCTCCGGCGAGGGCGGGTAAAGCTGCTAGCGAGGGTTGATGGTGTAGAGATGGGCGCGGTATTCTGTGCTAGAGATGGGGGTGTGTTACAATATTTATTTGATAATAGTTGCATATTACATTTCACCCTTATGCGTCCTTAATTTTTGTTTGCCATAATTTTCTGTCTTTTGACATTGTTCTTACTTCTCCCCAACTTATTCCTCGGTTTTCAGCTACTTGTCAAACTTGTTCTTCCCAACGTATTCTTGGGCGTCCTACTTTGTTTCTTCCTTGAGTTCTCGATTCATACACTTGTTTGGTTATTCTATCTTCTTTCATTCTATGTAGGTGTCCCAACCAGCGCAGTTGTCTTTCTTCTATTATCTTCTCTAGGGGTTTTATCTTCAACTCTTTCACTATTACTGAATTCCTTATCCTATCTTCTCCAGTGACCCCTTGGATTTTTCTTAGAAATCTCATCTCAGATGCATTGATACGGCTTTTATTTCTTTTTGTTAAGACCCAGGATTCACTTCCATAGAGTCAAGGAGGGTCTTATAACCTTTTGGTGTACCTGGGCTTTGAGTTCCTTGGGAATCTCATTTTTTCCACAAAATGAATTTCTAAGGTACATAGTTGTATAGCCTCCCTACTTTTCCTATTCTCTCGGATATATATATTTTTTATTTTTCCGAATAATTAATATTATAATTACTTATTACATTAAAATTACCAAATAATAAAATTTTGTCCAAGTATTTATAAAAATATCGTTATTTTTTTTTAAGGGACGGATTGGGACGCCGGGAAAACGAGATTTTCCCGAGAGGCCGGTAGAACCTGACGCTGATTGGCCGGTCATTAAAAAAATTGTAGCCTAAGTTGGTACATAGAAACAAACGAATCGGCCCACTCGACATCGACGAATGTGTCAAGCGGCTTCCGATAGCAATAAAGGAGTTGAATTTATGATCGTTACGAAATATGAGATGAACTTCGAGATTGAATGAAACACTGAGGCCACCAAGTTTTGATAGTTACTTCCGACAATGTGTTCATATGTCGTATCCCTTACTATGAAACAAAAAATGCAGATATTTGAATTGTTTATGGTTTTAAGTGAAGATCCTTCCTTCAAATCAGCCTCACATTCTCTCTGTTCATGTTGTGTTTGTTGAGTTTTGGTTACAGTCATCAGAGGCGGATTAACCAGTAAGCAAAAGAAGCTAGCGCTTTGGGCACCAAAATTTGAGGGGCGCAAAATTTCCTGCAATTTTTTTTAAATTATTTAGTTTTAAATTATTATTTATTATTATTATATTAAAACTCATTGTTCAGAGCTAACCAAACTGTATCCAAATGATTTGGAAGAGGGTATACTGGAAAACGAATGCATACAGCTCAAAGAAACTAATGTTTTTAGACTAAGGTCAAATTTTGACTGTTTTCATTTTGTTTGATTGTTTAAATTTCGTATTCCGTTTTTTGAGTCATGGAATGGAAAAATCTATTTGAAACCAATTTATTTTTCGTTTAATTGTTTTGTTTTTTCATTTCATATTCATGTTAAAAAAAGGCAACTAAGGTCAAGGGGGGGGGGGGGGTAAATTTTGGTTAAGCTTTGGGCGCAATATACCCTTGATCCGCCTCTGACAGTCATGGTAAACTATAGTCTCGCCTCCAGATAATTTGGAAAAATGTTTGCTAATGGCCGTAGAAAAAGACATCCTTTTTAAAATTAAAAAATCTCAAATAATAGATTCAATAGCGGGAAAAAGCAAATTGTTATAAAATATGTTATTGTATGTATGTAATCGTTAACCTCTTATACCTTTCGGTGTTGAGGCTGGTGCGTTAGCGTATGTGGTCTTACGCGTGAAATGCACAATCCGGCCCGCATGCGAGTCACGTGATTGGTGCGCCGTTTTTTACCTGCATACAGCACCATGTGTATAGTGTATGTGTGTGTACGTATAGAACCTTGTTACTCTACCTCGTAGGTCTGTATTCGGAGGAGAGCGTCGTTAATTAGGTGCCCAACGACGAATGGTCACCAGAGCTCGATACCGATCGCCGGGAAAACTTGCACCCAGCGAGATTCGAACCGGGGACTAGCGTAACGCTAGCCTGACGCTCTTACCACTGCGCCACCCTGGCCATACAAAATATGTTATTATATTAGATAATTAAATATGGATACGTATTGTATAATATGTACAGGGTGGCCCATTTTCGATGTTTTTAAATGGGAAGTACCCTTAATATCGGGGATAGGCAAAAACTGATGTCGTAGTCCAGGGCCCTTTTTTGATGCAAGTTCAAGTCCCGAAAACAAAATTCCGCTATCTTTTGTTATTTTTTAGTTATAGCCCAAAATTCATAATTTGGCCATATCGAAAACTTCAAATAACTGTCTTGGTTTTGAAGATATCCAAAAACGGTAAAAACATTCTACAGGCACTTTTTCAAGTAGAATACGATAGTCAATTCAGATATCTTCTAATTTTCATGTTTTAAGAGTTATGACATAAAGTTGGCATTTTTAAAATATAAGTCGTAGTTGGCCATGATACCATTAAATTGCATATTTTTTCTGCTTTCCGAAAATATATAGTTTATAGGGTTTAAATGTAGTAACAATGCCTTTTTTGAACAAAATCGGATTATTTGATGTTGTTAGCAATTAGTGGGCCATGGTTCATGATAGCAATAAACAAAGGCTAATAGAGCGGGTGCATGTGATGTCACCAGGCACACAATAACGCGCCCGATTGAAAATGAACGACAGTTTTGTAAGTTAACAAAACTAAATAATTACTTTAATATTTTGTATAAAATCTCACGTTATCTTTAACAGCTTTGAATTATCTTGACATATGGAGATTTTACAAGTTTCTACGTATAACCTGGCAAAATTTTTAGTTTCTTGTTTTCCAGAGCTTTTCTCTAACTGCTTTCTCTGGGAAATATCACGTTCCCTAATACTCTTTTTAATTCACGATAAAATTTTCAATTACGTTCGTATCAACTGACCATGGGGAAAATTTTAAGTAACTGAAAATTTCAAAATTTAGTGGGTTAAACATCCCTCATCTGGTTAAACACATCTTTATTCGGTTTGATATTGTAATATGTAATATTTCCTTTTTGGTAAAATTAGTATACCGATGCATACAAATCTACCCTTTGTTTACCCTACAAGAGTTCAGCTGATGACCTAGTGACGTCACATGCACCCGCTCTATTAGCTTTTGTCTATTGCTATCATGAACCATGGCCTACTAATTGCTAACAACATTATATAATCTGATTTTGCTTAAAAAAGGTATTGTTACTGCATTTAACCCCTATAAACTATATATTTTCGGAAACCAAAAAAAATATGCAATTTAATGGTATCATGTCCAACTACGATTTATATTTAAAAAATACCAACTTTATGTCATAATTCTTAAAACATGAAAATTAGAAGATATCTGAATTGACTATCGTATTCTACTTGAAAAAGTGCCTGTAGAATGTTTTTACCGTTTTTGGATATCTTCAAAACCAAGAGAGTTATTTGAAGTTTTCGATATGGCCAAATTTTGAATTTTGGGCTATAACTAAAAAATAACAAAAGATAGCGAAATTTTGTTTTCGGGAACTGAACCTGCATCAAAAAAGAGCCCTGGACTCCGACATCAGTTTTTGCCTATCTCCGATATTAAGGGTACTTCCCATTTAAAAACATCGAAAATGGGCCACCCTGTACAACATACATATTGAAATCTTACTTAAACTTTTCCCAAAATTTTACTAATGCAACCTACTAAAATTGTGCTACCAGAAGCAGAAAAATCTGACGATTCCAGAAATGTAAAAAAGTCAGAAGTTGCCATTTAAAAAGGTAAAGTTGCATGCCCCTGTACAGAGTGGCCCATTTTCGATGTTTTTAAATGGGAAGTACCCTTAATATCGGAGATAGACAAAAACTGATGTCGGAGTCCAGGGCTGTTTTTTGATGCAGTTTCAAGCTCCGAAAACAGAATCTCGCTATCTTTTGTTATTTTTTAGTTATAGCCCAAAATTCAAAATTTGGCCATATCGAAAACTTCAAATAACTCTCTTGGTTTTGAAGATATGCAAAAGCGGCAAAAACATTCTACAGGCACTTTTTCAAGTAGAATACGATAGTCAATTCAGATATCTTCTAATTTTCATGTTTTAAGAATTATGACATAAAGTTGGTATTTTTTAAATATAAATCGTAGTTGGACATGATACCATTAAATTGCATATTTTTTCTGGTTTCCGAAAATATATAGTTTATAGGGGTTAAATGCAGTAACAATACCTTTTTTAAGCAAAATCAGATTATATGATGTTGTTAGCAATTAGTAGGCCATGGTTCATGATAGCAATAGACAAAAGCTAATAGAGCGGGTGCATGTGACGTCACTAGGCCATCAACTGAACACTTGTAGAGTAAACAAAGGGTAGATTTGTATGCACCGGTATACTAATTTTACCAAAAAGGAAATATTACATATTACAATATCAAACCGAGGAAAGATGTGTTTAACCAGATGAGGGATGGTTTAGCCTACATAATTACGAAATTTTCAGTTACTGAAAATTTTCCCCGCGGCCAGTTGATACGAACGTAATTGAAAATTTTATCGTGAATTAAAAAGAGTATTAGGGAACGTGATATTTCTCAGAGAAATCAGTTAGAGAAAATAAGCTCTGGAAAACAAGAAACTAAAAATTTTGCCAGGTTATACGTAGAAACTTGTAAAATCTCCATGTGTCAAGATAATTAAAAGCTGTTAAAGATAACGTGAGATTTTATACAAAATATTAAATTAATTATTTAGTTTTGTTAATTTTCAAAATTGTCGTTCGTTTTCAGTCGGGCATGTTATTGTGTGCTTGGTGACGTCACATGCACCCACTCTATTAGCTCTTGTTTATTGCTATCATGAACCATGGCCTACTAATTGCTAAGAACATCATATAATCTGATTTTGTTCAAAAAAGGTATTGTTACTGTATTTAACCCCTAAAAACTATATATTTTCGGAAAACAGAAAAAATATGCAATTTAATGGTATCATGGCCAACTACGATTTATATTTAAAAAATACCAACTTTATGTCATAATTCTTAAAACATGAAAATTATAAGATATCTGAATTAACTATCGTATTATAATTGAAAAAGTGCCTATAGAATGTTTTTACCGTTTTTGGATATCTTCAAAACCAAGAGAGTTATTTGAAGTTTTCGATATGGCCAAATTTTGAATTTTGGGCTATAACTAAAAAATAACAAAAGATAGCGGAATTTTGTTTTCGGCACTTGAACCTGCATCAAAAAAGAGCCCTGGACTCCGACATCAGTTTTTGCCTATCTCCGATATTAAGGGTACTTCCCATTTAAAAACATCGAAAATGGGCCACCCTGTACTTAGACTTAAACGTGATGACATAAGACAAATTCAAGACCACATATATATGGAGTACCTACTTACCATCAATTACCATCTAACAACTTTTGTTAAAAATATTTTTTCTAAAAGTCGACAATAAAAGAGTTATAGTGATATTGCGTTACTTGTACCTGTATATTGCTGCAGACAATATTGTTTGTTGTTTAATAAAAGTGCATCAAATCTTATACTTCGTGTTTTTTATTTTTTTTTGTAATAGAAGGCCGGTTGGTCCATAAATTTCCCGGACCGCTCAAATGAGCCAGTCCGTCACTGCGTTATTTATATGTTTATAATAATATTCTGCATTTCTATCTGCAATTGCTATTTATTATTGAGGGAGGGGGTCTCCTTAGCAATCCTTGATACAGGGCCCACCCAGTGCTAGCTACGCCACTGAACATGGGGATTTTCTTTATAAGGTTAGCCTAGTTAATTTTAATAAAATGTATTTTACACAAGATTTTATTCTTTTACTTTAGAAATTGTGATGCCAAAGGATTTCTTTGCCATTTATACGTAAATTTGTTAAAGTTATTGTATAAAACTAGATTAGAATTTTGTTAGTGCCACAATGTGCCTGTATTACAACATTTATAATTGATGTTAGTTTTAAATATCAGTTTACTGTCTATTATTGTTACACATATATTTATTGTTGTTATTATTATTAATAACATATGTACAAGGTGTTTCAAAATAACATGGCATAAATGATACGGCTGATAGAACACTGAAAAATAAGTGGGGTTTGCCTAATAAACATATGTCCTAAGACCCCCCATTTTTTTACAGGGCTAGAAAGTTAAAAATTAAAAAAGGTTATTGCCCATAACTTTGACGGTAGTACACATTTTTTTACTAAACTGGGCAGACAGTTTTACTGATATAAAAGACACAACCTCAAAAAAATCCGTTTAATCACTTTTGCCAGTGGCGCACAGCAGCAGACGGGACCCCTTAACCCCCCCTATTTTGTACGACACTGCTTAAATTTTAATTTTTGTTGTATTTGTGTATTTGGCAATGCTTTTTACATAAATAATGTATTCTTGTTTCACTTCTTTAAAGTGGATATTTTTCGAGATATTCGTACATAAAGAATGGGGTTAATACTGCTTATTAGTGTTTAAAAAAAAAATTAAAATTTAAAATTTAACTCGACATATCAATAAACACCCTTTACATTTCAGAAGCAATAGGTGAATAGAAATTAGAATGGGGCTGAAACATATTGATATGTCGAGTTTATTTATTTTTTTTTAATACTAAGAGGGATTAGTGTAAACCTCATTCTTTATGTACGAATATCTCGAAAACTATTCACTTTAAAGAAGTGAAACAAGAATACATTATTTACGTAAAAAGCATTGCCAAATTCAAAAATACAGCCAAAATTAAAATTTAAGCAATGTCGTACAAAATTATATTAAATATTGTTATATGTTCAAAAAATAATTGAGCTTCTAGAGTATTAGACAAACCTAAGGTGAGTGATTGGTCAGCAGTGAAACGAATATTCAAGTATTTGCAAGATACAAAAGACTATGGCATCAAATTTTATCCCAGATGGAAACCAGGCCAACTTGAAGCGTACAGCGTTGCAAGTTATGCTAAAGATAGAGATTCTGGACGTTCGACCAGTGGTATAGTATGCAAATACAGTGGCGGATTCATTTCCTGGAAAAGTTGGAAGAAATTTGTGACAGCACTCTCACCCACTGAAGCTGAACTACTAGCTGCTTGTGAAGGAGCAAAGGAGATCAATAAGAATGTTGAATGAGTTAAGCCACTTAATTCAAAAGCCTGCATTACAAATCGACAATCAAAGCACATTGTGACTCATAGGAAATCCAGAGTTTCATAATCGCACGAAACATATTAAAGTAAGATTTTACTACGTTCGAGAACAAGTTGAAGATGGGGAAATATACAACAAACAAACAAACAAACAAACAATATATTATTTCTTAACGAACTTATCACAACGAAAAATGAATGCATAACTTTGCTTAACTTCTATTGTACAAATAGTAAAATATTGACTAAATACACTTCCATTTTCTAGCTGCTACTTGAAAAAGTACAAATAGTTATTTTCATAACAAGTGCGGGAAGTTAGCGATTCCGAAACGAATGCAGGACGTTACAGAAACGAGCGCAGCGAGTTTCTGTATCTGCATGAGTTTCGGAATCGCTCTTCCCGCACGTGTTATGAACAACGTTTTTCCTACAAACATTTAGGAATCGTCCTAAACTGTCATTTTGTAAATTTTCAAGTTGTCAAATTTGACATTTCCTTTTAAAGTAATAATCTAGTAAGGGTGCGGGAAAGTGGACTTTCCCGCACGCAAAATGAGTGTGGGAAAGTAACATTCCTAAACGTTTGTCGGAAAAGCTATTATTTTTTATTACATGCAACTTATTTTGACATTATCATTAATTGTTGCTTGTGATTTATGCCTTCTATGCATAAAATATAATAGCCTATGTGGCTAGCGAAGCCAGACAAAGTGTGTGTTATTGCCAATGTGATCCGATTGCTATTTTAGGTTGATAACAAATGTTGCAATATTGCCTTTTAGTAACTGACCACGTTTCCATGCCATAAGTTAGTACTGGTGTTATACGTGACTCTAAAAGGTTTTTCTTTGGCATTTGTACTTTTCAAATTACCCTAAATGTGTTTAAATGCCCAGAATCTTTTCCATACGGTGTTATTCTTTTTGTAATGTTTTTTCTTGTCTGTCTTCAAAGCAAATTATTTGACCCAGATAAACTGTTTCTTCCACGTAATTTAGTGTGACACCATAGAATGTGATTGAATCCTGACTGGAGTTTGAAAGGATTTGTGTGTTACTTTTATTGATGCTTAACCCAGCTTCGCTATATTTTTCGTTAAGTTGGCGTTATATTCTTTCTAACGACTTGCCATTGCCGTAACAGAATAATAGCATCTGCAAATCGTAAATTTTCCATTGATGTTTACTCTAATATTGTTCCACTGAAGTTTTCTGAAAGCTGAGTCGTACCCCTTTTTCCAATTTAAATTTAGGCACTCTGTCTTCCAGTTTTATGTATGCTGTACTTTTTTGATAGTTTTGTATGACATTTATGTATTTATTTATTACCAACTCCTTGATCCTCCAGAGCTTGCAACATGTAGATGTGATTAATCGAATCGAATGCTTTTTGAAAGTCTATTAGTTATTGCCAGATACAAAGCTATGTTATATTCCTTGTGTTTCCTATTAATTGTTTTACTGTTTGGATATGATCGATTATTGATAGCCCCTTTCGGAAACCTGCTTGGTTTGGTGGTTGATTTTCATCCAGCTGTGTCTTTAGCCTGTTCAGTATTACTGTAGCAAAGATTTTGTAGATATTGGATAATAAACTAATAGATCGATAGTTGTTTAGGTCTGTATTTTCACCTTTGTTATGAATTAAAGTTATAGCCGAGCGTGTCCATTGGGAAGGAATTGTTTCCTTTTCTAAAAGTACATTGAACAGCTTTGACAAATATGCAATAATTTCTTCCTGGCTTTCTATAGAAATCTTGTCATCACCTGTTGCTTTATCTTTCTTTAGTAAGAGTAAAAGACGACAATGCCCCCCAAATAACTCCAAAACTAGTAAGTAGCAAAACAGTTTTCCATCATAGCTCAAATCAAGTTAATCTAGAAATACATAGGATGTTCTCTTTCCGCCGAGCCTAGTAAAGTAATAGGTAATTTAATTATTGATAAAAAATATTTATTTATAATTCAAAGTATTCCCCTCCACAGTAAATGCATTTTGCATCCGTTAATACAAAAAAAAAAAAAAACTCAATTGTTCGAGCAGCCGTGTGTGGTCCAGCATTATACAACGGGAACAAGGCTTACGTACCTTCAACTCTTTGTGTAAAATGGTGTTAATTGCTTTCACACCAATCTTTAGAGTTGCTTAAATACTCCTTACAGTAACATGGGCCCTCTTCAATCATGTTCTGAACAATACCAATATTCTTTTCGGTAACGGCTGTTTTTGGCTTAGGATCTCGAAAACTGTCATTTAAGGAAAGTCGACTACGTTGAAATTCATTGTACCACCGCTTTATGGCAGCTAAAGAACACGACTTGTCACCAAATACTCCATTGATTTCCTCAAAACATTGTTTACGGCCTAAGCTAACCGGAGATATCGCTGTTGTTTTCTAATGCCCATTATTGTCTTAAGCATTTTCTGATTAGACTGTCGGTGTTGTATATGTATTATGTCTACACGAAAGATGTACGCTCCTTAAAAATTATAGGAATTTTTTAGAATTTCCTTTTTTCTTCATTCGATATTTACAATTTAATGGTTTGAATTTTCATGTCAACCGAAACATAATTCCCAAAAAATCAATTTAACTGCTGTTTAATGAATATCTCATACCTAGGACTTAACTTGTATGTATTATATAAGTATCTTAATAAAACCCCCGTATACAATCCTTTTCATGGGCGTTTTACCCCTTCCCTCCAGATGTAGGTTTTTAAATTTTTACTAATTTGAAAAACATATCTAGTGGAAACTGATACAAATTCAAGTAACAGCTGAATGCAGAAAAGAACACTTAGGTAAATATCATCTGATAATTATTTTCATTTGAAATTATTTGCTTTTATTTTAATTAGTATAAAACGTCTTTTATTATATACTAATTGTAGTTAAAACTTCATTTTTCAACTTATGTTTCAAATGGTATAACCCTCTGCGAGTGTGAGGCGTGGGTGATGGGCAAGCTAGAAAAGCCAAACAAAACTGAAAGCTTTAGAGATTTTATATAGAAAACCTCTGAAGATTAGTTGAAGTGATCTAAGAGAAGATCAGACGGAGGGCATGAGAGATTTACGTAAAGGCAAAGGACGAAAACAAGACTCATGTAACACTTTTAGTAAAAACACCATGGAAGAAAAATGTACAGATAAGGATCCAAACGACTCAGACTAATAAACCTAGGCCCATAAATAGAACCAAAACCTTAAGTGGTCAAAAGAAAATTTGGATCGAGAAATATAAAACACAAAATTATTTGTTAATGTTAATATTTATAACTTTATCTTTATCAGAATTAGGTATATATAATTTATGAGTTATAATGCTGTTCAAAATCAAATTTAAAGCCGATAGTTAATTTCAAGTACAAAAAATGTTCAACAAAACTTTCCAAGTTTAAAACGTTAGTATGATTATTTTTTAGGAAATACAGAAGAATAAACTTAGCCAATCGTATTAGCAGGTTAGTTAGAGTAAAACTAGTTCTCCGATCCACTGTAAAAAATATTCTGTCTTGAAGATGGTTTATTTAATTAAATCTACAATACAGTATTTGTTTTTGCGTGGAAAAACACCTTTTCAACTGAATTAAATTTACGTTAAATACACAAGAACATTTAAAACGTCAATTATACCAGGAGACTTCAACGATCAGTCAAGCGACGAACCTATTAAGGTTTAGTAAGAAAATAATTTCATTGTTACTTAAGCAATAAGTAAACTTAAACAATCATATTAGGTTAGTTAGAATAAACATTAATTTATTGTAAAAAATTCTGTATTGAAGACGGTTTATTCAATTTACTTTACAATACCGCACATAAAATGCAATTTCAATTGAACTTAATTCCATACTAAATATATGTATACGGGCATTTACAACGTCACTTATACCAGGAGATTTTAACAGATAGTCAAGCGACGAACCGGTTAACGTTAATAAAGGATAAATATTCGACATGACGTTTAAAACTGTCGCTTTTAATAGTAAGAAATGATTGCTATTTAGGCAATAAATAAACTTAAACAATGAAATTAGGAGGTTAGTTAGAACATACATTAGTTTTCCAATTTATGGTAAGAGATTTTATAAGTATTAAATTTAATTAGCAATATCACTGCAAACACATTTTCAGTTAAACTAACTTCATGCTAAACATACAAGAAACGTCAATAATTATAACATACGATATCTTGCAATGGGCCATTATAGATCCGTAGCCAGAGCTAAAAGCTAAAGTGGAAAAAATCAGCTCAGACAATAAAAAACAAAATTACCTATTTATCTTAATTTAACATATCATTAGAATTAAGTATAATATGTAATTTATAAAATCGAGTTTAAGGTAAGTAATTTTCTAGAGCGGAGAAACTCTGTTTTTAGGAAGGACAATGCCTGCTTTGGGCCCGCTGGCTACGACCCTGAAGAAACAGTAAACATTAAATTTTTCAATGTTTCCATAAATATTGGCCAAGGTTAATTTAAAATACCAAGATTTTTCCTATTAAATTCAATCTAAACAAGAAATCAAACAACGCGATAGCTATACGGTCAAGGTGTATGTGTTATCTAAGTTCCAATATCCACATGTTCTTAAAGTTTCGGTTGCTTTTACAACCTTCAGTTTCTAAAAATAAAAATAAATGTAGTTTTTGGAATATTTTATCGATAAGAGCTTATGACACCGTTAGACGAAGAGATTTTTACTAGTTAAGAGTTTTGAATTCGTTTCAAAGTATTTTTCTTTATTACACATTGATTTAATAAAAATACTATTTGGTAAAGTTTTTATACGTTTACGTAGATTCGATTTGATTTCGGTAATTTTCTAGATTTTTCGAATTTGGAAAATGGCCAAATCAAAGCAGCCACTTAAAAATAAATAAATTTACATTATTTTTACATACGTTCTACCACCCGATTTTATTTCTTTTTTATAATAAAATCCTTTGACCAAAACTGTTTCAAATTATCGTTATACGAAAATCAAAGAGAATTAAATTTATTTAAACGAAGCAATTCTAATGTCGTGTTTAACATCAAATTAAATTTTCTCAAGTGCATTATACAGCTGATAGTTTAAAATTCGTAACAGGTCCTAGTATGGTTTTCAAGAGTAGAATTTTTAATTGCATGGGAATTTGTACTGATATATTGTAGGTTAAAACGGTTACATAATACGTATGTGATTTTTTCTTTACGTCAGTAGTTGCGCGTGTCTCGAGATTCAAAATTATGCTAAATATAATCGCAAATGTAACATAACAATTTAAATATCTATTGTTATAACTTGAGCAATAATTTCTATAAATAGTTAAGGTCTTTGTCTGATTCACTGTAGTTTCCTGAGTTTATTATTTTGCTGTGCTTTTCATGCCCACAACCTTGGAAGGATGTGAATTTAAATTGAATAGAATTGAATTTTATCACACCTAAATAGAAACACTGCTGAAAATTTTAATTGAAATAGTAATCTTCCTTAATGATACTACTGTTACATATTCAATGATTTCTTTTCCTTATTCTTATTATACCTACCTGAAAACTATAATAAGCGTAATTTATAACCTGTTAACCTGTAAGGTATTTATAAGTATCTAAGCTTTAATTCTAAGGTTATTTCATAAGATCATATATTTGTAAAAAAACAATGGAATCAAATCAAGCCACAGTAATAATTAGATAATGCTAGTTTTCATTCCAGTATTATCAAAAATGTTGTGCATAAATCAAAAATAGGACGTAATTTATTAATTAAATTTGATTTCACAAATGTTTTCTACTAATAAATAATAATACTCATTTTTGTATGCTTTGAAGAAAAGCAAGCAAACTGACTGAAATAAAGAACATTTGTAGGGGTTAACAATTCATGCAGTTAATCTAAGCGATTCCAAGTATTGCTTAACTGCTTTTAAGCCGAAAATAACTGGTTTACCGGTTTACCCAAATAAATGTTATTCATAACGTACATACTAGACATTCAAATGAACATATTTTTATTCCATAAACATTCAGAATAATTCGGGGAAAGCACCTAGCAAATTTAATTTTGTTTGAAAGTTATCGTTTAAGATTTCTCTTAAAATTAAACGTTTTCTTTTTTTAATTTTAATTTTATGTAATCAAGACGCTACAAGTTCGAATTTTATTTACAGGCAGATTTTTTATTCGAAAGGAACGAGATACGAAATCTATTCGATAATATAAATGGCAAGCGATTCTACTGTCAATCGAATTCAAATTGGTTATAATAAAATTCAAACCTCGAACGTGGATTGGGATTTTGAATTCCGAATACGAATCTTCAACTCAAATTTGAATTTCCTATATTGGAATTTCAAAAATAGTTTTCTTTTAAGTAGCTTAAATAATACTAAATATTAAATATCAAAATTGCAGTAACTGGTAAGCTGTCGTATACATGTAGAGTATGTAGAACAGAAATAAAAAATACGAATTTTGGAACCAAATTTAAATTTAACATCTAAATTCGAATTTTGAAAATGAATCAATCCAAAATTTGAATGAATATAAAGCATAAATTCGAATCTTAACTATTTTCGAATCTCGACAACTCTAATTTCAGCCGTCTCAACTTTTAAGACGATTCGTTTAATTTTTGAGATGGACTCTGTAAGAATTTTTACCTTTGGAAATAATTGTAATGAACCTGCTAGGGCGTTGGCGCGTGAATCCGAAGGATAGTGTTTTTTTGTTTACATAGAATTGTTGTAATTTGCTAAAATACATTAAATCATCATTCTGATCAAAACTATTTATGCAAGATCTGATTACCATTTTAAATCATTAGAATTTTTGTATAATAAAAATGGAGTCCGGTCCTGGTGCAGGAAATAGTGACAGGGATAAAGTGATTTCAGTGCAAAGTTAAATTAAATAATAGACACATGACAAATTAAACTTAAGAAGTGAGTGCAAAAGGGAGTAAAACACACAACAATCAAGAGACACCTAAATCCAAGGTAGGATTAGCGAATTAAGTAGCAAATAGACAGTGAAATAAATTGCAGGAACTGATAGGTAAACATACGGGTAATCGGCAACGGCGTGACGCGAAACGCGACGGACCGGCGCACATTTGTGTGAACCAAAACAGAGCCGCATTAAAGAAAATTCACGGACAAAAGTGCGGGTACCTCGCGGCAAACGAAACGCGATAAACAAACACAGTGGCAGCAAACAACAAAGCAACACTACAACAACCCGCGCAAATAATATATACCGGGAACAAAACACAATGGAGGGAAATAAAGAAATAACACTAAGCGACATCATGAATAAATTACTACAAATGGAAGGAAAACTCGTGCAAGTAGAAGGAAAAATAGATGAGACAAACAAAAACATGAACAACCAAATAGACAGAATAAAAAAACTGGAGGATACCATAAACAACCAAGAAAGGAAGATAGAAAGACTAGAAAATGAATCAAGGAAAAGAAACATAATTATGTTCGGAATACCAGAAAGCAGGGAGGAAGATCTAACAACCCTAAAAGGAAAAGTTATGGAGATAATAGGAAAGAAAATGGAGATACAAATAGAAGAAAATGAAATAGACTTCATCAATAGAATTGGAGAAAGTAAGGGAAGTGAAAGCAGACCAACAAAAGTGGGGGTTACAACAATTCTGAGGAAATGGGAAATAATGAGAAATACAAAGAAACTGGCAGGAACAGTAATAGGAATATCGGAAGATCTTGATAAGAAAACAAGAGAGACACAGAAGCAACTACTCCCACACCTGAAGGAAGCCAGAAAAAAGGGACTAAGGGCAATAATCAAGAAGGACAAGCTAATAATAAATGGGGAAGAGTGGAATGTAGAAAATATAACAGGAAATGACAAGGGAACAAGGAAAGTAACAACAAACAAAGAAATAGAAGATCAAAGGAAAAGAGGCAGATCCACAGAGGAAGAAACAAGCCCCTCTCAAGGAGCAATCCCAAAAAGGAAGAACTGGGCACAAATAGCACAACTACCCCTCCGAAATGAAACACTAAGACCAAATGAAGAGGAACTAAATAAAACACTTAGAAATATCACAAAGACAAATCGAAACCAGCAAACCCCAAAAAACTAATAGAAAATAAAAACCGGACGGAAACAAATAATATGAAGACAAACGGCAAAGGAAACGGACAAAGGAGAACAATAAGGAAAAAGACAGAAACACAAGAAAAAAGTAAAATAAATAAAACAGAAACAGAAAAAATTAGAATAGGTACGTGGAACATAAATACAATCAATGGGAAAGAGATAGAGATTACAGAAGAAATGGATGACAACAAAATACAAATAATGGGACTGAGCGAAACAAAGAGGAAAGGAAAAGGAAGCGCAAGTTTAACAAACACACATATAATATACTATGCCGGAGTTGATACAGGAAAGAGAGCAAAAGAAGGGGTAGGAATAATCATAACAGAGGAACTAAACAAACGAATAATAAAATGGAAAGCTGTTCACTCAAGAATAATACTAGTGACAATAAAACTCCAACAAGAAATAAACATCATACAAATATACGGACCAATAGAAGGTACACCAGAAGAGGAAGTCGAAGAATTCTACAACAGCTTACAAGAAATACTGGACGAAGCAAGAGAGGAAACAGAACCAACCATAATAATGGGGGACTGGAACGCAAGAGTAGGGAACGACCAAAACAGAGGTATGGGATGTATAGGAAAATACGGAGAGCAAACGCTAAACCGAAATGGGAAGAAAATGATCGATTTCTGCCAGAGAAACGACCTGTTAATAGGAAACACGCTGCAGGAACAAGACTTGGAAGATAAGTACACTTTCGTAGCAGAGGAACGAGACGCAAAAAGTTTGATTGATTATATAGTATTCACACAATCGTTAAGAGAATCAATACAAGACATAGAAACGAGCAAAGAAGCCGAAATAGGGTCAAACCATAGGTTAGTAACAGCAAAACTAAGAGATACAGTAAATAAGAGCGAAAAAATTACATACAGCAGGATTGCAATACACAAACTAAAAGAACCTGAAAGACAAAAAGAATACCAAGATAAGACAAACAAACAATTTCGTAAATTAATAAACGAAAAAAAGGAAGAAGACCTGGAGACGAAATGGAACCACTTCAAAGAAACTACTCTAAAAATTGCGGAAGAGGTATGTGGAAGAAGAAACGTAAATAAAAACCTCAAAAGAACAAGATGGTGGACTGAAGAGATAAAAAGAATAGTGAAAGAAAAGAAACAGGCTTGGAAGAGATATATCCGAACAAAAGACCAAGAAGATAAAGAAAAATACATAGATAAGAGGAACAAGGTAAAACAAGCAGTCAAAAAAGCGAAAAAGGAAAGCTGGAAAGAGTTTGGACAAGAAATAAATGACAAACACAAGGTAGACACAAGAAAGTTTTGGACAATAGTGAAAGGATTAAGAGGGACAAAAAGCAAAGAAATAAAAACAATAAAAAATAAGCAGCAAGAGCTCAAAGTGGAAATAGCAGAAATTCTGGAAGCCTGGAAAGAGTTCTACGTAGAGAAATTTAGAGGAGAACTAAAGGACGAAAAGGAAGGTAGAGAAGACATAGTAGAAATACCAGAGATAACAAAGGAAGAAATACAGGAAGCGATAAAACTGGTTAAAACAGGAAGAGCGAGCGGGGAAGACGAAATAGCACCAGAATTGCTTAAATATTTAGGGGAAGATGGAAAGGAATGGCTTCAGGAAATGCTAAAAGAAGCATGGAAACTGAAGAGAATCCCCAAAGACTGGGAAACAAACTTAATAATACCGATACATAAGAAAGGAGAGACAACAAACTGTGAGAACTACAGAGCAATATGCCTAGCTCAAACCACACTAAAACTATATACAAGAATACTGGAAAAAAGACTGAGAACATACGTAGAACACAAACTGGAAGACGAGCAAATGGCGTTTAGAAAAGGAAGACAGACAAGTGACAACATTTATATATTAAAATCGCTAATAGAAAGAACAATAGTAGGAGATAAGGAGCTCTACCTGATATTCATCGATCTGAAAGCAGCGTTCGATACAGTACACAGACAAACAATATGGAACTGCTTGGAAGACTTAGAGGTGCCAACACAACTTACCCAAATAATTAAAAGCACATTTAAAACAGTAAGAGGAAAAGTACAAATCGCAGGACACAGGTCAGAAGAATTTAAAATGGAAAAAGGAATAAAGCAGGGGGACAGCCTGAGCCCACTACTGTTTGTGATAATAATGGACAGAATAGTAAAACAAACCAAGAGAGAAAAAGACATAAAAACGACAGTAGGATATAACAAACTAGAACCCATATCAATAAGTAGCTTACTATACGCGGATGATGTAGTATTGATATCGGACTCACGAGAAAAAATGCAGAAACTATTTGACATCTGGGTAAAAGAAATAGAAGAAATGAAAATGGAAGTGAACAACAATAAAACAAAACTGATGATAATAAATGAAAAACAGAAAGAAAATATAAACAAAGAAATAAAAAACAAGAACACAATGTTAGAAAAAGTAACAACATTCAACTACCTGGGTACAGTACTAACAAATGATGGAAAAATAGACGCAGAAATAACAAACAGGTCAAATAAATCCACAAAACTATATTACGCACTAAACCACATACTGGGACACAAAGAAATAGACAGAGAAACCAAAAAGAATATACACAACACAATAACAATCCCAACAATCACATATGCAGCGGAAAATTGGACATGGACGAAAAAACATGAAAGCAAGATTAACGCGATGGAGATGAAACACATCAGGAAGATAGCAGGGAAAACAAAATGGGACCACGTCATGAATGAAACCCTAAGGAGAGAAATAAATCAAACACCAATAATAGAAAGAATTAAAGAAAAAAACCTAATGTGGTACGGGCACGTCCTAAGAATGAACAACGATCGGTTGACAAAAAGAATAATGAAAGGTGGGAAACCAAGAAACAGAAAAAGGGGAAGACCTAGAAGAAAATGGTTAGACGGAATAGAAGAACAGGGAAGAAAAAAAGGGAAAACAAAGGAAGAGATGGAAAGTTTAGCAAAAGACAGGAAAGCATGGAAGAAATGGGTTACAGAAGACCGAGACTCACAATCCGACGCCTGAAAGGGCAAAAGGAAAGGGAAAAGAAGAAGAAGAAGAAGTATAATAAAAATACGATTTCAGCACAGTTTTAAGCAAAATTAGTTTCAGCCGACTGAACCTTTATTTAAACCTGTACCGAAATACCAACTTTTAGTAAGTAATGGAAATGTTATGGGTGAAGATTTGTAAAAATGTTGATTTAAAAAAATACAATGCTGTCAATATCTGAAAAGTTCTTGAATTCTTCAAGTTTGTTACCTAAAGCGTTGTTCGTCCCTGAAGAATTTTAAAGAATATGATGCCATAAATAACAACAACCACAAGTAAATTCCCATGTAAATACTATTTTTTATTATTACAAAAGGGTCGCATAATTATTGCTCGCTTAGAATCCAAATTTAGTTGCTGAAATCATTGGAAAATACCGTTCGTTTCTAGTTTACATATTTATGCAAAGGTGTTAATAAATGCATTATTATGGTTTGATTATTATGGCCAGCATGTTATTCACGAATGGTTACTGAATACCATAAAATTTAAAATATTCTTTGGATCCTAAATTTAAAAATAATTTTTCAATTCCATAGTTTTGTAGTAATATAATTGAATAAAGAATGTATTTTGTATAATTCAATCAAAATGAAAATAAAATATTGACTTTGAGGTACCAGGGTACCACATTAAAATTTCATATCTAAATAGCTATTGACATTAGCAATAAATTTTACATAACAAATTTTTAATTTACTCTTAAATAACTAGAATTTGACTTTTGCACCACTTCACATTTTTTTAGTTTTCAACCATTCTGGACTTTTGAAATTAAGCAAAATTAAGAAAAGTTTTTCCCTAAAAATAAGTAATAAAAAAGTTTACAGGTATAGATAGGACCATCCGTGAACCCCGGCTCAAATTGAAGGTAAAAAACAAGTTTAAAAATTCGAACTCCACAAGGTATTTCCTTGAAAGAAATTCTTACCTACGGAAAAGCATTAGTAATCTCTTTACTTAACTACAAATTGCTAAAGCTGAAAACCTTGGATTGCAAAGTGTGTTGGCTGTTTTTTTTAAATTAAAATATTTTTCGTAAACTTTTCATCATCATCATCATCATCAATTGACATGGAGCAGATCCCCGTGGATCAATCCTGGATTACGCCAGGCCCACCCAAACAATATTTTGGTAGAGCAGTAGAAAGTTAACTGCTTAACATAAATATTCAAAGAAAATCCTTATACAAATGCTCGTGTGCTTTTAGCGTTTTCTATTTGTGCTCATCATCATCAATTGACATGGAGCAGATCCCCGTTGATCAATCCTTGATTACGGCAGGCCACCCCATGCCAATAGGGTGTGGAGGAATTTGTTATGATAGGTGGGGATTGGGAGCACTGTATAACGTTAACATGCTTATGACGCTAGCCGCTAGACACGGCTTTTACAGAGCAAGGTAGTTAGTAGATCACATATTTAATGGGAGTTCACTATCTGATCGAGGTGGTTAAGCAAGTTTTTTTCCATCTGATACTTATGGTATTTTTAGTATTACCGCTAATTTTCAATGTCTATGATATAAAACGCCTTAGCACAAACATGCCTGCCCTGTTACATGTTACTTTATGTTAGCTTAGTCTAACATTATTATTATTATCATTATAAATATTTTTATTTCATTAGGTACTTCTCAGATATACGTATTCCTTATTTCCTTATTATTATTATGGAATATGTTCCTTCGCCGTTCTTCTGCATTATTCTTTGATATTTATATCTTCTTCCCCTACTTCTATTTCCTCGTTGTCTAGTTCTTCTCTTGAGTCATATATGCGGTTTATTTCCTTGTTCATCATAATTTTGTTTTCGTCCATTCTTCCCAAGTTTGTTGTGGTATACCCGATCGCTCTATATCATGTTCCAGTGCTGCTCCCCCGCCTCCTGAATCCTTCCGTTCCCAAATCTTCTATATAGGCAGCAATTTGCATGGCGAGGCCGAAGGTGTGATCCAGATGATCGTATTGGGGCTAAGTCTTTGATATTTTCTTCCAGCTGCAGTTGTATTTCTTCTTGTTTTTCCCTCACATAACTTACAATTCTCCTTCTTAAGTCCTGGACTTCTTTCTTGAGCTCTTTTTTGTTTCTTCTACCTTCTGTCAATTGGTTCGTTATTGCTGTAAATAAGCAGTTTCCGTCAGCTGCTATTTGCTTTACTTGAATTTTAGCTATGATGGGTTGGTTGTTGCTGTCTCTCTGCTGCTAGTATATAGTTTACATTGGTTTTTCTTGTATTTATGCGTACTTACTAACTACAGCTTGAGAATTCTTTTGCAGGTGAATAACGGGTGCGCGCTAGCCATGTGAGACAGTGAGTTTACTTGTAGAGTGCTAAAGAATGGTGCGTGAAATATGAATTTCACTACCAAAATTAAAAACAGGGGGTTGAGTGGTCAAAGCTGGGAAACTATCGCAATTATCTTACAGTTTATAAAAGAAGAGGCAGAAGTGGAGAGGCCTATAATTTATTAGGTTTGTACATTATTTAAAACATGTTTTTTCGTATTTCTTGAAATGCTTGCTACGTGGAATGTACTCCAGATTCTAGCGGGTAGCTGTGACGTCAGTAACTAGTTACATCCTTATTTTTCCATTTGCTATTTCACTTCCATTTACGCATCTCGACTGCAACTTAAAACTTAAAAATTTCCAAGCTGTATAAACCCTACTTTTGATCTATGTATACCTATGTACAAATCGCACGCGTTTATTGCCTATTACAGAATTTTTGTTATTTTAGGTGCTATTATTATTTGGTTTCTATTCTCTATTTATATATAGTATCTTATAACTATATTTTAAATATTGAAAATACATGCATCGGTCAGTTCTCTTCCTCTCTAGGGTGCCAGCTAGCCGGAAGGGGTGGTCTTGGATCTGCAGATTCTTTACTTGCTCGAGCTCAAGTAACACCCGTTGGACAAAATGGTGACTAAATTGCCTGCAACTTGATTGCACTTTTGATTGCATTTACTACATTCGCGTAATAATTACTATGTACACCTAATTGGATGCACTAAGAGAATAGTTATTATTCAGTCTATGTAGTTAGGCTAATATATTGAGATGATATCGTTTTGATGAAATTTTAATAGAGTGAGTTATAGACACCTTTTAAAAGAATGTAAATTTAATGTTAATAAAATGTAAATAGTTGTAAGTTAGATATTTAATATTATTAATAATTAGGGTAGAATATCTAGTGAGTTAAATTGTAAATATGTGATATAAAATATTCATCGAGTGTTAAATTTAGAAACTAATGAGATATAAAATAAAAAAAAATGGGATATTTTTTTGGAAAAACGTGAGTTGAGTTTTTTTGAAAACTTTTAAAAACGTATTAAAATACCGAAAGAATATTCTTAAAACAAATTGTAAGCAAATAAAGATTGAAAAGAAGCAATATTATATCAAGATAATTTGGAATTTTAATTTAATAAAAGTTTATTTGGAATAAAATTTATTTTTTTGAAGAAGTTGATATAAATTTGGATATTGGTCAAATATAATAAGTAAAGCTAAAAGAAGGAAAGTGTGTTGTTGGTTGGAGAATAAGACAGGTTTTGGTGAAGTTGGAGTCAAGGGGGAAGGTGTATTGAAGTTGGAGAGGTTGGTGCAGTGTTTTGGAAATTGAAAAACCAGACAGGAAGTGTTTTTTTTTGTTCGTGTTTTCAAAAGATAGTTTATAATTTTTAATTTTAGAAAATTATTTATTTGATTGTTAGAATTTATTGTTGTTTGTAAAGATTTTCATGACTTTGAAAGGTGTTTAAAATTCAACTTGGTGAATTTTTATAAAATTTTTGAAATTCATCATAGCGATCCCTTTGGTAGCCCCGATTTAGGAGATTCTCTAAAAATTAATTAAAATTATAATAAAATTGACATTGTTGAAAAGTCAAAATTACATAAAATTTTAAAATTGAACAATCACACGAATTGAAAGTGTGTTGTAGCAATATATACAGTGAGCACGTAAAGGTTGGAACAAATTCGATAAAATCTTCATTGGGCAAGTAAGAAAATAATGCTCGGACACGTCGATTTTATTTTTTTGATGCGCATTGTTTTGGTATACGTATATTTTTTATTGCGTCACCCCTGTTCGAGTTATGACGTCATCATCAGTTTTTTTAAATGGCAACACCCTCTTTTGATAGTACCATTT
Organism: Melanotus villosus; assembly: GCA_963082815.1. NCBI lineage: Eukaryota > Metazoa > Arthropoda > Insecta > Coleoptera > Elateridae > Melanotus > Melanotus villosus. Next base: position 25,829,023 of record OY720419.1, on the reverse strand, counting down.
AAAAGAGCACATTTTGCTGGGTATAGAAGCCGAATTTTATGGTATGTTACATAACAACATTTTCGAGAAATTAGTACCACAATTGTTGCACAATTTGTTATTGACGACGCATTAAATGCTGGAAAATATTTGAATTTGCTACAAAAACAGATAATTCCCGCACTTATAGCACTATATCCAAATAATCATAATCCCCAAATGCCGGACGGCTCAATATGGTACCAAAAGATGGCGCGCCACTATACTATTCACGGATTGTGCGTAATTATTTAAACAGCGTTTTTGCCAATAGATGGATATTGTCTATAGGTGAATGACATGCAATTTGAACATTTAATTTAATGAGTTTGGTTGTATTGATTATTTCTTCTATTGTTATTTCATTGCATTGTTATGAATTGTAAAACCTTTTTTTCGAAAATATTGTTATGTAACATACCACAACATTTGGCGTCTATACCCAGAAAAATGTGCTCTTTTACATGGTACTATCAAAAGAGGGTGTTACCATTTAAAAAAACTGATGATGACGTCATAACTCGAACAGGGATGACGCAATAAAAAATATACGTATACCAAAAAATGCGCATCAAAAAAATAAAATCGACGTGTCCGAGCATTATTTTCTTACTTGCCCAATAAAGATTTTATTGAATTTGTTCCAACCTTTACGTGCTCACTGTATATATCAGCACTTTAGGCCTGTAGGCCCATGGCTTGTATTCTTCCTCTCCATTCTTTTCTGTCTCTAGCACTATTTTCCCAGTCTGTTATACCCATTTCTTGCAGATACTGTTATACTTCCTGGTTCCAGCTACTTCTTGGCCGCCCTCTCCTTCTTCTTCCTTCTGGCTCAGTCCTGATGAAAGTTGTCTTTAGTAATCCTCTCTCATCTGATCTCACTACATGCCCCAACCATCGCAGCCTGTTCTGTTTAACCGTAGCAACTATGTTCGGGGCTTGATAGATATTCATCAGTTCAATGTTAGTGCGTCTCCTCCTCGTCTCATCCACCTCCTTGATTCCTCCGTAGATTTTGCTCGGCATTTTTCGCTCCCATACTAGCAGCTTATTCTTATTGTCCTTCGTTAATGTCCACGTCTCACTTCCGAAAGTCACAACCGGCCTTACTACCGTTCTGTACACTTTTTCTTTCATGGACTTTGAGATTTTTTTGTCACTTAGTGCAACGCGCCTGCCCTTCTCGAACCAGCCGCTATCCGCCTTTCGATATCACTGTTCAGCCGCCCGTCGCTCGAGATCTCAGCGCCTAGATACACTACACTTTCCACCGCTGCGAACTCGTAGGTTTTGTCTAACGCCTTATTTTTTATTTTGAGGAAATCTCTTGCTTGTGCCGTTTTTCCTAATATTATACAGGGTATCTCAGACATGACTCCCCAGGCCTATAACTTTGTTATTTTTAAAAATAACTATAATAAACTATTGTTGTGTAATCAAGGTGACCACAGAACAATTTTATTGAACTTGTCTCGAACTCGCCACACGTTGGGACAGCCAAAATAATTAATTACCTCTGAAATGCCCCACATTACTGGGCTCCAAAAATATGTTATGTTCTCTGATTGAAAACATACATTTTAATTGAACTTATTATGTGTTGTGTGCAGATGTGTGTGTGAATACATAAAACCAAATACCAAATAAATATTCCGTATCTAAACCACCTGCAAAAAACAAACACCAACAACAAATTCATCACATTCCAAAATACATGAACGAAAATTCATAACAAGCTCAATTTAAGTTTTTTACATGGGTTCTAGCTGTAGTTAGGATTCAAAAGATTGCAATAATTTAATGTTGACAAATAAACTTTTGATAACTGAATAGTGAATAAATTTAAAATCATACGTTCACAATAAAAATTCATCAAGTTTCGAATTAACAATTACTTCATAAAATTTTCAATATTTAATCTGACTTTATAACAATTACCTTATTAACAATTACAACAATCAAAATTCAAATTAATTTTATAAAAACACAAAAAAAAATTATTTAATTGACTTATCTGGTGACTTCTTAAAATCCGGGTAAATCTTGGTGAAGGTCGAAGTTTGGCACAGCTGCATTGATAATCAGCTGTTCTGCGTTGATGCCCATGAATTCCAACCCCAACACTCTCAATGGTAAGTCTTTGTATTTTTACTTGTCTTTATAATTTTTATCACTGTTTAAATTTCACTAATTAATCACTGTTTAAATTTCCAGGTTCCTTGTTTTAGATTAAGGATTACCCTTCAAATACGTATGTACTAAATAAAACGATGTTTTATTCAAATAACAATTTAACTAATTTTATTTTCAACGAAGAAAATTCACATTACATTTATTTAATAACCCACTTGGTTTAATTATCAACGTTTACATAAATGTAAATATTATTGTTATTATTACACTCAAATTTTCTTTACGACTATTTATTATTAGTAAATTTTACTAGTACTTTCTTATTATTTATTTTAATTGGTTTTGTTTATTTTAATTCACTTCATTTTACACTTTTAATTTAAAATCATTCTTAGATCACGTGATATCTGTTTCACCACATTTCAGTTGCTACCCGATATTCATCTGTCTTATTGTTCTAGAATAAAAACAAAAGAACTCTACTACGTCATAATAACAAACTTTGGGAGCGTTTTAGATACGTGCATCCCCAATGGATTTTTACGAGCAACTGACGTATTTTCTTTTGTTAAAACCAAGTAAAATAAATAAATCTAGCCAATTTTCAAACCATCTTTAACTTTAATTACTTATTTACGCTTAATTATCAATCAAAATTTATTATTAACTAAATGAAAATTATTTATACTAACTAAACTTAACTTTTAATTTAAATTTTTATTTAAACTAAACCTATTTAAACTTAACTTTAAAGAAAAAGTTTCTTTACTTCGTTCTTGGTTTAAAACTCTACTTGATTTACCTATTTTTCAAAATTATTAATAACTAAACTAAAAACTATGTAATTATATTAATTATGACAAAATAATGAGATTTTGTCTCTTATCAATTTTCTCTAAAATTATCAGTTTGGCTGATAATTGCATTTGAAATCTGACGTTTACTTAAATTTACATTTTTATTGATAATTTCAATAATTCTTGCTTTTAACATTTAAATTCTTGACAAAATTAAATCTTATATGCTCTAAAACATTTTAGTTATGTTTTATACCTTGTCTCAACCTTTTAAAATAAGAAATTTGTAACTTTCTATTTTTCACATACATTTGTCCTTGAAATTTACCTTTTTCAGATAATACGTTATGATTTTAACTTTAATCATTATTTCTAGCACAATAAACTGATCTAAGTGTTCCAAAAGACTACTTCATCAAGAAAAATCAGCTTTGTACTGTAAATTGAAATAAATATCTGGATATTTGAATTTCTATCCTTCATTGTCAACTTTAAATATCGTTTTTATAACTTAATTGTTGTTAATATTTGCTTTATTGTAATTAATTTGTATTAATAAATCATAAACAATTAATAAAATGATTTTACATCAAAAATCAATTTGGTATTCAATTTTATATACTTGATGTATGTAAAATTGTGTTAATAAAATGTTCATAAAGTGTATAAACTTGTTTGTGTTTATTGTATGGATGTATTAGTGTTATTTAAAATGTTTTATGCTCAAAATACACAACATTAACCCCTCTTAGAATTTTCAAAAATATTAACTGGTAAGTAAATTTTTCAAAATTATTCTGAATAATTACAGACTTATATTTATTCTTCAACATAAGGTTGTAACATTTGAATGTTAAATCTACCTCTTATTCTATCTGAATCTACAAATTTTAATTCATAAGAACTACCAAATCTTTGATTTATAATAAATGTTCCATTTTTCAAATATTTGCTTATTAATAAAATATTTACAAATCTTAATTCCTATCAACTTTTCTAATTAAATCCTACCTTATAAATAATATTTACACATCCCCCTCTTAACTGACAATATCTTATTTACCTTTTTAATATTTATTTGCCTTTTCTTATCTCATTTATTTACCTATTTTCAAAATTTTAATACTTTGACTTTAATCAACTACTTACTTTGCCTTTTCAAAATTTTTAATTTTGTAATAACATTAACTTTTCTTTTCTTTACTTAATCAACAGGATTTACCATAATTAATTGACTTTTCTACTTTCTCAAATTACTTTCTAACAAACTTTAACCTTTTCTTATTCATTTCATTTTAATACACACGTTGAATTGGATATTTTTTTTTTTTTACTTCTAAAAGAACCTTCTTTACTAGCTTTAACTCAAAATTATAATCTTTATAATCAATGATTTATTATTCAATACCTTTTTAATCTTTTTTTTTTTTAATAATGATTTCTAATACCTTTCTTAAAATGTCTTTCCCCCCAATATCTAACTTCATACCTATTATATTCATTATACTTCATCTTTCATATTATTATATTCATATTTATTTCATCGTAGATTTATTTATACATCATTATTATACTTTATATCATCGTAGATTTATTTATTTCATTATTATACCTTATATCATCGTAGATTTATTTATATTTTATTATTATACTTTATATCATCGTAGATTTATTTATATTTTATTATTATACTTTATATCATCGTAGATTTATTTATATTTTATTATTATTTTATATCATCGTAGATTTATTCATTTTACCCCCATTTCTTATACCTTCACTTCCTATTTCAACATTTATTTCTGTTAATTTAAAATCATTATTAAAATTATATTTTTCCCACTTTACAATAAAATTCTCATAATTAACCGTTCTTTTATCCGTATCAATTACTCTAAAATTTCCTAACATCTTAATTGGAATTCTCATAACATTTATCATCCCTGTCATTAAATTCAATTCTTTTTATTTAAAATATTACTGTTTAAAATCTTTAAAATTTTCAATCCTTTATTTTCATTATTTATTTTCAAAATTTTCATTCTTGGCAAACTAGGTAAATAAAGAGTTTTTTATTTTTCAAATTATCATCATAAGCTATCATTTAATCTATTCTTATTTACATCATTATTTTTAACTTTAAATAATTATTTTAACTTTATATAACTACTTTTACTGTACATAATTTTAATACTTTAGAATATACTTTTTCATTGCAGTCATCAACATTAAACTTTCCGTTTACTTTAAATTTTATTTCTTTTTCTTTTTAGGGGTTGATTCCCTATCATAGGCGAATCCTACCAACAAACTATTTTTTAACCTTCGTTGGCTATCATATTGATAAATAAAATTTCTGTGTTGAAACTTAAGATAATTATTCCTAAATTTATTATGAAACTTTCTTTTAAAATTTCTATACCTATCATTATCTTTAGAATAATACTGATTATTAAATCTAAACTTATTTTTATTATCAAAATTATTCCTACTCTTATTACTTTTACTTTTCGTCTTATTTTTGGATTTATTTTTACCCTTCTTATTTCTTACATTACTCTTGTAATTTTTATTTTTGAAATTATTCTTATACCTTATTTTGTATTTAACAAAATACCTATTTTTAAAATCATATTTGCCTTTATTCTTATTATTTTTGCTCTCATTACAATTCTTATGTTTTCCCTTATGTTTGGACCTTTTATTGTTTTTACTTTTCCTTTCAAAATTACCTCCTAATTCTTTATTTATACTATCTACTTCTTTCAAATTCCAATCATTGTTATTAATCTCGTTATTTATTTTTATTTCAACAGCTTCTATTTGATTACTTTCATTAATTAACTTTGTATCTAAATTATCATAAATATTCTCCCCTCTTACATTATTCATATTTTCATCTTCAAAATTATTTTTAATTTCCCCTTTTAATTCTTTTCTATTATCCTTTAATTCTGTAATCATATTATCTAACTGTGTTTTAATAATATTTACTTCTACTCCCTGTTCCTTAATATTTATAGAATTATTATTAAATTCATTTTTGATTTCTCGTCTACATATTTCAAGTTTATCATTAAAATTTCTTTCTTGATTTTCAATTTTATTTACTAACTCAGTTTTAACATCCCATAATTCTACTTTAACTTCCCCTCTTGAATTATTAATATCATCATTATTTTTGTCTAATTTTGAATTTACATTTATTTTAAAATCATGATTTTCTTTAACTAAATTGTCTAATTTTGTATTCAACTCGGTTTTAAAATTTTCTAATTTTAAATTTAAATTTGCATTTTGATTGTCTAATCCTGCATTTTGCTTATTTAATTTATAATTAATTTCATCCCTGTTTTCTTCTAATTTAAAATTAATTTCTGTTTTCAATCTATTAAAACTGGTATCTAACTCTTCTTTTTGACTATCTAATTTTAAATTCAACTCTGTGTTTGCATTATTCAATTCTGTTTCTAACTTCTCAAAATTGTTTTTATTCTCAGCCTTCATACTATCAAATTTTGTGTTAATATCTGTTTTAAAATCTTCTAATTTTTTATTATTTTGATCTAATTTTTTATTCTGAATATCAAATTTTACATTCAAATCTTCTTTTTGAGTATCAAATTTTGCATTAAAATTCTCGTTTTGATCTTCTAATTTTGAATTCTGAATATCAAATTTTGCATTCAAATCTTCTTTTTGAGTATCAAATTTCGCATTAAAATTCTCATTTTGGCTATCAAATTTTGCATTAAAATTTTCATTTTGGCTATCAAATTTTGAATTTAATTTTGTTGTAAAATTATTAAAATTTCTATACATATCTTCATTTTGATTATCTAATCTCATACTTAAATCTATCTTAAAATCTTCATTTTCCTCAACTAAATGATCTAATTTAGCATTTAAATTTTCATTCTGATTATCAAATTTTGTACTTAAATTTTTATTTTGATTATCTAATTTAAAATTAAAATCTGTTTTTAAATTTTTAAAATTATCCTTATTTTCAATTTTTACGTTATCTAGATCCTTACTATTCTTATCTAATTTAAAATTTACGTTATTAATATCGGTTTTTAACTCTGTTCTTAAATCCTCATTATCTTTTTCTAACTTATCAAATCTTGTATTCATACCCATTAACATCGCAATTACCTTTGATAAATCTGATTCTCCCATTTCACCCTTTTCTACCGAGGAATCTTCCTTATCTTTACCTGCCATTTTTGTTAACCTACTGTCTAATTTTATATTAACATTCTTGTTTTCCCCACTTAATTCTGTCTTTACATTGTCTGATATAAAATTATATTCCTTAATTTCCCTATTTATTCTCTTATTCCTATCAATATTAAAATGTTTAATTTTATATTGTATCCACCTTTTTTTATTTTCTATTCTTGAATTCCTTAATTCAATACGATGGTTCACATATTCAATATTCTCCTCACTTAATCCATTCATTATATCATTTACTTCTGAAGCTAATTTTTTTTTCTCATCCATGAATCTGTTTATATCCATAAAATCTTTACTTAATTCTAACTTAAATGACTCTGGCAGAGTTTCATACTCTTCCATTACTTTTGACCACTCTAAATCGCTCATTTTATCTTTCTTATCTGCCATCTTTTCAAATTTAATATCAGATTTTTCCTACACTTTTGAATTTCTTATGCTTTAAAATTTTCTTATCCGTATGAAGCAAAAATTTCTTCATATAACTTTACAATAGTAATTAAATCAAATTAAATATGAATATGCAACCCTCAGAATAACACAGCCACACGACTTTGGGCGCCAAATTTATGTTGTGTAATCAAGGTGACCACAGAACAATTTTATTGAACTTGTCTCGAACTCGCCACACGTTGGGACAGCCAAAATAATTAATTACCTCTGAAATGCCCCACATTACTGGGCTCCAAAAATATGTTATGTTCTCTGATTGAAAACATACATTTTAATTGAACTTATTATGTGTTGTGTGCAGATGTGTGTGTGAATACATAAAACCAAATACCAAATAAATATTCCGTATCTAAACCACCTGCAAAAAACAAACACCAACAACAAATTCATCACATTCCAAAATACATGAACGAAAATTCATAACAAGCTCAATTTAAGTTTTTTACATGGGTTCTAGCTGTAGTTAGGATTCAAAAGATTGCAATAATTTAATGTTGACAAATAAACTTTTGATAACTGAATAGTGAATAAATTTAAAATCATACGTTCACAATAAAAATTCATCAAGTTTCGAATTAACAATTACTTCATAAAATTTTCAATATTTAATCTGACTTTATAACAATTACCTTATTAACAATTACAACAATCAAAATTCAAATTAATTTTATAAAAACACAAAAAAAAATTATTTAATTGACTTATCTGGTGACTTCTTAAAATCCGGGTAAATCTTGGTGAAGGTCGAAGTTTGGCACAGCTGCATTGATAATCAGCTGTTCTGCGTTGATGCCCATGAATTCCAACCCCAACACTCTCAATGGTAAGTCTTTGTATTTTTACTTGTCTTTATAATTTTTATCACTGTTTAAATTTCACTAATTAATCACTGTTTAAATTTCCAGGTTCCTTGTTTTAGATTAAGGATTACCCTTCAAATACGTATGTACTAAATAAAACGATGTTTTATTCAAATAACAATTTAACTAATTTTATTTTCAACGAAGAAAATTCACATTACATTTATTTAATAACCCACTTGGTTTAATTATCAACGTTTACATAAATGTAAATATTATTGTTATTATTACACTCAAATTTTCTTTACGACTATTTATTATTAGTAAATTTTACTAGTACTTTCTTATTATTTATTTTAATTGGTTTTGTTTATTTTAATTCACTTCATTTTACACTTTTAATTTAAAATCATTCTTAGATCACGTGATATCTGTTTCACCACATTTCAGTTGCTACCCGATATTCATCTGTCTTATTGTTCTAGAATAAAAACAAAAGAACTCTACTACGTCATAATAACAAACTTTGGGAGCGTTTTAGATACGTGCATCCCCAATGGATTTTTACGAGCAACTGACGTATTTTCTTTTGTTAAAACCAAGTAAAATAAATAAATCTAGCCAATTTTCAAACCATCTTTAACTTTAATTACTTATTTACGCTTAATTATCAATCAAAATTTATTATTAACTAAATGAAAATTATTTATACTAACTAAACTTAACTTTTAATTTAAATTTTTATTTAAACTAAACCTATTTAAACTTAACTTTAAAGAAAAAGTTTCTTTACTTCGTTCTTGGTTTAAAACTCTACTTGATTTACCTATTTTTCAAAATTATTAATAACTAAACTAAAAACTATGTAATTATATTAATTATGACAAAATAATGAGATTTTGTCTCTTATCAATTTTCTCTAAAATTATCAGTTTGGCTGATAATTGCATTTGAAATCTGACGTTTACTTAAATTTACATTTTTATTGATAATTTCAATAATTCTTGCTTTTAACATTTAAATTCTTGACAAAATTAAATCTTATATGCTCTAAAACATTTTAGTTATGTTTTATACCTTGTCTCAACCTTTTAAAATAAGAAATTTGTAACTTTCTATTTTTCACATACATTTGTCCTTGAAATTTACCTTTTTCAGATAATACGTTATGATTTTAACTTTAATCATTATTTCTAGCACAATAAACTGATCTAAGTGTTCCAAAAGACTACTTCATCAAGAAAAATCAGCTTTGTACTGTAAATTGAAATAAATATCTGGATATTTGAATTTCTATCCTTCATTGTCAACTTTAAATATCGTTTTTATAACTTAATTGTTGTTAATATTTGCTTTATTGTAATTAATTTGTATTAATAAATCATAAACAATTAATAAAATGATTTTACATCAAAAATCAATTTGGTATTCAATTTTATATACTTGATGTATGTAAAATTGTGTTAATAAAATGTTCATAAAGTGTATAAACTTGTTTGTGTTTATTGTATGGATGTATTAGTGTTATTTAAAATGTTTTATGCTCAAAATACACAACATTAAATATATTCGTAAATGGGAGAAAATTCTCTATAAGATGGGGAAAGACAATGTTAGAAAATCTGTACTCATATTATGGCAGCGATATTCAACTTTTTTTTTTCAAATTGCACTCTATGCTTTTTTTCGCTCATTCTGATAGTACTTTTTATTCTCTTTATAACCATGTAAACCAATATTGGTCTTACATAAGAAAATTCTCGAAAAAAATACGATTGAAAGTTGAAGTCTAGGTTTGCCATGGAAACCACTGATTGTTGTAATTTGTACTCGTCGGCGATAAAAACAACTCGTTTGATTGATGCACTCCGGCTTCGCCGTCGTGCATCAAACTTCAAACTCATGAAAAAAAGTATTGCTTTCATTACTAGTTGTACAAATAACTATTTTTAAATACAAAAATCTTAAAATATTTGTTTTGAATTTTCTCTAGTTGTTTATTTAGATGTAGAGAGCTCGGTCGCCATACTACTACCGCATATTCAAGAACAGATCTGACTAAGGTACTATACCGCAATTCCAAAGTAGCAAGATTTTTAAAATTAAGTACATGCTTGTCTAAAGATAAAGCCTAGTTTTTTGTGTGCATTAGGGGCTATGTTATTGACATGGATATTGAAGTTTAAAATATGATCATATGTTAAACCAAGATCTTTAATAACAACATGCGTTCTTCGTAGCACTACTCCATTTATTCTATAGTTAAATAAAATAGAATTTTTAGCTCTAGTAAACGAAACTATTACACATTTATTGATATTTAGTGGAAGTTTATTTATAATACTCCATTCATATATTTTGTCAATATCATTTTGTTTTCTGCACAATCCTTATCAGAATTAACTACTGCGAATAGCTTCTGGTCATCAGCAAACAACAGAGATTCAGTAAAGTTTAATACATGTGGCAAATAATTTATAAAAATTAAAAAAAGTAAAGGCCCTATATTAGCTCCTGGCGGAACTCCTGAATTTGCAGGAAACTCTCCTGTTGTGTTGCCGTTAAATTTAATGGAAAATTTACGATTTTCAAGGTAAGAAGCAAATAATTTGAGAGCACTAAAGGATAGTCCGTATTTAGCAAGTTTTTGTATTAGAATATCATGATTTACCTTGTCAAACGCTTTCTTAAAATCGGTGTAAATTGCGTCCACTTGATTCTTGTTTTCTAATTATTCATATACATGGTGTGTAAAGACTAATAAATTCGTACATGTAGATCTTTTAGGCATAAATCCATGCTGAGAATCATTGATGTATAATTTTATGTGACTGAATAAAAAAGTACATATATATTAATTGTTCAAAAAGCTTTGCTGGAGCTGATAGGATAGCTATTGTGCAATAGTTTTCAACATCTGACTTGCTTCCTGATTAGTGAATAGGTACAACAATAGCTTTTTTCCAGATTTCAGGGAAAGTAGAGGTTCTTAAAGCTAAATTATAAATATGCAGAAGGGGTCTAGATAACCATTCAGCACACCGTCGTAGTATGTAAGGTGGTATCATATCAGGTCCAGCAGATTTTTTTGGTTTCAGTTTCTTTAAAGCACAACTGTAATCAGTTGCGGTAAGTGTGGGAAAAGTAAACATTTCGTTTGAAAAACTGTTATCATTCTAGAATGCACATTATAAATACTTGATTCATCGAAACAGAGATATGTATTTGAATTGCGTTTATGTTATAAAATTCCAAAATGCATATATATTATTATTTTGAATGCCCTGCTCAGTATCTTGCAGATAGGTTTTATAAGCTTTAGCTGTGAGAGACTTTAATTTACTTCTAAATTGTTTAAACATACTGTTGTAGTAATCTGATAGATGCCTTATCTTATGGAAATAATTTTTACTTTTACAACATTCTATAATTTCTTTATTAAACCATACGGGGTAACTTGACCGTCGTTTTTTCACTTTAGGTATACAGACATCAAATATTGCATATATTATTTCGTAAAACTTGGCTACTGCTATGTTAGGATTGCTGCAGTTCATTACTGCGTCTCAATTTTTATCTCTTATCAACCCAGCTAACTTCAAAAAATCTGCACGTTTGAAATTATAACATTCACTACACAATGCACTATCTTTGTATTAACTATTGTATTACTTGATTGTTGTTTAATTTCGAATCTGAGTGCTGGGTGATAGACATCCTCAACTAATAAAGGATTAACTTCCCTAGCAATTGTTAGAGAGTAAGGACAATCTTCCCGCGTTAATATTATGTCCAGTTTTATTCTGGTAATTAGTGATATTGTTTTTAATTCTAAACCCCACGTATTTATAAAATTTAAGAATTCCCAGTGTTCCAGGTTAAGATTTGTAAAATCTGTAACAATCCCGCTGATATTTGATAAATTAAAGTCCCCCACAATACAAACTTGACTCCTCTTAAGATCGGCATTGAGTTCAACAAACTGATAAAAGCTGAGGTAGTGTTCAATCGGCAGATTAGGAGGAATGTATAATATGTTTAAAATTGTAAATAGACTTCTATTAAATTTAAAATGAACTATCACATCATCAAAGTATGCATGTTCAGATATTTCAAACCCTATAACTTTAATTTTATTACTTATTGCGACTAATGACTAGTGGGTGCTGTTCCCGACGGTTTTTTCAATCCCGGGAATCGGGATTGAAAGTTCGTATAATCCCGGGATCTCTCGGGAACCGGGAAATTTTATTTTAATATTACACCTTTGATATTATAGAGCAATTTAATTATTTTTATTGAAAGAAAAATAAAACTTAGCAGAAAATTAAAACATATTTATTATTTCATTATTTAAAAAATTTAAAAAAAAACAATAAACCTCCTTTTTTTAAGAAAACGTTAAGCAAAAATAGCAGGAAATAAATATTTAATTTATACGTCTTGTTGATTAAAAAAAAAACACAGAATATCAACAGAATGATCAGATAGAGGCCCAGGCATGGGCCACCTTTCCTAGTTCTGGGGCCAAATTATCATTCTGTCTCCGAGTCAAGGGCCGGACCAATTTATTACATAAAATAAATTAATATTAAATGAATTAAAACAAAAGTTACTACTTCTTATTTCATTTATTTATAATATAATTCTCTGGTATAAAGCTCTGCCTTGGCAGGTGCCTTAAATTCTATGCTAAAGCCCTGATCATTGGTGTCATAAAATTGCTATGAGCTATTTTGTGTCTACTAACTTCGCTGAAATAGATCAGGGCAGAATCAAAAGAAATAGAGGGCCGGTGGTTACCCATATGTGAGATACATCAACGCGTATTTTTTGTGACGATTGTGCCGGAAATTGAAAAAACGCGCATTCTGATTGTGTCGATGTCGGCTTTATAGTCTCGTCCCGGGATTTAAAACGTGAATCCCGGCAATCGGGATTATTATTATATAAAGTCCCGGGAAGGACCCACTACTAATGACCCTCCTCCTTTGATTTTATCTGTAATATTTAAGTTTCTGTCACAGCGGTATATGTTAAACAAATTTGGATCCATTATCTCACCATTCTGTATGTCACTACTTAACCAAGTTTCAGTAAGACACACCAAATCGTAACTGTTATCCCAAGAATTACCATACAAGTCCCGTAGTTTGCTTCGTATGTCCCTGCAATTCTGATAATAAATATGTAACATAATTTTGGTGGATAACAAATGTATTAATGTACATATACAAACGAATAGAAACTAAGAAAGTACGTGATGAAATACTAAATAATTAAGCTAATGATAAAAAGATTAATAGGTTTTGCGCTTCATACTGACTTATTTTACCAAGTTTTCAGTCTTGCTTTTCATCTTCATAATTAGTTCTGACAAATCTTCTCGAGTTGTGATGATTTTATTTCCTGTGTCGCTTTTCACCCATATCACTCCATCCGCACATCCGCAGTCCATACGTTCCCTTTTTTAAACTTTTAAGCCTTGGCTTTATGATATCTTCAGAGCAAAATATTTTAGTTCCTCTAAGTAACTTTTTAATTTTATATGCCATATTACGATCGCGATAACTAACAAATTTTACGATAATGTGACGATCTGCCCCAGTATATCTTCCTATACGATGTGAGCGGTCTATACAATTTATATCTAAATTTAATTTCAATTTTTGTTTGCATAAATCAATAATAAGGTTGTCGGTATTTTCCCCATCATGATATGGAATACCAAAGATACGCAAATTGTTTCTTCGACTGTGTTGCTGTAGGTCTTCTAGCTGATTTGTTAAATTTTTTAGTTGCTGTATCAGAGATGACTGCTCCTCAAATAAATTTTGGAGATTCGTTTCAACTATTTTCGCGACGCTATCAGCAATTGTTGTTAAAAATGACATGTCGGCACACAAAGTTTTGATAGATTGACTTGAAAGTCCTTGAATGACTTGCACACTTGCGACTGTGTTAATACCAATTTTACAAGTATTATTAATGCCGCATTTATTTAAGTTTTCATTCACCTTTACTTAACGTTGCAAAACTTATAATTTTATTATACTTTACTTCTTGATTGCAACTGATGGTTTTCGTAATTTGATTTACAATTTTTACCGATAAAACAACAAAATATTATAGATTTTATAGCGCGCCACCGAAATGCACGTTCACTCGCGTGCAGACATAGAAGTGTCTTTGTAAACTAAACTGTATTAGTAAAATTATTAAAAAGTTGTGGAATACTTGGGGTTATTGGGTTATGTCAAGAACAACCCTTTAAGCGCTTGAATTGAGGAAATTTTTGCATATTTGTGAAAAATAATAACCGATTCGGAAGGCTTAATATGAGAATAAACGATCCAACTCAAAGCATTAAAAATGGTCGAATATTAAAGATTCTATTCAATTTTGCAAGATGAAAGCTGTTATACATATACCTATGTCATTCTATCTTACTAAATTTTCAAAGTAAATTTGCTTATTGAAGTTTGAAGTTGGCCTGATTCACTCAAAAAGTGATGTAGACAAATCAAGAAAATTTTAGTACAAATTAATTTTTTACTCAGCTCAATAACTTTTCTCTCGTCAGCAGTCTTCAATCGGCTGACTGGTCGACACATTTTCATATGCTAGTAGTTTTTGCTTCAAGTCACGATTATTTAAAAAATAAATATCTTGCAGGAAATGCTTAGCACTAGCAAAACTTTTATTGTCAATATTTTGGCAGTCATTCTGAAACATATTTTCATGAAAACTTAGTGTATCGAATCGTTCTAAATTTTCCTCAAAATTTATTTCAAGAGATAGTGGCACTGTGTTTTTTGGTCTACCACGTCGTAACTGGTTAAATCAAAAGTATTCAACTAAATGGAGTGGTAGAAGTTTGTGCTACACTTGCTCTAAAAATGTTCAGGCTTAAATTTTGAAATTGTTTTAATGCGTATAAAATTGTTTGTTTAGGAGACTTTAGTTGGGGACGAAGTAGAGGTTGTAAGTTATGTATAGCCTTTTCTTTGTTTTGCATGTGTAGTTAGTATGTTTCTAGTGGCGTATTTCAATTTTTATAGATCATACAATCATACTGATTTATTTTTAGAATATGAATTGCCAATTTCCTTTTTAAATATTTCTTAAATCTTGAGGAAGTTACAGGTTTAATCTACTTTTGCTTATGTATTCTTAGTAAGCTCTGTACGGTGTCCTAAAACGTACCGACAATATTTCAAGCATGAATTCCAGAACTTATTTAGAGTCGAAAAGTTCATATAAACATATATCCTAAACGTAACCGTCAACGAGTTATTGTTTATTTCATAATCTATGTGGCTAAAATTATAGTTCAACGAAATTTATGAAATACATTTGTTTGAATAAATTTTTATTAGTTTATTTACAAGAAATGTTCAAAATTATCTCCTTTGTGTTCGATACACAAAGCCGCACGTCGCAGAAGAGATCGCTGCGTTCTTAATATGGTTGCTGGGTTATTCCTAATAATATAGGCAGCCTGCTGTATTCTTTGGCGTAATTCTTCTACCGTGTGTATTTCGGTTGCATAAACAATTTGTTTCATGTGACCCCAAAGATAAAAATCTAATGGAGTCATGTCCGGTGAACGCGGTGGCCACACTACGGGTCCTCCTATTCCAATCCATCTTCCCGGAAAATTTACGTTAAGCCAAGCTCTAGCAGGAAGAAATTGATGTGCTGGTGCGCCATCCTGTCGATACCACATTGCACGTCTAATATTTAATGGCACGTCTTCCAGTAATAAGGGTAAAAAGTTTTCTAGAAAATATTCGTAATTCGCACCATTCAAACGGTAAAATAATAAGGCATTGGCCCACGGTGTATGGGAAACCGCTTTGTCCATTGTAAAACTTGTTTTTTCCAATTTCTACAGATAAAGTGGCATTTTAATGTGTCAAATCTAGTTATTACAGCAACATTTTAACGTGAGGGACCGTGCCATTGTTGAGACAGAAGAATTCAACGTTTTGCCAACTTTTTTAAAGGGCTTCTTCAGGAGGAAAAGGAGAGCACTAAAAGATCACGGTAACTCAACGTGTCAACCACGCCAGAGGCGAAAATCTTTTAGCAAGAGGAGGAAGGACACGGTAACTCAGCTTGTCGACAAAGCCAGAGGCTAAACCCTTCTGAAAAAAAAACAGCTTTTCTGCGGCTTTATACCGGTTGTAATCAGTCAAGCGTATAGGACGACGATTGGTCAGAAGGGAGGCGGCGCCAGTAGCGATGAGAGACTTCCATATGCCTGATAGATGATAACTAGTGTAACGATTGAAGTTGTGAGGAGTCTTGATTTTATTGAGCTCAGGGATTTTTATGTTAAAAAAATAAGGGACATTAGCGATAATCGAAGATTTTTGGAACAATATCTTATGGCCAGTGCCGTGACGATGTTCAGCAATAGCTGAGTATGAGAGAAGACCCGATTTCAAGCAGCGTTTGTGTTCACAGATACAATGTGATTTTTAAAAACTCAATTGCAGCAGCCGTATTCTGTCTTAATAACCTTAGAACTGTCTACATTAAGTCAGAATACGGCCTGCTGCAATTGAGTTTTTAAAAAATCACATTGTGCGTGTGTACACTGAGTGACAGTTTCTCCAATGTACACTAAATCACAAGAACAGGGGATGCTATAGACGCCTCTTCTTGACAAGGGTTGAGGCTTATCTTTTACTGGAGTAAGTATCTGTGACACTTTTGGAGGGGGTTTGAAGAAATTGTGTCTTATATGTATAATAACTATAAAATCAGCTTAAGTAATCTGTTTACCGAAAACACTGTTGAAACTTTATTACTTTATTGAAAAAGATTTTATTGGAAGACGCATGCAATAAGTTTTTGAGTTTCGCCAAATATTTAACTGTGACATTTCTTCGTTTCTTCTGATAAAACTTTACTCCTGACCATTATACTCATAATAAAGTTAAATAATACCATTTCAATATCAAATTACCTACAATGTTAAATATGGCAGTTTTAAGATATAGTAAATATTGCTACTACGCTATTAAATTAGTTTAACCTAAGAGATATCATTTTAAAATGAATTTTATATATAGTATTTAAAGTAAGCTTTATTGTTGATCGATTTGTCACATTTTCCATAATAGCGGTTAGTATGTCCAAACAGCTATTGGCAATCAGCCACACCCAAGTACTCGATAGGTCACTGTAATATTGAATACAGTCTAAAGTATTGAGTTTGAAGTAATTGCCTAACATTTTACAAATACTCTTGATTTAAAGAAAATTAAAAAATAAAAGCAATATTCCTATAAAGGTTTATAAGCTGAAGTGTCAAGTCAAAATTTTCCAAAAACCTATATCAATCAGAAGCTAAAATAACTTAAAAGGAAAATTGAACGATTTTAAGAATATAATTATTGAAACTATAACTGACTTCTGTATATTCATTAGTCAAAACTTTTGACGTCACAAGTTTGTACTATTAACCATGTACGACTTAAAGCCACCTCCCAAAAAAATTAGACCGAAATGGGCACCTATAAACGTTCAAAGTGCTATACGTTATTGTATTATTAATTTTGGCCACGATTTTCGTTACGTTATTGCCCTTAAAGTGGTAGTTAGTATAATTAAAAATTCATTCCACATGTACAAGTTCCGTAGCATTTTCCAACGTAGTTGACGTCCCGTAACGTATATAGGTGTAAAAGACAGAAAATGTGTATATGCACATGCAGTTCTGGCTAATATAAGAGGTGGTTAATGCATGAGTCAACGTTCACATTTGAACAACTCCTGAATTTAAATTTTTTACGATTTATATAGTATACCAAAACAATATTGAACGTCATTTTCTGCTTACTTAAAGACTTACCATGAATATCTACTTAAGATATGTAAACCGTTCATTTTTGAACTGGCTAATAAACAGTGGAAAGAAAACTAAGTAAAACAAATAAAACCCAAATTTTGAACGAAAATATGCTATTAGGGTGACTGTTGTGTTATCAAAAAAGCAAAAATTATACTGTGTTACCTAGACAATTTTTCCTGAAAAATATTTTCATAAAAGTAAAACCGAACGTTTGTTTGGTTGACTGTGATAGTCGGCAGCACAACGTTAGACAATTTGTACTACATTGGAAGATTATCAATGAATCCACAGACTTCCGCCAGTACACATTTGTTCTTTTTTACTTTTGTTGTCTTTGTCTGGCAGCCTTCTTCGGACACTATATATACAATACATTACCAATTTGTCACATACGTCCGTTCACTTTAATAACAAAAAGGTAGAAAAAAACAGTTGCAAAATGAACACTATAAGTATTTTACCACTAATTTTTTGTGTTGTTTATGCTGCCCCTAAATTACGAGTAAGTGACTTTTTTTATGATTAATGTAAAAAAATGCTTTTATTATACAAATAATTAACTATAAAATAAAGTATAAACCTCAGGAACCAGGAAAAGTTAGTATTTTTGTAAATTAATTTTGTCCTGAATTATTAAATAAAAAATTGAGAGATCAAAATTTAAATTAAAAATAATTAATTTACAAAAAGGATTTATTTTGTTTGTTTCTGGGGATTTATTTTGAAACACCGCTTTTAAGAATATTAAATTATTATGATTGAATCAGCATAAGAATAATTTGCCAGTCCGCGAAAATTTTAATTAGTTAAAGGTTTAATTACTATATAAGATTAAGTTCTTACGTGCTTTAAAATGTAAAGAAGTCGTCTTAATTACATATTTAGTGAATGCGTTACGTTTCATAGTTCTAATGCTTGTGATAAAACGTAAGTTTTCTTTTCGGTTTTGCTTTTAGTTACCTACAAAGAAGCCAGTTTCTACTGTTGTACGTAGCTCATAATAAAATATTGTGCTTTTTAAATAAAACAAAATTTTCTGGCTTTAAGACGGACGTGTGATAAAAATGATAAAAATATGGAATGAAGAAGTATTTCAGAATTTTAACATTAAGCGGTCTAATCAAAATGCCTTTCTAAAAAACAAATTTGATTTCACAAAAACTTTGCATTGCTCACTACAAAATTAAGTTCTTTGGGATTTACAAACCAGAAGCGAATTAGTAGTACAGTGGACCTTAAGGTTATCATGATTAAAGGACTCCTGTTTTGATAATTTTTATTTAAAATCCTGTAAAAGTCAACGATATTTCTCCAAATGAGCTTTTGAAGAAGTAGAAGACTGAAAACACAATATTTTAGATCTTCTTTCTTAAAACTAAGATATTAAATAAATTATTGAAATTCAAACCAAATAAAAAAAAAAGTTAATATTCTAAGGTTCCTAGGCTCTAATATCTTATATTACCTAATAAAATGGCAAATCCGGTACATTTGGATTTTTTATTTGTAAAAGTTTCATTATATAATTTATCATTAGTGTTTAATTTAAATATTTTAACAAAAAGACATACAAATAAATACATTCCAAAACACTGCCATAAACTGATTGCAATAAAATTAAAATTCCTTAAAAATATCCGAGTTGAAAATTATAAGCTGGTTAAACAAATTGGCAAGGTAAATAATTTATAACCCACGTTTATACCTGTTTATGCTGGACTGATTTATAAATATTAAAAGGTTGTCTATTTTTTATGCTAGATGCGTTTGTAAGATAGAGTTTTATGTATTTTACTTTCGTTTAATTTGTTTTCCAACTGATAAGTTCAATATTGCAATAAGATGTTACTTTAACTTTAAAATCGTCATTTAAAATTTGTTTCATGAATTTGAAATAAGAAGCATTAATAGTATATTATACACGACGCTATAATGAATGCTATTATTACCGAGGATAATGTTTGCAACACGAGCTAGCGAGCGAGCGAGTTTTGCAATTATCCGAGGTAATAGTAGCCATTATAGCGAGTCGTATACTATACTTTGTCCACGAACACAAATACGAAGAATTTTTAATTAAAATTTAAATAACAACGCTACTAGAACCATGTGGTACCTTAGGACTATGTTAAACGAAGTGGTAGAATTAGAAACATAACCTATTTCCTTCATTATACACCATAGACAATGATGTTACCATGACACCGTGAATAATGATTATTCACTGCTGGCAGTGTATAATGGATAGCATTATGTTTGACCAAACACATGAATAATTGACAGATTATTGACTAGTCGTGGACAAAAAAGTTTAAAAGGTGTATAACCAAATGAAATTCTATATTTTCGTTTTTGGTTTGTTTATTGGATAGGGTGTGATAATATTGTTTGATAAAGTAAAATCTATAACATCCAAACTAGTAGGGTAGGTAGCTAGGAATCAATAACCCCTTGAGCAAGAAACTTTTCTAGGCCCTCTACCCCTAACACCTTATAAAATTTTGCTTTGTGTAGAATTTTTGTCAGAAAACTTCACTGCCTAATTTTTTCGTATGTTTTTGTTTGTGGAAGCAAAATATTTCAAAAGAAATTTATAAACGTCTTTATTAACGTGCATACAATATAAGTATTTAAAAGTAAATAAAATAACAATTTTTTCATAAATAACAAATAACCAAAGCAAAAACTTCTTTTTCTATTAAACAGTAACATGAAACTTTAAAAAAATCAGGAACTTGAGTTGCATGGGGTTGTTGAAAAGATCGCGTCAAGTTGGCCATGAGAATTTACAGATTTTGTCTGGTCTTTGAGGATGATTTTCTGATTTAGTAAGTCTTTGGTATAATACTTAGATTTTGTTTAAAATAAAAATCACTTCAAATAAATTACAAATTTCTATTTTTGCCTTTACATTTGCAAAACTATAAATAATACCGCCTAAATCGCAAAACTAGTAGTTGCGCTTAGGTAGGTAGCTCTTTTTAATTTTTAGCGTAATAGGAAAATAGGAATGCCACGTAAACGTAAAAGTTTTCTTTTAAAAAATTTGTCATTCGATTGAATTGGGATATTTTTGGCGAAAACTGCTAATTTTTTTTAGAAAAGTC
This sequence comes from Melanotus villosus, assembly GCA_963082815.1. NCBI lineage: Eukaryota > Metazoa > Arthropoda > Insecta > Coleoptera > Elateridae > Melanotus > Melanotus villosus. The sequence continues at coordinate 25,807,605 of OY720419.1, read as the reverse complement.
GGTGTTAGATTTTGCTAGGAATTTTTTTACTCCTCTAAGTCGAAATAATTTTGTAATACCTGAATCGACACAAATCGTGGGTTTATTAGACTACACATTCGGTTAATTACAACATCAATTTAACAAAAATCTCTTACCCTTTCGAATCGGTGATCTGTACCTATAAGTATCTTAATTTTCCGCATTTACATCTTCATAGCAATTTCGAAGGTTCGCAATTATGTTTTTTTATCCGTTTTAAACATTGAGATGTTTCGTCTTAATCAACGTTTTGTTCTTGCAGAACTTTCTGAGCCAAGTTAATAATTTTAAATAAAAAAATTAATTTTTAATAAAAAACGTCGCCATTTTCTTTTTTAAATTAGCAAGCTTCTTTTGCTCCCTCTCTGTTTTGTGATTTGTGGTTTCAATTTAATTTTCTTTACAAAGCTTTACAGGCTGCAATCTTCCCGACCAACGAGTATGGTTTAAAATTTTTAACTCGAGGACTCTTGTACAGGTTTACCGCACACAAGTGGCCCCACCCTACTCCGAATAGCTACGTCATTGAGCTAAACATAAACCGCAAAAATAGTAAAATATATTTTTTAATAAGAAATTTCCGCCGACGACTGAAACCGCATCTCAAGTGACCCGGACGTTTTTATTAATAATAAATTAGCACTACAAGCCTTGCAGGCTCATGGCTTGGACATTTTTATTAGATTTTCTTTATCGAAAGTTATTTTATTACTTATTGCTTTAAGATCTTAAATATTCCTTATGAACGTTATTTTAATGTGCTTTTTTGAAAACCTTCAGCTTGTAAAATTGCGTTTTTTCTTAAAATAAATCATTTCTTTAGTAATTGCTTTAACCATAGACATAGACAGAGACACCTTCTCCTTCTACCCAGTTATCAGTCTATAGTCTATACCTTCTATAATTGTGGTCATTTGTCTACTTTCTCTTAGTCATGTGAGTTGGTTTCGCTTTCTGTTTTATTAGTCCTACATTTTGCTCCGTTTTCCTTACCTCTATTGCCTTTGCTTATCCTCTGTTTAGTTTTATGTCATACTTGCTTTAGAAGATTCTACTGATTTCATTGAGGTCTTGCTTGAGGCCTTCTTTACTTTCCGCAAGCAGTATTTGTTTAGTTCTTGTCTGAATCATTTCAGTGTTTCCTATATATACAGTGTGTCCTTGGATGAGAGCATCTTACTATTTTCATTTTTGAATTTTCGAAAAAAATCATTCTTTCTTAAAAGTTTTGTTTGTCCTAAAATATGATAAATAAACCTTAGCCTAAAAATCTTATTTAACAAAGTTGTACCACAAAGTACTATTCTTCTGTGCCTAGATTCTGAAAAAGAAACTAAACTACTCAAAAGAATTAAGGGGTCACTTTTTTCAGAAGGTATATCTTCCTTATGATATCAGCTAGAAGATAGGTGTTGATATATTCCATCAATCAAGTATTCAGCTACAATGTTTTATTGCGTTCGACTGTTTTTTCCGCGTTTCTTAGAAAGTGTAAATAAACAAGTTTGTTTTGTACGAAAATTTGAGTATTTGCATAAGATTTTAATTACTTTACGATGGTGGTTTTTTAATACAACCACAAAATATTGGTGTCACGTGGTCAAAAAAGCAATAAGAAGACACCTGAATCCAGTAGAAGTGTCAAGAGCAGTTACCTTACTACAAGAAGGTAGAGTGCATCGAAGTGTTGCTCAAGAACTCAATGTAAGCCAATCTGTGGTGTGGAGGCTCTGGCAGAGGCACCAACAAACTGGTCTTGTCACCAGGAGGCCTGGACAGGGTCGCCACAGAGTAACGAGCTTACTAGACGACCGATTTTTGAGACTTTAAGCCCTTCGTAGCCGTTCGAAAACAGCTCGTAGTCTTCAAATCGACCTTTCCAGAGCTAGGCAAGTTCAGATAAGCGACCAAACAGTAAGAAATCGACTTCGGAAAGTCGATTTGAGATCTAGACGCCCAGCAAAGAAGCCAAAGTTGACCAGAAATAATCAACGAAGGAGGATGTTGTTCGCACGTGAACATGAACATTGGCGATTGAGGCAGTGGAGTCGAGTGATGTTTTCAGACGAGTCGAGGTTCAAGTTATGGACAAATGATGGTAGAGTTAGGGTGTGGAGAAGGCCAAGCGAGCGTTTTTTACCAGCATGTGTTAAGGAAGTCGTAGCTTTTGGCGGCGGTACAGTAATGGTATGGGGCGGCATTTCAATACACGGTAGCACTGAACTTGTTATCAGAAATGGCTCTCCCACGGCAGAAAGGTACATTAATGAAGCCCTTGAAGAACATGTCCTGCCTCAAGCACTTGCCGTGGGAATTTTTTTTAAATTTATGCAGTATAACGCTCGTCCCCACATGGCTAGAGTAGTCACTGAGTATCTTGGCCAGAATAACATAGCCACTATGGAATGGCCAGCACTCAGTCCTGACCTTAATCCCATAGAGCATTTAAGGGATCAACTCGGACAACGTATTCGCAAGCGTCTACACCCACCAGATACGCTGGCAGAACTGGAACAAGCTCTCATCGAAGAATGGCGACGTATTCCCCAGGAAAACATACGCAGACTGATTCGCAGTATGCCACGCAGGTGTAATGCCGTAATTCTAGCTGGAGCAAGCTTTGCACGATATTAGGTTTATGTATTGTTTGGGTTTATTGAGAATTCTTAAGAATATTAATTTTTTGAAATGAGTTTTCAGTTTAGTTTCTGGTTCACTTTAATATAGTGTTCAATGATGTGGTGGATGTTAAGATGATATCCAATTTTTATAGCATTTCATTAAAATAAATGTTTCGACAATGCGTATACCAAGTTTCATTAAAATGTCATCGGCCCTAAAAAAACTTCAAGCATTTGAAATTTTGACCCCTTAATTCTTTTGAGTAGTTTATATTAAATGATTATTAACGATGTTACACTGTACCTTAACTGAAAATAATATGCTAGCCTAGTCGATTAAACTCAAACCTTTAAGGTATAGTAAATCAGAAAACTAATGAAAATCGCATTACATTTTTTTTTGAATAATTCTTTATATAATATTATGCTGGTGTAGACTTTGCACTTTCCTTCCGACTTACCCAGTATATTAAACAGTACTTACATAGCCAACCCTATCCGACTTACATTTTAATTTTTGCCTCCTCAACTTATTTATTATAGCTTATAATGGCTGTTTGGTTCGTATGCAAGCTTTGAATGATTCTTCGTTTTTGATTGATTGATTGATTTCAATGTTCTTTAGTATCTTCACACATGAAACATCCAATAAAGGCTACAAATTTCGTTACTCTTATATACCAGTCTTTCTGTAATTAATTTTATGGTTAAAATCGCTTTTCGTGCCACCCACGTCGAAGCCCAAATTGGTTTTCTGTTAGATTTCTTTAATGTTTTTTTCTATTCAGAAGTGTAATTAACATTTTTGATGTAGGTATTTCATATTTTCGCTAATGTCTTCTTTAGACTAAGTATCATTTTATTTTTCAAAATTCTCTTTGGAATTTCACCTTAGTCAAATAAATACTGCTTTATTTTAGTTAGGTTTTTACAGTCTCTGTCGAATTCCAAATACAGCATTGGAAAGATATCAAAGCTGTTTTCTTCTCCATCTCGTCCTTCTTCTTCTTCGTCTTCTTCTGCTTTTTATTTTTGCTCTTTCTTCTTCCATTAAATTTCCTTACTGATGGAAGATTTATTTCTTCATCTGTTTATACATGTTACATGTACCCTTTCTATCGTTTTTTAGTATATCTTCTATAAAAAATTGCCCCATTTATACAGTAACTATGCCATTTTTTCTAGTTAAAGAATTCTGTTATGTTTCTGCATCAGTTACTATTTTGTTCTTCGATTTTGTATTTCATGTTGTATCTTTTTGGAATTATCACTTCTGAAATTTTGTTCAGTTTTTTGTATTATTTGTTTATTTTAATTAATTAAATGACATTATAATCTTTGTTATTATATTTAATATAGTTGTACCGCCATTATTTCGCAGCAACAGCCTTGTTAATCCTCCTCTACCAATAGCAGGTGGTAAATATGAATTGTGGACCCTATGTACCACATAGATGCCATAATGTACGAATAGCCGAATAACTTTTGGTTCCCTGTAACAGTAAAAGGTAGCACTGATAAAAACAATTAGAATACCTTCGCAAGGAGAAAAAAAATCATTCATTTTATGTCGAAAATAAAATTAGTAGTTTGACATAGAGTATAATCCAGACTTATTTACAACGAATATGGACAAATAATTATCAATTAAACTAGCTTTAAACCACAGTCACTTGTTTAAACGTATTGTAACGAATCGCATCAGCAGCTGCGGAAAGCAGGTGCGAGATCAAATGCGTCATGCGCCGCTAGAATTTTCTACCGTTGCCGCGAGAGATCTGGAAGCCTGTAGAACTTACGAGACGGAAAGTCTGCTTATATTTAAGGCGCACTCGCTTAGGAGAGGGCAGTCGAATCCAGCCAACAGTCGCGGTCGCGAAGTTAATATAAATATCCGTGAATAGTCTTGAACTAATAATCGCGGCGTGTTTGTGAATACGTAGAAATAAATTGTTAAATAAATAAACTGTTATAAATAAATTACTTTAATGTTCGGTTTTAATATTAGTGTTCCGTTTTAGTTTTACGTTAGTGTTTAATTGTTCTTTATAATTATTTCGTACTTTAAGTTTGTTTAATAAATTAATTTACACCACGAACCGAGTTTATTTAAAATAAACGTCGTAAAAACGTTACAGTATATTGAGTAATTTGTTTAAGTATACCATGAACCAGCTTCGATCAATCCAGATTTCTGCGTTGTAAAATTGTTTCCGCTGTCGAAAAGTTAAATTATTATTTTTGAGAAATAGTCTGTTTACACTTTAACACCAATTTCTTTTGTTACTATATTGCTTTAAAAGAGCCGTATAGAATTATTTATTAATGGATTTCACCAATCAAAGTACGACGGACGTTGTATCAGTACCTAAGCAAATTTTATTGTGAGTAAAGAGAGCGTCAACCAACCTTACATTAAAATCGCTCAAGAGTCATAAAGGGTTTTGAAATTTAGGTTTTTTCAAACTTGGAAAAATATTAAATTAACTTTAATAATTTAGCACTAAAGATGGAAATTACGTTAAATAGAAGTTTTAAGATTAAAGGTTTTTCTACAGCTTTTTTTATTTTCCAGCTAGTATCATTAATTTGCGTCGAGTTTACTTTAGTTAGTAGAACTCAAGTATTTTATTTTATTAAAAGTTTATGATTTTGCAAAGCCTGTAAACTACTTTTAATATTTTTTAAATTATTTTCGACAGCTTTCCAATATTTTACAAGATTTCTGGAATCGACCCAACATTAGGTCTCATTGTTGCATAATTAACAAAGAGCCAAAGACGTCACCTCTAAATCATTACTAAGTAGAACCCCAAACAGCAAATGATAGAATATTCACGAAATAATCATAAAACCCAACAATACCAACAAATCTGTTAACCTTAATTGTAATGATTGGTTTAATTGCATGAGCACGTGTACTTAAGCGACTATAAAGATTTAAACATGATTGCTTTGAATGAACTACAATATAATCCAACGAAACATAAACACATAATGTAAAGAGATAAACATCGCCTATTCTAATTTTATTACACCTTTAGCGTAAAGTAACAATGTAATCTCGTATTATTGCTCGTAATCCACGTACTAATTTCTCCTCTGTGGTTTTATAACCGAGTTTAACGATAACCCTATTACATTTTGACACTTTGAACAGACTAGTAAAAGCATTTTGTTTACATAGTACCTGTAATGTATATTCCGAGTATTGCAATTAATTATTTTTAGGTATACCCAAGACAATCGCCAGCACAACTGTTAACATTGCCAAGCAATGCTACAAGTATTCGTTTAGATATAACAGACTCCTTCAGTTGCGAAGGTCGAGATTATGGTTATTATGCAGATACTGAAAATGATTGCCAAATATTTCATGTTTGCTTGCCTGTAAAATATTCCGATGGAAGAAATCAAACTTTTAGATGGAGTTTCATCTGCCCTGACGACACTGTCTTTAATCAGGTATTTTATTACATTATAAAAACTGCATCACTGCATTATGTCAAAATTATTCAATTTTTTAACTCAATCAAAAATTTAAATGCTTCTTTTAAACGCTTTTATGGGTTTTTTAAAACAAAAGGGTTTGATTCGATTTTTTTAAAATAATTAAGCCAGAAGTAATCGACTTAAAAATTTGAACTACATTTTATTTAAATGTTATCCATAATTCATTTCTTTAAAGGAAATATTTACGTGCACAAACTCCGACGAATCAATTGATTGCATGGAATCTCCCAGGTATTATGGATTAAATACTCACTTTGGAGAGGATGTAGCCGAACCAGATGATAATCAACAGATAGAAGATGCAACTGTCGTACCAGAAGTCCACCAAGGATTGGAGAAATTAGCACGCAGACCAAGCTACGAATTGAAGAGGAAAGCGTTAGAAGTAGAAGAAGCACACTGAACAAAGTTCAGAAACACTTAATTTACTCCTTCTTGAAATTACCCTGAAATTTATAATTAAAGTCGTAACATGAAAAATTGCAGGATGACTGGTGCTTTAATCAACAATTACAATTTTGGCGTTGCTGTTAAAATGTATTTTTACTTGAATTTGAAATTATGTGTGCTTAAATTTTCTTCCTGAAAAAGACTGCTTATTTTTAAATAAATAGTTTAAATATATTTTCATTTTATAACATAACGCAATGGTTAGACTGAATATTTAAGAACAAGCTACATATATTTTCATTTTCTGGTATCTCATCATTGGTTAGCATTCGTGAGTAATTAAGAAACATTGTCATAGGTACATCGAATGAAATACATTTGTCATTAATCTGACGTTTTCTTGTTTATTTAAAACAAACCTTTTCAAATAATACATAATGTGCTTAAATTACTGACCTCCTCGAAATATACGAGGCTATAATGACACAATTAATAAGAAAAATAGCTTCTTTCGTTATCTAACTACGTTGAATCTCATCTCATTTCTTAATAATAAGGTAATTTAAACCTTCATAATTTTACAGAAAAGAATCAAAAACGACTTATTTGAAGCCTCAGATTTAAGGTCGTAATTTTTACCTCACAACAATGCAATCTACTTTTAGATTTTAAACAGTATTAATTGACAGAATTGTAATTCCTGTTATTACACAGCTTCAAAGCAGCCTTCAGTCAGTTACCCGAAAAAACTACATAACCTGTCAATGTTACACTTGATAGAATCGCCAAGGAATCCACTCATCTGAAACTAAGAATCTAACATTAGAACGTTAAAGCAAATATCTTCCTTCGCATCTTTTATTTTAAATACGAGTTGTAACTTGTAACTAATATTCTTAACGATACGGGTCATATACCGCTTGAAATGCTTATTTTTTCAGTTTTATGTAATATAACGTTCCCTTTTACTGTAATTATTTTCAAATCGTTTATGCCTTAACAAGGTGAATTAATCTGCAGTAATTATTTATACTGCAAAACTCTGTAGGAGATATTATCAATATCTATCTGAAGAATTAATAAGTATTACATAACGTTGAACACTGCTGTCTAATCGCTTAATAGCGTGGATTAATTATTATCTCATATTATTATTAATTTCTACTCTTATTATAATACTTCAAACATGATAAATATGCCTTTTTGACTCTAAAAACATTGCAAATAAGTATACAAATACCTGATAATGTAGATACTGATTTTATTTAGACGTCGACGACGTCTAAATAAAATCCACGTCGAAAATGATTAATATGGTTGCAATGATTTATTAAATTATCAGACAATCCATGTTTCTCAGGTTAATTTTTTTAAATCTTATTATTATCATCAATATTTTCCAGTTTCTAAGCTAAACTGAGTTCAAATAAAATCTTTGCCTTCCTGTTATAAATTGTAAATAACAGTATTTTTTTAATTTCCTGGTGTGATAATTAAATCAAAGCATAAGCCATTGCATGAAAATTAAATGGCTAAAAAAGGGGTCAAAACCAATACCTTTTTTTTCTTTGGCCTTGTACTACCATGGATTCTTCCCCTGCTAATTCTTCCATTTTTTTAATCTAAAATTTTTTGATCTTTATATTTTCCTGTTTTCCCCACCGTCACCAATCTATATCAGTTTTTGACAAGTCTTTTTGATTTCATATTAAGCGTAAGGTTAATCGTGCTGCACAGAAATGCGTGGGCAACATCTGACGACCTGTCACTGGATAATAACCATGCTAGGTAGTAGAACAAAGTCTGAACGAAATAACCATGAGGGCATCTGTAACCTTAGGTTGTCCTATCACCCCTACTGCTGTGATACTTTGCGGTGGATGATCTCTTATGAGAACCAGGGAAGAAAAGCTTTTACGTTTAAGGCCATGCTGATGATATTACCATACTAATCAATGGAAAGTTTTAGGGAACGATATCTGAAAAGATCAAAGTTTCGCTGAAAACTAATGAAAGATGGTGTCCCGAAGAAAATCTCTTGGTAAAACATCAGTGATGTTTGGACTAAACATACGGATAGATTAAACGGTCAAATACCTGGGAGTCACTCTTGACATCAAATTGACCTGCATACTTTATCTAGAAACTTTAATAAATAAAGCTATCAGGGCTTTCTTTCTTCTTCTTAGAGTGGCTACCTTTTACAGGACGTTGCCGATCGTCTCTTTCTTTACCTTTAAGCAAATGTTTGAAAAAACCTGGGGGTGGAAGCCAAGCATGGTTCACTGTCTCTATATAAAGGTGATTCTACCCACAATCACCTATGCATCTCTGGTATGGTGGCATAGAGCCTGCAACACAGAGAACGGAAGAAAGTTGAGCAGGCTACAACGTTCAGCATGTTTAGACATTATGGGAATAATGCCTACAACTCCAATAGCGGCGGTGGAAGCTCTAGCAGACCTGCCCCTCTACACCTTATAGTAGAGGCGGAAGCTAGACTAGGGGCATACCGGTTAAAAACGAATGGATTCCGGAGATACACCAATTTCATCGGTAGCCACACTGAAATCTTTAAACAAATAGAGAAAAACTACATCCTTAAGATGCAGACTGGACCAAAGGAAATATACTTATTACTAATCAAAATAGGATATCTAGTACACATATGGGCCCAGAACTGGCTACGGAACTGGAATAGGCATCTCCGAAGTTGAAACGGGGTACTCAGATTATGCTGCGACGGTCCTATATAAATAGGCGGATCTAGATTACGACAGATAGTCAAGTTGCGCATAAGGCACGAACTACGTGCATCTTTAGCTCCAAACTATTACTAGAGTGCCATGACAATATCAACTGGCCGAAGACAACAGCCTACATCTGATGTGGATGCCAGGACATGGTGGAGTACATTGCAATGAACAAGCCGAAAAATTGGCAAAATCTAGACGCAATAAACACTCTCTGGGATCAGAGCGAATCTGTGAAATAGCGCTGTTGCTAGGGATCAAACCAGAGAGTGGCCTAAGCACAACACATTGTGAGTACTGAAAGAATTGCCTAGGTATGAGACATTCAAAAGGTCCTTCCGGGGCCCATCCAGTAAAATGGAGCCAAAAGTACTTATAAATTCGATGAAGCCAGAATAAAACAGCAGTCGGACATCCTGGCAGGATACTCCCATTTGAGTGTAATACAATTAACAGAAGATGCACTCGACAGAATTTGCAAAGACGATTAAGAGACGTCTCTAGGTTGGCTCTGCTAGCGCGATGAATTAACCAATCGCTGGATAAAATACTTTGGGGAACTCGAACCTCAAATGTTAAATCAAGCCTCTAGACTCTAGATCCTATCCTGGATTTCTTCGAAGAACCAAGTTTACTGATGTGAAGTAATAGTTATTTTCGTATCAAGTGTCGAAAGTAGCAAATATCAAGCGAGTGTTTATAAATAGATATACGAGTGCGGAGCGAAGCGGAGCACGAGTAGAAATATTTATAAACACGAGCGGAGATATTTGCCTTTCGAACGAGTTACGAACACTATTTTTCCCACGATCAAAAATGTACATGTCAAAAAGTAACACTGACACTTCAGGTAAAACGACCGTCATTTTTTGTTTTGAAGCGGCCGCAGCTTCCTATTATTGCGCAAACTGTGCGATATATCCCTATACGTGTTCATATCGCACGGGTTGTTCATTTGTTTTGCGAAAGTCAATCGCACGGGTGATATTGTCAACTTTCGCGCCTAGTTTGTTGTGCGTTAGGAGCGACTTTCTTATATGGTCGTGGGAAATAGTTATTTTCGTATCAAGTGTCGAAAGTAGCAAATATCAAGCGAGTGTTTATAAATAGATATACGAGTGCGGAGCGTAGCGGAGCACGAGTAGAAATATTTATAAACACGAGCGGAGATATTTGCCTTTCGAACGAGTTACGAACACTATTTTTCCCACGACCAAAAATGTACATGTCAAAAAGTAACACTGACAGTTCAGGTAAAACTACCGTCATTTTTTGTTTTGAAGCGGCCGCAGCTTCCTATTATTGCGCAAACTGTGCGATATATCCCTATACGTGTTCATATCGCACGGGTTGTTCATTTGTTTTGCGAAAGTCAATCGCACGGGTGATATTGTCAACTTTCGCGCCTAGTTTGTTGTGCGTTAGGAGCGACTTTCTTATATGGTCGTGGGAAATAGTTATTTTCGTATCAAGTGTCGAAAGTAGCAAATATCAAGCGAGTGTTTATAAATAGATATACGAGTGCGGAGCGTAGCGGAGCACGAGTAGAAATATTTATAAACACGAGCGGAGATATTTGCCTTTCGAACGAGTTACGAACACTATTTTTCCCACGACCAAAAATGTACATGTCAAAAAGTAACACTGACAGTTCAGGTAAAACTACCGTCATTTTTTGTTTTGAAGCGGCCGCAGTTTCCTATTATTGCGCAAACTGTGCGATATATCCCTATACGTGTTCATATCGCACGGGTTGTTCATTTGTTTTGCGAAAGTCAATCGCACGGGTGATATTGTCAACTTTCGCGCCTAGTTTGTTGTGCGTTAGGAGCGACTTTCTTATATGGTCGTGGGAAATAGTTATTTTCGTATCAAGTGTCGAAAGTAGCAAATATCAAGCGAGTGTTTATAAATAGATATACGAGTGCGGAGCGTAGCGGAGCACGAGTAGAAATATTTATAAACACGAGCGGAGATATTTGCCTTTCGAACGAGTTACGAACACTATTTTTCCCACGACCAAAAATGTACATGTCAAAAAGTAACACTGACAGTTCAAGTAAAACTACCGTCATTTTTTGTTTTGAAGCGGCCGCAGCTTCCTATTATTGCGCAAACTGTGCGATATATCCCTATACGTGTTCATATCGCACGGGTTGTTCATTTGTTTTGCGAAAGTCAATCGCACGGGTGATATTGTCAACTTTCGCGCCTAGTTTGTTGTACGTTAGGAGCGACTTTCTTATATGGTCGTGGGAAAATACATTAGAGAGCACAATAGGCCTCTTAGGCCGCGGTGTAAGGGATACTTAGCACTTAACCCAAGGACAAAAAAGCATAAGGTCACTGTTGCTTCTTAATTTACTTGTTGTCTTATTTGCGCGGCTCTTACTCGAATTCATTGCATTTATCCTAGTATGTTTTGATGTTTCATTTCCATTTATTTATTTTACTTTAATTTTTCCATCCTCAAGAAATGCCTTGCCTACTCTGCCGTGCTAAGGTAGAGAGCAGTATCTCCATTTTGATAGTTTTGAGAAAAACCCAAAAAACCTGTTCCTTCTTTGGCCACCATCTTAACGTTAACATATGGGATTACAATTTTAGTATGTTATGTACATTTAGGTAATAAATATGATGAGTTAAATAAATATTTAAAATTTTTATCAAATAACATTAAAATGGTGGTAACTGCTTTTTAGTATTGTATCTTTAGTTCTATAATATTTATAACACTATTGCATATGACTACAACACTTTCAAATTTCTCTAAATAAAGAACAAATGGCAATATTTTTTACTTTGCTTTGTTGATTATTGATACCATATCCTGTCTGCCGCGAATATAATATTTATATTTGTAGAAATCCACAACATTAAAAAGCAGTAACTTCCGTCAACTCAAACACTTACTGCACAAACAGTATAGCTGTACAATACTAAACAGCAGTATATCCAATTGTAATGGCATATGTATGCTGCTGTTTAGTGTAGCATATGTCGCTTACTGCTCTTTAGCTTTCTGAAATAGTGACGTTATGGAGATACCTACATTGTTCTAAGTAAAATATGTCGTAAACGACTGCAGATACTGCTTTCTAGGTTGGTATAATGATGAAAAATGGTCCATAGTATACAACAAGCAACGTAACTCAAAATGACCAAAATTGGAGATACTGCTTTTTAGCTTAGCACGGCAGTAACTTATGTTTGATACTAATTCCGGTTGTTCTGCTGTGTATAGTATATTTCACCTTATTTTCTTATTATCCTATTTTCTTTTTATTGTTTTACTTTTTGCAGTATTTACTTCAATTTTCATATTTATCTCCTGGGATCGCTTTTTCTTTTTTGTATTTGGTTGTTTGTGTAGTCATTAAGAACAATGTTAGCTGCCTATATTAAACACTCTGATATTAACTGATCTTATTACCATTTTTGGCGATGCCGTTCTTGTAATTTTTAAGGTTCTGCCTACTACAAAACGACCTAAATCAGTCCCTGAATCCTGGTTTTCATTTATTCGTTACATTGTCTCTGTTATATCTCTATAAAGGGGAAATCTTAGATGATGCATAATAGCCACATCGCGCGAGTATGCATCAAAAACCGAATAAAAATTATACAATTATTTTAGGTTCGCAGGCGCTGTTTTTGAAGAATTATAACTTAAAACTTTATAAACTTAGCAACGCTGGTAAATTCTTAATCATCTTACTTATCTATATCATGAAAGTATAGCACACAGTAGTTAGCTTTAATTTCAGCTTGGATATTTGATACTATTCTATTTTTAATGCGTATGAGCGAGTATTTTTATGTTATCTACCTACCCATGAAAGAAACACGTATCACATTAACAAACTTTTATTTTTCTAGGTAACTCCCTTCAACAATTATATACCTCTTCCATAATTTTTCCAAATGGCCCATACCGCAGAAAAAGATCCATTCGGCAACTCTGCAAAATGTTGTCCAACAGTTTCTTTGAGTACTTCATCAGATGCAAAACGCTTTTCCCTGATATGCTTTTTTAAGTTTTTGAATATAAAGAAGCCTGACGGAGCTAGGTCAAGGCTATAAGGTGGATGCCTTAACTCTATGAACCCACAGTCGTTGATTATCTGCTGGATGACACTGCGATATTCAACCTTAATTTCAACAAGGAAATCTCCCCAAATCTCTATAAACCGCACAAATTAAACACAACTTAGCACATGTACTTCTAAATGTCACATCATTTTTTTAATAATTGGTTTGACATCGTCACTTTTTTGTTTCGTGGCTAGGCAGATAGCATAAAATTGTGCCTTTGCATTATGCATCCCTACTCTGAAATAAAGTAAGAAGAGAATATTGAACATTGTATCTATTTTTTAACGTGGGTTAATTATAATAAAATATAGGGTGATGTACTTGGAAAACGTCGCAGGAGGTAGATCGTCAATACGTTGAATCGATAATATTAAAAGCAAATCAGGCCTAACATTATATCTAGCCATTCATGCAGCAGAAAACAGAGCGGAATGGTGAAATATAATAGATCATGTGCACACAACTAACTAAGAAGTGTCACGACGCTTCAATATGAAGCTACGACTGAGAAGAAGAAGAGAATTATAATAAATGTTCAAAATGAATTTAGGCCAGTCATTTAAGACATCGTAGGTCGCAAAAAATTGCACTGTTCTGATTTTTTGGGATGTTGTTAGGATAGATACCAATAGTGTAAAACCAAGTTTGCAGCTTCGAAAGACCTGTGCTAACTCCGTGATGCTCGAAAAACCTCGAAATTTTCGGACTTTTTTCAATTTTTGGCTTATAACTTCTAAAAGGTGCATCTTACGAAAATATTCATCCTGTACACTTTTAAATCTAACAAAATTTTCTAAAATTTGAGCACAACCGCAGCTCAGTAGGTCCAATAGGTCCCGAGATACAGCACTTCAAAGATTTCCCATTTTTCCAAAAAGTTCGAAATTGTAGTTTTAGCCGTCTTCCGATCAGAATATCGACTAAAATACTCATCCATTCATAAGAGAAAGGATAAGAAAAACATAACTCAGTGGAAAATGGTTTATATCATGCAAAATGAAATTGAGTACAATTAATAATAAGGTATAAATGTATCAAAATTATATAAAAATTATTTTGATAGTTTGGGGGACCTGGGTCATGAAATATTTAACGTGAAGTGATGGATGGCGGGACCTCAGCTGATATGACTCCTGCGACAGAAATAAACAACAAAATGTAAATTAGTATTTATTCAATGCGTAATCAATGTTATAATAAATTACAGCGAAGGGGTAGGTATATAATTTTAGGCTTAGCTTTACGCACTTAGCGAGACAGTCGTGTTCTTTTGGAAGGCCCAGGTTCATCAGACGGCTCTTCTTGGGACTCCGGAGACTCCTGTGTTGTCGGATCTAATGATAAAGGGTCGTCGACGTCGTCTTCTTCATCCGACTCATCAGCCATGTCTAAGGAAGGAGTATTCAGGCAGGTCTTCCCCTGACAAACTTTGCAGAGAGCAGAGCATTTCAGCCCTGCTCTCTGGCAGGAGCAGCTCCCTCCTCCACACCCTTTCTGGCACCTGTATAACAGGAATTTAAGGAAGGTTAGCGACGCTGGTTCCTTGGTTGAGGTCACCGGTGTCAGCCCCTGCTGGTTCGTTGTCCACCCCCAATTGGTGGGCTCTTTCTCTACCCCCAACCACTTCTGCACCTGGTGGTAGATTCTGTAGGGATGTTGGGCAGCAGCCTCTTCGGTTGGGGGCAGACGACGGAGGTGGACTTTGGCGTTGGCAGCAGATCGGAGAAATATCCCGTAACACAGGGCGTTGAGGGAGTCGTCTTCTCCCCCACCATACAGCGCCACGAGACATTTGTTGCCAGCAGAGGCTATCTGCTCATGAGTGGCGTCATGGTTGAGAAACGTGGTAGCCGCTTCAAGTAGGTCTGGCTGTTTTGAAAGGACGTACAACATCTTCATTTTCCCTTGCCAGAAAAGGGCACAGGTGGTGTCGTAACCAGTGAAGGCGCGAAGGAACAACACTATTCCAGTGGGGAATGGCTCTCCTCGACTGAATGATGTTGAAGACAACCGCTCACAACCTGTTCCACCCCTGCCACTTTTCTGGAAGAAAACATTTTGTACGCTGGAGCCCAATCCATTAAGGAGCACCAAGAGGTCGACATCCTCTCCAGCGATTATGACGTGCTTCCACCCCTCGCTCCTCTCCAATGCTGTCCTCACAATTAGGTAGTCGGCGTCCTCTGGGGCTTGCTTCGTTTCGATCCCTTGGATATCCAGTCCAGTGCAGATAAAGTTGATTAAGCGCTGCTTGTTTTTTGGGTTGGACAATAACTTTTCTTGCGGCACTTCGATCAGTGTCGATTCTTCAAAAATTATGTCGGTACACGCTAAGGCTGCATAACGACGTAGCCGCTCTGCTGTTTTTGTGCTGCTAGCAGCCCCTCTTCTGGGTAGCCATCGAATACAACTGACACATTTTTCCCAAAATGGTTCAACGTGTAGGTAATGTAAGCAGCTACTATTTCCCTCACTGAGCTGTTCCGTTGCCATATAACCTTGTGCAGCAAGTACCCTCCATCCACTGCAACAAACGTACTTTCTCCAACAGCGACGTTTTCTGGGAGGGGCGTGAAGGCAGAGTAGAACGATGATTTTGTTCCTTTTTGCATTCCCTGTTCGGAGAATAGAGCCATGGGATTGGGGCCAACTCGTATGTAAAGTGGTGTTTTAGGTCGGCTTCAGACTGTTTCATTATACACAGCCGTTGGAATATTGTGAGAGGTTTATAGCAACCTGCTTGTTGTGCACCTTGACGGTGGCTGCTGCCAAGGTTCGTACATTGTCTTTCCTTTTAAATGTAACATTTCCAAACGACTTTGTAGTTATTTCTTTGACTTGATCACATCCTATTTCTCGTGCCAAGTGGCAATTCACTTCAGGGCCTCCAACCACGCCACTGCAGATCGACAGTATTTTTTCATTGCAAGGAAATGGTGTGTGGATTTGGAACCAGGATTTTAGTTTCTCCAAATCATTAGAATCGCGTTCGATTCGAACAGGCCTCATGTCAATGTGTTGTTCCGTCGTGGTACAGGAGATGTCCCAAAAGAACTCAAGCCCCTCACAGATATTAAGCATGTATACCATGCCTCCAGTACAATGGGCGAGAACACTGCCGGAGATTCCTCGACCATGTGTTAGGCCCCCTTGGCTTTTCATCGATCTCATTAGCACTGTTCTATCGTCACGTCGGTCCAAAGACCCGACCAAAATTTGTGGGATCGACGAATGGTGAATTCTCCTCCTGCTGCGAATAAACGAAATTCTCTCGGATCCATTTTCTGTCGCAGGTCGCTCATGTCCTGCACATAAAGACGCGCACTCTTTGCATACATGAAGTGCCATGCCGAGTGGAAGAAGGGGAGCATGCTCTTTATGGTCTCGAGGTGGAGGTCCCAATCTCCCATCCTCTCTGCTTGGATGAATTTTTTGATGACCGTGGTCATTTTGTAGTATTGCACCCATAGTTCTGATGTGGGGCTTTGTTGTTCCAATTGATAACAATATTAATATTTTGTAGCAAATTTTGTTTACCTTAAAAGTGTACAGGGTGACTTTTTTCGTAGGATGCACCTTTTAGAAGTTATAAGACAAAAAATGAAAAAATTCGGAAAATTTCCTTATTACTTATTAATTGTACTCAATTTCATTTTGCATGATATAAACCATTTTCCACTGAGTTATGTTTTTCTTATCCTTTCTCTTATGAATGGATGAGTATTTTAGTCGATATTCTGCTCGGAAGACGGCTAAAACTACAATTTCGAACTTTTTGGAAAAAATAGGCAATTTTTGAAGTGCTGTATCTCGGGGCCTATTGAACCTACTGAGCTGCGGTTGCGCTCAAATTTTATTAAATTTTGTTTACTTTAAAAGTGTAAAGAATGACTTTTTTCGTAAGATGCACCTTTTAGAAGTTATAAGCCAAAAAATGAAAAAAGTCCGAAAATTTGGAGGTTTTTCGAGCATCACGGAGTTAGCACAGGTCTTTTGAAGCTGCAAACTTGGTTTTACACTATTGGTATCTATACTAACAACATCCCAAAAAATCAGAACGGTGCAATTTTTTGCTACCTAACGCGATTTTTGTGTCTACGGTAACTGGCCTAATTATACTTTACTCTATTTTATCTAAATTTCGAAGTATATTATTTTTCTCAATCCTTTTAACCGCGACATTTATTCTTTCTACAAAATATTTCTGGTTATTAACCTGTTCTGATACAGAAATGTTTTTAAAGTGCCCCACAAAACAAAATCCGGGACAACTCAACTTTGGATTTCTTGGAGACCAAACTAGTGGACTGGTGGACCAATCCATCATTCTGGGAATTCGTGTTTGAATGCCCCGCTTAATTCTTCTTCTTCCTCTTATGGCCGACGCCTAGGCCGATGGCCTGTTAGGAGCTCGTAAGAACGAGTTCTGTGAGCCCTCTTAGCACGTATGCTGGGCAGGAGGCTAACCTAACCCATCGAGAGAGGTGAAGAAGACCTACCCGCAGTGTAGCGAGGTTAACGGTTATCAAAGGTGTTAGTATGATAACCGGGACGCTTAATTACAAAAGCTACTTAACCACAACACCAGACACGCCCATCACGAGCGTTATTGGTCAATTCAAAATATACTGAAGCCCAACATTTTTCTGCAAAATGTACTGCATTGCAACACATCTCCGTAAGCTACTACATGTCTTCCAAAATATACTGGAGCACAACGCTGCCTCCCAAAATCTACGCAGTTGCAACACGCCCTACTGCGCTGCACAATCACATATAAAATAACATATAGGTTATTTAGGTAATTTTTCTGTAGATATATTTTAGTCATAGTCATCGTACTTGCGTTGCTGAAGCGTAGGTACAGCTTTTTGAAAATGCCTGAAGGAACTAAGCAGCTTTTTTTTAAATATTTTGAATATGGGTCAACTCCTACGGTCTCTAAGCAGATGCATGACAAACATACAATTTTCTAAATTCCATTTTCTTTAGATGTGGCCACGTATTTCTAACAACCCACTGGGTCTTCCTCCAAACTGTAAGCGCAAACGTGCCTTATAATTGTTTTCACTATTAAAACCCAGTATTTCTACTTTTCCGTGCTCACCCACAACACTAAGTAACAGTAATTTTAAATTATCCATTATTTATAAACTCGGAAAAAATGAAATAAGAAGGCTGTAGTTTTGAGGTTAAGTTGAACTGCTTAAATGATAGTTTTGTGACTGCGATTGTGGAGCGCAGTAGGGCGTGTTGCAATTGAGTAGATTTTGTGCTGCAGTATATTTTGGAAGACATGTAGTAGCTTACAGAGATGTGTTACAATGCAGTACATTTTGCAGAAAAATGTTGGGCTTCAGTATATTTTGAATTGACCAATAACGCCCTTGATGGGCGTGTCTGGTGTTGTGGTTAAGTAGCTTTTGGAATTAAGCAACCGGGACCGCCGGCTTAACGTGCCCTCCGAAGCACGGAGAAGCGTACGACCTTCTAAATTCCGGCGAAGATATCGCCGGTCTCAGGAATCGAACCCAAGATGCCTATGTGAGATACTGACGCCTTTTACACGCGGCTATCAGCTCCTCTAATTGAAACCGTGTATTTTCTTCTTAGAATTTAAGAAAATTATTTATTAGCGTTTAAGGATGGGGCAAAATATGTGGTCTTATAAGCCTGTTACCGATAATTTCTGGCTATATTAATACTGAACTTGGTTTGGTAGATCGCGTGAAGGTTTTCGTCCATTGGCCCATATTATATGCAGGGTGGCCGTGAAAGTTTGGAACATGCTTTACCATCATTAACTAAACGAAAAATAGTGACGATTTTTCAAATAAAATTTGTTCGTAATTTGATCAGTGAAATAAAAAAATATGAAAGCAACACGTTTTTTTAAACATCATGCGTCGTATTATGAAAGAAAAGTTAATTTTACATAAAAAGGTTCTCCTGACACTTTTAGCTCAACAAAATCGTTGTGTAAAACTTTACTCTGCGGTCCTCTGGTAATAAACCCTGCACTCTGACGAATGCAAATCGTTTTCCGACAATATACGAATCTTTGGCTAATAGCAAATATTATTGTAATAGACCTCGTACTTTGTCCTGGCTCGTTGTCAACTGTATTCAAGATGTTTTCTCTAACTTCTAGGACTAGCATTGGATTGGACGCAGTTGTTCCAGTTTTTTGCATGCGTTGATCTAGTCGCCCAATAACGTTAACATCTGGATGTCTTCAATGCTGAAAATGTGGCGCATATAAAGCTGCAATTACCAGAACATTTCCCTAACATCAAATGCATATCTGCTTATTCTGCAAAAGGGTACTTCGTAACCTGAATTTCCAAAACAAAACGATATTAACGAACAAAAATAGTAGCTAAAACGGATCAAAAATGATCCTCAAAACGAAACAAGATGTAATCAGAAAACTACCTACGCGAAAACATCACGAACAAAATTAAATGAAGCTAACAAAATGCAAACTCAACCTTCGGATCAGCACTGACGCAAAATCCGAATATAATTCGTATATTATTTTGAGAGTATATGTTCATTGCTGACCCTAGGCAAAGACGAAAAATAGCTGTCTGACTAATCCAATAAAAAAAATATTATTATTATTACCAACTATTAAAAATATACTTCTGCAGTTTGATTAAATAAAAAAAAAACGTTTTAAATGCATATGCAGATTGAAAACTTACACAAAAAATTTTTTGTAATGCTAATACTGGCCAATTTTATTTATTAACCTAAATAAATTACTGACAGAAAACAAGTACGTTGCTGCAGCTTCTTGAACGTTCCAAATTCCTAACAGTAATTAAGTCATAACAGGAAACGGTTTGTTAGAACTGAAACGTTCCATGATATTAGGATATTAGACTGATGTAAAAAAAGTATCTTTTATTATTTATATTTTCACATAATGCTTTAAGTTTTAGATAAACGTTTAACAGTTGTGCGTGTAACGGCGTTTCGGCGTACATAAATAACATTTCAATTATTTTAACCTAAAACCTTTTCCGTTTTCCAATAAAACGCTTTTTTTTAAATGATATCACTTGTTTAGTTCCACGAGTTTTACAGTCATTTCCGGAGCATGCCTCAGTAGTATCCATAGAATTTAAAGGGATAATTAAAATATAACTGCCAAGTATGACGTAAATTCGTTACAGTCATTGCTCGTAGCGACTGATGCGAAACAAACAGAAAAAAAATTATGTTCCGGTTGCTTACAATAAACGGTTGATTGAAAACAAGATCTAAGAATATCTTACGACAACTGGAATAGGGAACTTCAGTCTGTTACTCAGACCTAATCTAATTTTTGGTGCTTCGTTCAGATCCTGTTGTCAGAAGTTGCCAAATCTAAGTCGATCAAGATAAACTGCGTGAAACAAGTGTGTAAAATTCCATTTGTAGGAAATTCAAATGTTGTAACGAATCGCTTTCTTGGATTTATGTTGTTTAATTGGTGTAAAAATTGAACTTTATGGTGAAATATACGTATAAATTTTTCCGATAAGTAACTCTAACAGCATTATTGCATCATGTAGAGCACTCGTTTTGTTAAAGGAGAGAATTTTAATTTTAGTTTCGACATGGGAAAAATAGAGAACGTTTTGAAATCGTAGTTTAAAGAACCAAAAGTCAAAAGTATTATTAAAAAACACTCATCACTTAAAAATACAAAATAACGTTTTGTAACTGCAGGTCTCCTAGTTTTCAACATAAATAATCCGTTTAAATAGATAATTTCTTCTACATTTTGTGAACAAGGCATTCTGAAAGTATTAAAGATAAGATCTGATATTCTTCTGCCAGATCAGGACACTCCATATGTGATAATCGAGTTTATTTTCGGTGATACGTTGCACATGAAATCTTAGTAGTGGAAAACGTTTTGGCGTCTAAAAATTAAAAATTGAAGAAAATTACAAAATTTTCTGTTTTAATTTAAGCTTAATGAAAATTAAGTTGCACGGAATACAATATTCGATAATTCTAAATCGTACTTTGTACTTGATACAAATACTTCAAACAACCATTATAAGCAAATCATAAATATATTTCTCTGTAATATCTCTAAAATTTAAACAGTTTGTTGATGTAATATACAAAAGCAGCTATAATATTTGGAACTCAGTTGTACACAGTCAATTTAAAATGCTTTGCACAATATGTAATTAAAAAAATAAAAATTACTAATCTTTTCTAATCCCCAAAATGTAACTGTTGGATAATCTGTAGCCTTCGGCTTCAATTAAAGTCTTGTATTCAGATTAGTATCATTATTTGTAATCACTACCTAAGTACTATTATTTCAAGGTAACAACAAGTAAGTGGATACCCTGCTTACTATCTTAAAATTAACATCTTAAATAAACTTAAATAAACATATGTCAAGGCTATACACAAAATTAAAGCTCAACCACTGCAAAACTAAGAATTACAATTAATATTATTTTAAAATCATATTTCCTGCTAACATTTCCCATTCGAGCCTAACGAGCAGAAATCAAGCAGATGTTCTTCATTTGCACCAAATTAAATACGAAATGATATTGTAATAGAACTACGCTTCTGTTTCATCATCCGATGCTTGCTCAAGCTCTTCCGGTGTTCTTAAATCGATTGCAAATTTCTTTTTTGCGGCATTAGGATTGTCTTTACTTTCCTCTTTGACCTTTTTACCATATTCTTGGAAAGCTGCGGCAAGCGCGTAGGTTAACTGCCTAGCTTGATTTCTGGATTCGCAGACGAACGCATAACAATCAAAAGGCACCCCGTTCTTTAGGTCTTCATCTTTAACAACAATCATGGAAAATACTCGCGTATATACTAAATCTTGTACACCGTAAGAAATGGTGTCCACTTTAAAAGTATATGTTGCAGGTTTTTCGTTTTTCTTCCCCGAAATTGGTGTAAATTTCAAACCATCCTTGGATACTTCGACTTTAACCATAGGTAAAATTTGGCCTTGTGGTAGACTTTTCGCTGTTGCTACTAATGCATCTACTGGTCTCCTTGTGTGTTTAATTCCCCATAAACCCTTTGCTGGTTGATTACCTGAAAATTAAAAATTAGTGTTAGATTTAAGCAAATCGTTTTATTTTTACTATGACCAAAATTGTCTTCAATGTTTCATATAATTACTTCAAATCAGTAATATTAAAAGGTAAGTTAAAATTAAAAAAATATTTATAACATCGACAAGTGTTTTTATGGTATTACAGTAAATAATAAGTGTTCCGAAGGTTTTGTAATTTAACACTGAAAATGACAGTTTGTCGTATTTTGGACCAAGTATCAATAGGTAACAAAATGTTATCTCAATCATTTCGATGCGCTTTACTTTCTATAAATAAAAAATTACTGTACTGTATCTACGCAATCTTTTTGACGTAACTAAGTTAATTAAAACGAGTGTCCCAACATTTATTATTTGTGTATAAATCGCCTTTTAAGAACCTGTCATGCAAAGGGTTGGTTCTAAGATCTGGGGGACACCTGTTGTAATGTACTGTTGAATAATTTTGTAAAACCACTATAGGTCACGAAATCGAAGATTGCGGAAACGACGACGATCTCGAGATGGGTCCAGACGGAGACGTTCCGAGGACTCGAATGATCGACGTCAAGCATCGCTATCTCGAGATGGGTCCAGACGGAGACGTTCCGAGGATTCGAATGATCGACGTCAAGCATCGCGGTGTCGATTAAAACACCAACGAAGGCACGTTAGAAAGGTAACTCCGGAAGCACGGCGATTAATGCGATGTGCATTATCCAATGACATCAATGAGAATAGTAACGATGTGGTGCAAGGTGCATCATTCTTCACGATGCAATCGGTCGTTGATACGACGAGTATCATTATGGATACAACGTGTATCTAACGATTTACGTAGTTAAAGTGACTACAAAGAGAGGTTTGATGTGCACATCTCATGCAACTAGCATGACGAAATGATACAGCGTGTATCATGAGATGCAACGTGCATCTATCCCTGATGCAACGTGCGTCGCTGGGGTGATTAAACGCAACGTGCGTTATTAGTTAGTCCCATGAATGCAACGTGTATTCATTTAAGATGCAATGTACATCTTAACCTGGCGCAAAGTGTGCCACATTCCTGAGGTAACGTACCTTGTTGGGGGTGAGACGATGTAACGTACATCGTGAGGTAGGTAGTTCGACAGGCGGGACTAACTAGAATGTACGTATAGGTAGGTGTACACCTGATGCAATGTGCATCACGAAAATAATGAATGAGGGCTCTCACAAAGTGCAACGTGCACCTGATGCAATGTGCATTACGAAAATAAGTGCAACGTGCACGTAACAAATAAAAGTCACATGCGTTCCTTTCTTTTGTTTAATTGTTTGTTTGTTTTCTTTTGCTTTCTAGATCATTTGTCTTAAAGACTACTAATAGTGGTAGCGGCGCTCGCTTTTGGACAACGTACAACCCAATGGGGGTGGCAACCTGTCATCTCAAGAATGCAGAGGGTGTCATAGCCGCTTACCATTCTGAACCTGAGGTCATCAAGGGACGTGTCCACGAGGACGTGGAATCCTGTAGCTTGGCCGACTATAAAAAACACCAAAGACCTACACCATAATTTAGACTAATTTATTAGACATTCTTGAAACCAGACTGTTTTTTTGTGGTCTGGGTTAGTGTACTCCACATATCATGCGTGTAATCAATTTAGTAAATCTAGAGTAAGATGCGTGAAATGAAGTATTGGTCCAGATGTTTTTGTAAATAATAGAATGTCAAGGAAAGGGAATGAAAGGCAGGACAGTCTCCCTTGGGTTCTTGAACTGCTAATACGTATTCTAAATAAATTGTTATTGTAATTACTGCGTCTGCCTTTTCTTTATAATTTATCGCTTACAATATAAATGATCTCCGACGCTCTTATAGGGCAGAAGGGAGCAGTTGCAGAAGAAGAAGAATATAAAGAATATAAATGATAGCAAGATAATAGTAAATTTCAGTTTTTATATAGACATCATATTATGTATCAATGTTTCTTAGACATTTTTATTATGGACCCCTTTTGAATCCAAAATCATATTAATGGTCCTCAACATTTCTTTTTTAAAGCTTTTAACATTTCGTCCCCTAGATTCAGGTCATTCACAGCTAAGGAATTGCTGGTTTTCGTGAAGCAACTGAAAATTTTATATTACAGACATTTTATTTTGAGGTTCTCTAACAAATCCCTCTGACAAGCAACTAATCGTGTTCGTAAACATTCTATCGCGAATGTAATTATTGCAATCAATTATTGTCAAAGTACCTATGCTGTTCAATTCAATTTCACAAATTTAATTTTTTGCATTTTGACAAAAAAAGTGGACTTTTTTTATCAAAAAATCATAAAGAAAGCAACACTTTTTTTAACTATTAAATTTTACATTTTGCATTAAGTAAGTATGCTTTAAATAAAATATTGTAAATTGTCAGTTTGACAACTGTCAATTCTCAAATCCTTTTTATCCTGTTTTGAGGGATTTAAAATGTAAAAATGCAAAAAAATATTGTGTACAACTCGTATGAAAGCATCTTTTTTTCACTCGTTTGATTGATGCACTCCGGCTTCGCCGTCGTGCATCAAACTTCAAACTCATGAAAAAAAGTATTGCTTTCATAACTAGTTGTACAAATAACTAATTCAAATCAAGATTTGAATTAGAACTGAAATTCAGTTTAATAAATTTAATCATCAATTCCTAATCAAATTTCTGATTCTGTTCTACACTCTATTCACCAAGTTGTGACTATAAAATATGCAAGCCTAATCACGTATGTATTTCCTAAGCAAGTAGCTTCGTGATATCAGTATCGGAATCGGTATCGATAACCTCCTACACCTTTTGGTGTCGAGGCACGCGTTTGCGTTGGCAGCCTTTAAGGGTGCAATGCACAATCCGGTCTGACTCTGCGGGTTACGTGCTTGGTGCACCGTTTAATACATACATACTGCACGTGTACGTTTAGAATCTTGTTACGCTATCTTCTAGGCCTGTATCCTGTATTCGGAGGAAAGTGTCGTATTGTATTGTAATTGTAAAATAAGTTAGCTAGAAATCTAGTATTTAATAATTACCAAGAAAAAGCAAAGAGGGGGAAAAATATCAGAGAACCAGGAAGACGGAAGACAAGAGATAAATAAACAAGATTAAAATTATCTTCTCAAAAAAGGAATACGTATTTCCTTTGGGAAGGAAAATATAATAAAGTATTTAAATAAGTGTGAAATATTATTTTAAGAAAAGGAGACTGATACTTTCCCAAAAAGAAAGAATAAAATAATTAAATAATTCATTGGTACTTTACTGGAAAGAAAAATAGTAATATTTTATAAAAGAGGTCAAAACAAATAACTGGTTGTTATTCTTCTGAGAGAAAAAGGTTTGGTCGAGTTTATATTGGATGTTGCAGAAGTTAAAGATGAATTGAAAATTATTAAATGTTGGATATGAATATGGAATTGTGATTAAAGTTGATTTGGGTACTGAACAAGTGATATGTGAGCTAATTTAATACTGTTATAATTTAGGATCTATAATAAGTAAATAGATAGGGAAGATAGGGAAATAGAGATTAGTAAAAGATGTAATAAATCTGCATAAAAAAAAGAAAAGTATTAATATTCAAATATTAAAGCAAAAGAACCTCATTAACGACCAAATGACTGCGCTAACCAGCTGTTAATAATTGTAAACAAAGGTAACATTACAATATCATATGTGTATATTTTAAATTAAATTAAAAAAATCTTTTAGCTTTTGGTATAAGTAGCACTTTGAAATACATAATTTCCCCTACGTTATATTATTATAAAGTACTAAAAATAAAAATTAATTTTGTTTTTGCAAAGTTTATTAACACCATGGGTTTGAAGTATACGTACCAAACACATGCTATTTTAATACAAATCGAAACCCAATTCTTTCAAATGTTTGTGTTTGTCCGTCCACCTTAAAGGAAAAACAGTTTGTTTAAAGTTTTCTAGAATTTTTGCGTTTATTTTCAGTACCATATGTTGTAACTACATGAAATCTTGTGGTGCGGTACTCACTGTCGTTTACCTTGATGGAAATTCAGATCAAAACAACAATCTTTTAGGTTATGTTTTAACGCTTACATACAACAGAGTTTCCGGAATTGTGGTTCAAAATGTGGAATGAGGTACAGGAAGCGCCAGACATCATTGAGGTTTTAAAAAAGAGGGAATTATTTTTCCCGACCGCTACTTATATTGCTTTCACAGCCCTGCACAACAAGCATTATAGAGCGTTCATTCAGCTCCCTTCGCCGAATTAAAACATGGCTAAGAAGGCAAAAATAGGTTAAATGGGTTAGCCATGCTAAAATTTCACCGTCAGTGGATTTTCGCGAACAAGGAACAATTAGTGGAAGCTGTAGTTAATAAATTTACAGCTAATCCTGGCAAACTATTGCTTAAAAATTAATATTTTTTTAATAAATGGTGTTGTTTCCTTTTGTTATTGTGTATTATTGCATGCCACCCCATATGCCCCCCCCCCATGAAAAAGGTTGAATTCAGAAACCTGCCCCCCCCCTCTTCCGTTTTGAGCTGGATACGCCCTTGAGTCTAAGAGATGTGCATTTTATTAATTCCTTGATTATAACCTTTTTATTAATTACTTAATTAATAGCCAATTCAAAATTACATATCTATTAATTATTGTTATATTTCTGCTTCTGTTAATTAGCACTATAACGATGGCACTTCAATTAAATAGAAATTACTTTAGAACATTCCTTCAGATTTATTACTGATAAAATTAATAAGATTGGAATTTTTCTTTCTCATTATTAAAACCGTTTTATTATGGTTTTACCTAACTTAGTATTATTAACTTTGCATGAAACTAATTAATCTTAGTAATTTTTTTGTAGATTCGTGTTCAAAGTTTTAGTTTAACCCTTAAATTTGAACTGTAAAGTTTTATTTTTTATGTTATGAATCCACTACACACGTGTAATGATATACATATGAGGTTCTATCGGGTGCAATGCACAATCCGGCCCGACTCTGCGGGCTACGTGATTGATACGCCGCCGTTTGATACTACATACTGCACCGTGTATCTAGCGTAAGTGTGTGTACGTATTGGACCTTCTTACTCTGCCTCTAAGGTCTGTATGCATATTTAATGTAACTAATTAATTAAATGTTTTCATAATAGGTTAAATATATAGGTATTTCATAAATAGGGTTAGAGATTTTGTTACTATACAGCGATATACCGACGCGTTGATTTATTTACTGGCGATATTTTGATGTTTTAAGAGTTTCTGGTTTATAAAATAATTCCATAAAATCCACATTTCGTAACAAAAATATCAGTAAAGTATCTATACAAATTGACTATACACAATATATTTCACGTATTGAATCACTATATGTACGGATTTATTCGAAATGAGTATTAATTCCATACATCGATATATCCAATACTTTTTCGATATTGATATTCTTTTTTTTCACCACGCGCGCCTGTCCGCAAATGTTTTTAATTTACCATAAAAGCTAGACAAGTATGAGACTTATTTGGAGGTTTTTGTAAAATATTCGAAACCTGTCTCGGGCTGCCTTTAAATTAGTCACGTTCATTACGAAAACGTTTTAACGTCTAATAAACAATTTCAGTTCAAACCTAACGTTTAAGGAAGTTCAGAAAAAGACGAATCTTGTTTAGAAAAAAGATAACCCTCTCAACATCCCCAGAGACCTCAAAAGTCCTTGAAAACGCCTGAAGATAGGTAACCTACTATTTAAACTTAAGGTCGAGTATAATGGTTTTTATGAAGACAAAATTTGACAGTTGATAACTAAAAATATTAATACAAATATTAAGCTGACATTTAGAATTATCGAATAAAATGTTTTAACATTTCTAGAAGAAAATTTCAGTAACAATTCTTGCTATGCTAGACTTTACCTTAAAACACACATTTTGATTGATTGCCATATAACTCATTAGATGATAAATATACAGAAAACCTCTTATAAATATCAGTCAATCTGATTAACAACATTATAAAGCTGCGAGAATATTTCTACATAATCCCTGATTATAATTATCTAGAATCTAGACAAACAGAATAAGCTTAAATATTTATCAAGCTCTTGTACTATTAATAAACATTACTTTTAACATGCAAGCTTCGTTTGTTAGTTCATTATAGTCGATTTAATAAATTAGTTTGATTTCTTTAAAAGATATTAAACAATTTTGAAGAAATGAGTTTGTTACAATTCTAAAACAATTTTTTGTTATAAAAGTGTATGAATATGAAAAAGACAAAATTGATGATATTTAGTACCTAACCTACTAAGCGAAAGTATTAGTAGGAATGATTAATCGAACAGGTTAAAAAAAAGCAAGTAATTTGGCAAGAGCTGCGAATTGAATAAGATACTCCAAAATCGAAATACAATGGCATATAGCTCCTGGAAGTTAGCTGAAAAATGGCAATGTGCTAATAATTCCTATTAGGAATGTGCGATCAAGAGAACCGCAAGAGAATTTATTAAAAGACGCACAAAAAAAGGAGCTATGTTTGAAATTAAAGACCACATACTAAAGGTACGAATTATGATAGATGACAAAAGTGCTGAAGATACTATGAAGAAAGTAATAAAACCGAAAAGGTCTTCTTTAGCTTTTGAAAGTCCACTTCTGCACATCTTCCTCTATCTGTCCCTGTTTTAGGCAGCCTATGTCTAGTTTCTCCTGCTCGTCATTAAATATAGTCTAAGTAAGTTTTAAATGGCGGTTGGACGGGGTTTTGTTTCCTTGCTCTATGCAGTTTCGGATTTGGTTACAACAAGATATTACGCATATCCGTGTCCCGCTCTAACTCGTGAAATTTGCCATGCGTTATATCTTGTTGTAACTGGGTCTGGGGCTGCATAGGGCGAGGAAACAAGGACCCGTTCAGCCGCCATTTAAGACTTACTTAGACTATATCATGGTGCCATGTGATGTATGGACAGCTGATGTTAGGTTTGGGTTTTCAAGGCCTCCAATGCGTTACCAACTTAGTCCATTTGATATCTTTTGTAGTGACAGCCTGTCCATAGTCAATGTTTCTGCAACAAGTTTTACTATGGTATGATTTACTACTTATTGTAAAATATTTAGACAAAAAAAAAACGCAAGAAAGAATGAAAACATCGCGTTGAAATAGCTTTCCACCAGGAAAAAGACCACCCAGAAGACTACCTAAAAATAGCAACAAAGTTGGTTTTTGGATCTTTGGATCTTATCGTTCCTCATCCTGTTCAGCAAACTGATCCCCAACATCGCCCTATGTTTATCTAACAAATGCGGAGATGGTTCACAACGTTTCGAGTTTTAGTAATAGTATACCGGGTGTAACAAGATCATGGTGCTCCCCCCTTTTTTCCTTTAGTTTTCAAGATAAATGGTTGAAATTTTGAAAATCCTATATACTTATTAAACGTCACTTTTTGACATATTAAATGATTTTTTTCCACTTCCGGTTTCACCGGAAGTGACACTAACTTTTAATTTTCAAATAGAACACCCTATATATTAATGTATTTTTGAATTCTGCATGATTTTCTAAATCCAATGATACCACATAAGTGACATTTCAGCCTTCAATATTTATTTTAATTTAATTTTTAGTTTTCTATTTAAGTGTGCCATGACTGTTCCGATTTATTCTAATTGAGCCGTGTAATACTAGAAAAATCGAAATCCCGTCGAAACTAGTAAATTATGTGATTTATGAGCAAATAAAGTGTATCAAAATGGTTTTTGGGACAAAACACGATCTTTTCAAATGTAACAATTAGTCATGTATTGTTTTTTACGCTTGAAGCTATGCTATGCATTGATGGTAGTTATACAGATCTATTTTTTACGTTGGGCTGTGTAGACCTTTGACTGTCTTACTTTATCACGCACACTCAGTTAGTTAATGCATAGACCGTCTTTCACCCTATTTTTTACTAATCTTAATAACGAAGCAATTAAGATGTCTCGTTGAATTACTACACCGGTTACGTCGTAGGTAGTGTTCAGAACAACGCAAATTATTTTATTTTTGAACTTCATCAAAATTTCAGTGTTGGAGTTGCTTCCAGTACCCTAAAGTTTATCAGACTGTTTAAGGATGGTTATGTAGAAGACCTATTCTTGGTAGGGGCGATTGTGATTTGCGTCCAATAATCCAATACATCTGGCTCAGTTAAAAAATTATTGTTTAAGCTTGGTTTGTCACTTGTCTATTCGCATACATTCGCGACATCGGTTTATAGAAAAAAATAATCATTCATTTTGACTTGTGGGTTATTGAAAGTGCGATTCCCAGACTTTGATTTCTTGGCCTTAATTCTCAAACTATATTTTATTTAGATTGTTCTGCCTGGCTCTTGATGCTGGAGTTTTAAACCAGTCTTACATTTTACTTAAATTCCTTGTTCTACGTTCCGTGATGCTGTTATTGTATCGACAGAACATGCTAGTACCGCATCTGCGACTGTTACCGTTACTGCCTGTCTTGTAGTTGGTAAGCAGGCCGCTAGGTACCGGGCCGAGGACGCTTTCTTATGGGAAACCAGATTGGATAAGGAAAAGAAAATGTATTCATTGTTTTCTTTCCCTAAGAAGTATCTATCTATTACTAAGGTACGACTTAAAGAGTTAGAAATTTACGGAAAGAAGACAAAGAGTAAAATGATATATCCATTGAAAAGATCTTAGAAAGGTCAGGAGAACGATTTGCAGATGGACAAAACTGATAGCGGAATGGAAACCAGGAGATTCCAAGAGAAGCAGAGGACTATTAACCACTAGAAGGATTAGTGAGCTTCAAAAAGGTATCGATAACTTATCACGATCGTGCCTATTTCCATTATTAAATATGGTCCGGTTCTATCGGAGTTTCACTGTCAATTCTATAACACTAATACTATTGTCATTTTTCCAAAAAGTTGAATAACTTTGCTGCAAATATTTTATAATTTTACTAAAGACTTTCATTAAGATCTCCTAAAGTGCATTAGCTTACTTTCTGATCCCGAAAATTTTTCATTTTCTTTTCCTAGTCTATACCATTAGATGTCGGATATTACGTTAATAACCAAACTCGTTATCCTTTTGTAATTATATTCACTTTAATTACTATATCACTAACATCTGAACTCTAGATCTTGTTGTGTCATTCTTTCCTGTCGTAAGCTATCCCCTTCGCTTATTTTACATTTTTCCATTTCCGTTGGATCATCGTATTCATCCGCTCTATCCTAGATTTTCTTCCCCTCTTAACGGCTCTTTACACTTTCATTTTCTTCTTGAGGAATCACCTATCCTTCATCTTTTTTACATGCTAACACTATTTAAATGGTTTTCCCCCGATGTATTTACACAGAACCCTTTGCTTATTTTCATATTTATGATTCGGTGCCTTTTTGTTTTTACTAAAATTCTTTAAGGTTGGTATTTTATTTCTATAGCCCCAATTTTGTTCTTATGCTTATCTTGTTGAGAACGTTTCTACCTTATATGTTAAAGTAGGCACGTAAATAGCGATTTTCTCTAATATTCAGAACTCTTTTGATAATTCTTTTGTTGAACGTTTTAGAATCCCGAAAACAAAAACCAGCGCTTCTAGTTTTTAAACGGTGCAAACAATAACTTTAATATCTTTCGTTCAGTCATAAATCGGCGGTGAGTCTGCGCATATAAAAGGTCTAATTCGATGAAATTCCTGCTAGTAGTTTATCCCTCGTATTTTCCTTGTAATATACCGATTTTTTTTGTATTTCTTCGTATTATCCCCAAAAATCTCCTAAGTTACCTTAACATTTCCTCATTACACCATTATTTTGCATTTTCCATCAGATCGCCCCAGCGGTTTCCCCTTCACAAGAATACTTTAGAAAGTCTGCAGCTACATTTTCATCTTATTGAGTTTTTATTACTTTTTCTTTGTAGTATATTTTAATTTTTGATCCATATTCATCTTGAAATCGTTTCTAAAGTTTGACAGAATTTGACTAATCTGATCAAGATTCTTCTTCTTCTTCTTCATTATAGGTATTGCAACCTGTTTTTCTTCACCCTATATCATCTGAAGATGTTAGCCAGTTTTCCGCCCATTGTTTACATGGTCTTCCTGGTCCCCCCCTGTCGTGGGGTTTCGAGTTGTTTTGCTATTTTTATCAATCTATTGTCTGCGACCCGTTCCACGTGATCATTCCATTCTTTACGCCTTCTCTTTACAAACTTTCCTATGTCGACAACGTTACATTATCCTCTAACATATTGATTTTGTGCTCTATCTCGTCTCGTTTTTCCTACAATGGCCCTAAATGTACTCATCTCTGCCGTTTGTAAAAGTTGTTTTGTTCTCTTTGTGTCGGCTCGGGTTTCGGCTCCATGTACTAATGTTGGTCTGACTATCGTGTTATACGATATATATTTACCTTGTTCTCACGGGATACATATTTATTGCGCCGGGTTATATCTCTGAGGTATCCAGATATTCTCGATCCATTCCAAGTTTGTCGTTTTACTTCTTCATAATAATAATAATAATAATAATATATTTATTGTCATGGTGTTTATAGGAAAACAAAGACAGTGTCAAATAGAAGAATATTACATTACATATGTATATAACACAGCACTGTTGTAACTAACATACAAGTAGCATAAGTAATATAAACAGTTATTGATAAATACGAAGTATATAATACGCGTTGATTACACTAACATACTAACATAACATACAAGTAACATAAATAATATGAGCAGTCATTGTTAAATACAAAGTATATAAATACGCGTTAATTACACCATTTAATTACTGTTACGGAGTTACGTGTTACTGCCTACGTATTCTTGGACTGAATAGTAGGCTTTATCTAGTAGATGTTTACGTAGCTTACTCTTAAATTGGGAAAAGGAAGTACCTTGTTTTATATATAAAGGCACAGCATTGTATAATCTAATATAGTTGTAGTACAAGCCCTTTTCAAACATCTGAGTTTTATGGAGTGGGACACTCAAGTTGTTTCCACCTCTGGTCTCCATTCTATTGTATATTTGGTTGTTTTTGGTAAAAAGCGTAATATTTTTTCTTGCGAATAATATGACCGTGTATATATAAAGGGCAGGCAGCGTCATGATTCCCAATTTTTTGTAGTAGGATTGGCAAGGTGTACAATACGGCAAGCCCAACATGGTCCTAATTATTCTTTTTTGTAGTCTGAAAATTCGATTTGTATCTGTAGAGTTGTACCAGAATAGAATGCTATATTGCAGGATACTTTGTATACTGGCATAGTAATAGGCTTTTATCGAATGCAAAGTTAAATTTCCTTTTAGATATCTGAGGGCGGAACACGCAGAATTTAATCTACTGATAATAGTGTCAGTCTGTTCGGACCATCTTAAGTTAGAATCTATTTTTACCCCTAGGAATTTAATTACGTCAGATTGCGGTATGGATTTATCATTGATTTTGACCAGCAGTGACCTATCAGGGAGATTTTTAAAAACTAGTAAATCTGTTTTGTCTGTATTAAGGATTAAGTTGTTTTCTCTACACCAGGTTGACATTTTTTTAGCGACTTCAGTCATTCCTCGTGACAACTCAGGAGGGGTATCTCTGGCCAGTAGGCAGGAGGTATCGTCTGCGTATTGGTATAAAGTAGGTACATTGACATAGCTAGGGAGATCATTAACAAAAATCACAAAAAGTAGGGGTCCAAGAATCGATCCTTGAGGAACACCCTGCGATAGGACAACAGGATCGGATACCGATTAACTTCCTTGGGGGGATTTTATGCATACCTTCTGGGTTCTATTGTATAAATAAGAGCGTATAAGGGATAGACAATTTCCTCGTATACCATACTGTTCTAACTTTGATAATAGCAGTTTGTGGTCTATGACATCAAAAGCTTTTGAAATATATACCAGACACCAATTTCTTGTGTTCTAGTTGTTCGTTTATGTAGAAAATAGAGTTACTTAGCGCATCAATTGTGGATTTTTTGGGAAGAAAGCCATATTGGTTTTTTGCTAATAAGTTATATTTCATAAAATACGCGATTAGTCTATCATATATTGCACGTTCGAAGATTTTTGAGAAGACTGACAGTAATGAGATGGGTCGAAAATTTTCAACCCTACTATAGGTGGAATTCCATCAAAACCATGGGAGAACTTGTTAGCTAACCCCTTTATGATGACTTCAATTTCGGCATTAACTACTGGAAAAAGGTTAAAATTTAAAGTATTGGGAGCGTTACTTATCTTAGGTGTGTCTGTAGTAGCTTTACTGCTAGTATTTGATCTTTTAAAGTGATTACTAAGCGTTGCCGCTACTTTATAAGGATCAGTAATAACGGTGTCTTTCTGAATTAATTCAATAGGAGTTATGTGTGTTTTTGGTTTGAGCATGTTATTAATTAGAGCCCAGGCTTTGTTGTTTGAATTTAAAATTACATTGTCATTCATAGCCTTTTTGTGATTTACAATGAAAGTTCTAAAATTGCTTTTTTCCATTTTATACTGTCTAAAGAGACGTTCATTATTTGTGTTTTTGTATAATATATAGAGATCTCTAATCTTTGTAGACCACTGTTTCATTTCAGGACTTATCCATCTTTTTTCAGTACCAACTCTCACTTTAGTTTTAATTAAAGGGAAGTTAATGTCAAAGTAGTAAAAAAATACTCTAAAAAAGGTATCATATTTATCGTTAGCCTCTACTGCATTATATACATCTTGCCAATCCTCCAACAGCAGCTGGGATTTGAACATTTCAATAGCGTTCTGTGTAAATTTACGTCGTAATTGATAAATTTTTCCATTACTGATATTACCCTTGTTATAATTAAACGACAATACCTGTGGATAGTGATCCGAAAGGTCGTATTGTAGGACCTGACAGTCCACCCGTCCATCTCTCATACCCAAATTAGAAAAGATGTTATCAATTAGTGTGGCAGAGGTTTTAACAACTCGCGTATAACTTCTTACATGTGAATAAAGGTTGTAAGTCGATAAGAGCAATTCCAATTCCCTTGCCCACTTATTTGAGCCTAGAAAATGAAGATTGAAGTCCCCACAGATTATAATTATTTTCTTATGATTAAATATACTATCTAGTAACATGTTGAACGTTTGCAGAAAGAGGGTACAACCACCTGTGGGTGACCTGTAGAAGCTAATTATTAGGGCTAGGATTTTGATGATTTTGCATCTTTTTTTCTGAAAGTCTGAGACATTGCTCAGTTATATATAAACGTGTTTCAGGATACATTGAATCACATGAGAGCAACTTGTTGGTGCATTTTTTTTGCATTTTTTACCATTTTTGAGGAATGGGGCATTTTTTGCTAATTTTTATGGTATTTCCAGCATTTT
The DNA here is from genome assembly GCA_963082815.1 of Melanotus villosus. Classification (NCBI taxonomy): domain Eukaryota; kingdom Metazoa; phylum Arthropoda; class Insecta; order Coleoptera; family Elateridae; genus Melanotus; species Melanotus villosus. The sequence goes on along the minus strand of OY720419.1, from coordinate 25,771,744 downwards.
TTGGGGTTTTTGTGTGTTTTTCTTTGAATATTTTGCATTTTTGAGGAATAGCGTTAATTTTTTTGATATTTTGCGATATTTTACTTGGCGAGCTTATAAACTTTTGTTAAAGTTTTATTTATCATGCAGTCTAGAACAAAATGCAATAATTTTTCTTTTCTCGGTAGTTCCGGTTGTTCCGGTATTTTTACCTGTTTAGAAATGAAGCCTAAAACCTCTATTGTTAGCTAAATGCAAAGTTAATGTTTTCTGGGAACGTGCTTAAGTCATCCACAAAAGAATGCCCATTAAGGGATTAAATTTCTTTGGAATGCAGTCAGTGAGTCAGTAACTTACATAGCTGTTTTCTAAGACTGGCCTGCAGTGGGTGGAAATGAACCAACAATAATTTTGCAGTCTTATTCAGTTTCTTCACGTTCTTATCAACAGATTTATATGTCATCTTTTTAAATTTTTATGTCATTTTTGCGAGCTTTTTAAGTCATAATTGCATCTTTTATTTTGCATTTTCGCTGATTTTTAACGTCATTAAAATCCTAGCCCTACTAATTATAATAAATGTATTTTGACTGCTACCGAACTCAGTACATGTGAACTCACAGTGTTTTTCCAACGGTTTTATTGGTACATCCAAAACCTTGCAATATATTCCCGTTTTTACGTATATTGCAGTTCCACCACATTTAAAATTAGAGCGGCAGTAAAAGTTAGCTAAGTTGTAGCCACTAATTTGGTAGTAATTTATCTCACACTCTTGTAAGTGGTGTTCAGTAAGACTTCATAGTTATTTCTATTACTTATAATATCTAATCCTAGGTATTTAAACTACATAACCTGTTCTACCATGTTTCCTTCTATCTCTAATTTGCAAAGTAAAGGATCTTTAGTAACTGTCATAGACTTTATTTTTGTTGTTATATTTTTTTTGATATTGTAACAAATCGATGTAGAAATCTTTTTAGATCATCTTCTGTGTTTGCAATATGAATTGCGTCACCAGCGTAAAACATCATATTTATATTACTATGGCCCATCTGATACGTGGGCAGATCTTTAACGCTATCAATTAATTTATTCATAACCAAATTAAACAGCTCAGGATTTAGAGATCCCCTCGTCGTTTGTTGGAATGGCAATTTACCGTTTTTGCACATTCATTTTCTATTTTAATTTTGGTTTTAACTTCAAAATTCATGTCGTGTACTTATAAGTTTGATGATGCTATCACCTACTTCCATTTCTCTTAATATTGATACTACGTCACAGTCTTGTACAATCGAATTCCTTCGTTAAATCTACAAAACATAGAAAAGCTAGTACATTGTATTCAATCACCATTTCAACTATTTTTCGTGCTATGAATATCGGGTAGGTGGTTGATCGGGTTGGTCCTTCCGTTGTTTTTCATTCGGATGTATATATTGTTGTTTTTGATAGCAGCTTATAGATGTAGCTTAACGACGGTATCTTACCAGAACTTGGTATACGATTATAAAGTTTTTGTAATTTTTTGCCTAAGTGTTCTCCTCCATATTTCAGATATTCGTTTCTGATGTCGTCCATACCGAGTGCTTTCCTGTTTTTCAAAGTTATCAAACACTTCCTAATTTCTTCTTCTGTCATGGTTGCCTCTTCAGTTTCTTCATCTAATTTCATAACCTTTTCTTTTTAGTCTTTGTACGGTAGCTCGGAGTATTTTTTTCATTGCTCGATTTGAATTTTATTAATTTTTATTTTGTCATTTACTTTTCTGCTTTTCTGTTTCTAAGCATTTTCCAGACTTTGTTCTGAGCACCATATAGATCCCGCTACATAGTTTTTGTGAAGCTTTATTTTAGTATTGGCTAGGTTCCTTCCTCTTACATAACTTTCACGATCATGTGGGCTTCCACTTGTCCTTTACTGTAAAAATCTTTCTTTTTTAAGATTCGAAAGGCTAATTATTGTGATAGACGCTATCCTATATGGACTCGAAGAATTTAATATCAAAACATTTAAAAGTCGATCTACACTTGAAAAGCTTTAATAACTCTAATCAATTCTTTAAAGGAGAAAAATAAAATTTACTAAACAATTAATGTATCTTTTTTAAAAAAATATTTCTTTAAATAAAATCTCAAGCATTGATAGTTCATAAGATATTTGGAACCGCCAAATTTTTATAAAAATTTATTACAAACACAGTGCAGTTTCTTTGAAATATTAGTCTTTGAACGAGTTTCTATAAATAATACCATTTAGAATTTCAAATCAAAACTTTCATTAGAAACTTAGCACGTACAACTTTCATGTTCAACGTTAAACAGTGATACTACATGATTTATTTTATTTATTCTCAAGTAATATTTAACAAATGAGTAGCTGATTTATTCAACAATTAAATATGTTACTGCTGAAATAATAAGCAATGCATGAAAACACCAACTAGCAGTATTAATTCTTTTTGAGCAGTAGCAATCATAGGCAAGTTATTTGTTACAGCCCAAACTTTGTTATTGTTATGTAATTTAACAGTACTAACTTCAAAAACAATCATTTCATTTTTACGACAAAATGATGGGTAGCTTAATAATAACATTAATCGTTTATATTTCCAGCAACCTATCTAGATGTGTGGAAAAAGTAAGACGTAAAGGGAATTTCGCAGAATGACAATTTCAGTTTCTTATCTAATGTGTACTCAAAATACCACAGAAAGATAGACAGTCGGCATTGACATTTGAAGCAATTATCTTATTATCTTGTTTGTACAACTGAGATATTCAGGATCATTTTGTGCATTTTGTTCGTGATAATACACAACCGGATGTTTACCTGATGATTCCCCCATTAAAAGTAAATTTTAACTAAACAACGACTGTTTTTTGATGCGCAACCTTACTTAAATGATACTGGCGTTGTAATTTTCTATTTTTCAAAAGTGCTTGCGTAATTTTTAATTTGATACTTTTTGTGGGTGTTTCGACGTAACGTTTCGGGGACAAATTTATATTTTGTTTGTTATTTTGTGATCTTAGTAATTTTGGTATTTATTTTAAAGTATTCATTTAGGTGAAACCATAGGCGATTAATATTCTTTTAATTATTTATTTCGGTTTGCGTAGATTGTCATAAAAATTAGTTATATGTATGTAATAACATAACACAACTTTCAAATTTATACAAGCAATATTTAATTAATGAAGAAATATTAAGCTTTTCGGTAATATAACTCATTTGCGATGACTTTGAAAATGCCACCCACTTATTAGTCATATCAATATAAATTAATGCTATCTCGCAAATATTTGAATCATTACGTTAATACGGTAACAAACTTGATTATGGTTTCCTCAATATTCCTTCATAAGTGGATAGTAATTTAAGGACAACCACTTTTTTAAATGCTTTACATATCACTTTTGCATAACTACCGTAAACCTAGACGTAAATAAACCAAACCTATCCAACATCAATTTGCATTAATACACGTGACCTTTAAATAAGTAGTTCTTCATAACTTCGACACGGAATTTAGAAATTTATTAAGGAAAATGTTGCAATCTTTAAATTCTTTCTAAAAAATCAATTCATTTAACTTCGTTGAAAGCAGATTCTAAACTGCATAGTTTTGTTTCTAATTTTAAAAGAACCAAATAGTTAATAACAACTGTTAAATGTTAATATCTAAAGCTATAATACTTGATTTAAATAAAAATATAAAGGTAAGGTAAGGGTATTGGCTATAACGCCCCGCGATGGGGCAGCATGGAGAGCCAAGGCCCCCTAATAAGTCTCTAAAGTCGCTTTTCGTACCTCGGTTGTTATAATTATGAAAAATAACTAATAAAAGAAATATCAATTATACAAAAGATAGGTATATAAAAAGAGCTGCTAAATTATTTCAAAGTCGAAAGTATTTAGAAATACGTCAAAATATGCTTTCAATTTGTTATTTTACCAAAAAAAAAGATAATCAAATAAATAAAAAGGTTGAAATCAAAATCTTCTTATCTATAACTAAAAGTATTTAGACAATAATCTATGCATGTCTAGATAACTTAGTATAAATACTTATAACTATAATATATGTTGATATTTATATTTTCAAGCATTAACAAGAGGAAATAGGTTAACTTTCAGCTATATTAATTTTTATCAGTTTACTGTAATTCGCAGAATGAAAAAATGAAATTTTTAATCTTCAAACAAAATTTGTTGATAATTCCAAAGTCAACAAACTGTAAATGCCCCATAAATATAAAAGTATTATTTCTGTAAATTCTGAAAATTATGTGTAATGTGTAAATGAATCATTAATTGCAAACTAAAAAAGATAAGAACTTAAAGCAATCGCCCCACAGAGTTTAAACAACGTAGTTACTAATAACAATGATAAGGTGTAATGGAATACGATTTTAGCACGAGATAATGAACTTGACAACCTTTAAAAACGTTGTAAATGTTTCGTGTAAATCCACGAGTACGATGTTAATGATAAAACGCTTTATATGTAAATTTTAAGATGTACATCATAGTTACCTAAGTACTTCACTTGAAAATAGAGAGGCAAGTCATTTATCGTTACTAGAGGATCACTTTGCGTTGCCATGTCGTTTAAAAAAATAATAATCACTGCTTAAACTATTTAAATATTAATTAATTAATGAAGAGTATATACGAATTGTAATCACTTTCACATATAAAATCTAGCACTATTAACTGTCCACTACTGCAAAACTTTCATAGTAGAGCTTTCTATTCTATAACACCAAGTGTTTCCAACATGACGCTTCGGTCACTACTGATAGCCGCACCTGTTGCACAATAGAATCCCCACCTGCCGATCGTATACGATCATTTTTATCAGTGTGTAATATACAGTTCATTTTAAAACCGCTTATCAGTAGCATTGTTCCAGTTTATCGATTTCAGCGGGTAAAGAATTCAAGGAGGGAATACGTTGGTTATTAAACTGCTAAACGAATACTTTGAGCTATGATAGAATTTAAAGAACAGCAAAAAAGTTTCAAAAGGTGTGGGTCAAGGTGAAGTCTAAAACCGGAAAGTTCTAAAGTTAGATAAAATAATGATGTCATTTTTTTCGGTATACAGATAAAAAATTTAAATAAACAATACCTTCAATAAAGCAGTTCCAAACTTCTGTTTTCATTTTTTTATGGTAAGCTTCGCCAAGCATGGTTGATCATGGAATTTCATTAAGCTCTATGGCTACAAAAAGGTAACATTTTAGGCGATGCTTTGAATATTTAGTATATGCTGCTTTAGGAATTTTGTGTAAACAGCACTGACTTGAAAGAGTACTTACACTAATTGGTTGTATAAAATGGTTTTGCGTATTATAATGGCTGAAATCACAAAACTGAGATTGAAACTTTAGTAAAACGTATACTAGATGAATACCTACTTATAATATACAATCAAAAAGACTTGAGATAGTAGTTAGAGTTAGTGAAATTTAAAAGTTATCTTTAAAATTTCTACTTCTATTATTTTTATGTGATTGGCATCTTAGTCCAGTCAAATAAAGATTTTTCTTCGGAAAAATTCAAAGTGAACTGAATTTTCGCGTACACCTTTATTTAGTATTTCGCAACAACATATCAAAAGTACCCTTGATTTGACCTTGAGCTTCATGAGTTACAGGGCGTAAAAGGTGCGAAAAATTGGTTTTTTGCTTAAATCTTCTTTTCTATTGATTTCAGGTAGAGAATAGTCTACAGAGAAATTGAAGGATATAAAATTATGTACAAAAAAGTACTCTTGTAGTTTTTTCGTGGGACCAACCGTTTTACAACACAACATTAAAGGAAAATAATTTTAAAATTTAATTTGGCTATTTCCGTAGTTTAACCGAGAACTTTTTCAAATGCCTTATTTTAACAATATTTAGTGAAAGAGTGTATTAGATTATGCTAATAATATAGACATACATATTGAGCTCCTGAGCTTAGCTTAAGATGTCTGAGTATCTTGAAGTTGTAACATACAATAAAATTAGAGTTGCTTGACATAGTCCACATTCTAATCATAAACTAGGTCTTTCGACCTATGAAAGTGAAATATAATAATAATAATAATAATAATAATAATAATAATAATAATAATAATAATAATAATAATAAAACCTGCCAACAATAACTCACTAAAAAGAAAACCTGCTTGGCAGGTTCGTATCGAGAGGAACATAGATTGTATGAGAACTGAGGTTAACATCATACACGAATATCTCGCGAACAACAAAAGTAGGAGGGTGAAATCAAAACTAAACGGCATCTTACGCAAGGCAGGATTAACGCATAAAGATAGCGAACTGCAACGAAAACTAATTCTTTACCAAGATGAGCAACGGCAAAAGATCAAAGCTAAGGGAGCGAGATTGCGACGTTATAACAAGACCAGTAAACGCAAAGAACAGAATAAACAGTTTCAAAACAATCAGAAAGCCTTCTACAGGAAACTAGAAAATAACAACTCACCGCAAACGGCCAACGCAGTGGTAGACCCAGAACATTTTAAAAATTACTGGGAGGAACTATGGTCCGAACCAACTACGTACAACCACCAATCTATATGGCTTAACAAAATAGAAGAAAGGTTAAGTGAACTACCGCCGATGTCAAACGCAATATTCACAAGTGACGACATTAAAGCTCGCCTAAAAAATGCATTAAATTGGAAAGCTCCTGGTCCTGACCATATACAAAACTTCTGGCTGAAGCAATTTACAACCGTGCATCCTTTTATAGCAAAATGTTTTAATAATACACTGGAAGACCCTAAAAACGTCCCGAACTTTCTAGCTCAGGGGTATACTTACCTTCTCCCAAAAAAGGGCGATAGAGTTGATCCGAAGAATTATAGGCCGATCACATGCCTCTCAACTCTATATAAACTATTGACATCACTCCTGCACCTTAAAATCTACGAACATTGCCAACAAAATAATATTGTTAGTGTGGAACAAAAAGGATGTATTAAAGCTGCGTTAGGGAGCAAGGAACAACTTACCATTGATGCTGTTATCATCAAACAAGCTGAAGTTAAGTGTCGGAATCTAAACATGGGATATATCGACTATAGAAAGGCTTTTGATACGATTCCACACGACTGGCTGCTAAAAGTATTAGAAATTTATAAAATACACCCCAGGATTGTCGCCCTATTAGAATGCCTAATGAACACCTGGGAAACACAAATTCACGTTAACAACCACGTCTCAGCAAACATAAAAATCCGAAGAGGCATCTACCAGGGCGACACATTAAGTCCTTTGTGGTTCTGTCTAGCTATAAACCCATTGTCCCATTTATTAACACACCTAAACCTGGGATATAGACTAGCTATAAAAGATAACGCTTCTCGAATTAGTCATTTATTATTTATGGATGACATCAAGCTGTATGCTGAAACCCAACATCACCTTAAGCGTTTAATTAACACAGTAAAAATGTTCAGCGAAGATATTAAAATGTCGTTTGGGCTGGATAAATGTTCAGAAATCCATCTTTTGAAGGGGAAGTACACGCAGATGCAGGAAGAGGAATGCAATTTCCAACAACTTCAGCAGGAAGAAACTTATAAATACCTGGGAATTCAACAAAACAGACGTATCAACCACACCCAATTAAAACATGAATTTAGGGCTAGGTATAAGAATAGACTCTACAAACTACTTAACACCCGACTAAATTCTAAGAACTTAATAAATGCTATAAATACCTATGCTGTTCCTACCCTTACGTACTCGTTTGGCATCCTTAAGTATTCAAACACCGATCTTGAAGAACTTGACAGAATTACAAGAACCTCTCTAACTAAATTTAAAATGCACCATCCAAACAGCGCTGTCCAGAGAATATATTTGCCGCGAGCAGAAGGTGGTAGAGGACTGGTTAATATCTCTAAATTGTGCAAGTCGCAAGTTAGAAACATGAGAGATTATTTTAAAGCCTCTAACAATTCTCTCCTACAACACATAGTCGAATCAGACTATAACTATACCCCTCTTAACCTTAAGAGTGCCGAAGCAATTGCCCCTGAGGAAGACTTTGGTGATGAATACCATTTAGCCTGGCAGAGTAAAGTTTTGCATGGAAAATATCCCAACTTAATCAATAATTCGGCAATTGACAAGGAATCGTCGCTGTTATGGTTAAAAGACGGATATTTGCACCCCGAGACTGAGGGATTTATAATAGCCGCACAAGATCGGGTCATCAAGACGAGAAATTATGAGAAGCATATACTAAAAAACGTTGCAATAACAGATGTTTGTAGATTATGCAATTTACCTAGAGAGACAATAGAACACGTAACAGCGGGGTGTCCGTCACAATCCAACTCAGCTTACTTGACGAGACATAATGAAGTGGCTAAAATACTCCACAGACAATTAGCCCTGAAATATAATCTACTTGATAATCCACCACCATTCTATAAATATGTACCTAGTGCCGTGCTAGAATCAGCTGATGTTGTGCTTTACTGGGATAGGCCTATAATTACGGACAGAACTGTAGACTATAATAGGCCCGATATAGTAGTCATCGAGAAAACAAACAAAAAAGCTACTATAATCGATATAGGTTGCCCGCTTACTACGAACCTGCAAAAGACAGAAGCAGAAAAGTTAACGAAATATCAGAACTTGGCAATAGACATACAACATACCTGGCAGTTAACCAGTGTCCGAATAATACCCATTATTATCTCTGTCACAGGGGTTGTAACTAAAAAGTTTCTTGTCTATTTACACCAGCTAGACATTCCACCTAATCTTTTAAAGATTATGCAAAAGGCGGTCATACTTCAGACCTGCCACATTATGCGAAAATTTTTGAATGTGTGACAGAATAGGATGAACTTCCTCTCTGTCACAACTTAAGCAAAGGCCGGAAATGTTCCGAGGAAGATTTGAAAAAAAAAAAAATAATAATAATAATAATAATAATAATAATAATAATAATAATAATAATAATAATAATAATAATAATAATAATAATAATAAACTTAGAAGTAAACTCAGTTCTAAAAACAAGATCAATGCCATCAACAGCTTAGCCATACCTGTTCCCACCTACAGCTTTGGAATAGTTGATTGGAGATTGGACGAAATAAGAAAAATGGATAGAAAGACTCGAAAACTACTGACAATGCACGGTCTTCATCACCCTAAGGCAGACGTCGAAAGACTATACATCAAAAGACGCAATGGAGGACGTGGACTTATCGAACTGGAGTCTGCGTATAACATTGCTATAGTGGGACTGAGTGAATACATTGGACAGGGTAAAGATAAATTCATGAAGATGGTTAAGGCACACGAAGCAAGTAAAGCGAGATGCAACTCCTTAACAAGCATAGCAGACAACATCCGCAAACAGTTCGATCGACCTGAAAACTTAGCTCCAACATCAGAAAACACCGACAATATGAACACCCGACAGAGACGTACAGACTCCGGTAATATCCTGAAAACAAGGATGGAAATGACAAAATTAGAGTACACTCAAAATAAACCCCTGCATGGTCAGTTCTTTAGAGAATTAAACAAGCCATACGTTGATAAAGAACTTAGTTTAGCTTGGCTCCGTAGTTCTGATTTGAAAGGAGAAACAGAGAGCTTACTAATTGCTGCACAAGACCAAGCGCTGAACACCCGGTACCATCAGCAGAGAATTCTAAAGTTGCAAGTCGACAGCAAATGCAGAATGTGCCATCAAGCAGAGGAAACAGTCGGCCATATATTGTCGGGATGTACCACTTTAGCGGCAAACGAGTACACCCACAGACATAACAGGGTGGCCAGTTATGTGCACTGGAAAATATGCAAAGAAGTTGGTGTAGAAGTGTCCGATAAATGGTACTCACATGTCCCAGACGCTGTTATCAACACGCAGGACTGTACCATCATGTGGGATTACGGTATTCAAACTGACCGTACCATTAGGGTCAATCGTCCAGATATAGTGATCCACGATAGGAAGAACAAGAACTGCCTACTTATAGACGTTGCTGTACCAGACGATCGCAACATCATGATCAAGGAAACCGAAAAGATCTCAAAATACAAAGACCTAGAAATTGAGATTAAACGGATGTGGAACACCAAGGCTAGAACCGTTGCAGTGGTTATAGGTACTCTAGGCATTGTCAGAAAGGGAATTCGGAACCAGCTTGATTTGATCCCAGGAAAACCGACAGTCTTTGAGGCACAAAAGATCGCTTTACTAGGCTCAGCACACATCTTGCGTAAAGTCCTTTAGCAGAGGAAATCCTTAGGACTCTGGTTGAGTCCCGGAAGTTAAACCGACAAATGTATAGTCGAGAAATAAGATAAATGAAATAATAATAATAATAATCACGGGTACGGCAATCTTTCTAAGGTTGATAGGGTATGGGCGCCCCTTCCCTCCGGAGTCAAGTTACCCCAGTCTCTAGGGAAGCGGTAGTCGCGGGTAGCGGTGGCAGAAGTTGGCGTAAGCTAATGGAAGTTGCAAATTCACTAGAGCGGCCAGATTGGGCCAACCCCCCGACTGGCCTATACACGGTTCCATTACGATCTGGGAGAATCTGTATTGCCGGGCACAACGGGCCTCCAGCCTCGGAGGAGATGCCCAATCAAGTTGGCACCGGCAGAAACCCGCCTCGGCGTCGTCATGTGTGGACGCCGGAGTTGAAACAGGAGCTGCTTAACTTATTCGAAGCAGTTTCGCCTAGGAGGAGAGGCTACATGTCTAGGCTCCATTCTCTGTGGTGTGAGGTCCATCCGGAGCTTAACTTCATGTCCCAGCAAAACCTACGGGACCAGGTAGCCTCCCTCAAACGCCAAATGCCAAAGCAGCGTGAAGATCAACAGGAAATAGTCACTTCTGAACCTACTGAGCCACCTCTGTTGGAGAACGAGCATGTGAGAGATGTTCCAACTCCTCAGAGAGATCTTTTGGCCGAATTCCGAGCTGCTTTAGGTAATATTGAGGACCGCAATATCAAAGTCTACCTTAGAGTAAAACCGAGAGCCGAAGACCTGGCTCAGATGGATGGCATTCTGAAGGACTATCTGACCCCTGACCACGATCTGTGGGACGTCAGCAGAGCTGTATACGCAGCGGACACTGTTTTATGTCCTGTACGCAACAACAACCAAAACGTACGTAAGGATGAACGGCGTATACAGCAGTTGACAAAAAAGGTGACGGTTGCACGACGAGAGACATCCAAGATACAATGTGTGATGGAAGTTCTTAAGGGCACTATCCGCCCTACATCAAAAATTAAGCGCATTATTAGCAGGTTTCGAGCTAACTATCACACGCTCAACCTATCTACAATAATCCTTATGAAGCAAAAGGCAGTAGATAGAGTTCGAGCTTTGTCTCTCGCCAAGAGGAAATTGGTTAACAAAGTAAGGTGGATTAAGGAGAATAACATCTTCAGCTCCAATCCTTCCTCACTTTTTCGTTCAAAAAACGAAGCTCCTCGCAACCCACCGTCGGCTGACGTTATAGAGACCTTCTGGAAGGGGATCTACGAGAATGCCATCCCTGTGAGAGACAGTACCGTGCTAGCACAGTTCCGACAGTATTGCGATGAACATCTTCCGCAAGCTGAAGAAAGCCCTCCCATAACGGACATTGAGATAAAGCGCGCCCTCAGAGGAAAACGCAATTTCTCTGCCCCAGGAATTGACGCCATTAATAATTTCTGGTGGAAATCCTTCCCGTCCGTACACCCTCATCTCGCGAGGGTGTTTACTGAATTTATCTCGGGCCACGCAACTATCCCAGAGTGGCTGGCGGAGGGCAGAACTGTGCTGATCCCGAAGTCGGGGGATTTGTCCAGACCCCAAAACTACAGGCCAATTACCTGCCTCAACACGCTGTATAAAATCTTCACCAGCGTGTTATACGAACGTATCCTGAGCTCCATTGCTCCCGTATGGGAAAACATCTATGAACAGCGAGGATCGAAGCGAGGCCATTCAGGTTGCAAAGACAACTTATTAGTAGACCGCTGTATATGCAGCGATGCAGTTCACTACAGACGCAACCTATCAATGGCTTGGGTGGATTATGCGAAGGCGTTTGATACTACATCCCACGAGTTGATCATTCGCTTGTTGGGAGACCTCCACATCCACCCTGATATAGCGAGATGCGTAGAAAGTCTGATGCTGCTCTGGAAGACAAAATTTGCCATAAGATCCGGCAAGGAAGTGGTATCTACAGAGTGGATCACAATCCAGCGCGGGGTTTTCCAAGGGGACTCCTTGAGTCCGCTTCTCTTTTGCATTTCGCTATTGCCGCTATCGATCGAGCTCAGGAAAGGCAGAGGTTACATGGTTGGGCCGCGCAGTAGACACCAGCATAAACTCACCCATTTGTTTTATATGGATGACTTAAAGATCTATGCTGGCAGCAGGGGAGACCTTCAGAGCTCTCTTGATACTGTGTCTACTTATAGTACTGCGATCGGCATGAGTTTGGGGATGGACAAATGAGCTGTGTTTCATCTGAACAGAGGCCGACCACCGGATGAGGTTGAAGATTCATCTGGTAGATGGGAACATCGTGAGACATCTAGATGTCGGAGAGTCATACAAGTTTTTGGGCATCCAGCAAAGTGGCATGCAGGATGGGTCCGCTGTAAAAAAAGCTCTCCGCAGCAAGTATAAATCGCGCCTCCGACAGATTTGGCGATCGCAACTGTCGGGTAAGAATAAGGTCGCCGCGACGAATATGCTTGCTGTCCCGATTCTTCTGTACTCTTTCGGCGTTACGAAGTGGAACGTCGTAGAGTTACAAACGCTCGATCGAGAAACAAGAAAGATCATGAACATCAATCGTAGTTTGCATCCGAAGTCCTCTGTTCAGCGCATTTACCTCCCACGACATCTTGGAGGTAGGGGTCTTTTAAGCCTGGAGTGTCTGCACGATCGTGTCGTCCTGGATACATGTCACCGTGTGTTAAGGGGTAATGATCCGCTCATGTTGTTTGTTAGGACACATGAGCAAGCGGGGAACGGGGCCTTTCTTTTTCAAGCGTCCCGCAGGGCTGCAGAAAAGCTCGGACTACAAGAGCTCTCATCAGATCGGCATATAGCCGACGGTGCTCCTAATCTTGAGGAGCATGTGACAACCGTCAGCTCAAGAACGAAGAAGGCAGAATACGATCGTCTGATGAGAGAACATATGGGAAAGGCGATACACTCCCAGTTCTTTCGTCATGTTGAGCGAGAGGGTCTTTCTCGAGAACTTACCTTCGCCTTCTTAAAGTCAGCCGGTCTGAAGTCCGAGACTGAGGGGTTTGTACTGGCATGCCAGGATGGTGTGCTTAACACGCTGGTGTATCGTAATATCGTCTTTCAGGAACATCTTCCTACTGCCTGAAGAGCGTGTAAGGCCCATCCCGAGACACTTATGCATATATTGTCAGCATGCCCCTCATACGCTGTGTCGTTATACATCAGAAGACACAATGCAGCCCTGAGAGTGCTCTATTATCATCTAAGGCACTCTTATGGTATTGACTATGCACCTGTAATACCGTATGTCCCCGTTGAGATCGAGTCCGTGGTGGAAAATACCAGATGTCGTATATACTGGAATTATTCGTTTCCCACCACGAGACAGCTCCAAGCAACCAAGCCGGATATAGTTCTGCTGGACTTAGATGTCAAATGTTTGTATGTCATCGAACTTTCTTGTCCAGCAGAACCTAACATCACATCTAAGGAGATCGAGAAGAGGGAGAAGTATAGAGATCTCCTGTCCGAACTTGGAAAATTGTATCCAGGACATAGAGTCAAGTTGGTCGTTTTGATTATTGGGGTCCTAGGCGGAATAAAGGCAAGCTTCGTCCGGGAACTTGAGATCATCCCGGAAAGCAGGTCAGTTTCGGCCTCCCTGACCTGCAGAATACAAAAAGCCGTTCTTCTTGGCTCCCTCCACATTGCGAGGGCGCACGAGGTGGTGTAATCCGTGCTCGCACATCACCAGGGTTTGGGATGCGAGCACGTGGAAGGGCCATACAGGTGATGCCAGGCATGATGAGTCACCCGACCTGAAGTTGGTAGAGCCTGTATGAGATCTGGGAACCCTCTAACGTGAGTGATCGGGTGCTAGGTTCTGTCCTATCCCCGGGGTGAGCGAAGGAGGGCTTCCCAGAGAGACCATCTGTCCCTAATGGATATATAATAATAATAATAATAAATGTCTTTATTAATTAAGTAATTTGATTAAACAAATAATGAATAAGAAAAATAAGGGGGCGTAGTTCAGCACAGCAACTAATACTGGCTGCTCTTCCACTTAACCCCCAATCAAAACACCCAAACAAAAACGCTGATAAAAGAAATTACAATGGATTGTTAACATTATACAGTGAACATTCTTATGCACAGAAATAAAAACTTAAATTAGATATTCATTAAATATTGATTCAGCCTGCTACGAAACCTGGAAAAAGACAAATATTTGAATTCAAGAGGCAATGCATTATACAGGGTGCCCGTTTTTCGACCTCAAGCATGGGGATCTCTGTTATTATAACAGATGCGAGATCGGTTAAATTAGGGCAAAGTTGCGCATTTTTATGGTGATCAATTATCTGAAAGAAAGATCTGTCATTTTTAGTTTTTGAATTATTGGAGAAAAATTGTGATTTTTGTTTTACTTTTTTTAAACGAAAACCAATAAAACTAGACATTTTTAACTAAGACATTGTGGAGGCACTTTTTTACAAGGAATCTGAATCTGGCATCGTGTTTTCCAAGGCATCCTGGACGCAAGAGTTACAACACTTAATTTTTTTTTCTTATGAGCGCCTTATTTGATTTTTGCATTTTCGAATAGAGCTCTTTTTTCTGATTACGACTATGTATCACGTGATATGGTCAAGCTTTACATTTTGATTAGAATTTAAGAAAAATGTTTTTGCGAAGAATGCTTTGGAAACAACATCTACTTTTGTCTAACAAACAAATTTTTGGCAATTCAATTAAATTTAGAGTTGCACGTTCACATTTCACATTTATTGGTTTTCGTTTAAAGAAATTAAAACAAAAATCACAATTTTCCATTTTTCTCCAATAATTCAAAAACTAAAAATGACAGATCAAATTTTCTTTCAGATAATTGATCACCATAAAAATGTGCAACTTTGCCCTAATTTAACCGATCTCGCATCTGTTATAATAACCGAGATCCCCATGCTTGAGGTCGCAAAACGGGCACCCTGTATGTTGAAGCAATACAATATGAAAAGGATCGTTTACCAAATTCAGAATGAAGCCGAGGTATATTTAGTTTAACCCTAAATCTTAAATTCAAATTATGTATGTTCGTACGAAAGGTAATTAAATTTTCTAAGTATGGTGGGCTTTTATTAGTTATTAAGAGACACAAGCGTGTAACTAACCTCTTTTACTCATATTAAGCCAATTAACTTATTTTTCTCCATGCCCATCTAGTAAGTTACACTTACTTTGACATATCCATTGCAGGTAAGTTGATTTTACTGTTTGTTTACTGGTTGTCATGACATTAGGGAAGTAAGGTAAAACTTACTCCCCAAGGGAAGTAAGTGAATTACGTGTTATTACAGTAATTTTAGCTTTGTAAGTGATCTGAACGGGTTTGAACTTAATTGATACTAACCTATTTGAAATGTAAAAACTTGTTAAGATAAGTAGGGTTAGGGTATAACTAAAATGCTATAAAAAGAGTTAAAGAACTAATTTATTAGATTATATTAAAAACCAACCTTCATTAACAAATAAATTTCGTCAGGAGCTTCATTCAAAAAAAGATTAATTTCGAGTATAGTAAATACGTTTGACTTTCTAGGTTGTTAACCATCATTTTTTTCGTTTTAAAAATGCTAATACCTTTGGATATTTAGAAATATCCTTATTGTCGTAAATGTCACACCATAAGCTCGATGGAGATTTTAATTTGACTGATCTTTCTAAAAAATACGCCAAAAACACGTTTTCTTCCACTGAATAGATGTTTTTCTCCGCGCACCATTTTTTAAACAACTTGTATGCATTTTCATAAGGGATTTTCGATTTTTCTGGTAGTAATTCCAAACACGCAATATTTGCCGCTTCATCTACGCTAAATTCTCTATTGTCCTTGTCGCCTATTTGCATTTCATCTTTTGAAAACTACCAAGAAACGCAAGTACAAGTGGTTTTTTTATATTGACAGAAACAACTGAAAAACAATTGCTACTAAGCAAATCAACACTAGGTGACTATTTGCTTTGTTTGTTATAGATTAATTTTCTATCAATTAACGTGGAATTATTAAGGGAAAATTATTCAAATTTTTGTTGGACATGGAGAAAAATATTATAAGCATGCTCGGGAAGTAACTATCTACAACCAGTCTCGAACTTTGCCAGCCCTCGCTCGCTCGGGCTGGCAAACTCGTTCTCGACTGGTAAAAGCTACTTACTTCCCTTGATGCTTAAATAACTATTAACTTATAAGAGATTCTATCGAATTTTTTAATACCAACGATTAAGCGCAAACATGCATTCTGAAGTTTTTGGATTCTATAATTATCTTGAGAATCTAAGCAAGGTCCGTATACTGAATCACAGAAATCAAGTTTTGATAAGATCAAGCTATTACATAGCATAGTTTTTATGTTTTTAGTGAATAATTTGCGGTTTTAATACAAAAATCTGAGGCTGCAATATGCGCTCTTCAAACATTTAGAGACATGAAGTTCTTTAAAACGCTAGTTACTATCAAGTACTATACCTAAATTTTTTGCAGTATTAACAATTGGCAGAGTAACATTATTGATTTTAACGTTTAATAAATTGCCGATTCTTAGTCTATCGTTTTTTTTAACCAAATACTAATAAAGTAGACTAGTCGGGTTCAGTTTGAGGGCATGTTGCTCTGATATCTCATGTAAATTTTGAAGATCTTGAGTTATTAAATGGCTTGCCCGTACAATCTGCTCAGGATAAAAGGACTTATAGATTTGTGAGTCGTCAGCATAAAAATGAGACCAACAGAAGTTTATAACAGAGGAAAAAAGTGACATATAGCTTGAAAAAAATAAGGGGCCTAATATCAAGCCTTGGGGCACCCCCGAAGAGATTTTTAAAAAGAAAGATATCTTCCCTTTAAATCTTACTGCCTGTTGACGATTTGTTAAATAATCTGCCAAAAGATTAATTGCATTACGACTTAAACCAATACAGGGTGTCTCTAAAAGGTCTGTACAAAACGTTAGCACAAATTCCCGAAGCTAAATTATGAGGATCTAGCCCAATTTACCTTAGTCCAAAAGTTGATAGTTTCCGAAATACCTACAGGGTGTCAAAGTTATTATTTTTAAAAAGTTTTTTGTAAATATTTATCTTAATAATAGCATGATTTGCACGAAATTTGGTACTTAGGGGTTTTTTAGGATGAGAAATCGAGATCTGATCACATTTTCGATGTACATTGCAGAGGGCGCCTCAAGCAGAACTTCGCCTACATCTAAAGCTTCATAACTTTTTTGTGCCTCGGTATATTAAATTTCTGGTTCAAAATTCTTATTCCTTGGCATCTTTTGTCCAAAAAAGGTATATGTAGTAAATGTTTTATTGCGTACTGAAACTCGTCGTAGCCCCCCTTCACACTTTATGAAAACGCGATGTCACTGTTACCATGCTGCTTCAGTAGTGCTTTGCGACCTTCTGTTTTTCAGTGAGCCCGTGAGTTCTCTTTTTTTAACGCTTTCAACCCCAAATCTTTCTTTAAAATTAAATGTACAGAGTTGTGGCCTATATTTAGCTCTTTAGCAAGTTTTCTAGTAGAAACAGCACAGTTTCTTCGTACACGCTCTGGTACAACTTTTATCATCTTTTTTGTTCTAACAGGCCTTTTCCTTCCAGGTTTTTTTAAATGCAATACTTCCAGTTTCCTTAAATCCTTTGATTGTCCTTTGGATTAATTTACGATTTCCTTTTAAATGTGTCAGAGACCGTTGAATTTCACAAATTCGTTTGCCTTGCAAATACAGGTATTTTATCATAACACGTTTTTCTTCCATGATAATACTCAATAACTTTACTTTGAAAGAAACTTTTTTCAAAACAAATACTAATCAAGAAGTAAACAGGCTTCACATCAGTGCCATACTTGATCGAATTTTGAACGTTTTAATAAGCTAGGAATACTAAAATTATTGGGACAGTTATTTTAGCACACGTTGTATATTCGTAATGTGAAACGGCGGCATAAAATGCAACTACTATTAGAATTTTACGTGGGTATCTGGTATCACTACAAAATAAATATGAATCAATATGCAACAACCAGCAACAAGTTCGCAAAATATGGGAAAACTTTTTATTTAATATTCGACTATAGATCTATGCCAGTCACCTCTTTTGGGTTTAGAACGGCAGTATACTTTTAAATAATATTTTATTAAGAAATCAACTTCCTTCAAAATATATGTAAAATTTGAAGAGAGTTGAACTAATCTACTGCCTAAATATAACTTAATTATTTGCCTCGAAAATTTTTAAATTGGTAATTTTACAAAAGGTAATCTATTTAGTGGTAAATATGTTCTTATATTAGGGAATAAAAATGAAATAACTAGATTTGTTTTAGTTACAGTAATCTCTTCTATTACTTCTCGTTAAAATGTGCAAACTTAAAATGATTTTTTTAGTGCCATCAACGTTTATCGTTTATTTTTTTATTAAGCGTTAGTATTTTAAAATATCCGAACATAAGGTTAAAATTTGTCACAGGCACAGGTCTGCATAATAAACAATGGTTTAAACATTTTACTCAATTTCCTGTCTTGTTTCCTGTTACCAATATTTTATATGGTAAAACGTTAAGAATAAAAGCAAACTAATTGCAATTTTCTAAAAAGAATTTTAGTTCTACAAATTATTTACTTAATTAACGAAAGTATGCTTCGTTTTAAAATAAAGTATAGAAACTAGAAGCCAGAAGCTCTGAAGAATCACAATAATTATTAAAATCAGCCTACAACATGTTTTAAGTTGATACAGCAGAACTGTCAAATGGTGTTTCGAATAACATCACAAATTTTTACAAAGAGTTGGCAGAAGAG
This sequence comes from Melanotus villosus, assembly GCA_963082815.1. Classification (NCBI taxonomy): domain Eukaryota; kingdom Metazoa; phylum Arthropoda; class Insecta; order Coleoptera; family Elateridae; genus Melanotus; species Melanotus villosus. The sequence continues at coordinate 25,752,635 of OY720419.1, read as the reverse complement.
CACAAACAAGTATCATATCTATAGCATGCTCAAAAAGACTTTAGATCGCGATTGCTGTGGAATTTAAATCATCACTGAAATTATATACTTTTATTATTTTTATGTCATTGACGTTTACTTGGCATCCTTTAAAAGTCAGTAGATTGTAATTGAAAAAGCTTCAAAAAGGGTCACAGCAACCGCGATCCAAGGACTTTTTGATCATACGATATGTTTAGAAAAATGCAGGCTGGCGCAGTGGTAGAGCATCAGGCTAGCGTTAGGCTATCCTTGGTTCGAATCTCACAGTCGGCAGAATTTTAATGCAGTCTGGAGGTCGGTACCGAGCTCTGGTAACCATTCGTCGTTAGGCACCTAATTAACGACGCTCTCCTCCGAATACAGACCTTAAGAGGCAGTATAACAATACACACACGGTGCAGTAGGTAGGATCAAACGAGGCACCAATCAATCACGTAATCCGCAGAGTTGGGCCGGGTTGTACACTGCACACGTAAAACCTCATACGTTAACGCACCGGCTTCGACGCCGAAATGTATAAGACTTCAAACAAACGATATTTTTAGGGGTTAGACTTCCAAGAAATAACAATAGGTCAAATAAACCTACAGTAAGACGTAAATGCTTTGTGCCCTTTGCTTATATTTAATCATTTTGGACCTGTATTTATACATAGGCTTAAGTAGACACTTAGCTTAAGTTGGCTTGCAGCTACAGCTAAAACCTCAAAACATCTTACTTAAGGCTTGGTTTAAGTCAGTGTAAGCTAAGATTTTGCTTAAACCTGCCCAGAGTTTGGAGTGGGTATTATTTTGGTATAAGTTTAAACAGAGGCTTAGCTTAAACCTGCTTAAACTATGAGTTGTGGCCGGTATTTCAGTTCACATTTAAGTACAAGCTTAGTCTAAGCTAAGGTTTAAGTTACTTAACCTACAGCTTAAGTCTGTGATCTTTAAAGGTCAGATAAGGGCGGCTTAAGTATCAGAATATTACACTAACTTAAAAAAAAGCGTAAAATCTGGTAAATCAATATTAGTACTTACATAATATTAAAGGTATTATTTTAAATTTATAACGTAACAATTATTAATGAATGCGATTCACTTATCCAGAATAGTTAACATAAAATTGTACGTTAAAAAAATGTTATTTGGCTTTTGAGTAAGCAAAGGCTTAACATTTGGATTCAGCTTAAGTAACTGCTGAAATGCAAGTCCTTAAACTGATTGAAACTGCACTTAAGCCGTAGTTTAAGCCGGCATAAGCTAAGTCTCTATTTAAGCTTGTATTGACTTTAGTGACCTAACTTTCCTCTCAGCAGTGTTCAGTATTTATACATAAAGTAATACATATACGTTGCATAATGGAAAGGAGTAGAAAAAAGCATCTAACTAAGGTAGTTCAAATACGCTTTTATAAAGTAAAGTATGGATATTAACAATGGTTTTTTGAACGGTTGTCGCCATAAACTTTATTATAAATTTCACTGTACGCCGTATTAATATTAATTTAAAATACTACAAAGCTGCTCCCATATCTATTAATGATCCAATTAATTACATAATATGATCTAGTAATTACAGGTTACATAATAAAATATTAATGTTGTATTAGTAATATTTATTGATTAGTGAGCTGCAAAATGAGGACCGAATTCTTACAGTCAAAATAAATATAAGAAGTTTTTACGTGTGCGAGAATGATGGGGAACACGACAAAATACTCAGTTTTTTCTTCAATTTTTATTCCATAAGGTATAAACTATATACATAATTATATTATTATTAGAAAAATGCATATTTATTATTTTATTATGTTCGGCAAAATTCTAGTCGGAAAGTTCTACTGACCAAAACAGTCGACGCGCTTTAAGATGCCTGGCAGCCGCAAGCCTAGATCTCGCCCATTGAATATACAAGTATAAATTAGACTTACTGACTCCTCAGTGCTATACGAGGGGGACCCAAAAGTAACGGGAATTGCGCTGTGGCGGGGAGGGAAAATGAGGAAACCCATTGTTTTATCCGGTGTCCGTTAGGGACACGTCTCCTGAGTTAGTATGCGAAGTTCTGTCGCTGTGAGTGAATCAGTTCGTCTGTGCTAATTTTTTTAGTGAAACAACTTTTTCCATTTCGCCGAAAACGTGATGGCCGATTGTCGAGAGCAACGCGCGGCTGTGAAATTTTGTTTCCTGTTGGGGAAATCGGCCGCGGAAACTATTGTAATGCTTAAGACTGCTTATGGGGATGCTGCCCTAAGTAAAACCAGAGTCTACGAGTGGTTTTCACGTTTTAAAAATGGAGAAATGTCAATTGAAGACCAACCCCGTTCAGGACGCCCCTCAACGTCAAGAAGTGACGAAAACGTCGACAAAATCAATGCTCTCGTTCGTGAAGACCGTCGCCGAACCATTCATCAACTCTGTGAGATGTCTGGAATATCATGGAGTTCAATTCAGAGGATTTTATCCGAAGATTTGCACATGAGAAGAGTTGCAGCCAAATTTGTCCCTCGCCTTCTCACAGGCGAGCAAAGGGAGCGTCGACTTCAGCCATGTTTTGAGCATCAAAATCAGCTCAAAGAGGACCCTGAATTTTTTCCAAGGTGATTACGGGTGATGAATCGTGGTGTTATGGATACGACCCCGAAACAAAGCAGCAATCAAGCCAGTGGAAGACACCTGGCTCTCCTCGTCCCAAAAAAGCCAGAAGGCCTAAAGAACATCCCGATAAGTGAATTTAAAAAATGTTTTGAACAATGGAAGGATCGTTTGCAGAGGTGCGTTGTGGTCAAGGGAGAATACTTTGAAGGTGATCAAAATTTGGTGTAAAAATAATAAGAAATAAAGAAGTTATGACGAAATTCCCGTTTTTTTTGGGTCCCCCCTCGTAGGTCCTAAAGGCATTTGACCTCGTCGCGAGACTCAACGACTAGGTAGTTGTTTAACATTACGCGATAGTCACTCGCACACAACCCTTCTGGCATACGTCCAAAGGAAATTTAGTTCTCCATTATTATTATTATTATTATTATTATTATTATTAATTTATTGTGCAATTACGGGTCTATCATTTTAATTTGTAATAGCTCGCTTTTAATACCTTTTACTGTGTTTTTCCATTCCTTGTGACTTTTTGGTTTCTATTTCCATCTTATGGCCCCTAACGTTTTAAAGTCTCGTTCTACATCTTCTATTCACCTTAGCATTGGTCTTTCTCTGCTTCTCATACCTTCCGGTTTACTATTTAAAATCTTCTTGGCTGCTCTTGACGGATGTATTCGTTCTACGTCTCCCAACAAACTTTCATCCATAGCGTGCTTTTATTTCTTCAATATTTTCAATTTATTTGTCAATATTCGCCAGGTCCCATTATTATCAGTCACTGGTCGGTATATTCTCAAAAAAATTTTCCCCTAAGTATCCAACCGTTTCGTTTCCTTTTTTGTTTTATACCAAGTTTCCGCCGTATAAGTAACCACTGACTTTGTGACTGACTTGTGTACTTTCAGTTTATTTTTAACTGACAACTGATTTTGACTTCAAAAATTTTTGAGACCAAAATAGCACTTATTACCTCTCATAATTCTGGCGATTACATCTTCTCCTATTTCATTCCCTTCTATGACTATCGCACTTAGGTATTTGAATTTGTTGGTCCATTTGTAACTTTTATCGTTTACAATTAGCTTGCTAATGTTTCCGTATTGACTTATTTCTTTTGCAGTTATTATGCAATTCTTGTGTAGCAGCGGCTTCTTCCAGATATTTATATATTTCCTGCAGGTCCCTCGTTGTCCTACTGATAATTTCTATATCGTCCGCATATACCATAATTTGGCATTGTGTGTTATTTATCGTTCCTCCGGGATTAATAGGTAGGTATCACTCTCTCCAAAACAAGATTGAACAGTGTAATTGACATTTTATTCCCTTGCTTCAGTCCAGTATTTATTCTGAAATTTTCCGGCGGTTGACCTTGTATCCTTACCTTCGTCTTGGTTTCCGTTAAACATATTATTGTTAATCTTGTTAACTTTCTACGCACTTTTAACTCATCTACTGCCCTTCTTCTTCTTAGAGTGACATACCCTTTACAGGGCGGAAACGCGTTTCCGCCCTGTAAAGGACCCTTAGCAGCTCCTTTCTCGCTATTGTATCATAGGCTTGACAAAATCTATAAACAGATGGTGTAAGTCGATATTGCATTCCCTGAGTTTTTTCCAGAATTTATCCGATCTGATCGATTGTTGATCTACCTACCCTAAAGCGACATGGCCCAACTGCTTCCTATATAAATCAGACAAAGTAACCATCAAGATTGTTGCAATTTGAACCTTTTAAGATACCATAATAACCACTACAGTAATTTTAGTTTCTGCATTGTGATTTTGTATTCTTCTTTATAAATGCGATTTTAAAATCTACAATAATCTAAATCCATTGCAAGTAAATTTTCCTAAATTTCAAATAAGTAGTAAATTTAAATTTTGGATTGAAATTTAGAACTTGAAATATAAAAGTTGAACTGGAAAATGTAAATGCGATATCACTCTTTAAACACTTTCGCCCTTGATATTTCTGGGAAATTAAAATTTTTGTATCTTTGACTTTCCTTTTTTTGAAACCCTTGAATTCGTAACTGAGACCATTCTAATTCGGTAGCTATAAACAAAATTGATATAAAATTAATAATCTCTGTTAAACAATTCAACAAGGTTTCACCTTGAAATTATGTAGTTGTTTACCGAAATATTAGGTTTAAACGTATTTCTAATGACAAAATAACTTAAAAGGAATCACTTTCAACTCTTTAATTTTTTTATTCTTGTTTCGGGCGACTTAACTTTAAACATTTGGAATTCAATCTACAAAAGCTTTTGCAGGTGTAAAATATCTCCAATCTCCAATACATTCTGTTACAGTTGCAGTACTTTCATTATCTATTAAATAACAAATCTAAAATATAATTAATGTTCAATGTTTTTCTATGAAAATTCGATTTCTTCTGCCTCCGTCTATAATTTGTTATAAGCGTCCTTCAGGTCTAGTATAGATCTTGCTACGACGTTCAGATCATCCGCGTATCTCGCGATTTGTTTCCTATCGTACCGTTCGTTTGTATTTTTGTCCCTTTTATAACTTTCTCTAGCATCATGTTGAATGCTATGGGCGCCAGGCTATCTCCTTGTCGTATGCCTTTGTTCGTAGTGAAGCTTTCTGTAAGTTTGTTTTGTATTTTTACTTGAGCATTTGCACTGTTCATTATTATCCTAGTTAAGTTTATGAATTTCTGTGGTACTCCATATTCTTCCATTACAGCATACAGCGCCTCCCTGTCTACGATGTCGTAGGCCTGTTTAAAATTCACAAAGAGTTGATAAATAGGTATGTTATGTTCCCAATCTTTTTCGGATATTTGTCTCACTATGAACAGTTGGTCTGTTGTTGACCTGCCCTTCCTAAATCCAGCCTGATACTCCCCGATTATTTCTTCAGCATAGTCCAGTATGTGTTTTCGTAATATATTTGTAAAAATCTTATACGTCACACACAACAGGGATATTGGTCTATAGTTTTGGCAGTTGAGTCGATCACCTTTTTTATAAACTGGACAAATAATGACTGTGTTCCATTTTCGCGGGATTTCCTCGGTTTTCCATATCACTTCTATTAGGCAGTGTATTTTTTCTGTTATTTTATCCCCTCCATATTTGATTAATTCAGATGCTATATTGTCTGTTCCTTTGTTGTTCTTCATGTCATTAATGCTGTCTTGAACTTCTTGTAGGGTTGGCTGCTTAATTTGGGGTTGTGCCGTGTGATAGGGAGTGTGTATTTGTTGCCTTCCTGTTGCGGCGTTCTAGTTTAGTATGTCTGAGAAGTGCTCCTTCCATCTAACTACTACATTATCCTCCTCCGTTAACTACTTTCCTTGCTTATCCTTGCAAAGGAAAATTTTAGGGTGGAACTCGTTCTTTGTTTCTTCAAGTATTTTGTAGAACTTTCTATTTTATCTAGTCTGATTTGTTTGTTCTAACTCTCTCAGCTGAGCATTCAGTGCTTCTCTTTTATTTTTTCTACATATTTTCTTCATAGATCTTCTTAGGGACTGGTATTTTTTCGTTTTTTCTCTTGTACTTCTCTGTGGTAAGGCCTTCTTCGCTTCGTTTCGTTTATTAATCGCTTCCTCACATTCATGACCCCACCATGTATGTTTATTAGTACCTCTTTGTGTGGTTCCAAGAACTTCTTCAGCAGTGTTAATTAAACTATTTTTAATTTTGGTCTATATTTGATCTACTCCTTCTTGCTCGGTTTCTTCGCCATCTTTCTCTATTTCTTCTATTAACTTCTGCTCAAATTTTGCTTGTGTTTCTGCTATTTGCAGTTTATGGGTGTTATATTTGGGTATTTTATTTCCGGGGATTGTTCTAGCTTTATTAATTTTTCTTCTTAGTTTTGTTCTTACCATATAGTGGTCAGAATCTGATATTGCCCCTCTTATTGTTCTGATGTCGGTTATGCAGGAGTAGTTGCTAATACATGGTCTATTTGGTTGGTTGTATTCCCATCTGGCGATGCCCAGGTGCCTTTATGTATTTGTTTATGGGGGAAGGTTGTACTTCTTACTACTAAGTTTTTGGCCACTGCAAGTTCTATCACTCTTTCTCCGTTATCGTTCGATGTTTCGTGTAGGCTATGTTTCCCAATTATTGAGGTATAGGCTTGAGCTTGACCGATTTTCGTGTTAAAGTCTCCCATGATTACCTTAATGTCGTGTCTGGGTATAATAATTTCAATTTTGGTGTGCACAAATACAATGCCAAGCATTATTTTTTGTATTCACAGTTCACCAGTGACGCGCGTGTAAATCGCCGTTCTACTGTTAAATATTACTAAGTTTTGATAGGTTTTTTGAATTTCTTCGGTGAAACTATACACGTATTCCAATTTATTTATTTTTGATTCGAAAATTATTAATCTCCTTTACAAAAGACAAGAGACAAAAATATTTTTAAATGTATAATTTCAGTACACTAAAGAGTTCACGGGTTGCAAATTCAATCCCTTTATAAGAATGCCGCTAAATAAAGAAAATATTCGTGTAGAATTTTCATTCTTCTATCTTTGTCTAAGACTGAAATAACAATTAAAAATAAAATTTTTACTCCATCTTTGAAGAGGCGTAACTCATCAGGGAAGGATTTTAGGTTGCAGTTTATATGAAAAAGAATCCTTAATTTTCGCTCAGGAAAAGCATACATTTTTTCACCTGCTTGGGAAACACCCTGTACATAGAATTTTCAAAAATCATTAAATTTCGTTAAAAACCTTTTCCCAAAGTGCATCTTTAATCTCTAAGACACTTATGTTAAAGTTTTAAATGTATACAGTCTGTTCTACAAAAAGGGTCCAAGGCTACAGCAACTTCAATTGTGATTTAACTTTTCACCGGTCTAGACTTGTAGTAGGGTTACCTACACTATGAAACTTTTGCAAAAAATGCAAAAAACTGGTTTGAGCTAATAGGCTGTTAAATCCAAAATTCTCTGGAAATTCTGCCGGGAAAACGATCAGCATAAAGCCTCTGCGCTTGAACACTATTTTTGTGGCACTCAAAATACACTTGTAGCATATCTACTAGTTCATTAATATTTTTCATTTTGGGATGTTTAATATTAAACAAAATGAAATTCTTTAGGCAATTTGGAACGTCAAATAAGCGACACAGTTGTTTTCAGCTTGCTTAATTATTATCACCAATTGTTTGTTCCAGAGAATTTTGGATTTAACAGTCTACTAGCTCAAACCAGTTTTTTTGCATTTTTTGCAAAAGTTTCATAGTGTAACCCTACTAAAAGTCTAGACCGGTGAAAAGTACTTAAAATTCTCTACAAGAATACATAAAAAAAATTATACCGAGCAATTTAAAAAAATTGTCGATGACATCACAACAAACACATGAAGGTGTTTCGCCAAGTTGTAGCTAAAAGTGTCCCGTTAAATAATATATATGGTTTGTGGAAGGTTAAATAACAATTGAAGATCGCTATAGTCTTGGGCCCTTTTTGTAGAAGAGACTGTATGTACAAGTTTTACAGTAACATAGAGAAGTAAATTGCTATTCTTACTACTGTTGTAATAGCTTTCACAGCACTGAATGGTGTATTATAACTTGTAACTAACAACTAAGGCAGTTATAACTTATAACATATAAATTTAATGAATGCTTATAGTAACGGTTATCAGTATGACTCAGGTCTGGATAGCTAAACACCTGATATTTTAATTTACTAAATATATTTTACAACATTCCTATAGTGTTTGAAACATTAAAGTACTTTAATTGCAAGTTATTAACACTCCTAAAAATAAATGTTTGCAGATTCATTCTTCAAAAATCTCTTTATATAATTTGACAAGTAAAATACTCTCCAGTGGAATCTTAAAAATGTTATCTTTAAAGTATGTATTTCCTTGATAAGCACGAACTCAGGGACTTAAAATTACTCTCTACATGGCCCCCACTACGCCCTCAATTTTGCAAATTTTCATAATGTGGTTTTAATTTCCTTACTCCTGGATATTTGATTTGTTTTAAAGGTTTCCACTTGTGTTTTCGCAGCTTAAGTTAATATAGGCTTGATGCAGGTTTTATAGATGCGTGTTCGTTTTGCTTTCGATCGTCATATTTTTATTACGCCAGCAGTAGCGGCTCGTGATAATTTATTTTGGGGGGCTCTAGTTGCTGAGAGAATAACTATAAACAAATAATAATATATAATAAACACTCACCTTCAGTAACTGAGCAATTTCATACAAATAGAAAAGAGTTTTATGTACAGACGTAAAAAAAACACACACATACAACACAATAATCCCTTAAAAATATTACTGTTTATACACAAAATCTAGTCTTCTGTCTTTTCGAGAAATAAAATGTTCGATAACTTTTTCGTCAAAATTGTTTATATTTTTCCTCTAATGGAAGAGTTTTAAAATTCACTTTCAGAATACACTTTATATTATTTTCGGTCAGTTTGTACTCACAACATATAAGGTCACCGAAACAGCGAATTCGAATGCAAGTCTCAAGCTGACAAACAACAAAAAATTCATCTTTAGTTTTAGTTCAAGCAATATTTTATTAAGTTATGTTTGTTTGTGTGTTTTTTTTTAAATATATTTTTATGTTTTTATTTAACTATTTTTGAACACCGAATATTGTAATGATATACAAACTGAAACAAACAATTTCATTTAAATGCACAAAATCACCTTTCTGTTACCTACAAATTCAAAGTTCTAAAAGTCTCACTAGCTATTTTTTATTTCTTGCGATAAAAAATATATCTACTAATTGTGTTTATTATGAAATAATTCTATAAAACGCTTCTCAGCAAACAGGGTTCGAATAGCTATGAATACAAATCTTGCCGGGCTCTCGTACTGGGCTCTAAACTCGCGAGCCTTCGGGTAACTTCAGAAAGCAATAGAGAATCCGCGATAGGCAATTTTCGTTCACAGTACGTTCTTACATATATTTCTTATGCGGACGAAGGCTGAACCCTAACGTTTTAAAATATAGGTAGCCGTCGCGTCGCAGGCAGATAATAATATGTGTTATACATTAGAAATGCTTTATATAGATGTGCAAAATTTGTATTGTAATAATTAACAATCAATTGTATGTTATAATTAAATAAGTAAATTGCTTTTATTTTTTCCTAAGAATGGTTTTGGGAGGCGCGACCCCTTGAGCCCCTATGGAGCAGCCACCACTGTACGCCAGATAATAATATCTCGAAAGGAACCTGAGGTTAACTTTGTTACTTGAGTAACTACTTCCTGGATATTTCTGCTGCTTGACATGTTGATTCCCAGAAAATTAATGTTCATAACTTGAGTAATCGTTTCATTATTGATAAAAGGTTTACAACTTAACGCCTATCATTGATTGATATTGCTTTTGTTGTTTAATAGATGGAAGAAATTTAGGTCTACAGATGCTAGGGATTTCAACGTGGGTCGACTACTATGGTCACTGGCATTACCCGACTAGAATTTTCCTGAAACCAAGGGATCTCTACCCTTGGAAGAGATATATCCATCGTACTAAAGGTCATATTGGCATGGGACCTACGGTTTTAGCTCGTATCCGAAATAGGTCAAACAGTTTCAGATGTTCTTCCGCATTAAAAATCTTAACGACCTGGACCGGTGATCGAACTCGAAGTTTCTGGTGTACAAGGCAAGTATAATAACGCTATCGAGACCGGCTTTTCTAACAGTGTTTTAAATTTTTACGCAACGAGCGCTGGAGATCGTATTATTTTTCAGCGCAGCAGTTTATTTTTATGTTATTTCCCATTCTGTACTCTAACATTAATTATTTTTAGCTTTCCAGTTATCTTATCCGTAATTATATTAAACATTCTAGGGCAAAGACTGGTATCGTGGTATTTCTTAGGTCAATAGTCTATTTACCTTTATTTTGTCTCTGCTTTTTAAGTTGTGGTAATAGATTATATTGATTAATTTTGAGTGGACTTTTCTCTTGCACTATTTTGAAAACGTCACTTAATTTTACTCTGACAAATATCTGCATTAAGTCATTAAAGCGCTTGAATGTTGGTTCAAAGACGCAATATATAAAAGTAGCATCAACCAAGGACCTATTCTTATGGAAACCTTGCTTTCTTCACTTATTGCTGTCAGTGCCACAATATTCTGTAAGATGTTTTTGTTAATAATATTGAAATATTACTTGGTAGACTTATACCTCAATAATTGTTAGGTTAGTTTCTGTTGCCTTTTTAAAGGTTGGTATGGTAATAGTTGTCCGCCATTGATTGGGTTTAGTTCTTGTGTCAATTGCTTTTAGAAAGTATACGGTTATTTTTCGGTAAATGTATCCTCACCATATTTTGTTAGTTCGTTTGTGATTTAGTCTAGGATACCAATTAATTTTATATTTTTTACTTTTTTAATTTTTAATTGTTATTATTTCCTCCTTGGTTGCTTGTACTGCAGTTGTTGCAGTAATTTTCTCGTAGATAGATACATCTTCTGAGTTACATTTGTGATCTCATCGTATCCATTGATTGGTATTTTGTTTCTGGGCATATTCCAATTTTTCTTCTATCCTCCGTAAAGATTGTATTCCATGTCTTTTGAGAAATTTTGAATTTTATCCAAAAATCCTTGTTATTTTTCTTATACTATCATTTACTAGGTTTTTGTCATCATTATCACCATCAATTGACATGGAGCAGATCCCCGTGGATCAATCCTGGATTACGCCAGGCCCACCCCATGCCAATAAGGTGGGAGGGGATTTGTTGTGATGGGTGGGGATTGGGAGCACTGTATAACGTTAACATGCCTGTGACGCCTGCCGCAGAACACCGGTTGTACAGTGCAAGGTAGTTAGTAGATCACATATTCAATGGGAGTTGGATACATGACCGAGATGGTTAAACATGTTTTATCATCTTATACTAGTATTACTGCTAGTTTCCTAGGTTTATGATATGAAACGCCTTAGCACAGACATGCCTGCCCTGTTACATGTTACTTTATGCTAGCTTAGTCTAGTCATTACTAGTATCATTATTAATATTCTTATGTTCATTGTACTTAAATCGTTGTTGCGTGCCCTCCGGTGCTCTTCAGTGTGTGTTCCGATTTGTACCCTGTCTCGTGGTAATTTTCTATTTTTGTTTGTAAGACTTGCGTCTTACAAACTTCTGTCGCTACGAGAATGGATTCGTATCCACCCCAGAATCTTCTATATAGGCGTCGATTTGCATGGCGGGGCCGCAGCTGTGATCCAGATGGAGGTATTTGGGAGCTAAGTCTTTGATATTTTCTTCCAGCTGCAGTAGCATTTCTTCTTAGTTTTTCCTCGCATAGTTTGTGGTTTTCCTTCATAACTCCAGGGCATCTTTCTTGAGGTCTTCATTGTTCGCTCTTTCTTCTATTATTTGATCCGATATTGCTAAAAATAGACAGTGGTGACGGTGTACATGATTTCTCGTCCATTTTGTTGCTTATGATGTGTTACTATCTTCCTGCCCCTAGTATAGTTTACGTCCTACCTTTAGTCTATTTATGCGCCGCCTATTGCCTATTACGAATTACAGCATCTTTGTAATGCTAGGTGCTATTCTTATTTGATTTCTATTCCCTATTTATGTATTACCTTATAGTCGCCGTCAACGAAAATGGCCAAAACCACCCGAACCATAAATCTACAATCCCTTATAAAACCTACTGAAAGCGTGAACCGCACTTAGAAATTCTATTTAAAAGAAGGAAAATTGTAACCAGGGGATTACACATATACAGATGTAAATATCAAGCGGCTCTAAACATTTTCCTTGGCGGCAACTACCTACGAGCCCAGTCGCATATGAATTGGACCAAAAGAAATATGCAACAAAATTTTATTTTTCTGAATAAAAATTTATTATATTTCATAATTTCAACAGAGACAATTAAGCTTATTTGGTACTACGTCGTTTTAACAATTAATCAACAATATCTAATACTTATATCAACTACAATAATTATAAAAGAAACAAAAGGGAAAAGTTATGTCTGGCGCATATTAATTGGACCAAAGATTTTTGAACAATTAGTCAGAGTTACCACTGTGTACGACCACCTTTTTGTTTTAAATCGGCATCAATTCTCTTTGGCATCGTGCCTACTAATGTTTAACAGTACTCTGGTTGAAAATTATTCCAAATTTCCTGAATAATTCAGGAATTGTGCGAACTGGTGTAGTTCGAAGTGCTTTTTTCATCTGATGCCAAAGAGTCTCGATAGGGGATAGATCAGGGATGCTTGAAGGCCTTTTTAAAACGGGAACATTCATTCCCTGTAACCATGATGTTACCGATTTCGCTGTATGACAGGCTGCGCCATCTTGTTGAAATATAAATCCCCCTTCTGGCAGTTGAATTTCGTTAATGGAAGGCAACAATTCCTCTTGTAAAATTATCTTGTACTTAGCAGAATTGATAGTACCGTCAATGAAAAGAAGACGTCCAACTCCTTGTGATGACATGCATCCCCACACCATCACAGATCACCTTTCTTTTGAGGCATTCTCTGTGATATTCCTCCGCTGGCATTCGAATAATTCTACTTCGTGTATCGCCAAACTTTAGACTCGTCATTCCAGATAATTGAGTCCCATTAACGTTGAACCCAGTTTTGGTGCTCCTTTGCCCATAAATATCGGTTTCGTTTTTGTTTTTCTGTGAGAAGTGGTTTTTCCTTCGCCTATTGTGAAATAATGAGTTTGGATGTTTTTTACGTTTGTAAAAACTTACCTTGTAGAATCCATATCCCATTTTTTTCATTCTTCTCAAACAAGTATCTTTTGAAATTGGTCTGCCAATCGCATCTGACCATTTTACAGCTACTTTTCGCGAGGAAACTCGACGATTTTGTTTAATAAGTGTCCGGAGAGCACGCTCATCTCTTTTGGTAATCTTTGAAGCACGCCCAATTTTAACATTTATTTGTAGATTTCCGGTTTTTTTAAATTGCGAAATTATGTTTCTTGAGGAATACTTAAAGTTTTTGCAATTTTATAGCCGTAAAGTCCATTTTTATGGGAAGCAACAATAGAATTTCGTATATCGTTAGATAACGACTCTCCACGAACCATTTTGACAACTAAATAACTTAAAACACTCGAATAATGCTATCATTTGTTTTTTCAAGGCATACTTAATAATATATTTGTCAGAAGAAATATTATCATTTAATTTGTACCGAATAAATATTTATTGGGTTATGGTCCAATTAATATGCGCCAGACATAACTTTTCCTTTTTGTTTCTTTTACAATTATTGTAGGTGATATAAGTATTAGATATTGTTGATTAATTGTTAAAACCACATAGTATCAAGTAAGCTTAATTGTCTCTGTTGAAATTATGAAAATTAAATAAATTTTAATTCAGAAAAATAAAATTATGTTGCATATTTGTTTTGGTCCAATTCATATGCGACTGGGCTCGTATATCCATATGTTTTTAAATATTGTAAACACACGTTTCTTTGCCTCAATCGGTCCCTTTGTCCTCTTGTTACATCTGGTCTTGTAAATATCGTTAGAACCCTATACTGCGTCTCAAACATGATGTAGCCATATTTCAGCACAAAACTAAATATGCACCTGTCAATCATAAATAAATCCTGCTTTTGTATTTCTGAGCTACAACTACTAATCTACTAATCTCTTACTAATGCCTTTTCCTTTACTAACCATATTATTTGACTAATACATGAACTTAGAACCTCGGTCGTTGCCGGGAACTGGCAACGTCGGCAAAAAAACTCCCATAAGGTTTACATTGCCCTATCTTTACCGTACTGAATCTTATGTTTGAAACGCAGCACAGGGCCGTTCGCTGTTAGTTTGTTACGATTTTTTAGCTTTGGCTTGAATCGTATCAAGTTTTTGTCTTTTTTGCCAATGTTGTGAACGTTAAGAATTTTTGTTTTGTGCTTGTTTAACTTAAATTCACTTAATTGTTTTCAAAATTTCATTTTTCTTCATTAATTTTTCTTGATGCTGGTTATTTAGGGCAATAGCTTGTCTTTATTATCGTTTAAAAGTAATTCTTTCGGGTTTTCCGAGTCTATTATTTTCATATTCTATTTTGTGTTATTCAAATTACCATTACTAAAATTATTTTCATTTTTGAGTAAAATCTTCGCCTAGTTTTATGCAACTGTATTTGCATAAGCGCTATCTGGGTTGTATATGTTTTGACCTGCGCAGTATTTCATTGTCGGGCGTTGTGGATTCTTGACCCAGATTTTTCTTTCTTTTTGGCGTTAGAACTTCAATGTGAACAAACGTCTAAGTTATTTAAAAATTTCATCATTTTAGTACGTTCAGTTATAATGACCGTCATTTTTTAAAGTATCCAATATTTGGATTTATAGCTGTTATGCTTGTTAACAGTTCGTTTTCGCACTAATTGGTGGTAAGATACTTTTTTATTAATTTTTGCTTAATCTTCATTTTTTTGATTTCACTTGGAATTTTCAGCTTCAATTTACACCTCTTTAAATTTTAATGGTGTTAATTGACATTATTTTCCTTCTGGAGGAGCTGTGGGTATTTTCCTGCTTGGATTAATTTAATTTCCGCTGGGAATTAATTCTTTTGGTAATTTTCGCTTGCACGTGGAGGGACGCCATTTTCCCATGCGTTCTGCTGTGTTATCTGTTGAACCATATTTCACCGTTTGGAATCAAGTGTTGCTGAAATTCCAGATTTTCTAAATTTCTAATCATCTGAAGCCTGAGATAAGTGTTTTTTCTATTATTTTGTAATTAATAAAATTTTACTTTTTGATTCAAATTTATATATCGCACAGGTGTGTGTACACCTGTTCGTTTTTGTAATATTCATTGCTTAGATAAAGTGTGCATTTCATCATGGTAATTCAATTCAATTATGAATTAGTTTTGGATTTATCTTTTATAAATTTTCACTATTTTTTGCTTTGCTAATTCATGAATGAATTGATAATAATTTTTTTATATTTAACTTTAATATTGTATTCTTTAACATTGTATTTTTAAGTACATTTAAATTCTTTAGGTAATTTGACAAGTCTTAATTCATGTTCTAATCAATCTTTAATTATTGTTTTTTTTGTAATTAATTGGAATCCTGGCCTTGCGCCGAATTGAGTCCGACAAAAATAAATTGTTAATGTTTTAAAAAAAGGCTTTTTATTATCATTTTGATAAGTTTTTGTAGCAAGTTGTCCCGTTATTTATTTTACTACCGAGGGAAAGGTCGGTTCCTCTGATTTTTGAGAAGGCTCGGGTCGTCAGCGAACTACCTGCCAACGGTCGAGCTGGGCGAAGTTAAGTAGTAACGCACCATGCAATTTAATTACATTTACTGTAATTCGCGTTGTAATTATATAGGTACCTCTAATTTAAATGCATTAATAAAATATGCAATTATTACTATTCGGTCTATGCTAGGTTAAACTACTCTATTGTTAGAAATCTAAATGTTACAGTTGTGATAACACTTATCTTTATACAGGTGTCAGGTGAACATCTGTGATTTCGCCCTGAAATTCCACGTATGTACCCTGTACGCGCGCGACCCTGATCCGTCTGATTTGCGCCGCCTATTTTATCGCCTTCTTCCCGCTTACCACTTGCACTTGCACTAATCCACTTTTAGCTTACTTATTCACCAGTTTTATTATTATTACAATTACTAGAGCCTTCATATTGTCCCGGTAGCTCTCGCGTGCTAGTTATACGATTTATTTCTTTCAGTAAAACCGCGTTTCCTAAAGAAAACTTAAAAACATTGAAATAGCCCAGAGAGCTTCGTAAAAGCGTGCATCCTCTGATACCGTCGGCCTGTAACTCCTAACTATCACTTGCTAGGTTTTTGTTTTAGACAAATTTTTGATATTCTTCTTACATTTTATTATTTTTGGAATTTACGTAGACTTCTCGCTTTTCTGGAATTAACGTCCAGTCAGCCATTGGCATTTGCGTTTTATATTTATATTATTGTGAACTTCTATATATTTGTTTAATATAATATTGTTCTTGCCGTTGTTATTGGTAGTTCATCAATGTGTTTGTGATACCTGTAAAAAGGGTTTGCGGTTCTCTTCCTGTTTTCTTTTCTATAATTTGTTTTGAGCTAAATGTGTTATCCATGCAGAATTTGCATCGAAATCGCTTTCCTTCTACTTCTTTTTCTTTGTATCCTGCCTCAATCATCTCTTTAAATTCTTCCGTTTAATCTGCTGAGAGCTGGCGTTACTGTGATATCTCAGTAGTTATTCACATTTATGATAGGATCCTTTACATCAATCTCATAAATACTACCTTTCATTTTTTTTTTAAACTGAGTCTCGTTGTAGATATCTATTGACTAAAGTTGTTAAATACTTTATCTACCAATTGTTAATATTTCGAATATGATTTACTAGGATCCACATGCTCTGTGTTTAATTCTTTTAAGGTCTCGACTTAAATTGTGCCCTTTGTTAGATCAGAAAATGGTACAGGATTTTTCTCGATTCTTATTGGTAAGGTCTATACTTTTATTTGCTTTTTTAAATCTAGCACTACTAGTAAATGTACTTCTGTGTATCACCATCCACTAGTACGTATATATGAACTTTTCTATTTCTGTACATCCTTTTTCCCAAAGTTTTCTTTTTTCTTCGATTACTAATCTTTTTGCGATCTTCCTGATTTCAATATATCTTCGTTGGTCATCGTCTTCTTTGTTGTTGCTTCTTTTTAAAATACTTTCTCCTTTGTGCTAATTCCATTTTAAACATTAGCGTTCCGAGGCCATTTCCTTCTAAGTATGTTAGTTTCATAAATTATTCTTAATGGTTTATAACAGCTTAGCGTTTGTTTTTAGAGAATTAAGATCTCCTAACGTTATCACTTTTCATCTCTTGTCTGTTTTCTCTAACTTTAGTTAATATTTGATACATATTTTATTGATCTTGCTTTACCATTGTTAGGAACATACAATTCAAAAATTGCGAATCCTTTCTTATGGATATCCACACAAATCTTAATTATCCTGTCATCTATTACTGAAAAGTTTTTTTTTCTTGATTAACAGAGCTTGTGCAGCGTTAGCTTGATATTTAAACATGTTTTCGTTATTTTATTTTTTAATATTATACTGGGGTTTTAGGTAAAATGTAGTGTGTCCATTGGTGTGCATTTCAGAGTTCCATAAAGCCATAACAATTATAATTACCTTCTACAGTATCGGGTGTATATATGTTAATACCATTTAGTTAAGGCATAGATTAGACAAATATTACAGTATAGACGTGCACCTATTTGATCGTGTCTTATTCAGATATGATGTGGCGAATGGTCTCATATTGCTCTTTGCAGAATTTACATTTTTCATTTACATTTTGTTTGTTTGGTCTTGGGTAGCTATAATAGTTGATTCTGTTTCCCCTTTTAGTATCCCATTCTCAAGCCAGTTGAACATTTGTTTTGTAATTATCCAAATTTTCTTGATATCTATGTAATATTATGTGTGCATTTCGTTATCTTTCCACTTTTCTTTTTCTTGGTCTTTATCTTTTTTCACCTTTTCTGTATTCTTGCTATATTTTCCCTTAAAATGTCATTCCTATATCATTAAATCTTCTAAAAATTATTTTTCCTTTCTGTTAACCGACTTCAACTTGGGTTTCCTTTTATCTTTATCTGCTACTTGTCTAAAAGGTCTTCAATTATTTATTTATGTTTTTAGTGTATTTGGAAGTACTTGCATTTCTTGTTTAATTACCTTTTCCATTTGTATCAGTTCTTTTTCCCGTTTATTTCTTTCCACATACAGTCTATATTAGCTCTCAGGTGACGTAATCCTCCGATTATATCAATAGCTTTCTAGTTTTACGGCATATGACCACCGCTAAGCTTCCGATTATTGAAAATTTCTTCTTTAGGGTTATTCAGTTTTAATTATATCCTTCCTCTTCAGTAATATTCTTTTGTTATCTTATGTTTCATATCAGCCTTTCATTTCTTCACCTTCTTCTATAGTGAGGTATTTCTAAACTTCAGCTTCTTCTACTCTTTTTATTGTTTCGTCTACACTAATTAGAATACCTGAAAGTTAAGTTGATTAAGTAGTATTAATAGAAGCTTTCAGCATAAATGTTAGTGGAAAAAGTGCTATGCAGAATAACAATTGCGAAAGAGAGTCACCATAGAAAATGCCGTTTGTTATAATAATAATAATAATAATAAACGTCTTTTATTATCTCCCCTTTACAGAATAAAATAAATACAATTTACAGTAAAACAGTTAATACTACAGTGGGAGATATCACAGGGCGGAGTTCAGCTATACTAGCTGTTCTACCACTCAACCCTGGATATAACCTAAACATAAACAAAATTAAGGCCCTATACATAAAAACAAAAAGAAAAAGTAAGAGACCAACATAAAATATAGTTCCACTAGTCTGGATTGACTCAAGATACATTCAGTAATTCATTACGAAGTTTTACTTTAAAACGATTTAAGGGTAAGGTTTTAAGGAATACATCTAGGTATATTGTTATATATTTTTGCTATTTGATAAGAAAAACTACTTTTATAAAATTCAGTTCTATGAATCGGTGGTGTTAAAATACCCTTAAATCGGATATTGATGTTATGAACATCAGTACGAAATTGAATTTTATTATATAGGTAAGGTGGCGATCTAAAGATTATAATTTTGTGATAAAAACAAGCTGCATGGAACAACCTTCTCCCGCTCATATTTAACCAATGTAATTCCTTTAATTTGTGACTAATGTGCTGGTATTTCCAAATTCCAAATATGAGACGCATACAAGAGTTTCGCATTTTTTGAATCTTTTATTTGTTTATTTGGTCTATGATTCTATGAATGGTCCATAAACACTGTCGTAATAATTAAAGAGGGATAACACCAAGGAATCACACAACATCCTCTTGGTGTGTATATCTAAAATATGTCTGTTATTGAAAATATCTCCTTCAAGCATTTGTTCTTTTTTCATGTTTAGTAACAGTGGGTATTCCAGGTCTCTACTTATCGTTTAATAAATTCTGCTACTGTATTATTGGCCTAAAGCTCTACCACTGCGCCACCCTGGTTATGTATTATTTTATTATTTATTAAAGTAATACAATTATTAAAATAAATAAAATTTTCGCAAAAAATTCCATAGGTACATTTTCTAAATTAAACTGGAATTTCAGAGAACTAAAAAGCCATAAAACACATAAAGCAAACTCTAACTACACATCTAGAAATTGGTAAATTTTATTAACGCGGTAAATGTCTCTGTCCTTCATCTTACAAAGCCATTTAATATACATTTTGTACATTTATTATTACGTTAAACAATCTAAACGACAAACCTGACACGAATTAATATTATAATATACATGTCATTCGACTTTCCGCCGTTCAAAACTTCCTGGGAATTCTTAAGAACGTATTATTATATAATACCTTTGCATTTCTGTCATAATAAAGTAAATCAAGTCGTAATTTTCCTTGAAATAAACCAGTATAATTTTATTTTACATTATTTGTGTAAAACGTTACAGCTTGAAATGAACAATAAATGTTTACTGTGCTTGCAAATTGAGTTAGTGACTTAGCACTATAAATAACTGAAGTCTCCGTTATGGGAAACAATAAATATAACACTATTCAACTAAACAAGTATTACTGTACAGAATTTAATGACAATGAGAAATTGTAGCAAAACATTTAGAGCTACAGGTTGGAGTATGTAGAATACAAATGTTAGTTGAATTAAATTTATTTTAATTAAACAACTCTTAAGATGCAAAAATTAAATTATGAACGTGTATGTTAAAGTATTAAAGAGTATTTGCTAAATAAAGTATTACTAACAGTTGAAGATAAAGACGTTTCATTTGGACGATTTGTCACCCAATAGAATCAAAGCCAAACAATAGTTTAAAATAACAATGAAAGAGGTTGTTTTTTAAATTTAATCATGTTTAGTTTACCTAAAATAGCACAATAAAAAATTCATTAATTAAACATGAAAAGCTGCTTCGTTGTAACAACGTATGTATGCACAATAAATGAAATTTCGTCGTATAAGAACAATTTGTTACAATATGCTATTAAAACAGGTATCCGGCACTAGCAACAGGTGTCTAATTATACCGAAGTATCTGCCAACTGCAGAAAGAAGGCCATATGGTGAGTTCGTACAATTTTTTTTAAATCCACATTGCTAGAGAAGAAATAAAATTTTAATAGCAAAAGGTTTTTGGAATTAAATTTGCTTTCCCTTGTGAATTGGAATATTAAATTTATTTAGAACTTACGTTATTCAATAATTTTGTGATAACCTAATTAGATATGTAGAGTGCAGCAGAAAAAAATAGGAAATACACACATTCACTGTAAATATGTGAACAAAAGAACTTAAAATATCTTACATTTGTTTATAAGTTAGAATTTTAGAAGGTTTTTGCTGAATGGCCGAACAAATCTTTAAGAACAATTTAGAGCTTTTCTAATTATAACATTTTTACTTTGCTTCCGATTAAAAACAAGAGCGGCCTAATATCTGTACAATAATGCTGGATGACGACAGTTTACGTAACGTTTAACATTTGTAAGTTTTAACTTTTCGTTTTAGCTTAGAATTGTTGCTTGATGGTTAACATGAATTCTGAAAATGAATTTTGGAATTTTGGAATTAAGTATTAAAACTACACCTCTAAGAGATTTTGATGTTAACTGATACAGGTATTTCATTTGTCTAAGTTTCAAAACTCAACCGATTGCAAATTTTCGGTTTAAATTCGAGATTAAAATTTTCAAAGTTTTAAGATTTTGACACATAGATTCAAAGTTTAGGCTATAAATTCTAGATTTAGTTTTAAATTTTTTATAAGAAATTTGCATTTTCGATACCGAATTCTATTCGAGTTCCAAAAACTAAATGGCAGTAAAAAGGGCTATCAGTAAAAAATTTAATCAAGCTCTAATTTACTGAACAAACAAACGGACGTCAGTTTTATTTCAAACAAAACATACGTTAAGAACGTTTAATTTTATAATAATTACTCAAACCTTGTTTTTGAAATTTTAGAGAAAACTCTGATTGGCCATATTTCCGCAGAGGTGCATTTTTGGTTATAGGTAAATTAAGCCAAAATGCTCTAATTTTATCTGAAAAATGCCCTGTATAATACTGTTGAGGCTGGATTTAATGTAAGTTTGAACTAAAATTTAGCAGTACCAAAACTATTATTTTTTGTTCTATATAATAGATAAACGATACGAAAAGAGAGCTTTGAAATTTTATTTTGACTACCATCTGATCTTTTAAATTTATTTTTACTGATTAATACTAACTTTTATCAATTAATTCCTAACTTTTTGTAGACATTGTTACAAAATTACAGCGAAAATGTAACAACAGCAAACAAAACATTTTGATTCTACAAATAGCGTTAAGACCTGTGACACCGGATATTACCTTGCCTCACTAATTACAATTAAATCGGTATAGGTAAAACTTTCAGTTTCTTTTACTACGAGTATAAACATATAATTCTCAATTATTTTGCAATAAATAAACAGTTATAAATTACATACAGCAATTTCTCGACGTTTAAGTGGATACTAACTGATGTTTTGCCTTCTCGCTCACAGGTGCTTTTTTACATACGTACCAAGCAATAACTAACATCTGCCCTTTTTAAATGTTAAAGTAATGACATATTACATCGAAATTAGAGTATGTTGCGGTATTACTACCGGATGTACTCCTATAAGTTCCTTCTCATCAAATAAACCGTCTTAAAGATTTACCTTCTAGCATGTAATAATTTATTTGGCCTACTTAGGTACTTGAAGTGTAATTTTCATCCTGACATACAAGTAATTTATTTTAGTATTTCGTCAAAAATTTTTAATTCCTTTTTTAACCTTACACATATTTTGTGTTAAAGTACCTATTATTTGATTTTGTTTTCTATTTAGTCATACAATCAATTAAATTAAATATATCGGGATTACAGTTCTGCTTACTTTTATTGTAACGTTTATATTAATTATTTAAAGTACCTACATTTTTAGGTTTTGTATAGCACCCACCCATTATCGTTACAACGCGAATGGTAGAGCGTGAGTCCTGAACTATTAACAACAAATTAGGTATATGTAATAATAATTTGAAATTTCAAGGAGATAGATTTATTTTTTCCAAATTATTAAATCTGTGCTTAGCAGAATCGGATTTGCAATTTAAGAAAATGAATTAAGCTATCTGGAAAACTTTAACTAAACACAAGTTTACAAGTAAACTTGTCTGAATGAATAATACAGCGGGTGTATCTTATCTTGTAACCCCTTACTGGTTCTGGAAAGGCAACACACTTTACACGCCACGGGTACAGCGTATTAAAGCCGTTGACACCCGGGTTGACTGTTTAGAATGAGTAAGTTTTAAGATGTAAAATGGGCACCTTGTATTACATCAAAATTCTAAGTTTAAATTGAAATCATGGTTGTCCGTTATTGCATGCAAAATTAAAACGTTAAGAAATTTTCTACTCATGTGAAAGTTCCACAAAAAAGTTATGTTTATATATTGCAATGACCTTCACGATGGGGTGCAATTAAATGCTACAACCCACCTTTCAAAACTTGTAATATTGTTCAATTTTTAAAATGATAATTTTGACATTTCCAGCTAGCTCAATATTTTTTTATAAAATTTAATTAATTTTTAGAATCACCTAACTCAGGGTCGCCAAAGGGATCGCCTTGACGAATTTCAATATTTAATAAAATTCACCAAGTTGAATTTCAAACACCTTTCAAAATTATGCAAATTTTCACAAACAATAACAATTTCTAATAATTAAATAACACTTTCTAAAATTTAAAACTCACAAATTACCTTTAAAAAAAAAAATTCGTACAGCTTCACCTCCCGTCTCGATCCTGAATTCACTAAACACTGTTCCAATCTCTTTCCAACAGTACACCTTTCTATCCAACTCCAACTTCACCAAAAATCTCCCTTATCTTAACTAACAATACACTTTCTCTCCTTATCAAATCAACATTCCACCAATTTCCAAATTTATAACAACTTCTCCAAAATAAACTCCATTTTATAAAATTTTTTTTTATTGAACATCCAAATTATATTTTTATTTAATAACATCTTCTTGATACAATTAATATTTCAAATTAATTATCCTTTAGTTCAGTTTTAGAATATTATTTATGGTTATTTAATAAGTTTTTTAAGAAATTTTAAAAAATCCAACTGTATTTTACCAAATTACTATTCAATTATTTTTATTTATTTTTATATCACCTTAGTTTCTAAATTTAACACACTATGACTATTTTATATGACATATTTACAACTTAAGTAACTAGATATTCTACCCTATTTATTTACAATACTAAGTTTCTAACTTATAACTATTTACATTTTATTAACATTAAATTTAAAATTAACAACTAACATTTTAACATTATTTACATTATTTTAAAAGGTGTTAATTTTCTTTTTTATCATCCCAACCAAATTATAACTTCCTGCATCAAGATATTCCCTAAATATATCATATCAATATATACAGAAAATTCAAAAGTATTCTGGTATTAACACTAAGGCCACAATTTGAAAGAAGCGATCATATAGTATCTGACTAAACCTCTTAAAGCAAAATAAATATACTGAATGACATGAGAAAATACTGTCAATGTAACTTCATCTAAAGGCATCTCTTCTTCTCAATCAGAACCTCTTGTGAAGGGTGTGGCGATTGTCTCTGAGACTATTGCCTACCGCTGTGTTCTATTTAATTTTCTCCGATCAGCAACTTAGATCCTATAAAATCAAGCAAAACGAATTTTACTTAACCTTCAACTAAAAACTTTCATGGATAAAAACTTAATATTAATTATACTACAATCTAGATTCTGTTTGTGAAGTAACGAATGTGCAATAATTTTATGTACAGATTCAGTAACACCAAATAATGGGTGTTCAAAAACTCCCACGCTTGGAGTTGGCGCTGATTCGGTTGAACGTTAGTAACCGTTTGTCAGTTCGCTAGCCACACGATCAGCTGACCTTCGATCACTTTCTTTGACGTTTTAAGAATATACTTCGTTCTCTCTTCTTTCTAAGTAATTATTTTATTTACTAAAAATTCATTACGTATGCGCAAATCTACAAATACAACAAAGACTGCTTGGGATATTATAAATCAGAGTAAACAAAAGAGTAAAGATAATATTTTAAAATTAAATATAAATAATGTAATAGTTTCTGACCCTGCAATTTTAGCAAATCATTTTAATTATTTTTTAATACGGTAACAGATGGACTGACGCAACAAATTACTGGAACGCGAGAAAAATCCAGTGCAAATTTTAATAAAAATTCCTTCTTTCTAGAACCTACGAATGAAAATGAAATATTAAGTACCGTAAATTCCCTAAAAAATTCAGACTCCACTGGGTGGGATGATATAAGTACTAATCTGCTGAAAAAGACAATCGAATTCCTTCTAAAACCATTAGTAAATATAATAAATGCCTCGTTTGACAAAGGAACTTTTCCTGATAAACTTAAAATAGTTAAAGTAAAACCCATACACAAATCAGGATCTACATTATAAGTTGAAAATTATATAGTGTTTAGCACATTTTCAAAAATTGTTGAAAAATTGGTGGCTATAAGATTAACAAAATTTCTGATAAAGTATCGTTACATAAATGATAATCAATTTGGATTCCAAAAAAATAAATCAACCTTGACAGCAATCTTAAAATTTCTGGATGATTTATATGTATACTAACATTGATAAAGGGAATGCATGTCTTGGAATATTTCTGGATCTCTCAAGGACATTTGACTTGATCGATCACAAAATATTATTATATAAGTTACATAAATATGGCATAGAAGTCTATACCTTTTCAACTTCAAATTGAGACTAATCATTTTCAAATTGAGAATAAACACGTTCAAATTGAGACAAAATAATCTGAAATCGATTAAACACATTCAAATTGAGAACTAACACAATCAAATTGAGAATAAACATATTCAAATTGAGAATAAACACATTCAAATTGAGACAAAACAAGCTGAAGTCAGATTGTTTTGTCTCAATTTGAATGTGTTTATTCTCAATTTGAATATGTTTATTCTCAATTTGATTATGTTAAATCTCAATTTGAATGTGTTTATTCTTAATTTGAAGATGATTAGTCTCAACTTGAAGTTGAAAAGGTATAGTGCTTGACTGGTTTCGCAGCTACTTGGAGAGAAGAAGTCACTAGGTTGATTTGTTGAACATGAAAAATTTAAATCAGATTCGTTCATATTAAAGAGAGGTGTTCCGCAAGGACCTATCTTGGAGCCTCTGTTATTTATAATTTATATAAATGACTTGAACTTAAATAACATTACCATGTTTGCAGATGACACTTCTTTCCTGGTAGGTTCTGCAACAATGACTGAATCGACCAAGATTGCAAAAGACCAATTAAATCAATTAAACAATCGGTATATTAAAAATAATTTGCATCTGAACTACAAAAAGTCGATAGTGGTTAAATTCTCTGCGGCAACAAAGACTCAGGACAGTAGTCTACTACTAAGAAATAAGGGACCTAGTATACCACATTTAACTAGCACGAAATTTTTAGGTTTGGAAATAGATTAAGGTTGCAGTTGGAAACAACATATAAATATACTATGCAATAAGCTTGCCCCCCTATATCATGGCCTAAAAGGCTTGTACCATGAGGTTGAACTCGAAGTGAGGAAAATCTTCTATTTTGCAAAACTTCATTCCTTAATTTCGTATGCTATATGCGCCTGGGGATCTTTTTCTGTATAAATAAATACTTAGAGTATTTAAACTACAAAAGCGAGCAATTAGATTCATGTCGTAACGTGCCACCTGTCTTTAACGACTTTCTGTATAAAAGGTAAATGCAATTTCCCTACAGAAAGTCTAATCCAGGTACACCTTCAACAGAATTTTTCCGAACCGGATATCGTCCAGCCAGTGCGGCGCCGACAACCGCTTCGAGATAATGACCCGCCGGCGTACGTGACCATCGAACCTTTTCCTCCGCATAAGGGCACTCAGAGACGAGCGACCACGGAAAATATAAAAGCAGAGCCCCCAACCAGAGACAGGAACTCATACTCTCGATTCCACAGAGAAGAAGTACCAATCCCGCTGCGTCGGACCGTAGGGGAAGACGCACCGAGACCACTAGATCCACTACGTCGGTCCGTAGGAGAAGACGTACCGTCGGAGTCCGATACCTGTACCCGACCAGTCCTGCTGCGTCGGCCCGTAGGGGAAGACGTGCGCACCAGGTCCTACACGTCGGCCCGTAGGGGAAGACGTACCCTCCAGTGGTTACACGAATCCTCACCTTCCCTAGTCACTCCAACACAACCACCGACAACAACCCGGTCACCGGATTCACAACGGGAACGGTGTTAGAAACCACGCGAAGAAAAGCAGGGATCCACCAGTATTTACTAGGACAAGAGTATCACACCCCGACCGCACGTAAGATTTAATACTTAACAATTGTAAATTGAACTTTTATGTACCAGAACCAAATAAACACCGTCGCCGCCTGTTTTGTAAAGGTATTGAAAATGTAATTGCTGATTCTTGGTAATAATTCTCTGCAAGACCGGCGTCGACAACGTAATAATAAATGCAAGGTAATTGCTATTTGCAAAGTATATTAACTTTATACAATTATTTATGGAATTGAATCAAGAAAATTATAGAAAATTGATAATATGAAAAATTCTGAACTTGACTTACGTTATTTTTTTTACAGAATCTTTTTGTCTAGGTGATTTTTAAAACAAACAAAACAATGATTTCCAGGCAACGGAAATGAAAAAATGTCACTAGATAAATTCATAAGTTCTTAACATGCCGGCCGCGTTGAAATCACAATGATTTCAAGGAACAAAGTAATTAATTACAATAATAACAAAAAGAAAAATACGGTAAAAATGAACTTAAATCTAGAAATACAAGTTATACAAGTAGTAAATATAATAACAATAACAAATAGAAAAAGACGATAAACTGAAAATAAATTGTTTGTAGATGTTCACTTTTCTGCCACATAAATGAGTTTATGAATTTGGGAGTACACATAGTTTGTGGACAGATCGTTTAATGGTATGACCATTTGAAATTCTTAATGTAACAGACCGCACAACACCGTCATTGCCCATGTGAACTTCTGTTACACGTCCAAAAGCCCATTGTAAAGGTGGCAAATTGTCTTCTTTAATCAAGGCTAAAGAATCCTTTATTATCAGATTAGGAAGCTGTTGAAACCATTTTGTTTTTCGCTGCAATTCGGGGACTACTTCCAGACTCCAGCGACGCCAGAAGGATTGTACTAGGCGTTGAATTCCTTGGTACAACGTCAGTCTATTTTCACTAATCTGATCCAAGTTTACTTCAGGTAGTGAATGAAATGATTTGGAAATTAAAAAATGTGCAGGTGTTAAAGGAATTAAATCTGAAGGATCTGAGGATAATGGGGACAGGGGCCGCGAATTCAATATTGCCTCTATTTGGGTTAATAAAGTATGAAAATCCTCATAATTTAAGGAAGTATTTCCTAAGACACGTTTTAAATGCGTTTTGACGGATTTGATACCGCTTTCCCACATTCCACCTTGATGAGGTGTTTTGGGTATAATAAACTCCCACTTTATCTGCTCATTTGCCATAAAATCAGAAAAACAATTATTCGTAGTTTCTAAATTTAAAAAACTTTGAAGTTCTTTTAACTCATTTGCAGCACCTTTGAAGTTAGTTGCATTATCTGAAGAAATCGTAATTGGCTTTCCTCTACGGCTAATAAACCGCCTGAAAACTGCTATAAAGGATTCCGTAGATAAGGAGGTTGTTAATTCTAAGTGTATAGCTCTTGTTACTAAACATATGAACAAACAAATGTAGGACTTGATAAGTTTGGAACCCCGAAGCTTTCTGTCCTTTATTAAAATTGGACCAGCGTAATCAACACCGACGTTAGAAAATACAGGAGTTCCAACCTGTAGACGTTTTGCAGGTAAATCGCCCATAATAGGATGGTAAGATCGAGGATTAACACGAAAACATTTAATACAGTCATGCACTGTCTTTTTGGCGATATTTCGCCCTGAAATGGGCCAATAGTACTCGCGTATGGCAGCCAACAAATGTTGAGCTCCGCAATGTAGTAAATTTTCATGGAAGTACTTAAAAATGAGTTTAGTGAAAGCGTGCTCCTTTGGAAGCAATGCGGGAAATTTTTTGTCAAAGGAGTAAGCGGAATTTCGTATCCTACCACCTACTCTTAGAATACCAATTTTGTCAAGAAAAGGACTTAGCGGCAGAATGCTAGAATTATTTTCTAAATTTTGCTTATTTTTTAATTGTTTGATTTCAATTGAAAACGTTTCTGCCTGACATATGGTTATTAAAATGTTCATGGCTCTTTCTAATTCAATAGTTTGTAAGTTACCTTTGCTTCGCTGGGTTACCGAAAGTTGCACATTTTTTATGAAACGGAGCATCCAAGCGAATACTCGTTTAAGTTTGGAAAGGGATGAAAATTTCTGAAACATGTTTAAAGCTGGAACCGTTAGAAAATTAAAGATAAGATCGGATTGAGCTTTTACTTCGGAAGAAGGTTCTTCAGCTTTGATAGTTGGAAGTGTAGGCCATTGATCGGGAGTTAAATTTAAAAAAGATGGGCCATGCCACCATAAAGAGTTGCTTAACAAATCAACACTGGAAGTACCCCGGGAAATTAAATCTGCGGGATTTTGTTTTGACGGAACGTAATGCCAATCACAAGGCTCTGAAGTTTCCTGAATGCCCGCGATTCGATTGGCAACAAAAACTTTATATTTGTTAGGCGGAGAATTAATCCACTTTAAAACTATCGTTGAATCTGTCCAAAAATATGTTCTACTGAAACTGAGAGTGAGGGTATTTTTAACTTTTAGAAGAAGTTGTGTCAATAGTAAAGCCGCGCAGAGCTCTAGTCGAGGTATGGTTGTGGTGCGTATAGGGGCCACTCGTGATTTAGAGCACAACAACTGTATGGAAACAGTATTATCAGGATGTATACATCTGACATAAATGCAACAGCCAAAAGCTCTACAACTGCTATCACTAAAACCATGTAATTCGATGGTAGAAGTGTTTTTAGAAATAACACACCTAGGAATCTTTAAGCTACTTAATAATGGAAGTTCGGTCTTAAATATGTTCCATTCTGAATTCAGAAATTCTGGGATACGTTCATCCCAAGTTAACTGTAGTTGCCAGAGTCTTTGGATTATTAATTTGCCTGTGACAATAATTGGAGACACCAAACCTAGTGGATCAAATAATTGTGCTATGGTTGAAAGAATTATCCGTTTTGATACTTGTTGTAAATTCGAAGTAATTGGAATACTGTATTGAATTGTGTCTGCAAGAGAGTTCCAAGTAATGCCTAAAGCTTTGGCATTCTCGCGTTCACCTAAAGGGATTGTATGAAATTGCGCACTAGGATCGCTATCTGACAAAATATTTGAATTGTTTGATAAGAATTTTCTAATAGGAAAACCTGCTTCACTCAAAATTATAGTTATTTCTTCTTTTATTTGCAACACTTCGTCTACAGTATCGGCTCCTGTGATAAGATCGTCCATATAAAAATCAGATCTCAAAATAGATGATGTTTTAGGAAATGTTTGAAAATTTAATTGTGCCAAATATTGCAGACATTTTGTAGCTAAATAGCTAGCACTTGCAGTACCGTAAGTCACAGTTTGCAATTCGTAAGTATCTAACTGTAACTCAGGACCATCACGCCAAAGGATACGCTGAAACTTTCTTTGTAAAGGATTTATCAAAATCTGGCGATACATTTTCTCAATGTCGCCCGTTAAAGCAATCTTATGCTGTCGAAAACGTAATAGGATAGAAATCAGGTCATCCTGGATTACAGGTCCTACTATTTGAGTATCGTTGATGGAAACATTGGAATCAGATTTTGCACTTCCATCAAATACTACACGAAGCTTTGTTGTTAGAGAGCTCGATTTGATTATCGCATGATGCGGTAAATAAAATGCAGGAATACTAGTAAGTGAAACTGAAGAATCTAAGACTTCGAAAGTAGGCTCGTTATTTGAAACTTTTGGCCTGTCATAATTTGTAATTCTAATCATGTGACCAAGGTCACGATATTCGTGAATAAATTTTAAGTATTCTGACCTCAAGGTTGGATTTCTTAACAATTTTTTCTCTAAATGAAAAAATCGCATAGTAGCTTGTACTTCAGAATCGCCTAATTTTATAATATTAGAATTGAAGGGAATTGAAACTATTAGACGACCATCAGATTTTCGCGACACAGTTCGCGTAAAATAATCTTCGCAATATCGCTCTTCGCGAGATAACAGAGATAATTCATTCTTTAAAGATACATTTTCCATCTGCCAAAACGCTTGAATGGAATTCTGTAATGAATCACTGCGATCATTTTCGTCAGTTGATACATGTAAACATATATTATTTTGAAAACTTTTACCATAACTGCACGGACCTGAAACTACCCAACCTAACAAAGTCTTTTGCAGAACGGGTTTATCTTCGCCTAAGGAAATTTGTCCGATGCACATAAGGTGGTAAAACTTACCCGCGCCAATAAGTAAATCAACGGGCAAAGATTTGTTAAAATCGTTATCTGCTAATCTTATATTTCTGGGAAGCCCCAGCTGCGATTTGTCAAATGAATTACAAGGTAGATTTTCCGAGATTTTTGGAACTGTAAGACATTGCAGATTTGTTTGAAAACCATTATGCAAAGAGGATAGTTGAATGTGTACAATAGAACTTGATTCTGTGGCACAAGAATTGAGACCTAAGATTTTTGTTTTGGACTTATTTTGTTCCAACTGCAACTTCTTGGCTAAGTTTTCGGTTATAAAATTTACGTGACTACCACTATCCAGTATCGCCCTACAAGTGTACCAATTATGATTCCTCGCTCTTATCTTTACTATGGCAGTTGAAAGTAAATTCTCATTAGGAGATGTATCGAAAGAAGAAAGTGAAATTCGGGAATCATTTTGAACAACGGTTTTTGAAGTTTCTTTAGTAGCAGTAGTAGCAACTTGGTCTTCAGAATTGTTCTTTGGAATTTCAAAATGTAACAAAGAATGATGTCTTTTATTGCAAATGCGACAATTATATTTGGAATTGCAAGAATTGTAACTTGAGTGCCGTAAACAATTTTTGCAGATTTTTAATTCGTTCGTTTTATCGAACCTTTGTTTGGTAGATAAAGATAGAAACTTTGGGCATTCCGTTATATAATGATTGCTTTTGCAATTATAGCAAGATATATTATTAGGTGTTACCAATAATGATTGTTGATTACTATTAAATCTTTGTTTGTAACTATTTTTAGCATCAGAAAGCTTATTAGCATTATAACCTTTATTATTGGAATCTATTTCTTCTAAGAGCTCGCAGTGACCTTTTAGAAATTCATTTATTTCTTCTAAACTTGGAATTGAACGGGTTTTAAATTCGATAAATTTACTTTTAGTGCTAATATCGAGTTTGGACATTAATATATGATATAAAAAACAAGTGCATTGTTCTATCGGCACTGATAAATTTTGTAAAGCCCTGATGTGTTTTACAAATTCGTCAGATAATTTTCTGAGATCAAATGCGCTACGTTTGTTCATAGTTTTTAGATCGAAAATGCCTTTAATATGATTTAAAATAATTTGTTTAGGGTTGTTGTACCGATCAATTACCATGTCAAAAGCAATTTTGTAGTTCTCAGCAGATGGCTGAATGTTAGCAATGGTTTGAGCTGCGGCTCCGCGAAGGGTAGTTTTTAAGTACATAAACTTTTCTATATCTGATAAAATTGCATTATCATGAATTAAGGAAATGAATGTTTCATAAAATGAAGTGAATTCAATATAGTTCCCATCAAATGATGGTAGTGAAATACGTGGCAACTTCGTATTCATTGTAAAAGCAGCTTGTGTGGCATTTGAACCGTTTGTCTTGCAATGGAAATTTTCATTAGAGTTGCTTGCAGATAATTTAGATAAATTTGAATCTAATAAAAAGGATGCCCGTGCGCTAAGATCAATATATTTGTCAAAGAAACTGTCGGGTTCTAACATCTCAGCATCCACAACGGACAAAACGCTAAGATGGATCATTGTGTCATTATATTTTTCAGGCAAATCCTTAATTGCATCGCAACGCAAACGAATTTTCGCAAGAACTTCTTGATCTGTCACAGTAGTAGATACGGATTCTAAGAATGTTTCAAAATTATTTAATTTATTAATCATGCTTTTGCCACTAGCAAGTAAAAGCTTTTCTTCTTTGATTTTAGCCATTTTGACGTTTTATAGAAATTGCTAACTACCAACAAAGGTAAATATGCAAATGTAAATAGGTAACTTAAGTAAATGCAATTGAAAGCCTTTTTAACGCGTGTAAGTAATATTCAAATTCGGACTTTATGGCAAAGATTGCGCAACAAAGAAATTGTAAATAGTAGTCTGAATTTGGAATAATACGGAAATATATGTAGTAGGCGTGAAAGGCGATATACGTCAATCAAAACGCAATCATAACGTAATATACAAATGTTAATGTATGTAACTTGTAAACGAAATTGTAAGTAAGTCGGAATCTTTAATAGTGGAGGCAATATGAAATTTAACGTAAAGGAAAATAGA
Organism: Melanotus villosus; assembly: GCA_963082815.1. Lineage (NCBI taxonomy): Eukaryota > Metazoa > Arthropoda > Insecta > Coleoptera > Elateridae > Melanotus > Melanotus villosus. The sequence continues at coordinate 25,719,235 of OY720419.1, read as the reverse complement.
TATTTGAAGTAAACCTGACCTTACGTTGTGAAATAGACCTGACCACTACCAAACAGGGAAACGTCGTCGTCTGGTCGCCAATGAAAACACGTTCATCACGTGCAATTGTAATCTTGAATTTTCATTCTTCTGATAAATTCATCTCTTGAAATATTCGTGCTCCGAAGGACCAAAATGTTTTGTAAAGGTATTGAAAATGTAATTGCTGATTCTTGGTAATAATTCTCTGCAAGACCGGCGTCGACAACGTAATAATAAATGCAAGGTAATTGCTATTTGCAAAGTATATTAACTTTATACAATTATTTATGGAATTGAATCAAGAAAATTATAGAAAATTGATAATATGAAAAATTCTGAACTTGACTTACGTTATTTTTTTTACAGAATCTTTTTGTCTAGGTGATTTTTAAAACAAACAAAACAATGATTTCCAGGCAACGGAAATGAAAAAATGTCACTAGATAAATTCATAAGTTCTTAACACCGCCATTTGCCTGTTCGACAGCGCGCTGATACCCCTACTTCCGGGACCAGTAAGACCTGCGCTCTGCGCACCCAACTCCGCCGATCAGGAAAGGAACACCCAGCTCTGAAGGGACCCAGCGGCATCTGACAGAAAGCAAGCGAAGAACAGAATTGGTTGAACGATATTTTATTTGCGTTAATTGTACATAGATGTTTTAGCTCTTAAGTGTTTTGTATTATTTGCCTTTACCAGAATTATTTTATTATTTCTAATTACCAGGATTACTTTATGATTGTTTAATATACGGATTTACAAAACTCTGCGTTATTCCTTCAAGCTACGACACACCAATCGAGCTACCCCAAGGCACTACTGTAACCTGGGGCGTTACAATGTTAGGAATTAATCAACGAACTGGATGTAAAGCCCTCTTTCAGAAACTTAAAATTATGACTGTTCCAGGTCTATTTATTCTCCATTTACTGTTATATGCTAAAATTAATTTAGAAAACCTTCCAACCATTTAAGAGCATCACGGTTATCAAACGAGAAATAAACATTTTTTTTAGTTATCAAAGCAACATTTTAACGTGAAGGGTGGATAAAGTGTTGCTATAAACATTTTATCCACACTTTCCTTGACGACACTGTTTCTATAAACATTTTATTCACACGACGTGAATTTTAGAATGAAAATCATGGTGCTTTTAAATTAGGTTGCTAGCTATTGTTTCATAAAGAGATTTTATTCACTCAAGGAACTTTTCCTTTCCTGGATAACATTTTTCTTTATTCACTCACGGAACGCCGAGTGAGCTATATTCTTAAATAGTGGCGGTGTGGGCTCTTTAATTCCTGTAGAAAGAAATATTACATTTTTATGACCTAAAATATCCTAAGGCGCCTTCAAGACATATTGCTCCCTCCGCCTCCCAAAGATAGGTACGCCACTGGTACCATAAATAGCTATTAAACTAAATAAATAAAAGACAATACATATTCCATCAGTTTGTACCTGTTTGTAATACGAATACGACTATGCGTATTTCCTTACACTTGTAGCAGTTGTCTATTCTTCTTCCACAGTTTTATTAGTTTATTACGAATAATTCAAATGTTTGGTATGAGATCATCGCGAACTTCGGCGTCTGACGTCGACACTTTTGGTGTCTCTGAAACTGTTGAAATCCTTGTAACTCTGTCCCATACACGAGCGCATAAACATTTCCAAAGTTAAAAGCATGTTATTTACGCCACCGAAGTTAACAGTACAAATGAACTCTGGTAACGCAAGATTGCCGGTCAATATTGAAGAAAATCTTCAATTTTTTCCCGAGTTTTCGACCCTGTAACAAAAACTTGCTTTGACATTCATTGAAGCAATTTCATAGTTTATTTTTAACTTTGTTGTAGTAATAAATTTATGTTTTTCGTGTATCTTTAAGTCTCACTTTAACTAACTGTTCATCTCTGCAGAACCAAAAAAATTGTTGTTGCATGCATTATTTTATTTAAGTTATTGTTTCATTCCTTGTTCGAATTCTTACTACTTTTCTGTCTCTTCCAATCTTGCCTCAAGCATTTAGCTATTTATTTTTCTTCTTCTTCTTCTTCTTCTTTTTCTTCTTCTTCTTTCAATATACCTACGTATTACAACATGGCGCACTTCACACAGCAAATTCTTTAATGACAAATTTACTGAAGGGGATAGTTAGGTTTTTGCTCGTTGCTACTGTAGTTTCACCGTCCTCTCTTTCCTTGAGGCTTTGCTTCTTTTATCTGTGTGAATCTATTAATGTTCCCTGTTTTTACGTGACCGTTCCATCTTTTAGACCTTCTATTTATGAATTTTTCCTCTTATCGCCTAAGTAATACTGTTCCCTAATACGAGGATGTATTGATATCTAGTTAGCCTAGACCGCTTCCATGGATAAACAAAATATTGCGATACCATAGCAACGAACAGTAACTTATTAGAAGTGTCAGTGTAAAGTTTCACGTCAAAAAGTCAAACCAGTTTTGCGCAATAAAATTTCAAAAAAAGGATGTCGACCGAAAATGTGAAAATCGAAAAATTGGAGTATCGAGCCATCATCAAATACCTGTATTTGAAGGGGTTAAGAGGTAAGCAGATTTACGAAGATATGCTTAATACCCTTGGCGATCAATGTCCTTCGTATGCGACCGTAAAAAATTGGATTGCAAGCTTCAAAAGAGGTAAATTTTCCATTGAAGATGAAGAGCGATCGGGTAGGCCAGTTTCTGTGTCCGTCCCCGAAAATATCGATGCAATTCATGACATGATTTTATCAGACCGTAGAATTGGGCTAAAACGAATAGCCGAGGCACTGAATATTTCATATGAACGCGTCCATCATATAGTTCACGTCGATTTGGATATGAGAAAAATTTCTGCAAAATGGATCCCCAAATGTCTAAATGTTGACCAGAAGCGTGCAAGGGTAGAAGCATCGCGTTCGATCTGTGCTCGGTTTGAAAAAGATGCAGACTTTTTAAGCCGTGTGGTTACTATGGATGAAACTTGGGTACATTTCTACGACCCAGAAACAAAGCAGCAATCGATGGAATGGAGACACTTTGGTTCTCCAAGGCCTAAGAAGTTTCGTGTTCAAAGATCTGCTGGAAAAGTTCTTGCTTCAGTTTTTTGGGATTGCCATGGAGTAATCATGATTGATTATCTGGATAAGGGTAGAACAATAACTGGGGATTACTATTCGACGTTACTGACCACTCTACGAGAAAAAATTAAGGGGAAAAGACGCGGAAAGTTGTCCAAAAGTGTTTTGTTTTTGCAGGACAATGCCTCTGCACACAAATCGCATGTTGCCATGCAAACAATTCATGATTTGGGGTTCAAATTACTGGAACACCCCCCTTATTCACCAAATCTGGCTCCGTCCGACTATTATCTCTTTCCTCAACTGAAAAAAAGTTTAAAAGGTCGTAAATTTTCTTCCAACGAAGAGGTTATAGAAGCTGTGGAGGCTTGGTTTGCAGAGCAAGATAAAACTTTTTTTTAAAGGTCTAGAGGCGTTGCAGGTTCGGTGTAATAAATGTATTAAATTAAGAGGAGAATATGTCGAATAATAAAATATTTTGATTTTCAAATTTTGTTTGCTTCTATAGTAGGCTAAGAATTTTTCAATACGTTGCTGTAATGCGCTTAAGTGTATTAATCTATAAAATACTGAACTTTGCCAGTCTCGATGTTGTAGGAAAGTTTAAGGTTATCATGTAAATCAAAGCTCTTAGGTTTGATCTCGGCGGAGAGCGTTTAAAGCGGCTGAAATTTCCTGAGTTTGACAAAATTCTAGTCGTACAGTGCTAATGACCGAAACAGTACACATGCGTTGAGATCTTTAGCATCTGCAAGCCGAAATCTTACCTAATAGGTATATAAACGAATAAACAGTCCTCGAAATGTGTAAATAATACTCGTATATCAGCTATTTAGTTATAATTCCTTTAAGTACCTAACGTATACTTACTGGAAGTGAAGTATTGTTTGCTATTAGCACCAAGCTCTTTCATAATCTGTAGTAGTAACCGACTTTTAATGACTGAATGAGACACGTTTCGCACAATTTCATCAAATTTGTACATATTTACACAATTAGAACTATTTGACTCATGTAACCTGCTTCAAAGCAAAATGATAATAAATTGATTACATATTTAAATAATATTAAAAAATTCTTTGAATTTTGATTATTGATAAATTAGCACATTAGTAATAAGAGCAGACTTACTGCCTAAGTTAAATAAGAATTTTAATATTTGAAATATTAAGTACTGCGTTACAGGTAAACACATTTTCAAATAATATTAATTATTTCTCTCCTAAAAGCAACTTATATTTTCAAATGAACTGAATTATAAATTGAACAGATAAATGCCTACTAAAATTTTCAAAACGCTGTCGGCATTTTTTAATACAATTTGCAAACTGTAAATTTGTAAGTTTTAGCGCACTTTTATGTTTACGGTTACGGTTACGGAAAAATTCAAACGTTTTATTAAGTAATCAGCCACGTGTTAATTCCGCACTAAGATAACCTATAAGGCGACGTCGAAGTCGGGTGGCTCGCGACTAAGAAGCAGTCAAAGAAGGGGGGTTCGAAACGCTTAACTCTTTAGATGGACGATCGTATATCGGGAGGAAAAATAAGTGCCACTGCGGGAATCACCCAGGATGGTCTCGAGGAACATACCGCAGATGGTTCCTCTGGGCTCGAAGGGGGTTGGGGTGGCTGCAACCTTATACTGGATGTTACTTACCCTTTCTTACTGATAGAAAAGCCCTGCTACTGGTAGCCAGGCTCACAAGGCTATACACAATTATTAAAATAAACACAAAACACGAATAAAAGGCAAGAGTGAATTAACAATGAAATTTAATTAATGTAAGGATTATTCAAAATATGACACACAATGAATTTGTAAGTTCTATCATAGTTTACGTGAAAGGGAATTGAGGGATAACACGTTTACTCTAGCTACTGTAAAGATGGTTAACAGCTAGGCCCCCTTAATCGCAATAAAATGGGTGATAACGATAAAAATTATTTCAAGCATGCAACATAAAATTGGTAAATGCCGTGACAATTCGCACTGTTTCTATTGGTTACCACTGATGCCAAAATTAATACGCACTGATTTATAATTTAAACACTTCGCCCGAACGGAGTAAAAATGATTGCTTGATGTACTTAAAATTACAGACAATAGTTGACTGGTGCCTGTCTACCGTGGTATACGGTATCTACTAGAGTTGGAAGTTGGAAAATTCGCACGACCGACAGGTCTGAAAGCTAGCTATACTCTCTTTGTTTCTTTTCTTTACCGTAAGACAAACCGCATGTTAGAAGAAGATAAACAAACGCGCCTTTCGTATGCGGGGAAACCTTGAACGGCGCCATCCTTGCCTCGTGATCGGTGGTTCCCCGGACTTTTTAACAAAGAAATCCACTGAACAAAATATTGCCTCGTCCTATTCGGTCATCAAATTTGGAATTTCTCCGAAATGTTTGGCAACAACAATACGCCGAACTGATATTGTTTCCGCAAATTCTGCAAGCTTCCGGTGGCCTTAAACTTCGAACAACAGGGACGTATTACACTTAATTCATGTACAATCTCAAAAGCCGTAACAAATCAAGCCGAATTTTTAAAAATCAAGTACTGGAAGTTTGTCCCCGGAGCGAGTACCTTGCTCTTGTAAACCTCCTTACTTTTCAATTTTCAAAGAAAGTCATTATAGTAGAAAAATGTTATTCAACAGAGTTGTTCAAAATCTTAAATACAAAAATAATTAAAAAAAAAGTAATAATAATAGAAGTTAATTAATTCTTTGTTCAAACTTTTTGCTTTGGGTAAGCCCACAAACGAAAATCTAACCGGGACAGGTTTGATCTCGCAGGATGAGGTATCCGGGAAATTATTATTAAACTAATTTTTAACTAGAATTGTGAAATACACGGGGCTTCTCTCTTGTTGAAAACCCAGTTTTGCTAAATCTTGTTCTTCCAATTCAGGTAGATCACAATTATTCAAAATTTAAACATTTTTCCTAAAAACAAAAAAAAAATGCATTTTAAAACGTTGATTATTTTTGCAATTTGAAAACTTGAATTTTCTTAAGCACAGTACCTGTAATGCTGTGAGTCGTAAAAGTTGATTCATCACCAAATAAAATGTCTTGATGAAAAAATCTGCGTTCAGAAACTTTTTCTTACATTTATAATGAAATAACATAAAAACTAAGTACATAAAAATACCTATAGGTTTAGCGGATCTATGTAATTTGTCCACTAAAATTACTGCATTAAATTTGTTAAATTAAATTTTGCATTTAACATTTTCTATTTAGTTGGAACAACTTTGTTAAATAAGATTTTTCGAAACAATTAAAAATCAAGGAAGAACACTTTACTATTTTCGAATATTCTGAACGACCTGTAGAACCTATGATAACTACAGATATGGCCATATTATTAGAAAATAGATTAAAATTAGAAGAAATCTCAGATAGCATGTTTCATAGGACCTTTATTTAGTTTTTAACATTAAAAATATCATTAATATTTTGTGAAGTATCCCTTAGCAGACTTTAGAGCTCGAATGTTTCTTGGCATACTGTTAAATGTATTGACAACATGTTGAAGCAATTTCATATCGTTGTTCCACACAGATTTAATGGCGCTAATTAATTCCTGGAAATATTTTGGCCCCAGCTCCCGTACTTTTTTTTTTTAAACCGACCATATATTTTCAATTGGATTCATATCCGGGCCATTGAAGTAAACCAATTTGTTTCTGTCTTAATTATTCAGTGGCCATTTTCGATTTGTGGCATGGTGCACCATCTTGCAAGAACACTCTAACCTTTTTAAAGCATTTTTTCATTTTCGGTATAAGGAAAGTTTTGTAATTATTAGAATTTATTATACCATCCGCAACGCAAATATCACTAAGCCCTTTTACAGAAATGGCAGCCCAGACCATCACTTTTGTAGGAAAATTTCATTTAGTTTGATACATCGTTTATCAAAGTCATCACGACATCACGCTTATACGTTCTATATAACACTTTGAGTTATCCCATCCTTAATTTCTATCATTGATTTGCCTGAAAAGACTACCTAAAAATTTTCAGAAAGTGTGTAAAACTGTTACAAAGTGAAACACTATATTGAATTCAGATGTATTGTAAAACAAAAAAACGGGAGAATGCAAATTACTTTTCGCCAATCTTCTTCAGTGCAATTTAATTGATTTTTTGCCCAAATTTTACGTTTTCCTAGGTCGTCGCGCCCTTAAACCAGCATCTACAAGTCGCCTTCTAATTGTTTGCGCAGATATTTATTTGTATACCCTGTAAATCTATTTTTAAATGTTGGCTTGTTGATGTACGGTCAATTTTCGCTTTTCATATTAAAAAGAAGTTGTCTCTAGTTGAAGTTTTCCTTTTAGGTTCACATTTTCCACTCCGGTTACATTTTAGTGAAAGTGCATTTTTCAGTTTGTTAGCAATTCTGCTAACTGTACTCTTATTAACACCTATAAACTTTGCTATTGTCTGTTGATCCGACTTCCCTTCTTTCAACAATACCTGAATCTCAGCTTTGGTAATGCCACTTATGTCCGTTTTTCTTCCCATTCTTAATAACCATCACTGGAAAAACACACAATTGAAACCCTTTTAGTTTTAAATTAAACGGTAATCATAACTTCTACAACTATAAAAACCCGCAAATACACTAATTACGCATTACCGCTACTCGCGTTTTGGTTTAGTAACAACCAAATCACGGTTAGAGCGAGTTCTTAAGAAATACTATGTAGATTGATCATTGAACAAATAGGTAAGTATAATATTGTATGAGTACCAATATTAATAATCAATTACCGTATGTTTAGTTAGTCGAATCAAAGACAATTCTGCCAACAGTATGCATTTTAAATTTAATTTAGTTACTTTGCAATAACTTAAGCAAATCTAAGTTTTAATTAGTTTCTAATAATATGGCCACATCTGTATAATTCTCTTTTATGACATTTTCCGAAAAGTAAAACTTTTAAGAAACAATGAGTTTTTTCGAAAATTCAAAAATAAAAAAGTTGAGAAGTGTTAGGTACTTCATCCGGGCCCACATTGTATAATGTGTCAACCACGATGAAGACATTAGTAAAATTACAAAAATTTAATCGTAAATACAAAAAGAAACCTCTTACTAATGTAATAATTATTTAATCATTTGAATAAGACGTCACAAAATAATTTAAAAGCTTTAAATATATATTTTATGCTTTAATATAACATTAACTAAGTACATTTAAATTACAGCATATCTTTTCAATAACCATTGAAGAAAGGCAGTTTTTACAAAGAGAAATATCTTTGTTTAAATTTTTTATGCTAACTGTATCTACGTATACTGATGAAAACGTTTAACAAACTGCTATGGTATGCAATTAAAAGCTGAACGTTAACTATCAACGCTATAAAACCATACCATATATCCTGAGAAAATTACTCACTGATGATCAGATATCCAAATTAGTCTCATAAAAGCTGTGCAATAAATGCGTTTTCACATATTTATAGAACGAAAATAACATAAGGCACATTAAAGAAAAATTACCGCATGCGATAGTTATTTATGGATCAACAATTTTTAATAATTCTGATGATTATAATTAGCGAGTCGATTAGGAAATATAATAATTAAAACGCTTTTTTGTGTTACAGTATTTTCTTGTGAACTATATAGTATAAGGCTTCAACTAACTTGTAAATTCATATGATATGAATTTACTATATGGCATAATAAAAATATGACCCTAATTCTCACGCAGTAGACATGGGAATTATTCTCACTCTTCGTAACAGTTCATCTAATTATTATATCAATAAGCTAAGTTTATGAATGCGACGTAATCCACGCATGTTACCAATCTCTAGAGATAAACTGCACCAAAAATTGAAAGTAAATTTCACGTTATGGGCTAACGTAACAGAGAATTTTAAACACAATTTTGCAATCTTCCACTTTTCTTGAGGAGCATTGCAGGAAATTAGTCTTGTCTGACTTAGTGGCTGGTATTAACAAAACAAACATCTTCAGATGAGTAGGTTACGTTATACGCTACCATGGATATAATTAGATGGTATTGTCTTAGCTAAATTTGAAGAACATAATTGCTTTATGCATTTTAAGAACAATTATAAGAGTAATGGTTTCGAAATAAGTAGTATAATAATTATATCGCTTTTGAATGAGATGAGTTACGACTTTTCTCGTACATTATGTAAAATGACTTTTGAACAAAAGAAGTTTAAATAAGTGACAACATAATCGATTATGTGTTAGCTGAATCCTTGAATTATAGCAACAATAAAACTGGTAAAAATTGATAACTGATTCCAAATACAATAAAAGCTGTAAGGGTGCCACGGGTATTATAAAATAACTTTAAGCACATGTATGGAATTATATGTACATATATTTTATGAACTGCATCAAATTAGAATATGAATCCCATCTCTTATATTTTCAATTAATATTCCAATTTATACAGGGTGAGTCCTTAAGCGCGGCCGCCGACCCTATCTCGCAAAGTAGTTGACGTACGTTAACGGGGAAAAAAATGTACGAATAAACTTGAGCCTAAGAAATCCATTAAAAATATTTTTAGGCGCCGATTCTTTCAGCGGGCGGCGCAATCTGGGGCGGCATCATTAAATCACACTTTTTTCGAAAAATTTTTGAATGAAGGTCTATACAAATACGTCTAGATCAAAAGAACGTCTAATTTTACATAAAATGGATTCTTGAAGTTTTAATTAAATTTGACGATGGGCTGCGGGGCGAAGACATAACCTCCAACGTTAAAAATAGTTATATCTTTGGTTTGGATTTTTATTTTTCATAACACTCGATATTTTCCTAAAGCTATAAATATTATCTACTGAAAATATTAGTTGAAATTTTTTTAAAACTTTTTTTATAAAATTCCCGGAGATTTTAGCGTAAACTTGCTTTCAACTGCAGGTATCTCAAAAATTTCAAATACAAAGGCATACTAATTTTATTATTACGTTATGAATAAATCAAAGACGAAGAGATTGCAAAAAGCGGAGGTTTCTACCATCAATAGAAGCGGAAATATTGAGCAAAATGCAACTACGAAGAATTTTTCCGATTGAAGAATTGTTCCTTTGTATTTGAAATTTTTGAGATACTTGCAGTTGAAAGCAAGTTTCCGCTAAAATGGGCCGATAATTTTAGAAAAAAAGTTGGAAAAAAATTTCAACTAATATTTTCAGTAGACTATATTTATAGCTGTAGGAAAATACCGAGTGTTATGAAAAAGAAAAATCTAAACCAAAGATATAACTATTTTTAACGTTGGAGGTTATGTCTTCGCCCCGCAGCCCATCGTCAAAATTAATTAAAACTTCAAAAAGTCCATTTTATGTAAAATTAGACGTTCTTTTAATCTAGACATATTCTAATAGACCTTCATTTAGAAATTTTTCGAAAAAAGTGCGATTTAATGATGCCGCCCCCCGATTGCTCCGCCCGCTGAAAGAATCGGCGCCTGAAAATATTTTTAATGGATTTCTTAGGCTCAAGTTTATTCGTAATTTTTTTTCCCCGTTAACGTACGTCAACTACTTTCCGAGATAGAGTCGGCGGCAGCGCTTAAAGAACTCACCCTGTATAACTGTTTCATCTCGTCAACAATCGAAAGTACAACGAAATAGTATAGTAAAATTTAATTAATGTTTATGTTTTGTTACCATTTATTATTTCTAGCCAAAAGACGTGGTATGGTGGTCATAATTAGTTTTTATGTTGCAATTGTTTGAAATATAATGCTGGTTAAGAAGTTTTTTATTTGCGTATAATATTACCATCAAGAAAAAATATATCCTACCTTTTTAATTTATATTAAATATTCAAAGAAAATTTTTGTATATTGAACAATATCGGTTGTCTGCGTACGCCTGATGAGCAACGACCACTGCGAAACCATGGTCCTGTGCTGCCGATTAATGCTGTTCAGTAGACTAGCATTATCAGGCTTTTCCTTTTTTTTGTTTCTAAATAGTCCAAGTATAGTTTACTTTCCAGAAATATTTATATTTCTAGGAATTTAATTTTTTGTAAAATGTGAAGAAATTTGTTTACTTAAGTACAGAACTGCTCTAGAATCAAAGATTTGGGGTAGTGGTAAATGACCATAGCAGTCAATATGCATTGAAATCCCTGAGGCCCACATACCCAGATATCGCCGAATAAATAAAAAAGCATGCAAAATTTAACAGGAACTGATTTTAAATTATGTTCATTTCATGTGCTTAATTAGTTCTTGCATTTTTGCTAAATCCTGAAATCCGACGATTTTTACCAATCAAACTACAGGGAAACTGACATCCTAATCTCATCTCAAATCTGACACTGTGTTGACTCCAGGAGTCGGTTCTAAATTACCCCAAAACCACCGCATAGCAGTACGTATGGTAGAAATTTAAGTGATGTTAGATATTACAATCCGTTAATATGCCTAGCGTATTGTATCTCTAATACCAAAGTAATCAGTAATTCGTCTCTCTTCCCATTCCCGATTGTCTAAGTAATATCGAGTTTTCTCCATTTAGTAGATAATTAATTTTTTTGGAATCCCATAGGAGTACCTACTACTCCTAGTTATCTATGTACGAGGGCATATTTTTATATTATCTACCTAGCCATGCAACTAAAAAGCGACGATATTTAACCAATACATATGCTAAATTGTGTTTAATTTGTGCCGTTTATAGAGATTTGAGAAGGTTTACTTCTTAAAAAAATGAGTAAAATTAAGGTGGAACATCGGAGTGTCATAAAACAAAGTCCAGCAGATAATCTATGACTGTGGGTTCCTAGAGTTAAGGTATCCACCTTATAGGCCTGACCTAGCTCAGTCAGGCTTCTTTCTATTCGAAAACTTAAAAAGCATCTCAGTGGAAAGCGTTTTGCATCTGATCAAGCACTCTTCATCTTCCTCTTTTACTTATGTTAGGCCAAAGGCCTGTTGTTTCCGATTTAATTTCCTTGGGATGTTGACTGCCAACTCTCTCTCCATCTCTTAGTTGGTCTTCCTGGTTCCAGTCGGTTTACCATCCCTGACGATGCGAACTAATCTGCCTCTGTTCATTCGACTGATGTGTTCGTTCCATGCTCTTCTTCTTTGTCTGGACCATAGAACTACGTCTTCTGTTTTACATGTCTGTTTGATCTCGTCATTCGGTACTATGTCTCTTAGCATTTTTTCTGCTAGACTTCTTAGCATTCTCATCTCCGTTGTCCGTAGCAGCGTTTTGGTGTCACATGTCTCAGCTCTCGTATCGGCTCCATACATCATGACAGGTCTTATGCAGGCTTTGTATATCCGTATCTTACTATATGGATATTTGGATTTTTCCAGATTATGTTTCTTAAGCATCCAGATATTCATGCCTCTTTACTCATTTGTTTTGGGACTTCTCTTTTTATGGTGCTGTGGCTTTAGATTTCTGTTCCGAGGTAGTTGAATGTCATTACTTGTTCTATTATATGTGGTTCTTGCTGACCAGTTTGCATCTTCTACATTCCTTTGACAGTACTAGACTTTTGGTTTTTGCCTCAGATATTTCCATGTTGTACTCTTCTGCGACGGTTTGGAATTTGTGTAACATCCGTTATAGATTATCTTCGTCTTCAGATATGAGGGCCGCGTCGTCAGCATAACAATCTATTTTTATCTCTTCTTTTTCTATTCTGTACCCTTTTCCAGTCATATTTACTTTTGATATTATCCGGTCCATTATCATGTTAGAAAGCGGTGCACCTAATCTGTCCCCTTGTCGTATTCCTCCTTTTAGTGGTATTTGTTCCGTTAATTCTTTACTAATTTTTATTGTTGCTTTGTTGTTACTTTTTATGTCTTCTATGACTTTGATCATTTGGTCAGGGATGCGTTCGTCTTTCATTATGGTAATAATGTCTCTAAGCCTTACGCGGTCAAAAGCCTTGGCCAGATCGATGAAGCATATGTACACCGGTAAAGCACTCAAAGAAGCTATTGAATAATATTTTGCAGAGTTACCGAAGGAATTTTTTCTGAGGGTATGGAACAATTGGAAAAAATATGGAATAAGTGCATAAGTGTTGAAGGGAGTTACGTAGAAAAATAAAGGGTTGTTAATGTGATACGTGTTTCTTTTCATGGCTAGGTAGGTAACATAAAACACCCTCGTATTTCACTATGTTTGGTATTCCCTTTTGTACTGAACGGTATTGGTTGGCTACTTACGCCTGATTAACATCAACCATCGCAAAACCATTTCCCTGTGTTGCCGACTGATGCAGTAAACTAGCATTAACAGGGTTTTCTTTTTCGCTTTTTGTTAGTAAAAAAACCGACTATAGTTTACTTGCTAGTAATATTTACATTTATGAGAATGATAGTTTTATGTAAACTGATAAAAGGTTTGTTGTTTACTTAAGTATGAGAGCTGTTATTTAAACCGAAAGAAAATAATGTTTGCAAGCAAAGATTTCGAGTAGTGTTAAATGACTATAGCAGCCTATACGCTACTATTCCTCGCCCAAGCTATAATAAAGCATGTAAAACTTAGTTTTAGCACAGAATAAACTCTTACAGAAGCGACAAGAGTGAGCGGCCCCTTTGACGTTGCCAGCACAAGGCGGAGCTATATCGGTTCAACAAGTAACTTAGCTGTATGGTTTTCAATTTTAATAGTAATTTTTGCTTTCTGAGGGTGTAAGTGCTGCTGACTTCAAGCACAACTTCAGGTGCTGTTTAAGTACTAACGGAAATTTCTAAAACAAATAAACTTACAGAAGCTGACATTATAGAAATGTATACTAATTTATTATATACTAATTATTATTGCAATTTGGCGTTGAACACCAGTTACCACCTTTTTTGTCACTCATTTCCGCGTATTTATGTTTTATTGAAACAATGTTTTGAATAAATAACACCCGAACTCTTTGGCGCTGCACATATACAGCAAAATAAGTAAATTTTACTTGCTAGTGGGCGTGTTCGAGTTCACCCCGCTCCCCTTATTTTGACCTCCCCACACTCTGCACTTTGTCGCTTGTGTAAGAGTTTATTCTGTGGTTTTAGTAACTGACTTTAAGTAATGCTCATTTTATTTGCTTAATTAGTCTTTTCTTAACATGTATCAGTGCCCGTCTATCTTTAACTGCGGGAAGCACTGTAACCTAAAAGACTTACTGTGTATTAATTAGTCTTTACCTTTTTTCCAAATTCTGAAATCTGTCGGACTTTACCAGTCAAAATACATGAAACTAGACATCCTGATCTAATCTCAAATCTAAGTTGCTATTGTCAATTTTATACTAGAGTTATTTCAATAAATTAGTGAATATTGAATTCGTATTAAAAATATTTTACAATCCTATACGAGTTCCTATTTTTCCCTATTTATTTAGATTGTCACGTTATGGACATTTTATTTTTTTAGTTTTAGGTACCCACTTTCTTCATTCATTTCTTCATTACAAAAAATCCAATTTTATCTCATAATGGGAGACTTTAACGCGAAGTTGTGGATTAATAACGAACATACTGAACACATACAATAAAATATATTGGAAAATTTGGAGGTGGGACTAGAATGCGAGGAAAGAATGCTATTTACAAAATGAAAAACTCTATTAACTATACAAATATATTCTTTAAGAAACTTCTCGGTAGAAAATGAACCTGGAGGGAAGAAGTCCAGATGGACGTACGTTCTGTCCTATAAAAAATATACAGTCATTGATGTTTCTGTTTTAAACAAATTAGGGTAATTTTAGGTAAATCGTAGTATTTTAGCCTAAGGAACCTATTATTGATATGTGTCCCATTACTTATGGAGCACCCTGTATAAAATTAATAAATTTATTAATGAAAAATGAGCGTCAACTTTTAACCCATAGAGGTTGTAATGTTTTATATTAACGACATTTAAAAAAAAATTATTCAAATCGGAGTAGTTTTGACCGGTTCCGAGATATAAACCTAAGGTTACTCCACTAGAAGAAGAAGAGAAAATCAGTAGTTTAAGTCAGAGTGCTTCACATTCAAAAATCTATATGGTTAATATTTTGCAACAATGTCCATTTGCAACTGCAGCAATTTAAATTTAATTCTGAAGTAGGATTAAAGTTTCCTAGCAAAATGAAATGTATGCCTGATTAGTTAGCAAACTATTTCATTAATCAGTCGATTTAGTAACGTTAGTAAGGGTTAAGGACCCAGAAAATATACTTCCAAATAGGTGGGGACACACGTGATTTTTGATCAATATAGAAAAACGGAATTTGAATGAATTTGTTTTATTGTTCATTTGATTTTTTCTGGTATACTTTAAGTTTTTCAAACCTTTTCGTTTGCAGTCTTTCTGAGTTGGTAGACTTTGACCTTCAAGTAACTATTCCTGAGTAACTTAGTGTATTGCTTTTTTTTTGGTATTTAATCAAAGCAGACGATGCAGCTCAAAATACAAATCTTGCTAATAATACTATTAAGTTCTGAAGTAGAACTAATCAAAATTGGTCTGCATATTAAACAAAAAAACCAACCTAATAGCTATTAATATCAAAGCAAATAACAACTTACTTACTTACGCAGCGGCGCTACAGCCCATATCAGGCCTTGGCCTCGCCTAGCTTCCTCTGCCATCTATCCCTGGCTTCTGCCAATTCCTCCAGTTGTTTATTCGTAGGATTATTTTGAAATTTTCTGACACCGTTTCACTCCATCTTTTTCGTGGTCTTCCTCTACTTTGTCTTCTATCTGGGGATTGTTCTTCCACCCTTTTTGCTATGGCATTTTCGTGCATACGTCGCACATGTCCTGCACATCTTAGTCTTCCCAAACCTATGTATGTGACTAAATCAGTCTCCTTGAAATCTTGGTATAGTTCGTGATTCCACCTTCTTCTCCATATATCTCCTTCCTTAATTGATTCAAAAATCTTCCTTAGGACTTTCCTTTCAAACACTCCTATTCTTTCTTCGTTTCTCTTGGTCATCGTCGAAGCTTCGCTCTCATAGGTGACTATCGGTATTATCAACGTTTTATATATCATTATTTTAATTTTTTTCTATGTCTCTGTCTTTCAGTATTCCGTTGCATGCATAGTATGCCCGGTTAGCTTCAGTTATCCTAGACATTATCTCTTTTGTCCCATCGTTGTCGTTTGTTATATTAACGCCCAGATATTTAAAACTTCTAACTACTTCTAAGTAATAGTTTTCAATTGTTAAGTTGTGTCTCATCCTTGGTTGATTCTTGGGCAGCGTCATACATTTGGTTTTGTCTTCACTGATTATCAGTCCTATCTTTTCTCCTTGTTGGTCTATCTCTGTAAATACCTCTTTGTCTATATATAGTTAGTTCCGCTACTTCCACCTCGTTTTCTCCACCCTCATCTCGTGCCTGGGGGGGGGGTCTCTCTACTTCCTGCGTATTTCTGTTCAGATGTTCTGTGAAGTATTCAATCCGTCCTTCTAATATTTTGTTGTCGTCGCACAATAGGTTATCTTCCTTATCCTTAATTGTTGTTGTTCTAGGCTAATATCCTTCTATGATTTTAGTTATAGTCTGATAGCATTCTCGTCCTTGCTTGTTTCTATGTAACGTCTGTATATTGTCTAATATCTTTTTGTTATATTCTCGTTTCTTTCTTCTGCAGATTTTTGCAGTTTGTCTACTCGTTTCTTGGTAGCTCTCTTCTCCTCCTCTTGTTAGTCTATCCAAGAACAGGTTTCGGCTTTCTCTTTGTTTTTGTAATGCCTCCCCACATTCCTTATCGAACCAGTTCTTTCTTTCTTTCTTCATTTTCTTACCAATTACTTCTTCTGTTGTTTCTAGTATGACTTCTTTAAGTTTATTCCATTCCTCATCTACAGTATCTTCTTCTTTCCTTGCTATGTTTCTTAGTCCCGTGGCTATCGCTTCTTGAAATTACTCGCGCTGCATCCTCCTCCTTCAGTGTATTTGTCTCCCACCTATGAGCACGTTGGCTATATGGTTTCTTCGTATTGGATAATCTCTCTCTAAGTTTTAGCTTCACGAAGTAATAATCAGAGTTGCATTCGGCGTCTCTGTAACTCCTTACGTCTGAAATACTTACGTAAAGAATCGGATTTTAATTAGAATATGATCGATTTGATTGTTTGTTGGCTCATCAGGCGATGTCCTTTTGTATTTGGTGCGGGAAGCATGTACTTCATATTGCTAGTCCTTTGACTGTTTCAAGGTTCACCAGTCTTTCTCCATTGTCATTGCTTTCCAGGTGTAAGCTATATTTCCCTATTGTCGATCTGAAAGCTTCGCTTCTCTACCTGCCTTGGCATTAAAATCGCCAATTACTAGCAATATATCATGCTTCGGCGTTCCCTCTACTTGCTGGTCTAGTAGTTTATAGTGTTCTTCTTTTTCTTCGTCGTTCTTTTCCTCCATTTTGCGTGTGTGTTTAGCATAGTTAGATTGAATTTCTTCATTCGGATTCTAATTCTGCATAATCTTTCATTTAATAACTAGTTATGCCATACTTTATAATAAAGTTAATGCCTAGCGTTAAGCACTTGGTTACATTTTCTCAATTACGACATGAATAGTAAAACATATCAAATGAAACATTAATAAGGCAAGAAACAAATAAGTGAAGCTATCTGAAAAATTTGAAAAATGTGATGTTTAAAATTGGAATTTGTAATGCTACAACAGCCCTAATCGTAGTATGTTACAAACAAATAACATTTATTCCTTTATATCTCGCCAATATTACAACTTTGTTTTTTTTAACAATCCCCTTGCTTGGCTTGAAACTAATTTTAAGTATATTTTTGATTGTTTCAAATCAAGGAGGCCTTGGTGGTAGATAAAAAAGTATTTTGTATTTTGTTAAAGTAGCTTTGTTATACTAACTACGGCAAAACATCATTAAGGAAAGTTTTTCGAAATGTAAAATCAACGATCCATGCAAAATTTCAGAAATATCGGCTTACTTTTATGAAATCGTGTCTGCTTATTGTTAGACTTAATCAGTTTACAAAACGTATATGTAATTTCAAATTTTATTTACAAAAAATTATAAAAAACAATTTATTCAAATAAACCACCTCTTAAATTAGCGATGATGTGAATTTAAAAATAAAATTCGCCTACTCAAGTTTTTCGTGATTTTTAATAAAACATTTTCTAAGTCCAAAATTTCGAGATAAATGTGAATAAAAAAAGAACTGTAACAGTTTGCCCAAAAATGAAAACTGCTTTAGGGACCCGAAAACAAGCAGACACCTTTATCAAGAGTGACTTTTTCGGAAAAATTAAAAATAAAAAATTTTTTCCTCTTTGTAACTCAATCCGTGGACATACTGTATATGCTTTTGGTAATTAATTTTCACTGCAAACAATAGAGAACGCCATTTTTTATATCGACTAATAAGAATTGTATTATAGAGAAAAATGCCATGTTGGTGTTTGTTTGCCCTGTTTATTTGTACTCTGTTGACTTTACTATCTTTATCACAAACAAAACCGAATTTTTATAAACAGAAGTAAGGATTTAAAATTAATTTTTAAGTTATATCTGTTAGAATAGACTTCGATTTTAAATTAATTTAATTTTTCTCTCTAAATTTTGAAGCTGTCATATTAATTTGTCATTGTAAGTAAGATGATATTGAAGTAAAATTACTTAACTCTATTACCGGTGTAATGGCTAGGGGTAAAGTTTTACACGAAGAAATGGAACATGCAATTGTTAAAGGTTTTGCAGAATTCAAAAAATTATTGCAAGCGCTTTTAAATGAAATTCTTTTCAGTAAAGTTACAACAATATTTTCGGCAAACAGATTACTTAAGCTAACTTTATAGTGATTATGTAACACACAATTTTACATCAGGTATCTAGTTTAGCAGTATTCAGAATTATTATTAATTCTGTAGGTATAAGCAGTACGCAAACAAAATTTAAAAGTAGCAGGAAGAAAACCTTCAACTTACTTTAAAAAGCTTGTTTTTAAAGAAGAGTAGAACAGAAAAATGTGTAATGTAATTAAAAATGTGTAACAATTTACTTTGAACAATTTGTTGGAATTTGTAAAACAAAATTTTACCTTCAAGAATAAGATCAATATTATATAAAAAGTCGTGAGATACAAATATAAAAAAGTACTACCTATATACTGGAAATACAGCAAGTTTGGTTGCACGTCATCAATGTATTATGACGTCACCGAATTTGCCGTAATTATTATGTTTACATTGTTTCCAATCTTGATTCTCGAATTTCCCCGAACGACTTAATAACAACTCCACAAGTTCCTTTGTTTGTCTACACAAAGCTCTCGGCATTATGACAAGAACGCTTTACACGACTATAATAAGTTCTGAAAAGAACTGTTTTTCTAGTGATAACGATAAGCGATAACACAAACAAACATATAATAACAGAACGTCTAACAACAAAACTTCAAAATATTAATCGTTTCATATAGAACTTTTAATATTTACCTGAAAGGAATTATATATAATACTTAATTTTACCTTTATAAAATAGTGATTTTTATTTTTAAAGTTTGGTATTAAAAATGTCTATTGATGACGTGCAACAAAACTTGCTGTAATTCCAGTATAACAAACAAATAAGTTGGCATCCTTTGTTTAAAGGCAGAGTCACGAACTTCTGGTAAGAAATCCCTTCAAAATTTGCTGGGGAGATGTGGAAAAACCGTAGAAGACACTGCGAGAAGCCGATTAACAATGATTGGATAAAATACATGGGAAATTTTGGCGTGCGAGACATTCCTCTTATTTGATTTCTTTAATGGAGTATGGTTTTGAACCAAATATTGACTTTGATGTATGATACAATTTCGCGTTGGTAAAAAACTACTCTAGTATGTAATACGTAAATTGATTGTGATATCATAATTTATAAAACATAGCTATTCAAATAAAGCATTCAGAAAAATGGCTCAGGTTACTTTGTAACCAACCAGTTAATTTAACTGCACAATATCATTACAAACAATTTTTTTTAATTTAAGTTCAATAAAAATAATTCAGTCAATTATTCGTAAAAAGATTTGTTCACTGCTGGATTGCCTAAATCTATTTACTATACCCGTCAAAGTAATTTTAAATCGAAGCATACCCTAAACGATAATTTAAAAATGAACTTTACTAAGAATAGGGCCATCCAATTACAAAACAGTTCGACGAAAATTTCTTTTATAGAAAATTATAGTTTTGCCTACCATTTAAAAAGTTACTCCCAAAACCCGGTTAACTCTCCTTGCAACATAGGATTTTCACGGTTACGTAATTTCTACATGAAATTCTCATGTGTTTAATTTTCTCAACTGTGAAATCTTCATTCTTATTACCCCTGAAAATTAAGTGACGAGCTGGCACAGTCCCAAACAATATCACGTACAATTTAAATTATATTTTCGTGGTGTTAAATAAACCTGAACGTTCTAATCACTTTAAGACTGATTTTTCTCTATAAAAATGTAAAGATTCCAGGATTGTCTCTTCATTTTTATTATTTAATCTGCAAAAAATTTCTTTTAGAATTCCTTTTGTAAATAGGTATTCAGTTCGTCATCAATACCAATTATAAAATATAAGAAAAGAAAGCAGCTTCTGAAGTAAAAGTATAAGTAATTCTTGTTACTTTCTTGATTGAGAAAATGATTTTGTTCAGAGTAATGTAATCAAACTGCATATCTTACATAACGAAGAAAACATTCAGTTTCAAAGATGGGCAATTAATTATTCAAATGAGCAAATGAACAAATGAGAAGCTTAGTTTAATGATTATGTAAAATTTTAATAATTGCTTTGGAAATCAATCATAGGCAATAGCGGTTAAGTTGTAAATTTAATTGATAAAGATTAAATAACAATGACGATATGCAATTACAGGCTTTAGAAATTTGTAAGGATTCGCTTCTTTGGCAAAATGCACTTTTAATGTATTTCAACAAATATTTACATCAGAGTCTTTATACAAAATACAGTTATCAAAAACAAAAAATTTTAATGTTCATTTAATTATTAAAATTAATGAAACTTGAAACCCAAACTAAAAAACGATTCTGAAAATGTTCATTTTTAAAATAAAAGCATACTTCTTTAAGACATTACTTGCAAAGTATTAATCTCTGATCCTACACGGTCGAAACCTTTTCCTTGACTTACATCTTTATTCCTGTAAGAATTAGTAAAAAACAGAGTTTTCTGAAAAGCTGTTTATACTTCTCGTTCGTTACCTTCACAGACGTGAGAGCGTAAACGCAGAAAGTATGAGAATATGGTGAGACCTATATCACACTGAAACCGAAGATCTTACTTAATCTGCAAGGATCTCCCACATATAAAAGCTGCAAACAATTAGAAGATTCATTGCTTCTTTGACTTCCAACATTAACGGAACCTACTATTAAAAGGGTAGTTGTCTAAGACAAAGTTAAAACTTTAAATTAAATTTAATAACTTCATCTATTAACGCGACCGATATTACTTATAATTAAATGTGCTAGATCAGTTTACTGACGTAATTACAATCTATAATTATTTTAATTAAAGTGATTTAGTGATACGTATTTTAACTTCAAAGACTTCAACATGAATCCCCTCAGTTCGGTTGTTCTTACAGTTTTCAGTGGATTTTTACTTCATTTAGTTCTCAGCGTAAGTACTTTATATGTATTAATTTGTGTGATTGTGTGTGTATGGATAAGTGTATTAAAATATTGAAAATTAAGCAAAACAAAAAATGACAAGTAATGTGCTAAGCTGAAAAATAAAGGATAAATGTTTTAACGCGAAGGGTCCCCTAATAAATAGGAAGCTTCAATAATGTAAATCTGATATTGTAGAATTGGAAATTGGAGCTAGAGTCGATGTTATGAATTATTTAACTTTTATAAACAGTAAATGTTAGTAAAATATAAAAAAATTTTGCGGTCTAATTAATAAGAACTCCTTCATTTCAGGATATCTATTTTGCCGATTACAATATTTTCGAATACATTTAAAAATATTATTAAAAATTAATAAAATCAGCCACTTGCGATGTACCACAAAAATTTATTGTAAATATTATTTTAAAAATTGATTAAACGAAATGAATTAAAAGTAAGGCGATATTTTGGTTAGTTTATAGATGTATTAGTTAACTCAAGGCATTTTAACAGTATTTACCAATACCAAACTTAAAGGACCTTTTGTATTTTTTAAATTTGTGTATGACCTTTAACCATAATTAATGCAATTAACTAACTCACCGTATAACACATTTAATTAGCTGTGAACATCACATTTCATGTTTTTTATCAATTTTTTTATAAAACGCAAAGGTTTGGGCACTGAATAATCCTTGGCTAAATTTAATTAAAAAAATAATTTAAGATAATAGAGTAACACGCAAACAATGGCTTGGTAAAAAATGTTATTCCACTTATTTTAATTAGTTTTGTTTTTGCTAAAGTTGGCTCTAGATTTTCAATTTTTTGTTGTTGTTTCATAAAAAATTAATTTTGAAAAACTAGAAAATTAGTTTAAAATCGTAATTTGTTAATAAATAATATGAAATAAAAATTCTATCTTAACAATCGATAAAAGAAACAAATCCGCCTTTCATTAACCTTCATGGATCATACAAGCTATTCTGTTTGAGAGATGTTACATGAGGTCGAAGTTTTACAGGATTCATTCACTGGTTGATCACAGGATGTTATTCGTATGTCATTATTTAAAAGCGGAAGTGCAGTCCCACAGAACTGACCATGCCATTGTTATTCGTAGCTATAAAAGAGAAAAACATATGAGCCGTGTGTTATTTGTAAATCAGGATTTACACATGGGTAGCCCGTGTAATGCTAAATCCCGAAATATGTAGGATTCCAAACTGACTATTTTACATAGCATTGTTCTGTACCGAGTTATGAAATTAAAATATGTAAATGGTTGCCCTCATACTAGGCCAACATGAATGATGAACGCTACTGCTTTTTTAATTAATTAATAAAGACGAGACTTATAAATCATAAAAAAAGTTATTCTGACCTTAGGTTATAGTAAACTAAGTATAATTAAAATATTAAGAGAATTTATTTTTTAGCAACTTGACGGATACGTACCAGGACAAGATTATCCCATTTACAATGAAATACCACAGGGATTGTCTTTCAGGTGCGATCAAAGAATACCGGGATACTACAGCGACCCAGAAGCTCAATGCCAGGTAAAATATGATAAATTAATACTTCTCAGATTAACTACTTAACACCTAAAAATACGCTATCAGATTCGTGCCATATCAAGGTTGCTTTCTTCGCCTTGTTTTATATTAGTATTTCGTTTCTACAAATTTCAGCAATTCTTTGCTTAAAAGTAAATGTGTAATTCGGTCGTTATAAAATTTTAAAAAATATTTGTATTTTTTGAGACCGACTAACAAAAAAAGCTTTTAAATTTAGGTTATTCAAGGAATTACTTTATTCTAAAAGATATTATTTTTACAAGCATGTTCACTATAAATTCAAACAAAAATTCGACTGTATCGATTACCCTATAAATTAATTAAAGTTTTCGAATTAGAAATTTTATTTTGCATAATTTAATTAAAACGTTTTTTCATTAATTTGATAAAATTTCATTAATTTTTTAGTTTGATTTAAATTAACCATATAATAATTTTATTATTTAATTAATATATTTATGTTTTATCGTTTATGAAAATCAAATCATTAAATTAAGAGACTGAAACTGAACCTTTAATTCTACTTATTTGATTACTGAAGATGTTATAATACAGATAATTAAATCAAAATTGAACGCAAACCTTTGCTGATTATTATAGCAAAACAACAGCCAAACCAAACCGTTCAGGTTATACGTTTAAACGATATTTGTTTACATTAAAACAACTTGTTATCAAAAATATATGGATTAAGATTACGGATTATTTCGTTTACTCTGTTTTATATAACAAATTAATTAACGCTGAGGAGATTTATTGCCAAATTCTTAGATTTGCATTCTTATGTAACAGCATTAAAATCTTAAAATGTTAAAAGGCCTAAACAACCTTGTTCCATTACCCTCCAAATTGTTAAAAAAGTTTGGAATTTTAAGAAAGTGGGTTTATGAATTTTCAAAAAAAAATCTAATGAATTAAATTTTGTTTGAATTAAAAACTTTAAAATTATGTTGCAACAATTTCCAGGTAGTGTTTGGGAGATGAGATATGTGGCAGATAAACTAAGTATTACATAAAGTTAAAACAATGGAAAATTATAGCACATTCCCACATTATTCTGTAACATTATTATATTCCTTAGTTTTACCTGGTTTTACTTAAAATACAACTATTAGTTATTAGGTTGTATTAGAATGTACCTAATAACGTATTTTTTTTGAAATTTATTTAAACCCGTTTTAAAAGTAAAAATAATTCTTTTTATCAGTTTAACAGTTGTTTGTGTTTGTAATTATATAAAGTCAGTCTTCGTGGTTTGATCAATTTAATTTTCAAATATGGAAAAAATTACGTATATTAACAAAGGTTGCAAATAAAAATGTCTGGAAATTTATTAGGAGATATAAAGACTAAAGATCGGCCTTGCATAATTAAATTAAAAGTAAGTAGATAAGATTTAAAAATTAATCAGTAAAAAATAAATAAATCAACTTCTTATTACACAAATTGAGTATCGTTTCTTTACAAAATAATTTCTTCGTGCCTGAAAAATAATTTAATTTTATTAAAAATACATTATATTTAAATATTTGGAATTCCTATATTTTTATTCTACTGTGACTTTTGTACAAATATCTGAAAGCCGTAAACCGATCTCGTGTTAGTTTTCGTATTTACAATAAACAATAATTTCATTTTAGAGTCCTAAAAGTTTTGTTTAGGCAACTTATCCTACAATACAGCTTTGAGTAACTTCCTCTTGCTACATACACATGCAAAAATTATACTTAAGACGAAAATGAAACCATGGTTCTCTCCATTCTGCATTTAATAAAATACTTATGTTTAATTAGGTTTGTTAATTATTTTTATATTAGCTACTCTCCATACAATGACGTTACTGCAATAATTTCTGAAACGTTTGTATTTGGATTGTTTATTCATTCCAACAAAAAGTTAGTTAAAGAGGTGTTTTTTTAATATTATGCAATTTGTTCTTGCATTTGGAATAACATATACTAAAATGAAAATATAAACAGATTTACAAACAAAACATTTAAAGCAGTACCTATACGTGCGTTAGGATCCTTGGCACCTCCAAACCTAGATCTCGCCTATTAAACAAATAAACATTTAAATCCAACCCGAAAAAATTTTATTTTTCTTAATTAGTCTTTTGCTAGATTTCGATAAATTTTAACTTAATAAATCTAAAGCCTTAAAGCCCTATATGATATGTTAACTTTAATTAAGTTTAATTTACTCTTGTCCCTAAACAAATGAGAAACCCAAGAACAGATATCGTAAAATATAGGTTTCTGATTTTGTTTTGAAAATTCACACAGATGACGAGTTCTTTAGGTTCTTTTCCAACTAACTAAGATGAAGTTTCAAAAATGTATCTATAATATTGGCATATACGAGAAGTATTGTTATTTCTTGCTCTTCCTTTTCCTTCTTCCTTCTTCTCTTTATTTTTCTTTATCTTCTCATTCTTCTTCTACTTCTTCTACGTTTTTTTTCCTTTTCTTGTTTGGGTTGTAGGTTATCAAAGTCAAAATTTGAATTCTAATTCTCTCTAGAAATTTCAAAGGTTTTCGAAAAATTTTTACGAAAATTGATCAAAAAAAGTTTTTTGACGTAGAAAGCAATAATTCGTTCTTGATTTTAACAATACATAGCTTCTAAAAGACCATCCTTTCAATATAACTGAAGGAATGGGCTGTTACTTTTTATACACACACACACACACATATATTTTTCAAAAGGACTGTAAAGTTATCTGTTTTCATTACGCAAAAGTTCTAAATTAGGAATATTTTAATAGATTGATAATTATAGTACATAACATACTAATGTTCTAACTTTGTAGCATTATAGAAATATATGATTCATTACTAGAAGCATATCTTTGATATTTGTTCAAAGATTCTTCACGCCTTGCAGCACAGTAGTTCATGAAACTTTCAGATAAACATTTTTAGCTTGTATTGATTTCCAGTTGATCGTTTATTAATTGGCTTAGACCTATCATTAGTAACGATTCTTGTTTTAATCTTCAAAAATCTCTTTTAATAAATTGCTCTTATGATACAAAAGGTAAATGGTCTAGTTTTTGTATTTCAAGAGACGATCGAAGACCCTTTTAAAAAAAAATTCGTATAAACCGGGGTCATAGAACGCCTCGTTTGTAGTACCTAGTATTAAATGAATTTCTGAGTTGTTTATCTTGAAATCGCTGCTGCATCTTATCGAATCGTGGCAAGTTTTTTTGAACCAAATTGCTCTTTCACATTTTAAAATTTCAATTGGTTAATATTTTTTCAATGAAAGTACTTATAGACGCCTTTCTATCTACATCACTGGAAATATTAAAAGATAGATTTTAACGTTAAAGTACTTACTTTCTCAATTACTCAATCATTTGCCGCACTATCATAATTTTATTTTAAATACCTAGGTATTTTTAAATCAACGAAAAATGAATTTCAACACCCTGTATCTGCTATACAAAGCGGTCTAAAAACCATGTTTGTTGGAACTCTTTTCTTAATAAAAGGTCTTCTCTAAACTGTTGAAGTCTTGCTATAAAAAAACTTACTCGCCCTGTATATTCAGAGGCTCTGTCAGCATGTCCGTCTGTTGGATATAATATAAGCAAAAGTCCATTAATACCACTCATTATCGTTATGAAGTTTAGCCTCAACGACCTGAATTCATGTCTTTTCTACATTTAACCCTCCTGCTACCGTGTAAATTTTGTTACGTAGACTACCGAGTGGGGTACATTCGTACCCCATATTTTTTTTCCTTTATGGCACCAGGATATTGTTTTGAGGCAGGTTTATAAACTTTAGTTTTTGACGTAAAAACTAACAAATCTCGTGAAAGCTATAGGCACGTCGCGTTATACAAATGCATACGAACACAAAGCAACTGCGTATGACCGCCAGAGGCGCGTTCCGAAATTAATTACCGCCAGAGGTGCGTTCCGAATTACCTACCGTCTGAGTAGAATCAAATACACATTGGAAAAATGTTCGGAAATCGAATATACAACTGAACAATTGTTAAAATTTTGCATAAGTACATAAGCTACCGAGTGGGGTACAAATGCACCCCAAGCGGTATTTTTCTTCATACATCAATTATTTTTCATAACTGCAAGGTACTATACGAATGTGTAGGTTCCAGAAACTTCAAATGACAATGTCTTAAAAGCTCAAATACCAGAAACACCAATTTCATACATTTAACCAAGAAAAACTACGCTTGGGGTACGTTTGTACCCCACTCGGTAGTAGGAGGGTTAAATAATTTTTGGAAGTTTAATATCAGGTTAGTAGTTTGTATTTGTATCCTCCCAACCTGGCGCATGCTCCTGAATTAATTCGTCACATCTCTGTCCTATGTTCTTTTTTACGTGGTATTTTTCTCCTGCTAATATAACATCTGCTAAATGAAATTTATGTATCATGTGGAAATCTTTCAAATTTATTGTTCCGCCTTTAAACTGATTTAATATGTTATGGAGACATAAAGCATCTACGTATATTTGTAAGTTAATAATCTTTTCTTACTAATTAAAATGGTAGCTTAATAATTTTTATTAAAATCAACTTAAAAGAGGTGATAATATTTATGTGTTTAGTGTTAGTAACTAACTTCTTCTTCTTCGTCATCCCTTGCCTTATTTTCTTTAATAGCCATGTGCATTTAAAGCAATTAATAAAGACTAATAAAAGTTTCAATGGTAAAATATATTTTTTCTGAAATCGTCAAGAAAGCTTGTCATGACAGAACTCAAGTTGGTCATGAAAGTGTCACTTTACAAGACTAGTCACTTTCATGATTTTTACAAGACTCATCTGTCACTTTACAAGACTCATCTGTCATTTTTAGACTGCAATTGAATTAGAAATCGTCACTTATCTTATGAAACGTTTATTTAATATAATTAAAAACACTAACAATGAAATACAACAAATTATTAATTGGTATTAGAACTATTAAAATGAAAATTAATGTTAATGCTGCCGACACTAGTATTATGCACATTAGAAAAGTTTATTCCAGGTATATAATTCAAAGCATTATTATTTCTGTTTTCTGTTGCGTTAGCTATGTTTGACAACACTACTTTTTCGTTGACATCCATGTTAGGAATATTAACATTGTCAGCTACAGCAGTCTGATCAAATGCACTTGTTGAAGGAATTTCACTCGCGCTATTTTCCGTGAATGCACCTTGACCTTGCTGTATCTTTTTGGCAATTTTTCTTTTATTTTCTAATGATTCGGCTACATAGCCCTCCGCTACTCCTGTAGAAGACCATCCGCCGTGTCTTTTAAGGTCTTCTATGCCACTTCCACCATCAATCAACAAAGTTGCTGATGTTCTCCTCAAGGCATGGCCCGTATATTCCGCTGCATTTTGTAAATGAAGAAAACCAGCTATTTTAGCAGGTATCTTTCCGAAGGTATGAATTCCTACAGCCTGAATACTGCATTTACCTTGTCTATATGAAACAAATAAACGCCGGTGTGGTGTATGAGCAGGGCGAAGTGCTAGGTATTTTCTATATAAGGCAATATTTCCGGGTTCGCCAACATCGTCCAAAATTAAAAATCGTCTTCGTTTGTGAGTTTTCGAATCTGGAATGTTCACAATGAGAGTATCATTCTTGTCTTCAATGTCATCTAGAGTCATCTTCGTCAACTCATCGCAACGGCATGCTCCGGCTAGTCCAAAAATTAATACAACCTGAAAATATAAGCCGCCAATTTAGATTATTTTATAATTTATTTATTAAAACTACTTACTTTTAACAATAGGAAGTCGTGATCGGGAGCTTTTCGAAGAAACTCGTTTATCTCATTTCTTGAAAATACTCGGGACTTTTTTGCTTCATATCCTACCGATTTTCTTTTCAGATATGATTTTAACTTTAAATAATTTGCGATATTGATGTTTTCTTTAATTAACAGCACGGCTCTAAGCATTGAATAAATACTCCAGAGGCTTGAAGACTTGTAAATTTTACTTTCTCCAGCAAAAAAAGCCAGCATCACTTCTTCCGTAACTTGATTAACTTTTTTGTTATTACACCAGCTTTTGAACTTTGCATATTGTTTCTCATATCTTTCTTTGGACTTATCCGGAAGCAATTCTTCCACTGCAGCAGCAGCTTCTTCAATTATTCCAGTGGGAAGAGTGTTTTCCATATTATAAAGCACTTTACAACTGTTTACAACACAAATTGTGACGCTTAAAAAATTTGTTGACAATTCATTGTCATGGATATCAACTTCTCATACGACTCTGATGTTGATATATTTTTTCAGTTTAAATCTATTTTTAGTTTTTAGAAAAACGATTTCAGAAAAAATATAATACATCACTGGTCATGAAAGTGTCTCTGCTTGACTCGGAGGCTTTAAAGAGATACTCGGACGCTACGCGTCCTCGTACTCTTCAATAAGCCTCCTCTTCTGCAAAGTTTCACTTTCATGACTTGTAATGTAATATACTATTATGTCATACTCGTTTCTAAAGCAACGTTTTTCGAACGATTTATAGGACGAAAAGTGACACTTTAAAGTGCTAGGACTTTAAAGTGTCATTTTAAAGTCCTAGTTCTTTAAAGTGTCACTTTTTGTTCTATAAATGCTCGTTGCTAGGAGATACGAATTGTTGCGCCTTAGACTACTTACTTAAAACTAATACTGCTACAAATTGCTGGAGATTTCTTTTAATAATTTAACAACTTTAGAAACCAGTATGACATAAAATTATTTATGCACGATCGCATTATAATGTGTCAATTATGTCTGAATTTGTTTGACATAAACGTCTCTTTATAGCCCATGGGTATATTTATAGCCCGCCGGTCTATAATGAAACGTCAAAAATTGATAAACAGTTTAACAGTCTTATAAAGAATTTTTTTAAATTAAAATCGATTGTATGCTCTTTATTAGAACTCTATTTAGGGTATTTTGTATTAACAACACAGTTAACACAATTATTTATGTGAATATTCCTAGGCGTAAATGCTTCAACCATTTGACAGTAGACAGTAAAAAATTAAAATAATTGAGCAACTACTCGATGTGGGTAGAAAATTAATTTATTCCTTTTATTTCAGTTTTAAAATCTTCGATCGTGCATAAAATTATGTATGTACCACTGGCGTAACTTGCCTTTATGGCCTTCGACGTGTCTTTAGCCCTCGACTAGCGTCTCGGGCTCAAAATTACGTCTCAGACCATAAAAGCATCTTTACGCCCTTGGTACATAAATAACTAGTATGTACCTCAGACGAAAAGTGTCTTTAAGGTACTCGCAAGTAATTACGGCCTCGGCTACCCGCCTCGGCCGTAAACAACTTGCTCATACCTTAAAGACTTACTTTTCGTCCTAGATACATAAAATACTATTTTTCGTCAAACCTACTGCGAAAATATGTCATTGTGTCATTGTTTTGTTGACGGTAAGTGACAGTTTACGTTCAACTACTGGTTACCATGGGCAGCGGGTTGTAATATTCTTCATTAAGTTCCTAGGGCAAAAAAGTAAATTGTCTACAAAACACCTTTATTTACAAACATTTTATCTACATTACATTAATTACAACTTATTTATATTAAATGTAAATGAACAATTAGAACAGTTAGAAACTTGAACAAGAGAATTAAGTTCCTTTTTTGAATGTAAGTTTATATTTTCGGTAATATCAACATCTTCAATTTGTATATGTTCTTGATTTTCTTTGGTGCTAGGAACAATTACGCGGCTATCTTTCATTTCGTCTTCATTATTGAACTGCATGACTGAAGTTGAAGATGTGGATGCAGATTCTTCATACCTATTCTGATTATATAAAATTCTAGTGGCGATTTCTAATTTATTTGTCATTGAATCTGCAACATAACTTTCTGCCACTGTTGTGGATTTCCATTCACCGTGCCTCTTTAAACCAAGAACGTCAGTTCCCGTATCAGCCAAAAAAGTTGCTGACGTTCTTCTAAACGAGTGCCCAGTATAAGTTTCAGGATTTTTCAGTTTTAAAAATTCTGCTATTAGAGCAGGAATTTTTGCAAATGTGTTTTCACCTACTGGTTGATTCACACATTTTCCTGAACAATATTTCAGAAAAAATCGCCAATTTTCACTATTTCTTGGCCTGCAACTTATATATTTCGTAATTAAATCAACAAAATTTATGCGCTGTTCTTATCGGTTAACGATCGTAAACGTACGTTGCACTCCATTTTTAGAATCTGATATTGTTACTATTATTACAGAATTTTTATCTTCAACATTATCAGTTGTCATCTTACATAATTCGTCTTTTCTACAGGCCCCAGAAATTCCAATTATCATAACGACCTAGAACAGATAAATAACTTCAATATACCTTAATAACTGAGTTAAATGAAATAATCTGTAACTGTACCTTCATTAACAAATATGTAATGTCAGGCGCTTCAATAAGGAATTTGTTCATATCGTCTCGACTAAATATACTACTCTTTTAGGGTTTATAGTCATCATTTTTACGCTTTAAAAACACGTTTAGTTTTGGATATTTGGAAATATCTTCATTATCATTGATAAAAATGGTACTTTTTCACATTGAGTATTCGTTCCATAAACTGCTTGGAGATTTTAATTTTGTAGATCTATTTAAGAAATACGCCAGCAGCACTTTTTCTGTAATCACATCTGATTTCTTCTCATGGCACCAATTTTTGAAAATCTTATGTTTCCATATAAGTACCGTTGCGATTGAACCGATAATAAATTGTGGGATACTGCATTTGCAGCCTCTTCTATTTCTTGAGACATGTTTTTAGAATCACAAATTTATTGTGCACAAATTCAATTGACACAAGCGTTTGAAATTTTTTTGAAATAAATATGTTTTATTTTATTTTGTTGTCAAGGATACCTAATCTAAATCACAGCAACCTTTATTAATTATTGGAATGACAGCTATGCATAAAAAATGAAAAATACTTAATTTTATTTATTTTAAAATGATATATGAGGTTTGACGAAAAATCTCATATGCACCTCGAGTCGTACAGTGCAATTTTTGGTCTCGAATGCTTGCAACACCTCGGCCCTTCGGGCCTTGGCGTTGCAAATTGCATTCTCGCCCAAAAAACTGCACTTACGACTCTTGGTACATAAATAACTATTAATAGTACATGGTATCTTTATAAAGGTTAAAATTTGACGAGAAAGTTATTTAATATGAATCTAATAAGGTTTGAATTACAGATATCCGAAATTAAATAAAATCTCTATTCATTTTCGGATCGTATATCTTTGATATGCTGATTTTCTATTAAATCAGTTCACAAGAAAAATTTCTAAATAGGGTCCGAACTCCAATAAGACTATGGCCTTATATTTTAGAATCTAATACAGTGGAAAATTAATTAATTTGTATGTATTGGGTGGACTATTTTCGGAGAGATTCCAGGCTCAAATCTTAAAGGATTCTCGGTCAAAATTTTCGAGACAAATTTACTGAATTAAATCGAAATTTAAAATCTTCTTTTGTTTTCGAGAATATTTAACTGTTTATAGAAATAGCAACAAAAAGTAAAAAGATCCTTGGGACATTTTTTCGTTAAATTTATTGTTGAAACTAGAATTTCAATTTGCTTATAAAGTTTTGAGTTATACCATAAACCTGTGTTACCTTTGACACGTTTCAAAAATGCAGATTTACTGTTAGAACTCGGTCAATCAAGTATAGGCGATATTTTACAATCAAGGCAAAGCATCAATTTGTTCTATCACAGCCATACTAGACAAAAATAATTTTTTGTTAGACTATGTATAAATATATTGCCAAATGTCTTGCTTAGGCAACTTATCATACAACGCTGTTTTGAGTAACTTTCTCTAATTACAAATTTAGTAATCACACTTCAAAAATTATAACGTGGCGTAAGTAATATTATAAACTAAAATTCATTAGTACGTTAATTAAGTTAGTTAATTACTTTTTACTATGATCAACTTTCCATACAATGATGTTAGTGCAATAGTTTTGCAACGTTTCAATTGTTATTGTTTATTCAGTAGTTCAGTACATAAATATTACAAACCGCAGTACCTATTTTCTTAGTATTAACGTATTTTATTTATTTAAGCATGAATATTTCAGGATTATTGGAACAAATTCAAATAACACTTTTTCAACGAGAACTTCTGTTCTTGTTCAGTTTCGAATTACACAAATTTCTTAAATACAAACCCATGTTATTATTATTAAAAGTTCGGTTTAAGCATCCTCCAAAGCTTAATTCTAGATTAATATTACAATACTGATTAATTAAAACCACGTTGCAAATTATGTTTAAATCAAATGACCTATTTTGTTAATTGTTATATTTTTTCTACGATTTGCTAAATCTGAAAATTATTCATTTCTGGCACCTTTTTCAACTAAAAATAACATTTTACTTCGTTTTGGTTCTAATAAGTGCGATAATTTGATTTTAGTATAAATTATCGCACTTATTAGGACCCATATTAATATCTAAAAGAGGGAGAAGCGTCGACAAAACGTTTTTATACGTTAACAGTCCAGTTAGCAGGCTTAAAATGAAGGATTGAAATACAATAACAACAGCAAATTATTCAAATATAGGTAACAACGTTAAATTGAATCTAAAAGACAGGTAGTAAGTACCTTTTTAAACATTGAATAATAATTAACAATTTCGAAGACAGCCATAATCTAAAGCATAGAAATTTTGATAAGTTATTTGAACTGTAAGAAAATAAATTACAGGGCACTATACCAGAAACATAAATATTGAATATTTTTGATTGTTTAAAAACCTACATTTGAGATTTATAATCTTATAAGGATTTGTAAAGTATGTCTAATTTGAATTTAATTTAAGAAGTTTAAATTAACTATTACATATTACTGAAGATATGTATAAATCTGATCACATCTGTGTTGCTTTACATAAATAAATAAACATTAGTTAAACAAACAAGTAAATAAATAACAACGTAAAATTGTTGATTATTCACCATTTTTTAAAAACTTTTTATTCTTTTTCTCTAAGGCACAAGCTGTAAGCAACAACTGTTTTATGATTTTTATTGAATTTGATCAGCAGCAATCATTGGTGTAAATGTATAAAAAAAACAATTAAAAGTTATCTACGTGAATATTGTAATCAAAACTCAAAAATTCTCATCTTTTAAAGATAATACTTAATGCCTTTATAATTTCAAGACTGTGTCGTATACATAATTTTATTTGTAAACGTAATAGAAGGCTTTAATAAAACAATGCTTTTATATTTTGAGAATTTAATTTGTTTTTAACTTTATAATGGACATACAAAAATCCAAAAACTTATTTTGGCTGTGGAACCTTAAAGGTTTTAAAGACATTCTAAACATAAATATTATTCTTTTTTACAACCACTAATTAGAACTCTCAGTTTTTATATTTTCGTGGTTATGTTTTAGTTTATATTTTTAGAAAAATGTTTTACAAACTTAACTAACTAAATCTATAAATATTAGACAATAATGTTCTGGGGACAAAAGAAATATTATTTAGCGAAAGCCTTAAAGACATTAAATAATCACATTTTTCTATATTTCAGTATTTCTTTGATTTCTGACAGAGTATTGCTGCATTAATATATGTTAATAAATTCTTAATAGAATGATCTATATTTAAAAAATCCAATTTTCAGGTCTGGCATTGGTGTTTACCAAACGGCGCCCAATTCAGTTTCCTCTGCCCAAACGGAACAGTTTTCAATCAGTATGCACGAGTATGTGATTGGTGGTTTAACGTAGACTGTGCAGCAACACCTAATTTCTACAACATAAACGAAGATCTTTATAAGATTCCGACTTACAACCAACAGCAGCAGCCCCAGTAATAAAGATCTTAGCCATAGATAGAATTTAAAAACCTACTGTAAACCCATTGTAAAGGAACCTACTTTTCTTTTGACTTTTATTGTGAGTTTACGCTAGGAGGGAAGCTACAGTCATTTTAAGAGATTTGAATCGTATCTCTTTTGCAAAAAAACTGCATTATTTATTTATTGTTTTCGTCCATTATACTAACCAATTTCACTTCACGGTCATATTTCTTACTACGCCGTATTGCTTAAAACATGTAAATACACTACCTATAAATATCTAATAATTAACGTGCATTATTATGTTATTGTGGAATTAATAAAATATTTGTACATAACTTTTGTATAATAAATAGTTTTTTTATGTCAGATTTACGTCATTTAATTAGTTACAAGTATACTTATTATTTAAGGTAATCTTAGGTTCTGTTTTGAACTGCCGACTCACAAATTATAGAATACACCCATCTTATATAAATCAAAAGTTTTTGTCGGAGTTCGAAGAATTTAAAGAAGCTGTTATATGTTATTAAATTGTTTTTTGAACAGCTGATTTAACACGGAATTTCTAAAAAATAATAAAACTACGTCAGTCTTAATTTACAGACAGAACTCCGAAATTGATGTTTGTATTAATTTATTTACTTTAAGTAAAAGAAATTACATTTTCGGTGTAATTCAAATGATTCCAAGTATTTTATGTAAGTAGTTATTGGTACCTATTAGTTACTATAAATTACTTTTGCAACTAAATTTAGCATACAATTTAGGAAAAACTACAAAATTGCATGGAATTTAAGTAACTTGTTGGAACAGCTTAAAGCTAAACAATAAATTACGTGTAACAAGTGCGATGTTAAAAACATCCATACAGGAAATACTGTTTAGCATAAATACTACTTTACACGTGCTTACAGTTATTTTGATTGACGTGTTAATCGATTGTTTATGTAATGGGGATTTATAATTTCTTTTTATTTATTACAAAAAAGTTTTAAAAAAATAAACAAACTATAAGAAGATAATTAAACCTATAACCAAATTAGCTATGTATATTATTATAAACTAACATTGAAGAAAGTTAACAAGCTGTTTGTGGATGAAATTTGCTGTAAACTAATTAGATCGTTCACCATTAGTTTAATACTGTTGGAAAATGTTAATTATTTCTATTTTATAACTTTTTATGTTTTAAGTGTTATTATTTTTTTAACAGATGCAAAAGTGGGGATTAGCCCTAAACGAAATAGGTATGTATTAAGAGCTCCTTTTCTGTTATATTATTTTAACTGAACGACCATATAAAAACAAAAGCAAATGTTCTATTTTACTTCTCGACACAAGTACTAGTTTCGCGAGAGCCAAGTTTCTCGTCACACTCAATAAATTCTGCCTTTTTCGATTAATTATTTTTAAAAATTTATCATGAAGTTCCAAAGGGCCATATTTCGCTACTAATGCCATATACCTAAAAAAACAGTATTTTTATTACCTACCTACTTGCCTTTCCTTTACATGCTAAAAACCTCCTCTCAGTCCTCTCAGTGTTAAATTTTCCGAAAATAGAATTCGTAATATAAATTATATTGTCAGTACCTTGCATATACGCATTTCCGACACTTTTGGGGTGTACGTTTGTCAATTTTTGAGAATTGTATAATGATTATTATAAAAATATTACCCACTCTCAGGGTTTAAATTTCCGCAAAATTGTCTTCTTTATTTATTAAAAAAAAATAATAATAAATAGCTACATAGACATAGACCCATAAGTTTTTCCTTGCGAAAATATTACTGCTTGCAGACTTTACTTTAATTGATTTACCCTGCAATACCTAAAAATCAAGGTTTACAACCAATGCATCTTGCCTGTTCTTACGTATGCTTGTGAAACGTGACCTCTTAAAGAAACACTTGTAGAGAATATTAAAACTACCCAACGTAATATGGAACGTTCTATGCTGAGTATAAATAAGACTAACGGATCGCATACGTAACGACATAATAAGAGAATGCACTAGGGTTGAACACGTAGCGAAACGTATCGCTTGGACAGGCCATGTTATGAGAAGAGAAGATCATCGGTGGAGTAAACTTACAACTGAATGGAGAACACGAACAGGCAGAAGAAGCAGAGCTAGACCGGGGGCAAGGTTGCGGAATGACATTGATAAAGCTGTGGGGATTTAGTTGATGAGTGATACAACGAACAGAATCGAGTGGAGAAATAAAGGGGAGGCATATATCCAAAAGTGTATTTGGGTACTTGAATGCTGGGAAAGAGAAGAAGAAGAAGAAGAACTCATCTCTCATCTCAGTTGGCCGACCCTAGGAGTTTTCAGAAATTCGTCTTTAGAGAGTAAAAGCACAAGTATTACGTGAACTTCAAATTGTTTTATTCATTTAACAACATTTCTAACCTCTCCTAACCACAAAAATGCCTATCCAGTGACTACAACCGATAACTAACACAAAATGAGAACATAATACGTATATTTAACAGAAAAAAAAACCATTATAAGGTTTACCACAGGCACATCCGAAATTCTCTAGGGTATAGAAGTAAACGAATCTATATTTACTGAAAGCTTAGCCTCAGCAATTGTTCTATCAAGATGTTTCCTTTTTTATCTCGTTGCACAAAGTTTCGATTGAAGACAAATCGGGACTAGTTAGAAACCCATTCCAAAGGTGATAGTAGTTTTCCATCCATTTTAAGTATTTTTTTGAGGTGTGGCATCCTGCGCCGTTCTGCAGAAACACAAAATCTTGTTCTGATGTCAAATATTCTCCCACTACGCGACGGGTAAGCGATTCTGCTAAAATGTCCAAATATTTGTTTGTATCCACACTTCTTTCAATAAAATTAAGTTTTCCTACCCCCTTCGGATGACATGCAGCCCCAGACCATGGCTTTCATCTTTCTTTTGAGACAGTCAGGATGGAACGCCTGGTGTTTTTTTGCGAATAACTCGACTTCTAGGTACTATCTGCAACACACTTCGAACGGGCCGTGTCGTTCCATTGCATTGCATGCCATTTATGAGGTGCCCAGTCCTACCCTTATGTTCGTTTGTCCCATTTTACTCTATTTTGCTTCTGCTTTGGCTTTGGCCTAAAACACAATTACCTATTTTAAGAACAATTTTAACTTAAGGTAATTGGCACGTCGGGTTTTCTCGATAATTCTTCTTAATGCTGTTCTATCGGCATCTGTAATCTTACTTTTTCTCGCATATCGGGGCTTTGCAGCGGCTAAACTAAAAATGGGTTGATGCATGTAAAAAAATACGCTTTATTTGGGTCATTTTAGCCATAATGTGGTACATCTTCCGTATCGCCAACCATCTTGGCACATCGATAGGATAGGGAAAGGATAATTTATAATGTGGATGGGAGGGAATTAAGGTGGTTGAATCATGATTCCCCCCGGCGAGAAAATGGATGAAGAAAATATGGAATGCGACTATAATGTAATTTTGTTGCTGGAATATTTCATCATGGAATCGAAAAGACCAAGAGGGTATCATAGAGATGAACACACGCCGAATCGACGTACCTATATTTATTGTTTGTCGGAAACAAAAAACAAGGGGAAAGGAATTATTAAGTATCAGAATACAACGAAAAGACAAAGATGAGCGAGCAAAGGCTGGTGTAGGGGTACTAGTACACGAGAAGTTTGAAGATAATATTTATAATTATTATTCTTTAATCAGCTCCAAGAAGTTCTTGACAGGGTCCCTCCCAAGAAAACGCTATTTGTTATGGGAGATTTAAATTCATGTATTGGAAACGAAATTATACCTGGAGTCATGCATCAATTCAGTTCAATGAAGAAGTATTAAACAATAACGGAGAAATTTTAGTAGCAACATGTGCCCAAAATGAACTCAGAATCAATAACACCTACTTCGCACATAAGTGGCAATACAAACGTACGTAGCCGAATTCAAGAGGACAAGAATTCATCCTAGATTATACTATAACGAACCGGCGCGTACACCCTAGTCAGATTTTAGATTTTAGATGTCAGATCATTAGCCTCAACAAATGTGGGATCTGGTCACAACTTAGTCTTAGGTAAATTCCGTTCAAACATTGTGTGGAAAAAGCAAAACATCGAATATTTCTTGGATAACACTACCAAACATCTATACCAAAGAAGACTCAAGGGAAAAATAAGTCTACGCCTAATATCCGAAGATGACAACCTAGAACAAGGTTGGAAAAAACTAAAAAGTAACATGTTAAGAGGTGCAGAAGAAGCTTTGCACTAAACTTTGGTTTTACGAAAGAAGTTAAAGTTCTGGCAAATGAGAAAAGGAATACCGAAATAACCAGACATCAGCAAATATGAAACTGAGTAAATAACGAAATCCAGCATTAACGGCGGAGTTTGCACCTTGAAAAATAGTCGATTATATGCCGACTTTGCTCGATTTTTTGAAAACTAATTTTAATGTAGGGGTGGCGGGCGATTTTTGTATCTAATCATTTGTCTTTTGACTGTCTACACACACCTCGGTTTGGTTAAATTAATAAAAAATAACGTTTTTTCTATGGCAGCTGTTAAAGTGCTAGTTTATCTATTAATTTGAGTAGATAAAGAATCACTTTAACAGCAAGGGTAGATAAAGTATACTTTAACAGCAAGGGTAGATAAAGTAATTTATTTATTGTTTAACCCTAGAAACGCCCATACTAATGACATTTTAAAGCGTGACTCAATTTGTAATTTTTGAAACGTCAATGTCAAATAAAATTTATTTTATAATTTTATTCCTTCAAAATAATTGCTATAGAAAAAATAGAGTATTATACACGACGATATTTAATTATCTTCTCGAGCGTAATTAGCGTCTCAACTGGCGTCTCGACGCTAAAATACGCCCTCGAAGATAAAGTAGAATTTTATCGTCCTGTATAATAAATAACTATTTAGCAATAAGTAACGTACCACTCTATTTTACTTTAAAAAATTTAAGTAGTATTTGAAAAAATCGAGATATCGCAGAAATCTCCACGTCAATAGATAGATAAAAACATTCTTTTTTTCAAAGGCCACACGAATATTATTCCAAATTGCAAATTAATTCGGAAATAATGGAAATAAGATTTTAGAAATATCGTTGTCACTCAGTATTGTAATGTAGCGTGTAGGCAACTCTACTAACATTAGTGCGGTA
Organism: Melanotus villosus; assembly: GCA_963082815.1. Lineage (NCBI taxonomy): Eukaryota > Metazoa > Arthropoda > Insecta > Coleoptera > Elateridae > Melanotus > Melanotus villosus. The sequence continues at coordinate 25,678,836 of OY720419.1, read as the reverse complement.
GATAATAGGAAATATTTAAAATATCAAACAGAATTCGAAGGCAAACTACTATTTCGTATTATTCCAAGAAACAATTGAAATCATCTCAACTTGTCAGTTTTGAGTCATACTCAAATCCGTGCTTATTTAAGTAGTTATGCAACTTTAGATACGTCAAATAGAAATGCACTGCATGTTAATGCCAGCCTTTGGGCGAAATTCTATAGAGATGTGGAACACGCCATGTGTATGGTAGCTAAAAAAAGAATATAGTACATGCTTCGGGACAGGAGAAAGCCGGTAAACGAATATATAGAATCAAAGGCTATCCCAAAAAAGAAGTGGGTGAGACATTTTAAACAGTTTACAACTACAACCACACTCAGAGAATCCCTAGGACAACACAGAAGATGATGTTGACGATGTCAGTACCACACTAGATGATGTCAAAAAAGAAATATCAAAATTAAAACACAGTAAAACGTCAGGCATAGACCTTATTACCAATGAGATGATAAAATACGAAGGAGATGACCTGGTTAATCAATTAACGATACTGTTTATAAAAAGCATGCAATCTGGAATCATATCCGCTGAATGGCGTACAAGTATTACCATTCCAATTTTTAAAAAGAAATCTAAACAGAACCCTGCCAATTATAGGGGAATATCACTTTTGAGCTGCGTTTCGAAGCTGTTCACCAGGATACTTTCTACGATAATTGCCAGACAAACAGATTCAAACGATGAACAACAAGGTTTTAGAGGAAATACTCGTAGATCCGCCGTGGACGCGATATTCATAATGAAGCAATTAGCAGGGAATAAAATTAGAATACCACAAACCGCTCTTCCTCTCTTTCTTTGATTTTACATCAGCATTTGACAGAGTCCAACTAGTGGGTGTAGTAAAAGTATTACTGGGCGGAGGAATTAGCAAGAACATTATTAACATCATCAAAGAACTAAACAGAAACAACAGAATGAAAATAAGAGTACAAAAGACAACAAGAGAAGTCTCTATAGGCATTAGACAAGGGGACAGCCCGAGTCCAACGCTGTTTAATATAATAAAAGACCAAATAATAACTAGCGTGAAGGAAACTAACATTGGGTACAGAATCGGGAACGACCAACGACAGAATGCAAATAATGTGTTATGCGGATTTAAACTAAAATCGACATCAACGACATTCAACATGAAAATTTCCACCCAGCAGCACACTTCTCTAGTAGTCTCAAAGGACATGATTAGATGCAAATTAGCAGTAGATGACAGCACTATCGACCAAGTCAGAAACTTCAATTATCTAGGTGCTATTATATCCAACGACAGAAATCTAAATATCGAAGTCCGTATACAGGGGTATCCAACGCCGCGAAAGTATCAGGATGTCTGCGCGAAATAATATGGCGAAATAAACACATAAGTGTTGAAGGTAAAGTAAGGATCTACAAAACCTGTATAAGAACTATCCACATCACATATGCCACAGAAACGAGAGCTGAAACAGCGAAGACAAAAAACATTATGCTCACTACGGAAATGAAAATCCTCGGAGCTACAACAGGGAACACATTACTGGACAGAATTAGAAATGACACGATCCGCGAAACCTGCGGCATAGAGGACGTAGTTAGATGGAACTGATCAAGACGAAGATTCTGGTGAGATCACGTGGAAAGGATGAATGAGAACAGGGTCGCAAAGAGGGTAATAACGCAGAAACCAAATACAAAACGACCAATTCGAAGACCACAAAAAGGTATGAGAGCTGGATCTCCGACTCACAAGACAATAACTACGAGGCAAAATATAAAAGACAGGACATTGTCCTCAATTAAGAAGAAGAAGAACCTATGCATGTAAATTTGTTTAAGATTCTATAAATGGTGGTACCCCAGCGTCCCCAAGCTACACATATGCGAAAAGGAATTACCAATAAAAGAAAAAAGTGTTGTATCTCCTAGTTCACATAAAAGTTCTACTTTTAAATAATTTCTTGGGGATGTCGATTTAAAAAGTAAAAAAGTATTAATCTTAGCGTTGCTAATCACTATATTATAAACTACACCATTAAATTGTGTACATTTATTTCACTATTATAACTTCGTAAATTTCTTGTTAGAATTCCACCTTAGTGTCTCTTAAGCCAGAAAAAGCTATACAAAAGATTTAATATTTAACAGTTGTTAGCCTAAATGCATCTCTTGCAGAACTAATATAAGAGTCTGTATTGTAGATTTTCAGATTGTCAACAGCCAGGAATGGGCACTAGCGAATTTACATGCATACTGCATTTTTGAAATGAAATTACACAATTGTACTAAGAACTAATTCAGTGTGAATCAAGTATATTACATACATATGCTGGAAATAGTAATTACAATCACGAGTTTTTAAAAATGTTTTACAATTTTTTACCCAATGAGCTCTTCTACTGTCGAAAATTAACGCCGTTACTTTCATATTAAATAATTATTAAAGAATTTACCAGAGAACTTTCATCTGAATTGATCCATTGTTAAAGATTTAACCTAATAACATATATATTTCTCGATTGTTGTTATTTTATGGATGAGATCTACATACAGATCTACACCTACAGCTAGACTGATAATATAATTGGTGCTATCAATGTTGAAGCTTTTTAGTATTGTCAGTTTAGTATCATCATTTCATAAAGAATAATAGTTTTAACGCATTTAACCGCAAAGTAATTTTAAAAAATTTTGTTTTCTTAGAAGGTTTTTTCTACTCTTAATACTGTGACTTATTTCAGGAAAATGCTTTAAATTTAAATTAAAATTCAAAGACTTTTTTTGAAGTACTATTATTACGTTTTCTTCTTAAAGAAATCGCCTGAAATTTCTTATTATTTCACGTAACCTAAGAATCTTCAGTCTGAAAAAGCTCAGCCTACGTTTGAGGCAACTCCTAAACTCCCTATTTTTTCAGAAAGCCTAAGAATATTCAGTCTGTAAAAGGTTTGCATACCTATATTTGAAGAAATTTGTAAAAAATTTTGCTTCCAAAAATCGTTTGTAACATGCCAATATTTCCTTTTATATAGTACTAAGAAGGTAATCGGTTCCTAGTTTTTCAGGTAACCTGAGAACGCTCTACCAGAAAAGAGTATTTAAATTGAAAATCGTTTATGTGTTTTTACTTTACTGACCCAATTTCTATGCCTTTTTAATTAATGTATCGATCATTATTCTCAATTAAGAAGTTATTTATTATATCTGCAAGCAGATTTTCTAATTTTTCAGGTAACATTTTGGCCTACAAAACTTCTGCTATTTTAAAGTGAAGTTATCTTTCTGAAGTTTTCTCATTAATTTCGCTTCTGAAAAATTGCCAAATTTAAAATGAAACGCTTCTAATAACAATCAGATTTAACAAGTAAATACTTAAAGAATCAGAAATAAATTATATTTTATAATTATATTTATGTCATAGAATTATATCGAGACTAACTCAACATAATGTGACAAGCAGCTTGATTAATGGTATTTGATTGAACAGGTACTTGAAGGTTGTCTCAAGTATGAACGGTATTATTCTTTTAAACCATTTATCAACTTTTACATCTACTTACATATCTTTTCACTTTTTTCTATATTCCTTTTATGACATAATGATTTTGAACTTGCGAAGGACTCGCACGAAATCATTTATACCAAGGTGAATTTAAAAACGTGAAAGTACTAATCGAAGCCAAAATTTAACCTTTTTAGAGTACGAAATCTCATACTATCAGATGTTAAAAGAAATAAACGTAGAATCCTAAATTTAATATACATATTTTTCTAGCTTTGGTTATTTTAGAAGCGAAGCTCTATAAGTCTTTAAATTTTTACCTGAGCATAGCAGCTTTTTATTTAGAAAATTTTGGATTTACAATTTAAATATTCTAAATCAGCTGTTAATCGTAAAACTATTTGAAATTAAACCAATTCCTATTACAGTCTCAAAGACCGTACCTTCAATATTTTACAACAATTTTCAGATAATACTACCAACAATCCTATGTCGTAATTACATCCATTGCCAAAGTCGAGAGGTTGAAATATGATGCAAACCTGAATGTATGTTATATTAATGAATTCCATATTTTGCTTGTAGTTTCTTTCAACAATACCTTTTACAATCGATCGGCCTAGATCTGTTAGCTTAAAAACATGCTGATGTACCTGCCTTTTAGTCGATAAGCTTTTGATATCTTTTAATCGCTATTGACCTTCAGAAAACTGTTAATAAAGAGAAAGGTAAAAATTAACGTTAGAATAAAAACGAAAACCTCGAAGCTACCGTTGAGATTGATTACTATAATTTATTAAATAACTAATCCTGGAGCTATGTTATAGAATGTTCTGTATAAAATAAACAATATTGTTAGAACTAATCTTACGGTTACCTTTTTACAAGTTTACAGGAAGCAGGGAACAACAATAACGTTTTTAATATGCTATTTTTCGTCTGGCAGCTTTTAGTGTTTGTAAAGTAAACGTAAAAAGAAGTTATTTATTTGTTCGTTATTGAAACACACGCATTCTTAACAACAAAGAAATGTAAAGGCCCCTAATTTTGTTTTACACTAGCTCCTTACATACCTCATTTGTTACCACATGCTTCAAATAGAGGTTGTTATATCCTTTAAATACATGCTTAAAGCTTAAGGTATTCTTGAAACCTTTAGAAAACGTTTTTACAGGAAAGCCTTTAAACTTCCAGTCGTTTAAAAATATATTATAAATTTTAAAGAATCGCGAAGAAACTTAATGTAAGTAATGAATTTTCGCATTCTGTAGTAAATATTTTAGTGATTAGAGTTAACTTGATTGCAATTAATATAATAAAGTAGTTGTCTGTGAAATTTTAATGAAAGTATGTCTTAAAGTATATGTTAAAATTAACTGTAGACGACAAAATGTCACTGTGAATCTTGTTTGAGGTTATCAACAACTTAAACACATTGGGATTGAATTCGATGTGCGTTAATATTCTATAGGTTGCTGTGAGTTTTCTTTTTCTGCTTAATAAAGATAAAGTATGATCAAAATTTCTGTTCATCAAGTATGGCCGTGGAAGTGCAAACCAACGCCTTTAAAATTGGTTCACATATCTTTACGTCACAATTGTTGACAGCTGTCACATTTAATATTATAATAAAATTTGGTACAACGTGATTTTTTAAAAACTCAATTGCAGCAGACCGTATTCTGTCTTAATAACCTTAGAACTGTCTGTATTAAGTTAGAATACGGCCTAAAAATCACATTGTAGTTTGAAGTAAATATATGTAAGCCAATTTTAAAGGCGTTGGTTTGCACTTCCACGGCCATACTTGATGAACAGAAATTTTGATCATACTTTATATTAAACGGAAGTAGTGCAGCGGCATAGTATAAAAATTCATAACAATTGTGCATTTAGTGATAAAAGCATAAAATTTTTATCATTATTGGTACATTATATGAACTTGATTTTAAGATATTGGGGCACTTCATATTCCATCTCTAAAGGTTTATATGAGAGTGAACATTTTTTAGCTTTCGTTTTCATGTCCCCAAAACATTTTGCTGTTAAATTTTAAAAAAATATTGGTTGTTGTATTGTTTTTTTAGTGTTTGTAGAACGTGTTTTATTATTTTCTCGAAAAACCAAGTGATATATTGGTTATACATTTTTTTTTAATGTTAAAATTAAAAATGTCACGACCGTAATGTGTCCCTAGGTATGAATTTTAAAACTAACTATATGTTTTCCTAAACTCTTTATTTCTATAAATAAAACACTAAAACACTTTTTTATTGTCACGACTATAACAGGCTAGTTTCACCGTTTTGAAAGCCTCCGCTAGCACCACGGTGGTGATTAGTCAAAGGTGAGTGAAGTATTTGTAAACAATTTGGTGTGTCATTGTGTGATTGTTGGTTAGTGAAGTGAAGAAAGGTTAATCATGTCTAAGAAATTTGTACTCATAGACCCTTTGGCACCTTCAACTTAGCTGCACATGAGATTGCCAATGCCCCTGGACTTGAAAAATGCAGTGCACTGCCAATGTTCCATGCGATAACAGGATGTGACACAGTTTCTTCTTTTGTTGGACATAGTAAAGTGACCGCATGGAGTACTTGGAATTCGATGCCAGAGTTTACACAAGCACTACTGAATTTGACTTGTACCCCGTCCAGTATTCCTGTGGAAACAATGTCCGCAATAGAGAGATTCGTCATACTATTGTACGATCGCACAAGCACAAGTACTGATATCAACAAAACCAGAAAGAAACTATTTACAAGGAAAAGGTCAGTGCAAAGAATTCCACCAACATTAGATGCACTCAAGCAACCTGTTAAGAGAGCCATATATCAGGGTTGCTACATCTGGGGCCAGACACTGATTCCAAATCCTGTACTACCTCCTGTAACAAGTTGAGGTTGGATTAAAGTGAATGATAACTATGTTCCAGAGTGGATAACAATCCCTGAAGCAGCTAAAGCATGTGATGAGCTAATTCGTTGTGGTTGCAAGAAGGGATGCAAGAAAGGCTGCAAATGTAAGAAAGGCAAATTACCATGCACGGATCTATGCATATGCGAAGGAGAGTGTTCCAGGGTTCCCTAAAAATTAAATTTTGCGCTCATTTTGAGACACCCTTTATTATTATGTTTCAATAAATTAATATGTTAGTCTCAATTTATTATCAAATTTACTGTATTTTTACTATTAAAAGCCAACTTCAATGTTCTAACGCCCAAAAATATGCTGAATCTAAAATAGCTTCAATACAAAACACATACAGACTTTAAAAAAGCTCGCAAATCTCACGCATGCGCAATACAAAGTGCCCCAATATATTAAAATTATGTTAATATAATGCACTAACAACGATAACAATTTTATGCTTTTATCACAAAATGCACAATTTTTATACTATGCCGCTGCACTAAAGTGGCCAGTAGATTTGATCCAGTCAGACAACGAGGACTAAGCGCTCCTTACTACTACTAGGAGTATCACCGATGGGTGATTTCTCTTATCAAGTCTATCCACTAATTTACTTATTACTTATTGTTTTACTGAGTAGATTGTAAATATGGTGTTAAATAAAAAAAAATTAACATACATTGCCGGCCTCGATGGCGTTAAGGTTAGCATACTTGACTTATAAAAACCAGAAGTTTTGGGATCGATTTCCGGTCCAGGTCGGTGAAAGTTTTAATGAGAAAAAATATCTAAAAGTATGCCCTCTCAAGGTAAAATCATACGTCTCGTGTCAATACCATGTTTGGAACAATAAAAATTCCTTTTGGGGGTGGAAATTTCTTGGGTTCGGCAAACTTCTAGTGCGGTAGTGCCAATCGCCATAGTAGTCGACGCGCTTAGAAATTCCTGGCACCCGCAAGTATAGATTTCGCCTAATAAATAAACAACTATAAAACATACCTTCATACACCCTTTTTTATTTAACTAAATACTTTTACTTTTTTCCTCTTTACAGAGGAGCCGTGACCTATGGAAACTCGTTTCATTTACGAACTTTTCGGACTACTTTTCGCCAGCGTTCTCTGTTTCTGGCTTCTTTGGTTGCATTCTGGAGAGCTGTACCAGTTAGGTCTTTAATTTGGTCTGTCCATCTTTTTGGAGATCTGCCGCGTGATCTTGAACCCTCCATTCGTCCCTGTACCACCAATCTTTCTAGGTTATTGCCATCCCTACGTTCAATATAGCCGAAGAATCTTAACATTCGTTCATGAACAATTTGTGATATCCTCGTGGGTTCATTAATTTCTTGGACAGCAGATGCGTTTGTTCGTCCGGCAGTCCATGGAATGCGGAGAATCCATCTCCAGCACCAAAGTTCAAAAGAATCAATGCGGTTGAGGTCTTGTTTTTTATGGTCCATGTTGCAGCGGAATATAGTAAAACTGGAAAAACTAAAGTTTTCACTATCTGTTTCTTCGTGTCCAGTGTTATGTCCCTGTCCTTCCAGATCTTCTGTAAATTTCGCATTGTACTCGTACTTCTTGCCATCTCGCATCTTCTGCTGATTTCATAAGTGTTACCACCTTCATTTGATATTAGAGACCCAAGATAGATGAACTGACTTACCACCTTAAATGGGCCTATTTGCTTGATGTTCGGTATGTTGTTATTTTGGCGATCAATAAAATCACTATCTTCGTTTTTTTCTCATTTATCTCTAAGCCGTAGATATAGCTTTCAGCTTTAATCTTATTAATAAGTAGCGTCAGTTCTTCAGCCGATCTTGCGAGGAGTGTGGTGTCATCGTTAAATCGTAAATTTGTTATTTTAACACCGGCAGTGATACCCTCTGTCCAGTCCGTGAGAGTCCTGCGCACAATGTATTCACAATAAATTTTGAATAAGATTGGCGATAGAATGCATCCTTGTCTGGTTCCTTTTTTGACGCAGAATTCGTTGGATATTAAATTTGGTCTTCAATTTTTACCACTACTTTGCTTTGTTCATATAGCTGACAAGCCAATCCAATTAGATGATCTGGTACTCCCATTACTTGCAAAATTTGCCATACTTTCTCCCATTTAAAACTGTCAAACGCCTTTCGATAGTTAAGGAAACAAAAGTATACGGGATGGTTTACTTCTCTAGTCTTTTCAATTGTTTGTCGAATGTTAAATATCTGCTCATGCGCACCCTTCCCCCTGACGAAACCAGCCTGTTCTGGAGGAATCTGCCATGATAAATAAGATTTTAAGCGTTCATTGATGATGTAAAGTAGTAGTAAAGTAGTACTTGCGTGTGAAATTAGAGCGATCAAGCGGTAATTTTCGCATGTTTCTCGAGAACCTTTTTTATGTAAAGGTATAAATTCTGAGGTCGACCAATCTTCTGGCCACAACCCAGTGTCCCACACCTTCTGTCAGATTTTTTGAAACATATTTACTCCTACTTCACCCATTGCTTTATTACTTCTACGGTGATTCCATCCAAACCTGGGGATTTATCGTTTTTTAAGTTGCGTATGGCGTTTCTAACTTGTGATTTTAAGAATTTAGGTTCACGTGTTCAGGTTAGGTGTTCTAAGATTATATTCGTCTTCAAAGGACTTGCTGCAGTAGTGTTTCCATTCTGTTGAAATACCTACGATATCTATTTTCTCGCCGTGTCCATTCTGAATTATCCATGTGCGTGGTGTGTGTTGTTTTGTTAGTTTCTTGACAGCTTTATAATGGTCTTTGATGCCGGTTAAGTTAGCGTATGATTGGAGTTCTCTGCAAGTTTCTTTTATGTAGTCATTTTTACCTTTTCGGCAGGCTCTCTGGATATCTCCGTTTAATGAGGCATATTCAAGCCAGTCTTTTTCTGATTGTATACCCGCTTTTCTAAGTGTGCGTCTATTTTCAACTAAGTTAAGAGTGGCATCAGTCATCCAATTTTGGCGTTTTTGTGGTCTTTGTGTTGTGTTTGTTTCATCTGCTGATTCAGTAATGATGGTTTGTGTCTTTTGCCAAGACTCGGAAGGTGTTATATCATAAGGCAACGGGATGAGTTCAAGTTTTTCGCGAACCTTTTCTTGAAGTTCATAAGTACATTGAATTAATAACCTATTTTTTATGGATTTTTTGGGTGGTATTATCAATTTCAAATGAAACTTGGAGTAGATCAATCTGTGGTCACTTCCGCATTCAGCTGCAGGGAAGGTTTTTGTATTTTGAACTGATGACCACAATCGAGATCTTATTAAAATGTAGCCAATTTGATTTCTGTAGTTACCATCAGGGGACTGCCACGTATACAAGCGACGGATATGGTGTTGAAACAAGGTGTTTGTAATTACCAGTTATTGTTCGATGCAGAAATTTATCAGTCGTTGAAATCTTCAAGTATAATCATAATTTCTGGGATAGTCTCCTCAAGTTTTTCATAGAATTGGTCTCCTTCCTCCTCAGTTGATTAACTTGTTGGGGTTTAGACCTGTATAAGGTTTAAGGTGAATGGCTTGCAATTAATTTTTGTTGTTATAATTCTATCGTTGACAGGATCATAAGCAGTTACACATTTACTCACATGTTTCGTCAACACAAATACCACGCCGTTACGACTCAAATTGCCATGGCCTGAGAAGGTTAGTTTATTGCCATTTTTGTGTTGTGAAATGACCAGTCCATTTCCAATGAATCTCTAATAAGCTGGTGATCGTCATTCCGTAGCGTTTTAGTTCCATTTCTACTATGTGTGTGTTGCCTGGTTCAAGTAGACTTCGAACGCTCCGCGTGACAATCTATTGTATTGCCATTTAAATAGAGCTTTTCTGAGCTTTTATCATCATCTCTCAAGGCAACCCCCCCAGAGATTCGATTGGGGGATTTGTTTTACCTCTGGAATTTTTAACATTGAGAGAATCCATTAGTGTTCTTGGGATAGTAGTGAGGTGGGTTCCCATTACCTTCCTCAGGTATAATCTGAGCACTACATTTCCTTAATACTCGGTGCAACGGTTCTACCGCCGTGATTCGTTCTTAGTGTTTCAGGCAGTGTTATTTTTGTTTATATTTCGTGCTAACACATTAGAAGTATTTTTATACTTCTCAGCATATGGATGATAAGAGTAAATAATAAAAAACGAAGGAATAAAAGTTGCTGTAAAAAAAGTATTCAAACCATATACAATCAGTGTCTCATAATAATGAGAAGGAATGTAATATAGTAAGTTTATTGAGGAAATTTGGAATTAAAATCAAAATGATATGTGACTAGCATAGATACAATAGGCAACTTCGAATTAAAATCTTTAGACTAACAATAGCATATGTATATGTATACAAAAAGGTGTTAATAAAGCAATTATACTTAACTATTTATTGGTGGCAAATTCTTCCAAAACAAGTTAAATTCAAAATACTTAGGATATATCGTGTGCCCGTAATGTAACGCATAATCATAACGGAAAAACGCTGAAATATATTTTCTTCTTCTTCATCTTTAATTGGGCATTTGTAGCATGTGATTATTTACGCTTATTATTGTGCTTCTCCTGAGGTAGCTCCAACTCTCCATCTTTTCTGAGGTCGCCCTGGATCACATTTTCCTGCTTGTGTTATAGGTAACCTGCTATTTGAATTTATCGTTTTCAGTACTTTCATCGTGGTTTTCCCCATTACTTTTTTCTGTGTTATGTAAATTTTACAATACCAGCTATGTTGCATTGCTGTCTTACATCTTCATTGCGGATGTGATCTATTCCTGCTTTACCGAAGATTGTTCTTCGGTCTTAGGGTGCCCATTCTGCGTGGATTTCGGCTTGTATCATGTGATTTACTACCGCTTTGTACAATTTTACTTTGTTTTCTACTACCATATGTTTGTTTCTCCATGTGACATCTCGTAAACAGCCAGATATTCTTGAACCCTGCATGGCATGTTTCACCTCTTGTTTTATGAGAACTCCCCGATATTTAGAAGACATGACTTGTTCGATTATATTCCTTTCTAATTTTGGCTTGCAACGTATATGTTCCTTTTATATCGACTTGTTACAGAGATTGGAGCCGCAACTTCAATGTAGGCACTAACCATAATGACCTCCTACAATCTAGAACGTTTTAGATAAAGTCAGCTCCCACGTGTGCGGGGATAATGACCCTGTTACGTGAATACGACTTAGACGTACTGAACAATGCAGTTTAGATTTTGAGTAATTAGAGAGCGAATCGGCCTAAGAGGTAGAGTAACAAGGTGTTACACATACGTATGTATTCCATTCTACACATGGTGCATTATGTGGGTATAAACGGCGTACCAACTTCATAATCCGCAGAGACGGCCGGATGGTGCATTGCACGGGTAGAGCCTCCATTTAACTCTTCCATTGAAATTGTCAATTATTATTAACTACTTTTCAGTTCTTCTTTCTCTTAGAACTAGGGGATTTCCTCACCCTCAAAGATTATTGGTGTTGCCTATAAATTAATATATAAAGGGTATTAAAAAAGGGAAACAAGCTTTTAGAGCATATAGTATGTTATCCAAATTTTTAACGCATCCACTATTGAAAAATATACCAGTTAACATCAGACTTGTATTATGGTCCATGCACTAACTAGCACATTTCTCATTAGCAGTTCATGAACATTTTACCTAACCGTATCAAAGAAGGTAGATAGGCCGTGGTGGCCTGGTTGCACGGCCTCCTAAATATTCCAATCTCAAATGCTAGATTCTTCCTGTGGGGTGAGATAAAAAACGTGATGTAAGCAAAATCAGTAACTGTTGCACAACAACTTCTAGTAACGCATCGGCAACACTTCGTGGTTCGGACCCAGTTTGATATGTTTTAACAAGCACTTAATTCTTTTTTATGCTAATATCGATCGCATATCAAACATAATAAGAACCATTTTGAACACTATCCTAATAATACCTTGTTTGCTCTAATTAAAATAGAACAGTTTAGAACGAGTCGTTTGTGATCCATGCGTATTAAAACTTCTTTTATGCCGAATTATTGTTTCCCACCCCCCCCCCCCCCCCCAAAAAAAAAGTTAGCTATACCAATTTCTTAACAAATATTCGAAAACTTTTGAAATTATAGAAGAAAGTTAAAATTAGTTTTTTAATCTTTTAGACTAGTTAAGGTAATGCTAGGTAGATCATAATATTTCGACACTCCGAATTTACCGTTGCGCTGCATTGTATTACTTAAGGACCACCCTGTATAAGTACGGGTAAATCAGTCATGATGAGACTGAAAAGAATTTGGACATAATTGCAGTATAACAAATAGGATCAAGTACGCTTAGTGCAGATGACAGTCTGTTATTTAAAAAAAAAGCTAAAGAAACAAATAGAGCGGGAGGCCACCGCAGAAAACCTTACGTCATCTAACACAAGAATAAAATGTATTGAAAAATGAAGTTTGTACCTTCATTTAACTAAATTTCATGGGTTGCCATGTTTCATATGGCCGCAACTCTAGGCAACCTCACTTTGAAGGTGTAAGAAGCGTATATGGGTGGTCCATGAGGACTGGGAAACAGACCAACAGTAGATTCGTGAGGCCAAAATATTACGATTTACCTAAAATTACCTTAGTCCAAAAGTTAATATTTAGGGAGATACAGGGTGTCAAAGTCGAAATCTTAATTTTAATTTTCTTCTGTAATTTCTAACGTTTTCGGAATATTTTTATGAAAATTGGTGAAACTAGCTTTTTTGGGACGAGAAACAATAATCCGTCCTCAATTTGACTGTAGCACTTACAATAACCTTATTTTTGCTATACCTAGTACCTTAAAAGTACTTCAGCTTTTTTATACTTAAAGTTATGGCAAATTTAATTGAAACAAACAATTGCCCCATCATTTTTATACGAAAAAGGTATACTTTTCAAATGTCACTAAAGTTAACCGTTTTCAAGATATTTGCTATTGAAGTAAGTGATGCAACATCTTATTCTGTTTTAAACATTTTCTAACGCAGTAGGCTTACATTTAAAACAAAAAATTGGCATATTCTTGTCAAAAACAAGTGAGCAAGAGGTTACCGCAAGAAATATTACGTCATCTAACACATGGATAAAATGTATAGAAAAATGAAAAAAAGGTGAAACAAAAACATAATAATAATAAAAATAATTTTTATTCAGAACACATGTTTATACAATAAAATAAAAATAATTCATATTTTTTCATATTATAATCAATTAATTATTCTTAGCTAATTTTAATAAGTACATACCTACTAAAAAAACTGAACGTTCAGAATATAACAAAACTTAACTCACAGAAGTTTTGGTGCGTGAGCATCTGTGTTACAAAATTTGTGTATTGGTCGACTTTAGAGTATTAAAATTTGTATAATTGTGACGTGCATTGTGTAATACGAGAAAGATCATGTCAACGCCAACCGATACTGGACCGCAATATATCTTTCATACGGACTATTTTGCCCTGACACGGTAAGTTGGGCGTACCACTTCAGTTGACAGGCGTGCTATCATTGGTTTTGCTGATCGCATGGTTTCGTAAAAACGAGTGATTCGTAGTAATTTTAGAATTTAAGAACCATATCAAATGTTTCTGTTTCAATAAGCAATTTATCCGACGGAAAATGACGTTCTTTATTGAAAATAATTTTTTAAAAATATTTTTGCTAAATTTCTAAATTTACTAAATTATGTTTGTGTACTCCACCCCAGGCTACATGTTGACGAATTATTTTGAACTCGAGTGTAGGTATTTATTAAGGAGTTAAACGGTTAAACCCAGCGGTGTTGAGAATATTAAAATATTCTTGACAATAATCATCATTAGATGTAATGTCACTATTTAGGTCACCTACAAACAAATTTATTACCTGTAACTGTATCTGATAGATATTTTTGTAGGTTATCATTAAATTCATAAACACAAGTCGAAGTGGGTCTATAAACAGCATAGACAACTACATCAATGGACATCGAAATAATAGCTTTGATTACTTTTACTTGGCCTATATTTAATATTTCCGTTCTATGCCTGTACGAATCTCTGATATAAATCACCACTCCGTTATTTTAATTAATATTACCTTCGTTATATATTACATTAAAAAAACCTGGTATAAAAAATAGTTTTTGTCTATAATTTTCCAGTTTCTGTAAAGACAAAATGCAGTCAAAATTATACTCCAGTTTATGTAGTAGTGCCAATGTTTTATCTATATTTTTATTGATACATACTACGTATATTAATCTGCGTGAAAGATATAAAAATTTGCATCATTTTTGTTTTTCTTTGAATTAGGTATATGGTTTTTAGTTCACTATAAGAAAAATGAGTAATATACTGATCCATAATACAAATATTTTGAAGTAACAATCAATTCTTGTAACAGTAATTACAATAAAAAAAATAAAATAATAACTGTCATAAAGTAGAGATAATAAATAGAGTAACAAATATCCCACTGATCCACTATTGATCTGTGTCCTATTACTTGTTTTTGACAAGAATATGTCAATTTTTTGTTTCAAATGCAAGCTTACTGCGTTACAGAATATTCTGAATATTTAAAAAATGAATAAGATGTAGCATCACTTACTTCAATAGCAAATATCTTGGAAACGGTTAACTTTAGTGACATTTGAAAAGTATACCTTTTTCGTATAAAAATGATGGGGCAATTGTTTGTTTCAATTAAATTTGCCATAACTTTAAGTATAAAAAAGCTGAAGTACTTTTAAGGTATTAGGTATAGGAAAAATAAGGTTATTTTAAGTGCTACATTCAAATTGAGGACGGATTATTGTTTCTCGTCCCAAAAAAGCTAGTTTCACCAATTTTCATAAAAATATTCCGAAAGCGTTAGAAATTACAGAAGAAAATTGAAATAAAGTTTTCAACTTTGACACCCTGTATCTCCCTAAATATTAACTTTTGGACTAAGGTGATTTTAGGTAAATCGTAATATTTTGGTGTCACCAATCTACTGTTGGTCTGTTTTCCAGTCCTCATGGACCACCCATATATACGCTTCTTACACCTTCAAAGTGAGGTTGCCTAGAGTTGCGGCCATATGAAACATGGCAACCCATGAAATTTAGTTAAATGAAGGTGCAAACTTCATTTTTCTATACATTTGATCCTTGTGTTAGATGACGTAAGGTTTATTGCGGTGGCCTCCCGGACTAAAACTGGTGCTTTAGAAATCCGGTTGTGGTTGCTAAGGATATCTCAGACCAAATGAAGGCCTCAGGGATCAACGGAATTCAAATTAGAGACTTATTGGACTTTATAATTAACAAAAGAATTTTAAGATATTTCGATCACATAATAAGACAAAAGATGGTAATTCAAGGCAAAGTTAAGAGCAAGAAACCGTTAGCAAGATCTCTTACGAAATGGATCGATCACGATTAAGTATCGATAGATCACGCCTGCAATGTAAGAAGCTGAAGATCGAAATGGAGGCAACGAGCATAAACTCTAAAAATTATAAAAGCCAAATGATCGTGAAAAAAATAATACATACATAACTTTTGATTACGTTAAATGAATTTTATGCAAATTTAAAATAATTTCAAATAAAATGTAATATAAAACAAAAATATAGATAGCTAGGGTAAAATAAGTTAATTATTAAGAATGTCGTAATATTGTAATAGTAATTTACGATACTAGTAACGTTATGAAGCATTTTACATTACGAGAGAAAAGTTTGAAAGAACGAGCGACGAAGGAGCGAGTTCTTTTAAATCTCGAGTAATGTAACAGCAAATAACGTTACGCGTGTCGTAACACGGTTTACATCATCCTATAATAATTTTTTTCAAAAAATAAAAAATTATTTTCAGTGACAGTTCAATGACAGTTCAATGACAATTCATAAATAGTAACGTAAAACAGCCATAACAGCACGTTATAAGCTTTACAGCACTAGTGCTGTTAAATGTATCATAACATAACTCGTTGCTAAGGAGTTATTACCATGATAACGTTATAGGATGATGTAAATAAATTAAGTTAGCTAGAAAAATAGAGTTCAGAATGAAAAGAAATGGTTACCAAGGAGAAGATAAGATTATTCTCATTGGCAGAGGAAATATCAGAAAACCAAGGAGACGGGGAAAAAAAGAAAAATAAACAAGCAAGAATATTCTTTAAAATAGGGAAGACGTATTTTCCTTTTTGAGATCCAAAATATTATAAACTACCTAAGTGATTTAAACTAATTACATGGATATTAATGGTAATTGGAAGAATTTCCTGTTAAATTGGATATTGAAATACCTATTTTTAAAAGATTTCTGATTGGTGAACTTGGAATTTGGATTTTGTATTGAGTTAGCGCATTTTAAAATATTACAATACTTATAGATTAAGAGTGATAATTTTAAACATAAAACTTAGCTAGGGAAGACGGAGTTATTATTGAACAACAAAAGAAGCTCTTTAACGACCCTAACAACGCTTCTCAATCAGAATTGGTCTGCAGTCTGCATGAACAGTGAACACCTGGTCATACAAATACACGTTCGGTTTTTACTCAATTTTACCCGAACGGTGTGACGTCACACAGTGAAAATCAAATTATTTTGGATTTTGCTCGTGCCGTGCTCGTTTCAATTTTTCACGCGTGAATTGCGCATACACATTCTGTTTTACCCGTGCGTTATTAGACGGTACGGGTAAAATTGGAACGAATCACGAGCGTGTCAGGGGCCCTTTTTAGAACTGTCTGTATTAAGTCAGAATACGGCCTGCTGCAATTGAGTTTTTAAAAAATCACATTGTATCATTAAGTAAGTGATTCTATCAATTTTAAAATATTCATAAAATCATAGAGGATCTTTAATCTATGATAAAATAAAATTTAACCATCTATCGTTTAGACAAAGGATACATTGCAATATAAATATATTATATAAATTGAATTTTTATAATAATAATAATTTTTATCCATTCATTAGGTTACCAATAAGCTTAATTATAAATTATAAATAATAAAGTATTTTGGAAGCGAAAACACAGCATAACTTACAATAGTAAATAAATAATTTTTAATATTTTGGATAAATACAGAGGGAGCAAATCATTTAACTTGCATGGTATGCGTAATATTTTTTCTACTACTGATATAAACTGCCATAAGAAACTCTTGACATAATAATTTGACATTATTCTCATTAAATTGATTTCATAAAATCATAAACAATAGCTATACTTTGGGTATCAGAGTAGTTGTTACTTCCCTAGATAAGTAAATAGACACTTTTCCATAATTACGACGACCAAAAAGCAAATAGTTAAATCAACTTACCTCCTTCAAATGTGGCCACAGAACACAGAGTAAATATTTGCGAAATAGGTAGTGGAAATTAATATTTCATTTGTCAAAAATTTTTATTAGGTGTTCTAACGTAAACAAGAAGTTGCAAAGATATATCTGCGCAAGATAAATGCACGTCTTCCAGTTTCTTGTACTTGTCTACATAAACCTAATGCAATGTTTACACAAAGTAAATAGCTACAATATTTAATCTAAGCCCATTTACGGATTCATATTGAACAAATAGCCTTAATTAAGAACACATCCTGCAGCTAAGAAAAACTCGTGTAGTATTTAATGAAAGGACATCGTTAAAAGCAATCTGATCAATTCTAACGAGGAGAAAACATACTTGTAGTTCATCAGATCACTTACTGAACCGTCAACAAAGTAAATGAAAGTGCTGTGCGTGGGTTACTAATTTTAGGGTGAACGAATTTTGGTGATGTAGGAAGGTTAAGAATGCTATGATTTTTTTTGCAAAACCATAACAACTTTCAAAATTATACATAATATTTAATTATCTGGAATTAGCTTCGATCAACAAGTCAGTTATGAAAAATCGTAAAGATAAATCAACAAGTAAATTTGAAAGCCGAATTATATGCGGTTAAAGAGTAATTTGTCATTTTTTAGATGACATTCTCTGCTTTTGTATTTTTTTTTTTATTACTTAAGATCACATGTTGTTTTCACAACAAGTTCAAATCAAGCTTATTTATTTTCACTTGGACAAATTATACCTGCGGAGAAATTGTGTGAGTGCTGAAATTTGCATTGCAATTATAAATGGAAGTCGTTTTGTTATTTTATGGCAATTAATAATAAATTTGAATCCATTTAGATCTAACGGTAGATGCACACCCCGGAAAAAAAGGTTAGTAACAGTTAAATTTAACTTAATGCATATCGGAACACACCCAAAACCCAATATAGAAACACATCATATTTAATTAAAAAAGGATAAATTATTATCTACCTAACCATTTTAAAACAATATTTATAAGAAAAACATCTGTCGAAATAAAATATTTAAAAGTTCATATTTCAAATAATATTAATAAAATCATAACTTTGAGAAACACACCTATCTGTTTCGTAATGTTTAGAGCCATTTATAAGTTGTTCCAAACACTCCCCTTTGTTGGTAATTCCCAACAGGATTAAACTATTTATCTTTTATTCGATGCACACATGACAAGATTAAACTAAAAAATAACAATTTAATAAGATTAAAATCATTAAACTTCGCCATCGAGTGTGTTTGTTTTTACTTTTACTTAATTTATTTTCTAGTGCCAACCACTAATATGATCTTGAAACAAGATTAGTTCATTAAAAATTGTAGTCCTTCCTGAAAGACAATTTTTTAGTTTCCTATCCACGATAAGGTGTTTACTATCGTGTGGCGATTAAAATGTCACGTTACAGTCATTTTAGAAGTTTTAACTACAGCTTAGAGCCATTGGGATTAAATTCGTAAATCATTATCTGAAAATTAATGAATTTTAATTATAACTAAAGGCGGAGGTTTAATATTCGCACCAAACTTCAATTCCGGTTTATCATTAACTAATATTAAAACGTAAAATTAAAATTCATAATACATTTGCAATTCATAATATTTTAATATTTGTTATCAAATATGCATATCAGCCTTCAATGTCGTACGGCCCATTGTTAGTTTATGAATTGGTAATTAGTTCTTGTTAAAAATTCCATTAATTAAAACAGTATAATTATAAGTTTTTAAAATTTCTCCTTCGAAAATTTAAAATTGTCTTGTAGATATTTACATAATTCTATCTCCGGCATTTGAAATTTATTGTAATTGTTATTTTCACGTAATTTTTCCTTTGCGATATTTATATTGCATTTTATATCGCAGAAAAAATCATAAATATATGTTTTAGATGAACAGTACATTTAAAAAATACTAGGAACACTGACTTCTATTTTCTCTTTGACGTTTTACTCATTTGCCGATGAGATTTCAACCGTGCCTGAACTATAAATTTGCGTATTAACTGATTATAATGTCAGGTTAGAAGCTTGTCAAATTTTTATTAATATTCGCGAAATTTTCTATCTCAGAATTGTTTTATTACAATTTTCTCTCGCTTTCTCGCTCCCTTTCCAGCATCCAAATATTACTTCCTGTTCTTCGAGATATACTCGTCTGTGACTGGACGTTTTCCTATTATCTTTTCTAGAATCTCCTTCTAGCTGTTGCTTGTAGTGCCCTTTTTATACCTCTTTTTGGATTACCATAGTGTTATTTTCTTTAGCAGTGTGTAGTGTTTCATTTAATTTATACATTTAGACAATTCGAGTCGCGGTCGTGGTTCAACCTGGGTCTGACCATTGAGATTAATATTGGTCCGGGTTCGATTCCCAGGGCCACACAATCACCGAAAACACACGACCGTTTCCATCGGAAGGTACTAGCATACCACCGAGATGTTCAGCCTAGTAAGTCTTGTCTGGAGTAGTTCAAAGCACACGTAAAGCTGTAGGTCTCGTATGTCTGTAGGCTACTTCACATACCCACACACAACAGACCTATGGAGAGAAAACCTACAACGTCTTGAAAATGATCCCAAGAATGACAAACTATCATTTAAACTAACCTGTGTAATTTTAACACTGATTATTAGTTTTTTCATATTTTGGATGAAGTATTTATAAAAAAGGATATCTCAATTCGATGTGCTTTTATTTTGTACAGATAAAAAAATTGTACATTGTACATGCACGCGTTTATAATTGCATTTTTACATTATACCATGAGGTCAAAAAAAAAATGATTCTGAGCAGGCCTTGACTAGTACAACACGATTGGCTACACTGGTTCTAGAATGCCTATGAATTATAATGTGACAGTGACATTTCAAATGTAAGTCAGTTTTGCAATCTTGTTTCCAGAATTATTTAAGTTTATCGTTGTAATACTAGTGAAGGATCACATTTTGAACACCTACTCTAACATGTATTCATCTTAGTTTTCAGTTTGTTCCCTAAATAAATACTGTTTTGCGTTTTAATTTATTTGACATTTATTAACCTCTAACCTGCTGCCACATTTTGAAATCAGTCTTGCCAATCGTGTTGTACTAGTCAAGGCCTGCTCAGAATCATCTTTTTTTCGATCTCATGGTATTTACAAAGGTAGTAAACGACGTCCCATCTCTAACATACGGATGTGAAGCGTGAGTGCTTATGAGTAACAATAAAAGAAGCTTCAAACAACTGAAATGAAATTCTGGAGAGCTATTGTAAGGTAAACCAGTTTGGATAAAATAAGAAACCCCACCACAGGAGAAGAACTCACTATAAAACCCTTGATTAATGTAATTACTCAAAAGAGATTCAATTGGTTAGGATACATGTGGTAAATGGAAAACGCACGAGTACCAGAACAAGTATGGGAAGGGAAAATCCTAGGGAAGACGAAGAAGGGCAGATATAGGACATAGAACCAGATAGAGTGATGTACAGTCAAAATTTTAAACAAAACAAGTATCACATCGAAGGAAGCAAAAAAGATGGGTCTAGACAGAACAACACGGAAAGAAATGGTGAAGAACTTCGACATTGGGTAAATGGTACAAACCAGAAAGAATTAAGATAAAAAATCAGTATTCCATTTAAAGACCTTATTGCTAGCATTCCTTCTCCGATAGATTCCTTCACTGCTATTTGAAAAAGCCCTTGTGTTCTGACTGTAGACCTATACATATAACTAGTGGGTGCTATTCCCGACGATTTTTTCAATCCCGGGAATCGGGATTGAAAGTTCGTGAAATCCCGGGATTTCCCGGGAACCGGGAAATTTTATTTTAATATTATACCTTTGATATTATAGAGCAATTTAATTATTTTTATTGAAAGAAAAATAAAACTTAGTAGAAAACAAAAACATATTTATTATTTCATTATTTAAAAAATAAAAAAAAAAACAATAAACCTCATTTTTTTAAAGAAAACATTAAGCAAAAATAACAGGAAATAAATATTTAATTTATACGTCTTGCTGATTTTTAAAAAACACAGAACATCAACAGAATGGTCAGATAGACGCCCAGGCATGGGCAACCTTTCCTAGTTCTGGGGCCAAATTATCATTTTGTCTCCGAGTCAAGGGCCGGACCAAATTATTACATAAAATAAATTAATATTAAATGAATTAAAACAAAAGTTACTACTTCTTATTTCATTTATTGATAATATAATGCTCTGGTATAAAGCTCTCCGTTGGCAGGTGCCTTAAATTCTATGCTAAAGCCCTGATTATTGGTGTCATAAAATTGCTATGAGCTATTTTGTGTCTACTAACTTCGCTGAAATAGATCAGGGCCGAATCAAAAGAAGTAGAGGGCCGGTGGTTGCCCATATGTGAGATAGATCAACGCGCTTTTTTGTGACGATTGTGCCGGAAATTGAAAAACATGCGTTCTGATTGTGTCGATGTCGACTTTATAGTCTCGTCCCGGGATTTAAAACGTGAATCCCGGGAATCGGGATTATAAAAAGCAGCTAATTTCCCGGGACTTCGCTCCCGGGAAATCCCGGGAAGGACCCACTACATATAACCTACGATCGATAGTTATTTATTATACAAGACGATAAAATTGTATTTTATCTTCGAGAGAGCTTTTTAGCGTCGATACGTCAGTCGAGACGCTAATTACGGTCGAGAAGATACTTAATTAAATTTTATCGTCTTGTATAATATTCTATTTTTTTCTATAGCATTCATTTTAAAGGAAAAAGTTTTATTTCAGTATAACATTTGACATTGACGTTTAAAATTTTACTAATCGAGTTACGTTTTAAAATCTCATTAGTATGGGCGTTGCTAGGGTTACAAACAATGTTTATTCATTTTAACCACAAAGGTAGGTGGTTAAAATGCTATTTGACCTTTTGATTTGAGTAGAACCAAGCACACTTTAACTTTTGCTGTAGAAAAAAAATATTTTTTTCTATTGATTTGAGTAGATAAAGTAGCACTGGTAGTGCAAGGGTAGATAAAGTACTACTTTAACGACTGTACGCCCACACTGATGTCATTTTAAAACGTGACTCGAATTGTAATTTTTTAAACGTCAATGTCAATAAATGTCAAATAGTTATTTATTATACGAGACGACAAAATTGTATTTTATCTTCGAGGGCGTATTACGCTCGAGAAGACAATTAAATTTTATCGTCGTGTATAATACTCTATTTTTTTCTATAGAATTTATTTTAAAGGAAAAAAATTATAAAATAAATTTTATTTGACATTTATTTGACATTGACGCTTAAAAAATTACAAATCTAGTTACGTTTTAAAATGTCATGGCGTACGGTCGTTAAAGTACTACTTTATTTACCCTTGCTGTTAAAGTAGTACTTTATCTACCCTTGCTGTTAAAGTGCTACTTTATCTACTCAAATTAATGGATAAATAGCACTTTAACAGTTGCTATAGAAAAAAATATATTTTATAATGTTTTTCCTTTAATATAAATGCTATGTTTAGAAAAAAAAATAGACTGCATGCTGTGAGGAAAGGTGGTCTATATATCACTGGATGAAACGGTATCAGTTCGAGTGGCAGTAGGGTGTCCCCAGGAGGGACTTCTTTCTCGGCTGATGTGGAACCTTGTTATGAATGAACTTCTGCAAGAGCTCAACAGCAAAGAGTTTTCTCCTTTAGAATATGCTGAAGATCTTGACATAGCAGCAGAAGGGAGATTTTCCAACATAGTTAGGGAGCGTATGCAGCAGACCCTGAATGTCGTATCTAGGTGGACTGAAATAGAAGGCCTTATAGTCAGTCCCGAAAAAGCTACCATTTACGTGAAGAAAAAACCTAAAGGGTTTGAGACCTTTACTTCTTTGCGGTAAAGAAACCGCTTTGTCAGGAGAGGTAAAGTATCTGGGAATCATATGTTAGCAACAGCTAGACGATAAATCTTGGGATCTCAAACCAGGAATGGTGCCTTTGCTATACACCAGAGTGGTCAGACCAGTTATTATGTATGCGGCCTTGGTGTGGTGGCCCAAGTACAAACAGAAATTCACCAAACGACAACTAAGCAAGATATAAAGGCTTGCCTGTCTTGGTATAACAGGGGCAATGAAAACAACGCCCACTGCTGCTATGGAGACTCTTCTAGACCTTCCTCCTCTCCATATAGTAATACAGGGGGAGGCAAGATTGGGAATTTGTAGACAACAAAGTTCACTGTAAAACCTTCGCTTAGTTCAGAACACACTAACATCGTTGGTAGCATAGAGGGCCCTCTACTTGAAATGAGAGTGGACTATATGACTCCCAACTACTTTGTAAGCTTACTGTTCGAGGTGGTAATTAAGGATTGTAATGAGTAGAAAAATCCTAGAGGGGATATTCCTGGAAGTCTAATCTGGTACACGGACGATTCCAAGACTGAGACTGGTGCCAGATCAGGCCTTTATGGCGAAAGTCCAAAAGAAAGACTCGGCGTTTCATTGGGTAAGCAGGCCTTCGTCTTTCAAACGGAAATATACGCGATTTTACAATTTGCGCGAGAAAACAATCGGAATGCTTGTAAACACAAGCGGATCTACATAATGTCGGGTAGCCAGACGGCTTTGAAGGATCTTTCGAGTAGTAAAACTTCTTCCAGACTGGTATCTGGTATGGGAATTTCTTAAGGAACTCAATGACCAGGCAGAATAGAACTTCGTAAGACAATGTGGCTCTTACCACCTTCTTGTGACAATTTTATAACGAAAGATGATGTTGTAAGATCGTATCCTCTAGATTATTTCCTGATTCTCTTGTTAAATAACACCGTTTTTAGGCACCGGTGCATACCCTGAAAGATTTACGACAAAGAATCATGAAAGAACTTAATCTCGCCTTTTTAAATAATGTTTGATAACATAAAGAGACGTACTGCATGTACTGTGTATTGGAGAAGAAAGCAAACATCTCCAACATTTTTTTTAGTTTAAAAGAAGTTTAAGATGGCCCCATATAAAAGTAACGCAATTAACTATAAACTAAACATTTTTAATGGTCAAAACGTTGTTCTTCTTAATTTCCTAGAAACTATCACTGATTAGAATTTGAAATTAAAATCTGCTCGGGGTGGGTGTTGACCAAACATTTTACACAAGTAATAATGAAAGAAATTCATCGATGTAGCTCCTAAATGGGACACAATACTTCAAAAAGCCTTAAACACGAATTCAACTTAAGCCTTAAAAACTTATTAAAACTTTACCTTTTAGGCAATGTTAAACAGTTAAGGAAAACTGGGCTTTTTAAAAGATGATGCCTGTTTAAAATTTAAAAAATGCACAAGCTATATGAAATGAAGACTCACCTCATTCCTGTATGTAACGGTCTTGCCTACTAAGCAATACCGAATTTTGTTTTTATAATCCTTAGCATAGAATTGAAAAAGCAATATAGTTACCAATCTTGCATTTTGGCAATCATCATTATTTTAGAGTATCTATCACATACTATACTGCATCACTGAACAACTCGGGTGGCCGAGAAGTACGACAAGGACGATATACGTGCGGGACAGTTGGAAAAATACTAAAGTATGAAACGTAATTTAATTATTTAATTAAAATAAAGAACTAGAATCCCAGAGCAGCTTCGACTATATTAAAATAAAATGTGAATGTATTATTATTTAACTATATCAAAGAATACTTCGATATTATTTTTGAAATAATATAATTTAGAAACGTAATCGTTCGTGTAATGCTAAATGTGTTGCCTATTTTAAAACATGCTCGATATAAAAGCATTGTATTCAGAGTGTAAACAAAAACAGGCTCCCCCTTTTTTTCTTATTATTTTTTGGAGTTGAAAAATGAAACTTACAGTAGGTACTGACGGTAAAGTGAAAATGTAGTTTTTGGAACCCCAAAAACAATTTAGTAGAACTTCCGGTCCCGTAGAAAATGACATCAATTTTTAATTGTTAACATTCTGCATATTTTTTGTACACTTTTAGAATCAGAAGGAAATTCTGAATCTGAATATTTAACTTAACAAAAACTGGTTCTTATTAATCCCCTTAATTAAATAAAAAATAAATCGTCGCTGTAGCTTCTGTACAATGTGAAATATTGACGTCTGAAGTTTTTGAGATCATTTTTTTAGCTGTAAGAGAAATGGAACAATAGTAGCTCGTTATTCGAATAGACTACTATTTATAAATTCTACGTAACTAAGATATTAAAAATTCATTCAGCAGTTAAGGCTGGCATTTACATACAGTCAATTTCTATTTGACGTATCTAAAGTTGCATAACTAACGTGTGTCCCAAATTTTTCGTTATCATGTTATCAAGTAGACGTTGTAATTAAAAACGTGCAGTTCCTAATTCATAAATACAACTAAGTCTGCACGTGAATGTCAATATAACATTTAAGTAAAATAACGGTAAACAGATCGATGGTAGAAAGTGTTGCATATTTTCATTAATTTTTTGTTATTCACTTCTTTTAACCTTTGCATTTTTTTTAAATTTTTTTGTTGCAGTTTTAAAGTTCAAATATTTGTCAATTGTTCAAAGGGCGCAAAATTATATTCTTAAGGCAATTGCGCTCGCCGAATTCCTAAATTGTACTTAGTTAAGGATTTATTGCCGATAATATTTTTTAATTTTATCCGTTTTTTATCGAAATATATCAAAATTTTTTAAAATTTTCGAGCGCAATTGTCTTACAAAGACATTTCTTCAGTCATTTAAATTGCACAATCGCCTTCATATATTATACACGCGGTAAAAACTTTAAAAAATAAATTGCAATATTCGGTAAATCTTTCCATATCTGAAAGTTACTAAATACTAGCCTTAAGTGGTAAGTGATAAATTAAAACATAAGGGCGGTTTTTGAACTTACAAGGCTTTGACAAAAACATCGAAAAACTATCACGGGGGGGTGGGGGGTATTGAACTGCTTTTAACAGTATTGAAGCCTTCTATAATTTCCTTCAGTTGTCTGATAAAAGAAATTGTCTTTTCATATTGATATTCTTAAGTTGAATCTGGAAAAGTTATGAACGGATTTTCAAGATTTTAGCATCGTTCGATTGGTAAAAATAACCCAGTGAGCGATTGCTGTTAAGTACATTTGAAAAAATTCATTTACCGTCAAAAACTGTAAAAATTAAATGTCAGATTTTCATACTGTATTGACGTTACAATGATTAATTAGTTTTTACTAGATGTCGTACAAAATTGCTTTCATGTTTAAAAAATCGAACTGCTGCTCTATATTCAGCTCTATACATTTTATTTTACATAGCCAAGAAATAATAAGAAAAGAATTGGTGAGCCAATTTTCATTACACCCTGTGCAGTGTGCCCATTTCATCTTGTAGCATCTTACTGGCTCTGAGAAGGCAACAGATATTATGTATCATAGGCAAACCTTACAGAAGGAATTGCCTATTCAAAATATATAAAGGGTTATGAAATGAACTAAGAATTTTTTAAGTATGCATGCCATATTCCAATAAAAATGTCTCTCTAATTTTGCCTTTTTAATTATGCTTACTGGCATAAAAAAGCCTTCGAAACTACTTTTTGATTTTATAATTCAGTAACATGGTGAGTTAAAAATTGTAACAAAATTGGAAATATTTGTACAACTAAAATAATAAATTATTAATAATAATAATCAGAAATTGGTTAGCACAGTATGAAAAAATAAGTATTTGAAGTACTGGCCTACTTTACTTTAGCTTATTATTTATTATTTTTATACTGAAACCTTTCAGGGAGGAAAATCACAGAGAAATTCGAAAACAATAACTTAAATTATTGCTGATTAAAAACAACAAGGCTTAATAAGTATATATTTCAACAAGCAAATTGTAAATATTGGAAAAAACATTAAAGTAATCCACAGCTTGTCTGAACATTATGCTCTGCTAAATTATTAAAATTAAAACAGGATATACATTTGGTTGGAATGTATATAACTCTAAATTACACCTCCTTAAATAAAGATTTTGAAATTATGGGAATCTATTACGTATGTATCATTGCAAATCTTACATATTACACTGTGTTTATACATTTCGAAATGTTAATGCTGTATGTACCTGTATGCAAAAGAGAAATGTTATAAGAAAACCTATTCATCTCAAAAATAAAAAAGGTGATGAATTTAGTGTTTATAGAACTTAATTAAATAAAACTGATTACAAAACTATAAAACCATATTAGCAATTTAATTTCTAAATTTGAGTATATGTAAACTAATATAAATTGCTCAATATTTAAAAACTTAATGTACCAATTAAATAACCAAAATACTTTGGCGAAATTTATAAAAACTTGCAATGTTTACGTAACTCAATATAAAAGTTACAACAAGAAAAAGACAGAAAGAAAGTGATATTACTGGTGTCCTAATAAATAAATTTCTACCCGAGCAAAAGGACAATATTAAATCTGTTACCCAGGAACAGCCTTCGGACGGACGTCCTTGATTTGTAAGCAATAAAAGTTGATTTTATTATTTTCCACATGGGTTAACAGACACGCGAGCTTACATTAAAAACTCAACAAGCCAATGGTCATTTTTAATATTTTTTCTTTTTATTTTTAAAAAGGCTACTCTTCAGGATGCTGAGGTTTTTATTTCGCAGAAATATTGAAAATGTGCATCGGAATATACCGCAATGACCTTTATTGGAATAGAAATTACATAAACTACTAAAGCTAGCTACTCAAATGGCAAATAATAAAAAAGCGTGTAAAATGGGTTGGTCAAGCAATATTAAAGTGAGACGGAAAAGCCTTCAAGTCTACCTTAGAAAGTTGTCAGATGAAATCGTACACGTTATTTCTACAAAGCGGTTCACCGATACACCTGTTTGTTGGAATTACTGTTAACGACCGCTTACTACGTACCTGGTCAGAATTACTGCAGTCTTGTATACATTTTCATTCCATTACTTGCGCTCATTCCAACAGTTACTGTCAAGTGGTTTGGTGTGTGTAAAAGTTGTTAAAATATATCAAAAAACATTGGTGTAACCACACGAGAGACTAAATAAAAAGTTTAATTTTAAACAAATCAACGAAACGCGCGAAGTGAAACTTGAAGCTCGATAATAAATTAAAAAGAAACTTGGATTTCACCTAAACAATTGGGTTAACAATAATAAAATTGTGCTACCTTAAATCCCGGTGCGGAAAGGTTACACATGTGTTATATATTAAAATCCTTCATTAGGGAGGTAAAACGATATCCTTTGATAATACTCGGACTTAGATACATCAAGTTTGCTTTACCCGCGTTTTTGCCGTTTTCGCTTTTCGAAATTAACAAATTCGTAGACCAAAACATCAAATACATTAATTAACCCGTTAATTTGCCTTGAGTTCCCAGAATTAAAGACAATTTTGATATCTGTAGGTTTAAAATCGAAAGTTCGTCGAAAAACAAACTGCAACAATAGGTAAAGAAATTTTGAAAACGCTCCTGGATATCGCATTAATTTACGTTAAATATTTAATCGGTACCGTTTTATTAACTTTAGCAACTTACTTATACTTGAAATATTTTACAACAGAACTGGAGTTTTAATAATATAATCATTAGTGATATATAAAATACGGAGTGTTACGAACCTAAGTTATTTGTGTTAAAGTGAAATGCGTTGACTCTTAATTAATTGGAAACAGGTGTTCCAGTTAACTTAGGTAAGAATACAATTAACAATTAATCATTAGGCATGTAAATGCGATTGCTACAAGTACGAACTTTGATTTTGATAATAAAAACAATGGTAATTTAAACTTTAATTACTATTGATCATTGCCCTTTGGCAAAGTTAACGAACAATTTCGAAAAAAATCAAGGTCTTACGAGTAAAAACTTTAACAACGACATACAAATTGCAGAATTAATATTAATTAGCCGAAGAAATTAAGTTTAATGTAGTATTATCACGTGTAATAAAAAAATGTCCCTAAAGCACTTTCGCAATCATTACAAAATTGTTACAGTTAAGAATGCTTGATTAATAACGAGGCAATTTCCGGTCATATACTATACGAAACATCAAACTGCAAGCGCCATATGAAAGTAAAAGCTAACTAATATCCACCGTTAGTAGCTGTACTTTAATTGGATCAAAAATCAGAAGTCAATAGCCGGAGAAAGAAACAAATTTTACCAGATCCAAAAAAATCTCCTAATTACTTAAATTATATCTTATATTAAATATGATCGTTAATTAACTTTCTGACACGCAGGATACGAGAACTAGATTTTTGTATTTTTTTTTTAAATACAGGATATTCTTCTTGCAAAAAACAGAAAAATTAGACAAAACTGTTGTAAAACTGGAATAAAGTTATCTAACTTCTTGTTTGTTACGATAGATATTATAATTGCCCAGCCAGTATTATAAATAAAAAAATATTATTTTTTTATTTGCCGTTTGGTTTTTTCTAAGAAAGACTTATTTAATAACTTGATGAGACTATTGAGACGTAATCAGGTTGTAAAAGGTTATTACATCACTAAAAAAACTTAAAATCTCAATTATTTTATTTTTATATTACTTCGTATAGGTTTTCTAAGCCCATTTTATCAGTTTATTGCTTTTTACACTCAAAAATAAAATCAGAATTTAATTACTATTATAAATAAATAAATATTTAAAAAAAATAAACAATTAATTACAACACACTATGCATAAAACATACGAAATTAATTGCTAGAAATCGTTTCCATTTAAATTCGGTGTCAGATACCTTTTTGAATAATAGAATAAAAATTTGTATTATCTGATAATAAGTGAAATACAGCAACTAAAGGTCGTAGAATGCAAGAAGGACGATTACAGGAAACGCACATATAAAGGTTGCAACACATATGGTTACCTAGATAGTTCTTACAATAATTTTAACAATGTGGCACTTAAATTTGTTATTTTTGTTTTAAATTAACAGTAAAAATTGTTAGAGTGAATTTAATTCGTGTAATCGAGTACTGGCAAAGGTTATTTGGATGATTCAAGCTTCTTTAAAAGTCATTTCAAGTACTTAAATTATTTTCAGTTATTAGATCATTTAGTTTGGTACCATCGAATTTTATACTGTTCGCGT
The DNA here is from genome assembly GCA_963082815.1 of Melanotus villosus. Classification (NCBI taxonomy): domain Eukaryota; kingdom Metazoa; phylum Arthropoda; class Insecta; order Coleoptera; family Elateridae; genus Melanotus; species Melanotus villosus. Next base: position 25,647,917 of record OY720419.1, on the reverse strand, counting down.
CTCATTAGTTTAAAATGTCATCAAATAAATGAGTATGAAAGTTAAACTAATTACAGACCACTATTGCATAAAACTGTGTAAAGCATAATATGCGAGGGAAAAGCCGCATTACAGTGTATCAACCAAAGGCAACATGAGGAATTACTAAGGCAACATAAAAGATTCAAAGCTATATAGAAAATCATGGAACAAGAAAGTACTGGGGAAGTACGAAGATATACTATATAAATAACACTTGAGCCTGCAGGGCTGGAAACCTTAAGAAAATGCGTATAACTATTTTCTTTTTCTTCTTCTTCTTCTCTATCCATCTTCTATAGGTGTTTCTGTCTCTTGTCGTTCTCATTACCTGTTCGATGGCTTTTCCTCTCATTCTAGCCCTCTGCCTGTTGTTATCATCCCACCGGACTCGTGGTCTACCTCTTGCTCTTCTTTCTTCTATTTTGGTTTTAGAATTAGTTTAGGGTACCTTTCCCATACGAGTAAGATGTCCTTACCATTTTCGTTATTTATTTTCAATCTCCTGTACAATTGGTTGTTGGCCTAACTTGTCCCTTATGGTTCTTGTATTTCTAATTCTATCTCTTCCAGTTTTGCCCAGTACTCTTTGCAGGTATTTCATCTCCGATGTCGTTATTTGTGATCGGTGTTGATCTACCATGGCCCAGGTCTCAGATCCATGTAGTAGTTTAGGGGTAAATTAATATTGTTTTGTATAGACGCATCTTTGCTTTAGTGCTTAATTCAACTGTGCTGATGATAGTATTGTTTATTTGGTAGTATTCTGTTGTTGATTTGTTCATCTATTCGGCCATCATTTTTTATAATCGTTTCTAGGTACTCATATTTTTCTACATATTGAAGTGGTGTTGCTTCTAGTAAGCTGTGTGCATCCCTTTTTCTATTCTTTTTGTTGATACATGCATTATCTTACTTTTTGCTATACCGACCTTCATTCCCTTTTCCTCCAGATTTCTTTTCCGTACTTTTATATTGTGTTGTAATCTTGTGATCGTTGCTATTATTAAAATGTTAACTGTGTATATAAAGTCCTGGGTCATAATAGGGTTCATGCTAGAGTATCCTAGTCTTATTTTTATTACATCGTTTTTGGTTTTCCTTATTATACTATTCATGTAGGTTACAAGCAAAGAGCAAGGAGCTCAGGCTATCACCTTGTTTTACCCCTTCTCCTATATCGAATTCCTTTGATTTTTGGCCGTTTATTCTAACTACTCTGTTGTTTATGCTTCTTTTTATCCTCATTAGTTTTGAGGTTATCTGTAATTCTTCAAGAGCCTCCTATATGTATTCTCTAAGTACCTAATCTAATACAGCCTTAACGTCCACGAATGCTTCTCTGTTCTTAGCTATCATCTTGTTTATGATGTGTCTAATTGTATACAGGGTGTATGAAAAAAGCCGACAAATAGGCACACCATGGGAAGCAGCATTAAGAAGTAAACAAAAAACTCTAGTCCCATTTTGCTGGCAACCCTCTAGTTATCGAGTAATTGATAGTCTTAAGTAGGATACTAATTTTTTTAATAGGGCGAATTATTATTAAATGACAATGACTGGTCATAGTTTAGGCAACAGGAAACACAACTGGTTAGTATTTTAGCATTTTTTGCTTGGAGTTTGGCTGTAATGTGTTTTCAATTAAAGCAAATTCTTTGCTTCTGAAAGCTTTAAAAGGTTTTGCAACGCTGCACTGTTTCTAAGTAACTACTGGAAAATTCGAAAACGTTTTTATTTAGATCAACATTGCTTTCCTGTCATTTTGACTTGTCAGCAATTGCTTGTCTGTTTTAATAATTTCGAAAATTGTCCGTTTGTTTCATTATTTTGTTGTGTTTTGGACGGATGAACCCACTTTTACTCGCAACGGCACCAATAGAGTGACGAGAACCCCCATGCTATTTATCAAACCCATCATCAGGTGCGATTTAGTGTAAACTTTTGAGCCGGAATTCTTCATACTTCATTAATAGGACCACATATTTAATATTTTACCCCAACGTTTAACTGCAAACAATTTTGTGGAGTTTCTGACTAACAACTTGCCGGATTTATTAGAAGACATCCCTTTAGCAACCAGAGGAAGTATGTGGTTCCAAATGGATGGAGCACCAGCTCAGTGGGGAATTCAAACAAGAAACTGGTTAAATGAGGAGTTCTCTGAGAGATGGATTGAACGAAGTGGGTCGGCAGAGTGGTGTGCAAGAAGTACGGATTTAAGCTGTCTTCTTCTTATGGGAAACTTTAAAAGAGCACGTCTACCAAGAAAAAATAAACAGAGAAGATCAGCTGATAGAAAGAATGCAGCAAGCAGTCGCCACAATAAGAGAAAATAATATGTTACAGACCATGAATGACGGCATCATTCGCCGAGTGAGAATGTGTCGAGATGTTGGAGGGGGTCATTTTGAACAGTTATTATAAATTGTTATCTAGTTTTGAATAAAAATTTGGTTTTTTTAGTTTAGTTTATTATTTTTTAATTGTAAATAGTAACAATGGTAAAAAGTAAAGTTGTAGCAACGTTGCCAAATTTAAGAAACTTTAATCGAAGATATTGTGGAAACTATGAGTTTGATGCCAAAATGCCTGAAGCTTCTTGTTCAGTTTTTGATGTAGTTTCTCATGATGTTACTATTTGTCGGCTTTTTTCATACACCCTGTATATGTGGTCTTGCGTTTGTTTCCCAGGGCGAAATGCTGCTTGTTCATCTTTTTCTATGATTTGTGAGTACATTTTTAGTACCACTGCACGATCGTTTTCATAGTTTGTCATTGTTCCCTTCTTGTGTATGGGCACTATTATATTTCTTTCAGAGTCCGCTGGTATCTGTTCGGTCTCCCATGCCTGTTGAATGAGAGATTTTGGGCATCTTCGCCTCCTGCTTTTTTTAATTCCGGGCTTCTTCGATTCTCGTGGTTTCTATAGTCATCTTGATTTTTTCTTCACTTATACTCTCTTCTTCGCCTTCTCCTTCATTCTCTGTTTCTATTTCCTGTATTTCTAGTAACCTTACACTTTGATAATCAAACTGTTTGCTCATATCTTTTATGTTATTTTTCTTTATATACTTTGATTGTTATTATAATGTTGTATGTACTTCTTGTAAATTAGTTTGAGGTCTCTAGGTAACTATTTCTTTATATGAAGTAAGAGACAGTTGGTTCATCGACCACCAAAAGACGTTGCAAGGTCAGATTGTATTAAGAGGAAAATTTTTTGAGGATCACTGTTGAACAGCAGACACTATAAATTACTTAGGGCACCTGATAAGTCATTTATTAAAATTTAGAACAAAAATTCGAACCCCGCGGAACTGCTGATAAAACAGAAAACCCTTGTGATGTAATGCTATCATAGTTTACATATTGAGGCATGTTCTCCAAATATTAAACAAAGCAGTTTAATATATTGTCAGTTAAACGTAAAACCAAACGCATTAGCTTATTTTTATGGAAATGGAATAATAACAGTGTATATTGTTTTCCCAAAACCGTATAACTGACGTACACTTCATTATTTTTAAAGTAATTAAGAACGTATCACACCAACTCCAACAAATCAACACAAGTAGACCACCTGGACAGGAAACTGCTGAAAACGAAAAATTAATTATTACAGGTTGGTTAACAACGGTGTTATGGATAGAAATATGGCCATACTCCATTTATGCACTTAAAAATTTACATGCAACCAAATTTCAAAACCAACTAAATGTTCAGGGAGAACAAATAAGGTTAACCGAAAAAACTACTTTCCAAGGCAGGTATTGTCAATCTTTACTTCCACTTTGCTTATGCGCGTCTTGCGGTTCAGTGTGAAATTAGCTTCGCATGTGCTTGGCATTTTGACGTTTGCCTTGTTTTATAATTTATCCTGCATACAAAAATACCTGAGACAGTCAATAAATGCCATTTAACTTAGTTGAATACGTTATCTAAACTTAACGAATGCAAGTATTGTTTAAGTTGTGGAATGATTTACCATTTAGCTCAACGCAAGGGGCTTAACCAAAAACGACAAACAAAATGTCAAAATAGACACGAAGTAGGTGCATGCCATGCTTACATACATAATTATGAAGCGACACATTTTTACTATGTTCATTTTTCAAAGAGGGGGCACGATCAGGCTTTATTGCTCTGAATGTAGTTCTTTTTTAACTACTCTGTATAAATACTGATAAATAATTAATAAAAAGAATTTGCAATTACAAGTAACACTGCAGGTTTGTAATTAGTCTTATCAGACAAATTACCACTGTTGAATATCGGGTATATTTTTGTTAATGTCCATGCTATCGGAGAAACGGTAGTGTTCCGAATTAAATTGTACACAAAATTATACTTCATGATTTACAAAAATTTTGGGTGTTATCTTACAAATCAAATTTTCCCTTCAAGAAATTATTTGCATTTTTAACTGTTTTGTTATTTATATATTTATTATTTATTTCTTTATTTACATACGCGATTTGGCTTGAACCTAGGAGTGCGGAGAAAGCCTGTCTAATGACTATAATTATTCTATTTTTGATTTGTTAACAAAATGTTTCATGTAAGAATTGTAAGGTATAATAATTGACATTTATCTGTGACATTGATTTGATTCTTTTAAGTGACGTGATGTGACTGAGATAAGATTGTCAACTTTAAAATCTTAAATATTGGAATGTACATAGTTATTTGAATCCATTGATACCCCACAAGTGACATTGTATCTGTCATCTTAGCTCAGTTAGGGAGTTAAGTGACCTATAAGAACAAAATTAAGATCACGGAAAAATGTCAATTTTTACACCTTACTTTTATATGACCCATTTTTTTAACAAAATAAAATTTAAAAAAATCATTATACAGAACTTTTTTCTCACCCTGTATATTTATTTGTTTCTTAGACATTTATGAAACTTCTTCTTCTTCTTAGCCCTTTATTTCATCCAATGCTGGATATGGGCCTCCTCACATTTTTTCAATTGTTCTCTATCGCTTGCTTTTCTCATCCATCATGTCCCACAAATTTTTATCAGGTCATCCTTCCATCTCATTACCGGTCTTCCTATGTTTCTTTTGCTTACCCTATGTAGGTCTCCAATTATCCTGTAGTCTGGCCAATTAAATTAAATATTGGCAGTCTTGAAACGTATTTTTCAATATTTTAAATTATGACTTATTTTCACCAGGCCAGGATTTGATAGGATATTTCAAATTTAAATCCTGAGAGTTCGTTCTTTTACTGGAGGCATCAATAAATCATATTTAACTCATAACCTACTAAAATACCGGCTAATAATATTGAGTTATAATTTTCATTGCCTTAATAGAGTATTAAGACCGGATCAAACACTTTAAGTAGTAATCTTGTTTGTAATAATAATTATAACACGGAAGATATTCAACTACATATTTAACAATAAATTATTTAAATGAAATTTTAAGAAGTGGCTTTATTTTTGTTTTTATTCAATTAGAACACGTTAATGTGTTTTGGCTGTATGTAAAACGCTTAGATAACTTTGCGAACAACAAATGATATGGTTCGTTTAAATATTTCGTAATTTTAAAACGAAACAAACAATTCCAGTATTACTTATAGTAGCCTATTCATACCTGAATAAACACCTATTATTGTAATTTTACTGTACTTAGAGACCCGGTATTTCCTACTTGTAATTACTGTGCCATAACAGTAGTTACCTATTATCAAATCGTTATGCTTCCTACTTTACCAATTGAAATATGAAAGAAACAAGTACTTGAAATGGGTTTAAACTGTTGAAATTGAAAAGTGATTGGAAACATAAAAGTTGCACTTCAATACGTGTGAATAGTAATGATGTTTAATTGATTAGCAACAGAATGTTCCAGAAAACAAAGATATATCATGTCATCCCACAAGGTCGTTTGGTTAAAATGCCACTTGCCCTCGTGAAAATTTTTGCCCAATTAAAAATTATAAAAATGTCACGTACTTTCTTCCGCGTGAGATGTTTGTTGGAGTAAATTAATTCAGTTCCTTGAAAAGAACATCTGATAAAGCAATTAAGGAAATTTTTCAAAATTAATTGTTTCTCTTTTAAGAATTGCCATACCAATGTTTATAGATAAACGAAAAGCAGAAAATCTTTTACGTTTATTTCTTAGCTAACTTTACGTATTTAACATATACAGTGTGTCCCAGGATTGATGTTACAATAGGTGCGATGGACTAAAAATTTTTGAATTTTATTTTAAGATTGTAGAGTAAGATTTTAGTATTTATATTTTTAATAAAGAATACCTCCTGTAATTTGTAAGTGCGTCTCTGTATATGTTTTACGTTTCATAGTATACAATGAAATATATTTTCATACAATTTGTTTTTATTATACAGTGTGTCCCAGGATTGATGTTACAATAGGCACTCTATTGTAACTTTAATCAAAGTACGTAAATCTTTCTGAAATATTGTACAGGACCATAATTTCTCATTCTGAACAACTTTCCCTGGTAAAATTTTGCTGTATCATGAACAAAAAGGGTACTTTACCTGAAAATAAAATAGTTTTAGCTTCAATGTCAAGGCCAACTTGTTTTTCAAAAACTGAAAATATTCTTAAAATTCTCTTCAAACCAAGCAGGACTTAATCCCACAAACTTAAAACAAAATTCAAAAATTTTTAGTCCATCGCACTCTATTGTAACATCAATCCTGGGACACACTGTATAATAAAAACAAATTGTATGAAAATATATTTCATTGTATACTTGCATAAGTGATTGTTTCTACTCTGTACATTCTTTCAAGTAAATTGTGAATACTTGAAACGTAAAACATATACAGAGACGCACTTGCAAATTACAGGAGGTATTCTTTATTAAAAATATAAATACTAAAAAGGTTTCGCAAAAATTTTGAATAAGTGAAAATGCCCTCTACATGAAAACTAAAATCTCACTACCCAAACTAAAGAATTTCTTACAAGAGGATGTTGAGACTGCAGCATAAATAGCAATTACGTACTTGCTACTTAACGGCCAAAAGGTAAAGAAATAGATCCGTTTATATAAAGGAATAATTATTACACAGAGGACACGATGTGCAGAGAAATAACACAAATAATCTAAATCCATTAAGATGCTTAAAGCGTAAGGAGTAAGACTAGAAAAACGAAAACTAGTGAAAGGTAACGGCAATAAATATGTACACTGAGTACACTGACCTGAAGAAGATAAATTGATCTCATATTTTTACCAATCCTTAAATTAAGTTGAGTGAACTTAATTAATGTCTTGAAACCGAAATTTTAAAATTTATAACATATTCGTTCTAGGCTTGTTTTAGACTAAATAAACTTTAAGTTATCTTTCGATCGGCTTGTATTATACATTCACGATCTCTTTTTATTTTTATTTTGGTTCATTTGTTGAAATTAAATTTATTTGAAACTCAAACAGTTTATTATGTTGTTAAAAGTTATGTCTTGCCAAACAAGGCTTGTTAAAATTAAACTACTATCCATTCCAAATGCTGTTGGATAAAGCTTGATCATAAAAAAAATTACATTTTAAGTATTGTAAATGGGGCTCAATATTTTGTAAATTGTTTTTTTTTATAAGTGATTGTCATTTCCTATACGTTAAGCGTGTGATTTATATTAATTAATCCATAACAACCGCCCATTTTCTTTGAAGCTTGAAGCAATGATAAAAATATAGGTATAACTTAAGAAAACGCAAGCAGGGCACCCTCAAAAACCAAAAGCATTTAGAACTTGAATAACAGAATTAAATTTATACAATACTGATTTAATCGACAATTGTAACATGACTATTATTTTAGTGTAATTTCCGTTAACATGACAAATTTAGATCAGGAAATGTCTTTTTCCGTATCCATGGTATGAAATTGACAGATTATTTATCTCATTTGAGGTTAACAATGGCGGATGGCGGGTAAATATGAAAAAGCGGGACGATATGAACATTTGCGGGTTTTTACCGTGCATGCTATCGACGTGACATCTACCGATAGAATTTAGAATCAAAATTATTATTTGATTATACAAAAATCTTCATTTAAGTGATTGATAAATGTAATTATTTTTTAAAATTCAAGCAAATACGATTATTTTTTACATAAATTCATTATAGAAGTTATTTTTAATACGAAAATTTGACATGTGTAATTTGAGGTTATATGTCAAAAACGTAGGTACGTATTATATTATAACTATTTTTATTTAATACGAACTTCTCATGGATGCGGAAAAATACCTTGTGCCCTACGGGAATCTAACGGCATATTTCATCCCTCGGCTTTTGCTGCCCTCGCTCACTACGTTCGCTCGTGCAGCAGAAATCTTCGGGATGAAATATGCCTATATCTTCCCTTATGACGCAATATACTATTTTACCGACGAAACTGTCGCCTTAAAATAAGGCCAATTACCATCTAAAAGGTTCGTAAAAGCATAATAATTTTTTAAAAATTGTTCCTTGTGATTTTTAAGCCGATTCCGCCTTGAATATCACTGATATTATTTCAATCTTACGATTGACATTTTTGGTCTTTACGTTATAATACATGCACACTTCCACCTTTATTTCCTTGAATACATAGTAGGCGACTAGGCGTAAATAAAAACCTTCAAAAATAACATTTTAACAGTTTACTGCTAGATCACTTCCCCGTTCCATTACTTAAAATTGGTAGGTAATTTTGTTAAATTATTATATTAATCAAAGGTAGTTAGGAATTTGTCCTAATATGAAAATAAAAACAATTAAAATAATATTTATTTGCTGACGAAAACATAACAAGAAAGTGACTGATAATGGTCAAATAGGAAAAGTCATGGCCAACTATGACAACATAGGCATATTAAAATTTTCTGTCCACAACTTTTACGGTTATTCAAGGAAAGAACATGATAACCGCATGGAAATTAATATGAGGGTAAAATGTTTAAGGCTCAGGTGATTGTACAAACAAATAGATCAGGTGTTGTGCTGAATGAGATATAAAAATGTATGAAGTTCGTTTGAGAATATCAAACGTATGTGTACCAAGAGAACTTTTTGTTCGAGTTGAATGCAACTGCATTAAAACTACCTATAAAACAAAAACAAGGAAAAGTACATTCTCTCTGCGGTTTTACAAAGGCCCCAACATTGCATATTTTTTCAACAATAAAATGTGTTATTAGCATACAAAGGCCGTACTTTGATGTTTTTTTTTTTAGAATATATTTAGTAATCATGATGATGAAGTTGATGTGCAACATATACTAACTTCTCAGAACAAATTGCTTCCATGATTTTTAAAAATTACTAAAAAGTAATCGAGTGGAAAAAGCTCAAAAAATTTTAAATAACCTCTCTTGCTTCTAAGAGCGGTTTTCCATATTTTAAGTAAAAATGTCTGCTGAAGCATAATTTGTAATTTGATGTTTGTTTAGGATAAAGCGGGATAAAGTGTATTAGAAATTTAAATAAAATTTAATTTAATTTCAAAAAAATATCATCTCTTCATTAAGGATCAATCAGAAGACAGGCCAAAAGGTGGAGATTTTAAATGATTGTCCATATAATATTTTAACAACATAAAACTGTTTTGAGGTAGTTCGCGTTGTACCACTCTTACCCAATCATTCTCTTTTTTAGTGATTTGTAGCTAAGTTCATAACTCTATATTCCCAATTCAGAACGCATTATAGATTTTTCTTTATCGTCTTCTTACGATACATTAAAAGGTTTCTATTTTGTTACAAATTTTATTACTGCGAGACAACTAGATATGAAAACGACTTAGAAGGCATTAACCCTCTATGTTGCCAGCCGTACTCCCTCGAGAAGTGTAAGTGTCGATACCTTTACCTGTACATACACATAAAGTACTTATTAATTAATTGTTTGTAAATTTCAGATGGTGTATTTATTTTTAATATTCTATTAAGTGAATATCTTCGATCTTGCACTATTTAAATAAATTAGACTTTCATAAAACATTGTTACAGAAAACCTATAACAAACATTTTACTGAACTGTAAAAATTGAATAAATTAACAATTCTATGCGAGGCCCTGAATACTAAAATAAGTCATTGGCAGAAATACAGTTTCTATTTTTCAGAGTCTTTATATTCCCCAAATTTTCAGTATGTTGGTGGTATAAACTTAGTTTTTTACTGATCTGTAAGGGGAACTTAAATGTATGAATGTGAACATAGCTGTAAATGTATGCGTTACAAGTCGATTGACTAATAAAATGGCGTTTTTAACAAATAGGGATATTCACAAAAGACTAACGTTACATTCAAATTTTAAATGTTCTAACCTATCAGAAGATAATAAGCTTTGTAGCCAATGGTAAGACGGCCTAGATGGCGTCAAGGCTAGCATACTTACCTTGTAAACTAGATATATTGGTCTCGATTCCTGGTCCAGGTCGTCGGTAAAATTTTTCATGTGGAAAAGTAAGACCATAGATTCCTTGTCAACGCGATATTTAACACAAAAGATCTCTTCCATAGCAGTTGATGTGCGTTGAGATCCCTGGCACCCGCAAGCCTAGATCTTGTCAAATAAATAAATAATAATGGTACTACTTCTTCGTTATTTTGACAGTGGGTCTTGATTTTCTTTATGCTCCATTATGTGAACATTCCATTAATGTTAACAACTTCGCCCTTACTTTGAACGAATGCTATGTATGTAAAGTTTTGGATTTCAAGTTTCAATAATACCTTAATGTTACAATACTACTGAAATATGTATAGTTCCAATATTTCTCGTCTTCTACTTGATTTACGTTTTAAGTTTGTTCAAAGTAACTCTATTCGTTTGTGATTTTGATCAGTATTCAGATGGTCTTGTGAATGGGTGATACTTGTCTCCTGCAAGTCTTGTGGGTAACACTTTGTTTATATGATGGAGTAATTGGCTGCTTCTCAGTAGGTAAGACCAAGATCATGAATTCTATTCTAATATTTCCCAATGGACGAATTATTCGTTAGGAATTATAGGCTACGGCCTAGAATCCAAAGTTTTCAGAGATCTTTCAAACAATTCAACTTATGTATATTGTATATCTTATAAGTTATAACCCTTTAACGGATACCAGGTTGCAATCAGTTCTTGTGTTGAGAATCCAGTCTTTAACGCTACCATAAGCTAAACACTTACATTTCAAATGACATATATCCACCTTAGGACTCGATGAAAAAACCATGGAATGCAGCTGACAAAGCACTTTTATATTTCTAGTTCAACATCGAGTAGTACAGGCTCTACTCCTGCCTGTATATTTCAGAGAGCTTTGAAATTGTAGGTAGGTATTTTTGAGGATGTATGTAGCACAACGAGGCTTGTTTTAGTTACTGGCCCTAATTATAAACACTTAAATATCTTGGAAACCTTTGTCTTTACCTTTAGCAGTATGTTTAATACTACAGGCGAGAAGCCTTTCGTGAGGTGCGCTTGCCTACCGGTTTGGTTTCTCGAGAACAGGACTGCTCTCTGCTAAGTTACTATTCGTTCTCGTGTTATATTTTAGCTGTAACTCCAACAAAGGTCCCTTTTGCCCCTGTTCTTAAAAAGATGTGTACTTTTTTGGTTTCCTGTAGCATCATACAATAGTTACAGAGCACCAGTGATTGTCAAAATAACTAACATAAAACAATAAGTCTCATGGCAACCAGACCCTCTCTCATCACCTTGGAATTATATGCAGACTGGCCCCCGTAAGAGAATTTTACACCTTTAGCGCATGTGGTCTCAACACATCGCTGTATAAATCTTTTTCTTCCTTTTAGATTAGAAGTTAGTCTTGATATTATATAATCTTCTTCTACTGATGCTCAATGGAAGTTGATGCCTATTTGTCCTTCCATTTTTTAGATGTTCATCCTTGTGGCCGTCTGATGTCAGATTTTCCTGTTGTTACTATTTTGGCGAGTCTTCCACCTTGCTATCTCTAACCTATCCTTCTACGTGTATGATCTTACAATTTTCCCGGATTTTTGGGCCGTGGCTCTATTCCTCAGGTTTGTCCTAAATATCATACTCAGGATCTTCATCTCTTTTGTTTTTATTATTTGTTTGTTTTAGTTGCTTTTCTCCGTGTTTCTGCTCCATAGATCAGTAGAGTATCATGCAAGTTTTGGTCTCATTATCGGTTTCTGCGAGGTTTGGCAGAAAATAATGGGACTGCTATTCTTTTAACCATAAATTTTATTCTTTTTACAAGGTTATCCCCTTTAAAGTAGTTTTTTCCCATTGTTCGTAGCAGTTCTAGAAGGCTTCTGTTGGAAAGCCTTTCAACTCGTCGGTTACGCTGTTCTGGATATTATCCAAAGTACCAAAATGGCGCCCTTACAAATGGTTTTTTAGCCAGGGGAATAAAAAGAAATATGATTTGGCGAATAGAGGAACCACAGGAATGCTTTTTTCTGGCAAATTTTTTTTTGATGGAGACTACCGCGTGACATGGGGTGTTGTCGTTGTGTAGCATCCAAGTGCGTGCAATGGCTGGTCACACACGTGTCACCCTCTTCTTGAGCCTTTCAAGGACTTTTAGACTTTCTCAACGTCAGTCGACGACCTGAAAAGGAATCCTCACTCTTTTTATAATGTCGTCCGTTTTTGAGGTTGAAAGTTTTTCCCCATGAAATTTATTTTCCACTTCTTCTCGGGCCTCTAAAAAGGCTTTATGCCAACTGAAGACTTGTGCCCTAGATATGGAATGTTATCCATAAGCCCTTTGTAACTTTTCATAAGTCACAGTAGCGGATTCACTAAGCTTTGCACAAAATTTGATGCCGGTCCATTTTAGTAACGCACTTCACAAACACAACTTCACTTCAGACGCTCTCAACAATCGCGTAGCAACTGTAGGAAGCTCAAACTTGTACTGAGTGTACGGATTATTCTAACTGTCGTGAGAAGGGAGAGGCAGCGTTGTCGGTTCGCGCACAGTATTGCCAGTCACATTATACTTCTGCCAAACTTCGTATACCTATATTCGTTTCACCATATTACGCTCTCCTACTCTCCCGACATCGTACCTGTTTATTAATTGTTTCTATATGTTAATTTTTTGTGTTGTGAGATGAGACCTATATTTTTCCAGATGTGATGGCCCTGGTCGTCTTGCCCTAAGCCCAAAAAATCCACTCTTCTCACGTCGCATGCTTCTCTGTTATGTATTCTATTATTCCATTAGTGATTAGATGATTACATAGTTTTCGACCGATTCTTACTCTCTTCTGTCTACCAATTTCAATCTACATGGGAAAGTATTCTTTATTCTCAACTAGTTTTAGGCACAAAGTTGATTAAGGAATTATTTGCTCCTTCGAAGTATTTATAGGTAGGTACATTATTCCTGGGAGTGGTTCATAGCCAGTTTGTGCATTGAAGTCTCCTTATATAAAGTTTACTCTATTGATATAGTTATTAGTTCTTACACGCTGTTAAAGACTCTCTAGCTTCGTTGAGCTTGTTGTTGTCGGGATGCTCTACACAAATATTTCAGTGTGGGTTTAGGTGGGTAGCTCTGGTTTGCAAGACCCGGTGTCATACTCTGTGGGCGGCTGATGTAGATTCTGCTCTTGCCATAAAGTGACCAATTCCAACAGTACCACCAAGGCAGCAATTGGAAGTTATTGTAATAGCAGTCAAAATACGTGTTTCTGTAATTTTATTTAAAGATTCTTAATGATTATTGTAATTTAACTCAGCCGAATATCTTCCTCGGTTCTATAAAATGCATAATGTTTACAGGATGTTTTTTGGTCTTACTCAATGTTGTTTTCTACTATTTGTCTTGCTATAAAACTGAGTATAAATTTCACAAAAATTCATACTATCCATTTATTCACGTGTTGTTAAAAACTTTTAAATTTATAGTGCCAGCAAACACCTTCGTGAAATAGCATAATAATGAAGGGTAGGTAGTCTTCTGATACTACCTTATTTCCTTTGGTTCTTGGAACTGTAATACTTCCTTCCAAGATAGTGAAAGCTTTCTAGTTTTTTTATTCATTGGAATAAATGTGTTATTCCTCGATGTAAACTTTTGGTTGTATATTTATATGTTTAAGTAGTTCATCCGAATTCTGGGAAGTAAGTTTCTGTTTCTTATTCGGATAATCGGATAACAAATTTGTTGAATTTATTTTATTCACGTAGAAAATATAGAAAAAACGAAAGTTTATTATAATTACGGACTTTACACCCACTTTTAAAAAGTTAAGGTATCCTAACAGTTATTTCTTTACAAGCAAGCTTCTGATATCTATTTTATTATTTTTTGAAGTTAATCCTAACTTATTTTCAAACACGATAAAAACTGTCACAGTTTACGCTATTTAAAATTTTAATTGTCAATTTCCTTCTTTCTATTATCAAACTTAACCATGTTACGGTCTACTCAGAATAAATCGGAAATACCAGCGCTTAAATCACAAAACAAACCGTTACGGCAGCCATCGAAATGTGAAGTGAAACTTGCGCGAACAATTTACATTTTCACAAGTTAACCGATATAAAAAAAATATTAGTTTATTTACAAATACTTTATTACATCGCTCTGGGCAATAAGTTAGCATGGGTACATGACTACGTGCTGCGTGCACCAAGGTTTTTTGATCTGACGACAGTTTATGAAAGGCGAACATATTGCTATAACATTTTTATTGAACTGCACGTTAGCCTAATAATTTATTTTGACGTCAATGAAACCTACACTTTACTGAACAGACATGTATTAATTTAATACATTTCACCAAACAACTAGTTTTCAAACGGGCGAAAAGAATTGCACTGTACAAGATGACAATGCAGTTAGATTATTACACAGAGAAATTTTTCGAAAGCTTAACATATTTTTGAAAATATTATTTTTTTTTTGATTTTGAATTAAGTTCATTATCTTCCAATGTAAATTTTGGAACAATTTTTAAGGCTGAAGTACTGAAGTTGTTTTTTCACGTTTGGCAAAAGAAACTCAAGATTCTTTATATTTTAAGGTTAAACGTTTTTGGATTTGTATAAATTTCTTAATAAGAACGGAGATTTAGCAACAGCCTTTTAATAGGCTTTTGGTGTGCCAATTAAAAAGTGACTTTTTGTAAAAGTACCTATTCTTAATATTTTAGGTTATAGAAAATTAATTTTGTTACAATCTTACTATGTATTTCTAAAAGAACTATTCTCTTTGGTTTCAAACAAAATCTCTTAAGGATCTTTGTATTAACAAACAAACATTAAATGCCAGACGTTTCACTTTAAATTAAATTTAAAATATGTGTATTTACAGTTTTTGCAGTCTGCTTTGGGGTTTTAAGAAATATAGCATAACTTATAAACCATTCCAAATGTTTTTGGATAAGAGAAGACAAGTTTTTGTTTTGCTAAGTTGCAGGTTGAAGGTTTAAAAATTGTCTAGGTTTCCAAGAAAATGTGTGATTGTTCTGGACAACTCTCAGTAATTAACATAAATCATAGCATATAGGAAATGAAAATCGTAATAAAGAAACCCAATTTACAAAATATTAAATCCCATTTACAACGCTTAAACTGTTATTTTCTATGGCCAAGTATTTAGAATGAATATTAGGTTTTTCTACTGTTTCATTCTACTTTGGCTACATAAAGTATTATTCTTTTTTCAATATTTCATTCTGTTTTATTCCATAAAATTTCCAAAAATTAACTTGCAATAAAACTTGAAATATTTTAAGACAATTAAACAGACAACTCCAATACTACGTGCAAATTAACGGTTTTTATTAATTTAATCTTGTTTAATAGAGAAATCTGCCCCAAAAACTGCCTAGGCGATTATATAATTTGTTTTTATCTGCACAGTTTAATACAACATAAATGTTACAGTGTTGCATAAAAAAGGTTATCATTTTTACCACGAAACAAATTGGTCTAATTAACTTTAAATTATTGTAAAGCCGTACTTTTTCTTAATGTAATTGCTAAATTAGTTAATATAGTGCTAATTTTATACTTTTTGAGATTAGAAACAACGATAATGGCGAAATCTTTTCCAAATAATGGAGATTCCAGTAATTTCCTTGTGTTTCCTAAGAATAATCAGACTTTATTTACGAGTTTATTTACGTCTTCGAGCATTTCTAGCGTGTCTTTTTTATGGTCATAGTTCAGAGTTCAAAACTATATTTAATTATAAACGGCGTAATTTCCTGTTAATTCGCTTATGTAACGAAAATACGTGTTTTAGAACACACAGATAGATAATGGTGGTAAAACGACACATCCAAGGCGCCAACTTAATAAATGGAAGCGTTTGAATTGAGCAACATTTCTTTAGTAGACCACACGTAATTGTTTTCGAAAGTGAAATCGAAACACAAAATATAGAACTGGTTAGTTATGCGAGAAAATCTTTTGAACAAACCCGTAAAAAATGTACAATAAACACAGGCATTGTGCATGTGCAGCGAGCCAATTTTTATCTTTTTTGGGAAATAGTCACAAATAAAAACCGGAACGCTGGCGAAAATAATTTAACAAAGGAAGCAGAAAGCACTTCCGCATTTGCTTATTATTAGAGATCAAGAAAAGAATTTCAAATAACCTGTCAATTTTGAGGACTTACCATTAAAATCTGAGCTATGTTAATAACGTAAATGCACCTGTGCAGGGCACGAGAGTTGGAAGGTGCGGTTAATTTTTTTCTGTCTCCGTTGCAAAGTGAAGGTGATCGAGATTGTAACAGCGGTAGTATTTTAAACAATTTTCTACTTCGTTAACCTGTTTTATGGAGACCTATAAAGACCACAATCGCGTGGGATAGGAAGTTGCCGGTGATATAGTTTACTTTTATTTTCAGTTGTTTTTCATAAATAACTGACTGAGTGGATTATAGTTGTAACTTCCTTTCTAACACTTACTGAACAATGAAAAATTCTTAGTTCTTGTATTTGCGGTGCTACTTCTTGCACGTGCGGTAGTGTTTTCGCTTAAATTGAAAGAAAAACAGTGTGGAAGTAATTTGTTTTAAGTTCCAATTTGGTTTTATTATACAAAGTGAATAACAACCAAGCGTTACATAAAATCCAAATTAATTGTGTACTGTTACAAAATCAAAGAGGAAATAGATTATTAGAAACTGGCGCCTTTTTTTTATTAAAGAAAACGAATATACACCGACAGTGCAGACCAAAATTTTATTTACAAAACGTAGAGAAGAAAACTACAATTTACTGTTATTTATTGATGAAGCAGTGTTTACTACGTGAACATTTAAGGGAATTATCTAATTATATGGTGAAATTTTCTTGACTAGAACGTGTTATTAAATATTGGTGTAAAATGTTTGTTAAAAATAATTAACGGGAAGCTACCTTAAAAGTAAGTAATTAAAATTTACAAGTAAGGTTTGTACAATCCTAAGAACCTCGACATGATAAAACAAGCAACAGTTTTTTTAAATTATTTTGTATTATTTCTGTTTCAAAACGCATAGGTAATAAGTAAATCATTGCAATAACGATTTCTACTGTGTTGGCAATAAATTTTCCGACAACTAAACGATAGTAATTAACAAACAACTAACCGGCAGGTAAACGGAAATGTTTAATTTATATAAGGTGGAGCTGTAAATGCGCTTTCTTAAAGTAGAAGCTTAATATTAATCCAGTTAGGGAAAAAACACCTACCGTTGCATTTCAACCTGAAATCCATTAGACCAGGAACATTATTACAGTATCAGTCTTTTTAAATAAGGCATTTGATTTCTGTTGCTGCAGTTGTAAAGCATCTGCTTTTCCACCAAGAGAACTCAGATTCGAATCTCAGTTGCAGCGGGATTTAGAAAAATTCGAAGCTCCTCGAAACTGATGGACTCAAACTTTAACCATAAATTTAATTAAAGCGACTAGAAGAGCAAAATCATCATCAAAAAGTTCAAAATGTTTTTTTGTGGCCATTTCACCAAATATTTAAGAAACTCGTCATAGAATCCCAAAACGCTTAGTAAGTTCCTGTTAGAAATTTTTAATATCTTTCCTATTAACTTGTTAACAGTCGTGGCAATAAGCGACAATTAATGTACAATAATTATTATGAAAACCTTGAAAACTAGTTTATTTAGAGCAGTATTTCAAATTAATTAACCTAAATTACCCTTAATGTATAAGAAAATGCTATCTCCGGCTTCATTTAAAAAATTGGACGTAATGTGGCAGAACTGTTCATACTGAATTTTTTAAGAACTGTTTAGTGAAAATTATGTTTGTTTAACGTCTTAGTTAGAGTATACTAATTATGTAATTATTATAAGTTTTTTCACATTGCAGAATATAAACATTATTTTCTTTAAAGTTGTTTTATAAAGGAGATTTGAAATTCAGTCAAAATTTTGATATTTCTTTAACGTAAACTTTAAAAAAATTTGTGCCTGAAAATTTAACAAGTTGAAAATCTAATATTGAACCTCAATACATAGCATCACCGATGTAATTAGTTTTCCATTTAAATATTTTTAATTGGTTTTTAATATTATTAGGTATCATTAAATAGTGCGTTGTTTAACCAAAACGTTTTTGTGTTGAAAATGTAGTACAGCCTATTAGTAATAATTTACGATAGCTGTATTTGATTCATTTAAGCTTTCAGAAACTTTACATCAACTAACCAACAAATTATATCTTCACAATTATTTTAAGAACTCTGGCATCTCAAATATTTTGAATTACAGAATCGCTCAAGAAAAGATTGCATGTATGAAGTTGGAAACATATAACAAATAAAATACAAGTAAATTGTACAGTTATCAAAAATGATTTAGTTTAATAATTCCTTATATTTCAACCTTGAATTTGAAAACTGACTTAAACGGCTTAACCCAAAAATTTTAGACTATATTTTTCGAAATTTTTGTTTACAAGATTTCGAATCCCCCATAAATATTTTTATTATGTCTGTATTAAAATTTATATTCCAAAGAACTTAAATTGTTTCCAAATTTAAAGTTTCAGGCTATGTCTGCTCTTCCACATAATCATACAGTTAATAAACAACATAGGTATCAGCCTATGGCGTTCGCCTGCTGTAGTTACAATACTACTCAAGCTGAACAAAAATTATAGCAAACCCAAAAATGTTAAAATTGCTAATTTATGTGCCTGTGGCCGTCTACAAATACTTCCTACGCAATACCAAAAACCCTCTCAACAAATTGAGAAAAATGTTTACATAGAATCCCTGATCACATAACAATCAGATTCCCCAAGTTAATGTAAAATTTGGCAGGCAGTTTTATGATTAGTTTGCATTCGGTTGCCAGGCCGCGCCAGCACTATACGAGCAGAAGCGACCCTGAAATGCTTGGAATCATACAAATCAGCTCAGAATATCGCTAAAACGTGAATTGAGATTAATCACATCTCTTCGAAGACTACAGTTTTACTATAAAAATTCGGAGGTAATACTTGTTAAGAATTTAAGATTGTGTGATAAATAGGGGCTGCAAAGCTCACTTAAGAGAAGTAATTAACAATTAGGTAACATATATGTAGAAAATTCCAAATATAAATAGCTACTACAAAGTCTTTCAATTAACATGTATCATTGAAGAAAAAACTGTAAAATTTTACTACCTATCACATTGATATGAAAATTTTCCAGTTGCTTTAATACCTACAAAAAAAATCTTCTTCGGCATAAGCAGGAATGCGAGGAATATGCTATTTTATTTTTAAATAGTATAAAGAGGGAGCCACCCTCTTACCAACCGACGCATCGCGCGCACACCAAGCAACCGAAAAGCAGTTGACATCGATACCCAAGGGTGAACGTGCGCGCCGGTTTTCTTTGTTTCGTTTTATATATAAAATAGTTTGTTTCATTTTGCATTACCTTTTCTGATTTTTCCTGAGTAGAGTGTTGATTTAATTTAATAAATATTCATTACTGTTTTAACGGCGTACTTATTTTATATCCAAGAACTACCCCCTTTTACAATAGATATTTTTGTGCTATTGGTATAAAGATTGCACAAATAATGATTTTTAAAACTGTATGTATTTCTATGTTAGAAATAACTGACTAAGAAATTAATTATCGGAAATATTATCCGTTAATCATAAAATTTCTTATCTATGTATGTCTCTGTATCACTTAATTTTAAACGTAAACTGGGTTATATACTCTAAATTTTGATGTGCATTTGATTTTCAAATACGACATTGAGGAAACTCGTTTTTCACACAAATGGATTGTTCAAAATGACATTAAAACAGTAATTTATCTGTCTGAAGTCTCTTTAAAATCTTTCCTTTGATTAAGCCAAAAATTAATACCTAGTGTGTTGCTTTCCAAATCTTGTTTGCACTTCTGTGATTTTAAATTTCCTCAACTTGTTCTTTTTCCTCACGAGACGAGCCGTTAGGTATATTGCAACATAGTGGACTTGTTAAAGAAAAATTTATTCCCTTAAGATTAATGTTATTGTGATAGAACGTCCTGAGTGACCGCCGTATAACCATACTAAAAGTCAAAAAAAAAAAAATTACAAACCGTTATTATTTCGCCTGCCACCTATTTTCCTATGTACCACTCTCTGCTTTAGAGTAACCCAAGAGTATAAGAAGAGTTATTTTGCCCTGGTCAACTGCTGTTAAGTATCATCTCTTATATACAGTATAACAATTAGAGCCTTTTTTGTATAACAAATGATTTAAATGATACCGTTTCTTAACCCTATCAACTAACTACCTTCTAAAAACCAAGCAATTGGAATTAATTTTGAAAAATCTGTGTATAAAATATATCATTTTCGCGGGAATTCAAACAACCGACTTTGGACTTTACGCACTAATGCTCTAGTAATTTAGCTACAAAGATAAATAACTAAGAATATAATATTTATCTACATACAATGACTTAAATTTCAATGTCAATAACTTAAACAGGCATTGTATTTTTTCTTCTTCTTCTTCTTCTTCTTCTTCTTCTTCTTCTTCTTCTTCTTCTTCACGTCTTGGATCAAATATCAGTTACGTTATCACGTCTGATCTTCCCATCTTTTTCTTTGTCTTCCTACTTTTCTTCTACCTCTCGGTTATATAAATAATATATATTTATCGGTCGCAAATCCATGACTGAATCGAGCCCTAGTGACCGTTCGTGGTTGGGTACCAAATTAATAACGCTCTCCTCCGAATATACGCCTTAGAGATAGAATAACAAGGTCTTACACATACACGCAATTGCACTATTCACATGGTGCAGTATGTATGGTCAAACGGCACATCAATCACGTAACCCGCATACGTTAATGTACTAGCACATCCGTATGTCCCAAAAAGGAAATAATGGGTCCTAATAATAATAAAATAATAATAGTTAAGAATAGCTTGTTTCAATAATTGATCTGGAAATACAGAGTTGCCTGTGCACTAATTAGCAAGATGTGTTATGCATACCAACAGGAAGGAAAAACGATATTTAATAACTGACACCATACATACTGCTTACCATTTACAGTACTACTGGGATTTTGCTGTAGAATTCTATTTTCGTGCTTTCACAGAATTTTGGCGTTCGGCAGTTCTAACTAGTAGTTTCAGGTTTAGTAGAACTATTATCGCTTTAAATTTCTACTAACTATACTATAAATATTCACAACTTACTGTCATTAATTACACAAATTTCTTCTTCGGCGTGGCGAGCATTGAGAGAATTTTAGAATGTTAGACTATGTAAAGAAGTGTGGAAATTGTCGTAGAAAATGCATCACCATAGCAACTTGTCGTTTACAAGCCAGTGTTATTTGCTAGTATGGCAAAAAAAAGAATTATACATGGCATGATTCCAGCAGCCCAAGAATTACTTTTCATAATTTCATGCCATTTTTCAAATTTAACTAAACCTTAAATCATCAATAGCAAACAAGTTAATAAAAATCTGTTATATTACTACAATGTGATTTTTTAAAAACTCAATTGCAGCAGGCCGTATTCTGTCTTAATAACCTTGGAACTGTATGTATTAAGTCAGAATAAGGCCTGCTGCAATTGAGTTTTTAAAAAATCACATTGTAGTTAGAAAACTAACCAAAACATCAGAATAAACAAAACATCCGATTTTATTAAGTAATATAAAAAATTATTTTGTGTAAATAGAAGTTGTTATGTTTAGTATTTTATAAACTTCTATATTTTAAAAATAGCACCATGTTGTACAGATCAGTTATATTAAGAAAGCATATCTTAAACTACTTATTTTATCAGTCATACTAAAATAAATAAAGTATCTTAACAGTATGACTGATGATTCAAAATATGTTTTCCTAACGTTGTTTTACATATTTGGTCCCAATCTAACAAAGGTATTAAACAGGCTGCTTATTGATTTTTACAAAAGCAATAAATTAAGTTTATGTGGGCATACATGAAAATACATTTAATCTGTGTAAAATGCATTTTCTGTCGCCTTTCCAATTTGCAACCGTTGTGTTAAAATAGTTAGACGTGTTTTTATCAGTTTCCTAACATTTTTCTATGATACCCATGTGCTACTTTAGCAGAAACGTAGGTTCAAATGAGTATTTTATAAATATTTAGTGTCGGTTTTGCCACACACACATACCAGTTTAATATATGCGAGTTTCGCAGCCACACTAAAAGTTATAACTTTAATTAAGTACATAGTTGTACACACTCCCATGTCTAAAACTGCAATTGCAGTTGTTATACCGGTTCAAAATTGAGTAAAAGTTGGCTCGAATTCGAATATATACCAAGGTTTTTTGCAGCTTTGCACTTTTAATGAAGTCGTACGTCGTCTGATCGATCGTTAAAGTCTCCGCACGCTTATGCAAGAAATAGACAGTTGCGAAGAATAAAATCGAACTTTATAGCTAATGTGGACTTTCACGAACTTACTGTAAGTCATGAATGAAATTTAAATATGTTTCTTTACATTTGGGTAATAGACTTCCCTATGGGTTTACGGTTTTAGAATAACTAGAGCAAGCACGCGTGTATCTAACGAATTCGTTTCGTACGAAGTTTAGAGATTCTTGCACGCAACATATAAAAGTGCGCTTATTAAAGAACCTCGTACATGTAATGAACCAAGAAAGCACAATTTTTATTCGTTTGTTAAATAAACCTCATTGTATTAAAAATCTAAGTTTGTTACTCTCGTCATTTTAAATACCTTAGGAAACTGTCGCCAGTTACCCTTGGCGTTAAAGCGTATGTCTGGCTATTACACCATTAATATTTTTAGTAGTATGTAGTGAAAGGTTATTTACCTACTTTAACATTAGTTTTACTTTCCGCTTTGTATAGCGAGAGACAAATAACTTAGATAACTTTTAAAAATCGAAATATACACGTTTTTCTGCTAGTATGTGAATTTAACAGCGGTGAAATATTGTATTTAGACTTCCGTGCAGTTTACCTACTTCTTCACAAAAACTGACACATATTTACAAGTTTCTCTATAACAATAGGTTAAAGGTTAAGACTTACGCAGAAAGATGTTGACCTGCGATTTTTGCTCCACTTACATGTTAAATATTGCGAGTTTTATGGGTTTTTCTTGTGAAGATTAAGTAAAATTATGGTTACTTCAGGCTGTAAAAGGCATTTTGCACCTATTTTAAGTTTTTGGAGCTACTATTAGCCTAATATATAAAAAATATCTTGATAAAGTTAATAACAAAAAGAAATGTTCTGTAATTTGCCTTGGTAATAGACGGATCTACATTTTAATTCACTTTCTTATGGAAACCGATTTCTTAAAGTGCCATTAAAGAGTAAACCGTATAAAAATTTATCAATAATATAAAATTTTTAAGTTTTGTTATTATTTTGGCATCCAAACACTTAGATCTTAGATAAGTAAACAAACAATCCTGTAAAAAATCTTTAAAACATGATACTCACGCTGCTCTAAATTTCTTCTTTCTGGAACACTTCCGCGGAATTTTCACCTTCGTTTCATGTTAGGTAGGTATAATCTCTATTATTAAGCAAGGTAATTTCTTTTAGCTGCTCATTATTTTTGTAATTTTTGTAACAAAGCTTCCTCCATTGCATACATGTTTTCAAAATTTTTATTGGGGTTTCTCTTTTTGTTTTTCTATAAAATTGAATATTTCAAGTCATTTTTTTAACTGTTAATACTTCCCTTTACAATAAATTATAGTGTTGCCTTGAGATAAGTACATCGGTTTAATCTAAAAATAATTATGAATATCAACATAATTATATTTACATACAAAGCTCACAAAATAGAACTAACTTTTAGCCTTCAGAACATTAGTTTTGGATCATCAACAGTCTATTAAATGATTTAATCTATTCTTACTATAAGATTTACTCCTGAAGTTTTTAGTTTTAAAATTTACACTGAACAGTGAGAATTAATAATAATTATATTTATATTCATAATTGTCTTTGATAGAAACGTTTTACAGAGAAAATACTATTTGAAGTTATAATTAAAGACCAATTTCACTATTCAGTATCGGTTGTTGGATGTATGAATATTTACAAACGTTATAAACAATCAATTGAGTACAAAATATCACCATAGTGCTGATGTTTATCGAGATTCATTACATACGATAATCTGCATTATTAATTAAATGCTTTGGAATTGTTTTATAAGTGGAACCATGCTGGGTTTTAATAGCATTGTTTGAAAGATGTTGTGCTCTTTCATTTTTTTTAACTTTGCTTAAACTTTAACTTACGGAAATAGTAGACCTTTGGAAAAAAAATCTATAAATGTAACAAACTTAATACACAAAATATTTAGATTTTGGTTTGTTTCAACATGATTTAAATAAGCTGAGTTTAATATATTATTCCTTATTGTCTGAGGTATGAAACAGGGGTAACTTTGAATTTTTATTTTTTAAAACGAGCCCTAAACTATTCTAGTAAGTATTTAAAACCAAGAAAACCTTTTACCTTCTTTGTGTTCATCTTTCTTTAATTTGCCTTTTCTACTGATTTCTAACATTGCAATTTTCTTTTGGTCCACCTTGAACTAATTTTTACTTGATTTGTTTTTAAACCTATTTAACGCCCTTTCCTCCGTTATTTCTCCATGATTTGATATCATTTTTTTATACAACGACTGAAATTATTTCTTTTCTTTTGTAGAACGAATTTTGTTTAAGATACTCTGTTATGAACTTTTAATGTGTTTTCAAACCCCTCCTTTCAGGGCCTCTACTTTTGTTTCAATTTTTGCTTCCATCTTGCATAATTTTTGTATTACATACATTAATTCGTTCTAACAGAGTTCGTACATTTGTGTTTGTAACTGGAAATTTTGAATTCCTTGTGGTTGTAATAAGTTTATTCAAGTTATATATTCCTATTTGTATTTATTTATTTACATAGCTTAATCTATATCTTTCTCTTTTTTTGCTACTACATTATGTTACTTATACTTTGAGTTTTCTTTCCTTTGTCCCAACACCTTCTACAAGTTTATTCGTTATTCACTTATTCCAAGATTAGTGCTATTCCCTAAATTAGTTTTAAAGTTTTTGAGGTATCTCTATTCTGCAAAAATAGAAACATTAACTGCAGATTCTAATATTTTAAATGTGCATTTTACATTAATAGATAACCTTAACAAGAAATTGATTAGCAATTATGATTTTAAAATAGAATTACTTGAACAAGAGGAAATTCTTCGTTACTCCACACCTGTACCAATCAGTCATTTTTTATATCAGCAAGGTTAATCGAAGTAAAAGGGCTAATGATGCATAATAACCCTGACCAATCCTAGAGGAGTAACTGATTTCTACTCACGATACTTCAGAATTCCTAAGATATCAAATGATGGATTTCTTTGCAAAAGGTCGTTAACGTGCATCGTCTTCCTATAATTTACCTGTAATAAAAGTATGTATTATAAATATCATTTGTAACTCGTGGTATTATGCGGGATAAATAAATAACCAAAGCATATTCGATTGAAGGCAATTTTGGGAACTTCCTCAATTACTGTTTTCAATTTTTCTCATTTAGTGTTTAATTATTTCACTTGAAAACTAGTAAGTTAAACTCAAAGTCAAAGTTAAACCCCTGATCACAAGGGGTTAAACCCTTAATTTTGAAAATACCTAATTTAGGTTTAACTCTTAGATCTGCGATACAAACTTGGCCTTAATAACAAATACCACCTTCATTTTAGTTAAAGCAGAAATTAAATAAATCAAGTTGTCAACATGAATTTAAAATTATCGAAAGAAACTATATTTTCCCTTCTTGTTCTTCTTCTTCTCTTTTGTAGAGCACTGGCCTTTTATTAGCTCAGCTATTAATAAACCATGACTTTACTTTTTTAAGGACTTGTCGTAAAGTACATTGATTATGTTACACTTATATCTCAATAAATAAATAGTTTACAGTTATGAAGGAACATCAGTATATTAACGACAACCAAACCCACATACCACCAGATTTCGTGGGTGAAATACCTACGTGAATTCCAAGAGGGCAATCACATTCGCATTGTTTATTATTGCAGAATTGAATTTATAAATGAATCTTTCTAAACTGAAGCTATAAAGAATATTTAATTCTGTAGCATTTTTGGTCAGGTAAACTCAAAAAGAACGTTAATGCTTGTAAAAATTGTATTTTAGTCCTTTCTTAAAAGAGAACTTTCATGGATATTTACATACTCGTTTAGTTGTTGGATAAGAACTGCACATAGCTGCAAATACTTGTGTGATTTATAAATAGTTGTACTAAAGTATCTGAACTACCCCATTACATTAACCACAATGATAGATTGTTTGCAGTGGCTGTAATAAATAATTAAATTTGAAAAAGGGCTAGATTTATAACTGATTTATCCATATCTAACATCTTGTAGTCTTAACTCAGAGTTTCTTTTGGTTTTCTTTTAGTCTTCATGTTTGTAATAGCAAACAAAAATGTACCTGGAACAAGGAACTAAATACTTATTTTATAAGTTGATTTCTTTTCATTTTTTAAAGGCAAGATGTGGGTTTTGAGATGCAGAAACTCGTTTAAGATATTCACTTCCTATACATCCTTTTTTAAGCAGTACTGCATGTATTTTGTCAAGAGCAATTTAATGTAAAAGAATAACGGAACGATTTAATTAATGGTGACTTCTGATTTTTGTGATAACTTTCTATTCGGTTTACTTTTTATTGCAGCCTTGAACGATTCAAATGAATATTTAAATTTTCTTTTAACTAAGATAATTACTTTTGGTGTCTAATTCTGAGGATACTGAACCAATTGCAGAGAATTCTGTGATCTTGGAATAGTAAGTAGTCCGTAATAATTATTGTATATATTAACCATTTTTTAAAACTTAATATAGCACAATTAATTGTATAATTTCATTCAATTTGTTACCTCGAAATGCACCTCTTTAGTTAGCCTCTTCTTCTGTAAAATAATAATCACTAGAAATATAAAAATATAATAATATTTAAGCTAAAAAAACTGACGAATTTAAGTCAACTTTCATCATGTACGAATTAATTTTGTAATATATTGAGAACAAAACCACTCCTCAACTCTTAGAATTCTTTTAGCAGGTATTGTTTGGCCAATGAAGCACGTTCAATCGGTATTTTGCAAGTCTCAAAAAAGAATTCCTAGAACTGATTGACATATAGGTTTATTTTAAAA
Source organism: Melanotus villosus (assembly GCA_963082815.1). Taxonomy (NCBI): domain Eukaryota; kingdom Metazoa; phylum Arthropoda; class Insecta; order Coleoptera; family Elateridae; genus Melanotus; species Melanotus villosus. Next base: position 25,620,223 of record OY720419.1, on the reverse strand, counting down.
CCACAACGAAATCACCAGTTTTTTTATTAAGCCGTAAACTATCAAGGATTAACGTTCAATTTCGACGACTTTAATCAAATTAATTAAGACAACTAAAACGAAAATCTCTGCAGGATAATAACTGTGACGATTGGTATACTAAGGAACAGTATTTAGTTTTTGTTTGTTTATTTATTTAACTTTTGTTATTCCATTTTATTTTTGAACTGCAATTACAATTAACCAAATTTTTAATACCAATTATGAAGTTTAACACTTAATAATACACAGAAATGGATCTATTACCAAGTGATTTTTAACTTTTTAAAAATCTTAAGCACTTCTTGGTTGGTAAGCGGTATGAAAACAGTGATCAGTTAAAATTCGTGGTGGTTGCACGAGTAGGCGGGAGAGTTTTACGCCGGTTCCAGTGTGGTCCCACAAGGTTTTAATGGTTTCAACCCAACGGCCTGGTCGATGCGGATGCCGTGAGCGCTGATAGAAGAATGGTGTCCGTAGAGTTTTGTTTTATAGTATTTACGTTTGTGTTTCTGAAAAATAAACAAAGGGCGTAGAAATTAGAAATTTATGAGCCTAGTATGGCTTGTGAGGTCACAGAGTAGCTACTACCGAACGGCAAACGGGATTAATAAGGGTTGTGGAAGCCTAATGAGATGTGTGAAATCTCAGAGTAGCTTTTGTACGTTGAGTAAGGAATGGAATGTTATCGGAGCCTAGTATGACTTGTGAAGTCACAGAGTAGCTCCCATACGGTTAGTAAAGAAAATGGTCCTTTTGATCTTCTGATCAATTGTATTTATACAATTATTTTGGACCACCCCAAACTAGACGGGGCTCCTTTCATCAAATCAAATCGAACTTCGTGTTGCAGTTTAGCGGTGATTGGCTGACCGGTTGTGGTACAAAACCCTTCATAGGAAACTAATTTTCCTAGAAATGCTTTTATATTTCTGCCGCGATTACAGTTCCGTTGCAGTGTCGCAACGTAACCTGATATCTTTAAAATTTGGCGATTCACTACACTTACTTGTTTGAGTGTATTTGATTAAGCACCATTAACTTAGTTAGGACAAAGGAAGGCCCTTTTCGAACACCGTCCCTTCAATGTACTGTCTTAAAAAAATAATTGTTATTCCTGCAAAGAAAACATAAATTACAATATAAACGAAACCTTCCGTTAATGGCCATGTACTACCCTTAAGTATATTTAAATTTAGAATCTTAAAACTGTTTACAAAATCGGCCTTAATATAACTTACAATCATATACATAAAATAAAAGAAACCCCAATAAGTCCTTATTTTAAAATGTTAATATCATACGCGCCTTTACAATACCAAATAATATAAGAAAGAAAAGGGGGACAAAGATCACTATCATTTACCATCCAGACTCTTTCCCATCCATCCATTCCATGTGTTCTTTACTCTTATTGCATTAATTACCCAGTCAAAACACATTTTTTGTCACTTTATTTTTTATGCTGTTATTCAGAGGATAGTAGACATTCAGACATCTGTTTACGCTGAATAGTGTTTCCAGGCCTCATGATTTTGTATGATGTCTCATGATTTCAACTCCTATATCATGATATTATGATTACCATGCTGAATTCGATAATTTTTACAGCAGTGGGTCAGAACACTGAAAGTCGTTAATAAAATAAGATTTATCTATTAAATATTGAGAATTAGACAAGATAACATCCCCCATAAATTGAATAAATTAGTATGTTAAAAAGTCTATCATTTATATTTACTTTGAATTTATGATGTTTTTGAATAATTAATCAATAACCAATCTTTCAGGGTATACTAACATAAACAGGCCAAAATGCTGATCTTATTACTTTTATGAATTTTTTTTTAATTTCTCAAATGATAAAATATCAGCTATAAAAAGTACAATGAATTCCTCTTAGAAGTTTTGGAATTTTACTTTTAAATAGTGTTTCTTCTTTAGCTACAATTTACTTTTTTATTAAACCACTGCAAAGTTATTAATCGGCATACTAAAGCTTTGTATGCCCTGCCCATACAATTATTTGTACGACGTGATATTATTTCTAGAGACGGTCTTGTAGGTAAGAACTCGGTGTACACAACAATCCATGGGCACCCCTTTCATTAATAACTGTAGTAAAATAAATTACATTGTATTTCCCAAATCAATTTTGAACCAAAGTTCTTAATTTGTATGTAGTAGTTAGAAACAAAGAAGCCTTTGTGCTCTTATTTACACCAGAATAACTATCATGAAGAAAATCAGGATAACCAACGGAGTTGCAAAATCATAAGTCATACGTATCAAGACAAAGAAACCATTATACGCTTTAAAGGTACAGTTTACATAGGTCACAGCAACCCTGCCAAAATCAAAGATAACCCAAGAAATATCATCATCAGAAAAATATTCCCTTTATACTCGTACACCCAGTTCAATAAATGTGATTTTTTAAACTAAAAATTAAAAAGCCATAGTATAGCACTCGCTACTTTGTTTGGTTTACAGCTTTCGTTTATTGATGTTTGACCCTGTAGCATGGCATTTCCTATTTACCATTAACATTCCATCTTTCAAATCACTTTTTAACTAAGAATAATTACTAATACTGCTATAAAGCATAATAAATGTAATGTAAATGAAAACCTCTTTAAACCTGAAATTCTCAGATGCTAAAGGAATTCACTTTTCAATTTCTATAACATAGGTGCCTAATCTCATCGGGCCATATTCATAAACAGTGTTTAAAGTTAGTAGGGGTTTAGTAGCTACTAAACCCATATAATTAATATATGTTGCTATAGCAATTAGTAACATCTAACTTTAAACACTGTCTATGAATATGGCCAATCCACTGTAAAATTACATAACTATTTACTTCCTAAAATATAAATGACTTATAAGCAAACTGGTGGCAGCGACTTCTCGCCTGCGACATTCTATTTTTAAAATCGCTTACATTTTAGCATTTTACATCTAAACGGAACAAACCTTTTGGAAGGACTAATATAAAATTGTTTGTAATTTTATATTTAATTATTTGTTAAGTAATTTGTTGAAATACTACTACTTAATTCTATTACGAGTATACTGGCTAAAGTGAAGTTTTATCCGAATAAATGAAACATGCTATTCTTAAAAGTTTTGCAAGTGTCTTCAATAAAGTTTCAACAGTGTTTTTGATAAACAGGTTACTTAAGCTAATTTTATAGTTACTACGTAACACACTTCAGGTATCCAGTTCGGCAGTATTTAAAATCTAAACTAAGAAGAGAAGGGTATGAACATAAATGGTAGCCACTTAAACAATTTGAAGTGTACAGACAATGTAGTGCTAATTGCCACAAACAAAGAACATATAAAATCAATGATACAGGGGGTAAACGAAAGCTCAAGGAAGAATTGGACTATAGATAAACACAGCTGAAACTAAAATCATGACAAACACAGACAAGATAGTAGAAATCGAAATAGAAGGAAACAATTTAGAAGAAGTAAAGAACATACATATCCCAACTAAATAATGACACTCAGCAAAGAAAATCAAGAAGTACAAAATAAAGAGAAGAGTGAAACTAGACTGGGTCGCCTTAGGAAAATTAAGTTGTATACTCAAGAACAGAAAGATGCCTCAATATTTAAACACAAAGGTTTATGATATGTGCATTGTGCATATGTGCATATTACCGGTTATGACTTATGGCGTTGAGACCTGGTCTCTGGCAAAGAAAAACATAGACAGACTAGTGAAAGCACAAAGGACGATGGAAAAACAAATGCTGCAAGTGTCATTGAAAGGCAAGAAAGGGAACACCTGGTTAAGAGAGAAGACAAAAGTCACAGACGTACATAAGAAAGAGAAATACACAACTTAAATGGCAATTTGCTGAACACAATTCCTGCCAAACATACACAAGACGGAACGGCCAAATCCTAGACTGGCGATCATAGATCATAGTTAGGTAACGCAACTCAAGGAGAACCACAGATGCAGATGCGATGGGCAGACGATTTTAAGCGCCACTCCGGATCAACGTGGAAAGCAATAGCTCAGAACAGAGGACAATGGAGAGAGAGAAATTGGGGAGGCATACCTTTCGTAAATGGACCGAAGAAGATTAAAGAAGAAGAAAGTACTTTGATACATTGTAAAATCACATTTGCCTCCTGATAAAAATTATAATAATAATAATAACGCCTTTATCATAAACGGTATCAAATAAAAAAAGTAATATTAATATTTTTAAATAAACAGCGTAAGTTCAGTCCAACTACAATGGTTACTAACTGCTCTTCCACTTAACCTTATGAAAGGAAATATGTTATCGACAAGTTATTAAACACAGCTGGACTTAGATTACTCTCGTACGATTATCGAACAACCCTATCGAAATGGTCTGAGGTTTTCGTAGGATAACTATATAATATACAAAAACGGCCCTTTCAAATTTTACTGGGAAGATGTAGCCTAAAACAGCATAAGAGGGATGGGGTCTGATTCTGAATCAGATATTAACTTATCAGTAGATTCTTCTAAGGAAAATATAATACAGACTGATGAAAATTAGTGTATTTTAATGGATGACTAATATTTCGCATTGGTGAAAAACGTGTAATATGTAAAGCATAAATTAATTGGTAGGTTTCATTTTAAATAAGTAAGTACGTCAAAGAATTTCGATTGTAATATTGGCTTTACGGATAACAATTGTTAAATGAAAAAATAATTTTATTTTCGTTAGTTCTCTAAAAACAATAATTTGATATGTATACACTGTTAAATTAATTTCAAATCAAAGTCTACTCCAAAAGATATAATTTAAAAATGTATTCTATTAATAGCTTAGATGTAGTTTTTGCACAAAACAAAATTTTTCAAATTTGAAAGTATATCCTAAGATGCTTCAAGTAGATAAACGAGAATTTAATCTAGGTTTTTGTAATTATTAATGTACCTCCTTTACAGAATGAAGAAACACCTATAATCAAAGCATAATGCATAGAGCCCGTAAAACATATTTGCTTCATTTATTTAACCATGATTGCAAATTTAAATAGTATTACATCTTATCCACATTACGTATAATTCCATAAATGGCTCATAACGTCATAAGCTCTATGTGTTCGTGAAAGGTTGTCGTTTCACATACACCAGTTCTTAAATTGCGTCCAACCTTCTTACTAAAGAGCCGAACTCTATTGCAACTCGTGATTTGTGGTTTACTTGATTATAATTACGTCTAAACCAGATACATAATAACAAAAGTTTATTATCTATAACTGTGGGAAGTGGCGATATTGTAATTGTATTCTCACAAAAGATTCGCAGATTCAATGTCTGAGTACCAATTTTAGAATTTCCACACGCTTTGCTTTGCGTGTTAAGAATAAAATTACTCAAATTTTATTATTTTGTTTAGTTTTTGATTGTAACTCACGAATACAACAAATAAATTTTAATCACACAACGTCCTTTATTTTCGTTGTTGCAACTTACAGGAAGGTACTTGACAACTACGTAAATTAAATACCTCCAAGATTTCCAAGAAAAACGCTTTTGTATTTAAATGATATGTATTTATGCATTCCATGTTATTTTTTTCGCCAAACCTGCATTTAGGCTACGTGCACATTCGACCTTTCACAGTTTAAAAATTCAGCATTGTACTCGAGGAATATTTTTAGAAAAATTGCCAAATAATTTAATTACCCGCAGAAAATAATTCTAATTATAAAACCTTTTCACGTGTAACTGCTTGTGTGAAATTTACAGTATGTTTCTAAGTAACGGTAGAAGAAAGTTTTAAAATGGCGACCTAAGTGATATTAACGTTTGTAGGTAGGTACATAATAAAATCGCTGTGTTATTTCTGCCTTAAGTGCCTACAAGCAAGTGTTAATAATTATTTTAAAGAAAGTAAAAGTTATCAGTTTCAGTTCATTAAGCGTTTTTTTAACTAAACTAAATTTAAGGAACGTTCAACTTCAACTACTTCAAGAATTAAAAATATATAACTGTCGGAAAAACTGGCATGGAAGAAATGAAATCGAAACAGATTTCACTATCCATAGCTTACAATGTTCCAGCGGTACCAAGCATTGCCATTTCCACTTCAATTTCTTCGTGATAGAGCAGACTAAAATTGTCACGAGGATCACCGTCTGACGCAACTTAATACATTCGAAAATTCAGTGAAAACTAAATTCAGTTATGAAACGTCATGTCCCATCACATTAATATTCAGAGCATAATTGTCTCGTTGTGAAATAACCATTGTAATATACTGTAACGTTCCATATACGAATCGATTACGGAAATATGTCCAGGAAGTCTATTCAAGCATTAAGTTCGTTGCACCACATATACTTACATTTATGTTAGTTGGTGTACGGTGTTTATTATTATATCGATATTCTATGGGATATGTAAAGCCTATTTTGTAAGGTTCTAATACCGTTCATAAATTTCAACAGATAAAAACCATATCGAATTAAGGCTCCAATCAATCGTTACAAAGATTTAATTTAAAAATTCCGGTTATATTTCCTGTTGAATTAATTAAGGCAATTGTAATGCAGTTTTAATTTAATGGATTAAGCAAGTAAGTTAAAACTGTTGTTGGATTTAAAAAAGCATTTCGTTTTTTGTTTTTTTTTTGAATTTGAAGCTGAAAGGCATAAGGAAGAGAGAAAGAATAAGAATTACTTTTAGAGCTTTTACTTTTAAAGCGAAATTATAGAATTACAAATAAGTTTTAACATATATTTATTTATGAAGAAGTGCCAGTATTCTGAACCACAATAGATATTTATATTGAGAGCTCAAACTATTTTGAAAAATCAAAGTGCGCATTTGGATTTCTTGAAGAAAAAATTTAAAGAGAATTACGAACCAAATGTGTGTTGTAAACGTAACTAAATTGTCAGTTTTTGATTATAAAGTTAGCAGGAAATTTACGTATTATGTAAACGCTTTTTTTATACTTTTTGAAAAATCCTTCGTTTGAAGTATATACTAATATACGAATTATTAAAGAAAAGCCTTTATTTTGCATATATGTTCGGAAATAGCAACCTCTCTTCTTGTCTATAAAATTGTAGCTTCACAAATAACTGTAGGATTTATAACTTATTAGCTTTGAATGCTCATATGAGATGAAGTTCAAAAGTATTTATTTCCCATTCAAAACATTGTAACTCTGTTTTCTAGCTCATTAAATTGTCACTTTTACAAAATTTGAATCAGCTGTAATGTTTCAAACATTTTATCACACGAGAATTATTAGGATTTATTCGTCTTTAGTTCTACCATTAGATTTTTATGGCAGATGTAACACAGGATTCATAATATAGAATGATCAAAAAATCTTTAGTTCGCAGCTGCTGTGGAAGTTAAACGTATCTCTGAAATTATTTACTTCTATTATTTTTATGTCATTTACATCAGGGATGGCCAACCTATTGGGCGTTGCATAAGTAGAAGTGGCGCATTGAACTCAATTTAAATTTTAAAAACTGTTTGATGCTTTCTGTAACTGATTCAACTTCAAACATTACAAACTTAGCAAAAGCAAAGCAATCTCAAAAGTCTCAATAAAGTAATTAATGTTTATCTTGCCTTTATATGAAATTCTTTTATTTAAAATTGCTAAAAGTGTCTATATTACCATATTAGTCCAGTAAATAAGTACATGTTACCTTGCAAAAGGTCGGGTAGAAGATTTTTTTTTTTACTTGTATATATTAGGGCCAACATTGGAAAACCAAGTTTTCCAATTCGGCTGACCTTGGGGCAACTTTCTGTGGCCAAAAAACCACGAAATTTTAGGACTGTTCTTGGTTTTTTCAAGATATCTCAGATGTGGTTCGGTCTAGCGCTTTCTTTCTTCTTATCTTTCTTAAAGAGGACATAATTTCCAACAAATTGCATTATTACTACTTTTTTCTAAACCCAATAACAAGCGCGTTACAGCATCCGATATATTGAAATATTTTCCCAATTTAGCGAAAATAGCACCTTATTAAAAAGAATAAACTGTGCTATTTTCATCAAGTTTGGAAAAAAATTCAATATATCTGATGCTGTAGCGCGCTTGTTACTGGGTTTAGAAAAAAGTCGTAAGGATAAAATTTGTTAGAAATTTTGTCCTCTCTAAGAAAGATAAGAAGAAAGAAAGCGCTAGACCGAACCACATCTGAGATATCTTGAAAAAACCAAGAACAGTCTTAAAATTTCGTGGTTTTTTGGCCACAGAAAGTTGCCCCAAGGTCAGCCGAATTGGAAAACTTGGGTTTTTAATGCTGGCCCTAATATATACAAGTAGAGAAAAGAAAATCTTCTACCCGGCCTTTTGCAAGGTAACGACCTTTTTACGAACCTAGCGACTGGACTAATATATCTAATACATCATTTTATGCATAACTGTTAAATACATATGTATATCCATATTACCATATTTTAAAGCGGCTGAAAAGGGGTATAAGATTAGATTGCATGGCGCATCTTAACTAAAAAATTAAAAAATTGACCCATCAACTATAAAAGGTAGGCCACCCCTGATTTACATCTATCAGAATTGTAATAAAATTAAATTTTCAAAAAAATATAACATTTTAATAACTATGCAAAATTCTGTTGATTATAAAAACGTTACATCCTTTTTTAAACAATTTTAATTATAATCTACTCACTTGATGTCAAGTAAACAACAATGATAAAAAAATAAGAAAAGTGTATAATTTCAGATTTAATTTTTAAATTCCTCAGCAAGACATATTGATCATACTACATCCTGCTAAATTGTTTTGTGTAAATACCAATACAAGGACTTTGAATTCGATTAAAATGGGCAAACTTCCTTAAACTATTTAAATTAAATGATAATTCAAAGGTTTCTTACTTAAAATTTATTTTTTTCGCCATTAATTACCCATTAATAAATATAGAAATCACTGGGAGCTCAGCGCGACAGAAGTTTGCTCCGCCAAAATCTGTTGAACAAAATAAGTGTTGTCTCTTGTCTCCTATACTAAAAAATATATCCGCATATAACAATGGCCATACATTGTTCAGCATAAACCCAGAATTATTGCCTCGAAGAATAGTATTTTGTTGAACGTAATTCAAGTACTTAATAAACGATATTATTAGTCGGAAGGGTAAGTTGGCAGGGCGAATCTAAAATCACCCATATTGAAGGCATAATTTATAACATTATAACTATGTTTTAAGTACTAAACGTGACATGTAGCTATGTATACATATGTACCTAGCGAATCATTAGAGCACCACTGTCAAGTGCGACGATCCTGTGCAGTTTCAGTTATGCTAAGAAAAATCAACAATTTTGTTGATACCTATCAATAAGCATGCGTTTAATAATAAATTTCGCAGAGTTAAGCTCAAGTGTTAAAAACACGCCCAAAACTCTGTTTTTAGAATTAAGTACTACGACTTTATCTTTGTCGCAATTAATTTTATATGTATCGTTGCGACGACAATAGGGTTGTTTTCTAGCTTTTAAAAAATACAGATTAGGGTTTAGTTCTTAAGCCATCTGTTCTATTAAAAACGAATTCATTGAAGAAAATCAGAAAATCAGTGATCATATTATTTTTCACATTAAAAAATTGGCATATATTAATCTTGTGATTACAGTTGTTTAAATTAATTAGATCTACCCACTTATACTGAAAGACACAAATCGCCACTGGTAGAAGTAGAATTTAATAAGTTTATGAACTTGCATGTATTAATTTTTAAAGTAGGCGGGTTTAAATGTTCGAATTTAATTGTGAGCAATTTAGATCTGAACTAACGCGGTTTTGATAAAATGTTAATCATTTTTCCTCCTTTTGGTCATCTTCGTAAATACTCGGTTATTCGTAATTTACTTTACCATATGCAGTGGTGATATGGCCTTTCATTCACTTTTTAAAAAAATATTATAGCCAAATATACCGTGCGTCCACGAGACTACGCACCATGGCGCTGGGGTGACGCTAGTTTATTTAAGATCTAGGTACTCTTCCGGTGGCAATTGATACACAAACGGTTGCTAAGCATTGACCATTAAAATTGAATGTGCAAGTAACAAATAATTCACAAAAATCAAAAACAACAAAAGTAAATAATTTAATCAATTTCGCTGCCAAACAAATTACAACTGGAGTATTCAAATTAAATGTTCAAATAAGTTTCCATTTACTGCCATATAGTATCCTAACCTATCATAAAAATTACGTCTAACATTATCTAACAATCGGGGACTAATATTAAAACACACTTCGGTAATTTTAACTTTAAGAAAATCTAAATTAGCATGAACTCGGGAAGAGTAAACTTTAGATTTTAAGTAAGGCCATAAGAAAAAATCGTTCGGAGCCAAACCAGGGGACCGAGCGGGCCAAGCAGTTGCACCTCCACGTCCAATCCAGGTTTCATGATCCAGGTGTCAATTGCAGGACAAATAGTTTTAGTTAAAAGTTCTAAATTAGTCTCTCCGGTCAACGTTCCGTTAATAAAATAAGGTCCAATTACAACGTTATTTAATATTCCACACCAAACATTAACCTTCTGTGGATATTGTGTGTGTGTTTTTACAATTAAATGAGGATTGTCGGTACTCCAATATCGAAAATTTTGAGAATGTGGTTGATTATTTAAAGTAAACGTACATTCGTCAGTAAAGCACACTCTTTCTAGAAAATCAGTTCATTGTTGCATTTATCCATCAGAATTTGACAAAATGCAGATCTGTTATCGGAATTTTCCTCCCGCAGTTCTTGATGAGGCTGATAATTATACGATTTAAATTTATGTTTCTTTAATATTTTATGTACGTAACTTTTACTTAACCCATTTCCTGCGCTTAATTGTCGCACTGATATGTTGGGATTAGCACGAACAGCTGCCATTATATCAATTTCACGATCATGAACCGCAGGATTAATGATATCAGGTGCTACAAATCTTGAGCAAACATTACCAGTATTTTCAAATCTGCTTATGATTCTTCCAACAGTAGTGTGTGCAGGACGAGGTCTGTTGGGATATGTCGTTGCAAATCGTCTACACGTTTCCCTGTAACTGTTTCCTGTGTAGACCCATTTCACTATTTAACTTTTTCTTCCACAGTGTAAATATTCATGACGATTTTAGTATAAATTAAAATAGGACTTGATTTGTTTCAAACCATACGTCAAATTGAATGCCACTTAATCGGGTTTGTTGTTAAGCTGTTTCCGTAAAAGCAAGAGCTGATCTTTGGGATAAATTAACGTTGCTCTGATTCCATGGTGCGAAACCCTCTGGACACGGGGTATAATAATGTTGGTTAACGTCTTACTCATAATTGCCGCATAAACATAATTTTGAGAAAAAGCTTCCCAAAGTTTATTTATGTTGTTCTATAAGATAAGCATTCTGTGGGTTAGTACATACTATATCTTCAAGGGCAAAACGTTGAGGAGGGGACTGGTTTTTTATTGTAAAATGTAAAATGAAGCCTATTTAATCGAATTGTGTCGAACCTCGAAAAAATAAAAATTTGTGGGTTGGTTATTGCAGATTTATGTCCAATTATGTGTTTGTAATTAACGACCGTTAATGCAGACTTCTCAAAAAAATTCATACAATAAAAAATGTCTTCAGATCATCTTTATTTCTTCGACGTTTCGGTCATCGATTATGATTTTCATCAACTACAAATACAAACGATGGTAAAGATATTTATAATAAAATTCCTTAGAAATACAAATAAACGTTGAAGAAATAAAGATGATTTGAAGACATTTCTTATCGTATCAATTGTTTTGAGAAGTCTGCATTAATGGACGTTAATTACAACACAGAGTACATATTATATCCAAAATTACATATACATATGTTGCATAACGTACCGTACATTCTCAAGGAGCATGTTCCGGGGGGCATTGTAAGTAGAAAATTCCTATAAGCATGGGTCCAATTCGCAACGGTTACCCAGCTATAGACATTTGAAGTTTAGACAATATTAATCTAGTTGGCTATAAAATTCTAAACTTGTGTTTATAGCTGGGTAACCGTTGCGAATTGGACCCATGTTTATAGGACATTTTCTGCTTACAATGCCCTTCGAAACATGCTCCTTGAGTATGTACGGTACGTCATGCAACACCCTGTATTATGCACTTTTTATTGGAGTTGTTAAGATCACAATATCCCAAACCAGCGAATAGTAAATGAAAAGAGTGCCCCTTATGTTTAAGTGTATGAGTACAAAAAATAAACAATATACACGTTATATATGCAATATAAAGGTGGCACAATCAGCCCTTATTAAAAAACGCCAAAAGGAACAACCTCTCTTCTTTCATTTTCAAGTTTAAACAACGATCAATGGGAATATCCCAAACGAAATAGCGTTCGCCTAATATAATATCTAAGACAAAATATTTAATTCCAATGTAAAAATACGAAGAGAGAAGTATTTCTTAACGTTTAAAGACCTTTAGATGATTCCAAAAAGACAAAATTGACAATCATAATTTACTGCCACATTATGAAAATGCTGCCAAATATCAAGGAAGGAAATATTAGCTCTAATGATAAAATATAAAATTTTCAGAATAAAGTAAAGTTAACGTTACCTAGCAAATTTAAATTTCCGCAACTTTTCCATAATATTACTGACTAAATTAATTCGGTCTAACCCGAAGATTTATCTTTTAATTTTAACTAAGGGACATGCTTCACCTCATTAATTTTATTTAGGGTTATTTATTTTAGATAAAGTCTTAAAGAAAGAACGCAACTTGTATTACAGGGTTTCTCAAAACATCGAACAAATGTTAGGATAGGGTAAATTATAGTGAGTGTCTTAAAATGAAATACATCTAGTATGCTTTGAATTTTCAGCTCTCGCGCAATGCTGTTATGCTAGTAAACGGAATAATGACATAATCTCAATAACCTTTGTTAACAAAATTTAGTTAATGCAATAGCAATAACAATGTAGTGGCACATAAAAGTTTACATGCAAACAAATTTCAAAGGTAACTAGATGTAATTCTTTTTAAGACACCCGGTATAACTTTAGGCGAAATTTCTTCGATTTTACGGATACATTCTTCTTTCAGTCTTTTGAATAATTCTGAAACAAGTAAATTAAATTTTCAAATTAGATAAGGATATTCATAAATTCATAAAATCTAATTAATATTTAAGTGAACAACTGTATTCTTTGAAGGTTGTTAGTTGTTAGTCATTTACTTAAATAAAAATCAAATAATTTAAAATTCTTATTCAAATATATGATTTAAGAAAAAGTTAACTTAGATGCTTCTGGGTTGCTTTTTAAATTTTTCAGTAAAAGAAAGTTAAATTTTTGGTGAAACGTCCAACAACCAAAAAAATTGAGACTCGATAAATATAACGAATTAATCTTTTTATATAAATCAATTAGGAAAAAACGTTGCATTGGTTTTTCCTGGAATGAATTCGTCTTGTCATTAAAAAATCTCATCGATTAATTTGAAGGCTGTTGTTGACCACAGAGTCACCGTTGGCAGTTATAAACTTATATCTCTTATTTAGTACAGTAGTTGCAACAATTAATATTTGGTTCATAACTTGGATCTCAATATCTGCGAAGAAACCTGGCAGTTTAATTCTCAAATAAATTTGATACCGACATAGCCAACTGTCGCCTAAGAAAATTTTGAATGTATTATACTAGGTAATTGTTTAATAAGATATTAAAACATAAGTTACAGAAGGCAGCCTTTTCACGTACGAGTCATCGAATAATTTATTTAAGTACCTTTAATTTTATAAAAATACTTGGCAATTTTTTTGGGGAAACCTTGGTCAAATAATTAGGTTGGTAACAGGGATTTATATTTGACAGTAGGTATTTTGTTTGTTACTTAATGGAGAACACCAAATTCCTGAAAATAAACTTTCACTAAAAATCGTTAAAGAATGAAACATATTCTAGCATCATAAAACGAATTAGAATAATGTGATTCTAATGCTGAAACAGAGAAAAGCAGTTATTCAGACTATAATCATAATTTCAACTGTAATTTAATTTCAAATAGTTGGCACGTGTAAGAACCGTAATAATTAATTCATATACTAAAAAAAATTAAGCCTAGCTAATATATTAAAGGAAAATAAATTGTCACTTATAATCTCACAAGAGCATTAATTCTTTCCGGAAATTTTTCGCGGGCATAAATTAATGCTCGAGTGTAGATTCGGTAAGAAAATCGTAACCACATCGCCATTAAAAGCAATAATAGTTCAGTACATATTTAAATTTTAGAAACGTAACCATAGCTACTTGTACGTCAGCTGTCACATTTGACATAAAAATTTCCACTTATTAATTTCGTATGGGTTGGTCTAGCGTAAAACAAAAAATTTCCGAGAAATATGGGCGTGGCCGTGGTAACCATATGCTCAATATTAACGTTTCTATTGGTCGTTTATTAGTGTCGTACGATTTTCCTTTTAATTTTTGATATTGATAATAAGATAAGTAGAAATTTTAAACTGCATTTTTTATATCCAATTTTGGGCTAATTATATCTTCATGCCTATGAGTTGTTTAAATTAAAAAATAAAATAAAAACATTGAGGAACTCCTTTTGTAGACCCATATTTCAGGAACAGGAAAAAATTCCAGATTAAACTATTTTGCGGTTTACTTATGGGACACCCTGTATATTTTAATAATCTAGTTGTTGCAGTTGAAATTTTTAGTTGGAAGGTCCCAGTTATCCATTAATCAATTAATGAAAAGTTACTAAAGTTTGAAGTGCCAACAGGCAAAGACGTGATGTTACAGAAATTAAATTAACGAAAACTTTCGCTGAACACAAATTAACAAACAATTATAGCGGTATGAATAAAATACACTGCTGAATGATAAGTAATTATTTGGATAAAGCTACGTTATTAAATAAGTAAGTGAAATTGGTTCTTGTCGATTAATGCATGTAGGATGTAAAACTTATTATTACTCACGCAATAGCCGTTGAAACGTTTTCTAGACACGTTTTCCCCTTTAATAAATTTAGGTTATCCTTCGAATGTAGTTGTAAAGAAATGCAATATTTTATGTAAAAAGTAAGGAAGAATGTGAAATATTTATGAAGTAAAAAATTAGAACAGGTTTAATAGGGTTTTGGTCTCTATGAAGACTGCATTTTTGTTTCTAGAAGAATTCAGACCACCACTTAACATGTATTTATTAAAGAAACTCTTTAATTATAATGAACTACATTTTTGCTTACAAATTTCCTAATATTATTCAAGGATTTCAGGAGACATTACTTTCCTAATACTCCTTTTCAACTTTTATTTTTTAAACTACAAAACCAACACGTTTTAGAGTCACAAATCCACTTTCGATTCCTTGTAAATTGATAATCCGGTTTTAAGATGTACTTTTATTAGGTGTTTATTAAAAACCAACAGTGGGAAATTTTAAGAAGACAATCACAAGTTTTGCTATAACCTTTTGGAACATCTTGTTTGGCAAGATTTATTGAATGTGCTAGCAGCCACTTGTTCAGGTTTTTATAAAGCATCTTAAAGGTATAAAAATACGAGTTAAAAGTTTCATTTATTGTAACCGCAGTTCTTTTAAAATGAATCCTATTTATGCTAACAGTAAATTTCAATATCGAGTTAAAATATTAATGTGTCAAACAAGACACAAGGAGACTTCTTAGTTTCTAAACAATTACTTCTCTTCATATTAGGTTTATTTCCTTTTCAACTTCAGCATTATTTTATTACTTTAATTTTACCAAGGATTGTGTTTAGCAGAAATCCGCATAACTATGGTTATTAAGATTGTTACTAAAAATCGGAAGGGTTTTCAACTAATAAAGTTTTAATCTTAAACTTGAGGAGAATCGAATGCACTACATTTTAATCCTCGAATTTCGTTTTGAGATGTGAAACCGCAAAGCCAATCTGGTGCGACTATAGAAGGCTTAAATGTGGCCCTTCAAGTTTCAGATTCGATCCTATATTTACAAAATGCAAAGGAAATTAAAGTTTAATCTACTTTTCTAAATCTTCTTTTAATTTAGGACTTAGATTGCGTTCAAGGTCGGTATAGTTTAGGTATAGGTTTAACCTGAAATTTTGATTAACATAATTTAGGACTAAGCTAAGCGCGGTTGCTCCTAAGCCTTAGTTTAGGTACCCTTAAGTTAAATTTCAGTTTACAGCGTGTCCTAGAATAACTGTCCCATCAGTTCGACGTCATGTAATTATACAGTAAGTGTCCGCCAAAAAGTCTGCACCATATGGAAAACTTTTTTATTCATTTGTTTTTTTTTAACCGGGTTTCAGCATTAGTTTCAGCATGATTAATAACCACAAAATTGCCAAAAATATTTGTCATGTCACAACTATGACACCTCCAAAATGTTGTTAGAAATTTTAAAATGGCCTGAAATGCCCTTATTTATCAAAATATGGAAAAGTACCATAAGGAAAAGCTGTTTGTAATTGCATTAAAAATCTAAATGTGAAGTTTGGTTTGAAAATTTAATTGTTTTAGTTTTTCATTTTTTCCAAAAATGTGTAACATTTAATGTTTTTTGTGTATGTTTTATTTAGTGATCTAAATTTGATTTAAATGAGCAATCATTTCTTTAATATTTAAGCCCATTATCGTTCAAAATTCCACAGTAAGGGTTCAGAATTACTGAAAATAGTCCACGATTGTCCTGTTGTTTTTTGTAAAAACTTTTTTTGCCATTATTAATTACATTTAAAACAGCAATGCAACATTTATGTATTTTTTGCATTGAAATATTTCAAGTTAACTCAACTGTAAACAAAAATACACAAAAAACATTAAATGTTACATATTTTTGGAAAAAAATGAAAAAAAAACATTTAAATTTTCAAACCAAACTTCACATTTAGATTCTTAATGTAATTTCAAACAACTTTTCCTTATGGTACTTTTCCATATTTTGATAAATAAGGGCATTTCAGGCCATTTCAAAATTTCTAATGACATTTTGGAGGTGTCATAGTTGTGACAAATATTTTTGGCAATTTTGTGGTTATTAATCATGCTGAAACTAATGCTGAAACCCGTTTAAAAAAAAACAATTGAATAAAAAAGTTTTCCATATGGTGTAAACGTTTTGGCGGACACTGTAAATGCTCGTACAACGCAACGTACAATAAATAAAATTGATCAAGTGTGGCGCTGATGCGAAGCTTATTCTATTGTCGTCCAGTATTTGTTAATTTGAATTGTCAAATGAAAATTAAGTCACAGTGTCACCATGGAAGCTAAACGGGAGTTAATTAAGGACCTGTTCGTACAAGAAAATAGAGTTTGTGAAATCGAACGAGCCCTGGAGAGTTTGCAAGTGAATCGAAAACTAATTCAACGTACAATAGCAAGATACAAGAACCGCCATTAAAAATAAAACTTCCAGAATGATAAAAATTGTGTGAAAACGCATACGAAGAAATTGTGCAGTATTCGTTCGAAAGCTAGCCAAGGATCTTAAAATAGGTCGTAACTCTGTTCATTTAATTTTAAGGAAAGATTTAAAGCTAAAATGTTACAAAAAAAAGATGAATTCACGGATTAACGGAGCAGCAGAAGTTAGCAAGGTTGCACAAATGCAGATCACTGTTAAAAAGACTTGCACAAAGGGAGATTGTGTTTTCAGATGAAAAACCTTTTTATTGCAACAACCTCATAATTCTCAAAATGACCGCTTATATACAGTATCCATGAGTGATATCCCTAAAGATAAAAAGTATAATATATTCAGCGGCCTCAAAATGTTCCATCCGTAGTGGTTTGGGGAGCTGTGTCGAAGAAAGGCAAACTTCCATTGGTTTTCATTGATAAAGGCGTGATGATAAATCAAGAATATTATCTTCAGAGAGTTTTGATTAAAAACGCGGTGCCAGCTATCGGGAAGATGTATCCAAACGGAAATTGTTGTTTTCAGCGAGATTCTGCGTCAGCCCACAAAGCCAAAAATGTTCAAGATTGGTGTAGGGAAAATTTTAGCGATTTTATCAGCGCCGAAGACTGGCCTTCCTCCTCTCCTGATCTTAATGTAATGGATTACTGCATATGGGGCTATATGCAATCGAAGTTGTCAGATTTGAAATGTAGCAATATCACTCAATTGAAATATTTATTGCAAAAAATTTGGAGGGAAATACCTGATCAGATGATTCGTGCCGCCTGTTTGGACTTCCCGAAGCATTTGAAAGCAGTTATTAAGGAAAATGAGGACAGATTCGAGTTAAACGCATAAAATAACTTTTGTTGTACTGCAATTTGTGTGCAATAAATTTATTTTTATATTATGTGTCATATTTTTATGTTAATTGCAAAATAATAATGGGACAGTTATTCTAGCACACCCTGCAAATCTGCCCTGAAATATCAACCATATCTTCGAAGTATTTGGTTCTTCAATTATAAACTATCATAAGTATAAGGGCTTAGAATTCATTTTATAATCTTGAATTTAGAATTTTAATTGGACGTCTGCTTTGTAACAAAGAGAACACAAATTCGAAACCCAGTCGAAGTCTGATCTTTAAAATCCTTACATGACAATGTAATGTGAATTCTGTTAAGTAGAATAAATATCAGCAGTCGACGCTGTAAATTAATTTTAAAAAAAACAAGAAATACAAGTCAATCCATCATCACAAATTTCACACTAAAACACATATTTATCTTAATCTGTAATTTAAGCTCGAATGTGTAGCTTGAAATTAATAAAGTCAATAATGTGTTTATTCCAATCCTGTAAATATTCCAGTCTCCAATAATATACAGAATTTTCATAATTTATTGAAATATGTATAAATCATTCGTTTTTGGATAAGTATAGCCCATACTTTCATTTTGTTACACTTTGCTAAGTTTCAAAGTTATGTATATAAAAAGCTCCGTAATTAACAGAAATCGTAACCTTAGAGCGTAGGAAATGACAATCACATTTAAAAGCCCCAATTTACAAAAAATTCAGCCCCATTTACACTGCTCAAACTGTCATTTTTTCATGGCCAAGCCTTATTTAAAAACATTCGAAAGTGATATTATTTCCTCAAAGAAATGAATCCTTAAAAGCTTCTGAAACAATAATTTTACTAACTTTGTGTAATTAAATTTAAGTAACCGCGCCTTGAAATTAAAATCGACATAATGTCACTGAGTCGTCACTAACACATCAAAAATTAGTAATTAGTAGTTAAAGCATGCACACAATAAGTGTTTAAAACTTTCCTTATGTCGTAAACTTGGTCTAAGGAACGCGTGTCCATATGAAATCCACACCTTTTGGTAGGAGAATAAGAATACGACCCTCGTGAAATATTGAAAGTAAAAGTTGTCTGTTACTTCATTATCACCTTGCCTTCTATGTTTAAAAGAATTTCCACCGCACGTACACTTGTTAAAAGGAAGTGCTTTGTCAATGTGTTAGTAATAAAGATAAGTTAATTTTAAAACTAAACCGAATGTTTTTATTAAACTTTAAGAGTTCCTTGGAAAATGTATGTGGTTATGGATTTCTGTCACATTATTTTATCGTCTCAATAATCACGTTATAATTAAATCCTTCGGAATTAACTAAGATACCTTTAGCTTTATTCAATAATTTAACACAAAAATGTGGCACGTAAATAATTAACCAATTAATTAATTTTAAAATGTTATCACCTACAGCGAATTCATTAAGTTTTATTTCTCGTTCTGTAAGTTAGGTACTCGTATGTTGTGCTTTATACTGCGTTGCCAAAATGTTTATATAACGCATATATTTTGACCTAAAATATTTAAAAATAAAATTACATAATTTTTATTTTGATTGACTAATAACATCGATTAATTTAGTTTATATTTAAATTACTTAATTAAAGTTTTCTTCTTTAAAAGATCCAGCTTCTGTTAAAACTTTTTTAGTTATTTCATGTTTCTACTAAGAATATCTAGCTTTTTCTGTAAAAAGCTAAAAAATTAATTATAAATTGAAATGCTAGGAATTAATACCTAGAAAATTACAACATAAAGCTGTCTGCAACAGCTTTAAAACAAGTTTTTACGAATTTTAAAAAACGATTACTTTGCTACAGACATTTGTACTTAATAATTAATTTATACTACTGTAATTAACTATCAATTTAAAAGCTATAAATGTTTATAGATTTAGTTCTATTCAAGTACCAAAGATATTACGTAAAAATTAAGCTTTTATTACGTCTTTTAAATATTGTTATCACTATTTATAACACGAGAGCATAGAAAATAATCGAAAATACTTTGACGAGTTACGAGACGTATTGTCAAGAAACACCACGAGTCTCGTAACTCGTCAAAGTATTTGATTATTTGCGACTGCTCGAGTGGTATACAATTAGATTATATAATGAATAAATAACAAAACTGAATTTTATGTGCAAGTGACGTTTGTTGACAAACAATGTAAATATGGTTGCTACGGAAAAAATTGAAAAAATACTCATAGTAGGTTCGAGTTTTACATTGTTTAGGACCAGCGGATATACCAAAGTGATTATACCACGTCGTCAAGGGTATATTCACTTATCAATACGTAGTAACCAAGCAAAATGCTTGATGCTGATTGGTTAATTATATTATGAATTGTATAATCTACAATATTCACAATATTCATTATTTTTGTATGCTTAATTTCAGCAACTAAACTTTTCTGTATTTATAATTTAACAATTTTACAATTTAGTCCACAACGTATATTTATCAGTCTAGATTTAGTCCAAAAGCAAACGTACTACCCTGTAAAAATACAAAAACAAATACGTATTTCGGCAACTTAGTTGCCATCCTCAGTGCTTAAACTTTCTTGACAAAGTTGGTTAGAATCAGTCTCTGAAGATAAGTTGGCGGAGACAGAAAATGTGCACAGTTTGAAAATATTTTGTTGTTCTTTTTCGTCTTTTGTATATTATGCCTGTTTTTCTTCACGCATCTATGGGGTGATCGATGATGATAACCAATTATCTGTCCATCGTTTTGTTGTTATAAAATATTTTATCTTACTTCGTTCTTCCTATCTTCATTCGTTTTTAAGCAAAAGCGTGGAGAATAAGTACTAATATGCAAGGCGTTCATTAATTGCATGCCAATATTTCAGGAATTGTTGTTTGGTTGATTTCAGGTAAAGTAATATTCATTTTAGAGATACAGCAAGCTCAAGTTTAAAATTAATCTTTTCTTTGTAAATGTTATTTATGACATTTAACACATCCAATTTTTGGTGACATCTGTGAAATAACATTGCCAGCTAGAACAATTCTGGATTCTGAATACCTATATTTTACAAAAAAGAAACAAATACGTGTAAACCAAACATTATTATTTTGCATTACCACAAAACTGTATTAGAAAAACTGAACTACATACTTTATTTTAGCAATTTTGTTCCTATACTGCTTTTTCTTTGATTTTTAAAAACATATTACAATCAATACCAGTAAACAATTTGGAAATAAAACAAAAAAAACGAAATTCTGTAAATTTGGAAAAAAACTGACTCTTGGTTTTAGTTTGGAACTTCTCAATGTTCTGTATTTGCTTGACATTGAACATCATTTTTGAACAGTTTTGGAAAATGTCTGTTCGGATGTCTTCTTTCCGAGTTCTTTAGATCGATTTTCATATTTTGCTGCTTTGAGTAGGTTCTGAATGAAAAAAGATACTAAAACCGTTTAAAAATGAGAAGCTTAAGAAAGAAATATCAAAATTGTTTAACTGACAGAATTTAATCAACAATCATGAAAAATATTTCAGT
This sequence comes from Melanotus villosus, assembly GCA_963082815.1. Lineage (NCBI taxonomy): Eukaryota > Metazoa > Arthropoda > Insecta > Coleoptera > Elateridae > Melanotus > Melanotus villosus. The sequence goes on along the minus strand of OY720419.1, from coordinate 25,598,386 downwards.
AAGGTTACATGGATCGCGACATACTTACAACCATGTTTGTATTTTGACTTTTTTGTTGTTGTCTTACTCCTCAGCATTACAAGTTCTTTTGATGTACTTTTGCTAATTTTATTCGCCATTTAAAAATCAATAAACCTCCAAACTGCATATTTATCTTTATATAACAACTCCTATATCTTCCAGCTTAATTATTGTTTGTAGCACATATTTTTTCACGTTTCTTATTGATCTAAGTACTATATCAAAGTTTCTAATGATATTGTAAACATGAAAGATTTATAATGCTCTCATAGTAAAAATCACAAATAATATACTGTAGGTATACCAAATTTGAGCGAATTATCACAAAGATTTTCCTATACGAGGAAATAAGAAAATGAAAATCTTATCGCCATGTATCTCAAAAATTATGTGTTTTAGGATGTGGTACGGTTAGAAATACATCACTTAAAATCAGTCAAACGATGGTATGCCAAAATACTGACATATAATTAAGAAACACCCTGTATAGTTTCATATGAAAGTAATTTAAAGTTTAAAGGATTTTAAGTTAGGAAATACTCCAGCAAACTAAAATGATTCATGTCACAGTGGATTAATATATATTATTGACTAGTCGTGGATAATAGCTATTATCCACGACTAGTCAATAATCTGTCAATTATTCATGTGTTTGGTCACTCATAATTCTATTCATTATACACTGAAATCATTATGCACGCTGTCATGGTAGCATCATTGTCTATGGTGTATAATGAAGGAAATAGGTTATGTTGTTATTTAAATTTTAATTAAAAATTCTTAGTATTTTGTAGTCGAGGATAAAGTATAGTATACTACTCGCTATAATGGCTACTATTACCTCAGATAATTGCAAAACTCGCTCGCACGCTCGCTCCTGTTGCAAACATTATCCTCGGTAATAATAGCATACATTATAGCGTCGTGTATAATATAGTATTATATTAAATCAATTCGTAGTGCATTGCTATGGAACTTCTACTCAATCAGTTGTTATTATTTGGTGACTCCTTAATTTATAATGTGTAATGACAATACATTTCAAGTACTTTATAATTACCTCCGATGAAATCAGCTAATTTCCATGGCCAATCATCTTCCAAAGAAAAATGAAAAAAATGACTTTATAAACATTTATATACGAATTCCGTTTTTCATACTGTTTTACACTTAGAATAAGCAAATTAGATAACATTAAATTATTGTGCAGAACCACAAGTTTTTATCGAATACCCTTGAAGATAATTTTATAAATACCTTTATATTTACATAGCGATATTGCTTATGTTTATTGTTGTTGACGTATTTAACTTAAACAAAGAAATATTTTAAAGTATTTATTCAGAAATAAGAAAAAACCTAATTAATTGACGTGTATAATAAATCAAAGACAGTCAAAACACGTGAAGTGATTCCGCAATCCTTGAACAATGTTTAAAATTTATTTTTGAAACTTCAAATAAGACACAAAGAACAAACTAATGATGTAAGTAAGTCTTCGCACTGAATATTTCATATGTTTAAAAAACAAACGATGATTAAATGAGCTCTACAATATTCGTGGCAAGAAAAAAGTCTGGCGACCTTTCAAAATCGTTAACTTTGTCAATAGAAAAAGTGCAATAAAACGAGCAATCACATAACTGCCCAGAAATAGAAAAGTAGACGTCCTTGAAGGGAAACAAGAAAATCGATAAAAACATTTAGGTATGTTCACTTGTCTTCTAAAAATTCCTTATGGCGCTTACTAATGCCAAAATTACTTGTAGGATCACAGTTTTCCTACTTTTTCACGGTCACGATTTTTCATAAAAATGCAATAAATTTGTCGCCACACCTTGATGGGTGTATGATGATGGTGTTCTTATACAATCAGCTGTTTTGCAAACCTAGTTGCCTAAGGAGCAAATGTTTATGTATATTTTCCTTGAAACAAATCGTGATGCAAATGCACGGATCTAACAGCAACAGAACTGTAATAAACTCATCCGTAACATTTGCGAATAACTTACAGGACGATCATGTATTCACGACATTCACGAAGTGTTTGTTCTTGGACGTCTGCCCACCTACAAGATTGCGACACGTACACCGTACACCCACAAGCGGTATACTTGCAGTCCTATTAATTAAAATACTTTGATTGTGCAGAAAATTGAGAAATTATTAGTAAAAGATTTTGATTTGAAATCGGAACTACCTTACTGAAACTATTACAAAACAATGTTCTAAGAGGGTTTTCTTGATATTTCTAAGGTCACCAGATGCTGTTTCTCTTAAAGGTGACAACGGCACTTGACCACGTTCTAGATTTTGTTCCGTTATTCTTTAATTTGTTTTGGACCTGACCAATTTTTTTTTAATTTGGCATTGAGGGAAGTAATACAGTAGTCAGTGACTCCAATTCTTATTCAACTCTGTAAACGATTTAACTAATGTTGAAAACAATACATTATGACAATTTCGTCCCTATATTTTAAACTGACAAGAATCGTTCCTTCAGCTCGACACGATGGGCACCACACGTTCAATCTGTGCTAAATATAAATAATGTTCAAAGCTTTCTTAACTTATTAACCAAAATTTATATTTTCTACGTAAGCTTTGGGTTGCTGTAGCTCAGTAAGTCATATTTTGCCTCTAGATTCACCTGTATAAATTTTGCTGCTTCATTTACTAACACCCTGAGTATATCATGATGTAAAAGGAATCACTTATCAAAGCTTTTGTGTTTTGCATTTATACTTTAACAGATTAAAATCAAAAAGTATAAAATTTCTAAACTCAATCAATGACAACCATTCGTTAAGAATAAACGAATGGTACATATGTACATTCCTTACGATGTCGAATGAAAAGTAAGCGAATTTAAGCGAATTCAATTTTCAATATGGTTTCAAAAATTCTATGCGATAAGTCGTTGTTAGCGTATACGTTTTGTTAACGAATGGTTCGAGAATCGGGATCCTGATTATTAGATATACAGGGTGTTAAAAAACAAATGTATGATATTTGTAGGACATACAGTACAGACCAAAATAAGCCTAAAAGTTTTAATAAACAGGTGCCCTAAAATTAATCGTTTCAGAGATAGGGTTGATTTTAATTTTTATATTTAATTTTTTTTAAATGTCAGTTTTTAGTAACAAAATTAATTGTGAAAAATTTTAGTTGTAGCTAAAGTAAATGTCCCCCATGGTTTTCAACACATGCATTACACCTCCAAATGAATGAACCGCGAACTCTTTCAAGAATTCCCGATATTTGTCGAATAATTTGGCAACCTTGGTCGATTCGCTGACGTAATTCGTCTAGATTCTCGAGATGGTCAACAGGTGTGGCATAGACTAAGCTCTTCAAGTAACCCCACAGAAAGTAGTCTAAGGGATTCAAGTCAGGTGATCTCGGAGGCCATCCAAATGTCAAGTATAATAAGTTAAGTTAAGTTAAGTTGTCAGAACAAAAAACTGATAAGCCTACTATCATTTTGCTCTTACCAATAAATGTTGCAGTGATTAAATTTAAATAACCGAGACTAATATTGTAATCAACCATATCTCTGACACGATTAATTTTAGGACACCTGTTTATTAAGACTTTTAGGCTTATTTTGGTCTTGAAGGAGAGAAGTAGACTTTAGTAACTCAATGTAAATATATTCGGGCATTATTATAGTTGTAAGAGGACGTCTTCTGAGAAGGGTTTCGCCTCTGGCTTGGTTGACAAGTTGAGTTAACGTTATCCTTCTTCCTCTTGTTAAAAGAGTTTCGCCTTTGGCGTGGTTGACACGTTGAGTTACCGTGCTCTTTTAGTGCTTTCTTTCACTCCTGATGAAGCCCCTTAAAAACGGGCGAAACGTTGAGTTCTTCAGACTCAACAACGGCCCCAACCCGGAGGGCGTTCGTCTTCTTTCTTCTTATTTTAACATTGACACTAACCGTGAAAGTCTTCGAATTCATTTACCACACATACACACATATTTTACTTTATATTCTACTGTTAAATTAAATTATTTTGTGTTCCTTGCTGTACAGTATTTTTCAGTTAATCTGACTGAACTTATTGATTTTATTCTCTTTTGTGGTGCCTTTGAAATTGCATTTTGAGGCCGTGATAAAATGGAAGGTTCTGCTCATTCCCTTGTCTTGTTGACTTTGTTGCTGAGCTTGATGTGTCAATAAAAGACCATTTAAACAAAGGAAGTGTTTTTCAGGGCACATCAAAGTCTATGCAAAACAAATTACTTTTTGCCATATTACAAGTTTAGAAAAATGAGATTAAAAATCTCAATTATCAAGATTGTCTCTCCAGTCAGATAAAATTACAGATGTTGCCGATTTGCAGCAAATTGTAATATTTTAGGTATTATTATTATTTATGAAGGCGAAGTTAAAACATTTTGAGAATTTGTAAGGTCTCAGTTCAGTATGTGTCAAATGCTCCGTTTTAATGATGGCTCAGTAATGAGTGGTCAATTTGACCGATTCAATACAAAATCAGAAAGTTATAATCAATTGCAGCTTAACATTATATTAAATTTAGGTACCTATATCACAGCAAATAAAAAAATCAAAATATATTATTTTAAATTAAGAAAGTTTTTTGTTTCCAAAATGAACAGAATTTTTAGATGAAATTGCACCAGCAAGATGAAATTTTAAAAGAGGACTTGTTAGCACGATTTACGAGAATAAAGACTTAAACAATATTTAGAAAATCCCCTTACAGCAATTTCTTTACTTTTCACAATTTATTCCTTAATAAAAAGTCTGGAATAAGGCTAAACATTTCTATTTCAAATGATGAAAGGTAGTTTTATATTTCAGTTCTAACGCAATAAGACTTAAATATTGCAGACACTATTTCTAAAGCGAATTTAATCCTAATTCCTCCCTCGTATAATTCTTTCTAAAAAGAAAAACTACCAACGCTCCACAAGCAAAATAATTTTTTGGAATTTAATAATTAAGTTTTTGAAACTTTTGTTTGTGTTTAAATTCAAAAATAGGACAAATTCTTCTTGCATAATTGAGTTTGTTTATCTAATTATTCTTCAAAACATGTTTTCTAATTCAAAAATTCAAAAGCCTATTATGGAGAACCTAAAAAGTAGTTCAGTACGTTAAGTGCGCAGATGTTTGATTGGCGCACAAGATGTACATTATTGTATGTATAATGAGTTTCCGACATGTTTGTCAATACCACATTTATTACTAGTACCACAAAGCACTTTTAATACGATGTCAAACATGTCAGCAAATTGAGTTATTCGGAACGGAAATATTTAACACAAATCCTTTATTGGATTTTAAATTTCTTATACAATTATTATTAGTCTAATGAGAACCTTTGAAACATTATAACAAAGTCATAAACTTTCAAAAATGCTTGCAGTCAAGTTGACTGGCATGAATAACAAATTACCAGATAATAACATTACAAGTGACAACAACAAACAGCAATAATTCACTATTGTTACTGCTTGTCCTAGTTAATGGCAAGGTACAATACCGCATCCTTTAACATCTCGTGATTTCTAATCTTTAACATTTAACGAGTCTGGATCGGTTGTTTGTTAAAGGAAACGTGAATAAAACATTCTTAATTTTGGGATTTCAATCCAAAGAAAATAATTTGAGATTCACATCTTTTTTTAATTTTTGGGAAATCTGATTTTTAGGCAGAAATTGTTTAATTAATAAATTTATTTTAGGTGTACTTCTTTAAAGGATCTTCTTGCCCTTGCAAATTTAAATACATACATATAAACGCACTCAAAATTACTACACCAAGTAAGATAGATAGAATTAAGAACACCCTGTTTGTTGCAATTTGGTTACTATAGACGAGTATTTAAATTTTTGTATTACATAATTTACTAAAACAAAAAAGTAATTGCTTTTGAAGTCAAGCTACGGAAATTAGGTTAAAGCAAAATTCACATTTCCAATAGCAAGAATATGTTTTTTTAACGTATTGCTAATGAGTAACTTCCTGTTCCTTTTACTTTATCTCTAAAAATCCCACAGTTGCTTGTATCGTTCTGATTTGATATAGAGAAATGCATTTTTAATATGCATATCTTAGCATATCCAGGATTTCAGGCCAATGAAGGTACTCGTAGATATCAATAATATTTAGAAAACCTGAAATTTTGCCTCTTCGTTGTTTTTTTAATAGTTATTTGTACAACTAGTAATGAAAGCAATACTTTTTTTCATGAGTTTGAAGTTTGATGCACGACGGCGAAGCCGGAGTGCATCACTCAAACGAGTGAAAAAAAGATGCTTTCATACGAGTTGTACATAATATTTTTTTGCATTTTTACATTTTAAATCCCTCAAAACAGGATAAAAAGGATTTGAGAATTGACAGTTGTCAAACTGACAATTTACAATATTTTATTTAAAGCATACTTACTTAATGCAAAATGTAAATAAAAAAAGTGTTGCTTTCTTTATGATTTTTTGATAAAAAAAGTCCACTTTTTTTGTCAAAATGCAAAAAATTGTATTTTAATATACAAATTTTGTTTCTGCTTTGGTTAAATATATAACAGTTTTTATCTGATCAGTTCAGATATGTGATTTGCCTAAGAAATTTCATTTTAAGGCATTTTAATTTCATACAGAATTTTTAAAATAACGATATAAATATTTCTGTTTGTTTTATTTTAGATATGATGTAAATTTAAAACAGGTAGAAAGTTGAAAGATTTTTTTTATAGAACAAGCGGCGTCAATCAGACTGGTCATTCTAACTTAACTTCAATCCCTCTGATTTAAAATTCACTATGTGTTATTTTATTGATTGAAGTATAATTAAACTGATTAAATCATATACTTAGTGTTTTTTAATATTTAAAATTATGTTCTCTTAATGAAAAATAGAGTTCTACCCTAACATAATGAACGGCAACATTGTAAATCTTTTTTTAAGATAAATTTCGATTTTAAAGATCTAGGTAGTGACTTTTCAACTGGATACTCCAAATTTAATAGTCGAGATTTTGAATTAAAAGATATATGTATGAAAATTATACAAATGGAAGATTGTATTGTAGCTCTTTTGCGTTTTTGTAAATATCAGTTAACCTCATATTGCTTTAATTTAAATATCGTTTTATTTCAAGAAATACAATAATTAGAGTTCAATTTGTTATGTCCCTCTTATCGGGGTTTTCAGTATATTCCCCTATCTACCTACATATTTATTTCTTACTATTAGATTGGATTACAAAATACTTATATGCGAAAACCTTTTCCTATTTAGACCGATAATCTATAAGAAAGAAAAAGAAATAGTTAAAAGAATATCTGCTGAGAAGTTTTAACATTTTCAACTATTCTAAAATGATTATTTTACTAAGAATAAAAGCAGAAGCTTAACTTAAGCTTACTTAAATGTAACAAAAACCCTCTATCAAGCTAAATTTATTTAAATTTATACTGAAGTACTCTACTCAAAACTTCTTCTTCCAACACCATAAGCGTTACCACTAGACTGTCATATTCATTATTATGATCTTCTTAATATCTATGATCTGATATCTGATCTCTCAATGTATTTTAATGTTACCAAAATATTTTATAGTTTTGGCTATTTATGTATTTTTGTTCAGACCAATGAGCACATTGCACTATTTTTAATAGACCCCTATTATACAGTTACATCTCAAATGATTCTATACGTTTTGAGTATTGTTTTGTGGAGTGCCCATGTTGCCTTAAGCTGGTGATTTTTGTATTTGTAATTTCTAATCTTTGAAATCTACCTCTGTGCTCTACGCCTGGAAAATTTTAGAGTAAGCCAATGACTATGTCATGATCGCCACTGCGGTAACTGATATATGGGTCATAGTCGCGTAGATCAAACTCTAGACTGTGGTATTCAAACAAGTTCTACGACAACTACAATGAACAGAACGATGTCTATTTCTGACTTGTGTAAATGACGCTGTCGTATTTTTCGACATGAAAAAAACGAAAAATGTACGAGGCCGCTCTCCACGCAGCTCCCCTACAAGCATAAGTTAAAAATCCAAAAAGAACCAATTTGGAGTGTACTCATCTACAACAAGGCTGCAAAATTAGAGTTATGGGATTGTTTAGCCATAAGAGGTCCTTCTACTTCAACTGAAAAAGATCCCTTATGGTTAAACACAACAATTTGAAGACGTTTGATTGAATTTGGGCCTGCTACCTATATGTATTCTGTAGTTTCAGTTTTAAATTCACAAAAATGCCAATTGCAGTATCAACCCATCTTATTAAAGTGATATTTCAAAGGGCAGTCACCGTTTACGAGACTGGTTATCAGTTAATATCTAATTTGAGAAACGTCTTAGCATTTTGCCGCAAAAGTTGTATCTATAAACTTTTTTAGCATAATTTTATTCTGAAGTCTTCCTCCTATTTGGTATATTTTTAATTTATGATTATTAAAAAAAAAGCATTTTGGTCCAATTAATTATGCTTCCCTCCTTTCGCAAGGACAATTTTATCACTTTCTATCTACTTGTGCCGTGACATTAGCACTAGGAAATGTCAAATATTGATTCTAAATTCTGAACTTCTAAAAATATAGATGTATCTCGCTATTGGCGATATATAGAACTAATGTACATTTTAAAAATTTGCCATTTATGAAATAATTCCATAAAACCGATATTTCGCAAAGAAATTGTCAGATTAAAATAGTTTATTATCGATATATGGAGTATCCATTAATCAATATATCAATTTATTTCACATATTGAATCATTAGACTCATAGATTTACTCAATACATCGATTAATTCGATCTTCAATTTAATTGGTGAATAAGGCGATTTAATCGATGTATCGATTGAGTCAATATATTTATAGATAGCATCGATACTTTATCGATATCGATATGTTGGATATTTCTTTAACATCACACAAACTTACATGATGCCCGCATTAAATTTCATGTGTTATTGCTATGTATACCATTTGCTTCAGGCTACTTTAAACTCAAATTTAGTTCGTTCAAATTTTTTAGTACGACAAGACTTTTCGATAGCATAAGACCTGGGTACCGTTCAGGCCCTTCTTAATACGCTGGCGAACACAAAAGTCTAGGGGTCTAGGGTGGATTTCAGCTTCAAAAATCGACGGACTGATTCCTAAGTATTTGGAAATGTCCGAGTCCGCCACTTTGGAAAACCATGACAGTGTAAATACTTATTGAAAATCCCAAGCTTAAGTCTTACTTGAACTTTGTAGACTAAACCTGAAAAAGCATCTTAAATCTTTTAAATAGCAATTAGGGACATATTGTACAATATGAAGAGATCTGTTTCTCTTTCTAACCAATATAAAATGTTATGAGAAAGCATAAGAAAAACATGAAAAACATGTTGCACATAAATTGCTAAGGGTTACATTCTCCTCCGTCCAGTGTGCCATGATTTTTTGCAGTTTTGTGCAACTTCGCCGAAGAAACATTTGTTGATAATTTTTTGTTCATTTCTCAATTTCGTTTTTGCAAAGTTTTCTAGATTTAGAGTTCACTTATATAAAATGTAATTTATTATTTTATGTGTATAGGTATACGTCAACAAGTTAAAATACTTTTTACCTGATATTATATTGGTTAGAAACTGAAAAAATAATTATCAGTCACATTATCATCACATTCATTATTTGAATTGAACTTCCATTTAAGGCAAATCTTCGTATAGCAACTTAAAACAGTCCAAACAAATCAATTCCATACCAAGCGTAATATTTTACGTATAAACTTTAAAGGCGTAACTTCAAATAGAATGTTTATTAAAAGTATTTTAACCCGCTGGCGATATTCGTGAATTTATTTATCGCCATGTCGATTTTATGCCACAGGTTTTAAAATATTTATTATGCAAAACCTGTAACTCCAGTTTGCCAAACCAAAACGTAGTTAATATTGTCCGGTGTATTTTTAACTACAAATTTGTGGTATAACTTATCCTTCAGCAACATCTACAGTTCTACACACAGAAGAAATATTTTGAATATCTTGCAACAATCTAGTTGTACTTGAAAGCTCGTGCGATACGCGCCGTTTCTTAACGCGCTTTGCTGCCTGAACTATCGTATGGATCTGAATCTGTATTGAGTTAACGAAAGGTGCTCTTAATTAAATTTAGATATTTGCTTATATCCCCCTTTTTTACTTTTTAAAAACGAAAGTGATTTATGGGTTGTGTGTTGATTTTTAATTCGGGACAACGGACAACTTGGCATTTCCTGCGATTCTAATTTAATTTCAGAATGCATCGATAAACTGTGTGAATTTGATGTTTTATTACATATTCAGGATGTTATTATACTATCATAACCATCTTATGCTTTCCTTAGGATGTTGCAGAACTGTTACAAAATTCTTATTGTTGTTACAGGAAGATGAAGAGGCCACCGGGGCTTTGGCTTCTGCTATCAGCAGGTAAGATTTCCTTTTTACATTATTTTAAGTTTGATATTAGTTTTTAAAAATTAGCTGACATTCTCGTTAATTTCGATATTTAACTTGCTCATAACCATAAAATTGATGAAGTGAATTTGTTAACGATTTCTTCATTTCCCTCTTGATACAGTCATAAAATATACGTCTTTCTCGAGAACCTCGCCGAATATTACCAATTAAATTAACAAATAAAATTAAATATTAATTTATAGGTCTAGAAACATTTCGATCAGGTGTATTTGAATGTAATCAAGACGAATTTATATTCAAAGAACGAGTTTTATGCGTTTTATTACGCAGGCACCCAAATATTTTAAAACTTCGTTAAGTGAAAAGTTCAACCGCAGGATGATAACCACATTTTCAAAAATTAACTCTTAGTAATATCTATTTATAACGTGGAACGTTTATTTCAGTAAATTTGTTAGGTTAAAATTTACTTTATAATAATTTAAAAGTATTAAATTACTAACTTAAATGCAAGATTTAAAATTTAAAACTAAATTTCTGTCTATCATTTATAGTTTTCAGCATACCACGCGGAACTATTAAACAATAAGAATACATAAAAATAACAGCTAATAACGGCACCTTTATGGATAAGCAAATTTATTACTCACTATTATGTTCTAGTGTTTATTTTAGGAACACTTGTAATTTATAGCATTTAATTAAATCAGGACATTAAAATGGTCAACAATCAAAGAGTTCCGTTAAATGTACGACCTCTCGGGTTTCAAACAAGTTCATTTTTTGCACTTTTTGATTTATATGGTATTTTATATACAGCATATTTTAAATTATACTAATACATGGTATATTAAAATGCAAAACAACACATTTGCTTACAAAATAAGAACATTGGCGGGTTTTCTGGACATTCGGAAAAGACATTGAAATTTACGTGTAAACATTATTTGTTTATAGAAAATCTAAAAAAAAATGTTAGTTACGGATTGCAAAAGAGAATGTCAATAATTTAGATATTTTAACATAAACTTGTAGCAAAATAACCTTCAATTTTTCTATAACAAGCCAACGAAACACAACACAAAGACAAGGATAGAAATAAGTTAAACTAGGTTTTTAATAACTATAATGCTGAAAATCTCCAAAAAATCACAACAATGTATTAAAGTCGGAATTAGGGTTTGCTCTTATAATTTGATAAAGGTCTTCGGTTCTCTATAAGCCAACTTTATTATGTATTATAATTGCTTAACAGTCATTCTGCCAACATCGTCAAGGAAGTCTTCCACAGAGGATGATAACTTAGTTGCCGAAATATATATTCGGTTTTCATATTCTGGATTTTGCAAAATTAGTCAATTATATCACTGAGTTACGCCAATTTGCTTTAGGCTCAGTTTTTGGCCGGTTTTTTAATTTGATATTTTAAAATTATAAACAACTTCAAAGCTTGCTGTTCAAGATTGTAAAAGGATATTTTAATATAAGACCGTTGTATATTTTCTGTCAATCTCTTTCTTGGACCTCTGGTTTTGATATTATAACCTAAATGATGTAGCCAGCCATTCTATAGAAAGTTTTAGTAACAATCTTTCTTTATAAAAATCGTTAATTTACAGCGTGGGAATGGGCAACTACAATGATCTAGAGATAAATTTAAAAACATAAATGTCACATTAGAAATCAGTGATATAGATTTGCCTGTTGTAAGCAACTAAACGGATCCTTCTTTTCTGAAAAACAAGATATTGAACTCGAAATCTGAAAGCTTAATCCTCCTTTATTAGAGAATGACAAACAAACAAGAATTTTAAGGACACTTCAATAGCCTTTTAAAGTGTCAATAATTACAACACATCAAAAAGTATTGGTTATTTTCTTTAAAAAAATTACAATTTTCAAAAAATGAATATCAAATAAAGGCTACCATATGGAGTAATCTGTGTTCTGTGGAATGCTAAAATTCGTTATTTATAACTCGGGTTTTGCAACGCATACTTGAATCCAAAATTCATTTCAAAAACATGGAAAGCATGCTAATTTTCGAATTGGCACTAGAAATATTACAGATTTAATACCGTAAAACGGGGTGAATAGCAACTAGCAGGTGAATCACAACAACTTTCTGGAAAGTTTTTTAAAAATTCGCCATACAATGTCTAATGAAATTTAACGCTTGGAATTTTTTTTATAGATGGTTCAAACTATAAGCTTTACATATATTAAAACTGTTTTCTTTAAATTTAAGCTAAACTGGGGTGAATCGCAACGACAAATTGATTGAAAATTATATTTTTTATAAAATAATATTTGTTATACCTATAAATATATTAAGAATTTATTATTATTTTCTTTTGAGTTTGTTGCAACTAAATAGTTTAAAGTTAAAAAAAGCTTGTTATAAAACGATTTTTCTTAGTTTGACGCATATAAATGGTTTTACGACTCAAACAAAATTTTTTAAAACTTTATAGTTGTTGAGTTTCACCTCATAGGAGTTATAAATCGCAATACACGCCTAAAAAATGCATTGTTGCGATTGACACGGAATGGAAGGTGAATCGCAACAGAGAACATTTTCTTTTTTTTAAGTGCTTTTGCAAAAAGTTATAAATTTCAATTTTTGTGGTAGTAATCTAGAAGGTATGATCAGACTTTTAGCTAAATTAGTTTAGGATAAAGTTCACTCTGAAAAGAGTTATGCAAGTGAGTTTGTTGAAAAGTATTGTTATTCACCTCATTTTACGGTATTAAGTATTAAAGTAAAAAATGTAGATTTCTAATGCAAAATACACATTTTAAAATTTTTGCTTAAGCGTCACTTAGTAATAAGTTAGATAAACACCAGGTTCTTGTTTTTGCAATAAACTGCAACACTGTCTGTTTATCAATACTTTTGCAATTTGTGTTCAAGATTAGATTAAAAGATTCTACTTTTGTGTCAGTAAGTGTTCATAGTTAATTCTGCAACAATTACTTATATGTATAACAACAGAAAAAGGAAACTGGAAAGTGAAAACTACAAATAATTGAAATTTGTAGTTCTCTCTCTCTCTCTCTCTCTCTCTCTCTCTCTCTCTCTCTCTCTCTCTCTCTCTCTCTCTCTCTCTCTCTCTCTCTCTCTCATTTCCCTCCATATGCTTCAAAATGTTTGAACTATGGTATAGGTACATTTAATACCCGCTAGTATGTTTTCTATATTGGAATATCTGGTAGCTGAGTATTTTGTTCTTTGTATATACATTTTTATGTTCCCATACCTTTTAAATACGCTATAAATTTCCTTTATGTTGGTTATAAACTATCGTCTGGCTTGGGCTACTTTTAATGAACTGTATCTACATCGTTATGTTGCAAAAATATCTTGTACTAAACTTCACTGTCTAAGAATTTATCAAGTAATGCTCAAATCATTGCTTCATAGATTGGACACATACTTTTCCATTTTCTACTTTTGTTATGTCGATACCATTTGATATTTTCGTGTAATAGATAGAAAACGTGTAACGTCACGAATTAATAAAGTTATTCTAAACAACCAAGAGTGATATGTACACGATAAACAGATTTAAAACTATTTTTTAAATAGAATAGTTGTACGTTGTTATGTAAATTTGTCAGAATTTGAAGTCCCTCTTATGAAATGTATGAGAATTTATGGCTTTTAAATCATTTCGCATTTCTTTGTCGTCGGTTCATAGTCAACGTTACGCGAAGAATACCTTTTTAAGAAGAATACGAAGAATAAGCCCTAAGTTAGTGGTAAGTGGTAATCCACCTCGGAGTGTCGTATAGTTTCTTCATTCGCCGCACATTTGTTATTCAGTTGGAATAGTTATAGAAGTGTGCCATAAGGCTTAAATAGTAATATTCACCCGAAAACGTACGGCAGTACAATTAGAAGGAAACAATACTAAGGCAATTTAGTTCAAGAGATAAGTTAGACAAGGCAATAGATGATGTTTTTAAAAACCTATCGTGGGAAAACATAGGCATCAACATAACTTGTAGAAATCTAAGTCATCTCTAAGATTTGCAGATGACATTTAGGTATCTGATAAGCAAAAATTAAAAGAAAATGAAAATCTCGAAAATATAGCAAAAGATTCTGAAAAGATTAGTTCAAAATGAAACTGGACATGATGATCAAAACAGTCGATGAAAGAAATATAATAGTTCAGGGAAAGGTCGTAGAACAAGTTGTCAATAAAACCTGGGGCATGCTACCTTATTGGCATCAACTAAATGCTTGAAAAATATTTGTTTTTAATGTCCTAGTGTCTCCCCATAGTACAATTTGAAAAAGCAGAGTTATTCCATAAAAATCATTTTTGCCAACTTTAGGTTATTCTGATACACCAATGAAAACAATAAATTGAAGTTGAGGTTAACTTCAGTGACACTAGAAGTGACAAAAAAGAATGAGATTATCCTGGGCAAGATTTGGAAAGCTATCGTATATCTATATACAGTGTGTTTCACTTTACATTAAGACACTTAAATAACTGTGTTATTAATAACGCAATTAGTAGAAAACTTTTACCAGTGATAGAGGCCATTAAGATGAATCTTTTTGTAGCAATAAAAAATTTTAGTGTCCAAACTTAGCCAACTATGATTAAAATAAAAACTAGCGTTTCAAGTAAAGTTACAGCAGCGATTAAGATAGAGCAAAAAAGTATTTAAAAAAGTTGTGGCTAATTGCAAAAATACCCCAAATATGAAGTTTCGCTGAAAATTTTTAATTTTTTATTTTTCTACATTTTTGTGTGACCCCATTAGAAAATTTCTTATCTCAAATATCAAGTGTGCGATACACAATCACAAATCATAACAATTAAAAATCGTTTGAAACGTCAGCTCACAAAGCAATTTACTGGCATGGCGTGGCATGGAATTTTTGTTGTTTGATTAGTGATGGCTGAACAACGGTTAAGTATTCCTGATCATTTAGAAAAATTAAAGTTAAAATTTTTCAGCGAAACTTGATATTGGGTGTATTTTTGGGATTAGCAACAACTTTTTTAAATTCTCTTTTGCTCTATCTTAATCGCTACTATGACTTTACTTGAAACGCTAGTTTTTATTTTAATCATAGTTGGCTAGATTTGGACTCTAAAAAAAATTCATTCCTACAAAAAGATTCATCTTAATGGCCTCTATCACTGGCAAAAGTTTTATACCAACACAATTATGTAAGTGCCTTTTCATGTAAAGTGAAACATATTGTATCAAAAAATAATAAGATAGGTATCACATCATTTGAAAAGCTGAGTATTCAATCAGTGTATTTTGTCAATCATGACATACAGGTCACAAACCAGACACTTACAAAGAACAGTATGGACAAACTGATAAAAACCTAAAGTCATGGAAAAGTGTATGCTAGATAAACAATTGACCGACAGAAAAACAAATGTCTGGATAAGAGGAAAAGGAAATTTAATGATGTTGCAGAACACCTTGCTAAATAATCCTTTGCGGGCCATAACGTTAGACAAAGAGGAGAGAGGTGGAATGCTGTCATTCAACAATGGAGAGCATAGGCAAGTAAAATATAGCGTGGACAAGCACGGATGAAATATGATATAGTGACAAGGGTCGGATTTACGTAGTTGTAAGTCCCATGTCCAGAAGTGACGAATCCAAGCTAGAAAAGAAAAGGGAATTAGGAATTTGTATGTAGTACTCACATTTAACACAGCGGTCGTATAGATTTACGTAACTTTTTGAATGGGTTTTATCGCCATTTTTATGAATAAACGTTAGGGAAGCGTTTTTGCAATATTGTATAGTGTTTGCTGTATATCTGCTTAGTAGTTATTAAATTTTTTAATCTGTGATTTTTATTATATTCTGGTAATTTAGTAACTATATCAGCCATATTCTTTACTCATTTTTGGATTATAAAGTAAAGCAACAGGCTATATGCAAATCCGATGATTGGCGTAATAAAGATCTCTTCCACAGCTGGAAATCTCTTGGATTTGGCAAAATTCTAATTGGGTGTGATAATTAACACCCCGTTGATACTATCAAACCTAGATCTCTACTAGGAATAATAAATACCTAAGAAAATCTCGATTATTCTGTCTTAACTATTAAACTACCAAGCCATACTTCGTAACTGAGGTTTAAGTAAGTTTTATGTAAATGTGACAAAAAAATTGACGCAGAGGTACCTAGCTCTCCATTGCTATTTTTTTTTTATTAATTTTAAAAATTTTGAACTTGTTATTAATTAAATAAAGTTACATTGCGAGATTTAAGTTAGTAGGTAAGTTAGTAGTCTTTAATATGAGGATGGTTCCAAGTTAATGTGGCAGTTTAACTCACGAGGAAGAACAAGTTTAAGTTTCAGAACAGCCACGTGGTCATCGTTTAAAGCTAGCAAGTCAAATGCGTCCTTCTGCAAATTTATTCTAGAGTGAGGAAAGTAATCCTCCTCCCACGAAGCAACCCACCCAAAAATATCATCATCCTCATCAACCTATTGGTTTGATTTTTGTTAAAACAACGATTCCTAGAGTGTCCCACACTTATTTTTGTTCTCAGCCTGGATCTTAATAGACACTTTGAGGTACGACTATCGTTGAATCTGTTTAAATGAGTTGTTCAAATTTAACTAAATTCACAGAATATGCCATACTATCGGCACTTGTCTGGCCCATAACATTGCTGTAAACACACTTCCAGATATTTTTTCCATAACAAAAGGTTTCTCTTCTTTATCTATTGAAGATTAAAGTGTTCAGAACATGACCTTTTTCTTTGGCCGGTGGAATAAATAATCTGCAAATTGCAAAATGTATAGAAATATTACATACCACAACTTAACTCTTCGTTAAATTATTCGCAATTCCCTTTTAAAATCAAGACAAAAAAATTAACTTAACAATATCTTTTGAAGTTTAAGGATTTTGTTAGATAATTTAAAAAATTCACAGATTTCGCAATCCTTGCAACCATCGTATACATTGGAAATGATAATGCCATATGTAATACATAAAACGTATAAACTTACCTCAGTTACGACTTCGAAATTGTGGAACTATCACACCTCTGAGAGTACATTAAAAAGTGGCATTTTAATGTGTCAAATCTAGTTATCAAAGCAACATTTTAACGTGAAGGGGGGATAAAGTGTTGCTATAAACATTTTATCCACACTTTCCTTGACGACACTGTTTCTATAAACATTTTATTCACACTTTCCTTGACGACGTGAATTGCAGAATGAAAATCATGGTACTTTTAAATTAGGTTGCTAGCTATTGTTTCACAAAGAGATTTTATCCGCTCAAGGACATTAGCTCACTCGGCTGCGCCTCGTGAGCTAAACTTTTCCTTTCCTGGATAACATTTTTCTTTATTCACTCACGGAACGCCGAGTGAGCTATATTCTTAAATAGTGGCGGTGTGGCCTAAAGTAGTATCATATTAAGCGCATTCTGTTTGTCTTTCGATTGATACTACTATCAATCCTATCAACTCAAGCAGGGAGCAGGAATGTGCATATATACGATGGATCACATCTCTGAGAGTACATTAAAAAGTGGAATTTTAATGTGTCAAATCTAGTTATCAAAGCAACATTTTAACATGAAGGGTGGATAAAGTGTTGCTATAAACATTTTATCCACACTTTCCTTGACGACACTGTTTCTATAAACATTTTATTCACACTTTCCTTGACGACGTGAATTGTAGAATGAAAATCATGGTACTTTTAAATTAGGTTGCTAGCTATTGTTTCATAAAGAGATTTTATCCGCTCAGAAGGCGTTGTGTTAACCGCATCACTGGGCCACTTAATGACAATTAATATTATACATATAGTCTGTCTGAAACTAAAACACTAAAACTGCTAGCCACATAGGTACTGGTCTTGTTCCATATATCCAAGACAACTAGAAAATTTCTACTTACAAAATATGCAACAAACAAACATACAAACAATATATTATTTCTTAACGAACTTATCACAACGAAAAAGGAATGCATAACTTTGCTTAACTTCTATTGCACAAATAGTAAAATATTGTCGACATATCAATTGACATTCGACATAATAAAGTTAAATCTGTTAACCCTGGAGCAGCCTCGAACGCGTCAAATGCTTTTTAAACGACACCAAAAATTCATCTAAAACACACAATAAACATACGGTATCTGCCTATTTTACAATTACTCGTGAATTCCGTCATCAACGCGGTGCGTATGTAGCCTCAACAAAACGTGCTTTTCAAACACATTAAGCCGCTTACTGTTTACTCTTATGAGATCATCGGGTTCGCTTTGATGTGCCGATGTCGCAAAAGCTACTAAAAATCTTGTAACTTTGTTCAATACGCGAGCGCATCAACATTTCCAATGTTAAAAAATTATATTATAAAGAACCCCTATCTTGGTGGGGATTTTTGTAGATAGTGTTAGCTTCATTCAAGATTTCTCTAGAATGTGATAGTTTCAAAGAATCTCCTAAAATTTTCTTAATTTTTCCGTTAGTTTGTTTAGTAATTACTATTAAAATTTCTTCAATTTGAAGCATTCTCGCTTTCACATTTCCCTGTATTATGTATAGAAATGTAACATCAAGAACTAGGAATTACTTCTAACATCAAAAGATTCTACACGTTTATATAAATATAAACTAACATGGATTCGTTTTGTATAATTATAAAAAACTATTTATGCTAGAGGTAATTTTACATCAATGTATTCCATATTAGCATCACAAAGTCGATCCGAAAATCAAACGATTCTTGTTTGTTTTTATTTTCAAATCTTCCCTTTTCCTTTCAGAATCCATCTACTTAGCTGTGCAAGCTACGCGGCCCAAAAGCAATATTGTTTACCCTGATGATTTACCACATTCAATCTTGATTCCTAAATCCAAAGGGCATGTCTCTCTTTAAGTTCAATGCTCGTTTGCTCGAAAATGTACGTTGTTTGCTTCTTGATACCCTCGAGGACTGATTGCGATTTCTAGTAGTCTTCAGGTAATTGTTTCTCACTAGTGCATCAGCTTTTCTGTTATCTTTGATTGCATAAGAACCCAGAACCTTACAGATTTCACTTTGCCATGTCACTGAATTGTTCGTAGTATTCGCGAACTAATGTATATGTGTTTATTGGGCTCAAACACATTTAAAGTTATGATGGAAGGATGGAACCAATAAACAATTATGGACAAATAATTTTGTAACAGCATATTAAACAAGGTAAATCGCCGAAGATTTTGGGAAATTATGAAATAATTTCAATACAAATGTGGCACTGTTAAAAAAACCAAATAATTAAGTAAGTGCGAAAGTATGTGGTGAAGTGTAGGTCTGAGAAGGAAAGATAACTCGCACGTCCACTAAAGTTAAAGCGATACTGGTGGATCTAAGAAAGGGTGGGGTTAAAAGATAATGTGTTCAAAAAATTACATAATTACTTTACATTTATATGAACAGATTGTATTTGACAACTGGAGATTAAAGGAGATATGCCATTACAAATAAAAACCCACTGTAAGTGATTTTTTATTTGAACTTTCATTGGAAATACATATTAAGTCGGCGATCCCCGTTGTCAAATTAACACCTTTGATAAGCGTTACACTTGCAATATTAAGAGCCGATCTTCCTCTTCTTCTTCTGCATTGATAAGTAAAGATTATCTCCCTCTCCAGTAAATATGCTAAGCGGGTTCATGGGACTCCCATTAACGAATTAATAACAAACCATAAGAAACGAAGAAATATATTTTTATTTTAGTAACATTTGTAAAAACTCACAAAGTAATCTTTAATCGGGACAGATTCTTATAAAAAAACTTAAATTGGCAACGGCTTCAAAAATGCAATTCATATCGTAAGAATTTTTAAATTTAAAAATGTGATATTATTTTTCTGTTATCGTTTCAGGGGTGCTTTGGATGAGCCTACAGAGTGTATATGGATTACGAGCTACAGAATTAATTTTTGGAAAATCCACCACCACTACAACAACAACGGAAGCAATCTCGAAAGAACAATCCGCTAAGGATGGAGTAAGCATTTTTATTTATTTATTTTACCTTCAATAACTGTTTATTAAATATCCACCCACATGTTGCACCATACTTTTATATAAGACCACCTGTGAGACATAAACGTAAACAAGAACCAAAACTGATTTTAAAAAATATCAAACGGAAGTTCATTTATGCCTACGTTGAGGTATTCCATAAATGAGTAAACGATTGTAGGTGTCCCCACGTAGTCCCCCTTTTCGTAATAATTTCAATGTCAGACTAAAATAACTGTATTTTATTATATCGAGAATAATTTCGTAAGAACAGGTGTTCAACGTTAGATCCGTATGTGCATTATTATTATTATTATTATAAGCCTTTATTGTTTCCCTTCTGTACATGTTTATAAGTGTATAAATAATATATAGATATTTTGAAGTACATAAATTTAATAAATAAAATACAACTTAATTGTTTTTACATTCAGTTCTAAAATCAGTGTCTCTCGTAAACCATATGCAGTAGCTAATAGCATACGCAAATAAAATAAAATGTCAAATTAAAATTACATAATTGCATGTGAAAGTTCGCAGTAGTCCGTAGAATGTTTGAAAGTAAACATAGGGTTGTTACACTAAGGTATTTAATCTGACTGACTGGTTTTAATTTATGTCTAAGTATACACAGCAAAGGCTGCATTGTTATATATAAATACGTGCGCTAAATTTGTGGTTTCACTTCACTTGTCATACGTAATCGCATTAACGTTACCTACTTAATAAATTTCATCTACAAAAATGGCTAAAACAACATTAATGGATATAAACGAAACCTACTTTTTCTAATCTTAAACTAATAAATTCATTGAGTTAGAAAGGAACAACTAAATAATGGATTAACATTTTGATTAGATGTCATTCTTATCCATGCAGAATTACGTGGCATCAATCCGTCAATCTCTTTCGAAGATTTAATAGTATTAATTCGATCGATTTAATTTATAATTCACTATGCAATAATCACGACCTGAATTATTATACACAGTAAAACAACCCTAAAAATTCAATTATGCTTGCACTACAAAACGCACGTAAACTTAACTAGTAGAAAGTGTAATATTCAGAGCATAACGAAAACCAGTCTTAATTTCTCAATATTCAATATACGTACACATTCTAAAAGTTTAATTACCATAATAAAAATAAAACTGCATTAACTAACAATATTCTATTAGTTGAATGAAAAGCGGGCCTACAGGTTACAAGAATGCACCGACAGGTGTAATTTTTCTCCTTGTGCAATAATCGTCTGTTCAAAATAGTCCAAGGTTGTTAGCCGTAAACTGTCAAAAGATAAAAGTTGTTTTATAAATTCTAGATCATATATCACACGTAGAAAATGCACCGTTTTCAAATTATCAAAATCTAGTTAATGGCGGTATTAAAATGCGGAATTCTATGCAGCTATCTGAAACAACTTACATAATGATTTAAAAACTGTTAACGAACTAGAAAGTGGAATTAAAAAGCATACTAAACGAACCATAAGTTACGGATGGCGAAGTTTATGTTTAAATATTAAACATATGCAGTGCCTTGTTATAGAAATATAAATTGGGATGTAGTCAAAACGCAAGCTTTAAAGAGAAACCACAAATTATGGCAATTAATTTTATGATAACCGATCATTAAGTCATTTAGACGTTTATTTAGTAAAGATTACGGTTTGTATCGGTAATTTCATCGAGATACTTTTGGAAAACGAATTAATAACCTTTACGTTTAATTTATGAAATGAAATGTTAATTATTTATTTATATTTTGAGTTCTTTCAAACCAAGGCCGATTAAGAAAAAGTTTAAATGACTTCCAATATATAAATGCTATCGCGATAATTTAGAAAAATAATTTCTTAAAACGTTTCAAGCCACTCGAATAACATGGATTTGTCATTTGTGAAAGTAGATCATTATAGTAGTATTACCAGTATCGTTCAAAAGGTAAAAAACATTAATTATATGTATTATGAAATATTACATGAGTAGATATAAAAGCGTTTAAAATTATATGAGACAATATTAAAAGAATTAAAAATTTTAAAAGCATTGATAATACAGACATTTTCTTAGATTAATAGAAAGTGTGCTGCACTAAATTATGATTTAAACCTAAAAATTTTTTAAATCGAAATACATAAGCGGTAAAACTAAATCACAAATAACTCTTGATGTCGTCTCGTTTTTTCCAAGGTGGTTTGCTTGCTTTTTGATCGAACATCAATTTTCCAATTTATTGCATTATTCCATTTTGAAGACGGTTTATTAAATTTTATTTAGAATATCACACTTGTTTTCCTAGACAATATAAATTTTGAATTGAATTTAATTTCATGCTAAAGATATAAGTGCTTTAAAACGTTATTATGTCAGGAGACTTCAACGAGCAGGCAACCGACGAACCCACTAACATTAATAAAGAGCAAATATTCGAAAATTTCTACGTTTAAAACTATCATTTTTAATGTTCAAAAAATAATATGAAAACAACCTGGAATAACTGCACTAGGTATTTGCAGTATAGTTTTCCAATGTTTTTATTTACGGTGCAGCATCTAACAAAAGTTAGTTAGGTTTGTGATTTTATGGGAAATAACGACCTCTTCAGCGGCCTTATCTGCATCATAGTTTTTGAATTCAATTTGCTGATTATTATTATTTTAGACTAAAATTGTTTTTCACAGTCAAAATTCCCAAGATTTTACTTCTTTTCGACTGTTGTGATTTCAAATTATTCGGGTGCATTTTTACTTCCGAAAGTGCGAAAAATATCTTATGTGCCACAGAAATAAAGTACCTACCTATCTTTCAGGCTCTCGTATGATTATTACCCTTGCTTACAATCAAGATTAAAAGATGCACTTTAGTCCGTAGGCATAAGATATGCCTTACTATTATTTTCCCATTTTTGTCCATGTACGTAGCTGATTTTACAAATATTCAATTAAATCCCCAAGTTGCTTGTTTTTCAAAATATTTCTCAGTTTTGTGATATTACAAAAGAGATCCCACCCATTTTATATAAGTACGACATAAGTTATTACATTTTTACTTTACTTTTTGTACAGTTTACTTAAGCTAAAATTAAGATATATTTAGAATTCAAGTATCTCGTAGTCGAAGTCATTATAAAAAAAGAAAGAGACAAGAAATTTTGCCGGAAAAATGAAAAAATAAAGAATATTTAAACCCACCACAATTGGCTTTCCTGTGGCGAAGAAGCTTCTTATGGGGAGAATACATTCCTATGAAACAACCACCCAAAATACAGGGTGACATTGAAAAAACTGACATGCATAGTACCACGCGATAGAGGACCATAAAATAATAAAAAAAGTTCTTATACGCTAATGTCCGATCGCCTTTTGTTTTCAAGATACAAGATGTTAAAAGTTTAAATTTTCTAACAAACTTTTAACATCCTGTATCTTGAAAACAAAAGGCGATCGGACATTAGCGTATAAGAACTTTTTTTTATTATTTTATGGTCCTCTATCGCATGGTACTATGCATTGTAGTTTAAAAAAAAAATTAAATTTTCTAACAAACTTTTAACATCCTGTATCTTGAAAACAAAAGGCGATCGGACATTAGCGTATAAGAACTTTTTTTATTATTTTATGGTCCTCTATCGCGTGGTACTATGCATGGCAGTTTTTTCAATGTCACCCTGTATATAGGACTGCAACTTTACAAGAGATTAGTTTCGATAGTTCAGATCTGACGAACAAGCAGGTCTTGTCATGAGCTCTGCACTGTTTGCCAAGTTACACTTAAAATATTTATTAACAAAACATCTTCCGGATTGGGACCGTGTCATTTTGATACAGAAAGACTCAACGTTTCGCCCACTTTTTTAAGGGGTTTCTTCGGGAGGAAAGGAAGCACTAAAAGAGCACGGCACGACAGAAGGGCAACGATCAAGCCCAAAAGTGGGCGAAACGTTGAGTCTTTCTGTCTCAAAATGACACGGTCCCAATCCGGAAGACGTTTTGCTAATACTGATACTGACCGTGGAAGTCTTCGTATTCCTTAAGATATTTAGTTTAAAAAACTAAAAACACCACCTTAGACACTTTAAGTTATAAAAAAAAATAATGCCTTTGGTATTACCTTAGAACAAAGAATATTATCTTAGTCGTTTTCTTTTAAGTTTATTTCCTTATCTGTATTTAATAAATCTATAAATTCTGCATTCTAATTAGTATTAATATCATGAAATTATTTGTAAAACAGCTATATTTCCCAAAGGAATGCATCAAAATTCCCAGTTACCAGTATTTTATAGAACTATGAGCACAAATTGCGATAGAAAGGGTTGTTCACTGATCAAATCTGAACGCAAACGTAGAAAAGAACTGACACCTTACAAAATAATATCAAAAAAACCATATACATTTACTCCCTAGAATATGGTCAAATTATCCGTTATGTTGTGAATGTCGGTGAGTCACCTTTACGTTTGATTTGTGCCACTCGCCTAACGGCTCGTGGGCTCAAACGTCATATTCGTGAATAATGGCTGTCATAATCGCTCATATAATAATATACTATATAAAAATGGAAAACAAAATAGGCCCCCATATGCTGTACTGGGGAACACCGAATACCAGTATTGAAATATATTGAAGAACAGCAATCTTTCATCGTGTATCTTTGTTTGATAAATAAGAGGAAAACTATAGTGATACATCAACGTTACAGCTACAATAATGACGGTTTGCTAATACAATGCAAATAAGGTAGGCGAACTCAAAATCTACACTAGTTTGAAACGTTGTTTGTTTTAAAAAACGAGTGGTAAATACCAACTAAAATATTTAAGTTTTTGGTTAAAGCACATTAAATACCAACTGAGCAAGGGGTACTTAATGTGCTTTAACTAAAACTTAAATATATTCTTAGCTTGTATTTATATATTCAGCTTTACCAGGCTATTAAGGCCCATAGCTTGTCGAGGAGGACACGCCGAGCCGTAGTAAGCTGACTCTGGTTCGCGTCACCCGTCCATGTTCTGACGATCACCGATGCTTAACTTAGCAGAGCGATGTGCCACAATAATACTCACTAACGTACCGCCTCCTTAGTTTGTGTTTATCACTTGTTTTTGAATAAATGATGTTCCAAAATAGTGCGGATATTTAGTTCTCCTACATTAACGACAATCCTGAAAAGAAACGCTTACCGTAATAATTTATTATAAAGCATTTTATTTATATACAACAGGATTTTTAAAACACATTTGAGGAACCCGTTTTAATATAACGTAAATCATTAGTTAGATGATTCAATTTCAGACCGTACAACCACGTAAGTCGTCCAAGACGTTTAGAATAACCGTTACTTATGTTTATGTTTATGAATATGTTATGGTAGGTTTTTTTAAGAATTTTCTATAATCGATGTAACAGCAAATATGTATACGTAACTGTTTTAGTTACTGCAACTGTTAACTACCCACACTTCTAATGATGTAGGTTTTCTGAAATCAGTTCACAGACTTTAAGGCATGTTTTATCCGTTACTCGTATTATCGTATTATCGTGAACTGCTGTAAATTCTGTAGCACCTAAAAAAATAGTTTACAGAATATTTTGCATGACACCTTTAAATAAATATATTATCTGCTTTGAAAAAAATATAAAGGTAGTAATCATTTAAAATCTTTTTACAATCCTAATTCTGCAAGGACTTTTCAAACTGTTGAGATTTCTTTGCTTTCAAATTTTTTGCTGTTTGGTAAATAAATGGTAAATTCGCGTCAAAATCAATCTATTTCTTGCATATGTATAGTGTTACTTATAGTGAAATTCAATCAACCACGCCATTCCATGGGCATTTATTTATAAATAATCGTTGAAGTACAAATTATGAAAATTTATTTATCATTCTTCAAAATAATAGAAAACGATGGTGAATGGTACATTCCACATTTCATTAAAATATTAATATTAATACTTTGCAATATTCCCATAATACCCTACTACTTACATGTTTTTTCTTCTGCCGATTTGGCAAGTTGCATTTACTACGCCACATTTAATTTTTAATGTTCTTTATTGGTTTTAAATGGGAGTAAGCAGGAAAGCGTGAATCTACTCTAAATGTCAAGTAAAGATAAGTATTGTTCATAGTCTTGATAAATTAATTTAATGATTATTATTGTCAAATTATTATGCCATAAATCATAGAAATTTCAAATAGCAGCTTATATCCACATTGGAAAAAATATTGTGCACAACATGAGAGTTACGTGTTCGTTCTGTAATTTTCCATACTCTACAGACTATTAGATCTCACTTTACATCCCTTACTATGATAATAATTAGTTCAGTAGCATTTTTCAATTTTAATAACATTTCAACCAATTTCCAGTTCTGCTACTTTCACATTATTACAAAAATAATATATAACTTTTCCAATGACTTATATAAACACGATTATTTATAATATTATTGTACAACTTCCTGTTTGATAACATAATTCTGCTGAAGGAACGTTATAAGTTGTTTATTATTAAGAAAATAACTTGGAGATCGGATCTATTTACAAATCATACATTAGAAATCATACTAAACGATTTTGATTCATTTTTGCTGTACAATAATTTATAATTCAATGGTGTGAACTACGAAGGCCCGTATTTAACATGAATCGCGAATATAATGGACGTAGACATAGATGAATAACTGTTTTCTGTTGTGAAAAACTCCCAACAGGTGTGAAAAGCAGTAACCTTAATTCGGCCATTCGAAAAATAGATTATATTTTATCCTTGATTTAGCGTAATTTATTTATTATTATTATTCCTTGTCCTTAACTGATAAAGTAAAATACTGCTATTTTATAAAAAAAAAACTTACAAGGAGCGTTGAAATGAGAAATAGGCTTTGGTTTGTAATGATACATTTCCTTTAAGCTCGAGTTCAAGTATGTCAAATATAACCAATAATTTTACTTTGATGGTAACGAATGATGTGTAAGTAAAAATAAAATTAAAGTTGATATCATATTACGAACCAAAGTCTACTGTAAATAACTTTTCAGTTGAACACCCTTCAGTTATTTAAAATATATTTCTTGTAATTTTTTTAAGTACATTTTGAATTTTACTTTCTAATAACTGATGGGCTGTATCGAGTTATCTAATGTATGTAAAATTGTGTTATAGTTTAATTATCCTACAAAGGTGCAAACTGTAATAACTTCCTATACGACGCGCTAAGAAACAAACTAGTTACATTAAAGTGGCCAATTAGTCAAATTAAAATGCGTTCTTTTTAACAACGGCTTTATTTTGCATTGTTTAACATATCAAGTTAGATTGGGCGCGATAGATTAATAATTTCTTTATATAGGGTCTCTTGAAAGTCCTAGCGATATCTTTTTATAAAAAAAGCCACCTGAAAAGTTAAATTAGTCTTTAAAAGGTAAATGTTTCCAGATTTAAAATATCCTGTAAACTCTGAGGTATTTTAATAAAAATAAACAATTTAGAGGGAAAGTTGAATGCGCCATCTAATTGACAATTTTGTGTAAATTTCGATAAACCAGGTTAAATGCTTATGATTCTTAAGTTGTAACACAAGCTTACACGTTTTTTAATCTTAAAAGAATTATTAAATTTGCGCTCTAATTTTCAGCTAATTATTTTTTAATATAGCTCTTTAAACAAAAAAGTTATTTATAAAACTTACTAAAAAATTGGCATCCTCTATATCCAAAAATTCGGTAATATTTACATGACATTCTACATTTATTAATCCTACAAAACCCGTCGTTACGTACAACTACTTAAAATGCATAGTTTTAGAAAATTACAATCTTACGTGTTTGACTTTAATATACGAAACTTAGTTTAAATGATTGTGACTACAAGGCATTAAAGTTTTAACGTAACATCATAGCAGTTTTATTAAAATTTGAAAGGCAATAGTTTTAATTAAATATGAAATTAAAGTTTCAGAAGAATGCGCAGGCTATTAAATCAGAAAATCTTCTCAATAACACAGATTTATAATACATATAGTTATACGTAAAAAGCATATAAATACACCTGTAAATACTGTAAATAAATTATAAACAACTGTGTTCCGTAAGGAAATCCAGCTAAGTTTCGAAAACATAAAGAAGCACAGGACCTTGAATTTCGTAATACTAATAATACCTTATTACAACAGTAATACGTTGCAAACGAAGATAGTAGGAAGATGCTGTGACGATAGGCCAGATAATTTTTACAACAAAGCATTATTGCAAAAAAGTGCGTGAGCTCAACAATCAATTATAAATATCTACAGGCGCATCCTGACACAAATCTGCTACTTTATTTACTAGCGTCCTTCAGGTTTTATCCATTATGTAATAATGAATAAAATATTATGTTTTTGTGAACAACAGTTAGACAGAATACAAACTGTGCATTATAAACAATTACAATAAATAAATTTAAAACTAACAGAATTTCAATACGAGCTCTAAGAATAGTTAGCATGACAAATGTTTGCTCAATCCGATGTTTCATGTTTTATTGATAAATATACGCAACGCAACGTTGGAAATAATCATATTATTATGTCTTCAGTGAAGCTGTAATTTTGAATAGACAGATACAGCATTTTCAAGAAATATACAAAAAACATTTTGTATATAGAAGTAGTAATTATTGAAAATAGAATAAAATATACTTAAATTCCGACGAAATTACATTGGGTGAAATCAAAAAAGCTGTATATCTCTTCAAAGATGATAACGCATTGCCTATTGGCATACCTGGTGAAATTATTAAGTTAAGCGGAGAAGTATCTACACAGATATTACACTATTTCTGCAATCAAAGAAATGTTACAAGGGTGGAGCGAGGGAATAATTATTAAAATGGTCAATCTATATGTATCTGAGACCAAACCAAGCACGATTCAGACGACGTCGTTCTTCTATAGATCAAATTTGCGCCATCAGCATAATTATCGAATGAAACCCAGAACCTTATTTTAGCTATATCAACTTCTAAAAAACTTTTAATATGATAATCAAGGAATCAGAAAGGATACCAGAAAACCTGGGAATACCAGATAAAATAATAGGTTCGAATAATTCAAACGTTTTACAAAGAGTATGGAGCTAGGATAGGATAAGAGGATCATCAAATAAGATCAGCACAATTTGATGTACAGACTAGGTTCAGTAAGGTTGTATTTTACTGTTTCTTATTTTAGTAGATTCTCTAACGAAAGTAGCTATGCAAAATAAAAACTGTCTAACGTTTCTATTCGAGCAGTTTCTACAAGAGTTGGAATTCGTAAATAACATATGCTTTATAACAACCCCTACAGACAAAAGCATTGGAACTAAAAATATACTTGATAAAACAGAAATTTTTGGTATTAATTAAGTAGCACAATCTATTTAATATAAGACTCGAAAACAAAGCACTAAAATCGGTGGAAGAACTTGCATATTTAAGAAGTTTGTTATTAAAAGAAAATGGGTAGGAAAAGCTATCCGAAGAAGAATAAATAAAACACCAGCGGCTTTCAATATGCCGTGAAAAATATGGTTATCAAAAAAATATTTCAATTTAAACGTAACTCCGCTTCTTCTTCCTCAACCATTTGCTGTCCACTGCAGGACATAAGCCTCCTCTAATATGTTCCATGCGCTTCTGCCTTGACCCAATGGATGCCTACTGTTCTCTTTATGTCATCTCTAGCTATCTTTTTGAAGGTCTTCCTATGCTCCTTCTTGTTTCCCTAGGTCGCCATTGAATTTATTTTTTCCCCATTTGTTGTTGTCCTGTCTGGCTACATGACCAACTCATTGCCATTTAAGGTGTGTGACACATTCCATGATATCTTAGACTAATGGTCTTATTTGGCACTCTGTTCCTCAGACTGTATTCTTTCTGTTAATGTGGCGGTTTCTCCAGACTGTAAGTTGAGACTGGTAGTATCCAGGCTTCGTATACCTTTCGTATCGGGTTTATGGGCATTAAGATCATTAAATATATATTTCAATTTTTTGAAAGCCGACCAAGTCAACGCTATATACCTACTTCCGGCAATCTCCGCCGTTTGATTTTCCTTGCCAAGTTTAACTGTGTGTCCAAGATATACGTATTGATCTACCTTTTTTTTATAATTTGGCCATGAATTTCCAGTTGGTCTCTTGTTGGACTCATTGTTTTAGTTTTGCTAAGATTTACTTCAAGACCTACTATTGATGATACGTATTTTGGATCTTCTACCATTAGTTATTCTAAGTTCATTTATGCCACAACTAATAAGTACGATCATCAGCAAATCGCAGATGATTTAGATATGAGCATCAATTTTAATTTCTTTATTTTCCCTCTATATTTCTTTGAATATGTTGTCTAAGGCAAGTGTAATAATCTCTGGCAAATTATGTCTGTTTGACGAACGCCGCGGCCTACCCGGATCTTATTCGTCTTAGCATCCCCGTCTATTTGAACACAGAAAGGTGGCAGTTTCGTATATTTTTTATAAGCCGCGAATACCTGGAATCTATTCTGCTAAGAGAAAGGCCTATATTTCTATAGAGTCGAAGGCCTTTCTAAAGTCTACAAAGACTAATCGAAGTTGAATATTATATTCATTTGCTTTTTCAATGAGTAATTTTAGTGTTTGGAGGTGATCCAAGGTACTGCAGCCTTTTCGAAATGCTGCCTGCCTGCTCTACTGGTTGGTATTGATCAATCTTTGTTGCTAATGTATTTGTTATAATCCTCATCAGTAGTTTATACAAGTGAGAAAGTGGACGATAATCTCCCTTTTTAAATATTAAGATGTTCTCAGGCCGGCGGTACGGCAGAGTGGGATCGCACGTAGTACTGCAATATAGAAAGTTAGGCAAAGACCTACTTGGTCAGAACTTGAATTGGTGACCACTCTACGGCTCGGTGTGTACGGGTCCCTCCACACTGTAATGGTATAAGAGGATAAAAGGAAAGAAGATGATCTCAGCGTTGTACCAGTCTTTCCATATTTTTCATTTCATTTCATTCTTCCGGGAATTTGTTGAATAATACTTTTAAGGCATACATTATCTCTTCAGAACCTACGTTCATAATTGTTGGCTGTTGTCGACTAAAATCCGCTGTAATTGTTGTAAACGTGTATACCTCTCTATAGAAATTTTCCACAATAATTGTAATAATCTCTGCATTGTCCATTCTTAAATTTTTCTGCTAACTTTTCATTTTACTTTTTGTTGTTTACCTGTGCTTAACTTCTTCGTAACACTTTCATATTGCTATTGTGTTCTATAGTTTGACATACAATTTTGATGTTGTATCCTCGTCGTTTCTAATTTCCTTTCTGACTTCTTTTGCTTAGTTCAGCATATGTATCTGAATCTTTATTGGTTTTGCATCTTTTAGCCATTAAGTTGATTATATCCACTTATTTAATGCAAATTTAAAGAATGCACTGTTCTACAACTGGGAAGAGAGCCAAATCCAAACTTTCATCAGCAAATGCTCATAAAGAATTTTGAAAATATATTGACCTAGCACCATTTTAAATGAAGAATTGTAGTATAGAACAAAATAAAACAAGAAAAAAAAAAACGAAAAGAAAAACCAAATTTGAGTCTTGCGATTTTGCTTTTTTTCGGTACTTTTGTATTTTTTAAATATATTTAAAAAGGCCCAAACAATTCCATTTGCATGAATACCCTCAAAAACATTATGGTTTGGTTAACATTTGATCATTTTCGAAAATTCTACTGCTTTTAGGCTACAATGGGACCTCTATTAATTATCCTTGCTCCAATCAACCATTCGCTCGATTACCCGAACGTAGCCTATGAACATCTAAAAATATTAGTTACGCAGTTATCCGCGTGCTTCAACCTCAACAAAAGTTTTTTTTGCAGAGGCACTTTTTTCTTCGAAAACTTTATTAGAGTATCTTAAGCAACAAGAAGACACTAATTATAATGAAATAATTAGCGTTAGAAAAATTCGAGTGTCAAAAAACAAAAAGTGCATGAGAATAAAGGCCAATAATTTCTGCCTGACTTTTTCACAAAATAACAATGTAAATACATACATTTAGCATGTATTCGATTAGACGTTTTTTTATTGTCCAGTTCAGTTCAAGTAATTGCAAAAAAGCAATTCATTATTCCAGTACCATAAGAAACTTTTAATTTTTAAATGGCAATATTCTGATAATGTTATTGTAATCAGTAATAATTCCAGACATACATTTCTAATGTTCTTATTTTAAAATTGATAGCACTCTGCACGTAACTTATTAAACTTTTAAAGTTTTCAATTAGAAACTAAAAAACCAATATGGGTACAGTTTAAGTAATAACAAAAAATATGGGTACGTAGTAATGACAGTATTAATTGAACATAGTCTCAAAATAAATATTTATAAATACGTATAGGTACATATATAAGTGATTACGCAGTACGGTAGTCATTAATCAATCTATCATAATAAAACTTACAAATTACAAAAAAAACACCGTAAAATTACGACTGTAATAAAATTGATTCTCACATCTGATGGGTGCGTTTTTATTTAAACCGAAGGCCAACTATAAGTAAAAATATTCTACGAAATTAACACTAAAATATGTTAAATATTTATTGGCTTACGTGACATACAAATTTATTTTAACTTCTTAAATAATTTTGAAAGAACCTTAAAATACTTGAATAATTGATTAAATTAAAGAATTGATTTTTATATGAACACAGCGTTTCTTAAGGAAAATGAACAAACAACAATGTTTAAAGCAACACAGGCAAAAGCTCTAGGTTTAAAAGATGTACGAGTTCTTAAAAGACTGAAGTATGTATGTTTATTTTTATTATTTGAATTTGAAAAGCAAAAGATACAAAATACATTTTATGAAAACAGCTGTTATTTTTAAATAAATCTGAACCAAACATAAAGAAGAGGGGCACCTATAATTACAAAGTCAACTTTAATAATAATTCGCAATCGTAGAGTTTTTTATATCGTAAGATCGGGGATAAAGAGAAAATTTGAATACCAAATTCGAGTTTGTAATCTTGATAGTGTATTGAAATACCTTACCTAATTTTAGAATTCAGAAGTTAGCATCATCAAAACTTGACATTCCAATTTCAATAGACAAAATTTATGCTTATATTTCAGTTTCCACTGTGATCTTTAAATAAACAACGAATTCATCTAAAGTTTGATCATTATAAACACAGTAAGAATAATGCAATATGAATAAAGTTCATTCTTTTTGTTTAGAATGCTTTAGTGAAATAATTTTGATTCTTCTACAAAATTGCTTGTTTAAATTTTCAATAAAAATAGTACGATATTTTATTAAACATGCTGAAAAAGATAAAAATTAATTTTGAGTAGATGAGGATTTCCAGGGGTTCACAATAGAATTTTACCTAATTAAATATTTAAAAGGTCCACATCTAAAGCCAGAAAACTGTTGAATGTTATCAGTAGGTATAGGATTTATATGCACTCAAAAATGCTGCAATATGCATGCACTTATGCACTATAAAAACGTGAAATATGCACTTAAATATGCACTTAAAAATCATGAAATATGCGTTTATTAGAAGTTTTTAATAAATATATGCACTTTTGATGTCGAACCGTGTTGAGATGTTGTATAACTTGAAAGCGTTTTGTTGCATTTACTTTATCGTCGCACACTGTACAATACAATACCTTATCTGAACCTTTCTGAACTGTCTTATTTGAAAGATTAGTAAATAAAAGTACAGGTAAATTTTTCTATGAACAGTAAGTTGTCAAAGGGTCGTTGGAATTTCCTAATACATATTGATCATCGCAGCATGTAAGTATTTAAATTTTAGTTGAAACTTTTTCTTTCTTAGAAAATATTAACTAGTACATAGACATAGATGATTAAAGCAGTAAAATATTTTAAAGCCTAGTATTTAACAATAGGCTTAGATTATGGGTTTATCCTAGATTCTACTAAACCGCCCTTGGTTGGCTGTCTAAAATTCTAAAATTATTTAAAAAAATATTAGAAATTTCATAATTAAAGCATGTAAAACGCTCAAAAAGTGGTAAAATATGCACTATCGTTAAAAAATGCTAAAATATGCATGCATTTATAAAAAAACACCTAAATATGCATTTATATGCACTTTCGAATTGACATAATATAGGTATGTGATTCATATGTGGTTTAAACATGTAGAAATATAACTCTGCATATGTTTGCTATAAGCAGAAAAAACATGCAAATGCATAGAAATCCTATACCTAGTTGTCAGTTTTACGATCACCGAATCACCTTAATTTATTTTGTAATCGCCTAACTTGGAAATTCTTAAATTTGTTTTACGTTAGGCACCATAATTAAGAATGTTTTGTTAGTTTAGTTTATAACGTCTAATAACTATTTTTTTTGAGTTCTTATATTAATGACGTCATTTAAGTAACGGAATAGTAAAAATATTATAGATTCCAATGACACATTAATAAATTAGGTTTAGACACCGATAATTAACGATTAGGGAAAAATAATTAATGACTAAAATAATAATTAGTGATTGGGAACAAAAAATGTAAAATAGAATGTTAAAATAACATTGAAATTTTCCTGCCGTGGGTGTAATTCACTCTTAAAAGGGCAAGAAAGTAAACGTTAAGACAGCACTAAGGCTGTTGATTGAAACCCGATTTGAAATTTAAATTTTTACGTCTTAACTTGCTACGCTAAAATTTAAATCCAAACTTAGATTCGAATTTCGAATTCAAAATCTCTAATCCGGATTTGAATTTCCAATGTTGAATTCAGTCTACAAATTACAGTTCGATTTCGAAATTTGAATACATCAAAGTCATTTTTCGATTTTCATATTTAGTCTCCGATAAAGCTTCATACAATTAAGAAATAGATACCTAAATTTTTGGAATTGACTTTTGAACAAATACAGTAACGGTGTTTTTACCTAAGTCAAATTTAAAAAATACTGTTAGTCTCAAAATTATTTATTTTGGAATTTTTAATATTAAATCTCATAACTGTGGTAAATATAATATGCTGTCATGTACATAAAACCAAAATTGAAATCAAGAAGACGAATTTTGAAACCTGAATTGAAAATTCAAGGCTTATAACCTAACATCTGGGTCCAAATTTTGAACATGGCTCACAGTTGCAGATTTGAATCTGGCATACGAATTCGCACATTCGATGTACGAATTTGGGGATTCGATCCTACACGGATTCGAAATTCAAATCTCAAATGATTTGGAACCTGGAGAGCCATAGACGAAACCATTACGAATACTTTCTTAATAACATGTACTTATCCTTTGAAAAGAAAATCCAAAATATCAATTTACGAAATAAATATATAACTTTAGAAAATATCTGGACGTTGAATCAAAACATATTGTTGTTATTTGCTCAAGCGTTGCTATTACTACTTTAGCTTTTATCTAATTAAATAAGGTTCTTAGAACTACATGTTCAAATTTAAACTATTAGGTGAATCTGATACCAGTTAACTTAGAAGCTTCGTAGCCGATGCGCTTTTTTGTATTAAAACATGTTTGGATTATTTATATGTATTTATTTTTGATGCTATGCTATCAGTAAAGATAATTATGTGTTTAAATTAAAACTACTTTATTTAAATACCAATTTTATAGTACTGTAAATAAAATTATAATCATTTTATTCTCGCATGATAAAATCTTTCGAAAATTCTGTTAAAGTTGGAATACTGGAATGTAAAATGTGGTTTTACTTAACATTTTGCACGTAATTGTAGAATGTCACGTTTTCTTAAGACTAAACATTGCATCAGTCAAGGTTGTAAATACACAACTTACAACGGTTTTATAAAATTCATATGATCTTCGATTTCAAGACAAAGCCTTCGTAAGGCATCTTGTCACGTGCATGTATGCAAGTACTTAATTCCAGAAAAAAAAATGATTGAATAATGGCAATGCACTCAATGTGGCATTTTGATTTAGGTTAGGTACTTTTACATCAAGTGACTTCAGTATTACCATATAAACGATAAATATAAAGGTTAAAAAACAAACAAGGTAAATTTAAAATATTTGCAATTACGAAAAATTAATTTATTAAATGTTTATAGATAAGTAACAAAATGTAAGAAATAAAAGTAAATTCTGTAAAAATTAGAAGACACTATTATTGTGACCAAAGGAATAAAAATTGGATTAGATGACTTCGACGGAAGAGTGGGAAAAACCAGGCCACATCAGAGATATTAGACAATCGTTGTAAATAAGAAAAAAATAGAAATGTAAAGAGATTTATATAATATTGTATGTAGACAAAACAAAGTTTATGAATGTAAATACACCAGAGACGTAAAGAACATACTTTTACAAAAACGAAATAAAGGATGTTAGAGTTAAAAAGAGTTCTAAAATCTAAAGTTACCTTTTTCTACTACATGGTCGAAAAGGACACAATATAACCTGATATGAAGAATAAAAACAAAAATTCGTGAAAAATCAAAACTTATAAACATGCGGGCAGAGAATATGTGACAAGGTACGGTGAAATGATCATTAACGAAGTGAAAAAAATTCTACAAATATACTACAACGAGAGCAATAAAGCCTGACCTATGTAAGCATGGACTGCACCTCTTTCGTGTCTATTTTGATATTTTGTTTGTCGTTTTAAGTAAAGCCCGTTGTGTTGAACTAAATGGTAAATTATTCCATAACAATAAACAATAATTGCATTCATTAAGTTTAGATAAAGTATTCAAGTAAGTTAAATGGCGTTTATTGACTGGCTGGGGTGTTTTTGTAGGCAGGATAAATTAAAACATTAAATTTATGACGCTTATCATGTTAAAACTCTGGAATATCGCAAATGAAATGAAATTAGGTCTCAGTATGTTTTAAGCCAGTTGGAACTCTATAAAGAAACTAACAACTTAGAAATCTTTCAAACATCACCAATGCAATGGTGCGATTCTGCTGTTTACTGTACGTTCTGGTCATCGTGGTGAAGTAAACATCCAATGCAGAATCATTCAGGTTATGTTACATTAGGATTACCTAAACAATTAAAGTCAAACACTAACTCACTTCAAGAAAGTATCCATATCGTAAAAATGTTTTTATTTTTATGAAACAAAGTTACAGAAGGTGCTCAGAATGTGAACCATCAATAACAGGACATGTACCTAGGTATCTACTATTTTCTTCATATTGTCAAATACAGTCTACATTATGCCGTCAAAACATTCTTACAGAAATCGTACTGCTCGTTGAGCCACAGTATAGAAAACAATACTGTGGTTGAGCTGTATGTGCAGTAGCATTATCGTGTTGAAAGAAATCTTCTTGTAATTCATCATCATAAAGCTGATCGATAAAGATTTGCAACATATTTTGATATCGTTCTGCATTGACTGTATCATCATAGAAAACAGGTCCAATTACTCGTCTGCTTCACATTGCAATCCACACATCAATTTTTATGGGATGCAATGGGGCCGCATGAAAAACGTGTGGGTTTTCACCACTTCAAATGCGGTACGTTAGTGAATTAACATATCCACTCAGATGAAACCATGCTTCATCTAAGAAAAATGTTTTATTTAATACGTTATCATTTCCTTAAGACTTCATTAAACCAATTGCAAGATTGAATCCGCTTTCTTGGGCCTAGAGGGAGTAATTCTTGGACAACAGAGATTTTTTATGGGTGAAAATGCAATTCCTCTTTTACAATAATTTTACAATAGTTTGCGGAGGCTTTGTTCCAAGCGATTTCGAACATCTGCGACTACTTCTTCGTTGATCATTTTCGGACGACCAGGTGATTTTCCTTGGGCTACATACAGTTCCAGTTTCATCGAAGTTCTGAACCACACGACGAATCTGGCGGCACAAACCTCGTAATCAACGTTCACGTCAGGAAATGCTTCCATAATTTCTTCGCAACATGGCCCAATTGTCTTAAGCATCTTTACGTCCATTGCGAAAATAAGATTTCAGTAGAAATTTGTCCTGTTCTAACGAAAACGGCATAATGTAACTGCTAAACTTAGGCTTAACCTAAAAACCTACAGAAAAATAGGTGTACTTACCTGTACTAAACACGAAAATACCAATGCTAGACTTAAAAAAGACTGATGTAGAAGATTATGAAGGCTTTTACACGAGAAAAGACGAAAAATTAAACTTGCAAGCAAACGTCAAAATGCGAAGCACATGCTAATATAAAATTAAACCGCAAAGACGCGCATAAGCAAAGTGGAAGTACAAATTAGCAATACCTACCTTGGAAAGTAGTTTTTTTCGGTCAGTCTTATTTGCTCTCGCTGTATAAAAGAATACAGAAGAACTATGGCAGTGCTTCAAGAGCATTTTGATAACAGCAGCGCAAACACTTTACGGAATCTCCAAATTAACAACAGCAAACGAGAAACAGGTTGGTGAAACGAACAATTTAAAAAAAATCAAATTGAAGAAAGAACTTTTAATAATTGAAGGAACATCTTAGAAGAAAACAACGCCAAGAGAAAGAAATGACATAACAAAAACAAATAAAGGGGTACAAAACGATGAGGAAATGAAAGAAGAGCTAGCAAGAAAAGAAACATCCCTATTTCTTTCTCTACGGCGTTTTTAATTGTATTTTTTAAATTTTCTTGAATGTTTCGCACTTTCTTTGACCTACAGAAACAATAGCTGATATTTTTTAACTGATCCTTTTCAAAATTTTTGAATGTGTTAGATTTCCCATAATTCGATGCTATCCAATTAATACCTCCTGACAATCTATAAAAGCTAGGTCGGTACTTGTATTGTTTCAATTTTTCGATTAATATCCTTTCGGTTAGTAGGTGGTCTGACGCACTGTATCCCTGGCAGAAATTTGCCTCCTCGATAGATTAGTAAGATTTCAGTTTGTTGTTAAGTTTAGTAATTGCTAATCTTGTCATTAATCGGTAAATTTGCGATAATCGTGATATTGGACGATAATTTTCCAGTCTGCTTTTATGGCCTTTCTTATATAGCACTATTGTTGATGAGGTGTTATCCTTTACTAAGAAGATAGATATTTATTTACTAGTATTTTGAATATCTTGAGTAGTGCTCCTCCTTCTTCTTATATTAATTCGGTTATGACTATTTTATCCTGGTACCTTACTTTTCTTTATGTTTCTTAAAGCTTCTAATATATCTTCTTCGTCTACGTCTTCATAGTTTATATGTTTTACTTGTTCATACATTTCTTCTGGTATTTCTTATTGTTGTTCATACACATCTGCATAGAATCATTCTATAACTTTCAGAGTTTTCTTTCTATCGTTCTTTTTGTATTTAATTCATATCATATCTAGATTCAGGAAGCATTACTTCCGTTTGTTTTGACAAGTATTCCAAATGAAAATGATTAAACCTATGGAAGTTTTGGCAGAGGCATACGAAATTCAAAATATCGAACTTGAGTTAGCAGGTAACCTTCCAGGGATGCTTAGGAGTTCGCCGGCAAACTGTATGAATGCTGTTAATTGAAAATTGTGAGGTTATGTGGTATTTATTCTGTATCTTGACAACATGACATTTGCTGAATCTAGATAAGAAATGGGTTTTAATTTCACAGCCATCTAAAGATGACTTTTTACTGGATCTCTTGATATATCCTAAAAGCACAGTCTTAATTTTCGACTAAGTAGGATGTGTGCATCATGATCATTGCGTCTTACAGACGTGAAATGAATAAAAATAACGAATGCATACTTTTACATCTATAAAACACATAAATTTCCACGCAACTAGTTATTTGTTCTCTTTTCGACGCGCGAAATAAATACCAACATACATGTGTGCACAAAACCGTATGAAACTAATGAGGGAAACCCCTGAATGTTATTATATGACCCTGACAGGGGGTTGCAGAAATGATTTAAGCTTCATCAGATTAATCATTCGTCAAAATGAACAAAATCGATTCAAAATTCGAATTCGTATGAGAAATTACTGACAAAATATGATTGTTTTTTGTCAACGTTAATTTACCAAAACTTTTGTGCAACTCACCCTTAGAGAGTTCTTGGTACTTAAACCGATGGATGAGACACGTTTAGATTATTTACATTGTATGCCTTAGCTCTAGATTTTCTTGTAAATAAGGGCTAATTAAGAAAATGATACTAGAAGAGTTTGATGAATGTATATGTTATGGGGTCATGATTGAAAGGAAAGGGGTGCACGAAGTAAAGATATTTTTTGAGTAAACAAAAAACACGGAATACAAAAGTTACAGCATATAGAAAACCTCTCCAATTTTCACTGAAATTTGGAAATGATTCATGGATAAGTTATAATAAACAGAACACCAAACTGTAAATCATGGAAATGAAGTCTCTAAATGGTATGTTAGGTGTTATCAAAAACGGATAGGATAAGAGAGCTAGTAATACAAAACATAGAAAGACCACTACATTGGTTAGGATGTAAACTTCGGACGAACAACGACAAACCAAAATGGGAAGAATTGAAAAATATCCACTAAAATGTGAAATTTTAGCAAAATACTGAAACTGCGTTACAGAGTTATAACTACTGGAAAAATTAGTCCCTTCTAAGGAAAGGTCAGAAGAGATTTAGTATTAATCGAATTAAAATTTAATATTTATTATAAATATAAAAATAAAGAACCTGGTGCGGCGCAAGAACCACAAAACGTTTTTTAAAAATTCCGATTAGTGCATAAAAGATGCATTAAGCAAATGTTTGGCTTTTTAGTTTTTTTCAACATAACTGAAAAGAGAATGTAGTCAAATGAAGTTGCTGCGGTATTATGTTAAGCATAAAATTCTATAAAAGTCAAACTTAAACCTACCCTCTATCTACCTGTGTTTGAATCAGCCTATATGTATTTAAAAAACATTTGTGGTTTAGAATTAGTAAAACTTATACCAGTCAAGTAGCATTTTCAATTTTCGAATTAACTCTCAATCTGGTTTGAGCTATCAAGGTTG
This sequence comes from Melanotus villosus, assembly GCA_963082815.1. Lineage (NCBI taxonomy): Eukaryota > Metazoa > Arthropoda > Insecta > Coleoptera > Elateridae > Melanotus > Melanotus villosus. The sequence continues at coordinate 25,556,856 of OY720419.1, read as the reverse complement.
GAAAATATCCGAGATTCGAGAAAAATCGAATTTTTAACATTCCAACCTTTCAATCCGAACTTGAGATTCGAATAAATATTTTACAATCGAATCTTACATTATGAATAACTGATTCGATCCATCAAGCCTTCTTCAAAATTATAATCGGAGTTTCTGATTCAGTACTAGAATTTCTAGTTCTGGCTTCAATATTCATGTTTTACTACAATTTTAATGAATTATGCTATTTAATACTTAGATTTGAAACCCTTGATAAACGATTCTAATTTTAAAATACCTTACTTCTGGTTCGTTTGAAAACGTAGCGTTTTTTTCTCTGAAATACTAATTGTATAAACACCTTTTTAGCTCTTAATTTTGACACCATTAACACCTATACATAATATTAATACCAACAAGCATACTTAAACCTAAATCAATTTAGTTTGTGCTGCATATAAACAAAATTTTATACTACCTTCCAAAATTTCAAAATTTACTCTAAAAATCTGAACTCAAATCTATAATTTGAGTATAAGCCATGTATCTTCAGGTTCAGAAATTCAGAGCTTAATTGCATCTCTAAAGGGCTACCATAAACTCAACTCTATTAGGAACCTTAGAAATTTTAATATAAATTCTAGAGATATATAAAATTTTGAGATTGAAAATTTGAATCCGCTAGAGATTCACAGATACAGACTGTCAATGGTAATCTGGAAAATCAAATCCAAGTTCGTGATTAGTGATTCGAATCTGGATTTTCGGTTCATATATACTTACTTACTTACTTACTTATCCGGTCCTCTTCTACCTTTCAGTGTAGAGGATTTAGAGTTAAGTTTTGATTTCCCTTACAAAAGTCTTTTTTTCTGTCCTTTGCTGTCTCCATGGCACTGTTCCACTCACTATTATTTTTACTTAAAACTCCGACTATTTGCTTATCCCACGTTTTTCTAGGTCGTCCTCTTCCCTTTTTTTTACCTTTACCTTCCACACTTTCTTTGCTATTCTTGTGTCAGGCATCCTTACCATGTGACCCCACCAGTTTAGCTGCTTTCTTTCGATTTTGTGCTCTATTGATCCTACTCCCAGCCGTTCTCGGTTCACATATTATTAGTAAATATGCAAATCTGAATTGCAAAAATTCGAATCTCCGATTTGAATTCGAAATTAATTGGCAACCCTAAATTCTAAAATAGGAGAAGGGCACTAAAGATGATTTCATGAACTGTAATATAAATAATAAAGTATTCAGAATGTAAAATGGCCGATTATGAAATTCTGGACTATATTCTAATTTTTTTTTAGTAATAACTTAAGAGTATTCAAAGTACAGGAAGTCAGGTTTAAACCAGTTTGTAATATGCGCCTTTCGTTTAGTGAAATTTTATTAAATCCAAGGCTCAAACCCTTCAAATTTTGTTCAACATCCATTTCTATGACATTAAACATTTCTAATCAGGTAACAGTGCATAAACTATAATAATAGCCTTCATAAATCTTCCTAATCTTTCATATAATATGCCTGATATTTGAATTACTGTGTTAACTAGCACTTCCACTTCCTACAATTTATTATATTATGCCATAATACGGTTACCACATTAAAATTTCAAGTACCTATTATATCTACTTCAATCTGAGTTTTAAGCCTTGACACTAACTGCATGCGCACTTTAGCACACTTTACTAAGAAAAGTATTTAGGTGGTAATTTTATCCTTAACCTACAAGTGCACTCTATTATATGCTGGTTTTTAGCATTTCGAGGTTAAACTTTCGATGAAGCTTTATTAATTTTGCATTAGCTACGATCTTTAATTAAATATTTAATTATTTAAACATAAGTCGAGTATAGTAAAACTGCAGTACTGCAGTAAAACAAATCCATTTAAATGTTTATCAGCGATTTATATTTATATACTGTAAATCGGTTATTTATTTATTTGCTATTTTTTAATTAAAAGAGACGGAGAAATAAGCTCGTGCTAGCAGAAATCTTTAAATTCGTGACTAAGGGGCTTCATAAAATTGTTTCTCCTTTAGATTAAATTAATATCAAATTTGTTATATTGTAAAAGCCACGTTAGAAATGTTTTAAACGTGTTTTGTTAATCGCAATTTTTTCGCTTCTATGTATCAAATTGTATAAATTTAACAACTTGCTTATATAAAGCAAAACTGCAGCAAGTAAACAGAATGCAGTCAATTATAAAAGAAATATGTAATTAATTGCTCGGAACGATACAGAAATTCTTAATCTATAGTTAACAAATTCTTTAACGAGCTGTTAATTAATATAAGCATCATAAACTAATTTAATGCAATTTACAATATATTTAATGCACGTTTTCTAATCAGAAGGCATTTAACCTTGGTAGGACAGGGCTTTCAGCTCAATTCGCACGTTTTCCTCTTGTGTAATTGAAATTATTTAGCTATTTATGCGATCACAAAATGTCAAGGAAACGGTGCGGTTGTTTTTCTATTCTTTATAAAAAATTCAAAAGCCTAAAGCTTAAGAACTTTATCTTGTGTGGTTATCGTTAACTCTTAATTTACAATTCACAGAGAAACAATGTTTATTATCCTTAACTTGAATATGTTTTATTTTATTTAATTAGTTTTCATTGAAATCATTTTTAACAAGTGAAAGTTGCACTTACATTTCTAAATAAAAAATTCAAGCGTCTTAAGGGCCCCTTAATCTTTTCTAGAAAAATCTCGGATGCAGGTTCATACAAAAATAGAATTTCTTTTCTTGAACTTTCTTCTGCAAAATTAACTTTGAGATGTTCATTTTACGTGAAATAAATAAAACTTTTATTGTTACAGGCGTCAGAGTCAGCAACAGAAGCTGCCGAAAGTACAACAATCAAATCAAATCTAACAGGAAATCCCCAATTAGATTATATATACGACCCTAATCTTCCTAGAGAACTCAATGGGTATAATCTTTCTGCGTACCCTTTTTACAACAGCATGCCTGAAGACATCGACTTTAAATGTGATGGACTTCATGATGGATTTTATGCAAGTGTGCCTCATAAGTGCCAAGTGAGTATTAATATTAGATATACAACGTAATTTATGGTCGGAATTTCGGTTTGAATTTAAGTTAAAGCCTGAGAATTGCCTTAAGCTCTAATTTAAACCCAGCTAAACTAAGTTTCAGCTTAAACTTGTACTGAAATACCGGCAATTAGTGTATTACCTCTTAAAAGTTGATTTAAAATGTCTTCCATACTATTCAATGACATTGAATTTATAAATAAAATCGACTGTGGTTGGTGTTAAACCGAAATTATCAAAAACGTAACCAACATCAATCACAACCAGCCCTAATTATTGGTATATACCGGGTATCCCAAGGAGCTGGGATTCCTCAATAGCGTCTTTATTGTTTTAATTACATCAAAACGTTATTAAGAAACTGTTCTGCGTATTTTAAAATTATTTTGCGATAAACAGTTCAATAAAAATGTAACAACGTAGAGTTGGTTATAATGGGTGATCCAACGGTTAGCGTGGATGTTGATTGTCGTTATCTGACATATATCGCAATGGCCATGAAAAAATTTGTTGATAGAAAATAGTTATAGACTTTGGCAATTGCAACAATGGAGTTTTTTTTTCAAATTACTTCTTTGAAGATGCCGATGGAGCTACTGTTACCGTTAATTCCGAGCGTTAAATAAAATGCTAAGAGAATTTTTGTGGCCTAAATTGAATGAAATGGATGTGAATCAGCTCTGGTTTTAACAAGATGGCGCAACATCCCATACAAGCCATGAAACAATCGCCTGATTGCGCTCGAAGTTCGATGATCGCTTCATTTCCAGAAACTCTGAGGTGAATTGGCCCCCAAGATCCTGTGATTTTACTCCTTTAGATTATTTTCTTTGAGGGCATTTGAAGAATAAAGAGTATACTAATAATCCACAAACACTTCACCAGCTGAAAGACAACATTCGAGCTGCATTAGATGCCATTGATCCGCTTTTATGCGAAAAGTTATCGAAAATTTTGACGTTCGAATAACCTCCTGTCAACGAAGCCGTGGAGGTCATATGAATGATATTGTTTTTCAAGCATAATTGCTACATATTAAACTTTCTGATATAATAAATATTTCTAGCGTAAGTTTATAAAATGAATTTTTATTTGATGAAAAAATCCGCGCTAACTGCTGAATCACCCATTATTTCTTCTTAAATGGGGCAACCTTTATATTTTTAAATATTTTTATTCTGTCTTCAATGCTGATTGTAACGATATAGCATTATGGGGGTCGATTATCTTAGCATACTACACTCAGGTGCAAAAAAAAACGGGTTACTTTTTTTTCTTTTAATATTTATGTTGTTGTAGTACTTTTAGAATAAAACTTTTAGTGTTTTACAATAAAAGAGACCACCAAGGAGTAGAAAAAAACAACATATGGTACTTATCAGTTTATTTAATGAACATTAATAAGCGAAAATTAAATTTAAAGATACGAGTTCTTCACTACCTATTGCCCATTCGGCATTATGCATAGAGCATCAAGGTGCCTACTGCTTTCAATTGTTTATTTTCGATTTACTGATATTGCCAATAGAGATTGGTGTGTTCATTATGGTTCTAAGTGCTGAAGATTGTGCAAAAGCTGTAGCTCTTGTGGAAGACGGAAGAAGTCAGCGGTATGTGGCCAGATTACTTCATGTCAGTCTTTCTACCATCCAAAGAGTACTTAAACAGTTTAGAGAGACCGGCAGAAATACGCGGAGGCCGGGATCTGGCAGGAAACCAAAAACGACTGCTAACGATGACCGATTTCTCGTCCTTAATACTCTACGGAATCGTCATTTGACTTCAGTGGAGACAAAAAACCAACCCCGTGAGGTTCGTGGTACAGATGTGAGTGTGTGGATAGTTCGTCGAAGGTTACAAGAAGTTGGCTTAAAACTTACAGACCAGCAGCTGGACCAAAACTACTCCCACGTCACCGAGTAGCCAGACTACAATTTGCTCGCGAACATTAGAATTGGACATTGGCACAATGGAGTACTGTACTGTTTACTGAGGAGTCTAGGTTCTGCCTACATTCACCAGATGGAAGAGAACGAGTATGGAGACGAACGGGAGAACGATTTGCGGAGTGGACGTTTAACCCCCGGGTTAGCCATGGTGGAGGTTCAGTGATGGTGTGGGCAGGATATCAATGGATGCCTGCACCGAATTGATTGTTATTGATGGCGGGTCGCTGACTGCACAGCGGTATAATGAGGAGGTTTTGGCAAATTACGTAGTTCCATTTGCTCCAATTATCGGCGATGACTTTGTTCTGATGCAGGATAACGCGAGAGCGCATTCAGCAAGGTGCGTCACTGAATACTTGGATGAAGTTGGAATAGGAAAACTAAACTGGTCAGCATGTACCCCAGATGGAAATCCTGTAGAACATGTTTGGGACATGCTGGGCAGGCGTGTTAGAGGACGTGCAGTTGCAGCAACCACAATAAATCATCTTCGTGTGGCACTTCAGGAAGAATGGCAGAATATTCCGCAAAATGATATTCGTGAGCTTATTAGTGGCATGGGCCGCCGTATGCAGGCAATAGTTAGGGCTAGAGGAGGCAATACAAAGTATTGAAATCTATTCAAATGAAACTTTCATTCTTAATCTCTGTTAAGTTTATTTTGCGGAAATGCATTTTCTTTATTGTATACGTACATTATCATTTTCCCTTATTAATGTTCATTAAATAAACTGATAAGTACCATATGTTGTTTTTTTCTTCACCCTGATGGTCTCTTTCATTGTAAAATACTGAAAGTTTTATTCTAAGTACTACAACAACATAAAAAATAAAAGATAAAGAAATGACCCGTTTTTTGTGCACCTGAGTGTACATATAAAACTACAGAAATTTATAAAACTAAGAAAAAAGGGCATAATTAAAACAATCAAGTTTGAATAACAGAAAAACTAATTAGAAAACAACCGTAAGTACAAGAATTTCGCAAAACATCAAATTCCCAAACAATAAACTTCATTATATTAAATATTCTCTTTCTTCTCTTACAAGACTTGCAAGGCATAGACGCATAGATAAACGTCTTAATAATGTCAATTTGGATATGATGGGTTGCTCTTGATAAACTTAATCTTTTATATTCCACCATACAAAAATCTATTGAACTTAAATCGGAGAACGTGCAGGCCATGATAAAGGGCCATTTCCACCAATTCATCTTTGCGATTGTCAATCACTAAAAAATTCCCCATCATGCTGAAACCACGTTATTTGGCAAGATAGAAGGTCAATATTTTCTAATAATTCTGTAAGCTCATCTTGCATCTCCAGTGTGGAGTTTCGGTTGCATAATAATGCATGTTACGTCTGTTTACTAACGCATTATATTTAAATCTGGCTTCACAGTGTTAAAGATAAAAATACAGAGCCATGATCAACGTTTTCTAACATACCAATCTTAGCATTATTTTGACGTACACTCACTCAAATGAGAACCATCTTACAAATAAAGAAGTATTTGGAGTTCATTATTCATATTATTTCTTTCCTCCCAAATAACGATACTCATTAAAGATAATCCAGGTCTATGCTCCTACAAGAGACTCCACAGATGAAGTAGTAGAACAACTCTACGTCGAACTCGAATTAGCACTAAGTAAAGAAAAACCTACTGCACTATCATAATCGGCGATTTTAACTCGAAACTAGACAAGATAGAGAAAGCTCAGTGGAACAGCATAGAATAGAAGCTAGAAATGAGAGAGGACAAACTGCTAAACTTTATGGAAGAACACCGACTAAAAGCTATGAATACCTTTTTCCACAAAAAAGAACAAAGAAAGTGGACATGACGGAGTCCAGATGGATTTACCAAAAATGAAATTGACTTCGCTGTAACAAACAAGAGTTACATAATAAAAAATGTACTAAATCAAGTCGACATGAGTGACCATCGTCTCCTAAGTACCCGGGTAGTAATCAACACTAAGGTCCAACGGACGAAACTAATAGACAACAAACAGCATACTTTGAATACCGAAACTCTCAAAAGAAGTAAAGCAAAATACAGAAGTAATCTAGAAATCGCGCTAGAATTAAGAAAGCCACAGAACACATAACATCCATTGAAGATCAATACAATCATATCAGTTATATAGTATATCGAACGGCATTAAAACAATTAATAAGTGAGGAAAGAAACAAGAGACCTTATTGAGGAAAGAAATAAACAGAGGAAATACTTATTTGGAGAAAAGTTGAAAGAATGGAATAAGGAAATAGGACGGAAAGTTAGACATGACGTGGTCACTAAAAACAACGAGATCATCTAACAAGTAATAGAAGAAAAAACAAAGAACCTAAGGTATTCAGAAAGAAAAAACGAAATTATAGGTATATTAGACGAAAACCTCTAAATTTTAGTAATTAAAAATTAATTCAAAGCAGGCGAATTTATTCTAAAAGAAAGACTTAAAAATGCAACATTTTTTCTGGAAAAATAATTGTTTAAACGATTCGCTTTGCAACACACTATAAATAATTTAAATATCGTGTGATTAGTTTAGGATAAAGGCAAAACATACAGAAACTGTAAGTTACATGCTTACGATTAATTCTTGACTCAATTCAAGACTTACCACGTGAAGCTATAAAATTGAATACGATAAGGCATAAGCTAAAACTAGTGCTCAAAAAGGTCGAGCCCCCTTTATTCATACTTTAAAACTTCTTAATACAACCCAGCTTTCTAAAAACGTTAGGTATTTCAGGTTTTACAAAAACTTCATATGCAAGTATATAGACTATAGCTAACCGTAACATACAATTCTCAGAAGACATTGTCTGAAATGTTTTTATTTTTATTTTCTGATTTTTTGCGCTCCCTTTATATTTAAATTATTCTGGTGCATTTAAATTTAGGAGAAAATCTGCGAAAGTGCAGAAGTGTATTAGTAACCCACTTAACCACACAATTTAGTACGAAAAATAATTGATAAAAACCTCAAACACCAAGCGCCAAGCAATGGTTATACAAAAAAAATTTCCAGTTCAAGGTCACATGGTTTAGGCATTCTTTTGCTTCTTATTGTTATTAAAATGTTTAAATCTAAATAGAGCATCTGCAAGTTATCTTATAATGCATTCGCTATCGTTTTACACCCCAATAAGCCACAATTTTGCTTTATAAGATTTGAAAATTGTTATTTTCAGATGTTAAATAACAACTAAGTACGTACCTAAGTTATATAGCTCCGTTGGCTTGAATTTGAATAACAAAATTAACTCACAGTGCTGATTCGTAAACCATAACTTTAATAATATTTCATAACAATTTTGGACTTTTGCTGACAGGAAAAGTTTGTATAAAGAAAGTCTTCTTTATAATAAAGAAACATCTTCTTAACATGCTCTACTATATGACTCAAAACAACCATGAATGCATTTTATGTTTTAATTATCTAAATTATCGGGTTTAATTAAGACAATTTGAATATTCAGAAAGCCCTTTCTTTTTTTTTAATTTACACGATAATGATAATAATAATAATTAATAATAAACTGTCGTATCTATCTCATAAGGCTTAAAAGCTTTGTTCCATTATTATTACAAAATGCTTTATGTAAAACGTCAGCTATTTTCATGGTAAGGGAGGAAGGTGATATTGACTCTGTCGAACATAGAAGACTTAACTTCCAATTTCAGCCTTAACTTCCACTTCTTTAACTCCATATTAAGTACAATAAATTTTCCATAGGCGATTTAAACCGCCACTAAAATTTTAAATAATGTTAAGCATAAGAATGTGACATTAATTTCCACGAAATCAATCACTTCATTTACTTCCCTAGGGAGGTAAGTTCATACTTTCTACCTATGTTGTCAACCGATAAGTAATTTGTAAATTAACAAGTGTTAATACGGATGTACAAGTATATCTATTATTATGATTAGCCTCTACAAATGTCTATATAGGGCAACGGCCTCCCTCATTTCTCTTATTCTCTGCATTTTTCAACATATGCTCGACGGTTGTCGAAGGCATGGTGCTTGCCACACCACCTCGTACATATACATAACATGGGATACAACCGGATATAAAAAGCGATTTAGGAGGCCTAAACCCTCCAAGCGTTGGTGCCGATACCTTTACCCTTTTACGTATTTTGATCAGTATGATATGCTAATATGAATTGTTATTAATTCCTTTGCTAGTTTGTGTCACTTTATAATATTTGGTTTCTGCATTATTTCATGCGTAAACTAATTTATTAATTAAGATAAAACGGTTTTAGCTTCCGTTTTAAAAAATGTCGATTTTACGTTCTATTTTTTTCATAGTATGAATTTTATTTAATATTCCATGTTAATATTATTTCCTTTTCTGTACAAATTTTGGTTTTAACATATGGTTTCCTTTTTTGCTCCATAATTATTTTGATTTATTAACAAAAAAACTTATATAAACATGTTATTTTTTACTAATTAAACATATATGGCTTATGTGACATAATTGAAAGGAACAAAAAACGCGTTTTTACAGCCAACGATGATTTCCATTTAACAAATACAACTATGACTTGTTAGCACCATTGAATTTCTCATTAGAAACAACACGCTATCTACTCTGTATATCTAACAGTTCCTCTATCTCTACAAATAAAATTGTTACCCATATAACGTCCAGAAAATGGGGTAGGTATCTTGTACTCGTATATAGGTAGTAAGTATTTCCAGTGAATACGATAAATACTATAACGGTGAAACATCTACAGCATGAAATGTTAAGATTAAAAGACACAGAAACATGATTAGGTTAACAAATTGAAAAAAAAAAGAACAGGACATACATACTTGTAATAATAATTATAAAATCCATTCTAAAATTTTACCTAAAAAACCTATACAAAAAATCAAAGAAAGTGTACGTCTTATTAAACAAAATTTTCATCTTCTTCAGTAGGTACAGATAAATTTTGGTTAGAGAATCGAAACGATGAAAGTTGCCCTCATTATGCGTAATATATACTCAACATGCTTTGTTCATAAATAACGGCTTCTGTAACTATTTATACATACAGTGTGTCCGCGTGGTAATGTATAAAATCGATAAAATTGTTAAAAATGAGTTTCCGAAAAATCCGTCGGACATGTCGAGCGATTTGTATTAAATTCTATATTTTAACAGGATTTCCTGATTTTTCCCGCCATTTTTCTAATAGCTATGACGTCATCGATATTTTTTTTAAATGGCAACCCCTATTTTTTATTACGTCATTCGAAAGAGCGCATTTTTTTACAAATGGTAAGTTAAAATTTATAGTAGATTGCAATGTTGCATTATAAACTTCTTCAGCAAAAATTATTTTATAGTAAAAAAATTTATTTCTTAGAAAGTAACACGTGTAACATTAAAATAAAATTAAACTAAATCAGGTGCTCAAATTGTGCTCCGTTTACAGCTTGACAGTGTGCAAGGCGTGTGATCAGGTGTTCAAATTTCTGTTCAATACACTATAGCTGTTGTAATCCACACACATTACTTAAATTAAAAAATAAAAGAACTCTTAGTCAAGCAGTTCACTGTCAACTTCCGTTCTGAAATAAGTAAGAAGAATGGTGCGATTATCCGAGAGGGAACGAATCGAAATACTCACCATCATTGGTTTTGGTGACAGAGTTCGGACACAACAGGAGGTAGCCCGTTTATTTAATGAAATTCATCCTGATCGTACCCCTATTTCTCAAACGATGGCACCTGATGTAGTTTAATTTTATTTTAATGTTACACGTGTTACTTTCTAAGAAATAAATTGTTTTACTATAAAATAATTTTTGCTGAAGAAGTTTATAATGCAACCTACTATAAATTTTAACTTACCATTTGTAAAAAAATGTGCTCTTTCGAATGACGTAATAAAAAGTAGGGGTTGCCATTTAAAAAAAATATCGATGACGTCATAGCTATTAGAAAAATGGCGGGAAAAATCAGGAAATCCTGTCAAAATATAGAATTTAATACAAATCGCTCGACACGACCGACGGATTTTTCGGAAACTCATTTTTAACAATTTTATCGATTTTATACATTACCACGCGGACACACTGTATAAATAAACATATAAGTTGTGATTGAGACAATAACTAAGAAAATCATTTTAAAATATTTTAGCTCGTTTCTAAGTTAACCGCCTAATTTTAAATTTTTGGCAATTGACGGTGAAAACGTTTCTTTGATAACTTAACAATTCGAATAAAACCAGCTTATGAATAAATAAATAAAAGAAAACTGGTTCCAACAACGCTTTTTAAACATTTCAAATTCGTTTGAAAACGGAGGTAGACTTGTCTTCAAAAGGTTACGTACAGGGTTAATAGTTTAATTTAAATGGCGACGAAATACCCAAAAAAGAAGTATAAAATACCCAACTTCCCACAGCAAACTTACGGAAAATAGTGCGCACAAAAAGACATTTTTCGATACAGTCCCGTTCCAAAATCAGTACCTACAAGTAAGAAAGAAATTTTCATTTTCAACAGATGAGGTGCCATATCAGCGAGATAAATAAATTATTCATTCATCATTAACTTATATCAATAATAAATTATTAAAACAACATAATATGCGAGTTTTTTGCATTAATTTTATACTTCCTGCTTGAAACTTCTTTTACTTATAAATATAAATGTAATGTATTGCCTAATCAAACTTTGATATTAATAACAAATTTTAATTAAAGGCTTGGAGAAAAATAAATTCCATTAACAGTCTGTATATCGTACTTAAGCTTTTACTAGGCTCTCGCCTGCTACTAAATAAATGAAAAGGAAAAGTCGTATTCACTACGATTAAATAAATTATAAATTAATAAGTTACATTGAGTTACTAAAACACCGTTTATCTCTTTTCTACACATTAAAAGCTATATCGTTTTACGTTTACTTTAAATACGACTTTAGATAGATAACTTTAATCATGAATTTACATTGCCTCGAAGACTCCGGAAAAACATACAAAATACATGATTATTTTGTATTAAAAAAATTAATTTTTTGTACTCTCGGGCGTAAAGTGACTACTTTCCACCCGCGAAGAAGGGCGCAAAGTTAATTATTGCAGACCTCGGGCGCACTTTACGCCCGCGACAAATTAATTTAAAATATCACAAAAATAAGTAGATTACCTTAGTTTATAAAATCACTCTTGCCGTGAATGCCTCAATTTGACATTTTTAAAAATACTATTAGAAAAATTTTACTATAAATCAAAAAATTTAAATATAATCTCCGTCCGTGCAAAAAATATTGTATGTACCACAGGCGTAATAAGCGACTTTAGCCCTTGGCGTGTTTTAACCCTCGACTAAAGTCTCGGGTTAAAATATTCACGCCGCAGGCTTAAATCGCTTTCCTTACGCCCTTGATACATAAATAACTATTTTATTGTTATAATTAAGCAAAAACTAAGAAACCCGCTAATGACAAAACAAAAAGTTTTGATTTATGTATGTATGTATCGTCTGTGACCCCTTATACCGTTCGGTGTCGAGGCTGGTGCATTAATGTATGAGGCTGTAGGGGTTCAATGCACAATCCGGCCCGACTCTGCGGGTTACGTGATTGGTGCGCCGTTTAATACCTATGTGTATAGTATCAGTGTGTATGTGTAGGATCTTGTTACTCAAAATCCTGCCCATCAGGAGATTCGAGATTCGAATCGGAGACTAGCGCAACGTAGCCTGACAAGCTAGCACTGCGCACCCTGGCTGTTAGTTTTGATTTATAATCAGCTAAAATAATTAGTCAAAAATTATATTTGTCGATATTTTAGCCTAAATTATTCCAAATTATTTATTGTAAACTTCGGAAATTAATCAGGAAAACACACGTTACTGTACATTTACATATAATCTGGTTACTGCTTCTTCTTCTTCTTCCTCTTGATATAGGACAATTGAGAATTGACCTGTAATTTCTAGCATTTTATTCCTAGGAGATCGAAGCCCAGCTATCCCGCCATCTCCTTAATGGTCTTCCCGGTTCTCTTATTCCATCTGGTCTTTTGTCTCGTACGACCTTCGTTATCCTGTTGTCAGCCATTCTTGTTACATCTTCGTTCCACATTTTTCTCCTATGTCTTATCCAAGTTACTAAGTCCTCTGTTTTACACATTCTTCTAATGGCTTCGTTACATCGTTACTGATTCTGTCTCTTCATGTTTTTCCCGCAATAGCCTTAACACTCTCATTTCTTCTTCTTACTTTATGTCGTATCTGCTCGTGTTTCTGCCGCATATGTCATGATACATGACTTGTATATGCGTGTTTTACTATCTATATTCAGATATTTGTTATGCCGTATTGTATCTTTCAGGCATCCAACTATGTTAGCGGCTTTGTTTATTTGGGTCCTCACTTCGCCACATAAGTTTCCGTAGCATGTGATATTCACACCTACGTAGTTAAAGCTACTTACTGGTTCAACTGTCGTGTCAGCTATTACCAGTTTGCATCGCAGGGACTCTTTTGAAATAGTAAGAGATTTTGTTTTTTCACTGAAGATCTTAACATGAAGATCTTCAGTGCAAAAACCAAATCTCTTACTATTTCAAAAGAGTCCTTAGCAGCTGAATTAAATTCTTGGAGTAAGCGCTGCAAGATATTCTCATTCTCCGTCACGTCGTCGGCATTGTACTGCAAAATAAATAAAACATTAGAAGAGCACAAGTAAACATTTATTAAATGAATGAATAAAATTTAAAGAAAGTGTGAATATTAGAAGAATATAAATAAGCTTTAATTTGAGAACTATTTGGACTTTAGGGAACAAGAAAACTTTAGGAGATGGCAATTTTCAATTTAGAAGAATAGATTGGTTCTACCCAAACTTACAGACATAATTTTCAAAGTGAAGCGAAACCTATTCATACATTTAGTTTGATTAGACATGTTGTGGTCCTTCGATTAAACAATCTGTTTTTGTTAACTTTGTTGTTATATTTAACAAATAAACTGTTGTTATACAGCTACTATAAACTTAACTACTCTTTTGCTATTCTTTTCGAATCCTGCAAACCGAAATTGCATGAACTACAAATGTTAAGGTTGAAATTTCTTCTACATGGTTTACATTTTTAATCCAAGCACGAAATTCAACTCGAAAGTTATAAAACCTAATTTGTTATTATCAACTTATCGACGACAGTTTTCATTGATTAAAAATTAAAAATATCTCCAAAGGAGCAAATTCTTCAAATTTTATATTCAAATCTAGACTCGAAATTTAAGTCAAAAACCTAAATTCGAATTTAAACTCTCAACCTGATATTTAAATGGATGGGAAATATCTAAAACTCGAACTTTTTAAATAAAACCTCAAATAGTATTTCAGATTTCCTAGGAAGTAGATGTATAAGAGATTCGAATAAAATTCCTTAGAATTCTTTGTCGTTTTCATTGATTTGTCATGGAGCTCTGGTTTTAAAAAAATTTGGTAGCGATTTATTCCTCGCAAATTTTAGCCCTATAAACTACATCGATTGATTAAGAATTAAAAATCGAGGGCTCGAGTTTTGGACATATGTTCTTTGATCTTAACCACACTGGACCAAGAATTGTGAATTTTAATATTTTTTTGTAAACATATTTCACCTAAATATGAAATTAGGATTTAGTTTTAAGTTTGAAAGTCCAAAGTTAAGAATGTATATCTGAATGTGCGTCCTGTAACTGTGATATTTTTCCAATTCTTATGACTAGTGCTGTGATAAATTTTTAATTCTTTTTACAAATTTCTGAAGATATTAGCCAATGCTGATGGAAACGTTAATAAAAGAATTAATGTAGTTTGCATTATTTATGTGGACCTATAAACCAAGATTCTGAAATTATTTTAATGCAAAGGCAATGCCAAAGTAAATAAAAAGTATTTCAATATTCGAAGATTCGACTTCGAAAATTGAAATTTGGAATACAGATTTGACTTCTACTGCTGTGCTCAAAAATCATTTTTTTTTTTTATTTAAACAATTAATTAATGCCTTAATTCATCTTAATTAAGGCATTTCAACCGATTTAATTGAAAACTACTATAAAAATATTCAAAACTAAATTACCTAAAATTAATTGTTAGTTAAAGCATAGTAAGTGCTTTCGGGTGGGATTTAAACCCACAACTTACTATTGTGTAAGCGAAAAATCCATTCCACCTGTAAGGTTATTAGTAACTGATAATAAATTTCAGTAATAAATTAAAACATTCCATTTTTAATTTTTTGACGTTTTTGCGTAATTTAATTTAGAATTTAAGTAATGCCCCATACTTTTCAACCTTGGTCTGTTCAATTTCATAACATCCTCAATTTATATGAAATTTATTATTTTCCAAGCCAGTACGCACCTTCGTTCCAAAAACCGTCTTCTCCAATTATGCTAATTATGTTAATTAAAAAATAATAATAAATTGAAACATATGGTACAAGAAAACACACCTTAGATTTCTAACACGCAAAGAATTTTTGATTTTTTAAATTTTACCTACGATTATTCAAAAATTATTATTTGCAGAAAAAGTATAAGTTTCCACTTGATTTTCTCAGCAAATAGGTCCATTAATATTTTGTATTTTAACCTTCCTGATTTTTCGTAAGTCCAGTTTTTAATATAATCTGATATCTAAATTTGCATACAAATAAACGCCGTACCGTTTTAAGTCCAGTTGTACCACGTTCAAACGACTTGAATGTTAATGTAACCGAAAAGCAAAGAAAATAATTCGTCTGTGCTCATTTAAAAATCGAAATGTTGTCACTTGCGACGACCTTGCATAGCATATTGTTCGATAGTACGGTCACTTTCTCTTCAGTGAAATTGTTCTGTAAACTGGCCAAGAGGTGCCAGGTTTATCCAGTTATAAAATAGTTTATTGCGGTTAAACAAGAATTTCTATTTAGTATGAATTTGAAGAAAAATTGGCATGCATTTTTCTTTTTTGCTTTAATATAAAATAATCGATTTGAGCAATGGATACCCTTGAGTAATTACAGTGAAACTAAGATTATAAATTATTTGTTAAGAACAATTATATGTTTGAAATTACTTCCTTTATTGCTACTGGAATAATTAATTGTAAGGTTCTAAAACTAATAATAAAACCGTTACTGAAGAAAATGCTCAACACGATAACGTGACTCGGATGTTAACATTATCATTAACCGAATCCTAATTTCAACATTTCATCCTTGAAAACTCGCCACTGGAAAGAAGCGAAAGTAAATCAAGTTTGTCATCTCTGTCAATTGTTATGAGAATTCTGTTCGTAAAAAGTAGGTAACCAACCCATTTTTCTGCGTAAGTAAATATCTGTTATAATGATGGCATGCAAAGTGATTGTTCTTGTTGTTTGTAAAAGATGTAACAGATAAACGTGCGATACGCCTTAGAAATTGTATAAACAATACAGCTTAATTATAAGTCTTTCGGATTGTAAAAAAATATTGAAAGATCTGAATCGATCTGAACTTACCGATTGTTGTTAGTGACTGTGGTAGTGATATGCAAAAAAAAGAAAGAACTCTTTGCGTATCGATTGTAAAATCTGAATGCAATACACAAGTGAGAGTAGTGCTAAGTTAACCCAATTTTATTACTTGTTTTCGAATAATTATGCTCAATGAAAGTGCAGGAAATGAAAAACATTGTCATTTAATACACATGTAATCAAATATAGTTTTGCATTTTTAACAGTCTATTTTATGATAGTTAATGGATTTTATTTAATGTGCAGATAATAACATTGTTTTTACTCTTATTAGCTGCATTTTAAGGATTTTCTCTCAACGCTTGTTCTAGGGGGTTTCTTTACAATTTTTACTTTTTCGTGAGTATTGCGCTAAACATTAAAAATTACAAAGGAATTTAAACATATTAGAATTATTTTGTTATTGAATATTGAGCGAAATAAACTAGGAGACTGTAATTAACAAACTAATAAATTATGTAAAGCAAAATGCTTATGCAATGCAATTAATTGGCATGCTCAACTTGGACGCACGTGTTAAACTATGTCAGCTTTAAAAAAAACGTCTTTACAATGGTACCAAATATATAGCAATTAACTTTGTGACGATAAGCTAAAAACTGAACACAAGTCAAGTCCCACACATAGGTACAAAAATTACTTTCATCCTTTCACTGGGAAATTAGAGTAAAGGTAAAGGTATCGTTACTGACGCCCGGCGATGGCGCATGACCGCACCGGTAGAGATTAAAGTACCATTTTCAAAATAGGATGTGTTAATAGAAATTCAATAGTACACCACAAGCCTAAATGTTGTCATAATAAAACGGCCTCTGAATTGAATAAAAATATTTATTACATAACCAGATTTCTACTTATAATCAAAGGTTAATTCATTCAAAGTAACTCGTGCCACTACAATTACCTGTTACAGCGTCTAAAAATGCTGATGATGCCAAGGTGAAACAGCTGATTTTATGACAAAATACAAAATGTATGATGCAGAAAATACATGTCGATAAACAGTCGTAATAATAACCTGTTTAAACAAACAGAAACATTTGTTAAACAATAATCGTTTTTGTTTTTCTTTCGTATTTTGGGAATGAAGATAGATACTAGTTATAATTAAAATTGATATTTAAAAAACTTAGGACTTAAGTCAAATCTTGCAGCAACTTGAGCCCTAATTGAGTCTAAACGAAAAATCGGTTCTGAGACATTCAAAGAATTTCGAAAACAGTTTTAATATCTCGTACAGAATGGAGCGTTGTAACAAATTCGTCAAAAATTAAAAATCAGATTTAGTAATAAAGCCAAACTTTAATAAAAATCCATATGAAATCATTCACCCTTGGGGACTGATACTTTGAATTCAGATTTAAAAGATAAACAATTTGATTTTTGTTTAACATTGCTGTTTGAATGTTTTATTCTAAGAAAGAAGGTATAGGCTTAAATTAAAAATTACTTCAAGTTGGCTTAGGCTAAGACGTAAGCCAAGCTTTACTGCACTTAGCCCTAATTTAAGTCGTCTTCAAATAGTTTAA
Organism: Melanotus villosus; assembly: GCA_963082815.1. NCBI lineage: Eukaryota > Metazoa > Arthropoda > Insecta > Coleoptera > Elateridae > Melanotus > Melanotus villosus. The sequence continues at coordinate 25,538,789 of OY720419.1, read as the reverse complement.
AAGTAGCACTGGTATTCCTGCACATGTCTGATATGGTTTGACTAGATTGGTAGTCGATCCTGCTTCTTTTTACAGCATTTGTTAACGACCAAATCTCGACTCTATCAAATGTCTTCTCGAAATCTACGAAGGCCATATAAAGAGGCTGGGTATATTCACACGACTTTTCCATTATTTGTCGTATGTGATCTAGCGTGCTGTATCCATCTCGGAAATTGACTGATCTGGGGTTTGGAAGGCGTCAAGTTTGATTGTTATTCTGTTGGTTATGATACCGGTAAACAATTTGCATATATGGGAAATTAGTGATATATGCTTGTAATTTCTAAGGTCTCTTTTTCTCCTTTTTTAAAATCAAAATAACCGAAGCGCTCTTCCAGGCGTTTGGAACCCGTCCTTGTTCAATGCATGTATGGAAGAGCTTTACGATATGATTGTTTAACCAGCTTCCTCCTGTTTTGATCATTTCAATAACGATGTCGTCCGGTCCACGAGCTTTATTATTAGCAATTTTGGTTATTTCTGGTATCTCTTCTGTTTTTTTGTAATGGTTGAGTATAACTTTTCATAGAACTTTTCTACGAATTCTAATATATCCATTCTGTTCTGATGTAGATTCCCGTTTTCGTTCAGTGTACTTATAATTTCGTTTTTTTCTGTTGCTAATTTCTTCCTGAATACCTTAGGTCCTTTGTTTTCTTCTATTACTTGTTGAATGATCTCATTATTTTTAGTGGCCACGTCCTGTCTTATTTCCTTATTGCATTCTTTCAACTCTTCCCCACATAAGGATTGCCTCTGTTTATTTCTTTTCTCAGTTAAGATGTTAAGATCGAAAGAGGCGTAAAGCAGATAGGCCCTCTTACCCTTAAGCTTTTATAAACTTGTCAGAGGATGTTTTTAAGATGCTTCATCGGCAAAACAGAGTTATAAATATAAACATAAACGACAAACACCTTACAAACTTAAGATTTGCTGATGATATCGATGGACGAACTGGAAGTTATGATAAGGGACCTAAGACCCAAAAAATAGATTTAAACACGAACCTCCTGAAAACGAAGATAATGTGCAACAGAATTGCTGGGAGACATATACGATATACGTATACACAGAATTAACAACAGAAGACAAAAACTCCCACCGAACGGAGCAACACAATCGGCAGAAGTGAACAGATGAATCCAACTTGCTTGGACAGCTTTACACAGAAACAAAAAATGAAATACATCTTACCCGTATTTACATACAACATCTGAAACCTGGGTTCTCACAAAAACTAACATCGAGAAGTTGAAAGTAACAGAAAGGAAGATGGAAATAGCAATGCTGGGAATTCGAATCACAGATTGAAAATCAAATCAGTAGGCCATCTAATGCGAAGAGAAGAGGGTAGATGGAGTGAGCAAGTAATAGGAAAGCGAGACAGAAGGCGTCCAAGGGTACGATGGAGGGATGACACCACGAAAATAGCCGAAACACACTGGATTAGAAGAACACAGGAATGAACGGAGTGGAGAAATCTGGAGGAGGCATATATCCAGTATTGGAATAATTAAACGCTGAAAATGATAATGATGAAGCTAAGTTTTAACATTTAAGTTAAACTCCAGTTCTGAGACATTTAAATAATTTAACAAAATAAATAGTTTAATATGCTCATTAAAACTTAAAAAATACATCAAAAATTAAAAAACAGATTTAGTAATAAAACCAAAATTCACGTTAAATCATTTATTCTTAAGAAATAGCCCTTTAAATTCAAATGTAAAAGACAATCATTTGGATTTCTGTTTAATAAATGTTTCTGCTGGCTTGGCACATAAGCTTGATTTTTTATTCTGGGAAAAGGGTAGAGTAATTAAACTATTTTTTCTAACACTAATATCTTATACTGTTTGTATGGTGCATAAGAGCTCACTTGTTATGTTGCCTTTAAAATACGTTTTCTCTATAAAATACGTCGTCAATGACAACGTATTTTATAGGCCTTTAAAATACGCCTTTCTCTATAAAATACGTCGTTGCCTAGCAATCTTCACATTTTGTGTATTGTGACGCATCTCAAATAATAATTTATTAAAATTTCTAATAATATATTAGTGAAAGATATTATTAGTGTTAGAAAAAATCTTGAAGACATCTCGTGTTTTATAGTTTAAAAATCTCGGTCTATCAAATCCTCGGCTCACTTCGTTCGCTCGGATTTGAACTACGACCTTGATTTTTAAACCTTCTATAAAACACTTGTTGTCTTAATAGCTATAAAAAACTTAGGGCAGATATTTCAGTACAGGTTTTAATTAAAATTTGACTTAAGCTGGTTTAAACTAAGACTTGAGCCAAACCCTATTGCACTTAAGCCCTAATTTAAGTCGTTTTAAAGTAAGTTTTAATTTAATAATAATAACTAATAACAATTTCGCAAAAATAGTCTAATATGCAGAGCAAAAACAAATACGCCAAAAATTAAAAATCAGATTTAGTAATAAAACCACAATTCAATTAAAAATTCAAACATCTAAAATCATTTACCCTGAAGGAATAAAAACTTAGATTTAAAAGACAAACATTGAACTGGTCGCTGAAACTTCGATCCATAAACTACCTACCTACATCTTGAGATTGAAATCTGTGATTCCATGTTCCTGTAGCAAATATACTTTCTGGTTTTTTGCAGTCAGAAAATGTCAATTACAAATTAAAATTAATATATACAGCCACAAACCAGCGTTTTTAATCCTTGTGGAAGCTGAAATAGCAATGCAACTTGAAAATAGGAAATCAAATAAATTTGGAATAATAGTTACCATAACATACCAATAAAAATAACAATTTTCTTATTTCTGATTTAAAATGGCAAATAATAAGTTAAAATAATCTTGAAATGTTTTTACGTTCGACTGCATCATAATCACTTGATTTATGGATGCATTTAGTGTCCATAATGTGTCACTTTATTGGACTAGTACTTTTACTTTATTTTATTGGACAGAACTGTCACTGTCACAAAAACGGAATTTTTTATTTACATGAAATAACAAATTTAAACAATTAAATCAACATATTTATTTTTTGGAACTTGCTGCCAATTCTTCTACACTTTCTAAAGTATCAATTTCTTTGTATAAAGACAATAAATTATTAAATCGTATTTAAACAATTTTTGACATTTGCAACACTAGAAAAGAACACTAATTTTTATATAGGAAAATTTAAAAAATAATTTTAAAAGATATCCAGTTCCTCTAGAGCAGTCGAACATAAAGCTTTGTATGTAATTCGTACATAAACAAACTTTATAGACTCGCCTTGTTTATTAGACTCGCTCGCTCGCTCGCTCGTCCATAAACAGCGGCTCGTCCAATAAAGTTCTATATTATGCACTAATTACTTAAATAGCTATTATAAAACAAACAACAACCTAACGTACCTACTTTATTGTCCTGTTAAATCCGTCGACATCGGCAGAAAATAACAATGGTTTCAAATCTTTTTTAAAAAGGAAAAATAGGAAGTGATAAAATTAAGGAAAGTAAATTAATGTCTGTAGTGAATTATTACCGAAATGCATAATGTATGCATGTAACTTCCTACGAAGCTTTTGGTTTACATTTGTGTAATTAATGTGACTTTCCATTTGTATTACCAAAATTTGTAAATTTTTATTAATAAAACCTAACAGAATTTTAATTTAGAAATAGATACAAAATCTACACTATTTGCTAAACAAATTCGTTGAAGAATGCTGTTTGAAACTCAAAAAAAGTATTTTACAATAAAAATACTTGTTAGATTATGCAAATAATTAGATAAGAAGTAATTACATTCTAGAATATACTACGGAATTTTACATATATGTATAAAATATTTTAAAATCGTAGTTTTATGTAAATATACTTTCACTAATTTTAGAGAACTTGCTAAACCACATTCGTTAAGCGTTTCTGCAAATTAATTAGGTTAGAGTAGACAAATTATTGTTTTTTTGTTTAAATAAATAATTGCATAAATAAGTTAAAAATTCTTGTTTTCAAAATTAAGTGACATAAATTACATTCTGACGAAAACCAAACTTCAAGGGCTCTCTAAATGATTCTGTAACATCCACTATATTTTATTAAACTTTCAGGAGTTGTGGGTTATTTAAACTAAAAATATTCTTAAAATAAAAGTCTAAATAAACTTAATATTCGTAAATAGGAATTAAGAAGGTTCCACTCACAAGCTACCCTTACGTACCAACTTTTTGTGCAAAATATTTTCAATTTTACGTGCAGAAATCCTTTAGATTCTTGTAATTTATTTATTTATTAACTTAGATAAACAGAAATAATTGTGAAGATCAGTATGTCATGTGATAAATAAAGAAAGCGTTTTGTGGAAATTATGTAAATTTGTTTAACTTTAACAATTGTGTATATAATTAATAACTCATGAAGATAATTCGTCAAAGAATATCCAACTATGTAAAATAAAAAGACAGCATTAAAACATTTGTAGCAAAATCTTCAACATATCACCATAAAATATAAATTATAGTTAAAGGAGGTCAACACGAAGAACATACAATCCGTACTTAGTAAATTTCTAATCGTCATGTAATCTACAGCTGACGTGTTAAGAAACACCTTGAACACTTGTTATATTTACTGAATTACTTTATTTGTAGTAGCAAAAGCATAGGTTTTCTTATTTCACTTTTCACAAAACACGAATTAAGTTCACGGTTATAAATTAGTGTTCTTTAAGCCATAATAAATTTCAATTTCATTGAGTGAGTAGAACTAAAATTACAAATAGCAACTGTTAAAAAACAATAAATGGCATCTGCACACTAAACATTTCTACTCTCGCTTATTAAATAGTATATTGTATTTGTAAAGAAGGAAAAAGCTTGGCGTTCTACATTTACTTATTATAGATAGAGGGGTCTCAGAATTCAACCGAAAAGCTTTTAAAGATCATAGAGCATATCAAAAGAGGAGGCTATTTTCGGAAATAAACCCAAGATTTGGAAACACAAAATAACGACTCCAGAGACGTTATAAGAAATCCCTGAAAATACCTTAAAATAGGCAACCGGTTATTCGTAATAGGAATGATTATTATTTGAATAACAGAACCTGATAGTTTATAGCTACCCTGTTGATTTATTTATTTACTTATTGGGTGATCTAAAGTATGTTTATTAAAAAAAAAACTCTAGAGTGCTTTAAAAATTTGTTTTAAGTATGTCTTAGGCTGTATGTTACATATGAAAATCATTTCCAGGGATTGCTGCGAGTTTTTTTTTTTTAATGAACATACGTTATTTATGCGTTTAACTAATGGGAAAGATCCAAGCTTGCAGCGATTATTTAATTTGACTTATAAAAGTTCTAATGGCCCGTATTCTCACCTTATGTTTAAAGTTGTCTCTAACTAAAATCGTGTTTAACGTAAACATAAAATGATATAGGTAGCTTTATGTAATTTTATATGTGTATAACAGAGATGCGGGATGTTGCCATTGGTAATTAAACATGACGTTAAATTTAAATATGAGGTGAAAATACCAACTATTCTCTTTGGTACTCCTTAATATCTGCAAATCAGATGTAATATACCCTCGTTGATTTTTTAGTAAATATCAATACAATTTTATTGCCGAAAACAACAAAAATAAAATAAGTATATTTTATTCATTTCAGCTTTATCACCACTGCCTATTTGGAACACGTTTTGACTTCTTGTGTGCCAACTACACAGCATTTGATCAAAAAACCTTCATTTGCCATTTCGTTTCGGAAGTAGACTGCGTTAATTCTCGTAAATACTGGTTCAGGTAATTATTATAACATATTCAATGTCGACAAAACCGATTTAATTCAATCTAATTTAGGAACGATGTACTATACGAAGCTGCATCCACGACGACTCTTAAACCACTTCCGCTTGTAATCTCGCCAGCAATTACCGCAGCTAGAAGACCGCTTCCAAGTATAAGACAACCAAGACCTTCGAGAAGAAGACCACAGTATGATGATTACGATGAAGAATATGCCGACGATGATAGAGAAGAATATTATGAAGACCCACGGCCAAGACCCCGCCGAAGGAAACGGCCAAGACCTCGACCAAGGCCTATCTATGAAGATGATTATGAAGAATATGAAGACGAAAGGTACGAGAGGCGACCTGGAAGACCTAAAGACGATGATGATAGAAAACCATATGACAGAAGGGAATCGTATGATCGCCATGGTAGTGGAAGAGAACCCGACGACCGACGTTCAAGCGAAAGCGAAAGAAAAGCCCACGATAGGAAAGAACCTGACGATGGTCACAATAGAAAGCCTTATGATAGACGGGAATCTGAAGATCGTCGCACGGGCGATAACGATAGAAAACCATATGACAGAAGGCAATCAGATGACAAACGAGTTAGCGATAATGATAAAAAACACGATGGACGAGAACCCGACGATCGTCGTGATACAGATGACGATAAAAAATCAAACGATAAAAAAGAAGGTGATGATCGTCGCAGTAGTAGTGATGGCAGAAAACCATATGATAGAAGAGAACATGACGGTCGCCGTTCTCCAGACAGCGAAAGAAAATCATATGACAGAAGAGAATATGACGATCGGCGATATGAAGATCGACCAAGCGACAATAAACGTTACAAAGATGACAGACGACACGATTACGAGGATCGTCCGAGATATGATAGAGATGAAGAATTTGATTACAGATATGACAGGGATCGAAGAAGAGATGAAGATCGTAAGCGCAGACCAGCTGATGATGAGAGATATGAAAGAGATGATCGCAGATCACCTCAAGAAAAAAGACGTTATGAAAACCGAAGACCATTAGATGATACAAGACCCCACGATCGCCCTAGAAAGGGTCACAGGCGACCACATGACGATGATGTATATGATGATGAGAAAGAAGATGACAGAAGGTACCATGATCGCCCACGAAAAAACGATAAAAATGATAATCCTTCAACACAAGACAGTAAGCAGTCGCCCAGTAGTGATGACAAACCTTTAGTTAAACCGAACGGTACCAGTTTTGTTTTTAATCAACCAAGATTGCCGCCACGAATTAAACTACCGGTTCTAAAAAATGAACAAAACAAATTTGCTCATAAGCCGCCAGCAGAAAAACCAGTAACTAAAAAAACCGAAGACGATGAAGAATACTATGAGGAAGATTATGAAGAAGAGCCACCTCCAAAACGTTCATCTCCTCGACCTAGCCCTAAACCAGAACCTGAGGTAAGCGAAACGCGACGTCCTAATAAATCTGGAGGTAATTCAGAAAGAGAGGAAAAACGAGAAACTAGAAGACCGTTAGGACAAGCTTCAAAGCCTAGGGTGCAAATGTTTAGAAGGCCGGTAGTCGACCCTTTTGACGATTATGAAGATGAGAAACCCAAACAACCTCGACCACATACCACAAGATCCAGACACGATGTAGATAACCGGGATGATAAAACTAATTCTAATAATAAAAATCGTCCAACCACGGAAGATTATTCTGATATTAATAGAGATGACGAAAAAACAACAAAGCGTCCAAGCAAAGAACGCAACACAAATCAGTCTCCACCAAAATTTATACCTAAAGATCCAAGAGTAAGAACTGAATATAAAGAATTCAGAGACGAACCTAAATTAGAAACTACCAGTTCAACAACAACCACAACTACAAGTACTACTACGACTACAACAACTAAAGAACCGCCTAGAGAACGCCCAGAACCAATTGTCAGAGTAGTTAAAAGGCCTTTCTTGCCCAGTCGAGGTGGCAATCCATATTCCTCTAGAGGTTTGCAACCTGTAGGTGCAAAAGCTTTGGATAATACGAGAAACCCGCCACCTCCACAAAAAGAAATTGATACTCCCTCAACTCCTGAAAATGAAGACATTCCAGAAATAGAAGAACCAGTAATGAATGCACGTCGACCGTTTTCCACATACCAACCCGAAACTTTAAAACCCATTTCTAAAGATTACGATGAGCCAAAAGAAAGCTACAAACCCAACATCGTACCTTTTAGAGCCAGTGAAGAAGAAGAAGTAAATACTTACAGAAACACCGAAACGGAAGAATCAGAAACAATACCAAATGGTAGACAACCACTACAGGAACACAAATCTAATTCGTTTTTGATCAATGAACAACCTGTCGATAATTATAAACATGGACCTTCTTTAGGAAATAGTCCGCAAAAGGATTCTTATGAAACATCTTTTAAAGCAACACAACCTAAAGAACCAGAACCTGAGCAAGATAAACCAACATTTAAACCTTCGCCAGCTTTAATCAAAGTGCCAATTCGCTTGAAATATTCTAACCCTATCGGTACCGAAGATGAAGAGGAATTTAAGCCAGTTTCGAACCGACCACAAACTGCACTTAGAGGAAATGTCAAACATAAAACTTATCAAGATCCTAGAACAACTGAAAAAGCAAATATTCCCGAAAGGAATCCATTGGATATAACTGAAAACGAATATGACGTAACTTTAAATGACGCGCTAAATCCAACCATACCGAATTTACCAGTACGTAATTTCCCAAGCGGTTTTGGTGCAGCTACAGATTATACTTTTAGCCATTTTCACAGACCAAGGTATGATGTAACATTAAATCAAGCAACAGAAAATAGATACCAAGTAAGGGCGCCTAGTCAAAGAGTAGAAACCATTGTACAGCCCTACATTAACGGAGGAGGGAAAAAATATGTAAATAGCAATGCTCAGTACAATATTCCAGCCGAACAGATTTATCAAAATCAAAATTTTAGATCGAGTCCCCAGATTACTCAAGCTCAAACACATGCATTTTACCCTGTATACTAAATGTTCTACAATATATTGTTGTTTAATAAAATAATTTGTAAACTATTGCGATTTATGGGCTAGCGGTGGATTTAAGAAGAAAAGAATATACCAACTTCAAATACAATGAAAGTAAATGTGATTTGTGATCTCACAAATATTAACGGAACCACCTATAAAGAATAGAAATAGAATTAATTTAGATCGCAAAGGATAATTGTTTTGGGAAATTGTATTACATTAATTACACAGCAGGTATGCAACTAATGCTAATGGACGTAATGACTGTGTAAAAAAAAGGTTGAATTTGAAAGAACCTAACATATTATCAAACAAATATTAGTTAAGTCGAAGCGATTTCAGTCATAAAATTAATAATAATTAAGTAATATTATAATACTATTTATATAAAATGTTATTTATATAATTAATATTGGAAGTTGAAGTGAAATATTACTAGCAGATAATTGTTATGTGTGAAATTATTTTTTATTTAAACTATTGTATATTAGATAATAAAAATAGGGCTGTTTGATAATCTGTAATGTATTCAAATATGGCAATTAAATTCTGTTTCTGTTTGTTAATTTACATTACAGCCGAGAATTTTTTCAAATTCAACTTATATTTATAATACTTTGTATGCACATGATATTATATGTAAAAATAAGTACGTCTCATATTAAAATAAATTTTTAGATTTTCGAGTGGTTTTTAATTGATTATTCCACTCATCCAATCAAATCACAGTAGTTTGGTGAATTGAACCAATCACAATCGAATTAAATCGATTATTCCACTCATCCAATCAAATCACAGTATTTTGGTGAATTGAACCAATCACAATCGAATTAAATCGAAAATACCACTACTAGTGAAATTTTCTAGAAAATTTTGCGACTAGCAGCGTTGCTTAGAGACAACGTCTGTCAAAATTTTTTGAGTGACAAGTATTTCAGTAATTTCATTATAATTCGAGGAATTATCATTCCGAATACCATTCGTGACTAGAATTTTACAGAAAATTTTTGCCGTCACCAACACTCTTGCTTGTTGCTTTGGAAAATCGTAACTCGTGCTGTCGCACTCGTTACGATTTTCGTCGCAACAAGCAGTCGTGTTGGTGACGTCAAAAAAATTTCCGGTAAAATTCTAGTCACTTGTGGTATTACTTCTGAAAATTTTTAATATAATGAGGTCAGTGGTTTGCATCCGATCGAGGGTGTAGGTAAGTATTCAAATTCCAGCTGTGGCTGAAACTTGTTAAATTGTAAAACGATTAAAACTCATTACACGTACAAGGTGTTTCATTAATAATTGTACATACGCTAATTGGAGAATCCCTGGCCCAAAATATGAAGATTTAACCTATAACACTTAAATGAAATGTGCCTCCTTACTGAGATACAGGGTGTTTTATTTCAAATTTTTAAAGTACATAATTTTTTATTTAATTATCAAATCTACAAAAAACTGTAAAACTTATTTCACGTAACCCATACAATTTTATGAGTAAAAATTCCGAAATGATCAATACGAATATAAACAATAAATTAAACATTCAAATCAGAATATTGTGCAGCCGTATCTTTGTCTTTCATTATTTCGCAAAATAATTACTTTATATATTATAGTTATGGAGTAAGAGTACATTATTTTCGTAAAAAATGATCAAAAATTCAAGAATCATACTAAAATTACGATTACACCAGTGGCGTAGAATTTAGAGGGGGGAAATTATTCCTCTGACCCAGCCGTACGCCTCTGGTAATAGCGAGAAACCATCTTTTACCTTGGTTTAATGTTTCCTAAAGTACCTAAACTTTCTGCCAAATATGATAAAGAAATATTAAACAGTATCAAAATAATGGCAAAAAATTACTTTAAAAATTTGAAATAAAACACCCTGTATCTCAGTAAGGAGGCACATTTTATCTAAGTGTTACAGGTTAAATCTTCATATTTTGGGCCAGGGATTCTCCAGTTAGCGTATGTACAATACTTATTAATGAAACACCCTGCATAGTAAAGGCCAGTTCTAGGCCAGGGGGTAAAGTCATTCACGTTATTTAAAAAATAACCTAAAAACAAGCTATTTTTAATTATATTAAAATCAAGCAAAAACAGGTGATTTTTAAGCTATTTTCAAATATCTCAAAAATCAGGTAAAAATAACCTAAAAACAAGCTATTTTCAAATATCGTAAAATCAAGCAAAAACAGACGGTTTTTAAGCATTTTTCAAATATCTCAAAATCAAGCAAAAAAACAGGTAATTTTTTAAACATTTTCAAATATCGTAGATATGTTTTTAGGTTGAATGACTTTACCCCCCTGGCCTAGAACTGGCCTTTACTATATGTGTCTCATTAATTAATTAATTTACCAGTACATACTGTAACGCTTTATTACACTAGGTGAGTCTAAATAAAGTCTTATTATGTTAAAAAGATTTTTTAAATTTTGTTTTCTATAATTTGGTGGCGCAATGGGTAGCGCGTCAAGCTAGCGTTGCCCTAGTCCTTGGTTCGGATCTCACGATGGGCATGATTTTCCTGCAGTCTGGAGGGTCGGTATTGAGTCCTGGTGACCATCCGTCGTTGGGCACTTAAAAACCATGTGATTTAATTTCTTATCGCCGTACAGTCAACACACTTTACACAGTTGGTAATTATCTGGACTAAAAGAAATAACATTTGAAACAGGTTTTGATAATAATTCTATTAGTTACAACTTATGGATTTATTTATATAATTTGTACATGAAAATTTAGCTTTGAGAAGAATTATTTTTTAAATAATCGTATGAAAAATTGTAAAACGAAAGCACAATAAACGACAACAAAAACTACGAACGCCATTGATAAAATATTGTAATTTTAACCTCAGAATTTGACAACACCTCAGAGCTGCCAATATTAGAAAACCATACTTTTCGAAAAAAAAATTAGTGGTCACAAGGTGTGAAATGCTTCTCGCTCTCACTGTACTGGGTGATTCACATAAAACGCGCCCCTTAACAACTGGAATAGGCAACCCAACTTACAAATAGAGAAATAACGCAGATCTACAGCGTCATTATAAATGATTGTAGTGGTAATGAAATTTTGCCGCTTTATACAAACATAATTATAGTGCAGGGATTTTTGTAGTGATTTTTATTTTCTAAGTGAACTGTCAATTGTCACTCGTATGTCATTTACTGTATTTACTATGTTTTTAAAAAATTGCATTTTGTGTTAGTTTGCCTGTTGATTTCGCCCTTCCTTAAAAGTCTACGTGAACAAAATCATTAAGACTACCGCTGGTTCCAGAGTGTTAATACGTAAGTGTAATTAAAGGCAGTTATAGATATTTTAATAAACAAAAAGCAATATTTTAGGTTTAATTGCATAATGGAGTACTCTTTAGAACAGAATACCTTTATTATTAAATCTTACTATCGAAACGATGTATTAAATGAAGACGGGCAATGGATACATTCTGTTCAAGCATGCAAAAATGCATATCTCGTTGCGTTTCCAGCCCTAGATATTGAAGAGGAATCTTTAATGGCTCATATTCGGAGAGTTGTGGACAGATTTGATAATACTGGGAACGTTTCCAAAGGGAAGTCGTCAGGAAGACCTCATGTCAATGAAGAAGTTGTTGAAAATTTAAGACAACGAATGGAGCAAAGTCCTAAAAAATCTTTGTCAAGATTGTCTGCACAATCTGGTATACCTTCTCGATTTTGTAAACATTTCTGATATTTTCGACATGGCCTCATCTGCTGACATTTCTAATGTTTCTGAGAAGAAGTTTTAAAATCTATCCTCAAACTAAAAAATAAGCTAACCGCTGGTTCAGATCAAAAGATAAAATACCTATAATCCATTCAGAAAACTCCTGTGACGTTTACGCTGTCAAATGAAAATTTGGGAGTGTACTTTATGTACAGAACCTATCAACTTTTTTAGTGAATGTACTTAACGTCAAACTGAAATGTAAGGTTATGATAAATCATTTGTCATTTTCGTAAAATTAAGTAGAACAAGGTAAAAATGGCTTTATTAATAATACAAGTTTGATAATAAACTTCGTTGGTGCTTCTGTTCATCCATTTCTCTAAAGATTATGAATTATAAAACGTAACTTGAATAATAAATAATTTAAGTGTCAAAGTGAAAACAAAAAAAACAAAACCATTAAATTTAAATTTAAAGGTGCACCAATCTCAAATCTAAAAGTTTTTAATAGCCTAATAGGGATTTTCATATTAACCAACACATGGTGACTTTTATGTCACAGGAGTTTTCTGAATGGATTATAGTTTCTTTATCAAAGATTGTGCTCGAGTATTGGTTAAAGTTAAACCATTAACTATTATATTACCGGGTGATCAACGGAATTTATAAGTAGAGCAGGCCGTCATATTTACCATAAAGTTGGCAACACAGGCTTGCAGTTTGAAATAAATTACAAAATTTAAGTGTCAGAATTGTGACATTTATTTTCAAAAATGTTTGATATTCAACATAAAATTTTTCTCACTGAAAGTAATTTCAATTTTTTCTTCAAACTTATTTTATTTCTGCGTTTCAGCAAAATAATGTTTACTATATCATCAAAGATCGTACAAAGCATAAAATAGCACCAATCACAGCCTCCTCTAATTATAAATTCCAATGATCACCCGGTATTTAATATTTCTTTAAAAACAAGCACATTCCCAGATATTTGGAAAACAGCCCGCGTTTGCCCTGTTCATAAATCTGGTGATCCAACTCTGATAACGAACTATCAACCCATCAGCATTTTATCTAATTTTGCGAAGATTTTTGAAATGACCCTTCACTCTCGTATTTATCCTCAAATTCAGAATCATATTTCAAATTACCAACATGGATTTATGAAAAACCGCTCCACGGTTTCTACGAGGACGTATTGAAAAATTCTTAGCCTACTATAGAAGCAAACAAAATTTGAAAGTCAAAATATTTTATTATTCGACATATTCTCCTCTTAATTTAATACATTTATTACACCGAACCTGCAACGCCTCTAGACCTTTCAAAAAAAAAGTTTTATCTTGCTCTGCAAACCAAGCCTCCACAGCTTCTATAACCTCTTCGTTGGAAGAAAATTTACGACCTTTTAGACTTTTTTTCAGTTGAGGAAAGAGATAATAGTCGGACGGAGCCAGATCTGTGAATAAGGGGGGTGTTCCAGTAATTTGAACCCCAAATCACGAATTGTTTGCATGGCAACATGCGATTTGTGTGCAGAGGCATTGTCCTGCAAAAACAAAACACTTTTGGACAACTTTCCGCGTCTTTTCGCCTTAATTTTTTCTTCTCGTAGAGTGGTCAGTAACGTCGAATAGTAATCCCCAGTTATTGTTCTACCCTTATCCAGATAATCAATCATGTTTACTCCATGGCAATCCCAAAAAACTGAAGCAAGAACTTTTCCATCTTCAATGGAAAATTTGCCTCTTTTGAAGCTTGCAATCCAATTTTTTACGGTCGCATACGAAGGACATTGATCGGCAAGGGTATTAAGCATATCTTCGTAAATCTGCTTACCTCTTAACCCCTTCAAATACAGGTATTTGATGATGGCTCGATACTCCAATTTTTCGATTTTCACATTTTCGGTCGACATCCTTTTTCTGAAATTTTATTGCGCAAAACTGGTTTGACTTTTTGACGTGAAACTTTACACTGACACTTCTAATAAGTTACTGTTCGTTGCTATGGTATCGCAATATTTTGTTTATCCATGGAAGCGGGCTAGGCTAACTAGATATCAATACATCCTCGTAACCTAGTCCATTTTACCCAATATCTTTCAGAGGCGCTTGATTCACAAAAACAGATTAGATTGATGTTGTATACAGACTTTTCTTAAGCCTTCGACAAAATTGATCATACTATTCTAATTGAAAAATAATTGTATGCATTTGGGTTTAGCAAATCTTTATTATTTTTCTTCTCGTCATATCGAGGTAGGTAACTACAACAATTACAACTCTAATTCTTTTACAACAATTACAACTCTAATTCTTTTGTAGTGACATCTGGGGTTCCATAAGGATCCAATTTGGGTCCCTTGTTATTTGTACTTTTTATCAATGACTTACCAGATAACATCATGTGAAATAAGTTACCTTTCGCTGATGATTTAAAAATCTTCTCCATTATAAACACAATAGATTACTGTAAAAATCTTCAGCTATAGATTAATACTGTACACGATTGGTGCTGTTTTAATAACCTTCTGCTTACTGTTTTAAAATGTGAAGTAATGACATACTCACGTAGAAATAATCCTTTTATATATCCCTATCAATACGAGTCCAATATGCTGGATCGTTTCAGTTCCACAAATGATTTGGGAGTTAAGTTTGATAGTAAACTAAGTTTCACAGAGCATATTGACACTATTAGCTAGTCCGCTATGAAAATGTTGGGCTTCGTTATTCGTAACAGCAAAGATTTTACTAATACTCATACACTTACTTTACTGTACTTAACGTTCGTTCGTCCTAAATTGGAATATTGCTCCCCCGTCTGGTCTCCCTATTACGAATATCAGAAGCAGTGTGTAGAATCTGTCCAAAGAAGGTTTCTAAAGTATCTTTCTTTCCGAATTGATGGTGTTTATCCTGTTATTGAGATTGATCATAATCTCTTGTTATCTATACCTTTTCAACATCAAATTGAGAATAAACAATTCCAAATTGGGAATAAACACATTGTAACCCCCCTTATTTGGGGTTACTGTTGGGCTACGGGTAGCTTAGTCGAAGAAGAGGTTCGTTGAGGCTATAATGAAATCCACACAGAGTTTCGATATAAATGTTTAATAAATTATAAAGACTTTCTAATGTACATGTGAGAATAAATAAAATACAATTATAAATGAAAGGGTATGACTTGGACTATTACATATATACAAAACGGAATTCAAAAATACACACATTCGGTAAACCAAAACTGAAATAATAAACGAATTCTGAAAGAATAACTAAAAGTTTATCGCCCTGAAGCGGCACGGGGTTTTGACCCGAACTTGCGGTGAAGGGTCTTCTCGGACGGTGTGCCGCTCTCTCTGGGCGGTGTTCCTGACGTGTGGACTGCCTTACTGCGCCGGTGCGGCTTGAGCTGATCGGAAAAGGCGGTCCGTGAACGTCAGTGTCAAAAATGCGAACGGTTTGTCGGTGTCGCTTAATCTTGCTAAACAAAATGCTAATTAAAATGGATTAAGCAATTAACAGGAAGGTGTCTGAGGTCTGGATACGTTCGTGGTCGATCCGGAGTGACCTGCGGGTTTGTGCAGGACTCCCGTACTCTACACCTTGGTAAAATACCGTGAGTATAACCTGTAATATTGTTTGTTAGTTATTGCAGTGAAACTGCGAGCCTGGGTTTTGAATTTAATTGCTAGTGCGGTCGGTTTAGGAATCTGCCGGCTTCCAGCCTCGCGGTAGGATAGGTCAAGTGGGGTCTGTTTATGAATTCGCCGGCTTCCAGCCTCGCGTTAGGATAGGGGTAAGTTCGGTCGGTTTATGAATTCGCCGGCTTCCAGCCTCGCGTTAGGATAGGGTAAGTTCGGTCGGTTTATGAATTCGCCGGCTTCCAGCCTCGCGTTAGGATAGGGGTAAGTTCGGTCGGTGTGAGCTTTTAGAATAGGGTTGTTCTTCAAGGCTCCGGTGGACTCTCTCTCAAAGCCGCGGTGGACTCTGACTGCTGAACTCGGTTTTGGGGCTTGCTTTTATATGAATTGGAGCGCTTGCGGGCTCCGTCTAATTTGATGTGTTAGAAAAGGCTCGAGTAGTCACGTACACTTTGCAATCCGACGACCGATCTTCGCCGGGTGTGCGATTACAGGCCTGTGACGTCCTCGAACGGAAAATTTCGCTAAACGACTGTCTGTAGGCTATTTCAAATAGTGAATATTTGATTCACGGTTAATTTAAATACGGTTAATTACGGCAGGTCGTTACAACATTCAAATTGGGAATAAACAATTTCAAATTGGGAATAAACAATTTCAAAATGAAATAAACAATTTCAAATTGGGAATAAGCAACTGAAAATTGAGAATAAACACAATCAATTGGGTACTAAGCAACTTCAAATTGGCACTAAACAATTTCAAATTGGCACTAAATAATTTCATATATATTGAAGTGTAATCGAGGTGATTACAAAACATTTTTAAATTAAATTTATTTTGAAAAAGTCCCACGCTACTGGGTGCCAAAAATATGTAATGTAATTAAAATAATTACAAAACAAAATTTTAAATCTATTTTGAATATTTCCAACGAAAGAAAAGTAAATGTCCTGTACGTTGCACACGTGTATTGTGTCTGTGTTGAGTGTGTGTGTGTGTTAATACATAAAATTAAATACCAAGAAAACTCAGTACTTACCTAAAATTGTTCCTGTAAAATAAATATCAACAACAAACAAATATCATTCAAAAAAATACATGAACAAATAATTCAAAACAAATTTAATTGAAATTTTACGTGGATTCTGGCTGTAGAAAAATTATTCGGAAGATTGAAATTTATT
Organism: Melanotus villosus; assembly: GCA_963082815.1. NCBI lineage: Eukaryota > Metazoa > Arthropoda > Insecta > Coleoptera > Elateridae > Melanotus > Melanotus villosus. The sequence goes on along the minus strand of OY720419.1, from coordinate 25,521,381 downwards.
AAAGATTGATAATTTATGAATTTAATTAAATAACAAACAAATTCAAAATCAAAACTTTCACAATTAAATTTCATTTAAACAATTAAAAATTTACTTTATAAATTCAAATTCAAATTACGTTACACCATAATGAAAATCTACGAAACTTATTAGAAAGGTTCAGAAAGAATAACTGTAAGTTAAATAGATCTAAATTACGATTATGTCAAACGTCTGTAAAATTTTACGGCCATATTTTAACAAACGAGGGTCTTAAGGCAGATTTCTCAAAAATTGTCGCAATCCAACAGATGCCGACACCTGTTAATAAATCCGAGGTACAACGTTTCTTAGGTGCAATTAATTACTTAAGCCATTTTATAAAAAATCTTAGTTCTCAATGTGTGCACTTACGTCAATTGAGTTTAGATAAAACCGAATGGAAATGGACTGAGGTTGAAGAACTAGAATATAATAAACTAAAAGATGCGGTTGCCGATATAAGAACATTAAAGTATTATGATTGGAATCAACCTCTCATAATGGAATGCGATTCAAGTTCTGTGGGATTAGGGGTAGTCGTATACCAAGATCATCAAGTTGTTGCATATGCTTCGAGGGTTTTGACCAAAGCTGAACAATAATATGCTATGATAGAAAAAGAACTTTTAGCAGTAGTTTTTGGTTGTGTTAGATTCGATCAGATGATTGTGGGTAATCCTAAAGTTACAGAGAAAACAGATCACAAACCGCTTGTTAATATTTTTAAGAAACCATTATTAAAAGCTCCTAAGAGGTTACAATTAATGCTCATGATTCTGCAGCGGTATAATATCAATGTACAGTATGTTAACGGAAAAGAAAATATTGTTGCTGATTTTCTATCCAGAGCCGCTTTGAATATGGCAGAAAAGGATTTTCAAAATGAAATGAACAAATTCAATGTATATTCTATTTCATCTAATGAAACTAAAATTTTTGAAGATATTAAGAATATAAAATTAATAACAGGTTTAAAAGTCACTGATGAAAGAATCAATTCTATCAGGAAAGAAACTCTTAAGGATTTGTCACTACAAAAATTAATAACTTACTGTTATAAACAATGGATGGCCAAAATATATCAGGGAGGTACTCGATGAGGTAAAAATTTATTTCAAGTTTCAAAACGAATTGGCGATACAAGACGGGTTAGTCTTTAGAGATAACAGAATTCTTATTCCGTATAATTTAAGGAAAGGAATGATAGAAAAAGTGCATGTAAGCCACAGCGGCATTGAAAATACACTTAAATTAGCTAGGCAAAATATTTTCTGGCCGGGAATGAGTGCTGAAATATCTGAAAAGATAAGAAACTGTTCAATCTGTCATAAATATTCAGATTCACAACAAAAGTTGCCTATGATATCGCATCAGATACCCCAATATCCTTGGCAATTAGTATCAATGGATGTGTTCTTTGTTAAATACAAAGGAAAGCAATTACAAGTATTAGTGATTGTAGATCATTACTCTGACTATTTTGAAGTAGATATATTAAAGGATCTGTCCGGAAGGTCAGTAATAAAAGTAATGAAACAACATTTTAGTAGGTTTGGGGTACCTGAAACGGTTTACTCAGACTGTGAAACACATTTTATAAATAAAGAAATGCAGGCATTTGCTGCATATTTTCAGTTTCAACATTCGGCATCGTCACCGCATCATCATGAAGGTAATGGTAAGGCAGAATCAGCTGTGAAAATAGCTAAGAAACTCTATAAGAAAAGTGAGGATTCCGAGGATGATTTTTACTGGATTCTGTTGCATTGGAGGAACACACCGAACAAAATTGGATATAGCCCAGCGCAAAGAATGATGTGCCGGACAACGAGAAATGGTGTTCCCTCTGCCGATATCAACTACATGCCAAGAGTGATAGAGAACATTACAAAAACAATAACAGATCACCGTAAGAATACTAAATATCATTACGATAAAAGAGCAAAGTTGTTACCGGATTTGCAGATAGGGCAAAATGTTCTTGTGCAAATGAAACCAGATGTTAATAAAGTGTGGTCGAAAGGCGTGGTGGAGAAGAAGGTTTCAGAAAGATCGTATGTGGTGAAGGTTCAAGATGCGAATTACCGAAGAGATAGGGTTCATATTAAGTCATCGCCAGACATGCCGGCAGAAATTCCAACAGAAACGGTACCGTTAGAAGATACTACAGTGGAGAAATCTGGTCCGAATGATCCTGAGCAAACAACTTTAGTGATTGAGAAATCTCAACAAAATATTAGGACGACAACACAAAGTTCAACTGAAAAAACCCAACCACCTCGAGCAACGGAAGGGACTTCACGTCCTCAAAGAAACGTCCGACGTCCGGCTAAGTTAAACGATTATTATTGTGACTAATATGCAGGTTCCTACAGTATAAGTTGGTTTGAAATATTAGTACAGTATTTTTCACCTAGGATTTGGGTTGTGTCGTCAGTTGGATTGTGAATTTATCAACAGTGCGTTGATAAATTCACAATCCAACTATACTCTATACTTCATCTCTTTCTAAACTAGGTTTTCATTACCTACTGCGCACGAATGCGTGTCTAAACAGACAGTTTTTGGACGGGGCAAGTTGACGTCAACCCAAATGCTAGATGAAAAATACTGTAGTAGTATTTACTAGAAGTTTTTTTTATATAAATGGCATATTTGGTTTATTTGTTTTATAAGAAGGGATGATGTTATAGTAGGTAGTAGTTACGTGGCAGGTGTCAGAGAGACAGCCAGGTGGCCGAGGTGTCACGGTATGTACCACGATTCATGTATTCAATATAAACTAGTAAAAAACCTGTACGAACGTTTATTTGTATTAAATATAAGCTAGTAAAACAGTAGTCTATCCACTTGTATAGGGTCTCCTCTACGCCCCGATCGTGCAGGGCATTTAGAATGGAATTAAATGATGTAGGTACTATCAAAGGTTTCCACTAGATCTAGAAAGCTCCTAGTAGAATATCTTTACTTGCCAGAGATTTATTCACCTTCCTAGTAGGTGCTGGTTCTGCCTACCCTAAAAGCAAATTGATTTTGGATTTTATACTTTTAGTAAGGACATTCTATTGGTGGTATTAGGGAAGCTAATTCACAAATTCACTAGGTACTGGTTCATAACAAATGGTAAATTAATATTGCATAGGTACTGATAAATTTCTTACGTTGTCAAATTAAATAAAACAAAGCTAGTGGTCTGATCTAAAGAAACACAGTAAAACCACAACAATGTATTAGAACCAAATACATGTTTTGAACCTTAAATTGGTAGGTATCTTCAGAGAAAAACAACAACAAAACTAACTGAAGTTAGTCTTTGAAGATATTATCCTCGCCAAATTACAAAAGTAAAGTTGACTAATACCACTCTAGAAGATACGCCTTTCAACATAGGACTCCAATTTAATCAATTTTTGCTAGGCTGTTTAGTATTCCCTTCGAATTAATAATAATAATAATAATAATAGTATATACGATAGTATGGTTTTAATTACATGGGTCAATTAAGCAAATTCATGTTAATAAACTTCTTGAAGTCAAGCAGTTTACAAAAAATTATTTCAGGTGATTACTGTTTTAGTAAATTTATTGCATGGAATAGTTATCAAATCTAAATTTTGGTATCTTTACATACACTCATAAAGTACACAAGTAATTATCAACTGGCTGTGAATAAACTTTAGATCTTTAATTTCAGATAGCCCCTCAAGAAATAATCTATTGGACGAAGGACGGTTGATTTGACTAACCGTCAGGTACCACCTCTTCGTCAAATCTATTTGATAATTTACTTCATATGAGGATAAAAATTATAGGAAAATTGTAAAGCATTAACATTAGGTAGGTACATCTGGTATGAAAATAAAAAAGGAAATGAGCAGTGAATCAGACAATAAAGTAAGATGACAAAAAGGAAGAAGCGTCTAGAACACGAAACCAGCAAATAATACTGGATGATGATAAAGGAAAAGGAAATAAGTAAGAGAAATTTCGGAAAAATAAATAGAAGAATAGGAGAGACAAAAAGGAGTACAAAGACATAAGAAAGCAAAAAATTAGGAAACGATGCTGCCTGCAAACAGACACATTTGATGTGAAAAGCACGATGGAAAAAGAACTGGAGATAGTAGTGTTAGAAAAATCTAGATTATCTAGATATAATAGAAATGAAAGAAGAACCATAATGAGATTACAATTTTATTTGAGTTGAGTTGAGCACACAGAAAGAGGAAGTACGAAATCAAAACTATGATGCGACAGAAAAAAATTGAAAATACTAGCATACGGCGTTTATATTAGAGTAACTGGGGGTAAAGATCCGCAGGGGGTAAATATCCTATTTGCCATATTTAGTTCCAAGTTGCAGATGTCGGTAAAACAGAACCATCATCAATTGTGTCTAATGGCCACGGTTCAGTGGCAGCAGTTTTGTGTTGTTCTGATAGTTATTCGCGATAAGATGAGGTAAGTTTCGTTTTTGATATGTCTGATGTAGTTTAAGGAGTTATTGTAGAACGTAGCATTCTTGCAGACACTGAATCTAAGCAATTTTTGTGATAAATTTAGTAATCAGCTGTTATCTAAGATTACTTCAGGCGGGAAAAAGTTTTGTCATTTATACACAAGATGGTAGCACATACATGCTTTGTATAATTTGTTGTCTGGGGAAAAGGTCCGCATATTCGAAGGGGCAAAGTTCCGCATGCGGATTTTTACCCCAATAGACCTGTTATACGTGGTCTATGTTCCCGACAGCAATTTATTGCAATTAATTCACACCTTAGGCAATTTTAATTTGCCTATTAGTCTACTTGCATTAGGTAGGGGTAGCTATCTAGGTATTTATGTTTATAAATTTTTTTAGAACCTATGATAGAAAGATGTCCTCTAAGCCGATGACAGAAGAAGTTTTGGAAACGGCTCGACAGTACATCGACGGAGGTATGTCAGTGAGAAAAGCAGCGGAAGTATTGGGGGTTGAAGAATCTACCTTGAGAAAAAGACGAAAGAAAGACTTTGGTGTTGATCAGTTGGGGCGGTTCAAATCAACCTTTAGCGAAGTGCAAGAAACGGAACTGGTCAGCTATTGTAAAGAGTTAGATGGTAGATTCTACGGCTTAACATCTAAATCCTTGCGTCAGTTAGTTTACCAGTATGCAGTAAAAAATAACATACCGAATAGGTTTAATAAAGAAACTCAAACGGCGGGAATTGACTGGATTCAATCATTCTTACGGAGGCAGAACCTATCGTTGAAAACGCCACAGAAAACTAGTGTGGGAACGTGGGAAGAATAATGGGTTTCAACAATGTTCAAGTTGGATTATTTTTTGACAATTTAACTGATGTTATGACAAAATATAAATTCCCTCCTAGTCGAATTTACAACATGGATGAGAGTGGTATTGCAACAGTTCCTAACAGATTACAGAAAGTTGCCTCTATAAAAGGGAAAAAATGTGTATGTAAGGTAGTGGCTGCTGAAAGGGGTCAAATGGTGACCGTTGTGTGCTGTTTGAGCGCCAGTGGAAATTATGTGCCTCCTGCACTAATATTTCCCAGAAAGCGTGCAAAACCAGAACTTCAGCAGGGTGCACCTCCAGGGTCGGTGATGTTCTTAGCAGAGACGGGCTATATGAATTCAGTTTTGTTTATCGAATGGTTGAACCACTTTAAACATAATGTCAGAAGTTCGCAGGACTGCCGTGTACCTACTGCTAATTTTGGATAACCATATCTCCCATATTTCCTTGGAGGCCATAACTTTCGCCCGAGAAAATAGTATTCATCTTCTGAGTATTCCCCCTCATTCGAGTCACAAAATTCAACCCTTGGACAGATGTTTCTTCAAGGCATTAAAAGATTTTTATGCAGAAAGCAATGATTAATGGATGGTAAATAATCCTGGGCGTGTCATTGGGCAGTTTCAAGTTGCGGAATTATTTGAAACGGCTTACATGAGGTGCGCGGTGCGCTACAATGGGTAAAGCGATTAAGGCATTTAGAATTTGTGGAATCGTACCCATTGACAGAGGAATATTTACCGACGAAGACTTTCTTCCTGCTGAAGTGACTGAACAAGTCTTGGAATCCTCAGTTGAAACTGATCAAGTCCAGGCATAAGAAAATCTTGAAGAAATTCAGTATAATACAAGGTGTCTCAGAGAGCTTTGCACTTTTCTTTCTAATTTTGCTCAGCTATCATCAGTTTTCACAACTAACTTTATCTGGAACTTAAAACTACATTTATTGGAAATTCATGTATGGAAAATTATATCTAGATGTCTCCCATTTCGCCGCTAACACTCTTCTAAGCGATGCCTTCGATTTTCCATTACGCCATTTTCCATAGCCCTAAAGTTACTGGTTGGACAGCAATATCCTCCAGTGGCATAATAGGCCCATACTTTTTAGAAAATAACAACGGACAAACAGTTACTGTAAATTCTGACAGGTACGCCGCAATGATCCGTGAATTTTTTGGCCCTGCGCTCCAAGAATTTGATGATTTTAATGACCAGTGGTGGTTCCAGCAAGATGGGGCTACTAGCCACACAGCAAATACCGCATTATAAGCTGTAAGAGAATGGTACCCGGATAAATTGATATCAAGAAGAGACGACATCAACTGACCCCCAAGAAGCCCGAACTTGCCCCCAAACGATTTTTTTTTCTGGGGATATCTTAAGAGTCGAGTTTGTAATAACGCCCCAGCAAATTTGATTCAGCTTAAAAATCGTATCCAGGAAGAGATTGAAGCCGTTACTCCTGACTTATGCACAAGCGTAATGGAAAATCTAAGGCATCGCTTGGAAGAGTGCCAGCGGAGAAATGGGCGACATCTAGATGATATAATTTTCCATACATGAATTTCCAATAAATGTAGTTTTAAGTTCCAAATAAAGTTAGTTGTGAAAACTGATGATAGCTGAGCAAACTTAGAAAGAAAAGTGCAAAACCCTCTGAGACACCCTGTACAACAGAGGTGGAATGCCATTCAGAAACCGAGGGTGGTTTACATTCTGCAGCACCAAGTACATCCCAAAGTCCTCGTCCGTCCACATCAGCAAGCTATTCCGAATCAACTCATATTTCTCCGTCCGATATTGTGCATCTACCAAAGATCCGCACTCAGCGAAAGCGAATGAAGAAAGGCAAAAAATCTACTGTGTTAACATCTACCCCCAACAAAACAGAGTTAGAAATGGAAAGAAAGAGAAAAGTAGATGCGGAGAAACAGAAAGCCGTGAAGAGAAAACTGACGTCAGAAAAGCTAATCACTAATTCTAAAGAAAGAACGACACAGAAGAAACTTGTGTCGCCTAAAGCATCTTCGAGTGCTGTGGGTTCACGGGTTAGTATATGTCCAGGATGTGAAACGTTGTATGAGGAGCCTCCAACAAAAGATTGAGTGCAATGTGAAGGTTGTGAGAGCTGGTGTTACGAAGAATGCTCCTGCTACGAAGGGGGAAGATTTTTATGCGACCATTGTTAAATAAAAAATCGCTTTGGTATATTTTATATATTATATATTCTCTCTATTTTGATTAGTATTAAGTAATTAGTGTCTACCTTTAGACTAGATTTTTTTTCCAAATATATTTAACCCGCTGTTGTAACTAAAAATGTATTTTTTCTTATAATATTAAAATCATGAGTTTATAGAAACTATTGCTGCTTAATTTTCACAACAGATTTTTACCCCATGCTGTGCGGATTTTTACCCCTTGAACGGGGCAAAGATCCACATTCGTCGTTTTAACTTTTAAGATTTTAATAAAATATTTGTTGTATTCACAACAGCTCTAACTTTTAAAATAAGATAGAGTATAGTTTTATCTATATTATAAAAAAAAACTAAGGAAAAACAGTGTCAGTTAGAGCTTTAAAAAAATAAATTGTAAAAAATTCGAATCTTTACCTACCCCCAATTACTCTACGAAAAACATAATAGCTGACGTATCTCAATTGTGATTCTTTAATTTTTCTTAGTTTAAATTACAAATTGTGATTTAAAAAGAATAATCGCCAATTTCTTGAGTTGTAACTAATTTTCAATGACAATTTATTAGTTTAAATTTAAATTTGTTAAAAAAATGTGTATTTTAAGGAAACAAGAAATTAAATATTAATAGTCACGGTTGACTATTGTTAAAAATTTTAAAGTTTGAAGTTTAAATTTCGCGCTAAATCTAGGTATACTAGTTACCCAACTCTACCGGTGAAACAATTCACTAAGAGAAAATACTACATAGAAAGTAGAGGTTAGTTCAATTCAAGTTGTCAAGTCAACAATTAAAAACGTACTGAAGAATTTTAAATCATTGTTGTACAAATATATTGACAATACCACATGGATTTCGCAAAAAAACAACTTCAAAAATATGGTTGGCAAGAAGGTTTGTACAGAAATCTTAATAAAAAATGCATGTGAATTTAGGAATTGTTTACATGGTGTCTGTTATTATTATAATTTATAAAACATGAACAAAATTAGATTTATTAAAAGTAAATAATCGTTGTATATTCCAGGAAAGGGATTGGGTAAAAACGAAAATGGAATTAATGTACCGATAAAACCGAAGTTAAAATTTGATACGGCTGGTGTTGGTCACAATAGTTCGGAACAATTTACTAACAACTGGTGGGAAAATCTTTATAACAAAGCATCAGATAACTTAAATGTACGATGAATTAAGGTGTTCTTATTAATTGGTCGTATAATTTCACAATATTCTTTGCAGATAATTGCCGCAGAAAATAACACCATACGAGTAAATGTTAAAAGCCCAGATGCCGTGGAAATTTCAACAAAAAGTTACTCTGTCAAAAACTTTAAAAAAGAAAGTAGCGGTTTGCAATATGGTTCTTTTATAAAGACATCAAAATTGACAGCAGATGGTATTGTTGATCTCGATAGTAATTGCCGTAAAATAATTGACGCCAATAACCTTCCAAAAATACCCACATTGACGGATGATGAATTATTTGCTGCTTGTGGTGGTAGAACGGCACATAAGTAAGTGAATTTGGTATTTTAACATGGCATAGGATTTACTTTTGCTTTAAATATAATTTAAAGCAATTTTGAAAGTAACAGAAAATGTTTTTCAAAACTAAACACATTAGTTGGCGTACTTTTTAAAGCTGGTTAAATGAAAAGTAGAATAATAGGTTGGCGGTCAAAATAACACCTTCCAAAACAGGGCCCGGCAAAAATAGCGCCATTCAATAACGTGGTCTGCTAAAAATGTGTTCATCAAAAACGCCGAACTAAAATAGTAGCGCCGATCCAAAATGTTGACGGCAAGAATAGCGCAGTGTATTACGAAGTCAGTTAAAATGTCGACATCAAAAAAATTATGCAAAAATAATAAAGCCAATCAAATAAACGTCACCAACATGTTTTCATCAAAATTGTTAAATTTAAAGAGTATTCTAAACAATAAATAATACCAATCCCATTAAAAGTTTTCTGAATTTTTTGTTTATTACGTTTATGTACAAGGGAAATGTGTAAATGTAAAATATTCAGAAGATGTTTTCTCAAATTTAATAAAACGTTCCCAACATTTTATTGCTGCAAGTTCAGAATTGCACTTATTGAAGAGGACGCAGAATTTTTGGCAAACATAGTGGGTCAAATTTGTTGGTGTAATTCAGATAATCCTTACAGATGAAACAACGGAAATTTAGGAAAAATCATCAGATTTTACTTCTTTTTAAGTTTTTAATATTTACTAAAATAAGTTGATAAAACGTTTACTAATATCATTTACACACCATACATTCAAACATAAGAATAATAATCGTTTAAAACATAGATTTTGGCACTTTTAACAGTTTCTGCATATTCCACGTTTCAAATACGTATTTGATTTTCTTGTATAGATATGTAAGCTTATCAGCTTTGAAGTAATTAACAACTGGTATTAGTATTTACTTAGCACTACATGCACAATAGTTATTTAAATGTTACAGCTAAAATAGTATAAACTTTTAAATAATTTAGATTGATGTTATTGTTACCCTAAAAATTAACAATGTGCCACCTCGTAAAACTACTTGTTTTCAACAGCAAGTACAAATAATGGACATTCATTGTTCTAGGAACAATGTGTTTATGTTAAATGCTTAAAATTAAAGTTTTTCTCCAAAATTACCCTCTCATTAGAATTACTAGTTTAGAATATGGATATCAGGAATTTATAATTTCCAAAAATGAATATATTTTTGCAATACAAGAAACTTATGCAATAGCGTAACTAATTAAAGCTGGGTCCCCCGCGTGGAACTTCACTACATTAGAAATAATGCTCAAAAATACATATAAGATAGTGTTGTGTATAGGACATAGGTTATAGATACAAAAATAAGTAAAGATATTCATGCCTTCCATACCACGAAGTCTACGGGTTTGCTTTTATGCCACTGGCCTAATGTTTTGGCAAGACTTAAAACACCTGTACTTAACAGAAATAGGGTAGTTTAAAGTTTCAAACCTTGGAATATCTACTAGCTTTGTATGACAAATAATTTTATGGTGTCAGTCGAAACATCGATGGAATGACGTTTTATGGCAAAATTTGGCCAGTATACCGTTTACCCAGTACCAGTAATTATTTACATTAAGGTCCTCTTGCATCCAATAGGAGCATAGGGCGTTTTTATCAGCGTTTCTAAGGCGTATGGTAGGTGACAAGATTGTAAGTCCTGTGCACCATAATTGTCTTTGATTCTTGTAGACTGCGGTTGTGTTGAGTTGAAACGAATTTTACACTTTTTCCCCACTTTCACGGTTCAAATATTTTTTATTAGTTTTTTCCATTCATCTCTATTTTTAGCTTTATTTTTAACATCAGGCCACCTCATATTTATTTTCTTGCAGTCTTCATGTATGTTTCTCTTCCCTTTGATAGTAACATAGTAAGTATACTCGATTGCCTGTTTTGTAACGTCTGAATTGGGTTTTCTAAGGGTATGACCTAACCACCGCCATTTCCTTCTTTTTATCGTAGTTTCAATCGTTCTTGGCCCATTTTCTTCCACAATTCCTGATTTGATATGTTAGCTGGCCAGTAAATTCCCAAGATTCTTTTTAAAATTTTATTTATAAATCTTTGTAGTTGTTATTTAAAGACCATGATTCGCTGCCGTACAAGAGGGCACTTTTCACGTTGGTATTAAAAATGTGAATTTTAGTTTTTATACATAATTCGCTAGATTTCCAAATTCTCCATAGCTGATTAAATACGGTTTTTTTTACTCCCTCCGTTGTAAATCATTTTGACTTTTATTCCATTGTCGCTAGGGCTCTTGGTGTTTTTCATTTTTGGAGAAATGTACCACCCATATACAGGGTGACAATAATCTACCTGTGTTGTATGGGTAACTTTGTTATTATAGAAGTTAGAGAGTCGGCTAAATTAGCGAAGTTGGGCAGAATTTCAAGACAAATTAAATGCCAAATGCCATTTGACATACACTTTCAAATATTTCAAAAAAACTAAAAACGTGCGATTTTTTAAATGTTTTATAATTATTCCATAACCACCTATTCTAAAACCAAAGTGAAATATGTTTCTTGTAGATATTTTTACGTAGAATTATAAAAAAATATCTACAAAGTCATAGCACTCTCGATTTTTGAGATATAAGCCAAACTTACGTTTTTTTAAATGGCAACCATAGTAGGCTATGGATTCATTAAAGAGCTTATTTTTTGCTGATTTCAAAAATGTATAGGTTGTCATATCTGTTTCCGTTAATTTTCTCAGAATTTGCAAAAAACTGAAATTAATGATGATAAATAATAACCATGAACTAAGAATGCCTTGGAATTTTGTCATAGTCTCTTGTTTAGTAACTCATCATCAAAAACAATTGAAACTATCAAATTTTTTTAATTAAACAAATAACAAATAAAATAGGTACTTTATCATTATGGATAACAGAACTAAACAATAAATGTATGTAACTATAAAAATAAATTAATTATTATAATAATACTTCAAAGTGACCACCATTTTCTTGAACACATAACTGACATCGTTTTAATATTTCACGTTGCAATTTATTTAATGTATTATGTAACTGACATCGTTTTAATATTTCACGTTGCAATTTATTTAATGTATTATGTCTAATTTCGGCTACAGCTCTTCTTATTTTTATTTTCAGGTCATCAATGTTATGAGGCTTTTCTTTGTACACTTTGTCTTTAATAGTTTCCCATAAAAAAAAATCTAGGGGAGTTAAGTCCGGAGACCTGGGAGGCCACGCAATAGGACCTCTGGTACCTATCCAATCCATTGTGTTGGAAGTAATTCAAATTTTGTATAAAATTTAATGGAAGATCGTCCAACATTTCTTCGAATTGATTACGTAAAAATAGCAAATACGTCTCTGAATTTAGAGTTTCCTCATAAAAATAAGGACCGAGAAGTTTTGTTCCAAGAATGCCGCACCAAACGTTAATAGAAAAAACGTATTGCTCTCGCTTTTCAACCGTTAAGTATGGATTTTTCCTTGCCCAGTAAATATGATTTTTTCTATTAAATAAACCATTATTTGTAAATTTGGCTTCATCCGTAAATAGAATTGATTGAGAAAAGACTTCGTTTCTTCCACTTTCTTCAACAAACCACATAGCATAATTGAATCTTCTTTCTAAATCTGTTGGATACAATGTGTTTCCAACATGATGATGATAAGGTTTTAAATTATTTTGGTTCAAAATTGTTCTTGCTTGTTCTCTGGATACATTACACTCAAGTCAAATTTCTCGCACAGATGCAGTTGGTTTAAAAGTATTGTATGCCAAAACACGCACCTCGCTCCTTCATTAATATTTTTCCTAGCTTCTTTTGGTTTACAAAATGATCCATACTGTTTTAAATTGGATTCAAGTTTTTACAAAAATCCTTTTATCTGGCTTCCTTCTTTCCATGATACAATTCAGAAGCTGCATTTGCATCACGATTACAATTGTATATCATTTCTTTCTTCCTACGAGTAAGCCATTTTTTTAGTAACTAACAGAACTACTTAACACATTCACATCCGTAATTATCAGAAAAACAGGACTAACTTTGACAATTAAATTTGTTTTGTTGTTTTCCAATTCCAAGGCACTCTTGTTATACTATGCAGCTAATTATTATGATCACTAACTTCATTTTTTTGCAAATTCTGAGAAAATTTACGGAAACAGATATGACAACCTATACATTTTTGAAATCAGCAAGAAATAAGCTCTTTAACACGTTGACTGCCCGCAACGCGACTCACGCGTTCCCATGTACAACGCTTCTGTGCCCAGAACGCGGCTCCCGCGTTCTTACTTATCCCGTGTTTTATGTGGTTTTTAAAGCGGGCACTGCGTTTATGTTGCTGATTTTTGGTGGGCACACAGTGAAAGACTTGTAGAAATGAAATTCAGCAGCGGTTTCAGATTTTAGTTTCTTATTAGCTAGATTTGTTAGTTATTATCTTGATGTAACAGTGAAGCTATACAGATGCATTTTTGGAATATTTACGTAAATTTTAAAGTTACATTATTTCTACACTTGTTTAGTATGATGTGTAAATGTAGCTAGATATGTATTTCTGCGTGTTTAGAGAAATAGATTCCGTGTGCCCAGCACGCGGTTCGCACGTTTTAAATGATAAAATTGCAAAAGTTGTGCTACGTGCCTTTTGGGGTTGTTTTGCTTTTTCAGGTCACAGTATAATGCTAAAAGAATTCTTTTAACATTCTTTCTCATTTAGGTTTTTCAGAACTGCATATAACTAAAGCAATGGGCGGCGATAAGGCCGAGTGTTCTACCCGTTCGGTACCCGCGTTGTGGGCACTGGACAGGGATTAGGCTTCCCATGTGCCCACAACGCGGCTCCCGCGTTTTTCTGATTTTTTGCTTATTTAAAATTTTTTCGACAATAATACATGTTTAATGTTAACAAGAGCTCACATTAGTTGACAAGTTTAAAAAAAAGTGGGGGGCACCTGGGGTGTTGCAACATTATACAGTGGGCAGTGAAAGTGTTAATGAATCCATAGCTTACTATGGTTGCCATTTAAAAAAACGTAAGTTTGGTTTATATCTCAAAAATCGAGAGTGCTATGACTTTGTAGATATTTTTTTATAATTCTACGTAAAAATATCTACAAGAAACATATTTCACTTTGGTTTTAGAATAGGTGGTTATGGAATTATAAAACATTTAAAAAATCGCATGTTTTTAGTTTTTTCGAAATATTTGAAAAAGTTGAACGTGTATGTCAAATGTCAAACTGGCATCTAATTTGTCTTGAAATTCTGCCCAACTTTGCTAATTTAGCCGACTCTCTAACTTCTATAATAACAAAGTTACCCATACAACACAGGTAGATTATTGTCACCCTGTATATCCACTTCCTTGGTTGCTACCCATAGGAATCCTTCTTCGTGCCCGAGTTTGCTTATCTTTATCCCCGGATTTCAAATTCTAATAACTACATCCTTTTTTTTGTTGGCAATCCATTTGTTGTCTTTCATAGCTTATTTATTTGGCTCTGCCACCACCATTAGGTCGATTTTTTGCTCATGTGCATTTCTGTGTAGTAAGTCTAACGCGGCAGTTGATCTGTTAGCGTTAAATTGTAGTATTTTTATATTTTTTATATAATAAAGCCTGTACCTTTTGAACCTTGTTTTTCCTCACCTGAGTACCAAAATGTAAAATTTCTCTTTTATTTCACCAATTCCTTTCCATCTATGCTCTTGTATTGCTGCCACGTCCACTTTATATCTGTGTATTTCCCCAGCTAATTCCATAATTTTTCCGGCTGTTAACAGCGTATTTACATTCCATGATTTCCTCTCTTTTTTTATTTGTTTGTCTTTCTTTGTGCTGTAATAAATATTCCTAATGTTGTTTATTCAAATTTTTAGGGGCGCAAGACATGGGCTCAAACTAAACGGAAAATTGTCACGACTTGACAAACAAGAAAAACTACTATTAAAGAAGTTAAAGAAAGTTACTCTATCGGATGAAACTGAAAGTAAGTGTAGTAAAAGGAGTCTTGAAAAGAAGTTGAAGAAAATTGATGATCATAAAAGTAAGAACAAACCCGAAACTATGGAAGATGATGTTAATGTTCCACCAACAGGAAGACATATCTTAAATTCAAATAGTCCACAAAAGAATGATAAAAAACGTAAGAAGGAAAGAAAACGTGTATCATTCAGTGAAACTGTAACTGAATACCAAACACAAGATTTAGATGCAAATGCAAATACGAGTCAGGTTCAGGACTTAGATTCGAGTTCGCAAAGTGATGGAAGTTCACGTCCACCTACACCTGTCACAACAGTACGACGGGTGAAAATGAAAGATATAAAAGAAAATTCTAACAATAATGTTAGCTCATCTGGAGATTTAGACGAAGGTATAGATTGTTCAGATTATGATACTACCAAAGAGAAATACGCAGATGATCTTCAAGTAAAAATTAAGAAAGAAAATAAAAGAATGAAGCGAAAATTAAGTAAGTTACGTAAACAAGAGATAATTCAACAGAATTTATCATCTGAAGATTTCAAATTAAACGAAAATGAAGATGAATCTTTAGATGGTTCTGAGAAATTGTGTGTACATTGTACGAAACGTAAAATTAATTTCGATTTAGAAGACCGCGAAGAAGTTGAACCAAAAAAATGTCATTACGAATTGGAACATTTAACAAAAAAGCAACGTAAAAGGCAACTTAAGAAACAAAAGCGTTTAGAAAAACGCATTTCAAAGGTTGCAGATTCGTTAAACCAAGTCTGTAAAATATCAGATATTGAAAGTGAATAGTTTGTTTTTTTATTTATTTGTCTAGCAGTAAAGTTTTTCTAATTGTTAAGCATAAAAATACGAATTTCTAAGATTGTGATTTATGTTTTATAGTTAAAAATTGTAATTATTATGGCTGATTGCAACTGTTAATTATTCTAAGCAATATATTGTTTTGTCTGCAGCATTAATTGCAGTAAATTCCTGAAACTTGATGTGCAGAATAATCGACAGTTAAAATTAATGCAATCGGTCCTTAATGTACTGAATGGAACAATGTTGACTGTAATAAGAGAACTTCAAGTAGAGCACTACTTGTTCATTACTTACTCATAAGTATAACAAGAGAAAAATATTGCTGTGTTGTACAGCGTTTGTTGTTGTTATAGATACAGTACACTCGCGATAGTGTGAAGAAAAAAAAACCGCGGTTCATATTATCGCGATCGTTCACACTATGGAGGGTGCAGTTAAAAGCCGTTTAAAAGCACAAATTGTTGTTTTTGCCACACCATACTTTTTAATCGACGAAACTACACTTGCACCCTTATCATGTTCTTCTAAAATCTTCGCTCTTTCGTACAAATTTAAGCACCGTCGTAATTTCACCATGGTCCATTCACATTAGCGAGATTCAGTGTTAATTTACGTGTTCACATTATCGCAGATGTACTGTACTACGTTTTAATGTTCCTAAAATGGGAAAGATCTATAATTTTAGACCTCTGCAAAATTAAATGAGTACAATCGAATTTTATAAATATTTTAATTGATACCTAACTTACTTTTGATTAATGTGGTAAAAGTGCAATTAATGAATTCATTTAATATGAAACTTATTTTCAAGTTTCTTAAAATTGCGATCAATACTACAGTGAATTAATTTGTCAGCCTGCAGAGGCCAAATAACTTCTTGTGACATTAATTTTTTTTATAATACAAGTTTAAATATTTTAATATAAACAAGTTTATCGTAAAATTTAAAAAAATGCTTATTTTTTATAAAATCACTTGAAGTCAAAAATATGTGCTCATAGCCATTAACCACAACGTGGTACAAAACATAAAAATAAGCAAATAATTTTTGTACTTTAAATAATAAATTTTGGTTCGAGTTAGATATACTTAAATTACGAATAATAGTTGCAGATTATTTAGTGAATAAATTACAATTCCCTTTTTTGGTGTTTGGATGTAGTAAATACATGTTGGACGCTGAGAAAGAGTTGTTGGTGGTGCTTTTGTAGCTAATTCATGCAGTTATTGGGATAACTTAAATTTAAAAAATATCGGTAAAAACAAATATTCAAATGTATTATTATATAATATAACGTATATTTGTGCGAATTAGCCTTTAATGAATAATCCTAAAGAGGTGAACTGTTGTAGTATGGTTGATTCAGGCCTGATATGTAATTTTTGTTAGTATTCGTAAGAGATAAAACGAAAAATATTGAATATATTTAAGCATATTGTAGTAAATGCAATACCCTATTAGCCGATTCTGCTATATATAGAAAATATTGCCTCAGAAGTCGGTGCTTTGGATTCCTGCTGGGGGTGATATTTGTCTATGTACATAAGTCATTAAAATATGTTCAGAGTATTTCTTCAAAAACATAAATCCATAAACTTTCAATCTCTAAAATGCTTCTTTTGTTCTCTTACTTAGTACGTGGCGCTTAGTCTCCCGTATGGGCTTCTAAGCCATCTTCTTTCTACCAGTACAAGTTGGTTACTCTTATGCCTGGTTTACTGCCTGCTTCACCTTCTTTTCGAACTTTTACCTGTCACCCGTTAGTTCTCTCCAATGTTTAAAACCTGCTGTTTCTATATCAACTTTCACTTTATCTGTCTACCGTATTCGCGGTCTTCTTTAGTCTCTTCTTCCCTCAAAGTTTCCTTGAAAGACTATTTTAGTACATCTTGCCTCCTTCATCCTCCCAAGTGTCCTAGCCATCCAACTCTATTACATTTAATTTCGATAACTATACTTGGTTGGTCATATCTTCCTTATGGTTCGAAGTTATATCTTTGTCTCCATTCTCAGGATTTTTTGTTTTTGTTCTTCCTTTTTATTTATTGTCCAAGCTTTCACCCTATACATTACTATCGGGCGAATTACAATTGATGATTAACTTCACGTGAACGGAGACTTCTTTTGATTTTGTTCTCGTTCTCGGATTGCAGTCAAACCTTATTCTAGAATTTTTTGTTTTACGCTTTTGTGTTAATCACAAAAGCAAGTCTGCTGGGGTATTGTATTACTAAACAAATTGTAATTGTATTGTGCAGAACAATTTTGTAACAAAACATAAGCACACAGTAAATTTTAAGATGATGAGTTCAACAAGTGCTTCACTTTTTAAACAGTAAGAAATTGTGTTCAGTTAGTTTATTTCTTCAATAAAGTGTTTATTGGTATTTTTTGTTTTAATGTACCTACCTACCAGGTGAACCATTTTAGAAGGGATTCCAGGTTATTGCTTTAACTGTTACATCTACACAAAAAGTAATAAAGGTGTCTTGAGGCCAAATTTAATTCGACAAACTGAAATTTAATATCATCTTTTGTTTTCGAGCTGCAAGTGAAAATCGAATTTTGGAAGGTGTTTTGTAACTGTGGATTCATATTGAATGACACATAGACAGTAAACTGTGGAAATAGGAAAACTAACTCATTCAATATGAATTCACAGTTACAAAACATCTTGATGTTTGGTATGACCCTGAAATCAAACGGCTGTTTAGAAGACTGGAAAAGTCCATGAACAAACTCACACTAGAGGAGAACCGCCAGTGGCGGCTGGTATAGGTATAAGAGCTGCCGGGCTGCAGTACTGACCTTAATTTTACAAAAGTTATTAGCAGTAATCACAAATAACAAATAATTTCCGTAATTACTTTTTATTTATAAAAAATTTGATTTCGTTATGTAGGTACCTTTTATTTAAAACAGCATTACATTATATTTTCAACTTAAACATTAATTAAATATCTTCAAAAAATACCGGGCACATCATAATACATGAATTCAAAGCTTCCGGGCGGAAATATTGTAGCATTACCCAGGGGCGGATACAGAATTTTTTCTGGGGGGGGGGGCACAAGGTAAGCAGTACTTTGATAGTATGGCAAAAACACTGTACCTATGGCGCTATTTTATATTTTTGTATGGCCGGTCGACCGTCTTGGGAATCCCGGAATCCGCCCTTGGCCATTACCGAACAACGTGCCGAAATCGGTTTGCACCGGAGCGGCCTAAACTGCCGCTCAATTAGGCCACGGACACACCAGGCGTTTTGTGACGAATCGGCTGATGATTCGTCCGCCGACTCTGCACATGAATCCCTTATAATAAGTTGAACCGAACACACGATTACAGGCGGCGCGTTAACGAATCGTCGGGCCATTCCCATGGCCTGACGAAAGCGCACACACGTAGCGTCGGACGAATTGTCGGCCGATTCGTCGTCACAAAACGCCTCGTGTGTCCTTGGTCTTAGTCATTCGCCGCTATTTAGAGAGAACGTTTATTTAGCAAACAAGTTGCTATACAATTACATAATTATGTACATATACTTTTCTAAGGCTGATTTATAGTTCCGTAAACATACAACATAACATAAACATATAAGTTAACATAACGTAGAATTTATTAAGCTTACCCTTTCATAGATCCATAACCTGTCAAATTTACCAAGATGTGACACGAAGAAGTAGGAGCTGCTATAACAGTAGTAGTAGTAGTGTTGTATAGATATTATTATAACAATGAAAAAGTTCATAAGCGAATGAAAAGAGCATTTAAACAAGATTTATAAATCGATTTTAGAGAATCAACTGGTTTTTATTTTTCCACTTTCATTCATGTAAACAGAATTCTGCTTACTTGATCTGTATAATTTCATATGTTTATGTTAAAAATTAAAATTGAACCATTTCATATGTAAACGATTATGTAGTTATAACGGTTATGTTTATGGATCTATGAATGGTAATACTGCAGTACTATATTTTATTTTGTTATGTTTATGTTATATTGTATGTTTACGGAACTATAAATCAGCCTTTTACTTCTAATAATGTACGTAAGCTGTTTGTTTAAGTGAGCATTTAGTAACTTACACAGGAGTCATATTTTTCCAATACACCAATAATTTCTCCGAGGTTTCTTAGCCGCTATTATAAATATGGAAGATTGGACACAGATGCAATAGATTGTTTAATAATACAAAAAGACTTGAGCGCTCTTAAATTTTCAAAATATGGAATAGTATTCAATTAAAAAAATAATAAATAAAAACCTATGCTCGCGAAAAATACAGTTAATAATGAAAATTTGGGCATTTTAAAAGCGCTTAAGTGTTTGTATTCTAAATCTGTCTCAATTGAGCAAGTGAGAAATTATTACATTGCTACTATAGAATCATAATTTCTGGGATAAATTTTTAATTGACTTTTATAAATTTTAAAATTTGCTTATAGATAGGCAACTTTTCAGTCTTCAGGCAGGTAGAATGCATAATGTTTATCCTATAAGAAGATTAGGATTAAATCCTAATGGGTTTGTTTGGTCACAGTGTTTGGTGACTAAGCGTCTTTCGGCTTATTTAAAACTCGGAAATTTCTTTTATTTTACATATTGTACACGTTTCGTAGCAACTGTAAAATTTAGATTCTTGTTGCTACAAATTTGCATTTTATAATTTAGCGTGTTAAAATAAAAGTAATTTTAATTCTAGGGTTAAAAATACGAATGTTTCATTGTTGTTTCATTGTCCACGTCGTAGATAATATTTGTTAAAAAAATAAATTTTATTGTTTTAAATATTGTAATTGATTTTATTTAATGTAGGTACAATGCAAAATTAAATAATTTATTATAAATAAAAAATCCTATTTTACTCATATTGCAGTTTTGTAATTTTTGTTGATTTTTATTCCAAACTTTCAAGGCAGGTAAGCGTATGTACTACATACTTGATTTTCAATAGAATTCATGAAATTAATAATTTCATTGATGTAAAGTTTAAAGAACTCTGTGTTTTGTCAAAATTAGGAAAAATATTGTATGCAATGTAACACGTTATAGGAAAGGCGATTTTGTGTAACTCGTGTACTTTTACGTACACTAAATCAAATATTTCCTAACTGATATTATAAATAGCTATTTTTGACGCTTGTAGAAAAATGTTGTTTGTATTTTGTGGACGAAACGGTTTTGTTTGTAAATAAAACAACTTTGTTAAATCGCATGTAATGTATATTTTATAAATGTAGCAAAATAAAATCCGTCAAGTATTCGCAACTATTGTACAACTGCACCACAAAATCTAACTAGGCACAACAATTTTGTATAACTTGCAAAGACAAACTATAAAATATAACAGAAGCTTGAATTATACATAAAAGTTTAAAAAAATCGGACCGTACTAAATAATTATATGTACATATATTTACAAAGTTTATAGATTCAAACTTAAAAAGTAAACTACGTATTCTGAACATTATATTTTTATACATTTGAAGTATTTGCACACCTTATTCTAAATATTTGAACACCTTATTCTAAATATTTGAACACCTTATTCTAAATATTTGAAGACAAGTTTTTTATACATATACCTATTCATATAAAAAATTCTCGTATAGACTTATTACGTTTTTCTCTAGGATCTATCAGTTCTGGTAAAAGAGCTTTCATATAAAACTTTTCTAGTTTTGGGACCATTTTAGTTTTCCAGAAGTTGTGGTCTCTAGTTATAATTTGAACAGAAATATCCAAAGGCGACCATACTACAAAGTAGCATATATTCTTTTTACAAATGTTTAACTGGCCTTGTATTTGATAATAATAGTCATGTGTCTTCTTTAGTAGCAATTGATTACTTTCAATTTTACAAAATTTTATTTTTTTTTGTTGCGTTGCTTCAGTTAATGTACAGTCGCGTCTTAATACTTATTCGATGATCAGATGGCACTTTTCCATATTTTTTACCCATTTTCACAATTCAACACACTAACGTCTGCAATATTGACTTGAACACAATTCTGGTAGCACTGAATGGTGAATATCTAACTGCAGTTATAATTACAAATATTTAATGTTTCCTGGTAAAAGTTAAGTCTCCTTAAGCCTCTTAAATACTGGAGAGTGAAGATTGTAGGTTTTATAAAATTCTTGGAAACTATTATCCTACTTGTTTAGTTGCCTGCATTTAGGGGTATGCAAAAATCACCAAACATGCAAAACGTGAAAATTTAAGTTACTAAATGCTAGCCTTAAGTAGTGTTTTGTTTATCATTGTAGAACTACCTAAATTCAATATTAATTCCATTGAAGAACTTTTAAAAATCCCCTTTTCAAGATGGTGTTTTGAAGAAAAAATTGAAATTAAATCATTGGGACGGCCTACACCTAAATTAACTTTAAATCAAATTGGACAAAGCAACGCTGTTTTTTCACGTTAAAAAGAATAAAAACATTCTTAAGAAACACTATGTTGCAGGAACGGTTAAATGCTTTAGCTATGTTATCAATAGAAAAGGATTTGGTTCAAAATATTAAAAACTTTAATTCTAAAGTTATAGCCAAGTTTGTGAGTTACAAAAACCGCCGCATGGACTTTATTTTCCGCCATTAATAAAATTATGGTAAGATTTTCTCATTAATTTAGAGTTATTTTTTGCAGCCCTTCAGTGGCGGCTCCTGGTTTAAATTTTAAGATGTTCTGCAATTTTTGCAAAAAAAACTTATCTATTTTTTATAAATTAAGTCTATCCTACGTTCTTTTCTGTTCGCCAATTTTGTAATCACTTTGTCATTAAATTGTCTATTTCGCCACCAAAAAGTAAGCAGGGAAAACAGTAGGTATAAAGCATTTTTTTTTGTTACATCCACAAATCCATTCATTTTTTAATTAAATGTCTCTATTAAATTTACGTGTGTAACTTTTCCCTCTACTTACACCAGATTTTTCAATAATAATATCTGGTAATGGTCTACCTTTTCCTTTTAATTCTATCTTTTCTTCGTATGAATATTTAAAAAATCTCTTCACATTAATTAAATTAAAGATCCATAGTATACAGTTAATAATTGTCAGCAATGCACAAAAACAGAATCGCACGCACGCACTATATTATTATTGTTTTTAAGTTGGAACTCGCGTAAAAATTCGATAAAAACCGCTATACCGCCTGGCGTCTTCGCGTCTACGCGCTGATCGAAATGCAGCGAAATCCCTACTTAAATCACGGCTTTGTTTTAGACCAAGATGAAAACATGTAAACAAAACTAAAGGAAAAAACTTGAGGTTCTAATAATAAAACAAAGAAAACGAAACAGCCAACACAGAACATCTATTGATCTATAGAGAGAACACTGTCATCAGCATTTCTAGTAGGTAGACAGCTGAACGAAGAAGAGGCAAAAGTGCTGGATAGAGAATTGAACTACGCTATGACGCCAAGATATGTTCCCAAAGTAGACCTAGTAATTTTTTTTTATTAAATAAGTACCCCTAGAGCAGGGTCGGGGAACGTTTTTACTTATTACCCCAAAATATATTTATTTACGCCGACGTTACCCCCTTGATTTGAAAGAGAGAAAATCATAGATTATTTAAATTCAAAAGGTTTGTTGAATCTATTTATACGGAGAATACAATTATAAATACAAAAAGTATAAAATAAATTCAATAAAATAAATTATGAAACAAAAAGATTTCTTTGAAAACTTTTTCACTTCAGGTTTTGGAGAAATGATGTTTCAGTTTTGATACAATAATATCAAAATTGGGGCATTTTGATATCAGAGCAATTTGGATACTGTCTTCGGGGTTCAATAGATTTCTCTGCTTTGTTTTTATGTTAATTAGAGTGGAAAATCCTTGTTTGCAAAGATAGGTTGTTGCAAAAGGCAGCAACTTTTTGACTGCCTCTTTATGTGCAATTTTGAAAGCCTTTACAGCTCTTGACATCCAAAAATATGACAGATGACAGATCTGCTTTGTTTTCAAATTCAATAGGTACGTGCTTCATTATTGGATCAAAGTTCAAGAAGTGCCTCTGCCAATTCTTGAGGCTCTTCTGGTAGATACCTACATCAAGAATTTCACATTTAAAGGAATCTACAATCCAACTGACAGTATGTGAATATTGAATAAAGATCTGGAAAGTAATGTGAGAACCGCTCTTTGCATTTGGTAAGATGCCTTATAACAGTTACAACTGTATCCTTAATGTCGTCAAAAGTAATATTTTCACAATCTTGTAAAAACAAACTATCTTGTTTTGTTCTGCTCAAGTTCTGCTTTCTGTCTCCAATATAAAAGCTTTGATCCAAACGCTGAAATCTTTTCTCTGGCTGAAAGGCCACAAGGAGTTTGTAAACTTATCTGCGATAACATGCTTTTGATCAACCATAAAAATTTCAAGTTCAGTTTTGAGAACCCACACTTGATTCAGAACATTTCAACGTGAGAGCCACCTCACTTCTGTATGATAAAGTAGGTCTGTAGCTCTGTAGATATATTCAGCCTCACCATCTTTACATAATTTACGAAATAGTGACGTGTTTAGTGCATGTCCTTTGACAACCTTGATAACATCATGCATGATGGCTTCCAGTGCAGGTTCCAAATGTTACACAAGCAGTGCCTGGCGATGGATCATACAGTGGTTAACTTCAATTTTTGGATTATTCTCTCTCGCTAAAGCCGAAAAACCACTAACATGGCCCAACATAGCTGGAGCTACATCAACAGACACAGCAATGCAGTCTTCCCACTTTAAATTAACGTTATTAAAGTATTCATTAACTTTATTGAAGACATCAATTCCACGCGATCGCAACTCGAGAGGAGAACAAAACAACAATTCCTCTTCAATTGCATGTAAACCTTTGCAGCGAACATACACCATCAGCTGCGAATTACTACTGACATCTGTAGTCTCATTAAGCTGAATGGCAAGGCATTTACTCTCTTTTATCGAAGAAATAACTTGTTTCCCCGCATTTTCTGCTGAAATTGAAATTCTTTCTTTCACAACTTTTGCAGACAAAGACACTGAATTTAGTTTCACTGCTTCCTTCTGACCACACACAATCTCTGCCATTTTCAAAGCTGCTGGTTTAACCAGATGCTCACCAATAGTAGGTATATGGTTTCTTGTTTCGGGCAATCAACCAGGCCACTTCAAAGCTAGCCTTTGATGATGAACGTTGATCGAATGTGCATCTCAAGTTGCTGCCCAGTCTTTGTCTTTTGACAGACATTTCCAAATTTACAAAGTATTCCCGCGGTTTGGAAGACAGATGTGGGTGCAAATTATCCAAGTGTTTCTTCAAATGAACTTTTTGAAAGATTCTGCAGTCAGTACTTTCAAACAGGCAACATACTGTGGTTTCATTATTCCTTTGTCTTCTATTTGTGTAAACCTATAATTGAGGAACCCTTCCTGGTATATTCTTTTTCTAGTTGATGTCATCTGAAGGGTAAAAAAGGCAGTGATTGAAAAAGTTTTAACCCTTCAGCACACGCGTTTTTTTATAGTTACGAAGACACGCGTAAAGTGGAGGAAACCTTCGCATGTACAATATGTGTAAGTACCAGCCCGAATTTGTGTATGCGTACGCCTCAACACGCACGAAACACGATCCATCGCTTGTCGGTTTCTGCGATTTCATCAAAGAACCTGTGTGCTCAGTTCCGACGGGTTTTAAGTAACATTTTGGTTGTGTGCGCGTAACTATCGTTATTTTTAAAAAATACACCCAAAAATATTAATCGACCATGGAATGAAGCAATGAATTGGCTCTACAATTAATTGATGAGTACGAAAAACATCCCATTTTATGGGCTGCTAAACATCAATTTCACTTCTCGAGGAACAAAAAAGTGGATGCATGGGAGATGATTGGAAACAATTTAAAATTGGAAGCTTTTAAAATAAAACAAAAAATTAATAGTCTTTTGGCATCCTTCAGCAGGGAAAAGGAGCATTGGGACAGGAAAAGGTAATTAACTTTTCAATTATTATTTGGAACAATTTAACAATTTATTTCGAAATTAAGTGCCTACATCAATGAATGACTTACTAACATTTAAATTAATAATATGGTCGATTTCAAGAAAATGTAATCAAAAAATATTACAGAATAAGTTTTACAGGGTGTCGCGAAATACACATTTCGAAATGGTTTGCTTTCGAATGAATGCACTTTTTGCTCGACAAGGATGAACCACGAGCTACAATCCATGCAGACAACATAAGTAATTATTGATAAGCAGAAATTTAAGCATAATTATCTTGCCATGATACCCGAGACCCGACCATTAGTAGTGAAATATTCGGCAAACACATCTCGAATTCCTTTTTGGTATTGAAGCTGATCTTCGTGGTACATTCCCAATAAGCAACAATGACGTAATTTCTTCATCTGTTGTTTTTCTCCAACTACCGTCTACTAAATTTCCATCCACATAGTGATCGAAAGTCCCAGATGGGGAATATAATTTTCGAGAATCTTTATTTCTTCTTAAAAAAGTATGTAGGTAAATAGCAGCCATTACAATCACCTCTGCTTTTCTGGTTCCAATAGCATGGGTTTTCTTAATACTCTAAACACCGCAGAAGCAATCCCAAATACATTCTCAACTATTCTCCTTGATCTGTCCAGTCGATAGTTAAAAAATTTTTGATGGGAACCTTTGGGGTATATTCCGGAAAACGGTTTCATGAAGTTTACACTCACAGCAAATGCCTCGTCCCCCAAAAAACATACGGCATTTTCTTTGTTTTTCCTGGCAGGGCTACTTCTATGGACAAATTCAATTGATTACTCTCCAGTTTCTTATACAACTGGATATTTTTATACTCCGTCGTCAGAAATTCGTCCTTGACATCGTGCATCAGCATATACAAAATTATAGTCGGCGTCAGCCACAGCAAACAAGACAATGATAAACATTGACTTGTAATTGAAAAACTGGCTTCCAGAATTTAATGGCGCTTGGAGTACTACATGCTTTCCATCAACCGTGCCGTGCCTATGCGGTGAGGAAAATTCCATAATTCTTCATATAGTTGCAAAATTGCTAGCATAAGGTAGAACTCAGACAGGACCGATCGTCCACGACCGTTCATGATCAACCATAAGCGACCATTTGCTTTGTCGATCGTTTTTGAAATAGTAACTCACACAGCGTCGATCGAGTTGTTGCGATCAAAATATTAGAAGTGGCGCGTATTTTTTGAAACTTAAAAATAACTTTAATTTATGAAAATAGTAGGAAACGTAAGTTATTGTTTGTTTCGTTTTGTATTAAAAAACTGGCCAACAAATGAAACAATGAGGGTAGTGAATCAGAAGAATTAATACCTAGTTGCATTAATAAATAAAATAGAAAATGTTCGGTAAATTTGCATGGAGCTGATTTTTTGTGTGGACCTTCATATTATAGTTCTAAATGAAATGCCAAAAGCTCCCTTCGATCGGTGAGCTGCTAAAAATTTTACGCGGGGTCAAACGTCATAAAATACGATTTTTTGCGAATATCTCGTTAACGGTTAGTTTTATTGTAAAAATAGTTATTAACGAATTTATAGCTTATGCAATTTTCCACAAGAAAGATTTAATTACCTTTTTTCATAGGAGTAACCATTATCGAGATATTGCGATATCAAGAATTTAAACTCATATTTTTGAAGAAATGCATTCCTTTCCATATCACCTTCGAGTAGTACTCGGCGCGTTTTTTTTATAATGTGGTATCTCTAGTAGGTCTAATCCACGATTTTCCTAAGAAAACAAGAAATTAGTCTTGTGCATAGGTACTTCATTTCTAAAGTTACAGTCTTCTTGTTCTTCTACCCCTAGCTGCTATATTTCCACAGGCTGCGCCTAAAAACAGGATGGATCAAATACCTACATCTTCAACAATACTTGTTCTTGCATGAGACTGCTCTATGGCTATATCGATTATTATAACATCAGCGTCATTTTCTGCTCATGTTACACAGATATTAGCAGCTATGAATTTTTCGCACAACATTGAAATAAATCGATTCTTGTTGAACATTAGAGATGGGCATGTAAAAACAACGTTTTGGAACCAATTCAAACTCTGCTTCCACCTGCTCCAGACATACTGCTGAACATTATTTTTTGCAATTGCAACAAGGGCTGTAATTATAATTTTGGTTGCAGAAAAATAGGTTTACATTGGTCAAATGTTGCACTCAGTATAAAGGACTACCATGTGTGCGACATCAATGAAGATGTAATTGATCCATCCTTTTCATGGCGCAGGAAATACAGCAGCTAGAGAAAGAAGAAGAAGAAGAAGAATATGTAACTTTAGAAATGAAGTATGAACAAGACTAATTTCTTGTTTTATTAGGAAAATCGTGGATTAGGCCTACTAGGGATACCACATTATAAAAAGAAACGCGCCGAGTACTCTACCTCGAAGGTGATATGCAAAGGAATGCATTTCTTCAAAAATATGACAGTTTTAATTCTTGATATCGCAATATCTCGATAATGGCCACTCCTATGAAAAAAAGTAATTAAATCTTTCTTGTGGAAAATTGCATAAGCTATAAATTCGTTAATAACTATTTTTACAATAAAACTAACCGTTAACGAGATATTCCCAAAAAATCGTATTTTATGACGTTTGACCCCACGTAAAATGTTTAGCAGCGCACCGTTCGGTGGGGACTTGACATTTCATTTAGAACTATAATATGAAGGTCCACACAAAAAATCAGCTCCATGCGAATTATTCCCAACTGTTATGTCTATTTTGACTGGACTACAAGTTACACATAACCTCACTTATCATCGACCGCTTCGACCAGGTCGACCAAATTTCCAACAAATCCGAATTTCAAACTGGTCGGTCGAGGATGCCCGCGGTCGCTCGCGGTCGGTCGGCTTAGTGTGAGGTTTACCATATGCTTACATGTGTTTGAAATTTTGGACGATCGCGGACGATCGACGCGGTCGAGCTGTCTGAGTTCCGCCTAAGTCACTAGCATTATACCTATATATTTTCCTAAGTAGTTATCAGATTAATCAGGAGGAAGAAGAAACTGGTAATTTGGAAGCAGTGGATAACAATCCACAAATTACACAGGGTGAGGAAATTTTAAGCCCTAAAAACGAGTAAACGGCAAAATAAAGCCAACGACCCGAGGCTGGAGGAAGCGTATCAAATATTGAAGGAGTCGGTTAAAGCTCAACCACCATCCGACAATTTTTTTTGTGTAGGTCAGCGTATTGCAAATAAATTAAGGGGTTCTAGCAATAGGTCAGGCGTCAGGGAGTTCAGCAGACGTAAATATTGTTTTAAATCGGGAAAAAGATTTATCTATTGGAATCGGTTTATTGTAGGTTTCTTTTTGATTATTTTGATTATTACTCGAAAACGGTTTGTCCTACCAGAAAAACTCAAGAGGGCTTTTCTTTTTAGCATTGCTTGCCGATTAAGAAACAACAAGCTATTTTGAAAAAAGCAGTGGCGTACTATTTTTTGCGTCAGAATTATTCATTTTCTTGCAGTCAGGCAACGCCACTGCTGGAATTGTCAAAACTAGTTGGATCGAAAAAGAGTCTCTTCATTTCAGTATATTGCATACCACAGCTCAATTTAATATCTTAAATCGTTTTCGAGATATTTAAAAAATTTGATATTTACATTATTTGTCGCAGGACCATCCAGAACCGAGATTTTGGCAAAAAAGAAAACGATTTTTGGGCGATATTTCCGCAAATTTGGGGGTGTTCCGGAGGTTGCTTGAGGGGGATAAATGAGTATGTCTATGTATGAGAGGCCTACAGTAAACCGATTCCAATAGTTGAAAATCTTTTTCCCGATTTAAAACGATGTTAATCTTCCTGACGCCTGGCCTACAAAGTAATCCAAACCGAAGTTGAGCATGCTTTCAACGATATTTTATACAACGCTGATCAGGTATCTATGACCATCTTACCACCAATCCACAGCCTCGGTTCATCGACAGTACTCCCATTCTTTATCCTGCCCCGAATTTTCCTGTAATTACCTATCAACATACTTCCCTGACAAATTCCAGTACTCCTACTTCTACTTTTTCCCATTTCGCCTGCCCTATCCTCAATCCTACCCCCCATGCTGTGGATATGCTAGATATAGAATTTTGTAATTTATGGTTTATATGTATTATACGTAATTTTGAGTTTTAAAATATGTAATATCAATAAATGCTTTCAATAATTCTCACCTGTACGTGCCTACTCCTTCAAGGTTTCAATAAGCGCCTGACAAACTTCAGGAATGATTGTTGAGATAAGTTGCTTTGAAATTTTAAAAAGGTATTGCAAACTGGAATATGAATCTCCTGTTGCTAGGAAACGCAACGTTAAAGCTAGTCTTTCTTTCGCAGGAACAGATTTTCTAAATTTGGTATCTCTTCTTTCGATTTTGTGACCAATTTTATTAATTAGTAATTCACTGACTTCTTGTATTCGCAGGTCGGCTAGCAAATTTGTTCCATTATATGTTGCTCTGCTCCGATAAAGTTGTGTGATCCACCATCGTTTATTTTGTTTCTTCTTTTCCTTATTATTATTAAGTATGTGCACGCTGCGCTTGCTGTGGTAATGACAGAATTTTATTTATTTATTTATTTGAAGACCAGGTTACAAAAATAGTAACAATACAGATACTATTAGCACTGCATCCTGCAGAGGTGTGTATGCACCTGTTCGCAGCTTGGTTTAACAAAAGTTAAAACTAAAATAAAAATAAAATAAAAACAAAAAATATAAATACGAATATAAATTAGGTACTGAAAATACTGGAGCGGGATTTTACACGCACAAATACAAAAGTTTTGTGAACTAAAAATTTTATACGCACGCATATCTGTACAGACAAACCTTGTGTGCACGCAAAAATGCTCAAGTCAGTACGCACCTTTAGGTGTTTGAAACCCCAGGTGTGTCCTACGTGAGGCGCAGAGTAGATGAAGAATTCCTTCCTGAGTGTGTGATATATACCGTCAAGTACGGTGAAGGGAGTGTGATGGTTTGGGGGGTGCATGACATCCAACTTAGTGAGCGAAATATTCGTTTGTTAAGGTCGCATGAATTCCCAAAAGCACATAAATCTACTGGAAACTCCTTTTTTTCAGTTATTTTCAAAATTTTTCGGTGGCATCAACATGGATTGAGTAAAATAACAACAAAACGATGCTCCTTGCCACAAATCGACGGTTACAATGAAATGGTTCTCAGAGAATAACGTAAAGCTCCTGCACAATCTCCGGATTTTAATCCATAGAGCATGTATGGGGAATTTTAAAGTGAAAGATCTGGGAGCACAATATCAGTTCAAGTTCAAAGGAAGCGTTAAAAAATATTTTAAGGCAAGAATCGACAGCCTTAAGTACCGAGCAGTGTCACAATATTGTGCAGAATTTACCAAAAAGAATTGCTACCATCATCAAGGCCAAAGGTAGCCCTACGAAATATTGATTGCTTTACCTAAATAAAAAGTAAGAATATTGGATTTTAATATATTTTTTTATTCTTATATTTTACTTGAATTTACATTGATAATCATCTAAAAATGTGATGAAATATTACATTGAGTTTTATAAACTACTCGCATATCCATCGTCTCCTTTCTTAGTGTTCAACAGTAGTCTGCTAGCATAACAACATTACATTTGCCCTGGTACCGTTCCTCCATACCTAAAATGTCATGGTGGAAACATTCACCATGTATATCACTAACATCTCCCATACTGTTAAGAAAAATCCAAGTGAAAATGTAGGAGGTATACTTTAAGCAACAAAACAGCAAAAATATATTGTTACTGCATTTAACCCCGACAACGACAAAGTATATATTTTTGGAAAGCAGAAATTTCCGACTTAATGGTTTCATGGAAAACTACGATTTCTATTTAAAAAATACATTTAGATCATAATTCTTAAAATATGAAAATTAGAAAATCGTATTCTACGTAAAAAAGTGCATTTGGAATGTTTTTGCCGTTTTTAGATATCTTCAAAAACAAAGGAGTTAAGTATTTGAATTTTTCAAAATGGCCAAATTTTGAATTTTGGTGTATAACTAAAAAATAACAAAAGTGGAGTTTGTTTTTGGAACTTGAATCAGCATCAAAAATAAAGAGCCCTGGACTTCAACATTCGTTTTTGTCTATCTCCGATATTAAGGGTAGGTACTTCCAATTTAAAACCATCGAAAATAGTCCACCCTGTACATATTGTATTAACCCCAAAAATCCATAGGAAAAATATTTGTTTTTGTGGTGGACCAGAAAGAGAGTCTTCATTTATTATTTTTAACTTTTTAGAACTTTGAGAAACATGAGTGTTTATCAAACGTAATACTTTAATAAAGGCACTGATAAGCATATTTATTAACATAATAAAAATGTTGATTACAGCTGAAAAATCTATAAAAATAATTGTTATTAAAGTGTATTCAAATAAAATACTCAGTTATTGGTAATTTTTAAATACTTTTCTGTTTAAATACAATCAAAATAAGCAAACAATCTTTTAAAATATTAAGCTTTAAGTACGCATTTTTTAAATACATTATTACTTTAAATTCATTTTGTTTACAACTATTTCTATTTTTTGATAAGCAATCCTTTACGTTCGAATTTAATTGATTAGCTAAGATTAATTAGCCTATGTACTAATGTTACTAGCAACTAATAATTTTATAAATTTGCACGATTCATTCATTAATACAGTTACAAGTTAAACATAACTTATTTTGAAAACATACTTCAAAACAACATTAAAAACTCCTTGTTTTTGTAAAAATTATCGCAACGAAACCTTTGTCAGAAACACCATAAATATTTAATGATGTAACGAAGTATATTTTTAATAATTTAATTACAATTTACCATACTTCATTATAAACTGTTAAATTAAAAATGAAACAAATTTAATATACTCTTGGAAACTTTTGAAACGTTTTAAAAATATTTTTAACAAGTTATCTACAAAATATTTAGAAAATGTTCCTTAAAAGAACTCATTTCTTTAACGTGATATCTATTTTACAAAATAAAATAAGAATAGTAACAACTTTGAATATCCTGATATTCAAAAGTAACAGGTATTTTCTACACAAAAATCAATATGATATTCAATTTAATATCGGTATCTGATATGTACTATATAAAATTTTTAAAAGAAGAAAATACCCGTTCTTAATTACATATTTAAAATGTCTAAAGTACTTCGTAGTTTACTGACTAAGCTTACGATGTATAGCAAAATCAACTATGTATAGGCCATAACGGTAATATACAGCTAAATTATGCAAGCTATATGTATGAGCATAGGTACTTGATGTTTAGTTTTATACAAAAATATTACATTAAAATACTAAACATTTATATTAAAATTTTGTATTTAAAATTAATACTTCAAATAGGTTACGTCAAAAAAGCATGTTATCTAAAGTATAATAGACAGATAACTGCGTCCATACATTGGCACTTGATTAATATCTTTGAATGCTTTAGTACCATCTGTACTTACTAACTATATGATATATTGCAGTTTCGGTAATTGATTATAAACGTTAATCTATTATTTTTACACATGTAAATCTAAAACTTTTATTTAATAAACAACGTACCTATAAAATCGTTGGCCTTATGTTACATAATTCTAAATATCTTTGCAAATGAATAAATTTCGCAGATCTGCATTTTAATATGTGGACTGCAACACAATTAATTGACTAGTAAAAAGAGATAGGTATGTTTGAAAACTAACACCAAAATTGCTTTTTATAATATGATCTATATACATATTTCAAAGCAACACTACCTTTTCGTGGATATACATATAAAAACAAGCAATAAATACTGAAGGATATTAATAACACAGTCGAGTACATTTTTAAATGGTGACGAAGTTAGGATAAACCAAATAACCTTAAAAATATTTGTGACGTCAACAGATTTTTAATTATGTTAATTAAGATAGTTTAAATTAGAGGTCCCAGTAGTGTAATCAGACCACAGTAGTGAAGGGAGCAAATCTATTTGCTTGAGCAGCATCATAAATCCTCAGATTCCTCAGTGGATGTACAGATAATTTTGTTAAAAATGAAACTGTTTCTCAAAAACAACGTGTTTCTATTTCCACCATTGCATTAATTTTGAAAAATTATCAGTACCTTAACTTTACAAATAACGAAGTTGTCCATACATCTACCTTACACTGCACATCTCGATTTTTTTAATAGAAATTTTCAGCAGTGACAACCAGGATCTTTTAAGACTAGAACCTAATGGAAACCTAGTCTTCCCCCCTCAAATTAATATAAATAATATTAAAAGTTTTGCAAATAATTTATGAAAGAATTTTTAAGATTTAAAAATGACTTCCAGCCCATAACCCCCCCCCCTCCCCATCATAAATCTCTAGCCACGTCAATAATTTTCAGAATTGAATTCTATTATAGCACTGAATAGAACTTGAGCAAATAAAAATTTCTTAGAAAAAATTTAAAAAAAGATCGATTATTTCTATTTCCACCACTGAATTAGTATTATTGAAAAGTTAGCATGATAGCATGTAATTGGGGTGTTGTTCTAGCTTTACAAATAACAAAGTTATCCATATATTTACTTCAAATTTAAGATAGAATGGACCATTTTCGAAAGGATTCCAAGCTATCTTTTTAATATCACACCTTAGGCTATATTTTCGGGATCTAATGGGTATAAACCTAAATTTAATATCGTCTTTTGTTTTCGAGTTAGAAGTGAATAACGAATTTTTCAAAAATCCTTTCTGGAGCTATAACTCGTTTGTAAAGATAGAAACTAAAAGTAAAAACATCTTTCTTATGACACTTTTTTATATAGAATTTAATAGTGAAATTATAATTAATTTGCGTACATATAACACAAACTTGTTGTTTTTTTAAATAGCACGGGACTTTGAAGCTCTTAAATAAGTCGTTTTTGGAAGTTTTATATACTTATTTTAAATAATAAATTTAATATAAATACAGATGTGGCCACATTATTAAAAACTGAAGTTAAAACTTGGTCAAACAAAATGTAAAGTTCCCTACAAAAGTGATGGTCTGGGTTGCTATTTCTGCAAAAGGACCTAATGATATTTAATGTGGATGGTATAATAAATTGTAATAGTTACAAAAGTACTTTAGACAGTTTCTTTATATCTACCTAAAATGAAATAATGGTTTATAAAATCGAAAATGATCACTGAATATATATTATTTAAGACAGAAACAAATTGATCTACTTGAATTGCCCGAAAATAAGCCGGATATGAACCCAATTGAAAATATTTGGTCAATTCTTAAAAAAAAGGTAGATACCTACGGGAGATGGGACCAAAAAGTCAACGATAAGAAATTACTTAAGCATGCTGTTAATGTCGTTAACAGCATGCCAAGAAGAATTCCAGCTAAGGGATAATGCACAAAATATTAATGCTATTTTTAATGTTAAAAACTAAATATGGTCTTACGAAACGTGCTATCTGAGATTTCTTCTAATTTTAACTCAGTTTCTAATAATATGGCCACATTTGTATATCAAATAACCCGTGGAAAAGAAAAAATTAAAACAAAATAAAATATAAGACGGTTGAATTAGTCTCATAATCTGTCATCCAATTAAATTGTGGTATTTTGGTGAATTGAACCAATAACAATCGAATTACACTGACAATTTCACTACTAGTGAAATTGCCGCGGCAATTTCACGACTAGCGGCGTTGCTTAGAGGCAACATCTGCTAAAAAATTTTGAGTGAGAAGTATTTCAGTAATTTCATTATAATTCGAGGAATTGTCATGCCGAATACCACTCGTGACTAGAATTTTAAAGGCAATTTTGGCCGTCATGATCACTCTTGCTTGTTGCTTTAGAAAATTTCGTCGCAATAAGCAGTCGTGATCATGACTGCAAAAAAATTGCCAGTAATATTCTAGTCACTTGTGGTATTACTTATGAAAATCGTACGACACTAATTAACGACCAATAGAAACGTAATATTGAGCATAGTTACCACGGCAACGTCCAAATTTCTTGTTTATTCCTAGACCAACCTAGGCGAAATTAATAAGTGGAAATTTTTATGTCAAATATGACAGTTGACATACAAGTTCATATGGTTACGTTTCTAAAATTTAAATATGTATTGAATTATTATTGCTTTTAGTGGCGATGTCGTTACGATTTTCTTACCGAATCTGCACTCGAGCATTAATTCATGCCCGGGAAATTTTTAGTACTGCATTTCAACAACGTAATCGGCCCTAGCGTTCTGCTCGGGCCGATTAATACGTTGTTGAAGGTTGAAATGCACACCTAAAAATTTTCGGAAAGAATTAATGCTCTTTTGAGATTATAAATGAAAATAAATGTGAAGTGCAACTGTTTTATGCGAATAATATCAATATACAAAGATATTACAAACATTTTACGGTATGTAACAGCAAATATAGAATAATATCCCATGCAAGGACGTTGCGGATACTAAAACAAAATAAATTAAGCCGTTACAGAATATGTCTTAGTCGCCATTTATAGCATAATTTTAAATGTTGGGAAATTGGTTGATATGGTATTTGTTATTCAAAATAAGTGGATTAAACTGTAAGTATATTTAAACCGTCATACTCAAATTTATGACAAACAGACATTAGAACTACAAAGCAGTAAGTAAAGGTATCTAAGTAGGTAGGTACATAACTAAACAAATATTGTTGAATTTGACTGGTAATTAGATGAAGTCATTTATTTTTTATTCATTGTTTTCTGTTTCCCATGGGTTGCTTAATAATTGTGTGCAAATGTGATTCCTAAATATTGGGAAATTGGTTGACATTTAATTCGTTACCTATTTAAAATACGTACCTACTTATAATTAAACCATATATTTTTAAAACTTCAAAAAACGATTAATTTGTTACGCAAATTAAAATTCTAATTTCACCATTAAACTCTACACAAAAAAGTGTCCCAAGCCCCAAGGATGTTTCTATCTTTACAAACAAATAAGTTATACCCCGAAAAGAATTTTGGAAAAATTAGATTTCTGCTTGTAGCTTGACAACAAAAGACAATTCTAAATTTCGGTTTGGACCATTAAATTTGACCCAAGACTTCTTTATTAGGTACTTTTTACATAGGTGCAATAGTTAAAGAGATATCCTTGGATCCTTTTGAAAATGGTCTACCCTGCACAGTAAGGGTAGATATTGCCAATCACAAGGTAACCTTTTGTTAAATTAAGGAACGATTAAAGTTGACAAAAGAACGTAATTTTTTGTTTACTAATGTACCTATTACTAGCCATATGATAATTGTATTCTGATTCGATTTTGTTCATTTTGACAAATGATTAATCTGACCACGGCAATAAGTCATACTTGTGTAACCCACTCTCAATCAAATTATTTTGATAATCGAATGATCAGTGAATAATTGTTCTAAGGCTTATTTTAAGTACCTAGTAGTTGTAAAATCATGCACATTTGGAAAATCTGTAACATTAGGTATGTGTCAATCCTTACTCCTCACTCGTTGGTTAATGTTAATAAAAGACTGAAATTGGAGAAAGTTGGAGAAAGGTGACGTCGCAGTGTGAAACGATATTTGATATTCAAGTTGGGCTACATAAATTCATGTTTGGAAACTTTACATTGCCATGTTCAACTGGAATTCACTATGAATACATACACAATTTTATTTTTTTAGCATTAGTATTTCAGTGTTTACATTTTTTTAGAATCTTGAAAAGTTGAAACCATCTGGGCCGATTTTTACCTATGTTATCTACCTAGCCATGAAACAAAAAGCAACGATGTCAAACCAATTATTAAAAAATAGCTGTGACATTTAGAAGTATAGACATGTGCTAAGTTGTGTTTAATTTGTGCGGTTTATAGAGATTTGGGAAGGTTTACTTAATAAAATCAGTGAAATTATTCTTTTTTATTCTCCCATCACCAATTCAAATCTCACCACTGGCACGACATTATGAAATATTCTCACAATTGTTAAAGATATGATGTATGTATGACCCCAGTAGTTAAGTTGCCGTGAAATATAAAAATAAAATATATTCATACAAAGTAGATTAATTAGTTATTTATTATACATGCGGATTAAATTAATGTTTAATGAGCGGTATGTTTAACGGCACGAGCGGCGCAGCCGCAAGCGCGTTAATACCGCGAGTTAATATATTAATTTAATCCGCATGTATAATAAATAACTCAGTCCACAGATTAAGTAACTAAAGGTAAACTATTCTATTCTAATGTCAATTTTAAGTCCTCATAATTTTAAAATTACACAATATACTTATAATATTTTAAAATATACATAACAAAAAGTAAACTAA
Source organism: Melanotus villosus (assembly GCA_963082815.1). Lineage (NCBI taxonomy): Eukaryota > Metazoa > Arthropoda > Insecta > Coleoptera > Elateridae > Melanotus > Melanotus villosus. The sequence continues at coordinate 25,483,095 of OY720419.1, read as the reverse complement.
TTAACTTCAGACTAAAATGTAGGCTACATATTAATTATAATCACATTTTAAATTTTAATTTTTGAGAACTACTAAAATTGTATTACATATGATATTACCAAATAAAAACATCACACTGTCTATAACACGCCAAGTATCATATTTATGTACACAGTGAGCAATTTCTTCCCGCTTACGGGAAACATTAATAAAGATAAAAATCGTGTCATTTGTTTACTTATTGGCTGAGATCTAAGCTTCCTGGTGCCAAGGATTTCAATGCATGTTGACTGCTATGGTCAACTATCCAACTAGGTTCCAATTAAAATTTTGCTAAACCACCTGGAACGCGCTTTGAATTAAAAGCCAAGAATGCTGTATTATTTATGAATTATGAGTACATAATTTGAAATCATTGAAAGTGGATTATGTTTCAAAAAAATAAATTGGAGTAAACACCGTAAACCTAGAATTAGAGTATACTTTCAAAACGTAATGGTTATGTCCAAAGTGATTAACCAGGAGTTCAAATAGGTGTGCAAAAGATTATCTTTGATTAAGATTACCACAGATTAACCCTGTAGAATTACCTTTTTTACTCATTATCTCTTATCATTTTAATAATTTCTTAGACAATAGTGATATTTACTCATATTGAATCATTGAATGTAACACTTTCGGTTAAAATTAACTCAGGTTACTCCAAGATATTACCTTCGTTGGGTATAACCATACCCCAATACCTTCCAATTTCAAATACTAGCTTTAATAGTAATGTTTTTTAAAATCTACTGTGATATTTCTGTTTAATAATACTGTGTGATTAAAGAAAATTTCAGTTCACACAGATTAATTTGCAGTTTTGCATATGCAAGCTATTTGCATCATATAATATTAACATTTAACTAATCAATGCTATTTTTTTTTATATAGCAGATAAGTAAAATAATTAACTAAAGCTTACAGGTATTTATATTTTATATATTTGATGAATTCTATAAGTATATGTACAAAATATTGTAAAATATCAATTCTCATTTCTACATTTCTATGTTATTATTTATACTATTTTTGATGCAGCAGAATAAATGCATTTTGTGGTTCACATTATACTTCATTTTGAAATTTCTAAATAAAAAGCAATCAAAACATAGTACTTACTATCACACTTCACATGCTAACGTTGATGTTAAATTTTGTTTGCAACTAATTCACATATGCAATAGGCTTATAATTCTCTTAAAATGTTAACAGCTCCCCTTCTGGAGCTCTCTTGCATTCAATTTTTTGAGGTGGATTAGTAGCCATATCTTTTATCTTTTGTACTGTCTTATAGTTGTCGATGTAATTTTGCCTCTTTCACCAATTTTCTCCATTCCTTTCTATTTACTGTTTTTCTTCTCCATTCATCCATATCACGTCGTCCCACCATTTCATCTATCAGTTTTCCCATATTTCTTGATTCTGTGTGTCTCCATTTCGTTATTATTTTTATTGCTCTGTCTTCTTTGGTTCTAAAGATGTGCTAAAGCCATCGTATTCGCTGTGCCTTTATAGCTTTAACTATATTTTCTTCTCCAGCTTTTTCCAGAATTTCGTGGTTTATTTTTGCTCTACATTCATTTTCCCCTATCTTGTTTGGAACTAATATGTTCCTTCATATTCTACTTTCCCATATTCTTAGTTGTTCTTCTTCCTTTTTCGTGAGGCACAAGGTTTCTGCTGCATATATGACTACTGGTCTTATTAGGCTCATATAAATTCTTCTATACTATGTTCTCCAGAAGTAGTCCAAACAAGGTTGCTGATAGAGCGTCGCCTTGTCGTACTCCGACCTGCATTTCAAATTTTTCCGTGCCTCCTTCTTGTGTTCTAACCATATTTGTTGTTCCGCTCGTTGTCATTTATATCATTCGTATAAACCTTTGCGGTATGTTAAAATTTCTTTGCTCTTTAATCATTTCTGCTCTTCGCACCCTGCCAAAAGTCTGTTTAAAATCAATAAACAGCATGTACTATCACGTGCAAAGGTAATGGCACGCTTAAGATTTGTTATTGTGTATTTATTTGAACAGCCTTGCAGCAGTCTTATTCTAACTTGTTAATCCTACCTACAAGGTCTTATGGTTCGTGGCTTAAAAAATCTTGGCACCAAAGCAGCGCATAGTGTGCTGCCCGCTAAATGCGCAGGCGTGTCATCTGTATGTTGTTCTCAAAGCTCTTCTATATTATTTGTTTCGTCAAGTATTGCTTCTGTGGTTGCCCCTCCCGCTCTGGCAATCGCCTATTATTTTTAACTTTAACTAATTTTCCTTGTGTCTACGTTCAATAGCATTATCCCCCTTGAAGATTGGTATTATTACCTACCTCCTCGCACCATTCCTCTGGCATTTTTTCTGACTTCCACATTTCTTTTATCATTTTATATATCCTTTTCTGTAACTTAACTCCACCATACATTATCATTTCACCATATATCTTATCACTTCCCGCAGCTTTTCCTTTTCTTATTTTACTGATTACTTCTGCACATTCTTCATAATGTCGGCTCGATTACTATTCCTTTTTCCTCTTGGTGCACGTCCCTATATTCCTATTTTTCGTCCTCCTCTATATTTAGTAACGGATACAAATATTCCTGCCGTATTTCTTTAATTTTTTTCTCTGTTGTGTTCAGTGCTACTGCTACCTTCATACCCCTTCCCTTGTCTTTATTCTGTTTGTACCCTTCGACTGTTTTGAGTTTTTATACATCTTTCTAATGTTGTTGCTTCTCCTATTATTTTCCATTTCTTCTAGCTCTGGTTCTATCCCTTAATTCTTCAGTTTCTTACATGTCTTAAATGACTCCAGATCGCCTACTTTTCCTGTTTGTATCCATTTCAACCTTGCCTCTCTCTTTTGCTTTACCTTGTCTTCACATACCTCGTTGAATTACTTGTTTCTTGTTGTTGATTTTCTATATTCAATCTTCGCTTCTGCCGCCCTTTTCATACTACTTCTGATGCTTTCCCACTCTTTCTCTATATCACTGCTCCATGTTTCTTATCTAATTATCTGTTCATCACTTCTATGAATTCATTCATTTGGTGATCCTCATTTAACCTTTCTAGAGCCCCCTTCTTTTGCCCCTGAGTATCTTTTTTCACTCCCACTCTTTGCTTTATTGTTGCCACTACTAAATAGTGGTCAGTGTAAACGTTATCATCAAAGTGAAATAATGGATAACTCTAAAGATCTTTTTCCGTTTTCCGGAGAACTACCTTAGTCGGTCACGCCATTTTATCGTTTATGTTAACGTTAGTGTGTGAAGCGCAATAACTCCCTAACATTTAATTTTACTCTATAGTTTCTTCTAACATTTTAAGATAAATATTACCCAAAGAAATGCATTTGCATGCAACAAATGAATATTCGAGGATTTAGTAGTTTAAAACTATACATTTTAAGGAGAGCAACACCAAAGTACCAATAACGAATGAAATTATTGATTCTGAAAGGTTTATATTGTGGTTAAAACCACCTAGTTATACAGGGTGGTCGTGAAAGTTTAGGAAGTACGTTAACTGCGTTAACTACATGAAAAATAGAGAAGATTTTTTAAATAATTTATTTTCCTAAATGATCAGATTAAAATGTTGCGGCCCTGTAAAGTCGAATTAAAAAATTTGATTTTTTTTGAATAGGTATGTTAAAAACAATTGGGAGATTTACTTTTAATTTTTACAAGGTAAATTAAGATCTATCAAAGTCACAATTTGATAGTAATAAGAAAGCTATAATTTGTTCATTGGCGTAGCTAGACAGTATTAAGAACCTTTTTAATTAAGAAAATATAGGAAAGCCACATTTTTTTAAACGCCCTGTCATATTATGAAAAAAAATTAATTTTACGTAAAAAAGTTGTCTTGGTATTTTTAGCACAATAAAGTCGTTTTTGAGATACAACCAAAAATGTCTTCCAGTGTGGTATTACTATCTATTTGTACCATGCCTCATATTGTTTTAACTAAGCAGCTGCAATTTGTCTTGCACTCTGTGCTAAATGGCATAATGCACAAGCTATTTGTTGTTTATTACATTTGGGGGATATTGCCCTTGAAAGGATCCAAGTGCCTTTAAACTTTAGACGGTTTAATAAACTGACCAGACGATCTTTTATTTGGAAATCTATTTGGATAAAGTTCATGAGTAGGCTTTGACAACCATTTTTTTAAATAACTACTGTTTTAGATCAATTGTAAATTTATCTTAGTTGTGTTATGCAATTCGCTTTTCTGGTTTTTAAGTTGTCAAAATGAATTTTACAAGTTCTGAATTAACAGATATTATTCTTTGTTTCGGAGAGGCTCGACAAAATTCATGTGTAGCACGCCAAATTTATGCAAATTATTTTCCAAACAGAAGATTGCCTAATCGAAAATCATTTTTTTAACCGTCCAACGTTTAAGGGAGTCTGGATCTTTTAAACGGCAACATTACAATGGCCGTATAAATCGTCATGTTCGCACCGTCAACGTCGAAAAAGAGATTTTAACAGTTGTTGAACAAAATCTAAGAATCAGCAGTAGGAGAGTGGGATTAATGATTGGCATATCGCATCAAAGTGTTTTAAATTCTTTTCATGAACAGCAGTTAAAACCATTCCACATTCAACCAGTACAGACATTACATGAAAATGACCCGCAGGCTACAATTAGATTTGCAACGCGGTTCAACAGAAAATGTGACGAAGATCGTAAATTTCCGAGAAAAGTTCTTGCCACAGATGAGGCTACTTTTACAAAAAACGGTATGTACAATATTCATAACGAACATCAATGGGCCCAGAAAAATTCAAATGCATTCATGGAGGTACATTACCAGAGACGTTATTCTATTAATGTATGGGCGGCAATACTTGATGATGAATTGATTGGCCCAGTTGAATTACCTAATAGAGTAACTGCCGAAACTTATTGTCACTTACTCCAGTACACCTTGCCAGATTTGTTAGAAGATCTTCTCCTAAATGTGAGACGAGGCATGTGGTTTATGCAAGATGACCATGTAGCACACAGCGCAAGACAGCACAACAGCTTTAACAATCGCTGGGTAGGAAAGCATGGCCCTATTCAATGGCCTGCGAGATCCCCGGATCTTAATCCTATTGATTTTTTTTGGGTATATCAAAAATATGGTTTATTCTGAAAGTAGTAGATCTAGAGAAGATCTCTGGCAAAAAATTATTAATGCATTTCAGGCGGTAAACAATGAGATGGTACCTAATATTCGAAAGGACCAGACAAAATTGGCGAAGACGTACGGAGGCGTGTGTAGCAGCTCGTGGCTTTCAACAACTGTTATAGTGATTAATAGATTTTATTAGTTTTATAGCTATTAAGACAACAAGTGTTTTATAGAAGGTTTAAAAATCGAGGTCGTAGTTCAAATCCGAGCGAACGAAGTGAGCCGAGGATTTGATAGACCAAGATTTTTAAACTATTAAAACACGAGTTGTCTTCAAGATTTTTTCTAACACTAATATGAGACATTTTCTTTCACTAATATATTACTAGAAATTTTGACAAATTATTATTTGAGACGCGTCATAATACATAAAATGCGAAGATTGCTAGGCAACGACGTATTTAAAGGCCTATAAAATACGTTGTCATTGACAACGTATTTTATAAAGAAATCGTATTTTAAAGGAAACATAACAAGTGAGCTCTTATGCACAATAAAACAGTATAAGATATTAGTGTTAGAAAAAGTAAATTTATTGATTTAGTCAATAGTCAGTAGCATTGTAAGTAATAAACCTGTAACTAAAACATTTCTTTAACCTGTTGCCTTACAGATTTACTATTTTTTTTATAATAAAATGAGTATAATATCAGTATCAGTTATAAACTTGCATCAAAGTAATTGTGCTATACAACACAGTGCGAATTGCACTACATCACTGGAAGAAATTTTTAAGCCTAGGTACCTATCTAACTATGATAGATGTGACTTTGGAAAATATCAAAGTACGGCGACGAACACCCTACTGGCACTTACTTGACTCTTGAGCATCATACATATGTAGTTGCATGTGTTTTGTTTTCAATGAGTTTTAAAGTAAACAACACCTTCCCCTCGCATCATAGGCGCCGAGTTTTCAGGATCTTTAGGGGGGCACTACTAAGTAACATTTTTTTTTAAACAGTAATATCGTTGGTAAAGCAAAATAGTTAGGTATCTAACTTTTGGAGGTATCTTGATATGCAAAACAATTAACATTAGTTATGTAAAAACCTCCGCATCAGTTACCAAATTTTGCTATTTGCTTTTTGGGGTCAAGTACCCCCACAAATATTTCAGTATAGGGGCATGGACCCTGGTGCTTCCATGGAGTCGGTGCCTATGCCTCTCATGGAAACTTGATCGATGATGGCTTTTGATAAAATGTCATTTATGTAGATATTTTCATGTATCAACTGGCTTTGGAAAATATAAAAGACGCGCATGACTTTGTAAATAATATGTTACCTACTGAATTTGATAAATGTAGGTATGTATTCTAAAAATTCAAGAGTTACAGCTATGGTCATTCCAGTAAAATACAGCACCAAAAGTTGTGCTATAGAAATGTAGGTACAAATAAATGAGAACTGAGCTATAAATTAACTAAAATTGATAATCGCTTTTTTAAGTATTATTATCTACATTCGTTTCAGACCTATTTTAGTGAATTTTTAATAGTTAATGTTGCTATCTTTCCAGTTACATTTTTCTGAACGACAGCCATAGGCATTTTAATCGTAATTCTTTACAAGTAGACAACAGTTAATTTGCAGTAATTTCATACTTTGACATTAAAATTGTAACTATAACGGCAACTTTCAAAAGCAAAAAATAATCTGCACAAACTCTGTATTTAATTTGCAATTTCCTTTAATGAAGCACTAAATAAATTGCAACAATAAAGATAGAAATAGTAACCATATTCAAATTAGGCATTATTTTGCATATTACAAGTTGACAGAAATAGATGTGTAAACGTTATGTGTGCAGAGGTAAAGCACTGCCAGATTACTTTTCTCTAAGATTTTATTAATGAAACTTCGGTACACTCCGAAAAAGGATTTATTTGTTTTTACTTATTTTTCCTGTATGATAGCACTTATTATTATTTTTATTATTACATTATACTTTTAAAGTATTTATGTGGTTTTTATTATTACTAACACATCACATCGCCGCTTGGCGGACAAAACCTTCTCTGTCCCAAAAACAAAATTTTCAAGGAGGAGCAAAAAACACTTTGTAATATTCATAACTTTAATGTAATATTATTTTGAAAATTATTTTTAATAATTTTACATGTAGGAGATTTTACCAAACACTGCAGAAAGGCCAAAATATTCGAAATGATAAAAACCCTATTTCAGAACAAAATGACACATACGTTTTCCCCGCCAAGCGACGATATACTTAATTAGCGAATTAGAATGTTCAATAGATACTTAGCAACCCGGAAGACGTTCTGTTAACACTGACACTGACCGTGGAAGTCTTCGAATTCACTTAGCAATCAAATTTTTTATTATGAATTGAATTTTCAGGCTTTAAACAATTTGGCTTGTATTAATACAAATACAAATCAAATAAATTGGGAAGGTTCCTGGCACGAAGCGTATCTTAGATAGCTACCAGGCGCGTAGGAACCGGGGGGGGTGGCAGAGGGGCGGTGCCCCCCCAAGTCCGCAAATTACAACCACACCGAAAAAAAAAAAAAACGCGAAACCAACTAAAACACGCGTTAAAACGTTAAAACGAAAGCTTTTCAACAACGCCGCAATAATATAATTTAGTAACATTAGTTTTTTTTCCTATTATGTGTGTGTGTGTGTAATCGTTAACCTCTTATACCTTTCGGTGTTGAGGCTGGTGCGTTAACGTATGTGGTTTTACGCGGGAAATGCACAATCCGGCCCGCATGCGAGTCATTATATTATATTTAATTTTAATATAGGTATGTTAAACATTCGTTTGTCAATTTTTTATACATTATTCAGGGCCGTAGCTAGGCGGTGGCGAGATGTGCCCCCGCCAAGGGCGCAGGTACAAAGAGGGCGCAAAATTCACCATGAAAAATCCCCCTTTTTTTAGACTGATGCAATTTATCAAGCAATAAAAATTCCACGTTAATACAAGATGGAAGAAATCTTTCAGGTTATTAAAAATTACTGTTTTTTAAAAAAGTTTCCTTGATGAAACCTATTTTTTGTAGAAAATATTTTTGTATAGCGATTTTCTAACTTTACATTAGAGCGCTTGACCTTGAAAATTACAAAAATTATCGCCTGCGGCGCTAGAGAATAGGCGCCTCGCTTCGCTCGTGAAGGACTCCTGCACCCCCAACTTTGGCAATCTAACTCCGACTGTGTACGACCCTGACATTATTATAAATATAGCGTTCATTTACTGTGTTGCCCCCCTCACTGAAAAAAACGTTCCTACGCCCCTGATAGCTACATTTCTTGCTTACATCGGTTACTCTAGCCGAAGACTATCTTCTGTCAACCTCACACACATTTCTTTTCCTGTCAACTTGTACATATACAGTTGTCATATCGGTACTTTTTTCACAATTATTATATTATTGATTAATTTAAAATATATTCACTTCTATAAGTAGGGAAAATAATCTTGTAATAGTTATATAATATTCCCTATATTTAACGAGAAATGTTACCAATAAATGTTTCTTGTATAAGTTAATATATAGAGCATTAGAAATTGAAATACCTTACAGTTGCGGTCAAGTAAAAAGGCGAGGAGTTGACCCATACTGATTAGTGGTGTAAAAAACCAAATTTCATACAAATACAAAGCAGTGGGTAGTCTGCTTTCTCATTTTTTGAATCAATATAAGATTGCATTATACAGTTTTCCTCTTATTCTTAGCTTTGATATTCTGTCACTTATGGCTTCAAATTTTATTATATTATGACAGCAGACAAAAAGAGAGTGACACGAATAATAACAGAATGGACACCAACAGAAGTAAGAAAAAAAGGTAGGCCCAGAAGTAGATGACTTAATAATAGGAAAGAATGCACAAAAATAGCGAAAGATGCCAGAACCATCAAGAAATTACTGGGATAATAAAGACTAACTAAAGAAAAACCGGGAACTAATCCATCCCAAAATTACGGATTATGAAAGCTTATAAAATAAGCAACCATAACTGCCTGTGGTTAAAGTGCTACGTATATAGATATACATAACATTGCATAGTACAATAGTACTTAGTATTTATTGGACGAAATCTAGGTTTGCGGGTGCCAGGGATTTCGACTTTCAACACGCTACTACTATGACTATGGTCATTGGCATTACCCAACTAGAATTTTGTCGAACCTAAGGGATTTCCACCCTAGAAAGGATCTTTAATGTATCATATTATGTCATATTAGCATAGGACCTATAGTTTTTCCTCGTATCCGAAAGAGGGCAAACATTCAGATATTTTTCCGCATTAAAAATCTCACCGACCTATACCAGAAATCGAACCTGAAATCTGTTTTATAAGGCAAGTATGCTAACCTCAACGGCATCAAGGTCAGCACTTAATACAATTATACAGGATGTCTCAGAATAACTATTCCTAGTTTTCAGGGGTGATAGACTGCATTAAATTAAACATCTTTTAATTAAAAACTAGTGTCTGGATATAATTATTCGTATCAAGATATAACGACGTAAAGTAAATGGAGACTTAGAATAAACTCAATGTAGAAAGTAACATTTTTGTTTATTTAGTGATTAGGTATAATATGAAAAAATGTATTATAAAACAATATCAGGAAAAGCAAGAATAATTCAAGCCACTCTTCTGTGTTAACAGGTGTCTCATAAATGATTGTTTTAATATGACTCAATAATCAACAAGTTAAAAAACAAAAAAGCCCCAGGATTAGATGACATATGTAGTGACCGAATCCTTAAACAACAGAGGAGAAAACCTTGTAACTAGAATACAGAAACTTATATGGCAAGTGATTAACTAGGTACCCGCAATTTAAAAGCGGAGACAGAAAAGAATGTCACAATTATCGACCGATCACCTTGCTGAACGTCACCTACAAGATCCTATCGAGTTTACTAAGCAGAAGATTACAAATCCACAAGAAAGAAAACTAAAAGAGCATCAACCGGATTCAGAAAAGACAGATCTACTGTGGATTGCATACACCTACTCAGACAAATAACTGAGAAAACATATGAATACAAATGGTCACACACTGGATCTTTGTAGATTTCTAGATTTAAAACAAGTTTTCGATAGTGTTAAACGACAATAGGTAATAAAAGGGTAAAGGAATTCAATATACCCAGAAAACTAATTAAAATGGTACCTACTTGTAACACTCAAAAAAACAAAAGCAATAGTAAAAGTGGCATTTAAATATACCTACAGAAGAATTTATCATAACTTCAGGAGTAAGACAAGGAAAAAGCCAACATAAGAAAAAACGGTTGAATAAAGAGGCTGTAGACATCGGATTGCGCATCAACTCAATAAAGACAAAATATACGAAGTTCTCAAGACGCAATTAAAATAGTTATTTATGTATCAAGGGCGTAAAGAAGACGATTTTGGCCTGCGGCGTGAATTAATAACCCGAGGCTTTAGCCGAGGGTTATAACACGCCAAAGGCCAAAGTCGCTTATTACGCCTGTAGTACATACAATATTTTTTGCACGAACGGAGATTTTATTTAAATTTTTTATTTATAATAAAATTTTTCTAATGACATTTTTAAAAATGTCAAATTGACGCATTCACGACAAGAGTGATTTTATAAAAATTGTGTTGTAACTAAGGTATTTTTGTGATATTTCAAATTAATTTGTCGCGAGCGTAAAGTGCACCCGAGGTCTGCAATAATGAACTTTACGCCCTTCTTTGCGGGCGAAAAGTAGTCACTTTACGCCCGGGAGTACAAAAATATATAGAAATCTCAGGACAAAAGATGTATGTAAGTATGTATTATCTGTAACCTTTTATACCTTTCGGTGTCAAGGCTGGTGCATTAACGTATGAAGCTCTACACGTGCAATGCACAACCCGGCCTGTCTCTGCGGGTTACGGAGTTGGTGCGTTGTTCTACCTATATACCGCACCATGTGCAGAGTGTAATGTGCATGTACGTGTAAGACTTTGTTACTCTACCTTCTAGGCCTGTATTCAGAGGAGAGCATCGTTACTTTGGTGCCCAACGACGAATGGTCACCAGGGGGATTCGAACCAAGAACTAGCACAATGCTAGCCTAATGCTCTACTACTGCGCCACCCTGGCTGTAGGACAAAGAATACACAAAGTAGACAAGCTCACCTACCTAGGATCAGAAATTAACTGCAAAAACAACTGCGACTTTATAAATCTTACTAAGTTAGCCTTCTGTAACAACATTTCTATTTCTGTATTAATTCTTCTTCGGAAAGTATTTCCTTTTATTCCTTCATATATTTTCCTTATAATTTTTATTTCGAAGCTTAGCAGTGTTTGTTCGTCCTGTTTTGTTACGACCCAAGGTTCCAAACCGTATGTGACAATAAGCCTTATTAACATATTATATGTAGGTACAATTGGGGACTTTAATAATGTTGCGGATATAGAACGCAACAGGGTCTGTGTAAAGGCAACACACAACGCGGCTGTAGTAAGCTGCGACATACCTACTTTAAAGTATCAAATACCTGCAATTTCAATTAGTATAAAATGACATTTAAAATACTTAAATTAAATAATTACATTATAATAGTATACGCCTTGTTTTAAGATATTTAAATTTATCTAATATAAGGCCAAAATCCAAATTCTTAGCATAGTCAGCCTCAATACTTAAAACAATTGAACAATTACACATGTGCCGTGCCAATCATGCCTGCCGTGATTAGATAAAGATACAGATCATGAAACTAGCAGGTCACAAATAACAAGGGTTTTAAAAGATTTTTGTGTGTTTACAAGAATTTACCGCAGATTGTTATCTGCAAGTTCTTAAAAGAAGATTACCGATGTATTACTCACTATACGTAGTTAAATACTATTCCAGACCGCACATAAAAAAAGTCAACACAGGGTGAATGATGCAATAAAGAACGTTAATATGATTTCATATTCATTAACTTCATAAAAATCGCATCGGAATGTTAGTGACTATGGATTTTCATTTATTTGTAGACAAAGTTAAATTTTTTTTTCCACTAACAAGAATTTTAAAGATCGTATTGTCTATTGCGACGTAATATTTTCAGAACTGTTTTTCCACTTATATAGAAATGTCATTTTATACTAATTGAAATTGCAGGTATTTGATACTTTAAAGTAGGTATGTCGTAGCTTACTACAGCCGCATTGTGTGTTGCCTTTACTCAGACCCTGTTGCGCTCTATATCCGCGACATTATTAAAGTCCCCAATTGTACATTATCTTATTTTCGACTTTTTACTTAAAATTTTCTTCTTCGCTGCAAAGGTTAAGGTGGTATGGACATATAAGAAGAATGTGTAAAGAACGAGATGTACGAGAAATAACCCACTGGTAACCTTTAAGACGAAGACCTAAAGGCAGACCATGCAAAAGATGGCAGGACGAAGCAAACGAGGATCTGCAAAAAATGATGAATATCAAGGAATAGAACAAGATTTACAGCAACAGAAAAAAGTGGCTAAAGATTGCGCAGCAAACTAAAACCCATATAGGGTTAATATGCTAAAAGGAGAAGAATATGACCCCAAGTACAAAAATCAATTGGTGTCATATATGGTGAAAGTGCAATCCAAGACCACATGTCAACACATTTGTAAACCATTTTCAATAATTAAAACACAAGTTTAACTCGAAAGCTAAGATAACATGAGTTTAGCATTGACGAGACCCATTCAAATATTTTTTGAGTTTCCATGATAATGGGAATGATTAACATTGGAACCATAATAAAAATGGTTCATTCCATATTAAGCTTATTCAAATTTTCATTCACTTCATATCTCGATATAGAAGTATTTCCAAACACTAGTTTATAGTTAAAAGATTTTAATTTACTATAATCTACCACCCTTGAATGATGGCAATAGTTATTTTGGAACATCCTGTATGTAATATTTAGCATTTTTAAATAATTTTATTAACTGATATTTATCTTCAGGGTATTATTGAAAAATTAACTTAATTGATTATTACGTACTCATTAGAAAGTTCAAAAATAGAAAAAATGATGTTTTAAAGACCATTATAAAACCTCAGATGTTAAGAGAGTATTGGTCAAAACAAGAATAAGAATTATAAAAGAAGCCAATGCATCGTTGGAATTCATTTGAGTTTAAGGGTGAATATTGTGAAAAGCAATAATAAACGCAATTTTTGGTTACAAAACTTTGATTTAATAGTTTGCAGAAATTTACGGTATTACCCTCGTACACCCAATTGTAAATAGTAGTTTTTCTCAAATAAACGCTTATAAAACACCACTGGGTTGAAAGTACTGCCTAAACCATATTTTGCGCATTGATGAGCTCACCTTCTTACATAACCACAACTGTACTACACTGAAATTTATTTCTAAGTATAATTTTTGACTCATTATTACCTCCCTTTAAAATTATAAATACTATAAAAATGAATTAACTTGCCCTTTTAGTGATGTACTATGCGTGATTTTATTTGTTTACATGATGTATTCTATGTATACATTACAATTAAATGCCTTTAAATTGAGCATAAAATTATATACTTAAATAAAGGAAATTATGTACATATAGGCTGTACACTATTAAAACTATATTCATATCACCATAAAAAACACATGCCTTAAAACAATATTACACGTATTATTAATACATTGTTTATACCAACTTTGTGGTACAGAACAATTAAGCATGCATCTTTAATTGCGACCCACCTGAGCTAAAAGATTAGCCTTTAATGCAGGAATAATACAGATACGGAAAGACAGTTTATTGTCACATATTGAAAGATAACATAAAACATTTTAATCTATATCTTCTGTACATAACAAAAAAGTTTAGAACTAAATTGTTTTATATGAAGTTATTTCCTTATTATTTACTAGGTTTTTCACCAAGCTATTATTCAATTGCTTTTTGTCTTGAGAATTAAATAACATAATTTAATATTAGAGGACAATTGTTAAAGACAAGTAATTAAAATTAAAAAATTGCACCTAAATGTCCCTAGAGCCTATCATGTCTGTAAATAACATTTAAAAATGCATGCTTTATTGTTCATTTTCGCTAAATTTAAAACTTTGAACAGTCGTAATTATGAGCGTACTTTAGCAACCTATATATACATTTCAAACTTAAAAAAAGTTAAATAAACCTAGATATAGAGAGCAGACTTCAAAAAGTTCAAATACGAAACTAAAGTCTAATATAAAAAAAATCATAACTATCACAACCGCACAGATTATTGTAATTTTATCAGCTCTTTAAATAACTTGGTAATTTGCTTTTCAAACTGATAAAATAAAACAAATGTAAATAATTTTTTTACATTACTTTACTTTATACCATTTATGGAGACTTCAAGTGCGCACATGAGAGAATTACATGCGGAAAGATCAAGTATACTGACTATTGTTTTTGCTACTGTCATGTCAATTTTATTCGTGTCATATTTTCTTTAAATAGTGGTAATTATTAGCCGGTACATTCAATGCAAGTAGCAGCTGGCAGCAAACCAGAAATGTGCTACTTGCCACAACGACAGCAATAGCTGTTTCCACCCACATTAAAATACATAGTTGCTGTTGCATTAAACCATTAAACCCACCGATCGGCAAAAAATAATTAGCAATCTTGACTGAATGCATTTAATTGTCCAATAGACGCACTTGACGTACCCAATTTATATATGAATTACTTTGCATCATCATAGTTTTTTCAACTATCCCGATGTTAATGAGAAAAATCGGTTAATGCTTCATCATTTCTAAACAAATTAATGAGCAACAAATAATAAATTTATGGTTTTAGGCGATAGAAGAATTAAATCGAAATTTTTATAGATATAAAACTAATAACAGGAGTTTCTATGTTTCTTTACGGTTTTTTTCAGATTACTTATAGTTGTAGTTTCGTTGCGCCTAGCTTCTTTTTGTACTTTGCAGGCTTCCTCTAAATCAGTGCTCTGAACAAGAAAATGTGTCTGTCGCATTTTTATAGGTGTAAAATGATGAGCAGTAATTAAAGTTCGATAAATGCAGGGATCAAATTTGACTTTTTTAAAATTAAAATCTTTATTATGCGCTGGTGGAATTTTTGCTATTTTTGCACAAATTCCTAAAATAAATTGATACAATTACTGCTAATATCATTACATCATATTATGACGTATCATGTTTAATTTAGTAAATATAAATACCTGTTAAATAAACGTCTTCTAAATGTAGCAGCGGTGTACGTAAAGCGGTTTCAAATAATATTTCAGGCACATCTGCCGACATTACATACGCTGTTCCTGATATATAATTAGGGTATATGCTTCCAGAATACATATACACAGGTGCATACCTGAAATAATAAATAGTAAAAACGACCACTTCATATTGGTTTTTAATTATTCACTTAAAAGCTCAATTAAAAATAACACCATCTTTTGAACAGTACAAAAATGGCCAAAACAACTGAGCAACATGATTTTAAGATACTCAAAAAAATAACAAATTAAAAGAAACATCTTGTATGTTTTTGCATCATTTAATTTAGAATTACAGCCTAAATCGAATTTTTTATATCTAAAATTTAGAATAAGTTATGACTCATTTTCTTTTATTTATTTCTAAATCCACTTTGATATATTAACAGAAAAATACTAAAAAGAATCCTACTGGCTCAAGAAATACTTCAGGACAAAACCAGGTGAAAGTCTTAAAAAATGTCACCACAGTAAAGGTGGGTTATTATTACATATGTATCGATACATAGGTGTGGTCACGGCCAACTTCATTCATATCCACTAACGTGTACCTATATACGGCCGTCCCAATTCAGCTAAAAACAGGTTTTAAAAAAGTAGGCCATGGGTCCTCCCTGTGGCGACATCTATTAAATAGTTTAAAACGTTAATGACATTTAACGTTTTCAAATTGATTAATAATTTTTCTAAATCCGTTAAATTAGATTTCCTGTATATTATTATTGGTATAATAACAATGCATAAATAGTAATAACCTCAATTAACAAAGTTATCAAAGTATTATGACAAAGCATAGTTACCAGGGCCGGCGCGTCAAAAATGGCCGCCTGAGGCGAGCAAAATTTTTGCCGCCCTTTTGGTTGAGACAAAAACATCTTAAAAGAAAACACAATAAATTGTAGATATATGTACCAATGTTTTATTGCATTAATATACAGGGTGATTCACGCCGAATAGTAAATATTTTAGGGGGTGGTAGTTTGCACTATTTTGAGTAAAAAAGTTCATATAAACCAGTGGCGGCTCGTGGCTGGAAATCATGGGGGTGCTGTAGCTTTCGAAATATACATACCAGTAACGATCCTTGATATTTTAATGTGCTTTTTAAGCGAAACAAAACAAATCGAAATTGTACTCAATTCATAAAAAAATTAGCTTACAGGAAAATGAAATAAAAAGAATTTTTATTTAAATATAAAGTCCATTCTCAGCCACACCCATTCCAATACAGTATCTTAGTCAAAAAGTAAGCAAGGAAAACAAAATAGAGCATTTCTAATTTCGCAACCAGGCAACCATTTTATTTTTTCATGCTAGTCCTTGTTAAAAGATCTAGTAAAATATTTTTTGCACTCCCAGGCGGAAAGTTATTTCTTTACGCCCGCGAAGAAGGGCGTAAAGTTAATTATTGTAGACCGCGGGCGCACTTTACGCCCGCAACCCGCAACAAATTAATAAAAAAGTAGATTTTAGTTACAAAACAATTTTTATATACCTAACTTGTAAAATCACTCTTGCCTTGAATGCGTCAATTTGACATTTTTAAAAATGCCATTAGAAAATTTTTATTAGAAATTAGAAATCAAAAAATTTAAATAAAATCTTCGTCCGTCCAAAAATATTGTATGTTATGTACCGTGGGCTAAAATCGATATCCTTACGCCCTTGATACATAAATAACTATTTTGTTTTTACTAACTGCTTCAATTTTTTCACGTAATGACAATTGGTAAAATGTAATTTTTTAAATATATTCAACAGTAACATATCCATCATAACATATTTAAAATAATATTTATTATTTAATTGTATTTTTCTGTTACAAATATTTAAATGTTAGAAAACAAAAACAGAATATTATCCTACGTACCTATATGAAAGATTAATTCGCTCTGAATAAAAACATACAAATTAAATCACAAATAAGCTGACGCTGCTTAGACAGCAGATTTCGGGCCGGTTATTTTGCTTACAAATTCCTGGCGAACAATGATGACGCTGTACCGGCTGTACAGAAAGCAGCGTTCGCGCTGCTATTACCGTGTGTTATTAAGAACTAACAAGCCTGCGCGAAACTTGCAGAGAAATGTACGTTTTTGACGCTACTACATTTTGCAGCGTCTCGGAACTCCGCGGAACTTGGAATCTACAGCTTCGGTTAAAATAATTCCTTTTAAAAGCGGTTTAATTAATTAAATTTATGTAATAATTATGCAAAATATTGAATGATTGTTATATTATTGATATTTTCAAGTACAAATTTAATAGGTAATTAATTTTCGTATTTTGTTCTGGGGGTGCTGCAGTGTCGCAGCGCTTATGGACCAGCCGCCACTGATATAAACATATGTTCAATTCTCAATAATTACGGATATGTAGCTGTTTTAATGTTACCCATTAAAAGTATCATTAAACGAATTAAGGAAAGACAAATCACTTATTAATTGCATTTATTTACAACAAAATAAAACAGAACAACAACAGTTTAAAGCAAATGCTCAAAAATACCACCACCGACTTCAATGCACCTTCTAACTTTGTCGGCGTAAGTGTGTGTAGCTCTTGGACATATTGGGCGAATTGGACATACATATGTTTATATGAACTTTTTTACTCAAAATAGTCCATACTACCACCCCCTAAAACATTTACTATTCGCCGTGAATCACTCTGTATAAGGTAAAACGAAAGAATACAATAAAATTAAAGAACATACTATTTTAAAACTCTAAACGTTGAATGTACCTACATGATGATTTAGAAAAAAAAAAACTTGGGAGATTTGTCTTTAGCAAAATCATCAATTATTACTCGTATATCATTCATCTTCAAGTTTGACGCTAGATTAGATTCAATGGATAATATTGCTAATTCTGTTAACCTCTCCTGTGCCAGTATTGAACGTAGATAATTTTTAATTTCGAGAAAGATCTCTTGCCACTAGCAACCGATACAGGGAGAGTTAGCAGTATTCTCAGTGACACAAAAATATTTGCAAAATTTTCTAATCGTGTGTGGCTATAGATTCAGGGTTACTCTAAAATGTGTGGACATAGTTTACTCACAGATTCTTGGACGCAAAATAAGACGATTTAACCCAACTTACTTAGATCTAAATTCGTTTCGGTAAGCCAGTATTCTGCTTCAAAGTTTTTTGAAAAAAAAATTAGTTTTTCTTATTACAAAATGCTTGGATCGATTTGGATAATATTTGGCATGACACTCCATACTGGCTTAAGACATCTTTTGAGATGATAATGGTCATTACTTATCAATGGACCGATCACTAGTGTATGAAACATGGGTGTCACAGTACATATCAGGCAGTAACTCTTTAATAGCAAGACCGATGATTAAAAGAAATAGACATTGAATCGTAAATTTTTTTGCCTTTTTCTAATTTGTGATATCTGTTACGGTTTAAGCACAAAAATTTAAAATCTGAGTGACTGCCTGCCCTGAACATTTTTTAAAACAAAAGTAATCTAGTAAATTGGTAGTCTAAGAAATAAATGACGAAACCGGCAATTTGATAAAGTTTATTAGTAATAGGTAGGTTGATTGATAGATTTACAAAAAATGTTTAAAATTACCACCATTGTCTGGATGCAAAGGTCGATTCTACGCAAAAAATGGAATTCTACTCTGCAACATTTCTGCACTATTACCAATTGCCCATGAAACGTTTTGTATCTTAGTCAAAAGTTCTTCCTCAGTGTTTATATTACTTGAATACACTTTGCTTTTTAATGCTCCCAAAAAAGAGAATCACAGATGTTCAAATCCTGTGAACGTGATGCCCAGTTTGCAGGAGCATCAGCTCCTGTATCTATTCATTTGTTAGGAAACTGTACCTGAAGACGGTCGCGAACATTTAATGTAAAATGAGGCTGTGCTCCGTCGTGTAAAAACAACATGTCACGTTTAAGAGCTAACGGCAAGTGTTCCAATGAATCTGGTTGGTAGCGTATTTTGAAGAAATTATAAATAACTCTATCCATCTAAACGATTTGGTAAAATTACAGGACCACGAAACTGCCGATTTCTTGCTAACATGTGGATTTTCATCTGCATACACTTGTTCGTTATGCAAATTTGTTATACCCCTCCTTGTAAAATTTCACTCAGATTTTTGTACTTAAACCGTACCTTCGGAGGGCACGTTAAGCCGGTGGTCCCGGTTATCATACTAACACCTTTGATAACCATTTTAACCTTGCAACACTGCGGATCGATCTTCTTCACCTCTCTCGATGGGTTAGGTTAGTAACCATGTTTCATACACTAGTGGTCCATTGATAATAACCATTATCATCTCAAAACATGTCTTATCCCTGTATGGAGTGTCACGCCAAATATCATCTAACTCGATCCGATCCTTTTGTTGTTATAAGAAAAATTAGTTTTTTGGTTAAGCTATGTCCACACATTTTAGGAACACCCTGTATGCAAATTTATGTGACTAGACACATTTGTTTTCAAAGGTTTCCGCGAATGGTCACGTTTCATCGATTGCAGTATGTCGCGTACTCAAAAAATGCCGCCCCAAGTTAAATGCCGCCTGAGGCGGCCGCCTCACCCCTAGCGCCGGCCCTGATAGTTACACATTGTACCGGAGAGGGCTCTGACAGGAGGACCTGTCAAAATTTTTGTTAAAGTGGAATTGGAACGGCCATATTATAAATGAAGTTGGTCGTGGTCTGGTCGACTACATATAAAAATAGCCCAATAGATGTAGCAATATTGTTCTAAAAATATACACAGGGTGTGTATAAATTGGCAAAGGAACTACACGCGGCGATGTTGGTCATAAAATTCTGAGTCGAAAATCTTAATACCAAAATATTGTACCAAGCTTCCTGGGTATGCACGGGATCTCCAAAGTTTGAAAATTAGCTGTTGACAGAAAGAGCTGCAAATTAGAAGAAAGAAGAATTGTAAAAATTATTTTTTTCATAGATGTTGTTTTTCAGCCCCAAAAGCGTGTTTTAAACATTTCTTCGTTAACTTATTATTGTAAACAATACATAAGGCAGTGTTGTTCCAACATTCACGGAGTATTGCGATGTAACGAACATCCTTAGTTACCGTGCTATAACAAAACACCTGTGGTGTGTGGATCCAATGTTGTCAAATGTACGTTCCTTTAAAATGGTTCCTGAGGACAGAGGAAGCATTATCCAACATTTTGGTATTAAGACGTGTAGTTATTTCGCCAATTTATACACACCCCGTATAAAAAGGTTCTTGCTTTTTGAATGCGCCTTGTACCATAAGTAACTATCATCGTTAAGTAAAATCTTTTAGAGAAGATAAATGCAGCCACAACCGATATTTCAGATAACAAATGTTGCTACTCATAGACATCTGTTGTCTAGGTCTAGAGCAGAGCTTTCCAAACTTTTCATGTTGGTGACACACTTTTTAGACAAACATAATCTGCAGAAGACTTTTTAACGCTTTTCGATACATTTCAAAACGTGAATCAAAAAGTTATCTAACTACCCTCTTCATACGTCATTAACAGACTTCGATCATTTTTTATTTCAGCTAATTCTTCTTCTTCAATAAGTAACAAGTTAAGTAATCGTTGCAGTTAAAAAAAAATGGATTTCTGTTCCAATTATAGTTTTGGATTTCAACATTTAGGAAGTAGTGATGAACTTTCTCTCCAAGCAATGTTAAATGGTCAACAATTAGGGAGCTGATATCACATTTTAGCTCACAGTTAGCAGTTTTGGAAAACATTTAAAAATTTCTTTCTTTCATTTTCCTTTTCCAAATTGCTATCCGATATAAAAACAAAGTTAAAAATTTAAATATGACGTTCGCGTGACACACCTTCACACTGCAGCCGTAGCGTAGCTAGGGAGGAAGGGGGAGGCGGGGGCGGCCCGTACCGGGTGTCACCACCTCTTTTGAAAAAAAATTAATCTTACAAAAACTCCATGAAATGAAACAACCGCTAAAATAATCCCAAAAAATGGATAATTTTTTTTTATCATTTTTTCTTTGTTATTTTTAACTGAGCAGCTTTCTTTCTTTCAAAGATATGTCAATCTCTAGTGCTTTTTAGTTGCAGCACGCTTTCGTTAGAGTAGCAGGCAGAGTAGGTAGAGTATATTGTCAACACCGCGCATTTAAAACAAATAGAGCATCGTAGTTATATGGCTCGGGGATTCCCCCAAAATCGTCGTGACTGCTTGCCACCTGTTTCATTTCTCATTTCGTGTTGTGAAGTGAAAATATCGTGACGCTGGATTACTTTAATCATTGTTATTTTTGATAATTTTTTATAAAAGTCTTGAAAAGATATCTAAAAAAGTTAAAGTATTTTTAAATTAAAAGTGTTTATTTCTCGCTTATTTAGTTAGTTTCTTCAAAATATGTTTATGATTATGATACTTGATTGATAGTACAGTATGACCTCTTTAATCCGATCTAATAATTGCACTGGTTGATCCGGATTGTCGAAATATTCGGATTATCGAAAAAAAGACAGAAAATGTCCATTTTCCTATTTACATCTACGAATTTCAACATTCTCACAATAAATAGTTCTTTATTTTCAAATCAAAAATTAACAACTGTACTACATATCGTATTTTGTTAGATACAACATGACTAATAGAATAAGGTAAATCGCAAAACTTCTATTTTTGATTGTTGTTGTTGTTGCAAGAATGACAAACAGGTGGACCGTCACAATAACGCGCTGGAAACCGAACTTATTTAAAAGAAAAAAAGGACGTCCTAGAACACGGTGGGAAGACGAAATTATAGCCAAGGCTGGAGTCAATTGGATGGAAACAGCGAAAAATAGAAATAATTGGAAAGACCTGGAGGAGGCCCTTGCCCAATAGTCTGGGATGCTACACGGGCTAAAATAAATAAAAAAAAAAAATAAATCGCAAAAAGGTAAAAAGTCAATTTAAGAAGTTGTAAGAAATTGAGTGATTATCCCCTTTTTAATGTTTGCTTCTCGTGCCTTGCTCGTTTTTTCATTTCGGATAGAATTAGAATGAAACTTCTGACTGCCTCTGTGTGCTTTACACGTCGTGGTATCACTTCTACTTCTTCGTCGAAGCTTGATTCATTTTGAACATGTTCCAAAATATCCATATCGTTTATGGATTCCCATGATTCTTCTTGTCCGACGACCCATTCAATAACTTCTTGTCTTGTTACATCTCCAGAAATGTGGTGTACCAGTGCAGTAACTTCCTTTATTTGTTTCTCTATACCCCCTAACTCCATTTTATCCCTCCACTGTGACAATGGAAGATTATCATCTTCACTCCAACCACCATCACCTTGTGTTAGAAGTTTACTCCAAGTTCTGGCTTTTGGCCTCACATTTTCCCCATGCTTTTGCTACTCCGATTACAACATCTTTTAGATTAACTTTCTTCAGTTCTGCAGAAATATTACATTTGGCGGCAATACATTACAACAATTTGCTTATCATCTGAACATAAGTCTTCAGGGTGTCCTGGAGCGTTGTCTAAAATTAAAAGTGCCTTGGCCTCTAAATTCAGCTGAGCTGGCTGTTGCATTCTTTTTCGAACTGCCGGAACAAAATCCGTATAAAACTCTTAATAAGCTCAATCTCTTCTTTTATCGATAAAGTAACGTGTTTCCTTTTGGAAGTCATCTCTGCTCTAAATTGCAATGCACATTGAACTCAGTAACGGCCAACGGCCTAATGAACAATGAACAGTAAACAGAGCAAATCTTAGAAAACATGAAAACAAGGGATTCACCCATTTATGTAGCGGGAATCACGTCGCTGTTCGGATTAAGGAGGCGTTGTTCGGATTATGGCTTCGAATTCCCACTGTTAGGATTACTGGAGGTTCGGATTACAGAGGTCATACTGTATTGCAATATACAATAAACAGTAGCATATGAGATGTTTGCCAGGTCAGCTATCTCACTGATTTTCAATCTTTCATCTTTCAATATAATACCATGCACTTTTAAATGTTTTCTTTAATAACTACCTCCCTGTGAATTTGGATAGGTAGTTCTATTCAACTACCATGGGTAGGGTGGTGATAAGTCTATCACTGCAATGAACCAGAGGTTTGAGCAACTTATAACCTGCAACATGGCCTAGGCAACAATCTCCCCCAGCCCAGCTGTCGTGTCATGGCTAAGGATCTGCACCGGGGCACAACGGGCCCTGGCACCACTATCGCAAACCTTCGGTGAGCATAGCCGCCAAACCCTGCACCCTCTCCTGTTGTCAGTGGACAAGATGGACCATGTGGATATGGCAGCACTATAAACCCCCCCCTCCAATCCCAGCGGTATAGTGTGCACTGAAGGAATGTATGGCTGAGGGGCTAGCGGCTAACCTCGGGGCTCCAGGTGCACCCCATTTGTATTGTATTGCCTTCTGCACCTACAGGAAGCTCTGGGTGTAGTGACCGTATTTCTCCTATACTCGTGGGACCTCTATGGATACTAACATAATACAATCTACAACCTGCAAAGGGGGAGACTCTCAACAGAATCAACCTGCCGCACAACAGGGAGGAACCTCCACGAGGAGGGAGCCACCTTCGAATGCGGCAAAAAACAAACAACGACTTTCAGGCGCTGCAAGGTACAAAATAAAAAAGCAAAGGCCGCAGGGGCCATTGGTCCTAGCGAAACCTCCTCTTCTCCCAAAACACCCGGTACTAGCCAAAAAATAGGGCCTCAGAAGAAAAATTGATCTGATGGCAGTAGGTACTATTAAAGACCCGATTGTGGTAAGAACTGAAGTAGCTATGGGAGGAAATGCAAGAGACCTAGTGGTGGGATCAGCTTACCTTCCATTTGATCTACCAGGACCACCCCCAACTGAGGAGATGAAGACATTGGTCAGAAATGGGAAAGCAAAAAAATCCAACTACTAGTAGCATGCGATATCAATGCACACTATGAGGTATGGGGCAGCACTGAAAACAACCTAAGAGGTGAATCACTTTTAGAATTTATTGCTAGCAACCAGTGGCGGCTGGTCCATAAGCGCTGCGACGCTGCAGCACCCACAGAACAAAATACGGAAATTAATTACCTATTAAATTTGTACTTGAAAATATCAATAATATAACAATCATTCAATATTTTGCATAATTATTACATAAATTTAATTAATTAAACCGCTTTTAAAAGGAATTATTTTAACCGAAGCTGTAGATTCCGTTCAAAGCGCTGAGAAATGTAGCAGTGTCGAAAACGTACATTCGGTGCAAGTTCCGCCGAGATTTGTTTGTTTTAATAATACACGGTAACAAGTAGCGCGAAAGCTGCTGTCTGGGCAGCATCTTAGCATTATTTGCCAGTAATTTATAACCATAATAAATAATAACCGGCGCGAAATCTGCTGTCTGGGCAGCGTCAGCATTATTTGCGAGTTAATTTGTATGTTGTTATTGAGAGAGAATTAATCTTTCATATAGGTACGTAGGATAATATTTTTATTGTTTTCGTTGAGGGTGAGCAATAAAATATTCTGATGCAAGAAAAATTGAAAACAGAATTACAAGTATTTTATTCTAGAAAAGAATTTCACAACTTTATTGGCTTACTTGCATTATTAAATCTATTAACTGAAGAAAATTTGTCAAGGGTTTTTACTGAAACAATAAAACTTATAAAAATATTAATTACAATTCCTATGACTACAACAGAACCGGGAAGATGTTTTTCAACTTTAAAAAGGATAAAATCATTTTTAAGAACTAATATGAACCAAGAACGATTAACTGCTCTGTCGATGATTTTCATTGAAAAAAGCATGATTTCAAAAATAAAAATTTTTAATGAAAAGGTGTAATAACTTAAGGGAAATCAAAAGAATAAAATTATATAAAGTCTTTTTTCTACACCTATTTAATTATATTGCAATTATTAGCATTTTTTTTGTGAAAAATATGTAGTACCTGTAATTCACTGCAGTGAATTATGGATTCATAATTCACTGCAGTGAATTATGATTTCGGCCAATCACAAATACATAAATATTTCGCTAATCCAATCATATTTTAAATCGCCCGCGATCAACTCCTTCTGCGGCTGACAATCGACTCGCGTGACACGCCCAAGTGTGTTGTCATGTTGCTTGTTTACAAAGTTATCAAATTTGACTAATTTCAGTCTAATATATTTGTTTAATAGGTGTAGAAAAAGTATCGTATTACATTCGCGATTATGGCCATTATTCGCTCAGATGATTTGTGCCACTCGCCTGACCGCTCGTGGGCTCAAACGTCATCTTCGTGAATAATGGCTGTCATAATCGCTCATATAATAATATACTATAATTCACAAAAAACAAATCAACGTTAGTATAAAAGATCGCTCCGACTCGACCGCTCAACAATCAAATTATTAATTTCTTCCTTTTCATGCCGTTCAGCTCTTGGACATCCGATCCAACAAAAACAATAATAAGCGCGAATCTGACGAAAAAACTAGGTGATGTCGTGCAAGGACGTCTTGGGCAACGGGCTGATACATACAGTCTGTTCAATAAGAACATGCACAGCATAATTGTTACTAAACATAAGATATGAGAAAAACTATTTAATTTTTCTGAATCATTATTTTATTGACTAATACACAAAGTAATCAGTAAGTAGTCCAGTCACCATTGTTGTTCAAGATAGCTTGGCATCTTCGGGGCATACCTTCAACTAACGTTTCTGCATATGTCACTGGTAAATCTTTCCATATCTTCTTTAGCTTACGAGCTAGATGTATTTGGTTTTTTATTTTTGCACCCTTCAACTTCATTTTAATTATTGCCCAAACATTTTCTATTGGGTTTGCGTCTGGTGACTGAGAGGGCCAACTTAAGGTTTGCACACCGTTTTCTTCCTTCCACACAGAACAAAGTCGACTTCTGTGTTTAGGGTCGTTGTCCTCTTGTAATAGCCAATCTCGATTTCCTCTTCCAAACCACTTTTCTGCAGATGGTATTAATGCACGCTGGTAAATTTTCTTCATAAATTTGGCATCTAGGTTTTGCGTAAAAATGAATAATCGTCCAAAACCTTTTTTACTGAAACATCCCCAAACATGGACCTTTCCAGGATGTTTCACAGTGCGCTGGATGAATTTTTCGTCCTTCACACACCACACACGTTTAATAGATGTAGATAACCAAAACGAAGCCTCATCTGAGAATATTATATCACTCCAATCTCTTTTCAAATTTTCTCGCGCCCACTGTATTCGGTTTTTTACGTGTTTGTCGGTGAGAAATGGTTTTAATAAAGTACTGCGATGTTTGATATCATATTCAGACAGGCGATTTCTAATGGTCCCTTTTGATATTTCTAGTCCTTTCTTAACAAGTTTTTTGTGAGCTTTTTCTAAAGTAAGTGTTGGATTTTGTTGAAAGAGATTGATGATGGCAGTGTCTTCTTTAGAAGAGGTTTTCCTAGCTTTTCCACGGTTTGGAAGATCATCTACGTTCTTATGTATTCTGTAGTGGTTTACCCACTTTTTAACAAACGACTTTGATTTTTTAAGATATTTGGCAGCAGCTCCCAAAGACATTTTCGGCCCTTTTTCATGCCAACACAAGAAAACGGCTTCAAAACGTTTACTAAAAACTGCACTCATTACTAACAAACGTGGTAACACCCGCAACAATAAAATATCTACTCTACTGTTTTTACTGCGTCATTGACAAATAAACAGTATTCCTGTTTTTGCATGGACTACTTGATATTTCGAAGTATTTCTTGTAGTTCTGCGTGCATGTTCCTATTGAACAGACTGTAAACACCACGCACGATATGTGTAATATAAACAGGAACATTAAATAATAAATAGTTCGTATTTCCAACTTGATTGCAACATCACTGCGAACACGGTCAAGGCTGCTCCAGGGTTAACAGATGATCGAAAAATTTTGTGAAGCTAAAAATCGCAGAATGGATTTTATATTTAAATAAAAATTCTTTTTATTTCATTTTCCTGTAAGCTTATTTTTTTATAAATTGAGTAAAATTTCGATTTGCTTTGTTTTATTTAAAAGGCACCTTAAAAATATCAA
Source organism: Melanotus villosus (assembly GCA_963082815.1). NCBI lineage: Eukaryota > Metazoa > Arthropoda > Insecta > Coleoptera > Elateridae > Melanotus > Melanotus villosus. The sequence continues at coordinate 25,455,576 of OY720419.1, read as the reverse complement.
GGATCGTTACTGGTATGTAAGTATATTTCGAAAGCTGCAGCACCCCCATAATTTCAAGCCACGAGCCGCCACTGCTAGCAACAATCTAGAAGTTGCTAACGAAGGTAACGAACCAACCTTTGTGACTTCCCCAAGAAAGGAAATCTTAAGACATTACTATAGCAACACTCTAATGTTTCTTAAAGTCCTCAATAATTTCTTTAAGTGTTAAGCCTTTCAAGTGTTGACTTCGCTTGGAGAACTCGTGCAGCAAACACCGTTTTTGATGGTTCACTAATTTCAAGAAGTCTTTTGGTTCAGAAAACGCGATTTCTTAAAAGTTATAATTACAGGGCGACAGCAGTACTCCCAAGTACCAAAGTAATAATAGATTGGCGCTAATTATAATAAAACTAGTGAAATAAATGATTGTGCTACTGCAATTAAGAAGGAAAAGCCTGAAGAAGTACAGTCTTAGTCTTAAGAAACATCTAGGTTGTTTAGATTAGCGTAGATTGATTTAGAGTCTGATAATAATGATTTATTTAGAGCAGCGGTTCCCAACCTTGTTTTCCTCACGTACCCCTTTTTACATATTTTACTTAAATAGTACCCCTTAAAATGTTATCTCCACTTTTAATACACTGCTTTTTTCGTGGCACTTAATTATTGTAGAAAAATGAAACTTTTTATAGGGCTAGCCAGCCAGAAACATACATCTATGTATTTTCTGGTTAAAACTCGAGCGAGAACTAACTAGTTTGGCAAAAATAGAAAGATAAATCGTGAGATCTAACGATTTGATGTGTTGTCTCACGATCGCACGATAGAACCATTAAATCACACGATTTAAAAAAACAATGCCAAAAAGCGATTTTTTTTCCAGCCTTAACAATATCAAAAAGCGATTTTTCCAGCCTTCGGCGTCCATAATTATTCGTACTAACAATTCGGGCATTACCATTTAATACGGCTACGGCATAATATGGCATGGCTGAGTGGAGGATGCTTAAGAATTTAAATCTAGATGATTTAAATGATGTGATTGAATTTTGGCGCAACATTTCCCAGATTACGCTAGGAACTGGTGAAAAAAAATTCCTAATTTAAGCTCACTTGTATTTAACTTGCAAAAAACTCAAATTAGAAACCGACTTAAAAGTAATACTTTGGAAGGGCTGTTGTTTACTAAAAGTTTAGTATCCAACAGTGGCAAATGCTATGATTTTAAAATAACCCCTAATCTGGTAAAAAAAATAAATAGCGAAATGTATTCATCAACAAAGGAAGTTGCTGCAGAAGTCCACTCATCAGACACAGACTCGGACTAAATAGAGTATCTAATAGTTAATAGTCGTTTTATATTTTAAGTACCTATACATACATATTTTTTTTCACTACTAGTAAGTATTAGAAGATGTCATTATTGACCTTATTTTCGAGCCCAGAAGATGAATTTCTCTCCTAGTGGTCAATAATTTTTTATTATTGACTACTGGTTAATAATAAAAACAATTGCTATGCATTCAGGTGGCTATTTTAAATATGTTTTACCCAAATGTCAATTGAAATTAACCTCTCCCCTTGTTTTCGAGCAAGGCTATTTGATTTTTGTGGATATTTAGAAATAAATATACGTATCTGTCATTTTATTTTTTATTTATGCAAAAATGATTAATTAAAAGGAATAAAGGTGCTAGTAGTGAAAAAAATAGTATATAAACCACGGTAGAGAAGACTTTTCTCAGCCTCACAACTTATTTCCCTCCATGCTTCGCATGTCGGGAAATAATACTGCTCGGCTGAGAAAAATGTCTTCTCTACCTTGGTCTATAATATACTATTAATAAATGTTCGTTTGTGTAACAAAATAATGATAATTATTAATTTTTTTTTCTACCTCGCGTCTCACGGTTGATGAATAAATATAATAACATAATGAAATTGTATCTTAATCCCCTCTGCACACATAGTAAAACGACGTTATCGGAAATCTCACGATTTCTAATGACAAATCTCAAGAATTTTACTCTTCCTCATCTGGCATCTGGAGTGGGGTGGGGTGGGGTTGGGTGGGAGCTACGAATAAAAAAAGACAGGAAGTAGCATAACACCAACAGTACCTATGCAATTTGGATGGTGTATCAATATGGCGGATTTTAGAAGCTCATTGGTTGAGAACACTAAATACGTCAACTGTCAAAGATAAAAACGTAAACAAACAGTTAGTCTACCAATAAAAATTCGTGCCGGTTGGTGTTTCAATATGGCGTGCGTGACGTATTTCCATTGCACTTGTAGTTATGCACCATAATACCTTAGTGTCCTTCCTGTTTCTTTTTATTCGTAGGGTGGGAGCGTTGAGACCTTGACGTACGTGAGTGATAGAGTTCCGCCATTAACGTTTATTTGCGGCGTACCCCTAGGGGGTACGCGTACCCCAGGTTGGGAACCGCTGATTTAGAGTAATATTTTTACAATGAGGTTAGAAATCTTAAATATTTCAATGGATGCTATTCCATATTTTTAAAATACATACCATTTGTCATAAAAATCTCGAATAGGTTTGGCATGGCATATCAAACTTCCAAAGAGCACTCGACTTGTTGAATTCCGAATGAGCAATTGTTTCACTAAAGGAACAAAATTTACATACATATCATCATCAGTCTTCATCACATAACTTATAGTGTTCCTACAGTCATTTTTGACTAGCTTTAATAACATTAAAGATTTAAGTGTTAAATTGTTGTACGTATCTACAAAATTTTCTTGTATAATATCCTTAAAATGATCGCTTTCCTCCTCTATTTTTTTCTGAAAAACAGTAAATACAGAATAATGCAAAATGTATAGGTACAAGTAAATTAAGCAATACCTGTACAATATTATCCAAAGTTTGACCCAACAAGAAATACACTTTAACCACAGCTTCTGAAATGTTTCTTTCAAGGCCCCAAGTTTCTCTTACTGCAATTCGTTCTTCAAAATTTGATGGTGCTGAACAGATAATAACCATCAAAAATGCTGGTGATTCACAAAACTTTTCTGGTCTTATTAACACAGACGAAATGTTTGGAAATATGTATTCACTTATATCTCTTGAAGTACCAATGCTCCATCCATCCACTAGTGCTGTTAAATTAAGAAACAAAATTTATATCAATGCTATAATTTAATTATTTCATTAATTAAATTTCTAATAACTATTCAGCTTAAGTCAAGAAAAAATAACTTTAAGCCGAGATATTCTTTTCTGCATTTACAAAACTACTACAAAGTAAAAAAACATGATTTTTCCTACTCTGCTTAATAATGCTAATAAACACTAATGTTTGTAGTTTTATATGTTTATTGCTGATTTAGGAGTTGAAGTAATTTGTACTTCCTGTTACATGCGAATATTAACAGATAGGCAATATATCATTTAAGAGGTAAGAGGTACAGCAAGGGGGGAAACTTTAGTTTATTGTACACTTTGCATAAATTAACTTGTATAAACAAACAGCTTTATTTAATATCTCTAAAAGAAGATAAATAAATCAGAATGTGTTAAATAATATACATTATGGGCTATACTCATGATAAGTTTGGTAATTGTGTTACAAAGTTGAGTTTAGCGAAAACAAATTTTGGTTAAATGCCTTTCGAGACATCTGATATAAAGCACATTAAACAAATGCAATTAGCCAGATCTGAGGAAAACTTAAGAGTGGAGGTTCATATGGTTAATGCCTAAGTATTTTATAAATAATTTTAATCACGTGCACAAATGCAAACTACCACTTTAAATCACTGAGTAACCTAAGGCACCTCAGTTTGCTAAATCTAAAGTTTACGAAATGACAACAGATTAAAACTGAAGTGCTCATTTGACAATAAACAAACTTAGAGAAGTCTGAACACAACAATCTAAATACTAAACACACCTTTAGTTTAAATGTGACTCAACTTTTAATAACTTTGTTAGTTTAAGCTAATCTCAAAATGATATAGGCTTTGTATTTTATATTGTTATAAATTTATTTCATATTTTATTATACAAATATAAGTTTGTTTTGCTAAAAGCCAGACTTTATATTCTTGATACGGTACCTATAACAGAATGCATGGAGGGTGTCACAATTTTTGACTTCAGGGCTTTGTTTGGAGTCGTTAGGAGGTAAACATACTAAAAGTCCCCGGACATAGGAGGTGAGCGGGGTGCAGGGGGGGACCGAGAAGATCCCTTTTTTAGGTTTTTTGCTTATATCTTGAATAAGGTGCGTCTTAGCGAAAAAGTTATTATATACAAAATCAAAGGTGTCAAAATTTCCCACATTTTTGGTTGGTAAAGTTTTTTTACATCTCCAACTGTTTAGGCGATATCCGCTATAAAAAATCGCTAATTTTCGAAAAAAAAATATAAAAAGTATATACACCATTTTGAAGGAAATTTAATCCTGTACAACTTCTTTTGGGGGAATTTTTCTGTAAACCGAAGAGATGAGGTGCTAGAGAGAAAAGTTTAACGAAAAACGGGAGGCAAAATATTTTCTTGCGAATATTAACGATTTTTGATAGCGGATTTCTCATAAACGTTTGGAGATAGAAAAAAACTTAAAGAAGCAAAAATGTAGGAAATTTTATCAGCTTTGATTTTGTATATAATGACTTTTTTGCTAAGATGCGCCATCTTCTAGATATAAGCAAAAAAACAAAAAAAGAACCTTCTCAGTCCCCCCCTGCACCCCGCTCACCACCTATGTCCGGGGACTTTTAGTATGTTTACCTCCTAACGACTCCAAACAAAGCCCTGAAGTCAAAAATTGTGACACCCTCCATGCATTCTACAATCCCTTTATTGACTGGACTATGAGGAGAGTTGGAAAGAAAAATCAAAAGAAAAACAAAACAAATGGTTAAACTCCAATTGTGAAAAAGAAAGAGAAAAGACGATATCTGCAAGAAACAAAATGCTGCAAACCGGTAAGCGGGAAGATACGGAAGAACAGACAACAAAGAAAAAGAACGAAAAGAAAATACAGGGAAACAAAGAGAAACTTCTGGAATAAATTAACAGAGCAAACAAAAGAATATTACAAAAACGGAGAAATAAGAAATTTCTACCAGGAAGTGAAGGCCTTCGGCAACTACCGACAGCCTCAAAATAACAGAAGAAAACCAAATTATGGAGGGATAGAAAGGATACCTCCAAGAACTTTTACAAAAGAAAGTGCAGACGCCGAGAAGGAAATGGGAGGGGAAAAGGAACAGGAACTCCAAGAAGATACAGAAGATGCAGATGAAAGAATAGATCCCCCAACAAAAGCAGAATTAAAAGAAACAATGCAGACCATGAAGAATAGAAAAGCCCCAGCAAGGAATGGAGTAAAGAATGAACTAATCAAAAATGGAGGAGAAGAGCTTATTACGGAGATATGTAACCTGATAAAAAAAAATATGACAACAGCAAATAATTCCGAAGGAGTGGACAGAAACTGTAATAACACCCAAAAGGGGAAAAGACAAATTTCAACAATTACCGGGGAATAGCATTATTGGATACAGTCTACAAAGTGCTAGCCATAAATTTAAGAAACCAAATACAAAAATTTGCGGAGAAGTAAAAGTACCAAACAACATTCCGAACAAACCGGTCAGTCACAGACCAACTGTTCGTACTAAAAGAAACCCAAGAATGGTGCTGGGAGTATAACAAAGAAATTCACGTAATTTTCATCGACTTCTCAAAAGCCTAGGATCTGTTAAAAAGAGAACAGTCAAATGAAAAAGTCAGAAAGCTTCACACTGAAAAATGGGGTCAGACGGGGGGACCTTCTATCGATGCTCCTGTCCTGTTCAACATAACACTAGAATACGTAATAAGAAAAAGCAAAGTAAACGGAACAGCAAGTATAATAAGCGCAAAACACCAGTGCATAGCTTATGCAGACAATCTAGTACTAATCGCAAACAACAAAGAGTAATCAAAACTTTAGAGGAGAATGCAAGACAAGCGGGATTACAGATTAATAAGCAGAAGTCAAAGTATATGATACTAGGGAGACAAACAAACAAAAAAGAAGACCGAAACCTAACAATAAAACGGCCTGGCCTGGCGAAGAAAAAAGTTGAAAATTTTCCTTGAATATCTTTTATTAATCTACAAATACTCAATATTTTTTTCCTTCAAATTGTTTGATTCAAGTAAAACCTATGTATATGGAAGACACTGGAAGAACTTTCTCTTTTTCCACAATTTTTTAAAATTCTTAACGGCACTTACATTCGAAGAAGGGGTATGGCCGGCAATATGGAGAGTTAAGGCCTCGTAAGTCGCTTTCATACCTCCGTTGTCTCGCACGCTTTGCATACGGGGTGATGCACGAAGCACCAAGCCTTCGACAACTGCTTGCCTTCCCTACTCCACCACTGTGTTTCAGTTCCTAATTATTTTCAGTGACTGAGTAGGCCATCCGTTGAGCATCCGACTCAGTAGTGGGATTCTGTTTGCTATCAGCACAAATGAATAGTCTCGGACGATACGACACTTCGTCTCAATACCAAACTCGCTTCGTCTGCATTTGATTCTGAAGCGCTTTCATCCGTAGCAACAGTCGTAGCCACTGTTTTAGATACGAACATGCTATGTGCGTACGTGCCAAATAATTCAACCTTTTTAGTTACATTAATTGCTTATAATACAAGCTAACAAGTAGAAGAGGTTACATTTACTGTATATGACCAAATAATAATAAAATAAAGTAAGTAACAAAGTAACATTAATTAGCCCTTTTGCCGCTCTTGAAGAATAGGAAAAGAGGTAAGACAAGGAAAGGTCTGGCTGGATACATACACTAACTGGCGAAGATAATGTAAAAATACAAAAAAGAGAAGACGTCTTAAAACAAGCAACAAATTTTTACGCAAAACTCTTTTTGCCAGTACACTACATGAAAAAAATGAAAACTTACAAGATAAATATTCGGACAACACAGAAAAGATAGACGAGATTAAAACAGCTGAGGTCGAAGAAGTACTGAAGAAATTAAAAACAGCGAAAACACCGGGCGAAGACAACATCTTGAACAAAGTGTTAAAGAGCGAGTCTAGTGTTACGTTAAAAACCATCACAGTGTTGTTTCACCCAGTGGAATGAGGCAACCATAATCTTGATTCATAAACAAATCAAAAATTACAGACCAATTTGCCTAATATCAAATCTATGCAGTCTTTGCAGGCATAATATTAAACTGCATCTATAACCAACTAGATGAAGAACAACCAGTTGACCAGGCGGGATTTCGCAAAGGATACTCCACAGTCGAGCACCTACAAACAATTACTCAAATTATTGACAAATGCAAAGAACACAAGAAAACAGTGTACATAGGATTTGTGGACTTCCGACTTGATTGAACATTCAGCTATGGTACAAGCTTTAAGAAATCAACACATTCCCGATAAATATGTCAGAATAATACAAAGCATATACAAAAATGCAAAGGCCAAGATAAAAACTGAAAAAGAAGGTCAACTATTTAATTTGGAGAGGGGAGTGCACCAAGGGGACCCCCTGTCTGATAGAGCAACTGAGTACTGAAAGTAAAAATGTAGGATTACAGATCAACTATAACAAAACAAACTATACTATAACAAATAGAAAATCAGAAAAAATAACAGTAGCAAATGAAGAAATGCTAGGCCAGGGGTCGGCAAAGCCATACACGCGTGTCAACAGGTGACACGGCAGGCAATTTCCAAAAACACGTATAAACGTTGCCATATAATTAAAATAGGTAAGAACCATCAAATGACTGTAGTACTATAAACTATATTTTTAAAAATAATGAGTGACACGCCAAATAATACTAATAAACGAAATACAAACTTGTGACACTCGATTACTTTTCATGTGCCGACCCCTGTGCTAGGCAGTACCTAGTAGAAGTTATTTATCTAGGCCAGATCATATCCTTCAAAAACAGTTTTGAAAAAGAAATACAGCGCAGGATAAAAGTTTTTAGTTTATTGGCTATTTTACTCTTCTTTATTTTATAAAGTGATGAACTTTGATCACAACCAAGAAAATTTACGTTTTCTAAGTGCTCCAGCATAAAAAAATATGGGAAAATTCGATACAGCTGTTTTTGGTACAAAACATTGCAACAGCGAGCAAAAACTTGTTTATTAGATTTAATTGTCAATTATGGAAAAAACGAAAGTTCTTCCACTGTTGTCTAAATACACAGGTTTCACTTCAATCAAGCTATTTAAAAGGAAAAAGTCGGATATTCGTAAATTAATAAAAAAGTATCCAAGAAAAATTGCGATATTTAACTTAGCAATTACTAAGTAAAATAACGTGTGTTCACAAACAGTCGTCATCCCAGTTGCCTTTAAAAACAAAATTTTATATTTTTGATTAATTCGTGCAACACAATGAAGCTTGGAAAACGTCAACTAGTTTTATGAAACGTCATTGAGTACTGTCATAGCGCGTTTAGGTTTGTTCAGTTTTGAAATCATGTTTACGCCGCAACAGAAAGCATTTATGCTCGAAAGTTATTTTCGCAATGGAGTACTGGAAAATGGAGAATGGCAATACTCGATCGAAGCTTCTAAAAATGAATTCAGATTGAGGTTTCCAAATGTAGTGTTTAACCACAATCAGTTTAGGAAGCAGTTGAGCAGATCACTTGCAAATTTTCGGGAAACTGCTTCAACTGATAAACAACGGGGAGGTGGAAGACCTAGACTTCGCACGGAACATGTTGCCAATATGGTTAGAAACGCGATCGAAGAGCGACCTACATCTTCAGTTCGAAGGCTTTCCCAAAAACTAGACATTCGTACAACAACTTTGTACAATGTTTTAAAAAAGGATATTCACTCGCATCCATACAAATTACAAATGTACCAGGAGCTGTTAGGTCCAGATTATGTGAAAAGAGTTCAGTACTGCCAGTGGTTTAATGAAAATTTGAACAACAGTGATGTACTCGATAAGACATTGTTTTCAGACGAGGCCTGGGTGCACTTGAATGGTTACATTAATGCACAAAATATGCGTATGTGGGGAACCGAAAACCCTCATTACTTTAGAGAAGCAACGATGCATCCTGTTAAAATAGGGTTGTAGTTAGCAGTAAGTCGTAGAAGAATAATAGGCCCAATATTTTTTGAAGAGACTATAAATGCTGAAAACTATCGGAACGTAATGCTGGAACCGTTTATAAATCAACTCCACGATGACGAGTTGCAAACCGGATATTTTCAACAGGATTCTGCGCGTCCGAACGTTGCACATGTTACTTTAAATTATTTACGAGAATTTTTCGATGACCGTTTAATAAGTAAAGACCTTTACCCACCACGTTCTTGCGACCTTACGCCTTTGGATTATTTCGTGTTTCCGTACATTAAAAATAATGTGTTTAGAAACCCAGTACACACATTGGGGGATTTGAAAAACAGCATTCAACACCAGTGCGACCAAATAACACCAGATATGCTAATAAATGTATTTGAAAGCATGAAGCGAAGAGTTAATTTGTGTATTCAAGAAAATGGTCACCATTTCCAACAGTTATTGTAATCTCAGTTCAGTTTGGTTTACTTTTGACACATTGTTTGACAGTTAATAAAACTTGCTGTTGTAAATAATGATGTTTGCATTTTTGCTCAATTTTAATAGACATACGTTTCTGAAGTCAAAACCTACTGGGATGACGACTGTTTATGAACACCCGTTATTTTGCTGTGAAGAAATTTTTTGCTCAGCATAGGACAAAAATTATTTCTGGAAAACAAAGGGCAACCCAGTTACCTAACTAAAGGTGAATGTTTTATCTAGGTACTGTATCTCCTATAGATTCGAATATCCAGATGGTGAGTATCAACTTTAAATGCACTGTTATATTAATAAAGCTACAGGAGTCCTAAATGAATCTAGTATCAACCAGTTAACAATATTACGATAGGATCAATAATTTTCAATTGATCAATAAATTGGTTTTGTAGACTGATTTTACAGACTTAGAGATTCAAGGAAAAGGTTAACAGTATCAAATATCACAATGCTAGAATGTAAATAGCAACAGCGAATTGTTACTTTTACTGCAATTCAATTTAAACCTATAAACAAATATCAATATAAAAGTAATTAATTATTTATGCCGAACTTTACCTTCCTGGAAAATCTCACAAAATCAATTTCTCATAATATGAAAATTAAATGAGTTGTTACTGAATTACCTAATTTACACTTCATGCTTTGAATTTTATGACATAATAATTAAATATACCAGTAGTTAACTCTGAATTACAAAAATGTTTTGGGGATATGGATATGTATGTAGAACTTTGTGGTGTATTTAAATAAACTTCTGACAATTAAAATTTTTTTATGATTCTTAGAACTCATTGAATTAATGTATAATTAAAAATAATGCTTGTAAAATACAATTACAAAGTTTCCAACATATGCCTAATACCACAAACTCATTAAGTTTTATGGTACCACTGTGACACTATGCGTACGTGGGTGCATATTTAATATCTCAATTATCATTAAGTGGTGACGATGAAATTGTGAAATTTCATTAAAGTACATTGCATTAAACAGAATAATTTTTAGTTGTACTTACACATGCGATACTGATGAATCTGAATTCCAATGTAAATAAAAATACTGACTATAAAAGATATACAAAGCCATCGTTTCATCCTATTCCTCGAATACATTTTCATATACATTGGCAACGGTATACGTTAATATTATAAATTCTTTTGGCACTTGACACTAACATAGGGACATATTTCTGGAAAAAAAAAATACATATTAAGTTTAATAGTTAATAAACTTATATTCGTTAACTGATAATACAACGCTAATTTGTTTGCCCTTGTTTATGTGTTTTATTTGTTATCATGAAACACATCACAACAGTAATGTTAACAAAATGTACGTTAAAAAACATAATTATTGATTCTAAATTATGGTTTCAGATTTAAAATATCTTTTTAAGGCAGTAAAAACATTACTCTATCTTAATTAGGTTCTGCAAAATTATTTAAAAATTTACAGTTAAACATCATATCTGTTTACAGTGATGTCATCATAATACCATTAATTTTTAATTAACTATTTAAAGAAGATAATCTAATATGCATCCAAAATGTTTATCTTACTTTTCCAGTTAGTTATACAAATTTTGTTATTAACTGATTAGTTTGCAACAGTTTAGACTTGCTGTTTAAAATATTCTCGAAATTTTAAACAGCAAAAAGGTCTTGATAAATGTACATCCGCAAACAGACAGTTTCAGAGGTGGAGGCGATTTTGTATTTAGGTCAGTAAACTGCGTTAGGTATCTCAGATTTTGTATCACATCAACACTGTTAGATTTAATTTAATTAATAATACAAATACAGTACAACCTCGATAATCCAAACACGTGTTAATCCAAATTCGCAGTTCATCTGTCATAGTAATTCGAACAAAATCACACTAATCCAAACAGTTTCTGTAATTTCGATATTGTACATTCAGCATTTTCCCAAATATAAAGTGCTAGCAAGGGTTTACCCGAACAAATGGGGAACAACCGATAGGCATTTACAAAATAATTGTTGTGGTATTTTCCCAATAATATCGAAGAAAATGTTTGGATCATACCCATCAGTTCAATATGTTATGTAAGCATCGAGATATTAGTATATTACTTTGAAACTTCAACAAAAATCAAACTTAGGGCAAGACTTAAATAGTGGGAGTAAGGGTTACTTACTTAGTCCAAAATATAGTATTGACAAATTTATCATTTGTGATATTAAAAGAAAAATTAAATGAAACGAAAAACCTTCACAAATTTCTAGCGTCAACCACTACTCATTGTAAATAATAAGTTTATTTTAAAATTGAAAATAGTTTTGTTTCACGATGAAGTAGGAAAACCTTTTTTTATAATTTGGGCATTTTTTCGGTAATCTGAACAATTTTTAGCCCGAACATGTGACGGCTTGAATTAAATCAGTTGTAGGTACTCTAAATAAAAAATTTAATTTATAAAGAAGAGAAAATACATATCAAACAATTCATTTAATTGTAGGAAATTTCTGAAAAGTATGCCGTTTCTTTATGCAAAGATGAGAACCTCATACTGAATAGGAGCAAAATTTACAAAGGACATTTCGGTCAAAATGTTCACATCATTTGATAGTTGTAATGCAGTACCTAAGTTAAAAAAAATTACATCGATAACGAAATTCATTTAATGTGAAGGGCTAAAAAAATTTTTAATTTGAAAACTTTAAATATTGATTCAGTAATTTTGTGTTTTGGTTAGACTTTTTATAAATAAAATCTGAGAATTTTTATGGTAAACTATTAGCAGGTGTAGTTTTCAGTTATACATATATAATTCATACTTACCTTCGATCTTTATAAATGTATCGTTGAATGAGATTATCACCTTTAGTAACTGTAGTGGACATATGTTTCATTCTTGCATTTCCTGCTTTTAGAAGGACACTGGCCTTTTGAAGGGTTGCAGAATGAAGTACCTATTTTTGAGTGCAATAAAATTTTAATTCTATGTAAAAACGACGGAATCTTTAACTATCACAATACGCTATATTTAATAATAATCACAATATAACACCGTATTAACATTCACATCATTTATTTTTTCAAATTAACTTAATTCCGTAAAAGCGGGATACAATCATGCATCATCCGGCGATTTTCGTAATCGTCTGTTTTCAAGGTTAAATTCAATGTTTTATAATTTATGTGAAACCATCCCGCGGCCGACAATCGAAAAATAATAAGAGATTACTGTCGCACGGTAGATCTCATTCTTTTTATGCCAACCATGTGGTCAATGGTTATCTTTTTATTACCGGGCTCTTTAAACATAACCATAGCTGCCCTGTTAAAACATTAATATGGAGATCTATTATATCAACTTTTATAGAGTATGGCCATCTATTAGGCAATAGTTAAATTATATTCAAAAACCTATAATTCTGCTTAGGCGCTAAATTTGAATTTACCAGATTATGTTACATTCTGTAGCACTTGAACTTGAAATTAACAAAGAATTTAAAACGTCGCAAACTCGCAAATTAAAAACAAGGTTTATATTTTATATTTTATATCAGCGCAGGTGACGACGATTTGAAAATAAGTAATTAGTTTCTTAAATAGAGGGCGCCTGTTACATTTCAAGCCAAGGCCAACTGTATCAATAGCGACTTCGTCCCCTATAAGGCCGTACCGTTCCACGTTTTTTACACTTTATCAACTTTACAGTTTGCGCTCTATAGGGCGACCTCTCCAGGCGAAATTTTAACTACGGTATTGTCAGTTAGTTGTCAGCTGTCGATCCTGTCAAAGTTGTCAGTCATAATGGCATTAGTATTGTTTCTAATTTTAACATTTCTATGTTTAAGGTTTGTTTTAACTTGGTGATACCTTGATAATTTGGTTCGTTCTCTCTAAATATATGGCAATTTCTGTAAAAACCGTGTCCTTTTATTCAGAGCAAGTAAAAATAGGATTGTTCATTGCGATAGTACATATGAATATGTTCTCTTATTTGAAGGTAAGAAACATTCATTCTCAAAATGCTTTTTACATAACACCGAATGTTTAAAAGTGTTTAAAAATAATAAATTCGAGTTTGTGTTTTCTTCAGTGTAATGTCTAGAATTTGAAACTATTGTACTAATATAATTTCGTATTAATAAAAGTTTGAAAATGATTCAACTAGCATTAATAAAAGGCCTGTTACTTATTTCATTTACAGCTTTTATAGATTTAACAGGCAACAAAATATTGTTTTAGCCTTGTTTATTGAATATGAATTTAAAAATTAAATCGACGTAGATTTGTTGCAAAACTACATTAAACTTTTGGCACACGGAATACCACAAAAACGTCCAAACCATATTTTTCCAATCTTCGAAGCACCTGCAACATGAAAAATGGATTATTACTACAGAAAATCCAGTTCTTGAAGTCAATATTTTGAAATTTTCATTTAAAAATTTCCAAATATGTCAAAATAGTTGCAAATACTGCCTTCAGAGGTCGTCCTATAGAGCGCAAACTGTAAATTTGATAAAGTGTAAAAAACGCGGAACGGTACGGCCTTATAAGGGACGAAGTCGCTATTGATACAGTTGGCCTTGTTCAAGCGCCAAATTTAAATTATTATCTGTTCACTAGTTTAAAAAACACCGATTTTTTGGCGGCACTATATATTTTTAAAATTTAGTGAGATTTTTAATTCCCTGCAATGTTGGTTATGTTGACAAGTTGATGGATGTCAAAATCAAAAATCATCATTTGCAGGTTTTAATTCTTCGTAGCATACATAAATTGCCTTCTGCTCTCTTTCGGTAAAATTAATCAATTGCATTGCATGAAAATTTTTATTTTATAATTCTTCGTATGACAGAAAGAAGTCTAGGTCAATGGCCTGTTAGTAACCCGTAATAACGAGTTCTGTGAGCCCTTTTGGCAAGTATTCTGGGCAGGAGGCCCTTACCCATCGAATAAGGAGAAGAAGATCGACCCACGGTGGTGCAAAATTGACGAATGTCAAAGGTGATAGTTTGACAACCGGGACCACCAGCTTAACGTGTTCCCCGAAGCAATAATTATAATTTTGGGTTATAAATGTTAGATTTTAAATTTTGATAAATTTCCCCCCAATCACAATAATTACCTATATAGTAACCAGAAATTACAAAATTTTCTGTGTCAATAGGCACCAATAGTTCAATGCATGCCAACATAAATCTGGTGTTTTTGAGATCAGTGAACAGAATATAGGTAAATTTATGACGGCCCTGTCTATACAGCAGTAGGAAAATTATTGTTGCATGCTACATGTTCTTCTCTTTTCAGTACAAAGCAAAGTAGACTACGTGTTTGTAATATACGTATGTTCACTATTTATAAGAACTTGTTAAACTTCTGATTGATGTTGTAAATATAATAAAAGATGTGATTTTGTGTTTCCTTATTAATAAAAGCACATTGCCGTACCTGTATCCAAACGAGTTATTTACCGGTATTGACAGTGAGGTTTCTCTGTAATGTCAGTATCATTCAAACTCAAATTTCCTATGCGCATTTTTGCTTTTCTGATGGCGCTTGTTTCCATTTTTATCTTCAACAGAAGAAAAACAAACTGTAACAATAAACCAAATGAAAAATTACGAGGAAAGCCAGTACCGTTAAAAACACGAAATGGAAACTGCAGGAAATTTAATTTTTTTTGGAAATGTCACTACAACTACCTAAGTAACTAACATACAAAAATTATTAGTTGGTAAGGCTCGCCATTTTTTACTTTCTTTTTTGCCGACTACGCCTTTTGTTTATGCAACACACACAACTAAGTATTAATGTGCCTGAAGTGAAAATGTTAATTGTGTTGCATAATCAAAAGGGGCAGTTAAAATAGAACCTTGCACCTGCAATTTTATTTTAACCAACATAGTGCCCTTTGATATAGCTTTATTTCGATTTGCCACCGATTCACACAGAGTTAAAATCTCACCGAGATATGAATCCTGTTAGGTAGGAGCTTTAGTCGGCTATATGACCTCGATGTAGGTGCCACAACACGAATAAAATCAAACAGATAGGAATACAACATGTTTTAGGCATTAAAAAGTAATGAATTTATTTGTTTAGTATTTTATTTTCTATTTTTTCTTAGCATAATTTTCCTTCCTCCCATTCATTTTAATTCTGTTTATACTCAGATTCTTCAGCAACAGCAAAACTGCATTCATCTTCTTCTACATGGCAATATCCAATATAGCATCCAGTAATATTCAACCATCCATTTTAGAAAAAAAGAAAACAAAATTAAGAAAGAGTTTATATTTAATAGAATCCTTAAGTAAATGCAACGCAAGGCTGCTAATTGTAAAGAACTTTACGGTCCCTTATTTCCTTAAGTTACACTTCGCCATTTTTATTTTGGCAATAATAAAACGTTAAGTAATTCAAGAGCGTAAGACGGAATTTGAAAGTGAAATAAAAGTGTCCAGCGAGAAAAAGTGTTGTACGTGACGTAATAATTCCAACGGGAAGACGAGGGAGTAATTTAATTTATTTCTAGAGCTCCTGGATTAAAGTATCAGCCTGAAAGAAATTGTACTGTTCGAAAATTGCGTTTTATAGGTAACAATTAGATAACCTTTTTGAATTTTTATGTTTTTGTTTTTAAACGAAAAGTATATTATGTTAAAAGATTTGGCTTAATTTTAATTTTTCAATTATTTAGTACATTAATAGCAAATGTCTATTTTATATATTTTTAAGAAGATTTTGAACGATTTTGAACTATTTCTAAAAAAATGCTAGAAATAATTTTTTAATTTTCTATTTATGTAATTTGTAGATTTGATTTCAAATAAATTTTAGAAAATATATTAATCGTTGGTTAATGGTCGTATACACTGCAGTTAATTGATGGGAAATAAATAAATAAGTAAATTTTGTTCTGCTTTAGAGTAGATACTTCGCAGGTGCAGTTATAATTCTTATGCAAAGCTTTTAGAGCCCAAGTAAAAGGTCAATTTCAGAAGAACGTGAGAAAACTCTAGATTACAGAAATCATTAATTAAGTTTAGTTACCCCCTTAGTCTTTCTAAAGCATTTCACCCTCTTAAAGCTGTCTTAAAAGCGAAAGAATGTTCAATTAGACGCTTTTTAATTTGTCTTTCACTCTTGTCATTCAAGTCTCCTTTTAATTAAAACTTTGTTTCTGGATAACTAATTATAACGAGACTTGTGAAACCGTTCGATTACTTTGTACGAAAAGCTAATAAGCAGCGGGGTTCCTCTACCTTCGTATTTTGTTAACTTTCTACCCTTGTGTTATTCCTTATCAAATACTATAAAAGTTGCATGACTACGCATAACTATCGTTTTTATTAATCTAAAAGGAAAAACGAAAAGTGTGTAGTTATGTATATTGGATGTGATATCTGATAACTCATTTTACTAGGGCTGTAGCTATTTGTCATTAAAAACGTAGAAAACAGAAACGGATCAATTTGAGGAAAAAAATCAAATATTATTCATGGTGCAAGCAAATCTGTGCCCATTAAAAGTATTTATGAATTAAGCCTGTATTGATTAAGAAATCAAAAATTCTACCCCAAAAAACCGAATATTTTATAGACAATAAAAAATAATAAATAAACAGTAACAAAATTGTATGAAAATTAGAATTAGCAACAACCCTAAACAAGTAACGTTTCAATTCATTTAAATATATGGTTTCGGCTAGTTTTATTTATTAATGTTTATTTGTTTATAGGCGAGATGTAGGATTATGGTACTAAGAATCTCAACATGCGTCACTTGCTATAATCATTTAGCAGTTAGTAGAACCCAAGGGATTTCCACCTGTGAAATTATTTTAATGTACCAATTATAAGTATTGCATTGGCCCGGGACCCATGGTTTTAGCTCGTATCTGAAAGAGTTGTTGTCTTCTTAGCCAAAATAGGGAAAAGTTTAAGATTATCTCCGAATTAAAATGCCACCTGATCTCAGCCCGGATCGAACCCCGGACTATTAGTTTATAAGGCAATCTACAGATTATGATTTCATAATTTAAAAAATAATTTATTTAATGTGCTAATTCAGTATGAAGTAGAAGTAATCTTTACCGTCTCCAGTAATAATTGTAAAACATAACGAAACATACTTAAAACTTTATAATTAAAAACTATTCCGCCAGATTTTTATTTTGTATCACTATAATTTAGCTAAATTGATTATGTAAATATAATATTGTAAGCACAGATATGATCTTATTGCCGAATTTTCTGTTTATGTTATGTATGAAGTATGAATGTTGGCCATAGTTTTTCATAACGTAGCAGTATAGTTTTGTATTGCAAAACCATTTACCTACCAGATGTACAATAAGTTGCCTATCTACGTTTATTGAAGTCCCAATTTAATAAATTTTATTTCTAGTTTGTTGGGAACCTTCCAGTAGTTATTGTATTATTTATAACAAATAATGAAATAATAAAATACTTAAACACTTGACACTAAAAAACTCTAATGATATTTTTTGCTTGTTCCTTATTCTTAATTTTTACTTTTTCCCTTCTACACTTGTTAAATCAAAAATATATAGGTATGTATATATTTTTAAATTAATAACCAAGAGGCGGGGTCGATTAAAAAAATCAATTGTTTATGTATTCTATGGGCAAATGATGTAGTAATAAGTATTATAGTAAGTATAATAAGTAATAAGAGATGTCCAGCAATTATATTTAAAATACCTACCTATTACATAATAAAAAGAATTCCTCTTCGAATATGCAATTTATAAAAGGAACAAAGGAATAGTAATAATCAGTGATAAATAAAATAATTGAACATATTAATATTGTAGAAAGACAATAAAATATCAAATTCTGTAAAAAAGAAAGTGTTGCTGTTTTGATTTGAAATTAAATTTCCAGTCAGACTGGAATAATAGGTAACTGAACATTTTATAAGAAATCACACAGTTAAGTTAAAATTGGAAGCAATAACAAAAAGTTAAAAAAGTTTGTTTAATAATTTGTTATGGCCTTTTTACCATTAAAATGTACAGATTTGTGAAGTTTTATTTATTGATTACTGTTATCTGTTTGTTTATATGTTTATTTGGTGAGATCCCAGCTTGTAACTGCAAAGGATCTGAATACGCATCCAGTCCAACCTAAAGGACTTCCTCTCCTGGAACCTGGAACGGACTTTTATCTTGTTAAACATTACATTACTAACATTACATGGTTTTACCTCGCATCCGAAAGACGTACCTACAGATGTTTTCATATTAATATTAAAAATTTCATCGACACTTTGGTTTTCAAGCCAACCTTGCTACTCCGCTACATCAGAACCAAAATCGGCATTTATGGTTGTTTATTTTTTTAAATGAAAGAATAAGAAGGAAAGAAGGAAACGCATGTCTCGGTTAAAGAATACCAAAAAAATTGACGAACATAGCAACACCCAACTCTACAAGCTAGCGGAAGGTAGAGACATGTGAAATAATTCTGGATAATTTCCGATATTAAATAGCACCAAGAAGCAGAAGAATAAAGTATAGATACCTATATTATAGTAAAATAATTTCAAATTTCGAGTTTCAATATGAAATAGAAGTTATTAATAATCTTGAAAAATCCTTAAATTGTAAAGTATTTGTTCCTTTAAACACTCATTTGTTCCTCAACTCGCCGCTACGGAGCTCGTTTCGAAATTTCAAATTCGTGCTTGAATAGATGCCTTCTGCAACTTGTATTTTAATATACTATTATTACTGCAATTTCTGTTCATATTATCTACAGATCTACACAACAGTAAATTTGCATTACAAAACCAATTACATATTTGGTGTAATATGAGTTGCCTATCTAAATTTCCTGTAGAGCTAAATTCAATAAACCAGGCATCTCTTGGTATTTGTAAACTTTCCAGTACCTAATTGTAGCATTATTTGCAAGTAATTTACTAAAAAAATCTTAAGCATGAGATACTAAATTTCTTTTAAACGAAAAGCTGAAGAGCCTCTTCTGTTATATTTTTAAATCAATACTAACAGAAAAATCATGAATTTATGAATTGGTTCACTGATTGTGTAGTTACACTTAAATTATTAAGAATTTCATTAAAATACTTTTTGAAGAATTTGGAAAGCTGCAAGGTAGTGCAATTGAATTACTAAATTACCTTTAAAGCAGCAAACCGCACGTAATCAAGCACCTGCTTTAAAAAACAAAGAAAACTCAATATTACCACCCGCTGTCCGGGAAAATAAAAATGATTGGATATTAATACTTAGGTATGGTTATAAAGCAAAAAAAAAAAAACAAAAATGTATGGAATTCCACGAAAAATAAATTATTATCGTTTGTATTCGAAATAAATTATCGTTTTTAAGAAATTTCCAGCAAGATGGAAGCTAAATTTCAAGCACTTCAATTTTTTTTTTTATAAAAGTAGCCGTATAAAAATTGAAAATTATTACTTCAAGCAATAAAAATTGTTATCATGTACAGGGTGGTCCAAATTGGACACTTTTGATAGGAATCACCAATTTCTAGAGGAGCTAGAAAAAAACTAACCTACATGTTACGGGCTCGATTTTTGTGAGAAACTGAATGCCGAAAACCGCACATCGATATCTTGAACTGTTTAGAAGATATAGGGTGGTTTTCAATTTTCTGCATTTTTGACTCACCTCCGTAACTTATTTATTTATGAATATTTTTGTTTCTGTAAAAACATTCTTAAGGCACTTTGGTTAAGAGAATCCAATAGTGTCCCAAGTTTTTTTGTAAAAAGAATGGTTTTGAAGCTATGACATAAACTTGTACTTTTTCTTATGGACCACCCTGTATATTTTTGCATATTCTTTTTCTAAGTATATAAAATACTTGATGCTTTCCTTTTTAAACATTTATTTCATGGCCGTTTCTAAAATACTGTAGATGAATTTTGTAAATCTGGAGTGCCACATGCTTGAAAAATAGAACGAAATAAATTTACAGCTGTTATAAAATATTTATTGCCTATTTTTTAGTAATTTATTGATTTAATTAAACAACCCAAAATAACAAAAGCAAACAATATAACATTAAAACTACATTATAAATAGTTTTTTCTATCTCCTCTAGAAATTGGTGTTTTCCCTATCAAAAGTGTCGAATTTGGACCACCCTGTACCTAGTAAGAGAAACTCAATATTTTTCGTTAAGTAAATAGAACATTGCTAATTGAATTATTTAGTTTGTAGTAGGTAATTGGTAATTTGAAACTTTAAACAAAAACAAAGTTAAAGAATTTTAAAGTTTTACAGCGTACGAGTTTCTTTGAGTCTGTTTTAAACTGGTCAGCTTTGGATGACCAGTCGCCAGCTATCAATCACAGAAAAAGTTTATACCTAATAGCAATAAGTATGGGTAAAAAAGCAAATAAACTTGATTTCATATAATAAAACATACTGCGAATGAAAGAAAAGAGCCCTAAAAACAACGCTGCACTATGAATTTAGTTCCACTGTTGCCTTTACTTTAAACTATCGTCTAAGGATTAGCAATTGCTACACTTCCTTTCAATAATTAGATAATTACGGATTACGGATGTAGGTAGTAGCTACTTACGTATTAGTGAGTGCTAACCTCTTATAGACTAGGTATAGCCTATAGTATAGATATAGAGTTTATTTGGACAACAAACTAATTAGGTATGTTGATGTATCGACTTGTAAAAAAAAAATAAATTTGTCAAAAATTTAAACTGAAAACAAATTTTAAAGGCAATAATCACTAATCACTCTATTAAATATAAACTTTGGTTAGATTAGCGAAGTAAATTTGTAAACACGAAGAAATTAGAAACCGCCTAATGAATAATTAATAGAATGACGGATGACACCTGAGCCACATATGGCTTAACTAGTATTTGAAACCCAGTAAGAATATTTTGAACATAAATTTAACAATCACCTTAATTATATTGGGAAGCAACCGCCGAGCGGCGTTAATGCATATCTCTCTCGAACACTTACACAGCCAAATATATCCGTCTCTGGCTGCGTTTCAAATTGTTAAATTGGCAACACAAGATGTAATGAAGACCTGTGGACCACACACGTCGTTGCAGTGATTGGTTCTCACGCCCTGCCTCTCCTTTGGGAAGGGAGTTCAGAAGTGGGAACACAGGACCAAGTGGGGACTATGTGGGAGTAGGGATAGCGACATGTTGCGTAATCTCGGGAGTGGGAAATAGGCGTGTTGTGTTTGGTGTCAGTGGTGGGGTTAGAAGGTGTCAATTTGTGTGCTGTGGAACAGTGATTTATTAAAGCGGTAAGACTGTGCATGATGTATTGGATTACCACAGATTCAGTTTGGGAATATGTGAATTGGTTTGTAGCGATTTGTTACAGATGATAGCATATGTAATGTATATCCAACCGGGTGACAGAAATACGGTGTTATTATTCTGATGTATTTATATCTCGGGTTTTATTTATGTATGTATTTTGTTAACTAAAATATTAATGAGGACATACCTAGTAACCCGTCTTATATAGATAGGCACTTACAATCCTAATAAAGAATTTTTTGAAATCAGATTAAATTAGAACTTACACCACCAGACACGTTTTTTGCTGGTTACTTAATTATTTTTGGTTTAGACTAATGATTAAAAAAAGCTCGATTATTGATTGCCTTTTGTTTAGGACGAATTATAAAAATTTTCAAAATGAATAATTTACTACCGACGGAAAGCTTGACTTTCTTAAACAGATCTATTATTTCTTCTGTTAGTACTCATGTTACATAGGTACCTACTTTATGATGGCTAACAACAGGAAAACCCATTATTATTAAAAAAGAAAACTTTTTAATATCAAATAGCCCTTCAAAATAATAACGTGGGCCAGAAAAGTCAGGAAACAGTGAGAACCTAATATCATAACAGCACCATAATCGTCCGTTGTTCATAAACAGACGTAAACATGATTTTCTCCATGTACAAAACAATTTTTTTTTTCTAGGTACTTCGTCACACAATTCTTCAGAAAATATTTAAAAAATTTGAAGTAGGTAATCAGTAGGGTCTGTAATTCAGGCTGGATTAAAAACTTAAACCGGCTTAAATTACGACTTAAGCAGGCTTAAAGCTTCTACTTAAGCATTAAATAATATTTCAGAATTCGTAACTACTTACTACAGCTACCAAAGTGATGGTCAAATTTAAAACAGAAAACGCTTCGTCAACGAAAAGTTTCTGAATTTGATATAATCTTCTAATGTTTATGTCTTCTGTCAGCATACTGAGTTGAGCTTTTAAATAATAGTAGTTGAAAAGACACTAGCTCAAACCTCGTCAGTGTTTGAATGATAAGAAGTTCTAACAAATTAAGGACTGTTAATTTAGAACAACCATATAATTACATAAGTTAATGTCTTAGAGACGGTCTAATATTTAAGGTCACTAAATATTTGTTTAAAGAGCTTGGAAAGCTCGTTGTTGATACATTTTTCTCTAAAAAGGTGGGTTTTGAAGTTTTTGTTTAAAATACAGTAAATCTAAATCAATTAAGAACTATCAATGAATAACGTTGTAATTATACTTACAAATTATGCCGATTAAAATTTAAGTTCAACCAAGCGTATTCAAAAAATTTGACTTGCTTTGATATAGGTAGCTACATTAATGATAATTATTTACTTCTCATATAGTAACGCAACTTTTTAGTTGTAAGTAGGCAAAGTTCTGTAAATATTTAGAGGTTTTTGATTAAATGTTAAGACTTCAGTGAAATATGTAGGTAACACTCGACATATTATAGTTTGTGCCCAGTTTAAAAATTTTGCCTTACAAATATCTTGAAGCAATGTAGAACAAGTTTCTCTTAACATAGGTAAGTACTACCTATACCTATGCACAAATTCAAAATTTTAAAAATAGAACAAAATATTCTTGTCGAATTTTGAGGGTAAGTTTAAAAGGTTAGTAGTACATTTAATCAGTTACAGTATCCTCTCTATCATGTTACAAATCCTTTTAATTCCCTGCTTTATTAGAAGTAGATTTGCCCTTGAAACGTTGCACCTATTACACTGTTTTTGCAATTAGGCTTACCTATTTAATTTTTAGTAGCCAACGTTTGGTCACAAAACCTATAAAATGTCAAGTAGAAAATGTTTAAATAAAATATGTGAAAATTAGATATGTAGGTATTCACATCGGTTAAGAGAGCTTTGTATTTGTATTCATAATTGTAGATAATTATACTTAATTTTACTCTCTACTATACAGGGCGTCCCGTAAGTAAACTGCCATAGTCAAACACTGATAGAAAATTCAATGCTGAGTAAAAAAGGTTTAATGAACTAGTGTCCTATTTGCTGTGGTTTAGAAGATATAGGTCAGCAAAGTATGTAATGAATTTAACTTTAACCTCCTAGCTCACCAGATTTATCATGTTTAGATTTTTATCTTTGGGGCTATATGAAGCAGTTGGTTTACCAACATGAAATTAATACGCGAGATAAATTGATAGAAAGAATTAATACAGCATCAATTACCATACGCCAAAATCTACTCTACAATGATCATTCGGCGTTCAGAAGCTTGCATTCAATCAAGGAAGACAATTTTGAGCACCTGTTATAATTAAATATTATTATTTCATGTTATCTTCAGTAATCTTTAATTACTATAATTAAATATTTATTATTTCTTCTCGTTATGTTGTTGCCTTACATTTTATTTTTTATCTTCTAAACCACAGCAAATAGGACACTCGTTCATTAAACCTTTTCTTATGAGATTGACATTTTCTATCAGTGGTTGGCGTATGGCGGTTCACTTTCGAGACACCCTGTACCTACCTATAGTTAAAAAATAACATTAAAGTAGGTATTCACAGTAAGTTAATATCAAAGCCAAAGATAAATTTGAAATATGTTGAGTTGTTGCAAAATCAGAAGGATTAAATCCATAAAAATTAACAATAACCGTTTGTTGAACATTCTTAGAATTTATAATGTTAATCCTCTGATGAAAGTAGGTACCTATTTATATATGATTTTCAACCTCCAATATCCTTATTTTGAATTAACCGTAACCTTTCTGGATAATAATGTTTAGGTAGGTATATACACATCAGTGGACAGATATTTTTAAACAATTAATCTACTAATCTACAACTGAAGAGCTCAATTTTTAGAGATTAGAATTAAGCTTTTTCAGTCTAAAAATATACCTAGTAGGTATTACCTAATTCAGTTTTGAGTTGTACTTTAATACAAAAAGGAGGCATTATAAATAGGAGTTATACGAGTTTTGTTTTGGTCCACTGTGTATCTTGATATAGGTAGGTACCTAATACTTTTCCTAACATAATTTATATTTAGGTAATAAATAAGCGATGTAAGAAGGAGAAGAAGAAAAAGAAGAAACAGAAATAAGAATTGACTAAATATCAACTCGCATATAAATATGACACGAATATTAAAAAAAATGACATAAAGCAGTAAAAGAATATAATACATAATAATTTTCGGTAGTAAATTACTTAAATTAGGTACCTTATTATCTTTAAAATAGGTACTCTAAACTTAGAACAACACAGAAAACTTGTTGTTTTTATTAAATTTAGTGGTTCAAATGCAAATAAAAAATAAGATCCCATTGAATAATTGTCTAAATTTCCTGCAAATCTAAATATAATTAAACCATCAGTTGTGTACTCTTTTCTCTTTGTAATTATAAACTCTTTTAGCCTTAGGTAGATAAAAGAGAAACGCCGATTTGTTAGGTTACTGTAAAAATAGTTTTTTTAATAAGTTTTCGTTATACCTAAGGGCTTTCTTCTAACGTTAAAAATCGCCGTCAAATAAATGAAGCAAATAAAGTAATAAAACAATCTGAGGCTCTCTGAAAGGGTTTATAAAAATTGCTTCACAAATTAATTTCCGATTTCGTTTTATGTATTTTTTTTTAAATAGGTATCTTCAATTTCTCTACTTTAATCTGTCAATCCAATCAATTATTTAAAAGTATTCAAAATACTAGTAAGTACTCATACATATAAAAATAAAAATTAAATTTGGACTACCTACTGATAAGTCGCTTTTCAAACTTGATCTAAAGAAATTCTTCACGCACAGAAAATGGTTTCGGTTAAAATTACATTATAATAGCAAAACGTCGAAAAGCAGTAAATAAGTTTTATTGCTCTGTAACGGGAAAGGAAGTTATGTAAATACACTTAATCGTTTTCAGCAAGGATATATTAAAACAGTCACAAAATGTTTCATAAATTTGAATCTTTCAAAATAAACGAAACTGACGGGTTAATACTTACCTATACGTCAATACATTCCATTTATATTCCGTAACTTTTCTAAAGTAATATCACGTTATGTGAAGCAGTTAAGCGTATACGTAAAAAGAGATAAATGGCATAATTCCAATTTCCTTCGATGTCAAGTAAATTAAACTCCAATTTTCTCGCAATTTAAAAACCGTATCGATAAATTTCCTCCAGTTTCTCGGAACTATAAAATAATTAAGAAATAACTGCTCGAAAGATTAAGAATGCGTTCTACGAAAAAGTCTTTGTTATTTCATACCTGCAACGCAAAGTCCTTGCGCTATTTATTCGTTTATAGCATCTTAATTAATTAAATGATAATTACACGCGTTGGTAATAAAATTTCAAGGAAAGAACGTTAAGCGATTATGGTGCATTCTAGGAAATAGTTTTCTGATAGTTGTGAAAACGGCATCATTTTTTGCACTAATTGTTTATGTCTTTAGTTAGACATCGTGACACTTTCTAATGTTATTTATTACAGCATCTTAGAACAAGTTTTAATCAAATACATTTCCAGGATTGTCATGAAAACCTTCAACGTTTCATTTTATTTGATCTTATACTTTGCAATAATATTGTATGATTAATGCACGTTTTTATTTGTTTAATATGTAGCCTAGATTTACTTCTTATTGCTGTTTTATTTACAAGCTTTATTATTGCCTTAAAATAGGAAATTTCCATGCTGATAAATTTTTTAAGTAGACGCTTTTTAAAATTGTTTTCTTAGTGACTGATGGGGTTGACGTAACCAATTTCCAATTTTTTTTGTTCATTTAATTTGCCATATAAAATTGACACGAAATCAAATTTAATAATCAAATATTCAATATCAATATTTCAGGTAAAGTAGGTATATAAGAACAAAAATCCGCCGACTACTATATCACAATACTAAACTTGTCATAGCTCGGAGTATTTGTTTCTACAATATTTGTTTATTTGGTTTTTACTACAATAAAAGGTGTAAACTGCTCATTAAAAATAATTATGTTGCAACACAAATCACGCACATATGAATTTATTAAAACCAATCGAAAATAAATTAATGTATTAGGTACCTATCTCCTGAAAATGTATTAAAATAGGTAGATACAAAATATGAGTGCATGCTCTAAAGAATATTAAGTAGATATTTTTAGCCTTTGAATGTCTTTACTTTCTGTAATTTTGATTTTATTTAGAATTTTTTATTTAATTTTTCCTTGCATAAAAATAAAAATAATTCTGTTTCATCGTTTCTCATAAGGTTTTTCTTTCCTGGCATTCAAAAGGCTACCGAAAAAACGTTCAGAGGTTTAGAACGGCTTATAATCTTCATTCATCAGTCAAATTTAGAATGCACAGGTCTGAAGTTGCAGACGTTCGTGGAGTGTTCACATCCCACAGGGAAAATCTGAGATACCTAAGTAATAGGTTATCAAAAACAAGGAATTAGCAATTGCTATTCGAGTATTATCTTGAAGTACTTAATTTAAACTTGGATTGAACAATTGTTTTTGAAAACATAAACCACAGACAGATTTTTGACCAATCAGCTTCGACGGTAAAAGCTTGCAACTATCTTCATTCTTATTTTGAACGATTTTACCATTTTTTTACTCCTGAAAGTAGATAGTAGGTATTACATTTTGTTAAATACCATCTAGTTTTCAGTGTAAAAAGGACTATATATATTATATCGTGTGTCCCATGGCTGAAATAACACACCAATTGCTACAAAACAATTGTCGCAAGAAGTACTTATACTCATTATACCATTGCTTGTTACTTGTACCTGACAACTAAGAATCATCAAACGTATAAAAGACAAGTCCGAAACAACTAAAAATCTATGAACGTCACTTTTAAGACTTCATAGATCTTCCCTGATAAAGTAAAAACACCATCTAACCTTCAATCAGAATTAAAATGCATAGACCAGAATGTACTGAAAAAAAGCTTTACAAGAAAAAATTGCGACAAAGTGTTAGCTAAGCAATGTTAAATTCAAATTTGGAAGATTTTGGGTTGCCATCAGGATAGACCGCTTATGAAGTTTTATAGGCAGCGTAAATAATAATTACCATTTGTCGGTTATTTAAAAAATTTGTTATTTTAAATGTTCTTCAAATAATGTGAACAATGCTTTAATTAGGTTCGCCGCCTTTTGAGGCCTGCGGGCCCTATGGCCCTTATAAAATAAATTTCTACTCAAGCTAAAAACATTTACACAAATAAAATCGACCGTTTTGTAGGTATATTGATAGGTATGCTTTACAAGTTACAGAACTGTTTTTTTCGGGTGAAGTTGTAGACTAAAAAGCTTGGCCGTCAAGTGGTTTTATATAATTTATAATAAAGGAAAGAATTTATCACTTATTTATTTATAAGTAATGTAATAACGTAAGTAGTAAAATAATATAACCGCTTTTTACTTTTATTACTCTGCCTGAAGATGGCTATCTTGTCCGAAACATAGCTATAAGTAGCCATTATTAGTTATTAGTAATACATAAATGCTTTTTGTAACTAATTTAAGAATAGTGCTGTTGTAGGTACTCCCATAATAAGTAATTCTAAGTAAATTCACTGCCTACGACTTTACCATACCAACTTCGGACCTGTGCATTTTTATTCTGAATAAGAATAAGAGCTTTTTTAAAAATGGTATATTGTTTGATGTTGCACACAATATTTAATATGCATTTCAGCAGAATATAAATATGTAAAATGAAAAAGAAATTGTTTTGAATTCTTGTCGAAAAATGATTGTTAAATAACCTCTTACCTATTAGTAAAAATAAATACCTAAGGATATAATATTTAGAAATTTAATAAACACATAGTATATCTTAAGTGAGTAAAGATATACCGTTTAGATTTTAGATCTCAGTCAAAATTAGCAAACGACTAATTTTTTCTTGTAGGAAATATGTTATTTTTTAGCCTACGCAGTTGAGATAAACTGATGTTAATAACCTATAGGCAATGATAGATTTAAAACACCTGTTAGATATAATTTAATTATTAAGTTGCTGTCACTCTTTCAGATAAGTTAAATACATATCAGGCTGCGGTTGATCCTCCATAAAAGGAGAGTCAAAGATTATTTTTACACGACGTAGGAAGAATTAATTCGATCTGGACGCTTGTCAATTAACGTTCTTTATTAATTATGTATCTTTATTATTATCAATTTCCGCTGTATAATTATCAGAACAGGAATAATGCTTCGGCAAGTATTTATTCACAGCCTGAACTATCGCTCAATTTTAGTTTAACGTATTTTTTGCCGTTAAAAAAAAGGACAAAATTTCGAAGGAAAAAGGAAACTTAAACGTAAGTGTTCCGGGAAAAGTTGCTTCTTGGAATTGCGCGAAGACAAGGAATCAATCAAGAGAGGATCAATAAATAAACTGTTAAAGTCAATTCCAGTTCAAGACGTGAAAACAAGACATCACTCTAAAAAATACCCGATCCAGTTAATCAAGACGATAAATAACAATATGAATATGATCATGTGCTGCATGCACACAAGCAGTCTGCATAATCTCCCACTTTGTGGGTTCCAGTTATAAATAACCCATAAAACACGTCAAAATCAACCAGAACATTCATTTTCAGGGACTTTGATTCGCTTATTCGAAAGACAAACCTCCTGTACAGGAACGCCTATGTACGTTAACTCCGCCCTTGGAACTTTCTGAAAGCTCAGAACATCGTGAAAGCTCGTGCTGAACACATCGAACTACCTATGCTAGAAAAAGGTATTGCCTATTGGCATGGCAGTTAAAATTTAATTTTTTAAACTTTGGACTAATTACTAAGTGAATTTGTGGACGGTTCAAGTGAATTGTGTTGATAAACAGTGAGTAAATCATCAAGTCCTGTGAACTTTGTTTATGAAAAACGAACGATAAACAATGTAGGGTGTATGGTAGTTAAATCGAAAGGGACAGAATTAAATTGTCGTAGTGAAATATTAATGTGACCTCTGTTTGGTTCTTATAAAAATGGCAACGTTAGCTACAAATTTGGTAACGCAAACTCATCACTTTCCTCGTCAAAACCTCGAGAACGCTGAAGGCTCCGTATCTATGGATTCAAACGATGCGTCTAACAATTTCGACAGGGAATCCTCTCATCTGGACGACAACAGTTGTTGTAGTAATGACACTATTTTATCCGTCGGTAACGAAAACCCTGTGCAAAGCGAAAATCTTTCATTTAAAAACATCGAAAGTCACCTAAACGCAATATCTCAAATAACCAATAGCACGCTAGATCCGGAGAGATCTCTGAAAGAATGTCAAAGTCCTTCTAGTCCTTTGAGTCACAGGCTTAGCCCAGCCAGTACGAAATCCATACCAGACTCACCAACTCCAAGTTACATGTACAGAAGTTCCGATTGCATGTCGGAAAAATCAAACCCAACATCACCAGCGGAAGCAAATTTTGTTAGTCCAATTTTTAGACCAAACTTGTGTTCGCCGATAAGCCCGAGCAGTCAAAGGTTAAGTTTATCGGGACCGGACTCGCCAGAAAGTTTAAATCAAAGCCCGAAACCATCAGAGACCCAACACTTCTTTTTTAGGCCCAACGGCGCTAAAACCAGCACGACGAACAATAACGAAGCTAATAACGGATCTCTCAAGTTTTCGATAGATAACATATTAAAAGCCGATTTTGGTAGAAGGATTACCGATCCCATTAATATTAAAAAAGCGAAACCAAGAAAAGTTGTAGCAGAAAAATCCTTAGAGGAAACCAGTAAGAACTCTGATCCTGTAGATTTATGCAAAACAGATACCAGCAACAATTCAGCAAGTTCAACCGAAGGTTCCGTAAAGGGAAATAATCAACCGATGTTGTGGCCAGCGTGGGTTTACTGCACCAGATACAGCGACCGACCCAGCTCAGGTACTAATTAATTAATTTATTATGTCTTTGTTAGTTTAAAAGTAACCCATAGAACGCGGAAATATTTTCTTGGTGCAAAGCGTTAACTTAGGATAAAATAAATCTTCACGGCGAAAATATGCGATCAACATTAGATAAAAAGTTTTTCAAATGGGCGGCATGTATTATAATTATTTTTTCACTACTAGTATTAGAAGATGTCATTATTGACCTTCTTTTCGAGCCCAGAAGATGAATTTCTCTCCTAGTGGTCAATAATTTTTTATTATTGACTACTGGTTAATAATAAAAACAATTGCTATGCGCTCAGGTGCCTATTTTAAATATGTTTTACCCAAATGTCAATTGAAATTAACCTCTCCCCTTGTTTTCAAGCAAGGCTATTTGATTTTTGTGGATATTTAGAAATAAATATACGCATCTGTCATTTTATTTTTTATTTATGTAAAAATGATTAATTAAAAGGAATAAAGGTGCTAGTAGTGAAAAAAATAGTATATAAACCACGGTAGAGAAGACTTTTCTCAGCC
Source organism: Melanotus villosus (assembly GCA_963082815.1). Lineage (NCBI taxonomy): Eukaryota > Metazoa > Arthropoda > Insecta > Coleoptera > Elateridae > Melanotus > Melanotus villosus. The sequence continues at coordinate 25,424,237 of OY720419.1, read as the reverse complement.
TCACAACTTATTTCCCTCCATGCTTCGCATGTCGGGAAATAATACTGCTCGGCTGAGAAAAATGTCTTCTCTACCTTGGTCTATAATATACTATTACACAAGACGTAATTTTTTACTGGTAAAATGTCTACATTGGAGAAATAATTAACGACAAATATTTACACGGTACACGTTTATCTTATTAGACTTTTTATTGCTAGTTTTTATTTAGATAATAAATAAAAATTAAATATTAATCAGAATCGAAGTATCACAATCGCAAAAACCATTATATAAACGAAAACTAAAATTAAATACCTACGTAGAATTCAGTTTCCTCATACGCTGAGTAACAAACGTGGGTAATTATGCTACGAATTAATAAACCTTATAAAAAAATCTTTAACCTTATAAATAAACAATTTTTTACGCCGTAATTAACAACTGATTTATGCAAATCAATAAACTACTGGTTGAGAAAATTACAGTTCATTTATTGAATTAATGTTTAACAATACTTATACAATTTGTTGTGGTTATTTACACGTTGTATCCGTTCATTCATGTACAATGTGCTTATCTGCTTCATGAAAACGGTATAAATTATCACGTAATACTCCAAAGGTCTTTGAATCTTGGGGACTGATTATGGTTAGTGCAACCAAATCAGTTACTCTAAATTAAAACGAGCTTGCTAAACGTGTTACAAAGTCCATAGTTTATAAACAAAGCGAAGGTTAATTGAAATACTTTTAGGTCACCTGTTAGTGACTTATTTGGACATTTGCTTTAAGATGTGTTAAAAATGACCAGAAATATAAATCAAACAACGTAAATCATGCTGAGCTGCTGTTTAGGAGAAAACGAATATATTGCTTCTTCATCTGACATTTTATATTGTTTAATTAAATACGATATTAATTATTATTAAATATCTTTTAATTAAATCAGTTGGAGGTTTGCGCCACACTGGAAGTACTTTTTGGTGTTTAAAATGTGTGTTTGGAATGTCAGTTTACAATACTGTTTATATAGGTATGCATCTGAAAACTAAAACAAACTGAGCTGTTTTTGCCAATCTTCGAAGACTTACAATATTACCTTTTGGTAGTTATAAGTTTTTATTTATTACCAAAACTTTGTGATGGTATGCTAACACAAATTGCAATTATCTGTGAGAAGAAATTCCTGATAAAAGCTTTAAACTCTACAAATACCTACGATGAAAAAATATATTAAAAAAATTAAATTTTTCAATTATCTTTAAAAAGTTTGAATATTTTAACCTCGACATCAGGTTGATGTAGAAACCTAATTTAGGATTTTCAATTTAGATAAAAGTAAACATTTAATTTTGGATTTTCAGTTTAGAGGCATAAGTACCTATTCCTTCCTGAATCATTAAATTATAAACAGCAACTGAGCTCTTTAGTTTACTAACAAACGGCAAAAAACATGAAATACATCGTACGGGTCAAAGTAAAAACAACAATTATTTTTTTAAATTTTGTATCGTCAATTAAAGCAACGTTACAGGTTTGTTAAAAAAAATATTGATAATTTTATAAACAAATTCAAGTTTCATCAACAAATTTAAATAGGTATCAAACTTACAACAATATTTAAAAATGACAAAACAAACGCTGAAAGAAACCTACAAAGTCGAAATTATGAAATACGCTGATAAAATAAAAAAAATTAGCTATAAAAGAAAGATCTATATTAATCCAATTAAAGTAATATTGATATTGCTTAAAACATTAATAATTTAAAAGAAAAATTCAAATTTTGTTGGCAAATATCAAGATTAAAAGTTAAAAGATACGAGGAGGGATCTTAATTTTGATAATGTCACCTTTGCTTCATCAATAAACCTAAATAGGTACCTATTAGAATTGCAAAAATGCAAAAACAAATTAAAAAAATTAATAAAGAGAAATAAAAATTATTTTCCAAAATCATTAAAATTTCTGTTAACTCAGTTCTTTAAATTATCCTGGTAGGTAACACTACATATTTTTTAATAAAATAGGTTTTTATATTACGTTATAAGGCATTAAACATACAAATACTTATAATAAATGAGAAAAAAAGATATGATTATTGATTACACAGCTTGTAGGTGAAGACTTTTAATTTATATTCGAAAATTATGAATTATTCCATAATCAACAAGCTCGAATATGTCGTGTTTGCGTCTATTTTTGGAACTTAATAGTAATTTTGTAAGTTGCATTGCTCGTGTTATAACTTGATTTGATGTTTATTTTAAAGTATAAGCATAAAAAGACTTTTTGCTAGGTATATGATATTTAAAGCCAGTCCTTACTGTTTTTTTAAATTCATTCTTCTTAGTGCCATATCCTTTTCAGGACATATCGGGGGGGGTTGGGGTTAAAGCCATATTTTTAAACGACTTGGCATCCTGAACCTTTATTAATTAAGTTAGTACAATAAAAAAACTTGGAGTTTTAGTTTTCCTAATGTTCATCTATGTTTTAATACCAAACTACGTTCAATATTTACAGAGATGTATCGGGCTCCTGCCACTTAGATACTTAAATAAGTATCTATATTTTGCAATTGTTTAATTTTTTATGGGTATTTCGCCAACAAGTGGTAAAAAATTAAATATGTGAAGCCGGATCTCCGTTTTCAAAACCAATAATACATTTTAGATCAATTTTTTTAAAGCAAAACAACGAACATAATTTAAAAACTTTGTATTCCGTAGTACTGTGGAAAATACTATATCGGCGAAACAGCCAGATCATTCTAATGTTAAAATTAAATGACATAAAGACATGATTAAAAATGTACGAAATTGCAAAAAAATTACACAACTTGCCTGAAACAATAATCATAAAATCCACAGAAATAACTATAGGTATCTCCAAAAAATAAAAAAATGTAAAGGACTCGCCACAATGAAAATGCAGAAAATATCAGTTCAGTTGTAATATTTAAATTTCATTTTAATTAATATATTCACGTTGTGTATTTATCATATCAAAATTTATTTTTAAGTATAGTGGGGCCATTTAGGTTAGAAAAATGAACTATCGGAAATTATTATCTTTTAAATGTAATTTCCAAAATATAGTTGTGTGTTTTTTTAAGGTACAATATGTGTCTGAGATTTGTCTCCTACCAATAAGTATTACTTTTAAATCATTTTAAAATATTACGTAATAAACATATTTTACTTGCACTTTTAGTGCAAGTCGGAAAATCAGAATGATAGATACTGATAATTAGCTAAAAATTATTTTCCTTTGAAGGAGTAATTAATCCTTTGGTAAGTGTGTTTTCTTCTGCCAGTCATAATCTAGTAATAATACTCACTCAGTAAACAAACAAACAAACAAACAAACAAATACAGTTAATTAGGGGATATAAAAATAAATAGTATAATTGGTAGTTGAACTTGATACAAAATAAAATGTAAAAAATTCGGATAACAACTAAATGAATTCATAGATGATATATGTTATTATTACCTATATTGTATTATTAAAAAAATATTACTTATAGAATAATTCTTAGTCTTATTTTTTTATGACTTCCACTATTAGAAATTATTTATACAGAAATGTCAAAATCATAAATACTAGAATTAATTAATGAACTTTGTTGTTGAATTGTTGAAGCTATTTGACATATTTGATACAAATTTTCTATTTTTGGGCATTTAAAATACCGACTGCCATGTTCGTTCGTTTAATAAAATAATAAACGGAATATTTTCTTTAGGGATCATAAAGCAGCAATACCTTGGAATACGAAATAAAATAGAAAACAGCATGGTGGTTCGAAAATATAATTTATAATAAAAATTAAAACGTAACTAATATATTTCCGTTTAATTGAATTCAGTATATGCATGCAAAAAAAGAAACTAATATAATTAAGACGCCTTTTTATGCTGCATATTTAAATTGACATTTAGTAAATGTTTATCAGAATTAGAATTTTTATGAAAATAAAGTTCGCCCACACGCTTGTAATGGCAGTTTATTAATGTACCAGTTTGTCGGTGAAACTATACTTAAAAGATAGTAGGCAGAAACGACTTTTGTGATCATCCGACTTTTTGGAAATTTACGACCTACATAATACGTGGTCCTTTTTATGAATTAACATGAAAGAAGAGCCGTCGACGGTATTAACAAAAATGTCAAACCTACAATGCTAAATTTGAACGGTGCGAAATCGCCGTGCCGTGGTTTATTTGCATATTTGTTACGTCTTTGATTCGTAATTAAAATGTAGAATGTGTTAATTTTTAAATTAATTGTTTGATTTCCTCATTTTACTTTAGTTTATGTGGTTGATTTAGCCAGTCTTTGTATCAACTTAACTCTTGTTCTGACTGATGGTAATTTCTTTCTATTTCTATAAGTGTTTTTGCATTAATTGAGAATTGTGTAATTCACCATATTGAGTCGTAAGAAACACTTATCGTTTTTAAATCTATGATAAATTCTAAGCCATTAATTTAGTAACGTGATGGATTTCTTTCTAAACGAAAAACATAGAATTTCTTAATAATCAAGTTCTAATCGCTAATCAAAACATTAAGCTAATTAACGTTTTTGTCTATCTATAAATTACCTACAAGGAGTCTTTCTTGATAACACGAAAAGGGATATCGTATAAATAGAAGTGGAAAAAATATAAATACAGAGCACAATTAGCATATTCATGAAGTCAAGTTTGAGATTAACTTGTTGTTAAATGTACTGTATATAGGGTGTGTTACGCGTTTGATTAATTAATCTGTTTTAATTAGTCGCAAATTAAGGCACGTAGAGATTACGTTGATTGAACTTGTTCAGGAGACATATTTTTTTTCAACAACTAAAATAAACCAAGTTTTAATTTTCAGAAACTAGCTCGTTTAAAATTGGTGTAATTTACCATTTATGGAAGCAGGAATCTATCGTACAGAGATTTAAATTTAGAAACTATAATAGGTTATCATTAAATATCCGAAATTTTGTTTGTTTAATTATATGTATTTGCTATATAATTAGTGCGCCTATGTAGTTTGGGAACAATTATTAAATAACTACCTAATAAATAAGATCTATTTTTAAAGCTTTTATTTCAAATACATAACTAGAAAACCGTATGAATTAGTTTCTCGACAAAAATATTATCTGATCTGAAAGTAATTTCGAATTTATGACCCCACAAACAAGACTGTTTTATGGTAGTATGAAGGCCTTCTTGATTTTACAAACTGAAACATCGATGCGGCCTGGGCATTTGCTAAGTACATGTGTTCACCGCATGGCGCTAGTTAACATCTTCTGATAGATCAACAATTGTATAAATTTAAAAAATGTAATGCCAAATTCATCCATAATTATAATCTAATGTGCTGCATGTAACATAGTTTATTCTTGTTATACACAAATTTTATTAATTGTCACTATAATTTAGGATGAATATTTTATTAATATTAACTCTTGATTTCAGTTTGAACATCCTAATTATCAATTTTCGCTTTATTAAAACAATCTTAGGCAGTTTGAGTACACACTTTTAAACAATATAAATAATAAAATTAGTTGAAAACTGACATTATACAAATTATTTTCAGTAAGGTAGAGCCCTTGCTTACACTTAATAATAATAATAATAAAGAAAATAATCAATTATTAGTTGTAAATAAGATAGGCTCATAGCCTTTTTTTTTAATAATGAAGGATTTGACTGCATTGGGCATACAAACCTGATCTCGATTTAGCATCAAGTTCCTCTATATCTATTTTTTAATTTAATAATTTAATTTTAGGATCGGTAAAATTCAATTTAAAGCTTCACGAGTAAGCGAAAAATTCAAACAATGTATTTTCTCTTTTTATATAACGTTATTGCAAGGTTATTCGCCATTTCAAAATTGTATACAAATAATCATTACGCTGTTTTAACAACAAAATACTTGACAGCTCATTACATGTCAAAAATAACCTTTAAAATAAATAACAGGAATAAGGTCTGAATTAAGGAGAAAAAAATCACGATAATCGTGAGCGCATACTATTAACCTCACAGAACCTTTTTTTCAGCTTGTCAATTAGATCTTTAGAGTCGGACGTTGGTAATTTAGTAAATCGTGATTATATTAGATACACCGTTTGAAAAGTATCAAGCAGGACATTAAAGGTTGGAATTTATGAAAGGAAGTGCTTCTGCGACGCATGTTACATGCATATTATGCACCTACAATTGCACGTTTATTTGCTGATATCGGTTGTTAGTAACTGATAGTTATAATCGTCTTCGACAATTTAATACAAACCTTTGGTTCTAATTTATATTGGAGTTTAAACGGTTTTAGTTTAGGTTTTGTTTATTTATTTATTTTTATAATAATTTAATGACTAACCAAAGGGTTTATTTGCATTATTTAATGAGCCAAAAGAAGCTAAACTACAATTTTTTGTTTAATGTTATTAGACTTTTAGGGATTCTGCCATAGCTCAGTAATAAGTACAATTTCAATTAAAAAAAAAAACAATAAAAACTGTTCCCATTTATAGTGCTTTCTGCCTAAATGTTCATTTGAATCAAGCAAATCAGAACAAAAATACATAAAAATTAAGTTCACCAAGAAAATTAATAGCTGAAAAACTATCAAAGAGAAAGAAAAATAAAGTCACATTTAAAACTGACATTTAAAGATAAAGTAGTAGTTTATCACGGCTGAACATACTTATAATAAACTGGAAGAAAAATAATTAGTTAAATAGGAATCCCCGCAAGGGAACATGGCCAGCAACACGGAGGGCTCCTTGGAGGCCTCCTTCTACCTCTGTTGTTTCGCACGCTATGCGTAAGGGGTGATGTGGTAAGCACCAAGTCTTCAACAACCGTCTACCCTCCCTATTCCACCACTGAGTTTCGATTTCCAATAAGATTTAAATTTTTTATCTAAAACCAAACAAGTAACTTTAGACACATGAAAGGAAATTCGATTATATAATTGACATTACCAAGGATAATTTTTGTTATAAACCATAAAAGTTTAAATTTATATTTAACATAGAATCTGAATTTTGGGATGAGTGAAGTGAATTTAAATCTAGTTTCCTTTTTTTCTATTTTTGCTTATTTTGTAGTGTCAATAGTTTCAGTTTAACGCCAAAATAAGAATTTCTTGTTTGGAAACAACAAAATAATAACCTAAGAAAATTAAATATTTATTTAAAGAATAGCAGAACAAACTTTAGTATTCGATTGTCAGAATTCCAATTTTCGTTTTAGTTTTACATTTGAAACGACACTGTGATGAAATTGTGATCTTTTTCAACGTTACTGTTAATTTAATTATATTTTACCATACCATACCACAATATTTGAGGACCCAATCTCAATACGATTTTAATTTAGGAATAAGTTTATAATATTAAAATTTTTTATTTAAATTCGAGTATTAGAACTTCAGATGGGTATTCAGAGATGGCGCGTTTGCAATTTAAATTTGGGCCATATGATTTGGTTTTACTGTTTTAATTAAGTTGAAGTGTGATTAAATTATAGATATTACGGAATTGATTAATTATATAAAATCAAAAGGCAAATATTTAACTAATCTTAAAACTGTATTGTGTACTTCAATAAAATAATCACCAATATATTGGTGAGCCAAACTGGAAGCGTGTTGAATTGCCAGATTTCAATTTCCAATTAAAGCCCAAAATTTTGGGAAAACATTCCGGTTTTAGAACGCAATTTTGAATTCGGTTAGAAATATCAGATACAAGTTCTAAAATTAGGGCTTCAGTAAGGTATTCAGAGATGTCACCTTTGTATTTGAATTGTAAAATTTAGATTTTAGGGCAAATGATTTGGAGGTGCCAAGTGCCAAAATACAAAGTTTTTAGTAGAGCAAAAAACCTTTTTATGTTTTGTAACATTTGGTATTTCTAATTTTAATAACAAATACTAAGAACTCTACAAATAATAAATACTCAGATTAATTAAAGACGTAACATATAATTAACTTGCAATACAAAATTGAAAAACTAGAAAACTTTGAAAATGGTTACGTGCCATTACTTCTGCAGCTAGGTGCTAAGTGCCTGGCCTTCAGTTGTTAGCATTTCATAAAATCTCCTATGTTCTTGTGAGTCTAAATAAGGTATCATATAGCTCGTAGATTTTTCTCTTCGCTAAGACGAGGTACAACATTTTGTAGTTTCAGTTGAGCTGCTTTTAGGTCATTTACTGTTACTGTTACATTTACTGTTTTGTCAGTAAAATGCATTTTTGTAAACACATATCCTGATTCATCTTTCATTACTTTTATTAGTGACTTTGATATATTCAATTTCATCGTGGATATCAGGGCGTCTGCACTTTCTTGCAAGTCGTCAGAACACATTTTTACCACTTGATAAGGTTATATAAACCGTGTTGTTTTTATTAGATTTTCGATATCAAAACATTTTGTAACCTTCTTTCGTTTTACGATTTTAGCGAAATCCCTGTCGTTAGGAAGATAACTGTGGTCACTTACGAGGAATTTTAATGTCATTTCGGAAAACAAACACGATTCTTTTTCTGTCCAGCACAGTTATCGCACCATATTATAAGTTTCTTCTTTTCTGTGATACCAGAATTTAGAACTTTTAACAAACACGACAGAATTTCATTGGATCCTCTACTCTAGAGGCTTCGGCTTCGTTCCATTCCTATACACATATACGTTTCATTGTCATCTGCTACATGCACACTAAAGTTGTAAATTGAGAGCTGTAATACATACCTACATGTCGGAAAGGGTCAAAGTTGGAACAAACAATACTTTTTCCAAATCGATGGATATTGCACAAATATCACTTCCAGGTAACTGGGGAGCAGTTCTAAAGAGGTACCGACATTCTTACTTTTGGACGGATCAATCTTTTTCTCGCAGGCGTAACGATCACATGTTTTGCATGTATCCGTTCTTGGTCTTCTAAAACTCACATTAGGAAATTCCTTCTAGTAAACCTTAGCGTAGTACTTGTCTTACTCTACTATCGGGATATTTTTTACTCAAAAAGCTTTAAAAAGTTGGTTCAAGTACAAATCTGGACAGAGGTAAAATTTAGCACGTGAATAATGACTTTCATCTCTTGGTATGGAATTAATATGGTTGATAACCTTTTCTCTATCCTGTCCTGCATACTTTTTACGATGTTTATTATGCATGTCACACTACCGTTTTTCTTTTTTGTACGAGAACTTCTATTTTATTTTTTGTAAGTGCAAGAACATCCATAAACGTTCTCCTACATAGTACGTTGACAACGTTTCCTGAGCCGACTGGCAAAGTATATTAAATGCTGGTTTGCCTTCTACTGTCCTGTGGGGATTATCATATTTACCATGTCTTCTTTTTACTTCAGTCAAATGACCCTTGAGCTTCTAAATTTAAAGAATAGAAACGGTCAAACAGAGTCATTTTGTGCAGATGGGATAGTTTCTTACAGCCATCATTGTACCACTTGCAATTTACCTTATAAAAAAAATATTTAGAAAGATGAATATGGCTAACCGTAAATACGTACGTCTGCTTCTGGTTTCTTTCTCTCAGTAACTAATGTTCCACTTCTGTTCACATACTCATTTACTGATACTTTAAGCTTTTGCTGAGCTTTAAAGTGACTCTCGATTCCAGATCTACGCATACTTTTTGTCTTTTCACTAATTTTAATCCACTGATTTCACTGTTTACAACCACATGCATCGGTCGAATGGCACATAGCACCTTTTACGGGCAAATGGAATGAGATATAGACGATTGCGACATCTTTTATCGAAATTTTTAACATTAAAACGCGCTTTGGCACTTAGCTCCTTATTCTGCTTATTCATTTCCACTCTTCAATTGTACTATAAACTAATTAATGATCTTAAAACCAAAAATACACATTGAAATATGGTCTAAACCTGTATTATACAGATTTAAAAATGCTAATACTTTATCAACAGTTCGGCAATCCCAAAGTAAGTTTCAGAACCAAATCAAAAGTGTTGGATTACCAAACTACAATTTCCACTTCAAACATAAAATTTGAAAAATCATTCCGGTTTTAGAATAAAATTTATAATTCGGTGAATTACATCAGAATGTTTGGTTCAAATTCGAAAATTTAAACTTCAAAAGGGTACTCAAAGATGTCGCCTTTGTATTTGGATTGTAAAATTTAAGTTTTGGGACCTATGATGTGGATGTACTCGTAATCGTTTAACCTCTTATACCTTTCGGTGTTGAGGTTGGTGCGTTAGCGTATGTGGTCTTAAGATGTGATTAAATTATATTCTAGGTTGACTAACTATTAAAATACAAAAAGTAAATGTTTAAGTAACTTATGTGTTGCTATACAAATCTGTTTTACGTCCAACAATTACATACGGTTGTCAAATTTGGGGCTCAAATTCAAAAACGAACTTAAAAAAATTACAAAGTTTTCAAAGTAAAATTCTTAGAGTTGCCATTAACTCTCCATGGTTTGTCAGAAACAGACATATAGTACATGACGAACTAGGAGTGCCCTACATCGAAGACTTCATCCGTTCTGTTACCAAGAAGTTTTTTGAAAGACTTCACACTTGTCCAGCAGCCGCTCACTATTCACTGGGAACAAGGAACATTCATACGCGATTAAAAAGGAAGTTAACCCAAGACGTATTCTGCACAAGTGATTAGTGATTATAGGTTAATTAATTAATTAATTATAGTTTAGTGACAGGGAAGGGGGCGACCCGAAACGAATTATTATAACCGTAAATATGCATGTATATAAATGAAATCAGTGATGTATAGCACCGAGTGTGCTGCTCTGACTTATATAATATATATAAAAAAAAGATAGCTTAATCATAGCTTAGTTATTCCAAGTAGGTTTCTGATCCAAATCGAAACCAGATTGTAATTTTCGATTCCAACCTAAATTTCAAAATTCTGAAAATTCAAACTGGGTTATTTATTAATTTTAAATCGAATTGCCGGTTTTTGGTCCGAATGCGTAGGTAGGTTTTCAGTTTGGCTTTAAAAATCCAACCCCATAATCTGAGTTAAAAACTTAAATTTTTTTGGTTGATTCAAATCGAATTATTTATTAATTTAAAAATCGATTTTGTGTTTTAAACCAGAATATTTAGGAGGCTATTGGGTTAATTTTAAAAGTTAACTTCAAATCTCAATTAAAATCTGAAATTTTCAAAATTAAGATTTTAGATATGAAATTTCGAGTTGCAATTCTCGAATCGTTTCCAAAGGCAAAGTAAAACGATGTTGTTAAGCGAACTGATGTAACAAACAATTAATATTTAACGTTTTCTTTTGGATACTTCTAACATGTGTTGATGTTTCTATTTTAAATATGTACCACTGTAATTTGTGTGTTTCTAATGTTAGTCCTGATGAGGGCACAAATAACTGTTGAAGAAACATCGGTTATATTCATTCTACATCAGCTTTATTCTCAACAGAAATTCACTTCAGATGTCAGTATTCTCATCTCATATTTAAATTTAGTCCTCTTTAATTACCATGGTAATGCTTGTGTCTCTTTTCCACTCATTAAAACTGCACAAAGCTATATCCCTTTTAGATGTAATTTAAACAGAAAAGCTGAGTTTGATTCACTTATACATCAACATTATTAATACTTTAATTGCGGAATTTATTTAGTTATAATATTTAGCCTATTTAGATGAACAATATAATTTAACTAACTAAACAGAAGAATGTAAAGAAGATGTAACATTCTAACTGCTAAGTAGTTATTGCTATTAATTCGACATGAAAAGCTAAGTGAGTTATTTTAAAGCTGAGACGGCGCACTTAAAAAATACGGATATTTAATATGCAAAATTAATGTAATAAGTTATTATTTCCCGCATAATTATTCATATAATAGCAAAGCAAGTTACGAGAGTACATTTCGCGTACACGCAACACATGAGTTATAAAATACGAAAGCGGATGCATTTATAAATTTAATTTTTTTTTTGTAATATTTAATGGCGCCGAACTTTTACGGCCGTGGTGCCGTTCAATTTTTGTTGATTGATGAATCCGAACGTATCGTTTTTAATTGCTTAAACGAATCTGTCAGGAGAAGGTGGGAAGAGTTTAATGTATTACTTACAAACGAATTTCGCCATTTGTTCAACTAAAACAGGTAATTTAGTAAGGAATGTTATGTATTTAGCTCTAAAACTGCATTCTGTTCTAAATACATGAGGGAGTGATTAATTCCGACTAATTTGTAATCGTATAAATCTTTGGTAAAACATAATGAAGGACCGTTTCTAATTTTAGTGCACCTAGGACGTAGGCCGTTTTTCGAGTACACCCATTTAATTTAATAAAGGAAACGGTTACAGGTTTTAATATGCATATAGATGGTAACATTTATTATAATAGGATGAAAAAATCTAAGTAGAACTATTAATGTCAATATAGCAAAAGTTTATTCAAGAGACTTCGATTGCCAATTATTACCTACCGTTTAAACTGGAATGCATAAATTGGTTTCTAATAATAAGGTAATAAACATCCACATATACGAAGGATATTGAGAATAATGATAGAGTAAATAATATAATTAATTGCAAATACGATTATTAATGAAATCAAGACCACATTATTAATGCTGCTGTCAGTGTTCGCATTATAATCTGTTATATCGTTAATATTGTTATAGTTTATTACGTGCTTTACTTTCAAACGTCAACGATAAAAGTTAATAATCTTGGGAAATAAAACTTGAGGAGTTTGAGTAATATTTAGATTCAATAGAAAGCACGTTAAAGTTAGCAACATTCAAATTTTAAAAACAATAAATTTTGGCCTTCCTTCGCAAAACCATATTTTTTTAATGTTCAAAAAACAAAAACTAAGCACCGGGCCGGAAATACTCCTCCATTAATTATTTCCTTTTGTAAATAATCAAGCCTAATGTCTTAACTGTTTATTATTTTTTAATAAGTATATTTTAATTACCACAACTGGAATTGTTATCTAATAACTTAAATAATATTCCTTAGTTAGGCAGATGTGATGAAATAAAGCGTTCTTTAAGTGCTTGCATAAATCATTTCCAAATAAAAAAAATCAAGTGTAGATTATTTGCAGGTACCCGCATTTATTTATGTTGCCACTAATTTATTCTGAATAATGCTTAATAATTGGTCAATTATGTTCTTTTATGGAATGGTAATAATGTTATTATTTCTAACGTTTAACGGCAAAGGGCTTTTTGGAATAGTTACACATATCTCAGAACAGAAAACTCGGAATCAATCAGACAAGAACCGAGTACTGGCCGCAATTTGAATAGAAAATCCGAAAAAATTTCAGCATGATGGTGCTCTACCTATAATTACACATAATAACAATTGTTAGGTTTCTTGTTAGTTGAGTGGATTAGACGCCTGCCTTGGAACGGAGAAGGTACAGAATAGAATTTCAACCTACTCGTAACATATTACTCAATTTAAGGGAATATTTTCTCATTTAGAAAATGTAGGTAGTAATATTTATAAATACATTTCAACCAACCTGTGGCCTTTTTGCTCCTTGCAAAATGTGGCGTCCATTAAATTATATTTTAATAACATTAAATAAAGTAAACCGTGTAAACGACCTATGAATTTTTCTATAAGTAATTAAAGTTGTCTTTAAAAATATTGATATTTGAAATTAATGATAATATTAAAATGTAATGCGAGTTAAATGTCATTCAGTTTTAAGTTAATAATTTTACTTTTCTAGAATATTAAATTATAACCTTTATCCTTTAAATATTGAACTTAAAATTTAATTTAATAAAAATTCTATAAATATTCTCTGAAATAAATACCTACAAATTAAGTAACAAGTTCCCTTGAATATTTTATAGAGAAAAACCAGTATTAAAAACGTTTCCAGCAATTATATAAAAACATATAATCATAATCATAAATAATTCCATAAAACAGATACTTAAATGCGAATGATTTTTTTTCTTCGGATGCTGAAATTCCAAACTGTCGATTATCGAAATTAAGCTGCAATAAGAGTAATAAATATTCGTGGGGAAATCGGCGTTTATTATTACCTTGTGTTCAAATTATGAGATGTGTTGATGTACAAAATTTCTAATGCTTAACAGTTATCCTCAAATTACACTGACGGAAGTGAAGCATCAAAAAACATTTTGTATCAAATTACAGTTGCGGAAATATAATGTTTAGAACCCACATAAAGCATTACTTTCTCGACATCTACACGTTTAACAGTAAAGGATTGATTTATTTTAAATTAAAAAAACATGTTTTTGCCACCTGCCTACCTTTATAATTTATAATGAAAAACAATAAATCAAATGTAAATAGATCTAAAATGTTAACGAATTTACCTTTGATATTTTTATATTTTTGTTTCCTGTTATTTGCTGGTCCGATTCGGTTAATACACTAATCAAAGAAAGTACTTATTATAAACACCAAAGAGAATAAAAATGTTAGTTGTCAAAATACATTTTTCAGAACTTTATTTTTGCATTGAGATCTAAATTTATTGCATTAAACACATTCATACCAATTTACCTTCTCAGAATTCCATTATATTCTTTTGAATAATAACAGTGATAATTTAAAAACATATGCTTTGGAATTCCTAAAACCTTAAAATAAACCTGCAAATATTAAGTGGAATTTTTGAAATTCTTTTGAGGTGTTGAAGCAGTTGTTTAAATTACGAATTGTTCTTTTTGTTAAAGCTTTAATTACTTATCATAAATAAGGTTCGATATCGAAAACCTCAATCAGCTGCATGTTTACGTCTTAGCAGTCGTTTAACAAATGGCTATGGAGACGTATACATGAAATAATTATTTTATATTAGGAAATAATAACTGAATGTATTAAAAATTTATTACTTAAGTAAGTAGTAAATCAAAATTATTACTCATTAGCATGTAAAAGCAATTTTACGTGAAATACGTGTTAATTATTCTATAATTTGCATAACAAATGAAAATGATGAATTTTATGGAAATATTTCTAAATAAGATGTTTATTAATTTAACTTAAACTTATTTTAGCTAAGTCAGGACATTCGTATTTGATGACCACAAAACAATATTTTAGAGGTTTTTAGGATTCGAGGAGGATACTTTCTAATTTTGTAAATTAAAATTGTAGTTGGGAGACATTGAAGTTCTGATGAAATTCTTCCATAAAACCTTTAAACTTTTAAAAGATTGTTTCGGAATACTTAAAAGCTTAATTCAGGATCAAAATTTGATTTTGATTTTTCAAAACTATTGCTTTGATTCGATCGTTTAACGATTTTACCAACTCGCACGTAAGTCATGCCTTGAAATTTAAATCCAAAATGTTTTGGTTTCGAAAAGGAAGAGTTTAGCGATTTTACGCAATCTGCAGTTAGCCAAGGTATTAATACCAACTCAAACGTAAGGTTTGAATCTGCGTTAAAATACAACGTGATCGATCCACATTACAATAGTAACTAAATATAATTTATTCGTAAGATTTGGAACATCAATAAAACTTTTTGAGTTTGTATTATATCCAAATCTGACCAGGCACTTAAATTTATAAAACCACAGAAATCCGCTGTAGAAACTTACAAACTGAATTATTTAAAATTCGATTTGTAACAGATAAACCTTCAACAATGCATATAAACTCGTCAAAACATTATCACAGAAAGTATTTAAAATTGATTAGGATTGCTAATTCGTTTGGATAAGTGTATTAATTTGTACCATGTGATTAAAGAGTTTAACCTTAAATTGTAGTAGGGTATTCTTTGGAAAACAAATCCATTGTGAATCTGCCACAACTCTAAATGCATCTTTTTGAGCTGTCATAATGATATGTGAGGTTCAAGTTATGTCATCGCTTTCGCATGTGGTAGTTTTATCTCCTACAATTCGGATCAAAGTTTTATTAATAAGTCAGTTCTTTGCCCTTCTTTGTTTACTTTTAACTGCTTTAATCACTAAATTTCGATAAGAAATACTTCAAAACAAATTGAGATCTGTGAAATTGGATAACATCTCAAAATATCACCGTAACAGTTGCATTTAACAAAAAAGGAGAATTCACAACGATATTTTCGTAGAAATTGATGCAAATTTGTTGATCGCTTGGTAGAATTTTTTTTAATAAGAATTGTGTTAGTAACAAATTTATTTTAATATATTTAACTGGTTGTTCGTAAATTAAGTATCGTTTCCAATTATCTTTTTATTATTATGGAAGTTTGATGTTAACGTTGAAAATGTAAACAATAAATATTAATTTATGTAAACACGTCAATAAATGACAAGGCTCCATGTCAAATTTAACAAGCTTTATTTACCTTAAAAGAAAAATATTTGCCAGTTTGATTGATTTATTATTGATTGCGAAATTAAAACTTTATGTAAGTATTTTTGAATATTTCAAATTATACATAAATGGCCTTTATCCCAAAGGTTGGCTTTTATGGATTTATTTCATCTTTCACTACGATTATACAAACCATAAAAATAAACCGCATCAATGTTCACGCATCACAAATCGCATTGAAGTCTAAATCTTCTAACAATTGCGTTGTATTTCATGGTGCACCTACCCCAAGTAAAATATTTACCCTACGCATAACGTTAACTATTGGCGATTTACCGATTTTGGAATGTATTTCCGTTTCATTTAGGGTCATAATTGTATCAAAGACGGAGCTATACAGATGCTAGTTATAAGTATTGTTCGGGGACATATTGTTGGAATAGATTAGCAACAGTGTCGATTTCTGTGTACAAGTCATCCTTTTGTGCTAGTGACAACGAAATGCATTTGCAGATTGCATTAAGTTGCACCCTGGAGGCATTTTAAAACGTAATGATTATTACTCTCTGCCGAGATTTCAGCTTATATCGACTTGTCGGATGAGGTGCTTATAGTTTTAATTTAACTTGATTAATCTATTTTTGCCTCGTTATGCCAGTTTTTACAGTGATTGAGTGAATATTTAGATTTTACTGCAGGAAACCCACAATAAAAGTACATCAACATTTCAAATAAGGAGTACAAATTAAGCTTTTAGTAGCAGTGATTGCGGTTTTATTTTTACTTTGTCTTTCTCAAATTAACTATAAAGATAAATTTAACTGCTAGTAATTCCAGTGTAATGCCTTCTTGTTAGTAGAATTACATAAATATGTCATTTAAAACTGTAGCGATCTTTTTATCGACAAGGGGGCTTTTTATATGTTAATTATGCTAACATGAGTTCTTCACATACTTTCGCCTCCTGGGAAAAACGGAATATTTCTTCTTAGTCTCTTGTTATAGGCTTTGTCGTTTGTCACGGAAAAGTATATTAAAAATTTATTTTAGAATTAATATGTTTCCATACATCACACAATTTAATACCGAAACGAAATTCTGTTTGAATCAAGGAAAGCATGAAGCTGTGACGATTTTAAATTAAAACACATACTGCACATACTTAAACCTGAAAATAGGAAATAGGAAATTTTCAAAATGAAGTCTCGAATTTATCAAGCTGTCAATTCAAATTGAAGTGTTCGATTATTTATTGTAATCAAAACGAGTAAATCTTTAAATTTTGGGACTCTCCATTTTTCGAATTAATATTCCTAAATAAAATAAATTTTTGGTTTAGCTTCTTTTAAGTTGCACTATTTACAGACTTGTTATTGTTCATTTAAGTGTTGTTAAGAATTAACTACAGCAACTCAGTTAATATCTAAATCTAAAGCGAAAACGTAGAAATTAGAAGTCTAAATTTACTTTTTTTTTTTTAAAACGATTAGAATCTTGTTTGGAATGCAAATTCGAATTCCATACACTATATTTCCTGCTATAAACCCGCTCATTGCATCATCAAAATTTTAAATTAAACTGTCAAATTACAAACCATAAAGGAAGAGAACATGGCGCCAACTAAATACGAACAAAATCTTAAAATGTAACGCTTCGCTTATAAACGTCATGATAACTAGAGAACAATTTCAAACAAACACAGATATATAAATTTACCCATTGTATGTATGCAATTAACAGAAAGATAACACATGTGATAACAGAAGAACTCTGTTATTAAATAATCATAAGAACTGTTAATTATCTGCATGAAGTCTACACGAACGAACGTGTCGGTACAACCCACAATGGATTCAACTGTATTTTTTTTGTCTTATTTTCGCTACCACCTAAATTATAAGAGTGATTTTGGTATTGTTTATGTGGACGTTTAAAATACTAGGTTTGAGAAGTGCTAATACTTCCTTCGTTTTGTTGCATCACATTGATATTTTTGCTTGCTTTACACAACATATGCATTTAGAAAAACAGTGCTTGCTTCGTGGAGGAAGCTTAAATTACCAATTTTTAATTATGCTTAATATTACTATGTGGAATTTAGAGTGATGGATAGGCCTGCACCATATCAAAATATCCAAAATATCGACATCAAAAAAGTATCGATTGTATAGACTCATTTAAGAAATCCATATATCGATTAAATCGCTATATCCGATACATGAAACAAAGTGCTGTATTGATTCATTAACTACTTTTTCTAACACTAATATCTTATACTGTTTCTATGGTGCATAAGAACTCACTTGTTATGTTTCCTTTAAAATACGCTTTCTCTATAAAATACGTCGTCAATGACAACGTATTTTATAGGCCTTTAAATACGTCGTTGCCTAGCAATCTTCGCATTTTGTGTATTATGACGCCTCTCAAATAATAATTTATTAAAATTTCTAATAATATAGTAGTGAAAGAAAATGTCTGATATTAGTGTTAGAAAAAATCTTGAAGACAACTCCTATTTTATAGTTTAAAAATCTCGGTCTATCAAATCCTCGGCTCACTTCGTTCGCTCGGATTTGAACTACGACCTTGATTTTTAAACCTTCTATAAAACACTTGTTGTCTTAATAGCTATAACATGTCGATAATAAACTGTAATAGATGGATATACGCTGATACACTCTTTACGAAATATGTACTTTATGGAATTATTTCATAAAAAAAATAAATTCTAAAGTATCGATTACATCGATATATCGCCACTAATTAAAAATCAATGCATTGGTATATCAATATATTTTGATACATCAATATTTCGATATCTTCAGATTCCACATCGATATTCGATATACCGATACATTGATATTTTTATCGATATGTTGAACAAAAATCCCAATCCTAGTTATGGATATTTATTTGTACCTGTATTATGCAAAAACAAACAGTAATTTATAGAATAGTAAAATCACTTTCATTTATCCATAAATATAATATGGGTTCCCAAAATTTGGAAAATATCATTTCAATTTATCTCTTATGGAACATAAACATAAAAAAAATCAGATGAGTTTGTCTAAGATTCGCAATCTTTAAATTTGAAATTGATCTTGCTAAAAACAAATAAAAATCATTGGCCCGTATTCTCATCTCATGTTTAAAAGTGTCTTTAACTAAAGTCGTGTTTAACGTAAACATAAAACTTGGTAATTAAACATATCGTTTAATTTAAACATGAGGTGGCAATGCCGACTATTACTACTAGCCAAGAAAAATTTCCAAGTCTTGCGTTGCTTACCATTGGGCACAAATTTGTATCCTTTATACATTTAGGTGGTATTATTAATAATTTTGCAAATGTAAAAGCTAGAAGAAGAATTTTTTTATATAAGTAACTGATTTTTATTTTAAACAAAATCGCTATTTTACCGAATACTTACTAAATACATAATGGGCAATCGAAGAATTATGCTCAGAGTTAGCTAGATAAAATCTGCAAATTTTAAAGACTTTATGAGATTTTTTCGGCCACTTTCTGCAATTTAATTTGGGTCTATATTCAGAGCCAAAAACCTAAAATTTAGGCTGGACAACAAAAAAACTATCTGTTTATCTTAATCATTTTTTATTTATTATCAGAATTAAGTATGTATAATTTACAAAAATCACATAATGTGGTTTAAAATAGATAATTTCTTTTTCTAAATCGGGCAAGCAATGTCTGGTTACGGTTCTATTAATTATTATTTAATTCCTAATTTTTTACCTATATTATATAAATACGCTTTTGTTTTAGTGATTTGTTATACAGAAATAGTTATTTGTACAACTAGTAATGAAAGCAATACTTTTTTTCATGAGTTTGAAGTTTGATGCACGACGGCGAAGCCGGAGTGCATCAATCAAACGAGTGAAAAAAAGATGCTTTCATACGAGTTGTACACAATATTTTTTTGCATTTTTACATTTTAAATCCCTCAAAACAGGATAAAAAGGATTTGAGAATTGACAGTTGTCAAACTGACAATTTACAATATTTTATTTAAAGCATACTTACTTAATGCAAAATGTAAAATTAAATAGTTAAAAAAGTGTTGCTTTCTTTATGATTTTTTGATAAAAAAAGATCAACTTTTTTTGTCACAATGCAAAAAAGTAATTTTATGACTTTTATGGTATTTCTTCTATTGTTTGTTTTAAATACTTACATTGTGGATGCGTTACAAAAGATGTTTATAATCTGATTTGAGATATTTTACTTCTGCGAACACGTGCGAAAAATTAAGTACCTACATATCAAAATTTCCTGGAAAAAATGTTACACAAAGGAAAAATTTCTACGGAGCCCAGAATGGTGTCTTGCCAAGGGCCCATTGATCCCTAGCTACGCCACTGGGCAACCCTTCAGTTTTTCCAAGTTGTTCTAGCTTGAACTGTTTTCAACCAGTTTCTGCCAGTAATTTTCTTTATGCCCATCTGTTTACGTTTTCCAATACTTCGTTTGATGTCCGAGGATGCCAGTGTGACTATACTTTTTACAATAAAAAATGAATAATTATTTATAATAACAGGAATGAATAATTTAAAATTCAACATTTAAGCATTGACGATTTTTGTTACAGGTTAGTTGATTCTGCACAAAGATTGTACTTTACATAAAAATAATTATAAACGCTAACACCCTCTAACAAATTTAATTTAAGGAACTATGATAATTCTTTACCACGCTTCTGATATAGTTGATCTAAATCGGGGATTACATTGAGCTCGTCATATGAATGAACAATTCCCATAAACCTTAGCCGAAAAACGCATCTCTCATGAATTTCGAAGATTGGCCACTTTTAATGTGTTAATAGAACTTGATTATGGGATTATGGGAGTATGGCCGGCAACGTGGATGGTTAAGGCCTCC
Source organism: Melanotus villosus (assembly GCA_963082815.1). Taxonomy (NCBI): domain Eukaryota; kingdom Metazoa; phylum Arthropoda; class Insecta; order Coleoptera; family Elateridae; genus Melanotus; species Melanotus villosus. The sequence continues at coordinate 25,402,996 of OY720419.1, read as the reverse complement.
TAAGTCACTTTCATACCTCGGTTGTCTCGCACACTATAGGCACGGGTTTATGCAGTAAACACCACGCCTTCGACAACCGCCTACCTTCCCTACTCCACTACTGTGTTTCGGTTACCAATTATTTTCTGACTGGGTAGGCTACCAGCCGAACATCCGACTCGGGTTTGACCCCGAGATCGCCCGCACTCTAGTCGAATGCCTTAACCACTCGGCCACTCCGGCTCTGCTAAGAAATATGCCGGAAGTAAAAATTCTTGTTTTCATGGTCTTCATTTCTACATCAGGTATTAATGATTAATTGAGTCGTAACTCCTAGGGATGCGTTTTTGAACCAAGTTTATATGAACTTTTTCATCCCTATGATGAGTCTAATTCAATCTCTGGCCAACTGCTTCAGGATCACCCTGTATATAGGAAGTATTTCCCGAAAGGAATAAATACTGTACACATTTCCCACAATGCGGATTCTAACAAATTGCGTCTAAACATCTCAGAGTCTTGTAAAATTGAAAACCTCTGCTTAATTTTGGCCCACAATTGTGTTTGTTTTACTTGCAATCGTTTGTATTTTAGTCACATATTGCTCGTCGCTCAAATAATTTAATATTATTGCACACTAAACAAGGAGTGCTAATTTTCCATCTTCAAAAGTAAAATGCCAATCACGTCAGTTTGTGTTTTCGCTTCAGGTAGACATTAAAGGCACAACATCTTGGATTTTTAACCAATTTCAATTTATGTAGTTACTAATATTTAATACTTAAAATTAAAGAATCTGAGGTTAAAAAAAACTTGTTAAAATTTTAAATTTCCTTCAAAAATGTTTAACACTATTTTTTAATATTAGGTAGCTACCTATCTAAATTCGTAAGCAAAAACTGCCTCTAACCTTTCTAATTCAGAAGTGTATATTTGGTCACATTTTTTCTAATTTACAAGTTTTTCAGAAACGTTGAAATTTTTTAATTTTGATTTATTTGCCTAACCAAGAAGAATTTTGGTAACTTAACTTTTGGTACTACCGAAGAATATATAATTTAGGAACACCCTTTGGTAGGTACTAGGTACTTAAAAACTGTTCTGCATTGGAAATTTTAAGGTTTCTCATGTATTTTATTACAGGAAAATATGTTAATTTACGTTTTATTTTTGCAAATATAAGCAGTTTTTTGAAATTTAACAAAAAGAAAAAAATACAAAAATACATGTGAAGAGAGCTCACAGTACTTATTACTGAATTATGAATTATTAACAGCCCATTGCCCCAGGCTTCGGCCATAAGAGAAAGAAAAAGACGAACAAAAAATAAAACGTTTACACAATTTAGAGCTTCCAAAGGTCAATAAATAATATAATATTTTGAAGAATTTTCAAAGTTTCTTTCTAAATTTTCAGTCGACAAGCTTTGTGTCTGTAATCACTAGAAAACCGATGAAACTCCTTTTGAAACGTAACCCTAAGTGTTTTAAAACAGGCAACACAAATAACACCACAAAAATATTCAATTTTTTAAATTATAATCATTTTTTCTATAGCAACTATTAAAGTGCTATTTTATCTATTAATTTGAGTAGATAAGGTACACCTTTAACAGCAAGGGTAGATAAAGTACTACTTTAACGACTGTACGCCCATACTAATGACATTTTAAAACGTGACTCGGTTTGTAATTTTTTAAACGTCAATGTCAAATAAAATTTATTTTGTAATTTTTTTCCTTTAAAATAAATGCTATAGAAAAAAATAGAGTATTATACACGACGATAAAATTTCGACTGGCGTCTCGACGCTAAAATACGCCCTCGAAGATAAAATACAATTTTATCGTCTTGTATAGATTGTTGAAGCACCACTGCATCTTTAATTTGCTACAGTTAAAAAAACATAATTATTAGTGAGATGTGTGGGTTGCGTATTTGAAAATTTTGCAGAAATAAAAATGGCCATCCTGTATATTTGTTTTAATGACAAAAGAAATATTCCAATAAAAGCCCATGCCTGTTTAAATATTCTAACAGGCAAGTATTATTCAAATTATTTGATTCTTAGTTTTCTTTATTAAAATTAATATAATTATAGTTCTTCTACTAAAGCACCCCCCATATTGATTAGCCTCCAGGCCTAATTATGCTTCGGTTTAACCTTGATATATTATTTATCTAAGAATCCCGGGCTTTATTTATTCATCTTCTACAACAGTGCTTGATGTAATTTTCCTAATTTTCCAAACAGTTCTTTTTGGATCTTATACAAAAATAAAAATTTATCAACAAATTTGTTTTAATGTTTCAATGGAATTTGCAAAAATGTTAAACTTTGCATTTTGAAAACAGCTATATCAATTAAATAATCTTCGATCTGTTGCTTGTAATAGGTAATAATACGTTATAATCAGATATAATTACGATAGATTATTAATTAGTCACTGATTTATTAATCAGATTTGTTGATCAATTAAATTGCTAGAGTAGATAGGACGCATTAATTTCTCACCAACTCTGTGCATTATTTAATCCTGAAAATAGGTTTAACGTGACTCATTATAGTAATTTTTTTATATTAATTACAGAGATGTGAACTGAAATAATTATTATTTTTATTGTCATGTTAGGAAATCTTGTTTATTGTTGATTTATTATCCATTAGGAATTGTAATAAACTATAACAAATTAATCATCCTTTTTTTAAAATATATTTGCGCTGCCTGTTTTAATGAAAAGTAAATACAGTAAATTAGGAAGCTGTTTTATAATCAACGCATGTATTCAAACAAACATAAAAAACAAATGGCAATCTGCGGTCGTTTTGCATTCTCAGTATTTAACAAAAATAAAAGATATTTATGTTCGAATGGCACAAGGACATTTAAAAACCAAACATTGTCATTACAGTAGTAAAACCTTATAACATATGTGAAACTTAATAATAACAAAGGGTGAATGGTACAACATATATTTTTACGAGCAACAGCGTAACCACGAATGTAATGCAAGCGGTTAAATCAAGAAATCGTTGTATAATTCTCTTCAACAAAATTGATTTCTATTGCTTTAATACGTAAGGGTATATTTCAATTACAATGAAAATGTGCACATAAATAAAATGAAGCTGTTGAGAAAATTGATTTAGTGCCTACTTACTTTGCACGAGTGCAACCAACGGATTGAAACTTTTTAAAACGAACCACTTCGTGACCTATTACATCTATTTAATTTTATTTCGCCTGTTATTTGTAATAAATTTATCGATTTTTAGTTGTTTCATTAAATGGTAAAGCAGATACAATTTTTATTACCTTTAAGTGGGGCTTTTATGTATTTTCAACTATTCAAGTTAATTAAGATATTTACTTTAATGGGCTTTACAATTGGCTTTGGAAATATTCATGCTGATGTTAAATTATCCTTTATATTTGAAAAGTTGGTTGATCACAGGTAAAATAATCTAACGAGTTTATTTAATAAGTTTTAGACTTTGTCATTACAAAGGCACTCTAAGGCTGCGATGTGTAACACCGTCTTGCTGAAATGTAAAATATAATACAACCGATTCGTTGCAATTTTTTATAATTTCGGTATAAATTAACAAATTTGATAAAAATAGAATTGTTAACATATTTCTCCTTATTTACGCACACCTTGTGTTGAAAAATCAATAATAGTTGGCAGATTCTTTAAAAATTAATCTAATAAGTGTTACATTGGTTAAACGGAATAAGACAGCTTTTTTTATAATATTCCTGCGTTTTTGAGTTTACATATTTTTTTATTTGAGAATACAATTCTTAAGAAAATCAGCCAATCACAACGCCTGAAAATGTTGTACCAATAAGTGGAAACAATATATGACATATAAACAAAAAATTATTTGACAGTTAAGAAAAAATATAATAACGAGTAATCATTGTATTCTCTTCCTAAATATAATTCGTGATTCGCTTAAAAAACGATAATATTTAGAATATGCCACTCATGTTAATCCCAATCTTTGGAAAATACCAAAATACAACTCCTGCTTTGCAGTCGTTGCATTTTCGTCGTTGGGATTAACAGTTGTGACATTTTGAAAATATTATCGACAGTAAGCTCACCACTTGTTATATTACCCTTGAAAATAATTTGTCTAATAGATAGTTCCGTTTTATCTACTATTTTTGTTATTGTAAACAAGGGATTGAGTTTTGAGCGAATTAAAAGTAAATAGAAAATTTCAAGTTCATTCTCTTGTTTGAATTAAATTTCATGTTTTTGTACCCGATTAATCCCTTATAATTTAGTGATGGCAATGGACGTTGGTTTTTGTTTTCTTTTATGTCCTACTCAAATGCAAGCTGTTACCAACATTTAATACTAAACATTTTTATTGAAAGTCAGCCTTGCCGTGAGAGAGTTAAAGCCCAATGACCAATAACTCTATGAATTTTACAAATTGTTGAATTGTTTCTTAAACTATAATTATTAGAACTAATTCTAAAATATTCATTGTCTGCATGGTAAGTTCAACGGGGTTCTAATGGCAAGTCTATTTAACTGCTGGCTATTGTCCAACACGTTGGTGGCCAATTCATTGGATTGCTTTTCGAAACGTTGAATGTTGTTTTCACTGCACTTCACAGTAGGAATTTGTAGATCTTGGTAGGTGTCTCTATTTGGGATATACCATGACCCATCGGTAATAGCTTGGAGAACTTTGTTCCGAAATCCTTCCAATATTGTAATGTTGCTGCGGATGCAGTGCCCCATAATTCGATCCATACAAGTCGAATAATTACATTCTATGTCAAAATTTCGTTGCGTCATAACGATGGGGTGGCTTTGCGACTAAGCAGCTAATAGTGTTTTTTGAATTTGATTCCAATTTGCTTTCTTTTCATCCAGATATGCGCCCTCCACGTCAATCTCTTGCCCAGATACAATCCCAGATATTTTACTGAATCTGCTTTAGGAATCTCTTTGTTGTTTATAAAGAAGTTTGGCGTTTCTCCTTAACATTTGGTTACATTAACTGACTTTTTATCGTTTATTTTTATTTTCCATATGTTTAACCATTTCACTATTTTCTCTATGTTGGTTTGCAGTATTCTGGTTGCTTGAACTGGACCAGTATTTTTAACCAGGACAGCAGTATCGTCCGAAAACGTGGCAGTTAGACATTTTTCATTGATTGGAAAGTCTGCAGTTAAGAGAGTATACAAAATAGGGCCCAGCACACTGCCCTGGTGAACTCCATCATTTATTTTAATTATATAGGTTACACTTCCATCTTCATATTGTACATAAAGGTGCCTTTCTTGAAGGTGAGATTCTATAATGACGTAAGTGAATGCTTTCTTTTAAAACCTGAACTTGTCAAAAGCCTGGCTGACGTCCGGGAATACTGCATTGCGGAAACTGTTCTATTGTTCTATGTTTTTGTGGAAAACTAAACTGATGATGGTACTAGGGCGTTCTTCACCATTTCACTTTGTAGTCTGTTTACGGTGACCTTTTCAGCAATTTTCGACATGACAGGCAATAAGCTGATTGGCCGATAGGATTTAATTTCGTGCATAGGTTTTCCTGGTTTTGGAGCAAGTTTCAATTGAATAGGGAAGTATTCCATTCTCAGCATTGCGTTGATAATCTGTGTTAGAAATACGATCCCTTTTCTCGGTGGATTACTTACAATTTCTGCAGTTAGAAGATCACGCGCAGGTGAGGTCTTTAATTATATTTGTTACTTCATTTGGAGTTAGGTGGACGAGATATCTGGTTTGAACTGCTTATGTATTCATAAATGTATATAATTTCTCCATTAACCTCGCCTGGTAGGGGTTGAAAAACATCTTCCAAATACTTAGCAAATGCGTCAGCTTTTTCTTGATCAGCTTTTAACCATTAACTGTTTTCTATTCTAATAGGTGGTATCTGATTTTGTGGTCGTTTTAGTTTTTTGTGGCTTTTTATAATGCGTCTGTATCTAGATTGGGTGTAAGATTTTCTAGATATTAATTAAATGAGTCGTTGTTATGTTTTCTTATTAGATCTTTTATTTTTCTGCATTTTCTGCTAAGGTTTAAAACGTTTGTAGGATAATAATTATGTTTTAATTCCGATTTTTTACTTTTTTTTTATCTCGCCTTATGTTACCCATATGTTTAAATTAATACAAGAGGTGCCCATTTTAAAACGTTTTGAAATAGACAACACGCTTAAGATAAAATAATAATAGTCTATGTTTTTAAATTATAACAATTTGTTAATTAAAATCAGAGCATTCATCTTCTGTAAATAATAAGACGCCGATTAAAAATAGTGAACCCTGCTCTTAATCTTTTCAATATCCTTTGAAAACAGAGTCGTCCTTGGGCTGTTATATGTGTTGCCTATTTAAGAGGTTTCGACCTTTAAAATGGGCACTGTGGGTATATAAAAATTCTTAGATATTTAACCAAATATTTTTATTGTAATAAATGATTTTAATCTCAAGAGAAAATTAAAAAGATTTTTTTAGCTATGAAAATTGCTACCTATATCAATCCTTCAGCACGATTTCATCAGATTTATAACTAAAAGTTTGCTTTAATGTGAATTAATTTAAGATGCTGTCCATCCGATTTACTCTAATCCACATCCTAGTTACCTAAAAGAATAAATTAGGGGAATGATCTCTAAAGGCAGAAGAGAATTGTAAAATCAAGTATGGGGATTTGTTCAGTTGCGAGTATTCCTTTGTGTTGGTATATTTTAGGGATTAAGGGCCACCCGCATTCGGCAAGAGCCTTAAGCACCCTTAATTCTTTTATACTATTCCAAAACACATATTACGCAATTTATAAATGAAAGACCTCACACCTTCTTTAATATTTATAGTACTTCAAACGTTCAAAGTCGCAGGCAACTAAAATAGACTTACGTTAAGCCCACATGATAACTGGAACACACACACACTGACACATATTTATCTCCAAAAAGAAAGGTAAAGCGAGAGATGACAAACATCTACAACAGTTACGTTTCAGGATATCTATATCTGTTTTCGAGTGTTTCGGTTTAATTTATAAAGTCAAGACGTCGTTTTTGGATAATCTATCACTTTCAATCTATTACATATAACTAGGTAGGAATTTTATTCACGGATTATAATACAATTAAGTGCCCATATATAAAACTGTGGCCTTTGTTGGATTGTCTTTCTCATTTATTATAATAGTGCCAAGTGTTAGTCCTGGTTTTTATTCTAAAATACTGTGACATGGGTTCGGTTTGCGGTATGTATTTCTCTTCACGTATTAATTCCATTACTTACGATTTTGTTACTAAATTTTAATTTTGACGTAATAAATAGTTAATGCTGGACACGGTTCAAGAATCCTATTTATAATTTAGCTTTATGATTGATGTTATTTGAAGTTTAAAATTTTGCGAATCCAAAAACCATGCAAACAAAAAATGCGTTCCAAATATGGAAAGTAAAAGACCAACAACTTAATAAAAACGTTTTTTCGAAAACCTTTTTTTACTGTTAAAAAACAAAGGATAAGACGAAAGTAAGGTTATTCAAAGATTAATTTGCAAATGTAAATATTCGTTGATAATATGTACTACGGTGTTAGTTTTCACGGCAACTGATGAATTAGTTGTGAAACGCGATTCTAAATTCATTTACCTTGTCAAATGTTATAATGTCATGTAATACCTTTTTTTTATTCTTAAATGTCACAATCATTTTTTAGTTTAACGTATGTTTGTCTTACAAAGGACAACAATGTACTGAACGTATTAAAAGAAATTGCTATGAAATTTCCTTATTGACATTAACGACTAGTTTGAGGGTATCAAATGTCCTTGTAATTTTTGTTTTAGTAACTTTTAGGACTGCATTAAAATCATTTAATTAATACAAACTGGTTGACCCAAACAAGGTTCAATGTAAAACACGATTTTGCAGAAATTCTGTAATAATTTGGAATAAAATTAAGAGACCTCGGTATGTTCAATGAAATAACTTTATTCGGCTTTAGATTGCAAGTTGAGTTAACACAATAATTAATTGAGTTTGTTACTGGCGCCTCCTTAAATGGAAATTTAGAATTTTAATGTAAAATTTGGCTTTAGCGGAATTTCTATGAAAGCTATATTTATGTAGTTACGTATTCAAATTTGTCTGGATTTTTTATGTGGGAGACAGTTAACCTTTTCTAATTGCCTTTAAATTATGAAAAACTTATGTTTTTAATTTGTTCATCACTTATAGGTTGTAGATAATTCTCCATGCATTCAATCGCTTCGTTTTATTGGCTAGTTAAATTAAAACAGCCTAGCATACTTTTTCTAAGGTGTTATTTACTTAATTGGTAGAAACCAATTTAACTTCTGGCATTATTTATTTACGACAGATAACTAATTATATTCGACAATCAAAAAGGTAGCAATTAATTAGTCACTTTATAAAATGAAACAATACTTCCAAAGTAACAAAAAATAAATATTAAAATTTTATTAGCAAATGAGTCGGTAATCATCCATGACATAACCTTTCATTGAAGTTTAATAATGAATGTAATTTTAAATATTTACTAATTTGATGTTTCTGGGAATTTAAGTTTTATAAACTAATCATTGTAAAAAGTATTTTCAATGTGAAGTTGTTCGTCATTCATAATTGTAGGACGATGTTAAAAAAATCACTACTTTGATGTTGCAGAATATTAAGGAGGAAACAATGTTGAATGTTACACTTGTGTGGTTTGAATCTTCAAGAATTGAATTAAAAATCAGATTTGTATTTCAGAATCCTAGAAAATCAAAGTAGAAGGTTACACCAAAGGAATTAAAAATGTTAAACAATAAGATTTCAATACAGATTTAGCATGTATGGTTTGGATTTTGCAAGGTTGTGGTAATTTTTATGTGTAATTTTAAAGAGTTGGGCCAAATTCCAGATAATAAGATCGAAGCTTTAAAAAGCCACGCATATCAAGTTTTCGTTTTCATGTGCAGTTGTTGCAATTACACTGAAAAGTAAGTATTTTGATAGTAATCTCAAAACAAACAAAGTTTAAGTAAATATATAATATTTAAAAAATAAGAACTCATACATTTTTTTTCTATTTTTTAATGGTGCCTTCGTCAGGCTAAAATACATTTCAGAAAGCTAATAAATTAAAATAATTTACTAGCTTTCTGAAATGTTGACAATATGGAAGAAAGGCGACTCGGAAAACATGCAGATTCGGAATTTATTTCGCCACACAGGGTTTGAATCACGTTGGTAGTGCCAAATTTCACGAGCTGCTGAAATATTAATCCTATTAGTTAGTTAGTATTAAGTTAAAATAATTTGGTCAAAAGGCCAAACAATCGTTTCCAATACCCAAAAAGTGAACAAAGAAAGGGAATTTAAAGATCTTTTTAAATTTTCATTTTTAAAGTTTTTGAGCACATCTAAATTCAATATTTTTAGTTTGAAATAAATTCAAATCTGAATAAAGTTAAAATTCGGTTTCAAGGTTTGCATTTGCACTTTGGTGTAGAAAGCCGATTAATTAAAACCTATTAAATGATCGATTATCCGTACTATAGCATACTTATTGTTATAACTTATTATATTCTAGTTCAAATCTATTTAAAAAAGACATTGATTTCTTTCACTTTTAAAATGAATTTATATCAGCTTGATATACTTATTTGCTTTTTGATATAATTCGGAATCTGTGGTTTATTTCGAACCTGCAAAAGCTGTTATTTCATGATAGTAAAAGTGCAGTAAAAGTTCGTGGATTAAGAGTAAAATGAATGTTTGAATGGTATGAAAATATATATTCGTATTTTTGATTATGAATCTAAGTCCCTAAGTGAAAAGCTTAATTTAGAATTTAAGAAAATCCAGTCTTAGTTTTTACTTTTGAAACAAAGCTAATTTTAAAATTTTGAGTTTCAAATATTCAGGTCTGATGGTAGTTAAGATTTTAATGGGAATATTGATTTCAAAATGCAAAAATTGATTCAAGTATCATCTTTATTAGTCTTTAGTGGTCTTAAGTATATTTCAGTTTCAGAGTAAATTTAATTAAGATATTTTGAAATCTCAGGCTTTTGGTAGATTATCTTTGATATAATCTGAAAACACTTTCTTTATGATTTTTAATAAGAAATTGATAAATATTCTTAAATTAAAAGTAAAATGAAACTTTGAGTGGTTTGAAAATTATTTGAGTTTTCGATTAGGTATCTAAGCAGGACCGGACTGAGCAAGGATGCTGGGACGTTATAGTGCCCTGGGCGTTTAGATTTTAATGCTCCCCTTAGGGGTGAATTTTTCATCATTTGTTTTAATTCAGAATCATATAAAAGTAAAAAAATAGTTCTTTGATTTGGGCTTCAAAAATGTGAAAATTAAAAAGAATATTTTAAATTTTTACCAGCCAAATTTCAGTCTTCCAAGGGCCTCAGTTTTAGCCTTTGAAAATCCGACAATAGTCGCCCGTGTGGTTTCTTTTGACAAAAAATGTTAAATCAATAAATTTTCAGTAGGACAATAATATCTTTCGAATTAGTGGGCTGTGTTTAGGTTTCCTGTGCTTGAAAAAATTATGCCAATCCACCCCTGTATATGTGAACTAGCCTCAGCCCCAATTTATCACGATAATTTAATTCTATGCTAATATTACTTCAACAACATCAGGAACTTTATACTGCTTTTTATGGAATGTTAACCTTTTATTTCAGTAATACTATCTTCAGAGTTGAAAAATGTTCTGCGATTCATGAATGAACTATCAGATTAGTATTAAATTAAATAGATACAGCTTTTAAAAGGACTTTAAAAACGAACATGGTTTATGGAAACAGGTGAAAATAAATTTTTGTAACAATAGTTTTTTAAAAATATAATTTTGGGACTTTAAATGTATAAATTAATAAGAGAATAAACTAAACTTTTATGAAAATTTTGTACTTTCTAAAATCGTTTCGCAGTCCGTTGGGTTTCCAACGAAATATTGCAAAAGCATTCATTACAAGAGCAGCTACAAAGTCCAGTTGCTGTTAAATGGACTTACGTCAAATAATCGTAAAACTAAATCGGTAAACGTGACAAAGAACAATAAGTTAAAACGCTTTAACCCATAATCCGTTTTAAAAGCCATACGAATGCTATATTTATCTAATAGAGTAGGAGCGAGCAGACACCTGTGAATCAGAGAACGGTTTAGAAATTACCGATGGACGTATAAAAACACGAAATAACCGAAAAAAGGACAATAAGAAATAACAATTTCCATCTAATTTCTGTGCGCAATGGTCATTAAAAAAATTCCTGGCAATCAATTCGGAACAATCGCGAAAGAGCACCTACGGAGTCTTGGATGTGGATGGCTCGCGCGAGCCGCGAACTCTTGCTCAGACCACCCAAGTTGAGCACGATGGCATGAATGAATACAGCATAGCAACCCACGGCCCCTGATGAATTGTGATCGTTCTGATCTGACTTGACGGATCTTCCTCCAGCTTCTCGATACTTAATTTCAAACTTGACTCATCTCAGATCATATCTTCTCCAAAGAAATGGTTATAATTATTTTTAGCTTTTAAGCAAGTTCTTTTCGTTTAGAAACACTATCGTTCATTAGCTTTTTACGTCCTCTACTTTTTAAGTAGGTAGGTTAATTGTCGATTCGTAATAAGCATTAAAGAACAAGGTTGACTTTTTCACTTGGGAACCTTTTTCAATAACTATATGTATAAACGAGATCATAATACAAACCACCTGTAGACACCTCGAAACTTTCATTTATTAATTTCTTCGGCCTACTTATCTGTGTGTTTATTATCGAATGATTTATCAGCGATACGAGACATTCAGTTATAATTTCCGTCTAGAAAATCCTAGAATTTTTTTTGAGATTCTCTAAACACACGTCGAAAATTGTTTTCCATTATAAGTCACCTAACGGAAGCCAAGTCTGTACGTATTCGCGTGGGTACATGTAAAATTGGATATAACAACCTATCGGCCGCCTACTCACATAATTATAAGTGAGGGTTGCTAGGGATAAAACCAATAAATAATAAATATTAACGGCCATAGAAATTATGGTTCGTATAAAAAATAGCAAATTCTTGAGTTGGTGGTTATATACCTACTTGCAGAACTCGTTGGTGTTAAAAAAGAACAACCAAGATTTTTGTCGTTACTACCTCATCTCCACGGTTTGAATCAAAATATTTTTAACAAAGCTTAGATCACTTCTGTGAGATAACTTGATGTATGGTTATCGAGTATGAAATCAACTGCAGTTTTTCGGTTCTAAATTACTGGGGACTAACTTTTTTATCTGTATAAATATTTAAGTATCATTTAGTTTTATGGCTTAACAAAATACAACAACGTTAATGTTGGGGTTACATTTAATAAATGGTAAAAACATACATTTAGGAGTTTACTATTGATAATACCAATAAAAAAATTTAACTGCCGCAACTACTAGTTCATAAATTGTCTGGTTTTGTTGTGGATTCCAATTTGATTAAATCTTATTGCGGATTAAAATGGCTGTACCTTTAAATAAACTGTTGTTTTGAAAATAGTAAGTTTCCAGGATTTCCAGTAAATCTTCACATTTTTATTTGAGTATAAAGACATAAGCAGAATGTTTATAATATAAAATAACTAAAAATTGCGAAAATATTCTCAATCAGTTAAGACAAAAATAATTCTATAAATAGTGGATTCAAAATTTAGAAATTAAATCTATTCAGATTCAACTCTATTTTGAGATGTAAGACTAAATAAGATTTATTACAATTAAGGAAGAAGATTTCTAGTATACACAAACGCATTTTTTAACAAGAAAAATTTGAAGACGTTTCAATCAGAAATGTTTCTGTTAGAATGATTGATTTAGCACCGTTGACAAAAATGCGAAAGCCAAACCTGATATTAACCAGAAAAACTATCAACTAATTAGCAGATCCTCATAAAATTCTGTAACTTTTTATTATTCGATTAGGCGATTAATTCGACGATCGATCATTGATTTTTTTTTTAAATTAATCGTTTAACTGTAATATTCCCATCACATAGAGTAAGTTAGGAAGTTTAAATGAATTTAGTAATAAACAAGGTTCTTAAAAATATGGCATTCGTTTGATTTATCTGAGACATTTCCTTTAGTTTAGGTCATTCCTTAAATGAAAATGATTCTCAGATTTTTTGGAACTGCAATCACAGTCTCTGGTTTACTGAAATAAAACGTAGATACATGAATAGTACTGTCAAAAATGAAGTCACAAATAATATCGAAGAAAACCCTGAAAATTTCACGAATTTAATTTTATAAATGTGGTAGGAAGTCTGAGCTGTGCGATTAAGATGAGTGATTAAATATACCTTAAATTTAAACATTCTGCAAGCGATTTTTGGGTCATATGTTGTTAGTTTGAAAATTTCCACAATTTTGTGTTCGTCGCAGTATCAAAATTTCTAACTTTATTAGTTTTTGAAGATGCGTGCTTTTATTATTGGCTTTAATATAACGAAAGTTGTGGAAATTTACGTCCACTCCAAACTGTGTGGATTAAGTATTAGTTGATTGGTCGAATAAACGACTATTCCGCTAATCGATTAGTTGACCTTTTCCATCTCAAATTATTACCATTTCAGTTAGTAAAATCAAGGAATAAGCTGAAGCTCGAACAAATTTATTAGTAATTATAATCTTTATTTTTAAAATAAATCAAAGTTTGTTTTGCATTTTAATTCTGGACAACGAATACAATAATACTTGTCAACCTTGAATATTTGAATAATTAATTCCTTGCAGTTTTTGAAATTGAAATTAAACTTGAATTGAATTGAAATACTATTATTACTTAATAATCCCGCCCAATAAGTAAACAAACTTATAATAATATTGCACAGATTTGCAGGTTTCTAACATTAAAGGAGTTTTATGTCTAAAATTATTTTCAGCTGAATGAGGAAGTACATGATTTCAGATAATTTTATACAAGAATATTTAAGATTCTTTAATAGCAGTTATAAGCAGAACCTTTTCATATCCCACTGTTTGAATAACTTCTCTATAATGAATCCATTAGTTACTAGAGAGAGAAATTAATTTAATGTATACATCTCGCGGCAATAATTTAAAAGCATTCATAATTTTCTTCGGTGCTGATTCTTGATTTAATGCATTTAGAATATGCACTTAAAACTTGAGAAGAAAATTAATAGAGTGATCTGAAAATCAACCTCTTTTTACACAAAAACCTTACTTTTTAAATAATTCTATCACAACAATGCTACAAAATTATGCTTTCCATTACGTCGGCATCTTTTTTACGAATTAATCGACTCACTGTTGTCAAAGCATCGCAATTATAAAAAGACTAAATTTTGTATGTTGTTCGATCTAGGTGGTCCTCGGAGAGTACACCTGCTGTAAAAATTAATTAGCTAAGTCAGCACCTCAAACTTATTAGCTTTTCAAACAGTGATAATTGTTGTTAACTAAGTATTAATTACAAAAAAATTCTGACAAATGAAGAAATATGGGCAATAAAAAATAGTAAATATTAAAATAGTTATAATTAAATTTTTTGTGCGGTTTTACTTGTATTGGAAAAGAAATTCTTGGTCTCTTAAGTAGAAGTTCCATTAAAAAGTTAATTACTAATGCACCTTTTATTTACTGTTAATGGTTTGATTGTTGTTACTGAATGATTGTGCATATTTCGCAGATTATAAGCAAAAATAAAAGATTGTAATTGATCTGAGCATAAATAACAGTTAAGTGTTTTTACGCTCGGTATACTCATTTAGTAATTAATTATGAAGTGTATAAATCTGGTATTTATAACTAAACTACAGTTGTGTGGTTTTACTTTGATACAGTTCAGTAGCTTTGGAAATTTATGTGGTATAAATAATAAAATTCCATTTGATCTGCAACCGTTTGAAATAATTTAACCTCAGTTTTACTAACGACATTAAATGTTCAAACCGATTTAATCGCCAATCAATAAGTATCCCAATTCTTATGTAAACCTCACGCCTATTAATTATATAATTTAATTACGTGGCTTTTATAAGTTTTTTTTGTCGCCACATATTTAATGAATTCACTTTAACTTGTTTACTTACAGTATTTATAAACAAGATCATTCTTAGAACATTCGACCTCTGTACCTTTATAATAAATCAAGACGAGGATTAAAATTATTAATGTAATCGATAAGTGTACGTAATCACTACCCTAAATTGGGCCCGCTTATATTAACTATTGAAAAGACTGTTCGAATGTTCTTAATACTAGATAGAGGTCAAGCAAGGGTTAGGACAACCACAGAATTAAATTAGCCAATCAGCCAATACAAAAGCACTAAAGGTGGGACCACTATGTTTTTAAAAAGCAATGGCAATGACTCAGCGGTTAATTTTATGAACTTTGGTTATATTTTAATTACTATAAATATTCATCACCAATCGTAGTGTGTGATTAAATTATATAAGGAACGTAGTAACAACAGTTTTTTTTTTTATTCATAAGGAGAGTTAGAAGTGTAGTTTTTTTTAATAAAGCACTGTTTCTGACCATGACAAAATGAAACATAAGTATTTGTAATGTGGGCTTAAGTAAAAGATCATCTAAGAATAAGTAAGAACTAATACCAAATATGGATTTTGTTCTTAGATAAAAACTAAAATGTGTTATATTAAAATAAAAAGCCTAGCAGGAAAAATTAATTCTAGCAGATATGTGATAATTTGTGACAGATTTAAAAGAATCGTTCGAAGAATTCTTGTGCTTCCTAACATAATTACATAAATAAGAGGCGAAACAATTCAAAGGAGTTGCTAGACTAGTAGTGAAATTATTGCAGTTTGTAAATAGACTTCAAAGAGCAGAACTTTTCTTTGTTACTGTTACGACAAGGCATTGAAAAATATGTTTGTTTTTTACTGAATTGTTTTGTTGTGCTTATATATCGTGGTTTACAAGCGATTGTATTATTAGGAGAAAAATAGCTAAAAGGAGGTTCGGAGTTTCTAAAAAATGAAGGATTTACATATGAATTTCGCAGTTTCAAATTTTTTGTGTTTGGTTTTAGTGGGTATTAAATTAAAAAAAATGGTTTGGTAGTGTTTTTACATGATTGGTTGGAACCAAAGGTTCATAATGAAATCTACCGAAAGACTTGTGACTTTTTCGACATTTTTCTTTAGAAAGTGGTTGCCAAAACGAGGTGGATATTTATACAAAATAATGCTGAAATTAGAGATCATTTCGATTTATTTCTAAAAGTCTCAACTTGTTTCTTCACAAAAACTTACATAATTTTTAATAGAGGAATATTTTCCTCTCTTGTGCTATATTTTCTGTATTGTTCTAATACGTGATCCAGAGATTATCAAGCTTTTCCATTATATAAATCTGCCTAAAAATAAACTCCTCTTAAATATTTCTGTTTTCTTAATACTTTAAGTTTATAAAATATTTGTATTATTTGGCCTACAAAGAATTTTGAAGAAACCACGTATACTTTACGTGGCAATTAAAACTCTGCATGTTCTTTTAATTTTTAATAGTTTTAATTTTTTATTTTGCTTATTGATTGAGTTCCTCTATCTCTCTTTTGAATGTAATAACAAGAGTTATGGAAAACCATTATTAGAACCAGTTAACAATTAAACAGTAACAGATTAACTAAACACTTTAAGCACGAATATTAGCAAAAATAGGTTTAAAAGTAAAATATTTAGAATTTTAATGTAAATGGTTAAAGCATATGTAGGTAGAAGTATTCTGAGCTACAATTAATTTATGCTATTTTTCAGCCACATTGCTATGGCGAAAATAATAACATCCGTTTTAAAAAATTATTAATCCTTCTTTTCCGCATATTCTCCAATATTAAAAATATTAAGAGATTAATCTGTGGTTAGTAACAGCTACGTTTTTGATTATTGTAGAGTTTATACAGTCAACTAGTAATTATATTTGACAAATACTGAAGGCGTGGCCAACTCTGATTTCAAGTAACTCTAATATAATTTATGGATCATTACAGTTTTCCATTTGGTGAACACCAAACCATTTATGAGTCAATGTTTTAAAATGAAAGAATTGTTACGGGGTGTTTTTATACAAAGTGACTATATTTTCCTCTCCTGAACTATTTTGTCTGTATTGTTGCACTTCGCCTGTTTAAAGATAATCAGGTACCTACTTTAATCGTATAAATCTGCTCAAAAATAAACTCTCTTAAATGTTTCTGTTTTTTGACATTTTTAAATAAAAGAATTTTTACAGGGCGGTTGTATACAGAGTACTTATTCTGCAGCTTTCTACTAAATTCACATAAACATTATTTGAGTTAGAAATTTAACCTTCAGATTTCGAAAACAATTTTAAACTTGTACCTTCTATCTCGAGTTTTAACAATTCTTACAGTCGTAATCCAAGCTCTCATACTTGAAAACAGAAATATAAAAAAAATAAAATTTTACACGTTCGAGTTTATAGACGCCCTTAATTTCAACTTATATTTAAATCTTAGGTAATTTTGTACTTTATTTCGAATTTTATTCTTTATTATCAAATATGGTTTAAAATTGGGAACAAAATCTTAAATTCAATCTAAAATTTTTAGTAAATAATTAATCAATCGCGTGTAGCTTCAAGGTTTTATTTATGTCTCAGTTCTGAGTATTTTTATACGTTGGATATGAAATCTAAATCTCAAATGGAAAATACGGAATTCCCGAGAGCAATTTAAACTGAATCATGAATTCCTGGCCAAAATTCCAAATCCAGGTTTGAATATTAAATCTGGACTCGAATAAACTAGATTTTGATCTAAAGTTTTCAGCATGTACAAAATCCGCTATAAAATTAGGTGTACCCTAAATGTATACCTTATTAAACACATATTGTCATATTACTAAACAATTTGGATGTTAAATAATTTCCGTTCATAGAAAGTAACTTAGATATTAGAAAAATTGTATGTATCAATAAAAAGTCAATTTTTCCATTAATTGTATACAATCACCTGTAAAAACTATATATCTATTAGTTCTATAAGTTAAGATGCAATCGGTATAATCATTACAATAGAATAACAAAATCTTTCTATTAATTAATCCGCTAAGCATAAAACCTTACAAAGGCAAAATGCTTTCACCAACTTACTTCTGTGACTCAACTAACTCATGTTTATACATAATGTATGTAGTTTACTTTCTAGCAAGCGAACTTCATTGTCGAACTAATTTTCATGTATTTCTCGTTTGATTTGACTGAATGTCAGTAGTACGAAAAACCTAAATTTTACGAAGATGACGAGAGTTTTTCAAGTTTTCAAGTCTTCGGTATCTTTAGAAATAATACCTGCGAATCACTGTGAGAACGACATTTTTCGCGTTTACTTTGCTAAACCTAAGGCAGGAGAAAAAGGCGAAGGGAGAAAAAGAAATAGACAGAAGGAGACAGAGAGAGAGGCATGTCAATAAAAACGTATCATAAAATTATTACAATTTTGTTGCAATACTTACATATACTTTATTATCGTTATGAACAATATTGGGCCTAATATATAACCCTGTGGCATCCCCATTAGGGGTAGGTGGTATATTAATGCATATTGATATATATTTATATTGTAACGATATTCAGCAAATTGAAATGTCAAATATTGACCTGTCAAACATTGCTCCTCAATATTCGATACATAGAAATCCTGAAATACATATAAACACAGTATAGATTTGTATCTATACTGTGATATAAATATATAAGTATCTAAATGTTGAAAAGACAAACACACTCAGAAATTCTAAAGAGATATCTAAAATATGTACATTCTTACTTAGTTGGTTTAAATACCTATATTAATTTTGTGGCATTGCGGTTTTCTACGGAGATATTGGCAAATTACTTTTATATATTGGTATTTAAATAATATCAAACATTTTATAATTCCCAGCTATACTAACCCATAAATTGGCTACAGCTAGCAGCTAGTGTACTAGAAAATATGCTGTTAATGATCATTATTTCGGATTGAGCTATCAGTTTTAAGGCATGTGTTGCAAAAATTTTCCAAATAATACATTATAAGTACAATTTTATACACTAAAAGTTGATTTCATATTATCGTTATCAAAGTATTTATAACATAAAATACTTGAAACGTCAAATAATCTTTACACCTTTTTTTAGAAATTCATTGCTAACGTGGTCCTAATAAAAATGAAACGTAGTATGCAATATCCTAATGCCAACAAACATTATTAAGTGTTAAAAGAACGTCTTCTGGGTTGGAACCGTGTCACTGTTGAGACAGAAGAAGAAGAAAAGTTCTTCCGTCTCAACAACAACACGGTCTCAACTTGGAAGACGTTCTTTTAACACTGACAGTGACCGTGGAAGTATTCGAATTAAGCATTATTAAGCTTAAGCGAAAGATAGTTCATTTTTTTTTCTTACTTTTGTGATAAAATATTTAGATTCATGTAAAATTAAGAGCTCATGGTTAAGGTTTCACTCATTCTACATTACCAATACCCCATCGGGCATCTCTTTTGTGATGAATTCGAAGACTTCCACGATCAGTGTCAGTAATAACCGGAAGACGTTTTGTTAATCTCTTTTGTGCATATTAAAATTACAGAAGAAATTTTATTTATTTTAAACTACAACCTACAATATCAAAAAATACAATTTCAAAAATTAAATTTGTAAGGAGTTCATGTCACTCCTTTGGGAGTCATAGTTTTCATACATGTTTAGATATATAAAAACAGGACAATTTTAAGCACAAGACTGGAATACAATCTAGTTTAGTGAGCTTGCTGAAAAACCTAAGATTAGAATAGTGCTTTTTATCATAATTAACAAGCTGAAAATAACCCTTTTACAAATAAAAAAAAAATGAGTCCTATATGGGCCTAAAAATTCTACAGTAATTATTATTATTATTTTATACCGATACAACGAAAATGTGTTTAAATTTGGTTATCAGCGTTGTTAGTATATAACCTATAAGATCCATCGATCCAATGTATTCAAGAACTAAATAAGTTATCTTCAATAAGATTTTCTCTGAAAGCAACATATTTGGGATTACTATACACTATACAGTGTTGTCATGGGTTAGGGAACTTCCTCTTTTTTTGGAAGGAATTTTGATCACTATGTACTTACGAAAAATAAATTCACTGAAAACCTAGAAATTTTTGAATTTGCTTTTCTTTTTGAATATTTATTTATTTATTTATTTTTAAATGTTATACCGCAAAAAATTAAATTTGATTGTGAACAATTACATTTTTAATATAAGTGTACGACTGGATTAGTGGCACTTTTAAACATAAAAATTGCATTTTGATGTCATTTTTATAATAACTAAATCAATTTCTTTATTGGTGAAAATGCATTTACAAGTTCGTTTTTTATATTAAGTATAGATATAATTGGTAAAACTAACATTAAAGCAACGCCGTACTTAATAAACAAAATGAGTACCATCTACGAAAAATGATATATTACTTGTATGTGCTATTACTAATTATCTTTACCTACCATTGTGAGTTGAAGCAATACGAATGACGTCATGAGCCGAAAGCGCACGAGCAAAAACTGCTATATTAGATACTAATAAACAGCAATTTCTTGTTTTCAAATCAATAAAAAATGACAAAGGATAACTGTTATCCAATATCATATGTAGCCTATTGAAGCTAATTGAATTACGACAATTTTTTAATCGAAAAACTGGAGAAATTTCAAGAATGTATGTAAGTATGTGTGTATGTGTATAACGATGCTTTGTTTATCTAAAATAAAAGTGTTGAAATGTGCATGAATGCAAAATATAGTATGACAGAAGCGCATTTTATGGCATTAAAAGTGTCTTGGATAGAAAGGCTGTTAAGCTAGATTTAAGGAGCTGAACTATTTTAAATTAAAAATCTGTTCAGCCGTTAATAACACATGTTAAATCCCATATTTAAAAAAAACAAATACCTATTATTAAAAAAATGCTTTTCGGCATACATTCAAAAAGATGTTTGTCAGAATGATAAGTGTATGTTTAGCAGTATTTAAATTATAAAATTTCAAACATCCGGACGTTTCCCCATTTCAATAAGAAATATGTGTTTTCCGCCAGTCTTAAAAGCGGATCTTAGACGGTGGTTTATAAAACAACTGTAAACGATTTATTTTAACACTAAGATCATTAAATATCAGAAAATATAGCAAAAAATTCATTTCCTGGCAACTCGTTCAGGAAACACGTAGTTTTGCGAACATTCCGTTTCACTAAATAAAATACTACTGGAAATTTTGTTGTTCGCATAAATTCAGAAACATGACGATTGCCTATGAGGTATTTAAATAGCTCAACGTTTTAAATTATTAAAAGGTCGCTTTTGTAATTAGGTATAGAAATTATAATCGTAATCGAAATGTCAAACGTTTTAACGACAAGAATGCACCGATTGCAAAATTTTCCTTTACTGAGTGGCTAATTGAAAGATCAAAATTAGGCGTAACGAGATTTTCTTGAATTTATTATGTCTGTAATAAATTGCTTACAGATAAATTAGTGAGATGTTTAATGTGTTTTTACGACCATGTTAAAATAGTCGTTAAGTTATACAGATGCGAGAAAACCAAGTTTAAGCAATCGGTTTTTTTATTAATTATCACCGAAAATATTCATGTAGTAAGTAGTAGCCATTCACTCGGCCCTGCCATTTCCGATAGTTTTAAATATTATAATTTCCAGATAACACATATATCTATGTCAATTTACATTTCGCGTAAAATTGTCTCGTACCAAATTAATTATTTAAACAAGTCGCCGATTGCCCAAGCCAAATATATAGGCTGAAATTGGTCTTTATGAAGTCGTTGTGAGTGGCATGTGTTTTCGAAACTGGACGTTAATTTCTTTTACGTAAATTGTAATTAAGCTGTCTCATTTGGTCTGAAAATACAATCGCAAATTCTGTCATTAATCGGAAACTGGTATCTTTAGATTAACTTATTTATAAATCATTTTATTGTATAATTTTACAATTTTCTGTGACTACAGTTACTGTTGAAATTCTCGATTTTCTTGTTGCTGCGGATATCATTTTGTGGTCGTTTGAATCAGTTTTTCTTAGCTTAAGGTTTTTAAGTCTATTTTCAAAATAGCTTCCTTTATTTTAAGTATTCAATCTGATTTAAAGTAGGTATTTTTCCCTTATTTCTTCTAAATTAAATATTTTCGTTTCGCAAAATAGTTTTCCTTGAATATTTAATAACAATAGTTATTCACATTAAGGGAATTAAACAAATAGGAAAAATGCTAAACACGTCAGAGTAATATGCGTGTAGAATTTTAATGATCGGTATCTTTTGAAGAAAATGCAATCAAGGATGTTGCAAAACGTTTGCTTTTATTATATCAGATGGAATAGTTGCTTGTTTATTAGATATATAAAGCCTTTTAATGTGACATTCTAGTAATTTGTCACATTATAAAACTTTTTATTTCCTTTTAGAACGTTTTCCATTGTATTTATTTTCCTCTAATAAGGAAATGTCGTAAAGCTACCAATAAATTGTTAGTTCCGTGTGTGTCCTGGGCGTATCTCATAAAATGCCATATGAAGTCTTGAGACTTAAGTTTTAAAACATTAGGTTTTTACTTCACGGTGGCATTAATAGAAATATGTCGATTATTCCGAAAGAAATTTGAAAAACCAATTTCGCTTTATTGAAAATACTGTCTTATTAAGATTTATACTTCATTTAAAATACGAATCAAATTGCAAAGTTACCAGATTATTTTCTTCGTTGTACAAGGGAACATATGGTAGTTTTTAGTGCCTTTAAATGTCATTTGTGTTTTATTTTCAATTAAGAGTGGCATCTACCTGAATAATAACACGGTCAAAGGTTTAAAGACTCCATTATGAGCAACCATATCCCCTTGATGATGCTCTGGGCCCACCACATGGAATTCTTAAAGGTATATTTCAGTGACTCATAGAGCAGACAAAAAAATTATCCATAATTTACTTTTATTGCCTTCAGCTCTGGCGCTGTCGAAAATGATGGCTTAATTTTGGGATTTCACTTTAATATTTTAAATAGAAACTGGTAGGACGCTGAACCCCTTTTCTAAATAGCTTGTTTGATGAGCCTGGGAGAAACGGGTGCCTTACTGTATTATATTGCCTTTTTTTACTTCGTCTCGGACATACACGGAATTTTTAGTTAGTCGAGCTAGTAATTCTTACCTAATGTAGCATCGTCAGTTAAATAAACAAAGCTTAATTTTATATTTAAATTTTGGCAGTAATTTATTTTGAAATTTATACATTTGCAGGTGAAATTACATTTTCATTCTACATTTACATTTATAGAACATAATTTCTTACTAGAGCGGCTTTAGCCAAATAATTATAATGCGAAAACAAATTTGTTTAATTTGTATTAAATTATAAGCACAAGGTGGTCTACTTTTTATTCTAATTCATATTTAATGGAAATACTTGCAAATTTGCAGATTATTTGAATACTGTTTACTATTTACTGTTTATCTACAATTATTTATAAGATGTATGCTATTAACGGTTTAGAAATACAATGAGGGCATTGAAAAAGTGTAAAACATACGAGTTCAATGAAAAAAGGATGAATTTTCACTTGATTAATTTTTGCACATACGACTATAAAAATAATAAATAAATCTTGAATGTAAATTTGAGTTGTGAATAGAATACATTTCAACATAGAATTGAAAAGCCAAATATACTCGTAAAAACAGATTTGTCATTCGAAATTTGAATTCAGGTTAAAGAATTGACCTTTGTATTAGTATAAATTCGAATCAGGTTTCGACTTAGATTTGAATTCGAATGGCAACCTAATTTTAATTTAGATATAAGGATTCAGCTTTTAAAACCTGACAAAATAATAGAATTTGGAGTATTCGAATATTTACGTCTCAGCGGTTCGAATATTACAGATTCAGAATTTGAATTATACTTTACCATTCTTACACCTTCTTAGTTGATTAAACTAAAGTTCCCCGATCCACAGGAAAGTTGTAGAAACTATCAACCAATAACCAATTATCTGTCTAACTATAATATATTAAATTTATGCAGAAGATGATATAAAATTCTGAAAACGCTATTTTACCATTGACCCAATAGAATGAGCATGTACTGTCTAATGTTTACCCACACTGCTCATATGCGAAGAGATTGCAGAGCCCCATTTTGACGAATATAGACGAAGTGGTAAAATTTGCTGTATAAATAAGGATTCCTATAATCCTTTATAATCCTTTGAAATAAAGGCAATCTAAGTACAAATAGCAGCACGTAATCACTAGAATGGTTCAGTAATCCAGCTATAAGTTCGTGGCCAAATTTATAATTCCGAATTGAAATTCATATTTGAAAAAAAAATTTTTCGAAGTTACAATCTTATTCTTCTTCTCTTATAGTATCTGCAGCTTCTCAGGTCTCTCCTTATTCGTTTCTTGTCTTGCGCTATGCTTATAAGCTTTTCGTTATTGGGTCCACTGATGTGGTTATTCCATTCTAGTCATCTTTTACAAGATTGGAAATGTCATATTAATCTAAAACGGTTTGCTTGCTTACGCTGTCTAAGTTACAATCGAAATTTCAAATTGTAAGCTGAAGTGGAATTTTGAAATACAGATTTGAGATTCAAAATTCGAATGAGGACTAGATATCTCAGATTAATATTTAAATTAGTATTCGAAAGACAGCCCTAGTTTAAAGTTTAGATATAAAAAGATTCCTGTTTTAAAATCAATGAAATAAGTGTTCAATTAATGTTTTTAGCAATGCAGTCCAACTGCCAAATGTAGGTATTGTGTAAACGAGATTTTTTATATTCCCTTCGTAATATTCTGATGGGCATGATGTTTAAGAGCAGCAGCACGTAATCACTCGATTAGTTCAGTATTCAAAATTTAAAATTCCGAATTTGGGTTCTTTGAAACAGCAATTTGAAATCAAAATCTAAGTTTAGATGTTCGAATCGAAACTTACAACTGTAATTTGAATTGCTGGTGATTCGAAATATAAACACATCAGATTTGAATCCGGATTTTAGAACTGAATCTAAACTCCAGGATTTGAATCTCATATTCGTATTTAGATTTGGATTCGCTTGTCGACTCTAGCTTCCAGCTTGGAAATAAAGATTTACGTTTTAAAGCCTGATAAAATAATTTGGAATAGAAATATGTTTTCAAATATTTTTGTTTTTTATTTTAATTTCATTGAAGAACTAAATCCGCAATTTTGAAAGTTGTTCGTTTCCCTTTACCTAGTTTTAATTTTGTTAGAAATACTTTAGAGATGACCTTAAAGACAATATTCTCATTGAACTATAAATTTAGATAGGCACACGGTTTTAACATGAGAAATTGTAAAAGTATTTTAGGACATGTCTTTCTGTAGACGAATTTTTCTTTCAGTTAATGCTAACACAACAAACATTCAGAAAATCTCTGTAATGTGGATTGTTGAGAAATCTTGTATTTAAAATACCATTTGTGGCTATTTTCAGGGCATACGTATACGTAATACAGGGTGAATCGTAAAACTGATTTCGTGAAAAGCATTTTTGAGTCTAAAATTCTCCCACGGCGGTATTGCAAATAATACTGAAGGTAAAAAATTACTTGAAATAAAGAATTTGCAATTGATAACCTTTTGTAGAAAATTGATAACTTGTTGTTAACAATTAAAGGCAAATAAAATTATCTTCACGGGTTTATTTCATGGTTTATGACCATTTCCGTACATTTACTGTTTCTGTGATTATGTTTGTGTAGTGGCTTTTGAATCTTTTCTATATATTTTCATAATTCTTGAAGCGTGTCTTCTTGATTAGAAATTTTTTAATTCTATGAACACCAAAAATATTATTAGTAATGTAACCGAGTACCATAAATAAGCATTTATGACACGTATGTAAAACAGTTTTAATTTCGCCTCCGTTCCCCGTGTATTAATTAAGTATATCGTTAAAAAAGCAGACATGTGTGTATATGTATGCGTCCACCAACCGACCATAGTTTTTAATGACAGCTGGTCAATTCTCCACTAGCAGGTATTCTTCCCTCCTTATTTAACACGTTCGCAAATAAACCACGGAGTAGTATGTAACACCAGTTTACAATAAGCCATTGTATTTACATGGACATGTCTATCTGTAAGTCATATTATGCCATTTGCACAAGGCATGCGGATTTTTATCTCCGTCTCGTAAAGTACGAGTAATGGGAAAATAAAGGATAAAAAGTTAACGTGCTTTATGTTTTATTTAACAACTTCTACGTGTGTGGTCTACGGCACGCGATATACTACCGAACTGTGTTGTTGATTTAGTCGTTCTCTGTACAAAGACGATGAGTCTTTAAAAATACGCTAAAGTCTGTTCGTTCAACCCATTTAGTCACAGTAATGTACGTACAATTCGCGTTGCAAACTGTGGATAGAGTTGAACGCGCACGTTTACTTTATGTCGTTATGTAATGATGCTTTACGTCTTCGGTATGCGGTTTCAGCGTTTCTTAAAGCGAATTTTTAATACTGCATTAATTCGTATATTCGGTGTGGCCGGCCCGTTTTTATCAACAACACGAACGACCGAAACCGAACGGTTTTATGGCGCCTCCACCATATCGTCACTTTTGCTTTTAGCTGCAGAAAGTGAAATGACGCAATGAACTTTATAAATTAAAGACTTAACAGCAATCGCTTTGCAGTTCAAGTAAACCTTCTTTGTAAATATTAAAACAATCTTGAGGTTGAGGTCATTAATGTTATAGACACACCTTGGATATACCTCTTTGGAAGGCGGAATTGTGAATATCTTGTGCTAATTTAAAGTTATTATTATCCTTTAGGACTAATGCCGACAAATCAATAATTGCTAATTAATTTTAATATTACGATTGGGAAACCATTTCGTCATTCATTTCTTCCATATTTGCTGTTCATCAACGTAACTTACATAAATAATAGTAGATTCGTCTCAATATTTATTAACATTGGTTATAATACAAGCCCTTATAATTGAATCCTTTCTGAGAGTAAGGAAATATCCTTCTGTTTTAGTAAAAAAAAAAAATAATTGGAATATGAAGCTTCTCATTATGAACAATTAATAAAGTAAGCCTTTATTATTTGTTGCATTCAAAAAACAAAAAATTCATAAGTAGGGTTTGTTTGAGTATTTAGTTGTAGCAAATATCTAAAGCAGAAACAAATAATACAGTTAAAACCGTTTATAACAACGGCAAAGCTACCTCTAAAAATTATTATATCAGAAAGGGAAAAAACTGCAATTATTTCTATCGTATGATCAAAAAAAAAAAAAAAAATCAGAAGAGTTGGCTACAGAATCTCGAACTCGGAACTCATGTGTATTACAACACCGTAAAATTAAACAAAACAATCACATTTCTTTGACAGTGACGGTTGCTTTTTATTTTGTAGTGTTATAATACACGACTTCAAAAATGCCATAGTCAACCCTTAGGAATTTACTTATTGGTCATACTATATACCGGGGCGAACATAGGGAAATAGCATGGGAAATCGTATATATGCAGATTCCTGCTGCCCGTTTGAGTTGATAGGATTGATAGTGGCAACAATAGAAAGACAAAACAAATATTCTTAATTTGTACTACTTTACTTGAATTTGTTGCTTGTTTAAGAAAGAAATAGCTTAAAAACTATAATAAATAAATTCACAAAAAACAAACCGGCCATGATCAAATTTGAAGTTTGTTTTTGCCAAAATAAATTTATATTATTATAAAATGTTTTGACAATAAATACCCTCTCCTCATTAGAATATTCGACATTATTGTTCATAGTAATTACAAGGTAGATACGTGAATTGATAACTGAATACAAATTCTACAAGTATGATTAATCGAATACGAAACTAAGTCAAAGACGGGTCTCTAATAATGAAAATATTTTTCATTTATTTATTTTATACAGCTCAATTACATGGTCAGTGATTTAAATCCTTGCGGAAGTAAAAAATAGAAAAATATTGTTAGAAAACGTATTTACGGAATTCGTTAAATTATACTTTAACTACTAAACTATAAAATCAGATTAATTTTTAGAATGTAACATTCTGAGAAAATATATATGAATACATAGCCACCTATCTACAGCGGCCATCGTAAACGTCGAAAATTTTGAAAAAGATATCCTGAATTGACGATGATTAGGATGATTATTTAAAAACGAATTTCCCGTAAAGGTCTAATCTAGATTCAAGAGGTAAATATCAAGAATAATAGCAGCAAATTTTGGCAATTTTAAATTCTAATGCTTTCCTTTATTGCAGCATTTAAGTTACATAATTACAGGAAACGGGGGCCTGTTTTATCTTTTACGTTATCTATTTTTGTAAATAAGGAAATCATTGTTGTAAGATTTGATCTTTTTAAAATATGCCATTTTTAAGTAATTTCAGAACTAAATAATATATGCATATTTAGAAAAGGTTTTAAAAGTGCACCACAGATTAATATAATAATAGGTAAATATCGTGGAAAAATAAAAATTTAGATTGGTGTAATTACAGAATCTTTGGTGGCCTATTCTTAAAAATTCTCTTTAGAATTTGACGTATTACTAGATGAAGATCATTATGTATTCAGCGGTTGTAATAATCTACATTTTCGGGTGCGAATTATTTGTAGAACGTAACCGTTCTAAAATTGTAGGTTATAAAATCTGATTACTTCACCAAGTTAACATATTAAAACAATCCGTAAACAGCGATTTGTTCGCGTCTCAGTACTAAGTTAACATTGTATTAAATTAAAACCTGTAGTTTCAAGGACTACTAAGAACATTGTGGTAAACCCCTGAAATGGAATACAAAAACATAAACACAATACGTAACACTTATTATCTCAAACCATAATTTACAGTCGACAATGTATATCAACCGCAAAGGTAAATCGAATAAACCATAGCAGATGTTGACTAATATGGCCAATAAAGTAATGAAGCGTTCTTAGTCCGCGTAATTATGTTGAAATGCATCCAAGCTGGCGAATTCCAGCCAGAACATTTTGTATGGTTGATTACTGTCTTGGACGTTTATGACGACATTTACGTTTTAGGTTACGTGTCGGTAAATAGTTCAAATTGTTGTTTAATTGAAGCGGAATGTCGGTCGAATAGAACCGATATCAAAGAAACTTTTAGGCATTAAACACTTCTTAGATAGTAGATATGGATGAATGCTAATGGTCTAATGAATGCCTGACGGATATCGTGAAAAAGGACCTCCGGGTCGACATACCGGAAAAAAGATTTTAAAAGCTAGCAGCTGTTAATCAATTAAGATGTGTGTACGTAATTTATCTTCAGGAAATTACTCCGAAGATTAAATACCATTAGCGAGATTTATTTCAAAAATTTACATTGCAGTAACTATAATAAGGTTAATTTTTCTATCGTGACAATTCTACATTTTAAACGAAGCATTAAACTTTCGAAAACCAAAAGATTATTTTTTAGAAAGAAATATGGGACTTTTGTTTTCAAAGACTTCACAGTCTTGCGGTTTTCTATAAGAATCAAAGTACTTATTATTGGTCCCTCAATTCTACAGGCTACTTTGAACTTTAATCTAAAGGTTATTAATTCAGTTACCTAACCTTAATCTGCAATAGTCCGAGGAGTGTAGTAAGAGCTTCATGGGGAAACACTATTTTGATTTTTCATCTTATAATTTATTCAAAATCAAAACTAACAATATCTATCATTTTAAGGTTTGGAAGCTTCTAAATCACCATTTATCCTCTTTAAATCGAACCAACTTGTGTTGTGTGGTTTAGGTTATTTTCTTTTTACAAATGTTGTGTGTATTTAGAACAGCGATTGTTTACTTTTCTAATACTTTAAGAAGCTGCTCGAAAACTATCAAATGTAACTAAAATTAAAATTTCTACCCAAAAAAAAAGATATATGCAATTTTGCTCAAAAATTTTTCAGGACGCATATTGTATTGAAATTCGTTCCATTTGTATATTTGTATATTATTGTTTAATTTTGTGAACACTTTTATGGATTTTAGTGTACCTTTCAGAGGAAAGAATAATTAAAACAACAATGGTTACAACGACTCACAATGAGCCCAAATTTGTAAATCCTCTTCTACATTTACTTTAACAAATTATTGTTTTTCATGGGTGTTTCGTAAAAAACAGCCGTAACAAATATTCAGAGAATATTTAAACAATTATTATTAATCCTTTTTTTAAATTTTCAACCAAAACTTTGTGACTTCGTTTCTCAAAGTTTTGACAATGAACTTTTTATTTTATACCTATATTTCCGTTTTTTGATCATTTGGCAACATTATTTTGGCAGAATTGAGTTTTACATCAAGACAGGCGTGCAAAATGTCTTCAGTCTTCAGTCATCAGTCAACACCAACACAGAACTATTTAGCAAAACGGGCAAACTTTACATTGATAACCTATTAGCAAAGCTACAACCTTTTATTACCATCTGGGATAACAATAAATGGAAAATATAATAAACGAGAATCATACCAAACACTGAAACGAAACTGCACAAATTTAACACAAATATTTATTTGTTTCGGAAACATTAGCAATTAGCCAAGAAACAAGAAGGATAACCATAACTTACTTGTAAAAAAATCATGTCCAAGATTAACAATTGTGAGCAACAGGTTTGAATCATGATAATTACTATTTGTGTTAATAATACTCGTATATCAAATTATCTAAGAAAATTTTTAATAATTGTTTAAAGATTAAAGTATCAACAGAAGCTGTTGTTATACAGTTAAAGAAATTAATGCCTTCCGTTAAAATTATCAATAAGTGTATATCATTACCAGCTGCAACTTAATATTCATTTTATCTAATTATTTGCAATAACAGAGAGGTCAGTTGTATGGCTGTATTTAAATATAAGATAATAAATCAATCAAGAGTCGATGCAGGACAGGTTCTCCGAGTGTCCTTTATAATCAAGCACTTTATTCTGAAATAGATGTACGTGAAGAGAGTGTACAAAGACGTTACATAATATTTTATGGGTTCTACAACTAATTTGTAATGGTTCGTTTTTTACCGATTAGTGTTTAAACGTAACCAGGTTTAGACTAGAAACGACGATGTTTATACTAAATTTGGTTTTTACTACCAACTGGAATTATAAAGATGTAGAAAAGTACAGATTGATCTGATTTCTATTCCGTTTATAGTAAAATTCTGTTTTGGTATTTTATTTTATTACAATATCAGATTGAATTATCATTAATTAGTGTTTTTCAGCGACGAGAGAGCTTCTGAAATCAAGTTATCCATAGGTTGCCTCTTAAAGCCTTAAGGACGGAACTTACTTTTTCTACAAATAGAAGACTTGGTCGTTTGTTATACATTTTGTAGTATCACAACGTTAATCATTACGCAAGTAGTCGGTTTTTTGTTTACGACCAGCAGTAAATTTATTCATTTAAAGCTCTGATTACTATGACATGTTAATTTGCCGTTCCATATAAAGTCTTGGTTTGCGAAACGCGTTTTTCACCCACGGTATCCGTTTAATTACAAGATCATGCTGTAACAGTATAATAGCAACGAAACTTTTTATACTATAATCTATTTTATGTTCATCTAAAAAAATAACCGGCACTTGTTTAAGGCATTACAATTTTCAGAAGTTTTGCTTTGTATTTTTTAACGTATTAATTTAACATCCAATTCTCCTTCAGCAAACTATTAGGGTCGTGGAAAATGAACAATAAAATATACGGTACTAATGTGAGCACTCATAAGTTATAAAGTGGAAATGACCATGAAAGTAAGCGATACTGGGTATAAACTAATATTTATTTTAATGTTTATCATTTTTCTTCAACCATTATGTTAATGAAAAACAACCCCATCTATTTGATATATGAAAAAATTGTGTTACTGTAATGGCCAATAGCAACACCACGGGGGTTTACCTCTGGGAATTCTTATAAAGAAATGAAACCTATATTTGCCTGCCATAAAATATACCATCGTTTGAATAATAAGCTTATTTTTTGTAGATGTTTTATCAATTTATTAGTATGGGTGCTTTTATTTTAATTTATTTGAAAGCGTTATTATTTTAGTCTGTCAAAAATATTTTTAATGATTAATGCTTTCTGAAGGAATAATATTTTACACTAGCTACGAAATTACATGTTATGTGTAACTTGTTATGAGTGCTCTTTTCTTTTTAGCTTTTTAGAATTTCAATAATCTGTTATAGAATAAACAATGTTTGTTAAGGTCTCAACTACCTCTGAAAATTGATTCGGAAGTCTTAACTGTGTTATAAATTAAACAAAAATGAAAATAAAACCGTAAATGGCAGAAGTTAATATTAATATAAAGAAATATAAAGCCTTATATATACATAAAAATAGCAATAAATTTAGTAGCTGTTAAATCATTTTGTGTTATAATTTTAACGCCAGTTCTTAATTGTAAATGCCCGGACTCAAAATTTCATAGTTTTTACAAATATGAGTGTAATTAAGTACATACCTTTGAAAGAGTTAGAGATTAAACAGCTTTCATTTAAAATTTACGATTTTTTAATTTTTAAGATTAAAAAAACAAGAATATTTTCAACATAACCACCAAAATACAGGTGATTGAATTACATTTTTGTTTTAACTTGTAAAATATCCTTTTTGGTGATATCATTTAAAAATCTCATATTTCCAAAAATTTCGAGGGATCCGTACTTTAAAATGTGTACCTGGATTTTTAATAGTAATATAATAAGCATTCAAATTAATTCAAGGCAAAAACATGCCAGTGTGTAACCAAATTTAATTTAAACTAAAAATTGTAATTTTTCGCATCAATTTTTCAATTTATTATTGCTGAGAAATCCTTCTTAGAAAACAGCTGTGTTTAAACTAAAACATAAGGAATTTTTATCAAATCCTATTATTACAGGATGATGAAGGCATTAATATTTCCATAGTCATGTTACGGATTACCAGCAATTAACTCATACTTCCCTTAATAAAACAACAGTGGAAGTATGAACGGGGCAAGGGGAAATATACCACAGGGTATGTTTTTAATACATACATTTTAAATGCAGTCATCTGTCCACTTTGTCACCAGCACTGTGGTAGGTCTTGGCGACCGTACCGTAACCGACTCCCATACTGTTGTTATCTCCTTCTAACTCAATTATCGAAGCAAGTTGCGTTCTTTTTAATATAACTGAAGGTATAATAGCGATGTATGAGGTTATATCTGAAAGGGCGCACCGGAATGAGACACAATTGACTGTTTTGACTGAGGCCATTATTTAAGGCCGAATTTTGACAGTCGTGGAGAGCATCTTTATTGTGCTATAAACGACGATATTTTACTTAAATGGCTTTGTATTTGTCAAATAGTCGAATAGATTGGTTTTAAATAGGCCATTATTTCTGGATGGCTGTTTCATTTAAACGGACATCAACAGGATAGCTCTCTCATATATAATAATAGACAAGAGAATTAAAGCGAGAAGTTCACCTTCTGTCCTTTACATTTTTAAAACGACGTTGGACATTAGAGAACCGCCAATTTCACGTTTTACAGTTTAATTTAACGCAAAATGACATAATCTGTCACTGTTCCAAAACTTTGTAGTTCAAAAAAAAGTCGAGTTTTAAGATCAAAGCTAAGTTCGGGTCTTTAACTTCTTACTCCCACACAAACAGCTTTCAAACATTTAGATCAACATTTTATGCACATTCATAATTATAATGTAACTGTTTTTCAGATGACGACAAAGAATTAGAATCTTTGGCTATAAATCATGCACGTATTGTTGATTACCGGTGTTAATTACACGTATTAATGATTTACGAACGATCTATTCTGCTGTTATTCTGTGTAAAATTGAAACGTAAGAAAGTTTAATTCTCGATACCTTTGCTTTTGTAGTGTTGTTTTAATTAATGACTTAGCCTAAAGGCTTAGATCTGTTTAAAATTATACAAAGCTAATTAATTATTACAAAAATATTTCTACAATACGGTATATAAACATTTATATATGAGTAAAACACGTCATTTATTTATCGAATTTGTTTGTTTAACCAACAGTAATTAAGAACAGCCCAGGCATAAAGTTCCTTAATCTACGTTCCTGTTTTGCTATAATTTGTGGGTAATAAAAAAATTAATTGAAAACCCAGACATTCGGTTTAAGAAAATATCGGAGGCAATAACTTTTATTAGTTTTCTGGCCGTCAAACGCGTCATTGAAGCTTCTGATTTTTAAATTTCAATTTTATTTAAACACATTTAACTGAATGAGCTCCTCATAAGGAAACTTGCAAATACGTGTAGAATGTTGACATTTATTATTTGAGGAAAGTAACACTAATACAGCAAATAAAATTAATCTACCTTTATAATTGTTTTGTTATTACGGCGAAAAGGTTATTTTCCTTAAAAACATTCAAGAAGGTTAACTAGGACTGAAGAAAACTTAAATGTTATTTTATTAATAATAACTTCAATCTAATTTATAATGAATAAATTTTGCGCAACTTTTAACATTTAGAAAATAACACCGGAAATTCAAACTGACTGTAGATTTCTGTGGTCTTAAGTTAAATGACGACAGCATTACAGCTGTTTCTGAAATTACGAAAAATTACTGCGTAGATTATTATTTCATTTATATTCCCATTATTACAGGTGGCACCAGCAAATGTGGAAATATTAAATATGGTTTAGGACAGTTCTGTTAACTTCGTTTCTTAATTATTTGCTAGTATATGTAGAAAATGCTGTTCCGGTCCGAAATAAATTTTTAAGGTAAAACGAA
This sequence comes from Melanotus villosus, assembly GCA_963082815.1. NCBI lineage: Eukaryota > Metazoa > Arthropoda > Insecta > Coleoptera > Elateridae > Melanotus > Melanotus villosus. The sequence continues at coordinate 25,368,059 of OY720419.1, read as the reverse complement.
AACTAAGAAAAATTAAATTAAAAGCTTAAACAATTCTGTACCTACTAATACTAGAGGTAATTTCCTGAAATACGAAAGGTTTTAAATTCGAAAATTCATAAATAATTAATACATTTTTATAACGACACTTGCTCCACATTTATATTGTTGCATTAATTCTATATTAACTTTTATAAAACTTAATAGATACATCATAAAGATCGAAGAAGAAGAAGAAGAAGAATTAGTTAAAATAACATTAACTACAATGACTTATTTACAATGAAACCGAATTTATAAAATCTCTTTATAGTTATTAGTTTCAAAATAAGTTTTTTGTTTTAGACATAATTATCAGAAGCAAAGGATTTAAACATTTTATTTTAAAAATTGCTTTCGTAATCTATAACAGGTGACGGTAAGCGATTGGGACTGGAACTGAAAACAAAAATAAAATTTAAAGATCTCACTGATTTTTAAATTAAGACACTTTTAACCTGTTATTTTTGTTTTCAGTTTTCATTTAAACCACAAAATTAAAGTAAATTTTTGATTATTGATTTCTATTTTCTATACAGTCACAGTAAATTAATTTTTGCAATAAGAATTAAATACTTAGATAAAAATCCATTACGCACATTATAAGTAAAAAATAAATTTGTCGATCTGTATTATTTGGAACGCTTTAACCAATATTTTTAATTGTAATTATCATTAACGTAGTGCATATGATGGACCAGAAAACAGATAATTTTTTAATATTTATAAATTATTTATAAATGATTACTGTACCGAGGAGACTGGAATAAAGCACTTTAACTATAAAGAGGTAGTATTAATTCAAATTTTTGCTCCGTAATATATAACTGCATGCAGAATTGCAGAATGCACTGCTGGAATTTGAAATATTTTAATTTTGTACAGTTTTTCATGTCCAATATGTATATAAAAATAATAATTTATGTTACAAAAACAAATATAAAAGCTGGTTGAATGAAGATATAAAAATTAAAGATACATAGTATATTTAAAAGCAAGAAGTTGCTTTCAGCTAATGGTAATGCAACTGATAATTTTCACATTCGAATTGAAGCTGTAATCGATACAAATAACAGTTATTACCAAGGCACGGATTTTATGCAAATGCATATCCTATACTAATAATATGTGCTAAGTGAGCTTTTGTATTTACGCGTATCTAATAAAACAGACCTAAATGGAATCAAATTTTTTTTGCATATTTTGCATATTTTAGGCATTTCGTGCATAAATTTGTTTCAAGAGCATATTAAAGCATATTTCTTTATACATTTGGTTAGAGATAAATGTAGCTACACAGTTTCACTAAAATACGAGAAATGTAGAAAAATGAGCGAATGTCTAAATTTCGGAGAAACTATAATTCTCTGGTAAATGTCTATTTTTGTTGGGAATTTCTAAAATAAGGTATTTACCTACAAATATTTATGTACTTTTAAAAACTGCCCACTTCCCAGGCGTCTAATCCCAGCTTAAAATTTATCTCTTTATCTGGAAGGGCTGTGACAGGCATACAAAACTTTCACTTTCCAAGAAGTGACTAATGAACCACTGATACCATGGGATTTTCATGTTTTATTAATTATGTTTCCTTTTGCTATTTGTATTTAATAATGTGTTAACAATTAAAATAAATAAATTCGTTTCATCCAAAAATCTCTGTTTTAAATATATACATAAAATAATTAAGGTCAATAATTTGCATATTTTAAAGCATATTTCATGAAAACCACTGCATATTTGGCATGTAATTTGAACATATATATGCGCATATTTTAACACTTTTTGGTGCATACAAGTCCGTGCCTTGGTTATTACTGATCGAATAAGTACTATCACGTTTACTTGCAGTTCAAATGCAAGTTTTTGGGTAGTTGTTAATTAGTATCTACTACTTATAATTAGGTAATTCAAAACAACAACTCTAACATTTTTGCTGTCAAAGAGTTTACTAAGTACGAGTATTTAGAACTAAGGCTTAATTTAAAGTATAGCTCTTAAATTAGAGCCTAAAGGATGGTACTTCAGTGGAGGTTTAAACAAAAAAATCAGTCAAGATGGCTTAAACTACGACTTAAGTAAGTGCAGCTCTGTTAGGCTTAACTCACAGTTTAAATAGGCTCAATTTAAGCTTCTACTTAAACTTATACTGAAATATTTCCTCTTATAGCTGTGGTGCTTCACAGCTTGTGCTATGATTTTCACATCACGAGCTAAAAACGCTTCATTCACACCTTTAATTATATTAATAATTCAGCTTTGGCTTAGAAAAACTCTAAACTAGAAATGGCTAACCTACACTTGAATACTTATAAGCAAGTCAGCAGAAGCCACTACAGAAATATAAATTTGAAAGAACTCAAAAGTAACCTTTTTTGTGGCCAATTTCTAGTAATTGAGTCAAATGTTTGTAAATTCTTGTTAACCAGTTAGGCTCTTGTTTTCGTGATCGAAGTTTTCAAAAGCGAATGCATTATTCAATAGGCAATAAATATTTTTGAAATTGAATCATTAAGCATTTACAATTTTAGGAAAATGTATTGCTAGGGATTGTTTTTTTTTTTATATAAATGTTTAATGAATGAATAAATGCATTACTGTAAGAATATCTGGATCTTTCCATTTCAATAATATCCTCGAGCTTCCTAATACATTAAAAACATTTGTACATTATCAAATTATTTATGTTAACACGAGTAGCTCGCCGTTTGGCGTACATGTAAATCAGAAAATTGACTACAAAGTAGTTCTTTACACTTATCTGATTTCGGTTGATTTGTAAGGTAAAAAGACGTTTCTTTCAGATAAATAATTCTATAGCAAAATATTACCCTGAAATCTACAGTGTGTCCCCGAATGGAGTTGACAATAGGTATGATGGACCAAAAATTTTCGAATTTGATTTTCATATTTTGGGATTAATCCCTGCTCCGTCTGAAACTTATTTTTAGTTTACTTTCGATTTTTTTTAATCAAGTAGGCCTTTACAGTTGAGCAAAAACTCTTTTCGTTTCAGGTAAAGTACCTTTTCCGTTCACAGTACGCCAATGTGTTACTAAGAAAAGTTGTACAGAATGAAAAGTTATGGCGTTATGCAAATTTTCAGAACGATCGGCCTACTTTAATAAAATTCATTATTTGTCAATTTCGTTTAAGGTTAAGTACTGTTTCCGTTCACAGTACGCCAATGTGTTACTAAGAAAAGTTGTTCAGAATGAAAAGTTATGGCGTTATGCAAATTATCAGAATTTTTAAGAATTACTTTTCGTCGTAAAATTAATAATAAAGATTTTTCTCCTATTGTCAAGTTCTATTAACAAAGTAGGCCGATCGTTCTGAAAATTTGCATAACGCCATAACTTTTCATTCTGAACAACTTTTCTTAGTAACACCTTGGCGTACTGTGAACGGAAACAGTATTTTACCTGAAACGAAATTGACAAATAATGAATTTTATCAAAGTAGGCCGATCGCTTTGAAAATTTGTATAACGCCATAACTTTTTGTGCTGAACAACTTTTCTCAGTAACACACTGGCGTACTGTGAACGGAAAAGGTAGTTTACCTGAAACGAAAAGAGTTCTTGTTCAACTGTAAAGACCTACTTGATTTAAAAAAATCGAAAGTAAACTAAAAATAAGTTTCAGACCGAGCAGGGATTAATCCCAAAATATGAAAATCCAATTCGAAACTTTTTTGGTAAATCATACCTATTGTCAACTCCATCCGGGGACACACTGTATGTTTGACGGTTTTGTATGGCCTTTTTAGATTTTAACCGTAGGTATACTATTTCGATTAAGCATAAACACCAATAATTTACATACATAATGAATAATATAGGACGTAGGCCCTAGGTTAGTACCCTATGACACCCCTTTTCTGATTTTAATTCTTAGCATCGCAAAAACCGTAGTAGATAAGAACTGCAATACAGAATAGAAATCATTTAAGACAACTAGTCTGCTATAATCTGTTTTGAGCCAAATAATTGTGTGCAAGTTTCCTGATAGGTACCGTCAGGATAGGTCTTTTCTAAAACACCTGCGTATCTCCATCGTTGGCTTTGATCGTGGATAAAATAAAATAATGTTTGTATATTTTTTGTAGTACGTTTACTTATCTAAAATTTAATTTAGCGCTTTGCAGAGTGGGAATGTACTCTCAAATCCAAGAAGTACCTACATAATAGATAGGTTTTGCCAGTGGTAATTCCACGGTCAAGTAAAGAAGATGTAATAAAAAATAAATGTCTTAAAACTTAAATTAAAGCATATTTTAGTTTTACCACTCATTCTAGATAGGTAAAGAAATAGAAATTATCTACAACAAATGTTGTCGCAAAAACGTAAACAAATATGATAGACACTCGTACATAAGGACTGAACCGAAAAATATTGTCGCTTTTCGATTCTAAATAAATGGATAGTTTAAAAATGAAACAATGTATTGAAAATATATTTTGAGAGCTACAAGTTTAACAAAAGAATTAATATCAATACATTTTTAGTTTTTATTCCGTTTTCCAAAATTCTTGACTTTTTCCGGGACACCAGCCATTAAGTTTATTAATACCTCTTGAGCCACTTGCTTCGAGTATTTATTCCACTTGGATTTAAATTCTTCGACGTCTTTTACTTGTTCACGGCTGTTTCGAAGCTTTTGTTTCACGAGAGCCCAGTATCTTTCCACTGGGCGAAGTTCCGGGACATTTGGAGGATTAAGTTCTTTGGGGACGAAATTCACATTTTTTGCAGCGTACCACTCGATCGTCGATTTTGCTTAATGACAGGTGGCCAAGTCCGGCCAAAACAATACAGATGTTTCATGCTTATTCCTTATTCAAAAATGGCATCAATCTTTTGTTCAAACGGCGTTCAAACATTCTTTAACATAGACTTCAGTGTTTAAGGTGCTTTTTGTAAAAAATGGTTGACTTCGCAGCCCACACTGGCAAATTGCTTGCCAGACTAAGATTTTGGCACCGAATTTTTTAATGGAAATGGTTTGTTCTGCAACGCTAGCGCTTGTTCTACTCTCAACAGTATAATACTAAGGTCCAGGGAGGGAAGAAAAATCCATTTTCACGAGTCCTTAAGAACTTGGTTGAGCAATTGCCGTGCCCATAACGAAAAAACTTTTAGAATAAATTGGAAACTACACTTAAATTAAATGACAAACTGTAAACTTTTACTTGACAGTTTATTTAAAACAATAGAGTTGCAGTTGTTCAACCAGGCGAGTTTGTTAAAATGACAATTTTCTTCAGTTCCGTCCTTAGTACACAGAAAATTTTATTGCAAAATTAAAATAGGTTGTTATTTATTTATTTGTTTATTAGATACAATTATAGATTACACAAAATAATAATTATACAATATTTGCACATTGGCAAAAAGAACAAAAAAAAGAAAAGAAAAAAAAGTCGGCTAAAGGGCAGGTAATCAGAAAGTCTCCAAGGAGGTTCCTGCTCTTCCTTGCTAGCCCAAATACAATGAGATAATGAAAAAAATATATATAGAGTAAATAAATAAAGGACGAATAACGAATACAAAATACTTAGTGATAGTTGTGTTATTACAAAATACCCAATGATTGTTTTAGCTGCAGTTCTTTTTTAACTTAGTTTTAAAAGAGGTCATAGATGTCGGCTGGGTGTTGCAAAGTCCACTATTAACGATCTTAGTAATGTGGTATGTAAATGATCTTTCAAAAATCGCCGTTTTATGAATAGGGGGTGTAAGTAAACCTCTGTATCTAAGATTAGGATTGTGGACATCGGTACGAAAACTTAATCGTTCAAAGAGATAAAGCGGGATTTTTTTGGTAATAATTTGAAAATATAAACACGAACTGTGTAGAAGACGCCTGTTTTTCATGTTTAGCCAATTCGTATCAGCTAATTTATAAGTTATATGCTCTCTTCTTTTAATACCATAGATGAATCTGCTACAAGAGTTTTGAACTCGTTGTATTCTGTCCATATCTATCTTATCCAGACAGTTATTACACACCTGATCACAAAAGTTGAAATGTCAGAGTACTAGTGAATCACATTCTCAAATTTCTGTCCAGAAGATATCTGTTGACGAAAAGAATTTTAAGACTAGCGTAAGCTTTTTGGATAAGTTTAGTAATATGATCTTTAAAACGTAGATTAGTATCAATATGAAGTCCCAAATTTCTAGCTGTAACAACGCAACTTAACCGTATTCCATCAATTAGAACCTCGAGCTCCGAAGCAATTTCTTTCCGCAATTTACGACTGCCAAACACTAATGCACTGGATTTACTGGCATTTATTTTTAGACAATGATCTTTAGAAAATGATATTAAGTTTGAGAGGTCTTCGTTGATTCGATCAGAAGCTGTTTGTACATCACCAGGTTCAAATGAATAATAAAGTTGCGTATCATCAGCATAGAAGTGGAATTTACAATTTTTGATAGAAGAAGAAAAGACAGACATGTAAATTGCATAGAGCGTGGGACCGAGGATAGACCCTTGAGGGACTCCACTAGTTACACTATCGCTATAGGAAACGGCTTGGTTAAGTTTTACTCTTTAAGTTCTGGGACTAAGATATTTTTTGAAAAGTGATTGTACAGTATTGTCAACTCCAATATTATGCAATATGGCTATTAAAAGTTCATGATCTATCATGTCAAAAGCTTTGGAGTAATCTAACAAAACCAGAGCAACCATATTATTATCGTCTAAAGATCTAAAGATGTCGTCAGAAATGTTAAGTAGAGCTGTAGTGCAACTGTGGCCAGCTCTAAATCCAGATTGAAACGGTGAGAATACATTGTTATTAAACATTTTTGAATAAGAAAAACTATAGCACAAGCATTGAGAACTATAACACGAAAAGGGCCAGAGATGCTGGTAATGCCTGGGATGCATACAAAACTTTATGTTCGATCGAAATTTTATAAAAAAAGGAAAACTAAAAATTGTAAATCGCTGTCGATAAGAACAGGACAATTATTTTAGCTAAGTATTCTAACTATTGTTTTCGTGGGGTAAACTGACGTCAAGGGGCCGGAGAAAATGTAAAACCTGAAGGTGACGACATTCTTTGCCTTACGTCCAAAAATTAAGTCTAAAATAATCGATCGTACATATTTATTTGAAAGCCATGAAACTGGAGGTTTTTAACAATTATTTCTAATAAATTATATTCTTGATTCTATAGAAAATAATATGAGGAAAGAACAATTATCCCTTAGATGTAGTACATTAATTTTTAAAGCCAGTTAGGTTGGTATTTCAGTATAGACGAAGCTATTAGTGCGTAAGCTATAATATTCGCTATACTAAAAAGGCAAATTTTTATTTAAATAGATGCTTAGTTTAAGCCTACTTAAAACGTAGCTTAAGCCTACCAGAATTGTATTTAAGTCATAGTTTAAGCCAACTTGAGTGATTTTTTTAGCTTATAAACCTTTATTGGATATCAGGCCTCAAGCTCTAATTTATGTTCAGTTAAGCCGTAGTTTAAACCTCTACTGATACAAAGACCTTTAAATCCTTAAACTCTTTGAGAGTAATCATTTTAGATCTTTTCTGTATAATTAATTAGAAACAATATTATTTAACAGCTATTCTTAATACTCGCAGTTCAGCTGGAATTAAACGTGATAGCGCTTATTCGCTCAGTAATAACTGTTATTTGTATCGATCGCAGCTTCAATTCAAATCTGAAAATTATCAGTTGCATTACGATGATAGGTTTAAATCAACTTTTGACTTTTAGTCGTATGCAATTTTAGTTTTTACATCTTGATTCAAACAGCGTTTATATTTGTTCTTATAATATATGTTATTGTTTTTTTATGTAGAATAAAAAACTCTACAAAAATAAAATATTTCTAAATCCAACAGTGGATTATTTACTAAATATTATGGAGCAAAATTTTGAATTGGTATTACCTCTTTCAAATGGCAGTGCTTTATTTCAGCCTTTTATTTTGAGATATTACTGGCTTAAGTAGTTATGACTCTACTAAGTAACTACGGATTTTTTGCCCACTGTGTATGCAACGTTAATGATAGAATTAAAAATATTGCTGAAAGCGTTCCAAATAATATACGTAATCATTCTTTACTTTGCATGTATGTACTTATAAGGTAGCACACCGTGAAGGATTTTGATCTAAGTCTTTCAGCAGAAATTAATCCCCTAGGTATGTCTGTGAATTCCGATATAATTATGAAAAGTGCCATTAAACAGCCAAAAATATGTCTAAAAACGTAAAACTGTGGAATTTAGGAATCGATAGTTAACAATTCACTTTAATAATAGTTTAATAATAAAAGTTGCAAAGAGCAATAACAGTTTAGAAATGACATTATTGAAATATATTTCTTCATATTTAGAAATATGGTCAATTAACAACTATATTAAAACAAAGTTCTTGTACGTTGCTGACTTTATAATAAATTAACTTCATGCTGAAGATATAAAACCTGATAACCGTATAATAGAATTAGACCATAAATTCTCATTAGAATTACAAGCATAGCATATTATTGCTAATTTCCAGCTGATAATACTACGTTCAGCAATCATGGAATCATGGTGATAGTGGACCGGGCCGTGTTTCAGTGAGTTATTAAAAGGCATAAATAATATTATGATACATCGAACATTAACTTCCTTGAAAAGCAGAAGTGGTTAAAGAGAATATCGAACGGTTAATTGCGTAAGTCGTAGATTGTCACGACATATTCCGTGTATATGTATATAAAGTCATTACAAAGTTGACGCACCTGTCCAACTGCGGATTTAAAAACGTAAACTTGAGGTTCTAACAGAAACGGTTTGGCCAACTAGGTTCCTTTTAGATCATAAAAAGTTCCGTTTAATTTTATCCCATTACCGATTCCTCGTTTTCCGAAGTGAACAACGGGTTATTTAAACTTAATGACAGACTTTTTGACGCACTCGTTATTAAGACACAATTAACTTTTTACAACAGAAGGTATTAAAGAAGTCCAAAAAAAAATAATTTCAAACAAGGTGTGGGTAGAATATATTAATAAATCATCAAAGTAAGCGGAGTATAGTCAATAATTTTTAACCAGTTTTACTTAAAAACTTTTCGTTTCTATTATTTTCTTTGTAATCGTGAAAGCTAGCTCTCTCGTAAGTTAGCTAAGCTCTTGAAATATTTACTCAGTCCCTCCCACAGGACATAAATACTCTGAAATGTTGAATCATGAAACTTGACGTGTATATCTATATTACAACTTACCACCCACCTTGAGTATCATAGAATAAATAAGAAAAAAAGGAAAACGCGACCGTTTCATCTTTTTAGCGATGGAACGAATATGTGGGCAAAAAGTGCATTAGACATCTGGACGGTTGTGACAGATGTACTTACTGAGTACAAAGATCTTTTATTCCATTTTCTTAAAGATATGTGGATACGTAATTGCTTATGTAGACATACATGTGCGTTATTTATGTGTACTTGTTTTTACTAATCGTGGTAGTTTAGTTAAACTGGATATTACTTTAAAATTACGAAGCATTTAATAAGCAGACGTTTATGTACGACTCGTTTTTACGTAGCTGTGGACTTTATCATTATGGGTTTTTCTTTATCTGAAATTCTACAAGGACACTCAAGGTGCGTCAGAATATGAAAGTTATCCTTTATGTGGATCTTTTAGGAAATTATTATCATAAAATTTTGTTTTAAGAAGAGGTTTCCCTTCAGGGTTTTAAGCTTTAATTTTACGCTGGTGATTCTTATCCAATTATCTCCGCAGTGATTGCAAATAATTTTAATTCGTTGTAAATAGCACATTACTCACCTTAAGGACTCTTACGGTTAATAATTTAGTAATTAAACACAATTTTGATGAAAGCAATAACATGCACGGAAATTCTTTTAAAATTAGGCAGATGTACGATTTCAAAGTCACCTCCTTTTACTTCCTCAAATTATAATTCAGAGGAAGCGTTTTGATTTGAGTATTTATTTCTTTATATTTGCAAAACGTTAATTACCAACGATTTTTGTACTAGAAAGAATAGTCATTTCTCTACAAAATGGACAGAGGACTTCAAATTCAAGTTAGGTAGGTAAATTACAAGATTGAAGATTTAAACAAAGCATTTGGATGCGAAGGAATCAAACACTCATGCTGTAAAACTATAAATTAAAATAATTACAGCATAAGTAAAAAACGGTTTAAACTTATAAATATAATTATGGATATGTTGCACCTTCAACAGATTTAAAATAAAACCGAAAGTTTAAAAGCGCAATTAGAAAATTACCGACGTTATTTATATATGTACCTATTGTATTGTGTTTGTTATTTGTTTTTACTCAAAGCTGCCATTAAAAGCATCAAAACTACTTTCAATAATTTGTCCTAAACTAACATTAAAGTAGAAAAATAACCTGTTGGTTACACATTTATATGCTCATTATTTTATTATTTCGTTCTTTTCAACATTTTATCCGAACTAATTCAAGAAATATTTCTCTAATATTTTGTTTGCCTGACCATTACGATGATTACTTAGAGTATGCGTGCATGTGAAAAATGGAATTGTTTACTTGAAAAGGAGGTTAAACTACAAACGAAAGTAATTTGTCCAAAAATGCGTTGTTGTTTATTGTCGCTGCTGTCGACCGAACTTTTTTAATAGTAATAGTTTTTCAATATTTAGGAAATTATACTGTTTTTCATTTTGAAGTTTCTGCTTTAGCGCAATTTAGTTGTATGCGAAAATCATATAAGGGAGCACTTTAATTTTTAGCGAATATTTGGTGATCTATGAAATGTGGGTTCATTGTTTTCCGGATTTTGAGAAGTTCTGGTTGTATGTCATACAGAATGGTCTTAATGTTCTAAAATTGACTCAATAGAGCGTTTGATGCTCTTAATAAGTTCAATTGCACTGCCACTGCTATAAAGAAAACTGCTAACATTTAAATTAAAACATTAAGAAATTTACCTTCTTAACCTTATCCTTATTAAAAATAGCAAACAGGTTAAAGTAGATTCTCAAATAGTGAGCCGGCAAACAAAGTTTATTACCAACCTTTGCCTTCTTTTATATAAGTTTTACGACCAATTGAATTTTAAGTTGTATAAATATTAAAATCTGCAAGTAGTTTAACGCTGTTGATGAAATTAAAGGTTTTATTACGCAATTAACTTCTAACAAATACAATGTGTTCAAGAAGTAAATGTAAAATATAAACAGTAAAGCATTGGCGAAATGATGATTATCGGATTTATCAAACACTTTCAGTTTTCTGCCAAAATGGCGTTAAGGACGAATTCACAAGCAGACTACTTAATCTTCAAGTGCTTCAACAGACAAAATTTTTCCAGTGAAAAATATATTTATACAAAGTAGCATTTAAAGGGTTGTCGACAATTTAAAAAAAAGTATTATTAAGGTTAGATACGCGATTGATTCTATCTAACACATGCCTTTCATTTGATCAAGTGCTTTTTGAACGCACAGTGCTTCGAATACATTAGAACAAATTGCCTTCTAGATATACAAAAAAAAAAAACAACTCTAAATATATAAATTCGAGATGGTAAACCTGTTAATGGTCGAATTTATTACTTATTCACAAGCTCGTTCACAACTTAATCAATACCTACCTTATTTTGGAGCTCCACATTTAAAGTAGCGATCAAAACAAGGACAGAAGCGAACGTAAATATGTTCGAAAGCTAAAATATTCTAAGTGTATAACTTGATTAGTGGAAACTATACGGACGAGACCGGGAATATGAGGGCGTATAACGTATGTAATGATGCAAAATTACACTTGTATGTAAATTTAATCATCATAATCGCTATAGGATCTCGTTTTAACGACCAAAGGCGTTGTGTGCGCTGGGTGGGTCCTTCTAAAACCCCGTTTAACCACCTGACACACCTTAAATATTCAACTGTCAAAATATTGAGTTTAGTGGACATAGCTTCTTGAGAAAAAAGTGCTATTGTTATGGGGTATACAATTAGAGTTATTAGAAAAAAGGCCTAAAATTGATTATGTTAAAAGGCAGAATAATTGCAGCAGTAGTGAAGAATTTCAACTGTTGTGTTTATGAACACCAACTTGATTTAAATGTGACAATTTATATTTTCTAATAAGTTATCTATAGTAGTGGTTCCCAAACATATTTTTCCGCGGAACCCTTATACAATAGTTCACATACCGTGGAACCCTCGCCATATCTGCAAAGATCCTAATCTAAACTGGGCATTAAGAAAGAAACAATAAAAATTACCTAGAAATAATTTATTCGACGTATGATGCACAAGAGATACAACAAATAATTATGCAAAATACAAATTGTACAAAACAAAATCCAAAATATTATAATTATTATACAACAAGTTTATGAAATGAAAGATGAATGAGAAGAATGTAAATATTTTAGACTTCAACAGTCCCTGAAAAATTGACTCCCGGAACCCCAAAATTATTTCGTTCCACAGAATACACATTGGAAACCACTGATCTATTGTTTGCAAAAAATAATGTAATATTAACATTTTTGTTACTTTAAGTAGTTAAACTGTAGACTGAACTACCAAAGATGGCAACAAATCAAGATTTTATCACCTCATATTATAGTAATAAAATAATGATACAATCTGTAGTATTTGTACTTTAAACACATACTTTGCCTAAGTTGCAAAAAACAAGATGTTCGTAATTATTATGTTTTTGGCGCGTCAGTTTGTTAATTTGAGTTAAATATTTTTGACGTGGTTTTAAATATTTTCGTACTGAAAAGTACAACTCTTACTTGCTTTCTATGTCCTGAAAAACTTAGAAACATTGCGAAAATTAGAAAGCATGTGTTATTCAAAAGTAAAATTACCATTTTATGTTGTTAATGAGAAGGAACTTTTCAATTTTTCTGGTTAAGCACAGAGAAAAGTATTGAGTTTATTGTCCCAAAACGGATTTTCTATTTTCAGGAAATTCAATAAAACCCAGGAAATTCAGGAAGCTTTTCTCTTATCTGCGACATTAGACACCAGCTAATGCCTAGCATTTCATAAACTGGAGTGTGTTCGTCTCGTTAATAATTTAATAAATGTTGAGTTGTAGGGTAAAAATCATAACAGTAAAGTATCTGTTTTATATTGCAATCTGATAAAATTAGGATAGTGGCAAACAAGATATGCATAGTGATATTAAATCATGCTAATTCAACTAAAGAGTTATATGATAAGGTGGACAAAAACAATAGGGCTAGCAATTCATCGTTACGACTTATTCGAAATTCCAAATGCATTTTAGGGAATCGATATAATAATAACAGTGTTTGTTGTTCACATCCGCGCTATTAAAGAGACAAATTTCATAATTTAGGCAAAGCAAAACAATTCTCGGCTACTTTTTTTAACAAAAGTCTAAGGTAAAAAAATCTTCAGCTGAACTATTAAATAATGGTTTCGGAGCGGTTGATGCTCTTCTGTTGTACGTTATCAGTTGACTGTGCATACCTGATGAGCCGCAATCATTGGGAAACCAGTGAAAGGACAGTCAAATTTAAAACCTATAACAACACGTAGTGTTCATTTCCCTACCTACGTTGCAGTGCATGTATACAAGTAGTACCTACTGTTTAAGTTAGTCAAGTTTAAATTATGATACAGTTTTCTTAAAATTGTATGTTTGATAAATTTAATTCCAAATACGGGTAAGCCTTCTGGCACAACAAATTATTGTTAACATAGAACTTTTCTGTCTGTTTAAATATTTTCTAAAAGATCCTTGTAACAACTTTAACTTACTACACTTTTTTCTGGTTATTTCGTCACATTTAAAAAAACTACTTGAACCAAAGACTGGTCTCCGAAACGTTACCTGTTTTAGTACTTTAGTAGTTTTACTAATTTTTAGTTTCAGTAACTGGTGCGAAAATATTCAGAAAAAAGTATACAAATTTTACTTCATAGAAAATTCAAACTAAATTAATTGGAATTAATGTTTCAATTTGAATTTGAATTCAAGACTCTATACTTATTCAAATTTAGAATCCAAATTTAAGCAGAATCAATCCTTGATTCGATGAGGAAGGTAGACATTTTTTATAAAGGATGTAAAAGGAAATATCATATTTGAAACTTAAATTTGCATCCCAAACTTTTTAAAGTTTTCAAGGTTTGAATTACGAATTTAAACATGATGAAGGTCCAGGATTTTAGTTACAAATTGTAACACATTTTTAAATAAGGTATTAGGCTTTTTGGTCTTAAATATTTGTTAGAATATCGAGGAACTAAGACAATTTAAGTTCTTTTGATCACTTACAGAGAATATAAGTATTTGATTTTGTAACCTTACTACCACAAAACTAATTTATTTTCATCAACAAATGCATTTAACGAGAAGTTTTCAATGCCATAATAAATATCTAAACCGATAAGTAATACTGAGGAAACAAATTTAATTACAAACATTTTTTGCTATTAAAATGTTTCTATGACGACAAGGATTTAAAGAATCTTATTACTTCTGTAAGTAGCACCGACGCGCGACGTTTACGCTAAATAATAAATAAAATACTGAAAACACGTTTGATTTCTGTGGCCCATTAATGTCCCCATGTATCTCCCGCCCAGCCCTTGATAAATTCAGAATTACAATCCGAAACGGGCGAATCACAACACTCGCCTTCGACTCGTGTCGCAAACTTTACTCTTGTTAATAATAGTTATCATTACACGCTCAATAAATAATACTTATGCTATTAATCAGATTTACAAATTCCAAACACTGTAATGTTACGTTTAAAAGATAACTTAGAAATTATTTGCGTCTTTAAATACAGGGTGTCTCACTATATTTTGACTGATTTTACAAGCTTATATTTTCTAAATGGGATGAAGTATTAAGGTGCGGTTTTCACCAATGAGTTTTACATGAGCCCAAGTTTTTTTATGGTTTTTACGAATATGCTATTCCTTCTTTTGTCAGTCATGGCATGCTAAATGTTTTGTTGTTTACGTTTTTGATTTTACAGTAGTATCTTCATAAGCGTTTATCTCGGTCATTTCTCATCCGATTTTAATTTTTAAAATATCGTTTGAACGCTAAAATATGCGCCTATTCTTATTTTTACAAATAAGTATAGGGTTGCATTTAAAAAAATGAAGTATCTGGTCTGCCAAATAATGCCATTTTTATTTCGGTTTTTAAAGAAGGAATAGCATATTCGTAAAAACCATAAAAAAAACTTGGGCTCATGTAAAACTCATTGGTGAAAACCGCGCCTTAATACTTCATCCCATTTAGAAAATATAAGCTTGTAAAATCAGTCAAAATATAGTCAGACACCCTGTACTTCAAACATAAAGAATGTGTGTGAAATATTACGAATTTTTTCTATATTCCGCTTTTAAATCGAATTTAAATTGAATTTCTGTTTTGAAAGCGACTGTTAAAAATTTCAGGATTAACTACTTAGATCCACGATTTAAAGAGGTCTCTAATTTGAAACTTAAATTATAATACTTAAATACTTATTATTTCTGCTGTTCTGTCATATAAATAATCAAATAAAGTTTTCGAAATTTTAAACCGCAATTCATGCAGAAAGCCTATTAAACTAAAATATTAACTAATGTCTAAAATTTTTGTAACAATTTTATCGTAACTAATATCTAGCTTGAACAAAAACCAAAAATGTAAGGGAAAGTATTTAACCGAATAACAATATTTTAGTTTAACTGGTTTATACTAATTACAGAAAGGAATGATTATTAAAGTATAAGCTAAATTATAATAAATAATTAAAATGGTTGTAACTGCCATGAATTGTAAATTCTAGATTTAGATTTTTATCTTAAAGGAGCCGACGATGTTGATAGAATTTTTATTAGGAAATATTTTCATTTTTGCTACTTAAGAAGATGCGCCATAAAAAATAGCTTTATTGCTTTAATCTAGAAATTAGGCTGCATTCTTTAATTATCTGGTTAGTTATTTTCTTTTTAATGCTATAGCAAACGCAAATTTTCTTTTTAAAATGTATTTTTTCGGTTACTTATTTAGGATAATTAGTCACATTATTTTGATTTTGGAAACTAACGTTTCTAGATATACCTATTTTCCAAATTATATTATTTTATAAAATTGCTTTATTGTTAATTTTGTTAAGGAATTCTGCCATTTTTTTGTTCTAATGTTAGTTAATCAACATAGTTGGACTTAGACATCTTAACTATTCTGAAACATGTTAAAATTCTATTGATTTTTATTAACTTATTAGGGAAAAAATAAAACTCAGACTAATAAAATAAGTTTCACAATTTTAACGAAATATTAAAACTAAAAGAAAAAATATAATTTATTTTTATAAATAAATGTGTAACGTAGTTGATAATTAGTTTTTAGGACTACTTTCTAAAGTCATTTAATTTTTAATATTTTAAGTTGTCTTGACAATTTAGGTCTAACCTTTAAGTTGATTTATGAACGGAATTTTAGAATAAAGTCTAAATAAGAAATTGACCAGTCTTTAAAAAATAAAAGGCGAAGTTAATAAACACGTTTTTAAACTAATGAGTCTTTTCTTTAATTTCTTATTTTTGTGGCGTTCGAGGGCAATTACTACTCTTTGATAAGTAATTAGCTTAATAGCGTTAGTACTTCATAAAAATGCGCCGATGACGATAACATCCTAACTTGTACATTTTATGGAGCATAAAATGTAAATACGATTCTCCTAGTTAATTAAACTGGACTTGAATATTCACGAAAGTCACCTTTACGTGTGCGACGTTTCAGTAAAAATAAGAAGAGTTTTAACAACGTATCACTTTCGATTAAACAAACTGCAGACCTCACACAATTTTTTATTTGGTTCCAAAGTATTTGATTACAGGTGAACAGATCGGAATAAAAAAGCATTGTCTTTTTTTACACAGTCACACACCCATAAAACTTATATGCCCCCTACGATTTAAAAACTCAAAGCCTACTATTCGAACTACCGTTTATTTGGATATAAAGTGGACCATACCGGTTTTATTTCGTATTTTCATCCATAAAAAATCTAGCTCAAACAGTACAAGCTTTAGATGACGGATCTTTTTCTAATAGTTTTGCGGCGTGGTTGTTAAAAAAAGATAGCAATAGGACGTTAAACCGCGTTTTATTGAATGAAATATAAAATGCCACACACAGCGCTGCCAGCTTGAGATGTCTTCATCAAGGAACTATTTATGACGTCACAGGTCCTCAGGATAGAAAGAGAAGATTATATCTCTTAGCCGAATAAAATAAGGATAGCTTTAAAAAGCCATATGGGAAAATATGTCTAGAGACCCTGAAAATTAGTATTATAAATATACATTAAAGCTATCGTATAATTAAGACTTTTTTTTTCGTATTTCGCAAGTTTCAGATTATTTTGGGCTTTTTTGTTCTTTGCTGGCTTTCCTTTTTGAAATTTTATTAGTATTACGAGTCGTCCGATCGTTATTAATCTTGGAACAGTTTCGAATTATTAACGGGAAATTTTTTAATTTAAGGTAAAATCATTTTGTTTAGCATGAAAAGACATTCTTGTGGTTATTGTATTTGTGAATTGCTCTGATTAACCAAAGCCTTTTGTGCCCGTGAGTATAGATTACAATTTACAAGACCTTATTAATTTACCAAAGATATATGTGTTGGTGGTTTAGGTAACACAATATTTTTTAAAAATTCGAGATGTATTGAAACTAAAAATACAAATTGGTCATTTTATATACCTGAGACAAAAATATCGAATTTCAATACGAGATGATTTTATTAATTCAACCTGACGTGTTTACACAAGCTAAATATAAGTTAGTGAACTTTAACAAGATATGTGGGTATCTTTTTACAAGATTAAGCGACAAAAGTGTAGGTATTAAGTCACCTTTACATTTCGCTTCCAAAAATTGTTTTTTGATACTTTCAAACATGTTGGCAATACTCGGAAAAACCGCCGTGTATAGGTACAACATCTTTATCATCTTATTGTTCTGCTTATTCGAGTGGGAATAATAATTTTATTATGTGGTTATGCGGATTTCAAAAACTAAAAGTTTAAATTGCAAGGATCGCCATTAAAACGAACATGTCTTCATTCGATGTTTTTGTAGGTATTTCAAAGAAAACTTGCGAAAAAAATAAATATTCCCACAAAATTTAAATATCTGTGGGAAATTACTCATTGATGATGTCAACGAATTTTATTGATACATCAGGATATGTCATCGTAATTTACATCCAACATCAATACTTATACGACATAATTTAACCTTTTCGGGTATATTCTTATCTCCTTGCCATAAAAGAATAATTTACAAATATCAGACATGATAGCGAATATCAGTTTCTTTGAAGACCACATCATAAGCACGGTCTGAGTTAAAAATTACTATTAATTGATTTCGCGAATCTCGATAACTGCAACCAGGAATTAAAATTTTAAGAACCTTAGCTTCCATTTTAGGAATAAATGTAATTATGCTTTGGCTCTTTCGGTCTGATTTTAAACTGTAAACTGATTTTATTATTTTAAATTTATGGGATACCTAAGTCGAATAATTTTGTGAAAAGTCGGTAAGGTTGTTTTTCAATTAAATCAGTTACATTAACAGCTAAATTTTATGGTATCATCTTGTTTTATTTCATTAACTGAGATATATACATTGAGGTCAACTGAATCTATTTAAATTAATCTTCAGGCAAATACCTAACTGAAAGCATTTGAAAAACCATGTTGTTGGAGAACTATTATAGTAAAATTTACTTGGTTTTGATTTCGATGAGTGTTGCTGTAATTTATTTTAGTTTTGGAAAGTTTGGATTGGTACTTTGTAAAGTACAGGCATAATTAGACATCAATGTGACCTTTGTCAGCAAAAATCATTCGTTAAAATATTTGTAAAAATAGATATTTGCAGGAACATATTTATGTGATTTTTTCTGTTGTATCGCTTTGAAAATATTCAACAGAACAAGTATAATATTTTATATCAACTTCTTTCCTTTGTTAATTAACACTAAAAAGTATCAAAAATTACGCCTACGTTCATCTTCTCCATAAATGAAGAAATCCTAATATTGCTAGCTTTAAATACACAATAATTCTATGTAGGTTAGGTTCTAAATGTTTAACAACGCAGGTCTATGACGTCCATTCATTCATCAAGTGGTTTCTAAAAAGCCGGTAATTTAAAATAAACAATTTATGAAGGATGGGCTAATAATTAGATTGAGATACATAATTAATGCTGTAGTGAGAAACTTCAATAAGTTTTAGACCTAATGGAAAGTGTCGAACGAACTTCATTAATGTTCGAAATTCGTCCTTGTTCTTTACAAGGATTTATTAATTATTTAGGTGTAAGATTAATTTCCAGTTCGGTGTTTAAATCCATAGTTATTAACGAATTAATGAATGGATTGCCTGCGATACTTATTATTTCGAGTACGTTCAGTTGATTTAGGGCCAGATATTTTCTCTGTAGATTTATTTTTCGGATGAACCAACTATGGGCTACGAAAGTTAACCAAAATGGTTTGCGGCCTTAGTTGTTGGGGCTGATTGTGCATTCTTGTGAGCTTTCTTCCTTGCCCATATCTCTTTGGCTTTGTCGTTGTTTAGCTTCTTCTGATCTCTTCGGAGATAGGTATTTGTTAATACAATATCTGAAAGTGAGGAGGCGAAAAAACTGGCCCTTAATTATATATTGAACTAAATCTAAAATCAAAACAAATGCATTAATTAAAATTTGATATAAAGTTGGGTAATTATAAATAGTAATTAAACAATGCCAAATTTGGTTTTGTTCAAAATGATGTAAAGTTAAAGTAAACATACGAAGGTCTGAAGTTGGTAGACAAAGATTAATAAATTGCTGCAGATGGACAACAATTATTTATGCTGCCTTCTGATATGAAATTTAGACTAAATCACTCTGTGTATCAGAAATCAGTTTCTAAGGGTATTCCTACGTCTGAATTCCAATTCTATATGAAGATGAAGTTAAATCCATTGTAATATCTAAATAATAAGTAATAGGTACATAACTAATCCGTTCGACAAATTAATTTAATGTAAGATTACTATAAACAAAATGTATCTCTAAATCAAAAAGTAGGACTTAACCGATCGTGATATACAAATAACTGCCTTTTGTTGAGTGGTGGGTTTGGTAACAGCAAACTTCCATGACTATAATATATTTATGTAACAACACCAACGCGAGGTATAATAATATGGCAGTAAAAAAGCTAAATAAGCTGTAAGTTATGTGAATAATAAACTTATCCACCACCAGCTCCAAGATTATTCTCTTAGATATGAGACCATAAACCTTTTTGTAAATTTCTTTCAAAATTAGTGGGTGTAACAATTTTATCGGTAAAATATGACAATTGTACATCACAATTATAAATAACACGCCTACGACGTCAAAAATAAGAAGCCGTTTGAAATTTTCATTTTTTACGAATAAAGCAGCGAATTATCGTTGTTTGAAATCTTGGAAATTTTAAAATAAAGTACCGAGATCAAAGATTAGAGAATATGGAGAGACGTTAAGAATGTAACTGAATTAAAGTGGCGTTTAGTAATAATAAAGGATAGTAAATTAAATACCTAAAAGCTATATTGTGAACTTTCACGATTTTACTTATTTCTTCAAACAGTAAAGCTTTGCTTAAAGGTTTGAAGGACAGCGGGATATTTGCAGTTAAAGTTTATGTTACTGCAATGCTATTTTATTATTTACCTCTAAGGTGGGATGATATTCTGTTTCACCGTCAGGAATCCCAGAAAGTGCAATCAAAAATTAAATTTATAAACGTTGATGCTTTTGCTTGTAACTACGTCAGAGAACGTACATATTTATTGTCTAAAAAATTGCAAGAATATTGTTTAAAATAATTTATTGTGAAACAGTTTTGGCCCAAATATTCCACCCAACATTTGAATAAACTGTAAAAAAAAAATTTGGGTACTACCTACAGCCAAGAAATTAGTAAAAGTAAGCTCGGGCAAAATGCGATTTTAATGAAAGATATTTCTTTAATTCCTGGTACTTAGTAAATGAATGGCGAATGTTTACTTTTATTTAGCAGTTTAATTTCCTTATAACTTCCTGGGCTATAATTTCTGTTTATAATTCAGCAATGTTTGTTTTATTTCATAGGTCTGACTATATAATTTTCAATTATTAGAACGAGATAATGATATAATCTAGTGCTCAAGGCAAACCGCGATTAAAGTTTATTCTTTAAATCTATTTTATTACATAATTACGGACCTACAGCATTTTTTTTATGCGCAGCCTATATAAACGTAAGATTTTAGAAACGGACTTCTGGAAGTTTTCGATTTTATACTCGTATTAGTTCCGAAGCGAAGAACGATCTAAAGGAAAAGTGTTTTAGAAACCTGATGACATAATTTTTGTGGGGTCCAAAAATTATGAATCAATTTATTTTTTTGCCGCATAATCCGGTCGATGTAATCAACAGAAACATCAAAACGTTCATTAGGCATGGAATTGAAAAAGTTTGCCTATCAAAAAAGCAACCACGGTCATTAAAGCTTATGTTTAAACAAAAAGGTCCCATTAAGTCGGCGTTTATCTAATATTTGTCCACGGTTGTGTCTAAGATACTGACCCAGGACTACCCGCGAGATAGATCGAGACAAACAGTCGTCAAATTTAATGAGAGCAAGCGGGACGTAAGAGGCCACACAACTCGAAAGGCCGACCACCAATTAAGGATGTAAAGCACATTAATTTGCCGGTGGACCTCCTATATGTGTAAACTACACGTCTAATTTAAATTCCCTTACGTGCATCTGCCATTTCCTTCTTACGCCTCGGTTTAATTGATATAAACGGAGATGCGAAAGCCGCCCGTTTATCCTTTCATGCAAACTAAACTTAGTCGAAAGATACGGAAAAGGACTGGACTTTTAGTTGTTTTTCGGATTTTTTGTTAGCTTGGTTCGTTTAGTGAGCTTAATTTGGCAAATTTAAATATAGAATGCCTGATGGAGATAGATTAGACGAATTGCTTATTCTTAATTAAACAGCAAAAGCTGGTATTTTAACTCAAACTCCCCATTTCTTTCTTTTTTATTTCTAGACTTTAATATGGGTTTGTTTTTATTTAACAGATTTTTTCAAAAAAATGCAAGAAGATATTTCCCAAAACAACAAAAATATCTTTACTTTTTTCGGCAACGCATGGAAATAATTCCACCATAATTATAATTGAAATGTAAAATCATTATACTACCGAGTGTTGGTGGGCGTGTGTTATTTATTAAGTCTTGACTAATTTTATGCCATGACTTGATTACTTGCTATTAATTTTATTTCAGCTGCCTTAATCGATGTTAGGGTTTATATTTGCATATTAGGCATAACTCAATTTAAAAAATTGAAGGCGATTACGATTTTAATGTTTCTAACTGTTTGATAGTAAAATTACGTGTGGCAACCCGGAGTTATATTTTTACGTTCATACATACTCGATAATATGCAGCATTTCTAATGAAAATTGTAGCAAATAAATCAATGACTCCGATAAATATCAAGCACCAAGTTGTGGAATTTTAAAATTACTCATAATTCCTGTACAAATGTCGCTTTATTTTAAAATTACTTGCCAAGGTTTTTGTTAATCTATAAAAAGTAATAAATTAGTACATTAACATCTGCTCTGTTCGATACTTGTTAACGCCAATAGTTAACTAAGGTAAATTTTCTTTTGACTGTTTACTATAATATTATTGTTGTAAAATAAAACTGAAGACCGCGGAGTACAATAATAAAACGATTAGATTTATTAACGTCGTAAATAAAACTCAAATTTAAAAGGTCCTTTTTTACAAAATTTATTAACCTGTTTATTGACTAATGTTTCTTTGTTGGGTATCAAATTGAGACATTTTATTGGGAGTATATAGCTACTATTAAGTCTTGGGCAATTTATACATCAAATAGAAGGGTTTGTAAAAATTTACGTGGCCTATTTCTGCGGTTTGCAACGTCTTAAAAATGAATTTACTGATTATTAAAAATAAAGGTTTTTTTCACATTTATGCAAACCATACGATTTTTATTAGATATGGTTTTGATACACAAACTTTACAGAACAATTTGTAACCTATACAACATATACAAAGTATTCTAAATGTCAAATTGCCTTTATATATTAGAAACTCAAAATCAACTCATTCCAAATAAGAACAGACTACAAAAACTGTGGAGACATAGAGTCAAGTTTAGTTTATAATTATGTGTTAAACAATATATGTTAATATAACTAATTTCATAACGAATAGGTACTTATTTGAAAATAAGTTTATCAGAGAATGGGAAGATTTATGCTTAATTCTCGAAGTAATGCCACATTACAAAAATGTCACGAACAGCTTTAATGTAAACTTTCCTAAAATGTGTATGTGTTGCCTTTTGATATTCTATTTCAAAACTATAATTAGCCGAAGAAAGCTTTGGAAGTTTATTCAGTAATTCGTAGTTTTATATACGGAACTAAACAAAAAGTATAGAATAAATAGTAATATCGATATGTACTACTCGTATTTCGGAAGGTACAAACCAAAAACATTGGACATCGAAACTTAGATTAATATATTTTTTCTACAAACACTACTAAAAACTGAATTTTTAACACGGCATACTTCAATTAAAAATGTAATATTAAATTGCAGCGTGTTAAAAGTAGATCACGTGGTTTACTTTTAACACTAGTGTTAAAAGTCTCCTGTCACAATGACAACTAAAATATTACTCAAAGACTGATTTTGATTTAACTCAATAGTACCTACCAAATCGACAAATCTAATGTTGCCCTACTAGCAGCTTCTTCTATATCGATCGAAATTTCTTTACTTAGATTAGAACTCATCTTAAATTATTCTTTTTCACTTTTGACAAGCATATGTCAAACAATACATATGTAAGCTCAATTCTAAATTGTTCCGTAAATGTCACAGAGTACTAGATTTTTTAGGTAATCTTTGAAATCTCGAATAAGAAAGTTTAAAATGGTTTCAATGGCGTTTGTAGAAAAAATAGTGTATGATATTCGTGTTAAAGGTGATTTTATTTTGTTCGTGGGGTTGCTCAACTCGCTACGCTCGTTTCGCAATTTTCCCCACTCACAAAATAAAATATCACTTTTAACACTTGTATCATAAATAACTATTTTCTACAAACACTACTAAAAACTGAATTTTTAACACGGCATACTGCAATTAAAAATGTAATATTAAATCGCAGCGTGTTAAAAGTAGATCACGTGGTTTACTTTTAACACTAGTATTAAAAGGATGCTGTCACAATGACAGAGCAACTAAAATATTAATCAAAGACTGATTTTACCTACCAAATTGACAAATCTAACGTTGCCCTACTAGCAGCTTCTTCTATATCGACCGGAATTTCTTCACTTAGATTAGAACTCATCTTAAATTATTCTTTTTCACTTTGACAAGCATATGTCAAACAATACATATGTAAGCTCAATTCTAAATTGTTTCGTAAATGTCACAGAGTACTAGATTTTTTAGGTAACCTTTGGAATCTTTAATAAGAGAGTTTAAAATGCTTTCAATGGCGTTTGTAGAAAAAATAGTGTATGATATTCGTGTTAAAAGTGATTTTATTTTGTTCGTGGGGTTGCTCAACTCGCTACGCTCGTTTCGCAATCTCCCCCACTCACAAAATAAAATCTCACTTTTAACACTTGTATCATAAATAGCTATTATGTTGATTGAAAATAATCTAAAAAAAAAACATAATGAGTGCGAATGACATTTATATACCTAACAATAGTTTTTATTATGTTGTTAAGAGCTCCGCCAGCGCAATTAAGAAAATAAGAAAACTTAGTCAATATGTAGGTAAAAATTAAAACCGAAACCTCTAGACTTTTCTAAAAAAAGCACTCAAGAACATTAATATTGCAATTAGGAAACTTAATTTGATGGAAGTAGTATTGAAAGGTAATTCCACTATGTAAATACATTTTTGGATTAGTTACTGGAAGATTATACCTGCATAACTGAAATATCGTCATTTAGAATTAGGTAACCAAAGGTACCTATATTATGCAGTTTGCTTTTAGTGATCATTCATGTAGTTTTACAAGGTTGTAAAGCTAAAAAATTTCATTAAACTTGCTGGGGGGCAGGTAAATATTTTGTTTTAAGCAATTTATTCATAAGCGTATTTTGTTAAACAATCACATTTTTTTAACTGTTATAAGACTAACACGACTTTTTTTAAACAATACTTCAACAATATTGTTTTGACTTTTCCTGTGCCAAAAATTATAGTAGCTAGCCCCTTAGCTTTTTTTATGATGTTTTTGTACTTATATGAAGTAACCACAAATTTTGAATTTTAAATTTTACGCTATGAATATAAGGAAAGTCCTGCGTCAAAAGTATTCGCTTAGTTATGGCTAGCATTTTTGAAAATAAAATCATTATTAGAATTTATTAATTATTAAATATCAATTCAAAAATTTGAAATTTATATTTATTAGATTAGCAACAACGCAGTGATAAAACAAAAAGATGAATATTTATAAATTAAACTGAAACTACTTAGAAGAACTCAAAATTGTAAAACTAAAAATGTTACTGTTACTACTCTAAAAGAATACCTATACCTATAGTTTATCACTGAGCAGCTTGCCCTTTTTGCTTAATGACGGCCTATATTCTGGAAGGAATTGCATCTACAAGCTTTTTATAGCCTTCTCTTGTAATCGTGTCCCAAATATTTTGAATTTTTTGACGCAAATCAGATTTTGATTTCGTCGGATTTCGTCGAAGCTCTTTTTTCATTTTCCACCATAAAGGTTCTATAGGCAAAAGACTGGCCCACCAGTCTATTTTGGGTATTTCGTTTTCTACAAACCAAGTTTTAATTATTTTTGTCGTATGGCAAGCGGCGCTATCTTGTTGGAAAAGATAGGAGAGCTTAGCTTCGGAATAGACGGTAAGAAATTATTTACTAATAGGTATATCTTGATATTTTTGATCATAGATAGTTCTATCTATAAAATGAACACATCCCACCCCTTGAGCGGACATACACCCCCAAACCATTAATGGACTGCAGTATTCTGTTTTTGTTTATGGTATGCCTCCTGAGAAATTCGAATCACGCGTGTGCGACTTGATTCCCACTGCTATAACGTCCAATTCTGTCGGTTCCAAGCCCATTTGAAACGATTTTTTATTTGTTTTGTTTTTAACAATGGTTTCTCTTTAGCCTGCGTAGGTAACAAAACTGATTACGATTGTTGCGTTAATTTATAGTCTCATCATCTTACCTTGTCAAAACTTGTAGCCCAATTGTTTTATTGTTCTTCTGCAAGTACTGACTAATATATTCTTTTCTATGGTTTTTGATACTGTTAAAGACATTTCTGCAGCAGTAGGACGCCCATGGTTTTTAACAATTCGATTTAAAATCCCCGAATCTTTCTCAGAAGGCTTCTTTGGTCGTCCAGTTTTTTTCTCTACGCCAAATGTGCCAGTCTTTTTATATTTTAGTATCACATCTCTAACGGCAGATCGCGAAAGAATTAGGATTGCGATACAGGTCTTCCACGTAAGTAATTATTGGTAATAATCATGAACAATCGTAAAGAACTGCCAGAAACAATCGGAAAGCTATGTTTGTTGTTTGATTACGATTTTGTGACTAAATAGACAAGCAGGCGAATTATTTTGGCAGGTTACTATTTAATCGAATCAGATAAAATTTGAGATTTTCGAAATATACAGATAAAAATTATGCCATAAGAGAAGTAAATTATAATATATATTCCTAAAACAAGAAACAATGGCTTATCCGGCAGAAATTGACTATGTAGGTATTTCACTATCACTTTCTTTACCAAAAAGATATGGGCGAATGCTTTTCACGCAGATCTCGTAATATGATCGGAATGGGGGTTGCTGTAGAATTTAAAAGTTATCTTTGAAGCGATTTACTTTTATTACTTTCATATCATTGACATTTAACTGGCATTTTTCAATTAAGTTTTCAATTAAGCGAGCAATCAAGGAATTTTGTTTGGTTATTACAATGCTACTTTTTCTTTGAAAATTTACTTTTGTTGCATGTCATCAATGATTTAAAAATAATAGAAGTAAATATCTCTAGAGATAACCTTTAAATTTCACACCAACCTCGGTCCAAAGACTTTTTACTCATATATTATACCTTTTTGAAATTGACTAACATATGATTAACAATTGTATAATTAGAACAGAAGTGAAAATCTGCATTTTTTTATTAAATACAAAACAAAGAAAATTACACAAGTCTGCATCCAGGAAGTTCCATTACATATTGATTAATACGAGATAAGATTTTCAATCAGTTCAAATTTTAAGAAAATTAACTTTTTAGAACTCTAAGCAATATCTACATCTTTATGTATTTTAAATAATTATTTTTCGTTTTCCTGCACATTTCCAATTTCTTATTAAAATCCTTACTTTCATGCCTGTACCACCGGGGCCAGATAGATTTGTAGTAACATACGTAAACGTTTGCTCTTGAGGAATATGTGTACGAAAATTAATGCAAATACTTAAGAAAACTTTAACAGTAATACATTTTTACTTAGGTAAGGTATAATTTGGGATTATTTTTACATGAAAAAATCCTACAACTGTCATGACATCACTTTTGTCCAATAACAACGCTTGGATCAGCATTTCAACAGCCAATCATTCATTTTTATCATGATAAAAAATATCATTACGTCCTCCTCGCACATCGAAAAAAACGACGTGTCTCTGTCTGCTCTGTTGCTACAGAAACCTAAACTTCAAAATTATTATTTGACATTAATTGCTAAAATAAACGTCAGAAAAAATGTCTTTAATAAAAATTTGTTTGTTGTTTCAGGATTTTTTCCAATAAAAAAACACTCGTCCTTTTATTTTTATGGATAAAATTTCATTCTTGTATCACTCAAACGAAGTTGCCATAAGAAAATTGACTCGACTAGGCCTACATAAAAAAACCCTTGCCCTACGGGCGCGGGTTTTTAATTAATGTAGGCCTAGTCTCGTCCATTTTCCATGCCAACTTCGTTTTCGTACCAAATGAAATTTTATCGATAAAAATAAAAGGTCTCGGGCTTTTACTGTTGAAAATAAACAGAAACAACAGAACTTGTAGATAAATATACATACATAATTATAATAATGTGTAGTTCTAAATTTTATTAGCTTTTGTACAGCGTAAAAACACTACATAAAGAGGGAAATTTAATTTTTAAATTATTTTGATTAGAAGTGCGCAGCTGATAATTTCTTTATTTTACAATATAATAATGTTTTGGTTAACAAAGTCACCGAATATTTCAGCATGATAATAACGGAAAGTTATCAGTAATGGCGATAAAATTGCTATGTTTATCATTTACGCTGCTGTGCCATATATTGTGAGGTGCTAAGAGGGCCTAGCTCGGGCTCTGATCTTGGGGCAGATTGCGAGGGGCGGAAAATTTGGTACAAGAAATTAACAAATGGTGCAAAAAGTTAGACCCTAAATAAAGAACCAAATAAATAGGCAAGAATAAACTGGTAGGGTTGCTCTTGTATATGCCAAAGGTCTGATATTCCATTCCGGTTACGGTCAGAGCGTTTTATTGACGTGAAGAAATCTGACAATTTTCCATCTTTCACACACGATACGAAGTCGAAATCTGACAGGGGTGGAAGTTCTCTACATTTGGCAAAATTCTGGTCAGATAGTGTTAATAATAAACTATATTAGTCTATTCGCATTCAGCAAACCTGGTACCCGCAAACAGACTTTGACGAGGCTGGTGCGTTAACGTATGAGGCTCTGCGGGTGCAATGCACAATCCGGCCCGTCTCAGCGGGTTAGGATGTTGGTGCGCCGTTTAATAGCTACATACTGCACTAGGAATATGTATACATTTATTTAAAAGGCTTTAAATCATTTATGTTGGAAAATCAGATTACATCAAAAGTTTTCTGGGCGACTTTAATAAACATGGAGTAATAAAAGTAGTGGCCCACAAATATGTGAAGAAACACTGGAATTGAATAAACCAGCGTACTTCTGCTTCATTGATATCGACCATATTCAGCTGAAACAAATAAAACAATTATTGGACGATCATAATACTCCAAAGGGGTTGATTTCACTAATAGATGCCATATACACAAACAACTATACAAAGATAAAGTTGGGCAAAGGGGAATTAACAGAAAGAATACCAGCCAATAAAGGAATCAGACAAGGAGACTCGCTCAGCCAATTACTTGTTAATGTAACTACGAATGAAATTACAAACTTAACATTGAAACAATGCAAAAGATGATATACAAATACTCGTCTAATGGGACAAATGGAAATCGAATTATATGTTAATCTGACGACGCGGCTGTGGTCGCCGATAATGAGGATAATCTGCAGAGATTTCTTTTTGAATTTTCAAAAGCTTGCAAGAAGCTTGATTTAAATATATCGATAACTGAAACCAAAATACTTACTGTGCATAAAGACCCTTTGCGATGCAAAGTAGAACTTTCCGGAAAAGTAATCGAACCAGTGATGAACATTAAGTAATTACATTAGCAAGGGAGGTTATCCAGCAAGCTGACAAAACTGCCAAAGTATCAATGTGTCTCAATGACACTATCTGGCAAAACAAATTTTTACAAGAATCAAAGGCAAAAATATATAAAGCAGGGGTACATCCTAGAAACTAGGAGACTACAGAAATGTAAACTTTAAGAAAAACAATACGCTTCAGAAGATCAGATCATATTAGAAGTGAATAAATTTGACAACGATGTAATACAGAAGACATCGGAAGCTGGGTCTTGTGAAGGCGAAACGAACGGAATGAGCATGGGGAAAATGACCGAAGTTAAATACTGTGAAAATATAGTATCAGGAAAGAGATCTCCAGGAAGACCTAGGAAGAGATGGAGAGAATCGTTGGAATAAACAGGCTATAAACCTAAAAGAAAGAAGTTGAAGAAGAAGCATTATCACTGATGTTAATAGTACAACAGCTTTTCTTAAATTCAACATAAATCTACAGCATTCAAATAATAGAGTTGCATTCAAGTACTTCCCAAAATATCAAGATTTCAAATTGCAAAATTAAAATCATATTATACGAAAGGATACCTATTAGTACTTAAACTGTACATAGGTACCACTTACAAAGTAATTGCACAAACACTTCCTTCAAAATTTACTAGAAAGCTTTTTTAAAGCTTATTTTAATTAGTTACTTTAAACGCAAGTACCTCTCAGCTAACTAAAGCAATTACTTTGTACAATTTTCTCAGCAAAATGACATTTTAAGAAACTTTCTCATCAACTATCAGATGTTTATTCTAATCGTATTTTAATTGGGCTTAGTTATTGATAAATCTTGCCTAGTATAAAAACGTCCATTTCCCAAAATAATTTATAGAAACTTATTTTTAGATTTAAAGGAAGAAAATGCGTACGTGAAAGGTTTATCCCGTAATAAATCAAACAGAAAATGCATTTCAAAAAGGTCCTATGTTTTAAACAATAGCTAATAAAATGTTTAATTTTATAATAGCCAAATATAGAAGAAACGGTTCTAAATTTTTAAATTATCATTGTAACTACAAGATCAAAGTTCTACTCGCTATTCCGCTATTTATAGAACGGCATCATAAACATTTTATACCCTTTCATCTTAAATTAGTCTAATGTCTTCCTAAAGGCAATTATATATTAATGAATGTCTTAACTGTTAGCAGGATTTTAAGTACCCACCATAAAAATTTATGGAGTACCCTCAACTATCGAGTTAATAAGGGATTATAAAAATCTAATTAAATTATTATAGGTGCACCTTTGTTGAAACTACCAATTTACACATATCTATCTGATTTGCATTGAATTACTTTTTTAAGTGTGAACATATAAAGGTGTTGGAAGAAGAAAGGTGTTTTTCTAATATTTTTATTGATATTTGGTATCATAACTCGTATGTAAACATTTACCTTTGCTTACATTTTTTTTTAAATATAAATACTTAAATATTCCTTCCTTATTTAAAACAAACATTTTCAAAGTACATATTTTATTTTGATTAATCAAAAGGAAGAAACGAAATATGAGTGTAACCAAAAAACCTTCGTATTTTATGCATTTACAATTAATTATTTAATAATAAAGTTACTATCAAGATATTTGGATGAATTTTCGCCTAAACATTGTCAGACTTTAGTAAAAATAATGCCCTAAAGGAACTATGGCCAATATCAAAAGGAAAGGTTATACGAGTATTACTGAATTGTAACTTAGAAAATGGCAAGAGTTAAGTTTTCTTTATTTTTATACCTTTTATATTAGCAAAAATACTCAATCTCGAGTCAAATTAAAAAAAGGTAAAGAAAGTGTTCATAAGTAAATTTAAAAATTCTATAAACCCAAATATTTCTTTAAGAAATGTTGGAGAGCTCCAAAAGTGGGTTTTATGCATACCATATACCTAATTGGGTTTTGGTATATATTTTTCATTCTTTTTACAGTATACTTTCTAATCCTACATAAATATGTTCTTATTTTTCCGGTTAGTATCTTAAAAGCAACCAGTCTTAATCCCTGAAATATATAATATTTCATTCCTTTATTCACATTGCGGTCAGTAGCAATAATAATTATTAACATTCAAAAAACATGTCTTGTTCTACCACCTTTCGCTCCGTTTCTTAATAATTTATGTCTAAAGTTTAAACTCTTTGCCTAAACGGCTTGGCATGCTCTATAACATTCGCCTACTAATTTTTAACCTTCCAAAAAGAATACATTTATTAATATCAATTTGAAGCCCAGAAAGATTCAAGAATGAGTTCTACTTTCTTTGCTAAAATTGTTCTATTGAAGTTTCATGGAACATACCTGAAAGTACAATCTAAAACTAAAAAAGTGCAAAGGATATAGTTTCAATCGTTTTATACATTCAATTTTTTATTATACATAACAACATAATTGCAGTAACCATCCTTTTTATAAAAAGTACGAACAGCATAAAAACTGGGGTTAACGCTATATTTTCTATGCTTTTTTACGCTTATTAATTGCTTGGGTTTGATTTTGTTGACTTTTTGCTTAATTAAACCTTTTCCTACGCAATTCTAAAATTTTTTTATTAATTATTTTTTTAAACTATTTTACTATTTTGATAAGAAAAAAGTGTTAGCATGCTTGTTTTTGTACGAATAAGAGTCAGGGGAATGATATAATTAATAGTGTAAAACATGAGCATGGAACTTTTAGATTCATGTTAGGCTTGCAAGCGATTGTATATCAAAAACAGTTTCAGAAAATTTGAGAAATTCCAGTGGTATGCCTGTTTTTCACGTTTATTTTTAGGCCTTTTTAAGTAATTTTAGTTATTAACTTTGTAGCATCAATTTTTTCCATAACAGTAAATGTCGTTTATTTCATTGGGGCTTTGTAATTTATTATTTAAATTTTTGCCTTTTATAATCTCAAGTAAATGTTATTTACAGGTTCATTGCAGAAATGCCAAAAGTACCTATCCTTGTTTCTTGTCATTTCTTTCTGTTCCTAATCTAAAGAAAATACGAAACACGTGGTTTCTCTTTAGACTCTTAAAACGGAAAGTGGTCAATTCTATTTGTAGCATGCTAATTAAAATTAAAATTGTTAATTAAAATTTGCATTAAACTTATTTATTATACAGGATGTTAGTACATTTCTCTGTAAAAGTAATGCAGTTGTTGGTTTCAACAATTTCAATGTATCTTGTCATAATTATAATTTATGATGCATAAATAAAAGTTGTAAATTGTTAAAATCCATACAGGGTGTTTCATAAGTAATGACGAAGAAGGCAAACTTCAGAAAAGATTTATTATAGAAAATAATCCAGTTGCTTTGGTGTAGCAATAAAGACATTTTATAATAAAAGTTATGCAGGCTACAAGCAGCCGTCTGAAAATCAGATTTGAAGTCGTTTGCACAATTTCTAATTTAAACAAAAAAAACAAACACTTAAACTTACAGGTTACGCAGTAATATAGTTCCAAGAAAAAACTGTAATTAAAGCAGACTTTGAAGTTTGTTGTGCTACAATTTTACTGACGAAATTGTTTTTTTTTTAAATTTAATTATAAACCACAAATAGTTTAAACGAAGAATAAATTCTTGTATCTCAATAATAAATCGAACGTATGTTTACAGGAATTTCTCAATCACACCAAGAAAAATGTTCATTATTATTTAAAAAAACACCCTGTAAAATGTTCCTTTTTTTAAGAAATTATTTCAATAAAATTACTAAAAATTAGCGAAAAGCTTAACGTATCATTTCGTCACCCTGCCAAAGTATTTTAGTGTTAGTAAATGGCCCACTAAAAAGTACTTTTAATAAACGTAATTATCTGTTGGCAGTGTCTGCAAGTTGTAATTCTTGTTCGTTTATGAGTCTATTGTATGTGCGCTTTTGCATATGGGACAAGATAACACATTACCCGTCTTTTAACAAGACCATAACACTACAGAAGCTGTATCAGTATGGTTTGTAGTATTGTA
Organism: Melanotus villosus; assembly: GCA_963082815.1. Taxonomy (NCBI): domain Eukaryota; kingdom Metazoa; phylum Arthropoda; class Insecta; order Coleoptera; family Elateridae; genus Melanotus; species Melanotus villosus. The sequence goes on along the minus strand of OY720419.1, from coordinate 25,334,371 downwards.
GTACAACGGCATTTCAATGTTATGTTTATGACTTGCCCACCCAAAGAGCGGTCTGGTGGTATTACATTTAAGAAAAGATCAGAGAGCTTAATATGTGATTTACGCAATTTATTTGCCGTTTGTGCTGCGTGGTATAATTAAAAGTCATATTAGCCAAGAATTATCGCACTTGTTAATGTATTTTGGTACTTTTATAAAGCCACCAAAAATATCTGCCATTAATTTCTGTGTAAATGGGTTTAATTAATGTTCGAATTTACAATAACGATTCGCTTTTCGAAAACTCATTTATGTGAGGATACTAAACATTAACAAGTTTTATGTGTAATTATTGAAGATTTCATATGCTCATCTCGAAGATTAACGAGCAGTTACCGACTATTTATAGAATTTCAAACACGTTTATGAGAATATCTTTTTGAATTATTTTAATGTAATGTTACAAGAATGTTTAAGTGAAGCAAGAACAAAAATTAATATATACAGAACGTCGGGTAAAAAACCAAATTTTTTGAAAGGCAAAACGCCTAGTCAAATAAGCGTATTCTGCAATGAAACGAGCACTCGACAGCATGCTTAATTAAACCGCGATCTGACAACAAGACATCCAATAAACTGCTTCCAGCTGAATTGTTCAATATCTAAATTTGCTTTTTTTACATTCCAGCTGCTGGTTGTTCTAAATTCGACTGATGAATGGTTTAACATTATTTTATTTTGCGCTTTAAAGTTAACCCCGTTTTAATTTTACATTTTCACACCACAAGAATATTTTTGTGGCAGAAAAACATTCAGGTTATTAAATTACAAACATTAGAAAACTTAGCTCAAAAGTAAGTTTTTATATATTTTGCGCAAATTACAAATAATACGGGATATAGAACACATTTCAGTGTCAAAATGAAAATGTAAACGAAAACACCCATAATCACTTTCAAACGGTTTTGCTTTGAACTTCATGTACATTTGCCAATTTTTTTTTTCAATTTAACTAAAAACTTAAGCGTATCTTCTTTGCATTGCATAATACAGTAATGTTTGCAATAATTTACGCTTGACTTTTGTAATAAATACTAAAGCAAAACGTTCTGTTGTGTGTGGTTGTTACAGTGGTTGGTTGACGTCAATATAGATGAAATTGAATTTTCACTGATCGTAAAACTAGCTCGAGTTGTCTATTATGTGCCTGTTACCATAACGTTAATAGAATGTAAACTTGTCGTGCCTGTTGTGACAACAGTTGTTAGGAAATTTTCTTCTTCTTTAATGTTTTATAACGAGGAACAAGTTGAGTACTTACAGCTGTAGCAAGAATAGTGTAATATATTCTTGTAGCTATGGTTATTTCGAACAAAAAAACGTCTAAAACGCTGTTGTAGCTATTAAGACAACAAATGTTTTATAGAAGGTTTAAAAATCAAGGTCGTAGTTCAAATCCGGGCGAACGAAGTGAGCCGAGGATTTGATAGACCGAGATTTTTAAACTATAAAACACGAGTTGTCTTCAAGATTTTTTCTAACACTAATATCTTTGACTAATATATTATTAGAAATTTTAATAAATTATTATTTGAGACGCGTCACAATACACAAAATGCGAAGATTGCTAGGAAACGACGTATTTTATAGAGAAAAGCGTATTTTAAAGGCTTATAAAATACGCTCTCATTGACGACGTATTTTATATAGAAAAGCGTATTTTAAAGGCAACATAACAAGTGAGCTCTTATGCGCCATAGAAACAGTATAAGATATTAATTTTAATAATAAACAAACATTTTAGTATACGGGATGATTCCCTTAATATGTCTTTTTTTGTGAAATCATTTAGTTACATTGGGGAATACTGAAAAACAAAATGTTCATTTAGTACTTCTTCTAAAGTGTTTTTATATAAGATGTTTAACTTACACAAACAAATGATTAACATTGTATTTTAGGGCAGCTCTTATGTTATTAAATATTTGGTTGGACTGGTTGGAGCATTAAATTACCACTGTAATAAAGTACTTACTAATCTTTTCAGAATAATAATAATAATAAAGCTACAAATTACTAGCCAATAACAATATTTAGGAAGCTTATTGGAGCAGTGGTAACAGCGCTAGAAGTCCTGAAATTTTGCATAGGGCCATAATTTCTTATTATGAACAACTTTTCTTAGTAAAATCTTGCCGTATCATGAACAAAAAGGGTACTTTACCTGAAAAGAAAATAGTTTTCGCTTCAATGTCAAGGCCGACTTGTTTTTCAAAAACTGAAAATATTCTTAAAATTCTCTTCAAACCAAGCAGGGCTTAATTCCACAATCTTAAAATAAAATTCAAAAATTTTTTGTCCATCACACCTATTGTAACATCTATCTTGGGACACGCTGTATATGCTTAAAGAAAATTATTCTCCGTTCATTCTCGTTAATTAGTTTGCATTAGGCACTTGCAATGCTTGTTATGGGACTTATTTATTTATATGAGCACAGCCGCTGTTTGGAAAAGATATTAAAAACAAATTAAACTGTTGTCTTAACGTTTTCTGTTTTTAAAAGTAAAGTTAGCTTATGCTCCTTTAGTTCTTAATCTTAGGAACCTGTTTAAATTTTGCCTTTTTTATTTTTAAGCAAAAGTATTAACATCTTGTATTTTTTCTTATAGTGAAAACCCAACTTAAAATCTGTGCAACGAAGAAAGAAAGAATTTTAATCGATTTGTTTTACTTCTAGGTATTACTTAGAAAGAATTGTTTGTTTTCTTAATTTTAGTTATTTATTTTCTGAATTCTGTTTTATTTTTCAAACTGAAAGCTTTCTCGCTCGTAGTTTGAAATATAACTTAAACAATATTTTAATTTAAAATCCTCTCAAATAATTTTCCAGACAAAGATTAATCAATGGTTTTCAGTGCTACTTCATTTTACAAAAATAAATCATTTTGCCAATGATTATTAAATTTTGTTAATGCTGCTTTAATTTACTTACATAATTAAGAAAACATGACTTTTAATTCTTAATCCTTACTAATTATCATCAGTAATATTTTATAAGGAAAAAAACGATTAATTTCATTCATGTTATGTGAGTGTCGAAATCGTATTTTAGTAAGCTGTCATTATAGAGAGGTTCAGAATGAATTACCTCCAAAAACTTATAATAGCGAAAGAAGGACTTCATGTATTAGTCATATATTTAATAATTAATACAGGCCATTGCCACCGTCCTATTCTCTAAAGCGACGAACGTTTAAAAATAGCTAAATCCAAGGGGTGCGTTTTATTTAATCCAATATGAATTCCGGATGTGTTCCGGTTGTTATCTGGATACAACACTCGCAGTGGCTCAGTGGGTAATTGAATGCGCCACTGCTAGTCGTTACAGCATCCACAGAGAACTGTTTTATAGACTCACTTAGGGTGGCAATATTGGAAATGTCAACATACTACGGCGGTAGTACATTAATTTAAACGGCTTCAGTATCAGGGGGATCGAGTTAACAGATTTCTTCTTGTAAAGATTAAAGGACGGGAACAAATTTAGCCCCCATTATTTATTTATATGTAAAGCACATACTGTGCTGGGGGTGTTGTTTGTTCATCAAGAAAAACCGACCGAATGAGATTACAAACCCACGAAACGGACGGAATCGTAAAATTCAATAAAACGATTCGTTTTACGCTACATTAGTTAAGAAATGGCCCACAAAGAATTTGAAACATTTTAACATCAACTTCCCTTATCTCAATTCAACAGAATATAAAAACTACTTTTGATGTGGCCGTAGGGAATTTAATTATGTGTGGATTTTGACGGTTTTATTGTTATTTTTTATTTATGTATTTTTGTGTCGATTACAATGATTTTTTACTAATTTCGTGTTTTTCTTTTGTTATAGGACGAAGTAAGTAGATTTAATTCCTTACCGAACCAGACGCCGGTTCATCTACCAGAAAAAATAGTGAGAAAATATTTCTATTACATTACATACTTTTGTTTTTCATTTTCATGTTCGCCCAAAGTGAAAATTAAAATTTCCTTGTTCATTTTCAGTTACTGTAAATGTTATTGTTTTAACTCTTGGTAGATATCCTAAAGATATTTAAACCAATAATATTTTAATCGTAAAACAACTTTCATAAACAAAGCCGAAAGCATTTATTATCCTTGATTATTAATAAATGATCTTGCCGTGCAAATTATTAGTATGCTTTACACCCTTTTACAAGACTAAACCGTGAACTACTCCGCTGAACCAGAAATTCTCAGCGCGAACTGTGAAGTCAGTATTGATTGTTGGAATGTTCGAAATGATTAATGAATAAGGAAGTTGTATAAGAACAAAAGAAATCATAAACATGCACGTACATTGAAAAAGTAATAACAAAAGCTCTTAAGATTCCAATTTCAATCATAAGGCGTGAAAATTTCATAGCCACCTTTTAAAAAATTCGTTCATAATTGCTTTAACAGGAATATTCTGAATCGTTTAATTTCTTTGCTAATAAATAAGCGAATGTTCTCAGTATTCATTCAAGTTCAGTGAAGTGAACTAAATGCTTGAAGAAAACATGGCTGCCATTACCATGTTAAGCTGTGTAGACTGCTTTTTTATCCATTTTATCCACTATATATCTCCCTTTTCAATTGATTTTCTGCACGTAGTAAAAGTACTTCTGCCATTTTGATGTTAGGATCCATTTATTAACGATAAAAAATAACTTTAAATCAAGCAGAAATTATCCAGATACGCACAAAAAATAATTGAATAATCCTAATCCCTTTTTAATTATTAATTCTCTTCAATTAAGGGTATCGATTTGAGGTCTGTGCCGAACCGAAGCATTTTATGCCCGAAGTAAGAAAGAAGAGGTATACGAAATTTTAAACTTCGTTAGGGATATTAATTATGCAATTATACCAGTTGATAATGAACATGCGAATAATTTCATTGTAAAATTTATGCAGTTTTATAGTGCTTGAATATTCAGGTCTTGATAACTACAGTACATTAATAATAGGCTGTCATCACCACCATTAACTTTGTTTAGAAGCCATAAACATAAAAAAACACGTTGGGTTAGAACAGTTTTTATTTTGAGGTAATTGTCTAGCTTAATAGCTAACAGAGAATTAAATTTTAGATGTGGTAAAGTTTTATTCCATACGTGCATTTGCATTTTAACCTGTGTGCTGGATGTTAACTTAAATAATTTCAGGATAAGTAGAAATACTTCCTTGAATGTTGTGGTTCTAAGATACCGTTTTTAATATCAATTTAATGTTTGAAATTTCTAAGGTTTCACGTTCAAGATTCCGAAAACATTAAAAAAAAATTTTTTCTTTTTATTTTGAATACCTATTATCACTTGGCACAAATGCCCGTTTTAATATAAAACAAGGATCTGATCCAGCTGTGTATAACTTCGTATTCAAGGAAAATTCGAAGATTCACAACAGACTTAAGTTTACGCCAGGAAAATTTACATCAGAAGTTTTCTAAAATTAATCGATTGTTTAAACAAATATAATTTGCATGTAAATTCCTCGTGTAATTTATTTAATAATATCAAATCGATTTCCTTGTATAAATTACTTAGGGCATGCAACATTATTATATGAAACAATTCACTCAAGTTTCCTACATCTCATCTACAAGACTATCAACTAATCAAGTACTTCCCCTACCTGTCAACGCAATTCGCTAATTGCAGTCCCGTCAACAATTGTCTTAAGATGAACCAATAACTGTCACAAGTCATGTCTTTGGATTATATGGTTAAAGGGCATGATATATGTCCCTGTTTGTTTAACTTGAAATTCATATTGCTGACTAAAAGTAACATTCTTGCGTTTAAACTTAGGATCCCTTTCTTCACAGTTTGTGATTTTTTCTATACTTCTAGGGCTTTAAATTTTTTGGACTATTTTGGCAGTTTTCCTTGGTGTCATTTATGTTTACAGAAAATAAATACAATGAATTCCACTTAAAACATATCGTATTTCAAATAAATATTCCTAACATCAAAGATGACGAATTATTTAAAATGAAAGAGGTTTGCCTTATAAAGCATTAAGCAAGGAATACGATACCTTTATATTTTTATAATTTCTTCCGCTTGCTGTTATGTTTTTTTGTAAATTTCATTTTTAACAGAGTTTGACATTTAGGTAAATGGATATAGTTGTTATTTTGTGTGTGTAGATATGATCTCATGCTACATAGTTAACCAATGATTTCACATATACATATAAACGTATAATGTTCAGGAAAACATTTAAATAACAATTAAAAGTACCTACATGTTCATTTCAAGAATTGTAATACGCAACTTTCACCCGATTGCTTTTTTGTGATTACTATTCGAAATTTATACAAATCTAAAGAGCACAGTATAAAATGTATTTGTAGAACGGTTAAGTTTTCCATTCAGTACATATTGAAATTGCTAATTTATAAAGTGCGTTTAAGCTAAGACAATTTTTCTTTTTGGCATGAATTCAACAACAACAAAAAAATATGAAAACTTTGTCAAAACGAAAGTGGTGTCCAATCCATCAAACCTATTTAAACCCGAAGCTTAGAAATGCTGATGCTATAGAATATCGGAAGAGTTAGTCGCAAAGTGATTAATGATCAAGTTCAAGCTAATTCACAAGTGAACCCTCTTTGCACGTTTTGCATCCTTTCATCTTAGTAACGCCTTTGCAGGTTTGCAGTTAAGTGATGAAGGTGACTTGCAGAAATTCCTTGCTTTTGTACGTAACTAGCAAAGACACTTCGCCATTTTACAAGTGAAATGGGAATCTTGATAAATTCTATCTTTCTGTACAGGAAGTTTGGTTCGTCGTTAGTCAGCAAATGTTTTCATTGAAAGTACACATACTTTCAAACATTGTGACATACTACAACTTTGTAAATGTATATACTGAATGGATTGAGTATCTTAATCTCTCTTTCACTGAAAGCCTAAAAAATTACTCGGTTACTATTGAGAACTGAAGTTTTACTTTCAGTTTTAAAATCACCAATCCAATCCGAGCTATTTATTTTAAGAACAATGTTTTCATTTTTGTATAATAACAAAAAACAAAATTTCACGAATAGACAAAAATGAATAATTCTTTGAATTAATACAGAATCAATAGTAACTAACAAACCTAAAACCCAATACGAGTATGTGTTCCCCTAAACAAAATTAATTTCGTTAAACAGTTTCAGGCCCGCAGTTGTGATATACAGGGTGTAAAGTAAGTATATGGCCAAACTTCAGGGGACGATTCTTTAACTAATTTTAAGAAAAAAGTTCATTACGTATGCGTCCGGCTTCGTTTCACAATAGAAGGTATTGAAGTCTTAACATTTACAGTCGTTTGTTGAAGTTGAAGATGGACATTTTTAACGTCTTATTTAGATTAATATTTTTTGCCTTTGTTATAATTATTATTGAAGTAAGAGAAGACCTACACATTGTTTTCATTGTCTTGAACTGGACCTGTTGGCGCAAGAAAATCAAAGAGGCGACTTTTGTTCAGTTTTTAAGGATAATTAAAAAAATTACTAACTTTATCAAAAAATATTAGTGAAACCCATTTTTCTAAAAAGAAGTGGACTTATTCACCACTGGTGAAAACTAAACGCCTTTAGTTTGAACAAAAAATGTTAGTTTATGCAGTATTAATAGCAGCCAAAAAGCAATACTTCGAAGCATTCAAGATATTAAAAAAAGAACTTTTTTGAGACTTCAACATCTATCTTGAAACCGAAGGCGTTTAGGATATCCGTTTAATGAACTTTTTTTTTAATTAGTCAAATAATTGTTCCTGAAGAAGCAGTGTATTCTGAATATTACCGAGAGAATAGAAAAATTCAGATGTTCGACTTAAATATGAAAATATACGAGGGATGTTCAACTCATAACCGGAATTGTTATATTATTGAGAAAACAAAACAATAACGTTTCTTTCGCGATACACTTTTGCCATTTTTCTATTAGCTTCCTGATTCCCCTTTTATAGAAGATTTTTGGTTTTTGGCAGCCACAAATGCACAGCTTCAATAACAGCATTATTGGACTCAAATTGCTTGCCGCTTAGGTGTTCTTTCAAGGGGCCAAACAGATAAAAGTCACATGGTGACAAATCAGGACTATAAGGCGGAAGTGAAAAAACTTCCCCGGTGAAGGTTTAGTAAAGTTTGGACTGTTGCTGCCGTCGTGTGGGGACGAACATTGTCATGGAGCAAACGGACACTGCGGACTGAAGAACGCAAAGCTGACTTGACTTTTATTTGCGGCAAACTGCTGTTGACAGTTTCTTCAAGAAAATCAGAGAAAATGACTCCTGATGAATTCCAGAATATGGTTGCAAGAACCTTTCCACCAGATGCACAGGCTTTGAATTTTTTGGGTGGAAGCGATGACGAATTTTGCCATTACATTGAAGCCAATTTGCTTTGGGGCGCATAGTAATGACCCCAGGTTCAGCACAAGTGACTATGCTCTTAAGAAATCCATCACCATCTTCTTCAAAATGTTGGAGTAAAGCTGTGCAAACTCCAGCTTGGTGCAGTTTATCATACAGTTTCCACACTTCCAACACTTATTAAAAGAATATCAGAAATAATTCTTACCATTATTTCTCGACTTTCACGAATTCTTTTTCGTGATTTTTGAAAATTTTTCACCAGTCGCAAACTTGGGCCTTGGATAAACATGTTTCCCCGAACTCTGTAGAAAGTCTCACCAAAATTTCAAAGGGTTTTACCCCACCTCTAACTAAAACCTTTAGAATTATTTGTTGTGCAGCAGAACTTGAAACGTTCATGTTTGACATTCAACAATTTTATTAAACAAATGAATTACTGGTGTTCTTACTACAACAACATGTCATAAAAGATGACATGTTAATAAGAAAAAAGTTCGGTGGCTTTCTAGCAACTAGAATTTAATTATTCCAGTTAGGAGTTGAACATCTCTCGTATAATCCATAAATTGCAGAATCTTCGAATTCATATTTGAAATTGCATATTCATGTCCCTATTTGAGCTGTAAACATTCGAATTTCAACTAAATATTTTAATTTAGAATTTGGCAGTTTTCGAATACGGAAATTGCTTTAGCTTTAATTTTTTAAATAACAAAGGACGTTGATGTACTTGGTACCCGTAAGTCTAGATTTCGCAAAATAAATAAACAAACAAATAACAAAAAATAAAATGTTGAAACTCTTTCTGGAGTTAGATGTTTTGCAAAATACTATAGGACCAAAAGGGTAAAGAGTTGAAATGATAATTTGTATTTTAATTTTTTGTGCTCCCAACTTAAAGTCGGTTCTGTAAACAACGAAGTTATTCAAAACGTCACAAATTGCTATTTATTAATATTGTTAATATTAATAATGTTTAGAGTCTAAATATCCTTTTGTGAATATTTCTAGAGTTAAAATAAACTAAAAAGATAAGTCAAAATTTAGACGCTTTCAAATTGAAAATGATCATGTGATAGTATATTTTGTTACATATGAACTTGAAAAGGATTGCTATCGGTAGCTATACAGGGTAGGTAGGTACACATTTTAAAATGCCGTGCTCCTTTTGTACTTTTATCTCATATTTCAGAAAAAACAATATAGCATGTACGAGGCAGAGTAAAATGAAAACCTTAAAACGTTATTAAATAAAATTTATTAACGGAATATCAAAAACAAGCATGTCATTTTTCGACGTAGTTCCCATCGCGTTCTACATACGTCCTACACTCCTACATAATTTTGGAAGTGCTTGAATACCCCTAGAAAAAAAATCTGTTGGTCGCGTACGCCACCACTCATGCACCCCGCCTGAATCACTTCATCATTCGTATGAAATTTCTTTCCACCCAATGCTTCTTTAAGCGGACCAAAAATATAATAATCGCTTGGGGCAAGATCAAGGGAATAAGGAGGATGTGGTAGACACTTAAACTTAAAATATTTGATGGTTGCCACCGTTGTTTGTGCAGTATGTGGCCGTGCTTTGTCGTGCTGTAGAAGGTTTAGTTCTGATAGCAGGCAGTTTTGTTTTAAGTTCTGAGAATGTAACACTAGTAACAGTAACCCCATTTGACATGTAGTCCCCGTAGAATGACCTTTCCTGCAGATAACTGGGTTTTGGCGAAGAAGTGTGACTCCATTCCTTACATGCTCTCTTGGTTTCGGGTTGATAATAATGCACCCAGGACTCATCCTCAGTCAAAATCCTTGCCAGAACGGCATCTTCTGCTTCATGCCATCGTAAAAGTTCTTTCAATCATCGCTAGGATACGTTATTAACAAGCCCTTCTACATCTCAGAAATTAGGTATCTGCCAACTTATAAGACATGATTCTGTTGGGTTCATTTTTTATGGGGCTTTTAAGGTTTTCATTTGACTCTGCCTCGTATTTTGTTTTGTGTATAATGCCCATTCCACCGTTTTAAATTAATTTTTTGGCAAAGCATTATGAGAAATTTAAGCATTAAAGTAGAACATGGAAACTTATCACTTATCAAAATTGAAAAATGAAACCGATGAATTGCGCCGTGCAATTCCTACGCCCCTTTACTTCCTACTCTGTTGTCGAATCTTTACAAATTAAAAAAAAACAACGTTAAAGATTCATTAAAAGGCGCTTAGTTGCTAAGAAGTTATGTACAGTTATTATGTAAAAACTGATTCGGATATAATGGAAAATATAAGTATAGTGCTTTTGCCAATATAAATGTGTATTACTTGGTGTATCTAAATAGCTATAAATATAAATGTTCCATTGACTAATATTGATATTGAAAAGTATTTTTTTATTGCAAATCTGATTTAGTTGATAGGCGGTATAATTTCACGGTAACTAATTTAAATTTGATGATGAAGATTACTTCTTTATAACTACAAATTGCTGACAAGAATTCTTGTATTTGTGATCGGTAAACATTGATTTTTTGGTTTGTATTTCCTATTTCTTCCACGCCTGTATGCCCTTTTCTATATTATTAGCTCCTAAAAATTCGCCCTTCAATTATATCACAGGGTTGTTCACTGAGATCTGACTAATTTAAACAAATTATCATTATTCGAACTGGACGTACCAAATAAAAAGGCCCATAACAATAAAGTTGTTTCAATTTTAGTATTTGAATGGGGTGAGGATTAATTTGGTAGACTTTACATATGTTCTTGAAAGGAAATCCGCTAGTGTTAGGTCAAGACCTTTAGGTGGCTAGTTTAGGCCCTCGAACTATTAAATTAAGCAATATGTTTCATAGAACATCTATTCATTGTCTGGACATAGGTATGAGATTTCACAGCATCCTATTGACACATTGAAATCATACAACTTCCAGATTCATTTCCAACCGTTGTAATTCTTATATTATTGATTTGCTTTGACTGAAAGCTTTTACTACAAACACATTGGTCGGTATTCTGATCTCATATTTAAATTTAACGTAATGTTTAATTACCATGGCAACATCACGTATCTCTGTTATACACAGATAAAATTATGCAGGGTGATTCACGACGAATAGTAAATATTTTAGGGGGTGGTAGTATGGACTATTTTGAGTAAAAAAGTTCATATAAACATATGTCCAATTCGTCCAAGAGCTACACACACTTATGCCGACAGAGTTAGAAGGTGTATTGAAGTCGGTGGTGGTATTTTTGAGCATTTGCTTTAAACTGTGGTTGTTTTGTTTTATTTTGTTGTAAATAAATGCAATAAATAAGTGATTTGTCTTTCCTTAATACGTTTAATGATACTTTTAATGGGTAACAATAAAACAGCTACATATCCGTAATTATTGAGATTTGGACATATGTTTATATGAACTTTTTTACTCAAAATAGTCCATACTACCACCCCCTAAAATATTTACTATTCGTCGTGAATCACCCTGTATAAAGCTATATCGTTTTAGGTTTACGCTAAACAAGACTTTAGTTAGAGACAACTTTAAACATAAGATCAGAATACGGCCCATTATGTTTAAAGGACCAATTGGCTGTTATTAGCCAAAATAGCAAATGACACTGAACCTTACAACATTGACACTTTTTTCAGATCGGGTTTATTGTGATAGTTATAAAACAAAATCGTTCATATTTCAGTGAAACTCTTTGTTATTTCATAAATAATACAATTTACTAAGAAAAAGATTACCTAATTTAATTGCTATTCAACGAAAACTATTCTTCGAAAATATGTTTGCAACTCATTATAGGCGTCAGATGTTCCAATCTCTTAAAGTATTATAATTTAATAACGTGGTCATTGGTGAGATGCTAGGTCTGTTGCCTATTTTAAAACTTTCTATAAAATTGAGACCCTGCATTAACCAATATTTCTAAACTTCATAAATTCTTCAAATTTTTCTAAGAATTAATATCTAATATCAATTTATGAGTATTTTTAATATTATTTCTTCAGGTTCCAAACAATTTTGGCAACAAATGGATTTGACAAGACAAGTGGTTGTGAAACACAAAAGAAAATTTTATTTTAGATTTTTTTAAATTGGAAGAGTTTATAGAGGAATCTACGTTTTAATGTCCAAAGATTTTTTTTATGATTTCAACTATTCTTAACATATAAATTTTGGTTAAGTGCCGAATAAAAGGCGTTTGTTGTTGTTAAATTATTTATGAGGAATAACTTTATGAATATATTTATAATTATTTAGTCCATTGCTTATTTCAATGATGTTACGCAAATTATCCATCTGTGCTTTAAAAAAATCAGGTGAAACTATAGGAAAGCAAAAACTGATTTCGAATTTTTGGAATTAACGCTTTTTGTTCGAAGAAGTATGAGATTCTATTACTTAGAAACCGACCATAAAGGTCAGTTTTCCTGGATAGCCTTTAACGATGTCAATCTAAATATCTTAAACTAAAACTATTAGACCAGGACAAGGTTGGAAAGACTTATCAAACTTTAAGTATGGCGTAATTTCAAAATTTTGCTGGTTAAATAGTTATCTTATGTATAATGTATATGTAAGTTCCTGAACACTTTGCAGATTTTTCGTAGCAAATACCGAATTTTATCTGTTTATTTTTGTTATACGGCTTCTCGTAATAAACTTTAAATATTACTTCATTTAAGAACTGATTGCAACGGTCATATGGGGTTTGAGATATTTATTACTGTTTGTTTATTTATGGTGCGAGATCTAGGTTTGCGGTTGCCAAGGATCTCAACTCATTTTAATTGCTATAACCTAGTGGTTTTTAACGTTTTAATTAATGTGTACCATCGAAATAAAACCTGGAAAATTTTAATACCACCACCAGTACGAGGGCTAGACTTTTCTAAAATATCTCCCAAAGAAATATTTATTCCTTTAATATTAATTTTATTATGATTTGAGATAACAGTGCCCCTCGTATAATCCCTAATATATCATTAAAAAAAATTTCAAACAGTTTATATTTCATGTATTAGCACCTATTATTTTCGGATTGAGATTCCTTGTGGGCTAATGGAAAATCAGTTGATTTCAGTGGGTATAATTTTAACGTATGTGCAATTTATTATCAGTTCAGGTTAAGCTATCAATTTTTGAGCAATATATCTTGTTAACATTATCAATATCAACAACTTGGCTGTTTTATCTTTTCAGGGCAAATTTAAATGTTAAATTAATTTTATACAAGGTAAATCATATTGGAAATTCTAAACGAACTTGATCCAAATAAAGAATAAACGGAAGATACATACAGGGTGTCCCTAGATGGAGTATCTTACTTTTAATAAACCTTCCTATTTTTTAATTTTCAAAAACCTTATTTTTTCCTAAAAGTTCTGCACCTTTTGAAATGTCGTAAATGAGGATTATAATTAACAAATCAACATATCTTATACAGGTCGTTCAGAAATACACTAATTTTTAGCTTTTCGAAAGAATCTTATTTAATACTATAAGTCGTTTCACTGAAAAAGAAAACAATTGCCCTTTCATGTAAAAAAGATGTACTGTTTAAATGTTGCTAAAGTGTCAAAGTGATACAACATTTAATTGGTTATATGAAATCTTTTTAACGCAGAAGGCTTGAATTTAAAACAATAATTTTAACATGTGCTTTTCAAAACCAAATAATGGGACACAGAGCAATAGTTACCATTTTAGTAACATTATCAGGTCGATTTCGATTTATGTTTATTTACAAAGTTTAAAAAATTTATTGCGAACTGCGAATTATTCGTTAATGATGTAGAATTGTATTATTTTCGGTAACGTTTCTGTTGTAAATATTTTCCTGATTCCGAAATACTTTCAAAACCGGAAACTTTTAGGTCGTTTGTTTTATTCATTTTAGTCTATATATAACGAAACAGTTTTAAAGAAGAGTTTTAACTATGGTACTAGCAATTTATTGTAAAACGTTGTTTTATCTTCGTTAAAATTATATGAAACAAAATTAATTTGATTTTTGGGTCATTGTTCGTAAATTGCATTTTTAAAAGTTTACAGGAATATTAAATTATAATAACAAAAGGAAACCAACGACTAAAACGGAAACACTTATGTGTTTACAAAATATAGACATAGCATGTTAAAGCAGTTTCATTTTGTAACAAAAAATTCAGTTACGTTTGTTTATTGGTCAAATGATATAAAATCACGTCAAAAAATGATATTGTATAAAAATATTAACATGCATGTTTCATGTTTCAAACACGCAGTCCACGGGAATTTTTCTATAAAACGTCGTACTTGGAAAATGTTGATAATACATGAAAACTCCTTAGCTTTTACTGGACATTTTAAGCATTTTTATAACTTTTATTACTAAAGGTAAGAATATTGCAGCAAAGTTTAGTCTGTAAAAGTTACAAATCTGTTGAAAGTGTGTACCTATTTACTTCTTAAGCAATCATTTTTGAGTTTAAACCTGGGTTATCATACCTAAAATGTCTAAAAGGAAATTAACTTATTTTATTCTAATACATTATTAAAATGTAGTTAAAACAGTTGTTTTATTTTTTAGACGTACTGTTGTAAGAACTATAGACTTAAATACCTTCACTGTGTAACCTTCAGAAAAAGCCAAGCAGAACAGAATGTCTTCTGTGACTTTCAGAATACTAAAACTAAACGAATCACGGAAAACATTTAATCACTACTTTACCATTCAATATTAACAGAATTCTAACATTTCCATCGACTTACAATTAACAAGAATTCAACATGTGCGCATGTTACAAACAGTTCAAGATAACAAACAAAGGGATTTTATTCCACCTCGGCTATTTCTAAAACGATTTCAGTTGTTCACCGCAAATTAAATTTATTTATGCTATAGAATAATTCAAAATGTTATTAACAATTCGATGTGGTTCATCAAAATTAAGATTGTAATGGGACAAGCATAGGTATGATGCAGGCATGGTCTGCAAATTGTTGATAAAGTGAAATTCATTTATCGCGAAGAAGAACATAAAGATATCTCGAACAAATGGTTGGCAAAAGCAGACAAAGCCTGTTTTTAAAAATGTGTTATATGTGGCAGAACTTGTTTTTTAACTGATAATAAGCAAATGGATTTCTTTACGGATTTAATAGATTTAAATTTATTTTGTTTATTTATTTATTTATTGGGCGATTCCTAGCCTTGCGGGTGCCAGGTATGTAAATTTAAGAAATGTAGTTTAAAAAGTAATTGCCAATAAAAGGGCAGGATGTTAACATTTATACCAAAATAAGTGTCTCTAAATGCATTGGCCGATGCAGCATCCAAAAATAAGAAAATCGTGTCATGCATATTTGATTTCTAAAACCATAAAATAAAATTAATATAAACAAATACGTATTTGGGCAACTAAGTTGCCAAGCTCAGTGTAAACACTTCCTGACAAACTTGGTTTGGAGTCAGTCTCTGAAGATCTTCTCTCCACCAAATTTACAATAAATGAAGTTGGCTGAGACGCAACTCCTGAGGAAAGTTCTTCTACAAATTGCCAAAGAAAGTAACCTAACATTCCTAACCTTACAAATCTATATGCTATTCGAGTTTGGTTGGGCGTGTCAAAGTACGGTCATGTGTTACGTTCAACAAAGCAGATAATTCAGAACTTGGCGTCGGTCCGAGGTCTTTATTCAAAATGTTGTTGTTTCTGTTCTTAAAAATGAAAATACTTCCAAAAGAATTTAGCTGCTTTGGTGACGATAATGCCTTCCTGAATGCTGTGCCCTGTGTCATAAGTATGTTGAGCTACGCTTGATTTTTCTACTCTATTGAATCTGAAAAGAGCCATATGTTCTTTGAATGTAATGCCAAAATCGCGTTTTGTTTGCCCAATATATTTTGAATTACAGTGGGAGTACTTAATTTCGTAAATTTCTGATTTCTCCAAAGTCTTCAGTTGTTTGGGTTTGCTAAATGACTTCTAATACTGTTGGCGCCGTGATCAGTTTTAAATCCAAAGTTTTTAAAAATTTTCCTTTCGTGGTCGGATGAAATAGTTATTTAAGTATCAAGGGCGGTAGGTGCGTTTTACCGGTCGAGGGTAAATGTGTGGAGACCGACGCGTAGCGGAGGTCTCCATTTTTTACCTGAGACGGGGAACACCTACGCCCGTGATCCTTATTACAATTTTTGCATGATCCATGCAATAACCAAATTAAATGAATCTAAATTTGTTCATGTCAAAGTAATAATAATTGTGTGATAACTGTAAAATTATCTAAAAATCCCACTATCTAAAATGACAAAAAACACAAATTTTCATATTTTATTACTTACCGCCTCCCGATCGGTAAGTGAATGCTTACCGATCAGTAATTTGTAAGCATAACTTACTATTGTCATAATTAAATCAGTAAACATGTCAAATTGACGGATCGTGCAAAAAGGAATTTTAATATAATTTCTTTGGGATTTTTTTAAAGCTTTGAAGGGTTAAGAGACTTCGAATAGAATTCATTTTTATCCTCTGTCTTCTTATAATGTTTTCGATAGTTTTAGAACAGAAACCAGAAAAAGCTATATTTTTTTGACCTGAACTTCGTTGTCTTATCTTATTTTGTTAAGAGGAAAATTTAATAATCTGTTAACTTTTCTTTTTGTGCTTCTAACAGGCCGAAGATTGACAAACGCCATTTCTAATGTATTTTCTTTAGTTCAATGTAATGCCCTATACAGGATTTTAATAGGTTTAAATAGCTACGTAAAGATCTAAATTAGCAAGATTGTGCCGAATTAGAAAGGAAAATTCAGATTCAAAATACCCTCTAAAATATTTGGAAAAATGAAAAACTTCCAGTTTGCTGCTTTTTTTGAATATTCAAAAAATTCAAGAATGTGCCATCAGATTCTTCACGACTAATTTAACCTTCGGTGTAGGCAACTCTTTTAATAAAAAACTATCTATACAGTATACATAAAAATGGGTATTCAAAATATTACAGAAATTGTCAAATAAATATTGGTAGTTCCTTTTACGTATTTCGCCTCAAAATTTCAAAGCATGAAATACAAATAATTCTCATGCTAAATAGCAAAGTTATTTCAATCGTATAAATATATTGTATATTTATGAATTCTTTGGTGGCAACAGGAAAATGGGCATTCGATGTATTTGAAGCAATCATGGTTTCGATTAAAACAACAACTTTATACAAACAAGGTTATTTATAATTACTGCTTGAAAAGGTAAATTTGTTACATTAATGAATGTAACGTGTTTTAATTTTTATATAGTTGTATCTATGATATCTTTCACTGCAAACATTTTTAAAGTAACTTCAGGGACAAAACAATAGCACCAGTAATTTTTTTAAAAGTTCTTTAGATAGGATTCATATCCGAATTTAAGCTAGCAATTTCCACTAAAACAGGATTGAAACTTTGCATTCCGATTTCAATGCCGAACATTAATCGAGTTAAGATCTTTAAATCTTTAATACGGATTTCAGTTTCGAGACCAGAAAAATCTAGATTATAAAAATTATTCTAGAGTAAAAGCTGACTTTCCAAACACAAGCCTGTAATTTAATCTACTCTAGTTGACGTCACAATCTGCACCTAAAATATTATTTATTCATTTGTTACTGAAACTTCAACTGAAATTAGAAATTTGTTTATCGAACACGAGTGAGTGGATTTGAACATTGAACTGTATTCAAAACGGCTATGGTTGAATTCCCGGTTCAGGTTTTTAATCCGAAAAAATATCTGAAAGGATCTCCTCTTTCGGATACGACATAAAACAACAAGTTTCATGACAATACGATGTTTGGCACGATAAAGATAATTTCAAGTGGTGGAAATCCCTTGCATTCGGAAAAATTCGAATCGGGTAGTGCTATATCAGTTGGCGCGCGTTGAGATTCCTGGCACCTGCATTCCTAGATATCGCCCAATTAATAAATAAATTATTTAAGGTTCGGTTTTAGGAGGTAAAGAGCGGATTCAAATTTATAGTTTTTAGGATCGATGTACTGAATTGTAGAAATTTAAAGTTAGGATTTGAGGATTAGAATTGCTAATAGTTAGTTATAAAGCCAGAAGCTTCTAATTTAATGGATTGAAATCTTTTTTGATTCGAAATTCGATTGTTTCGTATTTTGAAAATTTATGAGAAAATTAAATTTAGAGCAACCTTGTTATTCTGTATAAGGCAACCCAAAACAAGTCCAATAGAATAAAAAAATATTTTTTTCTACAAACACTACTAAAAACTGAATTTTTAACACGGCATACTGCAATTAAAAATGTAATATTAAATCGCAGCGTGTTAAAAGTAGATCACGTGGTTTACTTTTAACACTAGTATTAAAAGGCTGCTGTCACAATGACAGAGCAACTAAAATATTAATCAAAGACTGATTTTACCTACCAAATTGACAAATCTAACGTTGCCCTACTAGCAGCTTCTTCTATATCGACCGGAATTTCTTCACTTAGATTAGAACTCATCTTAAATTATTCTTTTTCAGTTTTGACAAGCATATGTCAAACAATACATATGTAAGCTCAATTCTAAATTGTTTTGTAAATGTCACAGAGTACTAGATTTTTTAGGTAACCTTTGGAATCTCTAATAAGAGAGTTTAAAATGCTTTCAATGGCGTTTGTAGAAAAAATAGTGTATGATATTCGTGTTAAAAGTGATTTTATTTTGTTCGTGGGGTTGCTCAACTCGCTACGCTCGTTTCGCAATCTCCCCCACTCACAAAATAAAATCTCACTTTTAACACTTGTATCATAAATAGCTATTTTGAGTATAGCTACGCTTTCTGCCTGATTGATTGTTATTGAATCTAAAACAATTAGTATTTTATCCAGCTAGTTGAGGGTGCGAGTAATTTTTATAATTTGGCGTGACAGTTTTTACGATTTGTAAAAAGATAGACACTCATTTTGGAAGTGTTGTATTTTTGTTGGTTTTTGCAACTTTCGTGCTGAATCATAAAATTAAATGTTACATTTGGAACTTTTTAAAGGATCAATGTCATTTACTACTTGTGATATACACTGGCTAAGTAAATATATAGACTAATGTAAAATTGATTATTAAACTTCTTTTCCGATAAAAGTGTAGAAAGTACTTTGCTAATTGTTCTTTAATGAGTAAGACAGAAGGTTTTTTGAGTATTAAAACTGACTATAAAATTGGCATTTTAATCAAATATTTAAAAAATAACTATAATAAGGCCTTGGCGTTGCATATCCTTATAGTGTTAGGCTCGGTTTAAACCAGAATTTTCCTTGGTTATCAGTTATCACTCTATGATATTTCGTACTTTAAGCTTTAAGCTATGCTTAAAGTTTAAATCGTTGCAAATGGCGGTTAAATATTTATTTTTCCCTATATGTAGTATCACGTTTATGATATTAAGTCGGTTAGGTGTGAAGCACTGTAACTAGTAAAGATAATTCGGATTTACTTTTGTTGTTTCAGTTATGTCAATATTAAAGTTAAAAAATCCATGTTTGCTGAGCTTTAATTATGTTTAAAAAGATCATATTAATATTAAGGGCAAGTGCTAGAAATTCGCGCATTTTAGATCTAACCCCTTTTGCTTAAAATCACGATTTAGCATATAAAAAAAGGGCTAAACTTTACCAAAATAATGTAAAATTTCGTTTACTACTAGATATGTAACCTTAAGTAACTATTTGATATTTAATATTTTCATTCTAGTTTACTTGAGCTTGACGTTTGGTGGTAGATTATAGGGACACCCTGTATATAAAACTACTATAGCTATATTTAGATTTACTACGTTTTTGTACTGTTAAACAGACTTTCGGGTTACGCTGGAACCTTTTTAAATTATCCACACATAGGCATGAATTGTGATGCTTGTAAAAATGTAATTTTTTTAAATATAGTTGAAGAGATGATTTATTAAACTACAAACTATCTATTTATACCTATAATTTTTGAATTTTTTTCTAAGTAATTAACAAAATATATTTTGCTTATGCTTAATAAAACTACAGGTGTGTGATATAGTTTTTCTTTTACTTTCAGGTCCGCGTACCAGACGAGTGAAAAAGCCAGGAGTGAAAGCAGTTGGAAATACTCCTACACCAGAAGAAAAACGGCCACGAACGGCTTTCTCAGGGGCACAACTGGCTCGATTAAAGCACGAATTCGCAGAAAATCGTTACCTCACAGAACGACGTCGCCAACAGCTTAGTCAAGAACTTGGACTTAACGAAGCCCAGATTAAAATCTGGTTTCAAAATAAAAGGGCGAAAATTAAAAAAGCGTCCGGGCAAAAGAATCCCCTCGCATTGCAACTGATGGCGCAAGGCCTTTACAATCATTCCACGATACCTTTAAGTAAAGAAGAAGAAGAACTGCAAGAATTACAAAATTCTCGGCAACCCACTACACCCTCATAGGGCTTAGTAAATGCGAACAGTTGTGGGATATAAAAAAATGGTGATTTCGCAGTAATCTGGAATTTATTTTAAGCCGTGGTTTCTTCAGTGATAATTTTATGCTTCCAAAAATATTTTTAAATTGTGGCGCGTTGACAGGAACTTTAACACGAGAGAAAATAATCGGGAGTAAAGTTGTCAATGCGTTCTACTTCTTTGCTTGAAAGAATTACTAGTTCGACAACTTTTTAAGCTGATCTCTGAGCAAGTTACATTGTTTATTTAATTCCACAATTCTCGGAGTTAAACTCGCAAAAAACGGATTAATGTACCATTCATTTAAACACAATTGCAAACTGTGAGGTACGGGATACGTGCTTTTCAAACGAAATATAAAGAATTTTGTTACGTTGTGCCATAATTAATTAAACTATGCGAATTTTATACTTCTTCACGAGTTCTTCTCACGATCTGTAAATATTCTATTAAGGCATTATTTAAACTGGTAATATACAAAAATAGACTAGACTATTTATTGTGTTGTGTAGAAACATAAATCGCGAGCAATATTTATTATTAGTTACATTGTAGAACTTTGTAAATTGAAAGTTTTTATCTGTACATATTTATATAAAATTATAAATAGTTTTACGAAAGTGTCTGTGAAAAATTAATATTAATTATTACTATATTAATTTATAATGTACATGTATATTGTAATAAACGAAACAGTATAAATAGCTGAAATATGTACCTACTGCAATATTGTTTATTGCATATCGTGAAAATTATTATTAAATTGTAATAAAGTTTAAAATTGCGTATTAAATTGGTCGATATTGATTTTTATCTTTTATTTATCCTTCAATTCAAATTTATAGCTTTTATTAAACTTATATATTTTTTACTTAGTTGGATTATTTTGTTTTTAGGGTTATCCGATTAAATTGCCATTTATTCACCAAGGCAGGTACCGTAGCACTTACTAGTCGAGTCCGCTTGGACTGACAACAGAGTTCTAGAGTGGCAAGAAATATTTATTCAGCTTGAGTTTGATATTAATTTTTCTGTACTGCCGATATAAAACTTTTAATAACTTTAATTGCTATCAAATCAATCTTTTCATTTACTTCCCTATGGAACTAAATTGGCACTTACTTCCTTAATTTCATGAAAACTAAAAATCAAATGGCAAAATCTAACTGGTTCCTAAATATGCAAATCGGCAGTGAAAAACAAATGCTTATTCATCATAATTCCGTAATATGCGTTAATTAATTATAAATAAAACAAAGCTACGATGTGACAATATTACAAAAAAGTCTAAGGACAGCCTTTAGTTTAACGTCAGAACCGTTCCAGTTCCACTATCTGTTTTGAATTAATGAAAAGATGAAATTATGGTGTAGGTTTGGTCATTCCAGGGTCATTGAAGTAATTATCAGCTTATTAACTTAATATAATACCGAGTAAATTTAAAACATAGTCATTACAGCAGTGATGGTTATTAACGAACGCTTCAAACTTTCATTGTCACCATAATCCTAATTATATATCCCCGTTTAAGATAACAGTTTTGACTTTTAACTATAGTAAAATATTCAGCAAGTTTTAATTTAGTATCGAAGTAAAACTAGACCTATTCCACTGTATAGAAAGACTCTTCTGTAAATTTATTTCAGAAGAACGCGGGGAGATGTTGGTTGTATAAATATGTAAATATTGCTGGAAAATTTCAACAGAAGCAAAGCGATATATTTAAAATGGTTAAGCAGAAGATACAGCAGGTAAGTAATAAAAATACTGTTTATCACTTTTGCTTCACGAAAACACATTCATGTAGTAATTTTTAAATTCGTGTTTCATTCTTTATTGATATTTTTAGTATATCTTTTCTAAAGAGTTTAGCGTAAAGTAACTCTGATAAAAAAAACTATTAACAAAGTTTTTTCGATGCATGTATTCCAATATTCTTCTTAACCTATAATCATCTACGCTGGTTCCCGGCCGAAGAGCCATAGGTAAATGATATATGTATATATATTTTTAACCTTTTAGCTTCTTGCTTCCTACCAACAAATTATTAGAACAGGTCAACAGGACCTGGATTATGATTATCTGATACCCTTTGCTAAACAAGTCGGCTTGTTAGAAGTTAAATTAATAAAACCTTTTGTGTCTCCATTCGTCTTTCTTAATTCTTTTAATCTATATGGTCTCCTAACCAAATTACAGCTTCAAAAATAGAATGATAAGGTCAGAACATCGATATTTTAATGAACACGGACAGACTGTTCTGTCTCGGCAAATTGAACAAGGTGGTCGTGCAAACCTATAACATTTTAAACCTTGATCATTCCCAACTTGATATATTAAATCAGTATTATTATTCAATTACTATGTATATATTAACCTGACATCCGTAGGTCAATGAAATAAGGAAACATTAGCAAGACGTCAAGGTCGTGACTTTGTCTACTTTTGGAATTTCAAACATTAATTGAAAGGTGCATATTAAATTAATTCTAAGATCGTTATAAATAATTTGATTGTGAAAGCTACAGGTAAAGTATATAAGTTACTAATGGTAGAAATCAAGAATCAAAATCGCCCGAAAGAATTGGATTGTCATATCAGGTTGGTCCAATGTAAGAATCAAATTTTATTGAATACATATTTGTGGAGAACGAAATCTGTAACAAAATTGAACTTCGCCTTTTGTTTTTTGGATTTAAACTTATCGACTTTCAAAATCACTAAATGAAATACTTCGAGGAGTAAGTTTTCACAAATAAGATGTGAAGAAACGTAATCTACACCAGAGATAAAAAAGGAGAGAAAAACATTTAAAAAAATCATATTTTCTATTAAAATTTGTTCTTTATTTTTTCCCACCTAAATTCTTAACTCTAGGAATTATGCAAAAAGTAGGAAGTACTCCGGGGAGCAAAATTTTGGTTTTAAATTTTCGTAGAAATTTGAATTAAAGTCAAGTACCTAATTAATAAGAAATTTTATAAACTGTTTATGTTTAATAAAATTCCTTTGAGGTAACTCATTCTAAATTCCACATAACCGAATAAAAGCTTCCAACACAAAGCTCCGCCTTTGTTGTTTCTAAATTTTATCATAATTATTTGAAATTGGATAGTTTATCTGTCAGGTAGCAAATAAAGATAATTAACCAACAAAAAAACAAAGAAATGAATATGTTAACAAACTAAATAATACACTGCAACGAATAAGATATTACTCCTAATTAAAATACCACATTTCTAATTAAGATTTTTAATCGTCTCGGAATTCTATATAGCTAATGCCTTTTTTAAATACAAACAGAAAAATAATTTTAAATTGGACGGCACGCAATTCGGTGTCTATTTTCGGAGTTTTAATTTTATAGTTAGTGCATAGTAACATTTGTCGACGATTTATTAGTTTTTTTTAATGCGAATGCAAGAATAATTGTTAGTTGGTTTAATTACCAGCGTTCAGTAGGTGTAACTACGAATATATGAATGGGTTTCTAAGCGCTGAATGCAGCAATTGCAGCGACTTCAAACTGATTACATGCACTCGATTTAATTATTTCATTAAGAATACACGGTGTATGAGCGAAGTACACTAATTTATTTAAGGTTAGTAAGAAATTTCCATATAAGTCTATTAAATTAACGTGAACGCATTCATTAGTGATATATGTAATTATTTTCCTTTGAAGTCTGTATGGCAACGTTTTTTTTAATTAAAAATTATAACAAGGAGGACCCCACGCAAACAGAACACATAATTTAAGTAACCGAAATGAGCGAATGCTTGCTTAATACGTAATTACTGATGATGAATAACTTAATTTTATTCATAATAGAATAATTACCGAATTAACTTCCGCTCCGGAACGATTAACATAAAGACAGTAATATTAGAAACGATACTTATAATTGAAATATTAGGGATTATTATACACGAATGTTCATGTCCGGGTATCATTCTGAATTAATTTAATGGGACTAGGAAGTATCTAGGGTCAAATACCGAAACATCGGACCCCACAGCGAAAACACGCCCGGTATTTTAAACAGTAGCTGACAATGCACCAGGTAGGTAAATATCATGGGATATCGAAAAGGTACGCTTAACGAACCGATCGGCTTAAGAGAGCATACCGAATTTTTTAATAAGCATAAAATAAAAAATTGATTTCTTATTAACCGTTAATTAACTCGTAAGAGTGTGAGCATACTATTAAATAAACGAGTTTCTTGTATAAGTCAAAGATTAACTGCCTACTAAAACACGATTCTTTAATTTATTTAACATACCCTTTTCGAAGTTATTACCTCAAACAAACTTACAAAGAACTTAGACAAATTAAATATTTATGTATTGTTTATTGCAAAATCTTGCCAATTAGAATTTTTATGTGCTACATGACAAATATTTAAAAAGAAACAAACATAAAATCACATATGTATTACTTATTATTTATTTACAAAGAATGTCACTACGTTATATCACTTTTAATAAGTACAAGCTAGTAAATTAAGAAATACTCTTTATGCGCAATTCTCAAGCTAAATTATCCATTGGGCTAAATGGGCTATAGCCCAGAGGCGCTATTGATCCAAGGGCGCTTAAGAACCGAGTATGTTAAAATGGTTTTTTATGTTTGACGCAATAGTACGTATATTACGTCACTAGGAGTAGAAAGCGCACTTTTTGTGCTGAGCTCAGAAGTTTGCGGCCGAGGCGGTAGCCGAGGCCAAGCAATCTGGACGGGAAAATGTTTTCCCGACTTATTCCACCTCCATCTGCCAAATAAATACTCGATAAACAATTCCAAACAAGCGTTGCTAAGGAAATCTCAAAAGCATTGTAAATGGCGTTTGCTATGAGTAACAACGCATATTTTAATTTACGTGTTCTATCGCCGTTTTTCAAAGAGGTATAATGAAAAATATCGTTCATTACACGGCAGAAACCGCTTTTCCCGTTCTCGCATGACTTCCCTCGAACGGGAAAAGCCTTGTTCCTCGCCTCGTAATGAAATATACTATTTTCTACGGCTTAATATGATATGAATGAGCTTTATTTATTACTAAATAAAGCACATTCTACATGCGTTTTTATTTCGCAGAATTTTCTATATATCTTTGATTGGAATTTGGTTCGAGAAGTAGTACAGTTGCCATAAAAGCCAAAGGTTTCGGACTCAATTGAATCTTAAATATTCGGAAACGAGGAGAAAATCATAGACCCCACTCTAATACAATGCTTGGCACGATAAAAATCTCTTCCAGGGGTGGAGTTTGTCAGCTAACATCAATAACCATAGCGGTCGACGTGTGTTAAGATACTTTACACCCACTAACTAGAAAATTGTATTAACTTTAGGTATTACATTACAGTAACATAAACAATGGCTGATTAATAAAGTCTTTTGGAATTTACTTTTGATATGCAGTCTAAATGGGGAGAAAATTATTATTGCAATACGCGTACTAATTACAGCATGAGCCGAAGAAAAACTTTAGTATTCAGGAGAAATTAGTGTCATTTCTTGTTTTAGTTGTAGAACCTTCTACCGAATATAATATACAAATAGACACTGATCAATTAAATGTTTTTTTATAGTATCTTGAGACCTCTGAAAACTTTTCTTTCTGTTTGTGATTCAAAAATATATGTCAAACTTCAAACCAATTGCTATTATATTGTGAATACAGGATATGATTCTGTCCAAAGTTGCCTACAAAACGGCCCTTTTTTTCTCTAAGTACAAGAAAAATGCCCTTTCTTTGTTGGTTTATTGGGAGAGATCTGGTCTTGCAGATGTTAAGCATTTCAATTCGTTTACTTCAGTGGTCACTGGAACTACCCGACTTGCCTAACTCAAGAGACTTCCATCCCAGAAGGAGATATATGTCGTGACCTACGGTTTTACGTTCTATCCTAAATCTTCGAATTGAAAATTTTACCTGATCTTGTTAGGGATTGAACCTAAGGCCTTTGGTTTAAAAGGTAAGTTTGTTACTCTTCTACAATTTCGAAGCCACCAAAATGCATTTTTAAAATATAATTTATTGCACCATCTACAGTGGCCGTATAGCTAAACTAACCTAGGTAAGAGAATTATTTTCACAGTTCACACTTCCACCTCTTCCTGTTTTTTGCAATCTCCCTCCAGTTTTTGGACCCTTTTTCCAGTAGGTCTTCCCAAACAGCTTCTCTCCACGTCTTCCTCGGATCCTCGGACCTTCTTTTTTTTTCCTTCCGGTATTTTCCAGCCAATATTTTTAACAGTTCTATTATTGTTCATCCTCTCCATGTGTCCAAGCCACTGCTTTTATCACTTGAGTTATGGAGGCTTCGTTATACAGCTCGTACACTTCGGCATTTGTGCATGTGCATCTTACCCATATATCATCCACTCTTCTCCCTCCATAGATCTTTCGAAGAATCTTTTTCTCCCACCCTTTCAGTTTTTGTTGGATTTTTATTGTCACTATCCATGCTTATATATAATCGCATGTATAATCGTATCTTTGCCTTACGTGAGATGTCGTTGGATTTGAGCAGCGTATTCAATTCAAATACACTTCTATTATTTTTAAAGGTGCTTTAGATTTATTTCTGTTTCTTTGTCAGCCCTATTGTCTATCCGGATCCCTAGGTATATAGGTACATATTTTTCTACATCTTCGAATACTACTTCTTCTCCACTTTCTGTTTCAATCCTTAAGTTCTTTTTCTTATCTGATCCTTGTTTATTTGTGAGTTCCATGTATTTACTTTTGTTTTCATTGATTTGGAGACCCACTTGTTTTGCTGCATTAACCAATCTTTCTGCTACTTCTTTTAGTTCTCTCCTACTTCTGGGTATTAGTAAAATATCATCCGGGTACGCAAGACATTGGTGGCTTTTGTTAAAAACAGTTCCCGTTCTGTTTAATCTGGATTCTCTTATTACTTTCACCGATATTAGGTAGATTGAATAATACTGTAGAGAGTGGGTCCCCTTGGCGAACTCCTCTCCTCATTATAAACTCTTCGGACACGTGCCCATTTATCTTTACTGCGCTTGTTGTTTGCTTTAACGTCATTGGCACAAGATTAATTATATTTTTTGGAATTTTGAGTATCTTTAGAGCTTCTATCAGTTTTTCCCTATTTATCGAGTCATATGCCGATTTAAAGTCTATGAATAGCATATGCGTTGGAATTTTGTACTTGTAGCATCCTCTGAGTATTTGTTTCAGTAGGAATATCTGATCTGTTGCATTTCAGCCTACGCCTGTGCAAAAGCTTTATATATAATATTGTTGACTTGTCCCGCATAGCTTCATGGTGTCATCATTTTCAGAAAAGCATTAAATTAATTCTTTAGCCAATTGTAGGTGATAGCAACGTATCTTCCCATCCAAAGGGCTTGAGTTCAATAGATGAGTTTTTTGATGTCAAAACTATTTCAACAATGGAAGTTCTTTGGGTTCGACAAAACTCTAACCTAATAGTATCTACCATGATGTGGTAGTCAACGTTCGTTGAGCTGCTTGGTAATCGCTACTACCGCATCTTGCCGAATGAACACCCAAACCAATATTTTTTTTTGTTCTGTTAGTGAAGAGCGGAAACTTATCATTGCTGACATCTGACATGAACCTATTTACGATTTATTCAGGAACCGATTAACATAAAAACTATTATTTTTTAATTTAGTACCTATGTATGTCGTATGTATTGTTTGTAACCTTTTATACCTTTCGGTGTCGAGTCTGGTGCGTTAATGTATGAGGTTTTGGTAATGGCATAAAATCTTATCAGCCAGTGATATTAGATGTAACAAAATATTCGTTCAAAAATTTTGACAATTATTTGCAAATATGCGTATGAAAGGCCATATGTACCGAAATTGTTTAATTCATGATTTAAATCAAAATCTGCCATAGCAACATCAAACGAACGAACGAAAATCTGAAACATTTCTGGTTTAAACCAAAACTTATGGACGAACGATGAAAATAGCATGGTTTCAATAACATTAATACCAACAAAATAAAACAATTTTGTGGTTAAATGGCCCTTATGCCGGATACCGGATGTTAAAAAGGAGTTAAATACTTAGAGGACATACAGTCCGATTAAAAACAAGTAGAAAAATCTTAATAACCAGGGATCTGCAAATCAACCGTTTTTGAAATAAGAAAAATTTACTTTGCTCATACTCTTGGAAGATGAATAGAGCAAGGTTGTCCTATTCAACCATCTTTTTAAACTTTCCTTGGTTTGATTTGTTTGGGGTTCAAATCGATTATGTGTCGATATGGAAGGAGAACATTTCAAACATATCCTTTAATAATTGTGTTTTGTGGCGCTGAATATTAAAACCTAAACAAAATAATTTATAAGAATTTAAATATTTAAACCTTGTCTTAACAGCCTGATTTGATTTGTTCTAGGGTTTAATGTAATGCATAATGAATAAACCGCTTTTGCATATTTTTTGTATCAATAAGTGCAGCTTTAAAATAATTAAGCAAGCTAAGGATTGAATATTGAAGATTTACCAATGCTGTTTGGAAGTCACCAATTTGTTTCAGCGAATTTAATTTTTTGTGAAACTTTTGATGTGTAAAAAGGTGCGTATAGACATGCAACAAAACAGTGTAACGTAACTCCGTTGCGTAACTTCGTCGCGTTCAGTCTGGACGGTGTACTGCAACTACGTAACAGCGTAACACCGTAACAATACCGCGTTCCATCTGTTGTCGGTTTTCTAGCGCCGCATCAAAGAAACGTTTCGCGGTTATGTTACGCGTTTCCTTGAATGTCTAGACGCTCTAGTGTAACGTTGCGGCGTTTTTAGTTATAGTATAATTTGTGCAACAATGTAGTGGACATAAGAAAACACCCTGTGTTTTATTTAAATGTATAGGTTACACAGGAAATATTATGGAATTCAAAACACCCGAGATATTATAACAAAATTCAAAAAAACGCTGCTGCAGCAACATTCATCTTGATCAACTATCTGAGACATGTATCTACTCGATTTATAATATGGAACGTCAAAATGTTCGCGTATGCGATACGCGGCGATGTTGTGTTACGCAAAACGATCAGGAACTACCGTATCTTCGGCGCGCAACAAATAATTGATACGCGACGGAGTTACGTTACTCTATTCTGTTGCATGTCTATACGCACCTTAGAGTTAAGACGAATAAGAAACAGAATGTAACAAAATAAGATTTAATTTTATAGGCAAATAAGTAATTGGCCCTTCGTCATTTTTAATCTGTTTTCCTAAGTTCTAAAGATATTGTCGAATATAATCTATAATAATTAGCTTTAATTTAATTTGGGCAGAACTGAATAGACCAATAAGCAATTAGCAGACTATTAAGCTAAATAAGTTCAACTGTTATTATGTGTTTTTCTGCAACACCCTTTGCTTCCGTACTTTTTCACAAATGTAATTTTACAGCATCTTCAAGCGTTTGATATTGAACACAAACTTAATGTTCATATATGACATCAGAAAAATTATTCTAAAATTCTCATATACAGTAATACAGTTCCCTAAAAGTACACGTACAAACTTTAACATAAAATAGGTGGTATCACTTTAAGTCGGAACTATCAATTTCAAATTTGGTAGAAAGTACTCCAAAAAAGCATTGAACAGTGGTATTAATAATAAGAAGGAAATACATATTCCGTATTCCGTATCGTTGTAGTAAAAATAATGGGAAAACAGTTATAAACTTCAGCTAAAAATCTATAAAAAGGCCATGAAGATCCATAGCATGTGCTAAAGTAAAATTAAGTTAAAGTTAAGATGGCGTATCAACAAGGGTATAATATCGCCTAAAAATAAAACATACTTAATTATTAAATTTGAGAACTTTTTTAATACTTATTAACGTCCAACAACATTTCTAGGGGTATAATAATATAACTTTAATTTCTTAGTTAAAAAACAAGGATTTTGTTAATTGGCTTTATTTACGTTTTCAATTTAAATTAATTTACATCCGACACTTTACTTTTGGTACATTTGTTTAAATTAAATGCGTCGCCGCTAGTTGGCGCTACCTAAATTTATTTTTTAAAATGGAATATCCTACCTTTTATTCGATTTTTGGAATCTGCAACACTTTTGTGATAACTTTCCTCATAACTGCTATCAATCTATTATTTGTTGTACTTTTCATCATCATATTCATCATCATCAATTGGCATGTAGTAGATCCTCGCGAGAAAATATTTATTATAAATTTAAGACGAAGATGTAAAAAATTGTATTCTGTGACGGATTTAATTTAAAAAAATTTTACCATGAAATATCTGCCCCTAACGGACATTTATAACAAACTTTCAGAATTTTAAAATCTGCATTGGTTCCCGAGATATGGCGTTGTCCCATTCCTCGCTGAACACCCGGTATAAGGGAATTAATCCTACTTAGAGCTATAACCTAAAAAAAAAAAAAATAACAAATCCCTTTTTAAAAATATATTTTAATAAATTTTAGCTAATACTGAAAATGAAAATTGCCAAGTTTAAATAAACAGTAAATTTGAACTTTATCTAAAAATTTTTGTAAGGCAATAATAGACAACCTATTAGATTTTTATAAATGAGTTTCTATCTTCCTATTTTAAACTGAAGTTATCTTTAAATGGTATATTCTAACACAACTACGAGTATAACCCTGGTGAGTTTTATTTAGTGCTGGTTAAATTGACATTCATTTGATAAGCTTTTATTCAATATAACTTATTAGTTTAGTAGTTATGTTCGTACGGAAAAATGAAAAAAAGAACTTAAAGCAGAAGAGCATACTTACAAGAAATACGGATTACATGTTATGACAAGTTGCCATCCTTTAGCGAAGAATCCTTGGAGTAGTATGAAGATCTGCCACAATTCTACCTTTAATGTTTTTTTTAGCGAATTGTAAAATATCTGTATATAGAAAAATATAACTTTGATGAGATTTAGACCACTGACTTTTGGCTGTAGAATAATTCTACCCTTGTTATTTAGTAGACAAGATATTTCCCGATGCCTATTTCCAATACTGATTATTGCTAACTTAGTTAGAGGAGTAGGTACTTATCTAGCATTTTATCATTCTAATTGCTGTTTTAGAAGATGCCTCCACCTTTGCTAATTGTTTCAAACCACAATCTGCAACTTATTAGGTTTGATTAGGGTGTTGCTAGAATTTTGGCGGAACATTTGAACGAGTAAATTAAGGGTTTCACATGAGATTACTATCAATATAAATAAAATAATTACAAACAACTAGTTTTCAGTCTAAACACCACAGTAATTGATGTGCAACACAAGTAAGTAATTAATTATTATCAGAAGAGCTGAGAACAATCACAAATTATAAAACAAAAGAACTATTTTTTGTCGTGTTGATTTATAAAATTACAATGCCAATCTACATACCTACATAAAAGAGAAACATAGGTCGTCAAACGAAAAACAGCTGCCCGATTCAAATAAGTACGTGTTTCATAATAAACAATTAGGTATTAGACTCAAGATTGTCAGTACAAAACGATAATCTAGGCGTTATGAAATCCAAGATAAATTATTCATACTGAAAAGAGAGCCTTACTTTCATTTAAGAATTGAAACAAGCAGAAGCATTTTGTGTGGGTATATAGTAACTCATAAATTCAACTTATACAACCACTTGCATAGTCATAGTCGTATAACATTTCTCTGAATTAAGAGTGCAAAATATATTCTTAATCGACTGCTATAGTAAATCAGGATATTGTTAAAGTTGTAGAGGTTCTAACTTGTTTTGCCAACGATCTAATATAAGGCTTGCAATTTTTCAATTCAGTTTTGTTTAAAGATGGTCTCCAAAACTGAAAATTAATAATACAGAAATTGTAATTTTCTTATTTTGTGACAAGCTGTTCGTTGGTTAGCTGCAGTATTAACGTGGATAAAATTAGCAGAAAATTTATGTGACTAAAGATTTACCCATCCTACCATGGGGGGAATTTCATTGGTGTTAAACTTGGAGTAGAACACAGACTTGCATAGCTGTTACAAAAGCATGCGACCTGTCACATAGATTGACACAAAAATGCGTTGAGGTTAAAAGTCGGAAACGCCCCTAACATGTTCTGAAATTTAAGCTACTTGAGAAAAGGATGTAAACATATTTATGTTCGAGTATTTGAAATTTAGGCCGGCCATGTTTATTTATACTTTTAAAATTTACTTTTTAATGAGGGTTACCAAACTAACACTTTTTGATATAGTTTTCTACAAAACCAAAGTAATTCTGTAACCGTATTATTTAATTTTTAGTGGCTTTAAATGTTCTTCTGTCTAGTGTCTAAAGACTTTACAACATTATAAAGTACTTGCTGAAATAAATTATACGAGAGATCAGTAATCTCTTCATATATTACATACCATAAAATAAACTTTGCATAGTTGAGGTATTGTTTATGATATATTACGTCATTTATGTTAATGGCTTAACTGCACATAATTTTATACACCTACCTATAAACCATTGCTCATACTTATACAAATGTATGCATAAGTTTATTTCTTGCTTGGTTTTATGCTAGCAGTGAGTGAAAGATGTTGGGGCTCCACCCCGAGCTGCGCCCCCAAGTCGCAATCCATTATTTATATATCGCTAAGTGTGAGGTCCCCTTGCTGATATATGGGAGCCACCAATTCTATTTAATTGACTGGTCACACAAAACTACTCAGGTCACCGTTTATATTGAGCGGCCTTTCTCAAATGCCAATTCTTTTGACAGCAATTTATCAGTTTTCTAAAAGGTGAACTATACAAACCTGATACACTTTATTAGAAAGGCACTGTACAAAATGTATGCTTCAAAACTCTGAATTATGGAAAAGTGTTACCATTTTACGTTCTGTATGTCTTTGAAAGAAGCGGATCCTGCTTGTTTTAAAACAGAATATACAAAAAGAAATATTTTTTGGAAAATGTCTATGCATCAAACTCGCGAGTTAATTTACAATCAAATGAATACATATTTAACTGTAGCTTTGAATTTTCTTCTGTTCTATTATACTGCTTACAAAATGTGGTATGGAATTTCTTAATCACTTAAATATTTAACGCAATTCCGAGTTATTTACCTCATTTACTGTATATTCTTATCAGACTTCTCATGATACCTCATTAAAGAGTTTGTCAACGAACCTTAACGAGATTCCAGCTTCAGTCTGCATTCAAACTTAGCACGGTAATATATTGGTCCCAATGCATTCGGGTAAAGGCAAGGTTTTATATAATCTCATCGTTTAGGTTATTAGTGCTAAGTTATGCTGTTAGTAGCCGATTTAGTAAATTTTATTTATTTCGGGCGAACTTATGTGTTCATATTATTTTATTTCCGTTTAATATTTATAAATCAAAATCTTAACAAAAGAAGAAAGCGAATCTGGGGAAAATATTTTTCTCTTTCCTTGCGAAGTTTAACAAATTGATTAAAATTTCACATTAGATATAAAGACTTTCATAGGAAAATTATAGACGATTCAAGGAAACGTATTAATGAATGTTCTAACTTTATTGTTTTTCAAAGAAACCTAACTATAGTTTATTTCGCAGTTTATAAATACACCACCGTATTTGATATCTAAGATAAATTGTCATATATATCGTAAGGAAACACATCAGTGAGTGGGCTCTCAAACAACCTCGAAGTAACGAGCGAATTCTGGTACACTTGAGATGCGTACGCTACGCGAAGGCCTTATAGATCTTCGAGAATCGAGTAGAATCGTGCGATGGGCGTTCAAGAAGCGTGCGATGGGCGTTCAAGAAGCTAACGAGATAATTTTACGTTCCACATGTGCGGTTTAATGTAGGTAAATAATGTTGTACCTAAATCAGTAATAAATAATTGACAGGCCCCTCAAGCTATTTTTAAAAACGCCATAATAAAAAAAAAATGGTGGCTAGACACCCCAAGGGGGATAACGCCGCTCTAAGCGAGCTTTCTAGATCCATAGTTTGGGATAGATCAGTTCCAATTTGGTGTTCTCAGATCTTCTTACATATGCCCTACCAAATTTTCCGATTTTTTGTATTTTCGTACCAGTTGCGCACTCCAATACTTTTCAGGTCATCTTTTACTTCCTGCCACCATGTAGTTCTTTGCCGCCCCCTCCTTCTCGTACCTTGTGGCTTCCAGTCCAAAACTGTATAAGTTATTGATTTCTCTCCGGCTCTCCAAACATGTCCCAACCATTTTTCTGTCTGTTGTTTAATTTTTTTGACTATGTCTTCACCTATTTCTTGTTGTAGTTCATGATTCATTCGCATTCTATACTCATTGTTTGTGATTTTTACTGGTCCTAATATAGTCTCAGGTCGTCTTCTTGTTTTTTGTCATTCTCATTAGCTCAGCAGCATACATCATGACCGGTCTAATGGTTGTCTTATATATTTTCATTTTAGTGCTTTTTCTTAATAGTTTACTTTGTAACATTTTCTTGTTGGCATAAAATGTCTTATTAGTTGCAGCTATCTTCTCTTTGATTTATGTTCCCTTCTCCCCACTATTAGTTATAGTGATTCCTAGATACTTGAATTTGTCTACTCCTTCAACTTTGAAATCTCCGACTTTTATTTTTGTGTGGCGGTCTATTAACTGCTTGTCTATTCTCATTAATTTGGTTTTATTCTCATTTAGCCTGAGGCCCATGGTACACGTCCCTCTGATACTATCTCCTTTAGCATTTCTTCCATTATGTTGCGGTTTCTTGTGATAAGAGCTATGTCATCGGCATATGCTACTATTTGTCCTCCCTTTGTTTTTATTGTTCATTTATCTATTTTCCGAAACACATGTTCTGGGGCTAAATTGAACAATGTCGATGATAAAGCATTCCCTTGCCTTACACCCTGATTTATTTCAAAATCCTCCGTGTTACGCATTTGCGTTCTTACTGTGACCGTTGGTTTTTCCATTGTGGTACTTATCAGCCTTCTTAATTTAGGGTGTATTCCTAATTCCTTCAGCGCTTTTAGGAGTTTGCCTCTTTTGATAGAGTCAAAGACTTGTTCAAAGTCTATAAAAAGCATTTCTACTTCCATTTGATATTCATGCGCTTTTTCAATAATTTGTTTGATTGTATGGATAGCATCTATTGTTGACTTTGCTGAGGTAAATCCACATTGATATTGCCCTATTGTGTCTTGGGTCTGTTTTTTCAGTCTCGTTTCTATAAGTGTTAACAGGATTTTGTATGCATTATTTAACAACGTAAGTCCTCTGTAATTCTTGCATATCTGGTGGTCTCCCTTTTTATGTATTGTTATAATTTCTCCTGCCTTCCATTCTTCTGGAATTTTTTCTTCGACCCATATTCTTTTAATTAACTGATGAAGTCTTTCAAATAGCTTTTCACCTCCATATTTTATTAGTTCCATGTTAATTCCATCTCTGTCTGGAGCTTTTCCATTACGACTTTTATTAATGAACTCCTCTATTTCTGCTTTTGTCGGTTCCTCAATATCTACTTTTTCTGCCGCTTCTTCCTGCTCCTCTTCCTCATTTTTCTGCGCTTCTTCACCATTTAATAGCTCTTTAAAGTATTGTGTCCAGACCGGCTTGTACTGGTGTTCATCCTCTGTTATTTTTCCTTCTTTATCTTTTATGACTATCACTTTCCCTTTGTTTACCATATTTTGTTCTTTGATTTTTTTGTAAAATACTTTTGAGTTTATGTTTTTACTTTCCGTTTCTATTTCCTTTAGTTTATTGTCCATCCAATTCCTCTTTGCCTTTCTATTAGTCCTTTTTGATTCTTTTTTTCAGTTTTTCATATTCTTGTAAATCTTGTTCTTTATTTGTTTTTATCCATTTTAACCTTGCTTAATTTTTTTTCTGTAATAATTCATGGCAATTCTCGTCAAACCAGTCTCTTCTTGTTGTGCTTTTCTTTTGCCCTACGTACTCTGCTGTGGCTGCATAATACATGTATTTAAATATTAAATATTATTTAATGTCAGTCCTAAAAATTTGAAAATTAAAATATTAAATAATTATCTTCGATTAACAAAAGCTTATAAATAAAACGTAGTGTTATACCGATTTCGGTAAAGGTAAGGCTGCCTTGTAAACTGAAAGTCTCAGGTTGGATCCCGGCCTAGGTCAGATGATATTTTTAATGCAAGCAAATTTCGTCTGCTGATGTTTTAGAGAATGAGGCATTTTTGTCAAAAACCTTCAGTTTTGCATAAAAAATATAGTAAAGGATTGCCCCCTCCTTGTACATAATTTTGAAATTTGATTTATTTACTTTAAATGTCGTAGGAGCATTTTAAAGTTCTTAAAGAAAGAAAAAAGAGCTTCAATTGCCATCGTGAGAATGTTAGGATATGTTAGTTAAATAAGTATATCCTTCATGAACGTTTTTTGTTGATTGTTGTGCTCCTGACGAGCTTCGGACAATAAACGAGATTTGATTTTACAGTCAGGAGATCTAGCCGGCCATTCAAGTAGTCATTCTAATACGATACTTAGACCCTGTGAGGGTTTGGTTTACCCCACTGTTTTTTTCACTGCATTTATGTGAATTGTTTTCTTTCAGTTTTTTCGTACCTTTATTATTTCTAAATCTTCATCGATTTTTTTGTTGGACTTCCTCTTCTTCCTGATGCGCTGAGACACCTTGACCCATTTGATTATGTCTTACCTTTTGTGTATTTACGAGTATTCTGTAACCTTTCTCACCTTGTTCTAATATTTTCCTGTTATTATTTTCTCTTTTTGGAATGTCATTTAGCTTTTTTGTGGGAAAGTCCAAGTTTTTACTGTGTACCTATAATGTGAAAAGTTTGGTGGTTGGTTAATGTATTGATTTTCCATGAAGTAACGATAACACAGAATTTAATTAAACGTTTTAAAATTTATTTATGTCTTGAAAAATTGAAGAACACTGTCCCATTCTAGAATGCAACCGAAAAGTTTACCTTAACGGCATAAATTTGTGAAAATATATCTGAACCTTCTAACAATATATTTTTCATGCTCCCCCCTGTGAAAGTGTTACTTTCGTGGCCTGGTAGCGCGAGCGAAAGCGAAAATAAATAGT
The DNA here is from genome assembly GCA_963082815.1 of Melanotus villosus. Lineage (NCBI taxonomy): Eukaryota > Metazoa > Arthropoda > Insecta > Coleoptera > Elateridae > Melanotus > Melanotus villosus. The sequence goes on along the minus strand of OY720419.1, from coordinate 25,296,395 downwards.
ACGGTACGTGAATTAAAAATTTACACTCGCTGGAAAACTCTCACTTTTCTTAACTTGTAAAACAATCTACTATTATTTATGTCCAATTGAAAGTTTTCTGTAGATTTTTAGGGGAAGAATTGATGTTTAATAAAATATATGCAAAGCCCTACGCTTTTGCGAACATTAAAGTTCCCGTTAAGGGATTCAAGTCCCATGTGTTCCTCAAAATTCCAGTTTGGCGTTGAGATACCTGTCATCCACAAGTTTAGATCTCCCCCAGTAGATAACTAACTAACTTCCTATGGTTTCAACAGGACAGCAATTATTTAATTTTAACGCAAATTCTATACACTTACCCGCATTGTTTCTGACTTAAGTAAAATAGTAAATAAACACAATCTGGTATTTAGAAATACTTTTTGATTCTTAATAAAGGATTTTTTTGGGTCAAATATCAATCGCACAGACGTATTAACTTAAAATATAGTTAGAAGTAATATTAAGGATTTATGTACCTAGTAACTGGGAATTAAATAGCAAACCTCTGACGATGAGTTTTGTTTGATTAGTAGAACATGGTTCAACAAAGAAAATCCTTTGAAACAGATCCCCACTAATCAATTTTTTAAAACTATTATAACTTATAACTAGCCTAAATTTGGCTTGTAGTAATAGTCCAAACAACAAAATGCTATAGTTGTTTCCAATTTAATACTAAACTTATGAAGCAATTGTTATATTTAATATTTAAATCCTTTAAAAAAATTTTTAATCCTTAACCTCTAACTTTACTTTTGTTTGTTCCTTTTTAGAACGTTGGTATTTACTAACACACATGTAAATGAATTCTATGAGTATGATACAATTACAAATTAATATTTTCTATCCATTACATTTTACAGCAAAAACTGTTACGCCTAGATATTGGTTATATTATTAAGTGTTAGTTTTACTCATAAAAGTGTTAAATTCAAGTTGCCTTATATGGAAGTAATATCTAATATCATTCAGATTGAAAATAAAATATATTTAAACACATAAACTTTTTGCAACAAAAATGAAACTAGTAAAACTCTAAATTTAAATTTAAGCTAAAGATTAGTTAAAAGGTAATCTGTTAATCACTTCAACTAAAAGATGTTAATAGCAATAATACAATCACAAAATTGAAGGTCTCAATGACAGTTTAATAGGACAGAATTCAGATGAAAATCAATAATCAAACAATCTTAAATAAATGATACAAGTATTAAATTAGGTTATCGACAACTTATTTGTACGATACAGACTACAATTAACAAGAAATTACGAACTATAAGCTGCTTTGACAGCTCTAGATTTAAAATGATGATAAACGGTTAATAGTTCATGTAAAAAACAAGATAATCTAATACAAGTGATGGGGTTTATAGCTTATAATTGAATGTTTTATTGAATGACTAGTGTTTATAACAAACGATTTCTAATGGTAAATTAATTGGGTATTATTTTAGCTACAGTGTTTACCTATTTGTTTGTAGGATATTTAATTGTAAATTAGCTCCAGTGCTGGAGAAGAAATTAATTAAAGATTTTATTGGTGTTTAAATATAACTTCTTTTATTTTATTTTTTATTCCTGGTCGTCCGTAGTTTTAGTGAAGCCGTTAAGAAAGTGAATAAGTTTTGAAGGATAATCCTTCAATTTCCGTTTGTAACGAGGCTAGAAAATTTGCGTAAAACTGGGTGGAAAGGAGTTGATAGATTAATATAGGTACCTGCTAAGTAAATGATACTACTAAATATCACATGCATAGTTAAGGGTGAAATAAATAAAATATTAATATGTGGAGCCCCCTATTTTTTATTCATTTCCTTACATGCTCAAACCGTCAATTTCTAGAGGCACTAGTTATACAGCTATTGTTAAAACAACAAAGATTTGCATGTGAACTGTTGTATAAAAATGAGTGACCGAAATTTAGGTCATGACAGATTTTCTGCCGAAAAACTGAATTACCCAAATAAATTGTGCTGCCTATTTACTTACATAGCTTAACTCCCTGTAATTGAAGAAGACGAAGATGTTTTGGTATAGCCGATATCTAGCCTAATGTGATAAATTTTATGAATGTTTGTAAAACAGGGAACATCGTCTAACTAATTGTGTAAATGCATAATTTTAAACGTGGTAATACTCATTAATGTCCAGTTCTGAAGATATATCTTTTATAGGTAGGTATATTTCAAAAGTTATCAGGAGTTAAACGTTAAACTGATACATATCTTATGTAAGAGAAACAGAAAGCAAGAAGTACGAGCAAAGCTAAAAGAAAAGGCTGAGAAGGACATGGTACAAAATTAAACATTAAGTATGTAATAATTATCAGGAAGTCAAAAGAAATAAAACCGCTGAAAGATGTAAAAGGTAGAAAACGACGAACTGAACACATAAACGTAAGAAATATTACATAAAAAAATTCGAAGATAGAGAAGAGGAAGATGTAAACGCAACAACCGAAGGTTACGGAAAGTGATCAATTGGGAAGAAAGAAATGGATAACAATTAAAGAAGTACTTATTATAAGACCCAGTCAAACAGAAAAACTGGAAGAACATGTGTGATAAACAAAATTGGACCGGAAGTGAGTTAGGAAGGTAGGGTAAAAAAGGATGTTGAGGATATTAAGAAAGGCTGGGACAAACTGATATATTTTCGAAACATTGGAAAGAATGTATTGTACAGTGTGTCCTAAATTTGACGTGCATGTATGGGTAACTTTGTTATTTGTACAGCTATAGCAAAACCGATTGCACGTTATTGGGCCAACTTTTTGGGACTAATTCTATGGTGGAAACCGAAATGCGATCTTCTTTTGTTTTTGAGTTATTGCGCTAAATTGAAAATTACTCCAATTCTACTAAGTCTTATAACTTCTTTATTTATAGAAATATGTGAAAATAGTATGGAGGTTATTTATAGATATTTTAACGTAGATTCTTCATTTGCTATGGTTTTTAAGTTACAGCATAAACTTGTGTTTTTTAAATGGGAATCATAGTCGGCGTTGACCTCATTTAAAAGACCATTTTAAGAGCCTTTTGAATATACAGGGTTCTCCAACAGGTATGACCTATTTTCATGAGGCTCTAAAAACATAATCAAAGGGTAAAATGAAATAACTCTGCGGTATTTAAAAACGTTATATTATGCAATTTTAACCCTTAAAAATAATATCAGATAAATGACTACCATTGGCAGTTAAACACTGCTTCAAACGATTTTTAAAATTTTCCATAACTCGCACTAGCAACTCGTCAGGAATACTATTGATTTCTTGAGAAATATTGTCTTTCAGTGCTTCAATCGTACGTGGTCGGTTTTTATAGAATTTATCTTTTAAGTGGCCCCACAAGAAGAAGTCAGCTGGTGTTAAATCTGGCGATCTTGCTGGTCAATTAATGTCTCCATATTTGGAAATCAATTTTTTTGGAAACACTTGTTGCAGAAACTTGCAGTGTTTAACTGCCAATGGTAGTCATTTATCTGATATTATTTTTAAGGTTTAAAATTGCATAATATAACGTTTTTAAATACCGCAGAGTTATTTCATTTTACCCTTTGATTATGTTTTTAGAGCCTCATGAAAATAGGCCATACCTGTTGGAGAACCCTGTATATAGTTTTGATTTTATTTATTTATTTTTTTTAATTTTAAAATTACTGATTTGATAAACAAAACATAGTAGGCCGTAAAATCTGATATTTGTAATAAACATTTGAGACTTATAACACTATTGTTTCATGGCTAACTGTTTATTTTGTTATAATTAATGTTAATTTAGGTATAAATGGCCCATAATGCCCTTATTTCAAACACTAAGTATAATAAACCATATATATTTGGAAAGCTCTTAAAATGGTCTTTTAAATGAGGTCGACACCAACTATGATTCCCATTTAAAAAAACAAAAGTTTATGCTGTAACTGAACACCATAGCAAATGGAAAAATCTATGTACGCCTGCTGGAATCTACGTAAAAATATCTATAAATAACCTCGATACTATATTCAGATATTTCTATAAATAAACAAGTTATAAAACTTAGTATAATTGGAGTAATTTTCGGTTTAGCGATGAACTCGAAAACAAAAGAAGATCGCCCATTTCTGTTGCCACCATAGAATTACCCCAGTAGCACAAAATGTTTGTACAATATTTTAAAACAATATTGTGGTAACATTAAATGTAACATTTTTGAATATTCCGTAAATATTTTTTTCAAATATTTATCAAATATTATTTTAAAATATTTACTCAATGTCTGAAATAAATATTATATGAATATTTTTTACAAATATTCAAGCAACATTTGTGGATTTTGTTCTATAGATATTATATTATGATATTAGCAAAATATTTGAAATTAATATTATATGAATATTATCCATAAATGTTTAAGCAACATTCGTGAAATTTATTCTACAAATATTATATTAGGATATTTGGGTAATATTTCGAGTTCATGTTGTTGTATAAATATTATCTTATATTATTATTAGGTATGTTAGTCACAATATTCCATCTAATATTGCTTGGCAAGGTTACTGTAATATTTTCGACAAATATTTAGAATACATTGGTATTTCATCAACATTATTTAATAAATTCTGAATATTTATCGTTTATATTAGCAACCAGTGATTGTTAATAAATAAAAAAATATTAGAATTCTACTTTATTCCTGTGATATAATACATATAATGTAATTCGATACAATATAATACAATATAATACAATATACATACATACATAAAATAAATAATAAACACAATATAAATAACATTTTAGTTTTCCTTAGGAAGCCGACCTTTAATATTTGCTTGAAATTCACTTACAGAGCCCTTTTTATGTCTGTTTGTCTGTTTCCATCGCCTCCTTATATCGGTCATTGTGTGCCCGCTGTAAATAATATTTACTGTTAATAATTTTATTTTATCAGATATACAGTACTTACCAACAACGGCCTTGTACATTTTTAGTTCACAAAAAGGGAGTTTTCCCTTCTTCCCATGCCGGAATAATTCACGGCCACAGCATTTGCAATTAATTTCACCATTTGCAAAAATACAATTTTGTAAGTGTTGTATTCCCTAGTTAAAAAGAATATTTGAACCTGCAAGCAAAGGAAATTAATTAATTAAAAAAAACTATTTAATTAAAAATTAAGTTACTTACCTAAATTGAACAGCACACAAGCACAAAAATCCTGGAGACACGTAAAAGCAAAATTTACTTTACGACAGCTGTCTTCAACTAAAACTCGAAAATGCAAATACCGATATTTTTGTTAGTAGGTATATCCCATTTTAATCTTTCTAGAATGTCTGTAAAAATTTCTAAGCCTAAGCTTTTAAAAGTAACTAAACAGTTCCCAGAAAGAGAACAGAGAACAACATAGAAATAAGAAAAGAATTCTTATCATTGTAGCTTATTTTCTTTTGTTTGTATTTCAAGGTTTTCTAAAAGGAACTACACTCTACGAATAGTTATTGTACAATAATTGAGTCATACAACTAAATACAAAAATAAATGTTATATTTAATATACATATACAAATAAAATACAAAAAGAAGTTAAGTATTTAGGAATTGCACTTCCGGGAGGAACTAAACACAATTTTCCAAGTAAGTAATGCTACAAAAACCATCATTCACTGGTTAAATAATTTACCGAGAAAACGGAAATTTCCGTAACCTTCCTAGGAATGCCCAAACTACAAAACTATAAGAATATTGAGGTCATTAAAATAAACAAATACAATTACCTAATAAAGCTACATCACCTAGAAGGCAGGTAAATAGGGCGCACGTTTCAAGATAGTTGTTTTTTAATTGCATATGTTTTTAAAGACTTTCGAAAACAATATATGTTTGAATTTATTGCTACAACATCATCTTCAAATATCCACAGAATATCACAACAATCTTTGAAAAGAAATATTTCACAGAAAACAGAATAAAATGTTTAAGCGTGCTTTATTTCTAATATTGTTCAAATATTACGTAATAATGTTTAACAAATATTATTGGTAACTGGATGTTGAATATTACTCTGCAATTCTCAAAATAACATTTTTCCTACATTGTTTTATAATATTGCTGTTACATACGGTTCTTATATTGGCTGAATATTCCTTGAATACTTAATTTCAAATATTATTTTAAAATATTCTTAGGATATTCCTGCAATATTTAAAAAGAAGATTGGTCATGAATATTGAGAAAATATTTTCCTAATATTATGGTTCAAGATTCAAGATTCAAAATATTCAAATATTGTCTCAATATTTTTAATACATCAGTACAATATTGTGTGCTACTGGGGTAGTCTCAAAAGTTGGCCCAATAACGTGCAATCGGTTTTACCGTAGCTGTACAGGGTGGCCCATTTTCGATGTTTTTAAATGGGAAGTACCCTTAATATCGGGGATAGGCAAAAACTGATGTCGGAGTCCAGGGCCCTTTTTTGATGCAAGTTCAAGTCCCGAAAACAAAATTCCGCTATCTTTTGTTATTTTTTAGTTATAGCCCAAAATTCATAATTTGGCCATATCGAAAACTTCAAATAACTGTCTTGGTTTTGAAGATATCCAAAAACGGTAAAAACATTCTACAGGCACTTTTTCAAGTAGAATACGATAGTCAATCCAGATATCTTCTAATTTTCATGTTTTAAGAGTTATGACATAAAGTTGGCATTTTTTAAATATAAGTCGTAGTTGGCCATGATAACATTAAATTGCATATTTTTTCTGCTTTCCGAAAATATATAGTTTATAGGGTTTAAATGTAGTAACAATGCCTTTTTTGAACAAAATCGGATTATTTGATGTTGTTAGCAATTAGTGGGCCATGGTTCATGATAGCAATAAACAAAGGCTAATAGAACGGGTGCATGTGATGTCACCAGGCACACAATAACGCGCCCGATTGAAAATGAACGACAGTTTTGTAAGTTAACAAAACTAAATAATTACTTTAATATTTCGTAGAAAATCTCGCGTTATCTTTAACAGCTTTTAATTATCTTGACATATGGAGATTTTACAAGTTTCTACTTATAACCTGGCAAAATTTTTAGTTTCTTGTTTTCCAGAGCTTTTCTCTAACTGCTTTCTCTGGGAAATATCACGTTCCCTAATACTCTTTTTAATTCACGATAAAATTTTCAATTACGTTCGAATCAACTGACCGTGGGAAAAATTTTAAGTAACTGAAAATTTCAAAATTATGTGGGTTAAACCATCCCTCATCTGGTTAAACACATCTTTATTCGGTTTGATATTGTAATATGTAATATTTCCTTTTTGGTAAAATTAGTATACCGATGCATACAAATCTACCCTTTGTTTACCCTACAAGAGTTCAGCTGATGACCTAGTGACGTCACATGCAACCACTCTACTACTTTTTGTTTTGCTATCATGAACCATGGCCTACTAATTGCTAACAACATCATAATATAATCTGATTTTGTTCAAAAAAGGTATTGTTACTGCATTTAACCCCTATAAACTATATATTTTCGGAAAGCAGAGAAAATATGCAATTTAATGGTATCATGGCCAACTACGACTTATATTTAAAAAATACCAACTTTATGTCATAATTCTTAAAACATGAAAATTAGAAGATATCTGACTTGACTATCGTATTCTACTTGAAAAAGTGCCTGTAGAATGTTTTTACCGTTTTTGGATAAGTATCTTCAAAACCAAGTTATTTGAAGTTTTCGATATGGCCAAATTTTGAATTTTGGGCTATAACTAAAAAATAACAAAAGATAGCGAAATTTTGTTTTCGGGAACTGGACCTGCATCAAAAAAGAGCCCTGGACTCCGACATCAGTTTTTGTCTATCTCCGATATTAAGGGTACTTCCCATTTAAAAACATCGAAAATGGGCCACCCTGTACAAATAACAAAGTTACCCATACATGCACGTCGAATTTAGGACACACTGTATGTCCAATATATAAAAAGGAAATCCTACTGAAAGTATGTAATAAACTAAAAGATGAAATTGAACGAAACATATTTTATGATAGCAAAACATTCACAGATTTCAAAGCAACGTTTGATGAAGGAGGAGATGCATGGCAATGATTAGAATTATTCAAAGTATTAAAAAAAGGCATTCGACTACAGCGCGGACGGTCTCGGGGTCAAACCCGAATTGGATACTGGGCGGGTGGCCTACCCAGTCACTGAAAATAATTGGGAACTGAAACATAGTGGTAGGGTAGGGAACGTAGGCGAAACAACGGAGGCATTAAAAGCGACTTAGGATGCCTTAACCCTTCATGTTGCTGGCCATGCTCCCTCATGGGGCGTTGATGCCGATACCTTTACTAAAAGTAACTCATAATGATCATCAAAAACATCTATAAGAATGTATTCGCCATCACATAAATTAATGCAGAAACATCAACAAAGCTTGAAATGAATGGATGAATAAAACAGGGCTCAATCCTGTTTTTGTAATATTCACGGATAAAATAATAACAAATATCAGAGAAAGAACAAGTAAACAACAAACGATAATGGGCGAACAAATAATACTCTTTTAGTTCACAGCAACGTTCTGGTGATTATGTTGCGAATCTATTGGTGAAAATTGTTAAGCAGACGTGTTATTTAGTTTGATAAAATTTTAATTAATAGGTTAGGTGATGAAATATAAGTGGTTTAGGCAGGTAAAACAATGGTTTTGTCTGCCAATTGGGCGAAATCTAGGCTTGCAAGTGACAGGAATTTCAACGGACAATATGGTGGGGTAGTGCTGAAACAACGGGTTTGTAGTTTATATTAAATAAAACTGAATAGAAAAAATACACAAAATACAAAATCGAGACACTTGATGTAGATATAATGTAGTTCCACTATCAATAACCCATGCAATTAAATCAAAAGAACATAGAAAAGGTGAAATAAAATCTTTGGAAAAGACAGCAAAGAAAATCGGTGGGATAGAGAGATTTAGAAGAAATAGCCGAGATGGATACAGTAAGAATGGGCCAAAAAAACCAAAACAATATTTAACAAACTAGTAGAAACAAGCAACGCACATAACGAAGAAATGTTAGACAAAAAAAAACTAGGAGAGAACTAGGAAACACAAGAAAAAGATATTGAACGAGATAACTGGCCATGGAAAAATTTTGGTCTCTAATAAAGACATCTCGAGTTCCATCCCCGAGATCGGCGAGGTCTATTATTATTAAATTATTAAAACCAAATACGTATTTCGGCATCTACATCTTTGTAAAGAATCTTTGAAAATATTCTTATTGTATTTAGCAAATTTTATTTGTTTGTTTGGGCTGGTATTTCTGAACCAATCTTCATTAAGATATCAGATAAGCAAATAAATCTGCGGCTGTTGCTGATTTAATATCAGAATCAGAAATTCAGTGAAAGGTAAAATTCGATGAGTTGGCCTCTGAGATGGTCTTTTGTTCCTTAATGAATCAGTTATGGACTATTTGAGAAAGTCTACAGCATTCTGAAGATGAGGAGTTTAGGGCAGTGTTGTCTATAAGGCAGCCTAGGGCAATTTTAAAATAATTTGAGACCATTCCAAGGAGTTTAGAACAATCCGGAGCGGTCTGCAGCAAATTGTCTTTTTCAAAACAACCTGACACATATTTAGCAATACAATCTAAATAACTTCCTATACTTGCACGAATGAATTTTTAGCGAACATACTCAACTTTGAGAGCATTCAGTGGAGATACCTATAAGGTACCCGAAATCTTTCAATTAATAAAAGAACACTAATTTTGCGAGCATAATTCTTTTAATAAATACGAGTACAACTTGGCATTATTTATTTGAGTTAAACTCTAATTACTGGTCCGGTAAAATAAATCATATCTATATTATTAATAAAATTTGCAATCGAATTTTACTGTTACATTTTAATATAATGAATTACGTATTAAAATATTTTTGTTCTTTAAGATAAGAAATTTCTATATATTTTTAGGCTTTTAGCAATATACCAGTGTTTTACACTAGTCAATAGGTCAACGAACTCGATACATTTTCTTTAGTAGCCTAATTAATAAATGTCGTAGTTCCTGTAAAGTAATAATATTAGAAATACCACAAGTGGATCGCTTTTAACACCCCCTTCATTAATTTCAAACCAACAACAGTTATTTAAAGGTTAAAACACAAAGAGAAAGAAATAATACACCGATGTTAAATACAGATTACATCATAAAGCTGGGGTAATAAAGTAAGCGATTGCACCCCCACACGTTGTTTCAACCACAATAAGGTGTTTACAGATTGCGTGTTCAGTGGACATAACGCCATGGGGTTGCTCGTAGTGGGAGGAAATGGGGAACAGTAGCAGGGTTGGTCTTAATTGATTTATTGATAAGCTTGTTTAATTCAGATAATACTAAAGATGGGCGCGGTTTCTATATAAGCATCATGGATTCTTGTAATTAAATTTCAGCTGCTGACGAATGTGCACGCGGGAATAATATTGCCAGGAATAAAATGTTTTAATTAAAGGGCAGGTGTTGAGATATGCGAATGGTCAATATCGTTCGTTGAACAAGTTAAGAAATGCAGTTAAAACGGCTACATGTACGCAAACAAATTTGTAAGAGCCTATTTCGTTCGATAATAAAATTTGTTATTAGGCTGTTAGTGTCTTAACTTTTATTACTTTTGTTTGATCTGAGACAGTTATAAAACACGAAATATGCGTTAACAGACTCGAATCGTTTAGTGCCGCTACTGGACGTAGGTATATTTCTTAAAGTCAAAACCCCACCCTTTTCTTTAAACAATGGCAAGTTTATTATAAAAATATATTAATATTATTTGAAAATTATACTACCGCCATTTTAATTTCTTCAAAAGAGTAGGCTTTTAAAATGGGCGTTTTAAACAAAAATGTCCATATTTAAGCTTCTCGTGCAGTTTTACACTTTTTAAGAAAACGGCAAAATGTTTCTTAATAAATGGTTTTTCTTAGAAGAATTGAAATTTGACAAACAAATATATTTTTTTCTACAACCACCATGGAAAATGGGATTTTCAGACTTCGTCTCCATAGATACGAGTATTGAAAATGAGTGTTTGCCGAACAAGTGAAAATTAGCGTGCGGAAAGTTTACTTTCCGCACGCTAATTTGATTTGCGTGCGGAAAGTAAACTTTCCGCACTCAAATTTTGACTTCACATTCGTGTGGCAAACGCAAGCTTTCAACACTTGTATTACAAATAACTATTGTAAAAATGCTTTTACGTGAGTTCTCCTCTAAAGTTTGGATATATTTGTCAACGGAATTTCGCAAATTAACAAATATGATTTAACAGCTTCGTTAAATTACTCATTCGTCAAAGTAAACAATATGGAATCAAAATCCGAATTTATATCATAAACAGCACGCCAGTAAAATAATTATTACGTAATATTATCCAATTTTTTATTCGTTAATTTAGCAAGTGTTTTGTATAACCTACGCTTTGAGAAAAATATAAAAAATTACAGATTTTCAGGGCCAGACGGTATTATTGTTGAAACGTTGAAAGAGGTGGGAGATGAGTTATACCAATAATTGGTAAAAGTATAATATAATAAAGGCACAGGGACTCAGAAATTCCAAAATTGTGGCAAACAGCGGAAGTTATAATCATCCATAAGAAAGGAGATATCGCTGATTTGAATAGCCAGAGACTTTTAGTTATAAGCTTCATATCACAACTTTACGTTATTCATTCATCAGAATAATTACCAACTGACTGATCACAAATTTTGCCGCTACCCAACCATTAGAATAAGCGGTATTCAGATCAGAATTTAATTCATGCGACTACCTCCAAACAATGAAAAACATGAGTACTAGAAAAGAGCAAAGAGTTCAACATCCAATTATACATATATAGTCTTTATACATAGAATGTGAGAAGGCATTTAACCCCTCAGAAATTTGGGCAATACTCAACTGCGTAAGTCAACTGCGGAATATGCAGATATATGATATATCGAACTAATAAAGAACATCTATAGGCATACGAATACGTGTATAAAAATAAATAGTTACAACCACTAGAAACATACCTATATGCAGAGGAGTACGGCAGGGAGATGTGATGGAGCCCTTTTAAGTAAGTTACTTGAGATGACGACATTGTAATTGTTTAGTAATGACCACCGACAACTTCAGCAAATGATTAATAAACTTAACAATTGCTCAAGAGAAGTCGGACTCAAGATGAATAAAACAAAAAATGAAAATAATGACAAACGCAATTGAAAATTAAGTATCAACATCTGCACCTGTAGATACTTATACATACTTAGGTCAGCATATCTCTATGAAGAAAGGTTACATGTCCGAAGAAATTACAAGAAGAATCCGAATGAGTTGGTGTGCGTTTGGGAAGCTCAGTTACATTCTTAAAGATAAAGAATTCCTAAATTGCTTAAAATCCAAGGTTTACAACCAATGTGATCCCGGAAATCACCTACGGTTGTAAGACCTAGATCCTCACAAAAAGGAACGCACAGATACCGTTGAAAGGCGAATGCTAGAATAAAATTAATTGGCAAGAAACGAAACACCTGGATACGACAACAAAAAAGTGACTGATATTGTGGAGAAACTGCACAGTTAAAATGGCAATGGGGTCATTTGGCGCGTAGACAGGATGGTAGATGGACTGAGACCACATTGGAATGGCGACCAAGAGATTACTAAAGAGGAAAGACTCATATAGCGGGATGGCATATAAGACATTGGAGGAATGCAGTAGATGACGACGACTAAGGACAGAGGAATGTAGAATGAGCTGGGGAAGGCCTACATCCAGCGGAGGATGGAGAAAGGCTTATCATGAATTTATGCAAAGAAAAATCATACTGCAAAATCAGTAAATCCTTTGTCAAGTATTTATACTTTTACATGAGACACGTAATTAGGGGTTGATCATGGTAAGCAGGCTCACTTGAAAATTTTGTAGGCCCATTCATCGCCTTACCCTTAGGTTTTTAGGTAACACGATTAGGGACAATCAACGGGTCACCACGCATAAAACTCATGGCGCGCAAAGTTGGTAGCACTGGATTTTGATATCTGTTGGGACCCTGGAAAGCACAGTGATAACTTGACATCAGAAATGGAGGTAAGTAAAGAAGGACAGAGATGTGTGGTTCGCTTTTTAACTGCTGGGAGAGTTGAAGGGCGAGAAATTCATTGTCGCATGTGTGCTATGTACGGCGAACACAGCAGGCCATGTTCACGTGTGCTGGAGTAGCATAAGAGATTCCGAGAGGGACGTGTGTCCCTGCAAGACGATGCTTGCCCAGGCCCATGTCATTACTCTGGTGTTATTATTAAATAGCTATTTTCACTGATTGGCATTAAAAGTGCGATTTCTACTGATAATTGACAGTCGTTACAGTTCAACTTTTACTGCTAAGCAGTAGGTAAGCAGCATTAAATTAACCGTTAGAACGACATCATAATGATAACAAAAACGATTATAAAAATAGTCATCAAATCAATGATAATTATTATAAACAATCGGCGAATAAATTAGATTTTCAACAAGACAAAAAGCAGATTACTGTTTTACCTGCCAGCCGCAACAGCAAATCTGCCGCTTTTCTTGCCTTGTTAAATAAATAATTATTCTTCAAATCTGTCAAAAAAGTTTTACGTACGCGATTGATACGTAGAATTTCACTTTTTAGTATAGCATTACGTTATCTGAAATTTTGTGGTTATTGATGTTGACAAAATAATGCATATGTTTCGGCGGAATATATGTTTATTTTCAACCATATATATGTAATGACGTTATTATTAACTGTTTTGTAAGTTAAAATTGGCCTTTACGGACTGTTACTTTCTACCCGGGTATTGTTACTTTCCACCCGGGTGGAAAGTGATCAGCTGATTACTTTCCATCCGGCCACGCCCACTGTCATTAAATGATAGCTTGTGTGTTCAAGATATTAATTATTATTATAAATCATTCATATCGATTTATATGTATGGTTGAAAATAAAATAGTATACAAACTTTGGTGAAAAGTTTCTCGAGATATAGTAAACCTCGACGCTTTGCGTCTCGGTTAACTGTAATTATCTCTTGACAGTAATGAACTACTTTCCACCTCTGTATGTAATATATACTATTAGGGGCCTTCGTTGATCTTGATTGAAACCCTCCGTCATTTTTCAGCCTAGTTACCTAAATAATTATTTGAGTTTCGAAATAAGATAATAAGGTGGGGTTTCTTTGTAAACCAAATGTTTCGGGTTCGATTCTGCCAAACGCCAGATGAGATTATTGCAGAAAGATCTTAAAGTGTATTTTCCTTTTAATACAAGGCAAATAAAACTCTTGCGCCAGGGAGATGTTCAAGAAGATAAAGATTCCCATCAGAGGTGGACGCTTCCGAATCTAAATCAAAGACTATAGCAGTGGGTGTTGAAATACTTGGGTTTTTATTATTGTATTATTCTATTATTAATAGGTACATTAAAATACATTGATTCTAAATCGTTGTTGTGTTAAAAATATTCTGTGGTTTTTTGTGTCAGTTTATATATGCTCAAAACGTAAAATATTGTAGATGAGCAATGAGCATGCTCCACTATTAAGAAATCAGTAACTAACAGCTTTGAAGGTACCAAACATTATTTTCGATGGAATATTGAAAACGGGTATACGAAAATATAATGATTCAACAGCTTCTTTAACAACTATAGTATTATTTTCCGCATGCACTTAAACCTAAATTCTAGGCTTATAAAATAACAATAATAAAAACACCTAGCTTTCAAAAAATTATAATCCAAATGTAACATTATTAATTACTGACATTACTATACCACAAAAGTGGAAAGGAATGGACAAGAAAATGGCATAGGTGGTTGGTAAATCATCCTCCCGATCTCCTACAGTTCATTAGGGTGATAATGGCGGTTTGAACTAGGGTAATCATGATAACAGCAAGGGGAAATATTCTATGATTTAATAACCACCAAAACGGGTGTGGCTATTACTGAAAACATTACGGGGATATAAAATGTGCGACTGGTGTTTTAAACTGGCAGAAAGCGTTGGACGCTTTGGCAAAATAATAATTAATATAAATCATTTACATAAAAGGATTATAGCTACCGTTATGAAATGCTATCAGCAAAATTATATTTACAGTTATCATGCATGTGGGACAGATTAATGGAAAAATGTAAATCTTTATAGTTAATCGCATAAATATGACAGAATGTTGTATAATTTTCGAATTATTGATGCAATGGTAGTTAGAAATATTATGTACAAATATGAGGTTGTCAATATTTCTGTGACAGGTCGATAAATACTAAGCTTTTAATTTTCTTCATATCCAAAATGGAAACTGGAATGGTTGCCATAATAAATTAATAACAGAGAAAACATAAAACAAACTGACCATATTTTGTCTGTGTTTTCTTAATTAATTTAAGATTTTATTAGTTAAGAGTATAATAATGTAATTAACTTTAGTGTTTTATTGTTCTCTAAACCTTTAAAACACTGGCATTATTTTTCTGCTTTATGGTTTCGGTTATGTAATATACGATAGTCATAAAATAACCTTAAAAACGATAATTAAGATAACAAAGATAACATCACATTAAATTGGACGGTAGTAAAAGTTAAAGAATTGACTTAAAATTCTGTAAGAATGCGTTCCAAACGTTACTATATCATGAACACCATAAAACTAAGCTGTCTTTTTTTGAATGCTAAATAGTTTTTTTCGATGTTACGTTGTTATTATAGATTTTATAACAGACATTTTTACTATTAAATTATTAGTCTGCTATGATTATATTAGAATGACGCCAGTCTGAATCTAATAAATGAAGTTTTGTAACACTTTTTTTTTATTAAATGTGTTGTCATCAGTTTTGATTATTGTTTTTTAAAGATTTATGTTTATTGTACAATTATTAAGAATTTATTGAAAATTTCAATTCCAAAATTAATTGGAAAAGCAAAGAAAAAGGATTACAACTTGTGTACCATATCGTATAAATTGAAATCTACAATATAAATATTTATTAATGCTATTTTGGGTAAAAGGAAGAACATAAAAATTAAAATAATAACCATTGTGAAACATTTTATCAATTACTGTTTAGGTGTATTGTCAAAATATAATTTATGGTAGGTACGCCTAAAATATGATATACGACACGTATAACCATTCCCAGTTTTTGTGTGGCCCAATTAATTTTATTACCAGAAATGTTTGTAATTCCATTATACACAAATGCGTTATTGGAATAAGCCGTGTGGGCATAAAACAATAAAGATATGCATAACTAATGTGAAAACGTGTCTGTGTTCTGAAGATTAATTTTATAGATTGTTTTCTACTTGTGGCACAACGCGGTAATGCTTTGAATTCCACGTCGAGTCACTGAACGGAATAAAAGATATGAGAGAAGTGTAAATTAAATCATCACGTTGTCTTAAAATATTAAAAATTAAATTAGGGGACTTAGATTTACCTTTTTCTTTAAACATAACTTTAATAAGAGTTGCTCTGCGCACAAATTCAAGTTTGCAAATATTTAATGCACGTGTACGTATAATATAAATTTAGTAAAACGATTGAAGTAGAAGGAAGGATTTTTAAAATAGTAACAAGTCTTTTATTATTCCTAATTTTGAGCACATTAAAAAAAGCAAATTAAAGAACTATTTCGAAATGATTCGCAAAAGTAACTAAAATTGAAACAAGCAGAACAGGCATAAAACAATTATCTATTTTAAATGTAAGCATTGGGTTGATATACAGGGCGATTAAATTAAATTAAATGGGTATATGCTGACCTTAATAGAAGTATATTACAGCAAAAATTTAAAGCTTATCGCGATTTTTGTTTATTTTAAATTTTGTTACACACTTTTGAGAACCGCTGGCTAATATGCATTGAAAAGGCCTGCTATAGAAATTTAACCGTACAAAACTAAATGAAACATTACACAATTATGTAATTTACAGGTGTCACGTTCTTATCACATTTGTTCAGGCTTGAGACTGGCAATAAAGATTTACTGGCATGTTTAAAAACTGATATTATGAAAAACTGTTGTTAATAAAGAGGGAAAGGACTTACAGAAGATGTCCAAATGTTGCTCCATTAACTTCTACACAAACACAAACACACACAACCCAAACACAAACACAAACTGTCTTTCAGAGCTGCTGCAGCGTTCTGAATAGCTGCACCGTAAATTAAAATAACGTCAGTTAATTCGGTTGCTAAAAGATTAGGCTGACTTTCTATTGAAACGAAGAATGACTGACATTCTGACCTATGTAACATACCTGGACTCTCTTATCAGTATGAACAAGAAAGGCGTTTGATAAATTTAGATTACAGTGACCCCATACAAATTTGTGTATTGATATTTTTTTTTTTTTTTGACACATGCTTTATTGAGAAAATATTTTCTATTGATATGCTCTACCTATCCTTAAATTAATGACAATACTTTTGAATTACCTTGTACCTATAGAGTGACAATTTCAATTTCTTATCGAATTTGCTTTGTATTTGTTGAAGGCCTCTTTTGATATCATACGAAAGTATACATTCCAGACATCGTTTAAAGTTCCACATCAAATCGGAAATTATTTATTAGAAACAATTATTGGTATTGTTTTGATGTTTTACTGAAATTACTACAGGATCTTTAAAACAATACGGCATGGCATGTCTTTTATTATTCCTAATTTTGAACACATTACTTAGCATAAAAATGCGAATAAATAAACGCTTGTGATTATTGCAACTTCGTATCAAGTGTGCCTTGTATTTAAAGAAAGTCTCTCTTAGATCATACTGTAACATAAAAACTCTAGGCTCCATTTAAAGGTCCACATCAAATCGAAAATTACTTAGGAACAATTATTTGAATTGATTTAATGTTTTACTGAGGTTAAGGCAGCGATCTGAATGACATCCAAAGCACACGTGATAATAACCTACCGTTTTTAATGCAATATTTAAAAATTGTCGAAATAATCTTCTGGCTTAGTTATATTTAAAATTAATATTTTTTAAGTAAGTATTTGTAACCCGCAGAGCTGGCCGGTTTGTGCATTGCACGCGTAGAGCCTCATACGTTAACGCACCCGTCTCGACACCGAAAAGTATAAGAAGTTACAGATAATACAAATAGTTAAAAAAAATTAACCAAAAAAACTAGTTTTATTCAAGATATTTTTAAAGATCTGCAATAAGCAATAGAGTGGTTTATACGCAGCAAAAAATTGTTATTATTATTCTTATTAGCAACCTTATCAACTCATCTAAGCACATTAAATATAACCACCCTGTAAGTATAAAATTAACACGAACTCTCTAATGGATATTACAATGTTGAATGCCATTCCAAATATGTTAGCATGTTATGCAAATTCCTTGGCCACAAAGAATAAATAATTTTATCTAATCACGAAAGTAGCATTTTTAAAATCGATTTATTATCGTCATCGTCATGAATATAAGATTATTTAATTATCTGCAAAAGAACTCGTGGAGATGGTCATTCTAACGAAACAGTTATGCAATTACGGTTTTACGACCATTGTAGACATGAACATTTAATATCAATTTATTCAGATAAAATGTACTCATTTATAGATAGCCATGCTAATGTTGATTTTATGCAGCATTTAGTTTTATAAGAGTTGGTTACTGCGAAAAAGTTATATTTACAGATGAGTTGTTTAGGAATTTATATATAGTATTGCTGTAATGTGTTGAAGATGATATAAAATTTAAATGTTAGGTGCGATTATTGGATAAATATTTTATATAGTTATAACAAATGAGCGAGAAGTTTATGATATTACAATTATTTGAAGAATATAAATCGATGATAGTTTCAAGATTTGGCATGTTTTGCCATGGAACATTTTCTAAAAATATCTTTTAACTTGATATCAAACATATTAACTGAGATTTTTGGAGTATTTCCACAGTTTATAGCATACTTGCCACTTTGGTTAGTTAGTATTCTTGAATTTTACTAAAGCACAGGACATGTAATCGTGCAAGAGTGAATTGTTCCGAATGGGTTCTTCATTGTCAGTATTTCGAAGGTAAGACGAGAATTAAGCTCAGCTTTTAAGTGTTTTTAAAGCTGCCTATAAATTTGTAATAATGCAAATATCCCCTCTCAATTAGTCCTTTTCAATCGGAAAGATTGTACATGTCTCGTACTTAAGGCCAAAATGTTTGCTAAAAAACGGTTGCAAGACTTTGGTTTACGCATATGCCTTTCTTGCGAGTCGTATAAATCCCTGTTTTAATATTTACGAAGTTTTCGGGTCTATTTTTATACCAGGTATCTCTCCTGTTCTAATTTCTCTATTTATCAGCTCCTGTTTTTATTCTTTTGCTGTTCCCCTACCTAGGGGTATCATTAAGACATCAAAAATGTTGATTTTCTTCGACTCCGTCATAAGAATAGAGTTTACAAACTTCTTTCAAACGTTTCGGTATGATCTCCTTTAGTTCATTTTGCTCTCCAGAAGTTCTTGATTTTAGGCTTAAATATTATATTATAGCTTGCCAAACGATTTCAAAAGCATTGGAGGTAGATTTAAATGTATTGTATACACTGCCATTGCCTCGGGATATTACGCGATTTTTATTTTGAACTATTTCTTTATTGTTGAGGTAAAAGGGTATCGACAATCGACGTCCCTTGAGGGAGCATGACCGGCAGCATAAAGAGCTAAAGCCTTCTAAGTCACTTTTGTACTGGGTTGTCTTTTGCACGCTAATCACAAGGGCTATTGTGGTAAGCACCGAGCCTTCCAGAGTCCCCTACCTTTCCTATTCCACTGTTGGTTGAAGGTGGGTTAACTATTCTTAACTTGACACCGAGCGCGGTGTAAGAGATAAAGAAGAAGAAGAAGAAGGGCAAGCCACCTGTGGGGTATCTGACTCGGGTATTGAGACTCTGCGCACTAGTCAAGTGCCTGAACCACTCGTCATCTCCGAACATTTTGTAACACTTTTGTTTCTTGGTTTGTGCAAGTCATCGTCACTTTGGTATTAATACAAACCACCATCTCTGATTTTGATTATCACCTATTATCTAACGTTTTTCTGTCGTAAAGTGCAATTTCCTGTCCTCTAAGTACCTACGTGACTTTCTTTACATCTATTAAGTTTTTCACTTTTAGATTTTGAAAACTGCCGTCCGATTGTGGAACATCTTGTGGAAACAATTAAGTGTATGCTTCATTTTCCTATCATCGTTTCTATCATTATGATGTATAGATAATAGAATAATAAGCATTTTTTATTTCTAGGACAGGACTATTTTGAGACTATTGACGTTTTATTGTCCCTCATGTCATTCCATGAAGAAAAACTTTACACTCTTTACCTGCTTTATTAGCAAATTGATTATGAGGTAGTAGGTTCGTTCTAAAAAAATCGTCTCTTGTATGTCAATCAATCAATCAGTTTTTTAACATCTTTAAGAGAAAGGACATGAGAGTGATACATCTACCTAACCTGTATTTCATCGTGCTTTTAGTATAAACCGCTTCTTCAACTGCTAGTAATGTAGGCAGTAGCCAGAATTACACTAGGCATGTACTGGAGTGAGGTTGTGAGGTTAGTTTTTCAAACGTTTACTACACTTTTTGAAAATGTTCATTCTACTCTGTTTGACTTAAATAGCTTAAATGAGTTTATTATACATTCTAATTTTCCGGATTAGTTTATAAAATCAGTCAGCTCCAGAATTTTTATTCCCCTCTTTTTCCTAGTACTAGTACATATATTTACGTTTTTTGGAAGGTTACTGATTTTCATTTATTATCTTTTAATAATTTTTGTTCGATCACCTCATAGTAGTTCCTTCATCTTTTAGGTTTTGCTCTTAAAGTTTCTTTATAATCCAATTAGCGACACTAACTTTTGCCCTCGTCTTTGACGACTTATTCCAATAAGATGCTCATGTTATTTATAATAAACCAAAGAGAGTGGTTAAATTACTTTCGTTTCGGAACCGCCGCTAACACCTACTTTCATAACTACATAAACTGGTTTCGAAACTAAAACCATTCAAACTTTGCATATAAGACTAAACATTTTGTGTTTCAATTTTATGTGAAAAGATAAATTTATAAAATACAACTAAAAATAAAACATAGTAGAAATATAAGGGCAACTATATGTCTATAAGCATTTATGTTATTTACTTTTGTATACGTGTAAGATATACCTTCTCTTCTTCTATGTGTCATGCTTGGTCTCCCGAACGTTGGCGATCACTTCCGCGTTTCGGATCCCTGTCCATTCTCATGTTTTTTTTAGCAGTACTAAATTGAAGTATATGATATTTATTGCCTCTTAAAATATGTCCTATGTAAGATAGTTTTCGTGTTTTTACCACTGTGAGCAGTTCCCTTTCTACTAGAGCTCTTTGCAGGACTTGCTCGTTGGTTTGACGAGCGGCCCAAGTCATTGTTGATATTTTGAGTGTCCATGTCTCTACACTGTATAACATTACTGACCAAATATAGCACTTTAGCATGCGTTGTCTAAGTTTGAGATTGAGATTGTCGTTGCAGAAAAAGGATTTCATCCTGAAAAGTATTGCTCGGACCAATGTAATTCTCCTCTTTATTTCTATATCTGGATTGAGTTGGTCATTTATCATATACTTCCTAAATATACAATGTTTCTGACTCGTTGAACTGGGTGATTGTTGAACTATAATACGAGGTGTGTTCAATTGAAACTCAACTTTAGTGCATACAAAATTTATTTAGAAATATAATTACAAATAATTACCACCACAATTAAGGCACCTATCCCATTGTTTCACCAACCGATCATGGAATTCTTGAATTATTTCACAGCGTTTGTCTTCTGCGTCCGACTGAAAACGTTTACCTTTTAGCGCATTTTTCAGTGGCCCAAAAATATGAAAATCACAAGGCGATAAATCTCGGCTGTAGGGTGAATGCTCTAAAATCCTCAATTCCTTGTATTGAATATTTTCTTTTGCCACATTGCGACATGAGGCCGAGTATTGTCGTGAAGCAGAATGACACCACGTGAAAGCTTCCCTGGACGTTTCCGCCTTATTGCTTGATGAAGCTTGTTCAGACTTTCTTTGTACATGTTTGCATTGATATTTACTCTAGGCTCTGACTAGGGATGGGTTTCAATTGAACACACCTCGTACATGGTGTTCATCTCTACTGAAAGTTCTTTTTATGTTTATTTTTATATCCATGTCAGCACTTGCTTCGCTTATTTCAGTAAGAAGTTCTTGTACGCCTTCCATGGTGTCGAATAGAATGATCGTATTGTAAGACATATCAAATAGATATATTACAACGATTTCACAAATCGCTTTTGGGTCCTGTGTGAACTCTTTCATTTCAACTAAATAACTACAATAACAAAACCTTTTATTCATTAATTTTTAACATCAGAATGTTTATTTATATAAATTTGTGTGTATTTGTATTAATAATGCAGTAGACATTACCGTTAAAAACAGCACTTTCTTAGTACCGAAAGATCCAACTTCTGCTTTCTACCATCTCATTTTCCAATACTGTTATTATCGGTTATAAGGCCCCATAACAAAATTATTCAATAGTAAAATTCCCCAAAATTTAGAAAATACCACAAACGATACTACAGAAGGATGATATATTGCTGAAACTTGTAATCCATTAAATTTGTATTATTGTGTAATAAGTTATTCGAAATTTTACGCACACGAAAGTAATGGATATTTTCTGATGTATATGACTGTGTTATTAATCTGAAATACATTTCAATATTTGTCAAACGATAACTATTTACTAATTAACAAATTCATGTTTCTCTTGAACGTCGAAACCTATGCATAGCATTATTCTTGGTGGCGGGTATTCGAAATAATCACATTTTGTTAATAAATGCTGTTTATTAACAAACTCAAAAATTTAAATCGAAATTATAAATATTGTGTCTGCAATACCTTAACAGTCAAAAAATAATATCAGAATGACAATCCAGAATAGCCACACTCTCATTTAACAACTACAATAAATTACAGTTATAGCAAATTCGAGGTTAATACTAAGCCCCGCGACGCATTGGTCGTAATGGAATGAATCATGGCTGAGTTAAAGTTATATTTTTATCTTTGCTGAATCTACAAATTATTTATCTTAATGCGTAAAAACATGTTTTATTTAATAAACTAAGGGTATGCTTATTTTACAAATGATTAGCATTTGTTGCCCAAAAACATCATCATCATCAATGGACATGGAGCAGATCCCCGTGAATCAATCCTGGATTACGCTAGGCCCACCCCATGCCAATAAGTTGTGAAGGGATTTTTATGATAGGTGGGGATTGGGAGCACTGTAAGTATAACGTTAACGTGCATGTGATACCAGCCACTCGGCACTGCTTCTACAGTGCAAGGTAGCTAGTAAGTCACATATTCAATAGGATTTCGATATTTGACTGAGACGGTTAAACATGCGTTTTATCATGTTATACTAACAGTATTTCCACTATTACAGTTAATTTCCTAGGTCTATTATATGAAACGCCTGCCGTATTACATGTTACTTTATGCTAATTTAGTTTAATGATTGTTATTATCATTATTAGTATTATTATTTTTATTTTATTTACAGGTATATTCCTTGTTTTCTTATTTTTATTGTTATCTTACTATTATATGATATTTGTCTCTTCGCTGTTCTTCTGCGCTATTCTACGATATTTATATCTTCTTTCTTTACTTACTTCTATTTCTTCGTAAACTATTTCTCCTCTTATGTCATATAACTATATGGTTTATTTCCCTCTTCATCGTAATTTTATTCCTTGCCCATTCTTCCCAAGTTTGTTGTGGTATACCTGATCGCTCTATATCGTGTTGCAGTGCAGTCTTCCACGTGTAGTACTCGTAATACCTTCCCACCTTCATTTGCTCTGCTGTTAAATTTATATGCCTTCTTCAATATATTATGATTTTGTTCTTGCTTTAATATGTGTGCCCAATATTTTAGTCGTGCTGCTGTTAGTTTTATCATTTTCCATTCTAGTACTTCCTATTATTATTCATATGCTGTTGTCCATTAGTCTTCATTCGCCCTTATTCTGAAGAATTTTAGAATTTTGTTCTCCATTCTTCGCAATTCCAATATATTTCCCTTTATGATTGCACTGGTTTTTAATCCGTATAGGGTTGTTATTCCAATTTTTGTTGTGTAAATTATTTTCTTCAGTCTGAGAGGCAGTTTGTACTATTTTGTTTATTTAAAAAATTATTTCGCTAACATCTTGATATTAAATCACTGTCAAAAGTAATATTTAATTTTAATTTTGTTATGCACATATCATATAAATCTATCAGTGCTTTTAATAAACAACATTCCTTTAAATTAATTTTAAAAATATAGTTCAATTATTAAAAAAAAAAAAAAAAACGGAGGTTTAGAAGTTAAAATTAAAATAAATGAATGAAAAAAACTGGAGTAATTTGAAAATTCTCAGATGCTATAATATTAACTTATTATAGCAAAAAATTAATTTAGGGCACCTTTTAAATGCGGCGATTTGCACATTAAAACCCCAAAAATTCTTCAAATTATGGAACAAATGAAAAAAATAGTCGAACGTATGTTGGAAGTTGCATCAGAATCTAATACGAATTTTGGTATAAAAACAACACGCAATTAAGTAAGTTCCAAAAATAAAATTAATGCAAGTCCGTAAAGTGGAACAATGCGAAGCTTTTATTAGACCAGTTCTAGTCGAAGTATTTTAGAAATGCGGTTCAGTAGCGGCGAGAGTGGGATAGAGTGTTGTGACTGATGTTTCAACAGCATTTCGCCTGGGTGGTCTTGCACGTCACTGCAAAGTAGGGTCATCGTGACAGAAATCGTTTAAAGCTCTGCAAATTTACTATAATTGATGCAGTTACTTTACATCTAATATGAATTCATAATTTTGCCATCTCTTTTCGCATTAATCTAATTGTTTTCATTAATCAAAGGGTACTATGACGTTATAATTATGCACCGTATTAACGCAGTAAGAGAAAAAAGGGAAATCTTTCACACGTGAACGGTTCCCATTTTCGTACATTGCATAATTTATTTAACGATGTTGCAGAAACATAAAAATTCCTTAATTGCAAATGAGCATTAAGTGACTCCGTCTTTATGTGCCCAAGTGAACAAGCAGACGAGCTTCGAAAATTTCAGGAATTTTACTTATTTACGGCATTCCAATAAATAAAATACTGCCAAATAGTCTTGTCAACATTCAAAACCATTAGTAATTAAGTAATAGATCTTTTCAGTGAAGCATATTAAAATGTGTTATGTTCAACTCTGATTTATTTACGTGTTACTTCTCAAAAGCATTTTTTATTAAAAAAAATATTGCGAGTTTCAGAAACTTAACCTTAATAATAAGAAGATAGTCGTTTATTTAATTAGATACCTATCGAAACATGTATAATGACACACTAATTGCATATATTAATTATATATGTTGCGAACGCATAATAGTTGCCTACAGGTATGAATTATACCTATAACAGATGATACCGGGGTAATTATAAAACGCTTTTACATGATTGTTCTTTGACTAATTAATCTTTCGCTGTAATTTACATATTATTTTCGGCAGAGATTAAAAGATCTGTACCAAAATGTGGAGAAGTGACAGTGTTACTATTCATAGTTAGGCACGTTTAACTTCCACGATATTTTTTACAGCCCTGTAACTTGTAGCACATCACGTAATTTTTTCAAGTATGATAATTTAAGTAAGAATTCGATTGTAATTTAAAAACCAATAAATTAAATTAGTTGAACCAATAACGCAATTAACTCCACATAAAAAAGTTTCAATAAACACCAGAAACAGTACAAAGCCTTTTGGTGTTTTGACAAGATGTACTCTAATATAAGAGATAGTGTCCTAATGTTGCAATAATTGAGTAATTACTAAACTAATTCTAGTAATTTCTCAGTATTCAAAATAATTAAAACAAATATCCATATATGTATTGACATTATTCTTGAAAAAAAAGCAACGATTTCAAAATACAATCCATTGGAATACCAACGCATATTTAACAATTCAACACAAATAGTGTTAAGTAGCTAAGTCATCAAAAACCTATTTTCCATATTTATCAATTCCTGACAGATACTCTTAAAATGACAAAATTAATAGCAGTTTGAAGATTCATATCTTGAATGATATATCACTGAAAAAAACATAATTAACCATCAATTCTGATGTATGAAAAACAGCCAGCCCTTGCTATATCTTTGAAAATAAACAGTTTGGCTGGTAAACTTTGGTCGAAGTAATTATCTACATCAGTATCTTTAGTCTTTATTTTTCTGTAAAACAAATGATAGTTTGAAATGAATTTTTAACAATTTTTGATTATATGTAGTAGGTCCATATCCAAATTCAAAGATTCACAGTTCTGTTACGAACTTTCTCTTTCATAAAATTTTAATTTAATTTTTTTTCAGTGTATCCGAGCGAATCTTATTTATTCGTAATATTATTTTGTCTTTTGTTTTTAATAAATTATGTTCGTTATCTATTTATGTGGCGCATTATGATTGCAATATGATTCCTTTGTACACTGATTTCATAAGGCTTGGAATAAATTAATTAAATCGTTTTGCTTTTTAGGAAAAATTCTTGTACAGGTCAATTTTGTTTTGAAAAAATATTCCCTTTTGTATAACTGACTTGATTCTACAACATTTGGTTTAAGAATAATGACGTCAATGGCATTTTTTAAAAACAGTAACCGTAAATCTGATTTCTGTAGTGAGTTATTAATAATGTTTTCGAGAAAAAATTAAGAACCATACGATTTTTGGAACAAACCAAAATGACGACAAATCAAATCAATAATGTTAAACTGAACGCTTAAAATGATTTTAGTTGAAAAAAGTAAAAGGATAATTGCATTGAAAGTAGAATAAATCATTTTTCAAAGAACTGTTGACAGCACACACGATAAAATGTAAGTTCTCATATCAGTTTCCAGAAAACCGTTAATCCTTAAATGCTTGCTAAATTCTACAATAAAAATAAAATATTCCGATGATCTTGTCTAAAATATTATTATGTATACCTCACCATTTAAAGAAAAATATTGATGGCGTCATTATCCAAGGGTGGATTGCTCTAAATTTAAATAAAGTATAAAAGAACATGTGTTTCATGAAAGCAAAGTTAATACTAATGATTTTATCGAATTTATTCAAAATGTTATGATTATGATGCTTATAAAGATTGTTCAAATGAAAACCCATTTGCTTGTAATATCATATCAGTTATCATTTACTACTTGTCTTTTAAATAAATAATATTCCAAACTAGTGCGGATTTTTAGTTCCGCATACTTTATTTTGTATTTAACTGTTGTTGTTTAACATTGTTGTAATAAAAAAATAAGTGATATTTTAAAATTTCAATTTAAAACTAGAAAAAACGCGAAAGACGATAACATAACCACTTTATATTCTTCTTCCTGGAAATAAGTATCTCCATATCCAAGAAGATAATAATATTAATAGTAGATTAATCGGAAACAATGGATTTATTATAGAAACATATTAATGCCAATTATTGAATATTCGTAATAATCGAATATTCGAAAATCGATTTAACAGAAATTGAAATTCGTACATCGAATAATCAACTAATCGACTAATGGCTTCCACAAAAAGTTGCGATTATCGAATAAACCATAAATTGATCCAATTCCAATAAATTGCACTAACTAACTAGCACTAATAACTAAAATAAAAAAATTAGCTTAACTATTGACTTTCTAATCTAAAAATAATACGATTTAACTCAATTTCTAGCTAAATTTGTAAAGAAGTTTATTATTTCTAAAAGTTTAGGTATATGAATGACGCCAGGGACTTATCAGTAGGACTGTTTTGGCAAAATTTTAAAACTGTAGAGTCTCAAAGACTTTTTTATTTTGTTATCTGTATGGAGTAACTAGGCTAATGCTGTTTGCATAAGTTATTATTACATCTCAATTAGCTACGTTGAAGCACGAATACATATTTTTATTTTAGTATTTTTAATGAACGTGAACAAAAATTCTATTCAAAAAACTATTCCCCTTCGTAAAGATTTGTGCAGAACCGAACTTTCACATATGCCTATAGATCTAAATTTATTTTCATTAATTAAATATACCTATATTTTAGAAGCTACAAATTATAAATTATTTTTAGCTTTTTAAGGAAATACGTGGATCGTTTGAAAAGTAAGATAAATGTCGACGAGATGGTAGCACTAAACGAGCCCTTGCCAAGTTATAGCTCAGTGCATTGTAAGATTATTGTTTGGTCATGCGAAGTAGACGAACATGCAAAAAATGATAGACAAAAAGGAGATTCGTGCTGTGATAAAATTTAACTTTTTGAAGCGCAAAACGGCGTCCTGAATAAAAAGTAAGTTATGTAGGTCTTAACCTTGGCGAGTCTTCCTTTTCATTTATGGCCGTACATTTGTGGATTGCTGACTTTAAATGTGGCTGACGAGCACCTAAGACGGTCCGCGCAGCGGACGCCCAAGTGATGTGACAACTTTGGATATGGTGACTTAAGATCCACAAAGTAGTTTGGAGTGACCAAATTTTACATGAACATTTGGACATGCAAAAGCTTTGTGCGCAATGGGTGCTGCACCGCGTTTGCTGACTTTAGACCAAAAGCGCGTTCGAATGGACATTTCGTCTGCGTGCTTGGAGCGTTTCAGGTATAATCCCAATGACAAAATACCATCATCATCAACCAGTTTTTTGTGCCCATTGCTGAATATAGGCTTCATCTAATATTTTTCACTTTTTTTTTTTAATTAGTTTAGTTATTGTCATTTTAGGGTGGTGGTTATGTAATAGGTACCTTAAAATTTGACGTCTATACTCAAAAACATGTGCTCTTTTAAATGGTAATAACAAAAGAGGACGTGCCATTAAAAATAATGGGGATGACGTCTTAACTCGAACAGGAATGACGTCATAAAAAATATACGTAGTTATACCAACAAATGCGCATCTATGAAAGAAAATCATTTGAAAGCAGTATTATAAAAGCTAGTTCGATTTTGTACTAAGTTAAAACCTAATTTTCTTTCGATAGTTTGTTTCGCGTCATCCAATAAGTAATGACCGAATTCTACAGGCATTTTTTAATGTTGATAAATAAAACATACCAAAACTTTTAATCAATAATATAATTTCCATTATTATTTACATCTGTTTGCCATCTATTCATCTGCTGAAATATGCCATTTGAATAAAACTGTTGAGATTTTAATTCAAAAAATGGAGGCACAACGTTTTTTGCATTCTAAATTATTGCTTGTTGTCTAGCTGCTTCACCTGCACTAACCTCTTGCCTTCTATGTTTAATTTTACGACAGAGATTCCACTTTCCATCCAGTGTTAGTACCCGTTTTGAAAAAGGCTCTTGAGCTTCTCGTCAAAGCAAAAATGTGCATAATGTTAATGTGTTCTCTACGATGATTTTTTGAAAGTTCGTAAGGAACCCATTTTCCGTATTTACACGCGTTTCCCAACTCTTGTAAGTGACGATGGGCAGTGACTTTCTGGAACCAAGTTTTCTTGCAGGTTCGTAGATTATTTCGGCAGGATTTTCATCAAGTTTAGTAACCAGGAGGTCATTATCAAATTCAACAGGATGACCTGACCGCATTTCACCTTAGAAACTGTAATTACCTGATCTAAATTTTTCACACTATCAACGACACGTCCTCTCATTCAAAGCATCCCTGCCATACATTTCCTAAATTTTTCGTTTCCTACATTTGCGTTATTATTATTTTTTTTAATCCATAAAGCATTACATGTCGAATATGGTCTTTTGACTATTCCATGACTTTGACTGTGCTAATAAATTATAATGTAAAACTAATGCTTCAAACACTGCTTATGAACAAATGCATCATCAATGCACTCTGTGATGCGTCTTTTGGTATATACTGTTATGCTCTTCCACTTAAAAGAATTACGTACAATTTTTAATTATTCTTCCGGCTAGCTCAATAATAAGATTTAATTAATTTCTTTCAGAATCTCCTAAATCAAGGTCTTTAAAGGGTTCCCTTTGACGAATTTCAAAATTTATAAAAATTCACCAAGATAAAATTTTAAAAAATATAACACCTTTCAAAATTATGATAAACTTTTACAAAGAAATAACAATAAATAATTCTAATAACAAACTAAACAATTTTCTAAAAATTAAAATATAAATTACCTTTTTCACTTAAACAACTTGAACAAAACAACACTTCCTGCCTCGACTTCCAATTCACCAAGCGCTGCTCTAACTTCTTTCAAACAATACACTTTCCCCTTTTGACTCCAACTCCACCCAAAATCTGCCTTATCCTCCAACCAACAACAAGCTTTCCCCTTTTATTAAATTAATTCGTCACCAATATCCAAATTTATAAAGCTTCTTCAGAAATAAATTATATTTCATAAGATTTTTTTATTTTTAAAAAATCCAAAATTATATTTTCATATAACAACAACTTTCTTCATACAGTATTTTAACTAATTATATTTTTAATCTGCTTTTAAAATATTATTTTATGGTAATTAATGAAGTTTTTTGATAATTTTCAAAAAAAAAAACAACTTTCGTTTACCAAAATTAATATTCCACTGTTTGATTTTTATTTGTTACCCTAGTTTCTTAAATTTTAACACTCTACAAAATTATTTTTATGACATATTTACAAAATTACTATCTAGATTCTATCCTACTTATTTACAATATTCATTTTCTAACTTATAACTATTTACAATTTTATTTACACTAAATTTTCATACTTTCAAAAGGTGTTCATTCACTTTATCCAAATTCAACTAAAACAATATCACCTCAAAACCCTACCTTGTTTTTGTGAAATTTTTGTTTTCAAACACATTTTCTCAATTTTAATTTCGTTAAGTTAACAACCCTATTTGTCATTTTAACATATAAAATCAGGTTAAGTTAAATTTTGACTTTTCTTTAGATCTGTCATTATTGACATTTATGTCATTTTTGACTTTTAATAAATTTGACGTTTGACATTTGACATAATGTTTCTATCTTAATTTTTTTAATTTTCAAATCGATATAACATTGATATATGAAAAATTAGAGGAATTTTTCATGTATTAATTTCAATTAATTATCAAACAAATTGCAATTTTAAATTTTAAAATTTAACTAATCATTTAAATAAATTTCAATTAAAAATTTTCGTTTGAAGCAAGTAAATAATATTTAACAATAAACAATTAACAATTAACATTTTTACAAGAATACTAAATTATAACACATTTTAAAATTCTGGTGGACCTTTTAGTTCTTTTATACGTAATTTTGAATTAGTTTTAAAACTGTATTTATTGAATTCGTTTGAATTAAAATACCTATTTTTAAATTTTAAAAACCTATTTATCTTATTTGAATACAAATTATCATTTTTCTTATATTCATTATTAATTGATTTTTGAAATTGATAATTCAATGAGTTTCTCTGTATTTTATTACCATTTTTCATATGATTATTTAATCCATTGTTAACCATTTTAATTTTATTCTTCTTTGGGAACTTTTTTATTTGAATATTTTTAATTAAATGCTTTTTAATTATATTGTTACTTATTTTTGGGTATTCTTTTAAAATTCCATGTTTTATTATACTTGGTTTATTTGAATTCTTCTTATTTACTCTTACATAATTCTTTGGAGTACCATCTTTGATTACACCAGAATTTTCTTTTTCGCCATTCTTTATTAGTTTAACATTTTCATCCATTACCATTTCATCTTGCATATCAAGATATTCTTCTGTAATTTTAATTTCTTCTTGCACATCATTTATGTACATTTTATTTTTATTTAACTCAATAACTTCAGGATTATTAACATTATTAATATTTTCCTGAACTTCTATTTCATCTTCGATGCCTTCATATTCTTTAATTACTTCTTCGTATTCTAAAATAACCTCTTCTTCCTCATGTTTAACATTTTTAAATATTTCTTTAATTTCTTTGCATAAATCTTGTTTATTTTTCGCCAATTCTTCTTTCAATTCATTAAATTGCTTATTAACTTCATGCTTCTGTTGTTTATTCTCTTCTTTTAGTTCATCAAACTGTTTTTTAATTTCTTCCAGCTTCTTATCTAGTTTTTCATTTAATTTGTTGGTATCTTCTTTCATTTCTGTGAACTGCTTATTTGAATCTTCCTTCATTTTTGTGAACTGCTTATTTGAATCTTCCTTCATTTCTGTGAACTGCTTCTTGGTATCTTCTTTCATTTCATCTAATTTTTTATTTTGTTTCTTGGTATCTTCTTTCATTTCATTGAACTGCTTCTTGGAATCTTCTTTGATTTCATCTATTTTACTTAACTGTTGCATCATTATTTGCATGAAATTCCCGTCAAATTGAACTGGATTTGTAATAATATGAGAAGTTTGAATTTGTATTTGATCACCAACACTTCGAGGTTCTTCTTCTAACTGTTCACCTGCATTTTCATGCTCCTCTTCAACTTCAACTACCTCCATTTCATTTTCCTCCTCTTGTTGTTCCATTTCCTGTTCTTTATCTTTCCTAGAACTTCTTAAATTTCTTCTGCCCTCACTCATATTATCAATTTCTAAACTTTGTCAAAATATCTGTATCTCGTTTTATTGAATATTATTATTTGAATATTTAAGCAAAAATTTCACACAAAACAATGAACAATCAAGTTTGTCAATTTTATCAATTTGTCAAATTTAATAAACTTCAAACTGACATTTATTATGAAACAATTCAATATTTATGGAAATATCTTCTACAATTAAATTCGTTATACTTTTCTTTATTGATTTTATTTAATACTGATTCAAATCTGTATTATTTCAATTACTAAATAACTTTTATTCAAAACTGTGAATGACCCTACCAAGTTTTTATTACTTCTGTTCTCTAGTTAATATTTTATTCACTAATTTTTACCCTACCTTGCCTTTCAGAACCCCTTCAAAATTATTAATAACAAAATAATATTAAGCCTCACGTTGCTGGTCCAATTATTGTTATGTATGACAATAATTGTTAGAATGATGTATGCAAAATTATCCTATCACTGTCAAAATAAACTCTTCGGAGCCCTAAGTAGCCCTACGAAGTCCTTTCAAAACCCCACGAAGCAACCACGTTGGGCGCCATTTATTGTTATGCTCCACGTTGGGTTCGACATTTATTGTTATGCTCTTCCACTTATAAGAATTACATACAATTTTTAATTATTCTTCCGGCTAGCTCAATAATAAGATTTAATTAATTTCTTTCAGAATCTCCTAAATCAAGGTCTTTAAAGGGTTCCCTTTGACGAATTTCAAAATTTATAAAAATTCACCAAGATAAAATTTTAAAAAATATAACACCTTTCAAAATTATGATAAACTTTTACAAAGAAATAACAATAAATAATTCTAATAACAAACTAAACAATTTTCTAAAAATTAAAATATAAATTACCTTTTTCACTTAAACAACTTGAACAAAACAACACTTCCTGCATCGACTTCCAATTCACCAAGCGCTGCTCTAACTTCTTTCAAACAATACACTTTCCCCTTTTGACTCCAACTCCACCCAAAATCTGCCTTATCCTCCAACCAACAACAAGCTTTCCCCTTTTATTAAATTAATTCGTCACCAATATCCAAATTTATAAAGCTTCTTCAGAAATAAATTATATTTCATAAGATTTTTTTATTTTTAAAAAATCCAAAATTATATTTTCATATAACAACAACTTTCTTCATACAGTATTTTAACTAATTATATTTTTAATCTGCTTTTAAAATATTATTTTATGGTAATTAATGAAGTTTTTTGATAATTTTCAAAAAAAAAAACAACTTTCGTTTACCAAAATTAATATTCCACTGTTTGTTTTTTATTTGTTACCCTAGTTTCTTAAATTTTAACACTCTACAAAATTATTTTTATGACATATTTACAAAATTACTATCTAGATTCTATCCTACTTATTTACAATATTCATTTTCTAACTTATAACTATTTACAATTTTATTTACACTAAATTTTCATACTTTCAAAAGGTGTTCATTCACTTTATCCAAATTCAACTAAAACAATATCACCTCAATACATACATCATGCATGCCTGAACCTGTACACATCGCGTTTTATTTTGCAATAATAGAAAAAACGGACATTACTTATGGGATGACCCTATAGAATGTATTACAGGGACATCTGGAACAGTTTGAAATATAAAGGTACATTGCCACTCGATAATGTTTGGTCGAAATGTAGGTAATAAAATGATCCACAAATTAAAATTTCTAGAAATATAAATAATTTGCACATAAAAGTTTAATCAATAAGAAACCAATTTAGACTGCAAATAGATAGAGGTTAACAAAAGTAAGCCTGGCGGTTATTATACATATAACATTTTATTAATAATAATAGGTGTTGTATTATAAACAAGGATTGAAATAGTTAAATACATTAAATAGTGTGAAACGACCCAGAGTTATATTTAATTAATCAATTAAGAAATGCGAACATTGTTAAAGAAATGGTGGTATATGTAATCTAAAACCCTTTTACCACTTGGTGGTGTAGGGTGTACATATTTCTATTCTTGTATAAATTTCCTCCATTTTTTCCAATCTCTGTCCATGTTTTACCTTTTCTTTGTAGTATTTCCAAGATAGTTTTATCCCACGATTTTCTCAGTCTTCCTCTCTTCCTATTTTTCTGTATCTTCGCATCCCATGTTTTTCTCACGAGTCTGGTCTCTTCCATCCTCTGGAAGTGCCCCCAATAACCAAGCCGCCTTTCTTCTATGAATTCCAATGTGGGTTGAATTTCTAGGTCATTTCTTATTTCTGTGTTTCTTATTCTATCTCCCCTTGTAATCCCTTTGACTCTTCTCAGGTATTTCATTTCAGCTGCTTGTATTTGACTTTTTTGCTTCTTAGTTAAATTCCATGATTCGCATTCAAAGGTAAGTATTGGTCGGTGTCAGGATTTATACACCCTCAATTTAGTTTGTTCTTCACCTACTACCATTACCTTTATTTTGTTCTTATTCATTGTCAATTCACTTTCTTCAAGTACTTCATTCCATGTGTTCATATTAGCCTGTAATTTTCTTTTACTTTGTGCATATACTACCACGTCATCTACAAACGCTCCTTCAGAGATTTCTATCCTTTGCATATTTCTGTGCCCAACCATAAACTTTTTACTTTTTCTAGTCGCCTTTTTTAGTATGTCGTCCATATATATTATGAAGAGCACTGGACTCAAGCCTCCACCTTGTCTTAGACATTTTTGTGTTGCAAATTCTTCTGATTTTACATTGCAACTGATTACAGAGTTTTTATTATTACTATATCTTGAGATGATATCGTCTTGATGGAATTTTGGAATTTTAATAGAGTGAGTAATAAACACCTTTTTAAAAGAATGTAAAATTAAATGTTAATAAAATGTAAATAATTATAAGTTAGAGATTTAATATTGTAAATAAATAGAGTAGAATATCTAGTTGCTTAAGTTGTAAATATGTCATATAAAATAGTCATAGTGTGTTAAAATTTAGAAACTAAGGAAATGTAATGTAAATAAATAATTGAATTATATGTTTGAAAAAATACAGTTGGGTTTTGGAAAGTTCTCTTGAAACTTATTGTAAAGTGTTAAATAATATTTAAAAAAATCAAATAAAAACATAATTAATTAAAACATAGTATTGGAAAATTGTTGTTATATAGAAATTTAATTTGGAATCTTCAATAAATTAAAAATTTGATGAAATGGAATTTATTTTTGGAAAAATTGTTATAAATTTGGATAAAGACAGGTTTTGGTTAATTTTGGAGTTGAAGCAGGAGGTGTAAGAAGTGGAACAGGACTTGTATTTGGTATCGAAGCAGGAATTGTGTTTTGTTCGAGTTGTTTTAAAAAAGGTAGTTTGTAAATTTATTGATTTTTAAGAAAGTGTTTATTTAGTTATTAGAATTTGTTATTGTTATTTGTAAAATTTTGCATAATTTTGAAGGGTGTTTGAAATTCAACTTGGTGAAGTTTTAAAAGTTCATCAAGGCGATCCCTTTGGCGACCTGAGATTGAGAGTTTCTAAAATTTAACAAAATTATAATTAAAAATTCAGCTAGTTGGAAAATTTAAAATTATATGCAATTCTTTTAAGTGGAAGATCATACCAATATTTTTTGCGTTATTCTTATTGTTTTGTTGTTTATTCCTCTCTCTTCTAAAATTTTCCATAGTCTCTCTCTTGGTATCGTGTCAAATGCTTTCTGTACGTCTATAAATCCTAAGTATAGTCTTCTTTTTTCTTTTATCGATTTCTCTGTGACTTGTTTCAATGTAAAGACATGATCTTGGGTACTCCTTCCACCCCTAAATCCACTTTGTGTATCTTCTAATTTAGTCTCTACCACTCTTCTTATTTTCATGTCAATTAGTTTTTCTAGTATCTTCATAGCTGTACTCAATAAAGTTATACCTCTATAATTATTACAGTCTCTCCTATCTCCTTTTTTGTAAATGGGTACTATTAATGCCTTTTACCAGTCTAGGGGTAATTATTCTTCCTTCCAAACCCATATATTTTTAATAACCACTCTTCTCCTTTACTTCCCATGTTTGTTATCATTTCTCCTGTTATTTTATCGTTCCCGGGTGCTTTTCCATTTTTTTAGGTTTTTAATTACATATATTCTGTAGTTCTTCCAATATTGTCAACGGTTCCATATCTTCTTCTATTACGTCATCTTGTTGTCTGTAGTTATTTTGGGTTTCATCTTCACCATCTAGTAACTCTTGAAAGTATTCTTTCCATCTATTCATTATTCCTATTTCTTCATTTAATATTTCTCCATTTTTATTTTTAATTTTGGTTATGTAAGTATGTTTGCCTATTCTCTCTACCTTGTACAATAGCTTTTGATTACTTTTACTGTATTGTTCAATTTTTTCTCCGAATTCTTTCCATTTCCCTTTCTTTGCTTTTGACACTAAATCCTTTGCTTTCTTTCTTTGCATTTTGTATTTTTCATAGTTCTCTACTGTCTTTAAGTAATTTCTCCACGTCTTTTTCTTTATTTTTACCTGACTTTTAATCTCTTCTGTCCACCATGTTGTTTGTTTCTTATGACTCCCTCTATTCTTCCCACATATTTTATTTGCTGAATCAAGTATTGCACTTTTGAATGTGTTCCACATTGTCTCAATATTATTTTCCTCGTTCTCATTTTCTTTTATGTTTCCCAATTCCTCGGTCAATAATGTTTTGGCAATACAATACGTTTGAAATCCTTTCTTTTATATTATTTTCTTAAAAGGATGGTGTTATTATTATTTTTCTGCAGGATTGTTGCCTGGGATAATTTAATCCTGAAAATAAAATGTTTCTCCACAGAAGTGGGCAAATTTGCAAGTAACGTTAAAGCGCGAAAATTAAAGACAAAAGTAAAATTTGAAATACTTAGAAAATACATTGAATAACTGTAAAGGCACATAAGACAGTGTGTCTCCGGATGGACTGCCTATCTTATTCTTGTCAACTTTTTTATTTTTGAAGTTTTGAAAAAAGTTTTTTCCGAAAACATTTTGTTGTCCTCAAACGCTATAGATAAGGATTATAACTTCTCTCGAAGTGATTTACCACTTATAGGGCGGTTTCCTCTCCATGTGTCTGTAGTGTGCGTGTAAAGTAGCCTACAGGCATAGGAGACGTACACACGTACAGATTTATTTGGGGGTTCCGAACCATGGTGTTGCACTTCTACTCAAGAGAAGACATACTAGGCAGAATACCTCGGTGGTTTGCCGTTG
This sequence comes from Melanotus villosus, assembly GCA_963082815.1. Classification (NCBI taxonomy): domain Eukaryota; kingdom Metazoa; phylum Arthropoda; class Insecta; order Coleoptera; family Elateridae; genus Melanotus; species Melanotus villosus. The sequence goes on along the minus strand of OY720419.1, from coordinate 25,258,348 downwards.
CCTTTCGAAGGAAGCGTTCAAGTGTTTTATGTGTATATGTGGCCCAGGGTCAATCTTAATCTCAGTGGTCAGACGCATGCTGAGCCAAGTGAGTCATGACCGCGACTAGAATTATAACGAGAAATTGTCAACATCTCAGTTGCTATAAAAATAGAACGTACTATATTACTCAGTAAATTAGAAATAATGAATTTTTAATGTTAAATAAATTGCATTGAATGTCAGTGGTTACCATCACAATGTGAAATAATGTTTACTCTACAGCAGAAAGCATTTTAGCTTGAAAATAATTTCGAAATAGGAGACTGAAGAATGGTCGTATTCGATACAAACCTGTAACAGCTACGTTTCCAATCAACTTACAAGTCAGTTAAGAAAGCCGCTTGGAAATTTTCGAGAAACAGCTTCTGGTGATAAAAAGCGAGGTAGAAGACCAAGGATTTGAACTAAAAATAATGGTAAAAAATGTCATGGAAGAGCCGCCTACCGCGTCGTTCCATTGGCAATATTCATGGCAATGTTCAAGGGTAATGGCAACAAATAAATGTCGACATGTTAGTAAATGTACTTGTAAGCACGGAGCGAAGGATTTGTTTATGTACTCGTATTCAACAATATGGGCAACATTCCCAACACCCGAAAATATTGCAGATGTCTGACAAATAAAATTTAATTTTGCAAATTATGTTGGTTTTTGCCGAATTTAGTAACAAAATAAGTTTTTAACTACATAATCCATCAGCGAGCACGTTAATTAGCACAGGTTGTACTTACAGCTGATTCAGAAAACTTAATTTAAAAAAATATTATTTGTGAAAAAATGCACAGCTTCGCTAAACTTATAAAAACAAACATTTTGTTTTTATGACATTTTATTATAGAAAAAATCCTACACTGTCATGACATCACTTTTGTCCAATAACAACGCTTGAATTAGCATTTCAACAGCCAATCATTCATTTTTATCATGATAAAAAATATCATTACGTCCTTCTCGCACATCGAAAAAAACGACGCGTCTCTGTCTGCTCTGTTGCTACAGAAACCTAAACTTCAAAAATATTATTTGACATTAATTGCTAAAATAAACGTCAGAAAAAATGTCTTTAATAAAAATTTGTTTGCTGTTTCAGGATTTTTTCCAATTAAAAAACACTCTACCTTTTATTTTTATGGATAAAATTTCATTCTTGTATCACTCAAACGACTCGACTCGACTAGGCCTACATAAAAAAACCCTTGCCCTTCGGGCGCGGGTTTTTAATTAATGTAGGCCTAGTCGCGTCCATTTTCCATGGCAACTTCGTTTTCGTACAAAATGAAATTTTATCGATAAAAATAAAAGGTCTCGGGCTTTTACTGTTGATAAATGAAAGGAAAAACCTTTAAAGACAAATTCTCTTCATTGCAACATTTTATTCTGTGATGAAACACTTTTACGATTCACAATATTATAGGTACCGTGCTTCATAAATTTAAAATTTGAAATTGTATTCAATATCAACGATTTAAAAAATCAAATGTTTGGTGTGGTAGGTACAAAGCTTCATTAAATAACTGGTCCTTGTTTTTGTGAAAAAATTGTAAATTTTGTATAACTGTTTTTCCCGAATTAGAGAAAGAAAATTTTGTATTTGGAAGGCAACTGGTTTTTCAACAAAAAGGGATGCTAGCGCATATTGCACAGTTGCAGTCAGATATTTGTTTTATAATAATTTTCCAGATATGGACCAACACCTTGTCATTCGCGATCGCCAGATCTGCTTGTTCTCTTTAGATTTTTTTTGTGGGCTTATCTAAAGCAAAAAGTGTTTGCAAATAATTTGAACCACAACTTGTAGAAGCTAAAGCTACTGTAAATAAAGAACTGTTGAAGTCTATGAACGAAGAATTTAGAAGATGAATAGAAATGTATTTAATAGTATGAGTGTTGCCTACTGCATAGGTAGTTAATTAATTTAATACTTAAAAAAATTCTATAATTATTAGTTAACGTTTTAAATTCAAATTCAAACATTACTTAGCGAATAAGAGTTTATATTCATTATCGGAACTCCATATATAGAATATAGAAACAAAAAATGTATGTATTTGTCTGTTTTTATAATATTGTATGACTTGTCCTATACCTTGTTATCCTATGTACTGGTCTAAGGATTAATAAATGATTTGATTTGATTTGATTTGATTTGAGTTTTATATTTAAAAGTTTTTCATCATTTCGAACAACTTTGTTAAATAATTTTTTTTTTAAATTAAAAATCAAAGAAGTGTGCTGGAGATTACTTTACTACTTTCTGAACGACTTATATTAGCTATGATATCTATAATCCCCATTTGCAACATTTCAGGACAATCAAAACTTTTAGGAACGAAAAAGAACGCCTTTTTCCATAATTTAAAAATAGGGTTTACTCCATCTAGGGATATACGACATATTCCGTTTCATCTCTATTTGGACTAAGTTGGTTTGGAATTTCTGGTAAACTTTTAAAAAGATTCACTTTTTCCGAAAATATAAAGAAATAAAAAAAGTTGACTGGGGTGAAGTACTTCATCTAGGTGCCCACTATGTATAAGAACACTTTAGAAGTTTATTAGTTGAAAATTAATCTACGCAGCAGTTCTTCTTTGTACATTTATTTGTGAAATTAAACAGAACCGGAAGTCGTAGCGTTAATTTCGATTCAAATAAATTAACAAAGTGAGAGGCTCCCGTTATGAATTCGTATCAAATTTGCCATTACAGGATCAGATGTTACACCAGAACCGAGTTGAAACATTGCTTCTCAAACCAATTTAAAATTTAAATTTTTATACTTCTAATGCAAAACTAATTATAATCATTAATTAAACATAAATCACGAAATTTTATTGCCGTTCCGCGGGCCGCTGCGTCAGAACTCTTCGTAGACAGATGTTTAGTAATATAATCGTTCAAATGCTGCATACCGTGCATAAGTTGGTGTAAATACGGCCGTTAAAGGCTTTCTAAATAAATAGCCGGTGTCACTCTATTTGTAAATCATCAGGTGTTCGCAGGGGCCATTATGCTACACATATACATACCTTTGTAGGTGTATTAGTATATTTAGCTAGCGTATGTAGATGTAGTTGCTAGTTGCATGTGCGCGACTCAAAGCAGCTCGTATGTATGTGATAGTTGGACCACACACGTTGCTGATGCTGTGAACTGATCTGATCCACGTCTCGTTCACACAGCTACAATTGTTTATATTCAGCAAGCTGTTTTTGTAAAGTCATCTATGAGAGAACCTGATAAAAACTTCCCTCAAAGCTCGTCAAATGTTCACGACTTATATATTTCGTAACGTAACGATTAAAGAACGATTACATAAAACATTTTTTACCTGAGAAGTTCTTTTTAATATGTTCGCATACCATTTTTAACGTTAATTGTTAAAAATTCTTCAGCAGGTTTAATCTGCTTTCGTCCGCAAATATTCTAGCGAAAATAAATTAGTGTATTAGCGAAAGGGTTAATTAATTAGTGAGGAATTTGGAGGGACATAATTAAAACTGTATATTATTAAAGCTATTATCAGCTGTTGCAATTATGAGCTAAAACTATACTAATGAAAGAAGTGAGAAGTAAAGCATTTAGTATTGATTACCTCTTTGAAGCTATTCCTTGACGTTTAGGTTTTTTTAAAGACAATCTAATGAAAATGTTTAAAAGGTTTAAGAAATTTCGTTTTAGGTAACTCACAAATAAAAATACAAAACTAGTATTTGTAAAAGCACGTTTGTTATTAAAGAACTAATAAATAAAACATTCTTGATAATGAAAATTCTCGTTGTTTTTTTTGAGGAACCGGAAACACTTAATACAGCTGATGACCAAATTTACAATGTGACAATTACATTAATTTAGCAAAACCTGAAAAGAACCTCCCTACAGCCGGTAGTGCATCTAAAATTTCAAGTGATAATGATATCAATGTTTGGAAAAAAGTCACTCGCAGCAAAAAAAGAAAAGCAGCAGTGGTCGTTGGAAATAACACCCAAACTGATAATTCATTAAGCGGAGTTGCGAAAATGGTTAGTCTACATGTTTGCAGATTGGCTCCTGCTACAAAAACGGAATGCCTAAAGCAATTCTTAGAATGCAAATTCAAAGAAGTTATCTGTGAACCACTGTCGTCAAAAAATCCCGAGATATACTCTTCCTTTAAGGTGCAGATCTTTGAAACTAACTTGGAAAAAGCAATGGACCCCTCTGTGTGGCCAGCTAATGCTTGCGTAAGGCGTTTTTTCGAGAAAAGATCGCGCGAAAAGCAATTAACTTAAAAATTGTTCATCTCAATATTCAATCCCTGTTGTGTAAATCGGACGAGGTACAAATTTTTTTGAATGATGCAAAGCCAGATATCATCTGCTTTACGGAACATTGGTTATTGCATGGTAATAAAGTGTTTTTTCCTGGTTACAAGGTGGCTGGAAATTTTTTTCGTGAGCGTTTTAAACACGGTGGTGTAGTGATTTATACTAGACTTGACATAAATACTACTGAATTTATTAGTGCAGTAAATAAATCAATAGAGATTGACTTTGAATATGTGGCTGTCATATGTACTGTTGGTGATTGGAAGTTTTCTATAGTTGCGATATATAGATCACCAGATGGAAATGTTAATGTTTTTCTGGATAAGTTGGATCTAATATTAAGAGATAGTTTTCGTAAAACTGATCAGGTAGTTTTAACGGGGGACTGGAATATTGAGAACTCTAGTGACTCTAAGCATGCACGTGCGAAAAACCTTTTAAGGGACATTTTGGAAAGTTATGACATGCTTTCTTTAGTTACTACACCTACTAGGATATGTAAAACTACGGCAAGTACTCTTGATTATGTCGCAACTAATATTAACCCCGAATTTTGTGACATTAAAGTTTGTGATCCTGGTTTGTCTGATCATTGGGCTCAAATTTTAACGTTAATATCCGTAAAAGCGCCTTGTAAAGCGAATAGTATACAAAACCCAGTACGGACAAGAAGGACTGATATTCAGTCTCTTGAACAGCTGTACTTGTCTTTAAGTCTTGTTGACTGGACTTTGTGTATCCTTTTAAAAGATGTAGACGAACAGTTTAATACTTTTATGAATTTCTTTAATTATAATTTCGAGCTTGCCTGTCCAATTCTTTCTACTAGACCGAAAAATCGAAATAGTCATAGTGAATGGGTGAACGGAGATATCATAAGAATGAGAGATGCTGTTAATCACTGGGCTAATTTATATAATTTATTTAGGACCGATAATTTAAGGATGCAGTACCTAAATGTAAAAAAAGAATACAGAAAATTAATTAACTACACAAAACGTTCTTATTACAATCGAAAAATTTATAGTTCCAACAATAAGCCTAAAACGGTATGGCGAATTGTTAATGACAAGCTTGGCCGTATAAAAAACAACAACGAGATTGCTCTTCGGCATAATGACCTCATGATAAATCAGCCACGTGAAATTGCAAATAAATTTTGTGAATATTTTTCAACTTTAGCTGAAAATAAATTAAAATCACACTTTACAGCTTTGTCCAACGGCTGTACTTATCATTTATACTCGCCTGCAAATTCAATGCAAGTATTTCCTTTTTCGGTTGGCGAGGTTAGAGCCGCACTTTTTGATATTAAAAATAGACGCTGTAGCGGTTATGATGACATTGATGCAAGTACCTTGTTATCAGTAGCTGAGGTTATCCTGCCTCCATTAACCGACTTAATAAATAATTCCTTTAGCTCTGGTACTTTTCCCAGTGTTTTAAAAGTATCTCGAGTTGTCCCGATTTTAAAAAAAGCGAATGCATCTCATATTGACATTGCAAATTATCGGCCTATTTCGATAATTTCGGTAATCTCTAAAATTATGGAAATTTTAGTCGCTAAGAAAATTGTTGATTTCTTGACAACTAATCATTTACTTTCCTCTACACAACATGGTTATCTTACAAACAAATCAACAGAAACAGCGTGTTTCAATTTTATCGAATTTATTTCAAAAGCCCTGGATCATAATAAATTAGTTGCGGGCATATTTTTTGACTTGTCATGTGCCTTTGATTCGGTCAATGTAGTATTTTTGTCGAAGAAGTTGGATAGCCTTGGAATTAGAGGAGTTGTTAATGATTGGCTGGTATCTTATTTATCAGGGAGGAGAATGTTTGTACAGGTATCTAACTCTAGGTCGCATTTAGTAGATACTAAACTTGGAGTACCTCAGGGTTCTGTGCTGGGACCGTTGCTTTATATCATTTATGTAAATGACCTCAGTGGATATATGAAGTCGGAATGTCTAGTATCATATGCTGATGATTCTTCTTTCGGTGTTTCAGCGGAGAGCCCTGAGGACCTGGTTGCGCAGGTAGAGGGAACCTCACTGAAGTTTAAACAGTGGTGTGATAAGAATAATTTAATTTTAAATAGTGATAAGACTGCTGTGATGGTTTTTCGTAATCGTAAACCAGTATCTACCTTGAACTTCACAATTAATACACACAATATTTCTAATAGTACAACTGTTAGATTACTAGGTCTTACTCTAGATGAGAATATTAGATGGAATGGACACGTTGACGCTGTATGTAAGCAACTCAATAGTTCTTTCTTTGCTATTAAATCGCTAAAAAATAACCTTTCTAGTGAGGGTCTTCTGAATATTTATTATGGCTTGGTTTATCCTTATCTTGTTCATAATATTATTATTTGGGGTAATTCTGTGTCCTCTGACAGGATATTTATAAATCAAAAACGAATAATAAGACTGATTTTTAATTTAAACTACCTGGAATCATGTAGAGCCTATTTTGTTAAATTTGGCATATTAACATTAACTTCACTTTACATTTACAAATGTAGTGTACATGTTTTCAAAAATTTTTCTGTTTTTGTTAAGAATGCTGATATACATTTGCATGATACCAGGTTCAAGGAAAATATTGTGTTATGTAAACATAACTCTACGTTATATGAAAGAGGTCCTTTTTATGCCTGCAGCAAAATTTATAATAATTTGCCTTCCGCTTTAAAATCGAGTAATACCTTGTTGATTTTTAAAAACAAACTGAAATCATTTTTAAAAGAAAACTGTTTTTATTCAATGAAGGAATTCTTTTACCATAACAGTACCTAGGTATCTACTTTTAAGGTCTCTTTTTGCTGTTGCAAATTTTTGTAATTTTTTTTTTATATATTACTATCCTTTTACGTAATTGTTCTTCTGACATGGCCAATAAAATGTATGTATTTTCTTACTGGCTGAAATAAATATTATTATTATTATTATTATTATTACAGTGAAACTCCTGTGTAACAGGCACCAATGGCACCTTAAAAAATCTCCGTCATACATAAATAGAGGTGGCCGTTATACAGGGTTCTGAATTGCTTCACGCACCATCGGAAGCCCAATGATAAATTTTTAATATGTGAATATTTGCGTCCCTAATTATCTTAGGCCAAAAGTGCAATTAATTTTTTTTAGAGAAAAAAATACCGCATATATTGATGCTATTTTATTCTACGAGGAGGGTTCAAATTTAACCCGGAATTTTGCGGCCATATAATACAAAATAATTTGTATATTATTATTATATTAAATTTCTTATTAATGAAAGCTTTTTTAAACTCAATACTGACCTGCGCCGAACCTTGAATACACAATTTTGTCCCAGAATCAAAAAAATCAAGCGCGGAATGGAGACACAAAACTTCACCAAAGCCTAAAATAGCAAACGTTGTTCTTTCAACTGGGAAGATAACGGATACTGTGTTTTGGGAAGCAGAAGGGGTTTTATTTACAGATTTTTTAGAAGATAGGCGTACAATTAATACCCCTTATTGCGCTTAACTGCTTACCGAAAAAGTTAAGCCTGCATTTCGGACGAAAAATCGGAAGCGTTCGGTTAGGAATGTGGTTCTCCTCCATGACAATGCTCGTCCGCACACCGCCCAATTGACTAGGGAAATTTTGAATAAATTACACTGGGCGACACTTCCATATCCTCCTTACAGTCCGGATTTGTCTCCTTGTGACTTTCATTTGTTTGGGTTAAATTTAAACCCTTCTCGTAAATTGTATTTTAGATGCTTGCTAAAAGGAATGCCTATTGATCACCCAACTTCGAAACAAACTTTTTTCGGTGTTCCAAATATAAGATAGGTACATTAACTTTCCAGGTGTCTGTTTTCTTATTTTATTTTCATATATGTGTTTATTATTATTCTTGTCGGCCAAATCTGTATAAAACAGCCAGTGTTTTGTCTTTTGTACGCTGTCGTAAGAAATAATAATTATTTACTGTTATTTGTTTCTAAGATACTCTTTATGTTTTATGGATATAGTAAAATGTGTAATTCTAAGATACAATTTTAGTTTGTCTATGTAACAAGTTAAAATGATAATACATATTACATTATTTAATTTACTTTTTTTTTTATTTAAAAGGTTCAAAAGGCGCGAAAATTTTCGAAGAGATGAAAAGTATGTTGGGTGGAAGTGCTCTATCATATGCAACCGTAAACGATTGTGTGGCTGAGTTAATGCGGCAGTACAAGCATCCAAGACGAACATCGCTATTAGTCCACTGCATTTAGGATTTTTCTACAGACCAATTCATACAAAAGCAAATGATGTTTTTCCACGTAGGTTCTGGTGTCCTGAATAAGGTCTCAAAAGTCCCCGAAGTAGGAGTGTAAGGAAAAAATTTGGCAACGCTGTAAAGGGCTAAAATCGTGCTCTGAAACGAATTTTTCGAGATATCTCGGTTTTCATTAACTCTACGACAAAAATACATCAGGCCAAAAAGAAAGCTATGAAAATTCTCTACAAAAAAGAGTCTTTTTTTCGTATACGCAATCGTGGCTGGTCAAACGTAACGACACACGTTGTATGGCCGTGCTTGTTTCCATCGTGGAGAATATAGTCTAAGGTTGTGGAAATTGTACTGTAACTACTCGCTGGTTGATTAATGAATGGTAAAAAAAGTATTCGTGACTTGGTGTATGCTTCTTCCTTCGTTAAATTCTCCATAAATCCACTCCAGCCTGGTATGTCCGATAAATTCTTCCACTTGGCATATATCCACAATACATCCGAATTTCGGAGCATTGACGTTGTTTTCATTTCATCACAATCCAGTTTTTTCAAGATTATTCTTTTCAATCCTTGTACACCATGATTATCATAAACTTTAAGAGGAATACGAGCTGCATTAGCCATTACATTCTCAGTCGGCATTTTCGGTAATCTAAACATTTTCTGATCGTCGGCCATTTTATCGTGTGGAGCTATTATTTTAATAATTCCCATAGCATGAAATGTATTCAAACCATCAAGAGTAGCGACATTGTGATCCGCGTTGTCACAAACATACTGCACGAAACATCCCTCTTCTGGTGGAGAAATTGCAGGCTGGGGATGGAACAAACTTGATGCTTCCTACAATAATGCTTCTTTATATGATGCACATATACCCATGCATGACAAAATGTCAACTAAACGTTGTGACGCATATTGCCGGTGAAAATAAACAGTCAGTCCCAGCTGCAGAGGAGATCTAAAAGATCGAGGACGAAGTGCAGCCATAATTATATGACAAACAGTAGTGCATATCATTTTTAGAGGCTCCGATTTTCCTTTTTATTTTTCAGCAAAAGCTCTTCCACAAAAAACATTAAAGAATCAGGAATAGATTTATTTAAATCGTCGAACAAAGAGGTGCTGGGTGGATAGAAATCAGTTTCGCAAATTTCAGTACGTATATCCTGGCGCAAAATTTCTGCAGAAGTACCGATGATTCTGCGTCGTTCTGCCTCAGGATCACTATCTTTTATTATACCACGCTTGATTTAGAATATTCAAATGAGTTTCTCGAAAGGATATAAGCGTAAATCCTGTGTTTTTAGAGGTTATCACAATTTTGTCTCCATACCTTTCCTCCAATTTTTTTAAAATTGTTTTATCATCTGGTATATAATCAGTCAGTACTCCTTTCAATTCAGTCAATGTAAACTGAGAGTCATCGTTGTTTTCAATGAAAGAAAAAATTTCTTCCATTGCTATCAGAACATTTTCATAAACAGGAAGACCTACCTTTTTTTTCAGACACTGGCAAGTTAAATTTGCTGAAACAAGTTTGGTGATATTTAGCTTCAGCTGCAACCAGATCTGTGTCAAACATAACACGTTTTTTAACCGTTTTTCCCCAGTCATCTCCTCTTATTTCGGCCAGTACCATAATGTTATCTTTAAAACTGAGGGTTGAAACATGGCAGATTGTTTTACGTTGGCCTTTCGCTTTTCTTTTCTCTTTTTCTTCGTCAGCCTCGTTTCCACAAATGAAACAATAGTTTTTAAATTCAAAAAGCGATTGGCTCGATCTCATTCGTTGTTTCAAGGGACTCGACGAAGTAGCAGCCTCTTCACTTTCACGTTTTCTTTTGGCCGCTTTGATACTCGATGGACGAGTGTAGTCTTTATGGCACTGAACGTGCACTGTGGTTGAGGTTAGTTTGCCCAATTGTTCATGTTTTCCATCACCTCTCTTAACTGGCATCAATTAATTTGTCCAATCTACGATCAACCTTGGCGGTAGGTGTATCATCTAGCGATTGATCACAGATGAAACAAGTTTCACTCATTTTCCACACAGTCACGTTGGTAAGCACTCACTGTAAAAATACGTTCGTATGCCACACAGAACTATACAATACTGCTGAATTTTCCGTCCTTGGCAGTTAGAACAGGTATAAACCCAAACCGATTCTACCTGAGGAGGAACAGATGTTTAGTCCGAGCCCCTCCGGAGAATCGTACATTCTTTGTAGCAGTTTTGACGTTCTCATTAGCACGCACAGATATTATATTCGCTTACTTGTACTCGTAATGGTCACCTAGTCACATGAATTCTCAGAAATATAGTTAATAATCTTTTTTTTATGTTTTAACCCTCTGTGCAATAAAAACTGCTACAAATAATTTTTTTTGTTTTTAGGTATGACTTTTGACTCGAATTTTTCAAGAAAACTATTGCCTATACAAAAAAAAACTTTTTATCTTTTTTATAGAGAATTTCCATAGCTTTCTTTTTGGTCTGATGCATTTTTGTCGTAGAGTGAATGAAAACCGAGATATCTCGAAAAATTCGTTTCAGAGCACGATTTTAGCCCTTTACAGCGTTGCCAAATCTTTTCCTTACATTCCTACTTCGGGGACTTTTGAGACCTTATTCAGGACACCAGAAGCTACCAGGAAAACCATCATTTGCTTTTGTATGAATTGGTCTGAAGATTCGGCTAATTTTTCACTAAATGCAGTGGACTATATGGCCCATAAAGTGTCACAACGTCAGAAATGGCCAACGAAATTCAGGATTTAGTGTCGAAAGACAGACGACCCAAACTGGGCGAAATACGAGTAGCTAATGTTGCAAACATCTCAAAAGAGCGAGTGCACAATATTTTAACAGAAGAACTGGGCATGAAAAAACTTTCAGCATCTGATAAAGAACGCCTTCGAATACAAGCTTCCCAAGAGCATTTGAACTGTTTAAAAAAAGTCCGAGCAATTTTATGCGTTGATTTGTAATTACAAGCGGGACCTGGATTCATTACTACACCCCAGAGGTGAAACTTGAAATAATGGACAGAACCCAATTGCTCAGCTCCAAAGGAAGCTGCCGTAAAATCAGCTGGAAATGTGATGGCGTAAGTTTTGTGGGATGCCCCAGGGTCTCTGATGATAAACTATCTCTCATGAGGGCAAACTATAAATACGCTAAACTTCTCGAACGATTGCACCAAAATGTCCAAGAAAAAAGACCAGGTTTAGCAGGAAAAAAACACTAGCGTTACTGCAATGGCTAACATCAAGAAACTAAACTACGATTTGCTTCCGCATTATTCGCCGGATTTAACTCACTTATATCTATATTCCTTAAGTTTAAAATTTTCTTCGGAGGACAAAGGAATTCAACATGTGTCCGAAATAACCTTTTACTAGGAATTTTTATTAAAAACGTGTTGTTAAAAAATTCCAGTTCAAATTTGAACTAAAAAGGTTCAAAGTCGTATTCTAAATAGAAATTTACCCAGCACCGTTGGGCATAAGATGGAAAACGAAAAAGAATAAGAAATTGGAATTTAGGAACAACATGTACAATGTCTGCTTTTTTTCACGTAAGTATCTCTAGTTCGTTTCCTGAAAACGTTGAAATTCTTTCTGAAACGTGTTTAAGAGCACTAACTAGAACTCCTCATGTTGCCTGTTTGAGTATTCATTATTGGTCTAGGATTTAGTCATAAGAAGAAGAAAAACAAATAGAAATTCAGTGACGATTGAATCGTATTTAAATTTTTCTTTTCTGTTTCATAAACTTTTACTTTGCCAAATATGTATCCATCTAAGAAGCTATGCTTTTTTCATCTTGGCAGTGTTAAATAATTATATAAGCGCCAGGCAATTAATTTTTAAATATCAATCAAATAAGAAGCAAAGTCTTTTATTCTTTGACGTTTACGTTAGTAAGTGCAAAGGTTCTTCTGAATTTATTATAATTTTCCTTTCTAAACAGTTTAATGTTACTTACTTATTAGCTACCAGTAATTAGCTGTTTAACGACTTCAATTTTAAATTTTATCTTCTTGAAATTTACTGCATTCGCTACCTGATAGTTTGAAAGTTATTACTGCAGCTGAAGATTAGTATAAGTTGTTAGAAAACTATTAAAGAAAATAATAATAAGGTAATATTCCTTCCGATACAAATATGCACAGAGTGATTTAATTAAGCTTGTTATTTGTTTTGTACTTGAAGAAATATGGAAAAAAACGTACATATATGTATAGGTAAAAAAGACACTTAAGTAGTATTCCTCTAAAAAGTTGCAATCTTTGCAGGTTGTTCAATTTATTCAGTAGAGTGAAAAAGCCTGAATTTTTAAGTATGTTTCTAGTTATGTATCAGACTTCGAATTTCAGAACTTAATGAATCTATGGAGTAAAATAAGAAAATAAACCGCACGTTTCAGAATATTAATCTCATTTACAGTATGCTATCAATAACACCATGAGATTCAAATGGCGAAATGATTCTAACGGCGGTATCAAAAAGATAGGTATTTTTTTTTTAAGTAGAGAGCTAGTTTTCTGTTTCGGCATTCATTTACATTCTTTATTTTTCTTTTTTTATAAAAACACAATTTCCAAGGGGAAAATTTTAGTAGAATAGTTAAGTTGGTGACAATGTTTTGTGTTTGACAGTTAAGGAACGTTTAAGAATAGCAACGATTGCCTAGGTGTTTTGTGTATTATTTAATATAGCTCACCAATTCCTGAAAACAAAATGTCATCAAAAATCGTTTAAGAATAAAGCTTCATAAAACTGCGTGCTAAAATAATGTCATTTAATGCCGAAACAGAAAAAAAGAGTTTTAAAATTAATACTGGAGTGTGGCCAACTGTAACATCGTATTCAAAGCTACTCCAATTTGTTTTTATTCAACCTTAGGGTAGTATATGCATGTTATACTAGCTGAATCCGATTTATACAAACAACCAAGTTCGGCTTAAGGTGCCTACTTGTCTTAGAAATGTCGAGTTCTAGCTAAGGTTATGGTGAGAGCTAAAACGTTTTTCCACCCCAACTAATTCAAAATTTCAGATTCTTTTACTTCAATAAACTAGCTTACTCGAATATGTTGTGTTTTAGTCATCAGTGTGGATGCTATAGTTTTTTTTAGTTTTCTAATTTAAACAACAAATCCTTTAAATGCCATAATAATTGTGTGTTTTGTTTTATAATCTTTTGTAGAATCCCAGTTAGAACAGAATTGTTTCCACAACTTTTCCTTGAAAAATGTTTTTATTGGTAACTTGCTATTCTAGGATTATAAAAAAATGATAATATTTAAAAAATCTTCCGGTTCAATCAAGGCCTCCTATAGTGTACCAGGCCCTCTCATCTCCGAACGGCTACAAAATAGTGGTCATACTCTAGCATAGCGCGCCCATCAAAAACGGCGTATTTTCGCACAATAAATGTAATAAACCTACTTCAAATATTGTAAATATAAATTTTACTGATTTCAAATTATTTCTATAACAATCTTACACCATTCGAATTGAAAATTATAAGCAGGCGATGATTATTTAAAGGTATATTTGTAATTTATTTACTTATTCAAAATAAAAGTAGGGAAATCCTAATACCATATATTGAAAGGATTGTTTACAATGTATAGGAATGGTAATTAGCATTTCTTAGATAAATGTTTATTTACAATGAGGCACAGTTCCAGTAACATTTAGGTTAGGAAAAACTAGGAAAAACCAAGTTACTATTAGACATTTATTAGAACGCAACGCAAGGTGTGGAAGAATTTTCTTAGTCGATTGTTGAAGGAATAAATACAAATTTTTATTTCTTCTAATTATAACTTTATTTATTTATTTGTCAGACGTTTCGAAAATTTAATTTCTTCATCAGTGGAACGCTAAAGATTCCTGGACACTAAAAAACGCAATTGACAATACAAAAATACCACCTAATCACAAAATGTTTTCAATTGATGTCATATCCCTATACACAAATATTCCTTCTGATATAGCTATTAAAACAATAGAAAGTAATTGGACAGATATTGAAAAACACATTCCATTGCATAATTTTATTGAAATTACAAAATTCATTTTAGATAACACATATTTCAGTTATAATAATACAATCTATCACCAAAAATTTGGCGTCCCAATGGGATCTCCTATATCCAGCACAATTGCAGATCTAGTCCTAATGAACCTTGAAACTACAATAATTAAGCAATATAATAATGTTATTTCCTTTTACAAACGATACGTAGATGATATATTAATTTGTGCAGATGAAAATAAAATAAATGAAATTTTATCAACCTTCAATAATTTTCACAGTAGACTTAAATTCACCATAGAAAAAGAAACAAATTTTCAAACAATCAACTTTTTAGACATCACATTAAAACGCGAAAACAACAAAACGATCACAACTAATTGGTATAGAAAAGCAATTAAAACAAACAGGTATCTAAATTTTAA
Source organism: Melanotus villosus (assembly GCA_963082815.1). NCBI lineage: Eukaryota > Metazoa > Arthropoda > Insecta > Coleoptera > Elateridae > Melanotus > Melanotus villosus. The sequence continues at coordinate 25,243,251 of OY720419.1, read as the reverse complement.
CTCATACACATCCATAAAATATAAAAAAAGTGTAATTACAGGACTAATAGATAGAGCTATTCTACTTTCAAATAAAAACACCACAAAAACAATATAAACATAATCAAAAATATACTACAAGAAAACAATTATAATCCACAATTTACAACCTCAATTATTAAAAAAAGATTAAAAACATTAAAATTTAGAAAAAACAACACACAAACCCTAACATCTCAATTAATTTACAACCAAACCCCTTTGACAATGAATTCAATAACAATCAAATAGAAAAACCAATTTATACAGCCATCCCTTACATCCCAATACTATCAGAAAAAATAGAAATAGAATTAAGCAAAATTAACATAAAAACAGCTTTCAAAAACACAAATACTCTAAAAAACACCTTTTACCATAATTTAAAAGATAAAACAGAAATAACATACCAAAGTAATCTAATCTACCAATTAAATTGTAATAATTGTAATGCAGTATACATTGGACAAACTAAACAATACTTAAAAAACAGAATTAAACAACAACAATCAATCCAAATAAAACTAACTAACCCCAATAAACCAAATACAGGTTTTGCTGATCATGCTATTCAATTTCTACATAATTTTAATACAGATAAACCAAAAATTTTAAAATACCTTTATTTAGCAAGGTGTTTACCATTTGGTATAAAGATATTTATTAAATAGGCAAATTGACCTCAATAAAATTTTAATTATTCCTTAATTTATTATGGCAAAGAGACAAAATAATATTTAATTAAAATTAATAGTATATTTTAACATGAAATTATTATCGTGTGCTACTGCTTTAGCGTGGAAATAAAATATAAAACAGAATTTCATTGCTACTTATAACTTGAAAGTCTACAGTTTTTTGCGAACATTTTAATTGCCCTAACGTGCACTAACGAAGCATTAACCTCTTCAGAGGTTTTCCCTTGGATTTAAGAAAAAAGCTTGGCTAGGTGCGAACGCGAAAAAAATTGATACCTAATATCTTGAAATCGAATAATTTTTCGCGAAAATTTTATAGTGCACTGACGTGCATTCACGAAGCACTAACGTACACTAACAAAACACTAACCTGTTCGGAGGTTACCCTCGGATTTTATTAAAAAAATTTGCTAGGTTCGAACGCGAAAAAAATTGATACCTAATATCTTAAAAGCCAATAATTTTTTGCGAAAACTTTATAGTGCACTAACGTGCAATAACGATGCACTAACCGCTTCACACGTTTTCCTTCGGATTTTAGAAAAATACTTTGTTAGGTACGAAGCTAGCAAAAAAATTATATTTTGCGATAATTATAAAATGCGCACTTTGCTGATATTAATGTATAGTGCACTAACGTGCACTAACGTGCACTAACGATGCACTGATAATGTGCAAATTATAAACGTTCGTGCTTTTATTATTTTGCTAACCTCACGGACCCCTATTTTGTAGCCGTTCCGAGATGAGAGGGCCTGGTACACTGTAGGAGGCCTTGGTTCAATGCTTAAAAGTTCTTGAAATTAACAATTCTTGTGCTGTTTTTCAAAAAGGTTCCAAAATTTTCATTTGGAAAAAACTATCCATTTATCAACACTGTGTGCAAAGTCATTTAAAATTTATCATTTTTATTGTCATCACACACACGAAGGTTAAAACAACATTTTTACGCAGATTTTTAGAACAGCAACAAAATTATTTTTTGTTCAAAGTCCTATGAACTGAAGTTCTTCTGACAAGAATAAAATAATAGGTTAAATTATTATATGAAGGCAATTTTAATTTCATACAAAATGACTTAATAAAACATAGGTTAAAAGTTAAAGTTTACAAAAGGAAATACTTTATTCCGAGGACTCATTTATGGAAAACAATTGAAATCTAAAATCTAATAAATTGCCGGTAAATTTTCATTTATTTGTTTAAACTAACGATTATGTAATAATAAACTACCTTGAAAGCAGCCCCAACTTTGAACGCTGTGTTGCCAGATGGGTTACAAGTTTTCTCCCATTTAATAATATCAATTTTTGCATTTTAGGTTTTAGGACAACAAAATTTTGTCAAAATCATGCATTGTTACATAATTTCCTTATATTTTATCATAGATGAACATTGTTATTTTATTATATGAATTGTTAAATGCATGTCTTTGTCTACAGCTAACCAATTTAGTAAAAATGTTAACTTTTAACTAGTCTGTACTAAACACTTACCCTAATTTAAAGTTCTTTTTTCGGTTTTGCGCTTTCTTTGTATTTTCATCAGTGTGCTTGCTGTTGTCTTACTTGTTTAAAATGGATTAATCTTTGGAAGTGAAAGCAGAGGAATACATTTTCCACTTGAAAACCTAAAGATGTCGTAACGCAACGGTTGCATTTAATAAAGTAATAAAAACTAGGAAGACTATGATTGCATTCTGTGTGTATAAATTGATTAATAACTAGTCGACTAAAAGGATTACGAAACAATAGAATTAATATGTTTTAAATGAACACGAAGGTGTAAACATGATATTCGCCAAACCTGCGCAAAAATGAAATAGTCGTAGTTATGTGTAACTCGAATTATCTACAAAACTGAATAATGGTTGTCCTATGATATCTTTTTCAATATTTTAAAGAAAGAAATTGCTATCTAGGAGTATGTAAATATATCAATATGTAAAGCGAAAAGTTCTAATTTAAAAAAATCAGGGCTTTTGGTAAATTTCCCTTTTTCCCTATACAGTGATCAAAATTCCTTGGTAAAAGGAAATTTCACTATCCTCGGGCAACGCTGTTTGAACGTGAAGGCATTGAATATCCAGCCCCTGGGTATTCAATGGTAAAAGTAAACGTTGAACATTAGCCTAGGTAACTACAATTTTAATTATACTTATTGGATTTTTGCTAGTACTTCAACAATGTAAAATCTATCAGACTTCAATAATATTTATTTCATACTGTCTGGTAAATGCAGTTTCCCGGCGCCATTTTGAGTCCGGAAGTGAGCTATTACGGTATCAGAGCCCGAAAGTGTTACCAAGCAGCAATTATTTTGTATATTTGATACTCTAATTTTAAACTGGGCAAATAAAGATTTAATCGGCATTAATTGGAAATACATAATCAGCATTAGTCAGAATCTTAATAATAAATAACTTTTTCTATACAGGGCAAATCCTAAATGACGGATAATATTTGCACCACGTGATTCTACATCAAAATCTTTACAAAAACCTTTTAGGTCAACACGTGTAGTTTTTAAAGAATTGTTAATTAAAATTTTGTTAACCTAGCAACACTGTGTGGTCAGTCATATTACGTCACCTGCGATATCACAAATAGCAACCCACTTAATTTAATATAGGACCATACAGAGAATGTACACAGGGCATACAGGCACACAAGACCTGTTTCATGGTATTCTAAATGTATATTATACTGTAAAATGCTGAACACGTTTAAAGTCTTTTTTTATACACATTCATTATAGCAAATGCTCAAAATGGTTACCTTCCGCGCCTATACATTTCCTAGATCTTCGCTTGATCATGCTGTTTTCTTGAATCCTTCTAACTGCCTCATTTATTCGTTGCACGAGATGCCCCTGAGTACCAATCTCTTCATCGGAGACAAATGCCTTTAAAGCTCCCTACAAGAAAAAATTTAAACAATTTAAATCTGGGTTTCTTGGAGACCAAGGTACTGGACCGCCCCGACCAATCCATCCTTCTGGAAATTTATAGTCCAACCATTCTCTGTTTGAATGCCTCAATGTGCTGGTGCCCCATTCATTTGGAACCACATATTTCTTCTTAAATCTAATGGTACATCATCTAATAGGCATCTAAAATTTGTATTTAAAAATTCAACAAAATTATTTGCATTTAGGCGATGGGGCAAAATATGTGGTCCTATAAGCTTATTGCCAATAATTAGTAAGCCGAACTTGATGATTTATTTGGTAAAGTGCATGTGAATTTTCGTCGGTTCATTGGTGCACATTAGGGATATTAAATACTCCATATCTAGTGAACGTAGGTTCTTCAGACTACAAGATGCAATGAAACAAGGAACCCTTTCTTGTTCACGAAGTAACCCCTGGATCCTTTGGTAGTGATACAGCTGCAAACCATTTCCCTGTAACACGATGAAAGGTTCTTTGGCTAACATCAAATATTCTGGCAATGGACCGAGTGTTTTGTTCTGGTTTATTTTCGACTACATTTAAGATAGCTTCTTCAACTTGTGGCAAAAATACTCGATGAGGGCGGCCTCCGTCAGCTACTGGAGTGGGCGCAGTTCTTCCAGTTTCACGCATCCATTGATCTAGTCGAATAACTTTAACATTTGGATATCTTCTGTTTGAGTAACGTTCGAAATACAAATTAGCAGCAGCATTAAAGTTACCATGACACTCCCCTAAGATCAGATACATATCTACACATTCCACAAAACTGTAGTCTTTAACAACAATTCGCAAAATTTAGCGAACAAAATTAATACCATGAGATCGAAAAAAAGATGATTCTGAGCAGGCCTTGACTAGTACAACACAATTGGCAAGACTGATTTCAAAATGTGGCAGAAGGTTAGAGGTTAATAAATGTCAAATAAATTAAAACACAAAACAGTATTTGTTTAGGGAACAAACTGAAAACTAAGATGAATACATGTTAGAGTAGGTGTTCAAAATGTGATCCTTCACTAGTATTACAACGATAAACTTAAATAATTCTGGAAACAAGATTGCAAAACTGACTTACATTTGAAATGTCACTGTCACATTATAATTCATAGGCATTCTAGAACCAGTGTAACCAATCGTGTTGTACTAGTCAAGGCCTGCTCAGAATCATCTTTTTTTCGATCTCATGGTAGTTACCAAACCGCAAAAACTTAATCAGAACAAATAGCGAACAAATAAACTATGAACAAAATAAACAGAAGGTAACAGAATGAACACAAAGATAATGAACACGAGTACAATCAAACACGACGTTCTGATCAGCAAACAATGACAGACATGTAAGTAACAATACAAAAGAAAACAAATGCAAAAATTTCGTTGCAACATTTATGAAAAGCACAAGCAGTGCAAAAATTTCAAGCTTCGGATGGAAATTCTAAGTAAACCAAGAGTGTGATGAGTACTATTACAGATTAGTTATTTCTTTTTTTGGTTAAACTACAGCTAAAAATCATTATTTCATAAAGATATCACACGACAAGCAAACCAGAATGCGACTTAGGTCTGCCAATAAAACCTCATCTAAAAAGTTAACATTAAAATGGTTTGGTATAAGACTTTATAGCTTTGTTATTGATGCAGAATCACGTGATGTGGGTACCATCCGTCATTTAGGATTCACCCTGTATAAAATTACGTTAGCCGTAGGGGTTTTAAAAAGGCACTTTTTAAAATTTGTACAGCTCAGTGGTCGAAATTGGTTTTAACCGTCTAAAAATGGTCAAAAGTGGTCAAAGTAAAGTGATTACTCAACTTACATTTTTATTTTTACTTTTATTTCTATAAACATAAAATTTGTCTTACATTAATAACAAAATTTTGCTGTATTAACGCAATAGTTTTAAATTCCTTACTTCTCAGTTACAATGAAGTACAGATCTCTGAATTCATTTTTACAAATAAGCCTGTCCTGAGTTGTGATTTCATTTGTTTGACGAGATTGAATACAAAAAAATTCCTTATATGTATATCTACTTATGTGTCTATTCCTAACTGGTTTTATATTTTCTGCTTAAAATTTAACAATTTGAGACTAATAGGTATTTTTATCACTAATTTTTACCAGGACGGTTAAAACCACCATGGTTTAAATATCTACAATCCTGGTTAACTAATGGGATAGCCTTGGACAGAACATCTAAACGCGATTTTTACAGCTACGCAGTATTTTGTGAAGAAACGCTTGAAAGGTTTTTGCAAAAACTTTAGGAAAAATGTCACATTCTGAAACTTCGCGATTGTACAAAATTCTAAACAGGACTCTGTCATAAACTTAACGAACTGCTTTTTTTATGGTTACATTGGTTACAATATTGCCTAAAATAAAGATACATGTACACTTTACTGTTTACACTGCGTTTTTCCAAGTACTCAATGTTATTCCAAACGTTTAAACACCAAAAATTCCTTTTTTCTACAAAATTAAAATTAAAAACCCGGAATATGATGTCAAAAACAATAAAACTAATAAAAATTCCATATCAAACAACAATCATATTCAGGAATTTGTAATAGATTACTGTTATTTAGTAATTTATAGAAATTTTCTTCAAAAGAATTCATTTTTACGGTAGCAATTTTTGTTAGAAAAATGTTTTTTCTATGATCGATTTGTTGATCTGCATTTGCAAGGTGTTTCTGGACTGACAAGATAGCAGGTACGAACTTACCCCCCTCGAGATGTAATAAGCTATTACTGTTGTTACTAATAACTACTCTAAACTTATTGCTAATATTATCGATATTTTAATTTAGTGATAGCCCAACTATTATCTACAAAAAATATTTAAATTTTTAAGGGTGTAAGTGGAATAAATAACGTAACATGGAAGTTGAGTTATTTTGTTCTGTCGAGCTATGTTTATAAGCCGTATTTGCACTCGGAATACACTCTTGCTTGTTGAGGAAATTTTACTTGCCTCCCTTGCTGTGTAAATAACTGTTTACACTATTGTTATTAATAAAAACGATAACGGAACACTCAAATAATAATGCGTATCAAACTAAATTGAATTTGTGTTAAGTTGAAGAGAAGAAAATAAATTAGCTGAAACTTTTCTTATTTGATGTTTGTGTTATGGTGATTAATTTACGCGGTCTATAAAATATTCAAATGGATTTTAAACAAAACATTGTAAATAACCTTCAAAGTCTTAGAGTTGTAATTAATCTAAATCTTAAACATACATATTTTTAAACTTTCGCTTGACATTAAACCACATATGAATGAATGAATTGTTTAACTCTGATGACTAAATTTTAAAGCATTCTTTCTATTCAAATTCATTTATAAACGTCGCTTTGGAGTGTACACCAAAGTTTGCGTGCCAAAAATTATGGTCAGTTCTCAAGAGACTGAAACATTTTCACGGGTCGTCCGCAAATTTTAAAATCATTAACAGAACCATTAATTATATCATTCAAAGTTGTTTATCGTTCGTGTTGCCCGACGTAAAAAATTATATTTTGTGAAAATGTATTTCAGAGTGGTTTCATAATATGAAAGGGTTTTAAAAACATTCCTTATGGAGTTGTCACGGCTGTTGTGTTGACACAAACATTTATTTATTCTTTAAATCTCAAGAGAGTGCTCAAGTTTTCTTGAATAACCGATTGTAACATGACATGAAAGGACTTAATTCTCCATTTATCAAAACCATAAATGCTCTATGGATGCGGTTAACTATTCAGTTTTAGGCAAGTTTTTTGGAATTTTGAATTATTGTAATACTCACCTCTCCATGAATTGGAATGCTGAAAACCCCGGTTTTTAAAGACAATGCTTAGCAAACTTTAAAAGAGCATTAGAGAGCAAGTACAACAGAGAAACTGGAAAAACCGTAGGTGGAACAGAGATTTACAAGATAGGCAGGACAACTCTTGATCTGTTAATTATAACGTGTTGATACAGAAACTAACATCAAAACAGTCTAAACTAAGAATGTTAAATTAAAAATTCAACAAAAACTCTTGTTTATTAGCTTTCTTAGTTAATTCAGTAAATGATAACATCTCATTGATTTAAGGTTATGGTTAGTTAATGTACTGTCGTTTCGATTGAGATGCGATTTCCGGTTCAGGTTACGGTTCGGCTCAGATTTCAACGATGTTTTTACCATAGGTTTCAGCAAATCGTATGCTAATAATATGGCTATTAAAGATAAAAGATTCTTTTTATTGCAGTAAATATTTAGCAGATCTAAATGAAAAGAGTGCTACATTCCGTTCTAAAGGAACAAGCAATTAGGTGTTTCTACTAACTAACCCTGAAGTATAATTAAAACTCCTATAAAAAGAGTAATGAAACGCAATTAAAACTTTTTACACATAATTAGTTGCGCTTTTTCTGTCATAAATATTTTAACCCCTCGGTGTTGCTACTGGAAATTACAATAATAGAACTCCCCTTCTGCCAATTTTAACTTTAGAATTTTTTTTATTGCCTTTACCTTATCATCTTTCTCAGTTGTGTAAGTAGATGTTTTGATGTTTAACTTAGTATTCTATTGAACCAACAGACTATTGTACTTTTAACAAGAAGGTGTGTAATCTTAATATAGAAAATCGAATAACAGTTTAATACTTAATATTCAACAAAATAACAATTTTTATTTATCAGCAAAAGCAGTTGGGCGCAATAAAAATAAAAATTTACGCTAAATAAAGCACGAAAACAACATTTAAAATAATCTACCCCATGTCCATTACTGCATCTGAAACCTACCTCTAACAATTCCCCTTCCGATCAAATGATTTAATAAAACCAACAGAAGGGTGCGAAATATCCAATTTGAAACTTCAAAGAATGCGTAACAAATTTACAATTTGCAGGCATTAGTTCATGAATGCGACAAGTGATACTAGAAAAGCGAATTCACAAAATGTTTTTTCTTATCCTGCAAGCTAGCGATAAACCGTACCATATAGGCAATATAATATTTCATTATAAATTAATGTATCATTGTTATAAATCATATTCTTGCTTTTATAAATTGTATTAAAGAAGTGGACAGAGGCCGGGCAAACATGTGGGTTCTACATTCTACAATCAAAAGAAAAAGTAATTTTATTAAAAAATACGCAAGTCATTTTTAGATTAGAGATTTATCGGTCCAGTCATATAGGGGACGTAATAGATTAAATAGGAAAATTGGGATAATGTGTAACCTCTTAACAATCAAATTAAATGGTAAGATTTTTACATTCGATTTGAATTAATTTTATACAGTAAGTGAAGATCCAGCTATTGAAGTAGGGAACAGAATTTATATTTGATACTCGAATCTCTGTTTTCATAAGACAACCGATCTTTCTTCAAAGTTAAATATGTAAATATTTCTTATACTGCCAAATAATTAGTTTAATTGTACATTGTATACTTTTGTGTATCTTATGATATTATTTAATAATCTAGGTAATAATAGATCACCGGCCTACAAAAGAAAAGAAGAAAAACGAATTTAGAAGTTAAAATGCAATATAGTAGTATCTATTACAAAAAATATGTTTGCCATATTTCAAAGTATTGGAATTAGGAAATCGAGAAAAGTTGGACATCATCATCATCATCATCATCATCATAATCATCATCATCATCATCATCATCATCATCATGAATCCAATCGCGTCCACTGCTGGACATAGGCCTCCCCATACCCCTTACAGTTATGTCTGTTCTGGGCCTCCCGTATCCAATCTCTAGCTGCTCTTTTCAGTTCATCTACCCGTCTAGTCGGTGGTCTTCCTTGGTTCCTTCTGGCCTCTCTGGGCCTCCATTCCATAATCCGTTTGATCTAGCGATCGTCTTAAATTCTGTCCAGCCGATCTATCCAGTTCCATTTCAGCGTTATGTTTTCTTCGATGACGTCTTGGACTCCTGGCCTTCTCTCATTTAGTAAGTGGCCTCCGAGGCACACGCCCAGCAATGAATGCTCCACGGCTCGCTGAGATGTTCTTAGCTCATTCTCTGATCTTTTCGTTAGTGTTAAAGTCTCCGCGCCATAAGTTTGCACTGTTAGGATTCACTGGTTATAAACTTTTATTTTTAGATGTATTGGGATATTGCTTCTTAAAATATGACTCAGCCTGCCGAAAGCTGCCCAGGTCAGACCAATTCGTTTGTTTATTTTGTGCGTTTGATTGTCTTGTATGTAGTATGTACTTGTTGTACGATGATATTATAAATATTTATGTTATTGCTCATTACCAAATTTGTTTGTTTCTTCAAAGTTCATTTTCATTCCTGCTTTTTCAGGGAAGTTCTTAAATGTACTTATCATGACAATTGGTTAGGTTACTTAACCTATGACCATCAATGTTAATGCAGAATCGTGCCATTGTGTATTTTTTGAATACAAGTTCCAAAGTAGCCGTGAATAGTTTAGGTAAAATTTCCTGGCACCATGCTCTACGTTGAATTTTTCGGTGTTTTCGTATAATCGTGTGTTTGTTATAGCGTTTCTATAGATGTTCCTATTTAATGACGTATGTCTATAATCTATTCGGCTTTGATTTAGTGCTTCTAATATTGCTTCTTGCTCGACTGAATCAAAAACCTTCTCGTAGTCTATGGAGGTTAGCACTAACGGTCTATTATATTCGACACATTTTCGATCAAGATTTTTATAGTTTATAAACGATTGTTCGTGGAATATCCCGCTCTGAACCCTGCTTGTTCTTTGGGTTGGTAGAAGTCCAGATTAGGTGTTAATCTCTTAGTTAAAATTTTATAACTAGCTTGTACGTATATGTGTCAAGAGGCCTATAATTTTCCAATTTTGTAATGTCCCCTTTCTTGTATAACAATATTATCACTGCATTGTTCCAGTCATTTGGTATCTTTTCTTGTTCCAATCATTTATTGAACAGATCTCTTACTGAGCTCCTCCTACTTTTATTACCTCTATAACTATTTCATCATCTCCAGGTGCTTGGTTATTTTTCATTTCACTTAACGCTGTTCTTATTTCCGATAGTGTAACAGGCATAAGTGTTTTTGATCCTTGGTTTATGAGTGTTTTTACTTGTAAATACTAATTTCTCATTTTGTAGTTTTCGGCTAGTATAAAGTTTTCGTTAAAATATTGCGGCCCCTTTAAGAATAACATCTATTCGTTCTTATTATTCAATGGTCGTCTCTTAACTTACGTATTCCTTTTTTGACCCTTGAGAGTTTATTTCTCATTACTTTCAAACTTTGTTCTCTTCTATTGTCTTCGTTATCACGTTACTATTGTATCTCCTTCTATTTTGTCTAATTTCCTTAAAGATTCACTTATTTAATCTCCTGTACCCTTCTTTGTTTACCTTGTTTTTTTCTTTCAAATTTCTTCGTTATTTCATTAGGTTTTTTGTATTTTCACGGATTTTTTCATTTTCAATAGCGCCTCTTTTGCAGAATTTGGATTTTGTGGTCTTAATTGCATCGACTATCTTTTCGTTATGGTCATTGATGTTTAAGTTTTTAACCAGTAACTTTCCAGGGATTTACTGATGTTATCGGCGCATGCTTCAGGTTGCTCTGGCCGATTCTAGACAGTGAGTTTCTGTTTTTTTAACCATCTTTGCTCTTTTCTTCCGCAGATTAATTATCACTGGCTAAAACTGCCTTATAGTTATTCCCGACTGATAGTTTATTCAAATCATTTACATCTTTAATTATCTGTTTTTAGTCCGCAATGATAAAATCAAGCTCATTCTTGGTGACTCGATCAGGACTTGCCCAAGTCCACTTTTTATGTTCTTTTTCTTAAAGAATGTGTTCATTGCATACATTTTATGTTGTAAGTAGCATAAAGTTTACCAACATTTCACTTCTTTCATTGAAATCTCCAAACATTAGGTTGCAGTGAGCTGGTTCTTTTTTGGCTTTTTCTGTCTTTATAGAAGTTTTGGATTTCTTCGTCCTCATGATAACTTGTTGAAATGTACCTATACCTTGATTTTCTTTAGGGCATATCTTTTGTTTAATCTCAGATCAAGATGGTGTGATACAAGCAATACTTCGGATATTTTTAACTTGTCTTTTTTGTGAATGAGTAGACCTACTCCTGCTATCGTACTTTCTTCTTCGCCTTTGTAATTTAATTTGGTATTCTGCTTTCCTTCTTACTTCTCCAATTCCTACAATATCTCATTGCCGTGCCTGAGTTCTTTTTTTAATTCTATTATTTTCTGGTCCGTTTATAAGTTGATAAGTCTTTAGGTTATATGTAGTTATGTGCGATGTTCAGGGCGGTTTGTCCAAATTGGGGTGTGTCTGTTTCTGCGAGAAGTTGTGTACCCCAGAATCCTTGAGGCAGACCTTATCTAAGGTGTGGGATTTGAAATTTATCCGACCCATCTGGGGTCCTTTTTAATTTTTTTTCATACTCGCCATAGAGAGAGGGTTTTTGGCCGTAATCTTCCACGCTGGTCAGACAGGTTGGAAGATGGTTAGGATGTTGGAAGGGTATTGTAGAGGGGGTTGGGTAGGATTCAAGTTCTAATGTTTCTCCTCGGTTTTAAGATTTGAGGAGAAACCAAGAGTTTACGTGGGCAGTACATTGTAGATCTATTCTCCATCGGAATCATGAAGGAGTAGGTCCAGCTATAAATATTTTATATACGTTTTGATTACGTATTTGTCTATTTAATTTCTCTTTCAACAGAAAAATAAAATTTGTTTAGGCAAAGAGCAGTATACTCTTTGGTTTAGGTTTAAATTAACATTAAGTGTTTCCTCTTGGCAAAAGTTGTACGAATACATAAAACTATTAATTAACAGTTAAATGCCAATATTTTATTATAATTATTAGTTCTAAATCTATGTTCTTAAAGTAGTAGTTATAACTATGGCTAATTGAAAGGAAGTCAAGTCGCATAAATCCAGCTTCTAACTACTGTTATTTTAGTAGACGTCTAACAGGCTCTTATTTCAGCACCGTGAAATTAATTTTAGAATATCAATTTTTCACTGCGTAAAAGATTTGTTATAAGGGGGACCAGGCAAGATGAACCACCGAATCGAAATTAGACTGCCTATTTTTATGTAGGTCTATGGCATTTCTTTCAATTTACCATTTTCTGTACTTTATTCCGCATGACTGACACAAAATTAATAAAATAGGTGAAAACCTTAAAAAATAATTCGGACATGTGAGGCATATTAATAATTAAAAAAAAACAAACTCTAAAGTGATTTTCGGTCAACATGACTAAATATTGATTCATTTGGCTAGGTTATTTATATCCGAGTCATTCCGGGAATCTGAACCTATGTCGCTCATCTACGAAGCAGAGCCCTGACTTCACTACGCTACTAACAACTGCACATGCAATCATCAAACAAGCATAAAATTGATTTTATTTAAAACCGTATTTAGGTTATGAGAGAATTTAACAAATCACGTATATATTTTACATTTTCCGATCTAATTAACTAACTAATTATTATCTTATTTGTTTTATGGCAGTAAAGACATTTTTGCAATGTAGTAAACCAATGTGAAAAACACATATTCCAATGTAGTTAAGATTGAATGATTATGCAAAGCACGAATAGATTCCTCATTTCGTATGCAGCATGCGAAATTGAAATCTCGTAAAAAATTGCAATTTTTAAGTATTCTGCTAGGTTAATGGTAAAACTGACTAGATTTAAAGATCGGCTCCTTAGCAGAGTCCATTAACAAATAACAGACAACTAAATATCGGGACCTCGAATATATCGTATCCAATTTTAGACAGCAATCATTGATGTACTATTAAAACTTGATTTCTTATAGGTGATGTCTATCTAATCTGAAAGTTCATTAAATTCATCCCAAAGTATCGCATTACAATGTTTTCGTTCTTTTGTTGTAGCCCGCCGATGCAGGAATTCCAAAAATTTATTGGTTTTTCTTTAAATGTATGTCTTTTTTTAGGGTGTTCGGGGTTTGATTCGTCTTCTTAATAGTGTCATTTACATTTTTAACTTTTTAAGTTGTTTTTGTATAGCTTTATTTTTCTTTAAACTTTAGGAAATTCAACCACAACCTGTTTGTTTAATAGCCTAAAATGGTAAATGCCTTTCTAATGCGTTTTTATGGGACGATTATATTTCGAGAACTGGCAAATTTGCAAAAACTTTAATTAAAATTCGTAAGATTCGTCGCGGTTGTCATTAGTCTCTGATGGCTTATCCGACCAATTCAACACAAACTACAGACTCCGACATGACAGCTAACTTAGGGTACAAGTTTAATAAAACTTGATTAAGTTCAGATACTTTTCACCCCATTTGACGAGGAATAAAATGCGAATTACAAAATTCTTTCAATTCCTCCACGTTTTGATTAGTCAGTACCGATCGGTTTGGTCGTCGCCTTCTATTGTAAAAATAGATGTGAGAAATTCGGAGACATAAATCAAACTTCATAAATCATAAGTAAATTAGTCTAACTCAAAGAGTAATTAAATTTATTAGAAATGTCATCCATGCCTTCCACGTTCAGTAGGCCGTGTCTGCGTGTCATGTCATTAACGGGCAAAGAAGGCCATGCATCTTCTGACTTACTAATGAGGGCGGGCTGCTTGAATTCTAACGCTTCTTACCGTCGCACTTGTTTCACTTGATTTGCTTACTTTATTTAATAAAGTAGCCGTACGGTTCTTAATTAGATGTTGTTTAACAGAATACCTTAATAAATTGCGTTAATGTACGCAGGCATACATTTAAGTGCGTGCATATTTGCATCGCTGAATGCCTTTATTGTTGGGAATGGGCGATAAACATCGAATCATTTCCTTTTTTATTGCAGATTTGTGCATGTATACTCTGTCATCTACTGCATTCATTATAAAATGGTTTAAAATTGGTTTACTTGTGAAACTTAAACGAAAATAATATTTAATATAGGGTGATGCTTTAGAAATTTCTAAAAATATACCGAAAACCAGTTACCAGAATTAGGTACTATATTCTTTAATGTTTAAATATTTTCTGTTTGCTATTTCTAACTGATTGATGTAGAAAATCAATTTTAAGTGTGACAAAAAAAAATTAATAATCTGAAACATAATTTTTAAGACCTGGCGTTGTGATTACTCTTAAAAATACAGAAAATATTTGAATAAGTGCACTTTAGTAAAGTTAACTTTAATACTAAAATAACAAATAACAGCAGAGTACATATAATTTTTTTGGGAACTTTAAGGCGAAACTAGTCAAAGTAGTACAGTAGATAAGAAGAAGAAAATAAAGAATATTTGGGAAACATTAGCTACGGAGAGAGAAAGCACTATATCTTCCACGACCATAAAGACATATACAAGTAGTCGACAAGGTAGAAATCCAACAGTACTATCAAAAATAAATTACACGTTAGCAAAAAGAAATAACAAGAAAGGGGTGTTGGGTAATACAGTACAAAGAGGACCAGAAATATACAATCGTTCAATCAACGATACAATGATTATTCTATGGTACTTATGAGATGTAAATTATTTAACAAAAAGAAATGTATTGTTAGGAAACTAATAAAACAATTAAATTTGAAAATATAAAAAAATTATAAATTGAAGGAAGAAGCACAAAAATATCGAGAGTTAAATAAAGATACACTAAATGTACAGGGTGGCAACTACTATCGTTCACCATAAAAAACGGATCGAAGTTTAGTTGATTTGTATTGTTTTTTTTTTTAAGCTTAATTCTTTATAAACCTCAAAACTTGATTGCTAAGCTAAACTTAAACGATTTCGAAAATTCCTCCTCGCTCCTCGTGACGAAATGTTGTGGATCACAATACTTCCTCATGAATACCAGACTAAGCAAACGTTAAGGAACACTTCAGGTAATCAACATTGACATGATTTTACATACAAACCAATATCCATATAGTAGCCCATATATCGTAATCGATTGAATTTAACTACAGTAAAAATTAAGCAAGCAATAGTGACGTTTACGTATTGGGTCCTTCGAAAGTCGATTGACGATTTTTAAAGTTTTGACGTTCCCGTGGTTCTACTACCGCCCCCAAACATGTTCTTTACATTTCTATGGTCGCGCTAATCTACTGGCTTATAAAAACCAAAGGTGTTCTTTCAACCCCAGATTTACTTTTATCACCAGCATCTTGTATAGTCTATAGTCTTTTGTTTATTAATTTATTTCGATCTACATGGTGTATATTAAAAAGTTTTTCGTCGGCAAATAAAATCGAGCTGTGCTAACATCCAACAGCGTGCCGAAGTGACCTTCTGCACCTTGTTACTCGATTAGCCGGTGTATTTGCAGGCAGTAAATAAACTTTCTGTCTTTTGTAACATTGCATATTCCAAGTTCCATGATCATCTATCGCATGAATCGTTTTGGATTTCGTCTAATTCTGTCTCTGGTGTTACCAATAGTGGCAGTTCATCGCGGTCGTCCGCTTCTAGCACTATTATTGAAGTTTCCCAACTCTCTTTCTAACGAGAAACTACTCTTTAAACTCATTCCCTCTTGAAACGAAATTTACAAACAACGCCATAAAAGCGATTTTCGCCCTCGTAAGAACATAGGCATATTGTATTTGGCGATCCATGTTTTACCAAATAAACTAGGAAATGTCAACAGCTTACGCATGTTTACTAAATTCATTTGAGGTAGCAAAATATTAGATATTAAAAGCAAAGGTATTGGTAGGGAGTGTTCAGGGGTGTTTCAAAAACTGGCGATCGAATTTAACAGTGGCCCATACCGCTATAGAAAAATTTTGATTAATATTTAAGGAAATAATAACTTAGAATTATGAGAATGTGCAAATGGAAGAAACAAACATTGCGGTGGAACAAAGAAATTATGCAATAAGTAAAACAGAAAAAGGGTAGGTGGTTGGCATATCTGAGTAATACATGAGAAAAAATATGATGCATTCAAATAACAAGAAAAAAAAATTAAAGAAATGGCTAAAGAAAAAAAGGAAAACCAGCCGAAATTTTTTTTGGGGAAATGATAGAAAGCAGTAAATAACTAAACACTATTCTATAAAATCTTGAAAAATTCTCAAAAACAAAAATCGTTACAGATTGTAACCATTAAAAATAAGATTACAAAAGAGCGAGAAATAGTGGAAGCAGTATTAAATACAAAAAGATGATACAGAAAACAATACAAAACTATATTGCATTCAAATATGGGAAACTAGGAAGAAAACTGTGCAATAATTATGGAAGAACTAAAAGAGACAATTGAAATATTAAAAAATTATAAAACACCATGTCATGATAGAATAACATCCGAAATGCTTAAAAATGTGGCAACGGAAGGAAAAGACCTATTTTTAGAAATGTGTAATGTAAGCATGGACGATAGGAAGAACATCAAGAGACTAGCAAGTAGGAGTAGTAGTCCCAACCCACACGAAGGATGACATACGTTACTGCGATAATAACTAATGGGTAATTACGCAGTTGAGTATAGTAGTAAACACATACGAAAAAGTTTAAAAAGAGATTGTGAACAACAATTATTTATCAAACGTTGGAAAAATCCCATAGTGGTTTTAGAAAACCTTGGAGCATCTAGAAGTATACAACACCCCTGCCTTATACCTTAAATCAAATCATAGAAAAGGTGCGAAAAAATCCAAAGCATTTGTTTACATTTTTAGACTTAGTTAAAAGGCCTTTTATCGAGTGAGAATAGAATACGGGTACGCCTGGAAAACCTTGATATAAAGAACCGTAGATAACGCATTGTTTAAAACAATAAGAAGCTTATACAAATTTAATACAAATTATGTGGTAACGTAGAATATAGAATCAAGAACCTTTAAAATTAAAGAAGGACTGACACAAGAAGAAGTAACAAGTTATAACAATATAGAGGTGGTTGACATTTTGGATTGTACGTTTGTTAATGATGTGGGGATTATGGACGGGGCCAAAAACGCAATGCAAGAAAACGTAAATGTATTAAATGTATGGAATCAATTACATATTATTTAACAACTTGACATCGTGCTATGTGCTTAACTTGTGGTTGAGCTTTGTCTACATAATTATTTTTGTTTTTCATAATTTATTAACCTTATTTGGACTATATATCTTGCATTGAGGTTCCTTCATGTTAATCAGTTCTACCAGCCCTTCTGGGGTACATACTTGCGAAGGAGTGTGGTTAGCGTAACGGTATATTGTTTTTTACTCCATCGACAACAAAAACACTTCTATTCAACCTTAATCGTTTCCTCATAATGTATTATTACTTAGTAAATACGCTTAAAAGAAACTGTGACAAACAAACATCGCTCTGTGACTTTTTTCTTTCTTTCAGTTTTATGTTCTATCTGGATTATCATTTTGCTTGGCAATATTGCAAATTGAAAGCATACAAGCTTCGTGAGAATCTTTCAGTCGGTTCCATTTTGTGTGTTATACCTCACAGTAGTCTAGGAAACAAATCTATAGCAGTTTACAAGTTCACGTAACTTTTCGATAATTTGGACCAAGTTTGAGATTTGCTTTCATTTGCTGCGAGACATAGCAAAACCAGTTTTTGTTTTGAGATATATGTCAGGTTAAATAATGTTTTTATTATATTAAGGAAGATTATACTAACGTGAGGTATTAAGACAGTGAGGCGATAATCTCACATTTTGTTTCTACACCTGTTCTATACAGTGTGTCCGCGTGGTAATGTATAAAATCGATAAAATTGTTAAAAATGAGTTTCCGAAAAATCCGTCGGACATGTCGAGCGATTTGTATTAAATTCTATATTTTGACAGGATTTCCTGATTTTTCCCGCCATTTTTCTAATAGCTATGACGTCATCGATATTTTTTTTAAATGGCAACCCCTATTTTTTATTACGTCATTCGAAAGAGCGTATTTTTTTACAAATGGTAAGTTAAAATTTATAGTAGGTTGCAATGTTGCATTATAAACACATTATAATCCACACACATTACTTAAATTAAAAAATAAAAAAACACTTATATAGTCAAGCAGTTCGCTGTCAACTTCCGTTCTGAAATAAGTAAGAAGAATTGTGCGGTTATCCGAGAGGGAACGAATCGAAATACTCACCATCATTGGTTTTGGTGACAGAGTTCGGACACAACAGGAGGTAGCCCGTTTATTTAATGAAATTCATCCTGATCGTACCCCTATTTCTCAAACGATGGCACCTGATTTAGTTTAATTTTATTTTAATGTTACACGTGTTACTTTCTAAGAAATAATTTTTTTTTACTATAAAATAATTTTTGCTGAAGAAGTTTATAATGCAACCTACTATAAATTTTAACTTACCATTTGTAAAAAAATGCGCTCTTTCGAATGACGTAATAAAAAATAGGGGTTGCCATTTAAAAAAAATATCGATGACGTCATAGCTATTAGAAAAATGGCCGGAAAAATCAGGAAATTCTGTCAAAATATAGAATTTAATACAAATCGCTCGACATGTCCGACGGATTTTTCGGAAACTCATTTTTAACAGTTTTATCGATTTTATACATTACCACGCGGACACACTGTATGTAGAAATAAATACAGATCTCTCACACTCCTTAGGTAATTATTTGTTTTAATCAATATTTAGGCGGGGATACCATCTACACCAGTCGTTTTACTTGGTTGTAGTCTGAGTATGGAAGAGGACGTAGATTCTTCAATTTCAGTTTTTTTTTATTTGTGTGATATCTTCCCTTAAACCAGGGGTCGCCAAACTTCTAGGACCGTTGACCCTTTTATCGACCCCCTCTATTTTACTATTGCGTAATTATAGTAGGACAAGCAAAAAAGACGCTTATCTGAGTTTTTAGATTGTTTATTTTATCCTACTCAACTATTCAACATAGAGAAGTTTAGTTCGTGAAGGAATAACGATTAAATTATAATATGTATGATGAATTTTAGAACATTAACGCTCACTTGTATGTCGATGCGCAAAAATGAGACTAGGATTGAATACGTGTAAGTATAAGTAAATAAGCAACCGCCTACGTGTTGCAATCTCGCTCCTGCTATTCCGGCCAGGCGGAAACCACCGACATTCGTTTACTGGTAACTACGTCATTTTGGCCTACTTCCCGCCTTGATTGGTCTCCGTAACTATTTTCATGATCTTGCTTCCATCTTCTTCTTCTTGGAGTGGCATGCCCTTTACAGGGCGTTGCCGATCCTCTCTCTATATGCCTTTGGTGCGCGTGTTAAGACACAGGGTACCTACAGCTTTACGTGGGCTCCTAACCACGGGAGTGCTTGCACACTTCTACTTGAGAGAGAACTTACTGGAGCAGAATATACCTCGGTGGTTTGCCATTGCCTTCCGAGGAAAAAGATCAGGTGTTTTTGGTGTATATGTGACCCTGGGAATCGAACCCGGGCTATCTCAGTGGTCAGACGCATGCTGAACCAACTGAGCCACGACCGCCTGCTCCATTTTACAGGTCCTATTCATGTCACTGTTCCCACTATTCACTCTCAATTGTGTTCTCGTTCAGCATGGAGGTAATGTCTTATATTTTTCTATCGACCCCCAATTGACCACTGAGACCAAATCGGCCCCTAACAATGTTATATCGATCCCTAGGGGTCGATATCGACCACTTTGGCGACCACTGCCTTAAACTGTCATCTTTTAGTAAATTCAAGTAATATGTTCTCGAGAGCCTTTAACAATCTTTCCTTTTCATACATTTTATTCGTAACATTGTATGCATTTTTGTATTAAGTTATTATTACTGTACAAGAAAAGACAAAAGGTAGATTTGGAGAATTACCAACCTATCAGCCTCTTATCGCAAGTATAATAAATAAACCATTCACAGTCGAATACATTAAATAATGACTAGAAGACTGTGGAACCTGGAACGAGCGACATTCTGGAGAAAACTATAGAACGCGCCATCATATTCTGAACTTGAGAGTGTTTTTAAAAAATATGTATTTAAAATAGATTTTAACTTTAAAGTCTAACTCAAAACACTATTTTAGCCTTCGTAGATTTCCATCAGCATTTGAGTGGTGGGGCAATGCAAGGTATCTTAACTCTCCTAGGTAGGCTAGATTTTGCACGTCGCCTGCGTGACGTCACAAGTGGAAAGCACCCCGTTCAGCCGTTGTATTGTTTGTCGGAAATCAAAGATAATCAAGTCTACTTTTATATTGTTTTTGGTCAAATTAATGCTAACTTTGAAAAATTTGAATACAATAAGGGCTGTAGATGTGTGAATCGCCTAATGTTACGTACGTATCTAAGTTAAATAATAATGGTAATAATAACACACACGACTTGTTTCTGTGTTAAATTTGTGCTTCCTAAAGCATCGCTCCACCCATATATTTCTAAAAGACTTGCCCTTAGGGAAGCAAAAAAAATGAATATTTTGGTTTTTTTAGCGATGTTTTTACAAAGACCCACGGCGCAGCTTTCCGGCATCTTGAATAGTTGAATCAGGGATTATGGAAAAATAAATAGCCCTGAGTTGAGCTAACTGCACGACATATAATTTCCTGTAATAATTAATGTACCTACACAATGCACAATGTATTAAAATATAATTAAATCGGATGTTTTCAAATAAATTTACCTTTCTGTTTTTCTCGAACCTTTTGTACAGCAAATTACTACAAAAATATTAAACTCTACCTATTTCACTCTAAACAACCAAAACGGCGTTTATCGGCACGTTGTTTCTCTAAGAAACTTTCTGACCGAATGATGACAGATGACAGATTCCACTTGTGACGTAGCCATACCTCCCCTCCGACCGCACGCGTCCCTCGCCGCGCTTCTCATTAACCCAGTAAGCTAGCCTACCTAGGAGAGTTAAGATACCTTGGGGCAATGCGCACTACAAAAAGGCCTAAAAATACAAGGGTGAACAACGGAGTTAGGAAATCAACCAAAGTCGAGGTGACACTTTGTCGTTCAAATAAAATAAAGGAATTTCAGTTAATGATGCAACGTAAAATAATTTATAATGTGTAGATGGCATTGCCCTTAGATTGGATAGCAAAAAGTAAATTAAATCAAAGTTGATAGAGTTACACCAAGAATCGAGAAGATTCGACCTAAATAGAAACATGAAATAAAAGTATTGTTTAATGTCAATCCCCAGATTATCACCAGAAACGCAAAAAAAAAAACTAGGAAAATATATAAAACAAAAATAAAATAGGAAATGTAGACAGTTTTATATAAGTACAGCGCTTACTTTTGAAAACATTCTTACTTTTTAATTAAAAGATCATTCTTTCTTAAAAATTTTGCTTGTCCTGAAATGTCATAAAAGCTACAGTCTATAGGTCATGCATGCCATGCCGTTCAGAAAATTCGAAGTAGTAAACTATCTAGACTTAAAATTTGTTCGAAAAATCTTATTTAACCAAGTTGTTTCGAACAAACATCGTTAGTGTATTTAGCACAAGTAATCACAGAGCTCGCCCATTAATCAAATAATCATTAAGTTTTATTTTACAACGAAATATTCGAAATGTAACAATAACTCAACGTGATCGTGTTAGATTAAGATACGCGATAGTTTTTGTAGAAACTGACAAGCGTGTTTTAGAGCAACAATTTGTTTGTACTTTTTTACGAAAGGTCAGCCTGTAATGTAATGAGAGACAATTTATTTGTTTATGTTTTCAATAAATCAATACAAAGGTTATTTAAATTGTATTACCTAATGCGACATGTAATCAGTTGTCAGAAAAGAACAATGGGAGGTGTAAGATAGTACTTGAATTTATATTGTGAAGGATTAGTTTACAAGCTTTATTAATGTTTCGGCATCGGTTTGGACGGAAGTTTTAAGACCGTGAAAAATTTTTAAATTTAGAGTTCAGTTTACTACTAATAAACAAAAAATGCGGAATGCAGAAAAAAACGTGTTTGAAATTGTAATAATTGACATATATTAACATAATAATAAGGAAGAAAAATGCCTGAAAGTAGACAATTTCCTCGAAAATAAGTAAATTTCCACTTCAAGTTCCTCTCTTGCATTTACATTATTATTTTATTCTTCTATAATTAAGCCATACTCTACCTCAGCTAAAGGTTCTCCTGATAGTAATTTACTTTATGTTTTTGCTTATTTCGTCGAATTCCTGGTGGCTTAAGATTAAGAAGAGAGAAGATTACTAATGTTTAACGTTTCTGTAAATTTATGGAATTAAATTTAAATTTAAGCATCAGTACGCACAACAGTCTTCTACTTTCTTCCATTTCCAAAAATTGCCTTTGCTTTTAGATGTTATTTTTAAAATTTACATTAAAAACCCTCTAATGAATTCTTATAATTGCCCACATACTGACTTTCCATAGCTCTTCACAAATTATTTAAAAAAAAATTAAGGCCAAATCCAGATGATTGTAACTATGATTGCGTTTTCAGACCTATGTAAATTAAGTCAAAATGTCTCAATTTATGGGTGTAATTTCAATTTATTCCTGTGCATTTTGAGAAATAATTATCCGATTAGGCTGATAATAACTTTGCAGACAGCTCAGAGTTAAATCTCAGGGGTAGTCTGAAAAAACTTCAAAAACCGTTAATCAATCCTGCAAGTTGGATTCTAGTTAACTTAAATAACTTAAAAAAATAACGATAATTCTACGTATTTGCTACTTGTGTTGCATTATACGTTTTAAGCTCGTGTAAACTGGAGCTTAACCGATTTTTTCGAAATTTAATATTATCAGTCCTTTTTTTATCAATATTTTTAGGATACTTTTTATTTACCATACTTCTCACCACCTTTATGTGACTATTTAAGGTCGTTAGTATTATTACATTTTACAGCAATTCTAAATTCGGAGCTTTGAAAAGTTGCCATCAATAAGGTCCTTTGTCACATCGTAATAGCATTTTGCTTGTAAAATTGAAACGGTAATTGGAAAGGATTAGGTCTGCATGGTATTAAACTTTTGTTAAAATTTGATAAATAACTGGAAAGAAGGGTATTAAAGCCCCCGATATAGTTTATCTTAATTTAACTGCGATTGCCAAGTTTTAAAAAACAGTCCAATAATCCTGGAGCACACTTTTTTGATAAAAAGCAAATGTTTATCTATAAATCAAGCTATGACTTGAAAGTTTTCTTTTGTTTCTAAACTTCTTATCGTGAAGTATAACGTGGTGCACAATTTCTACAGAGGAAAAGTTTTGTGAAGACACATTTATTTAGCCATCTCGTTATTACACTAAATATGCAAACTCATGCTTAACGCTTCTTTAAACAGAATTTTTAAATCGATTATAGTTGCCTCTGAAAAGAATATACATATAATGAAGAACTAGACTTGTTTTCTAATCGCTATGCTTTTTGATGTTTTGTAAAATTAGTGTAGGTTCTTATGTTCACGCTTGTATGATTTATCTGAAGAACAACCAAATATAAAATGGAATCACATTTGATTGATCAATACGTACGACCGTTAACAAAAACGTATGATGTTTGCAGTCCTATTTTTTTTTGATAAATAAACTTGATTCAGTAGTTGTGTTAAAATAAAATAATAAATTAATATCAGCATATTATACTTTAAAAAAATAGCCAAAATCGTAGCTATGACTTTTGCAAGTCTACTGAACAGTATAAGTAGTTAAGCCGGGTTCTCATTAGTCGATTTTATTGATCAATGAGACTGAATCTATCCCATTGAAGATCCAATTGAATACGAAAATTGTTCACACGATTCAAGGGCATTGAACATTCTGTCAGAAACGATCAATTTTAAAAATTGCTGCAAAGAAGAAAATTGTGCGTGCTGGAGTCCGCATTGTGTGTAAATATTTAGTAAACCAAATCAAAAAGCGAAAAACGAGAAAACCATTTGAAATGTGTTATGTTGTTAAAATGACGCAGAACTCTATGCAATTTTATCCAGAGTGTAGGTGCCAACAGTAAGCTGACGATGCAACTTTATTTGTTTCAATATAATTGAACTTTTGTTCTCACATTTCAAACACCGTTCAATTTCATTGAATCAATCCCGTTGATCAACCAAAGTAGACCTGCCTTTCACTTCCATTGAAACGAAAAATCATTGATCAATATCGTGGAAATGATGTTCTCATTATTCAATTTCTTTACAATGACATAGATTCAGTCTCATTGATCAATGAAATCGACTAATGAGAACCCGGCTTTAGCTAATGAGCAGCAACCACTGTGAAACCCATAGTCTCATAACTACAGAGTGATACTCTCCTGGAAACTGTAAGTAATTGCCAGAAGTTTTCTTTCCTTTTAATTCTGATCAATGATTGGTCTGACATTCTAGTTGCTTTCTGTAAACTAGAGTTTAAGGCAAATTACATTTCATTATCAAAGCTACATGTTTTTGCTATGACCGAAAAGCTTTAAATACTATTTACTGGGCAACAATCTTTTTCTTAATAGACAGTAATCGAGGCCGTCTGCGTAGTCATTGGGTTTACTCGGACGTATAACTATTAAATCGAGTTGGCAATCAGTTTCTGCCTTAGTTTCGAAACACTTAGCAATCGAAATCGTCAAGATTTGCTTAATTGAAAACATATGTTGATGAATAAACTTGTAATGGAACACTGATATGTTAGTACATATTTCATCATTAGGTATATCTTAATCTTCATTAACAGTAGGTATAGAATATCTTAAAAATTAGTTGTATTTGTTTTATGTAATAATTAAGTGGATCACTAGTACTAAACATTTTAGTTGTTTGTTTCGCAAGTTCTACCTGAGGTTGTAATCAGAAAAGCGAGTTTAAATAGCCTCTCCTCCCTTCCTATTTAGAGAAGAATAGTAGATAATGTTATTTTCCTGTTTTTAACAGTTTTCAATAAGATGATTTGTTTTATCTAAAGCCATTATGTCTTTTATCGTATCAATCACACAGGGATAAAAAAATTAACTACACAAGGTGAAGTTTTAAATTATAAAGTTTCACGATACTACCCATGCACCCAAATCGCCCCCCCCCCCAAGCAAAAAACCCCTCGGGATACTGTATTTCAGGCTGACATGTACGGTTTTCTTAACAGTTCTTATCCAACTGATCTTGGTCCTAGGTTTGCTTTAGCTTTCTTGTCGTTTGAAGTCCGGTGCAATTTTTGCGATTTTTGTTTGATTCACATCCATTTTCAGTGTCTTATTCTTTCTTTGCCAAAACCCTTCATTTGTAACAGATTTTGCTCAGTGTATGCTTAGAATTCCGCGCTGTTTATGTTTTCACATGCCTATGGTTCATCACAATGAAGTTTCCACTTTTTCTGTATTGTTTTGTGGTTTCATTAAGCAATTTGTAGAACCATTCTTTGTGATCATATTCTTTTATATCTGTTGGAGCATAACATTGGATTATAATCATATTACTGGCTTTGGTGGGAAAGTTTGACTTTGCAACAATAATTCGGGCTTTGGTGTGGATATTTTCAAGTTGAATTCTATGAGAAATCGAAACCTGTGTTAGTAGGTTTTCTTTGGCCTATTATGCAATGGATATTTCAGCTCCGTTGATCATCTTTTCATTTTCGGGTGGGTTTGATTATAATCGAGTTTTACCATTCGCGATTGTTTAACCTGCTTATTTCAAGTCTTAAAACCTGGATTTTGTGTAATTCACTTGTGTTGATTTGATAAGCTACAATGAAGTTCTATTATTCGAAATGTTAAATATTAACCGTGTTTTCATGCTAAAAGTTGTCAACGGTAAAACATTTCGGTTACTTGAGGTTTCGTCGTGAATAAATAAAAGGGTAACTACGTGATTAGCTTTCTGCACCTGATGCTGATGATGGATATGTTATATTTATCCTACCGTAAAAATAAATATGACAGTTAAATCTGAAGCTTGCACTTTATAACCCATTTTACCCGTACATTTTAAGGTTTTGTGTTAGCGAATAATATAAATATGCCAACATTCATAACATTTTTCGTGAAATAATATTGCGCTACCAGCGCAGTTCCAAGACCAGTGTGAAAACGGCAGCCAAAGATAGCAGCTAAAAGCCGAAAATTGCCGAAGACTCCAGTGGCGCCGTAACTTAATTTTAAGTTAGGCAGTGCTAATATTAAGCAGTTATTCATACTTAAAATCTGTAATAACAATAACTAACAACTGTGTGATATGAAAAAATTGCAAAAACAAAATCAGTTTACATACAGAAAAGGTAAATAGCAACTGTTGCAATTTTAGACCAAATTTAATATGAAAGGAGAAACCGTGGGTTAGAGTTAAGAAAAAAGAAATTAAGTTAATAGATAATTAATCATTGATCAACCTTCTAATTTTTTGTAGGGCCCTAAAATTAAGCGTTTATTAAGCTGGAGTAGGTGGCCCTCACTTACAAAAGCCGTCAGAGAGGAGTTGGCGGGGACGGGGGTTACAAATTTCGAAATTACTCGAAAACTACTCGTTGTGCCAGATTTTATTTTACACAGGACGTGTAGAATTAGGTGTACTTTAGGCTGGAGTAGGCGGCATTCACTTACAAGCCGTCAGAGAGGAGTTGGCGGGGACGGCGGTTACAAACTTTGAAATTACTCGAAAACTACTCGTTGTGCCAGATTTTAATTTACACAGGACGTTTAGAATTAGGTGTACTTTAGGCTGGAGTAGGCGGCATTCACTTACAAGCCGTCAGAGAAGAGTTAGCGGGGACGGCGGTTACAAACTTTGAAATTACTCGAAAACTACTCGTTGTGCCAGATTTTAATTTACACAGGACGTTTAGAATTAGGTGTACTTTAGGCTGGAGTAGGCGGCATTCACTTACAAGCCGTCAGAGAAGAGTTAGCGGGGACGGCGGTTACAAACTTTGAAATTACTCGAAAACTACTCGTTGTGCCAGATTTTATTTTACACAGGACGTGTAGAATTAGGTGTACTTTAGGCTGGAGTAGGCGGAATTCACTTACAAGCCGTCAGAGAAGAGTTGGCGGGGACGGCGGTTACAAACTTTGAAATTACTCGAAAACTACTCGTTGTGCCAGATTTTATTTTACACAGGACGTGTAGAATTAGGTGTACTTTAGGCTGGAGTAGGCGGCATTCACTTATAAGCCGTCAGAGAGGAGTTGGCGGGGACGGCGGTTACAAACTTTGAAATTACTCGAAAACTACTCGTTGTGCCAGATTTTATTTTACACAGGACGTTTAGAATTAGGTGTACTTTAGGCTGGAGTAGGCGGCATTCACTTACAAGCCGTCAGAGAAGAGTTGGCGGGGACGGCGGTTACAAACTTCGAAATTACTCGAAAACTACTCGTTGTGCCAGATTTTATTTTACACAGGACGTTTAGAATTAGGTGTACTTTAGGCTGGAGTAGGCGGCATTCACTTACAAGCCGTCAGAGAGGAGTTGGCGGGGACGACGGCTACAAATTTCGAAATTACTCGAAAACTACTCGTTGTGCCAGATTTTATTTTACACGGGACGTTTAGAATTAAGTGTACTTTAGGCTGGAGTAGGCGGAATTCACTTACAAGCCGTCAGAGAAGAGTTGGCGGGGACGGCGGTTACAAACTTTGAAATTACTCGAAAACTACTCGTTGTGCCAGATTTTATTTTACACAGGACGTGTAGAATTAGGTGTACTTTAGGCTGGAGTAGGCGGCATTCACTTATAAGCCGTCAGAGAGGAGTTGGCGGGGACGGCGGTTACAAACTTTGAAATTACTCGAAAACTACTCGTTGTGCCAGATTTTATTTTACACAGGACGTTTAGAATTAGGTGTACTTTAGGCTGGAGTAGGCGGCATTCACTTACAAGCCGTCAGAGAAGAGTTGGCGGGGACGGCGGTTACAAACTTCGAAATTACTCGAAAACTACTCGTTGTGCCAGATTTTATTTTACACAGGACGTTTAGAATTAGGTGTACTTTAGGCTGGAGTAGGCGGCATTCACTTACAAGCCGTCAGAGAGGAGTTGGCGGGGACGACGGCTACAAATTTCGAAATTACTCGAAAACTACTCGTTGTGCCAGATTTTATTTTACACGGGACGTTTAGAATTAAGTGTACTTTAGGCTGGAGTAGGCGGCATTCACTTACAAACCATCATAGAGGAGCAGCTGGAACCGATAAATCAGAAAATAGACGTTATTTCAATAGTTCGCTATCAAGAGACCTCCTAATATTCTTGGAGTAAAAAAAAATTATTGTGTTGCATGGTGGATGGAATGGCTTTCGTTTTAAAACTAATAGTGGGTTAGCTTTAAATAGGGAGGATAGATGAGGAAATTTTTAGCTTGTAGCTTAGCAATATCTAATATTGTCTACAGATATCACACATTTCATGTCTGATGAATCTGTAGTTGCTGATTGTTAAACAGTTTATACGGATGAACCTATTGCAAGTCTGACATTTAGAGGAATCTTTCTCTGTGGCACTTCTTATACAAAAGAGACACCTTTGGGATAAATTGGAAGATTTATTAATTATTAGTTCTTTAATGTATTTTCTATAGTATGCCATATCTTGATATACTTCAGGGCATTCATCTTTATTAACCTTTTCAAAATAGTATATAACAAGAGGCCCGCAACTATGACCATCTTGTTGAATGAGGTGCTTGGGTACTATTATTTTAAGGTGGTCTTTACTAGAGTCTTTGTCGTTATACTTATTATAAGCTTTCAAGAAATTATAAAATTTATTACAATATAATTTGCATTTCCCGTAAG
The DNA here is from genome assembly GCA_963082815.1 of Melanotus villosus. Lineage (NCBI taxonomy): Eukaryota > Metazoa > Arthropoda > Insecta > Coleoptera > Elateridae > Melanotus > Melanotus villosus. The sequence goes on along the minus strand of OY720419.1, from coordinate 25,213,874 downwards.
AAGTGCCAATTGAATCCATGAAAGTAAAACTTTTTTGGTTAAAATTTACTAGTACCAGACAGAAGTGATTACCATTCGAGTAATTTCGAAATTTGTAACCGCCGTCCCCGCCAACTCCTCTCTGACGGCTTGTAAGTGAATGCCGCCTACTCCAACCTAAAGTACACTTAATTCTAAACGTCCTGTGTAAAATAAAATCTGGCACAACGAGTAGTTTTCGAGTAATTTCGAAATTTGTAGCCGTCGTCCCCGCCAACTCCTCTCTGACGGCTTGTAAGTGAATGCCGCCTGCTCCAACCTAAAGTACACTTAATTCTAAACGTCCTGTGTAAAATAAAATCTGGCACAACAAGTAGTTTTCGAGTAATTTCGAAATTTGTAACCGCCGTCCCCGCCAACTCCTCTCTGACGGCTTGTAAGTGAATGCCGCCTACTCCAGCCTAAAGCACACCTAATTCTACACGTCCTGTGTAAAATAAAATCTGGCACAACGAGTAGTTTTCGAGTAATTTCAAAATTTGTAACCGCTGTCCCCGCCAACTCTTCTCTGACGGCTTGTAAGTGAATGCCGCCGGCTCCAACCTAAAGTACACTTAATTCTAAACGTCCTGTGTAAAATAAAATCTGGCACAACGAGTAGTTTTCGAGTAATTTCGAAATTTGTAACCGCCGTCCCCGCCAACTCCTCTCTGACGGCTTTTGTAAGTGAAGGCCACCTACTCCAGCTTAATAAACGCTTAATTTTAGGGCCCTACAAAAAATTAGAAGGTTGATCAATGATTAATTATCTATTAACTTACTTTCTTTTCTCTTAACTCTCACCAACGGTTTCTCCTTTCATATTAAATTTGGTCTAAAATTGCAACAGTTGCTATTTACCTTTTCTGTATGTAAACTGATTTTGTTTTTGCAATTTTTTCATATTACACAGTTGTTAGTTATTGTTATTACAGATTTTAAGTATGAATAACTGCTTAATATTAGCACTGCCTAAATTAAAATTAAGTTACGGTGCCACTGGAGTCTTCGGCAATTTTCGGCTTTTAGCTGCTATCTTTGGCTGCCGTTTTCACACTGGTAGTTCCAAGTACCACGGAGAGTACGCAAAAGCAAGTCAATCCAAGATTTTCATACAAGAATTATTGAAAACGATATCCCAAATAACAAGAATCCACTCAGGAAATTCTTCTATGAACAAATATCTATGTGACACAGAACTTTCAGAAACTACACAATGCAGGATTTTTTGAAGAAGATGAGACGCCTATTTACTGTTTATGTAACTGGGAGAATCTAACAATCCTCCGACAATAACATTTTGAACAAAATGAAATAGAATTCGAAATGCTTAAAAACATCTGAAGAGGCAGCATTTTGGTTTTGATGAAAAAGAGTTGTCAACATGATGTCAATAAAACGTGGAGACGCAGTAGTTCTTTTAGATCGAAATGCCATGGGCTAAGAATCAACCCAAACCAAGAAAAAAAGACACAGTCAACAATAAATTGCCTGCTTGCCGTTCTTGTTAATAGTACAATGAGTAGAAAGCATGTTGTATAATCCATCGAAGTTTACTTGGCCATTCCTGGACTCTTTTGAATTACTGAAATTAACTTGTCCAGAAGTGTCAGTCATTGGTAGTGGTTAACGCACGTATGTCTCATCAATGGTCACGAATCGTGCTAGAAATCTGTTTGATTTCGACCAATCTCGCAGATACTTTTCTTAGACGCAGTTCTTCTTATAAAATGTGAATGATCCCTTCGCAAAAAATGTCTTCAGGTTCTTCAATTTTAAGTACTTTTATTTAGCGTTCTGCTAAAACCATAACATGGATTTTATCAATTATTTTTTCCGTGTTAATTGTTTTTAGACGCTCTGTACGAGATTCATCATTTCTGCGAAAATTTTATAACTTCAAAAAATCACGATAAAAAATGAAAGTGGTGAATCTTCAAATTAAAGGTCCAAAGGGATATATGGTCTGATTCAGTTGAACGTTAGAAGTCCTGATTAATCTAAATGCAGTACCATTTTTGGATACATTAGTAATTAGAAGTAACAATAGATTAAAATTTTGTGTTTATAGGAAAGAAACCAATTTTTCGAACAAAATGGCAGCTGTGAATTTAATTCATGGATTATTAAATTCTCCTCTTACGAAAACAAGGTATGACACAAGGTCAAAAAAATAGAGCTGTTTATGATGGTTTCCCACATAAATCTATTGATAGCCTAATAAGGGCCCCAACGAAATTATATTAACATTCCTTTCCAATTGGTCCCAAAAGATTTTAGGATAATTTGTAAAAATTTTGGTTGCAACAAACTTAAGAATAAAGCAAACAGTAATTTATAAAATTAAATGCTCTCACTACGTTGCTATTAATTTGATTTCACTTCATTTTCCAAAAATCATCTGAAATATGGAGAACTGTGAAGAGTATGAAAATGCAAAACGTTGTCCACATTCGTTTTGTTAGTATAAACATATGGAAACAACACTATGAGTTATTTTTAACAAAAAAAGAAAGATTAGAATGGAAACAAAACATTTCAGAAATGAAAATTGGCAGATCTGCTGGTCCAGGAAATGTTGCTATTGAATTAATTAAATATGGAGTACTCATATTAGCACAAAGAATTAAAGCACTCCTGAATAGCTTCCTCAAACAGAGACTTATTCCAACAGAATGGAAGACTTCTTATATCATCTTCAGACACGAAAATGTTCCCAGGAACAAATTACGGGATGCACTGGAAATGACAGGAACAAATTTTCTTGATAAATTCATCTCGTTTGTGATACAAAACCAACAACAAACAGAAGCAATAATTGTTACATCAAAAGGACTTAGACAAGGGTGTAGCCCATTCCCTTTATTTTTTAATATAGGTACCTACTGATATGACGGGTTTTCTTTATCAGATTTTTAAATTAATTCAAATTGTAAAATTTACTTACCCCGACAGAATCTTTATTATTTTTAATTTTATTTAAGCTTCGGCTAACTCAATATTTCTTAGGCGTTGATGAGGTTTTTAATTTGGTGTTTATTTAAATTCTTACTGCATTAAGTTACTTTGTATTAATAATGTCAAGTCAAAACGTGTTAAGTATACAGATTTATTAACAAAAATATTGCTTGAAATTAAACAATATAAATTTCCTATATTCCCTAGCTAAAGAAAATCTAAAATTAATTATGAATAAAGTCGCTCACATTTTTTGTTGATTTCTCAAGATATGATTTCTTCTTTAATGTTTAATTCGAACTCCTTCCAGTCCAATTAAATATACGTCACACTCCAAATTCTTCAATTAAGCTTCCAATCTTCCTTTATAAACTCCACTATCCAAATATTTCAATCACTTAATTTTTTTATTACGATAATTATTTTTATATTTAAAGCATTAACAGGCTCTTTGTATATTCTACATGACTTTCATATAGATAATTAATATCGTTTACTAATCTTGCTTTCAATTACTTTATTTTCAAAGCTTTTCTTTCACAAAATTAGAATAAACTGTTTTTCAGAATTTTCATTTGTTATTATTATTTTTAAAATTTTCGTTGTCCTGGTTAATTTTATCCACCTTCCTTGACTTGGTTTTCAACATAAACTTATTTAATATCTTCAAATACAATTAATTATTATTGTTAACACAGATCCTTCTAGCTAACTTAATATTACATTTTTTTACATGTTATAATTAATGTACATAATTCAATTTAAATATTCCTAGCTATCTAACTTATGATTTATTTACATTTATTTTTAATTGAATTTTAAATCTGTATACAACTTAATTATTTTATAACTCATAACATTTTAAAATTGCATCCTAGTTAAAATAAATTTATGAAATATGTAACATTACAATTCACATATTTTGAAATAGCATTGAAAAACTGGTAACGATCACTATTTATTTACCTTTAATTTTGCTGACGACCAGGTGGTATTAGCCCAGATTTATTCTATTATTATTATTATTATTTTTTTTTTATCTGTTATTGTTCTTCTTGTTAATCGTCATTAATCCTTTGTAGCCATAAAATATTTGTACTGTTTTGTTTATATGTAATTTCCTGTAATTGAGGTTTCCTTGTTGGAAATAAAACATATTATTATTACTATTATTATTATTTAAGATGCATAGGTATGATTTGGAATTCATGCTGAAAGGGTTATACAGTGTGGTACAAAAGTATGGAACAAATTCAATATCTACTGAAATAATTGTTTTTTGGAAAAACGCTCGGACAGGTATAGCGATTTAAATTACGGTGCATATTTTAAGAGGAATCGATTTTTTTTGCGACAGTCATTTTTCTACGGTGACGTTATCGCCCTTTTTTTTAAATAGGAACTTGCATATTTGACAATTGCAGTAGATAGTCCTTTTTATTCTCTTTCTAACCGTGCAACATTTTTATACCCTCACATAAGATTTTTTTTGAGATATGGTCCTTCGAAAATGCCAAAATCGACTTTTTCGTAGAAGGTTGAAATTCGGATTAGGGGGTAATGAGACCCTCCTAATGATGTTTCCGTGGTCGGTTGTCCCTTAGCGTGCGTAATTTCGAAGATACGGCCGTTCCCACCTATCAAAAGTGGTGGGGGAAATTTTTTAAAACCCGTTTTTTCGTGTCCGGCGGGGTCGCTTTGGGGATTCGGAAAGAGAGGGGTCGATTTAGGAGAGAACAATTTTTTATCCGAAACATTTTGGATTCGAAATGCCCGAATGGCAGGGTCGATTTTTCGTATACGCGTCTATTGTTATCCCACCCATGCGGAACGTGAGGTGGGTCTAGTACCCCAAAGCGACCCCGCCGGACACGAAAAAACGGGTTTTAAAAAATTTCCCCCGCCACTTTTGATAGGTGGGAACGGCCGTATCTTCGAAATTACGCACTCTAAGGGACAACCGACCACGGAAACATCATTAGGAGGGTCTCATTACCCCCAAATCCGAATTTCAACCTTCTACGAAAAAGTCGATTTTGGCATTTTCGAAGGACCATATCTCAAAAAAAATCTTATGTGAGGGTATAAAAATGTTGCACGGTTAGAAAGAGAATAAAAAGGACTATCTACTGCAATTGTCAAATATGCAAGTTCCTATTTAAAAAAAAGGGCGATAACGTCACCGTAGAAAAATGACTGTCGCAAAAAAAAATCGATTCCTCTTAAAATATGCACCGTAATTTAAATCGCTATACCTGTCCGAGCGTTTTTCCAAAAAACAATTATTTCAGTAGATATTGAATTTGTTCCATACTTTTGTACCACACTGTATAACGAATATACAAAAGGGGGCCCTCAAATTATTAGTCTACAGAAAACCGAATATTTAGTTGAACATTCGGAAGCAACATTAGAAGCTTTATTAAATGATGAGACATGCGCAATCGGGGCTGTTAATTCATTGTGGTGAGATTAAAACATATCTACTGCAAATAAGAAGAGTATAGGTAAGACTATAGTGGGGACAGTATTGTGTTTTGTTTGCGAATTTTAGACAATGAAAGAAGACGAAAAAAATAGATTACGGTTGAGATGGATTACTTACGAAGTAGTGCCAGAGTATCCAGACGTGATAAAATTACAACCAAATAGAGATAAAACAAGATGACAGCAGATGAGACTGTTTCAGATAGAATCGAAGTAAAGGGCTCAAAATGGAGGAATCCAGATGGCCAAAAGAACTATTTTCATGAGTAATACCAGGTAAAAGAAAACAAGGACGACTACGCAAATCTTGGAATGAAGGGGTAAGAAAAGTAATGCTGAAAAGAAATTTAGAAGAAGATCTAGCGTAGGATGAGCGGCATGGAGATTGGCAGTTGGTATGCAACATCAAGTTGTATAATTATTGTATGATATATTATATTGTACATAATTAACGCAAAAATATTCAAGCAGCTTATGGCTCATTTCGGATTCAATAGACTAAAAAAACGAGCCTACATATTTGTTAGAACATTGACAAGAACGCCTAATTTGGTTACCGTATTTGCTTTTATTAACAATTTTGTGGTTTTTACAGAGATTCTAATGTTCCACCAAATGAAGAAATTTGTTGACCGCTTAAATTACGATTTTCTCCATACGTGAAAACTCACGTAGTTGTTCGACTTGAATGCTTGGCAAAATAACACTATTCGATAGACCTACATGATATTTTTTGAAAACTAATCACATAACACTAGGAGTCATCACTATCTTGGATTATTTATGTGTCTGAAAATAAAAAAAATATTTAATATTTATCTTTTTATGCAAAATTAGTGAGAAATGCAGTATTATATCCTTATATTCTAAAATCCTAGAAATATACTTGCTTAGCTCCTCGAATATTTTTATTATTATATTATTTTTATCTCAGTTGCAGTTTATCTATTAATAGAATGGAAGTTTAAATAATACTTTCTCACATTAGGTGAGTAACAAAATGAGTTGCTAATTTATGGTAGTCAACTAAGTTTCATCATAAAACAAAATTAGTTCTGGAAAACGATTCACCGTGGTAAAGACTATTAAATTCGAATATATGCAAATGTAATTAGTGTTGTAATTATTTTCATATAGTTTGACCTAATTATCATAGTTATATGCAATAAAATAATAACCCTAATTAAAAGGTGTAGACTGCAAACATATTTGCTAACCAAAGAGATGCAACTTATATTCTTGTGTTAATAGACAAAAGAAATACGATCAACTTAAAAGAAACATAAATGATTAACATCTTCTGAAGCGCAAATGATACTTAAGCATCATAAAATGCTAAAATATGCAGTTGTTAACTTACTTTTGTGAAAATACCCTTTCACGTGTTTTGCAGAAATAACAGTAGTACGTATGTTTTACTACTTTCCATGTTGTAGTTTTAAAAATTTATCTTGATCATGACAACCTCAATGAGCAGATATTGTCATTAAAGCAAATAAAATACAATCGTAATTAACGCTTAAAGCTTTGTGAGTACTAATTTTGCTTGAAATATCTCATTTGTTGCCTACGAACAATAACTGTAATTAAAACGTGTAACGTGCAATTAATTGTTGCATTTTTCCTGCACACGAACAATCGTTACTACTATTTTCTGACTTTAAACACACTTGCAATGAACTACTTAAGGCTTAAGGTATAAATAACTGACACTAAAAAGGTATGGTGTAACTGTACAGTTCTTTATCTTTTTCTATAGACAATATAAAATATCAAACAATTTTCTATAATTCTTTTTAGATTCACTGTTTTCAGATGTAGCCCAGTCACTTTAGGATTTAACCTCTAAAAAATCCTTGCGAAGTGGACTTTGGTACACTTCTTTATTTTGGCATTATAAACAATATGTAAAAAGTCCATTGCGAAATTGTGTACGCTAAGAGAATTATTCGAGGTCAAAGGTCATGAAAATCGATTTCTCGCAAAAATCTCGTTATCTATTGGTTTTACGTTAATTTTGGATATTACCTATAAAAAATATTTATTATAAAATTCTGTACAAAAAAAGTTATATACAAAATTTACCTACCACCAATAGTTTTCGAGCTAACGAGCTCTAAAGTTTTGGAGCAAGGCGCATACTCCTCTAATATAGTCTATCGTACGTAAATTGTGTATATAAGCTTTTTTCTGCAGAATTTTACAGTAAATATTTTTCATAATAACCAAAATTAACGTAAAACCAATAGATAACGAGATTTTTGCGCAAAAACGATTTTGATGACCTTTGACCTCGAATAATGCACTTAGCATACACAATTTCGCAATGGACTTTTTACATATTGTTTATAATGCCAAAATAAAGAAGTGTAATTACCTAAGTCCACTTCGCTAGGATTTTTTTAGAGGTTTGACCATTTTTTCGCCTAAAATGACTGGGCTAATGACCTATTAGCAAATTTGATACAACAACTAATTATTGTTATGTTGGCATATTATGTTATAATAATATTTCGACATTCAGTCCTACTATGTATCCCAAATGTTAAGATAACATACATGTTACCAAACTCTGTTATGTTATGAAGCAGATTTCTTACTATGTATCCCATGTTATGTTTACTAGCTAACGTAGTATGTTATGATGTTGCTTTTATATGTAACATAACATACAAAATATAAAAGGCAACTTTAACATGCTGTTATAAATAACCAAACCTTTTACGCGAAATGTCAAAACGTCAAATTAAATAAAATAAACAAACAAACAAGTAAAATTATTTTAAACAAATGCCGCCTATCTATCTATTCATAAAACACGCCCACTCGTATAACGCTCTTTGTCTTGCATTTGTTATGCGTATAATGCTATTTCATGATATACGAAATATCACGAATGATTTCTGTTACTGAAATTATTTAACATACATTTTAACAGTGAATGTTATTACGGGATACACGGTAGCGTATTTAAAACACTATGTTAAGATGTATGTTATTTAAGCATGTTATTATAACATAACAGGTATATGTTAAAAATAACGTACGGGATACGTAGTAGGACTGATTATCTAGGTAGGAATTAATTTAAAATATTATGGTCAATAATATTTTCCAAGTTTTATAACAAATAAAATTACTGATATTTACTTTTCGTAATGTTAGCAGTTATTTATGTTACCTACTAACGGCGTAGAAAATTTTTAATACTAATGTGAAAATTGCAGAAAGAGGTCGTAGACCGAATCGTATAATCACTAGAGTATTTTTTGCGCGAAATTATTTTGTCATTTTGCATTAACTTTGTTTGCATATAAAGTCACAATGTTTTTGATTAAAAAACGAAAGTACAAAATAGATTTTATTTGTTTAATATTACAGCAACCAGACAGTTTTGTTATAAACAATCATAAATGGATTAGATTTTTATTAGATTTGTAACTTTAATTTAACATTCGTATTTTAACGCTAAAACGCCAGGGTGGCGCAGTGGTAGAGCGTCAGGCTAGCGTTGCGCTAGTCTTTGATTCGAATTTCCTGATGGGCAGGATTTTCCTGCAGTCTAGAGGTCGGTATCGAGTTCATTTGTCATTGGGCACCTAATTAATGACACCCTCCTCCGAATACAGGCCTAAGAGGTAGAGTAACAAGGTCTTACACGTACATATAGGTACATTACACTCTACACATGGTGCAGTAGGCCTATGTAGGTATAATTGGTGTACCAACTTCGTAACCCGCAGAGACGGCCTGGCTGTGCATTGCACGCGTAGAGCCTCATACGTTAACGCACCGAAAGGTATAAGAGGTTACAGATAATACATACATACATATATTTTATCATTAGAGTTACATATTAAATATTCTGTATGCTCGTAAAGATTATTTTGTTTCTATACGCCATGAATTTATTAACACATCTTCATGTCTTCAAATTTATTAATTAAGTGAATGCAGTACACAGTATCCTTGAAAAAGTTTGTAACAAATAGGAAATTGAGGTGATGTTATTATTGATTTCTCTCCTTTCTTTCTCTGTTATCTTTATGCCCTTCTGGGCGTCGGATCTCCTTTCATATGCCCACCCACTGTGTCTGATCTAATTGTTCTACTCTCTCACTCTCACCATCCTAGTACTAACCCGAAACAACGAAGCTTAACTTTCGTGATCGCATTTGACTGCGGGTACCTAGCTTCCGCAACTGGGGACCTTTATTGATTTCCCAGAAATGTTTATTCTTGATAAAAATGTATGTCTAGGGTTATCGGTATCTGTTTTAAATGGAATAGATGTGTGTAGAGTTTAAATATTTTCTTTGTTGTGGCGAGTTGACCAGTTTCTAAGATGATATATTAATTAACTAATAATAATAATAACATGTAACTTGACTCATTTTTAAATCGTTTTGAATTGTTTGAAAACGGAGATAGAGTTGTCTCTGAAACGTTACATGTTATTATTATTATTTGTTAATTAATATATTTTCATTTTAGAAACTGGTGGCGAAAATAAAGAAATATAAAATTTAAAGTTTAATTTAAAGACGGAAGTTTCGGTTTCCTTAAACTTAACCATGAAATAACAAAAATTTTTATTTTACTACTGGTAAATGTACGTACTTATTTACTAGTTCTTTAAATGAAAATTTAAGTCAATGACATATCCAAAACGATTTAGATTAGGGAAAATTGGAAAAATGAAAGACAAAAGTGCTCAACTAAAGTCCATATTCTAGCCCCGAATATGGAATAAGGGAGATTTTTCAAACTTTTCTTGATAAAATTTCTTAAAATTTTCAAGAATAGACATAGTTCATAAGCAATAAGAGGTCTGGGAAAAGAAACAATAGACAGTATTAAAAAACATTACGAAGACAAAAAATATAGATAGCGTGAGTACTAATAAGCGAGGAATCAAACGTCTTTAGAAATAAAACAGGATTGAAGTAAGGATACAATAACCCCTGGGTTTTTTAAAATAATGGTAGACAAAGTACTAAAAAAATGCAGCTTACTGAAAGTCGGAAAAGTAAAAAACAGAAATGGGTTTTGCGGTCGTATGAATTTATAAATCAAAAATTGAAGAAACTAAATTTGGAAATAAACAATTTACATGTCAATTCTAGACATTAACAGAATAACAGAAAAATAAATTTATGTATATATAAGCATGGAACTGACATTTCTTAGCAAAATCGAAGGAAAAATTACAAAACACAAGGTAAGAAACCAGACAAACAGAGAAAAGTAAATTTGCCATTAGTGGGCTACCTATCAAGAACGAAAAAAAAAAACAGTCATGAAAAGAATATTTGAAGTAGGAGAAATAGGAAAAAGGAGAAAAGGTAAACTTAATCAAATATAGGAGGAAGTTCGGAAAGCAGCAGAGGACAAAGGAATCCGCTGGGAGAAGGTTGCTAAACTCACTCACTTTTAAAAAAACTGCGAAAATGTCGGCTAAATTTTCTTACATGGCAAAATTCTAATCGTAAAATCTCATTCCTACGATTTAAAAAAAATCTTTCCGGATATTCACGTAGAGTTATAATAGTAACACTTAAAAACAGTAAGCCAAAGCACAGAATAAACTCTTACAGAAGCGACAAAGTGTGGGGTGGTCAAAATAAGGGGAGCAGGGTGAACTCGAACACGCCCACTAGCAAGTAAAATTTCCTATTTTGCTGTATAATATTTAAGTGCAGCGCCATAGAGTTCGGGTGATATTTATTCAAAATATTGTTTCAATAAAACATAAATACGCGGAAATGAGTGGCAAAAAAGGTGGTAATTAGTGTTCAACGCCAAATTGCAAAGATAATTAGTATATAATAAATTAGTATAAATTTCTATAATGTCAGCTTCTGTAAGTTTATTTGTTTTAGAAATTTCCGTTAGTACTCAAACATCACCTGAAGCCAGCAGCACTTACACCCCCAGAAAACAGAAATTACGATTAAAATTGAAAACCATACAGCTAAGTTACTTGCTGAACCGATATAGCTCCGTCTTGTGCTGGCAACGTTAACATCAAAGTGCCGCTCACTTTTGTCGCTTCTGTAAGAGTTTATTCTGTGACCAAAGGCAACCGATTTCATCAAGTAAAAACAGAATTAATGGAGTACCTATGTGATCGTTTGTATATGGAAAGGAATTGTAATACACAATGTGTTTTACAGAATTTACAGAAAATGTCCAAAAATTTACTATTTATTTTTGATGAAATCATTGAAGATGTAGATAGCAATTTATTACAATGTACCGGTTCAAGACACATTGTAATATTTTAATGTAAAAGGGAACTCCAGGTCATCTTTAGCCTTCTGCATATCTACGTAATGCAAATGTATGCATCTTATAGGTTGATTTGTTCTTTTTTGGACTAAATTTCCTCTCTTTAAATTGTACTCTTCTTTTTGAAGTGGCGTGCCCTTTACAGGGCGTTGCCGATCTTCTCTCCATATGTCTGTGGTGTGCCTACAGACTACAGACATAGGGGACCTACAGCTTTACGTGGGCTCCAAACTACGGAAGTGCTTGCACTTCTACTCCAGAGAATACTTACTAGCCAGAAATACCTCGATGGTTTGCCATTGCCTCCCTAGGGAAGCGCGGTCGGGTATTTTCTGGGAATCGAACCCGGGTCAATCTTAATCGCAGTGGTTTGAATCAACTGAGCTACGAACGCGACAAGTTGTTACATAAATAATTGTAATTTCTCAGCAGCTACCACATTATTTTTTGTTCTCCTTATAAACTGTACTTTCGTTTCATTATTTGGGGTCGTTCTCTGTTTTCTGACTTATTTTAATATTTCCGGTAGTCGTTTTTCCCTATTTTACTTAGATATTAGATATTTTATCAATAATTTCGTTTGATATTCAGTTTTGATCAGGCTAGTTTTTTTTTGTTAACTCAGATTTTTTTAAATTATTTTTATATCTGTATTTTGTATTTTTATTTCGTTTTCATTAGAATCTGAATTGCTCTTTGTATTCTTCTTGTTCTTTCTTTTTCATTTTTCCTACTTTTCTTTTAATATCTTTCAAAATGTTTTTGGTTTTCTCATATTTTTCAATATTTCATAAAATAACTTTCAATTTTCGCGTAGGTTTTTGCTAATTTTTCATTTCATTTCCAGCTTACTCATTTTTATTATTTCACCTTTGTGCTTTCTCTTTTATTTTTTAATTTTCACTGATTTTTATTTTTAAGTATGTCCTCAATTTATGCTTCTTTTCTTTTATGTATCTTTGTGTTTGTTCATTTCATCATGCTGTTCTTCTTATTCTTATGTTACCTATCAATTTTGGATTTTCCATAGCTATCCCTTGCTGGTTCAGTTATTTGTCTTTTAAAGTGTGACCACTTCTACATCTTCTTCGTTGTGATCTGTCGTAGCTCTAATCTATAAGACCGACCCTATTGTATTCTGTTTTTATTGTTTCCTCTGTTGATTTAATGCTTTTTATTTGTTATTTTATGGTTTTTATTTTCTAGTCTGTTTCATTATCACTATATTGTAATGACCACTCCCTATTTTTCCTACTCCTTGAATGTTCATGCCCCTTATATTTTTTTACAGATGTCTTTAACTAAAAACTCGTCACCATTTCTCTGATGCGTTATTGCTTATTTTTAGGTCTTATTCTTGTTGTACAATACTAAGGATCTATTGTTTTCAGAAAACTTTGGAAGATTGTATGTAAATACTGCCTTTATTCTTAATATTTTTGTTTGTAGTACCTACCAATTAAATTATGTGAAATTCGTCGTTCTAACAAAGTTATATCTCGTCAAAAACTTGAAATTTATCAACTCAGCATAAGAAATGTTATTAGTAAAAAATAACTGATTTTTTAACATAAAGGAAACTTTAACGTTATTTAATTTAAAAAGTAGGTAAAACATTGGGCTGAAATGACAGAAAGCATAACTTGTTAGACCCATTTTTAGGGCGTCGTTTAATAAATTTAAATTATTTAAATTTACAGCAGTATAAAACATTTAGCGATAAAAGTTTTCAAAACAACCCATAAACATATATCAACACAACATTCATTTAATTTAATGTAAACTTTGTTGAAATACTGTAATGCAACCAAAAACAGCTGTATGAGGGAAATACGGCAAAATTTAAAAAAAGCACCGCTGTCTGCATAATTGATAATTATGATTTATGTCGGGTGGTTATTATAATAAACTGTTCGGCTCATTAAAGTTAAATAATCCATAATTTTAAGCAACATTAACATAGTAACGCTGTAATTTGTAAATGTGCATATACATACCGCACGTTAAATGACTCAAATACATCTCGCGGCACCTGTCGCTGGGATCTTTGCGTCGAAAGATTTATGATTTGTGAGTATGTTAAAAGTGTGTTTTAAATTAATTCCAGTCTGCAGTTTATACCAAACCTGCGTTAGTTAGCCTTCGTTTTATAAGGAAAAGACAAATAATTAGAAAGGCATTCTTCAGAAGATTGTGCCGACATGTTACATTTTGCAGAGTTATTAAAGTTTTTTTAAAACCTTGTTAATAAAAGCAGCTGATAAAATTAATTTGTAAGTCACAAAAAGCGGAACTCTTAAAAGGTATTTTAGATATTATATTATTCCGTAAATAATTCTGAATTATTTTCCTTTGTATTAAGTTAGAGCATTTCAAGTTTCTATAAATAACAATTTTTGTTCTCAGTCAAGTAAATATCGCCAGCACGAAACAGAAGAGAAATATATTTAGTAGTTTAAGAGAGCTTTAATGTAATTTAATTTCAGTGAGCTAATCTTACCGAACGAAGCACATTATTAGTCGCGCTTCCTGCGATTCACATTATCTGAGTAAGTAAATTGCCCGGAGTACGCCTCGATTTACCTGTCGGCAAGTTAACTGAGCTTTTACTGACTGTAATGAGCAAACCTCGCGTTACCAACAAGCGTGATGGTACTTTAAGTGACTTTTGGTAATTTGCCTAAACACACACTATTAATCTGTGTGTAAAACGCGTGAACTACGTGCAGAACTCGCATTTTGTCCTAGGTGTGATCATTTTGGTTAATAGGTGTAAATAAAACGTTATAATTTAATGCTCCTTAACCGAACTGTAGTTACAAACGAACGATATTTTTCTTGATTTCTTTACGGTTTAAAATCTAGTAATCAGAGACATTTGTACGATCCAGTACGAAAGGTATTCAATAACGTTTTCCTTCAGCTAAAAGTTTCATTCATACATAAAGAAATAAGTTCTGTACTTAGTTCGTAAACATCGGCATTTCTGCTGGTACTAAATTAGTCGCACTGTTATTAACTAAAGATACCAGCGGTACCAGCAAGCTACCCACATAGTTAACAGATAGATACGTGTATATCAGAAATCATGCAAAATACGCGTTTTATAAACTATTAAAAATCTATACCTAAACCGAAAGAACTGACTTTTGATTTATGCTTAGTGATGGACTTTTAAGCTTCAATAACAACCCGTATTTTTTATTTATTTCATCTAACGGTGTTGACCATTAAGAGCATCATACAATTAACTTCGCCTAACTAACCGAATAGAAATATATTTTGAGATGATATTTAATTTGGATGCGTATAATTAAAGAATATATTATTTTTGAGTTATTGACGAAAGTATTATTTTGCAAAGATTGGCTATGCAGATTTTTTTTGAATTATAAAAGATTGTAATATAAATTTTAAGGTAGCTAGATTAAATTTAAGTTATTAATATAGTAAACATTGTTAGAAATAATTAGCTAAATTCAGTAGTCGTAGAAACGTAAAATAAGTTAATTTAGAAACTTTGTAAATAGTCGTTATAGTGAAAAACAAATGTGAAAAAATATATATAAAAAAAACAATTTTAAAAAAGAATTGATATTTTGCATTCGATAGGGGAACAACGAGATAAAGTTGTTCGTTCCAAAAGAACAAATATCAAACAAATAATTAACTATAAATACAGTTAACAATAACAAGAATCAGTATTAAATTAAAAGAAAGCGAATTTGAAGAAAAAACAATTGAGGAGTGAACTTCAAGCAAAAGCAATTCAAGCAAAAGCGAGTCAAGCAGAAGTAATTTGAGCAAAAGCAATTCAAGCAAAAGTAATTCAAGCAAAAGCGAGTCAAGCAAAAGCAATTCGAGCAGAAGCAATTTGAGCAAAAGCAATTCGAGCGGAAGCAAGTTAAGCAGAAGCAATTAATTCCAGCAGAAGCAAGTCAAGCAGAAGCAATTCCAGCAGAAGCGTGTCAAGCAGAGAAAAATTGGATTTTGAGTTTTTGGAATAAAAAAATTTTGGGAAAAGAAGAGGAAGTTAAAAGTAAATAGTGAGTGTATAAAAAAAAATAATTTTAAGATAATTTTAAGGTAGGGCTGATAGGGCGAAAAAGATTATAAAGGAAAAATCTGCATTATAAAAATTTGAATAAAGTTTAATTTTGGTTAATTAAATATAAATTTGAACATACAACGAACCTACATAACAACCCATGAGATGAGTTCTCTGAAAGTAAACTAAATTAAAGAGCAAAGTATAATATTCTTAAAAAAAAATTGTCGTATTCAACGTACGTAGGTAGTGTACGGGGTTCAGTACAATATATTGCTCTAAACTTAACAGATTAAATGCAATCGGGATTACAACCTGTATCCTTTTATTTTATTAAAGCAGATCTTTAATATACTGAGCCAGCAATGGACAACCAATATTTTTTCAGTTATTTATACAGTGTGTCTGGTATGGATGAGCGTATGAGTTTTTGACGCATATCTAGGGTGCCAGTTTAGCTACCAGTTATAGTTTGAAGATTTCGCCTCCACTTTGTCTTGATGATGATGATGTTTCTCCATCGAGAAAATCTCTTCTACGCACCTCACTTAAGGTCCATTGGTCGCTTCCGTTTCAGTTTCTGTTGTGTTGTTGCAAAAACGGTTGGAGGAGAAGATTGTCATGGGATTTTAGCTTTTTATATTTGCTGTTTCTTGGATCACTTCTCGAATGGTTGGTAACTGAAGATCTTGATGGAGCATCAGCTTTGTGATGTGCGATGGGGCATCAGTCTTTGCTTGGAGAATTTTTAATTGTGCGCGTTGGATAATGGCACAACCCCATAGTATTTTGCCATATGTCCAGATGAGCACACTTTGTGGCTTTATTGTGTAATATCAGAGTTTTATTTTATCGTAACATTTTTGATCTTCTATCTAGTAACCAATATAGCATTCTCGTTTTTATTTCGATTTCACTTTTTTGTTATATGTCCTCCAAATCAATTTGATATCAAGATGAATTCCCCTACGCTTGTAAGGTGTTGAGATTTAGTTTCGTTGATTTTAATTTTCCACTTCTAATGAAAAGAGACTCAGTAGGGCCATCGTGCTCTTAGAAGAAGAAGAAGAATAGAATGGGTGTTCCTGAAGATTCCAACTTGCCACTACAGGATCTTCAAGGATTGCCAAGAGAGTCGTATCATCTGCAAATGTTCGTGCTATAGTACAGTCGGTGGTTGGGAGATCAGATATATAGATTAGATATAAAATCAGCCCTAAAACACTATGGGACTCCAGATTTGATAGGTTGAAATTCAGAAGTTGTTTTTATTTAAAACATGGTTGCTTTTATTCTCAAAAAAAAGATTAAAAAAATTATAGCTGCTTTGCTGAAGATAATGCCTTTACAATTTTAAATCAGAGTCTTGAACATTATCCACTGTTTCGCAATATGTTGCACTACCTTCGATTTTTCTACTCTATTGAATCTAAAACATGCTCTTTGAATCTAATGCCAGAATTACGTTCTGCTTGCCTAGTTACTGTTTAAGCAAATTTTGTAAATTTTTGATGTCTCTACAGTCTTAATTTGTCTTTAGTTTTCTAAATGACTTCTACTATTGTTGGAACAATTTTAAAGCCAAAATGTTTAGAAATTTTCCCAAAACCTTTTGTGAGCTGATGAAAAAAGATTTTAATATGATTTCGTTGGGGTTCTGGACTTTTAAGGCTTTGAAGGGTTGAGGAATCTCAAATATTTATTTTTAGCCTTTGTCTTTTCAAAATCTGATCAATAGTTTTAAGAAAGAAACCATTATAAATAGCTAAATTTTTTTGTGGCCTAAACTTCGGTACAGTTACTTGTTTTTTTGTAAGAAGTAAATGAGTATTGTTTCTTTTAGTTACCATTCTGAAGCTGGTTTTTAGTTTTGTAACTATAATTATTATAACAACCCCAAATACGCCTCGACAACAGTGGGTACAAGAGGCTAGGAATTAAGTAGGTAAGCAAGATTATACGTTCAAAGTCTCTTTGTGAAACATTCATGTCAAGAAAACAGTTTTATTTATCTATGGTTTGATTCCGGTCGGAGTCACTGACATTGTTTTTACTCTAGATATGAGGTTAAGCAATAGGTATTATGTTTGGTACAATAAAAGTTAGGGACGAAAAAGCGTTTGTTGTACGCAAGTCCTTAGTGTTTTGGTTATGATTATTTATTGAGGTTATTTCTTAATTTGTGGGTTAATTTCAGCGGAAGTATACTATAGTATTTCAGATGTTATAACATTTTTTAATTAAAATTTATTGAAAAATGTCTTATTATCTATGTATATAATAAAAATAATGTCTTTATTGTGTCCGTAAATTGTACATATTAGAGAAAGAAAAAAAAACAAAAAAAAAGTACAACAACGGGCGCATTTCATATTCTTAATTATATTTAATCCTTTAATGATAATGAGCTAGTGTAATAGCACTACACACTATGAAAACGCATATGATAAACACCTACATCTTATTCTACACAGCCTAATAGCATACAAAGCTTGACGAAAAAAACTGTTAAATTTTCACTCAAAATCAAGACTAGTTGCGGTGTAAAAAATGACGAATAGATTATTCGTAGAAAGTTGCTGTCTTGGGGTTTTCATTTTTCAACGGCTTGGGTTTTTGGATTTTCTTTTCTTGCAGGTTTCAAACTCTTTTTCAGTTGCTTATGACAGGTGCCTTCATTTTTAGTGGGAAATGTTTTTAAATACACCTTAGTTTTCTCTGTTTCTAACAGTGGCGGCTTTTGAAAATTATTATGTATTTTTCTATTGCAATGCCTTCTTTTCGAAGGTTTGTAGTTTTGAAAATAGCTAGAATTTTGTTACATTTCAGTATTTTATGTTGAGTGTTCTCGTTTTAGTGAACTTATGTTATAATTATTTGCTTTTCTTAATGAACTTTTTAAAAATCATCTTGGATTTTTCATTTTCACAGGCTTTAAATTTTGGTTTTTAAATTTCTTCTGCAATGGGCTGGATTTTTAAAGCTTTGATTGTTTTCGAAAATTAACTTATGTTTAGTCTATACGAATTATGATGGATGATCACAGGGGACTGGGTGTTACAAATAACAATTTTTTATTTTTAGTGGGAGATTTTTTGAGAACTGCCTAGAGTTTTGCACTAGAGTGTAAGCAGAGTTTCTGGAGACTGTTTTGAATTTTTTATGTTCAGTAGAATTAGTTCTTGAAATTAAGTTTTGTTTTTTAGTGGGTGGGTTTTTACTGAAAATTATCTTGAAAACTTTTCCATTTTAGTAACCCGAATATTTGAGAATTATATTTTTTCCTTCAGTGGATGGATTTTTGGAAAATGCTTTTGCAGTTGTCTGTAAGTGAGCTGGATTTCGAATAATTGCTTTAGATTATTTTATTTACAGCGGATAGTCTTTGAAACTTGTGTATTTTTCCAATTCAATGGCTGAATTCTTGGAGAATTATCTTTAATTTTCTGTAGTTTGAATTTTTTAATGCAGGCTGAATTCTTTCACTGATTTATCTTGGACTTTCTTTCAGTCGTTTATGATTGTCAAAATAACCGTGTTGGGATTTTTTTGCTGTTCAATACTTTACTTTAAATTCTTTTTAGTTTATATTATTTTGAAGTACAGTTTCTAGTAGTTTCGGTTTTGAAAACAACTTTGAATTTCTCTCTTTGGTGATCTGGTTTCTGAAAATTGTTTTTGACATATTCCTTTTAGTGGGTTAAAATTTTAAAACTACAGTTTTACTTTTTTACGGTTGGATTTTTTTAAAATCATCCAGAATTTTACTTTCTAGCAACTTGAAGGAGAATTATATTATTTATTCGTTTTTAGTGGCTAGTATTTTTGTAACTTTAATTTTCCATTGCATCGGTTGGTTTTTCTATTTTCAGTGTGCTTTGTTCTTAAAACTTGGGCTTTTGCTTCTGAATTCGTGGGTTTTTAAAAATTCAAATGGGCTGAGTTTTCTGAACCTCGGTTGTCAAAAGCTAAATTTTCTGAGATTATTTTACATGTTTGCAGAATTTTTGAAACTTAGCTTATTATTTTATCTTCATTTAGTTTTTAAAAAGTTTTTTCTTTTTCGTGATTGGGTTTTTGAAAATGACAATACAATTTTTCAGTAACCCGAATCTTTGCGCCTTTCAAACCACCGGGTTTTAGAAACTTTTCATTTGACAGGTTTCTAAAAATTGCTTTATTTTGTTTAGTGGGCTTGGTTTTTGCAACTAGATTTTTTGATTTTCTATAATTGGATGAAAAGTTTCGCCTCTTCAGCTTTTGTTTTCAACTGTTATTTTATTTGGCATTTTATTCTATAGAAGCAGATTTTTTGCTTTCTATTTGGTGTTTCTGTGAAGATACATGCAGCTACTTGTCTGCAACATCTTGCTCCCGGATTAAGGCTTTGGAGGTTTCTTTTTATGATATAACAAAATGGTTTCATTTTACTTTGTATTGTAAACCCGGTTCTTTAAAAGAAGAAGGAGGAATTTTATACCATGTTGCTAGTTAATTACTCTTTTTGTAATTTTGGAATCTTCTAATAACTTTGTTTTCCAATTCTTGTTCACTTTCTCGTGTTTAAGTATACGTAGCCTCGCTTAGATTATCTTTACACTTTACGCTTTTTTTAATTTCTGCATGCCTTCTATTTCCAAACCCTCATACTTTTGTACGTTGATATACATAATAAAAGTTTCCACTTAGTGTTTTACTAAATGTTTTCTCTATGTTTAAAAATAACAATACGATCTTCTGCTTTATATTCAATTTACTCTATACACTTACAGCTAATCTCCATATTATTTATTTTATTTTTCAAAATGCTCACATATTAGTGAAATTTCCCTATCTTACAGGTGTATTTCGTTAACATTGATAGTCTTAACATCATGTACCTAATCAGGTTTTAATTTTTTGACATAGATGAAAACGTCCGTGCCTTAACTTACTAAGAACCGGTCTTTTCATCTCCTGATGAATATAACATCAGGATACGTTCCTTGGTTACTTTTGTTAATATAATTGTTTCCACAACAAGTAAATATCGAAAAGTTAGCTGTATAGGAAAAGACCCTAAACCATTTTAAATTCTTTAAAATTATTGTCTTTTAAATTTTTTTTAGAATACAGTATGTTCAGGAAATACTGTTTCAGATAATAAATTAAAGGTATTATTTCAAATTGGTTACAGTGAAGCAGTACTTGATATAGTACCTACGTATTTTAGCGTCGAGATGCTAATTACGCTCGAGAACATAATTAAATTTTATCGTCGTGTATAATACTCTATTTTGTTCTATAAAATTTATTTTAAAGAAAAAAAATTATAAAATAAATTTTATTTGACATTTATTTGACATTGACGTTTAAAAAATTACAAATCGAGTCACGTTTTAAAATGTTATTAGTATGGGCGTACAGTCGTTATAGTAGTACTTTATCTACCCTTGCTGTTAAAGTAGTACTTTATCTACCCTTGCTGTTAAAGTGTTATTTTATCTACTCAAATTCAAATTAATAGATGAAATAGCACTTTAACAGTTGCTATAGAAAAAAACATTGTTTTACATGCCTGGATCATTGTCATCTTTATCCAAATCTATTTTCTTTCAACTTAAATGACTGATTCTGTTGATAGGTTAATAAATCTATGCTCTTAGATAAGTTGTTTATCTAATAAAATAAAGCCAATACACTTTTTAAAATACTGCAACAGATTTATCTCCCTTTAAAAATAATGAATTTACATTATTTTACAAACTTAAGGTTTCGTATTAGACCAACTTATCGAATTAATTGAATATTTCTTTAATGAATTAAATCTGAAAATTAATATTTATTTATATTTAAAAGTATGTATTTTAATTTTAGTTAATACAGTGTGATCAAGAAATAGTACTTGAGTTGCAAATAAAAATATTACTCGAAATTGGCAGCAATATTAACCTATACTCCATATTGTTGACAGTGACATTTCAGAGTTGAATTTAGGTATAAAAAATAATGGTGGGCAATTCGAGCAGCTTCTAATTAGGTTTTAACTTTTTTCTATATTTTCAAAAATAAAAGCATTGTTTTACTTAACCAACTTTTTATCCTTCATTACATAAAGTATTAATTGACATTCTATTGAATTAATTAACAAATTCGGTTAACAAGTTACACCAATTCATCTGAAAAAATCTCTATCTAATATTTCATTGTCAAGTAACCCAGTAATTCTTGATCGCGCTGCATAATGGGTAACTGCTAAAATATTATGATCGTTTAGTATAAAACACAGTTGTTCATAAAATACGAATATGTAATATAAGAAGTTGTATTATAGTATTTGTAAGTTAAATAGCGTCTACGATAGGTTTGCACTCATACAAAGGCAATAATCCTTGTGTCTTGTGTCAACCTTAAACAAACACAGTAATTTACAGATTCTATCATTTTATATTAAAAGTTAAAACGATTAAGTTATAGGAAAAACTTATGCAAAGAATTTAACTTAGTGCAAGTAATTTGCATTTTTGCATTAATTCAGATAACAGATTATAATGCCTGGACTTGCATCAAAGATTTTAAGCACATATGTAGTAGCATGTGATTATTAAATAATTCATTTTTCAGTCTCCCCCCTACGAAAGTACAACTTACTATCTAGGTAACGCAATTGAAAGCTAAAATAAATAGAACAGTATTGTTACCACATAGTAACGTTAACAACAAACCACCTTATTAATCGCTGTATCATTTTATTTTATTATAATTTCATCTTTTACATTACACGCCGCGAAAGCTCTTCAGGTGCTCGGAGGCTTCGCCTCGGCCATTCTAAAACACCTCACACCGAAAAGTAAACTTTCGCAGCTTGTAATGTAAATAACTACTTTTATGTTCGACTGTTTCAAAAAGACGTCGTTTTTGGCAGTGTTTAGTGTCCAAAAAGACCCACTTGTTTGGACTAGTACCTTTTAACTTTTTAGGTAGGTAGTCATAGTAACAAAGTCATATCAAACTGTCATATTAAATTAAACGTCATTATTTTAAGTAGGAAATATCATTTCAGGGCAGTCGAACATAAAATTATGTATGTAACTCGTACGAAAACGGACTTTTAGACTCGCCTTATTTATTTGCCTCGCTCGCGCGCTCGCTCGGCCATAAAACGCGGCTCGTCCAAAAAAAGTCCTATATTTTGTAGTTGTAACATAAGTAACTATTGTGTAGTTAATGGTAAACGGCCATTTTACTATGTAGAAAATAGTATATTAAAGTGGAATTTTACTCGTTAGCAACACTTTACTCGTTAGCAACCAACACTTTACTCCTTAGCAACACTTTACTCCTTAGCAACACTTTACTCCTTAGCAACACAGTAAGACACACCCATTTTTTCTTTGTAATTATTTTGTTTACTTGTTACTATGCACGCGTTGCAGTTGCTTTAAAGCATTGCTATGTTGTCGTACACACATAACCTTGATAAATTTAACAAATTTGTCTAGAAAATTAGTTTCATTCGAACTTTTCCATTAAGTACACAAAAAAGTAGCGTATTCAACGCGTAAGAAAAGTGGTTTTCTAGCTCGTGGAAATTTTAACTACCACTTTTCTTTACTTCTAGAATAATCTACTATTAATTTTACAATTTTACCTTAGCGAATCGAATTATTTTACCAGCAAGTCTACAAGGCCTGCCAATAGAATAAATTACTTTCTGCTACACATGTATATCCAGCCAATAAGCAGAATGAATCCTATGGAATGTTTAATTTTTTGAATATACTTTAACAAAATATGTGTTTAAAGCGCTAACATTACAAATTATATTGCTATTTTTTTAACTTCCAGAGCCTAAACCGCAACGTAAAGCGTCAAAATCTCCATTTATTGCCATCTTCGATAGTTAAATGTGCACTTTGACTGCTAAAAATAACAAAATTAATAGTACAAAGTAACGTAAATAATTTATTGGAAAAAATAACAAAATCAGAAGTTTTTTAACACCTAAGAAACATATCTTTTCTAAAAGCTTACTTTACACTTCTTGAAAAATGCGGAATATATTATAAAATTTAGAGATTTCACTTTAGGAAATTTGAAGAAGTTGCTCGAGCAGAAGTTTAAATAGTAATTTAGTTATTTTAATGGCTTTGTTAAATTAATGTAAGTTTAATAAAATGCTTTTTACTGTGTAGTATTTATGAAGAAAAATTGTCTTCTTAATGTAATGGTTGGCTATAAAATGTTGTAGCCATTACAGAATTACAGCATTACAAAATTTTACGTAATTATCTACTTCCAATTAGGCCTAAGCGCGGTATTGAAACAACTATAAATGATTCAATACGTGTCATAAATTGATCTACTGATGTATTGATTTATCTAATACTCCACATATGGACATTAAACTCTATTAGTTAGCCTAATCTGATAATTTTCTTACGAAATATGGATTTTGTGGCATTATTTCATACATGATAAATTCTTAAAATGTAGGTAAAATTCATATATTATACAGGTTGTATACATAGGTGTAGGTAACTCTTATTTGAAGAGTTACATCAAAGGTTAAATTAGAGTAATCCTATAGAATTTAATGGCAAAATAGTGATGTTTGAAACACGTCGTAGACTTTTTGAGATATGTATTAAAAAAAAGCTACCAGTTTTTTAATTTCATGTATTTTCGTAACCATGTAATGTAGAACATAGAAGATACTATCTTATGTATAAATGGGAACACTAAATGACTTTTCATCGTTAAAATCTTCAATTGCAATAAACAAATGTAAAAGTAAAGTAAAGCTTTTTAATCTGATATTGCAACTAAAATGATTAAATTAATACGCTGGTTATTCGATAATTTAAAAAAGTAAACCAATCGAATAATACATTATTAAAAAGGGTAGAAACTAATATTTTCAATTTTAAGAAGAATGCGTCAGTATTTAATCTAACTAGCGTAAACGGCACTACTTATAGAAATCAATCGTGTTCCTATTTACTGCCAATTTTGCAGATTAGTTTGCTGAATAAATACAGCAGGTCTTGTAAGCCTTTTAGGCAATATAAACATCATGTGTTGTGAATTTGATATCGAAATATCTTAGCTAAGATAACCATGAATATATGGTTGATTTTACAATTATTTTTTACATGTATTTAAAGCTTAATTTGGAGCAGTATAATTACGACCCAGTTTTGACAATATTGGTCGAACAGCTTTTAAGCAAAACGTAAATTTAATGGCCGCTACCACCCAAACCTATATTGTTAGTGGGACAGAACAGCCAACACGATCCCCGACATCTGCCCTGTTCAATGGTTTATCAATTGTATTGGCATAAGTAAATCACATTTATATTTTCCGTAAGCTGTTTTTACCCTTAACAATATATGTTGCTTGTAGGCTAGATATACCAATTCTGTCTTGGATTGCAAAACTGTCACCATCATATTTCAATCTAAAACAGATATCCAATTGTTATAGATCTCACCCTGTAATAAAATAGCCATTAAATTATTAATAAGATCAACATAATTCAGTTTACGAAATGCTTAGCGTTGTGTGATTGTCTAATAGGTTCTGTCGCAGGTTGTTCTCGAAAAATTCACATTAATTTTCAATAGCTGCCCAAACAGCAAAACCGTAGTTTGGTATACCAAATGCTTAATAATTTTCGTTGCAATGATCAATTTTCCAGGACTTCCAAATAAGATAAGATTAATTCTCTTTTGCCTAAATATCAAAAATTCACACAAAAACAATGAGCAATACACTTGAAACTGCCATGTCGCCGAAAAAACTGAATACATGGATCGTCTTTTTTAAAATGCAAATACTTATTACGAATTTCTTCGACATTTAATTATTACAAAGCCAACTGTTACATATGTCGCGGAAGCAGTAAATCTAACAAAGAAGAAAGAAGCGATCCTACAGATAATGGAAAGAAGAATCTTAAGAACGATATTTGGGTCAATCAAAATGCCAGGTGGAGAATACAGAAGCAGGATTAACCATGAACTAACAGAAGACATCAAAGAAGATATAGTAACGGGAATCGAAGCTCAGCTAATCACCTGGATAGGATGCATAGAAAGGAGCACAGAAAACAGTGTAATAAAAAGAATAACTTATTGGAGCCCTTCTGAAACTAGAGCTAGAGGTAAACCCAAAATAAGATGGTTGGACGAAGTTATTAAGGACATAAAAAACTTAAAGATCACAAATTGGAGAAGCAAAGCTATAAATAGAAAAGAATGGAAGATAGTGAAGAGAGCCAAAACTGGTTGATGAGGATTAATCAACCTCAACAAATGGATTTACAGAACTCCTTGGAGTGGTGAAAATTTCTTTGGAATGGGCCGATTTAATAATAAAAATAATTACAAACGAAGACAACATCATGGGAAGAATGGCAGATAGATGAAGAGAAATTATTTTATAAAGTACGGGATTGAGAAAGGAAAAACAGTGCCAGCTGAACCAAATTAAAGACAAAAATGGGAAGATTCTCATACGAGTAAAAGAAACAGATATAATGGCGAGGTGGGAAGAGTGCTTCAGCTAACAACGACAGCAGCAACAACAACAACCAAGATCAGGAAGAAGGAGATAAGTTAACAAACATAAATCTAGACGAGCTAAGGGAAGGGCTAAAAACGATTAAACTGGAGAAAACAGCGGGACACGATGGTATAACCCCAGAAATGTTGCAACAAATGGGTGAAGCAGGCCTGGAATTGTTATACAGTGTTCGAATTAGCCTGGTAACACAAAAAAATACGGCCAGACTAGCAGATGGCAGTAATAATGTCGGTACACAAAGGAAGGGATAGTAGGAGCTGCGAAAATTACAGAGGGAGCTCGCTACTAAGCATACCGGGAAAGTTATATGAAAGACTACTGGAGAGGAGGCTCAGAAAAATTGTGGAACCACAAGTTGACCACACTCAGAGTGGATTTAAACCGGGATATAGTACGCAGGAGAAGTTCTCAGTCCATTGTTGTTTATCATTTTGATGGACGACTTAATAAAAGAGTGTAGGCCACGAATGAAGAAGCTACAAGTGGGGTATAAGAATATGGAACCCGTAATGATAGGGGAATGCGCGTTCGCGGACGATATAATACTTTTTGCAGGGACTGAAAGGGCGTTACAGAGTAACCTGAAAATCTGGGATAAGGTATTACAGACAAAGAACATTAGAATCAACCCAAATAAAACAAAGATGATGGTAATATCCTGGCTGAACAATTTTAAGTACCTAGGATCAATAATTGATAGCAAAGGTACATATCAAGCTGACATAACCCACAGAATTACCGCTGCAGCAAAGCTGTACCAAACTTTAAGCAGGGAGGGGGTTCATTAATAAAAGGGAAATCTCGAAGAAAACAAAGTTGTCAATATACAAATCGGTATACGTATTGACAGTAATCTACAGAAGTGAATCGTGACTACAAAAAGATAAGTGGGTAGGATAAAGGCGACAGAGATAAAATTCCTACGGAGAGTGCTGGAGTACAAGAAAACAGACAGGATTCGAAACATGGAAATCAGGAGAAGGCTAGAAGTAGTGTCCATACAGCAAAAAATTCAAGGTCAGTTGAGGTGGTGGGGGCACTTCAATAAGATGGCAACGAAAGACAAGTAAAAAGGATATGGGAAGCGAGAGAAGTAAGGAAAAAAACCAAGAGGAAGACCAGCTAAAATATGGAATGACGAAATTGGGAAAGGAACAACATGGTGGCAGGCAGAATAAAGAGCGCAGAATAGGAAGGAGTGGCTCAAGTTTTTTAAGGCCGAGCTGGAGAACTAGGGCAGAACAAACCAGTCCTCAACACCTTCGGGTACAAGGGGATCGTACTATGTATGTATGTATGCTACGAGAGAATCAAAATAATTACCCAGTTTCGTAAGTTAGATTCCGCAGTTCGGAGAGACGTAAAACGTCCATCTAGAGGGACGGCGAAACAACAAAGAACTTTTTCCATTTTTCCCTCAACTATATCTATTAATAAAATTTAATAAGCTCAACCAGTTTACATTGGTTAGTTCTAAAAATAACTTACTTGTGTACTTTTCTAACTGTTCTTTCAATTTTGGGTCTTCTGGGAATACAGAAGTAACATTAATTTCTTCAACGGCAACGTCTGGGGTACCATTATTAATAAAACTAATAGTAATCTTGCTAAACTGTTTAAAATCAGTTCCACTTTTTATTATGTACTTTCCATTAACGTTTTTAACTTCATATACAATATTATATGATCGTGGCCACCCAATATTAAATCAATATCATTACAATGTTCAGCTAATTTTATATCATTTGGTGTTCGCGTGTGAGTTAGTGCTATTATATAATCACACTCCTAATGAAATTAAATTATTAATTGTTTTCATGTAAGTTAAAGCCTCGCCTCTTGTCTGAGCTGGGCAGATAATTTTTGACCGGCTTCAACAAAATCTAGGAATGTAACTTCTTCGGGGTTAATTGTGGGTAAAGTATCGAGTCATTCCAATTCAACTAAACCTACTAGTCCTATTCGACGTCCTGCTGAATGCACTACGTATGTAACACGTCCTTCACCAAACGGACGACCTGTTTTATTATCCAAAACATTCGACATAAGCCAAGGAAATTCAGTCTGTGCTGCCCTTTATGACAACACTTCAAGACCATGTTTTCGACATTTAATTAACTTCCAGAGTTGAGATTACAATATAAAGTTATCAGAATTTCCAGTTGTTGTTATCTTGGATAGTTATATGTGCAAATTAACTGGAAGCTATTTTGACATCTAAAAAATTAACTTTTTCAAAATTTATATTAGGACAAAATATTTTAGCTAACTTTACACTATACACAAAAGGCAGAATAAGTACCTATATTGTTAAGTAACGTTTTGTTGAGTTAACTCGTTGCGGATTTTACATGTCGGAATTTATAGAAATTACTCAAAAAAGAAGTTAGTTTTTACTGTAACTCAATTACTTTAAAAACGTTTTAAATTGATACAATTTAAAAAAAATATTTTTTATTGCGTTAGTTTATCGAAGTCTACCAAAATCATCTACAAGACAGCGATTTTACTTTTGTTCTAAATTAAATGGTTATGAAAATACATGAAATTAAAAGACTTTTTTCAAAATGTCTGTATGTTCTTCAAATCTGAAAACATTGCCATCGGATTTGCCTTTAAATTCTGCGCAACTTTTCTAATTTAACCTTTAACGTAATTCTTTAATATAAATATATCAAAAGGAAAATGCCAGTATTGTAAAAGGAAAAAATATTGTACTTGACACACAATAAGCTTCACAATTTGAGGTATGTTGAAGGATCATCTCTAATGATACGTTCTTTGTTTTTAAATTGCGAAATCTCCTTAACCATATAAAACATAATGAAATTTTGAGTTATTTATTTAATTGGTTATTAACTACTGATCTACTGCACAAACATCTGTAGCCGCCTAATTAATACGGCAGCACGATCTACAACTTTACCACATAAGCGAATATTTATGAAGTTTAACAAACAAAAATTTTCAATGTAACTGCAACATAACTGCCGAATATTAATATAATAACCTTTCGTGCGGATGCCCGGAACACTTTTGAGTAATTAACGAAAACTTGTACCCATTATTTGTTATAGTTGTAATAATTAAGGAGGCTGGGATTCTGGCAAAAACATAAACATTCATGTAAAAACCGGCATTATCATGCAAATGGCTTCAATTAACATAATCGCGTTTCAAAAAACCGTTTCATTTTGGAGAACCAAGTGAAACGGGGTGACTGCCGCCCCGTGGTCTAACAAACTCACAGTTGGGCGGCAGTTGTCATGTGTCTTGTTAACATTTTTGGCGCTAGTGTCGGTGTCCGGTTGCGCGTCCAAGCCACCGTCGCACGGGTGGTCCTCTCCTGATTTATAACACCGCCAACATCATTTAAATACGACATTTATTACGTCACACTGCGCCGTCTTTCACCGGCACGACCGTATCCAAAAGCACGAGCAAGAAGGGAAATCCTAGCTCAAAACTGATTACAAAAATAACCGCTAGTTAGGGCTCGCGCCTGCGACAAGTTTAATTGCTTGAAATTATCGCTTTGATGATATATCCCGTATACACGCGTGGTAGCGTTTTCTCTTTCTGACGTTTATGTGTCTCCACGTATAAAAATGGGACGGCAAAGGTTAGTATATCGATTTCGGACTGAAAAAATGCTAGTGGCTTTATATTGCACACTGCGAAGCTATAATTATAAAAGCTTTTTTAGTAGCATTTTTTAATTGTCCCATTTCTCTTTTGTTATTGTACTTTTGTTTTCAAACATACCTAGGTACAATGCAACAGAAACAAAATCCACTTTTACAGTAACTACCAATACCAAAACTGCAAAAGTTTCATACAAAAGTTGCGATTTAAAATGTAGGCAACTTATTACCTACCACTACCTCGATTAAAATAATTTCCTTTTATATTTAAATTTGCTTATTATCTGATTTGTTTTATAGAAAAAGAGTGAGCTGTGGCTTAAAATTATTGGAACGGTGCTAGGAAAATGTTACTTTGAACTAAAAAAATTTGGCTTTAACGTTAACAAAAGTTGCCAGAAAATTTCTTAATTAGTTAACATAATTTCAAAACATACGTATCTTGTTTAGGTATCTTATATCTCGGCATTTAAATTTGTTTAATGATTTCAAAAAAAAAAAACAATCAACATCAACCAATAACCAATAAGCTGTGCAAAAGATGCCAAAACGGGAACGACGATCGTCTAAATACCAGATTTTAGTTGAAAAATTTTGAATAAATTTTGATAAAGAATTAAAAGAAAACTCACGCAAAATTAAAAAAAAAAGGTAAAAGACTGTATTTTTAGATGAATGTACTTTAATTTTGGGCAGAAAAATTGAATATAAGCATTATCATCAAAATAAGATGCTTGGCGAAATCTTAATAAGTGAGTAGAGTATCAGCTGCTTTCTGTCCTAAATGCAATAGATAATACTCCATAGCATTACATGCTTGTTAATAAGCCACCCATCTCTAATTCTCGCAATTCTGAAGAAAAGGAATGGTTAAAATAAAATTAAGTTGATTTCGATAAAGGGAATAAAAGAAAGTGCCTTTGGAATACCATAAAATCAGCTTTAGCCAATCAAAATTAGTCAAAGAAGTGTATTATACATATTTTGTTTTTATGTCATTTTCTTATAAATAGAAGGAAACTTCGCTGAAACATTTTGCATGGCGATGGATCGACTTTTTGTTATAACTCACAAAATTGTAGGTTATATGCTTAAGAATATCTCGCTTTTAAAATTTTTTCCTGTAATCGAAGATTTAGAAAAGCAAATGTTTGGTATGGCATAACGCCGCATAAAATAATTAGCTCTTATTTTTGAAAACAAAATAAATTTTTAATGTAGATGATGTTTGGATATTCAGTTACTGAAATAAGATTTGCTAAAATTCTAAAGAAATTTATAAACATATTCTGGTATAGATATCCATACATCTGCAAAACCTAAAATAATAACAATTTTGACACATCAATTATTCATATTATTAGTTATTACCTCATTAGGTGATATGTGACATGGAAATTTATCAACAAGGCAAATTTTTCGTACTGTAAGAGATTTTACAGTTTTTTCTTCCGAAACTTAAAATTAATAACTGCACATTTGTACTATCGTAGAAGTTATAATTTTAAATTTAGTTTATAATAAACGAAATAAAAGAAAGATGCATTAGAAAAAACTGAACCTCTTATTACATCTATTAATACCTAACTCATAAAGTTAATGATTGTGGGTTTCGTTTCCTGAATTCAACATCCAACGTTAGTCGCGCAAAAGCAGGGTCGTAACTAAATTTCTTCGAGGGGATTTGACTGCTAAGTGCTATAAATGAATAGGCCATGCAATTTTTATACTGCTTATTTCATATTTCTGAATATATTAAACAGTTGATGCACATTATTTTATGGTCTTATTCAAAATATTTTGGCTATTTTTTAAAGCTAAAAGTTCTTTCTTTCTTTCCTTCCTTTTACTTCTTCTTCTTCGTCCTCTTCTTCTTTTTGTGCTTCTGTCCTTTCATTTTCCCTTTTCCTTTCCCCTTCCTCCTGAATTTAAAGTACCTGTCTAATCATAAAACGAAATTCATGAAATTAATAAATTTCAAGATCACAACTGTCGCAAAATTTCTGGTGTATAAACGGAAGAAAATATTTACTATGAATGTACATAAATTTTAATTTCTTCAGCTATTTGTGTATCTGTTTACATTTAATAAGAATATTAAAGAATAGTAGAAATTGTTATTTTGACGGAGTAACCAATATGATGACACCCGATTTTTAAATTTTCACAGAAATGTTGATGTAGAAGATATTTATTACATTATTTTCTGGAAAATACCGCGTACATCAAGCTGAATCCAGATGTTTAACAACTAAAGCATTTTAATTAATAAATGCAAAGCTGCATCTTTCGTTAAAATATAGCATAAATGGTATAAAATGGTAATGCAGCTAGGGTGGAGCGAACGTATAGGTAGAAAATTTTTTTTTCAAAATTTGTTTTGTCCTATGTGCCGAAAAGTGGTCTCATATATAGTGTATTGTTGTGGTAAAGTTTCAGTTTTTTTGGATAATATCTAACGGTGCCCCAGAGCTCATGAATATATATATTTTTTCGAAAAATGTATATTAATATGCACCAAATGTTGCATGGATATATAAATAAAGAAAATAATAAAAGAAAATGCATTTATTAATAGTAAACTTCCAAAACATACATTTGTCCTATGAAATATATCGAAAAGCTTACAAATTTTTGAGAAACTCGGATTTTGTATTGAATTTTGGCATTACGGTTCGAGATCAGATTCGTGCCCTGATATTGCCTCTTGCTTCGGCTCCACAGACTAAGGACGATGCTTCCGTTACCAATTTAACGCAACGTTCCACAGTTTGGCTATGGCAAGGAAATTTTAAAATATCTATTTCTTCTGGAACACTTTCAATCATACTTTTCAATAACTGATCAGAAAACTTTTTGGTAATTGGCGGCTCAGTTATACTAGTGTGTCTGTTGTGCCATTCTATCAGGACAATGTGTTCTTCTATTACTGTTTTCTTGTAGTATTTGTTGCCTCTCTTTTCTTGAAGAAGTGTGCTGTCTTTTCGACCATCAAAATAGATTGCACTTATGGCCTCTTGTTTTTGCCATTCGTTGTTTCTGTTTTTCTTCCTTTCTCTTCTCACTTTGCTTCTGTCTATTATTTTTTCAGTTTCTTCTTCATTTATTAAACCCAAATCTTTCAGCATCGCACTTGCAATAGTAGCAGCTGACCTGTCAGAAACTCCCGTGCGGTCGCAAGTTTGAGCTAGGCTAGGCAGTTTCACACGCATGTTTTCTATTTTTAAGCAAACGTCTCATTTCATCATTTGAGTTGCCGTTGCCTTGTTCTTCAATATGACTAGTTTTTGGTTCAGAATCACTTGAAAGGTTTTTGTCTGAACATTCACTGCTTAAACCTCTTTTTTCAATAATACTTGTTGATGTTGCCGGTCTTGGGAACATGTGGTCAGACGATGTAGCTGCAGTAGCGGTTTCAGTTAATTTTCTGTATGCAGCACGTTCAAGTTTTTTTGTTGTTTCGCGATCAACAGACCCAATCACCATTTTCCTCTCATTCCTTTGGTCACTTAAAAAAGTTCTTTCTCTCACTGGCACTCTTAGTTTGCAGCTACATAAAGTAATATTCTTGCATTTGCACAATGAAATGTCAAACAGTTTGTTTTCATAAACGGATTTAAAGTTGTTCAGTTTTAAACTCAGCTGATCTGTTTTCCGATTTTTGATAGGTTTTTTGAGATTTCTATATTTTTTATGGAACTCCTTTATTAAATGCAAAATTTGTTGATCTGACACGATGGGAATTGAGGACTTTGACCAGATAACTTTAATTTCTGCCAGCAAAATTGACGAAATGTTTGTCAAAGTGGGCTCTGCTTTGTTTGGCGAAGAATCTAGCAATATTTGCCTAATATATGAATAATTCCGCATAATATCGGCATAAGTAGGAAGCACATGGTTTGTGAACTTAATAGGAGCTCCAAATATAGGACACTTGTCCAAATTTCTAGTTTTTGGCATTTTTCTTGAATTATCCGCGCACAACACCAACAGTAAATAATGTTTGTACACCACTGTTCAGAAAAATCTTCCAGATACTCAATCCGCAAACGTCAATGTAAAAGTAAACAACAACGTGGACACGTCTGAAGTCGATTGAATACTAAAACGACCGGCCGGTGCATGTATTGTTAACGATCGCGTGGTGTAATCTTCAAAGTGGTGGGGGCACCACTAAATCATGTCCGATCGAGTTCTAATTTTTTTTGGTGCAATGTTTCATAACTAGAGCACTTTTCCGCATATAAGCTTAGGCAAATTTAAATGTAAGGTTTTTCGCTCCACCCTATAATGCACGTCATCGATAAATTTTATGACATCACAACTTAGTAGGTGCGTCTGCATGAAGTCTCAAACGATTTACAATTTTATAATCAAAATTTTCTCATGAAAAAGGTTCACATTTTCATTTTATATCGCGATTTTAGCAATACTATAAATTAAAAGAACTCATTATAATAATAAAAAGAACTCTTTATCATCATCATCATCATCATCATCAGTTGACATGGAGCAGATCCTCGCGGATCAATCCTGGATTACGCCAGGCCCATCCCATTCCAATAAGGTGTGAAGGGATTTGTTTTGATAGGTGGGGATTGGGAGCACTGTATGACGTTAACATGCCTGTGACGCTAGCCGCTAGACAGCGCTTCTACAATGCAAGGCAGTTAGTAGATCACATAATATTCAATGGGAGTTGAATATAAATAATAAAAATGAAACACAAGAAGGAAAAAATAAACTAACAAAGGTTAATAACACACAACACGATCTTCAAAACTTTGCTGTCAAATATAAACATGTGAAGAATAACACTTTACAAAAAAAAAATATGAGCTAAATTAGAAAATAAAAAACCGATTATTTCTTATTTTCAAAAATTTATAGACCTTGTGATTAAACACGACTGCCTAATCTTAGAAAACTACAGAATAATTTATATTTAGTAATTAGGTAATTACATTTTTTATTTTTTTATCGCGCGTTATTAATAGCGCCGGCCGTTGATCACGTGATTGATGGCGTGGGTTACCTGATTGGCCATTTATACTATCTACCATTATTTTATATTTATTAAAGGGGTATAAAATTCACCCCATAAGCACTCTTACTGTCGCATTTCAACTTCTAAATCTCAAACGATTTTCTTAATAAGTTAGGTATGACCAAAATTTTCATTAAATGTTAAAATTAACATCGAGAGGCTGTATTTCAGTAGGGATGCATTTTTTGATATAAATAAATGAAGTCAGAAGGCTTTAATTTTATCTAACACATTTGCTATGGAAAAATGTTGAAATAATTTAGAGTTTTAGGTTTTAGAGACACTCTGCATAGATAATTGTAATCAACGTTTACAGTATTACAGCGACAGTTTTGTTTCAGTCATACAAATAAGCTAATGAAAACCAACAACTGTGCATTTGGGGAAAACGTTAGTAGGTACCAAGAATAACAAATTTCATCTGCTAGAAGATTTAGAACAGAATTTAAATTAAAAAAGATATGTCCTTATGCACTTGCGCAGAGCTGAAAGTTTATAAAAAAATCTATAAAGTCCTTCTGAATTGGCTGAGTTCGGTTTTCTGTTTTCCTGCTATTTCATACGATTTTATCAGTTTTTTTTATCATATTTATTTTCATATTACCTTTTCTGCTTTTAAGATTTACACGTTTAACGGGAGTTCAATTGAAAAGAACATAAAGTTAACTTCGATATTATTAATCATTATATCTTACGTTGTCGAAAAATATATGTACCTATATTTTTTAAATATCAAAAAATAATAAAATAGTGCATGAAAATCGAAATAAAAAACAATCGTTCGGCT
Source organism: Melanotus villosus (assembly GCA_963082815.1). Lineage (NCBI taxonomy): Eukaryota > Metazoa > Arthropoda > Insecta > Coleoptera > Elateridae > Melanotus > Melanotus villosus. Next base: position 25,178,025 of record OY720419.1, on the reverse strand, counting down.
TCCATCTTTCTATCTTTACTCCACAACATAACCTTACTGTTTGTGGTTTAACTGCTCTAAACCTATGGAATTCAAAAATCACATGCAGAAAATACTTAATTTAAATTACCTTACTTTGAAAATTTAACAGGTGTGTCCCACTTTGTTAATACCCTTTGTGACTCGCTTTAAAATTTCTCGTGGCATTTTCCAAATTTATTGGTTTGTTGTTAATTTTTGTGTATTTTTGTTAAATTTAGTTGTTCCATCAGAAAGGTTAATTTGTTGAGCAAATGTATTTTTGGAGCATTTTCTATTAATTTGTAAACACGCTTCTGGTGTATGTTCTTTGCTTCTCCCTCTGGTTTTTGCAAAACACTCTGTTTTACAAAAAAAAAATTCGCAATTCCGTCCGAAGGATTTTTTAATTGTATGTAATTTGATATAAAATTTGGAGATTCGGTTTGAAATTCTTCCTTATAATTTTGTAATTTTGGCTAATAGCTATTTATGTAACAAGGACATAAAGTAGAACTTTATTGGACGAGTCGCTGTTTATGGATGAGCGAGCTTGCGAGCGAGTCTAATAAATGAGGCGAGTCCATAAAGTTTGTTTATGTACGAGTTACATACAAAGCTTTATGTTCAGCTGCACATTTAAAAAATTTACTTTTAAATTACTTTGAGGTTAAAATTTTATAGCCTCTTGCAGGGTGCTGTATTGAATAATCACTAATCACCTAGTTACCAGGTTGTTTAGCAAACAGAAGCAACCAATCAACGGCCGTTCTACTTAACAACGGCCGCTTTACTTTATCATTTATCACTTTATCGGACTAGTCCGATAAAGTGATAGTTTATGGCCTCTAAACAGTACAATAATCTAGTCATTATGGGGCAGCTGGACATAAAAGCATTTTCTGTTACAAAATGTAAGCTACTGTAGCAATAAAGAACAACAATATATCGTTATTAATTTTTTTAAGAAGGAGAAAAAACTTTGAATAAGAACCAAATAAAACAAATCGTTTGTTACTTATTAGTTATCATTCTAGGTTAAGAACGAAATCCATCGAACTTTTGCTCTGTCTTCTTGTAGCAAAGTTAACCTGATGAATTTTTCAATTGAATGCCCTATACTTTCCATAAACATTTTAATGCCTTTCATGAACTTTTTTCGGCCTTTTCAATTTTTCGAAATTATCATAACTGTTAAAAAATGAGAATATTTAATGTTAACAACAATAAATTGAGAGCTTCTTAAATTTCTTCAGCTATGCTGTTCTCTTTTCTTATTTATAATATATCCTCTTAATTTTAATTTCTCTAATTACTGAAATTATGTAAATATCATGCTGGTGAAAAACTGAAAACTAGATAATATTATTGTGACTGATCGTAAAAGTAACCGCAAATCCTCATCCTACCTCTAACAACAAAAAAGGCAAATTCGTCATAGAAATGTCAAAAGTGACAAATTTCCAAGTTTGACGAATACATATTTCTCAGGCCGCAACTGTATGTAGGATCAAATTTCAGTTTTAACCGCAAAATTAATTAAAGTATAAAAATAATAAAAGCCTAAGTTGGCACAACAGTAACAAGAAGGTCGCCGGTCAGTAGCTTCCTTTCGTAATATATTTCTCTATAATTTATAGCATCCACTTTAATATGACGTGAAAGTTGCACGTAATTGATTGAAAACTTAATGTCCGATTGTCCATCCTGTTTAAATATTTGATTTGCGGTCTTAAGTTTAGATATGTTTAAGTATTCCTTAAATCGATTGTATCTTATAAATTAGGTCATATTAATCTTTGGAAACTTTTTTAACCACAAGAGATATTTTACATGGACCTGTATATTAATTTTATTGTATTTATTCAGTTTAGTTGGAATTATTTTAGTTGTCTTATGTTAGAAATATGTTGGTATGTCATGTGAAGGAAAGCAATAACAATAATAAAGTGATCGACATCGTCAATTGAAGTAAAAACGATCTTTATAAATATAATAGCCTTCGCGGAATTGCGGGTTTTGGTGGGCATTTTAATATTAATTGTTTGAAAATATGTTTGTAAGCAAAAGACAAAAGAATAGTAATGAAAAAGGAGTTTATGTAGGGCTCTATTGTCATAATTATTCCTTTTTATTAATTGGCAAAAAGTTAAATTTTAAAGAATTCCTAATACTTTTACCTTTCTCTTCTGTTTAATTAACTAAAAACTGTTCGCAATTCAATTGATTTGGTTGTTTTGTTTCAGAAAGAAATGTCAAAAAATGTTTATTCTACAGATTAGATTAATTATTAAGAAAGTATCCAACGGGTTCGAAAGTATAATAATTGTTCTCATTTTGAAGTTACTTAAACAACACTTAATTTGTTTCTGTGGCTTGTATTAACAAAAAATTCAATTGCTGGTTTAAATGAAAGGCGATTGTTTGTTAACAAAAAAAGTTCTAAGTGCGAACCAACAATAACAGGCGATATAAAACAACGCCATATCATTTCTTAATATAATAGTAGCAATATCTTTGTTTGCAGCTTTCGTGCAATTGGCCATTACCACAGCATAGAAATAAACTTATTTCAAAAACGAGAAATGTGATTCATACCGTGCGATAAAACAATCGCTTTGTTCAAAGTTACTGAGAAGATTAATTACATTGTCAGTGAATTTTGTGTCTTACTTTTTGATAAAATTTTTGAGTGGGTAGCACATATTAAATTATTCTACCACACAGGATGATTTTATCTTTGAGAGAAACAATAACCTTTAGTTGCAATCTTTTTGTGCACAAAACAGAGAGATTAATAGTAACATAATACACTTGACAACCAGAGGATTCATAACAAATAACACGTGCGTTTAGAATCATTATCTGACATTAACACATGACGCTTTAAACCATCTAAGTTAGAGTTATAATGCTGTTAAACGCTGCTGATTTTGTTCTTTCTTTTGGTGCATATTTGTTACATTTAAATCTTTACGAGCTCAGTAAAGTCTAAACCTAATTTGGACCAATTTTCAATTTTTTTTTTGAAAGCAGAAAAGAAAATTAATATCTGTTTTAGTTATGTTATAGTATATGGCTTTCAATTAAAGTAACAAAATTTTAGAAATGACCACAAATTGATTCAAACACTTTATTATATAAAACAAAACAATGTACAAAAATTCAATTTAGGACACTGGTTTCCCAAATTGGACCACGAGTCTCCTTATTTGGACCTCTTCGAAAACAGTAAAATTAACAAAACACGAACTCTAAACCTTTTAATAACAAAAATCTTAATCTTCGTTTAATTTACAGTCATTGCACAAATATTTCTTGAAACCCACGTTCTGCATCGCATACATTAAATCATTTCTTCAACAACTTCCTCTTCACATATTGCACAGTACCAGCCTACCAGCTTTCATTTTCCGTTTCTATATCTTCAGGTAGCATATTCCTTTCAAGCATGATTTTGCGTTTATGGCATTTAGATGACTTCAATTTTCTCTTAACCACTTTAGAAGTTGGTGCATTTGGTGCTAGCTGCTTTTTAGGCAGATTTACTCTAGAAGTTGATGTTTCTGATGCTTCCAGTTCATTTTTGTAAGAAGGACTAGTCAGTTCTACTGCATTCTGGGTACGAAATTTCATTGCTTCTTTGGTTCTTTTGATCGGTAAAGGTGAGATTTCGCAAAGAAAAACATATAGCGATTTAATCTTGCTGATTAACTGAGCTAGTGGCAAGTCTTCATCTGATGATGATTTAGATCCGGTCTTTCCACTTCCTAATAAACCTCCAATAATGTTAACTGACTGGTAACATTTTCTGGCGTCTTTCCACATTTAAATAGTATTTATGTGGCTGATAACTGGGGTTATTTGTTATTTGGCCGGTAACTTATTGGGAGGTCGTACCGCCCAATAAAGTTCCTATCTTCCTAATAAGTTGAGATGCGTGCGCATCAAACACTCAGCTGTTCAAATATGCATAACCTGATCGTCGGTTGTCACAGGCTCGAGTTGTTTTGAAAGTGAAAAGGCGAAAACTTATTTTTTAATAAAAACTTATGATGAATCTCTTTGAAGATTTTGAAGAACTCTTAGAAAATGATTTGGTTGAAATGGTAGGCATTGTAAATCCCGAGCATATTTAACCCATCAGTAGCATTGCTACTGCAGGTAGCAACTCGGAAAATAAACAAACTTATTTAAATTAACAACAATAATGTTTAAAATATATTTGAAATACCTGTCTCTGCTAATATATTATCCGAGTCATTTTCTGACGGTAGCCCTTCCACACTGAAATATAACACAATGATTTATCTTCATAATCAGTAAGGGGTTGTGTTTCAGGGCAACCTCCTTCTGTTTTGAAAACCTCTAATTTATTTTTGGATTGTTTTTGTTTTATTGTTCGTTGTTTTATTTTTTCTTTCTAAGTAACAGCATCTGTTTGTTTATTTTCGAAAATAACAAACAAAAATAGTTAGTAGATGTAGTTATATGCCTTATGACTACATCTACTAAAAATCGCACTTCTAATTCAATAAAATTTACTGCTCTTTTCTTTCTTCCGCTAAATTCTTTGAAGCAGAATTCATATTTTAACAATTTTAACGTACTAAAGTAGATTTACAAAAAATACTGGAATTTAGGTAAAACTGCAAGTGCAAATCGGACAATAAGGTTATGACAACCTCTGTCACATAGGTATTCGTTTTTACCGCGCGATAGGCACGTTCATAATTCTGAAGTTTAAATTTGCCGTTAAGATTTTGAAAATTTAAAGCAAGTATCGCGATCCTTTTCTTTTGCATACTGCTTGTGCTATATTTAAGTTTATTTAACGATTTGAAATTGTGCTGTGTCGGATGCGGTTGCCAACATAACAGCAACGTTTACTTTCGGTCTTATTCGTCCAGTACTTACAGGAAAGATAAGTAGAGGTGGAAAGACGCTTGCAACATATCTGTCATATAAAAGTAACCCAAAAGTTTATTCGACCTGCAGTTACTGGCTACTTTATTAGGTGATGGAAAGACCGGTCCTTATCATAGTTGTTGTTGAACTTCTTTCCGGGTAATCCGTTTAACATCTCTGAAGTTGCAAAACCGTTCTCGTTAAAAACATTTTTATCAATTCGCCACTCTTCACAAGTACGGAAAGCAGTTGCTGAAAGTCCATAGGCTTCCCCAATTAAGGAAGACATCTGAAACATCGATACAGTACATCCTGCATTGCTTCTGAACCACTTTTGAGTAGCTTGACCAACAAAATTTTGAAAAGATCGGAAAACCCCAATGTCTAATGGTTGGAACCGATGAGTAGTATATCGAGGTAATTGTAATAATTTAATACCATTAGCACGTTCGATTACTAATGCTTCGAGGTTTTTACTATGTGTTGAGTGGCCATCCAGCAATACCAAAACAGGAATTTCAGGACTTGGCTTAACACTTTATTGGAGGTGTTTAAGTCATCTAACAAATAAATCAGCATTGATGTGCCCTGAGTCATTAGCGGTAACTATACTTCCAACTTCCAGGTGGAGCATCTGTTGCAAGTTCTTCTTGGTACCGCTTTCTTTTGAAGATTATCGTTGGTGGCATAAACTGTCTGGCCGCACTTGCACAACAAACAACAGTGGTGTTTGCATCCCGTTCGCCACTAGCAAGGCTTCCAAGTTTGCTGTATGCATTTCAAAGCTACCAACTTTTGACCTTTTCTTTGGACAGTTGAATACCCAGTCTCATCCACGTTGAAGATCTGTGCAGCTATTAATTTATTCAAGTCAGATATATTCTCCAAAATAGCAAAAAACTCATTAACTCTAGTACCGATGGACGTTGATTCTGGTTGGCGAAGATGTAATTATTTATGCCTAGCCATAAAAGCATAGTTTCTCGCGCCATACGTTTCTCGCAATTGAAATTATGTTTTATATTGTTTCTAGAAGCAATTTCGTATGCACCTTTGCTGATATCTTTAATTTCCAATCCAAACATATGTTCTTCAAAGGTTAGTATGTGTTTGACTAACTCGTCTTCAATTTCCTTTGAGAAAACGGTAAATCTTCCCATGATTTTATACCTTATCGTTTACATGCTTGTTTTTGTTTTCAGTATGTCGTTTTATAATAGATTTGGGGGTCCCAAATTGACGACAACACTCACTTAATCCATAATCACCTCTGCGAAAAGCTGTTATGGCTTTTTCTAAATTTTCTTTGCTCCGTGTATTTCGTATTTTCCTCGTTGGGGCATCCTGCGTGAGAAAAAGCTACATAAAACTAAAGCGGTTTCATAAATTGGGCCGGTTAAATTTAGGCAACTGTGTGTATAAATATTATCAACCTTAATTTACAAAGCACCTGAAAACACCGTCGCTATGTGCACAAATATAATGTCTGAGACTTTGCAATGTTCTGAGACGTACTTTGCCTCATTAATGAGATTGGCACCTAATGTTGTTTAACACGTTAAAAAATAAGCGGTCCAATTTACGAGCTGGTCCAATTTACGCAATCCTGCCTACTACGCATAGAAATCAATTAGAGTGGGGGTGGGGGAGACATAAAATCACAGAAAATTCGATTTTATTTACAATAAATATTTTAAAAGAATAGATTTAATGCATAACTTTAATATTATATTAACTGCTATTTTATGAATTTACTTTCGGTATGAATAACTAAATTACTTTAGTAACTTTTATTTTATAATTTTAGTTTTAGACTTTTAGATCAGGGAATAAACTGACATGATAAATAATAGTGATAACTTTTTGATTGACGTCAAAAATATTAAATTTCAAACTTTATTGAAGAAATACCTATATTTATAAATTAAATGCCTTTCAAAAATTAGGCACCAAGCAGTTTTACAAACATTCCGTATTTACTATTAGGAACCCATACCGAAAGTGATTTAATAATATTTTTGAAAATTATGAAAAATCTAATGAAAAATATCACTTTCACAGGAATTTCAATCACTGACCTTCGATTTTAGGCGTTGCAGAGGCAAGTAAGTTACTAAGGATATGATATTCAGCCCATTTTCTTGAAAATCATATTTATCATTATATTGTATTTATATTTAAAGAGCTCCATTAAAAGTTAAATTATCACAATTGCTCGGAATTAAGAAGTTTGAATACATCATAACATTTCAAAATATTTTGGAAAACCGTTAACAATTTCGAGTTGCGTAAAGGTGAAATTTTATCCTCTGTATAATCTTGGGTAGAATTCAATCGACATAATAAAAATTGCACGGAACTTTTGATTTCCAAGTTATAATGCCAACCTACAGTTTTCTAAATGTAAAACCAATTTATTTTAACACCACTAAAAGCTTGCTTTCTCCCCTTTCTAACGATTTATCACTCGACATGTTTATCTTCATTTTTTTCTACCTTAGTGCTCAGCCTACTGTGATAGATTAACAAATACGAAATGTCAAAATAACTTAAGTTATTTAAGGTAGAGTTATGATTATTGCTATAAACATTAGTCATTAAAAGAAAATTTAAATGGAATAAATGCAAGAGCGCAATGAAAGCTTAACTAAGTTTTTGTGTGACTATTAAAATAATATATCCATTATAAACGCGTTTCCTGTTAAATAATGGCCTCCATAATTCAGACCGTTGAATTATAACTTCTAACTCATAAGGCGTGCCCAATCACAAAACTGCAGATTTAGTTAATTCATGGCTTTCTGTCACTCGCGAAGCTGGAACTCCTATTTCACCGTTGCATTATTATTTAGCAATAAAATGTTTTCAGCAGTCATAAACTGTACTAATTCGTGATTTTCTACGTTTTTAATGATGCCAAAAGGTGACTAGTTATAGAAAAAGTATCGTATTCTGCCCCTGTGGAAAGACTATTACTCACCTTATTCGATTCTATAAAAAATTATCAGTAGTAATATAACAAGAGAGTGAGAATAAATTGAAAATGATTCGACAGATTTTTCGAAAACTTGTTGCCAGGCAATAGTCACGAAAGCCCATAGGGCTTGAGTGGCTATTGCCAAATGGCAACAAGTTTGAGAAAGAAACTGGAGAATTATTTTCTAATTTATCGAACTCTCGAATTATATTTAATTAGATTATTTTTTACTTGCGTTGATAACTACCTATATGACAACTGACATTTGTCAACAAAAACAAAAGCTACAGAGATTATTCCCGGGAATAATCTCTAGAGCTTATTCTCACCATAATAATGACAGGATTGGTTAAAACGCAGTCACATTACAGAAAATGAAACATTTAATTGGTTTTAAGAAATGTCAAAAAATAATCTAATTTATCGAACTCTCGAATTATATTTAATTAGATTATGTTTTGATATACTTTACTTGCGTTGATAACTACCTATCTGACAACTGACATTAGTCAACAAAAACAAAAGCTACAGAGATTATTCCCGGGAATAATCTCTAGAGCTTTATTCTCACTATAATAATGACAGGATTGGTTAAAACTGATGTAACATTCGGACTTAGTCATATTTAAAATCAACAACCCGACATCATTTCAAGTTTTTGATCGTATCTTAAGTGATTACTGGATTTTTCTTTGAGTATAAGGGGTTTCGATACAAGCACAATTTTTTATAAACAATAAATTTTTCTCCTAAAACTCATATTAAAAAAATGTTCCCTATAGGAAACCTCATCACTTTACACACTGTATTTATCAAGTTTGGTTTCTTTGAAAAGGGATGTTTTTTCAAGATAAGCTATGTAAGATATTTAGAACTTTCTGAAATAGAATAGTTTGTCAGTAAAGAACAAATTACTCAATTTTTGTTAGATCTTATTTTTCTGCAGAAAAAATATAAAAGCAGTTTTCATAATACTTTCTTATATAATAGATAACAAAAGTATAGCCCGTTTTTATTAATTTAGGCCAAGTTACAATTGGAATTTTGGCGTGGTAAACTGTATGTAAAAGTAATTTAGATGGATAAATGAGGAACCCACTAAATTCTTAATAATATCTTCCCAAGAGACCGATTTATCGTTAGGTAGTTACCGCACATCGTTAAAAAGCTGTTCCCATACAAAATTTCTTCGCGGGCGAAAAGTAGCCACTTTACGCCCGGGAGTGCGAAAAGGCCATTCTTAATAATACTGGCTTTAACAAACCATCATGAATTCTTTTACGGACGAATAATTAGTTTCCGATCAAATCCACAATTTCTTCCTACATCACCAGATTCAAGTATTTTATATTAATTTGTATATCCCTTCTCTCAAAAATAAGATATGCAAGACGTCCATTAACAATATCTAGAAAGTACATAATCGAACTATCCAAGAACGTGCCAATATAGGTAATTCGACAAATGTTTAACAGTATGTAAAGGCGTTAATTAAAGTTAATTTCTGTCATTTTTACCATATTTAATTTTTATGTGATTTTAGTTTTGTTGCATACTGAAATACATACATTAAGGAGTCTTCCTTCTCTCAGCCTAAGATTCCATTCCTGCCTGCCTTCCTAGTCACCATCTTCTAGTCCTCTATTGAAACAAAAATTAAATTATATAAAAACTATAATTTACAATCCTAATAATTGCTAATTATGATTTACCTATTTTACTGTTTATAATGCAGTTGTTACGTTGTGTTACATAAAAAAGACGATTTCTTGAGAATTTGGTTTATTTAATTTTAAAACAGCGTGGTTAACAATTAGGCGTCTTCTCACTTAGCCTCTACTGAAATCTAACTCAACAATGCTGTTTAGTTACTTGCGATTCCGTTTGCGCTTGCTGTGTAAATACTAGGGCTGTTGATCCGATCCGGATAAAACGGATATCCGGATAATTTTCACGTAGATATCCGGATAATTAGTATTTAAAAATATCCGAAATGGAAGAAATCGGATATCCGTGAGAAACAGAATATCCGGCTAAACTGTATAACTCGGATAAAAAAACTATCCGAATAAAGAATTATCCGGATAAAAGAATTTATCGCTGAATACGCAATACTAAATTTATAAATTGCAATGAGATTGTTTATTTTATTAAGAGTTTTTAGTTGACGACTGCTGACTAAACACTAACACAGCAGTCAAAACATAACAGAAATAAATAACCAGAATTCACATCAAATATATGATGTAATTTAATGCGGTATGTCGGTATGTGATAAGAATACTAAGAATAGACTTAATGATTTCTAAAGATTTCTCTTAAACTGCTTACAGAATATTTTGTAGGCAAGTTATGTAGGAGATTAGTTTCTGCAAGCTATATTTTAATATTTTAAAAAGTTTGCATAATACATTTTTAGAGCAGCAAGAGACCTTTTTTAGTATTTTCAATATTTTCATATCATTTTCAGCTTTCTAGTTAATTGATAATAGATTTAAAAGTAATCTGGATACTTCAAAATATCCGGATACTGTAAATTATCCGGATATTATAACTATTCGGATATTTCTAATTATCCGGATAAAAAATTAGTTTGTTAACCGAATTCGGAAATTTCGGATGACTCGGATAAAAGTTCATATCCGGATATCCGGATAACTTTTTTTCTTTTCAACAGCCTTAGTAAATACTAACCAACGGATGATCGGCTTACAAAACCGTGACGTAACTGAATTTCTTTTATATCAGATATTTTTGCAAAATACTTTGCTTTTTGGTAAGTTAAAGCTACCTTTTTTACTGTGTAAAGTGTAGAATTGGGGTGGTATTTAAAACCATTAACTTAAAATTTTACATTTCCATAATCTCCCATCAGTTTAGTGCCATGAAAAATACAGTTTAAGGCTTTTACTTTTAAGTGCAGTGCTATATTAAATCTGTAAATGTTGTCGTGGTTCATTTTATGCGTTTTTTTATATAATAGGTTTCCCTAGGGGGATGGTGTCAATTGGTGCCTTTTTGCATTCAATTTGTAACAGAAGCACCTAAAATAAGGTTAACGTAATTTTGATCTTAAATCACTACACACCAGTTGGTTTCGCTTCTCTGTCCTTTTATTATTATTATCTTTAAAAAATAGAATCAAAGAATACTTTGAATAAATTATAACAAATACAGGAAATATTGTTAGATCTGTTCCAAATTTTTACAGTGCTAATTACAAAGATATTCACCGTTACTCGATGGAAAGAAAGATCACAAATAAGAGCACGGTATAAAGTATCGATAAGACTAATTAAATCCCTGCTAATTAGCTTATTGAGATGTGGAAAGTGACAGATGTCCATTAATACGCTTTATGCAAATGAGCCGATAAAATCTCTCTTTTCATACATACTTATACTCACAAATTTCAATTCACGTAATTTTAAATAAACGATAACCGATACGTTGTGGTTGATGAATGATAGATATTACTTTTTTATACTGGTTGTAAATAACGTACCGTAATAAAATCGATTTTTCAATCGCCTACGCTTGTTCGCTTCTTGCCATTTACATCTATATGTAAAAGTTTAATGTTATAAGGCAACTTGGGATTTTAATTTCCGCTTTAACCATTTACGCGAAAATATGCGGAAAATTGCTCGATAAAGTTTCCTAGTAAAGATTTCTACGGTGGGTTAGGATTAACGATGTTACTTTTACATTTTCTCGGAACGATTAAAAAATGCTTACTTTTAGATTCATTTCGCACGAAACTGATATACCGGTAACTATGAAAATTACAGAATTTCTACTAAGAAATAGCAAATGTAATTACGCTTTGTTATGTTGTAGAAAAACTAAGTAGGTTGCTTTTATAAAATTCTTCTGCATATTTTCTACGATTATCTTGAACAAATCAAAGTAAGCATAACCTAGCCAGCTTACGGGATTTTCGAATTATTTAATTAAAATTTGAAGTTAAGAAGGACAAGATGATTAAATTAAATAAACGTTGTAATTTTAATTAAATTTCAATTCTAAAATAGGAGTGAAATTTTCAGCAAACGAAGTCACTATTGTTAACACTGTAAATAAATGGCGAAGAATCTTCGGTAGATTTTTCTTACTTGCTATTTAGTAATTATACGCTATTAATTACAGCACTGTTGAGTGTCCTGATAAATAAATGAACAAATAAACAGACAAACAGCAATAACTTGACATTTTATTGTTCTTGGAATTTGAAGCAAAAGTTCGGTCAGTTTGTTTGTTACGTCGAAATGTGACTATAAGTTCAATTATAGTTACTATGTTGGAAATTTATATTTTTAACTTTTTACAGAAGTTCCTTTTGAAGTACTATATAATGTCTTTAGCAAATGAGATACTCATAAGATACTAATTACCTGGACGGCAAGTACAGCCAGTTCAAAGCTAAGAATCTTATTAGCTGAAACCTTACTAGATTGATAATTTTAATTTAATAAATACAAAAATAATTCACTAATTCAATTCTGCTGCTAGTAATTACAATTTATTATAAACTTCCGGTATCATATAAATTTGTTTTACTTATAGCATCAAAAAAACGTTTTTCTCAGATAAATACGTAATTAAACGAATCGGAATAATAAAGAGTTTTATCTAGAACCTAATTTCCTAGCCGTAAATAGGCCAGGCCCCTGCAGTTGTCGAATTTTACATTTGTTGTTAGGTGTAGGCCGTTGAAAATCGTCTCTCTTTTCCTATAAACTAAAACACTAATTTAATGTAAGTAACTAAAATGTAGGAAGTGCTGTTTAAATCTTAACATTTTCTGAAGGTTGTTTGTGGACAGTTGATATTTTATGCTTCTTTTTTGAGCATTCGTAGAAAAAAGCGTTAAAGAGTAATTTTTGAGTTAGGGAGTATGCCATTCAAAACGTATTTGAACGTTCCAGCTGTGATAAAAATTTCAAAATATAGCTGTTTAAACCGCTTTAAAGAACAACAGATTCAGTTTCGCTTCAGCCTATTCCGTAAAATGTACCTCGAAAACGCTCTTTCGTATGTTAAAAGAATAAATGTAAAAATTAAAAGACATTGGAAGAAGATTTTGGTGCCCAATGCCATTAGAACGATATTTTTATAATCTATTGCTTAACAATGTGTAAACAATGGCGTTTGCAAAATTCCAAAACCTTTGAAATTACGCCGTTTCTCATTCTTGGGATCCTTTTTTTGATATTTATAGACGTATTTTAAAAATTGCATTAAAATTCGGATCTTCAAAAAATTGTTCCATGCATAATTTTAAAGTTCGAAACTTCCAAATAATTAGAACCACTATTCCTCTTTTTTGAAGCCTCCCCGGTCGATGTCCTTAATAGATAATAATTAAGACTTTTTTCCAAGAAAAAGCATGTCCAACTTACGTAACCGGTTTTGATATTATTTTGAAATAATACACTTTTTAATGAATTTTCATTTTAGCTTTCTTCTGTTCTTCTGCTTTAATTAATCTTTGGACGTATTTTTCTTCGATTTCACTTCGTTACTCCATAGAAAACAAATTTAGTTAAAAAACAAAGCATGTCATAGCCGAGAGAAAGCACATGAGAAGAAATACCAATGCACACTCAGACGAACTTAAACAACTAAATAAAACCATAGCAAAATAAATTAAGAAAGATGTAAGAAAATTTACCACAGAAAATATCAAAGAGAGCATTTCACAAAACAGAAATAGAAAAGTTTTCAAGAACAAGCTTTCAGCTGGGAAGAAAGAAGTTTTCAAGAGATCCAGACATTACAAATAGACAAGAACTCCTAGCCATAAAAGAAGAATTCCTTAAGGAGTTATGCAGAACCAGACAAGTAGGAGTTGAATTGTAACCACGAGAAGAATTGGTGATAAACCAGGGTTCCGAAGAAGGACCAGACATAACATCGGCAGAAATTAGAGTAAACCTATAGAGGCTATAAAAATATGAGGAAATATATTATTGCAGAAAATATTCCAGCTATTCAACATGTGTTTGCATAATACCACTACTCTTCCGGCTGGAAACCTCCCTTTCCTGCCTCATCCATACAAGCTGTTTAATGAGAATAATAGCTAAAAGTTTAACCAAAAAATAGGATTCGATCAGCCTCGAGAGAAGAGGCTTCGATCCAAGCGATCATTTGTTGTTGTTGTTAAAAAACCTGATTGAAAAAATCATTGAGAACAACAAACCTTTGATATTAATATTTATCGACTTTAGAAAGGCATTTGACACCGTCAAACTTCCAGCAATATTAGCAGCCTTAAAACAGTGAAGAATTGATTACAGATATACCAAACTTATATAACATACTCGTATATACAGTAATGTCTACAGCTACTATAAGACTCCTTGAAATAACTAAAACATTCAAAATCAAAGAAAGAAGACGGCAAGATGATTCTACAGGGTGATTCAAATGTTGTGGATTTAAATTAAATTAAATGGGCATATGCTGACCCTAATAGAAGTACATTACAGCAAAAATTTAAAGCTTATCGCAATTTTTGTTTATTTTAAATTTGGTTACACATGTTTGAGAACCGCTGGCAGCTAAAAAGCCTGCGATAGAAATTTGACCATGGAAAAATAAATGAAACATTACACAATTATGTAATTTACAGGTTTCACTTTCCTCTCACATTTTTTCAGGCTTGAGACTGACAATTAGTGGCACGTTTAAAAAGTGATATTAGAAAAAACTGTTGTTAATGAAGAGAAACAAGACTTACAAAAAATATTCAAATTCCTCCATGCAAAAAACACAAAACTTCTACACAAACACACAAATAAAAACTGTCTTTCAGAGCTGTTGCAGCATTTTGAAGAGCTTTCTCGAAAATTAAAATAATTAATTAACTCTGTTTTAAGGTTAGAATGACTTTCCATTAAAGCGTTCGAACAGTGCACTTTCCAAGCGAACAATGAATTAGGCACACACGCATGGACTTTTATCAATACTAACAAGAAATACGATTGATAAATTTAAATTTTGAATGTAAACAGAACTATTTGATATGCTCCACCTACCCTTAAAATTAATGACAATACTTTTGAATCACCCTGTATATCCCCAAAATTATTCAAGGCCTCCATAGAATATGTATATAAATCTTTAAACTGGGATAATGCTGGAATTAACATAGGTAGATAGCGAGTATCTAAATCTAAATCATGTTGCGAATGATATAGTACTGACAACATAAGATATACCGTAAAAAATGGCTTGGGAGTTGAAGGACCAACTTTTTGCCAAGTGGGAGAATCAGCATCTCGGGACAAGCCATAGATTAGGTTTGCGATTACAAATACTTGGGACACGAAATGAGAATGGCTAGAGACAACCAAACCTGCGAAATCTAAAGACGAATAGGCCTGAGGTGGGTCGCGATCGGCAAACTCCGTGATACATTTAAAAAAAAAAGAAATAGGTACCTATATGTTTGAAGTGGAGAGTATTTGAGCAGTGTGTGGCACAAGTGATCACTTGAGGTGCTGAAACGCTGACTCTCCCCAAAAAAACAACACAAAAGCTGAAAGTAACGCAACTTGCAATGGGGAGAGCCATGCTAGATATCATAAAACAGGACATGATCCCTAACACCACCATACGTCAAAGAACAGGACTGAAAAATATTATAGAGCGTATCACGGCACTGACGTGGAAGTGGGCTAGGCACATCGCTAGCTTTAAAGACAACAGATGGATGAAACGAATAGTCGAGTGGCGTCCCAGACAAGATAAACGAAGCAGAGACAGATTCTCGAGCCTCTGGGCGGATAATTTGAAACGTATGGATTAGAGGCGACCTATGTCCAGCAGTGGATTAGAGAGACTGGATGAGAATCCATAGAAATGGGATGATGATACCCGTGATTGTAACCAGTGCTTTGGTGGTCTGCCCGGTGGTCTCTTTCCTTGCTGTTTTAGCTAATCTGTTATCGTCCATCCTTGTGTTATGATTGTACCACTCGCGTGTCCTCACGCGTGCCAATCTTACTACATCTTGAATTGCCAATTTTCTTCTTATTTCAGACTTTCGAATTCTGTTCCATAGCGTTACATTAGCTATGCTTATGAGTGGTTTCATTTCTGTTATCCTCATGATCTGTTTTATTCAGGATGTTTGGGCTCTCGTCTCGTTACCATATGTTAGTAGTTATTTTTCAAAATTATATCACGCTTCGGTGTTTTACTTCTTGTTGCATGTTTCTGTATTTTGTTAATTCTACACCTAGATAATAAAAAGACATCAGCCGCTTGATAATTTAATTATTTATAACTAGTAGTTCGCATCTGATAGGATTCTTTGCAACTACCATGGATTTTGTTTGTTTCATTTTAATACTATTGTAATTCTGGTGTGTGGTGTGGTGTGTTTTGTTGCATGTTATAATCTTCAGCTGTTTGTTGGAATTTGTGTAACAGTCTTTGCAGTCCGTCTTCTCTATCAACAATTAATGCCGCATTGTCGGCATAGCAGCCGATTTTGATGTCAATGTTTCCTAGTCTATAATCCTCGTTCAATGTTCGTACATTCTCTATTATCTCATTCATGATTAAAGTTAACAAAACAGGAGTTAGTCTTTCTACTTGTCTTATACCAGTAGGTACAGGTGTTTCTCCCGGTATGATGTTATTTACTCTTCTATGTCTTCGGTTATTGATATCCTGATCGATTCCATTTATGTTTAGGAGTTCTACAACATCATTTAGTTCCATACCGTCAAACGCCCGTGTTAATTCAACAAAGTATAGGTATGCTGGGCATTGGTATTTCTCAATTATTTGTCGTAGAATACATATGGCGTCGCGTCGGTGATTGAACTATTTGATCGAAAACCTTCTTGCTCGTCATGTATATTTATTCTTAATACGATTTCCTTTGTCTCTGTCAGCAGTTTTCAAATGGTGCTTAGCAACGTTATTTCACGATAATTCTTAAAGTCAATTTTCGACCCTTTTACCATTTCGTAGAATCTTATCAATTCGTCGATTAGTTTCTCTTCTCCATATTTGATTAGTTCGTTTGGGATCTCATCCTGCTCAGGGGATTTTCTATTTTCAATTTCCCAATTGTGTCTGTTACTATTTGCCTTGAAGGTATATATATGCGTCTGTATTTTCGTTGCTCTGTTGTATATTTTCTATGTTAGACTCTTCTTTGTTATATATAGTTTTGAACTTCGTTAACAGGTTTCTTTTTGTTCCTTAATAAGTTTCTTGTTCTCCGTTGTCTACGGTACACATCGTTCTCCATCTCCATATAGTTAACTCTGTTTCATATTGCCACATACTTTGGGCGCTCTTCTTTTGTTTGAATCCTACGATATTTTTTGTAAGCGTTTATCGTTCTGTTTGCTAATTCTTTGATTGCTTCACAAAACCATAGTGTTTTATTCGTACTTACTTTTCGTTTTCCTAATGCTTCATTTGTAGCTTGT
The DNA here is from genome assembly GCA_963082815.1 of Melanotus villosus. NCBI lineage: Eukaryota > Metazoa > Arthropoda > Insecta > Coleoptera > Elateridae > Melanotus > Melanotus villosus. Next base: position 25,160,685 of record OY720419.1, on the reverse strand, counting down.
TGTATATGTATATTGCATATTAGTTTTTCTCAGGCTGTATCTACATTGTCGGCGCGGATTATCGGGTTGTTCTCTATTTTTCGTTCTAGTTGGGTATTATACCTATAAATAGTATTCTAATACTTTCTTGTTCTAGTAATTCTATGTTATACCGTGACTTAAAAAAAACATTTAGATAAGGGTGGCCCTGATTCAATCATAGATGTTTTATGCTCCACTGTGAAAACCAATTTCACAATTTTATTGAAATTTGCACAATAGTATTATGACAGCAATACAGTGATCACAGTTAATAATAAATTCTAAATCTTGCAATAGACATTACTTCTGTTTCTCATGGTCAACCCTTATCTCAAATTCCTTTAAACTCACGGAATTTGTCTCTGACTGACTCTACATTTTCTTGGCGTTACTTTTTAATAGAGTCTTATGGAGTGCCTTACATTTTATAGAAATCGGTCCAATAGTTTTCGATATATGGAGCTTTAAAAACTCACGTAGTCACCTAGTATGTGCGAATCGATAATTTTCAAAAAACACATACAGGGTGTGTATAAATTGGCGAAAGAACTAGACGTGGCGATGTTGGTCATCAATATTGTATCATGCTTCCTGGGTATCTGGGTATGCACGGGATCTCCAAAGTTTGAAAATGAAGTCTTTTAATAAGTATTTTAATTCATTATCTGTTGACAGAAAGAGCTGCAAATTAGAAGAAAGAAGAATTGTAAAAATTATTTTTTCATAGATGTTGCTTGTCAGCCCCAAAAGCGTGTTTTAAACATTTCTTCGTTAACTTACTATCGTAAAAAATACATATGGTAGCATTGTAAAACAATAATTTATTATTCTAGATTCTAGAGTGATGCGACTCTAAATTACTTCTGTCTTGATAACGTCAAAGCTTGACAAAGTATCAAAATTTACAAGTGGACTTGCTTTTTCTAATTTTGTATCATCCTTGCTGTTTATTTTCATTTTCTTGTTTCGTTCACTAACAATGGATTTTACGTTCAATGATTATGCTGATATGCACATGGTATTTGGTTTCAGTAATGGAAATGGCCACATGGCAGAACATGAATACCGTGTACGTTATCCAAATCGGAGGCATCCTAGATCCTAGAGCAAATGTTTTTCGAAGGCTGGACCAACATTTTCGTGAAACTGGTTCCAAGACCAAGGCAAAGGCGCACAGTACAACTGGAAGAGCAAATTTTAGATGCAGTACAAGAAGATCCCTCCGTCAGCACCCGGCAGTTAGCTGCAACATTAAATATTCCACGCAATATGACCGTTCATTTGGTTCTAAAAGAAAACCTTTTTCATCCTTATCATGTCTCAAAAGTTCAGCCCCTTTATGAAAATGATAGCTGATAACATAGTCCGATTGAATTTCTGTAACTAATTTTAAATGCAATTCGTGACAAGGACGGCTTCTTGAGACGTATTCTATGGAGCGATGAGTGCATTTGTACTAGAGATGGCGTATTTAATACACATAATACAGGGCTGCCAAATGGTCCCCCTTTGGGGGACTAGGTACCCTTTTTTGAAGTTGGTCCCCAAAAGTCCTCTAAAATCATTTGTGGTCCCCCAAAGTCCCCTTAAATCAGTTTAAAAAAAATGCCACAAACGTAAAAATTAAAACTTCTACTTTTGGAGAGCGCAAGTTTGAATTTAAATTTCCTGCATTTTTCGTTGCCTCGCACGCCGTGCGTGATAGTCGAGTGAATTGCAGCATTGGTGGATGGTTGGCAACACGGTCTGTCAACTCTAACCTACGAAATGAAACTGTCATGGTAAAAACTAAAAGTAATAAGGTAAAGGATTAAATTTTTACAATGCTGTGAATAAAGTGTAATAACCATTGGTTTGTAGATCTGATTGTTATAACAAGATGGGCAAGTGTAATTTTGCTGAAGGGTGGTTAGAGAAGAGAGATTCAGATGGTAATCTAATATCAACTTGAGCACAAAAACGAGAACACTCTCAAGCATTTTACAGTGTATGTTCAAAGACATTTTTTTAGAATCCAACATGTCTGCAAATTCATGTGTTGGAATAAGTGATGTGTTTTCAGCAATGTTCCCGGGTTGCCTACCGGAAGGTTTTAGTTTATCCAGAACTAAAGTTGCTTATCTTATTAATTATGCTCTTGCGCCATATTTTAAGGAGATGATTTTAGAAGATGTAGGATTGCAACCGTTTACTATTATGTATTATGAAACAACGAATGCCGAAGACAAAAAGAATTACAAATTTGTATTAAGTATTGGTCTTGGTCAGCTAAACTACAACGTGTTGTTACTTGTCATCTTGATACTCACTTCTTGGGACATGCCACAGGGGAAATCTTAAGTCAGAAAATTCTAGACACATTAACAGCAGCTAATTTACCTTTGCAAAAACTACTAATGGTTGGTTCAGATGGACCCAATGTAAGTAAAACTATCTGGCGTAAATTAAATTCAGCAGTACTATTGTCAAGGATTAAACCACTTATTGATATCGGTACTTGCAATATACTGAGGTGATATTGTTTTAATTGAATTTGGATAAAGTGAATGAACACCTTTTGAAAGTATGAAAATTTAGTGTAAATAAAATTGTAAATAGTTATAAGTTAGAAAATGAATATTGTAAATAAGTAGGATAGAATCTAGATAGTAATTTTGTAAATATGTCATAAAAATAATTTTGTAGAGTGTTAAAATTTAAGAAACTAGGGTAACAAATAAAAAACAAACAGTTGAATATTTTTTTTGGAAAAACGTAAGTTGAGTTTTTTTAAAAACTCTTAAAAACGTATTAAAGTACCAAAAGAATATTCTGAAAACAAATTGTAAACAAATAAAGATTGAAAAGAAGTTATAATTTGGAATTTTAATTTAATAAAAGTTTATTTGGAATAAAAATTATTATTTTTGAAGAAGTTTATATAAAAATTTGGATATTACACAAATATAAATAAAATCGAAAGAAGGAAATTGTGTTATTGGTGAAGTTGCAGTAAGGTTGGTGGAGTTGCAGTCAGGTTGGTGGAGTTGGAGTCAAAGGGAAAAGTCTTTCATTGTGAAAAGGTTGGTTCAACAGTTGGATACATTAGAACTCAAGCCAGGGAGTGTTGTTTGTTCAAGTTGTTTTTCAAATATAAAAAAGGTAGTTTATATTTTTAATTTTTAGAAAATTGTTTAGTTTGTTATTAGAATTATTTATTGTTATTTCTTTGTAAAAGTTTATCATAATTTTGAAAGGTGTTATATTTTTTAAAATTTTATCTTGGTGAATTTTTATAAATTTCGTCAAAGGGAACCCTTTAAAGACCTTGATTTAGGAGATTCTGAAAGAAATTAATTAAATCTTATTATTGAGCTAGCCGGAAGAATAATTAAAAATTGTATGTAATTCTTTTAAGTGGAAGAGCATAACAATAATTGGCGCCCAACGTGGGGCTTGTCACATCAATTATCTTAACAATAATTGGCGCTCAACGTGGTTGCTTCGTGGGGTTTTGAAAGGACTTCGTAGGGCTACTTAGGGCTCCGAAGAGTTTATTTTGACAGTGACAGGATAATTTTGCATACATCATTCTAACAATTATTGTCATACATAACAATAATTGGACCAGCAACGTGAGGCTTAATATTATTTTGTTATTAATAATTTTGAAGGGGTTCTGAAAGGCAAGGTAGGATAAAAATTAGTGAATAAAATATTAACTAGAGAACAGAAGTAATAAAAACTTGGTAGGGTCATTCACAGTTTTGAATAAAAGTTATTTAGTAATTGAAATAATACAGATTTGAATCAATAAAGAAAAGTATAACGAATTTAATTGTAGAAGATATTTCCATAAATATTGAATTGTTTCATAATAAAAGTCAGTTTGAAGTTTATTAAATTTGACAAATTGATAAAATTGACAAACTTGATTGTTTATTGTTTTGTGTGAAATTTTTGCTTAAATATTCAAATAATAAAATTCAATAAAAAACGAGATACAGATATTTTGACAAAGTTTAGAAATTGATAATATGAGCGAGGGCAGAAGAAATTTAAGAAGTTCTAGGAAAGATAAAGAACAGGAAATGGAACAACAAGAGGAGGAAAATGAAATGGAGGTGGTTGAAATCGAAGAGGAACATGAAAATGCAGGTGAACAGTTAGAAGAGGAACCTCAAAGTGTTGGAGATCAATTACAAGTTCAAACTTCTCAAATTATTACAAATCCAGTTCAATTTGACGGGAATTTTATGCAAATGATGATGCAACAGTTTAAAGAAATCAAAGAAGATTCAAATAAGCAGTTTACAGAAATGAAAGAAGATACCAAGAAACAAAATAAAAAATTAGATGAAATGAAAGAAGATACCAAGAAGCAGTTCACAGAAATGAAGGAAGATACCAACAAATTAAATGAAAAACTAGATAAGAAGCTGGAAGAAATTAAAAAACAGTTTGATGAACTAAAAGAAGAGAATAAACAACAGAAGCATGAAGTTAATAAGCAATTTAATAAATTGAAAGAAGAATTGGTGAAAAATAAACAAGATTTATGTAAAGAAATTAAAGAAATATTTAAAAATGTTAAATATGAGGAAGAAATGGTTATTTTAGAATACCAAGAAGTAATTAAAGAATATGAAGGCGTGGAAGATGAAATTGAAGTTCAGGAAAATATTAATAATGTTAATAATCCTGAAGTTATTGAATTAAATAAAAATAAAATGTACATAAATGATGTGCAAGAAGAAATTAAAATTACAGAAGAATATCTTGATATGCAAGATGAAATGGTAATCAATGAAAATGTTAAACTGATAAAGGATGGTGAAAAAGAAAATTCAGGGATAATCAAAGATGGTATTCCAAAGAATTATGTAAAGATAAATAAGAAGAATTTAATTAAACAAAATATTAAATTATTTATCAAAACTGGAAAATTAAAATATGAAATGAAATTGACTAAACAGATTAAAAGGAGATTTTCAAAACAAAATAAAGCTAAAATGGTTAAGAATAAATTGAATAATAATCGTACGAAAAATGGTAATAAAATACAAAGAAACTCATTGAATTATCAATTTCAAAAATCAATTAATAATGAATATAAGAAAAATGATAATTTGCATTCAAATAAGATAAATAGGTTTTTAAAATTTAAAAACAGGTATTTTAATTCAAACGAATTCAATAAATACAGTTTTAAAACTAATACAAAATTGCGTATAAAAGAATTAAAAGGTCCACCAGAATTTTAAAATGTGTTATAATTTAGTATACTTGTAAAAATGTTAATTGTTTATTGTTAAATATTATTTACTTGCTTCAAACGAAAATTTTTAATTGAAATTTATTTAAATGATTAGTTAAATTTTAAAATTTAAAACTGCAATTTGTTTGATAATTAATTGAAATTAATACATGAGAAATTCCTCTAATTTTTCATATATCAATGTTATATCGATTTGAAAATTAAAAAAAATTAAGATAGAAACATTATGTCAAATGTCAAACGTCAAATTTATTAAAAGTCAAAAATGACTTAAATGTCAATAATGACAGATCTAAAGAAAAGTCAAAATTTAACTTAACCTGATTTTATATGTTAAAATGACAAATAGGGTTGTTAACTTAACGAAATTAAAATTGAGAAAATGTGTTTGAAAACAAAAATTTCACAAAAACAAGGTAGGGTTTTGAGGTGATATTGTTTTAATTGAATTTGGATAAAGTGAATGAACACCTTTTGAAAGTATGAAAATTTAGTGTAAATAAAATTGTAAATAGTTATAAGTTAGAAAATGAATATTGTAAATAAGTAGGATAGAATCTAGATAGTAATTTTGTAAATATGTCATAAAAATAATTTTGTAGAGTGTTAAAATTTAAGAAACTAGGGTAACAAATAAAAAACAAACAGTTGAATATTTTTTTTGGAAAAACGTAAGTTGAGTTTTTTTAAAAACTCTTAAAAACGTATTAAAGTACCAAAAGAATATTCTGAAAACAAATTGTAAACAAATAAAGATTGAAAAGAAGTTATAATTTGGAATTTTAATTTAATAAAAGTTTATTTGGAATAAAAATTATTATTTTTGAAGAAGTTTATATAAAAATTTGGATATTACACAAATATAAATAAAATCGAAAGAAGGAAATTGTGTTATTGGTGAAGTTGCAGTAAGGTTGGTGGAGTTGCAGTCAGGTTGGTGGAGTTGGAGTCAAAGGGAAAAGTCTTTCATTGTGAAAAGGTTGGTTCAACAGTTGGATACATTAGAACTCAAGCCAGGGAGTGTTGTTTGTTCAAGTTGTTTTTCAAATATAAAAAAGGTAGTTTATATTTTTAATTTTTAGAAAATTGTTTAGTTTGTTATTAGAATTATTTATTGTTATTTCTTTGTAAAAGTTTATCATAATTTTGAAAGGTGTTATATTTTTTAAAATTTTATCTTGGTGAATTTTTATAAATTTCGTCAAAGGGAACCCTTTAAAGACCTTGATTTAGGAGATTCTGAAAGAAATTAATTAAATCTTATTATTGAGCTAGCCGGAAGAATAATTAAAAATTGTATGTAATTCTTTTAAGTGGAAGAGCATAACAATAATTGGCGCCCAACGTGGGGCTTGTCACATCAATTATCTTAACAATAATTGGCGCTCAACGTGGTTGCTTCGTGGGGTTTTGAAAGGACTTCGTAGGGCTACTTAGGGCTCCGAAGAGTTTATTTTGACAGTGACAGGATAATTTTGCATACATCATTCTAACAATTATTGTCATACATAACAATAATTGGACCAGCAACGTGAGGCTTAATATTATTTTGTTATTAATAATTTTGAAGGGGTTCTGAAAGGCAAGGTAGGATAAAAATTAGTGAATAAAATATTAACTAGAGAACAGAAGTAATAAAAACTTGGTAGGGTCATTCACAGTTTTGAATAAAAGTTATTTAGTAATTGAAATAATACAGATTTGAATCAATAAAGAAAAGTATAACGAATTTAATTGTAGAAGATATTTCCATAAATATTGAATTGTTTCATAATAAAAGTCAGTTTGAAGTTTATTAAATTTGACAAATTGATAAAATTGACAAACTTGATTGTTTATTGTTTTGTGTGAAATTTTTGCTTAAATATTCAAATAATAAAATTCAATAAAAAACGAGATACAGATATTTTGACAAAGTTTAGAAATTGATAATATGAGCGAGGGCAGAAGAAATTTAAGAAGTTCTAGGAAAGATAAAGAACAGGAAATGGAACAACAAGAGGAGGAAAATGAAATGGAGGTGGTTGAAATCGAAGAGGAACATGAAAATGCAGGTGAACAGTTAGAAGAGGAACCTCAAAGTGTTGGAGATCAATTACAAGTTCAAACTTCTCAAATTATTACAAATCCAGTTCAATTTGACGGGAATTTTATGCAAATGATGATGCAACAGTTTAAAGAAATCAAAGAAGATTCAAATAAGCAGTTTACAGAAATGAAAGAAGATACCAAGAAACAAAATAAAAAATTAGATGAAATGAAAGAAGATACCAAGAAGCAGTTCACAGAAATGAAGGAAGATACCAACAAATTAAATGAAAAACTAGATAAGAAGCTGGAAGAAATTAAAAAACAGTTTGATGAACTAAAAGAAGAGAATAAACAACAGAAGCATGAAGTTAATAAGCAATTTAATAAATTGAAAGAAGAATTGGTGAAAAATAAACAAGATTTATGTAAAGAAATTAAAGAAATATTTAAAAATGTTAAATATGAGGAAGAAATGGTTATTTTAGAATACCAAGAAGTAATTAAAGAATATGAAGGCGTGGAAGATGAAATTGAAGTTCAGGAAAATATTAATAATGTTAATAATCCTGAAGTTATTGAATTAAATAAAAATAAAATGTACATAAATGATGTGCAAGAAGAAATTAAAATTACAGAAGAATATCTTGATATGCAAGATGAAATGGTAATCAATGAAAATGTTAAACTGATAAAGGATGGTGAAAAAGAAAATTCAGGGATAATCAAAGATGGTATTCCAAAGAATTATGTAAAGATAAATAAGAAGAATTTAATTAAACAAAATATTAAATTATTTATCAAAACTGGAAAATTAAAATATGAAATGAAATTGACTAAACAGATTAAAAGGAGATTTTCAAAACAAAATAAAGCTAAAATGGTTAAGAATAAATTGAATAATAATCGTACGAAAAATGGTAATAAAATACAAAGAAACTCATTGAATTATCAATTTCAAAAATCAATTAATAATGAATATAAGAAAAATGATAATTTGCATTCAAATAAGATAAATAGGTTTTTAAAATTTAAAAACAGGTATTTTAATTCAAACGAATTCAATAAATACAGTTTTAAAACTAATACAAAATTGCGTATAAAAGAATTAAAAGGTCCACCAGAATTTTAAAATGTGTTATAATTTAGTATACTTGTAAAAATGTTAATTGTTTATTGTTAAATATTATTTACTTGCTTCAAACGAAAATTTTTAATTGAAATTTATTTAAATGATTAGTTAAATTTTAAAATTTAAAACTGCAATTTGTTTGATAATTAATTGAAATTAATACATGAGAAATTCCTCTAATTTTTCATATATCAATGTTATATCGATTTGAAAATTAAAAAAAATTAAGATAGAAACATTATGTCAAATGTCAAACGTCAAATTTATTAAAAGTCAAAAATGACTTAAATGTCAATAATGACAGATCTAAAGAAAAGTCAAAATTTAACTTAACCTGATTTTATATGTTAAAATGACAAATAGGGTTGTTAACTTAACGAAATTAAAATTGAGAAAATGTGTTTGAAAACAAAAATTTCACAAAAACAAGGTAGGGTTTTGAGGTGATATTGTTTTAATTGAATTTGGATAAAGTGAATGAACACCTTTTGAAAGTATGAAAATTTAGTGTAAATAAAATTGTAAATAGTTATAAGTTAGAAAATGAATATTGTAAATAAGTAGGATAGAATCTAGATAGTAATTTTGTAAATATGTCATAAAAATAATTTTGTAGAGTGTTAAAATTTAAGAAACTAGGGTAACAAATAAAAAACAAACAGTTGAATATTTTTTTTGGAAAAACGTAAGTTGAGTTTTTTTAAAAACTCTTAAAAACGTATTAAAGTACCAAAAGAATATTCTGAAAACAAATTGTAAACAAATAAAGATTGAAAAGAAGTTATAATTTGGAATTTTAATTTAATAAAAGTTTATTTGGAATAAAAATTATTATTTTTGAAGAAGTTTATATAAAAATTTGGATATTACACAAATATAAATAAAATCGAAAGAAGGAAATTGTGTTATTGGTGAAGTTGCAGTAAGGTTGGTGGAGTTGCAGTCAGGTTGGTGGAGTTGGAGTCAAAGGGAAAAGTCTTTCATTGTGAAAAGGTTGGTTCAACAGTTGGATACATTAGAACTCAAGCCAGGGAGTGTTGTTTGTTCAAGTTGTTTTTCAAATATAAAAAAGGTAGTTTATATTTTTAATTTTTAGAAAATTGTTTAGTTTGTTATTAGAATTATTTATTGTTATTTCTTTGTAAAAGTTTATCATAATTTTGAAAGGTGTTATATTTTTTAAAATTTTATCTTGGTGAATTTTTATAAATTTTGAAATTCGTCAAAGGGAACCCTTTAAAGACCTTGATTTAGGAGATTCTGAAAGAAATTAATTAAATCTTATTATTGAGCTAGCCGGAAGAATAATTAAAAATTGTATGTAATTCTTTTAAGTGGAAGAGCATAACAATACATATTGTCCATAACGCATTTTTAAAAGGATTGACTGCAATGGAAACAAAAGTTCCAGAATTTGTAATTTCAATATATTATTTTTTTCATGGATATGCCACACGAGTAGAGGATTTTCAGAGAATCCAAAATAAATTCAACTTGCCGAAACATAAATTTCTGAAACATGTTCAAACTAGATGGCTTACACTTGGTGATGCAATTCAGAGAATAATTGAACAGTGGGAAGCGATAATCGAATACTTTTTGAAATATATTCCTACAAAAAATAGTTCTCTGGAAAAAAATAAACATTTTAAAATAGTTAAAGGTTTTTTAACAACCAAAACTTCGAAAGCCGAATTGGAATTTATTAAATATGTTAGTAAAATATTCACTCGATTCACAGGCTATTTTCAACGAGAAGAACCCTTAATTCACCTGATACAAGATGAATTACATGTTTTAGTACATTACTACATTACTAAACAAATTCTGTTTAGCAGAATATTGTCAAAAGATTTCGATTGCTGAACTTCATACTAATGTAAAAGATATTGAACGAATTCTGTGTCATCAGTGCAAATCCCTGGAAACAATTACTGTCGGTGAATACTCTACGACAGAAGTAAAAAAAACTACATGAAACAAATAAAATATCATTTTTTAAAACTGCCCAAAAAATGTAGGATATTGCTTGTACTCTTCATTTAATAACAAAAACACCTATTCAAAATGAAACGTTAAAGTATATGACATGCATTAATCCAAAATATATATTGGAAAACTGCTCTGTTGCTAATGATGGAAGAAATGAGTATATATCCAAAATCTGTGACATTTTACCTATTGCCATAAATAAAGATGAGACTGTTGAAGAATGGGATATTTTAAGAATTGATCCTCATGTCAAAAATATTAGTTATGGTAAAGACACTAGCGTGGATGAATTTTGGAGCAAAGTTTTTCAATTGCAGCTTCCAAATGGTGAACATAAGCATAAAAATATCAGCGCCGTTATTAGAGCCTGTTTATTATTGTCACATGGAAATGCTGACCTAGAACGTGGATTCTCATTGTCCGGAAGAGTTTTAACTAAAGACAAAGCAAGTATGGGGGAAATAACGTTGACATCTCGGTTACATGTTAAAAATGGAATTAAATTTTTTCAAAATAAAATTGAAAATATCTCTATAACTAAAAAGCTATTAAATTTAGCAAAGCATGCATATTGCAAATATAATTTACAGCTGCAAAAAGAGAGAGAGAGAAAAAAAAGAAGTAGAAAATCGGGAAGCAACAGAAATTTTGAAAAACAATAGAATCCAAGAAGAACTTAAGTTGGAAGTGGACGTAAATAAAAAATCTATTGTGCACTTGAAAGTCAAGCTGAAGGAATTAGAATCCGAATTTTTACGAAATAAAATTGTCAGTGAACAATTGATCAATACTGGCAACGATAAATTAAAGAGGGCATTACAAAAGAATTGTTTACAAGATGTTGCTTTAGCACAGGCTGTAATTCAGTCAGGAAATGACAAAATAAAAGAAGTAGGAGAGCAACAAAAAGAAATTGATGACTTAAAGACTAAAATCGACAAACAGAAAGACTCATTAATTAATGTGATTACAAAGAAGAGGAAACTAGAATGATATTTTTGTATGTACTGTATTGTTTAGATATAAGGGGCTGTGTGGCTGTGTAACTACCCCGTCCATAATATTAAGAGCTGACTTTTTTTTGTTTATTAACGCTTTATTATGTGTTATTGTTTTGTTAAGAATTCTACAATTTACTTTGTTGTTAATTAGTTATAAAGGCCAATGTTCTATTCATTAGCTAATATTTTTCTGTTCTATAATAAAATAGATATATAATATAATTATGGATATAATTATTATAGATAACTTTTTCTTCCTTATAATGTTAAAAAAGTAATACATATTTTTGGGACTTTTATTTTTATTCAAATATTTATCAAGCAGATTTAATCGCTTTCTGTACCATCCCAGTGCAGTGTAAAATATTGTTTTATTGGTATTTGTAATGAGACATTGCATAGCACGTTTGATGTTAAAATCATTTATAAAAACCCTGTATATCTTAAAAATATATGGTCCCCTTAGGTCCCCTTTTTAAAAAATTTTGGTCCCCATAACTATGCTGAAGTCTCCCTTCTTCAGTAGTACAGGTGCTGGCAGCCCTGCATAATATTCACCATTGGGCTGACGAAAACCTGCACGAATATCGAGAATATGGTCACCAGAGAAGATTTTCCATTAATGTTTGGCTTGGCATAATAAACCATAGGGTTGTTGGACCAATTTATTTGCCAAATCGTCTTAATGCCTATGAATACCTCAATGTTTTAGAACAAGTAATTGACAAGATGCCGTTGTAGATAAGACACGAAATGTTATACATGCATGATGGAGCTCCTACTCACTTTGCTCGTAATGTAAGAGAGTGGTTGGACGAACACTTTCCAAACAGATGGATTGGTCGCGGAGGCCCTATCTTATGGCCCGCGAGATCCCCCGATCTCAATCCATTAGACTTTTTATTTGGGGTTTCATTAAAGGGCAAGTTTATGCTTCGTCTCCACCATATTCTGACGAAGTTAGGAATAGAATTGATGCGGCTGTATTAGAAATCATCCCGAAAAAACTTGAACGAGTGATGCAAACTATACCACAAAGGTTACAACTGTGTTTGCAAACAGACGGTTTTCAGTTCGAACAATTAACTTAACTTTGTTCCCACGTTCACGGAATATTGCGATGTAACGGACATCCTTAGTTACCGTGCTATAACAAAACACCTGTGGTGCGTGGATCCAATGTTGTCAAATGTACATTCCTTTAAAATGTTTCCTGGGGACAGAGGAACCATTGTCCAACATTTTGGTATTAAGATTTTCGACTCAGAATTTTGTGACCAACATCGCCACGTATAATTCTTTCTATAATTTATACACACCCTGTATTTATAGTCCATAATTCTCAAATGTATTCTCCACAATTTTTGGGATTTTGGATTTTTATACAGATCCAAAATATCGCCTAAACTTAACCTTTTTTTCAGTTAGAAGTATATATATTTAGATATGAGTCTCATTGAGAATTTCAGGAATTCAAGTTAATAGTAAATAAAGTTATTATTATGTAGTTATAGGCACAAACGAAACTAAATCTTCAGTATATCGGTCATAGTTAGTACTTAACTCAAGGGATCATAAAAAACTTACACTCTTTTTAAAATAAACAATCCAAAATATCTGCTTTATATTTTTTGAAAAATTAAAAATTAAATTAAATTGAATTATAAAATAATATTCTTACTATTTTACAAAATTTGAAGTATTAAACGCCATTTTTTATTAAAATAGATCTGTTAAATTGTGCCTTTGCGGAAAAAATTAATATTCCTGAAAATAAACTAGGTTTTTATAAAAAAAAAAGACCAGTCATGTAATTAACTTAATAAGAGACCCATTCACGTGTATAAATCTGCATAGGTGAAACTTTAAATTTCACTTTCTTTTTCAATTTAATTTTATTATTTTATTATTATGTATTTTTCAGTCCTCTAAGTAATTTGGCTGTAGTATCATGAATAGACATATCATTTGTGCAGTTTTCATTGTCTGCCGTACTACTACTAGCAATGTCATTATAGACTTCCTCACCCTGGCTTTGGTTTTTAGGTCGAGTAATGACATTTTCTAGTTTCTACCACTTTTTCTATTCGTATAAAGAAACTATCAATTTTTTTCACTGTTTTTAAAAAATTAGTGCACTAGCACGGGCACTGTAGTACCGCACTCGGTCCAGATGAGCTGAACACAGCACAAGCAATATATATCCCTTCCTTCAAGTTTTATTAAAACGTAACTGTCTGCTCGTATGACAACTAACATTGTTAAATTTGTTTCTTTCTAGTGCCGCCCCCAAAATTTGCCGCCCCTAGGCCTGTGCCTAGTGGGCCTAGGTACAAAACCGCCACTGTGCATAATAATATTTTTTCATTGAGTGTCCAAAAAAATCCAACCATATATGTAAAATATCCCTTAAGATAAAACCCTAATAACTTATATTTTAAAATAAAGTTTAGGTATATAATTTTCCGTGTCTTAGAAGAATTTAATTTCTTTGTAATTAAATCATTTTTATTAACTGCGAGGCCAATAATATTATTTTACCTAGAAATTCCAAGAAGCAAATTCCAGCATTCACTTCAATTTATTTCGACATAGTTATAAAAATTTGAATTTAAAATCAGCAGAAATTTAAAAATCCTTTTCGGGAAACAGGCGTATTTCAGTAGGCCATGACTTTCTAAAATTAAAAAAAATTACATAAAATATGGTGCAAAAATTAATATTTATTTCACGATACGTTTGTTGACTAAAAGGGGAAGCAATAAAGTTTTTGTTTTATGTGTTTATTTCCATTTATGAGCAAAGTGTACAGCCAGTCCTTGTCACAAAATTAATTAGAAAGGTAAATTATCTCTACTTTAGATTTGGAGTTAATTCAAACTTTTTTTATATAATAAACACGTTAATTCGAATTTAATAACCGATATCTCGTGATTAGTTTTAAATGTTAACGATAATTATATATAAATTTCAAAATGTGTATTTTATTCAAAATGCGTTTAATTAAATTTTAATTATGGGGTCGTCTTCTTGATTTTTAATATGATTAACCTTTCTCTACATTTTCCTTTGAATTTATTGATGCGTTTCGGTGCCATGAGTTAAGAAAAGTCTGTCTAGCTCTTACTTATTTTCTTTCTCTTTTATAAGGCTAGATAAATAACTTTATTACTTAACTGAATTTGTTGTGTTACATTTAAAATTAATTTAATTTGCGTAATCGTTTGAATTGATCACTTCTCACTTCGCATATGCCACATTTTACATTTTCAAACTTTATACTTACCCATTGCTTCAGTTAATATTGCAGAATCTGTAGTAGCTTGTTGGCTTTGATGGTTTTAGGTGATTTATATGTTTATATTAAAACTTAAACAAAAATTCAAGAAAAATCCTGATGTTATTGTTTAAACTTTTTATTTCAACTTGAATATTACCTATACAACGTACCTTAAAAACTGAACATTGCACATCATCATCCTACATTCTAACAACATAACGCCTATCAGTCTATTTTGTAAAGGTTTTTATTGAAAATATTTCTAAATCCTAACAGCTAACTTAAAAACTATAATAAATAATCTTATTCTGTTGTACATAACTGTCTCCTTAATCGCGTTGCATTACTAAAAATTATACTTTAGAATTAGAAAATATTTTTACGTCCAAGTAATGGAAATGATAAATTGCAAAACTTTAAGTTACCTACTTAAACATTTATGTAAATTTTTATGTGGACTTTGGTTTGCAATAAATTGAAAATCTTCGTTGTGCGTTATATGATGCCAATTTGAAGGAAAACTAATTACATTATTTACAATATTTACAAAAACAAATAAAATGTGTAAATTACTGTCAGAAAAGCAATAACGTTGATTATAAAAATCAAGGGGATTCTTTATTACTTCCGGATTGTTGGTTATACCTTTAGATAGACTAAGTAAACAGGAATCTTAAGATTTATTTATTTTTAATTTTAAGTATTATATTCCTGTGTGACAATCAGATTAACCAATTAATCTCTTCTTTTTTAAAGATTCGTATCGGGCGGCAATTTAGCCCAATGAAATAATCCTCATGGCATGATTGAATTTTGATACACTTAAAGAGAATATGTTATTAGTAATTAACGGTCAGTTCAGTATCAATCAGTTACTTCTAACTACAACTATGATATTTAATATTTTATACATGCGGCAATTATATTTTTCAATCATAATTTTAATAATTTTTCTCCATTGTCAATATGATAAACTGCATTTACCGTATAACATTTATTAATTTGAAGGAGATTTTACAATTTGTTTATAAGTTATCAAGACAGTAGGGAAGCAAGTGTGCATTTACGTCCTTAGTGTAGTAATTACTACTTTAAAAATGCAAACACTGCTTATGTTTTCGACAAATAAGTTTAGTCATAATTCGAGTTAAAGCACTGCATCGAAAATTATTAAAATTTTTAATTGCAGTTTATATAGGCAGTGGAAATAATGTAGTAGGTACATAACATGGGAGAATGATTTACTCTGTCTGTAATCCAACGTACTCAGCATAGTAAGTCCCACTTACTTTCCTTGCTATACATACAGGGTGTCCACAAACTCACTTCACAAAAGAAAACTGCAAATTCTAGAGCTCATTTTATGTCGATTTGACGTAAATCACCTTATCCAAAAATGCTTGCTAAGGGAGCTAGAGCTCTTTAAAGATGGCGCCCTTACATCGGTTTAATTCAAATATCTTCAAAACGGTTTCCTTTTAAGTGATAACATTTTGTACATTTATTTCGTGGAATATGCTCAATCGTATGGCATAAATACGATTTTTAATTGTAGTCATAAGCGGCTCGTTTGGGAGGGGTATTGGACATTTTTATTCATAACTTTTTTGTCTTTGAAAATTTCGCCATTTTGACATAACATTTAACAAATTTCGATTTTTTATAAAAAAAATGATGATCTTATCTGAAGTCGCTATGACGCACCGTTTTCGAAAAAAATCGATTTGAACTTTTCATGTGTCAATGCATACGTTTCCATTGACCAACAAATTCATTTCTAAATTATGAAAGATGGCTATGAAAAATAAACATAATAACAATTGTATGAATGTCAAATGACTGGTATTTCAAACAGGTTTTGTTAGTTGTCAAATAAGTTTTAATTAAACCGATGTAAGGGCGCCATCTTTAAAGAGCTCTAGCTCCCTTAGCAAGCATTTTTGAATAAGGTGATTTACGTCAAATCGACATAAAATGAGCTCTAGAATTTGCAGTTTTCTTTTGTGAAGTGAGTTTGTGGACACCCTGTATAAATAGCTATTGCAACAAAAAAAGCTGTATATTAAAACAAGAACAGAATTAAAGCAAACAAAGCAAAAATTAAAGGAGAACTTTACTATTTTATTAATATCGCGAAGACGATGAAAGACATTTTGCTGATTTTTGAATAAAAAAGGTTTTATTTAGGTTTTTTTTCTTTGAAGAGTCGATTTTCAAAAGTGTTTCTATAAAACTTTTTTCTTTGCCAACAAGGGATGCCCTTTTTAAGTGAAAGACTTTACAAAGTGCCTCAAATAAAACAGTATTGCAGTAGTTTTTAAAAGTTAGAAGAACGTAAGAGCTGCCGATAGCACGCTTCGTAATAAATGTGAGGTTTCGTATTTTGACGATAGCTCAACAATTTGACATTAAACGGCAGCATATTTTATATGTAGCAGTCATAGTTGGCAGAATACAGAACGAAAAAGAATCTTTAATTTAAGCATTACAAAGGATTCATACCTTTGGAGGTAGCTAGATGTATGTACCTACACATAAAAATATTACTTCGGCAGGGTTTTGAACTGCTAACTTTGGACCACTTTGGACTCAATTAGCACAGCGTTAAAGTGATGCAAATCCCTGCCAAAGTAATATTTTTCTATATACCGAATTTTCAAATTTGTTAAAATACATTAGGAATCATCAACTTTACAGTAACAAACTATCGACAAGTTATCTTTTAAATACGTCAATAATGTTAAGTCGAACTTAACAGGTATGCGATAGCTTGTTGCCTTTTTAGCCATGTTTTTTAAAACTCAGCAGAGAAGAAGATACAAATTAATAATACTAAATGATTCTTCATCTTCTTTGACGTATTCTGCCAAATGGTATTGCATAAACTATACATGACATTTTAGTACAACCTATGTTGTAAAAGTTCTTCTTATTTCCGTATGTTACTGCAATAATATTGTTATTAACACTACAATAACCGTAAGGCTTTCCAAAATTGTTCTATATTTAAGTCAAGCTCCATTAAATAATAAAGAGTAAAAATAGTAAATCACTTTGTAATTTAGGAAGAAGGGTTGGTGCTCTAAATATAGGGTGTCCCACCATTATGTATCCTTCTATATCCACAGCTTAGGGGCGAATTAGTGAAACCAAAGTATGTTGAAAATGTCCCATAAACATACTTTCAAAATGTATCACAAATTGACATATATTTTTAATTTTGAAACTTTCGATTATGCTATTATAAAACGTTGATATCCTGGGCGGAAATTAAATAAGAAAAAACGTTTTACATCAACTATAGTTTGGAATAAGCCTAATCATCACTAATTTCGTTGTTTGCTGCTATGGTTGATTGCCTTGTTTATTTATTAAGTTGCTAACGTATTATCGTACTTGGCCACCAGAATCACCTACCCTAAACGAAGTTACAATTGAATTTAAAACATGCTCATGAGACAATTTCGACTTAAAATGGCTACACCAACCGACGTATAGGACACCTTGTGTTATAATTTAGGAAAACTATAAAATATGCGTTTATCACTCGCTCGCAGTCGAAATTTAACCAAAAACTCAATATCTTTGTATTATACAGTGCTGATTCGATTTTGAAAACAAAATGAAAGTATTAAGGTTATCGCCATAACTTTTATTGGACGAAATGCTTCACAAATTCAAACCAAACTATGTATTTAGGATACTAAATCAGATTTAACATTTTTTACGGTTTATTTCCCTACTGCCTTATTCTATTCTTTTTTTGTGAAGTTTTCTTTGTTTTTTTTACAACAAAAAATTCTAATATGCTTCCTCTAAAGAAAAACATTAAGGACTTAACGGCATATCGTCTTCGTCGCAAGCAACGGTCGTATGATTATACAAACCTTGCGCCATAAGTTGAAGTGCAAGGGGATGTTTCTCTCCGGTGGACTTTTTAATTTTCGCTCTTTTATTTTGGAACCAGATCTTGATTTGGGCCTCGTTTAATCCAAGCTCTTGACTGAGTTGTTGTCGCCGTTTCTCGGTAAGGTAGCGATTTTCTGTAAATTCATGCTTCAGTCTACCAAGTTGTGCCCCAGAAAACGCAGTCCGTGGTCGTTTTTCTTCGACGGCCTTCGCCACCTTTTTCATCCTACGAGATCGTGGTCCTAAAACAAAAAACAAACATCTGATGCATCATCGATAACTAGTCAGCAAAAGCCATATATTTATTTGACAAGGCGACAATTCTCTTTAAATTTCCCAACCGTGACATTTGGAGCCAGGGTCGACATTTGTCACTAATTAGAGCAATTGTGGCGCAGTTAGCGAACGACGTAGGACATTAGGGAAGTATTAACCTACTTGAAATATGGTCCAGAGGGATACGTTATTATGGCCCTATTTAGGGACGAGTCGCTTCGCCGTTATTGTGAAGTAGTTGTTGGTTCTCGAAATATATTGCTAATGTGCTCGTTCTCGTCATGAATTTTTAAATATCTTACCGCCACAAAAGGGGCCTGCGAAGGGTTGATTAAATTTTTAATTCATGAGAAATACTAACAAGGGTTGGCTTTATTACATAATTGTTGTAAATGAATGTATGGTAACACTGACGTAACCACAGTGGGTATTTTATTATACCTACATCTGTAAGTAAATTTGTAATTAAGACTGGAATATTCTAGGGAAACTGTACACTTGTCGACGACATTTTGAATATTCGGCTTCATTTCTAACTTTAAAGCATGATAAATTTGTTAAAGCATTTATTGATACTAATATTGATATCTTTTTAGTTTTACTTCCATTTCTGCATTCCTTTATTTATTAGTTTTATTTCTATATAAAGTATGTTTATTAAAAAAAAATTTAACAACCCATGGAAAAATTAATGCACATCGGTTTAACACCAATGATCGGTATTCTCACCTCATGTTTAAATTTTAGGCCACGATAAATTACAATAGCAATATCGTTCTTCTTTTTTCGACACATTAAAAATAATATAAAGTTACATTGTTTTATGTTTACGTTAAACACAACACAACTTTAAACATAAAAACATCAAACAAGATCTAGTTTGACATTTTGTTGTTTGCGTGTGTTTATTTGTCAACATAATTACGCTCTAAAACTCTAAATGAGTATATAAGAAATAAAATGTCAAACTCGCCACAACATAAACCTTTAGAAAATATTGAGCTTTTTTCTTTGTGCCTATATACGATTGATTACAGCAACTCAAAAAACGAAATTATCCTCAACTTTTTCACTCAGGGTCGCTAATATTTACACAAGGTATTTACAAAAACGTTTAATATTTGTATAAATTAATGTAGAATAGCTCCTGTTATCAACACGTTTCGATTTCAACTAACTAAGCCAGAACCGAGTAAATACCTATAAAATGCTGTATCCGCAGATACAAAACTACACTTGGTGTTTCCACTAATTTTGTGGATTTTAGAATTTTACCTAGTTGAGAGGATTTTTGTAAATTCGATGAACTTTAGTGTTTAAATAAGTATTCCTGTTTGCTTCTAAATCAATTTTAAAAAATGATAATAATAACAGGTGGTATTCATTTAAGAGTTTGGTGGAAAAGCCTCACATGCGTGTTTTCCAAAGCTGCTTCGACTGATAACGCCAGAAACTCGAAACGTTTCTAAAAGATATACCTACATTAGTCACATAAAGCTCGAAAAGATTGATATGAAATAATGAAATTGTTATCGGTTGAATTATAAAAGCCACGCAAATAATTGACGTTTGATAATTTTGATTCTAATCACATTAATTGTTACCAAAACTACGAGCTTAAAATGAGAATTTTATAAAATCACTCGTTTTGCTTATGTACCTATACATATAGGTATGTATAATCTGTAACCTCTTATACCTTTCGGTGTTGAGGCTAGTGCGTTCATGTACCTATGAGGTTCTACGGATGTAGTAAAATTACAAAAGCAAAGGCAAGTTTTATAGCAACTGAGTTTTCATACATACATTTTGGTAATAGTTAGTAATGCAGTAAAATAATAAATACATCAAAGGAATAATTACACGACTTTTTTTAAATACATTTATAAAGATCCAATATAATTCTTGAAGCTCTATAAAGCAGAAAATTTTAAAAATGAGCCAGAAAAATTAACATTTTTAAAACACTTAAAAATGTAAGTTTATTGTATTGTTTAATGTAAATGTTTATTTTAATGGTAAGTACTTCTATTTAAATTTTAGTTAGGTACTTCAGATTCTCTTATTTTGGCTGGAATCTTAAAGACTAGCATCGTAACTAAACACTTTCATTGTTTACATGAGCATTTCCTAAGTTTTGCAGAGTATCCTCATCGAATTATCACTCGTTCAATACTTTAAGATATTACACTAAAGACAAATTAAATTTTTCCAGCTAAATCAACTGTGTGCTTAAAAATTTGGACTCTAAAATAATACTTTAAATAAAAATCTCAAATAAAAAAAAATAAAATTTCACGAGTTTTGCATTTTTCTTGGTCTGGTTTTGCTCTTGCAGAAACGCAAGACAAGAAATATTTCGTAGCAAGAGAAAGCAAGAAACAGGCTTGCCAGAAAAGTCCAAGAACGAGATTTTATTACAATTTCTTGTAGTCTCGTATTGGTGGCATACCCATACATTCATAATTACATTGCGGGTAAACGAAACATCCTCGGAGAGTCGGAGATTATGTATTTAAAAACATGTGCAAGAATAAGTACAAAAACGCAAGAGTTTTGTAAGAAAAGCAAGAAACAAATTTTGACGTTGTAATAACCGAAAATATGCAGGATAAAAGATATTCAAGATTTTAAATGCGCAAAAATGAAATTAGGCAAGACAAATCAGGACGGAACAAAACAAGACAATGCATGATAAGGCAAGTTAAGGCAACACAAGACAATGCAAGATTCAAGATAAGTGAAAACAAAGCAAGACAAGGCAAGACAAAGCAAAACAAGGCAAAACAAAGCAAGACAAGAAAAGACAGGGCAATACAAGACGAGGCAAGGTAAAACAAAACAAGAAAAAGCAAGACAAGCCAAGATAAGATAAGACAGAACTGGACAGGATAAGACAAGGTAAAACGAGACAATACAAAACAAGACAAAGCAAGACAAGGCCAAACAAGGCTAGTCAAACCAAGGCTAGACAATGCTTCTTGGTTGTTGTTTTCTAAACTTTTAACATAATACGTTATTAAATACACTTTCATATGCCGTTCCGAAAACTTCAAAGTAAAACATTCAGAAATATAGGTATTCAGCAAAATACAAAACCATATTTTATTTGCTTATTTAATTTGTTCATTCTGTTATTTTGTCTCTGCACATGGCTGATATAAATTAGGTTTGTAAATTTTAAGGTTTCCGAAGTAAGCAAATGCTCATCATGCTAAACATTCCTAAAATATTACTAATAATTCAAATATTTATAAAATATCTAAAGCATGCAGTTAAAATTTGGTCTTACATGTTGTAGGTATTTCAAATATTGCGTAAATAATTTTTGGAAGTAATTTAGGAATTTTAATTTAATAAAATTAAAGCAAACAGGAAGCACAAAGCACAAAATTTGGTGGAGGCGCATAGCTAAAAATTACTCTTAATGAATTTGTTCTTGTTAGAATTTTTATAATTATTCTTTACATAATTTAAGTTTGATGGGGGGGGGGGGGGGGGGGATTTACTAAGATTTTAATTTAAGCATATTTCAGTTTAATAAAAATCTTCTGCCACAGGGTTTTCGGTTTCTCAGCACAGTAAGTTTGTTTAGATACATGGTACTTTACTAAAAATTATTCTCAAATAAAATAGTTATGAAAGTTAAGATTTTTCTAATTTTTCGAAAACTTCAGGAAAGTGAATGAAATATCGTTTGTTTTCAGTTTAAACCACGTTTAAACTAAGAACATATTTCATGCAACAGATAAATCTTGAGTAATTTTCGAAAGTGTTAAACGGCGATGCATTTAAATAAGCAACTTTTCTCTTGTCCTAATAAATATTTTTGTTTTACCAAAAAGGATACGTAATTACGACGGTACTTAATTAATTCTTTTTTATGACCTCCAGCTGTAGCGAATTTTTCATACGGTCACATTTACAAATTAATTAAGTTGTGACAAATTTGCGTGTAAAACATGACAACCGAGCAACTCAATTTTCGCAATTACAAGTACGTGCGACATTTAATAATTCATTGAATTTGAATGTCCCTTTTCCGCCGTCTGGTTAGTGGATACAACCATCAATTTCGCTAATTAACGTTTATTAATTGAAATTACTACCTCGTGTTGTTCAATTGCTTAATTATTACTCGGCTTTGTCGAATTTGCAACGGTATTGCATTTACTTTTAAGTTCAAGCCGGATACTAATGATTAGGGCTAGGATTTTAATGACGTTAAAAATCAGCGAAAATGCAAAATAAAAGATGCAATTATGACTTAAAAATCTCGCAAAAATGACATAAAAATTTAAAAAGATGACATATAAATCTGTTGATAAGAACGTGAAGAAACTGAATAAGACTGCAAAATTATTGTTGGTTCATTCCCACCCACTGCAGGCCAGTCTTAGAAAACAGCTATGTAAGTTACTGACTCACTGACTGCATTCCAAAGAAATTTAATCCCTTAATGGGCATTCTTTTGTGGATGACTTAAGCACGTTCCCAGAAAACATTAACTTTGCATTTAGCTAACA
Source organism: Melanotus villosus (assembly GCA_963082815.1). Classification (NCBI taxonomy): domain Eukaryota; kingdom Metazoa; phylum Arthropoda; class Insecta; order Coleoptera; family Elateridae; genus Melanotus; species Melanotus villosus. The sequence continues at coordinate 25,137,263 of OY720419.1, read as the reverse complement.
ATAGAGGTTTTAGGCTTCATTTCTAACCAGGTAAAAATACCGGAACAACCGGAACTACCGAGAAAAGAAAAATATTGCATTTTGTTCTAGACTGCATGAAAAATAAAACTTTAACAAAAGTTTATAAGCTCGCCAAGTAAAATATCGCAAAATATCAAAAAAATTAACGCTATTCCTCAAAAATGCAAAAATCTTCAAAGAAAAACACACAAAAACCCCAAAAAATGCTGGAAATACCATAAAAATTAGCAAAAAATGCCCCATTCCTCAAAAATGATAAAAAATGCAAAAAATGCACCAACAAGTTGCTCTCATGTGATTCAATGTATCCTGAAACACGTTTATATATAACTGAGCAATGTCTCAGACTTTCAGAAAAAAAGATGCAAAATCATCAAAATCCTAGCCCTACTAATGATGATTTATAATATCAAGTTTACCGAATCGTGCAATTTGATGTTTAGTGTAAGATTATGTGCCATAAATTTATTTAATTATAGTTTTTCTTTTTAATAATTTATTGCTTTATTAGTAGCGGCTACTGCTTTGAGTACCTTACATGAATATTCGTGGTTTTCCCGACGTTCTATGAACGCTAAATGGGACCTTTTACATTCAGCTGCTCTAATTTCAAACGTTTTTATACGTCCTTAATGGAAGGCTATAGAAGGTTGATTTTCTACCAAAAATTTTCATCATGATTTAGCTATGAAGCACATTCTGTAAAAGACGAATTGACTGTTACAAGCTGGAAAAAAATGAACGTGGCAAGGTGGAGCAGGGTAATTACAACAGGTAACGAAAGAGAATTTTCACTCTGAATACTTTATAAATGCCAGGCGATAAGTTGATGGATGTTGCTGATTAATAAAACAGGAAGGCTAAAAATAAAACGTTTTAGGAAAGTTTAAAAAACACTTATCGGCGTGTTGACGGAATAACGGGTAAATTTTAAAATATTCCCCTGGCAGATTTATTTTTAAGTTTAAGTGCTTGATTGAGCGATAGATGTTGCATAAACTAAGAGTCTGAAATGAAATATTGCAGAATTTTAAATACACCGGCGTCTTATATTGAATGATTTACGTTTTTCTCTATTCATGTATGTATAATTTATTACTTTATACAGCGTGTTGGATTTAATTGGGTATTTCAGTTATAATGCAACGACAAAAACGTTAACACAAGGGAGGCTATATGAAAAACAAAACCAGTGTCTTAGATTAATTGTGCTTACAATTAAGTTACATCTAAAAGCAAGCTGTATAGTTGTATATAAGCTAATATATGTGTTATATCTGTCGATATCTTTTCACAATCTTTTCCGAAAATACCTACATCATAGTTTCAGTTTTTTCCACATATCCACGGCACACTTAGATTTCCTCTCAACAAATAATGATTTGATAACTTTGTAGCTTAACATTAAAGTATACTACACCCCGTATACTTCGTAAATAAAACAAGTAGGAATGATTACAAATTGCAAATATCATTCCGTCTGTGCGATTAATCAAAACTTGAATTTAATGGGAGTTATCATGCTTCCCTGCAATTATCATAAGGTAAGAAGTGACTTTGATGAAATGCTATGCAAATCTATAATAATTTTACCCTTTTTTAAAGAAAGCATAAATTTGTTCAGTAACCGCATATCAATTTAATTATGCTTAAAACCCATTTTGACATTTTTAATTTCAATTTTTATCAGGGGCAATTTAAATTAAGTTCCATTTAAAATGCGGATTGATACCAGTCACGGTTGCCTTGTTTTAATTTACATTTATAACTACTTTTTCGAATGGCATTTTATAAGCCTAAAGAATATTTCTTATGATATTAAAGTAGAAACAGCCCGAAGCAGTAAAGGACAGCAAACCACGTTAGAAAACTACATGAAGTACGTTGTTATGGAATTGATGTTTAAAGTAAGTGGATTACTTGCGATCAGTAATCAGTCAGATGTCAAGCAAAAGATCTGATATATTGACACGTCAACACTACAAGGTTGAGAATACGGGATAAAAGCAGATATTTTTCACCGTAATGACGTGAATCAATCATGAAGGTCCCTATTGTTTTAGAGTTGACATTTTTTCGAGCAATTAGTTACGGGCTACTGTATGTTGATATAATCTGATAAAAGCTGACGGGCGTATTATTTTTTCTTTGTTTAGCGTTGCATTTTAAACGAAGCAGTTGTTCTTTATATGGAATTCTTTTGTATGGCGTTTCGAACCATTTTTATTCTACGATAAACTTGAGCCCCTTGATAAAATTACGTGTTCAAGTATTAGAAAAACGAGACGATAAAGCCTACTGAGAACTGCTGAAAGATGTCTTATCTGTATTATAGGTAAAACCTATACCACTTGTCACTTTATAATAGAAAACGTTAAGCTGTTTCTTTCTTCTAAAACGAATAACAAGCATATCTAAGAAGAATTCTACAAAATTTTAATTTTAAACGATTTCAGTTAATTATTAGCAGAGAGCAACACACAACTGCATAAGGAGTGACGTATTTGGTCAACAACTGTATCGTTATATGTTTGGGTTTAAAACTGAATTTATTTGAGAGAGAGGAGTGTTTTATATAATAAAATCAAATTCACTATAAAAATATTAAAAATTCTAAAGAAAAATATTAAACTTTCAAATAAACTTATTTTATTTTCAGTTTATTAAATTTTGGTGTAGCTTTACTTGAACTTCATTTTTTTAATGTTTCAGTGACAAATCGGTAAAACATTACAGCATATACTGCTAAATTTTTTATATTAAGGATATATAAAAGATTGAAATTGTTTTTGTTAACAACTAGACCAGTGTAATTTGGTAGATTTGCCTGTGTAGATGAGGTATTATTTAGTTGAACTTTTCTTTCTCTTTTTTAGATTATTATTAATGAAATTGCAAAGCTAAAAGCCAGTTTTAATCTTCTTAAACACATCGCTTAGGAATATGCAACATAGGTAGCAACCACTCAACGATACTAACCATATGTCAAATTGTTTATTCAACTAAAAGCTACAATATTTGTTAACTTAACTACAAAAAAATCATAGGTTGCTTGACCAAAACAATATGTCATTAGCTCATTAGCTTTCACATATTTTATATATTTATAGAAACGAACAAAAATGTGAATTATGTTTTAATTTATTTACTGTGACTCAGCGCAAAACACAACATAATTTTTCTACAAATGAACATTGGTAACCGAATTTAAGTTAAATGGTAACATAATCGGAACAGAGTAAACATATCATTTTGCATGACAAATCAAATCCTGACGCTGCACCAGTTTTAAAATTTTAATTGTTTGAAAACAATGATAGACTTGATTTTGAAACATTATAAGTTTGGTGTTTTAATTCGTTTTACCATTATCTTTTATTTTCATTTTTATTAACTGGTAATGAAATATCCAGAAAGAATTATATCATCGTTACTGTTGAAACGCAATTGAGTGGTTGATAAATTTAAATCGGCCCAAAACGAGAGAAAAAAATTAAATTGCTTTGTTTTTAATCGAACCATATAATCAGTTCTCCTGGGTAGTGTTTTAGGTTGAATTTGGTTATGGTTAACTAATAATAAATCACAAAAAAGGTAATTTTTTCATTCGCCTAAATTTTGATAAAATTATGAACGTTTCGTTTTTTGTTTTTTGTTGTTTGTTAGACGTGATTTGATTGGTCATAAGCAGTACTTTTATGATTTCGTCTTGTATGTATAGTTCTTCCTCGTCTATCCATTGTTGAAGGAATGTTAAATTTTCTCCATGCTTTTAAAATTGCATCGGCTGTAGCTTACGCTTACCGTAAAATCAGTTTTCTGCGGTTGAGACTTCTGTTTTTCAACGTTTTTAAACCGCCAAATGCAGTTGATAAGGTTTTTAATTCGCATGATTTTTACGGCAGATTTTACATTTAGTACCGATAGATTAACTTGTCTGATACATTTTTATCGTGGAAATAGTTTAACCAAGTATAATCAGAAGAGGATCTGGAAGTTTAGGGAATTTAGCAGGTGATGGAAAAACTTGTGTTAGTCTGTCTGTCTGTCTCTTTTCCTTTATAACGGACAACGACATTTTTGTTATGTTCTAAATTGATTCGGCTAAAGTTCCTACAGTTAAAGTCAAACAATTTTAAACAGTCCTTGTGGTTTGCAGAAACAGTTCCACGCGATTTAAATTTAATTATCATATTAAAATTGTTATATTTGTTAAATTTTTCATACTGGTTATATAAAATCTTAAAACTATAATTTTTAAAATGCTGACTTCTACTTGAAAATGAGTACGCCATATTTTTAAATATTTTAAAAATAGAGGAGTTATTTATTTACTACTCATTTGACAGCGTCCAAAATACCTTAAACTGTAATTTGTTATTACTTTGTAATAAAATAGGCTTATTTAGTTTGAATAAATTATTATAAAAGGGCTTCTCTTGGAACGCAAATGTTTAATATCTTCCTAAATTAAAAAATATATAAGTACTTGAAACTGCGTATCAATCAAATGTCTTATGTAAAAACCTTTCATGTAAATATTCTTTAAAATGCAAAATTCTTTTTATCTTGATGTCTTTAAGCCCTAGAATTTCTACTGATTTTGTTTTAGTTTTCCTTGCTTGCTGAAATGCTCACTAAAAACAAAAGTAACGCACCCATTTATGAGCAAAGTAATTTTTCCCAATTTTTAAATAATTCATGTATTTACTCATTTACTTTATTTCAAATTTCATTACACAATCAAATTAGCAACAAAAAACAAGAACTATCAATTATTAGAAATTTAATTTAGTGGCGATACAGCTGCTTATTGAAGGATTTTTCTAATTGTAGAATGGGTTGCCTAACATTTCTTCGACAATTCTGAAGCTTCAAATTCCATACGTTTTTAAGCGGTCTTCAGTTTTAAATTACTTGTTGGTTGTAATTATTATTTATTTACATATTGACTATTCCTATGCACCAATCTGTTGCCAAACTGAAAAATGAACTTTTATGATTTTCTAAAGGATTGTTGTGGCGGCGAGTTTGACATTTTGTATTTCTTTATTAGTTAATTAATAAAATTTCATTGTGGCGAAAATCCCAATAAAGACATAACATAAACTTTTATTATTATTTATTATTATTATTATTATAGCAAAGCTTTTCATACGAAGGATTAAGTTTCGCTTTAAGCGAATGAATACGAATAGTTTCCAAAAATCTTAATGATCCACAGAGAATCATTAAATTATGCCATTATATAATAATCATCAAAGAAATGCCACATTTTGTTATGCAACAAGATTTAAATATAAACATTAAGGTTAGAATAGACAATTTGGAGCTCTTTTTTATAATTTTTATTACATAATAGCTAAGGATTATTTATAAAAAGCAAAAAATAAGAAATATTTTTCAATTTCGTGTACTATAATATTAAATAATAAAGGGTTTTAAAGGTTAAATACTACTGAAAGGTGTATATAATGACATTCTTTGTGGTTACAACGCTCCTAGCAAAGAATGAATGATATACAACACAATAGCAATGCGAATTTAAATATTATAAAGATAGATACTATTAGTACTTCAGGTTATATTATTTCTAACTTTTCTGGTTTTTCTAAGCAATTTAGTTGTATTTGCGTGGATTTAAAAAGTACAAGTTTAAATAATTATTACCTTTGCTATAACGGTACAAGTACCTATTTGCTATTTTTTAAATAATTCAATAACTGTAATTTTTTGGGATAATTGTAGAAATTTCTTGTATGAAATGTTTACTAATATTGAGTATTCGTTCTGTTACCTTTGAATATTCTGCCTATTTTCAGTGTTAATAGTGCTTGCAACAACAGCAGCATTGATTATGCTTCGGTAAACAAATTTCCTTCGCTTAAAAATATTTTTGTATCTGAAAATGTTACAAATTATCAGAATATGTTTAAATGTAGGTACAACATCACAAAATGGCAACGAAAAGCAACGTTTTATAATTAAATTTTACTTATTAGTCTCCTGCTTTTGCTTAAAACAATTAACCAAAAGAAAAGATCCTGATTTGAACTGAGTTTTTTAAAAATCATTATATTATTAATAATTTTTATTTGCAACAACGATCCTGCTAATAACCGGGTTTTAGTTTTTATTTTTGTAATTATAAAACAAGCACCTTCATAATGTATTTTCTTAATCATGAACTCTCTGGTTATTAACAGGTTTCATAACTTATTATCAATAGCATAAGAAAGATAGCGTATTTCAATCCGTTCTAAAATTTTATTCGGTTAATACCGTATAGATTAGTTTTACTGTCTTTGATTTTTATATCTATTATTAGACATGTATTTTTAAAGCCAAAATTTCTAGTTTTAAAACTATAATTATTGGGAACAATCGGGATAATAGTTTGTTCAGGTAATAAATTATTAACGCACAAGAATAAAAACTGAAAATCCTGAATCGTTTAATATTTAATAATATCAACCCTTGTTTTTGATCCATCAAAACGGTTATGTAGTGTAACATAAAACTCTGCAAGGTTTTTAAATAAATGATGTACAAAACGTTGGAATATTGTGTATAAAACAGGGGAGTTTTAGTTTTCATTATGAGTTTGGAATGTCGCCTTTTTGAGAGTATTGTTGTCTGAATAAACTGCTAGTTTTTAAAATTATACGCATAACACAAGCATTATTACCGTAATACGAGCAAAGCTATTTAAAGAAAAAGCTCACATAATATGATATCCAATTATTGAAATTCCTAGAGCCAGTTTTTTGGGTAAATCAGTATTATTAGTTTAATAACGCCGTACACGATAGCTATTTACTTAATTAACAAATTTTACTTCCTTTTTGCGGCACCTCTGCCGATCCATTTTCTAAATTAGGCGTGTCTACTTCCTCTCTATACTAACTTAAATTACAAAGAGCTTTTCAAGTTTTTGCTACGTATTTAGATAACTAGGACTATAAATTAAAATCTTACAAGGGCAACGACTAAAATGTACAACTAACAGGTTTGATATCTGCAAAAACGTTTTAAAAATTACATCATGTAATGCTGATTGATTAATATGGGCCAATTTTTAAGCTCTTAACTGTATCAGCGGTCGGATTAAAGAAAGGTTTCTTGTTTTCGTTTCCTCGTTGCCTATTTTTGTATGTCGGAGGACAACTTTTACATAATTACAGCTTACAAATTCTGTATATGTACTGTCAACGTTACAAATTAAAAAATGAAATAATTTTTGTTAATGCAGCCGAAAATAATTGTAAGGGTTGATATATCAAATTAAAATCGAAGGACGAAAAGTAAATTCTTACCTGAACTGGGTCTGTCCGAGTATCTGGTACAATAAACCCAAGCCGGCCAGAGGGTAGGCAACTTGCTTTCCTCGGCTTTGCTGGTTTCTTCTGTAGCGGTTAAACATGGTTCGGTGGCAGGCGTTTTCGTTGTTGGTAGAGGAGTCTCCTGTAGGTGTGTTTTACCAATTTGAGAAACAGCCTGACACAAGCTGCCTAAGGGCGCAATGCTTGGCGGTTTTGAAGTGACAGCGGGAGATTTTTCATAAGGCTTAAAACTAATTTTCGAGGAGCTTTTCGTTTTCTGTAGCGCATTTTTACCGAAATCCGGTTGTAATATGTTTCTAATGGAATATTTTAGATGTTGTATGGATGGTTCTTCTTCCTTTTTTTCAGAATTAGTAGTACTTGGGGCGTTGTTGCTTTCATTTGGTGATTTGGGACTTTCCTCGGGGCTTGCTTGAAATTTTTGTGTCAACGCAAGAGGATGAGGTGGTGTGCGGGTTTCTTGTTTCGGCGATATTCGATTATAATCGTAGGGTGGACTAGATAGGGCGTATGATGTTATTCGAAGAAATGACCTTTCAGGATCCGGTTTTGGGGTCACGCATTTTTGACTAATAGACGTTAACGATGTCGGCGATGATGGCGTAAATGATATTGTACTATCGTTTATATGAGGTATGGTTGTACAGGTATAAGGGGATGTGCGAGTCGATTCCGGTGAATTTGGAGAATTTAAAGAATTAAGAGAATTTTCGCTGCTTGGGCTCGCCGCCGTATTTGGACTTGATCGATCTTCGAAAGCCATTCTTTTTCAGTTTTTCTGTTTTTAGTTCAGAAATCTGTAAAAGTCCTCTTAGTTTCAACAACCACTAAAACCCCTCGAAAGTCTCTTTACACAAGTTATCTTGACAGAATTTTGGTTTTCTTCTTCACATTATTATTATAATAAAGATGAGCCATTAAAACCCAGCTTATAACAAAGTTAATCAGTTTAAAAACACGCGCACTCCAAACTCCAAGTAAGTAGGTATGTACACTTGTTCTTACAAGTACTCCACTTCCATCAAGTGCTTTCTTGTCTAAGTACGCTGTCAAACTGAGTGAGTTTTCAAAATAGTCATCTTTATTACTTCAAGTCCAATGGAAAGCTCCGCCTTCGAGTACCTTCGCTTTCTTTCTATCTTTCAGGACGCAGGAACCTGTTCGTCGTTCTCATGCGCACTCTTACGAATCGTTCCATTTCGTATAGCTCCATCTTCGTTTCTCAAATTGTAATATTCTAAAATTCGCCGTGAATTATTTATTTTATATTTCCTGATTTAATGTAAGATAATTAGTGTTTATCGAAGCAAATAAAAAATTAATCGCTAATTAATCGTTAAATTATTAGGAGCAGGAAATTAAACTATCAAACCGTAATTAGTTAACCATTCCGAAATAGAAACTAAATTAAATATGCAGAGTAAATAGGACAGGCCGGGTATCATATGAAAATATTTTAAAAAGCTCAGGATTATCAGTTCCTATTAACTTCCATTCAATTATCTGTCCTTTTTTAAAATCGATTTAACAAGAAGTTCTTTCATCTTCGTCCCACTAACTGGTTTGGTATTACATTACGTTCACTACGTCTCACTTAAAGCTCTATTTTTGCTAAAGGCAAAGTAGGCGTGTTGGGTTAAAGCGTTTTCTGATTGGTGTAAAAATCCGGAGGGGATAAAAGCTCAGATTGAGACGTAAATATGTTTGTTTTTGTTGATCCCAAGGCGGAGTCTGCATGCAAACATTGTAATTCAATATCCCTTACAAGTGGTATGTATTAGCTGTAGATAATGGTTTTATCAATAGAGATCTGATTAGATTTGATTCTGATTACCTTTCTATTTTAGAAATATTTTTATATCTTTTTTTATTTAAAATATTAGAAAATTAACTTACATTTTGTTTTAATTACAATTGTATTGACCCACAAAATTAAAACAAAAAAAAAACACTTTAGACTCAATTTTATATTTTTGGTGATTTAACGAATTATGAAGATTCTTAACATAAGTGGCTGAATTCGTTGAGGACTTGATATTTTTCATAATTTGTTAAAATACTTACATTACAAAAGTACCTAAATCTTTAGAATCTGAGGATAAATGTTATACCTATTAGCAAATAGCAAATATAATTTACTATTATTAATCTAAGTATTATTAGGTGCATGCCTATAACAGATAAGTACAGGTATTAGGATGATTAGTGGGTGCTTTTTGCTACCATAGAATAATTTTTATTAAATTTACCTATTGAATTAAATTTGATAGAAGATTTCGGGAATGTGCAACGTCTTTTTTTTTAACCAACCAGAGCAGCTTAATTTAGTTTATTTAAATGTTTGCCACATTTATAAGAATGATGGCTTTAATTGTAGCTAACATTTCGGAAACCAACCGTATCAACCCCTGCTAAATACGCAGGGGTCACCCATTAGGAAAAATTCTGATGCCCTACTAGACCAACACACCCCTGAAAAAGTATTAGTATTTCATCCAGCTTATAATTAAATTTAACAAAATTAAACTTTAATCAGTTGATGTTTTTCGTGAATGTCCAAAATTTTAACTTGAATTTATATAAGTACTGCCAACCTTAATACTTGTATTGATGTCACCCAAATCACCCAAATGATAAATACTAAGCTGTCTGGCAAAAAATTTGAAAGCAGTCAATTTATAGTGTGAAATGTACTTCAACCAAACGTGATCAAACAATTATGCTTTCAATTGAAACATAAGCCTTGGCAACTGTAGGTATGGCTAATACCTATGGCATTTCTTTACTTAGCTTAAAGAGTTAGTCCACAGCGTCCACATATCAAATTCAAATTTAAATTATTGTTCCTGAGTTTTTTTCACAATTTATTTTATTAATCACTTAATAATAATAATAATAATAATAATAAATAAATATTCTTAATAGTTGGTAATTCACGAATCAGTCAGAGTTACTTTGTATCAATTAATACGATGCAATCTTGCTTGAAGTTTACTTGGCAGGTTTTGCTGGGTAAATTGGGTTTTTACAGTTATTATTTACCGCTGAAAGATCGTTTTTCCTTTACTAAGAACTCCTGATTTTTCTTCTATTAGGTATAATTTTTAAACATTTTCACTTAGGGGTTTTTGGCAACCATTTAAAATTCGTGAAAACTACACAACGTTTCTACCTATAAGTACATGGTAAACAGTCTTATCGCATTAACCCTTGCAACGCTGTTTTAGCTGATATCAGAGCTCAAAAACGTTTACAAAACTGACACCAATGTAACTTAAATAAAAACTGCTGTCATTGGGCAGAAGAAGTCAAGTAAAATGCGAATGGATTGTTGTACATGTAAGTATGTGAAATTAATACAAGTCAGCATACGAAAGACAATCGTAAATGGTTTTAAATAATATAAAAATAAGGAATTTCTCAGACTGGAATAATATATGAATCGAATAATTGCTTCATTAGGCATATTTTGAGGTAATACTTAGATAAAAGGGTTTTAACAATAATTATAAAATACATCATCCCAGAATCTGAGAAGAACGATTAATTGTTTTGTTACATTAGGTATGTGAACATTTCGGTGACAAAGGCTATATTGTGAATAAAGGTTCGTACATTGGAAGTAGTTTTCATTTATCATAAAATTGTTATAATATGCAAAATATTACGTCAATGACTAAATTCTGCAGAAACGGCAAGTTTCGTTGATACATATCTTTGCGTAGTTTTCAATTTTGATGTTTAATTTTTCATCAATTTTGAAATTGTGATGTATTTTTATGTACCTTGACTAAAATACTTTCGTGAAGGAACTACTCTAATTTACATCAAAACACTCTAAGCACAGTGTTAGATGGAGATCGCTTCTTAATAATAAAAACAAATATAATTTTATTTTTTACACACATTAAACTGAAATATATCAGTACCTATATGTGTTTTAGGATTCATGTTTGTATTGCTGGCTTTATCTTCTAGAATAAGACCGAAACTTCAAGGATGTATTTATTTTTTTTTTTTCTATTGCACAGCAAGCATTTTGCCTGTATACTTCTTGTCTTGTCTAACCTCGACATCGAAAAGTAGAAGAGGACAGGATTATGTATATGTATGTACTACTTCTTGTCTGGTAGATTTTCTACTAGAATAATGAGGAGATGCAATTTTTGCAAAACTTTTATCCTCTTTTGCTAAGTTCTTGAATACATGCAAGTCGGGGATTCACCGTTTGTTCGCAACACAACTGTCAACACATTTGGGAAATAATCAAGTTTAAGCCTATATTTTAAGGCTGAAGAAGAAGAACTGTCATAAAATTATTAATTAAACTGTTTAGCTAGACAATAGTGTAAGATCGTAAGAATTTGTTATACCTATCTCCTTATCCTTACACATTCTCTTTCTTGAAAGCCAGTTTTTGGCTTGTATTGCTCGAAATGTCTTGCATTTTATGCAAAACAAGACAAGAATAAAAAAAATTCTTCTCTCTTGGTACATTAATAGCGCAAACTAAATATTTTACTCGGGGTTTGCTCAATCACAACAAACAGTAAAAAATGATAAACTAATCTAACTAAAAATATTCCGTGGTAACTACAATTTGTACGCATAGTTGCATGATGCTTGTATTTTTATTAAACAGGTACCGTAAAATTAACTTTATGTTTTGATAGGTAATTCAGTTAAGAAACGAAATAAAGTTAAAGGGCGAATAATAATTGTTTGTTCGAATTAACAATACTTAGGTACACAAAACAAGACTTCAACTTACTTACATATATCTACAAAATCAAATATTTGAAGGACAAAACCTCTTCAGCTATAAAACAAACAAGTCATATAAAAATAGCCATAAAAATCCTTTAATAACAATTTAATCTGAAACGTACTCTTTCGAAGCCAATGAAAATTTTATCTTCTGGTTTTATGATTTTACAGTAATATAGTTCTGGTTTATTACTTATTAATTACCTTCACCACAACGTAATATGAGTTAATTAGATTTAGTTTTTCTACGATCGTAAATACATAGGTTTTAAAATCGATGAATACGCTTTAAAATAATAAATTTAGCTTGTTAAGTCACTTAGCAAACATATGTGCCTTGAAATCTGTCCATGTTAAATATTTCCAAATTCAAGAGGAAGGGAGCAACATTACTTTCGCTTTATTGTAAATAATGCTTTTGCAGATGATGTTCTAACACAAGCGTTTATTTTCGGAATAAGTCTGTATAATAATAATTTCTTATTCCTTTTAAAATTAATACTCACTTGGCAAATACTCCGAAAACTACAAGAAAAACCTTACTTCTTGTTTCTTTAAAAATTTCTTTTTCGTTTATATTAATATAACATAATCTCTTGAAAAGCTCCATTAATCACGATAAACAATTTTTCATAGCAATTTTTTTGTGACAAAATTAAATTATAAAATTGATACTCAAGCAATATAAGGATTAGGTATAATAACCATGGGAAAATATTTTGGTTTTAAGCCAAACAGATTTTTTGCTCTTATAATGTCCGTAAAATTAACTCTTCTAAATTTCACACAACTTCTTTGTAACATTACGTCTTAACCTGAAACCCTTTATATATTTTAAAAATATATCCATGTCGAATATCGTGAGTAATTGATTATGCACATTTAATGGTGTTACTTACGTATTTTTAAAATTAATATGAAACATCTTAGGTTTTAGTTTTGTAGACCTTACCTACATTCTGTTAGCTGTTACAAGGTGGTAGTTTAAGTGGTAATATTTTAATTTGGCCCTTTTTAATCAATAGTTTAATTGACATTAAAGGACAACATTCTTAACAATAATTTAATATATCATGGAAGTGTATCTAAGTCTATTTTACTAATTTTGTTGTTATCTTAAAATGTTAAGCTTCATTAAAGTTAGACCCGAATGCTTTCTTTAATACAACTTCTTTAACAAAATCGAAATTGAAAGCAAATACTTGAAATTGTACACGTAAATAAAAATAAGTAAAAAAGGTATAAGTAAGATGCGAAACCGTGTCTCTGAAATCGGAATTGATTAAAAGAATTTGTAAGTACAAAAAGTTGAGAGTGATGTAGCAATCCTGTAAACCGTTTTCTCTGGGAATTGAAGGTCTACGTGCGCTGTCAGGGATGGTTTATTGCCTCTTGTTTAATTGTTTTACCTCCATAGCAGATTGTTTCGGACTCATACCTCTGGCAACGGTTTTATTGCTTTGCCTTTTGTCACCGCATTCACGAAGCTTGTGAATGAAATCTAGCTAATAAATTTGCTCACAGTCGATATGGTTGTAAATTTTGAACCATTGTGTTATTATATGAGTCTAAATTGTGGTCGGAATATTCACGGTTTACGATTTTATTACTAAAATAACTACGGGAAACGTTATTTGTCGTATAAAAACAAATAGTCCAACATGCACGATGCATCTGTATAATTAACAATAATGGATAAGTAGGTGCAGATTATTACTCGCAGAGGTAGCTGATTAATAATTGCAGTTAGGTATTTAAACCGTTATTGAAATGCATAGGATATAAACACTCACGGCTTTAAGTACAACCTTATAATTATTAATAATTATTAATTAAATACACATAAATCTTATGTTTAATAAACTATGATTTAAAACGTTAATCTGCTGCTTAACAAACGGTTCCATTTATCTTACATACCTTGGGTAGATTTTATTGCACAAGTTTTTTCAGCACGTTAAAATAATCGCACTCCTTTTTAATCCAAACTAATTCCAGAGTTGTAGTTTATCTTTAAATCTAGAAATTCATTAATCAAAACTGCAATGTGAAATCTTGTAATCCCCCAAAGAAAGTTAAAAATCATTTATGTGCAAATTAAGTAATTTCGGTTTAGTACCCAAATACCACATCCTAACTCATATAGAACTAATGTTAAAAAGCTTGCGGTTGTTTAAAGTACGAACAAAAATATTTTGATTGTTTTTAGATCCAGGTACTGTAAAAATAACAATTTAGATTAGGTTTGTATACGATGAATAATTTTCAGGTCTGCTAAATCTACTAGAAAAGGAAGTAATTATCGTTAGGTAATTTTTTGTAGTTTCCATCATCCCAAATTTAATTTTGGCACAACAGCTTAATATCTGCGAAACTTTTGACAAGTACGCTGTGTAGTACTGAAATTTCAAATATAAATACTCAATAAAAATTCACGAAGATTTTTAGTGCATGTCAATAGATCCTTTCATTGTCTACGATGGTACCTAGTATATGAAGAAGTTTTCTGTAAAGTAAATTAGAAATATTTACAAGTAAATTGGTCATCGGTGGATTTAGATTTAGCTTGCTGTGCATTTTAGTAAGTACTCAAAATGTCTACAAAACTTGCAGTTATAAATGTGTTTTTTAGAAGGCTTTAATTTAGTCGATAGATATGTGAAGTTTTGCACATATTCAAAACTTGCATTGCAAAAACTTAATAAAATATACTAAATAACCTCACAGTGGCGTAGCCAGGATGTTTTCATGGGGGGGGGGGGTTAACTAACTTTATTAGAATTTGTAATAAAATAAAGGTCCTTCCAGATTCTCATGGGGGGGGGGTGAACAACCCCTAACCCCTACCTGGCTACGCCATTGTAACCTCACGGAGTTTTAAGAAACTTAAGATAACCAATCGTAACTTTAACATAGAGTTTGTTGAAGTAGGTACCTACTTTGAATTTTGTCGATAAAATCGTCGATTGAAGGAATTGGGATAAAATGTTAAAATTAACTAATTAAAGAACTGTTCGCAGCATAATTCAGTAAATATACTTAAGACAAAGAGGTTTTAAAAATTTCAAACGTGAAAAAGTTATATTTTAAATGGAACCTTCATTCAATTTTCTCACTATTTCGGCAGGTTTTTATAATCAGTTTAAATAGATTAGACTTTGTCAGTAGCGTGAGCGTTTGTTAAAAGTGTATTTGGAACCGTAAGGTGCTTATAAAACAAATTTGCAGCTAACTTGGCTTGATTCCCATTCCAGTCCTAGAATTTTTGCTGCACATTTAAGGAAATCTAAAAGACAAGGTTATATGATGGCTAATAAAATTACTAAAGATAGAAGTTTGTGGTTGGTTCTTAAAAAAGGGCGCCATTAATCATTTGTTAAACATAACAGCTTAAGAATTAAGTTGATTAAAATTAATAAGAAAGTCGTAGAAAATGTTTTACAGTTTTATTAATACCTATTAAGTCATCACATGGCGGTAACTAGATCAAGACTGCCCTCGAAATGTCAAATTATGGACTGCTATTAAGGCTACAATAAATTTTTTAATAACAATGTAAAACGTTTGATGTTCTTTATCTAACATTGATACAGAAATCTGCAACTCCGAGAAAACAAATTTGAGAAAGAAATGACCAACTCTTCTTGCATCAACTAGCCTACACAAAAAATGTCAAACAGTCAAACTGAATGAATATACACACCAAGGAGTTCAGAAATCTTTAGGCAATCTATCAGCTATCAGGAGCTACCGATTCTTTTTTAAATAAGGCAACAAGAAATCGTTGAAAGGGAGAAATTCCTTAAAACAGAAAATGGAAACTGTACAAGATATTGTAATAAAAAAGCGAAATAATCCATGCAACATTTTATAAACGTATCTGCACCCTCTCCTTTGGCGGCATATGAAAACCATATCCACCCATTTCATGAAACTTCATTTTAAATATACGAATGACTTCCACAATGCGGTAATTTCAATGTTAAATCTGGAACAAAACCCTAGAATGTAGTTTAAGTGAACTTTTTAAAGATCTCAAAATAAGTGTTTCAAGTGATTACAATGATCTTCAGCGCCTTTTCAAAACTAGAAACACTTTCAAATCCAATGCAGCTAGAATTTGTTCTGGGGGGGGGGGGGGGTATTAAAGTACACGTGCAAGTAAACACATTCCTTGATATTTTAAATAGTTTGAACATACTTATTACTCTTATTTCAATTGTAGATAAGTTTTGTAATGAGTTGGAACAAACCGAAACAAATATTCAAATTTTTGTTACTCAAATTTTAATTCCCTGATAACCCTCTCTACCTTGCTGTGGCTTGGTAAACCTACTAAAACCATATGTGTGCATCTAATGAAATATTAAAATCATACCTATCTCCTGTAGAAATATTTTCTATGGAGTACCATCTACCAAATTTGGGATCGTACAAGGAAGCATGCTTGGCCCAGTTCGATGCTGGGTTTATAGTCTCAACCTACAACACCAGAAATACCGTAATCACAATCTTTACCTATCACCAGGAAAGTATCATTGGTTAATTGGACCTAATCTTTAGATGTTGCCTTAAGAACAAGGTACTCGTTCACAAGGCTGGTATCTGGTATTAAATCAAATTTTACTTTCAGGATTAAAATCTGGGGTGCAGCTAGTTACTCCAACTTAACAGAACTATAGCCCTACCAGTTAAGGTGCAAGGTGCTGAGAACAATAACTAGGGCAGCATGGTTCGCACCAAAACGTACCTATATTTCATCCAGCTCATGAGTGTACCTACATAGTTAAAGAAGTCATAAAAAAAAACAACAGCAAACACCAAGACAACATTAGAATACCCATACGAGCCTTGATTGTCTTCTACCTTCTAAATCGGGAGAAATCATGCCCTAACCTGGAATCCTATCCACAATCACCACATCCTTCCTACACTCCTACACACATGTTATATACTCAATGTGAATTTACCTTTTACTTATTATTTCTATGGGCAGCTGGTAATGCGATCTTGAAATCAATAAAAAAAGGTAAGAAAAATCCCATCAGATAAATGGCTACAATTTTTGAAAACATTGGTATTAGGATTTGAGGGACCAAGAGCAAATCCACACCGATTATTCTTGTTACAGATATACATATATCTTACTCTTCCTCTTCTTCCTCTCCTTCCTCTCCTTTCACTCCTTCCTCTTTCTCCTCCTCCACCTCCACCACTTCTTGCTCCTTATTTTTTATCGTTTTCTTTTATTAGTTTTACCACGATACTGTTATAATTATTATCGCATTCTTCTTCTTTGTTTTTATTGCTTCCCCTTTTTATTTTCTTCTTCTTATTTTCTCTCATTGTAAGTTTATTATTGTAATCTTTGAGAAATTCTGAAATGAAACACCTAATGGCCCTAATTATTTATTCGCAATTTTACCGGGGCTACCACAGGTATATCCTTATCGGAGACTTCTGTGTAACTGATATGTCACCTTTCAGTATCCTTTCAGTGTACCTTACAGGTAACAGTTTCACCCAGAAACTTAGAAATTGCAGTATTCTACAGCTATTTTATTATTGGCTATATGATGTGCCCTATTGGGCCTGCTTTGACTCGTTCTCTTTTTGTTTCTAATCCTTTTCGGTGTTTTTATTGTTTATCAAATATGTTTTCTACCTGTTCTGATGACGCTTCTTTACTTTCTGATTTAACTTATAAAATGTACTTGATATTTAATTCTTGAATAGATTTTTGCCCCAGTGTTTTTTCTTCTTCTTCAGCTTGCTTTTCCGTCTTCAGTGTTTGTTTGATTGTTCTTCTTCTTCTTTAGATAATTTATTAACCATCTCGTTTTCGTTCGTTAATTTTACACAACATAAAATATAATCGTGGAAGAAGATTTATCTATGTCCTAAAGTCAATAAGAAAAGAGTTGTGGATAGTGAGAATCCGATTAGGTAAAGTTTTAAACTTTTTTAAAGACTTGGTATTGTAACTTGCGAATTGACACTAAATATTCCTGGTTATAAACTGAGATAGTTAAATAAAACTCAAACGCTAACAGAAGAAAATACTGTGAAAATTTTTGCTTTTCTAAAATCATGCAGTGTTTTTGCAGTCTAAAAACATGCCAAGTGAGAAAATCAACAGATTTTCTGCAAAAGTAATACCTATTAAGTACCAATGCATTTGAAAGTAAACGCTTTATAAAAAATATATTAAATACAATGTTGACGTTAATATGTTATATCTATACAAGGTTACAATTAATAAAGTTAATGAATTAGAATACGATTAAGTAGGCTAAACAGCTGTGTACCAGAACCTTACTTTTATAATCGAAAATTCAAAATATCTAATATAATATTTATAATTTTAGAAGTGGTTTAATGGAATTTATGTATAACTAAAAGTAGTAAATAGCTAAAACAATTTAAGGTACTAAACAGTGTATAAGGTTACATACATAAGTATATGATATATGGCAAACATAATTGGTTCTGAAGAGGGCGCCAAAAATATAAGAAAAGGCAGTTAACGAAAAACCAAAGTTAAGTAAATAATATTTCGTGGGACTTAAGTAGAAAAAAAATCATGTTTTGTACCTGAAGAAGCAACGAATCGATTTTTAATTTTTTCTTGTTAGAATGCTTGTTTTTTGGCAATAATAACAAGAAGAATGTTGACGGTGACTTTTTAATGAACGAAACAAAGATTCCTGTCTAATAATTAGTACGAGCCTTTAGTTTACTTACCTTTGAAATAAATATAGCGTATCATGCTGGTTACATATTAAATTCTATGACTTTTTCCTGCTTATGTTTATGTTGGTACTAAAGTTGTGCTTTGCAAATTTAATGGGTCGTAAGTGTTCTAATTAAAACGGCTTATCTGCGATTTGTTTCCATAAGCCGTAACGATACAATGTTCTAAATTGGTTTGTTTATTTTTAAGGAAAAAAATTGTTGAATATTCTGTTACACACATATTAATTGTTCTCGAAGAAAACTTGTTATAAATATAATTTTATTTCAGTATTATAATTCCTAACATTACTATACGTGTATGTTAAGTTGCGTAACTAACAGTGTACATAAAGCGTTAGTCTAGCGTTAAGAAAAAGTTATTAATTACCACATAGTAACATAAATTTGAAAACGTGCTTTGTTATACACATAACACATAACACGCTTAATTGTTTCCAAAATTACAACACTGGTTTAGAATTCCCTTGTAGATGCAATCTAAACATTTCGTGACCGAATTACTAACCCAAACTCACTGAGAATCAATCATTTTCTAACATTACAAAATAGATAGCTCTATTCGTCCCACTATCGATTATTGATTGACATTGCTGTTTCCATTCTTCGGGTTTGAAATTATTTCTTGCCTTTTCTTAATTGGAAAAGTCCATACACGGTGTTTATAAAAAGATATATATAAATTAAACCTGACACTGTACTTAGTAAGAAAGCCCTTAAATTATTGTTTATACAAATCTGTTATAACGGCGTTGTCTATCTATAGTGATCCTTTACATACAATAAACTTAATAAAGTAATAGAAATGGATTTTTACTCTGCTTTAAATACCTATGCAAGATATAACATAAGAAGCAAAAAAAGGTGAAAATGTTTATCAAATTTTATATTTGATTTATTTAAATTGGTATTTCTTTATTTCTCCTTTAACACTTGTTTATAAATTATCAACATATTTTGTTCTGTCCTGCTGTAAATTATTCTCGACTCTCAACAGCCCACGTAAACCACACTAAACTTGCTTTATAAAACATAAAAACAAGATAAAATGTAACTTGAATAACATTCAGAAGCTTGGTGGTTTCATTTATTTTTCAGTAGTTTATAACTTGTTTATTATAATAATGCCAGATTCTGATAAAACAAAAGAATTCGCGTTAAAAAAAACATCTTTTAACCTTTAATCGGTTTAAAATAAAGACATAAAGTATCCTACGCATTCGAAAAATAAATAACAATGTTAAAAAAAATACCTGGAAAGTTTCACAGATTAAATTTCGAAATTTTTCGCGGTCTTTAAACGAAACCCGTAAAATATTTAGACACAAAGTTCGTCACGCAGTGCGTATCTAAAGCAACTTCACCCACCTGTCAAAATACGACAAAATATTTTACTTTCGACAGGAACACCTAGCGGTACAGGTGAGTTACAAGCAGAGTTTAGGTTTTTCTAAAATGTTTACTTATTTGACATACTATACCAGTATACCTTCAAGCAAACCATGGAAAAAGTTAAATTTACACGTTTCGTACATATTTTCCTGTTTAGGTCTCAGAATTGAGTCCTTTCGAAAACAATAATGCAAACAAGGGCTCAAAGGAATGAGTTCACTTTGTGCGTTTGTGGGAAACCTTGACACCGTGAACGTAAATCGAAGGCTTTAAAGCTCTATAACTAAAGAGCTTAAACTCTAATAGGTTGCTTTAGCGCGGCTTTTGAAATTGTATTAAGTTTGAAAGGTCTATTGATACTTTAGATAGACATTTTCCAAATAAAGAATCAATTTATTTGGTTATCTATAATATAATACGGTTTATATATTATTTACTGCTAGAACTTCTACCTGAATATTCGATGCGTAAGTACTTTATACGGTATAAGTGACTAAAATTGTTTTTCTAATAAATGTTATTTGTTTTGTGATATTATGAATTATTTATGTATAACTCCTAGTTAACGGAAAATGCTCTACATCTCCAAACCATTTTTGTAACTGAGTACCTACTTACTTATTTCTTGTACTTATTTTAAAAATTTCAAGTTACTAAACTCGGCAGAATTTTTATCAGTAAATATTTCTGATAGATAGAAAGTTACTTATTACGGAAAAAGCTATTGAATTAAATAAAGATGCGGCAGATTCATAACAAAGAGCTCCAGCAATTTAGTAAACTTAATGCATGTTTTACGAAACATAAATATTATAAATTATTCTTTACTCCTATCTTCCCAAGCTGATATATTATATACTTAGACTGTTAGTCATTATTATTAGAAAAAAGTACAAACTATTGCGCGTAATTCACTATCAGGGACATAGTAGTTTTAAGCTAGGTTCATGCACTAGCGGTTCGCGATTTGCTGAATGCGATTTCCGCAATATTTTGCGGTGCTTTTACCAGATAATTCATGCAGCAGCGATTTCACTCGCAGGAAGTAGTAACTTTTTTCTGAACGAACAGGGTGTTTTGTAGAAGTTGGTAGAGAGGTAGAGGTACTTTGACAATTCTGACATTTCGTTTCTTGTTGTATGCTCATGTTTCAGCAAATATAAACAACAGTATTGGTTTTCAACCGAATTCGTGAACACAATCAAAGACAACCAACGAATTCTGTGCAACGAACGCAACTATTTTAAGGTTAAGTTAAAAACGTGTTCTACAGTCAACAACGCGTCGATGAACGCATGCGCAGTTCAGAATATAACCAACGGATATCGCAAAATATTGAAATCGTTTCAAGTTCCGCGGAAATCGCAGAATCTTGAAGTAGTAAATTGCCGCTTAAACTGCGTTCAACTGTAACCAATCAGAACAAAAATCGCATTCCGCAAATCGCAAATCGCTAGTGCATGAACCTAGCTTTATACATTTTATAAAGCTTTATACATATATCGTATATAACCGTAGTTTTCTTCTTTTCTTTCTTTGCCCTTTTCTTATCCTCCTCCTTTACCTTCTCCTCATCTTTCTCCTTCCCCCTCCACCCTTTTCACCTCCCTTCTACTTCCTCTTTCTCTCTTCCATCCTTCCCCCTTCAATTTCATCTACATCTTCCTCATACATCACCTTCGACTTATCTGTTCTCTCCTCTTCCCCTCTGCTCCTTCTCTTCCTCCTTCTTGTCTTTCTTTGGCTTCCTCACCTATGTCACCTCTTCCTACTCCTTTTTATTATTCTTTTTTTCTTCCTTTTGTCCTTTGCTTTTTTTGTAGCGATCATGGCTCAGCTTGTTCAGTGGGTGTCTAACCACTAAGATTGGCCGGGGTTCGATTCTCAGAGCCACACATACATACATCGGAAATACCCGACCGCTTCCCTCGGAAGGCAATGGCAAACCACCAAGGTATTCTGGCTAGTAAGTGTTCCCTAGAGTATCCAGAAGTACAAGCACTTGAGTGGTTCGGAGCCCACGTTCAGTTCTTGGTCCCTCATGTTTGTAAGTCACTTGACACGCACACCACAGGCATATGAAGAGAAGACGGAAACGCCCTGTAAGTGTTTGCCACCCTAAGAAGAAGACGCTCCTTTTTCCTTATCTTCCTTTTTCTCAATTTCCTATTCCTTCTCCTGCAGTCCTATTCCTCTTCAACTTCATTTTACACCTCCTCGTTGTACTTTTCCTTCATGTCATTTTTTCTTCTTCTTGTCTTTCGCTACGATCCTGCTGTAATTGTGAACGTATTCCTTTTATTGTTTCTAATATCTCCTATATCTCATTTGTCAGCTTAATTTAATTTGTTTTGATTCGTGTTCTTTCTCTTTCGTTTTGTTTTTTGAGCAATTTTTGTTGTTTACATTGTATGATAATTTTTTGTTGTTTATTTTCGTTCGATTGGCTCTTGGGTAGCCTCTTATTGTTAAACTTCTTCATTTTTTTGTTTCTCCTTTATTTTCTCTATTCATTTTACTCCTCGCTATTCTTTCTCTTCTTTCTGTATGTGATATGTTAGGTTTTTGATTGGACATCTTGTATTCTCTCTCTTTGTTGTGTAAAATGGTGCTCATACGAAATGGTAGTTGATCAAAATGTAAGAATAGAAACTTTTAATAATAAACTCAATATAGGTATTGAGACTACTTATACGTTTATTATGAGTTTAGTGCGATTTGAATAGAAGCTGAATGAATTAAATGTTTCAATTTTTCTTGTAGATTGTCCTTAATTTAAATTCATCGTTATATAATTTTGACAAAATTTACAATAATAAGTAAATTTGTAAATTTTTCTGTTTGTAATAAAAATATTAAATGATTAATTATTTAATTTAATATAAAAACAAAATATTCCTAAAATTAATATATAATTACAAATTAATTAGGTACTTAGGTATTTGTATACGTTGTATTAACACTCTTGCTATGTCTATTTCTTTAATTCAACACGCGGTAACACGTATTTTAAATTGTTTATTGACGTAATAAGCTTCACCTTCTGTGTTTAGGTATTAATATTTCCTCTTTTTCTTCCCATTTTAGTCTCTCCTTTGCTTTTTTCTCTGTTTTTCGATTTAGCTTCGGCCATTTATAGATTTTTTATGATGTTTCCTTTTACTTCTTTTTGTCAGATTTTGAGTTGAAATGTACAATTCTCTTTTTGTTTAATTTTCTTTCATCTTATTGTGTTCGATATCTTCCTTCGTTCATCTGTGTAACTTCTTTATTTAATATTATTTGAATGTTATTGCAGTTCTTTCGACTTATAGATTATTATAAATTCGACTGAGACGTTGTTAACATTGTTGTCGTATTAATAAATAAAGTTTGAAATTAGTTAATCATTGAGCGAAACATCGATAAATATTTCAGGAGAGCTTTATTGATACATGTTACCTGTAACCCTAAGAAAAATATCGTTAATTGGTTTTTGTTAAATTAAGAATAATTAGTATTTTTGTGGGTAGGTAACAAATCCTAAGTTCTGATTAATATTTGCGAGTGTTATTGACCTATAATTGCTACACCGCTGTTCAGCGTGGCCACAATCACAAAAACTCAAAACTCAATTTTCTGTACTATGGCCCTTTAATCAAAAACTTGTATTTTTCAATCTGAACCAATTTCAACATTGTATTTTCAAACTTTAACAAAGTCATTTTCAAATATAACAAAATATTTTTGAAAAATCCTCTACACCAGTATTATCCAATAAAAGCAAATTTTCCTAGCTTTGGAAGACAATATCCTTATCTGTCAGTGCTTTAGAAAATACTCATCAGAATAATGGTATTAAACAATTCTTTATGTACCTACGCATGAAACCTTTTCATAATCAAATTAGTTTACGCCCTTTGATATAGCAAACATTTGTCCAGAAGGATACAAATTAGAAATTTTAAAAATTGATAGGCTTCAGTCGTTCTACTGAAATACTAATGTTACTGCTTGCTTTTGTTGCACTTCTTAGTTTTCATTGAATTACACGAATTCATTAAATTTTGTACTTCCATGGAGTGTTGGATTTTCAATTAAACGTTAGGTAAAGTCTAGGATTGAAATAGTTAAAGAGCCGCCACAGATAAGCTTGCTAGTAATTTCATGAAAAAATTGATGAAACTAAATAGCCTTTAAAACATGTGTTTGTACCACAAATCACCCCCCCCCCCTCCATAGGTTGAAAAATAACCATAATTAAGAATTACGGATAATACATAAAATGAAATAAAACACGGATTTTTTTATATTGATTTATTTGAAAAGTTGACCAATTTTATGATAAAGTAGGCCGACTTTCACACCCGCATTTTTAAAAAATGTATTTGATATCCTTTTTTGTCCGTAATTTATAGTCTACAGTTTCTAATCAATTCAAAATATTCTTCAGAAATCAAACAATTCAAATAAAAGCAAAAATAGTGAGCTAATTTGTCTCTAACAACCTTTCGAAATAAACCAGACCAAGTCTTTTTAATTTATCAAATTCTTTTGAATGGCCATCTTTACCTTTCTAATATTAAAATTCATTTAATCCTGATGAATTTTCACGCATTCAAAACTCAACTCAGGTTTCTTTTATTTATTTTCTTGTATTTCACTAAATGGTAGATGTATTCCATTTAAGGTAGTATGTGAATATTACAACATTTTCGAAAATAATTTTAGGTTTATTAAAAAAAAGAAAAACATTCGGAGTACAAATTTTGACATTTAACTTTAATAAATTAGTATCGTTTAAACGGTTAGGTGTGACTGAGGTTCCAAAAGGTGAACAAGTGTTAAAAATCACTTTAGAAACTGTCGTTTTTATGGCATTACTAAGATTAATAAAATTTCAGTTCACATGCATAAACATGTGTTTGTATGTGTAGTTATATTGGAACAATTTAGTAATTTGCATATTTTTTCAATAATTCTACAAAATGCATAGAAATAGATGCTAATAATAAAGGCAGAATCTTCATAAATTTATAATTAGACATTATACATTCAGCATTCAGAAACACTGCTGTTTTATTAAAATTATACGCTTGTGAAGCAATAACGTATATTAATATATTGTTTTTAAAGTTACATTATGTTGGTAAAATTACACCTTTGTAAAGCAAACTAATAAATTTTAACTAAAAGGCACAACCTTAACATGTTTCGTAGACAAATACAAAAAAAAGAATTTCCCAAGCACCGCACATACTTTAAATTCTATTCAGGAAAAAATGTCCAGTTTCGAAACACCGAAAACCACGTAAACGTGAAGAAGCAGTTTCTAACCCTCAACGAAATTTGTGCTCGTCTCGCGAACCGATCGATGGTTGTTCCCAACCCCGTACACTTTGATTTTATTTACAAGTGATGTAGAAAATTGAATTCCGCACCCTCGCCTACAAGGTGTAAGATTCCACCCCACCAATCAATCGATAACAATATCACCCTACACCCAGGCCCAATAAAGTTCAAACTCCCTTATCTCGAACTGGAATAATACACTTGAGTGGCCTTCTTGATGCTATGGCAAAAACTCAATTCGCTTAAAACTAAAGAGCTGTGTGTGCTCTTTAATACTATGTCGGTGATGTTTAGGGCGAGGTTTGGTTACTTGGGGGTTAATTTCATGAGTGCATGTCTTACAGCTTATTTTGGTTACTGATTATTTAATAAAGGAAGTTTTTCCTTTATGATACCAACCTAGTGAAGAAATGTTTAATTAAATTTGTGTTAAACTTTAATACAGCAAAACCACAAACAGTATTTTAAACTCCCTAGCCGAATTCTGTATAAATTTAATTAAGTGTATCGACTACAAAATATCGTTCGAGCCATCTACGATTTCTCTTTAAAACATATGGCTCTTATTATAATTTGGAAAAACAATAAAGGAAAATTATGTATAACACTTTCGCAATTATCTTGGTCCACAGTAAGCCATGATTTCAAGCTACCCGATTAAATATCGTACCCCTTTATTGTACTCGTAAAATTATGAAGTTCTGCTGTTGCTAAATATACGAGGGCGGGATGATTTAAGTGGTTAGCCTAATAATGAATATTTTTAAAATGATATTTATTTTTCAACATATGTAAGGTAAAACAGGGGTAGATGACGCAGTCTATGGTGATACAAATGCTTTGGCAAATAAAGACAAATAAAGTGATAATAGCGTTAAATATAGCTGGTAAGTACTATAAAGTTTTCCAATCAGTTTAGTTAAAAGTTTGTGCTGGAAAAAGCAGCAACTGGGAGAAAATATGCGAGTTGTTTTGAAACATATGTTAAATTAGTGTATGTTCGCGTTCATTTTAGTTTTGTTTACCCGAATGCATGCGTTGCAAACAGCTGCATCGTCTGTCCCTTAGTTTTGGGATAGATGACGCGTGCTGGTTTGGGAGAGATGACGCAGGTAATTAAATGATAATGTATTGCCTTATAAAAATACCGACATTCTATGAACCTAGAAAAAGTACTGATGGAGAAATCTTCGATGAAAATGAATGTGTCGGATGTTTGGAGCACTACGGAAAAACGAAATCCACAGTAGACTGGATTAAATGCATAAAATGCAACAGGGCTTCATGATTCTTGCACAGGCTACAAGAACTACTGCATTAACTGTGAAAAAAAGAAGTTCACGTCTTAATTTGGGACTTTGCTTCTAGAAGACTTAAAGAAGAAATTTCCATAAGCCATACTTGATGCGACATCTCACCCATGGGGTATGGGAGAGATTGCCAAATGCAACGTTTTAGTTTTGTTCTGTTTTAGAAAATACAACTTAAAGATAGTTTGTTTTGTATGTTTATTTCATAAATATATTAGTTCCTTAACTGGCATTTTACTGTTTCTTCGCATTTGAACCACCACACACGTTTATGTGATTTTTTTGAAGGTGCGTCATCTGTCCCTGTTTTACCTTATGTCTGATATCTGATCCCATTACGAAAAGTGTTTTCCTCTAGGTCAGCAATGTAGGCGTCTACGGCGGACTTGACTTCCTCGTCAGTTGTAAATCTCTATCCTCCCAAGAAAATTTCAAGCTTAAGGAATAAATGGAAATCAGAGGGATCTAAATCCGGCGAATAAGCTGGATGTGGAAGCAAATCGTAGTTTAGTTTCTTGATTTTAGCTATTACAGTAATACTAGTGTGGGAGTGGGGGCATGGATTATTTTGATAAAAAATGTTCTTTTTTTGTGCTAATCCTGGCCCTTTTTCTTTTACATTTTTGAACAATCATTCGATCATTCCAGGAAGTTAGCATAATACCTATTCACTATTTATACAAGGATTGTTCAATAGAAACGCGTTTGTATTGTGTAGACGCGATTCGATCATCGCATCCAGTTGCCAAAATTGTTTACTGACTTGTTGGTAAATTGTCTATAAAATTTATTTAGGGTTGCTTCCCTGTGTGCATTCTTATGCAACTTGGAAATGGTGTTTACCATAGAGAACCCGTCAAAGGTAGTCTATAGTTCAGCGTCTCAAGTGAAATAAAGGCAGCACCTGGGAGTTTACTGGGACTGAGCAACAAATTTGCAATAACTAAGAGTAGCAATGACGAAATTAATCTTCATATACTGATGATTATCATTTTAGTTCGCTGACTTTAATGCAAATGCACGTAAATTAGTTTCCAAATGTCTCAAATTTTAATCTAGGTTGCATTATGAACATGTCTTCAAAGACCAACATTTCTTGTCAAAGCTTTCTGCATCCCTCAAACACCCCTGTGAAAATTTCTAGTGCATGGTTGATGTCCTACGGTGGCTAAAAATTGAATAGCAATACGCATATCAGCTTTTGACGGATTTTCAATAGTACACACAGGGTGTGAATCTCCGCCGGGGATGCCAGGGATTCCCCTGGCTGGGCTTATATTTTACCCCCCTGTAAAATAAAAATCGCACCCCTGCCGGGGATGAATATTTCCCCGTCTATGTAAATGTATAACATTAAAATATGTATTAAAAAAATTGTGGAATAGTATCCCCCCCTGTAAAAGTTGTATGATTCGCACCCTGAGTACACACCATTTCCGAGCTGCATAAAAATGCACACAAAGGAGCAACCGCAAAGAAATTACACTTACCAATAAGTCAATAAACAATTTCGACAACTGGATGCAATTGTCTTGATGATCGAGTCAGTCGCACCTGCGCAATCCCTTTTGGAAGATAGTCTATCATCAGAATCCCTTTGGTAATCCACAAAACTGACGCGATCACGATGCCAGTTGATTTTACGGCTATTGCTTTCTTTGGAACAGAGCAACCGGGTTCTGTCCATTGCTTTGATTTGAATTGCCTCTGTAGGGTGTAGTAATAAACCGAGGTCTTGTATGTAGTTACAAATCGACGTATAAAATTTGTTGAATTTTTTTCAAATAGTCCATACACTCTTGGGAAACTTGCACTCGAAGACATTTTTGATCAGGTGTAAGGAGCTCATCTTGCTGAAAGTTTTTCAGACCTAGTTCTTCTTTTAAAATATTGTACACTCGCTCTTTTGAGATGTTTGCAACATTAGCTATTTCGTTCAGTTTGAGTCGTCTATCTTTTAATACCACATCATAAATTTTGTTGATCATTTCTGGCGTTGTGGCACTTTTTGGGTGTCCAGAGCGATGTTCGTCTTGGATGCTTATACGGCCACGTTTAAACTCAGCCAGTCAATTTTTTACGGTCGCATATGATGGAGAACTTTCACCCAACACATTTTTTCCTTCGAAAATTTCTGCACCTTTTAAATGGCTTCCTTTGTAAAACACATAGAAAATGCGTTTTCTTTGCAGAGTAATTAACACAATTTGCTCTTCTTCCTCTTCTATTTAGTTTAAATTTAATCTAATGTGCTACGATAACAAACCGGCAACGGAGATCTCATAGTAAGTCTTCACTAAAGCTATATAAAGCTACAAATTGAAAATTAATTCAGATACTTTGAAAAAGATGCAGTATCACGTAGATTAAATATTCTAATTCTAAGTTAGTTAATACTGTAATTTTCAAAATTTAAATAAACCCAGGAAATAGAGCATTATCAAAGTTCATATGACCCCGCCAACTGGTTTTGTTTGTGTCAAATATAATTCAGACCTATTTTTAGTTTCATTAAATTAGACTTGAGTTTTATATGAGTTTTTTTAAATTGAATTAAATGATTTCAGTAACACTTATTTACTAATTTATGAATAATAAGGATTAACACAACCAAACATTAAATCAGCCTTTTTCATTTACAAGGAATGTCTAATTATATGTATAATTATATCTATACGCTAATCGAAATTTCTCGTTGACTTGTTGACTGTCCGCTCTTGCCGAGATATATCTTCATATAGGTGGCCGCTGTTTATAAGAATACGTGGGAAGCCTTCAGGGTGTTCTGGGCCTCTGCTATTCCTAATAGCTTTCCGCTACACTAGAATACTGTATTCTGGGTGTTTGTTTCCTGATACAATAGATTTATATCAGAAAAAAGTTTTGCTTAAATCAAGAATGATGTTCCCCTAACATCACCTATATTGAGATTTGAAAAGATTGTTAATGCATTACCTATATGTCAAAGTAAAAACTAAAACTTATATCAA
The DNA here is from genome assembly GCA_963082815.1 of Melanotus villosus. Lineage (NCBI taxonomy): Eukaryota > Metazoa > Arthropoda > Insecta > Coleoptera > Elateridae > Melanotus > Melanotus villosus. Next base: position 25,107,356 of record OY720419.1, on the reverse strand, counting down.
AAGTAAAAAACATACGTACCTATACTAGGATTAATTCAAACAACTGTAATTATAAAAAATTCCATTGCAAAGCTATCACCTGAAATTATTATTTTTCTAGGAATAATTAAGTCAATCCATGCATTTCTGTTTACAAATTTCTAAAGGTTATATTCAAACATCAGTTTGGTGTACGTCCTTACATTCAATATTAGTTAAAAGACAAAACGACAGCTTTGAATGACAATGCTGAATAGCTGTCACCTTAGGTGTTTGTGGGTAACAATGCGTTTACAATCAGAAACTACAACTTTAAAAGCCCACCTGAGTAGAAAGATTTATGAGGTATGTAAAGTACCAAAACAACTTGGGGTTTTGCTTTAGATTGTACCTTTAATTAACATAATTGTTTGACCATACCAAAAGATGTTACATTCTGATATCTCCTATGATTTTTAATTGATTCAGCATTCGCTCATTAAGCCGAGGTCCCCGAGAAGCTCTATGTATACAGGGTATCTCAGACATGACTCCCCAGGCCTATAACTTTGTTATTTTTAAAAATAACTATAATAAACTATATATATTCGTAAATGGGAGCAAATTCTCTATAAGATGGGGAAAGAAAATGTTAGAAAATCTGTACTCATATTATGGCAGCGATATTCAACTTTTTTTTTCAAATTGCACACTATGCTTTTTTTCGCTCATTCTGATAGTACTTTTTATTCTCTTTATAACCATGTAAACCAATATTGGTCTTACATAAGAAAATTCTCGAAAAAAATACGATTGAAAGTTGAAGTCTAGGTTTGCCATGGAAACAACTGATTGTTGTAATTTGTACTCGTCGGCGATAAAAACAATAGCGGATACCTTTCTGCATACAACCTTGCTGCTCTTCTTGCATTCCTCTAGCATAAACCATAAATAAGGATCATATCAAGCTTTTCAGAATTAGTGTAATTCATTTCTAATACTCCTATGATTTTAAACAATAACATACAAATACCGAAAGAGCACTTGTCATTCTTTACAACGTAAATTGCAATTATTTTACAGCTATACGCTATTGTTTTAATCGCCGACGAGTACAAATTACAACAATCAGTTGTTTCCATGGCAAACCTAGACTTCAACTTTCAATCGTATTTTTTTCGAGAATTTTCTTATGTAAGACCCATATTGGTTTACATGGTTATAAAGAGAATAAAAAGTACTATCAGAATGAGCGAAAAAAAGCATAGTGTGCAATTTGAAAAAAAAAAGTTGAATATCGCTGCCATAATATGAGTACAGATTTTCTAACATTTTCTTTCCCCATCTTATAGAGAATTTGCTCCCATTTACGAATATATATAGTTTATTATAGTTATTTTTAAAAATAACAAAGTTATAGGCCTGGGGAGTCATGTCTGAGACAACCTGTATAACGAATTTTAAAAATTATGAAAATCATTAAAAATATTTCCTAAAGGTTAAATTCTTAAACATTTAATCTATAAATTAACGTTAAAAACTTAATAAACCCAAATGGAAAGTATCTTAGGGAGAGGAAAGAGTTTGAACATAACTTAGAGAAATATCATACCAGAAAAGAACCTTGACGATCTGATGGGTTAGCGGTCTGCTTCGGGATGGCGTACATGCGGTTCAAACTAGGTATGTATGTCTGAAAGAATTTCCAGGGCGACCAACATTGACGATTAAATTCTGATAAGTTAATTGATAGTTTTAGAGTTTATTGAATAATAAACTTATATAAAATATACAAACTTATTTATCAAATTAATAAAATATAGTTTTATGTATTGAATTTTTCTTACTAAGAACAAACCTGTAGATCTACCATAAACATTAATGTTAAGCTTATTATTTTGGGTATTTAGTCGCCAGTTACTAAACGAACCTTTAGAAAACACAACATTAATACATCTTTTGAAATTTTTTTGTCAAGAACAAATCATAATAATAAACAATTGTTAGCAAATTCTATTAAATAACTTTGGTAATCATTACTGTAAGTTAACTAAAGAAAAACACACACACAAAGGTCTTAGACTTTATGCTAACTAGATATTTTAGTTATCTCATCGGCTATCTTATTACATATTAGGTACGTGCGGAATATTCTTCCACAATAATATAAAACGTTGAACAATGGCAGGGTGTGATCACTGATCACCGACTTAAAATTCTTTGAATACCTCACACACCACGGAAATTTCTACATTTTCTCTGAGTTTGTAAACTATGAGATTACCAACTGATTCTTTTGTAGACCTTCAGATTAATACAATAAAAGACATGAAGATTGAATTGGTTTTCAATGTGTAGTTGGTTAAGAATTCCCGTTATTGTTTACTATAATTGCTTTAATTCGTAATACTGTAATGTATATATTGTTCTGTTGTATCAATTTTGTTTCGTAGATTAATGGAAGCATCAAGGTGGGCCTGATAAAAATCATAATTAAATAAACGGATATTTTTAACTTAAAAAATGATCACAACATAAAAATAGTGATTCTATTCCATAGTATACATACAGAAAAATTATATATTTAGAATAAATAATACCGCAAATAAAAACATAACTAATTAATGAATAATTTAATAACTTCACGGAAGTTCTACTGTTTTAAATAGCGTATTTGGAAAATAATGTCTAAAGTCTAATTATATAGTGGAAAAAATGGAAAATTATGGTAATAAATTAAATTAAACAACGCAATCATTACAAATAAGACTGACCAAAACTGCCATATATCCGATTTTTGGGTTAAACGTTTCTTCCAACCATTCAAGTATGCGCAAGGGAATTATGAAAACAAAAGGAAAATTTCTATGACCTAGTATTATAGTAGGCCATATAAATCGGAAATAATAATGATGTAACGAGATGCGTCAGCACACGTGTGGGATCATGTGCGTCGTCCACCGAAAAGCTTCCAGAACGGTCGACGGTTACTCATTCTCGCGCGACTACGGGAACGTTCTGGAATGAAGTTCTGGAAGGACGAAGCTGGGATATATAAGGCGCGACCAAACGAACACGGGCAGTCTAATCCAGTCTACAAAACGGTCGGAAGTTAATATAAATGTACGTGAATAGTTATTAATAAACAAACTGCACAAAAAAATTAATTAGTGTTACGGGTTAATAATTAATATTAGTGTTTTGTATTATAATTCATATTAGTATTGTGTTTTAGTGTTAAGTTGTTATTTCGTGTTTCTTCGTTGTTTAATAATTTTATCCACGACTACTTAATAATCTGTCAATTATTCATGTGTTTGGTCACTCATAATGCTATCCATTATACACTGACAGCAGTGTATTGAGTGTATAATGATTATTCAAGGTGTCATGGTAACATCATTGTCTATGGTGTATAATGAAGGAAATAGGTTATGTTGTCATTGAAATAGGTTATGTTTCTAATCATAATTGGCAGATTATTGACAAGTCGTCGATAAATTTTAATTAAAAATTCTTCGTATTTGTGTTCGTGGATAAAGTATAGTATACGACTCGCTATAATGGCTATTATTACCTCGGATAATTGCAAAACTCGCTCGCAAGCTTGCTCGTGTTGCAAACATTATCCTCGGTAATAATAGCCTACATTATAGCGTCGTGTATAATATACTATTAATAGTTATTAATAAATAATTCACACCACGAACCGAAGTTTTAAATAAACATTTTAAAACCGTTACAATAAGAAACATCCTAAAATGGCTTGTTTCATCATAAATAGGCTTCCGATCATTTCAACTAATTTCAAAATATTTAAACTTTGAATTTAACAGAGAGTACGATAATCCATGAATTAAAAATAACTTTTCATGCAATTATTTTGTAAACAGTAACCTAATCAACACTTCTACCAACCCCACAGTAAAAGGGGTGCAAGCATTAAAGGGGTGCAGAAGTCAGAACTATTTTTATTATGATTTAGTATTACATCTACAACGTCCTTTGGATTAAATATTCTCTATATATTTTTATGAAAATCTTTGTAAAATATAGAAATTCTTCTTACAATTGGGGTGGGGGCAAAATATGCGAGGCCCACAACAACATTTTTTAGTTGCAGTACTGCTTGTAATTATTTGTAGTCAGTTAATCACTTGTAAGCAGTATATGTTTCAATTAAAATAAAAGCAAAATCGTTATTTAAAAAAATTTGTTGAAAGTAAAATCATATTCTTTAAATACTTCATGCCATGTTTTCGGGTTTAAATATCAGATCTCAACTTTAAATTTAGATTAATGTAGATGTTAGTTCTGAATTCATATTTGAGATTGGAATTTGTGATTGAGTAGGTATTGGTTTACATTTTAGCTTAATTTAATTAATTGAAAATTAATTTTGAATTTCGTGAACTATATGCAATTTTACGTTTTAGATGTGACATCAAAATACATTTGAAATCCCTATTACAACATTAAATTAAGCCCTAAATGTGAATTTCGAGATTGATTGTAATAATATATTATGTATAAATTTTGAAATAATAAATTCAAACTTCTAACTGGAAACTGGCGATTCACAATTTATATGCGAAATATAATAGGTAATAAGTTTTAAGTTGCAGCATAAAACCTAAATTAAACGATACGGGATTTCGAGGATTCTACTTTTATATTCGGAAATGTTTTAGCCGTAAATATTAAATTGTATTCTTATTTAATAATAACACGATAATTATAAAAATGTACGCTGATTGCACGAAACAGACCTAAAGATCCAGGAGACCTTTTATGTGGAGACAGTATAGAAAAATTGCAGTTGCTTTTAATTTGATAACAAGGAAATGTAAGCTTCTTCTCTGGCAATTTCCATACGTAAGTAATGGTAATGAATTAAATAGCTTAAAACCTGTAATTTCAAACAACAGAACTGTTGCCACTAGTAAAAAATGCTTGGTATGTTATTTCATTACTTTCAAAACTCGATACTGAAAAAAGGTAAATAATTTTAGGAACCTATCTTTTCCTGTAGATACATATTAGGTACCTGCTTATTATTGGTTGTTTTTCTTAATTTTATGTAGAGATGCCAAAATATAGAATAAAATTTCGAACTTGTGTCCTTTGGGTTGTAAATGAGCCTTCTTTTAATGTGTTGTTATTTCATCTGTGATTTAGTACTAAAAATATTTAAAATGGTACTTTTGAAAATTCGCATTTATGGTTTAACCGATTCTATAAAACTACTAAAAACGTTTCTTACTTACTTACTTACGCAACGGCGCTACAGTCCATATCGGATCTTGGCCTCCCCTATTTTCGTTTGCCACTTGTTCCTGTCCTCTGCCCATTTCCTCCAGCTGTTTCTTCGCAGGATGGTTTTGGCATTTTCTGTCACTGCATAGCTCCACCTCTTTCGTGGTCGACCCCTTCCTCTTCTTCCTTCTGGGTTTTGTTCTTCCACCCGTCTGGCAATATCATTCATACGTCATTCTTAGTCTTCCAAGACCTATAAATGTCACTATATCGGCCTCTTTAAAAATTTAGTATAATTCGTGGTTCCAACTTTTCCTCCATATATCTCCCTCTTTGATTGCTCCATACATCTTTCGTAGTACTTTCCTTTCAAAAACGCCTGTTCTGTTTTCATTTTTCTGAGTCATTATCCAGACTTCCCTCCCGTATGTGATGGTCTAATTAGAGTTTTATATATCATTGCCTTCACCTCTCTGTCAATATCTCTGTCTTTCAAAATTCCATTGCACGCGTACAAAGCCCGATTTGCTTGTATTATCCTGGTCTTTATTTCTTCCGTCCTATCATTGTCACTTGTTATTTTAACTCCCAGATATCTGAAACTTTTAACTACTTCCTGGTTATAGTCTTCGACTGTTAGGTTCTGTCTTACTCTGGGCTGATTTTTGGTAACTGTCTCCCTGTCTCAAACATGTTGTTGTTTCCGCCAGTTCTGTTGTTCTGTTTTGTACTTTAACCTGAATGTACGTTTCCTCCAACGTGCATTTAATCATTTTTATTAATTTCTTTGGAATTTTAAATTCCTCGAGTAGGTACTGTGTACAATGCTTTCCTACTTATACTATCGTAGGCTTGGAAATCCATAAATATATGATAGGTGTCAATGTTGAATTCGCACGTTTTCTCTAGTATTTCTCTTAATATAAATATCTGGTCGATTGTTGATATTCCTTTCCTGAATGCTGTTTGGTTTTGGCTCATTGCATTCTCGTAATAAGGTTCTAATCTTTCATGTATTTTGCAAGTATCTTGTATGTCACATTAAGCAGGCTAATCCTTCGGTAATTACCACACTCAAGTTTATCCCCTTTCTTTATATATGGGGCACACTGTACTAATCTTCTGCTCATGTGGTATCCTCTCCTCTTCCCAGATTTTCTTAATTAACTCGTATATCTCCTTGTGCAACGTCTCTCCTCCAACTTTCAGAATTTTAGCAGTTATCGTGTCTGGTCCAGGTTCTTTGTTGTTCTTTAATTTAGAAATTGCATTTATTGTTTGTTCTAGTGTTGGTTCTTCCACCATTACTTCGTCTTCTTTCCCATTACTATTCCCTTCTTGTTCTTCGAGGTCATTTCCTGGTTCTTGCACTGTTCTATTTAGCTGTTCTGAAAAGTACTCTATCCATCTTCCCAATATTTTATTCTCTTCCCATACTAGCTTTCCCTCTTTATCCTTGATTGCAGTAGTTCTTGCTTGATACCCTCCTTTGAGCTTACTTATGACCTGGTAGCATTCTCTTATTTGTTTATCTTTATGTTTCTTCCTTCTGGAAACTCTTGTTGCTTCTCTTCTTGTCTCTTTATATTCCTCTTCTCTTCCTCGTGTTGATCTATCTAAAAACAGTTTCCGACTTTCCCTTTGTTTTTCTAATGCCACCATACACTCCGTGTCGAACCCGCCGTTTCTCACTTTCCTCTTGTTCCTACCTATTTTTTCTTCTGCTTCTTCTAGTATGATTCCTTTGAGGTTTGACCATTTTCCTTCTATTGTTTCTTCTTCCTGTACTACTGTATTTGTTAGTCTATTGGTCATAGCTTCTCGAAAATTACGCGCTATGTCTTCATTCTTTAATTTATCCACTTGCCATCTTCTCACTATCTCTTTACAGGGTTTCTTTGCATTGGACAACCTCTCTCTGAGCTGTGACTTAACTAGATAATGATTTGAGTTGCACTCCGCACCTCTATAGCTTCTCACATTTAGAACATTAGATCAATTTGGTTTTTAGTACTCCCTAAAACCGTTTCATTCATTCAAATTCACATATATGTTTAAGTCTTGCATCGGCTCTGTAATATTTTGAAAATTAAATTATTGAAAGTAAATTCTCCTTCATTATAATTCAACATCAAAAAGAAGTAGACAACACGTACAACTACAACAACTATTTTCCATATACTGCCTATACTGGGGATACCACTTAAGAAAAAAACGCGCCGAGTGCTTTACCGCTAGCTGGTGTGGAAATAGGCGCAACAGAACACTAGATATTCTAAAAAAATATTTCTAGGCACCAAGTCTACATTAGTATTAATTTGAAATTATTAAAAATATTTTGGAACGAGCGGGATGTTGAAATGAAAGAAATATTAAGAACAATAAATATATGCTGCGTGCTTTGAATGTAATTATATAACCAATCAATTAACAGAAAAAAGTTTCGGATATTTTTTGTAGACAATTTTATTTACTTTATTTTCAGTAACTTTATATTTTGTTCTAAAGTTAATGCAAACTGAGATATTCACGAAAATCAATAAAAATGTCTTTTTTCACGTGTTTTTTTTTCAATATAGCGGTAAAATCCGGGGTCGCTAGACCGTGCAAAATTACTATGTCTTTTTGGAGGTCCCAATAAAGAGAATAAAATTTATTCTAGCTTGCAACCATTTATTTCCACAATAAACCCCTTACCGACTGGCCTATAATAACAGCAAGGCCCGCTGAATTAATATGCAATATTAATTCAGCGGGCCTTGATAACAGTAATGATAATAATTACTACAGCATAAACTCAAAATGAAATATATGTACTTTAAAACTACCAAAATGAACTTTTCTCAACTAAAAAATGTGAAAAATCTACGAACATATCTGCAACTCATTTACGTCTAACAATAACAAATCCCTAAAATTTTCAGTAGGTACTTCTAAAACCTCATATAATTAGACAAGCGAATTAAAACTTTTAAACAAAATTGTCTGTGCAAAATCTTAAAAAAAACAGCCATGAAATAATTGAAATTTTCAAATTAACTTATTTTTAAGTTAAAGACTGGAAAAAAATATATAGTACCATAAATACCTATGTATATGTTAGATACTTACTACATTACATAAAATTTGGCACATTTTTTTACTTGATTTCAAAAAAATAACCAACCTTTCTTAATTTTATAAGAAATTGAGAACTTGGATTTGTTGCTAAGGTGTTATTAATATTTTCAAAATATTAGCATTATCAGTGCCCCTGTTTGTTTTTTTCTAAACGTATATGATCTTTATTGAGTCAAATAGGTCATGTTTTAATGTTCAATTTTACCTTAAAAGTAAAATTCTTTAAGTGAAAGAGACTATACAGGGTGTATCAAAAATAGTGTCCATCCTTTATATGTCATATACTACTGATTAATCTAACTCTAAAATCATAAACAAAATTTTCATATGATGAATATTTTTCAAGTTATAAGAGTATGAAGTTACATAATGCAGATTTTTTAGCTATAATATTTTTTCCAAATTTTCAATGGGAATCTTTTAGACTGGTTTAAAGTTAAAAGAAATATTTGTTAAAATTAATTTCTTAGCTCAGTTTTTTGAAAAATAATGGATATTTTGGTACTTCGTTTGAAGCAGTAAAATATCTGGCAACCTTGCAAGTACTTACAGTTATTCATGTTTTTATAACAGAGGCCATGAAAGTAATTACATGCCAAATTTTCTCTTGACAACTAATTAGTTGTCATATTGACAGAAAGTAAAGAATGAAAAAATTTGTGTACTTCTGAATTTAAAAGCATGTATACAAATAGAGAGTATCTCGATATGCTACTTTTGTTGGGTGAGCATGTAGAAAATGCTGAAGCTGCAGCCAAGGGAGAAATCGACTTTTAGGTCCAATATTTCTACCAAATCGGTTAAATGGTGAGCATTTCCTAAATTTTCTCTCAACAACATTAAAAGATATGCTAGATGATCTCGCTCTGGCCGAAATTAGAGATATGTGGTTACAATTAGATGGTGCTCCACCACATTTTCATGCTGGTGTTCGGCAGTGGATAAATCAACACTTTCCAACTAAGTAAATCGGGCGAGGTGGTTTTATGAATTGGCCAGCAAGGTCCCCTGACATGACCCCCCTGGATTTTTGACCTCTGGGGTCATATAAAATCCATAGTATACAGAACACCAGTAGAAAATGAAAATGTTTTAAGAGAGAGAACAGAAGAAGCTTTTGGAGATGTTAGCCCTGTAATGTTGGAAAACGTACACATAAACATTTGTAGAAGAGCTGAATCCTGCTTAAATGTACATTTTAAACACTTTTTATAACTATTTTTTACATTTCATTTATTCGTTCGCGTTTGTATTAATTAAGAAAACCATTATTTCCAACATGTGCATTGTTGCCAAATTTCTTTTATTTAAATTTTCAATAACTTTTAAACGAAAAGCCAAATATTTTTTCTACAATCAGTTTCATACTCTATAGAGGCTAATAATGTATGCCTATAAAGGATGGACACTATTTTTGATACACCCTGTATAATTGATTTTAATTTTCCATATTATCGATAAATGGTGAATTGTTTTATTTATAATTATTTTGGGACATTAGTTTTACTTTAACTGGCTTTACGTTTATAAAACAAAGTAAGCTGGATATGTTAACCTGTTAACAACCGGCTATGATTCGATAACTTTTAATGCACTCATTTAAATGTGTCGGAATGAAAAAAAGCAAAGAAACGAATTTCAGTTAATAATATCAAATTATGTAGGTATGTCCAAAACCAAACCTTTTAAAAGCGAAAATTTTTATTAAAACTATTATTACTAACTGTTATCAATAAATTAAAAATAAGTTTTAATTGTTTTTGGTATAGTTTTAATAAAAAAGTCCCTAATTTAATTCCAAAATAACATTGAACTTTAAAAAATTAATTCAAATATTACCGGACCCATAATAAATTCTTATGTAGAAAATATACAACATTAATTAAAAAAGATAAAGACAAAAACAGCATTCACCAAAGTAAGGACATTTTAATAAATTCTCAGCGTCCTTGTAATTTACAAATTATCAAATGTACCGTGCTAGAAGCACTTTAATCAAAAATTATATCAGCAAAAACAGAACTGACACATCAATTAATCCGTCACCGTAGCAGCGCAAAACTATTAAATATCTTGTGGTTGCTGTTTCTTCTCCTACTGTTAAATTAGGTAAACCATTATGTAATAGAGTGTAATTGATGCAGGCAATTCTTTTTGACAAGCAGTTCAGAGGCGGCCGTATTCAAAAACCAATATTAAAAAGGCTTTTGCGCAATTATTTTCCTGCTATGTACCAAATTGCCCTCTGCGACCTTACATTAGTAATTTTAAAGACCGTATTAATCAATCTTTCTTAAAAGTACACAACCTTAATATGTCAGCCAAATCCAATTTTTTTTCTCGTCACATTTTTCGCCTTTATTTTCACCATGCCGAATTTTATTTAGACACATTTTCAGGTAGATTTCTTAAAGTGACGTACAAGAAGGTCAACTCTGCATGGCGTGTAAAATATTTACGTCAGACACTTTCTTAAATTCGATATTCGATTACCATTTTATGTCAGATTTCAATTTCGCCCACTTTGATAGATTTCGTTTGTTGAAAACCACGAAAAAACAAATACTTGCGGTGCCGAGCCGAAACTATGATCTCACGTATTAATCAAGGATCGGCACATTCTTTGTAACACCCTTGTTATTTAATGTCAGTTTAACTAAAACAGTCAGCAGATGTGTCGGTGTTTGATAAATCTGGTTAACCGATATCAAGCACTGTAAATTAACAACGGCGGTTGGGTTGCGAGCTACCACAGTCTCAAGTCGATAATCATCTTCATGCTAATAATGTTACTTGAGAACTTGAATTTTATCTCTTATTGACACTAAGATTACTCTTTTCGTCTCTCTAATACCTTCGGTTTTTTATTCCTTTTGTTTTTACTCGATGAATGATTACCTTGTTTTCTTATTAATGTTAAGGGAAAAATCGAGGAATTTTAATAAAAAATGCTATCTTTAAAATGGTAGTCTAAGATCTTTAAATGAATATACTTAGCTTTTACGGAATTAGTTGAGTAACTAATTAAATTATAATAGAAAAATGAAGAAATACATTTAATTATATATTTCAATAGCTCAACAGGCCATGGAGGCCCAGGACTAATAATTTTAATTAGCACAAATAAAATGTAGGTAATTTGATACGTTTTAAAAAAGTTTGATACCGTAAAAACTGCAAATTACCTTACCTATGCTAGTTTTAATGAAATTGTAAAATGAAGGAAATGTTCTAAATTGTTCACTACGTATTATTTTCTTTTATTTCATTAACCAATTGTCTATGACGTGAAACAAATTCGAGGACCAACGTGGAGATCTGTAGTGGAAAACAAATTTTAAAAGATTATTTTTTTAGAATAAGCACAGTTATGATCAAATTGATAATTAAAAAACTATATATTTTAACGTTCTTTGCATGTTAATTGAAACAAGGAATGCATATTATAATGTGTTCCCCAAATCAGAAAACAAAGTTCTAATCAACTACAGAATGAGGTACTTTGCGGAGTTATATTAGACATACAATTCTACAGAAGTATCAAATTTAAACCTACCCTCTATCTCTTATACAGTGTGTCCCCAGATGGAGTTGACAATAGGTATGATTTACCAAAAATTTTCGAATTGGATTTTCATATTTTGGGATTAATCCCTGCTCAATCTGAAACTTATTTTTAGTTTACTTTCAATTTTTTTAAATCAAGTAGGCCTTTTACAGTTGAACAAAAACTCTTTTCGTTTCAGGTAAACTACCTTTTCCGTTCACAGTACGCCAATGTGTTACTAAGAAAAGTTGTTCAGAATGAAAAGCTATGGCGTTATGCATATTTTCAGAACGATCGGCCTACTTTGATAATAGAACTTGACAATAGGAGAAAAATCTTTATTATTAATTTTACGACGAAAAGTAATTCTTTATTAAAAATTCTGATAATTTGGATAACGCCATAACTTTTCATTCTGAACAACTTTTCTTAGTAACACATTGGCGTACTGTGAACGGAAAAGGTACTTTACCTGAAACGAAAAGAGTTTTTCCTCAACTGTAAAGGCCTACTTGATTAAAAAAAAATTGAAAGTAAACTAAAAATAAGTTTCAGACCGAGCAGGGATTAATCCCAAAATATGAAAATCCAATTCGAAAATTTTTGGTCCATCATACCTATTGCCAACTCCATCCGGGGACACACTGTATACTATAATTTATAAATCGCCATGGTGGACCTTGAATTTAAATCAGCTTGTGCATGCATACAATACTTTCCGGCGTTACCAAAATAATTAAACAAAATGCCATCTTCAGACTAATAAAAAAAAAAAAAAATTAAGAGCCATACTGATAAGTAGTTTGTTACATTTGACTTGAATAAATAATAGTTATTTCGATACAAAAAAAAAAAACAGGAAACTAAGGTATTAAATTAATTAGAAAACAGAAGAAATGTTTTAATTTGACTTTTACATTATTACGAACTAACTGTGAAAAACTCTGGGCAGTAGTTTTCCTTCTTCTTCATCTTCGTCCTATAGCTCCATAAGAAGCAAAGGGTAGGTGTTTCGTAAGCTGCATAGTTTGGCGACAGGGTCGCTAATCCTGTGCACCTGTCATTGATTTACTCGCTACCTCTTCCACTGGCTTCTTCCATTCTTTTATGTCTCTTGCTAATCTTTTCGCTTCATTCCATGTTATATGTTATACCATATTACCTTAATTCGCTTTGTATCGTCCTTCTCCATGAGTCTACCAGTCTGCCAACTTTCCTTTTCTCTGGTATTGTTTTGTTACGTTATTATTAGGTTGCCTAAGTGTATGACCAATCCATCTCCATTTTAGTTTTTTTAACAGTTATTTTTACTTTCTCTTTTTTTAATCCTGTGTAGCTCTTCGTTAGTAATTGTATTTGGCCCGAATATCTTGCATATCCTTCGTAAGCATTTGTTGATGAATGTCTGTATTTTGTTTAAGATTCTTTTAGTTCCTTTCTACGGCCCCATATAATAATACACCTTTTACATTTGCGCGAAATAACCTTATTTTCGTCATTTGAGCTACACTTGATGACGTCCATACCCTGCTGAACATGCCGAAAGCACTTTGCGCTAGTTTAATTCTCCTTTCGACATGCCTCCCCGTTCCACCTTCTAACTCTTCTACTTCTTCTATGCGGATTGTCGGATTGTCGTCTAAGTCTGTTTCTAACATTTTTGTATTTATTTGCAGACCTATTTGTTTTGCATTGTTCATTAGTCTTCGTTTTTTCCTACATGTGCTGTTTATTCGCTGTTATTAGGCAAATATCGTCCGCCAATTCCAACTCCTCCATCTTACTGCATATTTCCCAGTTAATACCTGTTCTCCTGTCTTGTGTGTTTTTCATGGCCCAGTCCATAATACTTATAAAAATTATTGGCGAAAGGCTGTATCCCTGACGCACCCCTTTTTCTACTTTTATCTGCTCTGAAAGTCTGTCTTCATGTTCTACTCTCGCTGTGTACCCATTGTATAACATCTTTATAGTTCGAATATATTTCTCCGGTAATCCATATTGTTTTAAAATCGTCCATATCATTTCTTGAGCTATTGAGTCAAATGCTCTTTCGGAATCAATAAAATTCATGTATTATACTTTTCCCTCATTTCAGATGTCTGCTCTAATATGATTCTTAAAGTGCATATATGAGCAATAGGTACATCATCTATTGGATCGAAATCCCACTTGATTTTCTCTTAGCATTCCATCAATGGGGGCCTTTATTCTTTCCATTATAACCTTCATCAAAAGTTTACTAGCCACACATATTAAGGTTACTAGTCTCCAAGTTTCACACCTAGTTAGGTTCCCTTTTTTTTGGAAATGTAATTATTAACCCATGTCGCCAGTGTTCTGGAATTTCTTCCTCTTCCCATATTTGGTTTATCAATGGGTAGAGAAGTTCCACCGATAACTCTGAGTGTGATTTTATAAATTCCGCACTTATTCTATCCCGCTCTGCTGCCTTGTCATTTTTTAATTTCCTTATTGCATTTCTTACGTCCTCTCTTCAAAAGCTATCCTCACTATTACTAATATTAGCCATTTCCTTATCGATTCCTTGGTCTATAATTTCCTACCTCCTCCCTAACTTTTTTTTATAAATTTTAGTGAAACACCCTTCCCACCTTTTTAATATTTGTTCTTGCGTACCATTCCCCAGTTATCCTACCAGCTTGCGTGATTGTGCATATTTTTTCCCTTCTAGAATTTTTGTTATCTCATATACTTTCATATCCTGTCTTCAGTCTTCTTGCTGCAGAAATTTTCTTAAACATAGTGAATTGTCAAACGTTCACTTAATATTGATTTACAAAACACAAAATCACCTTGTGATAATCACCTGGTGAATTTAATACTTTCTTTTACTTATAGTAGGCAAAAATAAAATTAATATACATATAACGTAATAAAGTTAAATTTGTTAACAATTTTTTAGTCCTACGGCTCCCGCCAAAATTATTTTTAATATACGCTTAAAAGAATTAGAAGATAGAGAAGCATATAGCTTCATGAAAGTAACCCTACTGTTAATGGCTTCTCACCTTTTTAGTCAGATATTTTATGAGTGTTTTTCACAATGCCAAAACTTTAAGAATATTCGCTATATTAAGTGGTTCAAGGGAAGCCAAACATAATTATCGTTCAATTTTACATATTAATTAGTAATACCGCTAAAGTTTTTGAAAACATAATTAAAAGGCGATGTTACTCTTTTTTTATGGGCATAAAATTGTATTACTACAACAATATGGTTCTATTCAAAATAAAAGTACAGAGATTTCGACAATAAAGCTAATTAAAAGAATTTATTCAGTTCTTGATAGTTGTAAAGCTGTTTTGATTATTTTTATAGATTTATGAAAAGCTTTTGATACAGTAAATCGCAATACAGGGTGTTTCAAAATTGCGCGCCACAGATATAGTAAGGATTTATTTTAGAGCAAAAAACAAAGAACAATGAACATATCGTTGATTTCAAAGATATCCTTGATCAAAGAATTAAATATCACAATTTTTAATTAAAATGCTTACGATTTTTTTAGGCATTTCAAAATTATGAGTTCTAGATGCGTATCCTGTAGGCCAAAATAAATAAAAAAGTTTACATAACCATATATTATGTTTCAAATGAACTATAATTGTTTCCATAATTTAATAAAATAAATAAATATAAATACACTTCATCAGTTAATTGCCGTTTGTTTCTTTCTGCCGATTTGACCAGATATTATAAATTTAATATAAGGACCGTTTTCCTCCACGTTCAGGCTATGCCTTTGTGGATTTAATGTTTATATGGTCATATTATTTATGTTCTAATTTAGTTTATGTTTATGTTTTAATATGTATATCTGCATATGAATATGTATATTGACTGATTGATGGATTTTTTATTTGATTTTTGATTTTTTTTTTTTTTGATATAAATAAGCATTATTATTATTATTATTAAATTGGTTCTTGACCGAGAAATTAAAGGGTAAAAACACATTTTTAACGGTAAACACGTTTTAAATGGCCTTTGTTTTGTTGAAGCTTCTATGGCAAATCTTATTGCATCAGGACTATTCGTGATAGTTGCTGCAGCAAATAAACCAGTATGTGTTTGTCATGAAAAGCTCAAATAGCCACGGTCGCTTAATTAACAAACATCCCACTTTTGGTCATGTATCTTTAACCTTTAATTTTTCAATTTGAGGCACATGTTTATTTTTTATTTATTTTGTTCATTAGAGAACACGTCTTTAGAATAGTGCCGTGCAATTTTGAAACACTGCATATTGCTAAAGAAACTTGAAATTAGGCAAATGATATACATATCTAAAACCTACATTTTAATCAGAGTACAAATAGTGAAGAGTAATAATACGAAAAGCAAAGATAAAATAGTAACATGTGGAGTATCTCAGGGATCAGTACTTGTTGTTTTTAATTTGTATAAATAGGCTGCTTCAATTAAATGTAAATACATCTTAGGCAGACACGGTGCTGTTTCCTAAAGGTATTCCACTCTTCTTGAGCCACTTGAGAAACCAGGTTTTTGAAGCTTTCCACGGTATCTTCGGGAGTTGCAAATCGCACACCACGCATTTTATCCTTTAGTCGAGGAAATAAATGGTAATCAGAGGGTGCCAGCTCAGGACTGCATGGCGGATAATTTTACAATTTTAGTCCGGAAGCCTATAAAAATTCTTTTATTTTTTGTTGAAAACGGGTTTTCAAAAAATCAGGAAAATTTGATATTCAAATTTAGAATTTCCTCCAAATTCCAAAAAATGTAAAAATAAAAAAAAGTTGAGATCACTTCCGGCGATACCGCAAGCCTTACTAAATTGCTTTGTAGCTTCAAAAAATAAGATGAAAAAAAGAGGTGAGGGGGGCTGTTTTCGTTTACACCCTGTCTGTATTTCTTTTTCTAAGATCTAAAGTTTAAGAAACAATGAAATTTGTTTTTGTTAAAATTTCTTTGAAATTATCTAAGTGCGGCTGAAAAATGTTGATAGTATAGTTTTCATTTGTAATTCAGATTTTAGCTTAAATTTTAATTTTATGTCAGTGTTGAGTGTAGATACCAATTTTGTCAAATTAACTTATTGTATCCTATTTTGTTATTTATAAAAATATTTGATAACGTATTAACAATAGCACAAAAAGGTTTTTCAATTGCCGTGCTACAAGGAGCTTAGTTGGTAATTTAATAATTCAGACGGTAGAAATTTAGGAAAAGTCCGATTTCTCAAGAAAATTAGAAATTCGCATATAATTCCATTGCACACAGGTTGATGTCTAGGGCGATCTATACGTGGTCATTTGTTGTTCAGTTTCTGATCTATATTTATCTCTTTCTAGAAAGTAATAACAAAATTTACTATACAACATTATCTTTCTATATTATAATTTTCTTGTTTTACTGCTTTTCTCGGCAAGAATATTATTATTATTGCTAATTCAATTAAACGAAAACGCTTCAGTCCTTCATAAAACGTAATCAATGAATCCGTAGTTTGTTTGACTAAAGGTAGATGCATGCAATTTTACACAGAAACACAATTTTATATCCTGAATAGTTTTTCTTAGGAACATTGACTGTATTACGAGTATAAGCGAATAACGTAATTTATTTGACAATACGAAGGGGGTTTCTTATGCTGTTATGTCTATTTTGATTTAAAAATCAATCGTGCAGGACTTAATTTAAAAAAAAACTGAAATCGGGGACATACTGTACACGTCATACAAGCAAAAGACGCGTTTGTTTAAACTTTAAACAATCTTAGTAGTGTAGTAGCTGTAGTTAGAACAGAAACTCCTATTCATTTGCATAATATCTCAATTAAATCAAAAATTGTGCGAGTTTCCCAATAATTGATTACCATTTCAAATTCACATTGGATATAACTAAACAAATTTTATGTTAAGCAACTTGAACAAATTATCGGAGCTTAACTTACATTCCAAACTGAACAGTTAGATAATACATATTTTATAATATAATTAAATGCAAGTCCAAAGGCGACATCTAAATTAAAATCGGGAGTCGAGCTTCGTGTTAACGAGCCATATATAACTGTCCGTTTTGCTATTATTTAACAACCGTGCACATGTTGAAATTTAAAAATTCGTTAAAAATTCCACCGCTTCTAATTTATTATACATTTTATCTGTTAAATATTTATTTAATTTGTTTATAACTCTTCTGAAACGCCAAATTTACTGTAATCAACAGAACTATTGGTGTTACCTTTCACTGTTGTAACAAATACCGTAATGATTAGTTGATTTTAAATTCTGATATTGTAATTTGTTTTCTAATTATGTTATCGATTAGAATCTTTAATGCTCCTGCTGTGAATTTTTCTATTGGTTCACGACCATGCAGAATAAAATGTTGAAGTTTATCAAATTTTTTATTATCTCCGTAAAGACATATAAAATATTTTAATTAAATACATGGTTTACTTTTTAGACTTATGGCCTGAAGTACCTATCGAAAGACAAAGAATTAGCTGTAATAATTGTAAACGCTTAAACAATTACTATTATCAGATCTACTTTCGTTCAGTATAGATTGTTTAATGGATTTTTATAATAGACTTTTTTTATATTGCAAATGATAAAAGTTGTTTAAATGCAGGTACAGGTCTGTCTATGTTTATTTGAACCATAGCTTTTATTATACCGAGTATCAATGAAATCTGGGGCACCCCTATTTTTTAGGTTATATTTTAAGATATTAAATGAAATTTGGTATACGTAATATACTGTTAAAACTGATTATCGGACACAGAACACAACTGCAACAATTCTAGTTCCAGCACTCTGCCTGTGCTTAAACCTTTTCCATTTCTTGAAAAACGTGTCCCCGAAAATTTACATTCAATGTTTTAATAATTACTAATTTAATTTTTATTTCAGCAACTGGTGGCCAAATACCCAGAATAGAAGAAAAAAATTATTAATACCTGTTATAATAACAAAGAAGCACCAAATACGTATAACCAAAATATGTTGAGTGCTTAATCAGGTATAACTACTCGTTGCGTTTCTAGAAAGTTAATTAAACTTAAAAAGATTAAAAACATCTATATTAAGTTTTATATACGGTTTAAGTGGGATTCTTCTAACTGGTAGTTACCATCACAAAAAATATTATTGGAAGTGTATCGAGGAAATGGCTGGAATTTTTAAGAGTATATAGCTAGAAGTTTTTTTGTTTATGTTCTCTTATAAAAGTAATTAAAAGATATAGTAATTTAGACTTAATTAATTATTAGGTAGTTGATGTAGTAATTTTATTGAGTTTGGTTCAATGACAAACGATACATTCGCAAATTAGATATTTTAAAAATAGTTTGCGGATGTTTTTAACTCCATCTATTTTTTTATATTTTTTTTATCGAATAAAGGATTAATAACAAATTTCATTTGCATGAAAGTATTCAATATCACAGTAAAATTAATATTGTAATGTATTATCTATAACCTCTTATACCTTTCCGTGTGGAGGCTAAAGGTTATATTATAAACTAAAATTTAGTAAAGTTAAATATTTTTACAGATTATTGATTGATTTTTTTCAGAATTACTAGCACAGCTAAGTAAGAAAGGATTATCACTGTTAGATGATACTGCCGATTGTATTTTTATAATAGGATTTACTTTTTTTAAGTTCCAATTGCTACGACTATTACGGTTACCCTAACGTCCGCTACTTTACAATACATTCAAACCTCGACCATTAATGAAATCTATTTATAATCTATTTTACTAAAAACACTGACATTTATTAACTGATCTAATTTACATGGGTTAATAAATTATATTAAAATGTAATGTACTTAAATCAATTTAGAGATATGCTGTGTGTTGTGTCTTAAAACGAATTTTTTAATTTTGTTACCAAAAAGCAAAAAGATAGAAAAATACCTCATTTACTATAACATTTAGAATATTTTACAATTCACTAACTTCTTCCTATTAAAAAAGTAACGTGTACTTATTACTTTAGACTCAAGCGATAATTTTATTACCCGTGGAAAAGAAGAGGATAAAAACCCCTTAAACACCCAAGTGAATTTGAATGTATTTATAACTACAGTTTAAAGAATGATGTTGTACCCAAGGTGGACTTTCCAAGTAGGTTATCAAAATTCATTTCATGTTAACTTATTTAACTTGATGTCCATGTGTTTGTTAAAGATTTTACAAAACTAAGTAAACAGGAATTTTTGACGCCAGTCCCCCACAAGTTCGAAGCCAGCTTTAGTATGGTCAAACACCAACAAGCAGTCGGTGCCATTATTCAAATAAAAAAATAAATAAAAAGTTTCTTAACATTGTGTTGGAGCTGCTTTTACCTAGAAATATTTAATTATTTTTTTTAACTTTGGATTGGTCAACAGGTCAACACATTATAACTAAATGGTGCATTGTGAGTGATTACGCCACTGTAGAAGAAATTCAATTTCTAAGACTTAATTTGTGTCCCTTTATTTTAAAGCAATTAAATTTCTTTTAGTAAAAACATTTTTAATAATTATTCCAAAAGACAAACGAAGTAAATCGTTCAGTTTAGTTTAAACTAAACATTATGCTAACTTGTTCATTATCCAATTATAGAAATATACCTAAGCTTTATGCATAATATACTTCTTTTTCTTTGACTACTACTATAAGGTAATAACTCATTATGTCATATACCTATATCTGTCAGGTTCATTACTGCACTAGTTCATTGCCCATTTGCCTAAATTTTAATTTTCATGGGGTTTTGTCGACCTTTATTTGAATGTTTAATTTCTACAAAATTTTAAGTCTTATTTTTATATTTTTATTATTATAAACGGAGAAACCCTCCAAAAAGTAATTTCGGTTTATCTTATTACCTATATCTGATTTATTTTGCAATTATTTTCGGAGATTTTAATTTTAATTTTAGAGTCTTATCTATCTTGTTTCGATCATTCATTTAGGAAAAATTGAGTATTATTTATTTTTTTTATCCACACGGAGGACCCTTTCAAAAAATTATTTTGATTTTTCCTATTATATCTAATCTAGGAGTATGTTGCAATTAATTATCTTCGGAAATTTTAATTTTCCTGTTTACAATTTTGTCAAGCTTTATTGTTTCGATCTTAAGTTTTAACAAAATTTTAGTATTATTTTTTTAATATTACAAACGGAGAAACCTTTCAAGAAATCATTTCTACTTATCATTTTTTCAATTATTTCATCACGTCGATTGTTTGAATATTTGTTTAATGTTGTTTCACATATTAAGTCACAAAACAATTTCAATTACAAAACTTTTTAATTAGATATGAACTTGTCTTCAAGTGATTACGTTAAGTACTACACTGTTTCATTTGTTCAATTCTTAATTTTGAACAACTGGCAACTGTTGGCAAAATGCCTAAAGCAAAATATAAAATATCAAACAACTCGCCACAACTGTTAAAAGTCCACGAGAAAATCACTTTAATAACTTTTAGCTAAGTATAAATTAAGCAAAGCCTCAAAAGAAAATTAGGTGCTTTATTCCTCATTTAATCCACTCCATATTCATGTGTTGCTTTTGCGTTATTCGTTAATATGATCTTCTAATTTCCTTCAAAAAAATTGCTTAACGAACCGAAGTAAAAATAAACAGTTCTACACAGGTCTTGTTGTTATATAAATGAGATTTTTTTAAGTTATTAAAACTTAGTTCCTTTGATAGTCCTTTTTTATTTTATAAAACAGTATTTCACATGCGCTTAATCCCGGATAAATCGTATGTACTGAAAAGTGACACCTTTGGTCCTTCCTTTTTTCAAAGCCCGGCTTACATTTACGCAAAGATATGACGTGTCCCTTATTTTCATCCAGAAACGAGATCTAATCGTGGTTTTAATGCCAACCAACATTTTTCCAAGAATATTTTTTACCCACTTTTAAAACAATAGCGGATCTATTTCAGCCTTAATAGAGAAAATAAAATCCCAAAAACAATGTACAACAAAACAATACCAGATTTCAATTTTAGACACAATTTATTTTATAAAACTTCTTCGTTGATCTTAAAAAGCAGTTTCAGCACTAATAAGAGCAAAATGTACGAAGGGGTAATTCCGAACCACTGATGCTTGCTTTCCATGTTTTTCAATATTATAGGTTTTTATTCTGTTATTTATTGATCTTTTGTTCTTAAATTCGTTATGTATTAATTCATGACATTCTAGGTATTTTCAAAATTTAACGATAGTTATAAACTAATGGTTATTTTCACATTAGATTACATTGTTATTATTTTAGTCTGAAGAAGGGCCCTACGAGGGCCGAAACATCAAATACTAAAATATAGATTTTTGTAAAATTTGTAGCAAATCTAATAAAAACTAAAGTTTTCTAATTGTTCATAACAAAACTTGTTTGTTGTAATATAATAGCTGAACAAATCAAATCTGAATAATTGTAGCTTCTGATTTTTATTTCAAGATATTGTTGATATTTCCAAATAAATTTAATATGAAATGTCAAACACCATTTTATTAGCAAAATTCCGTTTTTAACAATTTTTAAGTAAAATTTTGTATCTCACACGTAGGACAAAACACATTAGTATAGTGATCCTGTGATTATAGTTACATTATTTCACATTCTTAGCACAATAATACTCCGAATGCACCAAAACAAAAATTGTAAAGTTGGGAAATTCAACTGTGAAACTACATTCTAAATAGTACATATAGGAACGGAGACAATTTGTAATAATAGCTACTAAAATTTTCTAATACCATGTATCATGTATGTATACTTAGTATTGAGGTGATATTTGTGGGTATTGAAGATTCTGAGTTGATGTAATAAAACAAGAATCTAGATAGGATAAAATAAATGAATTGTTAAGAATGTTATATTGTAAATATAAATCAAGTTAGCTAGATACCTAGTATGTAATAATTATCGCTAAGAAGAAGCAGAGACGATTTTCATTGGAGAAATATTATAAGGGAACCAAGACGACAAAAAAGCAAGGGACGAAAGTAAATAAAAAGAATTGAAATCGTCTTCTCAGAAGAGAGGACGTGTTTTTCTTTTAAGAACAAATTAAAAGTTAATAAGTGTAATTTTCTTTATTAAAAGTAAAGTGGTATTATTTCCAAATAGGAAATAATAGAAATATCAAAATAAATAAGCTATTAGTTATTATCCTTATGAAAGAAAAGGGAAAATCTTGTTCATTTTTGGATACTGGCAAGAATCAAAGTTAATTTGAGTGTCTAGAATAATTTTAAGTATACGGGATTCATATTTTCTGGACATTGAAGTTTGAATTGAAGATTTGTAAACGATAATTTGGAATTTGGAATTTGGAACTGTCACTTGGAATTTACCTGGATATTTGTACTACGTGAGCTAAGTTAAAATTGTTATTAATTAAGGTTCATAGTAAATAAATAGATAGGGTTCAGAGGGATATTATTAATAAAAATTTTAATATATCTGCATATAAATTACGTTGTTGTAATTGTTGTTAAATAACAGAAAAGCATTTATATTAATTGATCAGAAGAACCTCCTTAACGACCAACCAAAAGAGCCAACCGAGGTATGTAATTATGTATAATATTCAATTGGCATTTAATAATTAAAATATAATTTGGTTTATAAAATAAATCAAAACAATATACATACGATTTTTTTTTTAATATCATATCAGTATATTCTCTACCGCTACCACATAGCATTGTAGGAGACCAGTACTGTTCATCTGTTCAATTACAAAATCAACAACTTGAAGCATTTTACGTTTGAAACTGTTATACTATGCATAATAGAAATTCACTATGTGTATTAGATTTTTTATTAAATAGAATGTGAATAAGTTGAGTGTAAAATACTACATATATTGGAAATTGTGCTACAAATATTTAATATTAAAATGTGCTGTTCATCAATGGGTAAGGTGTATATTGTGTAATATTTAGCTTGCACTATGTTTGCAAATTATTTAGTCAAATCGGAGATATTTTACATCTGCAAATGACGGGGTGATTGAGCTACGGTCTCACGAATCTTGCATTGGGATTTTGCCTCTTTTTGCTACAAATAAAATGTAGGTACTATACAACATTCGGAAAATAAATAGTCCAATGAGGTTTAGAAACCCTCTAAATTCGGAAAAATTTCAAGAGGACAATGCTAATACTGTGGGATTCTACGAAAGCTAAACAGAACACGCAAGCACAACTTCTTTATTTTTAATTAAATTACATTTTATACTTTAGTAATTTTCCAACGGTTTCGCACGTCTACCCTCGTTGGCGTACTTCTCGCGCACCCGACTTATTGCCATCACTCCCCCAATGTACCTCGAACCCCAATCTGAACATCGTATCGGTCGTCTGCTATCATTCCTACAATACCATAGTAGCATGGGCGAAGTTAGGGGGGGGCTTGGGGGAGCTAAGCCGCCCCAAAAACCGAATTAGCCCCCCCAAAAACATTCAAACATACACATACACTTAAAAACAAAAAAATAATATGTCTTTTCATATTAGGGCTTTAGACCCCCCAGGTCTGATGACCTAACTTCGCCCATGCATAGTAGATAATCATTTAGGAGATATTTGGTAGCCGCAACATTTAGAATTCACCTAAGCAAACAAAACATACCATTATACACAGATCTCATAAATAAGAAAATGTGAACAATAGTCTGTTGATTAACTTGTTGACATTAATGCTAAAGTATGTACTTACATACTGAGATAATATTTGTGGGTATTAAAGATTTTGAGTTGAATATATGTAATTGTTAATGAATATAAAGTTATAGTTTAATTGCAAGTTAATTTATGCAGATTTAATATAAGTTTATTTAAAAATGTAATAAAAACAAGAAGCTAGATAGTTATGGAAAAATAATTTAATTGTTAGGAATGTTGTATTGTAATTATAAAATAACTAAGCTAGGAACCGGAGTAGTATTTAATAATTACCAAGGAAAGGCAAAGAGAATTTTCATTGAAGGAAAAATACCAAAGAACCAGGGAGACGTAAGACAAGAGATAAATAAACAAGATTGAAATTATCTTCTCAAAAAAGGAACATGTATTTCCTTTGGGAAGAAAAATTTAATAAAGTAAATAAGTGTGAAATATTATTTTAAGAAAAGGACTTTTCTAAAAGGAAAGAATAAAATAATTAAATAATTAATTGGTACTGGGCTGGAATGAAAAATAGTAATATCTTATAAAAGAGGCCAAAATAACTGGTTGTTATTCTTCTGAGAGAAAAAGGTTTGGTCCGGTTTATATTGGATGCTGCGGAAGCTGAAGGTGAATTGAAAATTATTAAATGTTGGATATGAATATGGAATTGTGATTAAAGTTGATTTGGATACTGAACAAGTGATATTGAGCTAATTTAATACTGTTATAATTTAGGATCTATAATAAGTAAATAGATATGGAAGATAGCAAATCTGCATAGAAAAATTAAGTTGTTCTGAGTATTGTTATATAACATAAAAGTATTAATATTCATTTATTCAAGTAAAAGAACCTCATTAACGACCAAATGACTGAGCTAACCGACTGTTAATAATTGTGAACAAAGGTAACATTACAATATCTACGTATGATAAGGGCATTTGTTGCACTGTTTATTTAAAAGGCGGCTCCCTATTTGTTCATACTGTGTTAGTGGTAAATACAAACGAAAATTCTATTAAAATCTATTTAAGCAGTATTAATATATTTGTGTGATAAATGAAATATCTTCACTTTTGTTTTTAAGCAAAGGGTGGAGGCATTCTGTTAGGTTCAAATAAAACAATTACTTTATAAAAATATTTTCCACTCACCCTAATCTGTTTTCATAAATAATAAACCTCACTGTTTTGAAATGTTTTTGATACATTAGCTTACAGTTCGTAGTTTCACATTAAAGAATTAATAATTAAAATCACTTAACTTAAGCTAGTTCTGAGGGTTAGTATTAGTAAAACAACGCAAGTTTGGTCAAACCGGATTATTGATCTGCAGTAATACAGTTACGGTTTAAGCATGTAATTCCCGAAAAACTCGATTAACCTAATTGATTTCTTTTATAAATGAAATATAGTAAATATTACTAAAACTCGTTTTTAAATTATATGTCTCAGTGCAACCTTTGAAATAAATTTAACAGTTCGTAGTAAATTCAAACAGTGCAACATTGAAACACAACGTTTATAACTTTTTAGGAATAATTGACTTCTTTTCTTTATTTTCATTGAACTTAAATTAATAAGATTTGTTTGTAATGATATTGCATAGTTAAGCTAACTGGTTACGAAGTATGCTAATGCATTTCTCTGAATGCTTTATTTATTATTAAATACATATTCTGTATAAATTATTATATTACGAGTATTTAAGAAGTATTATGAAATGTTGCATTATTACAAAATTCAATTAGAACGCTACGAAGAAATATCTTGCACGCCAAATTTTCCCATGTATTTTACTCAATCATTCTTAATCAATTATACCAAATAAATTTTGAAAGGGCCTCTTGCCATAAGTTCGTGACTGTCTTTAGATGGAGATCGCGAACTTTCTTGTTTGCTATACTACGTTATGTCTTACAACCCCACACCATTATTTGGATAGGGTTGTCTCGATAATGGTTTGGGGATGGTCTAAGAACATTGTAGCCATATATGTTTAAACATTTTTCATGACATTCCTTTTCATAATCTTTGCCAATTAAATGTGATTTTATGATGTTCCAAAGTACCTTTTTTGTAGTTCTCTCATAAAATTCAATTTTGTTTTTATTTAACCATTCCTTCAGCACAGATTTGCGAGAATCGGGAGTGGTTGGCTTGTCAATGAGCATTGGGTGGTAAGCAGCATTATCTATTATCACTACATACTTACTAACCATTGAATTTAAAGCTGAAATTAACTGATTTTCGTCAGTTTCTTAAAAATCTTGCCATTCATGGCAATTCTTGTATTTTATTGTTTTCCAAATTAAGCGGTACCCATCTAGAAATCCTTTAGAACATCCAGTATGTAAAGCAGTAAATCATTTACCGCCACTTTTAATTTTGTCCTTAAAGTCCACCAAATTAGAATCCCGGTGATCCATTTTGGTAGATTCGAGTTTCACAAATGTAAATAAAATTTATTTTCTCATCAGACTAGATATTTCAAATATGTTTTTTAACTTCTAAATTGTTTTGTTTTCCTCAACTTTGCCCTTTGTCCAATTTAGTAAAATGTTGATTTCGTACAGTCCAAATTTTATTTTGCAGTTGTTCAAAGTAAAATGTTCCACATTCTTTATCGCATTACAAATTTTTCTCTTCAGATTAAGTCAACATTTTTGAAGCTGAAGATTTTCTTCCGGCTTATTTTAAATTTTGTTTACACTTCTCAGCCTACTGTTTCTTCTCAGAATTAATAATATTTAAGTGAAACATCTTTATAAGAGAGTATTATATTATTTATATTTGGAATTGGCAACACCTTATTAAATTAATTTCATATCAAAACCTAAGAGATATAATTTAAAAATGAACTTCATATTGCCTGAATGGGGAATACTGCAATTAACAGCTTCTACAGAGTACACTTAATAAATGTGTTAATTACTACAGTAAATTGTTACTGTCTGAATAATGTGTTACACAATTCTAAAACTTAATGCTGGAGTTTTGTTAAAAATGTTCTACTGCTACTGTTTCTAAATGCCACCCACTACTGGCTGTAAAATGTAGAATTAAAAATTAGAAACGCAGCAATTTATAAATTATTCCTCTCTAGCCGTAAATAATAATCTGAAATAAAGTTTTTTTTTATTACAAAGCATCAATATTGTTTTATTTGTTGAAGTTGTTATGATCTCTTTTTAAATAAATGGGCACATTTAAAACTTTAGAATATCTTTGAAATACTTAAATGTGAACATTTCCTGGAAACGTGTTACAAACTACTTCCCTACAGTTATAAAATGTATTAATGTAATAAATGTACAACTAAGTATAAACATACTAAAAGCTCAACTACACATGTGAGTGAATATAAAACGTGCAGGAAAAAATGAATGTATAAATTACGTCCTCAAGGACTAAAAGGATAATGATAAAGACCGCCAGCTACTATAAAATTCGTGCGGTTTAAAAAGCACAGACGGAGGCCTCTAGGAGGCAGCAGGCTGAACTAAGCGAACCTTGTCGCGGGTTGAAGGGCAAGGAAAGCTATCAACGTGTGTGGTCCGCGAGGTGAGTGTCTCGCCTGCTTGAGAGCGCCGCGTAACAAACTTCTTTCTCTATGTTTTGCCGACATCCTCTATCTCGTTTTATCCGCCGATAATGAGATTGCTGAAGACCGCGAATAATATAATGCTCCAAGCTCCATTACCCGTAATAACTTTGCAATATGATGTTTTTCTGCGGTCTGAAACTTTCAATTGAGGCATCGGCATGTCTGTGTTGTTTTTCCACACTTTTTTCGCAATTTTTTTTTGTTGACATTGGTATGTAGTTAATATCAATTTGCACAGCAGGATATTCGTGATTTTACAGAGTTGTCTGCTACTTATTCAGTATCTAACTTGGCTTTCTGGACTTATTTAATTGGCCTGCAACTCTAACAGGTTTTCTTTTAGATGGTTGTATAACAAAACAGTTTTCTGTATAAATTTCTGTAATTTACAGCTAAACCCGTATAAGTTATAATTTGTAGTCC
The DNA here is from genome assembly GCA_963082815.1 of Melanotus villosus. Lineage (NCBI taxonomy): Eukaryota > Metazoa > Arthropoda > Insecta > Coleoptera > Elateridae > Melanotus > Melanotus villosus. The sequence continues at coordinate 25,078,757 of OY720419.1, read as the reverse complement.
TCTATTACTGCAAAAATATTTTTTAAACTCGGGAAGCGTCTCAAATCAAAATAAGTAACTATTTATACCGTGAGTTCGAAAAGTTTTTACATAAGGGTTGACCATGAGACACAAAAATAATGTCAATTGCAAGATTTAGAATTTTTTAACTGTCATCATTGTGTTGCTGGCATAATACTTTAGTGCAAATTTCAATAAAATTGTAAAAACAAAGGTTCTAAATCTTGCAGTAGACATTAGTTTTGTGTATCATGGCCAACCCTTATGTAAAAACTTTTTGAACTCGCGGTACTTATCCACCATATCCTTTTGTTATCTACGTATTTATATAATTATAAATATAGGTAGGTACTCAAACTATTTAGGAACTTGAACATTATAAATGATCTGAACAAGCATTAAAAGAGTAAATTAAATACTCTTGGCAGGAAATTATTTTTGTGGTTTCTATAAATTAAATTAACGAGAATCCCATTTTCTTTTAATTGTACAAACAAATATTATAAATACCAAATACCAAAGATTACAAAGATTGATTTCAGGAGAAAAGCAAATTTGGGTACCTTCATATCCATAAAATTATTGTTGCAAAACCTATGAAAAAGTATTTAATTGCAGTAAGATCCGATGATTAAGGAGGTGATCGTAAAAGCTACACTTTTAACTTTTGAGACAGACTGTTAGTGTTATGCTTGATTTAAATGTCTAGTTTTGATGGTTGGATCATTAAATAAAAATACCGGTAGCTATCAAACATACCTACTTATTAAAGAATTAAAAAGGTTACGCAATTCTGAGGTTCTTCCGATATATAAACATTATGTGGAGTATTTTTTTAATTAATATGAACTCTCCAAATTTAAAATCAGCTTTCTAGCTGTAGTTCAAATTATATGCATCTAATAGTTTTTAAGTATATTTTACTATATTTATTAATAAGATGTTCTCAAGTAGAGGGAACTCTAGTTATATAAAATATTTCAAAAAGAATTGATTTCCTAGTAGGCCATCATTTTTTGTGGAAATATAATACACATTAAGAGTATACATTTGCTCCTTAAAATAAATGATAAGCCAAACTTTAAAAAGCAAAAATTTTTATATAGAAAAACTAATTCAGTCACAGTGATCTTTTAAGGTCATGTGGTTTCGACCCATTTAATATTTACTATCAGATGACTTTTTGCTCGAAGATTTATTGCATTATTTATTTATTTTATTTAATCTAAAGTCAATTTGTACAGTTAGGTGCTGGACTGTATATTTAACATTTACCTCTTATTATTTATATTTATATTATGTTATTATTGTTATACTATTATTTTACATTATATTTATTTGATAATAGTTGCATATTACATTTCACCCTTACTGGCCTTACTCATCCTTAATTTTTCGTTTCCATAATTTTCTGTCTTTTGACATTGTTCTTACTTCTCCACAACTTATTCCTCGGTTTTCAGCCACTTGTCTAACTTGTTCTTTCCAGCGTATTCTTGGACGTCCTACTTTGTTTCTTCCTTAAGTTCTCGCTTCATACACTTGTTTGGTTATTCTATTATCTTCTCTATAGGTTTTATCTTCAACTCTTTCACTATTACTGAATTCCTTATCCTATCTTCTCTGGTGATCCCTTGGATTTTTCTTAGAAATCTCATCTCATATGCCTTGATACGGCTTTTAGTTCTTTTTGTTAAGACCCAGGATTCACTTCCATAGGTTAAAGAGGGTCTTATAACCTTTTGGTATACTTGGGCTTTGATTTCCTTTGGAATCTATTTTTTCCAAAGAATGAATTTCTAAGGTAGTGGTATAGCCTCCCTACTTTTCTTATTCTCTCGGATATTTCCTTTTCTATTTTTCCGTTGTTTTCTGTTATTGTTCCCAAATAATTAGGTATAACTTGTGACTTGTTCTAGTGTTTGTCCGTTTATTTCTATTTTGTGTTTCTTTTCTTTGTTGGCCATTATCATCGTGTTTGTCTTATTTCCATGTTTATTCGTTTTATTTCTTTATGATATTCCTTTAGATTGTGTTGAAGTTTTTCTCCCGATTCTGCTACGATCACCATGTCATCCGCGAATAACATTTCTTGAAGTTGGATTGTTTTCATTTTCCTGTTTTCATATTTACACATTTTTCTTTACATTTCTTGATAGCTTTGTCTATTATTACAATTGAGAATAGTATCGGGCTTAGCGCGCATCCTTATTTCAATCCTATCCTTGACGTAAAAACTTTCGATTCGTCATTATGTGTTCTTACTTTATTTATATTGTTTCTGTATAGTGTCTTAACTATTTCTATCATTTCTTCCTCTATTCCCCTTTCTCTTAGGCATTCCCATACATCACTTCTTATCTTGTCGAAGGCCCTTTTCAGGTCTATGAAGACCATAATTATATATGTCCTTCCCTTTCCTGACTAGCTTTTCCCCTACTTGTCTTAATATAAATACTAAATCTTGGGTGCTTCTTCCCCTTCTAAACCCGTGTTGTGCTTCTCCTATCGTGTCTTCTATTTTTTCTCTTATTCTGTTTTCAATTATTCTCGTAAATACTTTACTTGGTATACTTGATATGGTGATCCCTCTATAGTTTGTACATTCTCCGACATCTCCTTTTTTGTACAACTGTAGTATTATGTTCCATTCTGGTAGTATTACTTTTGTTCTTATGATACTGTTTAGTAGGTCTGTGAATATTGTTCTTGTTTCTGCCCCCATGTATTTTAACATTTCCGCTGTAATATCATATTGTCCCGCTGCTTTCCCTATTTTTAGTTTGTCTATAGCTTGAGTAATCTCTTGTTCTGTTATCGGTTTTATAACACTTCTTTCAATATCTCCTACTTGTATTGTTTCTCGTTCTTGTTCTTCAGTGTTTGTCTCGGTTAATTCCTCGAAGTATTGTTTCCATCTATCTGTAATGTCCTTCTTGTGTGTTAATATACTTCCTTTTTTGTCTTTTAAGTTAGCCAGTCTCGGTGATTTTTTTTTCGTCTAATCTGCTTCAGTATGCCATAGAATAACTTTTTATTTTCGGCATAATGTTCTTTCATTTTTTCACCAAACTCTGCCCAAGATTGTTCCTTTGCTTCCTTCACTGCATGTTTGACTTCTTTATTACTTGTTGTATCATTCGTCTTCTTCTTTTTTTGACCTTAGATATTTTTTCCATTTTTGTTTCTTACCTTTTATTTTCCGTTGTAGTACTGGAGTCCACCATTTACTTCTTTTGGTATGTATGTTAGTTGTTGTGACTGTCCTACAACTCTCTTTGGCGGCTAGAATCATATTTCCATTTATTTTCTACTCCTATTTGCTTTTCAGCTTCTTCCATTTTTAGTCTATTTTGTAGTTTGTTTTGGTATGTCTTTTTGGTTTCTTGATCTTTTAGTCTGTAACTTTTAATTTTTTCCTTTATTAATATTTTCCGTTTGTTTTGTTTTGTTTCTTCTTTTTTCTTTCCTATATTCTCTACTTACTATGAAGTAGTCTATAATGGACTTTTCATTTCTTGATTGTACCTCTCTGGTGTATTTGTGTATACCTTTGTGTTTAAATATTGTGTTTGTCAGCATTAAGTCATTGGTCACGCATAGGTCCATCCGTCCATCAACCGTTCGCCATTATTATTTATTTTTGGTTCTCCATGTGGTCCCATATACCTTTGAATGTTTTCATTGTCCTTTCCTACTCTCCCGTTCATGTCACCCATAATGATAGTACTACCTGTTCCATTATCTATCTCTAGTTGTAACATTTGGTAGAACTCATCTTTTTCTTCTTTTTTCGCATTGTCATTTGGTCCATACGCTATTATTATAGTGCTATTTTATCGGTCCTCCCAATTTATTTCTATGGTTAACAATCCTTCGTTCATGTATTTTTCCTTCTTTATATTTTTTATTTTATCTGGGCTTGCTATCAGTCCTACGCCTCCTGCTTCCCGATCCGTATTTTCTACTCCTGACCGACCATAATAATATGTATCCCTCCCTTAATTCTTGTATTCCTTTACTTTTCTTTTTTGTTTCAGTTATTCCGAGGTAGTCTAACTTTTGTGTTTTCATCTCTTCAATTATCTCATCTTCTTTGCCATTTATTCCTCTAATGTTCCAGGTTCCCATTTTTATTATATTTATTGCCACCTTCGCTTTTCCTTTTCTATTTCTTGTATTTATCATATTCTTTGTTTATTCACCCTCTTTATTCGTAAACCTTTCCGTGTTCCATTCTTTGCCATGTTCGTTGTTCCGTTGATCCGTCCAGTTATCCTATCTTCTTTGTTTAGTTTTTTTTTCAGGTTGTTCATGTTATTTTTCTTATTTGCTCCTCAAAATTTTGTCCTTCAGGAGATCTCTCTGTTATTGTTCTCTTATTATTAGAGTTTTGTTTCTCTGTGTTTAGTTGTTGGTTTTCCTGTTGTCTCATATGTTGTATCTGTCTTGTTGGAGATTTTTAGTTTATTGTAACTTAGGTATGCTGTTTGTCCTTTTCCCCTAGCTTCTTTCAGCAGTGGTATTAGTTTTCTCCTTTCTTTTTGTGCCCCATATACTGCGGAAATGTGTTCTCTACAGCGGTTTCCCGTTGCCTTCTGCAGAGTTTGTGAGCGTGTATTAAGTGTATAGTGTATGTGTTACTTATTAGCTTATTACTTATTACTATCTGAAGTCGACCACTCCGCAGACAGAATCGTTAATTTAATCAAACGATGAAATGGCTTCACTGGCTCAAGTGCCGAAGTCGAACAATGGGGAATTTTTTGTAAACATCCTGACCGCTGCGTGAGATTCGAACCTAAGGCTTCTAGCTAGGAGCCCAGCGCTCTTAGCACTGCGCCAACAAGCTTCTTAGTGATAAAATAAAACTTTGTGATAAAAATTGTAATGAAATATAAGCATGCGAAAAATCGAAAGGCATTGCTGGTTGTGCACCGTTCTTATATACATTTAAATTTTCTAATGTAAAGAATTTGTTGTTATTTGCAACTGAAGTATTTCTTGTATTATTTTTAGAACGCTAATTGGGGCCTATAAACTTGCGAGGGTGCTGTTGCAGTAATCTTATTAATACAAGAAAAATTGTTAAAAATTTCCTAAAACAGAGAAAACCCATCAAGGTTACTTTAAATTACTGAATCTTTGTCTTAAAAATGTTACGGAATGTTAAAACAATTTGCAGCTTCAACTTCAACCCAAAAGGTGACATAAAATTTGCCTACATTTAACAATTTTAGTCATTTGTCTTTAAATTGTATGTATTTTAGGTAATTTTATACTTTCATCAACGATACCAAAATTTTTCTTATGAAACAAGTAGGGAATTGCTACAAATAAAATAATGTCACGTAGTCACAGAACTGATTTCTTTTTCTTATGAAAAATGGCAGAAAGTGCATTAAGATGTTAAAAAAGGCTAATATTGAAATTAGAAAAGTTTTAATACCTTTAGATACGCTTTTTAATTTACAAGAACTTGGACTTATACCAAATATTTAATAATTAACAGAATAGCAAGAATTTTGAGACACTCGTTATAGGCTGAGAACATAATGTAAAAAAATGTGACTGACTGTTTTGACTAGTTCAACGGCCAGTAGAGAATTGATTTGTTTTTTCTTTTATAGTTCCAATAATTTTTGACAATTTACGTATTTTATTTTAAAGAGTCTTTTAGATTAATATCAGTCCTTTGTATGTGAACTAAGTATTATGTGTTTTCAGAATGAAAATGTCTATCAAATTGCATAGTCCGATGAAGGTTTTAAAAAAACGAAACATCGAATAATGCCATTGTTGTCATTTTTGATTATATTCAATCAATTAAGCACCGTAAAAATGGAGTTAATAGACACAGACCCCGGGAATAGGAAGAGTCTTCATTTATTATTTCATTTTGTTTTGTTTCATAAATTGTTTTTAATTAGATTTTTTAAAACAACCGTTCTTGACGAAAAATGTTAAATTTAACTAAATTCAATGGGCCATGTGGGTGAGGCATAATTAAAGGCGGTCGAAAAATTTGACTTCAAAGATAGGCATATAAAAAGTAGTAGCATTAACCCAATAATAATCATTTACACAGTTCAATTACTGATTTTTTACATATCAAACCTCAAGTTAGTAAACGACAGATGAAAATAAACACCCGCTAATTAGAAGTAGTGTTCATTTTCACCTCATTGGCAGGCGAAAAGCAATAAAATTTGTTATTCGACAAAAATATGAAATTTCAAAACTGAATATATTTTTAAACTAGATTGAAAGTAGAACGAATGAAAAGTAATGTTTTATAGTTAATAAATAGTAAATTTACTTATTTACCAAAACCGATCAGACTGTAGGGTTCGCTGTTAGAAAATTACTCAAATTTCATAGCTAAGTAATTAATCTTTTTTTTTTTGAAACGCTAAATTTAATATACAGCTAATAATAACATAAGGCAATCCATCCTACTTACGTCTTAACGTCACAAACATTTTAATACCCTTTAATTACATTGGAACATGCTCGGAATATATGTATAATATATTCCCTTACCTTTTACAAAATTTTCTTTGTACAGCTAGGTTCGCTAGTTTTCAAGTAATAATTAACTTAGTTTATAACTCCTATTACGACCAATAAAATATGTGCAAGAGTGTTTATTTAGGTATGCAGTACTCGGGTAGTTAATATCTGTAATCTGTAATCTATATTTTAATGGTACTTTCAGCATGGTTAACAGCTTGACACGCACTGGTACTGTTAATGTTTTGTTAATGACAGTCCTGTTCAAGAGCCTGTTTTATATTTTTTTCTTTGTACTTTAATTATCCTTGATGTTTTTATACACATATAGACCACGTATACAGTGAGAATAACGTAAGACTATACATTGGTAACTTTATATTAACATTAATCAATTTGCCCATGCTAGTAACAATTGTCATTTTGAATTTGCAATGACAATCGGTTTGGTAAATGTCACTGTTGTCGTTACGTTAAATAACCATCTATTTGTATGAATTGATGTAATTTGTCCAGTTTAAGTTAAAATTTGTTCCACTAAATATCATTAAAATGCAATACATAATTTTGTTTAATTGATTACGATAAAAACAGTAGTCTGGGGACAAGTGTGTAGTTTTTCGTTATTCACCCATAATAAATTGGAGGCTTTGTTTACAATCACCATGGTAACACTAAGTAAAATGTCCTATGTGTAATTTTACATGATTCAGTCATGTGTAGTCTTATATTATTCTCACTGTATAGTTTACACTCGGGTGAACCGAAGATAAATAAAAAACGAGTCTTTAATAATTCGCCATCGGGAAAAATTAACGATTATGATTTTAGTCAGAGGGTTAAAATTCTGTTGGCGCAGCACCCTCTTAATTACAGATAATCCCTAAAGAGTCAATCTAGAGTGTGTTCAGGCAGTGGCGGGGCAAGACCCTAGTTTGATGTGGGCAAGGTAAATTTCGCGAGGCCCTCTGGTCTCTGGTGTCGTAAGAACGTAAGAAGACGGATTTCATAAAATAAAAAAACATTTAAACTATCAAATTTTTATTCATAAACATGCAAACTAACATTAAATAAAATTAAAAAAGAAGAAACAGAAATTTCCTGCTTTTAGCCTTACTGAACTCCTTAATAATTGCATCGTAATTCAGCTTACATGCTATATCTGCTTCAATAGGTAAAACTGCCAGAGCTGAAAGTCGTTCCTGACCCATTGAATTTCTTAAATAATTTTTTATTAGTTTTAATTTTGAAAAACTCCTTTCAGCGGAAGCTGTACTTACCGGTATTGTTAGCAATATTCGAACGACAATGTAAATATTAGGGTAAATTTCTTTTAAGTTATTTTCTGCTATGTATTGGAGCAGCTGTTTCACATCTTTAATGAAGTTGGGTAAATTTGGAATCATTGTTTTAATTCTTCATATAATTCGTAAGGTTGGAAGTCACTGCTCTCACCCACTCGCAGAACTGTGTGTAAATCTTGACAGTTTTTTAATATTTCCTCTTTTGGAATAGTCTTCAACCTGCGTAGATCATAGAGAAAACCAACATTTTCAAAATGTTGACATAAAGACAAAAATCTCGAATCCATATTGCTTATTATAGAATCAATCATGGTGTTGAAAAAATTTGTTTCATACCGACTTTGGGGGACTGTATAGGTTGATCGCTGCCTTCATAATCGAACATCCTTTTCTTTTTGGCTACCCTTTTATTTTTAAAGTCTTTTGGCAGATCATAATTGCTTTTCTCAATAAATTGACGAGCGTCAGACAAGCATTTCTCGAATACAGTTTGTCGATATTCTTTGATCCAGTCACAAAATGTACGCAAATGTTGAAGAGCAATGCTCAAATGGACTTGTACAGATTGCCATAATTTGCTTATGATATTAACACGCGATAATAACTCATACCACACATGTAATGATATGATAAATTCCAAACTGAGCATTTCGTTTAGAACCGAATCACAATCACTGAGTGTATCTGTTCCATTTAGTTCTTTAAGCTTTCGATGCGGCCTGGGATCGGGGATTACCCGCAACAGCAACGCAACGCCAACAAATGTTGCTAGACTGACCGAATAAAAACAAATTTGGTATGTCAATATATTTTTCGGAGGCGCGAGGCCCCTCGGACCGCGAGGCCGTAGGCGGTGGCCCACGTTGCCCACGCCTTACGCCGCCTCTGTAGTTCAGGAATATTGCAGGATCATGGATTAACGTGTCCCGGGAAAATAGCTCAACTCCAAGTCATCGGCCACAATTTACATCCTATACTTTCAGCCGTATCTCTTTTATAGCGAGTGTAAGTATGGCGAGAGATAAGGCACGATTCGGCCATTACGGAGATGACTGGTAGTTTGAAGCTTTGCCGCGCGGTGCTGTCGGCGCTATTACATAACGTCCTCAGATAATGCGAAGATAAACCGTTTATAAGTGTGAGTTAAATGCGGTAATGTAAGCTTTCAAATGTAAAGAGCTTGAACGGCTATATTTTATGGCCCTCGTAAGCGTGTCTTGGTGATTGTAGAATAATTCAGGTATTAGACTGAATTATTTTACAACCACCTCGATAGGAATGAAGTATAGTTTTTCTGCAAAATGAGTTAGTGCTCGTAATAGTTTAAGGTGTTCATAAAGGGTGCCATCGGGGATTTTATAGAATTTTTAAGAAGCTTGTTGATACGTAGCTACTAATTTTTATTGGACGTATTTAGCCTTCTTCCTTTTGTGTTTCTTATAACCCAAGGTTTCAACTTATCCATTAGTTGGGGCTTGATTAATTTACTTACACCTTACACTTTCTTATCCATCTTTGTCATTTTAATAATAAATGCACGAGCAATAGCTATAATTTATTTAAAATAAACTTTCAATATCGGTACTTCTGTTCATTAGTTTGATGTAAGCAATTCAACAACAATTTAGGTAAATATGTTTATTTAATTCACATCGGATGTTCGTTTTTTAATGAGTTTGAATAAGTTAATTTTGTATTAAAACAATTAATATTAATTAAAACGTGAATAATGCACCAATTTTTTTTCCTGGTCCCCGATCACAGGTCTTAGTTATTTAAAACTACGTTTTATTAGAGTAGAAAAAAATATTCGTCTGAACACAAATTTTCAACCTAATAATCTATCCCTTTTTATTTCGTATTTAACCCGTCGTTTATTAATAAATGCATCATCGAGTAAACTGTCTTGAATCGGTTTTTGGGTGGTTT